>CM069132.1:40849969-43521643 GCA_035221665.1 Okamejei kenojei
CCACACCTGGATATTGTGTTTGCGGTTTTGGTCTCCAAATATTTGAGGTAAGGACTTTCTTGCTATTGAGGGTAGTGTAAGCGGTTAGGTGCTCGAGGTTATTCCTGGGAATGTTGGGCGGGACTGTCAATATGTTGAAAGAATGGAGGCACTGGGAATTTGTATTCAAATGGATATTTAGAAGGTCCAGAAATGTAAAGGGGATTCTTATAGAAAACATATGAGATTATTAGGGATTGGAAAATGCTATTTGGTAGGAATGTGTTCTGATGTGGGGGAAGTCCAAGATCCATGGAGGCCACAGTTGTAATATAAGGGGTAGGCAATTTAGAATTGAGAGATGAGGAAAATATTTTTTTACCCAGAGATTTGTGATCTGTGGAATCTCTGACGCAGAAGGCAGTGGGGCCACTTCTCTGGTTGATTTCAAGAGGAGATTTAGATAGAGCTCTTTAAGTTTCGGAGTCAAGGATATGGGGAGAAGGCAGGAAAGGGGTACTGAATGTGGTTGATCTGCCCATGATCATAGTGAAATGGCCGTGCTGGCTCGAAGGGCCTATTCCTGCACCTATTGTCTACGGGGTCATGTCACTGAACTCAAATTGACTTCTAATAGGTTGACTTGAACAGACTGTCAGTTGAGGTTTTCTCGAACTTCTAGCATTTCACTGCCACGATATGCCTTCAATCCTGGGCTTCAATAGATCTGAGCATTAGCAGTTCCAATTGAAAGTCATCTATCATATCTATATTCTTTTTTAAAACTTGTGTCTGTATTGGTGGACGGCGCTTTCCCCATTATTTGATTCGTTACTCTGCGCAAACCAGATGCAAACAACGCCGTTGGTATTTTTACAATTTCGCTAGCGAATTTTACTTTTATTTCGCACATCACTCCTTGGTCAATTTTTTCCCCCAGATTTTGGTTAAATTATCCACAACTAAATTTTTAAAGATCTAATGGCTCTTACCAGGCTTGCTGACGTCACAATGCCCACATGCTCGACCTAATCAGGCCCACCTGCCTCCCGTATGCTCCAATTACGCTCGCGCATGCCTCCCCACCTCCTTTCCTCACCCCCTTCACCCCCACTTCCCCACATCACCCCTTCACCCCCTCTTCACCCCCTCTCACCCTCTACACCCAGCAAGAGAGCAGAAACACCAGCTGTAGCCCAGGAACCGCTGCAATAGGCGCCATTGGTCCTTCCTATAGTGAATCCTGCCGCTGCTCACAGTGTCTGATGGGGCCAGTTTCACTGTCTTAACCGTGAGTGGCCCCCACGTTTAACCAGGGCTCTTGGGAACTGCAATCTGATGGGGAACTGAGAATCCTTCAGAGGGAAGGCAGTGGGAAAACTTAGAATCGAGTGGCAAGAGTGGCTAAGTTAGTGATTTCATTCCACAGTGAGTGCTGTTCAGTAACAAAACCCCCTATTCCCTTGCCCCCCCTACTTTTTCTCCCCCCTTCTCCACCCCCCCTTCTCCTTTCCCCCGCCCTTCTTCCTTTCCCCCCCCCTTTCCCCCCCTTCCTCCTCTTCTCCCCCCCCCCTCTTTTTCCCCCCCCCCCTCTTCTCCCCCCTCCTCTTCTACCGCCCCCCCCCCCCCGCCCCTCCCCCTTTCCCCTCTTCTCCCCCCCCCCCCCCACCTCTTCTCCCCCCCCCCCCCCCTCTTCTCCCCCCTCTTTCTTCCCCCCCCCTTCTTCTCCCCCCCCCACCTTTCTCCCCCCTCCTTCTCCCCCCCCTTCTCCCCCCCTCTTCTCCACCCCCCTCTTCTTCACGCACCCCCACTCTTCTCCCCCTCCCGTCTTCTCCCCCCCCTCTTTCCTCCCCCCCCCCCTTTCTCCCCCCTCTTCTCCCCCCTGCTTTCTCCCCCGCCCCATCTTCCCCCCCTCCTCTTCTCCCCCCCTTTCCCCCCCACTTCTTCTACCTTCGCCCCCTTCTCCCTTTCCCCCCCTTCTCCTTCCCCCCCCTTCTCCTTCCCCCCTTCTTTCCTCCCCCCCCCCTTTCTCCTTCCCCCACCTATCTCGCCTTCCCCCCTTCTGATTTGGTGAATTATTTCCCGAGATATTTTATTTAAATTTATCGCCAAACTGACATTTTTTTAAAATTATAGAAGATCAGCCCAGCTGCTGTCTCACGCAATGCCTTCCTCATGGCCCCTGCCCCCCAGATCGAAAGCAGGCTGCTGTCAACGCGCCATACGCAAAGTTTTCCAAGAGGTACGTTAGCCTGCCCACCCTCCCCCGTTCTTTCAAAAGGTCACAGAAAGAACCAATAACGTTCTGCTGAAAAGATCCTAGAGCTCCACGCCACTAATAGGGATCTTTGTACTGCAGATCCAGAAGGTCAACGGCGATCTCGCGCATAAATCTGTTATCCTCGCTGGTCGGCGCAGCTCGTTCATTCAGCTGCGGGTTTCCAGCTGTTACGCAGCACACTCCCTCGCCGGCTCCCTCCACTTCTCCCTCTCACCTCATCCCCTCCCTTTCCTCTCTCACACGTCACAGGGACGACCTCCTCTCCGTGTCCGTATCCACGGCTCTCCGACGTCGTGTGAACGTGGCGGAAGCCACGGAGATCGGTCTGGGGTTTGTCCATCAGGTGTAATTTAGTAGTTCCTCAGCAAAGAGCTATAGGATCTTTTTGGTCCTCGGATCGCTCCGGCTCGCTCGGGCACCATGCGACTGCCTTCCCGCCTGCACTAGTCACTCCATATGAGCTTGGATGTGATGATATTTTGTGTGTATTGTGATTACATCTCTCGAAAAATTGAAGCGCTAACGGTGTTGACATTTTTACTTATTCCGTTAGAGATTAAACCTATGATTTCAAATACCATTCTCTGAGAATTTTGATTATTATTCCATGTTGTTTATTAAAATTGTTACAAATCTGAATCTTTTTTTAAAGCTATACGAGCTGATGATGATCACAAATGGTCTGTCCTCGCGGAAAGCTGCGCAGGAGTTTTCAAGTCCACAGCTGCTGTGACATCTGTTTTCTCCATGAGGCTGCGAGTTTTGGAACCACTTCCACCCCCGGGAATCGCTGTCATTTTGTATCTCCCGCTCTAACAGTCAACTCGACACTCGCTTCACGCCGGCATCCCAGCGCCCTGCTCCCGCCCGTAACCCCAGTCGCCTCGCCCTGGCCTGGGTCTGGATTGAAGCCTCGCTGAACATGCAGTATTTGGCTTCAGGTTCTGGTTTTTTCGAGTGCGCAGCAGGCAAAGGTCTCACTGAAGAGCTGCGAGGCCAGCCTCGCACGCTTGGCAGTCAGGCCCACTATCCGTGCCTACTGGGCCGATTTGCCGAGGTGTATAAATTGTCAAGTCCGCCTTCTCCCTCTCTCTGTCACCCCTCCTCCCCCACCTCTGCCCCCTCTCTCCCCTCCCCTCCGTCCTCCTCCCCCTTACCCTCCTCCTCCCGCCTTTCCTCTCCCCCATCCTCCTCCACTCCTCTCTCTCCCCCTCGCCCTCTACTGCCCAAACTCTCTCTGCTCCTAGGAGATAAGTGGTGGGGAGTGAGGTAAAGGAGCCAATGAATAATATGGAATATAATATCTAGGGGGGTGGATAGTGTTGAGAGCGTGCGGGGGGGTGGTTAGTGTGTGGATTGCTGGGGGGGTGGTTTATCGTACGTGCGGGGGGGGGTGGTTGTGTGCTGTTGTGTGTGGGGGGGGGGGGTTTTAGTGTGTAGGTTGTGTGAGCCACAGCCCGCCCGACTTCATCGTCCCCCCCCCCGCAACCGCGATTGAGTGGAGCAGTGGAGCCGAATCTGTGTTCACACTATTGTCTATTATCTGTGTATTAAAAGTTACAGGACATTTTCTGTAGTGAATTTAATTTGTTTTAACAGCCCGAGTGCAGCAAATCTTCTCTCAAGGAGCCTGTTTGTAAATTAGTTGTTAACTCTGCTGGGTCTAATTCGGTTGTAGAATACATGAGTATACATCGCAGTAATTAACCATGTGTATAAATGTATTTCATGTGATTTAACATGTATAAATCGATTCTTCATTCAGGGACATGTTAAAGATGTGGGTATCTCGAGAGTTGATGCGCGATTGTTGAATAGATGCCGCCTTCATGAAACAAAGCCGATGTACATGCGAGAGACCAGCAACTGGTCACACCAAGAAGACACAAAATAGGCTGGGAGTAGACTCAGCTGAAGAGGCAGCATCTCTGGAGCGAAAGGATAGAATGGGTTGAGCGTTTCGGTGTCATAGAACCCCTTCAGACGCTCTGAAGTAATGGTTCTTGCGAGGCACGGAAAACGTTCCACTCCATTCCTTTCTCTCAGAGATGCTGCCTGTTTTGTGGCTGTGGGAGCTTGGGTTTGGTGCGTTCCTGCAAACCCCGAGATGGTTATATATAAAACTATCTGGTCCGGCGCTGCAGGGGTGAAATCACCCGGCGTGGGTGTCAAAGTCCAGGGGTCGGGGGAGGGAAATCACCCTGGTGTGGAGGTTGGGGTCCGATGGCAGTCCATCGCGGTCAGTGACTGTGGGACCCTCCGCGGTTGGTGGAGACGGAGGAGAGAGGTCAGAGAAAAATAGAAACATAGGGAAAATAGGTGCATGGAGTAGACCATTCGGCCTTTCGAGCCTGCACCGCCATTCAAATATGATATGGCAGATTTAAATCAGAAGGGAGCGAGAGAAGGGAGAGGAGAGTGGGGGGGGGGGGGGGGGAGAAGTGGAGAGAGAGAGGAGAAGGGGTTAGAGAGAGTGGGGAGAGAGTTGAGGGTAGTAGAGAAGAGAGGGGGGAGAGAGAGGAGGAGAGAGAGAGAGGGGGGGGGTGAGACTGAGCTGTTGGGTTTGCATTTTCCCACACAGCCATAGGTGAGTCTGAAGCAATCTGAGACAGAGAACGCAAGTTGGAAGCGGCTGAAGGTGTGCTCATTCCTCAGGAGCCCCACTTTCTCCCACGGCCACTTCCGCGTGCTGTGGGTCGGGTTGGAGCGGAGGTTTGGGACAATGTTCATGCCTTCACGGTGATTGTCATTGACTCGGGGGTCTTGGACCAATCGCTGGACTAGTTCCGCCCACCGGGCAACCGCCAAGTCCGTAATTGGACTTTTTTGTTGAGTGGGAGTGCGGTCCTTTGGCCTGTAGGCGCCACTGGCCTTTCGGGTAGGTGGCATATCGACTGAGCGGCCATTCGTAATGTTTGCTTTAAGGCGAGGGGGGAGCGGCCCTTTCGGTTCGTTAGGCGTTTAGGTGCGGTCACGCTTCTCGGTTAGCTTGCATTTAGGGTCAACCTTTCGGTTAGTAGGAGTTTGTCTCGGTCTATGTCAGTTAATTCGCGTTTCGCCCTCGTTTCTATTCGGTTCTTTGAGCTTCGGGCCCTCTTGGCTGTCTTAAGGCACCCAGCGTCCGAATCACGGTTAACCCGTCAAATGGACGCGTAAAGTGCTGATATAACTCAGCAGGACAGGCAGCTTCCCTGGAGAACATGGATACGTAAAATATTGGGTTGAGATCATTCTCCAGACTGATTGTAGGAGAGGTGTGAAGAGAGCTGGAAAATGGGAGAGGCACGACAGAGGCTGACACAGGTGAGGGAGGAGGGTTTTGATAGGCAGCTGGTAGGAACAATGGTAGAAAAAATAGTAAGATTAAACGTGAACTTGCCAGTTTGAAGTTTGATCTTTATTTTATGAGGAGTTACGATGAGGGACTACGTTGAAGAACCGCTACAGCGGTCGTTGTGTCAATCTTGTCAAAACAATGGTGTGAAATCACAGGTAATAGGGACTGAAGTATAATAATAAGAACAAAAGACTAGAACTACCAGATGACATTTATGAGGGTTGGGAGCAGAGGGCACGTAGTCGTCCCTCATCGTATTCCTCATAAAATAAAGATCAAACTTCAAGAAATGGTAAGTTCTCATTTAATCTTACTATTTTACCTTTGAGTCACAGGGAATGACTACGGGAAGATTTCAAAGCTCGCTGTGATTTCATGCGGGTGTGAAACGAGTATACACAACCACAGCTGTTCATTGACAAAATTAAGGAACAATCATTCCCATAATGCTAGAGTATGCATTATTGTAAAAACATGTTGATGTGTTTAAATGAAATAATAATAGTTTGCCATCTCTCACCCAGATGGAAAGATAACCAGAAATAAATAGAGTTTAACAAATACCCCTGGTGCAGCCTATGGGTTATTATAAATGTTTGGAGATTCGGTGTTGGACCATGCTGCGCGTACAATGTGGAACCCAGCGGAAAGTAAATTCTTGTGCTGATGTCGTAGCAGCCCTGTGGAATGAGATCTGGATAGAATCTCAGATTCCTAACATAACGAACTCCGTTTTTATCTCTGGAGGGCCTGCAAATAGTTCTCCCAAATTTTTGTGACTAACAAACATGCTAGTCCAGAAACCTCCAAGGCTCTTGTGTGACCTTGTCATCTTCTCCTATATGAGGGCGAATTACCGAAGGCCTGCTAAATTGCGCTGCTGACTGCAAATTTCATTTAGGGCCATTAGCACCATTTTGCAATATAATTAAAGATTTATGTAACAATACTGGAGCTTTAATGAATACTGTTTGTCCTTCATTGTGCCTTATTTAATTAAGTGCGTCTGAAAACAAGGTGTGTTAACAATGACCTTACAGGGCACTTAATAGTTAACCATTTTAACAAGATAAAAGTGGTACTACTTGCCACAGCTGAATCTACATCATATAGTGATTTAAACAATTAATTAAACAACTAGAAAAGAATAGGCTTCGTCCGGTTGTACAACAACAAAACTGTTACCAGAGTCTATTGACTGCAATCTGTTGCCCAGGCCAGTGACACGGCCAATTGCATACCTAAAAGTGAATCCCAATGTCCTACAAGTCTATTTGATAGGAACTTAATCTAACTGGATAGAGGAGCCCAATTTCTCAAATATAGTTTGAGACTTAACAGTGGATTTTAGCACATACATAACCAGTGTTTTTGAACTGTGAATAGTCCTCTTTTAATGCTTTTTTATCATAATTTTGTTATATTCCCTTATCCTAGCAATGCCTCCTCATCCCCCATGATCACTGTAAATGGGAATACCCTACTAAGCAGCCTATTCCCATGAAGCAGCCCTGAACAAGGTACCGCAGGCACCCATGAAGCAGCCCTGAACAAAGGTGCTGCTGGCGCGGCCTTTCCCATAGGCCAGTATTTGCCATAGATTTAGCGTTCTCATGAAGCAGTCCAGAGCAAAGGTGCTGCTGGCACAGCCTCTCCAATAGGCTAGCCTGCCATAACTTGGCATTCCCCTGGAGCAGTCCTGAGCAAAGGTACTGCTGGCACCGCCTCTGCAATAGGCTAGCCTGCCATAGTTTGGCATCCCAATGAGCAGTCCTGAGCAAAGGTACTGCTGGCACAGCCTCTCCAATAGGCTAGCTGCCACAGCTTGGTATCCCCCAGAGCAGTCCTGAACAAAGGTACTGCTGGCACAACCTTTCCCATAGGCTGGCACTGCCATAACTTGGCATCCCCATGAAGCAGCCCTACCCAAAGGTGCTGCTGGCACAGCCTCTCCAATAGGCTCACACTGTCGTAAACTTTGCTGCTGACGTGGGCTCTCACATTAACCCGCGCTGACCCAACTCCTACTGAAGGAATGTCTCTAAATTCATTCCCAGAGGGGAACCTCCCAACATCTTTCCTTATTGTACTGACCATTTTTGTCAGTTGTCCCCATATCCTGGGGATTATTGCGGTTTGGGAACCACATAACTGAATTTCTCCTCCCCGGGAATCAATATAAATATATATATACACATACCCACGGTAACCCTCCCGGCACCCGGGCTGATCATTTAGGTGGGTTTAACCCCATTTCCTGGGGACTACTGCATTCTGGGAACTGCAATTTTTTTGGGTTTCCCCTCCACCGGGAACCCAGCCTAACCGTTTAGGTTAGTTTTAACCCCATCTCCTAGGGACTACTACGGTCTGGAACCGCCTATTATTGGGTTTCCCCTCCACCGGGAACCCAGGCTGACCGTTCAGGTCAGTTTAGCCCCATACCCTGGGGACTACTATTCTTGGGTTTCCCCTCCCCGGGAACCCAACGTGTGGAGTCACTGACCACGTTATCAGTGACTCCGATCGCGAACCCGACATTCGCCGGCTCTCCGCTTCCACGGTCGGACCAGGGTTTTCCCCAAAGCCCTAGGCTGGTTCCCTCGTCGGCCATCGCGAACACCCCGCAAAAACCTCGGAGGTTCCTGCAGGAGACCTACAACAGGAAAGGAATAGCACTTACCTGAAGTTTAGACTTACCGTTGGAGGAGCTCCACTGCTCCACATTCGTCTGCACGAAAGCGTCTGACATAATGATGCACGAATGGCTGTACGGGGTTCTTCACATAGTCACTCACATGACTCCGAAGTAAAATAAGGTGTTTCTGGTGGTTTGGAGGATGAGCGGGTACCTAATCAAAGTATATAAAGTTAGTTATAAAGAGGTGTAGATAGGGTTGACAGTTGTAATCTTTTTCCCAGGGTAGGCATGTCAAATACCAGGGGGTATAAAGTTAAAGTAGCAAGAAAGGTGTGAGGCAGTTTGAAGAGTTACGGAGGGTAAAGCCAGAGGGAGGAAATTGGGAGGATGGTTAGTGGAGGGGTAGAAATTGGTGGGAATCCATTTGGTGCACAGCAGGAGGGGGGGGGGGGGGGAATTAAATGATGACCTTAATTGGACAATTCAATGTTCATACCATCGGGCTGTAAGTTACCCAAGCTGAATATGAGGTGCCGTTCCTCCAGTTTGCATGTGGCCTCAGTCTGGGGGAGGCTCAAGACATTACGGAATGGGAAGGGGAGTGGAAATTGTTAACAACAGGGAGATCCAGCAGTCCTTGGTGAACCGAGCGCAACTGTTCAGCTAAACGATTGCCGAGTCTACGTTTGGTATCGTTGATAAACAGGCAGTGCATTCCAGGATCCTACCACTATCTGTAAAAAAATTACCTCCCAAATCTCCTTTAAACTTTCCCTCTCACCTTAATTTATTCCCTCTAGTATTTGACATTCCTACCCTGGGAAAAGATTCTGACCATGAACCCTATGTGTGCCACTTTACAACTAACTTTATATACTTCTATCAGGTCTCCCCTCAGCCTCCAAAACACATGGAATATGGTGAAGCTGATGGGCTGATGTGTGCTTATTTCAATAAAAGACACAAAATGCTGGGGTCAGGCAGCATCCCTGGAGAACATGGATAGGTGATGTTTTGGGTCAGGACCATTCTTCAGACAAAATTCTGTGTTTATTTCGTTGCGAGGAGTATTGTGGAGAAAGCAGATGAACCTAGAGCCTGGATCACTAACTGTCCTTAATTAAGCCATTCTCTTCCAAATGTGAGTAAATCCTATCCCAAAGATTTCTCTTTATTAACTTTCCGAACACTGACATGAAGCTCACTGACCGATAATTCCCTGGATTTTCTCTATTTTTCTTAAACAAAGGAACAGTGTGAGCTACTATCCAGTCTGCCATGGCCTCACCTGTTGCGAGAGAAGATACAAATATCTTTCTCAAGCTGCTGCAAATTCCTATCTTATTTTCTCTGGGATACTGTTGATCCCATCAACCCTGGGGTTTAATTATCTTGATGGTCTTCAAGAGCCCCAACATGTCCTCCTTCTTAATCTCAAACTGCCCTTGCATATTAGACAATAGACAATAGGTGCAGGAGTAGGCCAATCGGCCCTTCGAGCCAGGACCGCTATTCAATGTGATCATGCAGTATTTGTAGAAAATTGTAGATGTAGTATTTTTCACATTTACCACAGTGCCCTTCATGTCCTCTTTGGTGAAAATAGATGCAAACTACTCATTTTGTGCCTCACCTACATCCCCTGACTCCAAGCACAAACTCCCTCCTTTATTCTTGATCAATCCTACCTTCTCCCTGATTACCTTCTTGTTTTTGAATGAAGCTATAAATAAACCTGCAGATGTTCTTTAATCCAACTCACCATAGTCAATTTATGGCCCATTTTGACCATTTGTAGTGGCTGCTTGAGTATTTCCTCCTTGCTTTATATTCCTTAAAAGCTCTGTCTGCATGCACACCCTTTGCCTTTTTGATCAAATTTACAACCAATTTGATCAGCTGCGGTTCCCTAACTTTCCCACCCTATTCCTCTTTTATACTCAAACATACCTGACCTGATCTTTGATCAACTGGCCTTTAAATGACTCCCACATGTTAGATGTGGACTTGCCCAATAACAACTGTTCCCAATGTATCCCCCCTGAGCTCCTGCCTAATAGCATTGTACAACTTTGCCTGTTCCAATTTTACACCTTCCTGCAAGGTCCAGACATCCCTGCTCAATCTTAAGACTTATGGTGTTGTGATAACTTTCCCCAAAATGCTCTTCCACTGAAACACCAGTCACCTGGCCAGGTTCCTATCCCAATGTAAGGTCCAGTATGTTCCCTTCTCGGGTTGGGTTTTCATACTCTGTTTCAAGAAACCCTCTTGGACAACCTAACAAATTCTGCCTTGTCTAAAACTTTGGCACTGAGCAAGTCCCAGCCAATGTGAGGGAAGTTTAAGCCAAGACAACCCTGTTGCTTTAGCATCTTTCGTAATCTCTCTACATATCTGTTCCACTATTTTACACTAGCTATTGGGGGATATAATGGTAATCCCATTGGAGGTGTTTGCATTGTTCTTATTTTTGAGCTCTATCCATATCGCCTCAGTCTACTCCGTGGATTATCACCTTGTCGTGGTGGAGAAGCTTGTGTGGTCCCGAGATCCTGAGAGCGATGCCGTCTGGAGCTATGCTCCTGATGGGGCTACCCATGGCGGTAAGGTCGAGGGGGAGGTTCCTGACAAAGAGCAATCCAACCAAGACCTCAACGGTGGAACAGGCGGAAGATGATGTCTAACTTTAGTGGAACATTAGAACGGCTGGGAAGGTGGATGAAGGCTGCAGGAGAAAAGGGTCCCCGGTCGTCTTGAACTCCATGCCACTGGATCCTGACCCAGATCTGTCAAGGACCGTGTGATGGCTGTCTGTGCATCAGTCTCCCCATGTTAAACAAAGTCACGCTCAGGCATCCTCCCAAAAGAGGACAGTCATATTCGTTTTGAGTGACTGTCAATGATGGTGATGATCGCCTCAGTGGATGAACCCGTCAGAATGTTTTCTTTGAGTGCCACTATGACATTTTCCCTGATTAATAGAGCAGATTCTCCACCTCTTTTCCCACCATCTCCATCGCAACATAAATTAAAAACAAATGGGTAATGAGGGAGAGGGTAGGATCACTCAAGAACAAAGGAGGGGATTTATTCTTGGAATCAGAGGATGTAAGTAAGGTATTAAATAGATTCTTTGTATAGGTATTTATCAAAGCGAAGAACATGGAAGATAATGAGATCAATGTGGGTATACTAATTTATCCCACACTGGGGCAATTTGAGATCAAGATAGTAGTAGTGTTGGTTCTCTTGAAGAGCATTAAAGTGGATACATCCCACAGGACATGATGGGATCGTAGGTTATTGAGAAAGGCAGGAGAGGAGATTGTGGGAGTCGATGAAGGTGTTTGTTTCCACTCTTGCCACAGATGCTTTCCAGAGAACTGGAGCATAGCAAATATTGTTCCTCTGGAAGGGTGTCATCCTGGCTGGAGGTCGGTGGCCAGTGCATTCCACAGGTATCGGTGTTGGGACCTTTGTTGTTCATATAATAATATATATACATGTATAAATAAATGTTGGTGAACAATATAGATGGATTCGTTTGTACGTTTGCAAACACAACACATGGAGTTGTGAACAATGAAGGATAGGATAGAGCAGTATGAACATTATTTACAGAAATTGGTGGAGAAATGACAGATGGAGTTTAATCCGGGCAAGCATGAGGTGTTGCATTTGTAAGGTCAAATGTAAGGAGGATGCATCCAGTTAATGGCATGACACTTAACAGTATTGATGAACAGAGGGATCTTCGGGTCCAAGTCCATAGCTCACTGAAAGTAGTGACATAAATAGATAGAGTGGTCAATACCAATACTAAGGTGTTGATTGTTGTAAATGACAGCCATGGGAAGGTTAATACAAGAACACAGTAACATTTGATTCTTTTTTATTTAACGTTTAAGGTAGAATGAATGCTATCAAACAATAACCTCCAATAAAGCACGTGCCAGGTTTTTGTTACAATTGTATATTTGTTACTCGATAAAATTTGGGCTTTAGTTTGGACAAAAGTTTAGACAAAAGTTTGGAGCTTATACATAAACATTGGCCTCATATTTGAAAAAAGAAAATATACATCATTTTAAAAAAAAGGCATATCTACAAATTAACAATGACACATTGGAATGAGAGAGAAGCATTTACTTTTGATAGCTGTTGGCTTCATTCAGAAACATGCGAAGAAAGTAAGATAAATTGTAGCGCTGAGCTTCATATGTGGTGACATTTCCTTCCCTGAC
Source organism: Okamejei kenojei (assembly GCA_035221665.1). Taxonomy (NCBI): domain Eukaryota; kingdom Metazoa; phylum Chordata; class Chondrichthyes; order Rajiformes; family Rajidae; genus Okamejei; species Okamejei kenojei. The sequence continues at coordinate 40,862,455 of CM069132.1, forward strand.
TATTAATTTTGAACAAGCTGAGAGATATCAGCTGTCTGCTGGCAAATTCACTTTTATTTTGCCCTCTGAAATATAAGTAAATTTCCCATTGAATTAGTAATTGTAAACATTTAGTTTGTTCTCTTAGCAAACCACATAGCATAATTTAATATTTAACAGCAGTTTAAAATAAATGCAAATTACATTTTTGTTGTCTTAGTGATTCAATTCAACAGTCTCCTCAGAAAAATACACCCATTGATTAGTTTACCAGAATATTTCTCTCATAATAAATATTTTGTATTTTGACAAAATCAAATGTTAATAATTTCCTGGAGGAGATATTAAAAACATATACAATTTTGAAGACATTAAAGTGTTGTTACTTCATTCAATTATTAACTTTCTCTCATTCTTTGTTTTACAATATTTAAACATGAAAGAAAATTCCTGCTTAATTTGTTTCAGACGAACAAAATAATGAGTTTAATACAAAAAGGACTGCTGATAAAATAATGGCAATATAATAATATTTATAATAATAATAATAATAATAATAATAAATGTATGTTTACTTTCCTCAAATTTCTCAATTTTCTCAAACAATTTTGGTGGGAGGCATTACATTTTGTGGCAGTTTTTGTTTGCTGCAGGTTAGCTGTCCTAATTAGACAATTGGGATTTCAGATTTTACTAATTGCAGTCTGTGCTCTTCCTCACATTTGGTAATGATTGTAAAATAACCAAAATATGTTGCTCTTTTAAAAGACACAACAGAGAAACTGTATAAAATGATTTAACTAGCAAAAGAGCCAGTGGACTGTTTACACAACATAAGCACATAAGATCAGAACAATTACATATTTCAGAAAATTCAGCTAGATCGCTATCGACACTGCAACTATACTGACCACTGATACATTTTACAAACTAGCTGCAGTGACCTTAGACACACATTTATGTATGTACACACACTGTATGAAATACTTCCATTTCATTCTGCCCGAGTTCAATGTTGTTGTAATCCATGAGTTTGCTCTCTTTCAAACTATCTACTTAATATTACCAAGGTGAGACACTTTTTTTTAAAGAAAGCAGAAACTAATTCTAGGGCGATAATTGATTAAGTGCATATCATGCAGCACTAATATAGTGCAAAAAAAGTGCCTCATTTTATCAAGTGTTGTGGACTACTGTCCATAAGTCATTTCAAGAGAACATTTCATTAGCTGGGAAAATCAAGTTTATAGTTTGCATCATTAATAGGTACAAGCATTTTCAGCAGCATAAAGTATTGAAGATGTTAATATATTAGCAGGTTCTGAGATGAGGATTTTAATCGGTATTTTTACTTCTATATTTTGCACTTTTGATGATTGAGTTGTGCAAATCTTCCAGCAACTCAACCATCCTTCTTGCTCCGACCTAGCACATAAATATCATTCAATTTTGACATAAGCAGTTGACAGAAGTATCAATTTCCACTCCTTCTGTTTTTAACACTGGGAGGAGGAGATTTGGAAACTTGCTCTTGTCTGGGGTTTGCAGTTTAACTTCTCAATCCATCAGACATCTTCTTTCTGTTAAATGTGCGATACAACTGTGAACAATTGCCAGTTTTTCAATTTGATTCCTGTCATTGCTGTTGATCTTTTTCACTCGGGCAGCGTTCTTATATTTGATACAAGGTTATTAAGCAAATAGCAATTATTTGAAGATGCATGTTTACTTTTCAATTCTGATGTGGTTGGCATTTCAATGTCATTCGGATAAAAGTAAGGTTTACTTTTGCCGCAATGTAGGATAGTTCTTTAGCATCGTATCAAAGATTTACCTTGCTATAGTTTGGTAAGTGTATCATTTGAGGTCCTGCATTATACCGAGAATTACATCATGTGGCATATTTTTTCATCTCCTCCTTGAAAATGTCACAGTTCTATAGAATCTGGCACACTGTCACAGAATTCTATAATGGATTAAAGTCTGGACATACAAAGCTGCACGTTATATTTTAGAATGACGAGAAAAATAAGGTGATGTCCAACAAGCAATAAAAGAGTTTACATGTCAGCATCTCCATCATAGGCCAAGGTCAAAGGTTTCAGTTTGTTATTTTGCTTTCTCTGTGGTTTCTTGGGCTTTTTGCTACAAAGAAGGAAAGGCAAAGACGAGTTACTAATAATCTATAAATACATTTGTTCCAATAATTCATATGTAATATACACAAGAAGAATTTCTGTGTCATTTTTAATTTAGCTGATCGTAGCAGGTACAATGTTGGAGATATTTAAATGGTTTTACTGTTCCTCAGTTAGAGGTGGATAATAATAAGTGTAAAAGCAAGTGCATTGACTCAGATCTGCAGGATGTCCCTGTAGCATTCAAATCAATTTGAAGAAACTGCCTTGATAAGGACTGTTTGGTCAAAGAGATGTTACATCCTGAATTTTACCATTAAATTATCAATGATTTAATAAGATAGAAACCAGATTATTTAGGCACAATGAACTGCAGATGCTTGAATCAGATGCTGGAATCTTGAGCCAATTTTATTTAGTTAATATTTAGAGATACAGCATGGAAATCAGGCCTCTCGGCCCACCAAGTCCACATTGGCCATCGATCACTCATTCACACTAGTTCTATGTTATCCTACTTTTGCATCCACTCCCTATACACTTGGGGCAATTTTACAGGTCAATTAACCTATAAGCCTGCACTTCTTTGGAATGTGGGAAGAAACCAGAGCATCCGGCCAAAGCCCCCATGGTCACAGCAAGAACATGCAAACTCCACACAGACAGCACCCGAGATCAGGATTGAACCCAGGTCTCTGGTGCTGTGTGGCTGCAGTTCTACCAGCTGCCCCAATGTACTGCTAGATCTTGATATAGATCTTGAATCTTGAAACAGATTAACTTGGTTGTCATTCTGCTTTTCTACCACTTCAAAAAATGATCTTAATGAGAGATTCTCTTCCCAAATAAATATGATTGTGTCAGGTAATTAAGGTTTTCCAAATGCAGTAGAAGTGATGAACTCTGAGGTTGGGAGTTCAGCCAGATGCTTTAGGTAGTGTGATGTTCAGATGTTCAGATGCTCCATGTTCAGAATGCATCTTATCTTCTGTAACACGTGATCAGAGAGTGCTTGCTGTTCAGTAGGAATAGAGACCAAATATACATCTTTCCACACATCTCAATTTGCATGCTCAGCTTTCCACATATCTCATTTTGCATGCTCGTAAGCGGTGACATGAAAACATTTTTTTAAACAATAATCTAAATACAATTTAAGAAACACCGTTAGCTAAAAAAGACATAATGCTGGAGTAACTCAGCGGGTTAGGCAGCATCTCTAGAGAAGATGCATTGATGATGTCTCAGGTCGGGACCCTTCAGATTGAAGAAGGACCCCGACCCAAAACGTCACCTATCCATATTATCCAGAGATGCTGTTTGACCCACTGAGTTACTCTAGCACCTTGTATCCATTTATGTAACCCAGCATCTGCAGTTCCTTGTTTCTATAGACTCTGTACCTGTTCAGCAAGAAGAAAATAATACTTACAGTGCAAAATTCATGACATCCATGTCACCAGAGCCATTCTTGGCTTGATGTGTTTCAGATTCCAACAATGAAGGAGATATTGTGATCACGCTATGCTTACCATGTGAACCAATTACAACATCTACACTGGAAGGCGAAATTTGGAATTGCAAGTGATTTCTTGTGTACATGCTAGCTGTGGGCTCTATGGAACTATAATATTGATACTTGTCCAAGCAATGATGAATTAAATTTGCAATTATAATATAGTTCTGCCTTAATGTCAGTCAGAAATCAGTAAGCCATGTCAATTAGTTGTTAGCACAAGTGAATGAAAAATATTAAATCAATTATTGTATTTTATAAAATTCAACTCATATCTATCAATATGGCTAAAGCTAATTTCTGAAGCTAATTCTGGTTTAAATACAATTCAACCACATTCCCTGCAGCACAACATGGATTTGTTTACTGAGAACAGAAGTTTGGCTGGATCATGAAGGTGTGTGTCTGAGGAAGAGAGATTATCTGTGCATGTGCACACACACATACGTACAATGTGTGAACCGATAGTTAAATAATGTGCAAGCATTTTTTTTTCAACTTTTATTTATAGCTCTGTATTATGATGCAAACTGCTTTTTAATGTGCTAGTTTTGGTGATTTACAAAGGAAGTTGTATGCCACCTAATGAAAATTATTTTCAATAGAATGTGGAAATTCAATAAGTTGGACACGCACACAGTACAAATACTTAATTCTTCACACTCCTACAGTATATTGCTATATCTATATAATTTCAACTATATGGGACATCACCACAAACTTACCAGGCTAGATAGATCATAGATACAATGAAGATTATTAAGACAAAACCTCCTGCTGCAACACCATAAACCCATGTTTTCAGCTTCCCATCTAAAAAGCAAAGATAGCTTGTTAACTTTTAACAATGAATACAGAGATTCTCTAATCTACAACTGAGTGTGGGCAGTAACCTGGAGATGTAAATTTATTTTAAAACAAAATTAGCAATGTGCTACCACTTTTGCATTATAATAGTTCTCTTGTTGCCATATCTCCTACTTTATTTTCACACTATTTCAAGAAAGGAACTGATGTATCCAAATTCTTGATGACACAATCTGGTACATTCAATCACTTTTTAAAAGTACATGGTTTGGATATAAAAAAGATCATTGCTGTATTTACACTGCACTGTATAATTTCTCACCCGGATCCATTCTGTGATATTGAGGATCAGAACCAGCAACTGTAAATTTTTTATCTTAGCATATGTAGGGATACATGAATAATATAATTAGTTTATGGGAATTAGTAAGTCACAAGTATGAACCCACCAGCAGTTCATCTCCCTTCCAACTGAGGGCCCTATAATAACATCTATTGATGTCTTACACAGCAACTTTTCTTTCAATGCACACAAATTCTTGTAAATTGGTGTTTTACTTTAACAGTTACATAAGATATATGTTAAAATATAATTTGTGGAATTTAGTTCCTTGCAGGATGCAAGTCAAAATACTCATTAAAATTGTTTGTTGATTGTGATGAAACTTTACCTTTAAGATGATAAAAGCATCAACATTTAATTAGTCAAAGATGATGTAGCCTTTTGTTTTAAGTTAACTGTCATTATGTCACTTCACATATTCAACCATTCATACAATAATTTGCTTCTTGAATGTTTTATTATCTCCAATGGAAAATGATGGATTGAGTACCTTCTGCACAACAGATGTCATGCCATGACACAACAGATTAAAAGCGATGTTTACTGCATGAACTTTATTTATTGTAGACAGTAATCTCTCACTAATTAAAAGCACAGTGGCGATAACATTGTGTGTATAAACATTAACAAATAATGGTGACCCTCAGATGACTTAAGTGTTTGTAATAAGAAAGCAGAATCCAATTACCAGTGGTTATGTTGAACACTGGACATGTAGGGTGAAATTGTGATAAATTGGTTGAGAACTATCAATAGCTTGAGAGCACTGATTACGGTTACTTGAAGTGAATCAAAGTCTATGGCTCCCAAAGGCCACAGTTTGTGAGGGACAATCTCACAATCTGACTGCTTTACATTAGTTTAAGTTGCTATGGTTGCTTAGACAAAGCGTTCAAATGCACAGAAGAAAGGATTGAGTGACAAGACCATTGTAATCTTCAATTAATTACAACAAATGCAAGCAAAATAACTACTGTTCCAAGAATTTGGCAGAAGATTGGGTTCTGGATGACTGTGAATCATCTTATTACCCTCCAAGTCATGTATTCCAATCTGAAATATTTCCATTCAAGAATTTTCATCCTACAAGCTTTTAACCAGCTGTGGCCAAGTTTTAATTCAGAAACAGAAGCCTGGGTTTGCTCTAAGGCACAAAATGGCATCTGCTTGAATGTGTTCAAACACATATTTTGAACATTTCAGTTGACACATGGCAGGGATAGATCGGATCTGATTTTTAAACTTTATCTATCACATGATATTCAGGTTTTTTTTTTAATTAGCCTGGTTTTTCAAGTTATAATGACAATCATAATACACCTCTGTAAATCACTGTAATATTGCCAAATATACGCATGAGATTTAAATGTCATCCCTCTCATTTAACGCTGTTTTAAACATCATTTGATCTACAAAAAAAATGTTTTTCATCATTTAAAAGTAATATTTCAATAAATAAAGATTCACTTAGGATACCATTTCTTACTATTAACCATAGCAAAAGAAAAAAAAATCCTGCTCGAATGTAAAACTAAGGTGGGTTAAGTGTGAGATATCACAAAATGGATCGATTGACATTCCCTTGTTTTAACGTCCATGTCCGTGGTTGAAGTGGGAAATATGTGAAAGGGTGGACAGCATTCAAGGGATGAACCAGTACTTTTAAATTACTATAGAAGAAAGGAAAAATAAATTGCATCACTCAATTGGGAAACATTTGTTGTAGTTTGCCCAACCTACCAATCCACCTGGTTCTATTTGATTTAGATACTTCAGCCACAGAGTGTGCAGGTAGGAAAATAATATAATTGGCCTAATTTTCCATAGTTCTAACTGCAATCAAAGCATCCACAGTTACTATTGGAATCTGAATTTATCATCAATAATATGACACATACACACGCTAATGCATGCACATATAACAATGTGTGCATAGACAATCAGACGTATATGGGAAAATCTTAACGGTACACAAACACAAAATGACACATTCACATGCACAGAGGCACTCAGATGTGCAGCCAGGTTTACCCACTGACAAACATTCAAATCACACTGCAACATTTTAATGCAACCTACTGGAATTCCATTATCTATGCAAACCCAGAAAGTTTGACTGTCACAATGTTTGAAGACTTAAGTTACTGCCAATTCAGAAAGAGAAAATGGATGAGAACAGAAATGAAAGAAAAAAACATGGATGGAGCTGTGAAGTATAGAACATAGAGATTACAGGTAATCTGAAATAAAAGAGAATGCTGCAAATGCTCAGTTGGTCAAGCAGCATCTGTGGAGAGAAAAGAACAAGAGTTAATGTTTCACTTTGATGACCTCTCATCAGAACTTTGTCAATTCTGATATAAACTGGAAGGGTCCGTATTCCAAAACAGTTGAATACAATGTTTAGTCCTGAGAATCGTAACGAGCCTGGATGGAAGATGAGATGCTGTACCTCAATCTTACGCTGTAGTGTGTTGTAATCATGAAAGAGGCAAAAGACAGGATGTCAGAGTGGGAGAGGAATGGAAATGAGTTTTCTTGAGGTTTAGGATCACCTGTAGCTAATGTCAGAATTGTTGGATTCATGGGAGGTGATCTTGGAGGGGAGGATGCTCCTCAAACTGCGGATCATCCTGTACAATACAGCTCACCCCCTCCATGACACATTGGTCAACCTGAGGAGTACCTTCAACAACGTACTGGTTCCACCAAGATGCAGGACAGAATGCCATATTTCTTCCCTGTGGCTGTTAAATTGTACAACTCCTCCCCCTTCTGTCGCGGGGTAGACTGAGACTGAGACTGTCTCTCCACCCCCCCCCCCACACTCTCCCCCAATCTTTGCACATCCCCAATCCTTTCCACCTGTCACTTTAATTTCATGTTTCATGTATTCAGTGTTTTATGACTGTTGGCCGATCAATTTCCCTCCTGGGATAAATAAAGTTCTATCGTGTCATATCGTATCGTAAGTCTATATCCAAATTGCTTGGGTTTAAATAGTAGACGCTAGTCACAATGAATTGGTAAGTCAACATTGTATGTTACATTGCACAACTACTCACAAATCAAAACAACTGCTCTATGAATGCTGTCAATGCTTTTTCAACACATAATTTTCCAGGCAATAGTGCACACAAGAAACAACTATGTTTTTGCCTCCATGCCAGTATTTTATCTTTGTGATATGTGCTCAGTTACTAGTGTTAAATCTGCAATTTTATTTAACATTTGCTCAGGGGGATTTCTTCAATACTGAGTTCTACATAGCACATTTTTCTGCAGGTGAATAATTTGGATATAGACTCTTGCCAGAAGATAATTGGAAGATAATTGCCGAACTTGCCTTTTTCTTATATGGATAGTGATTGACCTGCTGTATGTTTACTATCATTTTATTTTTTAGCAATAGATATCCAGCATTTACAATTTGCTTTTTACCTAACTGCCCCCTTTCTCATAACTGTCACCTCTAAAAGTGCTATAATTCCATAATTACAACCATGAATTCCATCAATATTTGAAAAGTTATATTAAGCAGCAAAGCAAAGTTAATAGTCTGAAAGCCAACGAGTTTAGCTTTCTGCGCTCTAGAGAAAACATTCATCATTGTGTTAGTTGCGGCATGAAAATATGTAGTTGTCAGTGTTATTGTTAACAGAGCATTAAAATGCAGCAGTTCATTTTTTAAATGCTGCAGATTTTAGCAGAAGGTGATTAAAAAGTGTTACAATTTCATATCATTTCTACTCTTCAATTCAACTTGTGCAGTGGCCAATTGATTTTGAATCATGTAAAATGTGGATGTTATATTTACTTTATAAAAACTAATAACAAACTCTGAAGGACCATTAATGTTTAATAATTCTCTCTTAGGCCATAGTTAGAAAATACAATATTTAAGTTGCCTAATGTATTGAGCCTGGCTTTTATCCTGACCTGCTCCAAAAGGTTGCAAGAACCACGTGTGTCCTTGTTTGCTATCAGATGTTTGAGTTGGGTTGATGGCCCTGCTTGTCTTCACATCTGCTTTTTTCTCCTCTACCGAAGGGATCTCCAGCACTGGGATCATGATACATTGATCTAGCAAATTGCCCGATGTCACCACCTCTGTGTAACCTTCTTCACAGGCGCAGACTGCAGACTGGATAGGAGAAATTAAAGTATTATCGTGTAAACATTGAAAAAAGCGAACACATTATTTAAATTGTACAACATTACACAAGGATTACTGATAATCTATTGTTTCCAATGTTATACTAGCAATAAGTTCAGGAATACAATGCTGTTGGCTGCTGTTAGCAGCTGGCACTTACCTCAGTGCAGTATGTGTGAGGTTTAGTGCATGGTGGATTACAAGACCTGTCAGCATAGGGTTGATTTAATGCAGAACAGCCACCTACAACACAAACAGTTAAATCCAGTAATGTCAAATAATAAGTTTGAAAGGGAATATTATCAGTGTCAGAAAAACAAAAATCCTTTTATAATTATGATTCCCGTACAAAACATGCATGCTTGAACATCATGTTTACCATTGATGTTAAATGGTGTAATTGTGGACAATGAACTCCCAGTTATATCATACTGATCAACAATGAAAATTTGGAATAATGGCTTTTTGATATTGGAGCATAATTTTACTTCGGAGTCAAGTAAGTGACTACATGAAGAAGCCCCGCCAGGCGCATGCGCGTCAATACATCCGACGCATGCCGCACCGATGAGCTGGAGAGCGCAGCTCCACCAGCGGTAAGTAGTAAATCCGCAGGTAAGTGAATTAAAAAAAAAATTCTGCGGGTATTTAAAATCCATGAGTCTGGTTCGGGAGCCAGCGGGAGTTGTTAGTAATGGAGTGAGTTGAGAAGAAATCTGTCCATAGTAGGAGTGTAACGCGCAGGCCCACGGTTAGCGCTCACAGATCGGGTCGGGAGATACCGGCTGTAGTAATGCCGGCTCCGATACCGGCTGCTGATCTACTGGCAACTCAACTGCCTCCATTAGTTGAAGTGCTTCAGGGCACTGAGGTCACTCCACCAGGGAGGAAGGCCAAAAGAAAATCTCTCAGGCCCGTCTTATCCGACGGGTCTGATGAGGAAGACTCCCCTCCTTCTAATAAAAATGTATGGGGACGGCTTGACCAGATGGAGAAAATGCTCCAAACTTTAATTGGTGGGGGCAGGCATCATGGCTTTTGGCAAATGGTCCGAGGGGCACCGATGTCCGGCACACAGCAGGATATGCTGGCCCTGCTGTGTAACGCATATTTTGAAGTGAATTGTAACCGGAAGATAACTATAAAGCCGACACTAAACCCGCAATTTGCAGCTCTATGCAGGTCGACCAATATTCAAGCGCCAAATTATTTATTTGGGGAGGACCTGCTCAAACAAGTCAAAGACCTGGAAGAAGAGGCCAAGACGATAGGCCTCATGAAGACTTAAGTCCCTTCCACCAGGATGCCAACTCGCAGGTCGTATTCGACACGACGGGAGACAGATCCGGGGGCAGGGCCAAGCAGAGTGGGGCCAGTGGGACTGCGGTATTACCCACCTGTATATGCCAAATACAACCCTAGCATAGCGAGAAGGACGAGAACTCCAAGGTCGACTATGGAGGTACGAGTGATTAATTCAGTCCAGGATAAATCCTCTGGAGAACAACCTCCGGTTGAGGGTAGGTTACAGTTATTTTATGATGAATGGTGCTGCATAACATCTGATCTGTTTGTACTGGACACTTTCTCAGGGTCTCAAATAGAGTTTATGTCAGGAATTCATCCACCTGCACAAAATATGCCTAGTCGGGTATTGTTTTTTTCTGGACCAGTAACTCGGCAGATAAATTAAGAAATTGAGGTTTGTTCCAAAAAGGGGTAATTGAGAGGACAACATACCATCCTCAACAATTTGTGTCCAATATATTCCCCAGACAGAAAAAAAGATGGTGGATGTCGAGTCATTCTGGATCTAACCCAGATAAATTCCTATGTCCAGTATAGGCATTTTAAAATGGACACTTTCAATATTGCTAAACAGCTGTTATCAGAAGGTTGTTATATGGCAACCATACATCTGAAAGATGCATATTATTCAGTACCAATTAATCATCAGTACCGAAGATACTTGAAATTTAGTTGGATGGGACAGCTGTGGCAATTTATAGCATTACCTAATGGGTTAACCACAGCTCCTAGGTAGTTCACAAAATTGTTAAAACCAGTTCTGGTGCTACCTCGTGCCCAGAATCACATTGTGATGACTTATCTAGATGATATCTTAATTATAAGAAACACTCAGGAAACAGCTGAGGAGTCAGTTTCAGCAAACACCAGTTTGAGAGGTTAGGGTTTCTTATCCATCCAACAAAATCCAAGCTAGAGGCCATCCCAAAATAAATTGATTATTTGGGGTTTGTCATTGATTTAGTTGATTTGTCAGTGACTTTGCCTACAGCCAAGGCTGTTGAAATCAGGGAGGTCTGTACCAGTCTCGCTGAAAAACAACAACCCTCCATCCGGCAAGTAGCCAGTGTTATTGGCAAATTGGTGGCGGCTTTCCCTGCAGTGGAGTTTGGACCCTTGCACTATCAAAGTCTGCAACGAGCTAGAGAACAAGCACTTAAAGAACATGCAGGTCATTTTGTTGGACCTATGCTGTTGCCAGCCAAAGCCACTGCCGAATTACAATGGTGGATCATCAATATTGTACAAACTACCAAAAATATTTTGGTTCAAGAACCTTTAGTGGTTTTACAAACAGATGTGAGTGCTTTGGGATGGGGAGCCACGGACAGCGAGTCTAGCTGTGGTGGTAGATGGAGTGTGCAAGAGGATTTAATCCTGCACAGGCATGATATAAATTACTTAGAATTGCTGGGTGCATTCTATGAATTAAAAGCTTATTGTTCAGCAATGAATAATTTACATGTTCAGCTCCAGATTGACAATCCCACGGCTGTTGCCTATATCAATCACATGGGAGGAATAAGGTCAGTATCATGTGATAATCTGGCTAACCTCATTTGGGACTGGTGTATTTCCAGAAATATCTGGGTCTGAGCTATCTACCTACAAGGTAGAGATAATGTGGTGGCAGACAACAGGTCACAGAAATTTAATGACAACATAGAATGGATGATAAATCCTGATGTTTTTAAACTGATTGTCAGCCGCTATGGTTTGTCAGATATTGATCTGTTTGCATCCAGGCTAAATCACCAATTGCCTAAATACATTTCGTGTAACCAGATCCAGGAGCAGTAGCGGTGGATGCATTCTCGCTACATTGGGGACGGACGTTCTTTTACGCTTTTCCCCCATTCTGCCTCATTAGGCAATGCCTCACCAAAATAGAGCAGGACTCCGCTTCAGGCGTTTTGGTGGTTCCGGACTGGCCTACACAGCCATGGTTCCCATTGGTGCTGAGAATGATGACTCAGCCATTCATAGCTGTCCCCAACTGCAGTAATTTGTTGGTGCATCCAGTAACAGGAAAAAGTCATCCGTTACATGATTGTATTAATTTGTTAAACTGCAGGTTCTGACCAGACCGTTCCAAGGGCTTGGACTGTCGAGTAGGACCATGGATGTGATAACTGCAGCTTGGAGAGATAGCACTAAAAACACAATATGTGTCTCATATTAAGAAATGGGAGATTTTTTTGCTTACAGACAGATATTTCTTATCATACTGCAAGCATTCCGGATGTATTGAAGTTCCTTGCTACATTGCATTTTGATGAACACTTGAGCTATAGTGCCATTAATAGTGCTCGGAGTGCTTTGTCCTCCTATTTAGGGCAGTTTTCAGAACAACAATCTATCAGGTCTCATGCGTTAGTGTCCCGATTCATGAGAGGAATCTTTAACAAGAACCCTCCTAAGCCTAGATATACAGAAATCTGGGATGTCAGTATAGTTCTCACACTGCTTCGGCAATGGGCTCCAATTACATCACTGTCTTTTCAGAAATGAACACTTAAAGTGGTTATGCTCATGGCACTAGTATCAGCGCAACGAGTTCAAACATTGCAAAAGCTACGACTAGATAGCATGTACTCTTCTGCAGATAACATTATGATTTATGTGTATGCCTTAATCAAACAAAGCAGGCCAGGAATGGCCGGAACCAAAATAAGCTTTAAAGCATACCCCGTTGACCAAACATTATGTGTAGTCAAACACCTGAGTCAATATATCGAGGTAACTAAGAGTCTCAGAGGCTCTGAGACAGCAATGCTCATCAGCCACAAAAAACCTCATAAAAAAGTGTCAGTACAAACTATTTCTAGATGATTAAAACAGGTTTTGGATTGTGCGGGAGTAGACACTCATGTGTTTAAATCTCACTCCACCAGGGCGGCATCAACATCCGCAGCAAAGGCACAGGACGTGTCTCTAGACCAAATCCTCGGGGCCGCAGGATGGTCTAAGGAGGCGACCTTCTCCAAATTTTAATATAAACTTGTCCTGACAGTGCAAGGTTTTGGACATGCTGTTTTGGGTTCGATTTAATTTCTTTCTCTTTTTAAATTTCATTTGTAATTTCCCCCTGGGACAGAGGGGTTATTACTGCTTTGTTTGTTATTATTAAAAATGATTATTGGATAATTTGAAGCAATGTTCAATACATTATTTATTCAATACTGTGTCAACTGAAGCAGTGTGTCGTATGGCGTATGGAATGGATCTACGGCATGAGATCACAGAGCTTTGAAATTTTCAGGTAGTCACTCACGTGACTCCGAAGTAAAATAGTAAGATTAAACGAGAACTTACCAGTTTGAAGTTTGTTCTTTATTTTATGCGGAGTTACGATGAGGGATTACGTGCCCTCTGCTCCCGGCCCTCATAATCGCAAAGATCATCTGATAGTTCTAGTCTTCTGAGTCTTACTATATCACTTTGACTATAGTTTCTGTGTTTTCATGCCGCTGCTTTGAAGTATGACACGCATGCGTCTGGCGGGGCTTCTTCACGTAATCCTTCATCGTAACTCCTCATAAAATAAAGTTCAAACTTCAAACTGGTAAGTTCTCATTTAGTCTTACTATTATATATCCTTAATTTTAGTTTTGTTTGGAGATACAGTGCGGAAACAGGCCCTTCTGTGCCGACCAGCCATCCCTGTACACTAGTACAATCCTACATACTAGGGACAATTTACAATTTTTACCAAAGCCAATTAACCTACAAACCTGTATGTCTTTGAAGTATGGGGGGAAACCGGAGCACCCGGAGAAACCCATGCAGTCATGGGGTAATGTACAAACTCCATGCAGACAACACCCATAGTCTGGATCAAACCTGGGTCTCTGGCGCAGTAAGGCAGCAAAACTCTACTGCTGCACTACCATGCCTACTGCAAGATGTTGATTTTTGGGCTTTGTCACAATAAAATTATTCTGTTTATCAGTTCCAAAATTTGATGGTAATCAAGTCCACAGATAAGATTCAACAAATTCATTGATTGGAAATGATGAATGAGTAAATAGATCAGAACATAACACTTTTTGTAAAAGTTGACTTCCAATAACAAACAGAATTTTTTGCACATTTTATGTAATATTCATATGGAATGGCATTGATTTATTGCATTATTAAACTACTTAATTACCACCACTGGCACTTTGGCAAGTCCTTTTCTTTGGTGAAGACAGATATAAATATTTTTGTAAAAAAGGGTGGCACAGTAGTAGAGTTGTTGCATTACGGGCCAGTCCCACTTCGGCGATTTTTCAGGCAATTGCCGGCGACTGTCAAGTTGCCGGCAGTCGCCTGAAAAATCGGCAACAGAACGGCGACTGTTGAAGTGGAGCACACGCATACATCGCTTCCTTCACCAGCCTGTTATGCAGGCAGGGGACAGGGCAAGCATGGGGAGCACTGTCTGAGTGAAATTCACACGGTGCAAAGCCAATGTGATACAGACACATACTGCGTTGAACAGGAAGGTTGGCGCTGTAATTAAGATGGCTAAAGCACAGTGCATGGTAAGACCTTTAAAGAGGGTGGAAGAAGGAAGGGAAAAGGGGAGAGAAGGAGGGAGAAGGAGTGGAAACAACTTTTAAGAAGCCAGAGATACACGGCTGTGATGCTCGGCGGACATTTAACATTACCGGTCAGTTATCCTTGCTTCAGAAAACTACTGCATACGTTTTATTTTCCCAATGAGTCAATGAAATTCACATGTAAGCACTGGCTACAACCGACGAGAACCTATGAGAACCTTCGATCTCCTGGTAACCCAATAGGACCTCCTTGCGACCCACCTACGGCACGAGAATTCTCGCTACTCTCCATGTTGGGAGTATGGGGGCTTGCGCGACCATAATGAGGCCGCGACTAGTTCCCAGCTGCGGGAACTCCGGGCTCACGACCATGAAGGTGCTTCCCGACTCCCCGGCTCCAACTACCCGCGAACATGTCCGGCCGACTGCATAGTCTCCTGCAGTCGCCTAAAAAGTCGCCTAAGTGGGACAGGCCCATTACAGTGCCAGATGTTCGATCCTGACTACAAGTGCTATCGGCTACAGTTTGTTTGTTCTATGTGTGACCACGTGGATTTTTCTCCGGGTGCTTCGATTTTCTCCCCACATTTCAAAGATTTGTAGGTTATCGCCCGGCTGGCTTTTGCAAATTGCTTCTAGTGTGGGCCGTATACCCGGCGCGGCTTCAATGGGACATGGGACTTAGTGAATGGGTCGATCGGGAGAGAGATTGTTTGCCGCAATTTCTTCCATCACAGTATCTCCTAAACTGTGATGGATGTTTGTGTAAATTACTAATGGTGTTTATTTTTTTCTAATGATGATTGTTCCCTTGTAGTTTGTACTCACTAATCAATGGAAAAATTTGTCTTCCCACTGAGTTTAACAGAATGAAAGCATATAAATTAAAATTTTGATCAAATCAAATCAAATCAAATCAAATCAATAGACAAGAGACAATAGGTACAGGAGTAGGCCATTTGGCCCTTCGAGCCAGCACCGCCACTCAATGCGATCACGGCTGACCATCCCCAATCAGTACCCCATTCCTGCCTTCTCCCCATATCCCCTGACTCCGCTATCTTTAACAGCATTATCTAGTTCTCTCTTGAAAGTATCCAGAGAACCGGCCTCTGAGGCAGAAAATTCCACTCTCTGAGAAAAAGCATTTCCTCGTCTCCGTTCTAAATGGATTACCCCTTATTCTTAAACTGTGGCCCCTGGTTCTGGACTCATCCAACATCGGGAACATGTTTTCTGCCTCTAGCGTGTCCAAACCCTTAACAATCTTATATGTTTAAATAAGATCCCCTCCCATCCTTCTAAACTCCGGAGTGCACAAGCCCAGCCGCTCCATTCTCTCAGCATATGACAGTCCCGCGATCCCGGGAATTAACCTTGTAAACCTACGCTGCACTCCCTCAATAGCAAGAATTTCCTTCCTCAAATTAGGGGACCAAAACTGCACACAATACTCCAGGTGTGGTCTCACTAAGGCCCTGTACAACTGCAGAAGGACCTATTTGCTGCTATACTCAATTCCTCTTATTATAAAGGCCAACATGCCATTCGCTTTCTTCACTGCCTGCTGTACCTGCATGCTTACTTTCATAGACTGATGACCAAGGACTCCCAGATCGCATTGTACTTCCCCTTTTCCCAACTTGACGCCATTTAGATAGTAATTTGCCTTCCCGTTTTTGATACCAAAGTGGATAACCTCACATTTATCCACATTAAACATCATCTGCCATGCATCTGCCCACTCCCCCAACCTGTGCAAGTCACCCTGCATTCTCATAGCATCCTCCTCACAGTTCACACTGCCACCCAGCTTTGTGTCATCTGCAAATTTGCTAATATTACAGTGAATCCCTTCATCCAAATCATAGATGTATATATTGTACATAGCTGCGGTCCCAGCACCGTGCCTTGCGGTATCCCACTATTCACTGCCTGCAATTCTGAAAGGGACCCATTAATCCCTACACTTTGTTTCCTGTTTGCCAACCAATTTTCTATCCATGTCAGCACTCTACCCCCAATACCAATGTGCCCTAATTTTGCCCACTAATCTTCTATGTGGGACCTTATCAAATGTTTTCTGAAAGTCCTGGTACACTAGACCCACTGGCTCTCACTTGACAATTTTCCTAGTTACATCCTCAAAAAATTCCAGACTAGTCAAGCATGATTTCCCCTTCGTAAATCCATGCTGACTCGGACCGATCCTGTTACTGCTATCCAAATGTGCAGCTATTTCATCTTTTAAAATTGACTCCAGCATCTTCCCCACCACCGATGTCAGGCTAACTGGACTATAATTCCCTGTTTTCTCTCTCCCGCCTTTAGAAACATAGAAACGTAGAAAATAGATGCAGGAGTAGGCCATTCGGCCCTTCGAGCCTGCACCGCCATTCAATATGATCATGGCTGATCATTCAACTCAGTATGCTGTACCTGCCTTCTCTCTATACCCCCTGATCTCTTTAGCCACAAGGGCCACATCTAACTCCCTCTTAAATATAGCCAATGAACTGGCCTCAACTACCTTCTGTGGCAGAGAATTCCAGAAACTCACCACTCTCTGTGTGAAAAATGTTTTTCTCATCTCGGTCCTAAAAGACCTCCCCCTTATCCTTAAACTGTGACCCCTTGTTCTGGACTTCCCCAACATGGGAACAATCTTCCTGCATCTAGCCTGTCCAACCCCTTAAGAATTTTGTAAGTTTCTATAAGATCCCCCCTCAATCTTCTAAAGTAGCAAGTACAAGCCGAGTCTATCCAGTCTTTCCTCATATGAAAGTCCTGACATCCCAGGAATCAGTCTGGCGACCCTTCTCTGTACCCCCTCTATGGCAAGAATATCTTTCCTCAGATTTGGAAACCAAAACTGTACGCAGTAGTCCAGGTGTGGTCTCACCAAAACCCTGTACAACTGCAGTAGAACCTCCCTGCTCCTATACTCAAATCCTTTTGCAATGAATGCTAACATACCATTCACTTTCTTCACTGCCTGCTGCACCTGCATGCCTATTTTCAATGACTGGTGTACCATGACACCCAGGTCTCGTTGCATCTGACTTTTCCTAACTGACTTTGTCCAAACAAAAGCTGACTTTTTCTTAAACATTAGCTACCCTCCAATCCACAGGAACTGATCCTGAGTCTATAGAACATTCGAAAATTATCACCAATGCATCCACAATTTCTAGAGCCACTTCTTTAAGTACCCTGGGATGCAGACCATTAGGCCCTGGGGATTTATCAGCCTTCAGTCCCTTCAGTCTATCCAACACCATTTCCTGCCTAATGTGGATTTCCTTCAGTTCCTCCGTAACCCCAGATCCTCTGGCCACTACTGTATCAGGAAGATTGTTTGTGTCCCCTTAGTGAAGTGCCTGTTCAACTCATCTGCCACTTCCTTGTTCCCAATAATATATTCATCTTTTTCGGTCTTCAAGGGTCCAACTTTGGTCTTAACTAATTTTTTCCTCTTCACATACCTAAAGAAGCTTTTACAATCCTCCTTTATATTCTTTGCTAGCTTACCGTCATACCTCATCTTTTCTCCAAGTATTGTCTTTTTAGTTATCTTCTGTTGCTCTTTAAACATTACCCAATCCTCTTGCTTCCCGCTCTTATTTGCTATGTTGTACTTCTTCTCTGTTATTTTTATACTGTCCGTGACGTCCCTTGTCAGCCACGGTCGCCCCTTACTTCCCTTGGAATCTTTCTTCCTCCTAGGAATGAACTGTTCCTGCACCTTCTGTATTATTCCTAGAAATACCTGCGATTGTTGTTCCACTGTCATCCCTGCTCGGGTATCTTTCCAGTCAACTTTGGCCAGCTCTTCTCTCCCATTGTCCCCTTTATTCAACTGTAACACTGACACCACCGATCTACCTTTCTCCTTCTCCAATTGTAGATTAAACCTGACCATATTATGGACACTACCTCCTAATGGCTCATTAACCTCAAGTTCCTATATCAAATCCGGTTCATTACATAACACTAAATCCAGAATTGCCTTCTCCCTGGTAGGTTCCAGTACAAGATGCTCTCAGAATCCATCACAAAGGCACTCTACAAAGTCTCTTTCTTGGGGTCCAGTACTACCTGATTTTCCCAGTCTACCTGCATGTTGAAATCTCCCATAACAACCACAGCATTACCTTTGCTACATGCCAATTTTAACTCCTGATTCAACTTGCACCCCATGTCCAGGCTACTGTTTGGGGGCCTGTAGATAAGGCCCATTCAGGTCTTTTTACCCTTACAATTCCTTATTCATCATTATAAATCAAAACCATTTAATGTTATTGTTCTCTACGGCAATGAGTCTAGTATAATGCAAGTAAATATATGTCTGTGATATTTTTCAGAAAGATATTGATAATAATGTATTTTGGCCTTGCAAGAAATATAAATTCAGTACCTGTGACATTTATTCCATCCGACCTCTGACACCAAACTTCTCGGTATGTTCCTGTCCAAGCACCAGCTAACCAAATATATTCATAACAGTGACCACCTATGAGAAACCATTGACAAGAATGAGCAGAGTATATTACATCTCAGAGTACAGTGGTCGGCATAGAAAGATTATACCTGAGACTCCCTTTGGATTCAGGTAAGTTTACCTTCCACCTGCTGAACACCAGAGAAAGTTCTCAGCAGGCACACGTCTATCTTTTGTAATAAGTGAGGGGTTAGCATTATTAACAATTTCTCAGGTCTATTTTCTCTAGTTCAATTGCCTTTCTGAAGCCTTCAGAAGCGATAAGTTGTCTGGTGAGAGTAGGTATAGTGAGAGAATGTGCTTAGTTCATGTTATATACACTTTTATAAATGAAATCAACCATTCAAAATTAGCCATGTTCTAAATATTACTGGAGATGTATTTTATTTTGTTGTGCTCTTGGTTTGCAATGTATTGGTCACTTTAAGTGTTATTCTGTCTCTTTTCATCAACAATATGCAGGGAAATAGCATAATGACCATGTTAACCAAAACAAATTTCTATTTACATTGAAAGTGTGGAATGTTAGAAGGTTTTCCTGAACCCTATGTAGTTAAGACACCATTAGTGGATATGATGGGTCCAAGGATTACATGGAAAGTACAGGAAGAATCACCAGGGCTCTGATCATAATATTTTAATTTTCTTTGGATAGGAAGATAGGTATCAGAGAACTGGAAAACAGTGTTGTTTAAAAATGCTCAGGATAAACAGCCATTATAGGCTAGAGAGATTATACAGCAAAATTCCTTAAGAATCAGAGTTGAATCCTTCGCTTTTTGATCTTTATTTCATGACCTAAAGATCATGAAATTGGGGTGAAGGCTAACATTTCTAAATTTGTGGATGACACAAAATTTGGCAGAATTGTGAACTGCAAAGCAGGTCATGATAGAATGCAATTGGACAGAAACAAGCTACTATAATGGACTGATGCATGATCGTTGAATTTTAATAGAGACAAATGTGAGGATATATATTTTTAATGATAACAATGAGGCTTATATAGAATAAAGGATATTGGGATAATTGGGGTAAGGAACACAAGATATTGAAAGTGCACAAAAGACATTGGCAGTGGCATAGCAGGTTGATAATGCAGTTAACAAGGCTTCTTGGCTTTGGCAATAAAAGCAGGGACATTATGCTGAACCTTTAGAAAACACCGGTTTGTCCTCAACTGGAATATTCTGTTCTGTTCCAAAGGATGAAAGGGGATCTTATAGAAACATATAAAATTATTCAGGAATTGGACAGACTAGATGCAGGAAAATGTTCCCGATGTTGGCGGAGTCCAGAACCAGGGGTCACAGTTTAGGAATAAGGGGTGAGCTATTTAGGACTGAGATGAGGAAAAACCATTTCACCCAGAGAGTTTTGAATCTCTGCCATAGAAGGCAGTGGATGTCAAGTCACTGGATGTATTCACAAAAGAGTTGGATATAGCTCTTAAGGCTAATGGAATCACGGGATATGGGAAGAAAGCTGGAACGGGGTAATGATTCTTGATGATCAGCCATGAAGGGTGCTGGCTCGAAGGGCCAAATGGCCAACTCCTGCACCTATTTTCTGTTTTCTATGTTCCATTCTGTTTATTAAAGGACGGATGTGGAGGCATTGGTGAGGGTTCAGAGAAGTATATAAAACGATGAGAGGCCTGGATGGACTGGATGATAACAGGTTGTGCCCTTTAGTTCGGGACCAAAATCACATGAATAAAATAAAAGTAAATGGAATCAACAGTGACCTGAGAAAAACACTGTAATGTACCACCGTTTGATGGGGTACTGGAAGCAAAATCAGTGACAGTTTTCAAAGTGGATTTGAATAAATAATGGAAATTGAAAATGGAAGAAAAAGCAGAGGATTGGGACCAATTTGAAAGCTCCCTCAAACTGCTGGTATGAAGAAATGCGTGGGCTAGTACCGCTTTTAAATTTGAATTGGAGCAGCTTTTGTTGAGACAATGTTTAAAGCAAATTACTCAAGTATTTAATATATAATGTGGTAAAAAATTATCAACCTTATTCTGATGTTGATACAAAACCATGACCAAATAATTTTTATGGCTTTGTGATTTACTGTATATAAAAAACAAATCAACTTAATTATGAAACTAGAAATGAATAATAAACAAATGTGCTTTCATGGCAATCTTACCTATTGGACCGTGTAACATCTATATAAATTCTCAGCCAACTCATGGACAAAATCAACAAGCACATTAGATCAAAGCTTTACCATGCTGAAAGCTGAGTATAATTCAGCTCAAGACGTCAGTGCACTGTCATTAGAAATATATAAAATGTATCATCATTGCTATTACCTACATATGGAGTTCAAATGTATAGATGCACTTCCAGTAATGGCCAAAAGATGGGAGCATTCCTTTACAGAATGGCAGCAACTACTTGTAGGAATGGTTGAAAGAAGGGCAGGACTGACAATTAATCATTGCGGGCATGCAGGGGTGTGGGACTGAAGGGAATGTAAAAGGTGAGGTGATTGTAATATTGATTAAGGAATCCAATGATTAGTTTTTAATTAATAAATGTTTTAATAATGAAGGAAAGCAGAGAGGAAGGATATCCAAGAAGGCTCTTCAGATGAGGTAAGATGGCCAGAGCTTGAAAACAAGAAGGCTGCATTCATTTTGCTGGGGATGTACAATAGTTAGCAGGAGATAGAGAAACAGATATATATTTACACAAATCACAGAGAGATTTAAGAGTACTAAGTGTTGTGGTTGTTAGGGATTTTAACTTCCCTAATATTAACTGGGATCACTTTAGAGTGAAAGTCAGAGGTGGTGGCATCTATTAAAGTGAGCCAGTACATAGGCAATTCCACTAGAGATTCCATGGTTTCAGGGAATATGGCTGGGCAAATGGTTGAAGTGTTCGTGGGAGAGCATTTAGGGTCAATGAACACGACTTAAAATTGCAATGCTGCTTTTTAAATTTAGGTTAGAAATACAGCATGGAAACAGGCACGTCAGCCCATCAAATCTTCGCTGACCATTGATCATATAGTGTACATTCTAGATTCCACAATGTAAGAAGATGTGATCGCATAGGAGAGGGTTCTGAAATGGGAAAGCAAACCAACTTTATCAATAAAATAAAAACATATTTTAAATTTTGAAAGAATATGACTGCATGCTGCTTATGTGTCAAAGATGTTGTTTTGCTGGAACTAGCTTTTGCCCCACTGAAATGGACAAATCCTGAAATGTTGTGGTGAACTCAAAATACATCTACAGAGCAAATACAGCTACTTCACTCAATTCAATAAAGGGGAACCAAATGATGAGATACCATTTTTGCACATTTAGTGATTGCACCTTAATAGTAATTTCTGACATTTCAAATTTCATTGGGAACTCCTAAAATGACTGCTATCTCATTGTTAATTTTACTGTAAATTCTGGTCCTGGGAATTAAAAGTTAAAATGTTAATATAGTGCAGCGAGGCACTTATTGTCAGTGATCTTTATTGTTAACAGAAAACAGCTCACAGAACCACAACAAGGGGCAAGGGCATTACCAACAGTGACCACCAGGGACCGCCACAGGACCCACCCCACAACCAGAGGCACGGAACCGAAATAGAAGACGAATGAGGCATTGGCCCCTCACATTGACTATTAGCGATTGAGCCCGCAGGAAATCAGCGCCCAGCAATGGCTGGAACATGTCGGCAATGGTGAACGGCCAGGTGAAATGGCAAGAGCCAAAGATGAGCGGGATCGTGCAATCGCTGTAAGCCCATATGGTGCTGCCAATCGTGACAGTTAACAAAGGCCCCCGCTTCCCAGAATGAGTGTCCACCCTCAATGGGGGCAAAACGCTGACTTCTGCTCCTGTGTCCACCAGGAATCGTCGTCCTGAATGCTGGTCCCATGCGTACGGGCGTTGTATCTGGCAGACTGCCGAGGTGTTTACTGGTGACTGGCCCCGGGATTTCCCAGAAACGAGCAGGGCATGCGGCATTGGCGAGCCGCAGAACCCCAGTGTTGGTGGTAGAAGCACCACTTCTTCTTACCGCCTTCTCCTGGAGTGGGAGACTCAGCCGTGCCCCCCCGTGGGCGGAGCCCCAGGTCACTGTTTTCTAGGGCGCTGTCGACACCTGATCAAGCAAACTGCTGCCCTGCTGCTTGGAGAGCCACAGCTCGTCGGTGCATTCTGCTAGCTTCTGAGGGTCGTCGAAGCTCTCACCTGAGAGCAGCAGGCGGAAATCGTCCGGCAACTGCTCCAGGAAGGGGTATTCAAAGAGCAGGCAGGGTCGGTGGCCATCCATCAGCATGAGCATTTCACTCATGAGGACCAATGGCTTGCTGTCACCGAGCCCACCATGTAGAGTAGCCACGCCGCTCGATCCAGGTGGCTGAGCCCAAAGGTGCGGTGAAACGGCGCCTTGAGGCCCTCATACTTATCGGCATCTGGTCAATACTTATCGCTTAGGTAAGGAACCAAGTGACCGGCCGTCTCCTGTTCGAGTGCGCAGACAACGTAAAAGTAGTAGATGTTGTCAGCTGTGATTTGGCAGATGTGGAACTGGGCCTCGGCCTGCTGGAACCACACTCAGGGCTGAGAGGTCCAGAAAACTGGCAGCTTATGTGAGACAGCGTTTTGTTGGGCCGGATTGGCGGCAACAGCGGGTTGAGCAGCGGCAGTGTCCATTTTTGCAATCCAAAATGATTATTTTGGACCACCAATATAGCGAGACATGTGTTGTTAAACAAAGTGATTTTTATTCAGTAAACACAAAACAGCTCTCAGAACCACAACAAGGGACAAGGGCTTTACCAACAGTATATATACCCCAGGGAGTGCCCTGTGACCCGCTCTTCCCGCCATACCAAATCACATGACCCAACCCCCCGAGCCAAGGGTTCGCACCACGAGTGGCTAACCACCAGGGACCACCACAATAGAAGCTAATAAAGGTTAGTTACTGCAGCAATTGAAATCAAAGGCTCCTCTAGTGTCTTTGATTGGAATGCTCAATGCACGTTCTGAAGGACTTGGGTATATTGTTGCTGAGAAAAAAAAAGACAGGCAGGAAAGGTAAGAAGATGCATAGGAGGCCACCGGGTTATCAATAGGCTCACAGTTGTTAGACTTAGTAAAATGCCTTTTCCAAATCATTTACGGTCCTGATTGTTCACAATTGGACTGTCCCAAAACATAGCAGCAAAATTTCACTCTTTGCAATTCTTGAAAAGAGATGGACTAATTTATTTAAATCAGTAATTTACCAAATTATATTAAAATCAATGGAGAGTAATTTACAAGGGTATATCGTTCCTCAAATATTCGATAAAATTCCAGAATGAAAAATATCTTCTTTTCTTGCGTACAAGGCTCTAGAAGGTGCTGGTCAGGCCGCAGTTGAAGTATTGTGAGCAATCTTAGGCACCGTATCTGAGGAAGGATGTACTGGCTGTGGAGAGGGTCCACTGGTGGGAGGGTCTAGGACTAGAGGCCATAGCCTCAGAATTAAAGGACATTCCTTTAGAAAGGGGATGAGAAGAATTTCTTTAGTCAGAGGGTGGTGAATCTGTGGAAATCTTTGCCACAGAAGGCTGTGGAAGCCAAGTCTTCTTCTTTCGAGTGGCGTGCACAACCTAAAGGTCAAGTCAATGGATAGTTTTAAAGCGGAGATAGATAGATTCTTGATTAATACGGGTGTCAGGGGTTATGGGGAGAAGGCAGGAGAATGCTGTTAGGAGGGAGAGATAGATCAGGCGTGATTAAATGGCGGAGTAGACTTGATGTGCCAAATGGCCTAATTTGCTACTATCACTTGTGACCTTATGAATGAAATTAGAGGCACTCCTTTGAGACAGATTCACGACATGATTTCATACTGGGTGTGAACACCTTTAATGGATTCTCAAAACAAGTACAAAGGATTAATGCTGCACATCCCGACAGATTTTTCTGACTGGAAATCTCATTTATTCATCCATAGATTTTGAATCAGTGCCAATTGTGAAAAGGAAGGGTCATTGTGAGCTTTCTTGTGTCTGTGTTAGTTGCACAATGTACCAGCTGTACTCACCTGTACATGTGCGGGTCTCTAGAGTCTGCACGGGACACAGATGCTTGTTTTCCATGGCTTGGACGATTACTGCCTTAGTCCGTACCTGTACTCCACCATAACCGAGATCCTGGTTATTTACACAGGTCAGTTGACAAGAACTCCACACAGACCAGTCTGTCAGGTAACAGTCACCTGCAAAAATTAAATAAAATGCTGCTATTCAACTAGAACTTCAACCTTCACATGGATGTTGTCGGCACTTGAATAATGAAGAGAGATTAGATGGACTGGGACTGTTTTCCCTGGAGTGAAGGAGGTTGAGGAATGACTTGCTGGAGCTTTATAAAAATATGACCAGCAAATAAGATGGATTGTCAAACTGTTTTCTCCCCCAAGATCGGGGGAGTCCTTAACTAAAGGGCATACCTTTAAAGTGAGTGGAGAAAGATTTAACGAGAACCTGAATAAGGTTCTGCATGGAAGGCTGCTTAGATTGCATGGGATCCAGGGGGAGCGAGCGAAAGGAATACAGCATTGAATTAATGGTAAGAAGCAGAGGGTGGTGGTGCAATGTTTTTATTCGGACAGAGGCCTGCGAGAAGTGATGTGGCTAGTGTTGGTGCCCATTGCTGTTTGCCATCAATCAAGAATTATAGCGGGATCTTGATCAGTTTGGTAAGTAGGCAGAGGAATAAGAAATGGAGTTTAATTCATTGTGAGATGTTACATTTTTGAGAAGGTAAAACAGGGAAGGACCTTCATGGTGGACGGCAGGGCCCCGGGGAGTGCTGCAGAACCGAGGGATCTCAGATTACGTGCAGAATTGCCTGAAAGTGTTGTTGCGAGAAGATAGAGTCGTGAAAAAGGGTTTTAATTTATTATTTTCCTCAGTCTGGGAACTGAGAACAGAAATGAGGATGTTATATCACAGGATGTTGATGAAGCTGCACTTGGAGTATTGTGTTCAGTTTTGGTCACCTTACTTTAAAAAAGATGCCATTAAGGTAAAGCAAATCTGCAGAGAAGATTTTCGAGGATGTTGCCAGGATTTAAGGACCTGAGCTATAGGGAGAAATTAGGCAAGTTAGGACTTTATTCCTCAGAGCGCAGGAGGCTGAGGAATGATTTTATAAAAGTATATAAATTCATGAGGGGAATTCAAAGAGCCTTTTTCCTAATCTAGGGTATTGCCCAAAGTGTCTTGCCCAGAGCAGGAGAATCTAGAACCAGAAGACAGGTTTAAAGTGAAGGGGGAAAGATTTAATAGGAACCTGAGGGGTCGTTTTTTGAAAGAAAGGGTGGTGGGTGTATGGAACGAGCTGTCAGAGGAAGCAGTTGAGGCAGGGACTATTGCAACATTTAAGAAACAATTGGGCAGATGCCTGGATAGGACATGTTTGGAGGGATAAGGGCCAAATGCCAATCGGTGGGACTTGTGTAGATGGGACATGTTGGTCGGAGTGAGAAAGTTGGGCCAAAGGGCCTGTTACCACACAGCATGACATCTATAAATCATTCAAATAGATTTATTTGATATAAAAAATAATTTAAATTATTTTTTAAAAAGCCAAAATAAATGTGATTAAAGGCCTATTAAAACTGACAAATAATTATGTTTTAAAGTAAGCTAAATACCAAATTTTCTCTGCAGTATAGTAAATTCCATTCAAATAAATATCATCTTTGTTTAATCTGGGCAAAAGACTGTGTGTTCAGTCTTTTTCTATTCCTCTCATGATCTATTCCTCTCATGATTTTGTACATCTCCATAAGATCATGCCTCGTCCTCCTACGCTCCAAGGATTAAAATCCTCACCTGCTGAACCTCTCCCTATAGCTCAGGCCCTCAAGTTCTGGCAACATCATCGTAAATCTTCTCTGTACCCTTTCCAGCTTTCCTAGAACGAAGACCAAAGCTGAACACAATACTCTAAATGTGGCCTCACCAACATCTTCTAGAACTGCAACATGACCTCCCAACTTCTATACTCAATACTCTGGCTGGTCAATTGACCACCCTATCTACCTGTGAAGCCACTTTCAAGGAACTATGTACCTGCACTCCTAGAACCCTCCGCTCTGCAACACGTCCCTGAGCCCTACCATCCACAGCTCACATTTATCCGTATTAAATTCCTTCAACCATTCCTCAGCCCATCTGCCCAACCAATCAAGATCATGCTGCAATGTTCTTACAACCCTCTTCACTATGTGCAATATTACCCACTTTTGTGTCATCTGCAAACTTGCTAATCATGCCATATATGTTCTCGTCCACATCATTGATGTAGATGACAAACAGCAATGGAGGTTGCAACAGGAGGAGGTAGTTGAGGCAGGCACAATTGCAAAGTTTAAGAAGCATTTAGACAGGTATATGGATAGGATAGGTTGTGGGGGATATAGGCCAAGCACAAGCAAGTGGGACTCTGTATATGTGGCAAGTTGGTTGGCCTGGGCAAGTTGGGCCAAAGGGCTTGTTTCCAGCGGAATGATTCTATGACAATGACCATGTGCTGAGCTTCTTTGTGCTACTTCACGAATTATCCATGTGTGAAACAATTTAAAAATAAACAAGTTAATGATTCATTAATTAAAATATTTCTGACCAAACTTTAATATGAAGCAATAAACAAACTGTTGTGGGAACTCAATGGGTCAGACAGCATTTATGGAGGCAGAGGGATGGTTGACATCTTGGGTAAAGATGCTGCGCTAATAATATAAATATGACATAAGGGATTGCAGATGCTGGAATCTGGAGCAAAAAATAAATTGCTGGAAGAACTCAGTGGGTCAAGTAGCATCTATGAAGGCAAAGGGATGGTTGGTGTTTTGGATCAGGGTAGACCTGCTGGATCGTTCTAACAAATGACACAAAATGCTGGTGTCCAGCATCTGCAGATCCTTGTATCCAAGTTCTCCCAGCAGTTTCTTTTTTGTTTAACATAAATGTATTAGTCATGGAATTAAAAATAGAACAGAGAAAATAAAATCCCAAACACGTTCCAGTATTGTTGACATTATGTGCTGCTGCACAAAGACAAACTTGCTAATTGAAATACTGAATATTTTTATAATCAGGATATTAAAAAAACTCAACCATGGATATATGCCATTTATCTCTTAATGTGATCATTATGGCAACATCTGGTACTCCCTGACAAGGCTGAACAGGCTGTCCTGCATTCAGAAACTGAGGTAGATTAATATCACATTCTCAACTGATTTGAACATTTGTGGAATATACTATAAATCAGTGTGCTTAACCTTTTGAAATAAACTCCCAACTAATGAATCTTTGAGCCAGCAGTGCAAGTAATAACATTTATTTCTATGCAGAAATGCCCGTTCCTTTACTTTTCAACATTTTAGATTTCTGTCGGGGACATACAAATAGTTTGAGGAGCTACAATACCTGGGCATGGAACAACGCAGGACGCCTGCAGAACAATCTGTTTGTCTCCATTCACTGCAGGTTCCAGGTCAGCACAGAACTCATCATCCACAACCTTGCCAGAATCTTCCCTGGATCCATCAAACACAACGCATGACATGTTTCGAAATTTCATCCCATTTCCACAATGAGCATCCTTTAACAAGATAAATATATAATTGTGATTACTCTGAAAGACAGTGTGATAGCCTTGGTTACACATTACCTTCTGGTGGGAAAGCTAATACATTTTCAGAAGATGAGCATGACGAGGACATAAGCATTGGCAGGTAAAGCTCTTAAGGGTTCAGAGGAGCTCTGAATCTTAGGAGTTCTGGCACAGATACCTCCTAGAGTGCAAGCTGATAACATAATTCAGAAAAGCGCATCTTTGGCTGTAGGTGAAAATTATATAACAACAAAAAGGTGCTGCACAAGAATTATGATTTTCTCTGAGTGTTTTTATGTATTGAAAGATGTAAAGGCATCAGTGAGTGATATAAGTTATATCTGAAGATAACATGGGCCCCTTTCATTAGAATGAAGATTAAGAGTTGATCTGTGTACAAAATTATGGATGGTCTGTTAAGTTGAAAATCGGAAATAATAAAAGTAACACATTAGTAATTAGAGTACATTAATTTAACATTTGATTTTTATGTATTACTAGACCAAGTGCAAACCTGTTGGGTCTGTTCCCCCAGCGTGCGGTTGCGGGGGGGGGGGGGGGGGGGGGGGCTGGGTGCAGCGGCATGCGGCGTCACACACACTAACTACCCCCCCACATGCACGCTAACTACGCCCCTTGATATTTTATTAATATTATTAATTTGCTCCTTTTACCCCATAACCGCCCTATCCACTGACGCATAGCCCCAACTCGCAGGCGTGCCTAGAGGGGCTATGCGTCAGTAGATAGGGCAGATAGAGAGAGAGGGGCAGAGACAGATAGAGGGGGGAGAGGGGGTGGAGGAGAGGAGGAGAAGGTGGGTGAGGGGGGAAGAGAGAGGGGGGAGAGAGAGTGGGAGAGGGGGGCTGAGAGGGGAGGGTTTAGGGGAGGGGAGAGGTGGGGGTAAGGGAGGGGGAGGAGGGAAGGGGGTAGGGGAGGGTGTGGAGGGGGGTTTAGGGGAGGGAGGGGAAGAGAAAGGGGGGAGTGAGAGGGAGGAAGGTGGGGGAGGAGGGAGAGAGGGTGGGGAGAGAAGGGGAGAGGGGGGCTGCGAGGGGAGGGGTTTAGGGGAGGGGAGAGGTGGGGGTAAGGGAGGGGGGGAGGAGAGAAGGGGGTACGGGAGGGCGTGGAGGGGGAGATAAAGTTGGGGAGAGAAAGGCGGGGAGAGAAAGAGGGGGGAGAGAGAGAGGGGGGGAGAGAGAGAGGGGGGAGAGAGAGATGGGGAGAGTGAGAAATGGGGTAGAGAGAGATATGGGGGAGAGAGAGAGGGAGGTGGGGGAGCGAGAGAGGAGGGGAGAGAGTGAGAGGGAAAGAGAGAGAGGGGAGAGAGAGAGGGGAGGGGGGTCCACAAGGTTTTTTTCAAAGCTCGCTTGCCCACTCGCAAGGTTTTTTTCAAAGGACATCTGACTGGCACGACTGGCAGCGCATTCGGTTTGCAGCGGGAGGGAGGGAGGGTCGTGTCAGGTTTCCCAGAGGGAGTAATGGCCGCGAGGGCCACCTTCTCATCACGTGCTACCATCTTCTACCATCGGGCGGGGGAGACGGAGAGGATTCAGACGCAGGCCGGTAACCCCTGGTGACCGGCTGTAACCTGCTGTAATCTGCTGTTACCTCCGGATCTGCAGAACACTCATACTTTCTGCGGATTTTGAAAAAAGTGGGGGGGTGGGTTGGAGTGGGCGGGGGGGGGGGGAGGGCCAGGAGGTAGGTGGGCCTCGATTGGTGGGCATGTCGTCATTGTGATGTCAGCAGCTGGCAAGTGGCCATTATTTTTTAAAAAGTGAGTTTTGTGAACAATTCTATTCATAATCTGGGGAAATAATTTAGAGAGGAGTGGATTTCTGAACTCATGTTAAATCCCTACCGAAATATGTAAAAATCTCCACGATTTTGCATTTGGTTTTCGAGGAGATACGTTTCAAAGGGGGGGGAGGGGGGGAGGAGGTTTTAAAAGTATATAGATAGTGTCAGGAATTAGAATGTCCAAGATATAAGGGTGCAAATTAAATCCTTACTGGCATATAGGACAGAAGCTGGCAAATGGATGAAACATTAAAAAAAAAATCATGGATGTGGATGGAAGTTAAATCAATAGTTATTTTACAAAATACAATGTTCTTTCTGGAGGAACTCAGTGTCTGTGGAGCAAAGGGATCGGCGATATTTTGGGTAGGGACTCTTCTTCGGACTGATGATAGTTGAGTGGAGAAAGCTTGAAAAGAGAGATGGGGTGGAACAAACTAACATTTACGGGGAAGTACTTGTTGTCATGGATGGTGTTTTTATGACACCGGGAAGGAAAAAATGTGGCCCATACTTTCTCCTGCCATGACAAAAAAGAGGGATGACACAAGGAGGAGGAAACAATTATTTGATTTATTTATCCTGGATATCAGTAAATAATATAGCTTTTATCAACAGTGTAAAGAAGAGAGTGTGTAGACTTAAGTCAATATACCTCCACTTTACAGTGGTCCCATTCACTGTACTGCCAGCGGTAGCAAGGGCGGATTAGGCATGGCTTGAACTGTTCCAACTGCATTATGCATGGTCGCCCATCTCCCTGGAATGGCTGAATCAATGTCCTCTTTCGTAACATTATCCCTATATTTAAAAAAAGATGCACATAACACATTTCTTCATTATGAACTTTATTTTCTCCTTCTTCAAACCAATCAAATCTGCAATGTTAAGGATACAATAGAATACAATTGTAAAACTATTTTTTGTGAATTCAATGTTTTTCTGTATAAATAATATCTTAACTACACAGATTTTGAGATATTACATAGTTCACAATATTCTCTGTTCCATTTTACAATGAAATAATATTTCCTTGCAGTGGAGAAGGGCATTTAGGAGTAATTAACAAACTGCATTCAGAATGTTTAACTATTCAACTGTGCATACAATTCGTCAAATTATAACCTTTGATCCTCTTGTTAATAAATTAAGGCCTTAGAATCATTTCAGAATATTTTCAAATGATGCAAATGTATTAAAGTACATGTTTATATACATTCATATTTAGTACATGTAAACACACAAGATAATCATACCTACACAGTG
Source organism: Okamejei kenojei (assembly GCA_035221665.1). NCBI lineage: Eukaryota > Metazoa > Chordata > Chondrichthyes > Rajiformes > Rajidae > Okamejei > Okamejei kenojei. The sequence continues at coordinate 40,894,469 of CM069132.1, forward strand.
TACATATGTAAGGGTAAGGAATTTATCCTAATGAATGGAAAATTCCTTTAGGGCTGAAGGTGCTTCTGTGATGTGCCACAGTAAAGCAAATTTACTTATCACATTAGGTCTCTATTGATAGAGAATTCTGGTGAAAGTCAGCGTTACAAGCACATGGTGCTAGAATAGGAAACTTCTGTTCACTGTTAAAGAGTTAAAAATATTGATTACAAAAATAAAAGACGGATTTGAATAGAAATAGAAAAATTGTCTTACCGCTTCAACTTAAAAGTGAAATGACACACAGCTACTGCGTATAACCTAGGCCAGTGCGATCCCACAAAGATGCACAGTTTGGAGTTGACACATTAGGATGCTGCTGACAGGAATATCTGAGGCGCAGAAATATATGCAGAGTGACACAATTGAGCTATGGGAATAGGTGTCTATAGCGTTCTCCCATTAATGAACACTCAGAGGCAGGACCCTATTTGAAATGAAACACTATTGATTTGTTGACACAGTAAATATTGTAGGTCATACTGAAATACTTAGAAGAGTGAGTGAAGATAATGCTATGTCCCAATTGCCTGATTGTACATTCACAGTAATTTTAGAAAGAAAAATATAAATGAGAGTGTGTTTGCCAGGGAAGTGTAAAGAGGGAAGCAGTGTCAAGGTTCATCCTGAACAGTTGTGTAAAACAGGCATTTGTCCCCCGTGGGGTGTTTCTAGCGACTGATACTGAGACAAATGTTGTTCTTTGAGATCATCAGAGATACACAATGGTCTGCGTGAAATATCTTGGTCTTCTTGTGCAAGCTTCCACTGACTGAGAGTTTTCAAGGTGCTGGACTTTGTGGTAAGGGAGGAACAGAAATGATACAGTTGCTGCAAAATAAATAACTCTTCACAAGAGGTTGGTAGAAAGCTGAACCTCCTTTTTGCACGTAACAATTGATGCTAGGTTAATTATTTAATCTAAGATTGATAGATTTTTGATAATATATTATGAAGATGAGGCAAGGTAAAGATTATGACCAGAGATTGGCATGATTTCATTGAGTAGAGAAATAGGCTCAAGGGACTAAACTGGTCAACTTCTGTTCCTGTCTACCTTTGTGCTTAAGTTAATTCACCCTTCTGATGGAGCTACTGCCACTTGGTTGATGTTGGAATATATCTTGGTACTGAATACCATAAGTATGTGGTTAAAATATATCTCAAAGTGCAGTTAGACTCTTACATAAAAACACAAAATGCTAGAAACACTGAGCAGAACAGGCATCATCTGGAAAGAGAAACTGGTCTTTGACCCAAAATGTTAACTCTTTTCACAAATGCTGCCTGACCCGTTGAGTGCTTCAACTATTTTCTGTTTTTATTTCAGATTTCTGGCACCAGCAGTGTCTACTGTTTTGACCATGTTTTGATTTTCATTTTTTTTAAACTGTTACCTGCTGAGTTGAAATAAATTACTGTACATCAGTGTCAGCACGTACCTCCGAGACCACATGACTGAGAACAATCGGACCAGGGAGACCAGTCAGAGAAGAGACAATTCACCGGACACTCCACAGTACACGATGCATTCATCTGCCATGGCTTTTCCACACCCATCTGTCAACAGAAGCAAACGGCACCTTTAAACAGCAATTATTGTTAGGCGAGATGTTAATTTTATAGGTGATAAAATCATAATCATGTGCCGGAAGGAACTGCAGATTCTGGTTTACACAGAAGATAGACACAAAATGCAGGAGTCACTCAGCGGGTCAGGCAGCATCTCTGGAGAGAAGGATTGGGTGATGTTCGGGTTGAGACCCTGCTTCAGACATATGTAGATGCATAGGATAATAAGCTTTTCGATTTTATTTGAAGTTTTCCAACTGTGCCTAGGTATTTGAAAAAAGATGATCGAGGCTAATCGAGATAAAATTAGGTAGATCCCTTTTCAGGCTGTCTGAAGAAGGATCACGACCCGAAACATCACCCATTCCTTCTTTCCAGAGATGCTGCCTGTCTTGCTGAGTTACTCCAGCAATTTGTGTCTATCTTTGGTTTTCTCAGCTGCCTATTACCTTTCTTTACAATTGCCCCTACATTCTCTGTTACAAATTATACTGCATGCCTACAAGCAATGATTTAATGCAAACATCTGGCATGTTTGTTAAATGCTGCCTTAAAATCAGCTTTTCATCTACTGGGATTCTTCCTACTACCAGTTACATGCACCATTAAGCAGCATTTTACTACATGAAGTCTACAGTACAAGAGAAATGACACCAAGCCCTCAGAAATGTCTCTTCAATCCATTCTGCAAACTGCTCTTTGCCATTCTGTCGGAAAGGAAGAAATTAATTTGCAGCATTTATGCAATACTTTGTAAGCAAGAATTCAGTTTAAACACTAGGGTGCAGTGATTAGCAGAAAGGAAACTGAGAGCATAATAGCTTAATATCAAGACAATATCCTCTCCCCCAATGTCAGCAAAACAAAGGAACAGGTCATCGACGTTAGGAAGCGGGATGAAGTACACACCTCAGTCGGCATCTATGGTGTTGGTCGAGAGTTTCAAGTTCCTAGGTGCAAACATCATCAACAAGTTGTCTGGATCTTGTCCGGATCAACAATTCAGGGTCACTTCAAGCAGGATGGGCATTTTAAGCTATAGGAGGGACATTTTGGAGGCTAACTTCAGAGTACCCCCAAATAAGATAAGATAAGGTTTCACAATGTGTGATTAGATTATTCTCTTGGCTACTGATGAAGGCAGCAGTGTTCAATGTCTTGCATGTCTCAGCTGTGGGCACAGTATCAAGCATAGTTTGACCATTAATACACCCTGTAGCCATGAAGGACAACATCATACCTGTGAGAGTTGGGTCTTGTGAATTTTGGGCACAGTCAGAGAATGTTGGTGCAGGCAATGAAAAATAAAAGGCGTTTGATACAAGCAGTGAAGCAATTGGCATTTGGATGCAGTGTTGCACCAAGTTCAATGACATGATGTATATGGATAGAATCAGCAGATATTTCTTCAAATGCTCTCGCTCACAACCCATATCATTTGCCTCTGCTCATTACAGCACACCCCGTTACCCACACACCAATCCGAGAAAATTACTTTTGCTGGACTTTTGAATATGCATGCATCAGTGTTGATGAGCAAAGGAGGCGTTTTTTGCAGATATAAATCAAGTGCGAAGGATGGAGGAAACATGTGGTGTAACTTATGGAATAAAACCAGTGTAAATTAAATCAGTTAAAAAGGCACAAAGTGCTGGAGCAATTCAATGGGTCAGGCAGCATTTCTGGAGTATCTGGATAGGAGCACATGGAAACATCATCTATCCATGTTCTCCAGAGATTTTGCCTGACCCGTAAAGTCACTCCAGAACTTTGTGTCTTTTTTTGCAAATCAGCATCTGCGGTTCTTTGTTTCTAAATCAGTTAAATGAAAGTTTCATGACAAGATACCACACACCGTTCAAGTGGTAGTTATAACAAAACATTCCAGAAAATTCCTGATGTCTTTATATCACTGAGCGGCAGTATATGGTTTCTGATTAATTATACTTCACACTATCAGTCATTTGTCTGAAATGCAGCAACATTCGGTGCAGGCAATGAGGCAGCGTAAAAAGCTATTTACTGAACTAAGTCTTTGAGTGGCTTGTCAAAGTGTAGCATTGGCAAGGTACCCAGGGCAACTGTTGCTCACATGGGGGTCTTAGGGATTGAGGGAATGCCTCAGAATGTACAAATGGAAGATCAATGAAAATTAATAACAAATAAAAACAATTATCAACCTCAACTACTTCTAAACGTGCAGGTAATGCGTAAATCAAATGGAATCCCTCAACAGCTGTCAAAGATAGTGAATTACAATAAATAAAGTCTGCTCTTCCACACATTTCATTCGAAACAGCACCAGGAAATGGCAGTGAACGCTTCCCATTTGCCACTTTGTGTGTCTATCGATTGGATTCTGTTCACATCTGTTCAGTTGAGTGCGTACAGGGAAAGTGCGTGTAATAAAGACAGGTCAGTAAAGCTGATGGCATTTGTTCTTTGAGGGTTTAGTCTCATGCCGTGACTCAACATGAAATCCTTTCCTCCTTTCCAACCATACGGCAGTTTCAAAACGCCATTCGGTAATATGAATATCAAAATGTCAAAATTACAATATTCACAAACTAATAGTACAGTATTTATCCTTCCACTATATCTCCAGATTATGCTAAAAAAATATATTTTTAATAACTGACAGAAGAATGCTATCAGTGTCTTTGAAGAATGAAATGGTAAGCGTACTCTGTATCATATTTAACAGCCTAACAGGATCAGAAATTGTCATTCTGTTTAAATATATATATATATATATATATATATATATATATATATATATATATATATATTACATCTGTTTCTTTTCTATTAAAATATCAAATAATTTACATTCAATCATGTCCTGTACCACTGGTCTACAGAAATCCACCCCCATTATTCATTTTATTTTGTTTTACATTAGCCTCTATTATAGCACTGATATTGTCTATTTCTTTTATATAGTAATCAAAGGATATATTTATATTCTCATGGGTACACAAATAATAAGAGGCAAGTGGGGGATAATGTTACTGGAGGTATTACAAAGAATAGTGTACACTTTGGACATAATCTCTATATAGTCAAAATAGAAAATACATTTATTTTTCATGGTTTTCTCGATATTTTTCATGTGATATAAAAGCAATCAGGCAAATACTGTTTCTTCTAGAATTCACATAAAGGGTGGTGGGTGTATGGAACAAGCTGCTGGAGGAGTTAGTTGAGGCTGGGACTATCTCAACATTTAAGAAACAGTTAGACAGGTACATGGATAGGACGGGTTTGGAGGGATATGGACCAAACGCAGACAGTGTAGCTGGGACGATGTTGGCCGGTGTGGGCAAGTTGGGCTGAAGAGCCTATTGCCACACTGTATCACTCTATGACATCTTAGGAAACAATCCTCATTTCATGTACCTCGCAGACAAATACCCGACTGAGATTTTGAATACAAGATTTTTCACCACCAAATCTAGCCCTCCACCAAATTAATTCCTGATCTTTCCTCCCAAAAGAGATTCTTATGTGCCCGTTATTAAGGAAAGGCATGTACATAGACTTTTGTTTGTGGTGCACTTAATCAGGAGCTTAAGCTATTCCATGTCTCAACCTAGTTCTCATTTTTAATTCAGCCACCTAGCTCTCCATTTACCCCCCAATCCAGTAAATCTATCATGTCCTTGGAAGATATCACTGCTACCTGGAACTCAATATGCAGTAGCTGAGAAACAGGGAAGCACAGGAATTGTCAATTCCATGCCATTTAAATACAGGAAATGATTTAAACATCTTTCCCTGGATTATCTGGGAACCAGCCTGATTGAGCGAATATTGTGCAATAAACACACAGTGGTGATCAGAGTGGAATGAGGGAAGGATTGTAGGGTTTGGGGAATTAGAAGCTAGTGGATCGGCCTGGATTTAATGCAAGTGAAGTAGGGGTTGTTTGGAGACGAAGGCAGGCATGGGGTGAGGTGGATTAAAGAATTACTTTGGGCTACCAGGAACACTTAAAAAAAAATTACATAATGCAACTGACATTACCTGCTTTCCTATTGCTGCTTGACTTCTTGATTCCTGGAAAAAATCCAGCCCACAGCTACTAAATCAAAAAATTGCTAAAAATCGGAGTCATTCAACCTCTTAATGCACATAAATAACTTGCTCTGTTTAAACCAGATCTGATCATATATGCACCAAGCTGGGTTCAATTTTAGATTTTGGACCCCACTTTCATCCTAGTTTAAGGATTAAAATCTTACTCAAATGCGATATTTGTTTGATACCAAACCAAATGATACTGAAACGCTTTCTATTAGGATGTAGCATTTGTCATTTATTTCTACCTCTCCATGTGTGAAAAAGGCAAAACAAATGATATAAAGTCACAAGAGATTGACTGAAGCTTGTCCAAAGTAATTTTTAATAGCCTGGAAATGATTGAGGGAGAACCTCCAACTGTGTTAGATGAGTTAACGGAGCATGATGCTGAACAAAGCTATTACTTTGCAGCTTCCTCTGGCAGCACCACTTATACCACAGACGTACCTCTTCACAGTACTTGAGATCTACTGACTTGCCATCACTGCGAACGCAATCCAACATTCTTGTTTTAATTCCATTCCCACAGACTGCTTTTTCACTCAACTGACACGTGCTCCAATCTAGAAAATGGAGGACGATTAGCAACGTTGCAAAGTATATTTAATATTTAAAGGAGAAAAAAGAACTTCATCCTGTCACAGAAGCTACTTAAGGTAAGCTTGCCATTGGAAGAAATATTGTGTCATAAAAAACAAATCTTAAGATTCCTGGCATTGGGGAAGTGTAATACAAGGAGAGATTCAGGAGATTGGGACAAAACTCTTGAGTTTAAAAGAATGTGAGGTGATCTCATTGGAAAAACACACTATTTTTATTGGTCTTAACACAGTAAATGCAAAGATGGAAAATAATAAACTGATGGATGTACTCAACAGGTCAAGCAGCATCTGTGGAGGAAAATGATAGAACGATGTTTCAGCTAAGCTGCTGCCTCACAGTGCCAAACATGGGTTTGATCCAGACTTCAGGTGCTGTCTGTGTGGAGTTTGCACATTGCAAATGTGGATCTTCTATGGGTGATGGGTTCCCCACCAAATCGCAAAGACGTGCAGGATTGTAGATTAGTTGGCCTTTGTAAATTGCTTCTAGTGTGAAGGGAGTACATGAAAAAGTGGGGTAACATAGAAATAGTGTAAACAGCTGATCGATGGCTGGCGTGGACTCAGTGGGCCGAAACACCTGTTTCCATGTTGTATCTCTAAACTAAAAATAAAGGGAATGGGCTGTAACAGAAAAGTAACTTCCTCTGATTCTGTTCCTCTACTCACCTGAAGATTAAGAAATTAAGCATCGGAATGATTTAGGGGATAACATTTAAATGGTGGTTGTTTAAATGGTTTGAGGGAAAAATCCCACACCGCCCATGTTTAACAAATGTAAATTAAAAACATTGCTGGGACAAAAGTAGTAAAGTCTTCTTAAATAGCAGTGCAAAGAAAGCTACAGTTACCTGTAACATTGTATGTGTAGTGAAAGCAGTTCTTGTTAAGATGACATGGCTCAGTCTTGGTTTCAGCTGGACAGGGCTTTCCTTCCCCAGGCTGTCTTAATGGAAGAGCAGACCGCTCTCGAGTGGCACTACTGTTGCACGGCTGAAACAAAATACATACATGCTTCTGCACAATCCATGGTGAGAATGACGTACATAGGACTTGAGTGTCCATGCAAATTGAATTTCGTGCATTACAGCAATAGCAACAGGAGTGATATAATTTTTGTGTAGGGAGGAACTGCAGATGCTGGTTTAAACATTAGACAGACACAAAAGGCTGGAGTAACTTGGCGGGTCAGGCAGCATCACTGGAGAAACGGCATAATTAATGTTTTGGGTCGGGACCCTTCTTCAGACTGAGAGTCAAGGGAAAGGGGAACGAGAGATATCGACGGTACTTTGGAGAAATGAATGAAAGATATGCAAAAAGCACCAATAATCAAGGGAATGCGGGGCACACAATAGGCCATTGTAGGGTGGCATTGGCTAATTTGAAGATTTGAACAGGTACAAGGTTATACATTACCCCAAGGTCAGTCCTTATTCAAGATAAACTACATAAAAAGCTCTAATCACCTTTTAAATTAATAAGGGATCCTCACTATGATGCTGCCCCGTTTTATTACTGAAATACATTACAAAGTGGTGTTTGCTTTGGAGATTAATTATGAAAACCAGGTTAGTGCATCGATTAAAGGCAAAAGCAAGTACAATATTCAATTCAACCAGTGACTATATGCCTACCAGAGGACACTTGCTCCAAGTTGTCCATTCAGACATGACACAGTCATCTGGGCATGGCAACTTGCACTGCCTGGAACCCAATGGCATTTCTTCTGGGTCACAGAGGTAGTCTTCGACAAATTCAATGGGACCGTCCACTGTATTCTGCATACACCTATATTTTCAGTATAAGTTATTTAGTTTAACAAGCACACATAAATCTAATGCCATTGCCCCTTGCTGAAGCCACCCCTTGATTGTAGTAATCCAAAACATTAAGTGAGGTAATATGAGAATTATATATATCCTCAACTGGAAAATTACTCCTGAAATATCACAGCTTGTGTATATCTCATCAGCAAATTCAAATATCTTATCATTATTTATCCTTGAGAACTTTTTTTGTGGGTCTCTCATTTTCATAACATAACATCATTTATCCCCTATGGATATCAGTGATAACATGTTTAATTGTACCAAGATCAACAGAAGATCTATTTATTCTATTAAATGACTAATTCCCTTTACAAATATATTATTAGGAATCATAAGAATCAATCCCCATAATTGCTGTCACCCATATAACAAATCAAGATCTGAAACAAGGTGCTAACAATGATCCCAATGGAAGTGATAATTCAGTTGGTAGCACATTGCTGCAGTCAGAACGGTTTGGATTTGTGAGCTACTTTAGATCATTGATAAAAAATTGAGGTAGTGCTCACAATGGTAAGTCCTGGGTGTCAAGAAACAAACTTAATGCTTTAGCCTTTCAGCATTTTAGCGAGCATGAGCAAAGGGACAGGTTTCTCATGGGACAGATACTGTATGATGAATGGGTGCAGAAACCTTAGCTGCACTTTCCCTGCCCAATCCTGGAATACTAAAACCCATTAAGTGTTCTCAGCAGTGCTTTGGCTGGGATCAGTTCAGAAAGGGCAGACAACTGCTCACAACTGCTCAGGGTCTCTGATCTCATTTGTCATGCATTTAGCTCCCAAGCAAATGAAAGGCAGCAGAAAACTGTTTCTATGGGAATGAATATTACCATACCATTTCAAATATTTTGGAATAATAATAATTTAGTGATCATATTTGGCTTTACCTCACTTTCCGAGTCTGTACTCCTTCACCACAGTTATCCTTTAGGTCCACAGTACTGACTTTGCATACGCTCCATGGTTCTGCTATCCACACATACTGACTGCAGTCACTATGGCAGGGAACCACTTCATATACCTGTGATAATAACGCACATCGTATTCACTTAAATAAATATGAATTATTTCACATACCCATCCTTAAGTTTCGTCCTTGTGTAACACCACTAGAACTAGAGTGAACTTCCAGTTTCTGCTGTCTCTCTGCTTTTTTTTTTGTAATTACATAATAGATTCACGCCCTTAGGATGCCATTCAATGTCCCTTTACTTTGTCTGGCAATATGATGAATGGGATCATTATTACATCTGTGCAGGGTTTGATTTGAGAAGCCTTTAGATAAAACCCATGAGGAATTCCAAAGATCAAAGGTGAGATAAAATAGAAGATGACCTTGATGGATAAAGTAAGACAATTATAGGCATAAAATAAAAGAAAATGTGGCAGTTCGGGTACCAGGATTAATGACAGTCTTGACTAAAAGAAATACTGTGTAAAGCAAAAATAATTTCAAGCCCACTGAATTTAACAGAACTGAATTTGTGTATTGCGGAGGGTAATAGGGAATTGTTGGATGACAAATACATCAACTAGCTGATACCCCTGCATGCATTTATCAACCAAAGATGAATTTATCCACATGTAAGTTCAATATGAAGCTTTTAAAGGTATGTGGCAGAAACACAAATGAAGCAATCTGTCATTTATTTTGAAAAGCACCAAATAAATATTTGTTCTACGATAAAAAAGTGAATTATTTATTGTAGTAAAACATTTGGTGTTAACATCAGAAAGTAACATTGGTGCTTTTATGTTGCAATTATTTGTCTCTGGGCAGCATGCAGTCCAGCTGTATTTTGTTTTACACCATTAACCCTGGTTCTCTCTCCTCAGGGGCGGGATACTTTTCGTTTCAGTTTAGTTTATTATTACTTGGACCTAGGTACAGTGCAAAGCTTTTGTAGCATGCTAACCAGCCAGTGGAAATACAATACATGATTACAATCGAGCCATTTACAGTGTATAGATATGTGATAAGGGAATAACATTTAGTGTACGGTTGCCAGTACTTCCTATGCCTATTTCCTCTCCACACTATCGGGTTCCTGTTTGATTGGAATACAATGCAAGTCATCCCACACCAGTTTATCACTTTTTTCATAATTGCCGAGGATGGTTCAGAACTTCTGCTATGACACATTTTAAAATTGCATCAAAGCGCATTAACAGAATGCTAGAACGCAGAGGTCCATTTAGCATCTGTGGAGGCAAAACGTGTACTTTGATATTTTAGGTCAAGACCCTGCATCAGAACAATAGTTTATTTTAACAACTAATTTAAAAATGAGCTTTAGGCTAATTAAATATACTAACAAATGAAAATATAACACAGTTCCTGTCATCTGCAGCTAAATAGATTTACATTTTCAATTAAAATAGTATCAGACATCTTATTATTCAAAGATAAGGCAATGTGAAGTCATTTTCCTGGCTGTTAAGTATTTGAAGGTCACTGTAATAAAGTTTCATATTGATAATGAAGATGAATTACACAAAACACATCTCATTTAGCCTATATTGTGAATGCAGAAAATGATTAATAGAGATCACCTCATCAAACACTAGATGGGCAAATACACGTGTGCATGCAAACAAACACACACACATGCGTATGCTTTAATTCAACAAGAGAAATTGATCATGCCAATACATAATTAAACATGAATGTAGACAAATGAAAAAGTAATTACTACGCAAGGTGTTATGATTAATCATACTGGCTTACCTGAGCCTGATTTGAAAATGCAAGTTGTCAAAGAAGAAGCATAAAAAAGATATAAAGAAATACTATTATTCAATCTCAAGTGATTCATTGTTCAGAAAATTCAATACCATTCTAAATGAAATAACAGAAATTGTAATTTCTAATAAGTTTAAAATAAGATCAATAGCAATAAATCTTGGTATTCTTCGACAATGGGATTTCCAGCCTTGTAATTCAAATATCATTAATTTTAAATACCTTCATTTCTGCCAGCTTCATTCAAAATGATTATCACAATTCTACAACCATTGCAGAGCACTCTAGCTGTAATGAGACAGATGGGACAGAAACACACTGGCTCCAGTTCCACAGGCATTGGCCAAAATGTCCAGTATGCCTGTCAGGGACTTTATGATATATTTATAGTCACTCATTACAAGATCAAAGGTGCAGGATCAGTTATAGTCACCATTTGGCATGACCTTGGCTTAATTGCAGGGGGGATCACGCGTGACAAGATTTCTGAAGTCAATTCTGGTTTACTTGACAAGCTGTGTTTTACTCCTGTTAAGTAAAGTTTATTGTGGAGATGTTCACCAGAAATAGCAGCATGGTGCTCATCTGGAGAAAGGGCAGTGTTGTGCTCACCTGTCCTTCTCTTTGGGGAATACAAAGGGTTATGCTTGATGTGTTTAAGACCATTAGAGCTCACAGTAAAGGGAAGCAGTGTGCTGTATTATTGACTCCAATGCCATGCGCTCCCTTCTTAATTGACCAATCTGGTTTTTCTCCCCCATCTAAGGTCAGGATATCTAGGTCTAGGTCTTGGCATATCTACGCATCAACTTTGGTTTGAAACTTCTTATTGAACTTCCATCAGAAATACCGCCAGTGCTACTTTCTTTTCCTTTGGAAAAAACGAATGATGTATTTTTTGTCAACTGCTCTAACAGAAATTAACTCAATCATACCGTTTGAACATCTCTTTTTACAATTTAAGGCAATATCTTGCAGTTTTACAACAGGTTAGCAGTTGTAACTCGTTATATAGCACTTTATTTGCTCAGTTACTAAGATACAGTAACTATGGAGTCATATTATTTTAAAAGTCGTTTCAATATTAATTATTAATATTAATAATAATGTATTTTACGGGAAATATTTCTTACTTCTTTTAATTATCACAATATCTGTAAATGCTCTTTAAGAAAATCTAATAAATCCTTCAAGTTCCTTGGTGTGCACATGACTGAGGACCTCTCTTGGACACTGCACATGGACACAATAACTAAGAAAGCCCGCCAGCGGCTCTTTTTCCTGAGAAGACTGAGGAAGTTTGGCATGAATGCCAGCATCCTCACAAACATCTACAGTTGCATCATCAAGAGCCTGCTGACGGGCTGCATCACAGTCTGGTACGGGAACTGTTCTGCCACAGCCACAAATCACTACAGAGTGTGGTGAAGGAGGCACAGCACATCACTGGCAACTGTCTACCGGCCATTCAGGACATTTTCCACAGGCGGTGCCTGCGGAAGGCACACAGCATCATCAAGGACCCAGCACGCAGACTGTTATCCTTGTTACCGTCAGGCAGACAATACAGGAGATGGCTGCACGTACCACCAGACCTAAGAATAGCTTTTATCATTATGCCATCAGGCTTCTGAACTCATAAACACATCATACATGTTGATTATTTTATTTATTATTGTCTTTTACCTACCAATGTCACTTTTATCTTATTTTTTTAATCTTAATTTTATTCTTGTAATATCATTGCTGAGGTGACCCGTTGTCTTGTCAAACACATTTCATTGTACCATTGACCCTGTGTTAACCTACATATGACAAATAAAACTGAACTGAACTAAGAGGATTAAAATTATTTAACTGGGAAAGAAAGGTGCACATTTAGTGTTTTGTGTCTCCTTGTGCCTTTGTGTCAACTTACTATTTGGCACTTATATCCAGTAGATTTAGCACAGTTTGACAGTTTCAGACTTCCTTTTTCTCCCACAGTGTCTCCTCTGACAGAAAATCAACCTGTTCTTTTCTCACTCCTCCTAACAATTGCTTCCCAGCTGCCCATTTTAATGAGGCTTGGCCGAACACATCAGTCTAATGGGTCTCCATGGTACAGAACTAGATTAGACTTACAAGAGAAATTGGTTTGATTTGTTTTTAAATCGCACACTGTGCGGTCATTTATTCTCTTCTTGCTCTATCTACACATGGTTTAAAAAAAAGATTTTGACATCAAATCCCTTGTGAAGTATGTTTTAACAGACTAGTTTCATTGATTTTCTGATATCCACCCAAACATGGTGGCCTTGGTCTGTCTGCTGCCAATGCACTGTTCAGTACACCACTCTTAACAGAATCAGAAGCAAAGCCTGAATATTAAAACACATTTTGAATTTGTGAACTTTTTAGGATATTTAGATACACTTTCTTATCTTTATCCACTTCACTATAAATGTTTATCAGTGTGGGATTCGATAGTTTGGGTGGTAGGGAACCACCCCTGCTGATTATTTGTTCCTGTTCAATTCAGCTTCAACTGGAAGCAGGATCTAACGGGTGCTGATTTTGACTCTGTCCCTGTTCCTGCCATGATGTGCTTAGAATGCCGTCATTACGGGTGTCAGAGGTTATGGGGAGAAGGCAGGAGAATGGGGTTAGGAGGGAGAGATAGATCAGCCATGATTGAATGGCGGCGTGGACTTGATAGGCCAAATGGCCTAATCCTGCTGCTATCACTTATGACCTTCTGATTGGTCAGCTTCAGCAAAGACAATGTTGAAATAAAGAAAACACATTGTCCATTCACAAAAAAAAGTTACATGATAATCGTACAACCCAGCACTGCTAATAGGAGTTTCAGCACTCGGCCAGTTTTAGGAGATTCAAAACTAAATTCAAAATATTTGTATCATTTAGTAATGGACACATTTTTAATGAAATGCTTTATATTTGCATTCAATTATATAGAACATTGAAGTTAGGTTTAGAGTCAATTTGTTGATTTGATATGTCAGTTAGACTACCACGTTTATGATGATAGGAATCGGGAAATACCTCATTATTGATGCAACCGCTGTTTTTGGCCCATGGAAGTTTAATTAGCTGTCAAGTGCCCTGACATCTCAACAGTTAAATCAATCAAAGGCTTCAAACACAACTCAGCACAATCTACATTCCAGAAATCTTCTTATAATTACCTGGTCGGCGTGATCGAGCTTTGGACAAGGTCGTCCACCATTGTATGGCTTTTCACGTAACCATTTGGATCTGACCTTCACACCACTGCCACATGATTTGCTACAGCGAGACCAATTAGACCATTCACTAAGCTTACAGTCGGAAGGGCAGGGGATGCCACAAGCTTCTTCAATATATGCTGGTAGAAGAGAAAATAATTCAAGCAATTATAAATGTATGATAGTGACTGTCAGTACATTAGTCATATCTTTAGACTTTAGACTTTGGAGATACAGCGCACAATCAGGCCCTTTGGCCCATCAAGTCCGTGCCGACCAGCAATCACTAACACTATCCTACACACTAGGACAATTTACAATTTTACCAAAGCCAATCAACCTACAAAACTGTACGGCTTAGGAGCGTGGGAGGAAACCGGAGCACCTGGATAAAACCCACGTGGTGCAAACTCCAACAGACAGCACCCAAAGACAAGATCGAACCCGGGTCTCTGGCGCTGTAAGGCAGCAACTCTACTGCTATGCCACTGTACTACCACTGATATAAGTGATGCCATATGATGTCATAAAATATTTTATGGTAGTTGAAATCCTATGAAAACAGTTCAATTAATAAATGGGTAATGTAAGTGACAGCATTTCTCAAAAGTAGAAACATTAGGACAATAATGGTAACAGGCCACACTCTTCCACATCAGACAGGAGTCAAGGTTATATATAAGGCTATGTGACCTGCTGTCCAATTTACTGAGGCTCCATAGTGAAAGGAAGTGACCCCAACCTTTAAGTAAGGGGAAAGACAAACAGATAATCGGTGCCAATTCTGTTTTGTTCTCAGCCTTTTCATACCTCTAGTTTCCCATTTCCCTGACTCTCATTCTGAAGAAGGGTCCCACTCAAAACGTCACCTATTCCTTTTCTGCAGAGGTGCTGCCTGACCCGCTGAGATACTACAGCATTTTGTGTCTATACCTCAGTAAACCAGCATCTGCAGTTCCTTCCTGCACAGACCATCAGATGAGTTCTATAAAAGGTTGCTGTTTCTTAATTGTACATATTACGTGGCTGTCAAAAAATCTCTCTGAGTATTGAATTTTTGAATGGCTTAGAACACTGTAGTAATACAACATTTAAGAAGATGCCATAGATCTAAAACTTGCTAACACCATAACATAATCATGGACATGGAAAAGGAGGGATGGGATGATTTGAAGAGGAATAAATAATCAATGGATGCGGTCTTATTGGACGTGCAAAAAAATCATTGATAAGGTGCCAAACTAAATGTTAAATCATCCGCCTAAAATGATCTAGTTTCTTGAAAACAAAATTAATTAGTCCTAAATTCTGAGAATTTGCAGCTCAAAACTGTTATTTGAAAAAAATAGCCCTATCTTGTTCTGTGTGATGATTCATTTTGCTAGTTTTCCTCGAGCTTTAAATGGAGCAAGGAGGGATAAAAATTAGTGAAGTAGGGGTTTAGCCAACAATAAGTTCATGTGTTTCACCCTAATGCAAGTATGGGGGGGGAAATAATACTTTCTGGACTACAATCTGCTATTCTAGGAGTGGGGGATGAATAAATGAATATTTTGGATGGTATGTGGGGGTGCAAATCAATCGTGTGATTTTTTGTGGTGAATAATGTTTATACAGTTAAAGCACTAATACAAAATATTCATTACTATTTAGCTAACCATGTCTGTTGCATCGTGCGGATTCCACAAGTCTATTATTCTGATCTCGACAAGCCAGCGCCTGATAGCGATATCCCTGTCCACACTCCTTGATATCTCCTTGGACCTTCATGCCAAGCATGGTCTCCATCTTTCCTTCAGGCAGAATGCAGTCCGACCAGTTGCCCAGTGGCTGGGCTGTATATTTGTCGCAGGGACAGAACTGGGTTTCAATCAGAGGGAAAAGTTGAGTGTTCCTACACTTTTCTATCTTCTTGCTTTTCCCTGATAGTAATAATGAAAATATTCATCAATCAACGAAAACATTAGAATAAAACCAAGACTTAAATGTCAGCAAAATGTATTACAGTAGATTTAGCAAAGCAAGACACTTTGAAAGAAAACTCCAGTTTCATATATTGACCCATTTCAGTGTTTTACACTTAAAGTATCTCATTTGTATTACATCAGGTATTACTCATTTAATATTATATTGGCCATATTATCATAGTATCCAGATGTAATCCCAACTCTTTAAAATTCCTAATCTTAGTCATGTGATAAAGTGTTTTAAGAGAACAAAATACTTCCCTTTGGGAGTGACAACATGAAGAGTATTATCAAGTAGTTACCCACATCACTTTTACAGTGTTGAAGATGAAAATATTTTATAGGCATAATTTTGCTGCAGCTGTACATTTCTCAATTTGACTGGGTGTAGGGGTTAAGCATTACATGTCCAACAATGTTCTGGCTAATCAGAGAAATTATCTGGGTTAACTAATATTCTCAAAGTTTCCAGTCAATAAGTTTTCTTTGAAGATTCCACATCAAACTTCATGATTTGATAATGTAAATCATGACGTTTGCTAAGTAAGCTGAACGGTACACACAAAATGGCAACTCAGAATATTTCTGAGTTGCCATTTTGTCTATTAAAATGAAAACCAGCAGTTAAACAGATCAGAAAATATTTATAGACGAGTACAGTAGTTGCATGATCAATGATAACCTCAGGATGATGAAGCTAATCCAAGGAAAGGCTGGGGAGGGTTAAGAATCTTCATGAAGAATCTCAGGCTTGAAAGTAATCGCCCTTAGAATGTTAATGTCTGGAATGGGTGGAAATATCTCCAGCTGACTAAATATAAAATAAATTGCGTCACAGACAAGGGCACTGAAAGTGGCTGGGAATGGAACAGTTGAAAGTTGAACAGTATGGTCTGGTATTTTATTTTGCCTCAATGTTGTTTGAACCTTGTATTGTTCAAATGAATGCTTAGAAGGAAAAGATAATTCTGAAATGGTAGAACCAATTCTTCTAGATACTGATATCACGAGCAATTAAATGTAACACATTGAGCTGAAAAAATCTTGAGAGAAGCCAATACGAAAAAATTAAAGCGAAGAAGTACAACGTAGCAAAGATGAGCGGGAAGCAAGAGGATTGGGTAATGTTTAAAGATAACCAAAAAGACAATACGGGGAGAAAAGATGAGGTACGAAGGTAAGCTTGCAAAGAATATAAAGCAGAATAGTAAAAGCTTCTTTAGGTATGTGAAGAGGAAAAATTAGTCAAGACCAAAGTTGGACCCTTGAAGACCGATAAAGGTGAATTTATTATGGGGAACAAGGAAATGGCAGATGAGTTGAACAAGTACTTTGGATCTGTCTTCACTAAGGAGGACACAAACAATCTTCCTGATATAGTAGTGGCCAGAGGATCTTGGTGACAGAGGAACTGAAGGAAATCCACATTAGGCAGGAAATGATTTACGATAGACTGATGGGACTGAAGGCAGATACATCCCCAAGGCCTGATGGTCTGCATCCCAGGGTACTTAAAGAAGTGGCTCTAGAAATCGTGGATGCATTGGTGATAATTTTCCAATGTTCTATAGACACAGGATCAGTTCCTGTGGATTGGAGGGTAGCTAATGTTATCCCACTTTTTAAGAAAGGCGGAAGAGAGAAAACAGAGAATTATAGACCAGTTAGCCTGACATCGGTGGTGGGGAAGATACTGGAGTCAATTATAAAAGATATAGCCGAACATTTCGAATAGCAATAACAGGATCAGTCCGAGTCAGCATGGATTTACGAAGGGGAAATCATGCTTGACTAATCTTCTGGAATTTTTTGAAGATGTAATTAGGAAAATGGACAAGGGAGAGCCAGTGGATGTGGTGTGCCTGGACTTTCAGAAAGTATTTGATAAGGTCCCACATAGGAGATTAGTGGCCAAAATTATGGCACATGGTTTTGGGGGTAGAGTGCTGACATCGATAGAGAAGTGGTTGGCAGACAGGAAACAAAGAATAGCGATTAACGGGTCCCTTTCAGAATGGCAGGCAGTGACTAGTGGGGTACCGCAAGGCTCGGTGCTGGGACCGCAGCTATTTACAATATACATCAATGGTTTGGATGAAGGGATTCAAATTAACATTAGCAAATTTGCAGATGACACAAAGCTGGGTGGCAGTGTGAACTGTGAGGAGGATGCTATGAGAATGCAGGGTAACTTGGACAGATTGGGGGAGTGGGCGGATGCATGGCAGATGAAGTTTAATGCGGATAAATGTGAGGTTATCCACTTTGGTAGCAAAAACAGGAAGGCAGATTACTATCTAAATGGCGTCAAGTTGGGAAAAGGGGAAGTACAACGGGATCTGGGGGTCCTCGTACATCAGTCTATGAAAGTAAGCATGCAGGTACAACAGGCAGTGAAGAAAGCGAATGGCATGTTGGCCTTTATAACAAGAGGAATCAAATATAGGAGCAAAGAGGTCCTTCTGCAGTTGTACAGATCCCCAGTGGGACCACACCTGGAGTATTGTGTGCAGTTTTGGTCCCCTAATTTGAGGAAGGACATTCTTGCTATTGAGGGAGTGCAGCGTAGGTTTACAAGGTTAATTCCCGGGATGGCGGGACTGTCATATGCTGAGAGAATGGAGCAGCTGGGCTTGTACACTCTGGAGTTTAGAAGGATGAGAGGGAATCTCATTGAAACATATAAGATTGTTAAGGTCTTGGACACACTAGAGGCAGGAAACATGTTCCCGATGTTGGGGAGTCCAGAACCAGGGGCCACAGTTTAAGAATAAGGAGTGAGCCGTTTAGAACGGAGACGAGAAAACACTTTATCTCACAGAGAGTGGTGAGTCTGTGGAATTATCTGCCTCAGTGGACGGTGGAGGCAGGTTCTCTGGATGCTTTCAAGAGAGAGCTACATAGGGCTCTTAAAAATAGCGGAGTCAGGGGATATGGGGTGAAGGCAGGAACGGGGTACTGATTGGGGATGGTCCGCCATGATCACATTGAATAGTGGTGCTGGCTGGAAGGGCCAAATGGCCTACTCCTGCACCTATTGTCTATTTTCTATTGTAATTCTCCCAGTGTCAAAGTATAATTAAATAAACCAACATCAATCTATTAACAAAAATAACTTATCAGTTACTATAAAGATCTTAATCAATATTTTTCAATAATATGCAATATAAAATATACTTTATAACATGCAATATAGCTAAATGTATGAGGCTCTATTTCATATTTTAGTTAAATTAAATGTCCAGTGATCTGATAGTGTAGATACCTTGAAAAATATTTAGCTATATACATTTCAGAGAAGTAGATAGGCCAGTTATATTGCTCTGGTGGTATTAGTTTGCCAATCACGTATTGTTATGTTTAAGCACAGCAAGTTTGTCTATAAAACGCAAATGCAAAAATCCATGATTAAATTGTTACCATAGATACAAAAGAAAATTGAATTACATTGCAAAATCAAATCTTGTCATAAACAATTGACAACTATATTAAATTGTCTTTTTCTGACTTCCCCCTTATGCAAGAATATATAAAATTAAGATCAGCACGAAATAGATGTCAACATGCTTGGTCACTTTGCAGCACAGTTTAAGATGAGGGTTACACTGGAGGTTACTAATTTACTTACTTACCAACAATTGTTCTTCGTCTGGTTTGTACTGTACCACAGTCACCAGTGCAGGAAGAAAACTTAGACCAGTTGGTGAATTGGCAGTCATCCTGGCAGGGCAATTGGCAATGTTGAGTTAAGAAGGGCATTGTGCCAGCCAACGTCAGGCAATAGCTCATGTCCACTTGACCACCATCTTGCTTGCGACATGATAACGCTAAAATAAAATAACATACTTAGATCGGTGCAGCTATTTTCACAATCTCAGGACATCCCATATTAGATTTACAGCAACTGAAATATTTGAAATTACATTTACTGTGGAGATGTAGAAAATCCAATCGTGAAATTGCAGACAACAAAATCTGACCAATGACAATTTGATCATGACCAGATGAAAAATTGTTTAGGCATGTTGGTTGAAGGATATATTTCAGAAGAAGAACTTTGATATATTTCAGACGTGATATGGGATCTTTTATGTCCATCTGTATGAGCAGGTGGTGCCTTATCACTTCCAATTGATGACTTTAGAAGAAAAGTAGTAATCCAGATTGCTTTTGGTGAAATATTTAGATAGTTATATTGGTAAATGTTATGTGAAGCTGCAAAAAGATTCATGGAAAGTTAGCTAGAGAGGTGGTCAGGCATCTAAACACCAAAATTGCTGCAATTAAACAGGTTCAATTAGTTGGAATATAATTAACAAGAGATAAAATAACATTATCTCTTCTTCTGATGCAGACCCTTGGAGTGAGGATAACATTCCACTTAGGTTTAGTAGATTCTAAGGTGGCTAATGGCCATTAAGGGCTCTGAAGGGGTAGATGGTGAGTGCTTGCTATTAGTCATCAGTAATGTTCTATCTCCTAGTTATTCTCGAGACACATTGTCTGATATGTCTGCTGCTGCACTGATAAAGTAAAAACCATAGTCAAGTAATTTCTGGAATGGATCCTAGGATTTAAGCCTAGGACAGCAAGAATACAAGAAAATAAGAACAGGAGTAGGTGTAGGAAGTAGAAGTGAGAGTGATCCACATCCCTCTATTCCCTGCATATCCATGAGCCTATCCAAAAGTCTCCTAAGTACCTCTATTCTATCTGCCCATTCAAGACTCCCATCACTGTTTGTGTAAAAAAAAATGTAAGAAAATAGGTTTATGAGGCTATTTAGAGGGATTAAGCAGAAAAAGATTAGATAACTGAAGTTTAGGCTGTATGTTCTGCGCATTTGCAGAGAAATTATGGCTTCATATCAAGAGGTAGCAGGTGGAGGATATCTGCTTTGCACGAGGATGTTGTCATTGTCGGCTGAGAATGAGCTTGAGAGATGAAGCCATCTGTTCTGTTAACTAATTTCTTCTACATTTTGTTTTGGATTCAATCAAATACAATTTCCCTTTTAGTCTTTTTCAGCATTAGAACACTTTAATCTTATTTCACCCCATATAAAACTGGGATAAAGGTGAATGCCAAATACACCTTTCATGGTATATATCTTTGTAAAGTTCCTAATTTATCACAAGTGTAGAAACCAGGAAGAAAAAATGGAGAAATGAGCAAAAGAGGGGTGGAAAAAAGGGTTTGCATGGAAATTGATCGTCATGCCAGATCTTGGTGCCTAAGTTAGTCACATGTAAACCTTAGAGCATCACTCAAGTGAAATTCAACTAGGGAATATAGCTTGCAAAAAATAGCATTTCAAATAGTTTATGATACTGTACTGGAGTGTTAGCATAGATTTTTGAAATCAACTTGCTCGACAATTCTTGTACTACAAAATTATCTGACATTGAATCAGTACATTCACATCCCTGTGATAACCAATGCAATGGTGGATTTTTATCAACATATTTGAAGGTTAATTGGCCTAGTATTATTGTACATTGATCCTAGTTTGTAGGATAGCGTTATTATGCGCGGATCGCTGGTCGGCACAGACTCATTGGGCCGAACAGCCTGTTTTCGTGCATTATCTCTAAACTGAACTAAATTTGCTGTATTAATGAATCAATCTATTTCGTGGTCCATGATATTACCTGGCTCAGCACGTGCCTGATTCAGTTGCTCATGAAAACTCCATTTGTGCCTTTATTAGGTTTGACTATTCTAATACTCTTCTTGCTGGCTTCAAAATATTAATTCTCTGTGCTATTCATTCAATAATATTCATTCATCTAATAACACACCACATGCAGTGAGGGGCTCAATGAGGGTATTTTCAAGGTCAATGTGATCCAAGTTCCTTTGCTCCAGAACAAGTGTTGCATGGGATATAACATTACCCTGTACATCACCTAAAAGTGTGACATGCCAGGAAGATCTGATCAAATTTATTGATTGGCATGATGTATCCAAAAATAGTTGCAATTATAATCAATTCCAGGTTAAAAAGAGATTTTTTAATAAAATGGTACTGCATAATCACATTTTTGGTTATATTACATGCTAGAGCTGTTGTGCTCTCTTGTGGCAATGTGATTTAACATTCAATGTATTTCTCACCTTCTCAATAAACCACCTGCATCAACGTCAACAATGCCCCTTAACTCAATAGTCATTGAAAAATACTTATTTGCTATTTCATTTTCCTTTGGGTCAGAAAGGGAACTGACAGAATTACTAATAAAAATAAGAATTGTGAGAATCCAAAAGAGTATATGGAACTGAACAAAATAAATAGGCAATGTTTGAGAAATGGCATGAATGTGGGGATGTATTGAACACACCACCACAGGAACCAATGCTTGGATTTGTAATCTATATATTGCACTTCATTGCTGCAGACTCAAATCAGCAGTGGACTTGGAGTCATGCGTATGGCCATAGGGAAATCTGATTATTGATGGTTTCAGATGTGGAAACCTAAGAATCTTGAGAATCCTAAAAATAAAGCATTGGGAAATAGAAATATCACAAAAGAGTGGATGATTTAACCATTGAAGGAAAAGTCAATTGTGAATGAATATGCATGGTATTTTATTATTTGTTTGATCTTTTGTTGTGGCTGGTACAATTAGGCAAGATCTAACTAATAAAATTAACTTTTCAGGTATAGAATGGTTAGCGGATGTGAGATAATAGAAACAATGCTGAAATTATGAGAAAGATGACACGCGGGGTAATAAAACTGAAAGAGGAAGGGTTGACAGGGATTTGAAGGTAAGAAATTTGAAAATATAAGAACAATTTTGATTTTCTAGTACTCGTGTGAAATGGATGATATCAAGTCGACTGCTGGAAGTACATTTTCCATCGTAACTGCTCTGTTTCCATACATAACAATGGAACTGAAATTAGAAACACAGTGAAAGCTAATCGTTTGTAATTTTTGCTTTCTATGAATGTTATTGCAAAATAGGCGTTATCTCAGAATTTTGGCTGTGGATGCTGTAGAGTTTATTCCTGGAAGATGAATTGCCATATCAAAATGCATTAATGTAACTAGTTATTTCTCCAAAGTAGAATCCAAAATCATTGAAAAATGAACATTGCTGACTGTGTGACAGTTCCATTTAGACACTGTTCTGATTTGGATTTTTCATATAATAGCATTGATATACTTTTTCTATGCCATTCAATTTAGTCATTAAAAAACAGAAGTCTGCCCCAAAGCAATGACATTGACCTGCTAAGTACTCACAGCCAAGGCATCAGAATCCACAGTCTGCCTAAAGCACTTGTTGTTTAAAGCACTTTCCATGTAACACAGAATGTGAAAATTGAAAAGCTTCACAGTACAGGAATCCCATTGGTCAACTCCATCTTGTAGGCATAGTGGTCTCGTCCAACCACTGCTTGCAGCACCTGCAACATCAGGCAGTGAAGTGCCATCCCTTCTACCTCCCTAAAGAATTCACCTCCATCATCATGAATGTGGTCTATATCCCACCCCAGGCAGACAATCAGCTAGCACTGGAGGAGCTGCACATTGTGGTCAACAAACACCAAAGGTTAGGTGAGTGGGCAAATGTATGGCAGATGCAGTATAATGTGGGTAAATCTGAGGTTATCCACTTTGGTGGCAAAAATAGGAAAGTAGACTATTATCTGAATGGTGGCCGATTAGGAAAAGGGGAGATGGAACGAGACCTGGGTGTCATGGTACAACTGCCATTGAAAGTAGGCATGCAGGTGCAGCAGGCAGTGAAGAAAGCGAATGGTATATTGGCATTCATAGCAAAAGGATTTGAGTACAAGAGCAGGGAGGTTCTACTGCAGTTGTACAGGGTCTTGGTGAGGCCACACCTGGAGTATTGCGTACAGTTTTGGTCTCCAAATCTGAGGAAAGACATTCTTGCCATAGAGGGAGTACAGAGAAGGTTCACCAGACTGATTCCTGGGATGGCAGGACTTCCATATGAAGAAAGACTGGATAGACTCGGCTTGTACTCGCTGGAATTTAGAAGATTGAGGGGGGATCTTATAGAAACTTACAAAATTCTTAAG
Organism: Okamejei kenojei; assembly: GCA_035221665.1. Classification (NCBI taxonomy): domain Eukaryota; kingdom Metazoa; phylum Chordata; class Chondrichthyes; order Rajiformes; family Rajidae; genus Okamejei; species Okamejei kenojei. The sequence goes on from CM069132.1 coordinate 40,918,597, forward strand.
GGGTTGAACAGGCTAGATGCAGGAAGATTGTTCCCGATGTTGGGGAAGTCCAGAACAAGGGGTCACAGTTTAAGGATAAGGAGGAAGTCTTTTAGGACCGAGATAAGAAAATCATTTTTCACACAGCAGTGGTGAATCTGTGGAATTCTCTGCCACAGAAGGTAGTTGAGGCCAGTTCATTGGCTATATTTAAGAGGGAGTTAGATGTGGCCCTTGTGGCTAAAGGGATCAGCGGGTCTGGAGAGAAGGCAGGTACAGGAAACAGAGTTGGGTGATCAGCCATGATCATATTGAATGGCGGTGCAGGCTCGAAGGGCCGAATGGCCTACTCCTGCACCTATTTTCTATGTTTCTATGTTTCTAAATGGCATACCCATAGTCTTCCTAATCATATCTGGGGCTATGGGCCTACCCCATCATACAACAAGGCTAGTTTGAAGACGTCACTTCAGAACTAACACCAGCACATTTACTGCTGCACCAAATGATCAAAGATCAACCATTGCTACTCCAACATCAAAGATGCATATCTCTCCATCCCTTGCCCACACTTTAGAAAAGAAAGAAGCAAACCCGAAATATTATCTATCCATTTTCCTCAACAGATGCTGCATGACTCAATGCTGTCTAATCTCCTGAGTATTTCCAGCATTTCTACTTTCATTATGAGACTAATAGGGTTGTTCTCTGGGAGCCAACAATGGATCTATAGACAGGGTAGCCTCCTTCTGTTTTAAAGAAGGAACTGCAGATGCTGGAGAATCGAGGGTACACAAAAAGCTGGAGAAACTCAGCGGGTGCAGCAGCATCTAAGGAGCGAAGGAGATAGGCGACGTTTCGGGTCGAGACTCTTCTTCCTCACAAAAAGCTGGAGAAACTCAGCGGGTGCAGCAGCATCTAAGGAGCGAAGGAGATAGGCGACGTTTCGGGTCGAGACCCTTCTTGAACCTTCGCCTATCTCCTTCGCTCCTTAGATGCTGCTGCACCCGCTGAGTTTCTCCAGCTTTTTGTGTACCCTAGCCTCCTTCTGTGTTGTCATAAGTAGAAGATCTCATTGAAACAAAATTCCCTTTTGCATTTGACGGATTTTTTTCCCTCTTGATTAACATTCCTGTTTAATGGTAATAAATTATTTGCCAGGGACTTCAGAGGCATTAAGAAAAAACGGAATAAAGTAGACTTGAGTCACTGTGCCAGGATGCAGATTCTATTCTCCAGTGGAACTTAATTTCACAATATATGGTGATAGAATTTGAACGAGATTGGCATTGAATCTACCACAGCCATTACATCAGAATAAAATTAACGGGTCAAGAATGAATGACAGGTTGAAAATTACACACAATGTCTGACTCTGCTGGGCAAAGATTATGACATGTTCAAAAGGAAGTTTTAAATTGTGCATACAACATGTTGCTCATACAACATCTGATGTTAAAGCCATGTTAGCAGATGCTATGGGGGGAGCCATTTGAAGGCAGCCTCCTCCTACAGTCTTTTTTTTCATATTTTTGTTATTTTTTGTCCGTTTAAAAGTATGTTTTGGAGGTTTTCTTAGTCTTTTTATGTGGGGGATGGGGGCAGGGTAAAGGGGGAACCGTTTCTCAGTCTCTTCCTGTCGAGGATGCGACTATTCTCCGAGTCGCATCTTCGCCCCCTCCTCGCGGCCTACCAACTGGATTGGCACGGCCTTTCCTGCCGGGGACCGGCCAAAGCTTCAGCGGAGCAGAGTGGGTGGTGCCTTACTGGGGATCGCTTGTTGAAGCTCCGGAGTGTTGGGCCTGCTGCTTCAACATCGTGGAGCTGTGGTGCGGAGCTTCCAGCTACGGGCGGCGCTGAACAACATGGCGGAGATGGTCCCTTTCCCGAGGGCGCCAGTGTGAATCTCCGCCCAGCATGGCTTGTGGACTTCGGGAGCCATGGTCTCCTGTAGGAAGTGGCCGATTTGGAACTCCAAACTGCTGAGAGTGTTCTCCATTCCGACGTCGGAGTTTCAATCATCCCGGCGAGAGGGCCTGAAACATCAGGGCCCCCGACTACGGGTGAACAAGGAGGAAGATGGCTGGACTTTAGTGCCTTCCCTAACACTGGGAAACATTGATTCTGCTGTGTGGGGATGTCTATGTTAAATTCTATCATGTGTTGTGTTCCTTTTTTATTGGTATGGCTGTAGGGCAACCTAAATTTCACTGTACCAATTGGTGCATGTGACAATAAATGTAAACTTGAACTTGAACTACTGTTCAAAAATGATAGCACCTTCAAAGATACGCACACAATAATCACAGAATAGAAATGCAGATTAACCCTGCATTTTAAGGAATCAATTTTACTGAAAATCAACGTAACTTCCCCACTACTTTAAAAATCAAGTGGAAGAAGACACTAAGAAACTTGAAATAACATTGTGTTTTGGTTAAAGTAACTCACAGCATTTAACCAACTTTTAAGCCTTACAACAGATGGCGGGCCACATCTATCAAGTGTACACATGGATCCCGCCCCTTCGAGGATGCCACTCATAGTCACACGTCACTGGCGTAATGACAACCCCGATCCCGACCAAAGATCATAGAGCGGATCTTTGATCCAGTGAAGCCCAGACACAGTAGGTGCACGGCCGTGCCGGCGGCTTTGCACAGGATGCGGTACAGCCAGAGCTCGGCGCTGCTCGGCGGCTACGCCACTCTGGCCGCCAGCGCAGGCGTACTTGTGTCACCACGCCTGGGTACCGTGGCCTCAGGCCCGGGAGGTAACGGAGATGATGGAAGTCTATGGGCCGGATAATTACAGGGGAAAAAAAAAATGTCTGCGGGCAGGATGATTTCAGTTACAGGCCGCATTTGGCCCGGGGGCCGCAGGTTGTCGACCCATGCCTTACAGTATGTATCATTGTCTATACTCATGAATAAAACGTCACAAATGAAGCAAAAGAAAATAACTTGAGGCAGAAAATGTATCCTGATTGAGTTAAAGGCAAATGAGGAAGTAAGCGACACAACAATGGAATCTTGGTGAAGTAGTTCATTTTATGGTCCATAAAGGTGTCAGATGATCAGAGCAAGAAACTTTCTTAATAATGTTTAAGTGGTGTGTAATAATGATCCTTCTCATGATATAGATGTAGAATCCATTCCTTTGGAATAATCAAAAAACAACAGTGAATTAAGCCAAGTGGATGTGTTTCTCAGTTCCAGGAATGAGTACAGTCAGAGACAAATACACAGCAGAGAAGATTGAACTGAGTAAGAAAGACTGTTAACAGTGGATCTATAGTGATTGGGTATATGTGTGAATAGAGTTCATACATTTTCAATTAGCAAACGTAGTGTGGTTTATTAATGTTTGACTCATGTGGTAGAAGGGAACTAAAGGGCCTGTCCTACCAGCATCCGACTCCATACGGTGAGCGTGACCAAACCGGCAGCGGGGGCCGCGCGGAGGTCGGGTGATCCCTGTACAGGGCCGTTCCCAACAGCATGCGCCTGCATGCGAAGAGCGCGATCAAACCGGCAGCGGGGGCCGCGCGGAGGTGGGTTGAGTGGCGCAACGCGGCGGGAAGTGAGGCGAACTTGGAGCGAAGTCTAAAAGGTATGTTCGCCTGGACAGAGAGGGACACACAGAGAGGGGCACAGAGGCACACACAGAGAGGGCCATGGAGCCACACACAGAGAGGGTCACGGAGGCACCTACAGAGAGGGTCACGGAGGCACGACGTCGAGGCGGTGTGTAATGCGTCGAGGCGACTGCAAGCCGACAAGCCATTGCCGCGCGGAATTTTTGAACATGGTCAGGCGATCGAAGTGGGACCGGCCCCGCAACACCGGACGGCTCAAGCGACCACGTTAGGTCGCGCTCATTGCATGGAGTTGCATGCTGGTGGGATAGCCCCTTAATGATGTGTATATATGACATAGACAGCTGGTGTGCTTTGCTGTAAGTCCAGAACAAAGAACGCAACTTTGTTTAGAAGTTCCTGATAGATGTGATTGAAGTTAGACTTATCAGCATTCTCAGCATAGTCCAAGATCCACCCCAAAATACATCACATACTGCTTTACGGATAATTCATGATTATAATTCAACTATATTGTTATGTTATTAATTTGCTGATGTTATCATCTGATTAATATTCAACATTTAACGCTGTTACTCAGATGGAATTAAGGCATCAAAATAACCTGATTTGGTGTTTTGGAATGGTCTCAACTACAAAAACAACCTGATTATTTTAATATCAATTTGAATTGTCTTCTGAGGTAATAGGTCTACTGGAAGTAACACCTTGATATCATTTCACAAAAATGCGTCTAGCATGACAATTTATAAAATCCAATTAAATATGCAAGCAATGTACCTGTGAATGTTTTTCTCAATAACCTTGTTGAACAGAATGCATTTTCTGGCAAGGAAGTTACAAAAAAAATTTGAGAGTGACTCATAAGTGCGACTTCCCCAATGCAAGAACATCAAAGTTTGAGATCATGTTTCAAATTTGTTGATGCATGCACTACTAATTAAATAATGTTTAATTAAATAATGGGATTTAAGACAAAAATATATATTTTGGATTATTTTTGTCTTTGGGGATTTGCAGGTGTGTAATTGGATACACATATTGACAATTTACTTGGCAATCTCAGTGTACAAATTTAAGTTTTCGAGATATGGGCAGAATTGCAGCAGATTTGAAAACTGCTCTTTATATAGGAATGTTACAACATTTTGAGATTTTATAAATCAAGCCTGTAATTTTTCCCATCAGATAAAGCATAAAAAGAAGTTTAATTTGATACCTAATTCACATTCATATCTTCAGTATTAAAGTTATTTTCATACTCGGAAATTAGCATCTTGTTCCCTATTGCTTTTCCATTGACTTAACACAAAAGCTATGATCGAGGACAGTCAATTGACATAAAAACCCATAACGTTCTTAAAAATTAAGGGAACTGAATTATATTTTCAGTTATTATAGATTGAAGCATTCTTTGTATCAAGTGTCTTCCCACACACACTTGTACAATACCCAATGTAAATCTGCCATGAACTAACTCTAATGGGTAATATTTAACAATATGATTTTAAAAGCTTTTATACATTAAAGTATTATTTTTAAGAATGATAACAATGTAGTTGTATTAATCGTGCTAAAAACATTGATCACAAAAAATATACCTTTTTGTTTGTGTCATGTTCTCCTTCTGAGGCTTAATGGATTTTAGTAACTGAAATTCAAGCTAAAAATATCATACTAAATAATATATTGGTAGTAATGTTAGTAGATAAGTGATCAATTTCTTAGTATATTAATGTAAATTAGAGCTTGTAAGACATGTATATTAGTGTCCTTCTGTCTGATAAAAAGCCTACTTTTGAGAACTGCCTTCAAAGCCTGGAAAGTGGGGGCAGTTAGTCAAAGTGAAAACAGTGATTACATTGTGCTGGGGGCATTGGCAGAGCTGACTGTCACAACTGAACATCATTTTGATCTTACTCTTTTGCATTGGTTAAGTAGATTTTAGATAGATTTCGTCAAACGACATAATATATTGGAAACTTCCGCCTAATCTGTACGATGGACATAGACAAGGATTTAATAAACTACACGATGGACATAGATAAGGGAACCAACCTCTGGTTTGAAGCCCTGGGCCGCAGGTTTCATGTGCTCCAGGGCTGTCCTGGCGAATATACCATGGTACCAGCTGACACCGACGCCATTTGTGTGTTTTCCATCTGTTAGAAAGATTGCAGCATTGTTATTCCAAAGAATTGAATTAAGAAAGAAAAACATTACATTTATCTCATGTCTTTTAATAAGTTTTCATTTGCTTATAATGTGCCTAAAATAAAAGTTTTCATTTGCTTGTAATCTTGCATCGTCTACCAGATAGATATACGATGGAAATATTTGGAAATATGACGTTGGGGAAATTGAACATGGGCTTTTTGACCTTAAGATGTGTTTAAAAAAAACACAACCAAAATTAATTAAAAGTAATAATGCAGTTGAACAATTACTAAATAGAGTCAATTCAATATTTGGACTAACATCAGGAAATCTTTCTTCATATAAAGCAACTATAACAAACAAAATTAACTTTCAGATACCCAAGGGCTAAATACTTGAGTGTCTGAAAGCTCAATCTATTTGTCGATCATGCTTTGCCGGAAGAAGGATTTCCTGGAGATAATGATGAAAAACGTGTGCCCATTTAAAAGCAGTTTAGTTATTTATTGCCACAGAGCAAGGAAGGTGATGTATGGAGTCATGTTAGAAGTTTACAATTGGATAAATTAATATGGACTCTCTTCATTCTTAATGAGTTCATGATCTAACAATCACTGTGACACCAAAGGTAATTTGGCGCGAACATTTTCTATGAGACTGCAAAAGATTGCCGTGATTATAATAACTGCATTGCCTTAACTAGTTGGAATTAAGAATCTGCTTTCTTATGCCTTCCCTATCTAGGAGGAACTAGATACCCAGATATGCCAGGATTGCCTGAATATTAGGTACTTTGCTCCTGAATCCCATTGTGGAGATGTTGTTTCTCCCATTTTTTCATATTTGCTCTCTTTTGACTTACGTAGATCAGAATAGAGTAAGAAAATATGTCAATGGCTTTAATGAGGTCAATATTATATGGATGACGTATAATTGTTCATCACCGATGATGTGTACAGGAGCATCAATAGATGTATTTTTATCAATCACTGTGCTGGCGAAACCAGTGGCGACCAGGAATAGACTGGTTGACAACCAAGAATAGGGTGGTGACGACTGGAGAGACCGTGGACAGCTCGGAAAGACGGCAACCGGGGCGGGGCGGGCGGGTTGGCAGCCCAAACCGCATCCTCTGAGAGGAGGAGACCCAAATCACGCTACAGAAAAACACATGGAAAAATATCCACAGAGGTGCCCGAGAGGGGGGTAGGATGAGCATCCCAATTTGACGGATCAAAGGCTAACGACGAATGGCAATGGACAACTGACAATGAGTATCAATTTCACATGTTGAAAGGTCTGCAAGAACAGCCAATGCCTGAAGATTCACCAGACCCGGATGAAGTGTCACATCGCACAGTTACTTTACCTGGTGAGACGCAGGAGGAACCGGGCCCAGAAGCACCCCATAGAGCCCGAAGCCTCCAACTGGCGCAAATAGTCCCTCAGAACAGATCTCCAGAGAAGGTTCGAGTCAAATGGCCACAGTCCTGCAAGACGGCAGTCTGGCATCAGTTTGACGAGGGTGTCGACAAGGTGCTAGAAGCAACTGCAACCTGGTGAAACAGCTGAAGTTCCCACAGCACATTGCCACAACCACCCTGAGGTCAGGACAACCTCCTGGTCTCAGAGGCGACCAAAAACATCGTCTTGTTGGAACTGATAGTGCTGTGGGAGGACCGTGAGAAGAAGATGACCAAGTAAGAAGAGCTGGTCAGAGACTGCCGTAAGCAGGGCTGGAAGGCAAGGTATATTCCTATCATGGTTAGCTGCAGAGGTTTTGCAGGGCAATCACTTTACAAAGCCTTGAGTGCACTGGGCGTCAACGGAATGGAGAGGAGAAGAGACATCAAGAACACCACATAGGCAGCAGAGAAAGCCTCGAGATGGCTCTGGATCAGGAGAGGAGGTCCATGAGGAGGAGCGAATGTCACCTGAACACAAGTCGTGGTCTGATCAACCACAGCTGGGTCGCCTGGGTTAGGGTGTCTGATGTTGAAAGACCCGAAACAGCCAATGACCCCAGGTTACATCACTGATGATGTGTTCAGGAACATCAATAGATGTATCAGTTGCTGCAGTTCTCTGCATTTCTTTTGAAGTTATCACTCGGTGAAAATTTGCCTCTCCGTGGACAACGTCACACCATTATTCAGGAAGCAGCTCCTTGGTTATTGCGAGAAGGACATTTAAGACACCGTTCCCTGTGACATGCAGATGGGAAAAATTGTCTGGCTACTGAGTATATCATACATTTTTATCATAAATATTTATCATAGAATTTTAGAACTTCAGTGAGAATACTATCTACCACCAAGGCCTTGTTATTTCTGTGGTTTATATTTATTTTGACCTTTTGTAGGTCAGTTGTGTCTAATCTGGATCAAATAAACTCCCAATTATCGATATTCGTCTTGATTTCTATCATGGGATGATGTGAACAAGTGCACAGAGCAAATGGTTCAGGATGTCTTGAAAATCACCTTTAAAATGCTCTTAGAGTTCTGGGATTCACTGACCCATGACACACTCAAAGTACAGAAAATCCATTTGGAATGACAGTGAGAACCTTGTGTCCATGAACCTGGGACCACACAGAAGCCCGTAAAACTCCACCTCACAAAATTATCTCTACTTACTTAGCCAAAGCAAGTCTGCGGGTTTCACACAGACCTCAACAGCCACCTCAGAACCTACAGAACTCAAGTTGAAGTAGGTCATCCCCCAATCCCAAAATTCTTATTTTATTTGAGGGACATGTCTGTTGAAACTATTCCCACTGTCTGTTGCTGTGATGATTTACTTTTGAATTGGTGCAGTAAAATTACACAGAAATTCTAGGGAAGAGATAGAAAATATAACATAGAACGGTACAGCACAAGAACAGGCTTTTCGGCCCACAATGTCTGTGCTATCTAACCCATATCTCTCCATTCCCTGTACACATATTTCATATGCCTATCCAATGTCTCTTATATTGCACTATTGCACTTGCTTCAACAATCACCCCAGGCAACAACTTGCCCCACACATCTCATTTAAACTTTGCCCCACCTTAAAGTTATGGCCTCTAGTATTTGTTTGTAACAATATGGAAAAAAGGTTCTGACTGTCTACTATATCTATGCTTCTCATAATTCTATATACTTCTATCAGGTCTCCAAAGAAAACAATCCAAGTCTGTCCAACCTCTCACTGTCGCTAATATTCCCTAATCCAGGAATCATTCTGGAAACCTCCTTTGCAATCTTTCCAAAGCTTCCACATCCTCTAATTGGGTGATCAGAACTGCACACAATACCCCAAACATGGCCTAACCAATGTCTTATAATGCTGCATCATGACTCCCTGAATGTTATACTGAATGCCCTGATCAATGAAGGCACACATACCATATGCTTTCTTTACCACTCTATCTAAATGTGCTGCCATTTCCAGGATGTTATGGACTTGGACCCTAAGATCCTTCTGTGCATCAATGCTATTAAGTGTCAAGCCATTAATTGTGTATTTTCCCAAATGACCTCCCAAAGTGCAACACCACACTTCCATCAACCATTCCATCAGCCCTTTCTCTGTCCATTTATGTGGCTCATCTATATCCCACTGGATGCTTTGACTGCTTCCCTCACAGTTTACGACCCCAGCAACCATGGTGTCATCTGCAAACTTTCTAACCTACCTGTCTACGATTACGTCCTCCCTTTATCCTTGAGCAGTCCAATTTTCTCCCTAGTTACCCTCCTGTTTTTAATGTAGGTGTAAAAACCTTTGAGATTTTCTTTAATCCAACTTGCCACAGCCATTTCTTGGCCCCTTATGGTCCGTCTAAGAGTCCGCTTGAGTTTTTTCCTCCTTTCTTTACATTCCTCAGTGGCCTTGTCTGATTCCATCCCCAAACCATGCATTTACTTCCTTTTTTTATTTTTGACCAAACTTACAACTTGTTTGGTCATTCAAGATTCCCCCACTTTGCATCCCTATCCCTCCTCCTTACTGGAACATGCTGGTTCTGAACTTTGATCAACTGGCCTTTAAACAACTCCCACGCAGCAGATGTAGACTTACCCAATAACAAGCGCTTTTAGTGTACCCCCCACTCCTCTCCACCCAAGCTCCCATCTAATAACATTGTCATTTGCTTTACTCCAATTACTGTACTTTTGCAACCATGTTTCTGCAGTGGCTGCTACATCATAGTCCCAATAATCGATGTGGGCTCTTAATTCCTCTGCTTTCTCCACAATATTCCTTGCATTGAAATAAGCACACCAGCCCATCAGCATCACCATATTCCTTCAACTCTCCTTGCCTGTCCTTCGTATGTGACTTACTGGATCCTAACTTCTAACCTTCCCATCACTCCTTCCATTTTCTGACTACTACTGTTCTGGTTTCAATCCCCTGCCTCTCTAGCTAAAACCCTCCCGAATAGCACTAGCAAACCTCCCTTCAAGGACATTGTTCACTGTCCAGTTCAGATGCAACCTGTCCCTTTTATCCAGATCGTAACTGTTCCAGAAGAGGTGCCAACAACCTAAATTTCTGAATCCCTACCTTCTGCAGCAACTCCTGAGCCACTCATTTATCTGTCCTATCTTCCTATTCCTACCCTCATGAGCATGTGGCACCGGGAAGAATCCGGAGATGACAATCAGGGTCCTGCTTTATAATCTTCTGCCTAATTCCCTATATTTACTTTGCAGGCCCTCATCCCTTTTCCCACTGATATAATTTGTGCCAATGTGCAAATTCCTCTGTAATTCAATGTGCAAATTCGACCTATGTAATTCCTCGCCCTCCCCTGAGAATGTTCTGCAACTGCTTAGCGATTCGAGACATCCTGGAGCCTGGCACCAGGGAGGCAACACACCATCCTGGAGTCTTGTTTGCTCTCTTCAGTGACTTTGATTTGTTTGCTGACTGAATGACTGAATGAAGATACGTTTCCAAGGAAAGGTGGTCTCTTTTTCCTTAACCCAGCATTCTAAATAGCAGTTATATAAGAGATATTGATGTAACAAACTGGTAAGTATGAAATCAATGTAATTGCTGACTCTTTATTCATAAACTTATAACATTTCCAAATGGAATGACATTAATATGTTACAGTAACTGTGGTTTAGTAGCTTCATTAAAATAACAAGCAAATAATATTTCAGCATTGTATTCATTCATTTTGCAATGAGATACTTTTTTACTTGTGCAATAATATAAAATTGAGAGTGCATCTGCAATTATGAATTTACCCAATTTATGCTTCATTGTGATAGTCACAAGAGAAAACAATATTAGTTGCCAATTTGCTACCTTTTGATTTGCAAACCCCATTACACACCTTCTATATACTGAACAGTCATAATCTAACCCAGAGAGGTTTCATTGTACATGTACTGTCACCATGCCGAAACCCAGTGAGATAATTACATGCAACCAAAGCCTACATAGATTCATTCATCAATTTAATACCACCATTAATACAGAGCTCTCTTGTCTCTCAATGGTCCAAATTTCCTATTACCTGGTTGCCATTTAACAAGCTATTTTCAAGCAGGGATGAATCCAAAAAATATGCCACTGCCAGTAGTTTAGTTTAGAGATACTGTACATCATGGAAACAGGCCCTTCAACCCACTGAGTCCACGCTGGCCATCGATCACCAACATACACTAGTTCTACATTATATCACTTTCTAATCCACTCCTTACAATTTTACAGAGGACAATTAATATTCAAACCTGCATGCCTTTAAAATGTCTCTTTCACACAGAGAGTTGTGAGTCTGCAGAATTCTCTGCCTCAGAGGGCGGTGGAGGCTGGTTCTCTGGATGCTTTCAAGAGAGAGCTAGACAGAGCTCTTAAAGATAGCGGAGTCAAGTGATATGGGGAGAAGGCAGGAATGTGGCACTGATTGTGGATGATCAGCCATCATCACATTGAATGGCGGTGCTGGCTTGAAGAGCCGAATGGCCTACTCCCGCGCATATTGTCTATTTTCTGTTGATGTGAGAGGAAATTAGAGCATGCAGAGGAAAGCCATGTGGTCACAGGGAACATATATGCCAGCAGGCAGAACAAGAGATCAGCATCAGACCTATGGGTCTGGCACTGTGAGGCATCAACTCTACAAGCTGCGTCACTGTGCTGCCCTAATTTGCATAATAGACATACGTTTTGACATTTGTGACAAACTATTGATACATATTGTTTCTCTAAATTTACTCCAGTAAAACCACTCCTAATTGTGAACAACTTTATCTGAACACTTCTCCAACTACGTGGGGTAGTGGGTGGTGCAGTGGCGCAACGATAGTGCTGCAGTCTCACAGTGCCAGAGACCTGGGTTTGATTCTGAATTCAGTCAATGTGGAGTTTGCATGTTCTCTCTGTGACGGCATGGATGTCCTCCAGGTGCTCCGGTATCCTTCCACATCCCAAAGATTTGCGGGTTTGTAGGTTAATTGGCTGCTGTAAATTGCCCCTAGTGTGTGGTGGGATGGTGAGAACAGGTGATCAATGGTTTGCATGGACTTGGTGGACCGGTTTCCATGCTCTAGACAAAATCCTATCTTTATATCTTCTCCATTTCTCCTTCTAACCAAAATTCCTAAATCTTGGCACCTTTCAAGAAAAGCTTCTCGCTCACCTTTCTTAGGTCTTACTACCTTAACTAAAGTTTTGTTCCCCGAATTGAACCTTTTATTCCAGCTTAGACCTAACTGGTGACTTATAAATGCAAAAACATGTTGTTGTGTTCCATTCCTCTATATAGAAAATCCAAGGTTTCAAATGTTTTTCTTAGATACTTCTAAAAATATGTGCACACCCAACCACGGGTTGCTCTTTTATATAATATTTATTTATCTATCTATCCATCTATCCATCTATCCATCCATCCATCCATCCATCCATCCATCCATCCATCCATCCATTGCAAATCCATGTATTTTCGCTTGTTCCAAGCTCGTGTGTATATATGTGTGTGTATATATGTATATCATATCTATATACCTTTAAAACTCTGTGTGTGTGTGTCTGGGTAGGTGTCATTTTGCCTTTGAAACATATTTCCTCGAAAAGCAGATGCAAAAACATGGAGGTTTTTATATATTTCGGCAGGAGTTTCACTTATAATTTCAGAAATCCACTCCTCTCTAAATTTGGTCAATTATTTCCATAGATTTTGAATAAAATTGTTCACTAAACTCACTTTAAAAAAAAGAATTGCCGCTGGCCAGCTGCTGACATCACAATGCCCACATGCCCAGCAATCGAGGCCCCCTGGCTCCTGGCCCAGCTACCCCCCCCCCCCCCCCCCCCCCCCGCCGCTACTGTCAATGCACATGCGCAGTTTTCCATGAGGTACGTTACTTCACACCCCCCGTTCTTCAAAAGGCGCAGAAAGAATGAGAATTTTCTGCAGCAAAGATCCTAAAGCTGCGCTCCGCTATAGGATCTTTGTTCTGCAGCTCGCGATCTCAGCGTCGCTCATGCACTGAAGAAGCTTCTCCTCACTGTCGGCGCAGCTCGTGATGCCCTGCCACTCCCCTCCAGTGCCCGCCCGCCCGCTCACTCACTCAGCTGCTGGTTTCCAGAGAGTCAAGCCGCTACTGTCTCTCTCCGCTGTATGCAGCCCACTCACTTGCCCGGTTCCCCCCACCCCCCTCCTCTTCTCATCTCCTCCCCTCTCCTCTCTCCCTCTCTCCCCTCTCCTCTCTACCTGTCACAGATGACGATCTCCTCTCCTCTCCGTATCCGTGGCCCGAACCTCTGTACGCTGGCAAAAGCCACGATCGGCCGGTCCACTGCTGCTTTTGGCAGTCCTCTGCAAAGAGCCTATAGCTCGCTATAGGATCATTGGTCCTCGGATCGCTCGGGGCTTGCTTTCTCTCTCTCTCCCCCTCTCCCTCTCTCTCTCTCCCCCCTCTCCCCCTCTCTCTCTCTCCCCCTCTCCCCCTCTCTCTCTCTCATCCCTCTCTCCCCTGCTCTCTCCCCCGCTCTCTCTCTCCCCCTCTCTCTCTCCCCCCTCTCTCCCTTCCCCTCTCTTACTCTCTCCCCCCTCTCACTCTCCTCCTCTCCCCTCTCTCTCTCCCCCCTCTCTCCCTCTCCCCTCTCTCTCCCACCCCCCTGCCATCCCTCCTCTAACCCCCCTTTTCCCCTCCACCCCCCCTACCCCTTTCCATTCCCCCCATCTCAGCCCCCCTCTCTCCTCCCCTACTCCCTTCCCTCCCCCCTCAGCCCCCTTTCTCCCTCTCTCTCCCCCCTCTCTCCTCCCCTCTCTCTCTCCTTCCATCTCTCTCTCCCCTCCTCCCCCACCCTCACCCACCCTCACTCTCCTCCCCTCCACCCCCCTCTCCTTCTGCCTCTGCCCGCTCTCTCTGTCTCTCCCCATTTTCTGCCCTCACTCTCTACCCCCCCCCCCCTCTCTAGACGCGCCTACAAGTTGGGGACTATGTGTCAGTAGATAGGGCGGTCATGGGGTAAAAGGAGCAAATTAATAATATTAATATAATATCAATGGGGATAGTTAGCGTGTGTGCGGGGGGGTAGATAGTGTGTGTGTGTGGGTAGTTAGTGTGTATGACACTGCATGCTGCCCCTCCCCCACCCGCAACGGGTCTGCACTTGGTCTAGTAACTATTAAAAGTCTGATCTTGTATGCGTATGTCTGTGTATGTATGATTGTTTGTGTATAATCACATCTTCTCGAAAAAATGACGGTTTTTTTTTTGCATATTCCGGTAGACATTTTTCCTGTGGTCCAAAATCGCCTTATCTGAAAATGTCATGCTTTATTTCTCGAGTTGTTACTGAAAATATCCAAAAATCTGACAAAACGTTGAATTTAAAAACGACTGTCTTTCCCTGATGATGTCACAATGGGTCTGCGTGCCGTGTTCCTCGCGCTGCAAGTGACGACACCCCCCCACCCCCCAACACCCACAGTTGGGGGCTATGCCTGAGTGGATAGGGCGGGGATGGGGTAAAATGAATAATATGAATATACTATCAAGGGGGATGGTTAGTGTGTGTGTGAGTGGTGGGGGATTGGTTAGTGTGCATGTGTGTGGGGGGATGGTTATTGTGTGTGTGACGCCGCAGGCCACCCCTCCTCCCCCCGTAACCGCGCGTTGAGGGGAAGGGACCCAACGGGTCCCACATGGTCTAGTATATATTTAAATATTAATTGCTAAGTGAAATATATATTTATTATCAATTAATATTAAAATCCATTAATTGCTCTAAATTATATGTTGTTTATATATATATATATATATATATATATATATATATATATATATATATATATATATATATATATATATTAGAGTAATTAATATATTTTAATATTAATTGATATGTAGTACTAATATATATATATTAGAACAGTTAATAGATTCAAATATGTTTAGAAACTTGTACAAGATTAATCTAATTGAATGTGTTGGACTAGAACCAGTTTATGTATAGAATATACACTAATCCTGGGTTATTCTTCAGATAATATATATAATTTAGAGCAATTAATAGATTTTTATATATATATTAATTGATATATATTAAAATTGATAAATATTACAGATTTGTTCAAGTACACAAAATGGACCAATTACCAATCTGAAGAATATCGTGGGTTAATGTACAAATTCTATATACATGGCTGAGTTCTAGTACAACAAATTCATTTAGATTAACCTTGTACAAGTTCCTAAACATATTTAAATTATCCCTTAGTTGGGACATAAAATAGGTTTACATCTGATCAAGTAACATAATTAAAAAGATCACTGGCAAGAATTCCATTGTCCTATCTGGGACACATGACAATAAAACTCTCTCTCTTTCTTTTCATTATGAGGTAGGCATGATACTTTTCAATCCACAAACAAAGCAAATGGACTGGTGTTTGTACAGGAAATCAAATAGGTGATTTGTCTTTTGGTGCTACACAGCATTTAATAAAGATAGATTGTGAGCCTGAGTTGTACAAACAGAAAGAAAAAACAGAATTGAAAGTCAAATAAGGTTCTGAGCTTAGAACGAGTGAAAATACATGCATTCATCCATCATGGAGGAACAGATAAATGCTTTAGTCATAACATTACTCTGACAGCAGTGCTCCATCTATCACAGGAGATGGACAAGAAGTGGCCCGTCTTGCTACCTATGATTGGTGTGCTCTCTCATCTTGTTCACAGTGCTAATTCATAACATTAACTCGGTGTATTTTCATAAAGATCCTGACACACTAGTCCCACTGTCTGTGTCAAGAGACTGAGGAGATAGAGCTGAGAGTGATGTCGCATTCCCATGACATCTTTTTCAGAAGGACTTTGGCACTCGATTGCAGTCAATAATCTGACGGTAGGTTATGGTGGGAGGGAGACTGATGGAGAAGAGAGAGACGATAGTTTTGGTATTGTGGGGAATGCAGATGTTGGTCAATCAAGATGAAGGATCCTGGCAAACCGTAGCAAGGAAGCAATTGTGGTGGTGAATGAGAGAAGTGCCTAGTGTGGAACGGTTAGATGGGCTTGTTTGGACAGGTCGAAACAAACTCATATTTTCTGTCCCAAGACCAGCGCTATAAATGCACTCATTTATGTGAGGGAAAATACTTCCAGCCTGAAAGTAGCATCATTCAGGCACAATACATTGATGCATCACTGTCTGTTTTGGCAACATGGATTCCCAGGAACAAGGAAGGTTGGAAAAAGTGGTGGACTCTGCTCAGTCCATTACGGGTACTGGCATCCCTGAATCTACCGGAATTGCTGCTCAAAAAGGCAGTCAGCATCATCTGAGATCCACACCAGCCTGGCCACATTCTCGTTTCACTCCTGCTATCGGGAAGAAGGTATAGGAGCCTGAAAACCATAACATCCAGGTTCAGGAACAGCTTATCCCCTACAACCAACAGGCCATCAAACAATCCAACATCCAAATAAGCTCTGGACTACAGAAACATGGGGGTATTATTTTAGTTTTTGAACTATTATTGTTTTTTTTTTATACTGAACTGTTTTGGTGTTTACTGTGGTGTTTAAAGAATACTATGTTTACATGCCTATTGTGCTGCTGTAAGTAAGAATGTCTTTGTGTTCCATTTCGGGACATGTGACAATAAAACACTCTTGACTGAAAAACTGGTCTTTAACTTCAAGAACACAATGATGTTTGTTCTCAGCTGGCTTGGTATCAACTATGTGTTGAAAACGACCACCATCTGCTTCCTACCAATTGGTACCTTTTTAATACAAGGAATGAAGAGGCATGGATCACTTGCAGGATATAATAAAAGCACAAGAATAATTTGCATAAATTAAGAAAAAGTTGAGTTTGATATGGTCAGATTATATTCATCCTCATGGGCATTTTTTACCTGTAATTACTGCAGACATGGGGAGACTCACAGTCCTTCTCCTCAACAAGTGTATCAGGACAATCATGTCCTCCATTTGACGGTAATTGAATGATGATTCGATGGCGGGATTGTTTTGCTGTACTATCATCTCCTGCAAGTAATTAAATCACACAATGATTCATGAATAAGGCAGAACTTCAATGCAGTGTGGAAAGTTAATGAAAAACTATTACCTGCAAATTGCTTTTTCCTACATACAGTTTAGGAATTTATACCGATTCATTCATCTTCCATCTAGGCACATAAATGCTACCCGAGGGACTCAGTACCAAATATTAACAATTTCTCTTTCCGCAGATGCAGCCTGACCTACTGCACATTTTCTGGGTTTTTTGGTTCCGATTTAAAGTCAGCCACCTTAATGCTGTTTCCCTTTCTGCAAAAGCTGCATGATCTGTTGGACCATTTATTTCTCTCTGTTTCTTCAGATTTCCAGCAACATGTGGTGTGTCTCTTTCAAATCCACTGCGCTCTTTTTCTTTCCATTTTCTCTTCAAATGACCTTCATTCATAAGAGATCACTTGCCTATACAACCTTGGAGTCTGCCATTATAGGCAATCCGTCTACTCTCTTCCCCCTCCCCCTTCTCTGCAACATAGACACATTTATTTTTTTTCACTTTCCCAATTCTACCTGGACCTGGATGGAGTATTAACTCAGTTTCATTCTCCATAGAATGCTTCCTGACACATTGAGCATTTGCTATTTTTATTCAAGATTCCAGCACAGGGAGGTGCTTTAATTTACAAGACTGTTGAAATGTTGACATTTTCTTTCAGGTAATAAGCTGTTAGGAAATAACGCCACCTGAAGAGTGGTAGAAGCAGCAGGAAGATTCAGATGGGTATTGAATATAAATGCTTCGGGGGAAAACATTGCATTGCAAAAAAGAAAACAACTATAAAACGTAATACACAATGAAATGTTTTATTAAAATTCACATAATAACATAAATCCTGGCCAGATTTTTCCAGTCGATGCTGGTGAATGGACAACTGGCATTCAATCATTAACAGGAAGCAAATCTGGATTGATGCACAAAAACTTACTGTCAAATACACTCACATATCTGCCAAGACTCATCCTATAGATTCCTTAGTTTTAAAGAAGGAACTGCAGATGCTGGAGAATCGAGGGTACACAAAAAGCTGGAGAAACTCAGCGGGTGCAGCAGCATCTAAGGAGCGAAAGGAAGAAGGGTCTCGACCCGAAACGTCGCCTATCTCCTTCGCTCCTTAGATGCTGCTGCACCCGCTGAGTTTCTCCAGCTTTTTGTGGACTCATCCTATAGATTCCTTACTTGTTTTGCACTGTTTTTGACTTTTCATCTTTCTCTATCTGCCATTTCACCGTTTGAACCATGAGTCAACTTATATCATTACCAGTTCTGCGTCAGAAGGTTTTGAGTTCAAGTCCCACTTCATATATTTGAACACAAAAATTATAGGCTGTCACTGCAGTGCACCATCAACGGAGCCTTGCACTCAGATTATCTGCTCTACAAGTTGAAACGTTTTTTATTGCACTGATATGTGTTCATTAAGAAGGGAAAATTACAGTCCTGTTTGGTTTGAACATTTTGGAAAACTGATCACTTACTACTGTTTAAGTAATGGAATTTGAGTTTTCCATTTGTATGGATTATGATCTTACCACACGTACAGTTGCATCTAGATATTTTTAGTAGCCACACTTGCTACACTTGCATGTGTAATTGCTGATTGGTGTAGGCTGCTCTTACTGAAGCAAGCCCTCTCAATGAATGTGCGGCTAAGACTTAAGGAAAATGCGCCTGATCAGGTTTTACATAATTCTACAGACTTATGGAGAAAGTATTCTGACTCTTTGTTTCACGTTAATTCCAATGCACAGGAACGCAAGAGGCTGAAGAGAGGTGGACACAGCCCGATCTATCAAGAGCATAGCCCTCCTCACCATCGAAAGCAGCAACATGAGATGCCATCTCAAGAAGGCAGCAACTATCATCAAGGTACTCCATCATCCAGTCAATGCCCTCCTCTCACTGCTCCCATTAGGCAGCAGGTACAGAAGCCTAAAGTCCTGCTCCATCAGGTTAGGAACCAGCTACTTGCTTACGATTATCAGGTTCTGAAAATAACCTGCCCAACCCTAATCCTTCCTCTGCCATGGGATACTATGGACCACCACATGCACCACCAGGAACTTGTTTTCAAATTGCATATTTTTGCGCAATGCAGATAGGCCTCCATTTTGTCACTCCCCACTATGTGTTCAGATTCCACTCCCTCCACTCCTCAGCCCTGGCAATCTTCACCAGATTTCTGTCTTGTTTCCCCACCAACACCTTGATTTGATCCTTGACTTCATCCTTTTCTGACCCTGCAACGTCACATATTCTGGAGAAAAACTCCTTCATGTGCACAAAGAAAGGCACCATCTTGGGTCTAAGGTTGACAAAGGTGCTGGAGAAACTCAGCGGGTGCAGCAGCATCTATGGAGTGAAGGAAATAGGCAATGTTTCAGGCCGAAACCCTTCTTCAGACTGATGCTGCTGCACCCGCTGAGTTTTTCCAGCACTTTTGACTACCTTTGATTTTCCAGCATCTGCAGTTCCTTCTTAAACACCATATTGGGTCTCACATAAATAATTCACACATTGGGCTACCACATACATTGTCATTGTCATCTACTAGTCCCTGCTTAGAAGAATCTCTGAACACTTGAATAGAAAATACCGGGTATGTGTAGAAGGGAAATACAGATAATCTTGAAAACCAAAGATCCCAGTGGGGAGTAGGTCTCAGGCGAGAGCACTTCTGGAAAACTTTGAGGATGCATTTCATGAAAACCTTCTATAATTTACTAATATTAATGGCTGGGAAATTATTGAAGCTTCATTCCAGGCATCATATTGTGGAATCACCACTAATGTAACATCATTCTTTTTAGCTCAGTCCAATTGTGTCCCATTGTGAACTTAACTCACCTTTGAATTTTGTGGCGATATGTTTTATTATTGATAAATGGTCATCCTTGCTGTGAATGTGGTTTGGATAAGCTAGATTCAATGAATAGTGTATTTAACTCAAACCTATTCCTAAAGTTCCTATGGTATATCCGCGTGCCTCTGCATCTGTGTGTCTGAGTCTGCGTGCATCTGTGTGTCTGCCTCTGTGACTGTGCGTGTCTGTGCCTGCAAGCGTCTATGTTCAAGTTCAAGTTCAAATGAGTTTATTGTCATGTGTCCCTGATAGGACAATGAAATTCTTGCTTTGCTTCAGCACAACAGAACATAGGAGGCATTGTCTACAAAACAGATCAGTGTCTCCATATACCATTATACAAATATATACACACATGAATAAATAAACTGCTAAAGTGCAAATAACAGATAATGGGTTATTGATGTTCAGAGTTTTTTCCCAGCCAGGTTTAATAGCCTGATGGCAGTGGGGAAGTAGCTATTCCTGAACCTGGTTGCAGTCTTCAGGCTCCTGTACCTTCTACCTGAAGGTAGCAGGGAAATGAGTGTGTGGCCAGGATGGTGTGGGTCTTTGATGATACTGCCAGCCTTTTTGAGGCAGTGACTGCGGTAAATCCCCTCGATGGAAAGAAGGTCAGAGCCGATGATGGACTGGGCAGTGCTTACTACTTTTTGTAGTCTTTTCCTCTCCAGGGCGCTCAAGTTGCCGAACCAAGCCACGATGCACCCGGTCAGCAAGCTCTCTACTGTGCACCTGTAGAAGTTAGAGAGAGTCCTCCTTCACAAACCAACTCTCTGTAATCTTCTCAGGAAATAGAGGCGCTGATGAGCTTTCTTGATAATTGCATCAAAGCCCTGTCTCACGGTGTGAGTTGACCCACGAGTGACCCCGAGTTTTCATTCACGTACAATCAACGTAGCGGGAACATCGGAACTCGTGCGAGCAACTTAGCGACTCGTGGAGCTAAAGGCAGGTACCCGTGAAACTTGTTAACTCGTGACCAAATTCAAACATGTTTGACGTTTCCCACGAGTCAAGTTTACTGTTCAAGTTAAAAATGGAAACATTTAAACTCATAATAACATAGTGGCCCGTGCGTTTACCTTAGTGACTCGTGAGTCTACCGTGGGCACTCATTAACTCAGCGGGCAGGCAGCATCTCTGGAGAGAAGGAATTGGTGACGGGATGACATAGGAAGACAATATGAACATATTGTGCTGTTTGTTCGCCCATTGCTATCCCAGGGACAGGGAGACACAGCGGCTTTTGCGACTGGTGGGAAATCACCACCAAAGTGTCTGCCCACACAGTCAGTACACCTCTCCTACACTTGTACCTATTATCCATATTTTCCAGGGCTGCTGCCTGGCCCGCTGAGTTAGTCGCTCCAGCTCTTTGTCTCGCCGTCTTTTCGATGTTGGTCTCTTAGTCCCACATTCACGGCCAAACTTTTGGCCAAATGCTCTAATATCGCCTCATGGTGCCTCAACTTCGGTTAGTTGAGGCACCATGAGGCGGTTTTGTTGTTCTTTTACGACAGGAAGGAAGCGATGTAAATGCCAAGTTGTTATAAACTGTCGGGCTTTTACTTGCTTGTGAAGTTTTGTCCCTACCTTACCCTCATGATGTGCCACGTTCTGGTTACGCGGTGCACGGATCATGGCCAACAGTATCTGAAGAAGGGTCTCGACCCAAAGCGTCACCTATTCCTTCTTCTCCAGAGATGCTGCCTCACTCTGCCCGAGTTACTCCAGCACTCTGAGTCTCTCTTTAGTGTCTTCAGTTGGACTTTCACTGAATATTGAAGAAGAGGGCGTCGATCAGGGTCAACCAATGCGCTATGTGCACTGTGTCGGAAGGAACTGCAGATGCTGGTTTACACCAAAAAATGCTGGAGTAACTTGCGGGACAGGGTCTGAAGGAGGGTCTCGACCTGAAACGTCACCCATACCTTCCTCTCCAGAGATGCTGCCTGTCCCGCTGAGTTACTCCAGCGTTTTGTGTCTGCACACTCATTGTTCTTATCTCTTGCTGCGATTACTTTAAACAAAGGCAGCACTCGGTTATTGCGGTGATGCCCTTCAGATGTGAAACGAGTGCTTCCAGACGCACTGCCCTGACTTTATTCCTTTGTTTATCATCATTATTTTTTTGCGTATGTTTTATTCATTGTACTGCATCTCTCAACATCACTGTCTATATCTCTCGTTCCCCTTATCCCTAACCAGTCCGAAGAAGAGTCTTGACCTGAAACATCACCCATTCCTTCTCTCCAGAGATGCTGCCCGTCCAGCTGAGTTAACTCCAGCTTTTTGTGTCTATCTTCGGTTTAAACCAGCATTTGCAGGCAGTTCCTTTCCTACACTTTATTCCTTTCTTGGCGTCTTTGGGAAAATGTTGCCTTCTGCAGTCTTGGATGATATTGTGTGTGTGTGTGTGTGTGAGTGAGAGAGAGAGAGAGAGAATTAATGTGTGTGTGACTGGTTTAGGCATCTTTTAGGAGATGACGCGGTATACATTGGCATTGCCCTCTTGAGATCCCTTTGTGGCGGAGAGCACTGACTGGTAACCCTGGGTCTTGCGGTCCGGCCAAGAGGAGGTGATGTGGACACAGTTTCAGTTATAGTTCTAGAGAAACATTGCTTCTGATCGATGTCTCTTATGTACTCCTCAGAAGAACTGGGTGCACTCTTCACCATCATGGCTCCCAGCCTACAGGTTTCTGATCTGAACAACTAACTTATTTCCTATTTCCTCTCCCTCCCCTCCCCCCTATTTCCCTCTCCTCCTCGGCTTTCTTGTTCACTCACACCTTCCCTCCCTCCCTCCCTCTCGCAGGGCTTGTTTCAAAGGGGGCAACGAGCCAAGCGGGGCGCGGTCTCAACCCTTTATGAAAACGAGCACAAAGAAAAAAAAAAGTATTGTCAAATGTCCCAAACTTCGTTTTAAATAACTAAATGTGACCTTGGCTAATAATTTAAAAATAAAACCTTATGCAAAACCAACACCCTACAAACTCTCTGTCTCTCACGCTGCCTGTTGTCTTGTGGGGGGTGTGTGTCGGAGAGAGGGTGTGTGGGTGTGGAGGGGACCTGATGTGAATGTTACCACTATGGGATGGTGAGGTTGGGCTCTGAGCTACAGTGAGAGAGAGCAGAGAGATAGAGAGAGAGGGAGAGAGAGTGCGTGAGCGCGTCAGCAAATACAAAGGGCTTGTACGCGGTGGCAAGAGAGGTTTCTTTTGTTCTCGTCCGGGGCTTGAGAGAGATCGCAGAGAATTAACCCTCCCTCACATACTACTAACCCAAGAGCCTAGTCACCCCAGACAGATTAATGACGTCCCCTCCCCACCCAACCTCCCTCCACCTCAACTTACGCCTGGGCACCAAAGCAGCTCAGGAGGCAAACCCTGAGCTCCGTCTCCCAACAATCTGATGTGCAACTGATGTGAAAGAACAGCGGCTGCGGCCGGCCGGCCGGCACCCAGCATGGACTTCTCACACCCTCACACATGAAAAGTGTGTGCGAATAAATAAAAACAAGGAATAAAACCAAAGCCCGGCTTGAAAGGCAACTAAAAATATATTCCGCTTAGAACGAGCAGGCACGGAGACATCCGTCCACATTCAAAGATTTCATCTCCCGTCTCCCCGCAGTGTGTAGACCTGGCAGTAAATTCAATTAAAATATAACAAACCTCCGCCCGCTGGTCTTCTAACTACATGTTGTGTGTTTCAAACAAATCATAAGTATAACTGTTCTGGCACTGGAGGGTGCACATTTTCCCTTTGTAGGTCATACCAATAGATGCAGCCGCGCTGAATTCTATCTTTAACTCAAAGCCGCAGGATGCAGATGTCTTCTTTAACATTGTTGCTTATTAAAACATACCTTCATTCACGGTTGGCTCAAGAGTAACGGGAGAGGAACTTAGTAACTCGGGAGAGGAACTTGGAACATCGCAGAAATGACATACCTGTGGGAACTCGGTTAAACACTTGAACTTAAACTTGAAATCTCCTACATAACCACGAGTCTGTTTTTTTTCTTTCACTTGGGGTCACTCGTGGGTGGACTCGCACCGTGAGACAGGGCTTTCAGTGTTCTCGGACCAGGAAAGATCTTCAGAGATGTGCACGCCCAGGAATTTGAAGCTCCCTTTCAACCATCGACCCGTTGATATAAACGGGACTGTGGGTCCCCATCCTACTCCTTCCAAAGTCCACAATCAGTTCCTTGGTTTTACTGGTGTCGAGGGCCAGGTTATTGTGCTGGCACCATATGTCCGCTTGTGTCTGTGTCTGCGTGCGTCTGAGTCTGTGTGCCCCTGTGTGTGTGCCGCTGTGACTGTGTGTGGCTCTGAGTGCGTACGTCTGTGTACACGTGCATCTGTGTCCTATTGTGTCTGTGTGCCTCTGTGTGTGTGTATCTGTGTCTGAGTCTGCGTGTCTCTGCATGTATGCTTTCCTGCGTGTGTGTCTCTATGCCTATGACTGAGATAACACTCACTGAAGTAGGAACAAGGACGAACATATTTCATATTTTCTCCAGAAATTTGAAATATTTTAGGCCAGCATAATTGAAAAGGAACAGCAAACATAAATAGGACTTTAGACTTTAGAGATATAGCTCAGAAGCAGGCCCTTCGGCCCACTGAGTCCACGCTGACCAGCGATCACCCCGCACACTAACACCACCCTCCACACTAGAGTCAACTTTACAACTTACCAAAGCTAATTAGCCTACAAACTAGTATGTATTTGGCGTGTGGGAGGAAACTGGAACACCCAGAGAAAACCCGCACAGTCACAGGAAGATTGTACAAACTCCATACAGACAGGACCCGTAGTCAGGATTGAACCCGGGTCTTTGGCACTGTAATGCCCCTGTCCCACTTAGGAAACCTGAACAGAAACCTCTGGAGACTTTGCGCCCCACCCAAGGTTTCCGTGCTGTTCCCAGAGGTTTTTGTCGTCCGGCAACCACCTTCAACGAGCATCGCAAACGGCTTTGACTAAAAAATCTCCCTAATTGTCAGTCTCCCTCATGGTCGAAAGTGGTTTCCGTTTTAAAAATCGGTAATTTTTTAGTCGAAGCTGGTTGCGATGCTAGTTGAAGGTGGTTGCCGGAGGGCAAAAACCTCTGGGAACCTCCGGGAACCGCACGGAAACCTTGGGTGGGGTGCAAAGTCTCCAGAGGTTTCCGTTCAGGTTTCCTAAATGGGACAGGGGCATACGTCTGCAACTCTACCACTGTGCCGCCCCAAAAGGCGAAAGAACTCTATGAATGAGCTGAAATGACTGGAGAGCTATCTAGGTCATACGTGCTTAAAATGAGCGGAAAGGATATAATAGTTATAGGATTGGCTATGTAGGTTTAAACTTTCAGCTGATTTGGAAAGGATAAAAAAATATTTTTTTTATAAATTGGAGCATTGAATCAGCCTGCTGAAATATGAAGTGGTTGCTGAAGCATTTCATGTTTATGTTGGAAAAGATTTGTGGTTCACTGAGCATCAGCTTTAACTTGAACCATTTGCAGAATAAAAATGTGACAAGGTAGTGATAAACAGTCTAATGTCATGTGGAGAGCAGGCTTCCTATGTGCTTCAGTTGGAGGAGCAAAAGACAGCTTTTTGTGTAAGAACAAATTACACATGAACCAGGTAACATTTAAACAGGCCATCAAAAATTACAGCTATAAACACAATAAGAAAAATGATTTAAGGTTTAAAATGTTTTCTTATTTGTGCAACATACTGAAAAGTCATTTAACATTTGTTCCGAATAATAAAACATCAGGGCATAATTCCAATAAATACCATAGGCAAATGATTAATATTTTAAAAAATAATGTGCAGAACATGCTTGAAATTAAAAAAAAACAATGTCTTCTCTCTGCGCTAACTGGAATTAAGTCACTGAGTTTATAAATAAATCTCTTCCCCTGGCACGGAGCTACACCCACTTGGAGTCTGCATCAGAGATTTAGATCAAGAAGTCAAAGGTTTCAACAGGCAGTAAACTCTATGTGATCAGCTGGCCTTGGTCCCTGAAATTCCTGTGGGTCCATTACTAAATTATTGACTGGAGGTATTGCTGCCCCTCATAGGTGCTGGCTTCAAACCCAGGCACCACTGCCAAAGATTGATCTAAACTCTCTTCTATTACAGATATAAGTGAAGATATCATTCTCCCTCATGCCGAGCACAGCATGCGTTAAAAGCAGCACCAAATAAATCTGGTTGCCGACTACATCAACCAAGGAATCAAACCCTAGTCTCCAGTGCATCCAACAAGATTACTCTCAGCCTTCCATTTCCTACATCACTGTCTCTGATTGCATTACTATTTTACTACCAATTATTTACACTCTTGAATAAAACTGAAATGCATTAGATCTGGAGAGAGACATCTTTCAATGTCTCCATGGGATTTACGGTAAATCTTGTTCCTAGAAGCAAAAACATAAAATATAACTGCTCGCAAACTGAAGAAAAGTTCTGCAGCACAAGAAAATAAATAAAAGCAAGAGTAGGTTCCATTATTTAATAGGGTCATGGTTGTATTTTTCATCTCAGCCGCTATCTACGTAAAGGTCATAGATACACAAAGCTTTTTCAACTATAATTCCTCGCATCTCATCCTCTTGAGGATTACATACCTTTCTCACAGTTTCTTTAATCAAGATACAAAATCATCTAACAAGGCTCCCGCAATCCCCTCTCTCGCTTCCATAACATCCCAGGATACACCAAGACACCTCCATAGAATTTATCGACAATTAAGCATATCATGACCTCCAACACCATCTCCTTCATAATGTTGATATGCCCGAGATATTACTGTTATCTGTAGTCTTTGTCTTTCTCCATGCTAATTACAGACACAATGTATTCATTTAAGACCTTACCCATTTCCTACGGTTCCACACATATATTTCCACATTGACTTTGAAGGGGACCTACTCTTTCCCTACCGGTACTGCTCCTAATCTACTGAAATAATATTTTTAGGATTCTCCTTTATCTTTTTGAAAGATATCTGATGGTCCCTCCTAATTCCATTTTTAAGTATATTCCTAAAGTTCTTTTACATCTCAATGGCCTTGCTTGGTCCCAGCTATGTCTACCTGACATATGCCTCCTCCCTTTTCCTGACCATGCCCTCAATCTCTCTCATCGATCAGAGTTCCCTAATTTTCCCAGGTTGCCCTTCCTTTACACTCCAGAGAGTAGAGGCTCAGTCTACTTACCACCTCCTCAAAGAGCAATCTCCCATCACAGAAATTGACCATGTGAACCTTTGTTTCAATCCCTGCATTATAAATGTATCTTTCATTATTTAGCCTATAATCTATAATTTAAAATGCTGTCAAGAAGGCCACCAACTCCTCTATTTTCTCAAGAGATTGAGGGAAGTTAGCATGTTTCCAATTACTCATGAAATCTACAGTTGCACCATGGAAAACACTGTTGGGATGCATCACACCTTGAATTGGGAAGAGCTCGGCCCAAGAAATTGCAGTGATTTGTGGATATAACCCAATCCATCACACAGATCAGACTACCGACCATTGACTCCATCTACTGTTCACACTGCCTCAGAAAAGTACTCAACATAATCAAAGACTTATCCCACTCTGTCATTCTTTCTTCTCTCCAGTCCTGTTGGGCAGAAGATGCAGAAGCTTGAATGTGCGCACTGCCTGACTCCGGAACAGCTTCTTACCCTGTTATCAGACTTGTGAATGGTCAATCCATAAGCTAGAGTACTTCCGATTCACCTCTACCCCATTGCGAACATTGGACTCTATCTATGGAATTGGTACACTGCAAGCTGTGAACAATGTTCTACACTCTGTATCGTCCCCTTTTCTCTACTAATTGTGCTTGTACATGAGTTTGACGATGCATTTATGCACTTGATGCACTGTACACGTGTCCTTATTTCTAAAAATAAGACAAGGAGAAGCAGACGTTTTCTCCTTTTCCTATTAGCATTTTATTTCCTTTTCCCTCATATGTCAATTGTGTACAAAGTATTTATCAATGAGTTCAATTTAACTTCATTGCAATAGAGAATGGATAATCTAATTTTTGCCTCAGCATCCTCCAATAAATTATAATCTAGCTGTCTGCTGGTATTATTTCACAACATGTGATAGACACCTTGTAAATGCATTCAACCCAGGCTGTAAATTTTAATGGCAGCTCCCAAAAGGGCAATCCCATCAGTCCCATTCCACCAGCTTTTTCCCCCTGTACCCCTGCAGCTTACGCTCTCTCTCGCATATACATCAACACCTCTTAGATCCTTTTGCCACTTACCTATGCCACATTTGCTAATTAACCTGCCAACATGTCTTTCAGATATGGGAGGAAATTAGACCACCCATCATAAACCCAAATAGTTAAAAAGAGAACATGCAAATAGACAGTCAGCATCCGAGGTTGGGATTATGCCCAGGTCCGGTCAGCGGTCAAACTGCTGCATCACTGTACCACCCATCCATTTTTATACCTTGACCCTGACTGACTCCACATCAAAGATTTGAATAGCTGGATATATTCACAATGAGCATTATTGGAGGTCTTCACTAGGGACCTATAAGTTGATTTGAAGAGAATTAAGAATAATAGAGGTAATTGTTGGTAGTGTAAGAACCTTTAATATTCCATTGTAGGATTTGGTTAACATTCCTGTTCCTTCTGGCCTACAAGGAACCTGCCTGGAAACATAAAATTCACCTACCTTGTCTCTCTGGTCGCCAGCTCTTCGTGCCAGGTTCCATCAGTGAAATGCAAGTTAGTGATAACAAACCTAAAGCAAGCTTAAATGACAATGTAATATTAGACTCTCCATTGATGGCTTTGCCTGACCATGGCACATTAATAAAAGGATGTGACAAATTTAGTGTTGATGTTTTAAATTGCCATGTGCTTCTTTCTCATCAGGTAAGCAAAGGTAATATCAAATCTTTTTTTTGCAGATTTTGATATTGGGGATCAAGAGTTTTGCTTCTTTGGACCCATTCCAGTCTAAATCTGTCACATTTAAAACTTGTAATTCAACAAACATGCTGGTACTCACCATCTTTGCATGATAAGGGGCATGGTGTCCAGTCACTATAAGATGTGACAATGCACTCTTTCCTGCAAGGCAGGAGACAGGGTCGAACAGTGTCAGGCCGAAGACTCTCAGGGCACCTGAGACAAACAACAAATCTTTTACTATGTATTCATTGGTGCCAAAATATCCAAGGTTTTTTTTAAACAGTTTAGAAATATATATTTTTCAGCACATTTTTTATTTTAAATTTGGTGTAAAATGTAGACCAACGTAGACTTTCTGAAAGAGATTTTTACAAAGAAAATGTATAATTTATGTTCGAAAGATCCATTGAAATAGATGTGCAAAGTTGAAGCATTATCTTGCTATCATTTCTCACCACTAACTGTGAAAGTTTCTACCCACATGAAAAGATACACAGAAACGTTTCTTCTCATATTGGAAATTAAAAGAGCAGAATTAACACTGTATCACAGACTATCAATTTTCCATCAAAGTAAGTCCTTTGTTTCATGCAGATTAAACAGGTTCCATTACCTTTTATTAACATTTTCAGGTATAGGAAGGAACTGCAGATGCTGGTTTACATTGAAGATAGACACAAAATGCTGGAGTAACTCAGCAGGACAGGCAGCATCTCTGGATAGAAGGAATGGCAGACATGAAGAAGGGTCTCGACCTGAAACATCACCCATTCCTTCCTGAGATGCTGTCTGTCCCACTGAGTTACTCCAGCATTTTGTGTCTAACAATCTTATGTAGTTTTATTGTAATTAACTTACATATCAATGTACACAGTGATAGCTGAATCTGTGTTTAAGAATAAAACTTTATGCCATGCATGTTTGATTGGGAGGAAATGGCACCCCATTCACTAAAAGAAAACTAATATATATCCGGTGAATTCTTTGCATTCCACAACTAGGCAGATAAGGAAAGGTGAACAAATATTTCAAATGCAGCGCTTTGTTCATGTGACAAGCTCTTTGTAATCTTGTCAGTTGTAGAGAAGAGGCTTTGAACTGCCAAAGAGTTGTTGTTCTATGAGATTAGACATTCTTTTGGCCCTTTCCCATGAGAGCCCTGCACACATTTAAATTTAATTTTGAAGTTTCCTGATTGTGTATAAATTAATTAGGCATTTCACTGGACCTTGTTTATCTCATTATTTTAATTCTATTACAAAAGTGAGAAAGACATCAGAGCAAAATATAACATTTTGGTCAGCTACGCTTCGTTCAGTTGAAATCATACATAACATTAGTAAATATTTTAAGTAAAGAATTTAATATATTTTAGAACTATTTTTGTAAATCTTGTGCTGCATTCAGCCAATAAATTTACACTGTTTATTTTTTATAAATTAACATTAACATTAAATATTAAAGCCTTTCAGGCTTGTTTCTGCAATTCATGAGTTGATGGGATCTATTTTATAATTGAAAATGTGTATTTTTCAAAGAAATATGTATTTAAGATTAAAATGACTCATGTTACATTCATCTATCTTGTTTTGATGGATAAGGTAACGTTCAGATCAAATAGATTGATGTCTCACAATGCTCCCAGGCATTTTCCTTCTGAGGAGAGTGTAGAAATGTATTGCTGTTTAATATTTATGTCAAACAATTTAATGATGGAATTGAGAGAGCACATAAAGGAATTGTACAAAAATGATTGAACTAAAATAAATTAATTCTCTTCGTGTTTAATAAACAAATACAAAATTAAATGATTATGGCCATCCAGAAGACAAATATTGTCAATTACCAAATATTTTAATTGTGTTATGAGGAATGGAAACATTATTCTGACCATCATTCAATACAGAAAAGCGTGCAAACATGAAGCACAATGATAAACTTAATTGTAAAATAATATCTAGCTTTCAATTTTCAGTGAGATTCACTCAATCTCCAACTGTATTACTCAGTAGTAAATTAATGGAGCATCGTAGAGAAACATGGTTCATGGAGTTTTCATCGTTTCACAATGTTTTGAGGGGAAATCTGACAATAACTATCTCTTTGTTATAATATTTTTATTAGAAGTAATCCATCATAACAACGGTATAACAACTTTTCAAATACACAACCAACTTATTTCAATAAGTATACGGATGTTACGAATAATTCTTATAAACTTCTATTTTTTAGAAAATAGAAAAAAGAAAAGAATAGATTTTAATCAATAAGAATGGTGATTAAATAATAATTTTGATTATATAGAGAGAGAAAGAGAAAAGAAAGAGAAAAAACAAATTAATTAAAAATAATAATAATAATTGTTATATATATTTAATTAAAACAAAGTATTATATATATATATATTTTAAAAAAAGATTATAGTATACATCTTAATAGTGAAATACACAATTTCAAATAACGATATCAATAGAGACATGTATACAAATCTAATCTAATTTATCTAATCATCTAAATCATCTAATCCTGCCGGGTACCCATTGAGTTGTGATGCCAAGAACAGCTACCCCTTCAAATATTCTGTGTATGGAGACCATATCTGTTCAAAGAGTTCGTAGTTGTCCATTAGGACAAATCTGATTCTTTCCAAATGCAACGTCTCCAACATTTCCACTGTCCACATTTTAATTGTGGGGGATAATGTTCCCTTCCAAAATTTCAATATTAATTTTTTCCCTATTATCAAACAGTAATCCAAGAAATTTCTTTGGTTTACTGTTAATATTAGATTTGAATCCAGAACTCCTAATATTATTAATTTTGGATCTGGGTCCAGTTTAATTTTAAGAACTTTAGAGATAACTCTAAAGATTTCTGTCCAATAATAATTAAGTTTAATGCATGTTACAAAACTATGCGTTAAATTAGCTTTCAAGTTCTGACATTTATCACAAATAGGAGAAATGTTAGGATAAATTCTATCTAATTTTGTTTTTGAATAATGTAATCTGTGTAATACCTTAATATATATATTAATCAATATATGTCTAGCATTTAAAGAGCAATAATGTATACGTTGTAGGCTTACTTCCCATGTTTCCTTCGTTATAGATAAACCTATTTCATTTTCCCATGTTTGTCGATATATTTCCGAAGTTGGGATTTCCCTACCCAAGATAGTATTGTATATACACGCTATACATTTTTCTGTATTTGGGTGTTTATTAAACAATTCATCCAATAATCCTGGTTTTCTATTTTTATAGTCTTGCGTATTTGACTTAATATAGTTTCTAATTTGTAAATACCTAAATATGTTATTTGACTGCAATCCATAGATATCCTGTAACTCTTGAAATGAAATAAATGTTCCTTTCTTGTAAAGGTGTTCTATCCTTTTACTTCCTAAATCATTCCAATGTCTAAACCCCTTGTCCAATACAGAGGACTTAAACAAAGGATTATTCATAAACAAAGTGACAAATTATCCATATGTAGGGTCTTAACTATTTGTTTCCAAATACGTCTATTGCTATGAATTATAAGGTTATCACCATACGGTTTTTTTTGTACTTCCCTTGGTGCAAAAAGAATCGAACCTACATCAAAAGGCAAACAGTCTTCCTTTTCCATCTTTAGCCAGCTTGGCTCATAATCTAAATTTACCAACCAAAAATTCATATTCTTAATCTGAACTGCCCAGAAATAATATAAGAAATTTGGTAGAGATAGTCCACCATTTATTTTAGATTTACATAGATGTTTTTTACTTATTTGATGATTTTTATAGTCTCAAATAAAACTATTAACCAAAGTATTTTTAAAAACATTTTAGGGAGATATAAAGGGATGGCATGAAATAAATATAACAATTGTGGCAAAAAAATCATTTTTATAGCATTTTCTCTACCGATCATTGAAATAGCTAGTGTTTTCCAATATAAAACATTTTTTTTTAGTTTAGTTAACAATTGAGGGTAATTGTATTTAAATAGACAGTTATAGGATTTAGATAGACTAATTCCTAGATATTTAAATTTGTCCGTGACTATTTTAAGTGGGAATTGTTCTAATATATTTAATTTTATTCCAGTTATAGGCATAATTTCACTTTTATTCCAGTTAATTCTATACCCAGAAAATGTGCCAAACTTAGTTATAACATTAAGTAGATTGGGAATATTAATCTCCGGTTTTGTGATATAAATTATGATGTCATCTGCGTATAAAGATATTTTATTCGTTGTAGTTTTGGTATTATATCCATATATTTCTGTTCAAGTTCAGAATACCTTTTAGGGGTTTTGCAGCAAATTTTCATGGGTCTTGATCTCCCTCTCGGCCTTCACTCAATCGAACAATACGCAGATTCTGACGCCTTTGACGTCCCTCCAAGTCAATGTATTTCTCAGTTATTTTGTGTAATAATTCTGATAAACACTTGTTCTCGGAAAGACGCTTCTCGGCTGATTCAGTCAGTTCTTTTATTGCGTCATTTTGTTGGTTAAGTGAGATTCTAATAGGTTCTAACTTGGTATTCAGCAGCAACTCCATCTCACCAGTTTTACGGTTTACGTCATCCAACTGTAGTTGCAAATCAGTACCCGCTTTATCTTTCCATTCATCCATCATAGTCTTTACAGTGGCTATAACTTATTTTTTGAACTCTTCTTTCAAATTTTCATGGTACACCAAAATATCACTCTTAAAGTCTTTATATCCTCTTTATATTCTTTTTTCATATCCTTAAGCATTCGTTTTAGCTCACCCATAATAATTTTTTTGAGACTCAAACTCGAGCCCGCGGCTCCAGTGAGGCCTACTTCCCTTTTCGCAGGCTTTTTCCCTTGGTGGGGGGGGGGGGGAGCGATGCATCGACATTTTCTTAGTAAAGCCACCAGAAGTCTCGACAATAACTATCTCTATTCCTTCAAAACATGAAGTACGTTTGCAAAGATAGTGCTGCTCACATCATGAAAACAATTCAATCAAAGATTTTTTTCCTCTCAGTTTGATGTAGAAATCTAAGCTAGTGGCTCATTGAAAGTTTTGAAGTGGAATATTGATTTCTTTGTGATGCGCTGAAGGTCAGATTGAAATCAAATGATGTGAAGTAAAGTGTTTTTCCAACAGAGATGGTGAAGCTGGATAAGCCCTATACCGTTCTTTTATTCATCTGATTATACAATGATAATCGCTATTTATCAGTAAGGTACAAGAAGCCTCATCTTTCATATGGAGTGTCTGTTTAATCCACAATGTTTAGAAAGGAAAACTCATTCTCAGTTACATTCAGGATCAAGATACAGTTATAGTGCTAATTCTTATAAAAACCTAAACTTTGGTTCCTCCTTCCAGTAGTAATCTATTTGATGCTTATTAAAGATTACAGGGTATTACATCCTTATGAGAGCCGGAACAGCATATGTCTGGTATCATTTAAAACTAATCTTGCATGAATAGAGAAAATGTCACCAATGACGGATTTATAGTTTGTATTCCTATTCAGAAATGATAAGCCCATTAACTATAATGGGACTATATTGAATTGGATTGAATTGAATACATTTTATTAGTCAAGTATGTATACATACAAGGAATTTGCCTTGGTGCTTTGCTTGCAAATAACATCACAATATACAGTAAACAATTAAGAATAAAACATTACAATTTAAACATGTGAAGAATTAAATAAAATACCAGAACAAATGGAGGCTACAGTCTTTTGCTTGTTGAATAGAGCTACTGCTCGTGGAACAAAGCCGTTTTTATGTCTGGCTGTGGCGGCTTTGACAATCCGGAGTCACCTTCCAGAGGGAATGCTTCAAAGAGTTTGTGGCCAGGGTGAGAGGGGTCAGAGATGATCTTACCCACGCACTTCCCGGCCCCTTGCAATGTACAGTTTGTCAGTGGGGGGAAGGTTGCAGCCAATAACCTTCTCGGCTGATCGGCTGATCGGCTGATCGAACAATGCGCTGCAGACTCCGGATGTCATGCTTAGTGGCTGAGCCAAACCAGACCATACTGGAGAAAGTGAGGACAGACTCTATGATGGTGGTATAAAACTGGACCATCATTGCTTGTGGCAGATTGTGTTTTCTCAGCTGCCGCAGGAAGTACATCCTCTGTTGGGCCTTTTTGACTGTGGAGTCGATGGTGGCCTCCCGTTTAAGGTCCCTGGAGATGATGGATCCAAGGAACATAAATTATTCCTTAGATGTGACTGGGGTGTTGTTGATGGTGAGTGGGGGAGGGGAGGGGGAGCTCTCCTAAAGTCTACAATCAATTTCACCATTTTAAGAACATTGAGCTCCAGGTTGTTGCAATGGCACCAGGACGCCAGCTGTGTCACTTCCTGTCATTAGGCAGATTCCACCCCATCCTGGATCAGTCCAATCAGGGTTGTGCCATCTGCAAACTTGAGAAGCTTGACAGAGGTTCCTGTGGAGGTGCAGTTGTTGGTGTGGAGAGAGTAAAGGAGACGGGAGAGTACGCAGCCTTGCGGGTGCTCCTATGCTGAGGGTCAGCGGGTCCGAGATGTGCTTTCCCAGCCTCACATGCTGCTTCCTGTCTGTCAGGAAGTTGGCGATCCACTGACAGAGGGGTTCAGGCACAGACAACTGGGAGAGTTTGTAGTGTAGTAGCTCTGGCACAATGTTGCTGAATGCAGAGCTAAAATCCACAAACAAAATCCTTGCATAGGTCCCCTGGCGGTCTAGGTGCTGGAGGATGAAATGCAGGCTTAGGTTGACCGACAGCCACTGATCGGCCCGGTATGCAAACTGCAGGGGGTCCAGCAGGGGGTTTATGCTATTTTTCAGCTGCTCCAGCTCAAGTCTTTCATGATTACAGAGATCAGTGCGACAGGCCTACAGTCATTAAGATCAATAACCCTTGGCTTTTTGGGTACAGGAACAATAGTGAAGACTTTGAAGCAGGCAGGGACAGTGCAGGTTTGCAGGGACTGGTTGAAAATGTCTGTGTAGGCTGGTGCCAGTTGTTCGGCACAGAGCTTGTGGGTAGAGAGGAAAACATTGTCTGGTCCTGGAGATTTACGGCTTTTCTGTCTCCTGGACAGCTTTTCCACCTCCTCAAATTCTATTGTTAGTGATGGAGAAGTGGCCAGACTGATGTTGGGCAGCAAGGAGGGGGTGGGTAGTCGATGAGGGCCCAGTCTTTGTAGACTGGAGTGGGTGTGAAGTGGTAATTGGGGAGAAGTAGGTGGGGGGAGGGAGGTAGGGGTACCTGGATTATGTTTCTGTCTATCGAACGCGTTCAGGTCATTGGTCAGTTGATGATTCTCAGCTAATGATTCATTAGCTGAGAACTTGCTCCTCAACTTCAGAGAGTACCTTTCCTTGGTAGCTCTGATTCCGCTTCTCAGCTTGTACTTGGCTTGCCTGTAGAGCTCGGCATCCCCGCTACTGTAGGCCTCATCTTTAGACTAGCGGAGCTGGCTGAGTTCTGCTGTAAACCAGGGCTTGCGTTGTTGAACCTGAGCTGGGTCCAAGTGAGAAATCAACTGTCCTCACAAAAGCTGACATATGATGTCACGGTGTCTGTTTATTCATCAAGGCTTGTGGTTGCTTCTCTGAACACATTCCAATCAGTGCAGTCAAAGCAGGACTGTAGGTTTTCAATGCCCTCGCTTGTCCACTTTTTCATTGTTCTGACCACAGGCTTAGCAGATTTAAGTTTCAGCCTGTAGGTAGGAATAAGATAAATTGAACAATGATCAGAGAGTCTCAAAGCCGCATGGGGAACAGAGCGATATGCGTTCTTGATTGTAGTATACCAATGATCGAGTGTTCTCTTCCCACTGGTGGGGCAGGTAACGTGATGTCTGTATTTTGGAACCTCTTGGCTGAGGCTAACCTCGTTAAAATCCCACAAAACAATGACCATGGAGTCCGAGAAGTCACTCTACTCTCTTACCTGGTCAGCGAGTTGTGTTTGCACCTCACGTACGCAGGCTTGAGGGGGGTGGGGGGGCGAGGGGATGTAAATTACAGCGAGAATAAAAGAGGAAAATTCCCTCAGAGAGTAAAAGAGTTTGCAATTTATAAAAAACGATTCCAGATTAGGAGAACTGAAGTTAAAAGTTGCACAGAAGTTAGAAGTTAGACAGAAGTGATGTCGCTGCACCAGCCCTGGTTAGTATAGAAGCATATTCCACCGCCCCTTTATTTCTCCGCTGTCTCTGCTTCGCGGTCTGCTTTGTGTAATTGAAAGCCAGCCAGTTGCAGCGCATTGTCCGGGGTCGACTCACACAGCCGGGCCTCGGTGAAGCACAGGGCAGCCGCTCAAGAGAAGTCCTTGTTTGTTTGGCACAGGAGTTTTAGTTCGTCCACTTTGTTGTTGAGAGAACGAAGATTTGCAAGGAATATACTCGGGAGCGGTGTGCATATTCCTCGTCGCCGGATTCAGGTGAGTGCTCCAGAGCTCTTCCCCTGAGTCCTCCTCCATTTCAAGACCTTGAACACAACCACAGCCCTGCTGACAGGTATGTCCAAATAATCCAGCGAGTGAGAGAAATCCGGAACAATGTTTGGAGGTACCATATATCTGATGTTAATGAATACCTCTCTCATGAAAGAGATCTTTGTGGGATTTTCACAGACGACACAAGCAAACAAACATAGACAAAAAATCGAGGAGCAGTACACCATGGCAGCCAACATCAGCGCCAGTCACAGTAAAATATCAGAATGGTTTAGGAACAAAAAGAATATCTAGTACCTAGTTTTCATAAGTGCAAATATTTTTATGTTATACACTTCATAATGGGTTGTTCACATTATAACATATGGAGGAAATAAAATTGAAAGTCAGTAAAACAAACTGAACTACCTTGTACTATGGGCATGTATGTTTGTGTAGAAGTTTGTATTCAGTTTTATTTATTGATATTAAATATCAATTCCTGTGGAATTGATTTCCTCCATGGAGTAATAATTATTTGCTATCCCTCCGGTGAATGGAACAATTAAATTCTTACTTGCTGCGGCTTAACATGTCCATTAATGCAATAACAAGTGATAAATATACAATAATCAATAATGCAATAAATTGGTAATTCTGGGCAATTAGCCCAAAATAGTGCAAAGAGGAAGTCCATAAAGCAACTAAAATGAAGTTCACAGCAGATCAGAGTTGCTGAGATAGGGCTGTGGTTAGTGTTGTGCAGTTCAAGAGCCTGATGTTTGTTAGGAAGAAGCTGTGATTGAACTTGGAGGCCATTGTCTCACGCTCCTGTACCTTCTTCCCAATGGTAGTAGCAAGATGAGAGCGTGGCCATCTTGGTGTAGGTCTTTGATTATATACGCTGCATTCTTGAGGCAGCACTTCATGTTGATCCCTTCAATGGTAAGAATCTGATGGTACTGACCCATGATATTTTCTAGTCATGATGACCCATGACTAGAAAATATCTAACCCTTTTTGTGGCCTCCTTCATTCCTGGGTGTTTGACTTACTGAACCAGGCCGTGAAGCTACCAAACAGTATGCTCTCTACCGTTCGTCAAATCTCCTCAACCTTTCAGCGAATTCAACGTTAGTGATCTTTCTTTATGATTGCATTGATATGCTGGGCTTAGGACATATCTTCAGAGATAAGCAAGCCCAGGAACTGGAAGCTCTTCACTTTCTCCACTAATGTCACATCAATGAAGACACATCT
Organism: Okamejei kenojei; assembly: GCA_035221665.1. Taxonomy (NCBI): domain Eukaryota; kingdom Metazoa; phylum Chordata; class Chondrichthyes; order Rajiformes; family Rajidae; genus Okamejei; species Okamejei kenojei. The sequence continues at coordinate 40,957,400 of CM069132.1, forward strand.
GTGGATTCCAAGCTCCTGAAGTCAATAATCAGCTCCTTGGTCTTGCTAACATTAAGGGTTAGATTAGAACATAGAACAGAACAGCACATGACGCCCAGTTGAACTGATCTCATCTGCCTGTACATGATCTTTATCCCACTATTCCCTGCACTTACATGTGCCTATCTAAAAGCATCTTAAACATCATTATCATATCTGCTTCCACCCCTGGCATTGCGTTCAAGGCCCCCACCACCCTCTGTGGGAAAACACTTGCCCCACGCATCTCGCTGAACTTTCCCCCTCTCACCTTATAGCTATGCCCTTTAGTGTTGGACTTTACCACTCTAGTTCTGACTATTTATTTAATATTTTTTTGATACTTCTATCAAGTCTCCCTCAACCTATGACATTCCAGAGAAAACAATCTAAGTCTATCCAACCTCTCCCTGCAGTTGAAACCCTTTAATCCAGTCAGCATTCTGGTAAACCTGCTCTGCACCCTCTCCAAAGCTTCCACTTCTTTCCTGTAAAGAGCTACCAGAACTGCACGCAATACTTCAAATGTGACCTAACCAAAGTCCTATAGAGCAGCATCATGACTTCCTGAATGTTATATTCAATGCCCCTAACAATGAAGTCAACTATACCATAAGCCTTTTTTAGCACCCTATCTACTTAAGCTACACCCTTCAGTGAGCTATAAACTTGGACTCCAAGATCACTCTGCACATCGATGTTATTAAGGGTCTTGCCATTAACTGTACACTCTTTCCTTACATTCAAACTGCCATATTGTATCACCTTGTACTTGCTTGGGATAAACTTCATCTACCATTTCTCAGCCCATTTCTTTAGCTGATATATATATTCTGCTGATGTTCTGACAGCCTTCTTCACTGTATTCAACACCTTCAATTTCAGTGTCGTCTGCAAAATTACTCACCAACCCATCTCCATTTACGTCTAGGTAATTTATATCAATCACAAACAGCAGAGGTCCCAGCACAAATCCCAGTGGAACTCCACTGAACACAGACCACCAGCCAGAATATCTACCTTCCACCACAACCCACTGCCTCCTCTTTGTTATGTTTAGTTGAGTTATGTTTTCTAAGGGTTCATCCTCAAAGGATCTTCTGACATTGCCCTCGTTGACTGAGATTACATGGTCACAGGGACTGTAGTGGCCCGAAAAGTGATATTGATGTTCTTCTTTTTGAAGCGAGCATAGATGAACCATGAGGTACATTCCCATGTGTAGGCCAAGATCACTGTGTACGTCAACTGATCCAGAGCAATATAAGAAAGCTTGCTACGATTCCACAAAGCCATCAGGAAGGCCAAGAGAACAATACCGGACAAACTTGAGTCCCAGTATAATCATTCAGACGCACGCAGACTGCGCACGGCCTGAATACTATAACTGGCTGCAAAGCAAAGTCAGGCAGCATCACTGGTGATAGTGCGACCTTACCTGATAAATGTAATGCATTCTATGCTTGCTTTGAGCAAAAGAGGTTTTGAGATGAAACTCAGCTCAACGGACTCGAGTGTGCCTTTCCCTAGTGTCACTGTTGCAGAAGTTAGACTGGGTGAGGGCGAGGATGAACCCATGTAGAGCAACTAGCCCAAACAGAGTCCCTGGCCATGTCCTTAGTAGCTGTGCGGACCAGCTAGTGGAAGTATTCGCTGACATCTTTAATCTCTCCCTACTCCGTTCTGAGGTGCCCACCTGCTTCAAGAAGATCACTATCATGAAGTCAAGAAAATCATGATCTCATGCCTTAAATGACTACCCACCAGTAGCATTACAATCCACTATGATGAAGTGCTTTGAGAGGCTGCTTCTGGAACACATTAAATCCAGTCTACCAAGCAACCTTGACCCACTGTAGTTTGCCTACTGTCACAACAGTCCACGGCTGATAACATCACCCTGGCTCTACACTCATCCCAGGAATACCTGGATAATAAACACACATAGGGCAGACTTTTTTTCATAGACTACAGCTCTACTTCCAATATCATTATCCCATCCAAGCTCATCTCCAAACTTGTGGAATTTTGTCAGTGCTTACCACTGCAGTTTCCTTTCAAGGTCTGTTTAATGTCATGTGTACAAATTAAGTACAGTGAAACTCGATTACCATACAGCCATACTAAAAAAAGCACCGAGACACACAACTACATAAATGTTAGCATAAACATCCACCACAGCGGATTCCCCACATTCCTCACTGTGATTGAAGGCAATAGTCTAATCTTCTTCCCGCTTCAGTCTGTCGGAGTTGGGGGAGTCGAACCATCCGCAGTCGGGGCGATTGAAGCTCCCGCAGCTGGCGATACGAAGCCCCCGCGTCAGGGCGATCGAAGCTCCCGTGATCAGAGCCGTCAAAGCTCCTGCGGCTTGGAGCTCCCGAAGTCGGTCCCTAACCAGGGACCGTGAGCTCCATGATGTTAAGTTCGCAGGCTCCAACGGTCGGAGCCCCCAAAGTCTGTCCCCAGCAGAGACTGCCATCTCCACGAGTTAGGGCGCAGTGCGGATGGAGGTACAATATGGAAAAAGTCACATCTCCATCGAGGTAAGAGATTAGAAAAAGTTTCCCCCAACCCCTCTCCCCACCCCCCCCCCCCAATAAAACAAGCTAACGAACACTAAAACATACATTTAATACATACTAAAAAACAACAAAGAAGGAAAAGGATGAGACAGACTGTTGGCGAGGCAGCCATTGCGGCCGCACCCGGTCAAAATTGAATTATCAATTTCCTGACCAACAGACCACAATCACTGAGGATAAGTGACAAATCATCCTCTACAATCCTCAACCCTGATGCCCCACAGGGATACATTCTCTGCCTCTTTCCATACTCCAATACACTCATGTCTGTGCAGCAAATATCAATCTTTTACAAAATTGCAGACACCACCACCAATAGTGGGCCAGATAGCAAATAATGACATGACAGATACAGAAACATAGAAACATAGAAATTAGGTGCAGGAGCAGGCCATTCGGCCCTTCGAGCCTGCACCGCCATTCAATATGATCATGGCTGATCATCCAACTCAGTATCTTGTACCTGACTTCTCTCCATACCCCCTGATCCCTTCAGCCACAAGGGCCACATCCAACTCCCTCTTAAATATGGCCAACGAACTGGCCTCAACTACCTTCTGTGGCAGAGAATTCCACAGATTCACCACTCTCTGTGTGAAAAACGATTTTCTCATCTCGGTGCTAAAAGACTTCCCCCTTATCCTTAAACTGTGACCACTTGTCCTGGACTTCCCCATCATCGGGAATAATCTTCCTGCATCTAGCCTGTCCAACCCCTTAAGAATTTTGTAAGTCTCTATGAGATCACCCCTCAATCTTCTAAATTCCAGCGAGTACAAGCCAAGTCTATCCAGTCTTTCTTCATATGGAAGTTGTGCCATCCCAGGAATCAGTCTGGTGAACCTTCTCTGTACTCCCTCTATGGCAAGAATGTCTTTCCTCAGATTAGGAGACCAAAACTGTACGCAATACTCCAGGTGTGGCCTCACCAAGACTCTGTAGAACTGCAGGAGAACCTCCCTGCTCTTGTACTCAAGTCCTTTTGCTATGAATGCCAACATACCATTCGCTTTCTTCACAGCCTGCTGCACCTGCATGCCTACTTTCAATGACTGGTGTACCATGACACCCAGGTCTCGCTGCATCTCCCCTTTTCCTAATCGGTCACCATTCAAATAATAGTCTACCCTCTTTATTTTGCCACCAAAGTGGATAACCTCACATTTATGCACATTATACTGCATCTGCCATGCATTTGCCCACTCACCCAGTCTATCCAAGTCATCCTGCAGCCTCTTAGCATCCTCCTCACAGCTAACACTGCCCCCCAGCTTCGTGTCATCCGCAAACTTCGAGATGTTACATTTAATTCCCTCGTCCAAATCATTAATGTATATTGTAAATAGCTGGGGTCCCAGCACTGAGCCTTGCGGCACCCCACTAGTCACTGTCTGCCATCCTGAAAAGGACCCGTTCACTCCTACTCTTTGCTTCCTGTCTGCCAGCCAGTTCTCTATCCACATCAATAGGAGACTGAGACAAAAGGAGACTGAGAACCTCATGCTATAACAACAACCTCTCCCTCAATAACTGCAATGCAAAGGAGATTATGATTGAATTCAGGAAGCGAAGCGACACACATGCCCCAGTATATATTGATGGTGCCAAAGTAGAAATGGTTGAAAGCTTCAAGTTCTTAGGAATAAATATCACCAGCAATTTTCCCTGGATCATCCACGTCGAAGCAATGGCCAATAATACATACCAACGGCTCTACTTCCTTAGAAGGCTTAGGAAGTTTGGCATGTCCCCAACAATCCTCACCAAATTCAACAGATGCGCTGTAGAAAGCATTTTCTCAAATGCATCACAGCATGGTTTGAGAACAGCTTTATTCAAGACCGCAAGAAATTGCAGAAAGTTTTGGGTATAGCCCAGTCCTTCGCGCAAACCATCTACACCACACTGCCTCAGCAAGGCCGTCAGCATAATCAAGGACCAGTCTCGCCTCAGTAATTAACTCTTCTCCCCTCTCCCCTCTAGGCAAGAGATACAGAAGTTTGAAAATGCATACCTCCAGATTCATGGACAGTTTCTTCCCAGCTGTTATCAAGCAACTGAACTGTCCTCTCATCAACTAGAGAACATCTACTTTGTTGGAGACCTTCGAACTATCTTTATTCAGACTTTACTTGACTTTATCTTGCACGAAATGTTGTGCTCTCTAAGCTGTATCTGTACCCTGTGGATTGCTTTATTGTAATCATGTATAGTCTTTTGGCTGACTGGATAGCAAGCAACAAAAAAGCTTTTCACTCTATCTCAGTACACTTGATGGTAATAATAAACTAAACTAAACTAAAACATTGAGTTGACCTGGATCAATGCATCACTGAAACTTTTGAATATTTTAAGAAATGACTGCCAAGGGAACTGAACTAATTTTTATTGCAATTTCAGTGCTCTTTTGCTGGTATTTTCTTTCAGTGATTCATTTCTCTTCTGTCCTGCCCCTTTGTTGTATTCTCTCATCAAGAAGAGAACAGCTTCAGGCGATTACAATTCCCCGTGTGCAGTAATCTGTTGAATATCACATGCAATACTACCAAATTCTCTTTGAAATTGCAGATTCACGGGAAAGCAGAATTTTGCATATCAACAAAATAATTTCTGAAATTATAAAAAGTAACAGCATGAAGCACAAAATAAGCAGATATTGACGCAGAGACAATTTAAATGTTTCAAGATTTCACGGTCAGTTTATTGTCACATGTACCAATTAAGGTACAGTTAAATTTGAGTTGCAGGTTCCATGATCCTACCTATGTACAGCTTCAGAGTACGCATACATTTAAGGACCTGTCCCACTAACGCAACTTTTCAGCAACTGTCTTCGACCTTCAAACTCGAGGATACAACTCCTGAAAAACCTTGAGCTGGATCTACCATCAGCGATGAAATCATGAGCTGGATCGACCGTCAGCACACACACACACACACGAACATATCGCAAAGGCGGGGGCCAGGGAAAGCGGGGGAGTACTGTCTGAAATTCACACCCGCGATGAACACGAAGGTAAAAGACGGCTGGCGCAGTGTACGGTAAGTTCTTTAGAGAACGTGGGGGGGCAGAGAGGGGGAGAGAGGGGGAGAGAAGGGGAGAGAAGGGGAGAGAAGGGGGGAGAAGGGGGGAAGAAGGAGTGGAGACACTTTTAAGAAGCCAGACAACTTTTAATAAAGTTTAGCGGGCATTTAACATACCGGTCGGTTTTCCTTGGTTCTGAAAACTCCAATGAGCCAATTAAAATTTCCGGTCAGCAAGGGAGATTGCCTATGGCTACCTCGACTGCCTATAACTACATAGCGAAACCTCTCCATTGCGCTACGAGTTCAAAAGAGCCATGCTGACTAATTTTTACTCGCAGAAACTTTTTCAGCATGCTGAAAGATTTTCCTCGACCAAACGGAGGTCGCGAGTATGCGGGAACCTCCCTCGAGCATGAAGGAGAGTTATGGGCCTGTCCCACTTTCATTACCTAATTCACGACCTCTGCCAAGTTTGCCCTTGACTCATACTCGCAGCATGGTTGTCACAAGGTCGTAGGAGGTCGTAGGTAGGTCGTAGCAGGCCATGATGCTAGTCGTAGGTACTTGTGGCATCAAGTAGGTTGGGGCGTTTTTCTAGCATGATGAAAAATGTCCACGAGTAAAAAAGGTTGTGAATTAGGTCGTGAAAGTGGGACAGGCCCTTTACAGTGACCTCCTAGGACCACGTGTTGACCATGCTGCGAGTTTGAGTTGAGCGCAAACTCTTCTAAACTCGCAAATTAGGTCCCTGCATCGGGACAGGCCCTTTACTGAGCAATGTTAAAAATTTCTATTGAACTCAAGATATGTCATCTTGCAACTTTAATGCATCAGCCTTTTCCAAAGGCAAGAAGTGACCTAGACTAATTTTTATCACACCTCTGATAAAAATGTGAAAGTTTGGATTATAATATGTCCACTACGTAATGTACATGCTTTAAAACATATGTAATGCCAGATCCCAGATTGAGTAATACCTTTGCGGAACAACAATGAAGAGGCTGAGTATAGGAAAGAGATTGAGAATCCAGTGATAGGGCGTCAAAGCTACAATATTTGTTTTCTATGAATTTGTGCAGATTTTCTGCAATTCCATAATGCTCTCATGTTTATAGCAGCTTGATTGTTATGGACTGAACTATTTATGCTGGCTGATCAATTGCACAAGTTGGTTTGAGTTATTCTTTAAAGGAGACAACCAAATGGCTGATTTTCTTCAAAGGATGGTCCAATTTGGTTTTGGTAATTCCTGATTTGGTGTTTGGACGACATGCAGCAAGCATTTAGCATTAATGATTATGACAATGGTTGAATTGAATGATTATAGCACAACTAACGATTGTAGCATAAAGCAAATATAAACTGAATATCTACCTCAGAATATTCATATTAATGGCATGTTAAGCAGGAAGTTACATCCACCTATATTTAAGTGATCAATACTGTCTTCCACAATATTGGACCACAAGTGTAATCCACATCGTATGCTTGGGCCAGTCTTGGACCAATTTTAATTTGATAAATGCTCATGTATTAAGACTGAATTAACTAAATGATTTTCAACAAATTAATTAAAATTAATAATCTCACCATCTCATGCACCTTGCATCTCAACACATAAAAGGCATGGCATTCATATCCATCAGGATGTTTCATTATAATTATTGTAATCCTTTGACCGTGAAATGCTAAATCATAAGAAAAAACTGAACTATTAGAAAAGCTATATACATAATAAGGACTGAAAATTATGAATAAGATGGAAATGGACACAAAGCATTGGGGTAATTTAGCAGGTCCTTGGAGCGTCTCTAGGGAACACAGGTAGATGATGTTTCAGGTCGGGATCTGCTGAGTTACTCCAGCACTTTGTGCCCTTTTGTGTATTAACCAGCAACAACAATTCTTTGTTTCCACAAAAAGATTGAAATGCAGGAGAATGCAGTTGGAAACACAGAACGGACACAATGGTTTCATATATAATCTTCATGAATGCTTGCATTTTAAGATTAATAACATTGTGCTCCAGGGAATAGCTGCCAGAATACAGACACCTAAATGTCTTTCTCCACAGAAACAGATTTAATAATTGGGAATCCATCATTGTAACTTTTTTCTTCATGATATTCAATAACCTATTTAATGAGGTATGAATCTATTTAGAAAGTCAAATATACCAGGCTCATAGGAGTAATTCCGAATCATAGAATTAGCATAAACTCCACACAGCTGTGTACTTTGAGCTTACTGTTCTCTGAGGTATTATTAAAGCTTAGGCCAGTCCCGAGTTGAAAAGTTCCATGAGATTCCAAATTGCTGATTTTTTAAAAACAAAATACATAAACATATTCTGTTTCCTGTTTGCAATAATTAATATTCTGCTTGGATCTTCTTTGAAGCTTAAGCACCATTTCACAGAAAGATGAATCATAAAAAAACATATTTTCTAAGATGGAACCCTACTGATAGTGGCTAACAGAGGAAGTCTAGATATTATAGATCACAGAGGATTGATCTTTATTCCTCACAGTTCCTTCTGGGCTAGATCAGGCAAAGTTGGACCTTCTCTCCTCGTCAAAATGATCAGGGAAAAGTGGATGATTTTGACAGGGGGAAGGGGGAAGGTAACATCTCTTTATCTCTGAGAGGTCTCCTCAACATTTTGCTTTTCTTAACTTCTGGAATTTGAAGATATTTGATACTAAATTGGAAATCAGCAATTTAGCAACTAATGCTACATCCCCTATTTCCTGTAGCAAAACAAAACTTTGCCCTAGAATTCTGCTTTTTGTAACTTGAATGGGCATCTATTTCCAATGACTACTTAATCTTTCACCATACCCTCTTCAAACCAATCTCACCTATGAAATCCCTTTGTAATCGTTTGATACATATCCACGTCATTGCTATCCACCTGCCAGCCTTTCCTGAAATTTGCACATTTAAAGATTGGTAATGTTTCGCATCAGCACCAGTCTCCAACCAATCTAGATCAGTTGCAGGTAAAACACGTCTCTGGAGGTTGCCACATCTTGCATCACATTCACACTGGATAACCTTGACACAAAGCACGACTATCAGGATGCACTATAAAAAGTATTTTGATGTGATGCATCTCAGCCTGATATGATAATTGCTCTTAACTGCCTGAACCTGCAGAGTGCGATGAACACAGCCCAGTCCATCAAAGTATTGTCACTTCAATCATTCCATCAATCTTCATGGCAAGTTGCAGCAGGAAGGCTGGAAATATCATCAAGGATGCATGCCACTCTGGCCATTCTCTTTTCTCTCTTCTACCTTCTGGGAGAAGATACAGGAGTTTGAAGTCCCAGATGTCCAGACTTGAGGACAGCTATCTCCCTATTGCTATCAGATGCCTCTACCAATTACCTACCTTTTCAATCCCCTTCTCAGATATGCTCACTCTACCTCATTTGGTTATTCTGTTTTTGCAGTTTAGTGCACTACTTCAAATAACACTACAATATTCGAACCACTGTGCTGTTTTGCACTAGTTGTATTTATCATTACTGCATGTAAACTGTTTACTATATGCACTTCAAGTGAACAAGCAATTTATGTGCACCCTGGTGTGTGTGAAAATAAACTAATCTGAATCTGAATCAGTCACAACTTTAGATTTTTGCAGTGAAGACTCTGGAATAAAATGAAAGAACTCTATAAATAAACAACATCTATAATTAATCTAATTATACTTTGTTGAACTACATTGGAAATGGGAGAAACAAACTCCCCGTCAGAGCATCTAGATCATCTTGCAACCTAATCCAGAATGAATCCAATGGATTTGCCTGACATTATACTTTGTGAGTACTTTAGTTGCAAACTGTTACCTCTAGGTTCAACAACAGTTTCTTCTCATCATCCATCAGCAACAAACCTTTGTGGACTTTGCGTAGGTTGCACTATGGACTTCAATTTTCACTCTAACAGCCTGCTTATCTAGTATTACTAATACATTTATCGTATTATTGATTATGGTATAATTATTTGTTGTGTGTTGCGTTATCGTGTCTGTTAACGTGCAAGTAAGAATTTCATTGTTTTGTTCCTGGTGCATACGACAATTAAACACGTTTGACTATTGTGTTCAGATCTGGGCACCATGTTATGGGAAAGATATTGTCAAGCTAGAAAGGGTACAGAGAAGATTTACAAAGATGTTGCCAGGGCAAGAGAGTCTGAGCCATAGGGAGAGGTTGAGTAGGCTGAGACTCTATTCTTTCGAGCGCAAGAAGATGAGGGGGATCTTAAAGAGGTGTATAAGATCATGAGAGGAATAGATCTGGTAGATGCACACAGTCTCTTGCCCAGAGTAGGGAAATCGAGGACCAGAGGACATAGGTTCAAGGTGAAGAGGAAAAGATTTAATAGGAATCTGAGAGGTAACTTTTTCACACAGAGTGGTGGGTGTATGGAACAAGCTGCCAGAGGAGGTAGTTGAGTCAGGGACTATCCCAACATTTAAGAAACAGTTAGTCAGGTACATGGATAGGACAGGTTTGGAGGGAAAGGGTCCAAATGTGAGCTGGTGGGACTAGTATGGCTGGGATATGTTGGCCAGTGTGGGCAAGTTGGGCTGGAGGACATGTTTCCACACTGTATTACTCCATGACTCTATGACTAGTCAGCGGAATGGAAGTGACATCACTTTAAATAGTTTACTTTCATGCAGAGCAAATATTATTACATGTTTAATAAGCGATCTCTGTTATTTTTACTTTTTTGGTCCGACTTGTCCCACGTTGACTCTCACACAAATAACCTTTCTAGTTTGCATTCCCACGGCACAGGTTGCCTCACCACTCCAGCTGGTGCTCGAGTTAAGACCAGCTACGGACAAATCTTCGATACACAGGCCCCAAGGACCAGTCTGCCAGTGATGGATAATACAAGGATGCTCGTTGCAGCTGCGTACTTCCTGTAAGGCACTGATGTTTGGGCACTGCGCTGCTCCTATTGAAAAATAAAAGAAATAAGAATTGTAGGTGTTTGTCTTTGAAAACATTGTTAGCTCACTTGGTGATGAAATAATGTGTCATGATGTCTTTTTTGATGATCATGAACAAGGTTTGAAGCTGCATGTCACATTTAACATGGCTTAATAAAATACCACTTTTTATAAGGCATGGGTGTTCTCACTCTAATTTCACGTAAATAACACAAAATCTTTGTATGTGTCTTTACTTTCAAACCAATTATGCATGGTTTCATGGTAGTATTAAAAAAAATCAGAAGAAAGCAACCCAGTTGACATAGTTAGGCATTGAACTTCTTGAAAAGCGTTCATGCTTAATGGTCTATTATGGAACAGGTGTTTTATTGCTAAAGGCTTCACATTATGTGATGCACATTCTTTTAATTATCAACCCAATTATTCCTTCATGAGGAAAAAAACATCAAATGATTCACAGGTCTGATAGGGAGCAGCTATAGTATGTAATAGGTAGTTTAGTTTGGAGATGCAACGAGGAAACAGGCCCTTCGGCCTACTGAGTCTGTGCTGCCCAGAGATCACCCTGTACGCTAACACTATCCTACATACTAGGGACAATTCAACTGAAGCCAATTAACCTAAAAATCAGTACGTCTTTGGAGTGTGGGCAGAATCCGGAGCACCCGGAGAAAGCCCTTGCGTTCGCAGGGAGAACGGACAAACCTACGCACAGACAGCACCCGTAGTCAGGATCACTGGGTCTCTAGTGCTGTAAGGCAACAATTCTACCACTGCACAACCGTGCCACTCCTGTCCGGGAGTCTGGGTTCTGGGGCTTGGTATGGGCTACCAAGGAACTATCACCTATCACATTCCATGGTTGATGAAGCATGAAAAGCAAATGGGGTCAGTGACATTAAACCCGTTAAATCATGAGGTGGGCTGAAGGACCTATTTCTGTGCTGGATTACTCTATGATTCTATGATATGCCTTGGATAATGTTTGCAAATGAACAAATTTGCTAATAAAATGTGGAACAACAGCAACTAGACATTAGGTTAAAAAGATGATCACCTACCACAATCAGGGAGATAACCTTTGGACATGTGTCAATACATTTATAATCAGATGCATATAAATTGAAGTATTCTCAGAAATAAACTAAATAAAAATTACAGTTTGTGAAGTTTTTGATTGCTAATTGCATTAAACCCTGGGATCCTTTTCTTTGTTGATAGCAATACATCCCAGTCACCAGATTGAATCCCCTCAATAAGCAAACATTAATATGATAATAAGTGGTTTGCGTACATAAAGATGTTGCTGGTTATTATCTTAGTTGCAAAATCCATTAATAATTTGTGCTTTTTACTGTTACTGTTATATGAGAGCTAGACCAGTTTCATTGATTGAAAATCATACCTTCTTCTCCATATGCCAGAATTGAACGTGCACGCATCTGTTTACCCTCAGTGGTTTTGCCAGAACAGGTATAAGAGCACGATGACCACCCAGACCATTTACTAAGGACACAGTCTTTCGGACAAGGTACTTCACATGATACTGGCACAGGATAGATGGCTTCTCTGCACAGATTTCTGTCTACAACTTCTCCAGGGGAAAGAAAAAAATCAACCAAAATAAAATCATCAATCTAGATTGAAAATAAATCACATGATTACAAAATGTAAACATTTCAGAAAAAGTAAAAGACCAATACACCAATGACCACAGTATTTGTTTATGCTAATATGCTATTTCAATTATAAGTGTTGCTTTATTTAAAGAATAAATCTATTCCATTCTAATATCAAAATGTGGTCATATGCAGTTAAACCCCCAAAAGTCAATTACAATCATATTTCTTTATATAAACATGTAAGGTATATTATGATGGTGATGGGGATTTGTAACATTTAAATGTTTGCTAATGTTGCTAGCATTTTTATTCGTGGTAAGCCTGCCTTCTTAGGGAAATAAATTAAGAAAGGGGAATTAAATAGCACATTTAAGAAATATCAAACACATTTCACAATCATTAAAGTATTTTTTAAATATGTCACTGTTGTAATGTGTGAAACACTAATAAAGAACTCTTTTTTATAAGTAAAATTAGTTGAGATACATTTTGGCCAGGATAACAGGAATGGCTTGCCAATTCGTCTTCAAACTAGTGACTTCAGCACGAGAACAGGGACTGAAGTCTAATGTCCCATCTTAAATGAAGCGGCACCAGCAGAGCAATACTGTAGATCACTCATGTTATAGACAATAGACAGATAATAGGTGCAGGAGTAGGCCATTCGGCCCTTTGAGCCAGCACCGTCATTCAATGTGATCATGGCTGATCATCCCCAATCAGTACCATGTTCCTGCCTTCTCCCCATATCCCCTGACTCCGCTATCTTTAAGAGCCCTATCTAGCTCTCTCTTAAAGTATCCAGAGAACCGGCCTGCACTGCCCTCTGAGGTTATGAATCATAGTTTGTAGCTACTCCCACTAGTTTAACAGAAAGCTTCTCTGCCCTTTCTCCCTCACTTTTGGAGTTACGTGCTAAGGGGAAGTTACCTATGCTGTAACGTTAATAAAGTCTTTGGATCTTAATCACTGTGTGTGACTTAAGGTATTCCAACAGCAGAAGCTCAACATGGCTCCAATTGGAGACCAGCCTGTGAATGAGCCAGCTCCATCTCCGTAATATCCAGACCGTACAAGTGTACTTCCGTCTGTGTCCAGCGGCATTGATCCGCATACACCAATACAACAACCCATTTCTGGAACGGCTGCTTTGCCAGTGGCGATGGCCCCTCCGCCTGTGCCATAGGTCCCCATTTCATCACCGGGAATGCTGGTTCAATCTCCATCACCTGTGAAGCCACCGGCTCCATCCCCGGTGGGCAAAAACGGAGATGGTCTTTATCGTACACGTGCTGGTTGTGTTTGCAAGCCCACCACGAAGTATCTGAGCTATGTTTGACTTTCCTCCAGCTTATTATCAACTGCTATGCATGCCTTAGTTAGAGTTTGTTTTGGAGTTACATGCTAAGATTAAGTTACCTATGCTGTAACGTTAATAAAGTCTTTGGATCTTAATCACTGTGTCTGACTTAAGTTATTCCAACAGCAGAAGCTCAACAAATACTTCCTCAGCACGGAACATAAGTGTTAATTTGTTTTTTCTTATCCTTAATGGTACATATTAATAATTAATGTGTATACCATTTATTAAATGCACTACATTTACTCATCCAGACTACTTAGAAATTAGAACTTGTACAGGTGTACCATAGAGAGCATGCTGACGGGTTGCAGCATGGCCTGGTTCAGTGACTCAAATGCCCAGGAATGATGGTGGCTACAGAAAGTGGTGGACATTGCCCAGTCCATCACAGATATTGTCCACCCCACCATTGAAGGGATTTTCAGGAAGCGTTGCTTCAAAAAGGCAGATGATATCATTAAAGATCCACCGACCTGGCCGTGCTCTCATCTCACTATTGCCATTGGAAAAAGGTACAATACAAGAGCTTGAAAACTGTGACCATCAAGGACAGCTTCTTTCCAGCAACTATCAGGTCCCTGAACCACAATGCGTTACGTTAACCACAACTCTACCTCAGCAACGGTCTGCTATGGTGTTTGATTTGGTTGCATCATGTACTTCAACTTGTGCTATTATGATCTGGTTATCTTGTATTACTGATAATTTATTGTATTATTATTTATTGTATATTTATTTGCTGCATTGTTGCATTCATGTTCTGCTCCAGAGTCAACATTCTTGGCAATAACACTCAAATCTGCACCCTCTATCATCAAGAAGGATAAGTGCCACACCACATCCCACATCTACCCTCCAAATCACACATCATCCTGATTTGGCGACTGATCACTAGTTTTTCGTTGGCACTGAGTTTAATTCCTAGAACTCCCTACCCAACAGCAAGGCATTGTGGGCTACCTATACCTAAAGGGCAGCAGCATTTTAAACATTTTAAACAGACAACTTATCAAAGGTAATTATGGATGGGCTATAAATGCTGATCTTGCCATTAATGGACAGAAAATAAAACATATCGTCAACGTCAAACGTCAAACAAACTTTATTGTCATTTAGAAATACATCGATATATGCAATTCCAAACAAAATTCCGTCGCATTTGGCTCCCCGTGCCACACGATAATAAACAGAAGGATAATATGGATAAAAGGATAAAATGGATAAAAGGATAAATAGACAATGGTGGCAGCCCATTACATGGCATTCAGGAGTCTGATGGCTCGTGGGAAGAAACTGTTGCAGAACCTTGATGTTCTGCTCCTTATGCTACGATATCTTTTGCCTGAGGGCAACAGAGTGAACAGTCCGTGATGGAGATGTGTGGGGTCTTTTATAATACTGCTGGCCTTAGACATGCAACGTTTGGTCGCAATATCCCCGATTGAGGGGAGAGAAGTCCCAATGATTTTTTCCGCTGTCCTCACCACTCTCTGCACGGACTTCCAGTCAGAGGCTTTACAGTCCCCAAACCAGACAGAGATACGGCTGGTCAAAATACTCTCTATGGTGCCCCTGTAGAAAGTGGTGAGGACGGGATGGGGGAGGTGAGCTCTTCTCATCTGGCACAGAAAGTGCAACCGCTGCTGCGCTCTCTTAACTGTTGATGAGATGTTATTTGACGAGGTCAGACTGTTAGTGATCTGCACCCCCAATAACTTAGTGCTACTGACCACCTCCACATCGCTGTCATTGATGTGAAGTGGTGTGGGACTGTGCCGGTTTTTCCTGAAGTCGACGATGACCTCCTTTGTTTTTTTCGACATTCAGGATCAGGTTGTTCGTATTGCACCAGTCCACCAGCTGTTTCTCCTCCTCCCTGTAAGCCAGCTCATTGTCGTCCCGGATGAGGCCCACCACTGTTGTGTCATCTGCGTACTTCATGATGTGGTTTGTACTAAACCTGGCACAACAGTCGTGGGTCATCAGGGTAAACAGCAGTGGACTCAGGACACAGCCCTGAGGGGAGCCGGTGCTCAGAGAGATGATGTTAGAGGTGTTATTTACAACACTCACTGACTGGGGTCTGTCAGTGAGGAAGTCCAGTAGCCATGGGGGTGTTGAGGCCCAATGGAACCAGTTTGTTTATCAGGTGCTGAGGGACAATTGTGTTGAATGCTGAACTAAAATCCACGAACAGCATTCGCACATAAGTGTTCTTCTCCTCTAGAGATTTTATCACTTGAGGTTTTGGAAAATTGATGTTGCAGACTGTGGGCGGCACGGTGGCGTAGCGGTAGAGTTGCTGTCTTAGAGCGTCAGGGACCCGGGTTGAATCCTGACTATGGGTGCTTGTCCGTATGGCTGTACCTCTAAACTAAACTAAACTAGATTGAATTGTTTACTGCCATTTATTGCCATGCTTCTTCAACAAGAATATGGTTTAAAATGGTTGAATTCAAATTAATTTATACTGTTGTGAGACACAAGGAAGAAAAGCTCTACTCATTAATATAACTAATTCTATTGCAGTTTTGTGGTACAATGGCCCCATTAGACAATAACAATCCAGTGGCAGTATTGCAGTACTGATTCTGTTTTCCCCACACCCTTGCCTTTCTTGCCTCAGCTTCCGTGTTCTAATTAAACCAATGGCTACACATCAAAGTCACTGACTGTAAAATGCTTTGGGATATCCTGAGATATATAGCAAATTCTACATTAATGTAAGTCTCTCTCTGAAGAGGTGCTGGGCAATGAATACTGATTAAGTCTTTCCTTGTAAAGTGAAGTTAAAATCAAAAGCCCAAGGCACAGATCATTGACTCATTCTCTTTTAAAAGCTTTGGTCACGAACAGAGAGGGGAATAACAGACAGATTGTCATCGTCCCTATGAATCTTTGGAATGAATAAATCTAGTTTAATATTCAACATAAAATGTAAAACACTCCTTAAATAATAAGGATTTTAAATACAGTGTGAGAGAAAAAACCGATTATTGTGTCAAGAGAAATATTCATGATGAGTATTTTTGCAATTGAGATCTATGATTATAAATCATTACATCGATCTCTGTCAGAGAAATATTCTATATTGGAAAATAAAAGGAAGGAAACACATTTTGATTTGGGTATTTCAACAATTAGCAGGCAGCCTAATGTTTATCCGAATAAAACAATGGACTTTTCCTTTCTGAAAGTATTTTTTACAAACTTTAGGAAATACAAAATGTGATTTGGAATAAGTTCCATGAAAGGGCTCACTAAAAAAATGTTTGTAATTCTTAAATGTAAAGTCAGAGGTCAAAAGCCTATATGTTCTCAAAATATTCAACAAATGAGGCTGCACAATTAACTTCCCTTAACTTGATTGTGAAGCACACAAACTCAATTAAAGCACTTGAACTACAAGTAAATCAAAGGAAATAACTGACTCAGAAGAAGGATCTCGACCAAAACGTCGTCTATTCCTTTTCTCCAGAGATGCTGCCTGACCCGCTGAGTTACTCCAGCATTTGGTGTCTATTAAAGGAAATACGATATGGTTGAAGCCGAGAGCTACATTGCTTCCAATGAATAAGGAAATACCTTACATTTGCATTCAAGACAAATGAAGCCAGTAAGCAGCAATTTACAAGTTTTCAGCTTTGATTGAAAACAACAGGAACAATCTTTCAGATGTGCAAACATGATGTTTCCACAACAAAAAATAGTTGAGTTGGCCCAAGTCACAGGCTTCCCTGAATAGCGATTCTTAGAACTTAAAACAGTACAGTACATGAACAGACTATTAGGCCCACAATGTCCATGCTGAACTTGATGTCAAGTTTAACTGAGCTTCTCTGCGTGCACTTGATCCATATCGCTCCATCCCTGGCATATTCATGTGCCTATCCAAAAGCCTCTTAAATGCCACAGCTGTATCTGCCTCATCCCTGGCAGCTCGTTACAAGCACCCATCACTCCCTGTCCCTCTTACCTTAAAGTTGTGCCTTCTAGTCTTTGTCATTTCCACCCTGGGAAAAAGGTTCTGACTGTCTACCCCATCTATGCCTTTTATAAATGTATATACATCTATCAGATGTATCTAATGCTCCAGAGAAAACAATTCAAATTTGTCCAACTTCTTATATCACATACCATCTTATCCAGTCAGCATTCTGGTACACCTCTTCTGCACTCTCTCCAAAGCCTCCACATTCTTAACATAATGGGGTGACAAAAACTGTACAGAATATTTCACATGTGGCCTAAACAAAATCCTATAAAGATGCAGTATGACTTTCTGACTTATATACGCAATGCCCTGACCGATGAAAGCAAGTGTACAATATGCCTTCTTGTCATTCTATCTACTTGTGTTGTCACTTTCAGGGAGCTTGTCACTCATCTGGGATTCAAAGAGTGACACCAAGGAAGCTGAACTAGCTCGGCATTATGATAAGATTTTCTACAGTGTTGACATGTTTCACATATCCTTTATCCTGGTACGGACTCTGAAAGATTTAGGTTTATTATTATCATGTGTACCGAGGTGCAATAAAAACCTTTGCTTTGGATGCTACCCAAACAGATCAGATAATACTACACATGAATACAATCAAGTCAAACTGAAATAGAATAGAGCATGGGGGGAGGGGGGGGTGCGAGATTGCAACCTTCACATGGTCCGCCCTGTTTCAACGAATACAATCCACCTGGCGTGCACAATCAAATAAGATCAAGTAGAACATGTTGTCCTACATCTTTAGGCTGTGCACGCCATACGCAAGATGAAGAAGAAGCAAAGGGGAAGCGACAGAGTACAAATTATAGTTCTCAGCATTATAGTGCATCAGTTCCATAGACAAAATCCAATGTCCGCAGTGGGGTAAAAGTGAATTGCTCAGTACCCCAGCATACGGAAGGAACATTCAGAAGCCTGATAACAGAGGAGAAGCTGTTCCTGAGTCCGGCACTACATACTTTCAAGCTTCCGTACCTTTTGCTCAACGGGAGCAGAAGGAGGAGAAATGATTGTGGTGGGACACGTCTTTGATTATGTTGGCTGCTTCTCTGAGGGTACGCGAGGTGCAGATAGAGTCAATGGTGGAGAGTCTGGTCTGTATTATGGACTAGGCTACATCTACAACTCTGCGATTTCCTAGAATTTCTAGGAAATCTTAGAAAGTCTCAGGATTTGTCCTTCTCTTGTTATGTACCATGATGTGTCAAGAGTTAGAAGCAGGAATTGGTTATCAGTGTGCAAAAGTTGTAAAAGAAAAGGAAATAGATTTAATCTATTTTTGGTCATCTGAACATTCATTTAGACCCCTATAAATAGCAAGAAATTGACTAAAACTATCTTCTGTTTTGTGGTTGCTGTGTGGCTGTACCTCTCCACCTACCTCCTAAGTAGAAAATGAGGACACATGGCAGGAGGAAAAGGAACATCATGGAGGAGCTAGAAGAGTCAAAGGAGGCAGTGGAAGAAGACCAGGAGAAGAGGGAAAATGTGATGACAATGAAGAGTGTTTTGTTGCATCCAAAACCCCGCAGTGCCATTTGAACGATTTATGATGCAAGTGATGAGCAGTTTAGGTTAGAAGGGCACAGGTCACTTGGAGAGTCACCATTAGTTGGCTTCAGTCTGAGGCATGGTGTCGGACCTTGGATTGATTACTCAGCAGGATGTCCAACATCTGCATTGTCCCAAAGGATTCAAATGAGGACCACAAATAGAATGGTCAAAAGATAAGGCTGATATGGTTAAACAACATAAAGGCTAGAGAGTTGTCAAGCTTGCTTCTCAAAATTCAAGACATTGATTGATGGATTGGTTGGTTGATTGAAAGATACTGCATGGAAACAGGCCCTTCGGTCCACTGAGCCCACGTTCATACTAGCTCTGAGTTATCCCACTTTTCAAACCACTCCCCACTCAGGAGAAGCAACTTACAGAGGCCAATTTACCTACAAACCTGCACATCTTTGGGATGTGGGAGAAAACCGGAGTACCCAGAGGAAACTCACATGGTCACAGGGAGAATATGCAAACTCCGCACAGACAGCTCCCGAGGTCAGGATCGATCCTGCGACTTTGGCACTGTGAGGCAGTGAATCTTTCTGCTTTCCACCCCTGATAAGAAGCTTGTCTGAAGTAGGAGACTATGACATGTCACGTACACCTCTGCCGGGGTTTGGCGATGGTCTACTTTCACACCACCTACTGCTTCAGGTGACACTTGCCGAGGAGCCACAGATGGTTACCTCAAAACTCTTTCTGTTTCTCTACACTCGGGCATATCTGAGCAGAGGTCAGTTCTCTACCAAGCAGAGATGCTTGAACCTCTACAGAACCAGAGTGATATGCCATCAGGGAACAGCTTGAAATGCTCATTAATCAGCAAAGTGCCATCTGTGAGAAGATCATTGCTCTAATTTGGCACTGGGATGAAAAAAAACTAAAACAGATTGCAGTTTCTTGGGAGAAAATGGATGCTGCATTTGAGCAGCAAGCAGTCCTGTAATGAAGATGGTGGATGGTGGCAGATGCATTCATTGAAAGATGGCAGGCCTGAGCACAGGTCCATCCTACAGAAAGAGAGATATGGAACATGGGAAATCCTCTCTCTTCAGCAAGAGCAAAAACATGATCCGGATGGAGACATGAGGAATTGCAGATGTTGGAATTTGATCAAAATACAAAGTACTCGAGGAACTTAGTGGGTCGGGCAGCATCTAACCAAGCTACCAACTTGGAATATGAGGTACTGGCCCCATACCAACCTTTCTGTCCATGACCTCCTCCATTGCTAGAGTGAGGCTACATGCAAACTGGTACAGCACCTCATATTCCACATTCAGGACTGCTATCATCTTTAAATACCCAGTAGCAATTAATCTCCTCTGCATGGCATGATATTTACATTATACATTAACTTCCTTCACCTTGATAATGATTTCCTCTCAAATGCAGTTTTAATTTTAAAACCATTTCACAGTGTCATGTAGGCATGTATATAATATTGACACCTTATTCGTACCATCTAATATTAGGTTGCATCGAGACCCTTCTTCAGATTGATCGGTAGTCTTAATTCATAGTTAATCGGTAGTCAGATTAGTCTGAAGAAGGGTCTCGATCTGAAACTCCATCCATTCCTTCTCTCCAGAGATGCTGCCTGTCCTGCTGAGTTAGTCCAGCACTTTGTGTCTACCCTGAATTTATCCATGTCAACTTTCAATGCCACTTTGATTCCCACAATAGAACCAATTCAAAATATGTCAACAAGTTATCTACACTACACTTTATTAGAGAATTTCATTTTTTGAAAATGTTTCTAAAAGTTACATTTTTTCTAGATAATATGTAAACATTGCTTGATAAAAATAGCAATTTGATTAAGGAAAGGATTCTTTGTATTTTATTTGACAAAAAAAAAAAGCTATACCATGGGACAAAGGATTATTGATTAGATGTGAAAAAAAGCCCACTTTAAAAAAAATCAGTTTAATCAAGTATCATCTTAGCACAAACAAAGTACATTTGATGACAAGCAAGAACTCCCACAGGAAGAAAAATCAATTTTAATTCCATGATCATAGAAGATTGATCAACGTGAACTAAAACTGAGTGTGGAGAGAGAAAGGGGTCATCAAACTAGTTAAAGTGTTGGAAATATTGACATACCACTGTACATTTTAGATTTGATAAAGCAACAATCTCACAACACAAATTACTGTTTGAATAAAACAACATCAATAAAACAACATTGGCCACTGAATCACACTGAATTGGTACTAAATAATATCTGGGAAAGATATCCATGTACATATTGACTCTTTACTACCAATGCATTTGTCAATAATTGAAATTTATGAAGTCTACACATGCACTTAAATTATTATTCTGCAGTTTGGAGTATATTAATGTTGGTAAAGTAGACATGAGCTTACAATAGTATTTTTATTTAATTGTGCTTTTGGACATTCTGTGGATTGGAAAGGTGCCCTATTACAGCATGTCTTTTATTTATGAATATTTTTAATAACTTACATATTTTGGCAGAATAATTTAAACAAGAGTGGAATTAAATGTTTCTATACTAGCATAGACAGTCTGCTAACTTCCGTAGTCTAACACAATTTTTCTGAAAGATTTAGACATAAGGAACTGTAGATGCTGGTTTTCCAAAAAGGACAGAGTGCTGGAGTAACTCATCAGCTTACGCAGCATCTCTAGAAAACGAGGAGAAGCAAAGTTTCAGTTGAAACTTGAAAATGGACAAGGGAGAGCCAATGGATGTAGTGTACCTGGACTTTCAGAAAGCCTTTGGTAAGGTCCAACACAGGAGATTAGTGGGCAAAATTAGAGCACATAGTATTGGGGATAGGGTATTGACATGGATAGAAAATTGGTTGGTAGACAGGAAACAAAGAGTAGGGATTAACGGGTCCCTTTCAGAATGGCAGGCAGAGACTAGTGGGGTGCCGCAAGGCTCGGTGCTGGAACCGCAGCTATTTACAATATACATTAATGATTTAGATGAAGGAATTAAATGTAACATTAGCAAATTTGCGGATGACACAAAGCTGGGCAGAAGTGTGAACTGTGAAGAGGATGCTATGAGGATGCAGGGTGATTTGGACAGGTTGGGTGAGTGGGCAGATGCAAGGCAGATGCGGTATAATGTGGATAAATGTGAGATTGTTCACTTTGGTGGCAAGAACAGGAAGGCAGATTATTATCTGGTGTCAGGTTAGGAAAAGGGGAAGTAGAACAAGACCTGGGTGTCCTTGTACATCAGTCACTGAAACTAAGCATGCAGGTACAACAGGCAGTGAAGAAAGCTAAGTGGCATTTTGGCCTTCATAACGAGAGGATTTGAGTAGAGGAGCAAAGAGGTCCTTCTGCAGTTGTACAGGGCCCTAGTGAGGCCACACCTGGAGTATTGTGTGCAATTTTGGTTTCCTAATTTGAAGAAGGACATACTTGCTGTTGAGGGAGTGCAGCGTAGGTTCACCAGGTTAATTCCTGGGATGGCGGGACTGTCATGTGATGAAAAAATGGAGCGACTGGGCTTGTATTCACTGGAATAAGAAGGATGAGAGGGGATCTTATAGAAACATGTAAAATTATTAAGGGATTGGACACGCTAGATGCAGGAAACATGTTCCCGATGTTGGGGGAGTCCAGAACCAGGGGCCACAGTTTAAGAATAAGGAGTAGGCCATTTAAAACTGGAATGTGGGAAAACTTTTTCACACAGAAAGTTGTGAATTTGTGGAATTCTCTGCCTCAGAAGGCAGTAGAGGCCGATTCACTGGATGCATTCAAAAGAAAATTAGATAGAACTCTGAGGGCTAGCGGAATCAAGGGGTATGGGGAAAAGGCAGGAACGGGGTACTGATTGTGGATGATCAACCATGATCACATTGAATGGTGGTGCTGGCTCAAAGGGCTCAATGGTCTACTCCTACACCTATTGACTATGTATCTATGTATCTATGAAACCCAACCAGAAACATCACCTATACATGTTCTCCAGAAATGCTGCCTGACCTGTTGTGCATCAGCATTTTGTGTCCTTTTAAACAAATATTAATTGCTAAAGTACAACAACTCAAGAATCATCAAAAAATAAAATTGTACTAATCTTGTGATTCTTTTCAGAAAAATAAACAATATCTTGTAGAGGGTAATTCTGGAGCAGATATATTCCATAATGAAATCTGAAGTCAAATGTCCCGATGTAGTAATACTTAAATAAAATGAAAACACATAATTATAATTGATGAGGTAGTACTTTATAAGAATATATTTGAAAACTAAAAGTTGTATTAGTTTCTTAGATGACATTTATGGGCAGTTAGAATGTCACTGTCTGGAATATATTAAAACCTTTACCGTAAAAATTACAACTGAAGTATCAGGGGCCATGGAGACACAGGAAACTGCAGAATTGCTGGAATACTGAGCAAAAAAAGGGTCAGTCCTTTTTCTAGACTCCAGGCTAAAAAAGGGACCTGACCCTAAAGAAAGGACCCGACCTGAAGCATTGGATGGTCCTGATCCATTCCCTCAATAAGATACTGCCTGACCTGCTGAGTTCCTCCAGCACTTTGTTTTGTTTTACTATAGGCCATCATCTATGTGGCTTCAGATGATCAGAATGTTGGTGTATCCAAGGAGCAATATCAATGTTGCTGAGTTGTGGGTTGGTGGTTTCTCATACTTAGGCAAAGTGTTTTTTTTAATGACATACTATGTTTTGAGAATCACACAGACTTTTGCACCAGGAGGCACTGCATCAAACTGTGGTCTATATATCCAGCACTACAATATAATATCTGTTGCTATTTTCGTATGCCAAAAGTTAAAATAAAGATAATGGCTGAGCCATATGTAAATCTAAAGTAATTTGATTCTTGTATTTTCTCAGTTCTATATGCAGTTGCCAAAATGAGAATAATTAGGGAGAGGTAGTAAAGGTACAGCAAATATTTTTATCTTCTGATATTACACATTAGTTTCTTTACACAAGTACTCCTTCTGCATAACATAAATTGAAAGGACTTCCATTCAATTAATGTAGTGCTTCATAATCATTGCTATTTATCTAACCTTCTGGCTTCTGCAATGAAAGACCATGAAAGTAATGCTGAGTGTACAATATTAACAAGACAATACAGCACCTTCTTGCCATTTGAAAGCTACATATCTCCGAGGGGAGGAAAAACTCAAAATTCAAAATTCTATTATGCATCATTGACAAACAAATTCTCAAACTGTTGCTACACATATTAATAAAAAACATTAATGCTATCTTCTAAAAGTCTGCCTCAGCCATTGCACAGCTCCAGACAATGCATTTGAAGAGCTCCATGGATACCAATTAGAGTTAACAAGTGCAATTAAAAGCTAGGCACTGAAAATATGATTTCAGTGAATGTTATAAGTTCATAATTGGCAATATAAAGGTAATAATATACAACAGGTAACTCTGAAAAAATACTATCTCTGGGTCTTTAAGAATTTCATGATGAAATGGGTTAATTGTTTTAATTCAAATTAATTAGATGCTGATGGTTCAGTTGATAGCTCTCTTGACTTTAAGGTGGAAGGCTATGGGTTTGAATACTACTCTAGAGAATTGAGCACATAATCGACATTGAAGTACCATTGTTCTTTTGTGAGAATAGTAGTAATTGCTGCCTTTTGGATGAGATAATTTTATCTGTTCTCTATGGGTCCAAGCCAATATTTATTTCATAACCAAATCAATAAATAGATTGATTATCTTGTCGCAGTTAACGGGATTATGCTTGGAAACTGACTGTTGTGTTTCCTCCATTACAACATTGAGCACTACTTAATCGGCTGTTAATTGTTTTGGGACATTCAAAGTTATGAAGGATGATATATAAAGGTGAACTCTTTCTGACCATCAAAACAGTCACATCAGCTAAACAAAAGAAGGTAGACAAAAATGCTGAAGAAACTCAGTGGGTGAGGCAGCATCTATGGAGCGAAAGAAACAGGCAATGTTTCGGGTCAAATTTGATGAGTTTGTTCAGCATTTTTGTCTACCTTCGATTTTCCAGCATCTGCAGTTCCTTCTTAAACTGCTAAAGAAAAGAGTTGGTTGTTGATCTAAGCAAGTGTAGGGGTGAACATAACAAAGCTGCTGCAGAGGTTTATAGTCTCAGTGGCTTGGCATCCATACCACCAGCAAGCTATCTTGATCCCTTCATATTGATGTGGTGATCAAGAAAGTGCTTCAGTGTATTTATTTTTTGGCATCTGAGAAAGTTTTGCATGTCCACAATGATTCTCTCAAATTTCTATGGATGAGCTACAGAAAGTATTCTGAGTGGCGAACACAGCCCAGTTCATCACAGGCTCATTTCTTGCTTCCATGCAATCCATCTTGAAGGTTTGTTGCATCAAGAAAACGGTAACTATTATCAAGGATCCCTGCCACCCTGGCCACTCCATTTACTTTTTTCTACGCTCTGAGTGAAGACTACTATCAGATCCTAAAGCAATCACCTCCTTTACATTCCCTTCCTGGAAATGCTGTCACATATTCTTACTCATAACTTGTTGTTGTATTATCATGTATATAGTTAACTCCTTGAGCTTTGTGAAACAAATAATTTCATT
Organism: Okamejei kenojei; assembly: GCA_035221665.1. Taxonomy (NCBI): domain Eukaryota; kingdom Metazoa; phylum Chordata; class Chondrichthyes; order Rajiformes; family Rajidae; genus Okamejei; species Okamejei kenojei. The sequence goes on from CM069132.1 coordinate 40,983,138, forward strand.
GCACCCTCTTGTACATGACAACAAGCTAATCACAATTGGCATGCATCTAAAATATCAAAGCCCAGAAATGTATTAAATTGAGAGAAATTAAAGATATAATAATAACGACAATTAAAAAAAGCTCTTAACTTTTTCATCAAAACACATCTGCCTCTTAGCTTGGTACATTTGTAATCCACTATTGGTCCCAGTGCTGAGATCAATGGCACAGCTGGATGTCAGATGTGCTGGCATCTGACTTTCATTCAGTTCGCTCTTGACTTTCACCAGCAGATGTAAAAAACAGGAAAAAGCAGCACTGCAGTTTACCAATAGTTCGCTATGCACCCACTGGCATAAAGTGACCCATTCCAGGTTTACAATGGTTCAATGGTGCTTTATTTGTCACATATGCAACTGCACAGTGAAATTCTTTTTGCACATATTACACATGCAGGTGTTGCCATTTTTGGCACCATAATTCAAAGTCCATGAGGAAGCATTCACAGTTTATATTTCACAACATTTATATTGCATTAATAAAGTTACATTACAGGTAGATAGGGTGGTCAAGACGCTTTTGATACATTGGACGTCATCAGTGAGGGTATGGAGTATAGAGGTTGGAATGATATGTTACAGTTACGCAACATCCATTTGGTGTATTGTGTTCTGTTTTGGTCACACTTCTGTAGGAAGAATGTCATTAAGTTGCAAAGAGTGCAGAAGGATTTAACAGGACATTGCCAGGACTGAACTATAGGGGAAGTCGGGCAGGCTAGGACTTTATTGTTTGGAGCACAGGAGGTTAAGGGGCGATCTTATAAATGTTTTTTTAGATCACTTTTTCACACAGAGGGTGGTGGGTATATGAAATGAGCTGCCAGAGGAGGTATTTGAGGCTGGGACCATACAATATTTAAAATACATTTGCACGGGTACATGGATAAGGGATACGAGCAAAGCACAGGCAAGGGAGACTAATGTTAATGGGACATCTTGATCGGCAAGAGCCTTGGGAGCTGTTTATGTTCTGTATGACTCTATGACACACATTTTAATACTCTTATTATTTTAAAGGATCTGGATTAAGTTTTATTTCAATATTTTATTTTTTAAATAAGCTATTCATACTATTAGCGAACACTGCAATTTAAAGTATTTAATGTCCTCTTACTATTGTCTCTTTCAAACTCATTATATAATGTCTGCCTCAGCTATTTGGAAAACAGTGTAAAAAATACTATCCCTGGAAAATCCCTGATAACTTATCTCTCTGTGCTCAAAGCAAAACAATCTTTTTATCTTCACTCTCTTTCCCCCCCCCAAAAAAAAATCCAATTGAATCAGTACAGTTTGTCATTAATTATGACTAATTTGAGGGATTGTTATACATTTCGGAGTATGTAATATCATAAGAAAATTGCAGTAAAATCTATTCACTTTATGACTACAGCTGTTGACCCAATTACCTTTTCAGAAAATCCAATAGATTGATGAGGTGTTACTTCTTGCTTTGAAATTCCCTTCTGACTACAACTTGTGACCTCAGTGCTGTTTCGATTAATATTGATAGCACTTGGTAAAACAAATGGACCCAGTGGGTTGTAGTTCATACTGTAAGTGGACAAATGTCTAACCTTTATGACATTCTAGCTTATCGTACAAAGATGTTTTTACAGAATGGTTTAACTTGCCTACACACTTGCTTGGCTGGAGTAGACATCAGTGTTCTGGGATTTCTTATATTTTGACACAGATAACTATTGCAACATACTAAATCATAAATGTTTTGAATTTATAATCAGAAAGTTTAACATATTTTGGGAATTCGCGCACATTATGTCAGAAGAATCACATGCTTTTCTGTTCATTACTGGTGGATAAATCTATGGGGCTGTCCTGCCTTTATACCAGTTGCCGTGATATATACCAGTGATGGACCAAAATACGCACCAGAGTCAGATACATACGATAGACCATAAGTCAAGCTGTCTTAACAGCTTTCCCGCCTAGTCTCAAGTCTCCACATATTTCTTCTCCTGGTCCAATTTCTTTTCCTCTCCAATTCCTCGACCATCTAATGGATGACCAACTGTTCCCTTTACTCCATTGCAATTAAATTTCAGATAACCTAAATGTTTCCTTTCCACGATGCTAAGACATTATACATTTCCACAGGCACTGTGCCCCCTACTCTTTCAAAGTTGCCATCACACCTTCTTAAAAACTGTTTTTTCATTCACTGTCCTCTACATCATTACTTACTTTCCCATCAACATATCCTAGAATATTGCTTTCCCCCTCCCCCACTTCTTCAAGCAAGATCCCTTGCTGGTGATTATATCCTCTTCATATGTATTCTCCCTTGGTTACATCATATGACACCATGTAGCAGGACACAAGAAAATTGGAACATGAACAGGCCACCTGCCCCATTGTTTAATATGATCATGGTTGATCTTTGTTGGCCTCAACTCCTCTTCTGTGCCAACATCCCATCGGCCTCAATTTGCCCACCTTTCACGTATTTTCACCTTAAAGATTGAAGGTGAGGAGGGAGAAGATTTAAGGCAAACTTGAGGGGAAACTTTTATATAAACGTTTGTAAGTATGGAACGAGCTGCCAGAGGAAGTAGATGAGACAGATACTTTCACAATGTTTAAAAATCATTTGGACAGGTACATGAATAGGATACGTTTCGAGGGATATGGGCCAAACGCAGGCAGGTGGGACTAGAGCAGATGGGGCATGTTGGTCGGCACGCGCATTTCAGGAGAATATGGATAGGTGATGTTTTGGTTCGGGTTCCTTCTTCAGATCTGACTCAAAAGATTGCTTATCCATGTTCTTCAGAGATGCTGTCTGACCTGCTGAGTTACTCCAGCACTTTGTGTCTTTTTTTGTAAACCAGCATTTGCAGTTCCTTTTTTCTACATTCCACAAATTTCAGTTCACAGTTGAAAACAGTACATTCCATCTTTGTCTTCATACAAGTCCTGCTCACATTTCACATTATTACATGGCTCCTATTCTGCCAAAAATAAATCATTTTTAATCCTCATTTATGTTTTGCTGCATCTAGTTAAGATCTCACTTTTCACCCAATGCATTTTGTTCATTTGCTTTCTGTCTCTCAAATACCTTTCACGCACTAATGGCAGTGTTAGCCTTCAGACAATCAATCCCCATATTCTGGACTCGGTCTTTAAATAACGTCTTTAAAATCTCTTTCAAGGCCTGTCCTAAAACCAAATTTTTAGTAGCTTTTCATAATTTGTTTCTTCTTTGGTTTTGCATCTATTGTCCTGTTGCTTCGGATGTTATTCTAGGGTTAAAGTGCTAATTTTTGCTTTTGCCATAATAACAGAATTTTTAAAAGAATTTGATATGATTGATGAGTATAGCAGGCAGGTAAATGACAATGCAGTGGACAAAAATAGCAGACGACCAAATGCCGGCACAAATTCCTTCTGTGTTGTAAATACTAAGATTGTATGAACCTATACTGGAAAGTATATTTGTGGGTATAACACAGCCAATTTAGCCCACGACTCCATGGTCAAATACATTTGTTGACAGTAGTCCAATGTGAAAAATGACTACTAGGGCACGATTTTCCAGACTTGTGGCTGCTTAAACATTAAATCAACAAAAGATAATTAAGTCAAAGAAGGTGGAAACCATAAACAAAAAAAAACTAGAAGTAAGTTAAGAACATTTTGGTGATAAAACAATTTGCTTCCATTTTAATCAGAATAAAATCTTTTAAAATTTATGAATAATGTGATACACTGTTTTTTTCATGTTGCCCAGATGGATTCCTTTGATCTAGAGTACAAAAAAAAAAATTCTACTTAAAGGAAGCCAGCATGTTAAATTGACAGACAATGCTCGCAAATTGTGTTCTTAAGTAAAAAACGTTTTTGCATCGTGTGAAAAATGAAATAGTGTGGTGCAATTAACTCAGGTAAAATGTCCCTTCTTGAAACTTGAGGAGCGATTTAAACAAGTTACTTATTCACTGTCACCCTTTTTATTATCTCACAAAGTGAAGATCATTTAGCTTTTTGCTAAGTCACCCTGCAAAACCCGCACGTGGTGAAGAGATTCATCTGACACCAATAAGACATGGATTGGCTGACACCTCACATCTCTGAAAAGCATCTTCAGTCAATTTAATTTTAACTGCTCAGTGTGTAATTTTGGACAATTTGATAATATAATGAATGATGTCCATATATGTGATTTCTCAAAAATCCCATTAATTGTTCAGACAACCAAAATGTTTGATAGGGTAAATGATAATTTTTAATGAATTCTTCTGCTGGCTTATCTAAACTTAGATATGATGATTTTAAATGAGGTTACAATCTCAGACATATGATTCGCTCATTATAAATGCACACACACAATTTGGAATTTCATTCCCAGCAATTTTCCATTTGATTAAAATAACTAGCTTGAAAAATGACTGAGGTACAAACCCAAATTTACCAATATGTTCAACGTATTTCTGGGCTTAAAATACAAAAAAAGTACCCGAATAGTGTGATATCAGTCATTGCTTTCTTTTAATCTGTTAAAACTCAATAAATTCTGTGTTGAGAACAATTAGAACGATCTTGACTTATCTTGAGATATTAAAACAGGTGATGGTGGGTAATTAACCTGTTTACAGACCTCCTAAAATGTATTTCCACTGAAATCAACATTAAAGATGGGCAGTTATGTAAAATGAGCAATTGCAAATCGTACATGTTGCACTTTCGCACAATGGGAAAATTCACTGCCAAATAACCTAATAGTATAACCTCACCTGAGTTAGCACTGCCGGGACATAAAGAAAAGTATCATGACAAAAATCTGAAGGCTCTTTGATGTGGCTGCTCACTGAGGCAAATAACAGACAGATACCAACAAAACATATTTTACTGAAGGTAGCTGATTACCAACAGCAGTAGATATCTGTCCTGTAGCCTTGACCTAAAATGTCAACTGTCCACTTCCCTTTACAGATGCTGCCTGATTCACTGTTCTCCAGCAGACTGTTTTGTACCAACAGTCCTGGCACACAATGAATCAAAGCCATATTGTATGTTCAGTTCTTAAAGCTCAGTTTTTTTAGTTTTAGAACTACAACATGGAAACAGGCCCTTCGACCCTCTCAGTCCATGCTGAAAAATGCACATCAACAGTGAATAGCTGCATATTTACCATATGATGGAAGGAAGGTAATTGATAACGGAATTCGAAGATGATTGGGCCCAGGACACAGTCATAGAGTCATAGAGTGATATAGTGTGGAAACAGGCCCTTTGCACGAACTTGCCCACACTGGTCAATATGTCCCAGCTACACTTGTCCCACCTGCCTGCGTTTGGTCCATATCCCTCCAAACCTGTCCTATCCATGTACCTGTATCAGAATCAGAATCAGAATCACCCTTTATTCGCCAAGTATGTTTTGCAACATATGAGGAATTTCATTGGCCAGGTCAGTCATACAATTAAAAATAACAGATCACTCAAAAACACATTTTAACATGAACATCCACCACAGTGACTCCTACACTTTCCTCACTGTGATGGAAGGCGAAATAAAGTTCAAGTCTCTTTCCTTTGTTCTTCCTCGATTGTGGGCCTCAAGCTCCCGGGATGATCATGATTCCCGTAGCCGGCGTGTATGGGCCCTCCGCGTCGAGGCGATCAGCTCCGCATCGGAGGAATGTCAGCTCCCCAACGCCGGGCGATCGAACCTCGCGTCGGGGCTGGTAGAACCTTCCACGACGTTGGAGCTTCCCGACTGGCCTCTCCCGAGACTGCAAGCTATTGATGGTAAGTCCACAGGCCACAGTTGGAGGGATCCCAGGCAAGGGATCAGCTCTGATGTTAAGTCCACGCCCGCTGTGCCTCCGTTACACTTCGCATGATCTCCTTTACACCTCGCATGGTCGAAGGGTAAACCGTCTCCATGGTCTCTCCAAACTAATCTAAAAATTAAACTTATGTGCAAGCTACATAGCCCAAAACACAGCCAAAAATACGTCATATATCCCACCCACAATATAACGGGCACTCTAAAATTTAAAGGCACATGCCATCATCAATGACATGGAAAACAAGCCAAATGGCACTCCAAATATAACAAAAACTCAAAAAAAGGAACAAACAAAAACAGTGCAATAATAATAAGTCTGTTGTAATTCAGAGCTTATTTGTTGTCGTGTTTAATAGCCTGATGGCTGTAGGGAAGAAGCTGTTCCTGAACCTGGACGTTACAGTTCTCAGGCTCCTGTACCTTCTTCCCGATGGTAGTGGTGAGATGCAGGGGTGGAAATCTGGGAGGGGGGGAGGGTGGGGATATTATTGCAGTCCACATTATTGAGGAGATCCAGTATGGTTACAGCACTGGAGCAGCTTGGCTGGAGAAGTAGCTAATTCTGGAGTGCAAATTTTCATTATCACAGATGGCCTGTTAGTCGGGTCCCATAGGCTTTGTTGCACCCAGTTACAAAAATATGCAAAAATATATTTAATTTTAAGCTCTTTCAGCATTTAAAATTGGGATAATTATTATTTTGCAATCAGTAAAGTTCCCATCAACATATTGATGGCTCATTAGTGTTTTCTCTACATTTTGAGCATTATCTTACTTTGTTGAGGGGCCCTATTCTGTCTCTTATTAACCTTTTCCCTTAATGTACTTATTAAATCTCTTGGGGTTATCCTTAATATTATCTCAGAGCTCTCTCCTGACTCTTTTTTGCCCTGGATTCCTTTTTTACCACGCACCTGTTCCCCAAAACACATCCAGCGTTACACTTGATCCCAGCTGTCGAAACCTGCCCCATTCCTCCTTATTCTTGACCAGAGCCTCAAATATGTAAAATATATTTAATTTTAAACTCTTTCAGCATTTTAAATTGGGATTATTATTATTTTGTTCAGTATAGTTCCCATCAACATATTGAAGGCTCATTAGTGTTTTCACTACAAATTAAGCATTATCTTCTTTTGTAACTATCTATGTCAATGATGCTCTAGCAAGCACTGATTTTAAGTGCACATGAAGTGTAGAGTCATAGTCATAGAGTGATACAGCGTGGAAACAGGCCCTTCGGCCCAACTTGCCCACACCGGCCAACATGTCCCAGCTACACAAGTGTGAAAAAGCTACCCCGCAGATTCCTATTAAATCTTTTCCCCTTTACATGGTCCTCGATTCGCCTACTCTGGGCAAGAGACTCTGTGCATCTACCTGATCTATTCCTCCCATGATTTTATTCTGTGTGTACACTGTACACTGGAGTCTTTCAGCATTAACAGACAAGGAACCATGAGCTTGCCTAAACAAACTGAAAAGCTTTAAATCTTTCCACTCCTTACTCAATGTTCTTAAATTTCTCCTTTGTTGATAATGATTTTAGTGAGATGGTGTGCGTGTCTATCTCATAATGAAATTGGTAGATATCATTTATGTGTTTCGTTTACATCGCCATTTTTCTAAAGTGTGAAAATTGGTTCTTACTTTTCAATTAATTTGGAGATATCAAAACCGCAGGCAACAACAAAGAAAACACATTGAGGGCATTGGATGGCTGTTTTGATTAAGAGGATTTGTGCACTATTTTTTGCCAATTCTTTGCAGCAAATTTAAATTCAACAAATTGCACAACCCCAGGTTTCCATTTCAAGCACAGCATTGGATCTTAGTTACTGAAAGGATGAAATATGACACAAAATAGTTCAACAGAACCTAACTAAGCCAACAAAAAAATCAATATTGTACAATGTTTTACACAATATAAGGCCTTAAAATGGAATTTAAATGATTCTTCATATTATAGTCTACTGATTTACAAAGGAATCGAATACAAATTATGTTAAAGCAGAATCTCACTGTTACAGGAGCTAATCCAATTCCTAAAAGCAGCCAACGTAAATAAAAAGCAGCACAGCCAACAATAACAAAAAATACAACTGGTTACTTAATATTATAGATTTGTCAGTGTATAATCACTATCCTATGATAGACCAATCATAATGTATAATCACTATCCAAATAGACCACCAGGGGCTCCGAGGAGATGGATGCCTGCTGGCAGTCTGTTCGTTTTTTCTTTCTTTTTGTTATTTTTGAGTGCGTTAAAAGTTCGTTTTAATGTTCTTTGGTTTGTTTTATGTGGGGGGAGTAGGGAGGGGATCGGGGGAAATTTTTTTTCCATCTCTTACCTTCCTGGAGATGTGATCAAATTTCGGACCACATTCTCCAGGCTCTGCGGCCTACCATTGATGGAGCTGGAAGCCACCTCGGACTGTCGTAAGCCCCACTGCGTGGCGTGGACTTAACATCGGAGCTGATCCCTTGCTGGGTTCGCTCCCACCATGACCACTGCGGAATCACCATCAAGGGCTCGCAGTCTCGGGTGAGGCTAGTCGGGAGCTCCAACATTGCGGAAAGCTCGACCAACCCCGACACGAGGTTCGATCGCCTGGCGCGAGGGAGCTGACATCCCCCCGATGCAGGAGCTTGATCGCCTCGTCGCGAAGGGCCCGAACGCCACCAGCTACGGGAGTCAAGATCATCCCGTCAACGGGGGCTCGAGGCCCACGATGGAGGAAGAACAAAAGGAAAAGACTTGAACTTTATTTTGCCTTCCGTCACAGTGAGGAATGTGTAGGAGTCACTGTGGTGGATGTTCATGTCAAAATGTGTTTATTTGAGTGATCTGTTGCTTTCAATTGTATGACTGACCTGGCCAATGAAATTCCTCGTATGTTGCAAAACGTACTTGGCGAATAAAGTGTGATTCTGATTCTGATTCTGATGATCTTAAGGAATTAAACACTTTAACCAATTTCCAAACAGATAGTAGTCTACAATTTTGCTCTACTTTTTGATATGTACTGCTTGGAACAGATTATAACCATGCGTGATGGTGTAAAATGAGGATTTATTATCCTTTCCACTTCTGCACAAGTGACGGTTCAGCCATTGAATATTTTGAGCATTTATGTGTAATAATATTTTTATTAGAAGTAATCCATCATAACAACGGTATATAACAACTTTTCAAATACACAACCAACTTATTTCAATAAGTATACGAATGTTACGAGTAATTCTTATAAACTTCTATTTTTTTTTAAAGTAGAAAAAGAAAAGAATAGATTTTAATCAATAAGAATAGTGATTAAATTATAATTTTGATTATATAGAAAGAGAAGAGGGAGAGAGGAAAAAAAAATGTATATATTCTTATTATATGTATTTAATTAAAACAAAGTATTATATATATATTAAAAAAAAGAGAGATTATAGTATACATCTTAATAGTGAATAACACAATTTCTAATAGCGATATCAATAGAGACATGTATACAAATCAAAAAGAAAAACAGAAAGTTATTTTCACCTGATCCTGCCAGGTACCCATTGAGTTATGATACCAAGAACAGCTACCCCTTCAAATATTCTGTATATAGAGACCATATCTGTTCAAAGAGTTCGTAGTTGTCCATTAGGACAAATCTGATTCTTTCCAAATGCAACGTCTCCAACATTTCCACTGTCCACATTTTAATTGTGGGGGATAATGTTCCCTTCCAAAATTTCAATATTATTTTTTTCCCCATTATCAAACAGTAATCCAAGAAATTTCTTTGGTTTACTGTTAATATTAGATTTGAATCCGGAACTCCTAATATTATTAATTTTGGATCTGGGTCCAGTTTAATTTTAAGAACATCAGAGATGAACTCTAAAGATTTCTGTCCAATAAAAATTAAGTTTTATACATGTTACAAAACTATGCGTTAAATTAGCTTCCAAGTTCTGACATTCATCACAAAAAGGAGAAATGTTAGAATAAATTCTATTTAATTTCGTTTTTGAATAATGCAATCTGTGTAATAACTTAAATTGTATCAATATATGTCTAGCATTTAATGAGCAGCTATGTATACATTGTAGGCTTTCTTCCCAAGTTCCCTTTGTTATAGATAAACCTATTTAATTTTCCCATGTTTGTCGGTATATTTCCGAAGTTGGGATTTCCATATCCAAAATAGTATTATATATATACGCTATTAATTTTTCTGTATTTGGGTGTTTATTAAACAATTCATCTAATAATCGTTTTCTATTTTTATAGTCTTGCGTATTTGACTTAATATAGTCTCTAATTTGTAAATACCTAAATATGTTATTTGACTGCAATCCATAGATATCCTGTAACTCTTGAAATGAAAGAAATTTTCCTTTCTTGTAAAGGTGTTCTATCCTTTTAATTCCTAAATCATTCCAGTGTTTAAACCCCTTGTCCAATACAGAGGGCCTAAACAAGGGATTATTCATAATTGGCAAACAAAGTGACAAATTATCCATATGTAGGGTCTTAACTATTTGTTTCCAAATGCGTCTATTGCTATGAATTATGGGGTTGGCCCCATACATTTTTTTTTGTACTTCCCTTGGTGCAAAAAGAATCGAACCTACATCAAAAGGCAAACAGTCTTCCTTTTCCATCTTTAGCCAGCTTGGTTCATGATCTAAATTTACCAACCAAAAATTCATATTCTTAAATTACTGCCCAGAAATAATATAAGAAATTTGGTAGTGCTAGTCCACCATTTATTTTAGATTTACATAGATGTTTTTTACTTATTCGATGGTTTTTATAGTCCCAAATAAAACTATTAACCAAAATATCTATTTTTTTTAAAACATTTTAGGGAGATATAAAGGGATGGCTTGAAATAAATATAACAATTGTGGTAAAAAAATCATTTTTATAGCATTTATTCTACCGATCATTGATATAGGTAGTGTTTTCCAATATAAAATATTTTGTTTTAGTTTATTTAATAATTGAGGGTAATTATATTTAAATAGACAGTTATACGATTTAGGTACATTAATTTCTAGATATTTGAGTTTGTCCGTGACTATTTTAAGTGGGAATTGTTCTAATATATTTAATTTTATTCCAGTTATAGGCATAATTTCACTTTTATTCCAATTAATTCTATACCCAGAAAATGTACTAAACTTAGTTATAACATTAAATAGATTGGGAATACTAATCTCCGGTTTTGTAATATAACTTAAGATGTCATCTGCGTATAGAGATATTTTATTTGTTGTAGTTTTGGTATTATATCCATATATTTCTGGTTCTGATCTAATCATTTCAGCTAATGGTTCTATTACCAGAGCAAATAGTAATGGTGATAACGGGCATCGTTGTCTACAACCCCTAAAGAGATTAAATTTTGCTGTTAGTATTTGATTTGTTAATATTCTTGCAGTTGGATTCGAGTATATGATTTTTACCCATTTGGAAAATCTATCCCCCAGTTGAAATTTCTGCATTATTTTAAATAAATATGGCCAATCAACCTGATCAAATGCTTTTTCGGCATCTAAGGATATGACAGCTACTTCAATATCATTCACTCTTTTTGAGTACATGACATTGAATAGACGTCTCAGGTTATAGGATGAATAGCGTTTTGGAATAAAACCTGTTTGGTCATGATGTATTAATTTATTAATCACTAAACATAGCCTCCGAGATAAAATTTTAGTTAGTATTTTTTGATCAGTATTTAAAAGAGCTATTGCTCTGTATGATCCAGGGTCTTCCAAATCTTTATCAGCTTTAGGGATAAGTGTGATTGTAGACTCACTTAATGATTCTGGTAACTTTCCTTGTTCATAAGCATATTTATATATTGTATGGAAACATGGAGAGATCAGATCATGAAACGTCTTATAAAATTCAACACTTAAGCCATCAGGGCCTGCGGCTTTTCCGTTATTTAATTATCCAATTGATTCTTCAATATCTTTTACTGATATATCAGCATTTAACAAGTCTCTACCTTCCTGATCTAAACTGTTAATATGACATTCTTGTAGGAATGTCTCCATTCCATCTGATTGTCCTGCTAATTTAGATGAGTAAAGATTTTGATAATATTGTAAAAATGTATCATTGATATCTTTTGGTAAAGTCAATATTTCTCCTTGTTCAGATCTAATTTTATATATCATTTTCTCATCATCTAATTTTGAGCATTTAAATCCAGTTGTTTAGATCACTAGTGGGATCATGATGTTAGATTGGAATGCTTGGCTTCTATGTTGCCAAGTGTTCTCGATCGCCCTGGCTGCACTCAACAAGGAGTTGCTTTCAATGGTAAAGCTAAAAAATTAAATAGTACCTGAAGTAAGTACTCAGGGGTTGCTCACGGATGCAAGGCTGAAGGAGATAGATAGAAGAGGAAAGGTGAAGAGCATAAAGGGATTTGAGTACAAGTACTGAGGAATTATTTTAGTTTTGTTTAGTTTATTGTCACTTTTACCGAGTTACAGTGAAAAGCTTTTGTTGCGCGATAACCAGTCAGCGGAAAGTGGAATTTAATAGCATTAAATAGGTTTTCTTGGTTCACCTAACAGTTAATATCCAAGATGCAAATTTATTTGATGTGACTTCAGTTGAGTGTTTCCATGTTACATATGTAAATATGTGTTTTCTGGAAAAATGCAAATTATATCTAATTTTATGCATTTACTATGCGGAAATCCATTTAAATTAAAAATTTGAACTACCCGCAATAAATTACACTCCTCAGTCAATTTCTTTCTACAATTTTTCCCAGTGTTTTTCATTAATTTTACCAGTTGGTTACCATGTTGCTGGTTGACTTGCTTTGTTTGCTTAGATATTAAAACTGTGCAAATAATCATCATGACACTTTGTATAAATAGTCTCAATGTGAATCTGCTTGATTTAGCCTGCAAACATTGCAGTTCTATCTTCACAATCGTTCATTTAATGAAACAAATCTGGGCATACTGTTCTCTATTCAATCAAATTCTCTACATGCTTACTTTAAATCCATTATTCCAGACTGTTATTGCTTATTGGAAACTTGCAAACCATGGAGCAAAATTGCATAGGAGTAGCCTTTTGTTTTTTTACTCACTTTCACTAAAGCTTTATTGAAGCTATGATTTATCTACTTACTACGGTAGCAACCTTTCAACAGCAACCCTACATCCACCCAGTTTTACAAGAAAACAGTAAATAGCCTTAATCATGTAAATATATATTTAGCCAACAATTTTAACTAAAAAGAAACTGTGAATGTGTGAACGTTTTCTCAGCTTCAGAAAAGCTGGTTATTTTTCCCCCCAAATTTAAATGCATTGCTGACTTGCTGTTGGGCTGAATACAATTGTTTTTAAATTATTTGCATCACTGCTCTAACAAAAACATATTCAGGATCTGACTTATTCCACATGATTTCCAATTTAAATTCTTCCCTACATTCTTGGAGCCACCAGAACAGTGTAAGCCTCTGTGGTCATTGACCTGCATTTCTGGCATTCTTTTTGTTTTCTTGCAACTTGTCTGTTGGAAGTCAGATCAACTTTCCTTTCCTTGGCATTAAGTCAAGATCAATCATTTTCAGATGAGAATCCATTATCATTATTTCAAAGTTCCAACCAATTACTTTGTTAAGGAGAACCGTAAGATTTGGCACCAAAACCCTGTAAGATATCATTATTGTTTACTTGAAGATACATTAAATCATTCCAATCAACATTTGGATTTTAATTTTAATAACCCCAGCAGCAATCAGCATATTATTTCATTTTCAATTTCCAGCAGAAGCAAAGTCAGTTTACAGCCCCTACCTGCAAGCCATGATTGGCTTCCTGACACAATATCTGAATAAAGGCAATAATGACCAACAGCAAAGTCTTGTGATGCACAAGTGGTTCCCTCTCTTCATTTGTTGTGGATTTATGGCTTTTCTTTAAACATGTTTTTTTTTTAAGACTTTGGTCAGGCCAAATTAAGTATTTCACTTTCCTCCAGGGATTACCGCTTGTGCTGCAAAAATGCCCAAGTAGGACTAGTCGGATGACCTAGTAGAGAGAGTTAGATTTAGCTCTTAGGGCTAATGGAATCAAGGGATATGGGGAGAAAGCAGGAACAGGGTACTAATTCTGGATGATCAGTCATGATCATATTGAATGGCGTTGCTGGTTCAAAGGGCCGAATGGCCTCCTCCTGCACATCTATATATTACTAATATATTCTCTCTCCTGAAGGCCATGCCCCTTCCGGAGGGACTATAAAACCCAGAAGTGTTGAGTGCCTCAGTCAGTCTCTGCAAGATGGGGGAGCGAGAGGGTCACGTCTCTCAGTCTGAGTTGTGAATAACACTGAACACATGTCTACTAAACTGTGAGTGGTTTTACTGATCTGTTAGTGCCCTTAATGTGGTTTGAAAATATAGTTTGGAAATGCTAAAGCTGCGTTGCCTTTGGTTTGGAAATGCTAAAGCTATGTTGCCTTTGGTTTGGAAATGCTAAAGCTGTGTGACTTTGGTTTGGAAATGCTAAAGCTGTGTTGCGTTTGGTTTGGAAATGCTAAAGCTGTGTTGCCTTTGGTTTGGAAATGCTAAAGCTGTGTTGCCTTTGGTTTGGAAATGCTAAAGCTGTGTTGCCTTTGGTTTGGAAATGCAAAAGCTGCGTTGTTTGGAAATGCTAAAGCTGTGTTGCCTTTGGTTTGGAAATACTAAAGCTGTGTTGCCTAATTAAAGTTGCCTTGCCTAATTAAAGTTGTCTTGCCTAATTAAAGTTGCCTTGCCTAATTAAAGTTGCCTTGCCTTCTATATAATTAAAAGTCTAATCTTGACCACTTCCTGTTTGCGCTTTATTTTGATTTTAGAAAAAAACGCTACCACGTATGGCTGTAATTTTTGGCCATCTTACTCAGAGTCCCCCACCGCTCATCAGGTGCCGAGGATTTTTCCCATCAATGAAACATAAAAGAGTTATTAGTGTTTAGAAAATGTTGAGATTCTCTCTCCTGTCAATCACGCCATGAAGGCCACGTCCCTTCTGGTGGGAGGGGAGGAGGGACTATAAAACACAGAAGTGTGGGCGTGGCTCAGTCTGTGCAAGATGGAGGAGGGAGGGATCACGACTCACTGTCTTTAGTGGCCTTGCACCCTGCTTGAAATGGTATGAAACTGCACTTGAATGTGGTGGCCTTGCACCCTGCTTGAACTGGTAAGAAACTGCACTAGAATTTGGTGGCCTTGCACCTTGCTTAAAATGGAATTTCAAGGAATAGCCGTGAGTCAACTGCCAACTCACCAGCCGTGAGTGAGTGAGCTGCCAGCATAACAGGCTTGAGTGACTGAGCCGCCTGCCCAAGAATCCATTCGGCCCACAATGTCCATACTAGCCCTCTGGAAACCAGTCCCTTCAGCCCACAAACCCATACTAGTGCTCCAGAAAGCCCCCCACCAATATTGAAATTGGTGGAGAGGTGGAATATTGCGTTGGGGGACCAGCCCTCCCGTGTGATGCTGGGACCCAATGGGTCCCACTTAGTATTTTCTATGTTTCTATGTTTCTATCAATGCAGATATTGCTGTTCCGTGGTGGTTCTCCTGTTGTGAATCTGTGCTGCTTCTATATGCTGCAACAAGCCAATATTAGAAACAATCAAACTGAGGGATGCTGGTGCTGGGGAGTGCAGTATCTGAAAATGCTAGAATGTTTCAATAGGTCAGGTAGCATTTGTAGAAAGAAAAATAGGCAAAGTTCAGGTCCAGGACCACTCATTAGAACTCCAATGAGTGATCTAAGAAATGAAATTAAGATTTTCAGGTTACATTCAAACTATATCCTAGAGCACTGTCTACCAATGTACAATCTACACAATTATTCAATACACACAACTGAAAATCATTTTCTGATCAGTCACTGTGTACAGGAAACTATTTAATCATCATATTTCGTGGAAATAAATTGTAACCCGAGGTGGCACTACATGAAAGTCTAAGAACACTTTATTGAATGATTATCCTTGAGAGAACCAAATGAACCTGCTTCTATTTCTATGTTGTTATTCCATACAACAGGACTAAAGGGTCTGTCCCACTTGGCAATTTTTTTCGGTGACTGTCGGCATCATTGACTGACGTATCAGGTCACCGCAAAAGTTGCAGCGTGATGCAGCGTGACGTGGCAGTGACGCGGCATGATGACGTATTGACGCATGGTGTTTACTCAAGTGTCGCAACATTTTTTTTGGTGCTGCTGGATTTTGAAATGTTCAAAATCTTTTGGTGACCCTGATATGTCAGTCCCGTTAGATGTATGTTTTTTGGTTTTAATTTTTATTATTTTTTAGCTGTGTATATGTGGGGGGGAGGGAGGAAACCGTTAAATCTCTTCTCTGTACGGGGACCCGACCTTTTCCCTGTCGGGTCTCCGGTGTTATTGGTTCTAACATCGTGGATCCGGCGGTGGCCTCCAACCGTAACCAACCTGAGGGCTCCAGTCGCGGAGCCTGCGGACTCGCCATCGCGGAGCTGGCCAACTTCGGAGCGGGGATAGCTGTGGTGGCGGGCGGCTACAACCCGACTTCGGAGCTTCAGCGGCTCCGTCCCCAGGCCCGGTGGACAGGAACTTCGGGAGCTCGCAGGTCCCTGGTGGGAGACCGCTTTTCAGAGCTCCCAGAACGGCAGCTTCTCCCGCCGGATCACTGTGTTTAAATGAATCGGAGCGGGGCCTAACATTGCCTTAAACGGCCGCAGGACTTGCCATCTCCCACCAGGGGCTTTAACATTGTGAGCCGCAGTCGCCTCGACGCTTCAGTTGGATTGCTAGACCGCAGGAGAAGAACAAAGAGAAGAGATAAGACTTTTGCCTTCCATCACAGTGAGGGGGTGTTGGAGATCCACTGTGATGGATGTTAGTGTAAATTGTGTTAAGTGTGTGTCTTGTTTTTTTTGTAATGTCATGACTGCAGGAATTAAATTTTGTTCAAACCTTGTCTGTTTGAATGACAATAAATGGCATTCTATTCTATGCTATTCTAAGAGATTTGCCATCTAATTTACTCAAACCAAGGTACCAGCATCACAGATTTCTAAATGATGACATTACCTGCTTTAGCAATGGTCACTAAAAAATAAATATTCACAGGACTTCAAGAGAATTCTCCTTTGAAGTGTTGCTTAGGATTCCCTTGTTTCTTTCTCTGAGACAAAGCATGCACTCAGTAGTTCAACAGTTCCTCAAAGTTGCACTGAAATGCGAGTGTATATTATCTGCGAGTTCAGAATGTTGCAGTTGGAATTAAACCAATAGCTTCTTTGCCAGAGTTTTGACTGTTAACCATGAGCCAAGGCTAAAATCAATGAGAGATGAATAACTATTCAATAATGTATTAATCTAATTGTAATGTTCAACCATATTGCATTTCTTCATGAAATGGCAAAAAGTAAAGCAAAATTCAGGTTATTTTTGTACATTATACATTAATAGGTTATGTGTTTTATTCAGTGATCTATAGAGAAAAGTCACAATGACCTCGTATGGTTTCTCTGGTGGGAAACAGTGAAGAGAAGCCAAAGTCAAAGAATAGATCTTGCATGGCAACAGGATCTTACATCAATTGAATGCCATTATGTGGTGGACGAAAGTGAACTCACATAAAGGCTGGAAAGACTTTGACATAATGCGTCCTAACTTGGCCAACTGTCAAATCTATTCAAGACATTGAATGTTTGAATTTAAATTGTTGAGAATAGTTAAAATATTCAAAACATTTAAATTAACTCAAAAATAGAAATCAATGGACAAGAACTTCCTGTGTTTGTTCTAACCTGGCTTAGGATAAATCACCAGGAAGTCAAAGATTATGGTAAGAGAATAAACAAAGTTGTGCTCAGGTCAAGATTGATTCAGCCATTGTTGCTTTAATGGCAGAACAGGCTTGATTGCTTTCTCATACTCTTACTTATTGTGTTTTTATGTTTAAGCACATTTCCAACCAAACGTCATTGTGAACTTCCCCAACTTTGTGGTCTCACAATGGACTAGTGTTGAAAAGATGTAAAAATAATCTAGGGCTACCAGGAACTTCAGGGCTGAAGAATGCTCATAAGGATATCCAATCACTTCCAGCTGCATAGGAAGTAAGGCGCAGTTGCATTAGTAACTACTAATATTTCCCTATACATTCTGTATCTACACGCTACACTTTTAACTTGGGGTTAGCAGGTTATTGGGCTCTCTGAGGAGCAAACGGGAGGCAGAAGGGGTCATAGACTGAAGTTTAAGGGAGGTGGTAACACCACAGGTTTAGCCAGATACACTGGTATCTGCCAGGAGGAGCAAGCAGGAAGATCAGAAGTGGCTATTCCTCTCTCTGACATGTATATCTGATACGGTGGGCGAAAAGGAAAAAGCTACAACAGTAGCAAGTAGCCACATCAGTGGCATCAACAACTGGCTCTATGGTACGGCAGGGTACATCAAAGTCTAGGTCAACAGTAGTGACATGGACGCAAGAGATAGCAGATGCTGAAATCTTGAGCTGAAAACAGCTCAAGTGCTGGAGGAACATGGAAGCCAAGCAGCATCGGTGGAGGGAATAGACATGAAATTTCAGGTTGGGACTCTTCTTCAGACTGATGGAGTAGTGGGGAGAAAGCTGGAAAAGAGAGTCATGATTATGGTAAAGCATAGCAAGTAATAGGTAGACAAAGGTAACTTGTTGTTATTGGAGGTCAACAAAAATGTTGGAGAAATTCAGCGGGTGAGGCAGCATCTATGGAGCGAAGGTATAGGTGACGTTTTGGGTCGAGAGATGGATGGCGATAGTGACAAAAGCTGGAGGTGAAAAGGAGACAAATAGCCAGGGGCACAGATGGGTAGTTCTGTGGTCATGAGTAAGACTCCAGGATGGTATGTTGCTTCTCTGGTGTCAGGGTCATGGATATCACAAAGTGGGTGCAGGACATTCTGAAAGGGAGAGTGAGCAACCAAAAACTATGGTCCATATTGTTACGAACAACAGTTAGGAAGAGAGATGAGGTTCTGTATCGAGAATTTTGGGAGTTGGTAGAAATGTAAAGTGTTATATATTAAGCAGATATAGTGCCCAGCCTTCTGTAAAAGAACTGCATTTATCTTCATACTTCTATTTTCTCATTACTTTTGCCATGTTAATTTCTATGCCCATAGCAGGAGATACTAATGTCCACAAGAGGAATGCAGATGATAGTTCAAAGAATACTAATTATTTTTATCACCCAAATGTTAGCAGCATGCAGTGGGAGTCTTTCTATACTCTCTGTGATCTAGTTTAATAAAATGCAATGTTCTAACAAATTAGATGTCTTGATGGGCTATAAGCTGCATGTCATAGAGACACTTATGACACAAGAGTTATGCCTAAAAGTCACAGCTTTAAACCCAATGACATGTTTCAGCCCCAACCTCACATGGATACCTCCAATATACATTGTAACACCATTCAATTTTCTACACCAATAATTAGGGCGGTACGGTGGCACAGCCAATGCCGTAGTGCTCTAGCCTTAAGGACCTGTCCCACTTGGCGATTTCTTTGGCGGCTGCCAGCGTCATTGACTGACATATCAGGGTCTCCAAAAGATTTTGAACATTTCAAAATCCAGCGGCGACAAAAAAATGTTGTGACATTTGAGGAAACACTGAGCGTTAATATGTCACCGCCGCGTTACGCTGCAACATGCCGCATCACGCCGCGACTTTTACGGTGACCTGATATGTCAGTCAATTATGTTGTCAGCCGCAGAAAAAAATTGGCAAGTGGGACAGGTCCTTTACAGTGCCAGAGTCCTGGGTTCGATCCTGACTATGGGTGCTGTCTGTATGAAGTTTGTACATTCTCCCCATGACCCACGTGGGTTTTCTCCAGAAGCTATAGTCTCCAAACATGTACAGGTTTGTAAATTGATTGGCTTGGTAAAAATTATAAAT
Source organism: Okamejei kenojei (assembly GCA_035221665.1). Taxonomy (NCBI): domain Eukaryota; kingdom Metazoa; phylum Chordata; class Chondrichthyes; order Rajiformes; family Rajidae; genus Okamejei; species Okamejei kenojei. Next base: position 41,002,969 of record CM069132.1, read on the forward strand.
TGTTCCCAGTGTGTGTAGGACAGTGTTAGTGTGCATGAATTGCCGGTTATCGAGGACTCGGTGGGCCCTGTTTACGCTCTGCATTTCTAAACTGATTATATTTCTGCTCTGCATGAGGTTACCAGTTTACTGCCATTGTTGTAGCAGTTTGGCTGCTTTTTCCAGTTATTCTTTGTGACAGAATGGAGGGAACCCTAACTTCAGTCACACAGCATGCTTAATACCACCAGACAAGATGCATTTATTCCATCAGTATGGGAATCCTTTGGATACAACTCCCACAGCCACAATTAACACAGTTTCCAGCAACCAATCTAAAGTAAAGTGCAAATACAGAGTGAGTGAAATCAGATGCTGTATGCACACATCAAACACAAAAACACATCATGCAGGTGCTAACTATTATCGATTTTAAATATTAATCTATGTAAATAATTTACAGAAACAGTGACTGAAGCCAAAGGAGACTTCAGTCAGAGAATTAAGACGTTCCCATGCAACAGCAGAGGCAGCTATAAAGGAGATGTCCGTCCACCATGTAATCTTCCTGGTAGATGAAAAAGTTGTGCTTCATCAGTCAAGTGAAAATACAACTTTGGAGGTTCATTTATAAAATAGGTAAAACAGACTTACTGTTGATGTTGACACATTGAACTTCTGGTGTTTGGATTCCTGGTCCACATTCACTGCCATTGTCAGGTAAGCATTCACCCAATTTCACAATCTGCCAGCTATAACAGGATGGGTCATCACAAAGGATAGCTTCATGTAAGTGTGGACAGTTCCCAATCCCACCAGTGGGCTCATTGGTAATTTGTCGTTTCCGCAATTTAAATCCTATAAGAAGGCATAAATTTACATTTCACTTTTCTGTTCACAAAATGTAAAGCAGTCATGAGAAAGAGACTAATATATATCTAGTCTAAGCAATGGCTTGTGAACATTTTCTTTTAAACTCGATGCCCAAGGAAAGCCTTCAACAGGATCAGTAATTCCACAGCCTCATAAAGGGGAATATTTTCAAATGGACAGCTTTACTTAGTTTTAGTCAGTAATTTAAACTCAAAATATCTGCACTGATTAACTTAAAGGTTGCCTGGGTACATTTGCTTTTATTAGAATTTCATCAATGCATTCAATTGCATTATGTTAAAATTAACACAAAGATAGAGTTCTTTGAAAACAACCTGAAAACAACAAGTTTGAAGACAGGTCCCGACCCAAAACGTCACCTATCAATGTACTCTAGAAATGTTGACTGGCGTGCTGTTACTCCAGACTTTTTTCTGAATAAAATACTTACTTTATTTGTAATTTAACTCTTCTATTACTCCTACCTCAGAAAATGTTTACAATGCAGGTTCCAAAATAGGAGGCGATTTCCACCGTGCACCAGCTGATTGGAGAATTTTAATTTATAAATGTGCATAAATTTACTAAATGTAATCACACTGAGATCTACCATGAAATTGAGAAAAATAGTATGGAGAATAACAATACAGAAAAAGTCCTATATATATATTTGAAAACTACTGTTTCATATCCAACCTTTATATTCCCCAATATGCAATTCAAATTCTTACAAGCAATACCTGAAATGCTTGTAGCAATTGAGACACATGAGGCTGGAATCTAGATCAAAAAAACAATCAGAGGGGGAACGCAACAGATCAGATGACATCAGTGGAGGCAAAGGGACATTCAACATTTTGAGTCGATACCCTGCATCTGCTGTGATGCTGGGTTACGACCTGAAGCACCAACTAGCCCTTTGCCTCCACCTAATGCTGCCCAATTCACCGAGTACCTCCAGCAGTTTTTTTATGCCTTTTGTTAAAATTATAGATTCAACTTGCCTTTTTTTCCTTGCGGATCCTGGCAGCTTTCATAGGTACATGGTCCCCAAGCAGTCCAGGATGATACTTGACATTCAATGGGGCAGGTTATTTGACACATTTGTGTGGTGCTTGGTGTGGGTCCAGTGCACATCTTGTTATCAACAGGTTTTGAAGCTGGTAATATAAATAAAATGAGATGTATGTTAATTTATAACAAGTAAAAATGGCTCTTTTAATAACCTGAATTTATCAACAAAAAAAACTTATTTAAGTGTACTTTGAATGGTGAGTAGTAACTTAATCTTGTGAGTGGATCTGTTTATTTGCTTCTGGAATGGTTGATTTGCAAAAATTCCCATTAAAGTAATTACCTATGACCACTATAGTTCACTGCTAAAAATCTAATAAAGAAGAGGACTTTGGCATTGATGATGCTCTTGGATAGGCATATGAATATGCAGGGAATAGAGGGATGTGGATTATGTGCAGGCAGTGAAGAGTTGGTCTTGTCATCGTGTTTACCACATACATTGTGGGCTGAAGAATATGCTCTTGTGCTGTACTGTTCTATGGTCATTTGCATCAGTGCAATAATGTTTATCCATCTGATAATTTTGCTTTAATTTAGTTTTAGTTATTCTTCAACACAATCAAGAATTGCAAACATTCTCCACATCCTTGGATATAAAAAAATCTCAGGTTTCCTGACGGTGGAGGAGGATGCTTCTTAATATCCTTTCAACAATGCTCAGGATAAGTGGCATGTGGTGACAGGAGAGAAAGAGGCTTTTGGATGATCTTCCACTACTTTTTCTCTCCATAGAATTCACTGTATGATTCCCCTCTTTATAGGTATGAAAAGCCCCAACAAGGCTTAGAACATCCAATAAACATAATCATAATCATACTTTATTAGCCAAGTATGTTTTGCAACATACAAGGAATTTGATTTGCCATACAGTATTACCAATAAAAAAACAACAAGACACACAAAATACATTTTAACATAAATATCCACCACAGTGACTCCTCCACATTACTCACTGTGATGGAAGGCGATAAAACAAGTTCAATCTCTTCCCTTCTTTGTCCTCCTGTGGTCGGGGGCCTCGAGCCTTCCGTTGAAGGAACGATCTTGGCTCCCATAGCCAGCGGTTGGGCCCTCCGCATCGGGGCGATCAAGCTCCCGCATCGGGGGGATCCTCGGGTCAGAGCTGGTAGAACCTTCTGCGACTTTGGAGCTTCCCGACAACAGTCTCTAGCCGAGAATGCGAGTTCCTCGATGGTGAAATCCACAGGCCGTGGTTGGAGCGTCGATCCCAGGCAAGGGATCGCAGGCTCCGATGGTAAGTCCACAGCCCCACAGTGGGGCTCAAAGTCAGTCTCGAGCAAGGCTGCAGGCTCCATGATGTTAGGCCATGGAGCGACCGGAGATACGATCAGGAAAACAATTGCATCTCCGGCAAGGTAACAGATTGAAAACAAGTTTCCCCGACCCCCTCCCCCATCCCCCACATAAAACAAACCAGAGAATTTTAACACATACTTTTTAAAACACACTAAAAATAACAAAAAAGACGAAAAGACAGACAGACCGTTGGCGAGGCTGCCATCGCTGACGGCGCCACCCGGTGTTTTTTAACAAGCTAAAATTTGCCGAATAAATATTATAATAATGACTATATACCAAAGCTGTGGAGCACTTCAGCAATGGATGTGAAAGCATTAAGTGCAAGACTTCCTAAAGATGTTTTGAGGCCTTGAAAAGCTTAAAATCTGTATTAATATAATGAAATTCAACTTGAATGGGTAAATTACATTGGTCATTGACAGAGGAACTCCAATTGCAATCAAAGATTAAAAACAATCTTCTTTGGGGAAACAGAATGTCATGTCGAGCAACACAAACCTCCAGGAACAGATCCAGCATTGTTATTGTCAATTACAGGAGTTGGCAACTCACCCTGGTTGTAAATAGAGTCATGCATGGATGATACATTCATATTATCAGTGTTTGGGAATTTTGCTGCAGGAAACATGAAGATCTAAGAGAGTAAAATATTGTTGCCATTACCAAAGTCAAGGTTAGATGTTTTACTGTGCACTGAATATCACAAAAGAAATTAGCCAAGGCATTCCATGCACTGATACCTACGAGCAACTTCCAAATGAGTAGATACCTTGCATTAAATAAATACAATCCTTAAATGTAATGATGTACATTTAAGGAATGCTGAAGTGGTCTTAAATTATTGATAATGTTGTCTCTACAACCACATACCATTAATGAAGCAGAGACGTTCTATAGACTCATTGCCAAAGATACTTATGTAAATTTTACACTATTGTAAGATTTCCTTGGCCAATTGTGCTGATCTGATGTAACCATTCCTAAAGCCACAAAAAAAACTGATATTGCAAAATCAACCCCATTGGGACAACAGGGAACTGCCATATGCCAGGGTGGAAAGGTAACTTATAGGAATTAATGGTGTCATGTACATAGTTAGAGAAAACATTTGTACTGTAATATATAAATACCCACACTACATACCCACACACACACACAGTACACATACACACAGTATACACGCACACACACATATATATATATATATATATATATATATATATATATATATATACTAGACCAAGTGCAGACAAAAGTTAATTATGTGCTCTTTAGCATGATACACCCTCCACACGCCTCAAATTACTCAAATACTGCACAACAAAAATACATAATAATTCACAATCTAATGATGCTAATAAGATAGCAAATTCTAATAATTCACCATCTTATTATTCAGACATCCTGATGGCTGCACATGTTGGTCACCCGGTGACATTTCTCACACTCTTTCTAAACTTACTGTAGTCCCATTGCCAAGCTCTTTTTAAACTTATCAAGATCCTATTATTCCTGCTTCCTTTAAACTTGTTTACTGTGCTGCCTTCATACTCACTGGCGTCCTGTTTCCTGTCCTTTTTTAACTTACCACATTCACAGGAAAAACTATTATGTTACTGTGTAACATTTTTTAAAAAAAATAATTAAAAACCTGCTAGGGTAATAATAGGAGTAATATTCAAAAGTAAGCAAATTTGCAAGGCCTGGCACCATAGATCCAAGCTTGCAGGAATTCAGAGGCCCCATAGCAGAAACGTCCACGTCGCGGGGCTGGAAAATGGAAGTATCCCGAGCTAATTCTGCTACCACCATCTTCTATTGCAGACAGTGATGGCTCCCACTGATGGTTGCTGGAAGCTCTCATCCTTTTCAAGATGGATGATGACAGCGATGTCAACATTTGAAACATTGAAGATGGACACGAAAGAAGAGGAAGGAATTCTGAGTATTACTGTATTGTTACTGTACTTCAAGCCTGACTTCTTGAAGGTGCTGGGGATCTGGTTCGGGGGGGCTGAGGCATGTAACAAAAATTGGCTGGAGCGGATAGCCAGGGTGGGGAGGAAGCTGGAGCTGTGGAGGCAACGCTCCCTCTCCATAACGGGAAAGAATTTGGTCATCAGGTGTGAGGTGCTCTCGGGGCTGCTGTACTTGACACAAGTGTGGCCTGTCCCTCCCTCATACACCACAGGGATCACCCGGGCCATCTTCCAGTTCATCTGGGGGTCGAGGATGGACCGGGTGCGACGGGCCACAATGTACAAGTCGGCAGACAACGGGGGTAAAAGCATGCCCAACGTCGCCCTCATTCTGATGGCCACCTTCGTGTGTGGCTGCATCAGGCGGAGTGTAGAGCCAAGGCACGTGGGCACCAAGTGTCACTACCTGCTGAGGTTCTACCTGTCCCCGGTGTTGAGAAGGATGGGCCTGGCGCAGGTGCCACGCAATGTGCCAGTCAGCTGGACATTGCCGCCCCATCTGTCGTCGGTGGAAGGGTTCTTCCGGACCAACCCCTTTGACCACATGTCCATCGGGCAGTGGTCAGCACAGAATGTCCTGCAGGCACTGCAGGGAAAGGGCTCTATGGACCCAGTGGCGTGGTTCCCTGAGCAGACTGCCCAGCTCGTCTGGCAAAATGCCTCATCGCCAGAACTCACCAACAAGCACCAAGACCTGGCTTGGCTGGCGGTGAGGGGAGCCCTCCCAGTCAGATCCTTCCTGCACCGTCGGAACCTCACTGCCAGCGCACGCTGCCCTCAGGACGGCTGCTATGGCGAGGAGACGGTTGCCCACCTCTTTACAGAGTGTGGGTTTGCTAAAAGAGTCTGGAGAAAAATGCAAGGGTACTTACGCTTTATCCCGAACAGCTCCGTCACAGAGGACTCGGTGATTTACGGACTGTTCCCAGGGACACATTCAGAGGCTGACATCGAGTGCTGCTGGAGGGTCATCAACTCGGTAAAAGACGCCCTTTGGTCTGCCCGAGCATTGTTCACCACCCAGCAGAGCGAGATGTCCGTCAGGGAATGTTGCCGACTGGCCCGCTGCAGACTGCAGGAGTACGTGCTGAGGGACGCACTGAAGCTCGGTGCAGCCAACGCCAAGGCTCGGTGGGGAAGGGCCACAGTCTAACGCCCTTCCGCTGCTGGACATGGGGGGTACGGTATGGTGGAGACGCCCCTCAATATAAGGGAAGGTATCCCACGCCACTGTGGCACGAGTGGGGGACTGATTTGTGGAAATTTGGGGGAAAGAAATGTCTAAACTGTATTGATCTATTGTACACCTCCGAAAATGTCGGATGGATTTTCCGCAAGGTTAATGTATTGTATATATTTATCATTCGAATAAAGTATATTTTGAAATTTAAAAAAAAAAATTGTTACTGTATTATTTTGTGTAACAAATTTATCAAAGATAAATGCAGATGAGAATCACTGTTAATTGAGGAGAGAAAACATAAGTAAAGACCTAAATGGATTTCACGCAAGAAAAATAATTGGAGAATCAATGAAAATGTTCAGGCGAATTCGAAAAGTGGAAAATAAGCAGAATGCAAAACAGTGTTAACAGTGCACAAGAGATTTCAGAGAATTTGCAAGGAGCAATAGAACAAACTGCTGGACAAAATCAATGGGTCAGGCAGCATCTGTGGACAGATCTCAGCTCTCGACCCAAAATTGGCGACTGTCACTTTGCTTCCACAGATCCAGGCTGGCCCACTGAGACCCACCTTTATTTTCTACCAGATCCCAGCACCTGTAGTGTCTTGATTCTCCACAGATGCTGAGGTAGGGAGGGAGGAGGGAAGAAGCATGGGAGAGAAGATAGAGCAATACTCGTATAATGCGAGGAGATTTGCATCACTTTGAACTGTTTAAAATAATTTAATAAATGTGATTTAGCAACAGATGGGGAGCATTTAACTTTGTGTAACAGTGTTACAAAAAGGAAAGCAAATATTCTGACTTCAATGGAAACACACAAATGATTCATTATCACTTATTTTACAAAATGCTCAGTCAATTTGATCTATTCCAATGTGTGATTAATCCTAAATGGCACTGAAGGTTCTCAATAAATTAATATATGGGTGCTCCAGGAGCCAAGCCGTGATAGGTTCTAGAGTATCAACTATATCCCAACGGATAAGATTCTTCAGACTAAAGGTCCAGGAGGAGTCATGAAAAAACTGCAACACCCATATTTACAACTCAATACCTACAAATCTTCATAAGAACATAAGTGATAGGACTGGAATTAGGCCATTCAGCCTATCTAGTCTATGCCATTCTATCATGGCTGATCTCTCTCTCTTAACCCCATTCTCCTGTCATCTCCCCATAACCTCTGATACCCTCGTACTAATCAAGAATCTATCTATCTCCGCCTTAAATATATCCATTGACTTTACCTCCACAGCCTTCTGTGGCAAAGAATTGCACAGATTCACCACCCTCTGACTAAAGAATCTTACGTTGCAATAGAGAGGGCAATAGAGTAGAATTGCTTAATCTATGTAACACAGAAATGTGTAGGATAGAAATCCATTATAGCATCTTCACTGAAATCTTAACTGTTTCTCTTTCCACAGATGCTGTCTGATCTGCTGAGTTTTTCTAGCATTTTCTGCCGTTTCAATAATTTTTAACAAATCAGGCAGATTATCAGCGTCTGCACTTTTTTTTGATTCATGACCTCGAAGCAACACAACTGTTTAAAAATAATGTATGCAAAAAAAAAATTCCATCTTTGCCACCTTCAAAAATAAATGTGCTATAGATTATGCATTCCAAAGTGATTGACAGAAGTGGTGCAATACTAGGCATCCCCTGCTTCTGAGACAGAATCTCTGAAATAACATAATCAATACTATGTAAATTCCTGGATAGAGATATAAAGCCTTATACAAACAGCATTTGCTATTGAACAATGTGAAGTCTGAAAGTGAGGGAAATTATTCACTGTGCAAGCAATTTATTTGGTTTTCTTCTGTAAAACCAAGAACCAATAGCTCTGAAATTATCTTGGTTCATGATTAGAAAACCTATCCAGTGCATATATGTGTTTAGTTTCATGGTCACTATTTTAACAGACATAATTAACCTTTAATAAAATAACAGAAATATTACATTGATGCCAGTGGTTTGCGTGTCTCTTTATTCAGGATAATTTAAGGGACAGTGTATTGTTCATAGAATTGACTATGCCTGCCAGCAGCAGAATGTGATGTGACATCCAAGCCATTTATAAATTGGTGACAAGGGGAAATGGAGCATCCTTTAATAAAATTTAAAAAACCCAGGAGGGCTTTTTTATTTATATATGAACTTTAACAGTCTGAACTGTCGAAGCAGAAAATCTTGCCCGTGCTCAAGTTGTATTGTAAGAGTTGTCTCTTTAAAAAACATATATATCATGGAATAATACAGCTTGGAACAGACCATTCAGCCTGCTGAGACCACATTCACTATCAACTAACATTAACAGTAATCCTAAATGTTCTTAAATTGCCCGCATTCTCATCAACCTTAGCAAAATTCTGCCACTCACCTGCGCACAGCAGTTAATTTGCATATCTTTGGATGTGGAAGGATGTCAGAACATCCAGAGGAAGCCTGTGCAGTTACAGAAAATGTGAAAACACCTAACAGACAGGACCTGAGGTCAGGATGCTGTAGCTAGGTCTCTGGGGGTGAAACTACTAGCAGTGCCACAGTTTCGCACATGTTAGAAAGATAGAAACGTAGAAATTAGCTGCAGGTGTAGGCCATTCGGCCCTTCGAGCCTGCACCACCATTCAATATGATCATGGCTGATCATCCAACTCAGTATCCCGTACCTGCCTTCTCTCCATATCCTCTGCTCCCCTTAGCCACAAGGGCCACATCTAACTCCCTCTTAAATATAGCCAATGAACTGGCCTCCACTACGCTCTGTGGCAGAGTGTTCCAGAGACCCACCACTCTCTGTGTGAAAAAAATCCTTCTCATCTCAGTCATAAAGGACTTCCCCCTTATTCTTAAGCTGTGACCCCTTGTCCTGGACCTCCCCAACATCGGGAACAATCTTCCTGCATCTAGCCTGTCCAACCCCTTAAGAATTTTGTAAGTTTCTATAAGATCCCCTCTCAATCTCCTAAATTCTAGAGAGTATAAACCGAGTCTATCCAGTCTTTCTTCATAAGACAGTCCTGACATCCCAGGAATCAGTCTGGTGAACCTTCTCTGCACTTCCTCTATGGCAATAATGTCCTTCCTCAGATTTGGAGACTAGAACTGTACGCAATACTCCACGTGTGGTGTCACCAAGACCCTATACAACTGAAGTAGAACCTCCCTGCTCCTATACTGAAATCCTTTTGCTATGAAAGCTAACATACCATTCACTGCCTGCTGCACCTGCATGCCTACTTTCAATGACTGGTTCACCATGACATCCAGGTCGCGCTGCATCTCCCCTTTTCCTAATCGGCCACCATTTAGATAATAGTCTGCTTTCCTGTTTTTGCCACCAAAGTGGATAACCTCACATTTATCCACATTATACTACATCTGCCAAATATTTGCCCACTCACCCAGCCTATCCAAGTCACCTTGCAGTCTCCTAGCATCCTCCTCACAGCTAACACTGACCCCCAGCTTAGTGTCATCCGCAAACTTGGAGATATTGCCTTCAATTCCCTCATCCAGATCATTAATGTATATTGTAAATAGCTGCGGTCCCAGCACTGAGCCTTGCGGTACCTCACTAGTCACTGCCTGCCATTGTGAAAAGGACCCGTTTACTCCTACTCTTGGCTTCCACATCAATACTGAACCCCCAATGCCGTATGCTTTAAGTTTGTATACTAATCTCTTATGTGGGACTTTGTCGAATGCCTTCAGGAAGTCCAGATACACCACATCCACTGGTTCTCCCCAATCCATGCTACTAGTTACATCCTCGAAAAATTCCACAAAATTCGTCAGACATGATTTACCTTTCGTAAATCCATGCTAACTTTGTCCAATGATTTTACCACTTTCCAAATGTGCTGCTATCCCATCTTTAATAACTGACTCTAGCAGTTTCCCCACTACCGATATTAGACTAACTGGTCTGTAATTCCCCGTTTTCTCTCTCCCTCCCTTCTTAAAAAGAGGGGTTACATTTGCTACCGGCCAATCCTCAGGAACTACTCCAGAATCTAAAGAATTTTGAAAGATTATCACTAATGTATCCACTATTTCTGGAGCTAATTCCTTAAGTACTCTGGGATGCAGCCTATCTGCCCCTGGGGATTTATCGGCCTTTAATCCATTCAATTTACCCAACACCACTTCCCGACTGACTTGGATTTCACTCAATTCCTCCTTTGACCCGTGGTCCCCTGCTATTTCCGGCAGATTATTTACATCTTCCTTAGTGAAGACGGAACCAAAGTAGTTATTCAATTGGTCCGCCATATCCTTGTTCCCCATGATCAACTCACCTGTTTCTGACTGCAAGGGACCTACATTTGTTTTAACTAATCTCTTTCTCTTCACATAACTATAAAAACTTTTGCAGTCAGTTTTTATGTTCCCTGCCAGTTTTCTTTCATAATCTATTTTTCCTTTCCTAATTAAGCCCTTTGTCCTCCTCTGCTGGTCTCTGAATTTCTCCCAGTCCTCTGGTATGCTGCTTTTTCTGCCTACTTTGTATGCATCATCCTTTGCTTTGATACTATCCCTGATTTCCCTTGTTATCCACGGATGTACTACCTTCCATGATTTATTCTTTTGCCAAACTGGGATGAACAATTTTTGTAGTTCATCCATGCAGTCTTTAAATGTCTTACATTGCGTATCCACCGTCAACCCTTTTAGAATTGATTGCCAGTCAATCTTAGCCAATTCACATCTCATACCCTCAAAGTTACCTTTCTTTAAGTTCAGAACCATTGTTTCTAAATTAACAATGTCACTCTCCATCCTAATGAAGAACTCAACCATATTATGGTCACTCTTGCCCAAGGGGGCATGTGCAACAAGACCGCTAACTAACACTTCCTCATTACTCAATTCCGAGTCTAAAATAGCCTACTCTCTCGTTGGTTCCTCTACATGTTGATTTAGATAACTATCCTGCATACATTCCAAAAAATCCTCTTCCTCAGTGCCCCTGCCAATTTGATTCACCCAATCTATATGTAGATTGAAGTCACCCATTATAACTGTTTTGCCTTTGTCGCACGCATTACTAGTTTCATGTTTGATACCATCCCCAACTTCACTACTACTGTTAGGTGGCCTGTACACAACACCCACCAGAGTTTTCTGCCCCTTAGTGTTTCGCAGCTCTACCCATACCGATTCTGCATCCTCCAAGCTAATGTCCTTCCTTTCCATTGCGTTAACCTCCTCTCTAACCAGCAACGCTACCCCACCTCCTTTTCCTTTCTCTCTATCCCTCCTGAATATTGAATATCCCTGGATGTTCAGCTCCCAGCCTTGGTCACCCTGGAGCCATGTATCCGTGATCCCAACCATATCATAATCATTAATAGCTATCTGCAAGTTCAACTCATCCACCTTATTACGAATACTTGCATTGAGACACAAAGCCTTCAGGCTTGTTTTTACAATGCTCTTACCCCTTATCCAATTATGTTGAAAAGTGGCCCTTTTTAATTTTTGCCCTGGTTTTGTCTGCCTGCCACTTTTACTTTTCACCTTGCTCCCTATTGCTTCTACCCTCGTTTTACACCCACCTGCCTCTCTGCTCTTGTACCCATCCCTCTGCCACATTATTTGCAATACAATATCACTGACTTCTGGTAGAAGTCATGCCCAATGGAAAATTAATATGAGCATGTACAGGGGTGATTCACTTTGGCATGGATGGAATCATGTGTGCATGGGATGCCAACATTAAAACCTACCTTAACATTAATGCTCTGCCTTGCTGATAGAAATTTTGGAAAAAATATGCAATTTTCAATCTTTGCTTCTAACACAAATGAAACAAGAAGTAAACCCTAAACTATGAGGCAGGTGAATGCGGAGAGATGAGGTAACTCTCAATAAAAACAGTGATGTTGCTGTGTGCAGTGCATATTATCAATTTAGTTCCTGTGTCTCACAGTACATATTATCGATTTTTGGAATCATGCATTGTACCAATATGCTCCAATCTCTGACTATGTAATTTAGCTTCTGCTTTGCCATGGTAAATGGGTGCTCATGCCACCGGACTCAATCTGTGAGATTGTTTACATTGAAAATATGGTCCTAAACATGCTGAAAATAGATGTCACGCATCCCCTGTACTTCCTTCATCTTTCACCAGCTGCTGGTGATGGCTGTGACTTGTTTCCCATGTTTCCACAGGCAAAACTGAAGCTGAAGAATGTTGGCATAATGGACTGCACAGGTCTCAGACCGATTACTTTAATACAGAGAAATTTCTATAATTTTGTGATGCAAGAGAGAAAATGGAGAGGTAAAAATGGGGAGGGGGTTTGCAACATAAAATTTGAGAATTCAATGTTCAAACTGTTGGGTTGTAAGTAAGGTACAGTTCCTTCACTTTGCATGGAACCTCACCCTGGCAATGGAGGAGGCCCACAACAGGAAGATGGGTATGGGAAGGGGATCTAAAATGACCAGCAATCGGGACACCCAGCAGGCCAAGGTGGACTAAGTGCAAATATTCAGCGAAACAGTCACCAAATCTACACTTGTTCTCACCTCTTCCCCCCACCTTTCCCTGTGTCCCACCTTGGTGTGCACCCATTTCTCCAACTTTCCCCTCCCTTTCCACTTTCCCATGTCATCTTCCACCTCCATCTCTCTCTCTGGCTTCACATTTCACAACATTTTCTCCTTATCTTACACCCTTGTATCTTCTTTCTAGCACTAACTTTTGTCCACCCATCTGCCAATCAACCACCTAACACCCGCACCTATATCCACCCATTGCTTGCCAGGATTGTCCCACTCCCATCTCTTTTCCAGCTTTGTCCCACTGACTTCAATCAGTTTAAACAAGTCACGACAGAAATGTTGCATTTCCATGTCCTCCAGAGATGCTGCCTGACCTGCTGAGTTACTTCAACACTTTGTTTTTGTTTTATAAACCAGCATCTGCAGTTCACTGTGCCTCCATTAAACTTCAAAACAGCATACACTGCCCTATGTGAATGTTTTTCAATGGGGAGAGATAGTCATAGAGTCATAGTCATAGAATGATACAGTGTGGAAACAGGCCCTTCAGCCCAACTGGCCCACACCGGCCAACAATGTCCCAGCTACACGTCCCACTTGCCTGCGCTTGGTCCATATCCTTCCAAACCTGTCCTATCCATGTACCTGTCTAACTGTTTCTTAAATGTTGAGATAGTCCCAGCCTCAACTAACTCCTCCAGCAGCTTGTTCCATACACCCACCACCCTTTATGTGAATTATAGAAGAAATAGTTTTTGCCTGATTGCTTTTATGTCACCTGCTTATTTGTCTATGAAAATGGGAATTGTCCAATGCTCAGTGGATAATCACACTCTCTACCACAGGAGGGGGGGGGGGGGGGGGGGGGAGAGAGAGAGAGAGAGAGAGGAGAGAGAGAGAGAGAGAGAGAGAGAGAGAGAGAGAGAGAGGTCAATGAATATTTTTGAGAGAGTTGAGGAACAGAACACATTTCAGGAGAGGGAATGAGTAAAGCACAACTATGTGCTATATTGCTTGATAGAATAAAACATTCATTATTATATAGCCACCCCATGTTGCAGGATTGTGTTCTAGAAAACATTCTGTATCTTAATTTTGCCTGATGTGAAGCCACGTCATCAAGAAACGAGAGTTTAAAAAAACCCATTTTGTTTAATTATTTACTTGTTTCACCTTTTTTCACTAAATTCCTTGAGAGCAATTTTTATGTTGTATCTCCAATTTTTGAGTAGAGATTTGTGAATTCAAGGAGGGTGAATATCGTTTTCCGAATGGCTGTAACATGTGCCTGTGATTATATTACACTTGGATTTGATTATTATTCATTCACAAAACTGAGGGAAAAATATCAAATAGTTAATGTAATTGATATAATTAACATTGTTTGGAAAAATGAAGTGGGTTAAGTGGAATGGCTCAGTGGAAATAGGATTCTGCAATGAACCGAACTGACATTTAAATCTTGCCTGCAGGGGATAAATATGATGGGTCACATTGTAGATCAAACATGGGCCATTACCTTCCTTTTCCTTCAGAGTGTTCAGATAAGATAAGAGGTTTTCATTAGCTTGCACACAGTAAAATTCTCGGGTTTGAATTCCCCCACCGCAGAGCGCCGTTTGATTTCCACGTCTTCTATCTTGCTGGTTGAGAAGTGAGTCAACACGACATTCGCTCCATTCCGTTGTCCTCCACACATACCTGCAGCAAGCAGTTCATGAACAATTGAGCAAATATAAAACAATTTCATTTCATGAAGAATCACTTCACAATTCCACACGGACTGCAGCAGTTCAAGAAAGTTTGCCAACAATGCCTCAAGGGTGACCATTCAAGGGCGGTAAATTAACGACAACCAAATCTCAAACAGGAATTGAAAACAAGAGAGCAATTTTTAAAAATAAATTCTTATGGAGGACTGCTACTGACACGACTGCCTTTGTTTTACTGGACTTCTGTTGCTCTTAAGTGATAATGGATTCTTCATTGTAAAGCATGCAATCCAAATCATGTCCCCTACATACAATGGAGGTATTTGATAGTGCACTTCAGAGTATATAAATGGCTTAGTTATATAAAGTGCTAGTTAAAAGAGGATTTTGGACTGATCTCTGTTAAAAAAAGAAATAAAACTTGCATTTATAGCTCAGGATGTCCCATAGTATTTCACAGCCAATGAAGCCCTAAAGGGCCTGTCCACTTGGGCGATTTTTCATCGGAATGCCGGCAACTGTCAAGCTCACTGCACTCGCTGAAAAACCGGGTACTGGAATGGCGAGTGTCAGAGTGGAACACACACACACACACACACACACACACACACACGCACAAACACATCACAAAGGCGGGGGCCAGGGAAGGGGGAGCGCTGTCTGAAATTCACACGGTGCAAAGCCAGGCTGATAAAGACACACACCGCGATGAACAGGAAGGTTAAGACGGCTAGCACAGTGTACGGTAAGTCCTTTAAAAGGGGGGGGGGGGAGAAGGAGTGGAGACACTTTTAAGAAGCCAGACAACTTTAAATAAGCCAGAGATACATAACTGTGAAGTTTGGCGGGCATTTAACATTACCGGTCCATTCTACTTGGTTATGAAAACTCGTGCTTACAATTTTTTTCCCCTCAATGAGGCAATGAAAATGCCCAATCAGCAAAGGCGATTAACTAAAACTACCTACGACTAGCTCGACCAGCTATAACTACATGGCGACCCCACTACAACTGCACCTACGACTACAAAAGTATCGATTTTCCCCATGGCGACCAATTTTTGGGTCGCAGAAAATGTTTCAACATGTTGAAAAATTTGTGGCGACCATACTGAGGCCGCGATTAGTTCCCCAAATGCAGGAACTCCACGCGACCATGAAAGAGACTCACCAGAGACCACCAGCGAACATGGGCGACCATGTGGCGATCATGTGGTGAGCGCAGACTCTCCTGCACTCGCCTACAAAGTCGCCTAAGTGGGACAGGCCCTTAATGCTGTAATGTACGAAACATGATGTTAATGGGCTTCATTCTGGCATTGAACTGCTACGTCTAGAGCAGAAGGCATATAATTTCTTGTTCCCAGTTACATTGTTAAATATTGCAATGAGAACACTCTGCCACTGTAATACCAAACTGAGGAATTCCATCAGCACAATAACTAAGATTGAAAGGAAATTAAAGTTATTTTCCAGCCAATCATCGTATAAATGCTTAGTTGTGCCATTGTTAACGAGGACACACATTAGAGATATAAGAGAGCAGATTGAATAAAATAAATATCCAAGCATGCTTTACAGCGCTTTATTGCTATTTTCTGTTCCAATAGATTGTCTTAGCTTACATTTGCAGAAGTGTACACTATATTTGTCCCTCCCCCCCCACCATCGCGCTCCTCCCTCAATTTCTCTTTGGTTTCCTGCGTAATGTAGTCACTTGTCAATGGCTTGTTATGACTAGTTTAAGTAAATAAATAAAATATTTGAAGCTGTCTTCTTCCAATTACTTTACTTTCATCTCTTTACCAGTTACCTATTGTTATTGGCATATGTATTAGCTGGAAGTACATATCCTGGGCAGCAGGCAAAAGTCTAAAAGTATGAAAGTCTTTGACAAATTAGCACATAAGCATACAACTTACTGAAACAGACAGCCCTGAATCTTTTTGAGGGCTTTGTACTTCGCATCAAAATTTGGAATAACAATTAGCTGCATTCTAAACATTTCATTTTCACAGAGATTGTTGTGTTTTTTGCTTGGAGCTGAAATTTTTTTTGAAATATTTCAGAACAAAACATAAATGAATTTTTCAAGTCATTTCTAAAGCATCTGTGCATCCTAACACTTCAAAGGAAATTCTAGAGTCCTAGAGTTAATACATATAAAAGGAAAGAGAGCTTTTAAAGTCGGATTTCAGATGTTCCTTGCTTAAAAATTTAATGAAGCAGCTGGGCCATATTTTAGATCTATGTTTTCGAAGACATTGCTGTCAGAATTTCTATATCCATCGCAGAAAAATGAGGCATCAACAAGCAAAGCATTTCAAACCGATAAGCAGAGACTGCCACATGTCTCTGTTGTAAACAGACATAAAAATATTCACTGGCAATTTGGATGGAAGCTAACAATGAATGTGAAAACATATTATTCTGCAAGGTCAGGGTTTTTTAGGAATTTGACTGGAGAGATTATTACTTAATTGTGTCTTGTCAGTTTTAGAAATGCTAATGTTTGAAATGTAGGTGTAGAAGGTAGTTAATCTCAGCCTGGGAATTGGGTAGAACATGGCAGCTTGACTGCACAGCCCAAGCTAAGAAAAGGAAGTTAGCCAAGGTGCTTACTTTGAATGGAGGCACGATGAACTGCAGATGCTGGAATCTTGAGCAAAACACAAAGGGCTGGAGTAACTCAGCCCACCAGGTAGTACCTGTGGAGGGAATGGAAAGGTGACATTTTGGGCCAAGACCCTGCTTCTAGGGCAGGAGAAAGCGGGAAAAGAGCTGGGGCGGGACAAAGCTGAAAGATGGATGCAGGTAAGGAGGTGTTCGATTGGGAGATGGGTAGAATATTTAACAATAAGATACATGCAACAAAAATGCATAACTTAACTGTGATAATTCCAGTACCAAACAGCCATTTGGCACTACCTGACCAGTGAGCCAGGTAATATATATACCTGACCTGATAAATAGGTATGGACCAACTGCATTTTGCAGAAGAAATTAAGGAGGTCTTGTAGAGCTGTATAAAATCAAGAGGGGAATAGATAGGGTGAATGGACAGTCTTCATCCCAGAATCGAGGAATCAAGAATGAGAGAACATTGGTTAAGGTGCGAGGGGAAAGATATAATAGGCTTTTTCACATAGAGGGTGATGGACATATGGAACAAGCAGCCAGAGGTGGCGATTGAGGCAGGTAATATAACATCATATAACATCGTATAAAATACAGGACAGGTACATGCATAGAAAAGATTTCGAGGCATAAGGGCTAAATATGGACAGGTGGGGCCAGCGCGGCTGGGACATCTTGGTTGACATGGGCAAGTCTCGCCGAAGGGTCTGTTTCCGTGCTTATGATTATAAAATGAGAGGGGGGACAAGCGTAGTCAATATTTATGTGAATGTGAACTAATACGATCATTAACAATGATCTTCTGAAAAAATTGATCTATCGGAATAGAAAATGGCCTTAAAGTAATATTCAGACATTGAACTCTGACATCGTTTAATTATCATGTGTCATATGATTTCCAAGGGGATTATTTTCAACTGCTCTTTGGCCATTTTTCACATTAAAACAGGTGACCATCAATGGAAAAATACAGGGAAAAATGGGCAGGGCAAACCAAACGGCAGCCACAGTTTTCACGTGCACTTTTCAAATGGAATTGGATTGGGAAACAGGCCAGCCACTGAAACTGGCAATCTGCATTAACATTAGGGCGGCACGGTGGTGCAGCAGTGGAATTGCTGCCTTACAGTACTTACAGCGCCAGAGACAGGGTTTGATCCAGGTTATGGGTGCTTGTCTGTACAGAGTTTGTACATTCTCCCTGTGACCGCCTGCGCTTTCTGCAAGATCTTCTTTTTTTTCCCCTACACTCTAAAGACGTACAGGTTTGTGGGTTAATTGGCTCGGCATAAATGTAAACATTGTCCCTAGTGTAGAATAGTGCTAGTGTGTGGGGAGCGCAGGTCGATGCGGATTCGGTCGGCCAAAGGGCCTGCTTCCACGCTGCATCTCTTAAACTAAATATCATAATCCGGCTGGAGGATATCAATTGGAACCCTGATGTATAGTTGAGTGGTATGTATACCATGCAAGATCTGCTTATTTGTGCAGGCATTGATCAGATTAACAAACACTGAAGACTGCACAGAAAATGACTCTGGTCTCTCCAGTTTTTCTGAGAATAGAACTCTGGCCTATTACCGGATCATTCATTGCTGCCAACAACCAATTTCCATCCTCCTACAACCTACAAGCATGGTTCCTGCAACTAACTAGAAGCATATTATTGATAATAACATTTTACAACAAAGGGCTGCCGTGAACTGACTTGTCTTTGGAGAACATTTGTCACAAAAGTAAAAAGTCAGTTCATAGGAATAAAATTAAATTGACAGCTGTGGAGAAGAGGAGACAAATGTTGGATGCTTCGCAAACTCAACATCCCTGCAGCTCTGAAGAGATTGCACATCACAGTAGAAAATGCATTGTATTGGCCTTAGCCTTTTCTTTGCATCATCAAGCTTGACATTTCTGGAGGAAGGGTGCTTGGAGTGGGATGCCAAATCAATTAGGTTTAAAGGGTCAGCAATCTGAGTTTTGAAGACATCTTTTGAAATTGTTTTGATTATTGTACTTTGTTTTAGTACACTTAATTCTCCTGATAATTTTCATGCCAGACGTTATTCTTACTATATAACTATCAGACCAGAAGTTCTGTGTTGCATTTTAATACACAAACACATTTTATTTGTACTTTTAAGGGCAGCACAATGGCACAGCTGATATAGAGTTGCTGCCTCGCACTGCCAGAAACTTGGGTTCGATTCCGATGTGGAGTTTGCACATTCTCCCTGTGATTGCATGGGTTTCCTCCGAGTGCTCCGGTTTCCTCCAACATGCCACAGACATGCAGGCCCCTGCAAATTGCCCCAAGTTTGTAGGGAGTGGATGAGAAAGTGGGATAACTATAGAACTCGTGTGAACGGATGATGGTCAGCATGGATAGACACAAAATGCCGGGGTAACACAGCGGGACAGGCAGCATCTCTGGAGAGAAGGAATGGGTGACGTTTCGTGGGCAGAAAGGCTTGTTTCCATGCTATATCTTTCAAATCATCATTCAATTCTCTCCTTCGACTTTCCTCCTTCTCCCATAACTAGCACCATTGCAATGCCCACTCATATCCTCCTTTTAAGTTTACTGACAATAAAGTAAAAAAAGATGGCTTTGAATGGCTAAGTGTTTTACAGGTAATAATTACTTTTACCCATAGTACCTATTGAATTATAACTTCAAATATTTTTATGTTAAGAACAGTATAGCCAATTTAAGCTCAAAAAAGATCTAAAGAATACATAATGTCTATTTGATTTAGAGTCATAGAGTTATACATCGTGGAAACAGGCCCTTCAACACAACTTGCCCACACTGAACAATATGGCCCATCTACATTAGTCTCACTTTTATATTTTGGTCAATCATTTCTTGGTCTTTTATGTGAAAATCCTGTGCTTTGAAACAAAATCCTCTTATGATAACAAAAAATATCTTGAAAGATCCTTGCTTCAAGAAATAAAAGTTACCTTCAGCTCTATCGTAATGACGAAACTGCAATGTGACATCTCTATATTTAAAGGACCACGTCAATTTGTTCACGTCATTATGCATTTTTCAAGACAATTTTCCAAATTCTTAACCTCTGGAGGTTGATGCTATTAATGAGCGACAATTACTAGTGCAAATTTGCCTCTGTTGTGCCCAATGATAACTTAGCACAAACTATTAGAACCTTGACAGGCTCTTTAATTCAGGTGTCTAATTAATTAGTATGGTTTCGATCCTGCTGGTTTATATATATAACACACATATATCATATATATAACACACATATATAATATATAAATATGTATATATAATCTATCAGGTCGAGACCCTTCTTCAGACTGATGTCAGGGGAGTGGGCTGGACAGAGATAGAATGTAGTCGGAGACAGTAAGACAGATGGGAAAACTGGGAAGGGCGAGGGGATGGAGATAGAGGGAAAGCAAGGGCTATTTGAAGTTAGAGGTCAAAGTTCATACCGCTGGGGTGTAAGTTACCCAAGCAAAATCTGAAGTGCTGTTGACAATAGACAATAGGTGCAGGAGTAGGCCATTCGGCCCTTCGAGCCAGTACCAACCATTCAATGTGCTGACATTCCCAATCAGTACCCCATTCGTGCCTTCTCCCCATATCCCCTGACTCCACTATTTTTAAGAGCCCTATCTAGCTCTCTCTTAAAAGTAGCCAGAGAACCGGCCTCCACCACCCTCTGAGGCAGAGAATTCCACAGACTCACAACTCTCTGTGAGAAAAAGTGTTTCCTCGTATTCGTTCTAAATGGCTTTCCCCTTATTCTTAAATTGTGGCCCCTGGTTCTGGACTCCCCCAACATCGGGAACATGTTTCCTGCCTCTAGCGTGTCCAAACCCTTAATAATCCTATATGTTTCAATAAGATGCCCTCTTATCCTTCTAAACTCCAGAGTATACAAGCCCAGCCGTTCCATTCTCTCAGCATATGACAGTCCCGCCATCCCGGGAATTAACCTTGTAAACCTACGTTGCACTCCCTCCATAGCAAGAATGTCCTTCTTCAAATTAGGGGACCAAAACTGCACACAATATTCCAGGTGTGGTGTCACTAGGGCCCTATACAACTGCAGAAGGACCTCTTTGCACCTATACTCAACTCCTCTTGTTATAAAGGCCAACATGCCATTTGCTTTCTTCACTGCTAAGGCCAATACAATGCTTTTTCTACTGTGATGTGCCATCTCTTCAGAGCTGCAGGGATATTGAGTTTGCGAAGCATCCAACATTTGTCTCCTCTTCTCCACAGCTGTACCTGCATGCTTACTTTCACAGCCTGATGTACGAGGACCCCCAGATCCCGTTGTACATCCTCTTTTCCCAACTTGACACCATTTAGATAGCAATCTGCCTTCCGTTTTTGCTACCAAAGTGGATAATCTAACATTTATCCACTTTAAACTGCATCTGCCATGCATCTGCCCACTCACCCAACCCGCCAAGGCACCCTGCATTCTCATAGCATCCTCCTCACAGTTCACACTGCCACCCAGCTTTGTGTCATCTGCAAATTTGCTAATGTTACTTTGAATCCCTTCATCTAAATCATTGATGGATAATTGTAAATAGCTGCGATTCGAGCAGCGAGCCTGCGGCATCCCACTAGTCACTGCCTGCCATTCTGAAAGTGACCCGTTAATTCCTACTCTTTGCTTCCTGTCTGCCAACCAATTTTCTATCCATGTGAGTACTTTACCCCCAATACCATGTGCCCTAATTTTGCCCACTAATCTCCTATGTGGGACCTTATCAAATGCTTTCTGAAAGTCCAGGTACACTACATCCACTGGCTCTCCCTTGTCCATTTTCCTAGTTATACATCCTCAGAAAAATCCAGAAGTTTAGTCAAGCATGATTTCCCCTTCGTAAATCCATGATGACTTGGTCCGATCCTGTTACTGCTTTCCAAATGTGCCACTATTTCATCTTTTATAATTGACTCTGGCATCTTCCCCACCACCGATGTCAGGCTAACTGGTCTGTACCTCCCTGTTTTCTCTCTACCGCCTTTCTTAAAAGGTGGGATAACATTAGCTACACTCCAATCCACAGAAACTGATCCTGAATATATAGAACATTGGAAAATTATCACCAATGCAATGACGATTTCTAGAGCCACTTCCTTAAGTACCCTGGGATGCAGATCATCAGGCCCTGGGGATTTACTTTGACAATGGAGGAGCCCCAGGACAGAAAGGTCAGATTGGGAATGGGAGGGGGAGTTAAAGTGCTGAGCGACTGTGAGATCTGGTAGGTTAAGGCGGACTTAACAACTTCTCCCTCGACTCCTCCCACTTCCTCCAAATCCAAGGCGTAGCTATGGGCACTCACATGGGCCCCACCTATGCCTGCCTCTTTGTAGGATACGTCGAACAATCACTATTCCAGGCATACATGGCCTTATCCCCTAACTCTAGCTACGCTACATTGACGACTGCATCGGTGCTGCCTCCTGCACCCATGCAGAACTCACTGACTTCATCAACTTCACGAGTAATTTCCATCCGGCACTCAAATTCACTTGGACCATCTCCAACATCTCTCTACCATTTCTATATCTCACCATTTCCATCACAGGACATAGACTATTGACTGACATCTATTACAACCCCAATGTCTCCCATAGCTATCTAGACTACACTTCTTCCCACCCTGCTTCCTGTAAAGACTCTATCCCCTACTCCCAATTCTTTAGTCTATGCCACATTGTGCCCAGGATGAAGTTTTCCATTACAGGTCATCGGAGATGTCCTCATTCTTTAAGGAACGGGGATTCCCTCCTTCCATTATAGATGAGGCTCTCACTAGGGTCTCCTCGATATCCCGCAGCTCCGTTCTTGCTCCCTCTCCCCCCATTCGTAACATGGACATAGTCCCCCTTGTTCTCACCTTCCACCCCATCAGCTGTCGTATACAGCATATAATCCTCCAACATTTTTGCCACCTCCAACGGGATCCCACCACTGGCCACATTTTCCCATCTCCATCCCTTTCTGCTTTCTGCAGAGATCTGCAACTCCCTGGTCAACTCGTCCCTTCCCACCCTCCAAGGTACTTTCCCCTGCAACCGTAGGAGATGCAACACCTGCCCCTTTACCTCCCCCCGACACCATCCAAGGACCCAAACAGTCTTTTCACTTGCACCTCCTCCTACATCTTCTACTGTATCAGCTGTTCCAGGTGTGAACACCTGTATTTCGGCGAAACCAAGCGCAGGCTCGGCGTTCAGTTCGCTGAAAACCTCCGCTCAGTCCGCCTTAACCTGCCCGATCTCCCAGTTGCTCAGCATTTTAACTCTCCCTCCCATTCCCAATCTGACCTTTCTGTCCTGCGCCTCCTCCATAGTCAGTGAGGCCCAGCGCTAATTGGAAAGACAGCACCTCATATTTAGCTTGGGTAGCTTACACCCCAGCGGTATGAACACTGACTTCCCTAACTTCAAATAAACCTTGCTTTTGTTCTCTCTCGGGGGTTACACAAAAAGCTGGAGAAACTCAGCGGGTGCAGCAGCTTCTAAGGAGCGAAGGAGATAGGCGACGTCTCGGGTCGAGACCCTTCTTCAGATTGGTCAGGGATCAGGGAAACGAGAGATATAGACGGTGATGTGGAGAGATAAAGAACAATGAATGAAGAATGATTCATTTGTTCTCTCTCCATCCCCTCCCCCTTCACAGTTCTCCCACCAGTCTTACTGTCTCCAACTACATTCTATTTCTGTCCTGCCCACTCCCCTGACTCGAGTCTGAAGAAGGGCCCCGACCCAAAACGTCACCCATTCCTTCTCTCCAGAGATGCTGCCTGTCCTGCTAAGTTACTCCAGCATTTTGTGTCTACATTCGATTTAAACCAGCATCTGCAGTGCTTTCCTACACGTATATATAATCTATGTTCATTCTTTATATTTCAATAAAATGGCACATTCAATCATGTGACACTTTTCCACAATACACGATGAAATTCAGGTGTAAAGTCAATTGGAAACATTGAATGGGATGATGAGGAAGAATATACTAACAACAGAGGCAGTCCAAATGAAATTCACTTGAAATTCAATTGAAAGCCAATGCCCAGAATGATCTTGTTGTCTAACACAAGCAGCTAAAGACTATAAATAGGCCCTATTTAAACTTCATAAAAACAGTTTAAATAGGTCCAAAGAAAAGCTGTTGATGGGTGTGGTTGCGTCATCAACACCCATCAACAGCTTTTCTTTTGACCTATTTAGATTTTTTTTTATTAATAGGGCCTACATAATCTACTCTATATTACATAATATAGTCTATGTTACATAATCTGGAGATGTTCAAATCCTTTGATAACAGTTTGACACTTCAAAGTTGTTAGTGAAATAAATTGGGAATGGCGGTCACGGTGGCGCGGCGGCGGCTTAGCGGTAGAATTGCTGCCTTACAGCGATTGCAGCGCCAGAGACCCGGGTTCGATCCCGACCACCGGTGCTGTCTGTACGGAGTTTGTACGTTATCCCCGTGACCTGCTTGGGTTTACTCCGAGATCTTCGGTTTCCTCCAACACTCCATAGATATACAGGTTTGTAGGTTAATTGTTTTGTTAAATGTAAACATTGTCCCCAGTGGATGTTGGATAGTGTTAATGTGCAGGGATCGTTGGTCGGCGTGCACCTGGTGGGACAAAGGGCCTGTTTCCACGCTGTATCTCCAAACTAAACTAAACTAAACTAAACAAATAGCGACAGGTTTTTTCAAAACATATTTGCTTCTTTGATATTCCACAAGGAAATCTCTGACTGATCTTTAAACAATATTAGACTAAGTGCAGACCCCCATCTGCCCCCCCAGTGCAATATTCCACGACTCACCCATTCCTCCAACGCAAACCGTTCCCCTACGCAATATTCCACCACTCACGCATAGCCCCCAACAACGCAGGCGCTGCTCATTTCCCCTCATCCTCCAGCACTCCCTCCCCATTCTCTTCACCCTCCCTCTCCTCCTCCTCTCCCCAATCCTTCCCTCACCACTCCCTCCATCCCTCCATAACTCCTCTCCTCTCCCTACCCCCCTCTTATCCCTTATTCCCCACCTCCCCCACTCCTCAACTCCCCTACACCCACCCCACCATCCCTCCTCAATTCGCCCACTGCCCTTCTCTATTCCCCACTCCCTTCCACCCCCACTCCTCTCTCTCTATTCCTCCTCCTCTGCTACCAGACATGAAACAGGAAATAACTGAAAAAAGAGGAAGAGATAGATTTCTCTGCAGATTTTGAAATTCGGCAAGGGCCCCTCCGCCGCTGCGAGGCTCCACCTCCGCGCCCCACCACCGCCACGACTCCATCACTGCAAGGCCTCACCGCCGCCGCGGCCACATCGTCGCGAGGCCTCACCGCCGCGGTCTCGATGCCTCCTGGGTCACCGCGTAGAACCCCAGCCGGGGCCTTGTGAGTAGAAGCTCGGGTCGGGTGAAGTGGCCGACGGCGCCCGCGACTGGGCACCACGGAGGTCATGAAGTGGGCTCAGCCGCTCGCCCACTTGGCACCACAGAAGGGCACGCAGATGCAGCCTCACCCGCTCTCCTGCTTTATATTCTCCTCGGCGCCCGTGACTGATAGCGGACCCGGTCAATCAGTGCGGCGCCGGTGCAGGAAGGGTCGTCGCCGTCATGGCGACTGACACGAGAGGAGACCAATCTGCATGGATCTGACCGACAGAAGAGGAGACCAATCTGCGCATGCGCGTTTTTAAAGATATTTAACCCTTAATAACTTTTTTAATATACCATCGATCGGAACTAAACTTGTTGCACTTGAGCACAGGAGAATGGTGAATAAGGTGGCGAAAAATCCAGCGCTATTGTGTACCGTTTTTGCACAAATAGAAAAACCACGCAAACTGGAAGAGCACAAAATTAGAGTTTTAGTTATGTAATTAGATAGAAGATAGATAGATGACATGTTTAACTGTTATCTGGGGTAGCCCACAGTTATGACAAGAATATAAATTAAATAGATTAATCTGGCCTTGACCTGGTTTTGAAGGATTGGAACTTGCACAAGTTCATCCAGCCCAGTTAACCCATCTCGCTTACATACAGGACTTGTCTGTAAATTTGCAACATTTTCTCATAGAATAGACAAGTAGCAAATGGTGTTTCAGCTTCAAACAAGTTTTAATATGTAAAATTGTTGTCAAAGTTGTAATAAATCATTACTTCTTGCAAATCCTGTGCTGGTCACATTATGTCCATTAAAGGCACACAAAAGCATAAGTAGGCCTTTCAGCCCCTCTAACCTACCCACTATTCAACACGATCGTGGCTGATTTGTCCCAGGCCTCATCTCCTCTTCTGTGCCAGTTTCTCATAGGGGTGGAAGATTGCAACCTTCAAGCGGCTGAGCCCACTTCATGGCCTCCCTGTTTCGACGAATGCAATCATCCCGGCGTGTACAATCAAATAAGATCATATAGAACAGGTTGTCCTACAACATTAGGCTGTGCATGCCAAAAGCAAGAAGAAGTTTCTCATATCCATCAATTTCTTGACCTTTCAAAAAATTAAATGCTTCCTCTTTAAAACCCCACCAAAGATCTACCCCCCACATCACTCTGGAGAAGAGAATTCTAGAGATTCTCTACCATCCGTGAGAAGTTGATTTTGCCTATTTCAATTTTAAATGACTGCTCCTTAATCCTGTAACTAGGTTCCCTCATTGAGATTCTCCCTCCAATGGAAAAATCTCAATATTGACCTTGCCTCCCACCCGAGGATTTTATAAATTTATAAATTTCAACAAGAACTCCCCTCACCAAGAATATAGATCACATTTCTTTAGCTGCCCCAATTAGGTTTAAGTCCAATTTTGAGGTTTTAGGATTTAGTCCAGTAAGGTTTAATTTAACCAAATCATCAATTTACCAGGTCATGGATTTGTACAAGAAGAGCACAAATGATCTACACATTTACTTCTAAAATATATACATTACCTGTATTTTTCAGTATTATCTATCATTATTATATTAACCAAAAGCCGCACAAAGTATGTTAGGATTTTTGATCCTATGACTTTGATTGTCAGTATGAATCAGTTAGGGAAGTTAAACTGTACTCAAGTCATGAGCCATCTGTGAGATTTTGACTCCTCTAAACCTCCAAACTTTAACTTATTTTAATCAATTTTATATTTAAATCTCAATCGGTACTTTATCCCACTATTGCATTGTAACTTAATTATCCTTCAGCAGACAATCACGATATAAATACTTTTAAGAACTTACAAACTAGACAGTAATGAGAAATATCAACTTGGATTTTTATACGAGATGTCTGGGGCTAAAATAGTCCCTGCAGTAAATTAAAACTTTGATGTAAACACATTACACTACAGCTTATACATCCTATTTAATATGCAAATAATGGCAAGCAATCAGTATGTTAATATGCTAGGACATGTTGAATTCATGAATAAAACAGGACATGCATGAGGAGTCATAATTGTCTATTCCTAAAACAGAAAATCATCTACTTCAAAGCGTGCTTCATGTTTAAATAAATACATTAAGAACTATTTGATTTATGATTCATATTGATCTTCATCAACACAAAACAAACACTTTTTTGACTCCACGTTTAATGGCTAGTGTTAATGACTGTGCCTCACCTGCTTTTTACACTGTTCCTGTGAATATAATTGAACTAGTAGATACAGTGCTTTTAAAATGTTCTAACCTAATAAAGGTGTGCAAAAGATTAGGCAACACTAGTGAAGAGAGAAAATTAAAATAAAAACAGATTTAATTAAAGAGTTTTGACCTGAAACAAAATATTTCCCTCATCACAGATGGTGCTTGACCTACTGATCAATTCTAGCATTTTCTGTTTTAATTTCGTATATTCAATATCCTCAAGTATTATGCTTCTCTGCTAATAAAGGTACTTCTATTTCACAAATTGGCTCAATTTATGCACATTTGGACAACATTAATACCACTGAAATATATGATAGAATAATGTCAAAATATTGTTGGTCTTTGTCAGTATTTACTTGTCTTCAGCTAATAGAAACATAGAAACATAGAAAATAGGTGCAGGAGTAGGCCATTCGGCCCTTCGAGCCTGCACTGCCATTCAATATGATCATGGCTGATCATCCAACTCAGTATCCCGTACCTACCTTATCCCCATACCCCCTGATCCCCTTAGCCACAAGGGCCACATCTAACTCCCTCTTATATATAGGCAATGAACTGGCCTCAACTATCTTCTGAGGCAGAGAATTCCAGTGATTCACCACTCCCTGTGTGAAAAATGTTTTTCTCATCTCGGTCCTAAAGGACTTCCCCCTTTTCCTTCAATTGTGACCGCTTGTTCTAGACTTCCCCAACATCGGGAACAATCTTCCTGCATCTAGCCTGTCTAACCCCTGAAGAATTATGTAAGCTTCTATAAGATCCCACCTCAATCTTCTAAATTTTAGCGAGTACATGCCGAGTCTATCCAGTCTTTCTTCATATGAAAGTCCTGACATACCAGGAATCAGTCTGGTGAACCTTCTATGTACTCCCTCTATGGCAAGAATGTTTTTCCTCAGATTAGGAGTCCAAAACTGTACGCAATACTCCAGGTGTGGTCTCACCAAGACCGTGTACAACTGCAGTAGAACCACCCTGCTCCTATACTCAAATCCTTTTGCTATCAATGCTAACATATCATTCGCTTTCTTCACAGCCTGCTGCACCTGCATGCCTACTTTCAATGACTGGTGTATCATGACACCCAGGTCTCATTGCATCTCCCCTTTTCCTAATCGGCCACCATTCAAATAATAGTTTACTTTCCAGTTTTTGCCACCAAAGCGGATAACCTCACATTTATCCACATTATACTGCATCTGCCGTGCATTTGCCCACTCACCCAACCTATCCAAGTCACCTTGCAGCCTCCTAGCATCCTCCTCACAGCTAACACTGCCCCCCAGCTTCGTGTCATTTGCAAACTTGGAGATGTTGCTTTCAATTCCCTCATCCAAATCATTAATATATACTGTAAATAGCTGGGGTCCCAGCACCGAGCCTTACGGTACCCCACTAGTCACTGCTTGCCATTCTGAAAAGAACCCGTTTACTCCCACTGTTTGCTTCCTGTCTGCCAGCCAGTTCTCTATCCACATCAATACTGAACCCCCAATACCATGTGCTTTAAGTTTGCATATTAATCTCTTATGTGAGACCTTGTCGAAAACCTTCTGAAAGTCCAGATATAACACATCCACTAGTTCTCCCTTATCCACTCTACTAGTTACGTCCTCGTAAAATTCTATGAGATTCGCCAGACATGATTTACCTTTCATAAATCCATGCTGACTTTGTCCAATGATTTCACCACTTTCTAAATGTGCTGCTATCCCATCTTTAATAACTGACTCTAGCATTTTCCCCACTACTGATGTTAGACTAACTTGTCTGTAATTCCCCGTTTTCTCTTCCCCTCCCTTTTTAAAAAGTGGGGTTACATTAGCTACCCTCCAATCCTCAGGAAATACTCCAGAATCTAAAGAGTTTTGAAAAATGACCACTAATGCATCCACTATTTCTGGAGCTACTTCCTTAAGTACTCTGGGATGCAGCCTATCTGGCCCTGGGAGTTTATCGACCTTTAATCCATTCTATTTACCTAACACCACTTCCCGGCTAACCTGGATTTCACTCAGTTCCATCTCATTTGACCCCTGGTCCCCTGCTATTTCCGGCAGATTATTTAGGTCTTCCTTAGTGAAGACAGAACCAAAGTAGTTATTCAATTGGTCTGCCACGTCCTTGTTCCCCATAATCAATTCACCTGTTTCTGACTGCAAGGGGCCTACATTTGTTTTAACTAATCTTTTTCTCTTCACATATCTATAATAGCTTTTGCAGTCAGTTTTTATGTTCCGTGCCAGTTTTCTTTCATAATCTATTTTACCTTTCCTAATTAAGCCCTTTGTCCTCCTCTGCGGGACTCTGAATGTCTCCCAGTCCTGGTAGGCTGCTTTTTCTGGCTAATTTGTATGCTACATCTTTTGCTTTGATACTAACCCCGATTTCCCTTGTTATCCATGGATGTACTACCTTCCCTGATTTATTCTTTTACCAAACTGGGATGAACAATTGTTGTAGTTCATCCATGCAGTCTTTAAATGCCTTCCATTGCCTATCTATCGTCAACCCTTTAAGAATCAATTGCCAGTCTACCTTGGCCAATTCATGTCTCATACCCTCAAAGTTACCTTTCTTATGTCACTCTCCATCCTAATGAAGAACTCAACCATATTATGGTCACTCTTGCCCAAGGGGCCACACACAACAAGACTGTTAACTAACCCTTCTTCATTACTCAATACCCAGTCTAGAATAGCCTGCTCTCTCGTTGGTTCCTCTACATGTTGGTTTAGAAAACTATCCCGCATGCATTCCAAGAAAACCTCTTCCTTAGCACCCCTGCCAATTTGATTCGCCCAATCTATCTGTAGATTGAAGTCACCCATTATAACTGTTTTACCTTTGTTACGTGCATTTCTAGTTTGCTGTTTGATGCCATCCCCAACTCCACTACTACTGTTAGGTGGCCTGTACACAATACCCACTAGCGTTTTCTGCCCCTTAGTGTTTCGCAGCTCTACCCATATCAATTCCACGTCCGCCAAGCTAATGTCCTTCCTTTCTGTTGCGTTAATCTCCTCTCTAACCAGCAACGCAACCCCACCTCCTTTTCCTTTCTGTCTATCCCTCCTGAATATTGAATATCCCTGGATGTTCAGCTCCCAGCCTTGGTCACCCCGGAGCCATGTCTCTGTGATACCAACTATATCATATTCATTAATATATATCTGCACATTCAACGCATCCACCTTATTACGAGTGCTCCTTGCATTGAGACATAAAGCCTTCAGGCTTGTTTTTACAACACTCTTACCCCTTATACATATATGTTGAAAAGTGGCCCGTTTTGATTTTTGCCCTGGATTTGTCTGCCTGCCACTTTTACTTTTCACCTAGCTACCAATTGCTTCTACCTTCATTTTACACCCCTCTGAATCTCTGCTCATACATTTAAGAAACCCACCATCTCTTATTCTCTGTTTATTATATACTTCTTCTTTCTCCCCTACATGTTGGGTCTGAGTGCTTCCCTTCTCTGCCTCCTGCCTCACACACTGTCTACTAGCTTTCTCTATTTGAGTCCCTCCCCCCAACCATTCTAGTTTATAGTCTTCCCAGTAGCATTTGCAAATCTCCCTGCCAGGATATTGGTCCCTCTTGGGTTCAAGTGCAACCCATCCTTTTTGTACAGGTCACACCTTCCCCAAAAGAGTCCCAATGATCCTGAAACTTGATTCCCTGACCTCTGCACCAGTCCTTCAGCCACGCATTTATCCTCCACCTCACTCCATTCCGACGCTCACTGTTGCGTGGCACAGGCAGTAATCGTGAGATTGTTACCTTCGTGGTCCTTCTCCTTAACTCTCCTCCTAACTCCCCAAATTCTCCTTTCAGGACCTCTTCTCTTTTTCTACCTATTATACACATAACATTTTCTACATTATTGATTGAACTGATATATATTTCCACTTATACATAACAGGTCAAAATGTCGACAAATTCCATCCAGCTAATTACTATCCAATCTATCATTAACAGAAACATCTCCAAAAACCTTGAATCCATCGTATAACCTCCAAATACCTCCACTACACCCCATCCCCCCTTGTCCAGTTCCTTCCGACCTACATCTAAGAGTCCTCCCATGCCCTCTACTCTCAATAACTTTCAATTTCTAGGGTCACATTGCCTCATATGCATAATGACATAGAGACCCTTTACATCTCCATCCCCCACCACGAAGGTTTCAAGGCCCTAAAAGTTAATCCTTGAACAATGTGATCTTGGCTGATCATCCCCAATCAGTACCCCGTTCCTGCCTTCTCCCCATATCCCTTGACTCCGCTATTTGTAAGAGCCCTGTCTATCTCTCGCTTGAAAGCATCCAGAGAACCTGCATCCACCGGCCTCTGAGGCAGAGAATTCCACACTCACCACTCTCTGTGAGAAAAAGTGTTTCATTGTCTCCATTCTAAATGGCTTACTCCTTATTCTTAAACCCATGTTCTGAACTCCCCCAACATCGGAAACATGTTTCCTGCCTCTAGCATGTCCAAACCCTTAACAATCTTATATGTTTCAATGAGATCACCTCTCATCCTTCTAAACTCCAGAGTGTACAAGCCCCGCTGCTCCATTCTCTCAGCATATGACAGTCCCGCCATCCCGGGAATTAACCTTGTTGTAACCTTGTTGAATTAAACCTACGCTACACACCCTCAATAGCAAGAATGTCCTTCCTCAAATTAGGGACCAGAACTACACACAATACTCCAGGTGTGGTCTCACAAGGGCTCTGTACAACTGCAGAAGGACCTCTTTGCTCCTATATTCGATTCCTCTTGTTATAAAGGCCAACATGCCATTCTCTTTCTTCACTGCCTGCAGTACCTGCATGCTTACTTTCATAGACTGATGTACAAGGACCCCCTGATCCCGTTGTACTTCCCCTTTTCCCAAGTTGATGCCATTTAGTTAGTAAACTGCCTTCCTGTTTTGCTACCAAAGTGCATAACCTCACATTTATCCACATTAAACTTCATCTGCCATGCATCTGCCCACTCACCCAACCTGTCCAAGTCACCCTGCATTCTCATAGCATCCTCCTCACAGTTCACACTGCCACCCAGCTTTGTGTCATCTGCAAATTTGCTAATGTTACTTTGAATCCCTTCATCCAAATCATTGATGTATATTGTAAATAGCTGCGGTTCCAGCACCGAGCCTTGCGGTACCCAACTAGTCACTGCCTGCCATTCTGAAAGGGACCTGTTAATCCCTACTCTTTGTTTCCTGTCTGCCAACCACTTCTCTATCCATGTCAGCACTCTACCCCCAATACCATGTTCCCTAATTTTGCTCAATAATCTCCTATGTGGAAACTTATCAAATGCTTTTTGAAAGTCCTGGTACACTATATCCTCTGGCTCTCCCTTGTCCATTTTGCTAGTTACATCTTCAAAAATCTCCAGAAGATTAGTCAAGCATGATTTCCCCTTCGTAAATCCATGCTGACTCGGACCGATCCTGTTACTGCTATCCAAATGTTTGGCTATCTCATCTTTTGTAATTGATTCCAGCATCTTCCCCAACACCGATGTCAGGCAAACTGGTCTATAATTTTCTGTTTTCTCTTTCCCGCCTTTCTTAAAAAGTGGGATAACATTAGCTACCCTCCAATCCACAAGAACTGATTCTGAGTCTATAGAACATTGGAAAATTGTCACCAATGCATCCACAATTTCTAGAGCCACTTCCTTAAGTACCCTGGGATGCAGACCATCAGGCCCTGGGGATTTATCAGCCTTCAGTCCCATCAGTCTATCCAACACCATTTCCTGCCTAATGTGGATTTCCTTCAGTTGCTCCGTCACCCCAGATCCTCTGGCCACTACTATATCAGGAAGATTGTTTGTGTCCTCCTTAGTGAAAATGTTCTCTTTCCTTTAGTAAACATGGTTTTCCCCCTTGCTATCATAGATGGATCCTTCACCCACAACTCCTCTGTGTCCCAGAGTTTTGCTCACACTCCCCATACCCCAAGACGGAACAAGATAGAGTCACTCTGGTCCTCCGCTTTCACCCCACATGCCTATACATCCAGCATATCATTCTCCAAAATTTTCGTCATCTCCAATGTGAGCCCACCACCAGTCACATCTTCCCATCCTCACCCCATTCCATCGTCCACAGAGACCACTCCCTCCACAACTTGTTGGTTCACTCATCCCTTCCCACTGAAAACTCCTCCTCCACAGGTACTTTCCCCTGCAACCACAGGTGATGTACTACCTGTCCCCATACCTGTTATTACCTATATAGTTTAGGTAACTGCCAACTCCATCCCTCCTTTCTACCCCCCTCTGCCTGTCTCTCCTGTGCCCCAACCAGACTCAAAACTCTTTCCTCCCCCTCCCCTTCCAACTACATTCCTTCCTCCAGCTTCACAATTCACAACTGTTCAATTATTTTGTCTCACACCTTCTCTCTTTTCATCTCTGGCCTTTCTCCAGCTATCTGCCTATCAAAAAGGCCCCTCACGTGTATCCACCTATTACCTGCGAGGTTTTGTCCTGCCCCTCCTCTCTTCCAGCTTTCTTCCCCCTACCCAAACCAACAATCAGTCTGAAGTAGGGTCCCCAGCAATTTTTTTCCAGAGATGCTGCCTGACCCACTAAGTTACTCCACCACTTTGTGTCTTGTTTTGTAAACCAGTGTTTGCAGTTTCAACAGATACATGATGGAAAATGTGATTTACTGCTATTGAGAGGCACTTATTCACCAGTAACCTACTCACTCATTCCTATTATGAGTTTTGAAAATGTTCACTCAGTTCTGGTCCTTATTTCAGCCTTGGCGCAATCAATGACCAATGAGCTGAATTTATTTTCTTTTCTTTAATTTTATTTTATTTGAAGTACAGCGACATGGCACCAAGGTGCCTAATATATATTTACATATTACATTTTATGTACAGCTGGTGAGAGCATGGTGTTTAATATCATTCTACAATGAAGCAGTTTTTATGCAGCAAGATCTAATCAACATTCATGTGTGAATGACCCGTTGAGTTACTCCAGCACTTTGTGTCTTTTTTTGTAAACTAGCACCTGCAATTCCTCGTGCCTTCATGTACGGCCTGACTGGTGGAAAATAACATTCAGGTCACAAAATCTGCATTGAGAACATCTTACCATGAAAAAGATAACTGAGCCAGCTATGTCTATATTGTGGTTCCAAGAGCAGTTCAGGGCTAGCTTTCTGCAAAAAATAAGTCATTTCCTGACCTCTCAATGTCTTTATTTTATAGTAAACAAAACCCAGAACTAATATCTCATTCCAATTCTTTCCCTATTGCATTTTCTGTAAGTCTGCAAGTGTGTATTTCCAGTTTATTGAATCTCAGCCCTCTTTTTCCTCACATATTTGTGACCACTAACTTTAATACATTTATATTTATTGTCCAAATGTTCTCTTCTGAAACCGTATATACGTGATCGGTGATTGGGTAATTACTTTGGGAATGAGTTACCAGGGGGTAAGAACATTCTATCCAAGCATACCCCAACATGGTTTCACCTAAATTGTCACATGGTTGAAACACAATGGATTTGATCATCCCAGACTGAGCCAGCTGTCCAGTTTCACTCTGCCATCATTTTTACTTATTTTTTCACATGTGGGTTAATAGTTGTTATTCTTGTGCAATGCTAGTAGAATTCTTTTTGAAGAATGCTATATATCTTTTCCTCTTTAAGACTATGTGATAATTCTCAGAATACTCTATGTTTTGGATGTGCTAAGCTTGTGTAATTGTCTGGGTCTTACATGGAGGTCACGTGAAGAGCTAAAGTAGCTGAACCCATGTACGCAATCCAATACCAACTCCACCTTGTGTCCTATCTTGGGATCCCATTGTCAAAGATTTAATAGGTTTTTACCAATGGTAATCATAGAAACATAGAAAATAGGTGCAGGAGTAGGCCATTCGGTCCTTTGAACTAGCACCGCCATTCAGTAAGATCATGGCAGTTCATCCAGAATCAGTACCCCCTTCCTGCTTTCTCCCCATATCCCTTGATTCCATTAGCCCTGAGAGCTAAATATAACTCTCTCTCGAAAACATCCAGTGAATTAGCCTCCACTGCCTTCTGTGGCAGAGAATTCCAGAGATTTGCAACTCTCTGGGTGAAAAAGGTTTTCCTCATCTCAGTCCTAAATGGCCTACCCCATATTCTTCAATGGTGACCCCTGGTTCTGGACACCCCCAACATGGGGAACATTTTTCCTGCATCTAGCCTGTCTAGTCCCTTAAGAATTTTATATGTTTCCATAAGATAGAAACTTCATCCTTCTAAATTCCAGTGATCATAAACCTTTAAAAAAAATTGTTTTGTTTAGAGATGTAGCAAAGAAACAGGTCCTTTTGATCTACCGGGTCAGTGCCGATCAGCTATCACCCGTACACTAGTTCTATTCGACACACTAAGGAAAATTTACAGAAGCCAATTAACTTACAAACGTGCACGTCTTTGGAATGTGGGAGGAAAATGGAGCACCCGGAGAAACCCCGTGTGATCACAGGGAGAACGTACAAACTCCATGCAGACAGCACCCGTAGTCAGGATCGAACCCGGATCACTGGCACTGTAAGGCAGCAACTCTACCGCTGTACTACTGTGCCGCTATTCAAGTAGATTTAAATCAGTAATATATTTCAAAAGCAAAGAGTAACAAAAATACATTAAAACACTTACAAATAATTGAAAATATTAAAAATTAAGTAAATTAAGTAAAATATAAGTGTCTTCAATGGAAGACCGGATACTCCACAGCGAGAGCAAGGGGAAAAAATGGATGATCCTCAGTCATCTGCTACTTCCTGTGGTTACTCTAAGAAACGATAAGCAGAAGTTTAAAAGAAGGTCACTCTGGTAATCCATTGTCTGGAATGGCAGGTAAATGAAGGAAAATAATCAACTTGGACATCGCGTCTTTTGTGAATGTTCTGCATTCATTTTACAGTTCTGCATTATTGTACAGTGTTACTCTTAAAATGTCAAGTGTCCTGGTTATTCAACTAATTGTTTCTCAGCTATATGTCCATTTGTGCTCTCCGTCACGGTGAAGGTATTAACATGAACAGACTTACGTAGCACAAGGTGGCACGCCTTCCCCTTGGGGAGAGCATGGCTCTTGTTCCTCGAGGGATGGACATTCTTTCCCACCACCAACTGGAAATTGGTTAATACTGGACGTTCTGGCACGAAATCCTTTTGGAGATGTTG
This sequence comes from Okamejei kenojei, assembly GCA_035221665.1. Lineage (NCBI taxonomy): Eukaryota > Metazoa > Chordata > Chondrichthyes > Rajiformes > Rajidae > Okamejei > Okamejei kenojei. Next base: position 41,040,167 of record CM069132.1, read on the forward strand.
CACTGTAGCAAGTCTTTGAACAAGGGCTCCACTCGGACCATTCTGAGGTTTGACAGTCCTTTGGGACCACACAGGACTGGAAGGTTATTGGCAACTTCTGTTGTATGCAGAGGCTGGTAAAAAACAACATTTTTATGAGTTTGGTAACCTTTAATATATATTCGTTGATTTGTTCTTTTACTCAAACATTATATCATAAACTTTGCAAAATTGGTGAAAAGCTATAAACTACACATTACAAAATGTCAACCCACCCACATCAATTCAGAAACTCGCACGCCTACTACACACATTCAGCACACACCTCCTACGCCACTGAAAGGTCTCATCACCTTAGAAAGCACAAATAAATAATTGATATGAAGGAAACAACTCAAGACGCACTGTAGCATAGAATGTTATTGCTATTTATCACTAGTAAAGTTGTACCAGAGACTTAAATTATTGATTCTCAATTAATGATGGAATTAGTGGACAATTGTCTCAAAGCAAAATATGACCAAAATTAGGCTGAGTTGGAAACATGTATTTTGAAATTATCTTTTGATCGTAATTAGAACTAAAGAACTAATCTCACCATGTTCTCATTGTATTCAATACATTGCACCATGTATTCATGACAGAGTTGGGTATAGCTCTCAAGCTGAATGGAATCAAGGGATATGGGGAGAAAGCAGGAACGAGATACTGATTTTGGATGATCATATTGAATATTCGATCATATTGGTGCTGATTCAAAGGGCCGAATGGCCTACACCTACATCTATTTTCGATGTTTCTATGTCCTACTACGTGCACAAGGATCTATCACTTTAAAGAACCATGGAACAACCGGACAGATACAACAGGAAGAAAGCTGATTGGCCCACTGTGCCTGTGCTGTCTCTCTTCTGGATCAACTCATTACTTCAATTCCTGAATCCCTTCTCATTAGACTTGCAAAATGTTCACCAGATATTTATCTTCACCAGATATTTATCATCTCCCTCCGAAAGGTCACAATGAAACATTTAGGAAAATGATCAATATCTGGTGAATAACTTTAACATCTTTCTTGATTCATTTCAAGAAAACTGTCGTAGTTGCAGGCAATGCATCCCCGATTCCAACCTTAAGCTGTATAAATATGTTTTTCCTCATACTAAAATGAATTATCTTACTTTTATTTTACCCATCTGCTCCTCAACCACTGCATCAATGGAAACAACTCCCAATGTTCATTCTGTCCTATAGTTCCAACACATTTTCACTCAGCTTTGCCCCAAAGAAAAAACCCCATCCTGCCCAATCTCTCCTCAATCCATTGACCTGGAACTAATTATATAAATCTCATCTGGACCCCCTCCAATGCCTTCACATCTACTGTCAGAGGTTATGGGGAGAAGGCAGGAGGATGGGTTTAGGAGGGATAAATAGACCAGCCATGGTTGAATGGCGGAGTAGACTTGATAGGCCGAATGCTCTTTCCTGCCTATATAATCCATGTTTCTTTAATCTGTGTTCTCTTTCTGCATTCTTTTTATTAAAATGAATCACCCCTCATTTCACTATACTAAACTTAATATTCCATGCTGTAATTCGCCAGCTTTTTCTTTGGAGTTCACAGTGCTGCCAAATTTAGAAAATGGTGGTTTGCATTCCAAAAGTAGGCAATTAATAAAGATCATAAAATTCAGCAGCCCAAACACTGATCATATGTTCATTTATGTTATAGCAAAAGAATTTGCCTATTTGGCACATCAAGTCAACTCCTCCATCAATCATGGCTGATTTATCTTTGCCTCTAAAACACAATCTCTTGCCTTCTCCCCATAACCGTTGACACCCTTACTAATCAGGAATCTGCCAATCACCACTTTAAAAATACCCAATGGCTTAGCCTCCACAGCCACCTGTGGCAATGAATTCAACAGATTCATCACCACCCTCTCACTAAAGAAATTCCTCCGCATCTCCTTTCTGAAGGTACGTTCTTTTATTCTGAGGCTGTGCCCTCTGGTCCAAGACACTCCCATTAGTGGAAACATCCTCTCCACGTCCACTCTATCCAAGCCTTTCACTATTGTTTCCCCAAGGAACACTGCTACATACTTTCCATGTACATCCATTCACCTCAACTGGAAATGAATATGGCAGTTTTTCAAACATCTTTTGTTTCCTTTCAAGTTCTAATAAAGAGTCTTCGACCAGAAATATGGAGTCTATTTCTCTTCCCACATACGCAGCCTGACCTGCTCAACATTTTCTGTTTTAGCTTCAGATTTCCAGCATCTGCAAATTGTTTTCTTATTTTTATTTGCCACAATCCACTGTGGTCTGATACTTAGGGTCACCATGACCCTCCCGCTTAGCCTACTCGGTTCACACCTTCAGCATCACTGTTGTATTACGCTTACTGTGCATGAACGCTTTGCCACAAAATCTGCACTTGCCACAGAATGATTAACCGTTATCTCTTATCAATTGTAAGTAGCTCAGTTATCCACATCGTGAACTTTGAATAACATTTTGAATAAACTGCAGCATTTAAAATATATATATATAAATAATACAAGGTACAGAAGATATTAGAGAAGATTAATGAGGCAATAATATATTAATAGGTTCTTGAACACTACAAACACAATCTATCTATGAACTATCTCGGATGCTCTGAGGACTTTGGGCTTTTGCACTAATATTGGGGTTTTCATTTATCATTTTTTGTTTATTTATTATATTATTTGTAAGTACTTGTTTACAAACCTGTTAGCCTACTGAAAGTAAGAAATTCACTGTTCAGTTATCGTTTTGTATGATAACTAAACACTCTTGACGACTTTTGTTCGATCTAACAAATGAGTAAAACCTGATTTATCTCCACTTTTCTACCATCACAACATCTCCCATAAACATTTTCTCGCTAGAAACATACACTCTGTCAACTTTATTGTTTGCTTTCATAACAACCTATTCCATATTGTCATACAAAAAAAGTTTATATTTTAAAGATAAGAGTATAGAAGTTGGGAAGTCATGTTGCAGTTGTATAAGACAACGGTGAGACTGCATCTAGAATATTGCGTTCAGTTCTGGGCACCATGTTAAAGGAACAAAAATTGTCAAGCTTGAAAGCGTTCAGAAAATATTTACGAGGATGTTGCCAGAACTTGAAGGTGTGAGCTATAGGGAGAGGTTGAGTGGGCTGGGTCTCTATTCCTTGGAGTGCAGGAGGATGAGGGGTGATCTTATAGAGGTGTACACAATCATGAGAGGAATAGATTGGGTAGATGCACAGAGTCTCTTGCCCAGAGTAGGGGAATCGTGGACCAGAGGACATAGGTTCAAGGCGAAGGAGAAAAGATTTAATAGGAATCCGAAGGATAACATTTTCATACAAAGGGTGGTGGGTGTGTGGGACAAATTGCCAGAGGAGGTAGTTGAGGCTGGGACTGACCCTTTGTTTAAGAAACATTTAGACAGGTACATGGATAGGACAGGTTTGGACGGAGGTGGACCAAGCACAGCAAGAAGGCCTACTAGATCAGTAGAGAAGGCGTATGGTGTGCTTGTCTTCAATGGTCAGGCCACGAAGTGTAGGAATCAGGAAGTTATGTTTTAGCTTTATAAAACTTTAATTATGCTATCTCTGGAATATTTGTGTGCAGTTCTTGAGCCCCAATGCAGGAAAAATGTGGAGGTTTTGGAGATGAGGCAGAAAACATTTACAATGATTGTATATTTTTGTTAGTGTATGCTGCCAGGATTAGAGAATATTACCTAGACACAGTGATTGTACAAACATGGATTGTTTTCTCAGAAGTGTCTTGGGTTGGGATGATCATAAGATTATGAGAGCCATAGATGGAGCAGATGCAGAATCTTTTTTTCCAGAGTGGAAATGTCAAATACTAGAGGGCATCGTTTTAATAAGAGAGGGAGAAAGTTTAAAGGAGATGTGCAGGGCAGGATGTTTTTGTAAAGAACTGCAGATGTCTAGAATGTGCTGCCAGGGGTGATGACAGAAGCAGATTATGATAGTGGTGTTTAAAAGGCTTTTAGATAAACACAGGAAATTGAAGCAAATTGATCGTGTGCAGACAGAAGGGATTAGTTTAATTTGGCACAAACATCATGGGTTGAATAATAATAATATTATTATATCTCTATGTTCCAGAATATTTGCAATGAAAGACATTTATATACCTATAAAAGTCTCATCTTGTATGTATGTACACGTGTGCGTGTGTGCGTACGTATATATGTGTTGTTCTACCTTCGTCAAAACGCTACACGCTAATGCTTACATTTTTACATATTCTGACTCACATTTTTCCCCTCGACTCAGTAATCAGGTTAACTGAAGATTTCATCCTATATTTCACAAGTTATTGATTCGTTTAAAAAAAAAGGCAAAGACAGTTCTCACACACAGCCTTTTTCCAGGACTTTCCACTGATGATGTCACAATGCCACTCACAGTGCACCAATCACAATGGGCCCTCACGTTGCCGAGTGCCACAATGACATCACAATGGGACGTTGCCAACGGTAACCACAGCTTCTCACAGACAGCTTTTTTTCCAGGAGCTTCCATTGATGATCATCATAATAGGCTCTCAAGCTGCTGAGTGCCACACCCCCTGCCCCCTCACTCCCCTCCCCCCCCCCCAGGTTAATCATACCTCCCGCCCCCTTCCACCCACAGGTTATTCACACCCCCCAACCCATTCCTCCCCATCAAGGATTATTCACACCCTCCGCCCACTCCCCCCCCCCCCCCCCCCCCATTCGGGTAATTCATGATTAAAGTTTCAAAAAAAGCCAAAACCACCTTTTAAAACACCAGCGTCCAGTGAGGTCACAATGCCCCCCCCCCCCCCCTCCCAATGGTACAGTGAAACAGAATATTCCACAACCTTCCAGTGATGTCAGGGGGACGGCCTCATTTCAAAAACAGCATCATCAGCTTCCCAGCGTGCACCGTTGGGGGAACAGACCCAACGGGTCTACACTTAGTCTAGTATACTTTAAAAACAGCAGATTTGCTTCCCATCTATCTCTTATCGTAGCGACTTCTAGTTAATCACATTATGGTTCTGATCAACTGTATGATTTTGGATTTCTAATTTATAAATTGGCAGCAACTTTTTTTAAAAATGGGTAACTCTAGATCCATTTGAAGAACGATGGGATGCATCTTATAGAGTTCATTTGAAAATAATGACCAGTTTTTATATTAACCAATTGAACAATCCATTTACACATTTTGATTATCCTGGCAAGCACTCATATATGGCATGCTAAAATAAGCATTCTCCCTTCAGAAATCTTGCAGACTTTTATTAATGGGAGGACAGTAATAGTTTAATTTACTTGTTAATTGTGAAACTTTGAACTTAAGAGTAAGTAAGGCTCATTTTCTTCCCATTGATATAGAATAAAAGAAAGCAAAAAACATCTGGATGTTGGTTAACTAGTTCAAAAAAAGCTAAAGGAGAAAATCTTGTTTGCATTGTCAGTTAAAATTAACATTGATTAAATTAAAATTAATTATTTTCCTGCCCTCATTTGCAAGGAACAGCTTGATAACAAATAAGTCTGTTGTGTTTCTCTGTACTGTTGCTTGCTGAAATAACTTTGTTTTAAGAATGGTTCTAGTAAGCGCTCTCCAATTACTCTACTGGCTGTAAAATATGACCTAATCTGGAACATATGATTTAAATTGTTATGGTTCTTTTGCGAGATGATGCTACACAACACCGAAAGATTCCTAAACAGAATGTGGGGATCATGTAAGTAATTAAAAAGGGTGATGATAAAAACAATAAAGCATAAACACAACTAAACGTTGATTAAAAGCTATTCAGTTTAATGAAATGTTGAACTGAAAGTTGAATACTTTTTTTAGACTTTGCAAGATTTCTCTACATTCAATGACCAACTCCTCACCTTCAATATCACCCTCAGTGACAATTCAAAGGCTATTTCATAATGCTGGACAGTAATTTTGATTTACGGGTATTTTCAAATCCTTTAGGTGGTCACACCACTTGATTGCCTAGATTCTTTCCATGATGGGCAGTGGGCCAAGAATCCAATTCACAATTTAACATTTGCAGTGTTTATAAAAACCATTAAGAGTAGCCCGGGTATCTGTATAGCTTTTGAGTAGAGTGGGTTACACTACAGTATATTGAATTAGGTTCTGGATACTATTTCATAACATATTTGGCATGTAAAATCAATAATCAATTCAAAACTGTGAGCAATTTAGTGAGGGCTATTTGCTGGGGTAATTGAGGGCTATATGCTGGGGTTATGCACGATTGCTACAAAAATGCACAATCTTAGTACGCACGGCTAATGATAAACTTCATCGCCACAATATTTGATCACATTATTTGAACTTTATGCAGATGTATCTAGCATGGGCAGTAAGGAAGAATCGGTGCATTTGGATTTTCAAATGGCATTTGTTAAGGGCCAATATTTACACACGTTAAATAAACTAAGGACTAGAATGATCAAATACTGTGGAGATAAAGTGTATCATTAGCCACATATACTAAATCAGTACAATTTGGTAGCAATCATGTATCCTTTGTCAGTGACAAAATCATTATATGATTATATCAGCATATAATCATCACTAAAGAACCTTCACTGAGCACCTCCGCTCAGTCCGCTTAAACCATATAACATATAACCATATAACCATATAACAATTACAGCACGGAAACAGGCCCTCTCGGCCCTTCCAGTCCGTGCCGACCATTTGTTTTCCCCTAGTCCCATCTACCTGCACTCAGACCATACCCCTCCATTCCCTTCACGTCCATATACCTATCCACTTTACTCTTAAATGTTAAAATCGATCTTGCCTCCACCACTTCTGCTGGAAGCTGATTCCACACAGCCACCACCCTCTGAGTAAAGAAGTTCCCCCTCACGTTACCCCGAAACCTCTGTCCCTTAATTCTCATGTCATGCCCTCTTGTTTGAATCTTCCCTACCCTCAATGGGAAAAACGTATCCACGTCAACTCTGTCTATCCCTTTCATCATTTTAAAGACCTCAATCAAGTCCCCCCTTAACCTTCTGCGCTCCAAAGAATAAAGACCTAACTTGTTCAACCTTTCTCTGTAACATAGTTGCTGGAAGCCTGGCAACATTCTTTTTTTTTGTAAGATATTTTTATTAGAATTACATATTAAGAAGAAATATAAAATTCAATTAAAACAAAGGAAAATATTAACGTCACATACATTCTTAATATTTTTAAAATTAACAGTCAATCTTATTTGTACTTCTATAATTTTTCTTTTTTATTTTATAGCAGTTGAGAAAAAGAAAAGAAAAAAAAAGAGAGATAAACTGATTGAGTGGAATATTCAACAAGATATTCTTCAATGGAGATATATTTATGAACTATTGTCTATCATTCTTCATCCATTCATGCATTCAGGCTTCCGTTATGGCTTCGAACTGGACCATCTTAACCCTTTAAATATTCAATAAATGGAGACCATATTCCTCTGAACTGGTCCAGCCTGTCCATCAGGGCAAGCCTTAATCGTTCCAAGTGCAACGTCTCCGACATTTCTGTAATCCACATTTTAGTTGTGGGGGAAGTAGGACCTTTCCAAAATCTTAGTATTAATTTTTTACTGATTATTAAACTATAACCGATAAAAATTCTTTGTTGTGTTGTTAATATCTGATTTGTTTCCAGTATTCCCAATATAATTAGTTTTGAGTCTGGAGTTAACTTTGCATTAACTACAATTGAGATTATCTTAAAAATCTCTATCCAAAAATTACTGATTTTTATACATTTTGTAAATGAGTGCGTTAAATTAGCTTCTAATTGTTGACACTTATCGCATATTGCAGACACATTTGAGAAAATTCTATTTAATTTGGACTTTGAGAGATGTAATCTATGTATAACTTTAAATTGTATCAAGGAGTGTCTAGCGTTTAATGAACAATGATGTATATATTGTAAACTTTCATTCCATACTTCTCTACTGATTACTTGACCTAGTTCATTTTCCCATGCTTGTCTATATTTATCCGTATTTGGTAAATCATTTTCCAATAAAATATTATAAATATATGATATTAATTTCTCAGTATTCGGATGTTTATTTAAACATTCATCTAAGATTTCTGTCTTTCTATTCCTAAAATCCAGTGTATTTGATTTAACATAGTCTCTAATTTGAAGATATCGAAAATATTCTTTAAAATGTAATCCATAATTTTGTTGTAATTCCTGAAATGAGAGAAATAAATTTTCCCTATAAAGATCACCAATCTTATTTATTCCGTAGTTCTTCCATTTTAAGAAACCTTTGTCCATCAGTGAAGGTTTAAAAGAAATATTGTTTACTATTGGAAGAGCTAGTGGTATATTCTGTAATTTTAATGTTTTTTTTAATTGTTTCCAAATACGTATTCCACTTTCTATTAATGGATTTTCTTTATAAGTTTTCTTATGTATTGGAGTATTAGCAAATAAAATCGAACCAATTTCAAACGGGGTACAGTTTTCTTTTTCCATCTTTAACCAATTTGGTTATCTAATTCACCCAGCCAAAAATTCATATTTTTTATATTAACTGCCCAATAATAAAACATAAAATTAGGCAGTGCAAAGCCACCATTTATTTTTGATTTACATAGTTGCTTTTTAATTATTCTATGATTCTTATAATCCCAAATAAAATTAGTAACCATGGAGTCCACTTTCTTAAAGACATTTTTAGGAAGATATATCGGGATCATTTGAAACAAATATAGTAGTTGTGGAAGAAAAATCATTTTTATCGCGTTAATCTTACCTAACATTGAAATAGGTAATGTTTTCCAATATTGAATATTCTTAAATAGTTTATTCAATAAGGGTAAAAAATTAGATTTAAATAATGAATTATATCTTTTTGTTACATAAATTCCAAGATATTTAATTTTTTCATTTGCAATCTTAAAAGGGTATTGTTGTAATATATGTAAATTATTTCCCATTATTGGCATAAGTTCACTTTTATTCCAATTAATTCTATATCCTGAAAACGATCCAAATTGGGTTATTAAATCTAACAATTTAGGAAGACTAATTTCTGGTTTTGTGATATAAAGTAATACATCATCTGCGTACAATGAGATTTTATTTTCAGTTTCTTTAGTTTCATACCCATATATTTCAGGGTTTGATCTCACAGATTTTGCTAATGGTTCTATTGCAAGTGCAAACAGTAGTGGAGATAAAGGGCAACCTTGTCTACAACCTCGGAATAAGTTAAATTTCGTTGTTAACACTTGGTTAATTAATATTCTAGCTGTTGGTCTAGTATATAGTAATTTAACCCATGTTATAAACTTCTCTCCCAATTGAAAAGATTCCATAACCGAAAATAAATAAGACCATTCAATCTGATCAAAAGCTTTCTCTGCGTCCAACGAGATAATCGATAAATCCTTCGTAATATTTCTTTTCGAGTATATAATATTAAATAATCTTCTCAAATTATTTGAAGAGTATCGTTTTGGTATAAATCCCGTTTGATCTGAATGAATTAATTTATTAATCACTTTGTTTAATCTTTGTGCTAATATTTTTGTTAATAGTTTTTGATCAGTATTTAAAAGAGATATAGCTCTATATGACCCTGGGTCATCGAGATTTTTATCTAATTTAGGTATAAGGGTTATAATAGATTCATTTAATGTATCTGGTAATTTCTGTTGTGTGTAAATGTGTTCATATAGTGTCTTCAAACGTGGGGCTATCATGTCATAAAATATTTTATAAAATTCTGCTCCAATACCATCTGGTCCTGGAGTTTTACCATTTTTTAATGATCTAATAGTTTCTTCAATTTCTTTAGTAGTTATTTCGACATTTAATAATTCCCTATCTTCTAAATCTAGTCCATTTAGATTACAATTTTTCAAAAATGTTTCTACTCCTATACGATTTTCTTTTGTTTTAGCTGAGGATAAATTTTTATAATATTGCAAAAATCTTTCGTTTATATCTTTAGTTTGTGTTAGTAATTCTCCTTTATCTGATTTGATCCTATATATTAATTTTTCTCCTTCCAGTTTTCTTAACTGACGAGCCAGTAGTTTATGTGGTTTATCACCGAATTCAAATTGAATTTGTTTGGTATATTGGTATAGTTTTACAACTTGATCTGAATGTATTTTATTTAGTTTATATTTCAATGCAAAAATTTTATTATGGTTGGTCGTAGATGGATTAATGGCATTCTCTGTATCTAATTGTTTAATCTCTCTTTCCAATGCCTGTTGTAGCTTCCTATTCTCTTTATTATAAAATGCTTGAGAAGATATCATAATTCCCCGAACATAGGCCTTAAAAGTTTCCCATAAGAGGGATGATGATATTTCAGGTGTATCATTTGTTTCAAAGAAGATCTTGATCTGTTTTGTAATATATTCTTGAGTTATTTTGTCCTTTCAAATTTGTGGATTAAATCTCCAATTATCTTGTTTATCCATTTTACCCGTTAGTTTCATCTTAAAAGTTAATGGTGCGTGATCTGAGATTATAATATTATGATATTTTGAATTATACGTAAGTGGAATAAGTTTTAAATCTACCAAAAAATAATCTATTCTTGAATATTCGCATCCTTTTGCAATCTCCATACATCTTTAATATTACTGGTGTCTATATATGCATTTATTAACACTGGAGTGTGATTTAAGTTTTCGTTGTTTTGATGATCTATCCAAATAAGGGTCAAGTGTGCAATTTAAATCTCCTCCAATTATTAGATTATGTTGTGATAATTCTGGGATTGTATTAAATAATTTTTTTTAAATTCGCGGGCTATCAAAATTTGGGCCATATATATTAACAAAAATCACCTTTTGTGTATATAATTCTCCTATTACAATAATATATCTACCATCATTATCTGTTATTATTGAAGTATGTTTAAATGCAGTACCTTTACGAATTAATATTGCTACACCTCTAGATTTGTGTGTAAAAGAAGAGTGATATACTTTATCAATCCATTTGGCTTTTAGTCTATATTCTGCCTCTTTTTTCAAGTGTGTCTCTTGGATAAATGCAACGTCTGTTTTGAGTGCTTTTAAATATTCTAATACCTTACCCCTCTTAATTGGTTCATTAATACCTTTAACATTCCAGCTACAAGACGTTATTCCTCCATTCCCCATATTTATATGTAAGTCTTGCATCATTTATCTAAAGAGATGTGTACCAGAGCAGATGGTACAGCTCGACACACCAGACCCAACACCTGAACCCTGAACAGACAAATTCCAAGACTCTTGATTTTCTCTCATATATATATATCTCCTTTGTATTAATTGATGATTCCAATCAGATAAAAAGTAATAATAGTAATAATTAGAAATGATAGTAAAAAAGGGATAGGTTAAGAGATTAGTAAAGTGCTCAAAGAAAGAAAGAACTACATCTAGTAAGTGTGTAGTTAGTGTTAGCCATACTAACATGGCTAGCAGTCTAAGGACTTCCGTGTTGAATGTTAAATATTGTCCATCTCCATGATTCAGTAAATTAATATTACAAAAAAAAAGAGATTATTGTTAAAACCGGGGATATTAAACTATGATATATAAAAAGTTCATAATCAGGTACAATGGTATATATGCGTAGTACTTAATAGAAAATTATAATAATATAAACATATAGAAGCGAGAAAGAGAAAAAAAAAAAAAATAAGATGTATATTTATATTTACTATTTACTTAATTCTAGGTTAGTCGATTATAATTAATTATTAATTATCAATCAATGATCAACAATCAATAGTCAACAGTCAACAATCAATAGTCAATAGTCAACAATTATTAACTAATTATTAACAATACCAGTGTGTTAGATTTAATATATATTGGTGTATGTTAATATATGTTAATTATTAGGTTAGTAGCATTACTATTCTAAATATTAGTATTCATAGAACAGTCTTCAATCCAATCTTCTTGATTCTCCCATCCGTCTCCTTCTCCGTCTTCTTTGGATGAAATAAGTCCATAGTTTATTATAATCTTCAGCCAATCTTGGAAATGCAGATTAATTGTTCCTTTGATTCAACTGTGAAGGTTTCATTCAATCTTCCTCGCTGGCCTTAATCCTTTGGGCAAATTTCAATGCGTCTTCTGGATTTTTGAAGTGATGCTCTTCCTGATTGTAAGTGACTCGGAGTGTTGCTGGGTATCTCAGAGTGTACTTCAGATTCTTCACTTGCCTCAGGATGCTTTTGGTTTCATTAAACGCATTCCGTTTCTTAGAGACCACTTCTGGATAGTCTCGGTAGATACTGATTGAGTCTTCTTCGTATTTAAGATTTCTGCTTTTTACCACTTTTTTCATCATATCTTCCAAAACATAATCATAATGGACTTTGACTATCATTTGTCTTGGAGGGTCACCGTGCTTTGTGTAACGTCTCGTAACTCTGTGTGCTCGGTCTATCAAAGGTTTTTCTTCCAAAGATAAAACCTTTTGTAATAAGATTGCAGTAAATTCTCGGGTATCTTGATTCTTTTCTCTCCCCTCTCGAATACCTACAATCCTTAGATTCTGCCTTCTCTGGCGTCCTTCCAGCTCAGTACACTTATCAGTAACTTTAGCCAGTAAGTCAGATAGTCGTTGACTCTCTCTGACGATCGTTTTCATAGTCTGAGCATTTGTTTGGGCTGTTACCTCAAGGTCTTTTATGGTTGTTGATTGTAACACCATTTCTTCCAGCACTGGTTCCATTTCTTTTTCCACTTTTGTTTCAATTTTTTCATGCAGCTCTTCCATTATACTTTCAAATTTTTCAGTCACAAGTTCAGTAATTTCCTTTCGGAGCTTCTCTGATAAATCCGTGGCCAAGAGATTAATTTCAGATTTTAACTCCCTCATCTCAATCTTAATTTTCTTTATTTCTTCCATAAAGTTCATTTTTTCCCCAGTTCCACCTTTAATTCAGACTTCACTTCTTTCAATTCTTTCTTTAATTCTGCCATTTCTTGCATAAAAAAGCCTGGCAACATTCTAGTAAATCTCCTCTGTACTCTCTCTATTTTGTTGACATCCTTCCTATAACTAGGCGACCAAAATTGTACACCATACTCCAGAATTGGTCTTACCAATGCCTTGTACAATTTTAACATTACTTCCCTACTCCTATATTCAATGCTCTGATTTATAAAGGCCAGCACACCAAAGGCTTTCTTTACCACCCTATCTACATGCGATTCCACCTTCAGGGAACTATGCACAGTTATTCCTAGATCCCTCTGTTCCACAGCATTCCTCAATTCCCTACCATTTATCATGTACGTCCTATTTTGATTTGTCCTGCCAAGATGTAGCACTTCACACTTATCAGCATTAAACTCCATCTGCCATCTTTCAGCCCACTTTTCCAAATGGCCCAAATCTCTCTGTAGACTTTGAAAATCTACTTCATTATCCACAACACCACCTATCTTAGTATCATCTGCATACTTACTTATCCAATTTTCCACCCCATCATCCAGATCATTGATGTACATGACAAACAACAGTGGACCCAACACAGATCCCTGAGGCACCCCACTTGTCACCGGCTTCCAACCTGACAAACAGCCATCCACCATTACTCTCTGACATCTCCCATTCAGCCACTGTTGAATCCATCTTGCTACTCCGCCATTAACACCCAAAGATTGAACCTTCTTAACCAACCTTCCATGGGGAACCTTGTCAAAGGCCTTACTGAAATCCATATAGACAACATCCACTGCTTTACCCTCATCAATATCCCTAGTTCCGCTTCAAAAAATTCAAGAAGGTTTGTCAAACATGACCTTCCCGGCACAAATCCATGTTGACTGTTCCTGATCAGACCCTGTTTATCCAGATGCTTATATATATTATTCTCTAAGTATCCTTTCCATTAATTTGCCCACCACTGACGTCAAACTAATATGTCTATAATTGCTAGGTTTAATTGCTATAATTGCTAAACCTACCTGATCTCCTGGTTGCTAAACACTTTAACTCACCCTTTCATTCCAATACTGACTTTTCTGTCCTGGGCCTCCTTCACTATCAGAGTGAGGCCAAATCCAAATTGGAGGAACAACACCTCATATTTCGCTTGGGCAGCTTATACCCCAGCAGTATGAACATTGACCTCTAACTTCAAGTAACCCTTCCTTCCCCTCTCTGCCCATCCCTCCCCCTTCCTAGTTCTCTGACCAGTCTGACTGTCTCCTGATTACATTTTATCTCTGTTTGCTTTGTTGTCACCTTCTCGCTAACAATGATCTATTCTAGGGTTACACAAAAAGCTGGAGAAACTCAGCGGGTGCAGCAGCATCTAAGGAGCGAAGGAGATAGGCGACGTTTCGGGTCGAGACCCTTCTTCAGACTGGTCAGGGATCAGGGAAACGAGAGATATAGACGGTGATGTGGAGAGATAAAGAACAATGAATGAAAGATGTGCAAAAAAGTATCGATGATAAAGGGAACAAGCCATTGTAAGCTGTTTGTGGTGTGGAAATGAGAAGCTAGTGCAACTAGGGTGGGGGAGGGAGATAGAGATAGAGGGAATGCCAGGGCCCGAGGGCTGAGGGAGAGGTGAGAAGGGGAGGAGACAGCAAGGGTTAACAGAATTGAGAAAATTCAATGTTCAAGCACAAAGGATGCAGACTCCCAAAGCGGAATATGAGGTGCTGTTCCTCCAACTTGCCTGTTGCTCACTGACCGTAGAGGAGGCCCAGGACCGAGAGGTCGGATACGGAACGGGAGGGGGAGTTGAAGAGCTGAGCCACCGAGAGTTCGGGTTGGTTTTTGTGGACCGAGCGGAGGTGTTCGGCGAAACAATCGCCAAGCCTCCGCTTGGTCTCATCGATATAGATCATCTGGCATCTGGAGCAGCGGATGCAGTAGATGAGGCTTGAACATTGAATTTTCTCAATTCTGTTAACCCTTGCTGTCTCCTCCCCTTCCCACCTCTCCCTCAGCCTTCGGGCCCTGGCATTCCCTCTATCTCTATCTCCCTCCCCCACCCTAGTCGCACTAGCTTCTCATTTTCACACCACAAACAGCTTACAATGGCTTGTTCCCTTTATCATCGATACTTTTTTGCATATCTTTCATTCATTGTTCTTTATCTCTCCACATCACCGTCTATATCTCTCGTTCTCCTGATCCCTGACCAGTCTGAAGAAGGGTCTCGACCCAAAACGTCGCCTATCTCCTTCGCTCCTTAGATGCTGCTGCACCCGCTGAATTTCTCCAGCTTTTTGTGTAACCCTCGATTCTCCAGCATCTGCAGTTCCTTCTTTAACACAATGATCTATTCTACATGTTCCTTGATCGCAATGATGTCTCGTTTTCACACCTTACAGTTCCTTATCTCCCCTGACTCTCAGTCTGAAGAAGGGTCTCGACCCGAAACATCACCCTTTCCTTCTATCTAGAGATGCTGCCTGTCCCGCTGACTTACTCCAGCATTTTGTTTCTATCTTCTGTGTAAACCAGTATCTGCAGTTCCTTCCCATACAACCCTCACTAAATTGCTCACAGTTTTGAGTCAGTAATTGATTTTGAATGCCAAATATTAGGATTGATAATAATGCAGTAGCATTGATTAAGAGACGGAAAACAAAGTGTGGCAAATAGATAATGCTTAGGTTGGCAAGATATAATCGGTGAGATGCCAAATGTGAGGCATCAACTATTTAAAATCTACATTAACAGAAATAGTTACGGATTGCGATCTTTGAAAGCTAATACATTTATCAGTTTGAGCAGCAGACTTACATGGATAGTGAATCAGGAGAAATAGAAACAGAAAAAAATGCTCGCTGTTAACATTGATAGCAATGGACAGCAAATAAACTCATGAAGGTAGCATCAATCACATTTGATGCGTGCTTGATATATAGTTTACAAGTCCAATTGTATTATAATGCACTGGTGAAGCAAGGTCTCCTTGAGACAAAACATTGTTCTTTTTCTCCCGCTACACCAGTGATGTTGACAGTATCTGCATAATTTCACCATTATTTATCATAAAAAATACATGGTGTCACTTCAGCATTTCTTCTGATGGAATAAAACATTGTCAGTTTTTCAAGAACTTTTGCATACACCTGACATGAGATGTTAAGACATGTGTTCAAATTATTGTAACATGTTACTTCAGAAGGTTAACTCATTATTAGACTCACTGCTCCACCACTTCTATCGCATCCACAGTCACGCTTGAGGCTCTGACACTGGTTATGCCTGCTGCTTTTTTTCTAATTTAATCTATAGTCGTATTCCTTTGCATTGATTCGCAAAACTGTCTCCTCCACGTGAAATGAATA
Organism: Okamejei kenojei; assembly: GCA_035221665.1. Taxonomy (NCBI): domain Eukaryota; kingdom Metazoa; phylum Chordata; class Chondrichthyes; order Rajiformes; family Rajidae; genus Okamejei; species Okamejei kenojei. The sequence continues at coordinate 41,056,532 of CM069132.1, forward strand.
ACTTCAGGCCAATTTTCATATTTGTAACCAGGATGCATCAGCTCCCAAGTTATTCCATACAGGATAAAAAGAGATATGAAAATCTGAATCTAAGAAACTGGAACAGAAATAGGCCAATTGGACCTTCAAGTTTCAAGTTTGCTCTGTCATGGACAGATGTAGAGAAAGGCCTTTCAGCTCATTAAAAACATAGAAGATAGGTGAATGATTAGGCCATTTGGCCCTTCGAGCCAGCACCGCCATTCAATATGATCATGGCTGATCATCCAAAACCAGTATCGCGTTCCTGCTTTCTTCCCATATCCCTTGATTCAGTAAGCCCTAAGAGCTATATCTAATTCTCTCTTGAATACATCCCGTGAATTGGCCTCGACTGCTTTCTGTGGCAGAGAATTCCACGGATTCATAACTCTGGGTGAAAATGTTTTTCCTCACCTCAGTCCTAAATGGCCAACCCCTTATGCTTAAACTGTGACCCCTGGTTCTGGACTCCCCCAACATCGGGAACATTTTTCTTGCATCTGCATTGAGTTCATACCAACCATCATGCACCCATTTGTTATGCTAATCTTACCATAGTCTATTTTATTCTTACCACATCTCCTTCAAGTACCCCCGCAGATAACATCACTCATCACAACATATGAGAGGCAGTTCACAGCGATCAATTAACCTGCCAACCAAAGGTTTTTACGATTTGGGAAGAAACCAAAGGAACAGCAGGGTGGCACAGTGGTAGAGCTACAGCCTTACAGTGCCAGTGACCCAGGTTTGATCCTCACCACGGGTGCTACTTCTCACCATGACCTGGATGAGTTTTCTCCGAGATCTACGGTGTCCTCCCACACTCTAAAGACGTATAGGTTTGTAGCTTAATTGGCTTGGTATAAATGTAAAATAAATTGTCCCTAGTGTTTGTAGGGTAATGTTAATATGCAGGGATTGCTGGTCGTTGCAGAATCGGTGGGCCGAAGGGCGTGTTTCTGTGCTGTATCATTAAATTATATGAAAATAAAAAAGACTCAGAAGATACCCGAGTGGTCAAAGAGAAAAGTTACAAATATCCCACAAACACCTCTGAGGTCTGGTTTGAATTGGGCCACTGGGGCAATGAAGACTCTGCTCTTTATTCAATAACTTTGGCTGCATAGTCCACTGGGATAGCAAATTCCAAAGCAACCCTCTCCTCCGAGAGGAGAAATTACACACAACATCCATCTGAAATGTCCACCCCTAGCTCTAAATATTCTCTGTAGAGGAAATATCCAACATTAAAGGAACTACAGATGCTGTTCACAAAATGTTTAAAAAGTGCTGGAGTAACACCATGGCTGTGGCAGCCTCTATGGAGGACAAGGATGTTTCGGTTTGGCATTCTTCTTCAGGCTAATTGTAGTAGAAGGAACAAAGCTCTAAAAGAGGTGGGAGTGGGACAAAGCCTGGCAAGTGATTAAAAGTAACATTAGCAAATTTGCAGATTACACAAAGCTGGCTGGCAGTGTGAACAGTGGGGAGGATGCTATGAGGTTGCAGGGTGACTTGGACAGGTTGGGTGAGTGGGCAGATGCATGGCAGATGCAGTTTAATGTGGATAAATGCGAGGTTATCCACTTTGGTGGCAAAATCAGGAAGGCAGATTATTATCTGAATGGTGTCAAGTTGGGAAAAGAGGAAGTGAATGAGATCTGGGGGTCCTTGTTCATCAGTCACAGAAATTAATCAGGAAATCATTGTTGACTTCAGAAAGAACAGAGGGGGCAGACACACCCCCATCCATACGAACGGGACTGAGGTGGAGCGGGTTTCCAACTACAAATTCCTCGGGGTACACATCGCGAAGGATCTGTCCTGGTCCCTCAACACCTCCAAGCTGATCAAAAAGGCGCAGCAGCGCCTTTACTTCCTGAGGAGGCTCAAAAAAGCCCACCTGCCCCACAGATCCTGACCAACTTTTACCGCTATACCATCGAAAGCATCCTGACCACCTGCTTTACGGTGTGGTACAGCAGTTGCACCGTAGCAGACAGGAAGGCACTACAACGGGTGGTGAAAACCACCCAGTACATCATCGGTGCCCCGCTCCCTGCCATGGATGCCCTCCACCGAAAACAGTGTCTGAGACGGGCCGGGAAGATCATCAAGGACCCCTCCCACCCTAACCATGGACTGTTTGCCCTCCTACCATCGGGGAGGCGGTACAGGAGCCTCAGGTCCCGCACCAGTAGGATGAGGAATAGCTTCTATAATAACACCATCACACTGCTGAACTCGGAGTCCCGCCGATAGATTTCCACATCTGTATTTATTTATCTGTATTTATCTATATATTGCTATCACTATGTACTGACACTAAACTGCATTTCGTTGTACCCATACTTGTATCTGTGCAATGACATTAAAGTTGAATTGAATTGAATTGAAATTAAGCATACAGGTACAGCAGGCAGTGAAGAAAGCTAATGGCACGTGAGCCTTCATAACAAGAGGAGTTGAGTATAGGAGCAAAGAGGTCCTTCTGCAGTTGTACAGGGCCGTAGTGAGACCACACCTGGAGTATTGTGTGCAGTTTTGGTCTCCAAATTTGAGTAAGGGAATTCTTGATATTGAGGGAGTGCAGCGTAGGTTCACAAGGTTAATTCCTGGGATGGTGGGATAAAATGGAATGGCTGGGCTTGTATATTCTGGAATTTAAAAGGATAAGAGGGGATCTTATTGAAAAATATAAGATTATTAAGAGATTTGACAAGCTAGAGGCAGGAAACATGTTCCTGAATTTGGGGGAGTCCAGAACCAGGGGCCACAGTTTAAGAATAAGGGGTAGGCCATTTAGAACGGAGATGAGGAAAAACTTTTTCACCCAGGGAGTTGTGAATCTGTGGAATTCTTTGCCTCAGTAGGCAGTGGAGGCCAATTCTCTGGATGCTTTCAACAGAGAGTTAGAAAGAGCTCTTAAAGATAGCGGAGTGTGGGGATATGGTGAGAAGGCACGAACGGGATACTGATTGTGAATGCAGCCATGATTACATTGAGTGGCGGTGTTGGTTCAAAGGGTTGAATGGCCTTCTCCTGCACCTATTATCTGTTGTCTAATAGAAACAGGTGAGGGCAGCTTTGGTTGGCAGATGGGTGGACAAAGGTAACAGACGATAAGAAGACAAAAGAATGTAAGGAGAGATGTGTGAAATGTGAAGCAAAAGGAAGATGTATAGGTGGAATGTGATTGGGGTGGGGAGGGAGTTGGGGGGAGCGGGGTGGAATGGAGGCAGGATAGTGAAAGAATTGGATGCATACCTGGGCGGGGCATAGGGAAGAGATAGAGGGGGAAGAGGTGGAGCATAGATTCCGTGGCATTTTAGTGTTACCTAACATTGGAAAACCCAACAGTCATTCCATTTGTAAGCTATACGTGAAATACAAGATACTGTCTCTCCAGTTTGCACGTGGCTTCACAGCAGCAATGGAGGCAGCCCTGTCCAGAAATGTCAATTAGGAATGGGGATGGGAATGGGAATGGGACTGGTTAGTAATTCCCCTTCCCACAAGGTCACCACTCATTCTTCAAAATCCCCCTCACCTGCTTTACCTGTCACACCCCCACCTCACTTTTCCAGCTATATCCACCCTACTCCATCAATCTGAAGAAGGGTCCCGACCCAAAACGCCACCTTTCCATTTCCTCCTCAAATGCTGCCTGACTCACTGAGTTTCTCCAGCTCGTTACATTTTGCCTAACATTCCATAGTCTAACCAATTTATTTGCTGCAACTGCATGCTAACTTTTTGTTTTTCATGCAGAATCAGGTATTTGAAACATCAGGGATCTGTAGCAAAGATTCCGTGGTATTTATGTGTAGTTACATTTTCTTTGGAAAGTGGCATATAGAGACAAATGGAAAACTATACATTTGTCAGCATGTTATTGAAATTACATCACAATACCTCTGTAGCATTCATCTGGATTAGATTGCTACCTTGCAGATTCCTACCTTGAAAAACTCTTGTTGGGAAATGGTGTAAGGATTTGGAAGAATGGGACCTAAAGTTTGGAGGATATGGATTAATCTGGAAATTATTTTATTTGTGTGTGAAATGAAGACACAATGTATGACTTCAGACTGACTACAATGTTGCAGACATTAGGTCCTGCAGCCACCTAATATCTACTTTAACTTCACTGATATTTGAAGGTAGGAAAACTTCATCTTTAAAAATGGTATTTCCTATTTTTGCTCAATGAACGTTGCAGTAATTTTCAAATTAGAGATAAAATTGTCCCTTTCAAATCAAGTAGATCAGATTTAGAATTTCTCAGCAGAGATTCTCAAAACTAAAAGGCTCAGAATTTCATAGGTATGCTTCTGCTTTTTATTTCAGTTAAGTACTCACAGAAATTGATTACTTTTTTGTGAGTGGAATGCAATTGGGACAATTTTGCAGCATTCTGAATATTTAAGTAGGCTCTTTCTGTCTAAAATCAAATCATTTCATTTCCATTAGCAAAAAAAAAAAAAACTGCTGGAGAAACCTGGTGTGGCATCTAAAGATTCTTGTGTCTCCATGCAATTTCTATGTTAGATATGCGATAAATAATAGTAAGATTAAACGAGAGCTTACCAGTTTGAAGTTTGATCTTTATTTTATGAGGAGTTACGATGAGGGATTACGTGAAGAAGCCCCGCCAGGCGCATGCGCGTCATACTTCAAAGCAGCGGCATGAAAACACAGAAACTAAAGTCGAAGTGATATAGTAAGACTCAGAAGACTGGAACTACCAGATGATCTTTGCGATTTTGAGGGCCGGGAGCAGAGGGCACATAATCCCTCATCGTAACTCCTCATAAAATAAAGAACAAACTTCAAACTGGTAAGTTCTCATTTAATCTTACTATTTTACTTCGGAGTCACGCGAGTGACTACGTGAAGATTTCAAAGCTCTGTGATTTCATGCCGTAGATCCATTCCATACGACACACTGCTTCAGTTGACACAGTAGTGAATAAATAATGTATTGAACATTGCTTCGAATTATCCAATAATCATTTTTTAAATAACAAAACAGTAATAACCCCTCTGTCCTAGGGGGAAATTATAAATGAAATTTAGAAAGGAAAAAAATCAAACCAAACCCAAAACAGCATGCCCAAAACCTTGCACTGTCAGAACAGGTTTATCATAAAATTTGGAGAAGGTCGCCTCCTTAGACCATCCTGCGGCCCCGAGGATTTGGTCTAGAGGCACATCCTGCGCCTTCGCTGCGGATGTTGATGCTGCCCTGGTGGAGTGAGATTTACACATGAGTGTCTACTCCAGCACAATCCAAAACCTGTTTTAACCATCTAAAATTAGTTTGTACTGACACCTTTTTTATGAGTTTTTTTCTGGCTGATGAGCATTGCTGTCTCAGAGCCTCTGAGACTCTTAGTTACCTCGATATATTGACTCAGGTGCTTGACTACACATAACATTTGGTCAACGGGGTATGCTTTAAGCTTACTTTGGTTCTGGCCATATCTGGCCTGCATTGTTTGATTAAATCATACACATAAAACATAATGTTATCTACAGAAAGTACATCCTATCTAACTGTAGCTTTTGCAATGTTTGAACTCGTTGCGCTGATACTAGCGCCATGAGCATAACCACTTTAAGTGTTAACCTCTGAAAAACAGTGACGTAATTGGAGCCCATTGCTGAAGCAGTGTGAGAACGTATACTGACATCAGAGATTTGTATATATCTAGACTTAGGAGGGTTCTTGTTAAAGATTCCTCTCATAAATCGGGATACTAACCGATGACCCGATAGATTGTTGTTCTGAAAACTGCCCCAAATAGGAGGACAAAGCACCCCGAGCACTATTAATGGCACTATAGCTCAAGTGTTCATCAAAATGTAACATAGCAAGGAACTCCAATCATTCTGGAATGCTTGCAGTACGTTAAGATATATCTTACTGCAAGCAAACATCTCTTATTTCTTAATATGAGACACATATTGTTTTTAATGCTATCTCTCAGAGCTACAGTCATCACATCCATAGTCCTACTTGACAGTCCAAGGCCTTGGAACAGTCTGGTCAGAACCTGCAGATTAACAAATTAATATGATCATGTGACTGATTTCTTTCCCCTGTTACTTGATGCACCAACAAATTACTGCAGTTGGGGACAGCAAATAATGGCTGAGTCATCATTCTCAGCACCAATGGGAACCATGGTAGGCCAGTCCAGACCAGCAAAACGCATGAGGTGGAGTCCTGCTCTATTTTAGTGAGGCATTACCTAATGAAGCAGAATGGGGAAAAGCATAAAAGAACGTACGTCCGCAGTGTAGCGAGAATGCATCCACCGTTACTGCTCCTGGATCTGGTTCCCACGAAACGTATTTAGGTAACTCGTGATTTAGCCTGGATGCAACAGATCAATATCTGGCAAACCAAAGCGGCTGACAATCATTTTAAACATCAGGATTTAGCATCCATTCTATGTTGTCATTAAATTTCCTTGGACTGTTGTCTGCCACCACATTATCTCTACCTGGCAGGTAGATACCTGAGGCCCAGATATTTCTGGAATACACCAGTCCCAAATGAGGTTAGGCAGATTATCACATGATATTGACCTTATTCCTCGCATGTGATTGATATGGGCAACAGCTATGTAATTGTCAATCTGGGGCTGAACATGTAAATATTCATTGCTGAACAATAAGCTTTTAACCCATAGAATTCACCCAGCAATTCTAAGTAATTTATACCATGCCTGTGCAGGATTAAACCCTCTTGCACACTCCATCTACCACCGCAGCTAGACTCGCTGTCCATGGCTCCCCATCCCAACACTCACATCTGTTTGTAAAACCACTGAAGGTTGTTCAACCAAAATATTTTTACAGGAAATCCACCATTGTAATTCAATGATGGCTCTGGCTGGCAACTGCATAGGTCTATCAAAATGACCTGTATGTTCTTTAAGTGCTTGTTGTCTAGCCCGTTGCAGACTTTGATAGTGCAGGGGTACAAACTCCACTGCAGAGAAAGCCACCACCAATTTGCCAATAACACTGGCTACTTCCCAGATGGAGGGGTGTTGTTTTTCAGTGAGACCAGTACAGACCTCCTTGATCTCCACAGCCTTGGCTGTAGGCAAAGTCACTGACACATCAACGGAATCAATGACAAACCCCAAATAATAATTTTTTGGGATGGTTCTAACTTGGATTTTTGTTGGATGGATCAGAAACCTTAACCTTTCAAACAGGTGTTTGATTGCTGAAACCGACTCCTCAGCTGTCTCATGAGTGTTGGTTATGATTAAGATATCATCTAGATAAGCCATTATAATGTGATTCTGGGCACGTAGCGCCAGCACAGGTTTTAACAATTTTCGTGAACCACCTAGGAGCTGAGGTCAACCCATTGGTTAATGCTTTAATTGCCACAGCTGTCCCATCCAACTAAATTTCAAGTATCTTTGGTACTGATGATGAATTGGTACTGAATAATATGCATCTTACAGATCTATGGTTGCCATATAACAACCTTCTGATAATAGCTGTTTAGCCAAATTGAAGGTGTCTATTTAAAAAATGCCTATACTGGACATAGGAATTTAACTGAGTTAGATCCAGAATAACTTGACATCCACCATCTTTTTCCTGTCTGGGGAATATATTGGACACAAATTGTTGAGGATGATATGTCGTCCTCTTAATTACCCCTTTTTTGGCACAAACCCGCAATTTCTTCATTTGCTTGCTGAGTTTCTGGTGCAGAAAACCCAATACCCGACTAGGCATATTTTGTGCAGGTGGATGAATTCCTGACATAAAATCTATTTGAGACCCTGAGACAGTGTCCAGTATAAACAGATCAGATGTTATGCAGCACCATTCATCATAAATAACTGCAACCTACCCCCAACCGGAGGTTGTTCCCCAGAAGATTTATCCTGAACTGAATGAATCTTCTATAGTCGACCTTGGAGTTTTCGCCATACTGGGGTTGTATTTGGCGTATACAGGTGGGTAATATCGCCATCCCACTGGCCCCACTCTGCTTGGCCCTGCCCCCGGATCTGACCCCCTTCGTGTCGAAACTGACCTGCAAGGTGGCATCCTGGCAGAAGGGACGTAGTCTTCATGAGGCCTATTGTCTTGGCCTGTTCCTCCAGGTCTTTGACTTGTTTGAGCAGGTCCTCCCCAAATAAATAATTTGGCGCTTGAATATTGGTTGACCTGCATAAAGCTGCAAATTGTGGGTTTAGTGTAGGTTTTATGGCTATTTTCCGGATGCAATTCACTTCGAAAATGCATTACTCAGCATGGCCAGCATATCCTGTTGTGTGCCGGACATCTGTCCCCACGACCATTTTGCTAAAAGCCGTGATGCCTGCTCCCACCAATTTGAGGACCTGCTGGATCTTGTCCACGCATCGTTGCACTCATTTGTGCCCAGATAGCAGAGTTCACAGTGGGCACTTTGAGCGACGCACAATTCACAAGTGTTTTGTATCGGGTGGCTGTTTTTTCCATTATTGTATCTTGTAGCTGGTGAGAGGCCATGTAATTGATGTTGGCCGCCAGGTTTTCCTCCATGGCTTCACCAGTACCTTCCGGAATAGCAAAGTTCCTTGCTACATCTGGGACACCTGGAGCATGGTTCATGTGCTTTGATGTGTGCCCAAAAGCAGTGACACCAACTTCAGGGTCAGACTCCTCCTGCCTGGCTCTCCCGAATCTTGCTCTAGGGAAGTCTCTTCCAGCCCTAAACAAGGTGCTGGAGAGGGTGATTCCCACCGGTAAGATGGGCCTGAGAGACTTTCTTTTGGCCTTCCTCCCTGGTGGAGTGGCCTCAGTGCACTGAAGCACTGGAACTGATGGAGGCAGTTGAGCTGCCGGTAGAAACAGCAGTCTGTATCGGAGCCGGCATTAGCGTAGCCGTTATCTCCCAACCCGATCTATAAGCGGTAATCGTGGAGCCGGCATTAGCGCAGCCGTTATCTCCCGACCCGATCTATAAGCGGTAACCGCGGACCCCACGCATTCCGCTCCTGCTACGGCAGTTATATTTGCAACACCCTCCATACCACTCACTCTCGCTGGCTCCTGAGCCAGACTTACAGAGTTCAAAATACTCGCAGGGAAGGTTTAACATTGACTTACCTGCGGGTTGCTACTTACCGCTGGTGGAGCTGCGCTCTCCATCCCGTCGGTGAGTCATGCGTCGGATGTAATGACGCGCATGCGTCTGGCGGGGCTTCTTCACGTAGTCACTCACGTGACTTTGAAGTAAAATATATTTCCCCATGCATTGTTCCTTCAGAATGATACATTGGAAATTAGATCACATTGTTCCTACATCAGTCTGGTGTTAAATAAAGTGATTTCATTGTACGACCGTGAGAGTGGACCACTCTAATGAGATCACCCCTCATGCTTCTACACTCCATAGTGTGTAGGCCCAGTCTGTTTAATCTCTCCTCATACAACAAACCTGAATAAACGTGTTACTTAATTTTAAAATATGTGACTCAGATGATAGTAATGCAGCTTAGAGCATCCTTTTTAGTTGCATCTTATCTGCTGAGGGTATGGGTTCTTGAAATATCATTCTATTGTTTTGAATAATTTTGAATAATTACTATTGTTCCTGGCTGAGTACACAACAAGAAGATATTTACAATAATTGTCATATATTGTTACATATCTTCTATATATACTAGACCAAGTGGGACCCGTCCGGCCCCGTTCCCCTAATGCAATATTCCAACACTCACCCGTTCCACTAACGCAACCCGTTTCCCCAACGCAATATTCCACCACTCACCTATTGCCCCCTACTGCGCAGGTCCGACTCATTTCCCCTCATCCCCCAACACTCCCTCCCCCTCCTCTTCACCACACCACAGGACAATGGTGAGTAAGGTGGTTCAAAAATTGTAGCGCTATCGTGTATCATTTTGACGTAATTTCAGGATCGCACTCACTATCTCACACGCAGACAGACAGACAGACAAACAAGATGAGTGTTTTAGTAATATATAGATATAATTAAAACTCTCATCTTGTTTGTTTCTATGTGTGTGATTCTGTCTGCGTGTGGATCTCAGCGTATGTGATCCTGAAATTACGCCAAAACGGTACATGATAGTGCTACAATTTTTGGACCACCTTCCTCACAATTGTCCTGTGGTGTAGTGTATCAAGTTTTGTTCAGATTAATGGTATATTTTACAAGTTACTCACATTATTAACTTTACAAAATCGAGTTGGGGGAAGTTGGAGTGGCAGTTAGCAGCTATGACATAATAATGGGATCTCATTTACATAAACTGCAGACTTGCTGGCCCTGCCCGTACAATGTTGCAAATCACAGGGTACTGAGTCCTGGCAGCAAGTGTGATTGGATTTTTGTGTTGGGGAACAGGTTTAATTGGGGGACCAGGCCTCCCGTGGGGGCTAAGGGTGAGTGGTGGAATCTTGCGTTGGCTGAACGGGTTGCGTTGGGGGACCAGGCCTCCCATGTGATGTGGACCCAATGGGTCCCACTTGGTCTAGCAAGTTATTAAATGTTTCTACTTTATGTCAGAATTATATGCTTCACGATGTTGAATAAATGCATCAGCTAGTCCTGATTTCATGAAGATCTGGACAATACATCAATATATTCTATACCATTCCAATTTCTTCTTATGCATTGAGGGCCTGATGTACCCCTATAGTAACTAATAACAGCTACTTGAACTACCTCTGAAAATCTCAATATGCCATGATCTAATGCTGATTCAATCTTAAAATTAACCGCATCCAGCTTGATAATTGAGCAATCCAGCCTATCATAATAATGTTGATATGTTGCCACTTGCAGTCATTTAAAAACAATTATTAATGCATTTGATTCTTCGAGGTAAAGTATCAGCTGAAACATCAATACAAATAACGAGGTCAAGCAAGCTGATAAGCTGCTGCCGGATCTTTGAGCTATTTGATGGCATTGTATGTGATGTGATTTCTAACTTTGTCAGTTTTTCAACAATATGTCTCAAAGCAGCAAAATGAGGAATAATTGGACCATTAATGTGTACTAGTTGAATTAGTGAAAATCTGGTAGCAGTATCACCTTAACACAAATTAAGAACAAGACCTATAAATTACTTTTATTATGTGCAAGAACTTCGAGGATTCATTATGTTTTTGTGATGGTTGCACAAGTTTACAGCTTCAATAAAATAGCAGGAAGCAAAATGTCAAACATGCATGCCAAGCATTTGCTTTTCCATAACTCCACCTACGGTTTAGTTTCACTGCAGTATCATATTATCAATACTTATTTTCTGCATGGCATGTTTCCCTCCTGGCTTTTTATCACCCCCCCCCCAAAAAAAAAATGTCTGTGTCTTTTGCATGTATCATCACACAAGCATGTCAAATAGTAGTTTGAATACTGATGCTGATTTTCGATTTTTCTTGGTGTGTTTTCATTCCTGAGCATACAGACAATGTAGTCCTGAGAGATCATACAGAACATATCCAATGTTTCTTTTATCTCCATCTTTTGATGGCTGTCTACTGCTGTTGATGTGAATTTTCTTTCATATTCACTGAATGTAGTTGATGGTTTTATTCTGCTTTAAGGTATCTGGAAGTCTGCAAAGCAGATAAAGTATCCAAGAAGGAAGATGCCAAAGCCACATACATTGGAATATACACATCTTTCCCACGTTTTAATTGTCTTGCTTGATTCAATTTTCTGCATTTTTCATTTTCAAGGTATACATTTGCTTTCATCTCTTTTGTCATTAATGTTTCTTTGTTATCCAGATGTGTTCATATGCTCTTCTATACTCAAGCAATCGATGGTTTGGATCATTCAATTATTTGCTTAGATGTTTATTCAGAAACTGGATCATGATTTATTCAGATTCACAGGTTAGTTCAAATCATTCTAATCAGCTGCGAAATAAGGACTTCTGGGTACTTGTATATAAAGAAAACAAACGGTGTTATGTTACTTGAGTCAAAGCATTTTTTTTTGGAACAAAGACCCCGTCAGGGCAATCAGTAAACCTTACAAATCACAAATTAATGTCATGAATTGGATGCATCTTGGCAAACTTTACATTTACAGAAAGAAAGTAGTTGAATGCTGTGTGGAAAAGTGTGTTGTTTGCAACATACTGCTTTAAAGGCAGTGAAATCAAAATTTGCTTGGCCACCAAGATGTTGTTCCATTTTCCTCATGGAATTGAAAGAGCAATGGGACAATCTTTAATTCAGCTGAAGCTGTTCCCCACTCCCAGAACTGACCAGATGATACGATAGTGGCTTTTACATACAGGATGGCGTTTAAGATACGTGGAAGTGCCAGAAATCGAGGGATATGGATCATGTATAGGCAGATGATATCTGTTTAACTTGGCGTCATGTTCGGTGCTAACATTCCTGTGCTGTACTGTTCTGTTTGATGTGGTTTAGCAGTTAGTCATAACTTGCTGTTGCTTTTCTGGACTCTGGTTCAGGTTGTGTTCAATATCACAGTCATATTAATTCCAAATTAATCACCTGCACTTGCAGGTCAGATCCTGTTTGGAGTCTCCTGCTAATGTTGCAATTACTTTAACATTAGGTTCAATTAGTTTAAATTCAATCTATTAACATGGATCAGGACACGCCATTTTTGATTCAATTGATTTTAGTCACTGGTCTTATATCCTAAAGATGGTAGAAAGTAATGATATCCAACATCATCTTCTGTTGCAAAATCAATGAGGATTTCAGATTGTCCTTCTGAGTTCATCCAACAGATTTTTAGTTGCTGACGATTTGAGATCCTACACAACACACAGACCCCATCATTTCCTTTCAGAAAGAGGGCTAATGGACTTCCGGTGGCGCTATGGAGCCTTAAAGCATAGCGCCAGCCAGCTCCGCAAAAATTTTGAAAAAACGGGGATTTAAACGGATTTAAAAGGACTTACCGATCGCCTGCTTTATACTGTCTGCCGCTTCAACATCGACGGTACCGGCTGACGTCATCAGCCCTGCGACAAATCATGACGGCACGGAGCCCTACCGATAAAACGAAGGGTCGAAAAACCCGGGCGAGAGCGGGAGAAGGCCTGGGAGAAGCCTCGGACTCGAGTAGGGCCAGTTCCCTGGAAGACGTCTCCAGGAAAGCAGACACAGGAGGTGAGGACTTGAGAACTTTTATTTCTCATCAGATGGCTGATTTAAAACGTGAGTTCAAGGCAGAAATGAAACATATAAAGCAAGAAATGAAAGAAATAAAGGGAGATATAAAGGAAGAAATCTGTCAAATTAATAATCAGATGGACTTGATGAAAAATCAATGGAGTGAATTTCAAAAAGATACAAAGACACAAATTGATAATAAGTTCAAGAAAGAATCAGAAATATTGAAGAATGAAATCATTGATATGATCAATAATATGGAACGCAAGATGGAGGCTAAACTTGAAAATGTTAAAAAAGACTTTAAAAATAAGATTGACCCTATTGCAAATGTGGTCGAACAACAAGCTGATGGCATGAAAAACCTTGAAAAGATAGCGGAGGCTAGTACTGTGTCTACAGCAAAGCTGATAACAGAGCAAGAACGTCTACTGGAGTTGTTATCCAAAGTAACAGATAAATGCACGCAGCTAGAAGGCTATCAAAGAAGGCAGAACTTGAGGATTGCAGGGATTCCTCAAGGTCTAGAGAAACACGAAGACACTCGAGAATTCACTGCTAAATTACTGCAAGCTGTTTTATCTTTGGATGATATGCCTGTATTAGCTCGTGCACATCGAGTCGGCAGAAGACAGACCAGTACAAACGCCCCCCCAAGACAAATGATTGTAAAGTTAACCTTGAAAAGATAGCGGAGGCTAGTACTGTGTCTACAGCAAAGCTGATAACAGAGCAAGAACGTCTACTGGAGTTGTTATCCAAAGTAACAGATAAATGCACGCAGCTAGAAGGCTATCAAAGAAGGCAGAACTTGAGGATTGCAGGGATTCCTGAAGGTCTAGAGAAACACGAAGACACTCGAGAATTCACTGCTAAATTACTGCAAGCTGTTTTATCTTTGGATGATATGCCTGTATTAGCTCGTGCACATCGAGTCGGCAGAAGACAGACCAGTACAAACGCCCCCCCAAGACAAATGATTGTAAAGTTACAATATGATTTTATTCTCGAGGATATTATGCGGAGAGCCTCGAGAACAAAGAATCTGATGTTTCAAGGACAAAGAATCAGTATCTATCGAGACTATCCCCCAGAGGTCGCCAGAAAACGAAAAGCGTTTAACGAAGCCAAAAACCTTATGAGGGGTGTAGAAAACTTGAGATACGGTCTGAATTACCCAGCCATCCTAAGAGTTACTTACAACAGCGTGGAACACTTTTTCAAGACTCCAACAGAAGCAATGGAATTTGCAAAGCAGTTTGACACTTGAAAACCATCTACAAGCAAATACACTGTCTTTTACTATTTTTAAAGACCTAGTACGGTCTCTTAACATTCTATGAGACTTCATACGACAATATGGAATTAGAAGAAATTAGAAGGAACGGACAATGTCGTATGGAACGAAATGTTTTCCCGGATTGGAAGAAGCTCACCGAACATTGACAATTACTCATAATATATAACTAACACAAACAAATAACACACATACTAAAATTATAACTCGGCTTTATTATTACTATGACTATTATTAACCAAGACTGTTCACTATTGCTAATTAATACTACTAATAATTAATATTTTATGTCTTGTTACATTTGGAGATACCCTCCCCTTAATGTTTTTTTTTTCCTTTTTTAATAATGATTTCTATTTTTTTGTATTTTAAAAACTCTTTATCTGCGGCTTTATAATTAGATTTTTAAACTAATTTTAGATATATATACTTTTATGATGATTAATATCACTCCTTTCATTTCTTTAATATTATATCCCCGTTAAAGTATTATCATGGAATAATAATTCCTTAAAATTAGGAGCTGGCTAAATTAATAACATCAATGCCGGAAGCCTTTAGATTAATAGCCAATATAGTTTGGCTTTTACAAACTACAAATATTTTATTTGTAGTTTTTCTACTCTTTATGCACTCTACTAAGCTTTTTACCTACTCTTCACTATTCTTTTATGTTTACTATATCTTTCAGTTTGAATGGAGCTATACACTGGAACAATGGAGATATATTCGTGAAGTACATAAAAGAGATCTAAAATTCATCTATTCGGTGTTCGGGTGTAAGGTTAGGTCTACTGCGCGGACCCTTGGACCCTATTCTAGATTCCCACAAACCTAAAATGCAGGATTTAAAAAGAAATATGGGGAACGAGGGATTAACCTTTTGCAGTTGGAATGTTAAAGGTATCAATGAACCAATAAAAAGAGGAAAAATATTGACACACTTAAAGGCAATGAAAGCTGATGTAATTTATATTCAAGAAACTCACCTAAAGAAAGACGCTGAAAATAGGCTGAAAGCTAAATGGATAGATAAAATATATCACTCTTCCTTTACGCATAAATCAAGAGGCGTAGCAATATTATTTCGTAAAGGTACTTTATTTAAGCATACATCTACTATATCTGATAAAGATGGCAGATACATTATTGTGATAGGAGAAATAAATAGGGAAAAAATGATTTTTGTTAACATCTATGGACCAAATTTTGATAGTCCTTTATTCTTTAAGAAAGTACTTAATAATATTCCGGAATTAACACATTACAATTTGATAATTGGAGGAGATTTTAATTGTACATTAGACCCTTATTTAGATAGATCTTCAAAACAAAGAAAAATTAAATCGCATACTAGTGATTTATTAAACGCATACATCCAAACGACTAACATTAAAGATGTCTGGAGAACAGAAAATCCTACTGGTCGAGAATATTCCTTCTACTCGCCAGTACATAAAACTTATTCAAGAATAGACTATTTTCTGGTAGATGCAAAGCTTATTTCACTTACTTACGAATCCAAATATCATAATATTATAATTTCAGATCATGCGCCATTAACATCTAAAATTAAAATAAATGGTAAAACAGAAAATCTAGGACAATGGAAACTTAATCCACAAATTTTAAAAAATAAAACCACTCAGGAATACATTATAACTCAGATTAAGATGTTTTTTGAAATAAATGATCAACCAGAAATATCTCGCTCTTTATTATGGGAAACATTTAAAGCATATCTTCGAGGAATTATGATTTCTTCACAAGCATTCCATAATAAGAAGATTCGGAAGGAACAACAGGACTTAGAAAGGGAGATTAAACAATTAGATATACAGAATGCAACAAAATCAGATATAATAATACATAATAAAATTGTAGCATTGAAGTATAAATTAAATAAAATATATACTGATCAAGTTTTAAAATATTACCAACATACTAAACAATTGTTGTTTGAATTTGGAGACAAACCACAAAAACTATTGGCTCGACAATTAAGGAAAATTGAAGCTGAAAAAATTATACATAGGATTAAATCACAAAACGGTGAATTATTAATACAACCCAAGGATATTAATGAAAGATTTATGCAATATTATAAAAATTTGTATACTGGTAACACGACAGTAAATAAAACAGAAATAGATGCCTTTTTAAATGTATGTAACTTAAAAGAATTAGATTTACAAAATAGAGAACTACTAAATGCTGATATTTCAATAAAATAAATCCAAGAATCTATTAAATCTTTAAAAAATGGTAAAACTCCAGGACCAGATGGTATAGGCTCGGAATTTTATAAAAATTTTTCATGACCAAATGGTCCCATATTTAAAATCATTATATGAACAGATATATACACAAGAGAAATTACCAGATACATTGAACGAATCTATTATAACACTTATACCCAAAATAAATAAAGATTTGGATGACCCAGGATCATATAGAGCAATTGCTTTATTAAATACGGATCAAAAAATTTTAACAAAGATTCTTGCACAAAGATTAAGCAAAATTGTTAACGAACTAATTCATCCTGATCAAACAGGATTTATACATAAAAGATATTCTTCATATAATCTAAGACGGTTATTTAATATCATATATTCGAAAAGAAGTGATAAGAAAGACTTAGTAGTCATCTCGTTGGATGCAGAAAAAGCTTTTGACCAGGTGGAATGGCCTTATCTATTTTCGGTGATGGAAGCCTTTAAGCTTGGTGATAAGTTTACTACTTGGATTAAATTATTATATGCAAACCCAACAGCTAGAATAATAACAAACCATATGTTATCAACTAAGTTTAGTTTATCTCGAGGTTGTAGACAAGGCTGTCCTTTATCACCATTACTGTTTGCGTTAGCAATCGAACCTCTTGCTCAAAGGGTAAGATTGCACCCAGAAATATATGGATATGACACTAAAGATACTAAGAATAAAATCTCGTTATATGCGGACGATATATTACTTTATATTACTAAACCGGAAATAAGTATCCGTAATTTGTTAAAACTAATAACGGAATTCGGTTTAATTTCAGGATACAGTATCAATTGGAATAAAAGTGAACTTATGCCAATAACCATGAATAACTTACAGATATTACAACAATTTCCTTTTAAGATAACAAATGAAAATATTAAATATCTTGGTATTTTTGTTACAAAAAGATTTGACTCTTTATTTAAGTCTAATTTTCCCGTTATTATTGAATAAATTAAATAAAAATATCTTATACTGGAAAAGCTTACCTATCTCAATGTTAGGTAAAATAAACGCAATAAAAATGATTTTCCTCCCACAATTATTATATTTATTTCAATCAATCCCGATATATCTCTCTAAAAATTTTTTTAAAAAAGTAGATTCAATAGTCACTAACTTTATCTGGGATTATAAGAATCATAGAATAAATAAAAAACATTTATGTAAAGCTAAAATAAACGGGGGTTTAGCTTTACCAAATTTTATGTTTTATTATTGGGCAGTTAATATTAAAAAATATGAATTTCTGGTTAGGAGAAACAGACAATAAACCAAATTGGTTAAAAATGGAAAGAGAAGACTGTTTTCCATTTGAAATTAGCTTTATAATATTTGCTAATATTAATGTACCTAAGAAAATTTATAGTGAAAATTTGATAATAGAAAGTGGAATACGTATTTGGAAACAAATAAAGAAAACACTAAAACTAAAATTTATACCGCTAGGTCTTACAATTGCCAACAATTTTACGTTTAAACCGTCAACGATGGATAAGGCTTTTATACAATGGAAAAATAAAGGAATTTTAAATATAGGGGATCTTTATAAGGAAAATTCTTTTCTTTCATTTCAAGAATTACAACAAACCTACGGGCTTCATAATAATGAATATTTCAGATATCTACAAATCAGAAACTATATCTCTGCAAATACACAAGAACTCAGAAATAGAAAGAGTGAAATTTTAGATGAATGCTTGAATAAACATCCAAATACAGAAAAAATGATATCATACATTTATAATATTTTGTTGGAAAGTGATATTCCATCATCGGAAATACATAGACAGCGTTGGGAAAATGAATTAAGTCAAATAATAAGCCCAGAAATATGGGAAGAAAGCTTACAACACATACATTACTGTTCTTTAAATGCTAAACATGCTCTTATACAGTTTAAAATTTTACATAGATTACATTATTCTAAATCTAAATTACATAATATATTTCCAAAATTATCACCTATATGTGATAAATGTCAAATCTTAGAAGCAACTTTGTCACATTCATTTACTAATTGTACGAAGATTCTAGAATATTGGAATGAAATATTTAAGATAGTCTCGAATGTTATTAATATTACTATGATTCCTGACCCAAAGTTAATCATACTTGGAATACCGGAAACGGAACAAATAATTACAAGGAATCAAAGAACTTTTATCGACTATTCTTGGGAAAAAATTAATATTAAAATTTTGGAAAGGCCCTGTATCCCCAACAATTAAAATGTGGAATACAGAAATGACGGAGACACTTCACTTGGAGAGATTGAGACTTGTCCTTATGGACAGGTTAGATCTCTTCAAAGGGATATGGTCTCCCTATATTAAATATCTACAGGGTCACAATGGTTCGGCGCAGGGACTTGACTGAGGCCTGAATATCTGAATGGATGAAGAAATACATATAATAAATCTTGAATGTATCTCCAAGAATGGATTATTTAGTAATACTTCAATCTCCATCAAACTTCTCACATTTTCTTTTCTATTTTCTATTCTCTTTCAAAAAAAAAAAAAATACAAAATAAAAAAAAAAATAAAAAAAGAAAGAGGGCTAATGGTCAGAAGGATTTCCTTTTATCGGCATGTTTTGCTTTCTCAGACTGGATAAGCTCCGAAATGTGACAAAGAAAACACTTGGCCCTTACAATCTTTGTGGAATGACACCACCACTGCTGGTATACATACTGAAGAATATGAACACCTGTCCCATCCATCCCAACTCAGCGCAGCCTAGTGCAGCTCCCTCCGCTCATTGCAATATATATCCACGCAAGAAACCGTGTGCGTTCCCAATCAGCTACTGAGCAGAAAACCTCTATCATTGATTATTTTAATGTATCCTACTAGGAAGCACTTAAAGAATCATACAGCGTAGAATCAGCCCCATGGCCCAACTTGCCCACACCGACCATCTACACTAGTCCCACTTGCCAGTGTTTGGCCCATATCCATCTAAACCTGTCCCATCCATGTACTTGTCTAATTGTTATTTAAATGTTGCAATAGTCTCTACCTCAACTACCTCCTCTGGTAGCCAATTCCATACAGACACCATCCCTTTGTTTGAAAAAGTTACCCCTCAGATTCTTATTAAATCTTTCCCCCTGATCTTTCTGCAACATCGATATTACTGCTCTTGCTGTCGTGATTTTTAGGTGATTTTGTATCTGCTAGTGGAAGTATATGAATAATGTGTCACAGTATGCTAGACATTACTTCCACATGATGAAGTTTCTTTGGAATTTCATTTTCAAAGATGCAGGTCAGGTCGTCCTCAGAAAATGTCATGATAAGGCCAGTTCTCCTTGTTCAGCCTGGCTAAAGAAATGGTGGATCTAGGAATTAGACCAGAGAACAGTGCAGCACAGGCCCTTTGGTCCAAAATGTCCACGAGGCTAGGTTAAACTAATCCTCTCTGCCTGCACGTGAACCATATCCCTCCATTCCCTGCAGATGTCTATCTAAAAGCTTCTTAAACATCACAATTGTAACTGCTTCCACCACCCAAGATAGCAGCAACTCTGTGTGCAAAAAAAAACTTGCAAAGCACATCTTCTTTAAATTTTACCCCTTTCCCCTCTAGTCTTTGATATTTCCACCCTGTGAAGTTATACCCTCTAGTCTTTGATATTTCCACCCTGTGAAAAATAGGTTCTGACTATCCACCCTACGTATGCTTTCATTATTTTATATACTATAATTTATGGATCATTTAAATCTTGGTACTCTCTGGCTCCGGGACTACGTGGCCGGAGGAAGTTTCAATTCATATGTACATCTCCCCTATCATAAACCTGGACTGAAAGCTTTAATCTGACCTATTCAGGTAATTTATTACAATATATACGTGCTATGTGCTAAAAGCATGCTGGTAGACCAGGGGTTCTTTATTGGTTAATTATGAACTAATTGATGTTAGGTGATGTTGAATTCATACCAATGAATCAAATAATGAACAAAATATCCAAAGGGCCATGATTCTGCATATGTTAATTTATCCTTTTACTTAATGAAATTAGCTCCCATTCAGCAGTGCTGAAGTGTTCTTTATCGGCCAGCAAATTGGTAAGGCTTCAAGTATCTCTGTAGTTTCCAGTTTTTATTTACTTTGAATCTGGATAGACTCTTACAGAACCAGGGGGTAATTGACCTTTTGAAAAATTAATGACACTCAGTTGTATACCTCTATTTTCTTCGCCTTTGACCAGATAAATTCTTCATACTCAAGTGCTTGTCAAGGTTCTATTATTATCTACAAGCCTATGTTCTATCATCTTTAACATAAAAAAATCCATATCACGCAGCTCAGTAAAAGAATCTGCCTTCTCTCCCATCAGATCTTTTTCCAGTAATCTAAGATTTATGAGTACTGTGTTTACCGACCTGTTGTGCTGCTGCAAGTAAGATTTTCATTGTTCTGCTTTGGTACCCATGACAATTAAACACTCTCGGCTCTCGTGATTCTTGACACTGGTTATTGACAATTCTGCTTGGAGGATAGTTCACTCCATCTCATCTAACAAAACCTCACATCGTCTTGAAAACCACTTAAAGATTATTTCGTATTCTCTATTTCAAGGAAAATATTCCCACTTTTTTAACTTCCCACATCATAATTAACATCCATAAAAATATTCTTTGTACTTTTACCAAGACACACACTCTTCCCAAAATATTTTAAGCAAAGACTTTCATATTTCTCCAAATGAAGCATAACAACTCAGCAAACCTCAGCATACATTTTCTTTGAATGCGATCTTTCTTATTGCTTGAGAGGGCTGAAGGAATCTCAGTTTAGCAGCTCATCAAAAAAGCCAGAACTCTTTCTATATTGCACTGTCATCACTATGAATTAATTACTAAATTATCTGTGGTGGTAATTGAGATCATAACCTCTTCTTCAATGGTGGGTTCATAATCTATGGAGCAAGACTGACATTTAATGTAATTTGCATGGGCAACTTGATTCATAAAAGTCAGATTTTTATATATTGAATTGGTCTGAAGAAGTATCTCGACCCTAAATGTCACCTACTCCTTTTCTCCAGATATACTGTCTGACCCGGTGAGTTACTTCAGCTTTTTATGTCTGTCTGTTTGTCTGTCGGTCTGTCTATTACTAAAACTCTCATCTTGATCATTTCGTCTGCATTGTAATTAAATTTGTGCAAAAACGATTCCCTCATAGCGCTACGATTTTTCGCCTCCTTACTTACCATTCTCCTCTGCTGCAAGTCAATTAAGTTTTGTTCCGATCGGTGAAACAATACAAAAGTTATGAAGGTTCCCCACAGTCCCCCCCTACCCCACAGTCCCCCTCCCCAACCCCCCCCCCCCTCCCCCACACACCACCCCCCTCCCCACACCCCTCCTCCACACCCACCCTCACACCACCTTCCCCCTGGGTTGTGTTGGGGGGGGGGGGGGGGGACCAGGCCTCCCATGTGACTGGGACCCTAAGTGGGACCCAACGGATCCCACTTAGTCTAGTCTTCTATATAAACATTTATCCAGAAGTACATCCAAATTAATGTCTCAATTTGCTTCAGTGTAGTGGGCACAGACAGTATGTATTCTTTAACCTCATCATTAACTTCCAATACCACAAAAGGTTATTTTATCTTTTCATTATGTTAGGATCCTAATGCACTTTACAGCCAATTAAGTGCTCGTTTAAGTATTAATACTGATATAATGTATGCAACATAGCATTCAATTTGCATTCAAAAAAAGTTCCTAAATAGCAATGTAATGGTGATCTGATAATTTGTTTTAGTGATTATCACAGAGCGATAAATATTTACCAGGATTGCATTGTGTTACTTTAAGAGCATACAGACTGTTGCCAAACAACGATTCTGCAAAACTAGCAGAATTCTTACGAGATTTCAATCGATTAGTGTATTGAATTTTGCCACTGGAATATTTCTGTAGAACTCTTACTTCTTCAGTCCTTTTCTATATTCTATTTCTACCAAGCTGGTCTCTGCCCTTTTCCTGCAGCCACTTATTCCCAGGAGGATCAAGCTCATTGGACATCAATCATGCTTTTGTATGGGAACATTGAGTCTGGCCAGCAGACAGACATTATCATAATCAAATATATTCTCACCTAATGGCCACACAACTTAGGGAAGCACAGTGGCTCAGCGGTAGAGTTACTGCCTTACAGTGCCAGCAAGTGATCCTGACAACGGGCGCTGTCTGTACGGAGTTTGCACATTCTCCCTGTGACTTCATGGGTTTTCTTCAGGTGCTCTGGTACAAAGACGTGCAGGTTTGTAGGTCAATTGGTTTCTGTAAATTGACTGTTAATTTACTTCTGTAAATTGTCCCTAAAATGAAGGATAGAACTAGTGTATGGAGTGATTATTGGTCAGTGCAGACTCAGTGGGCCGAAGGGCTTGTTTCCGTGCTGCATTGCTAAATTCTAAGCTAAAGTTCTCCTGGTGGTCATCTCGTAAAAAACAAAAAGAGAGTCATATTTTCCCTTCTTCGAGCAAGGGAACACAAACACCAGCAAATTCCTTCTGTTCTCTGCGTGACTGCTTTCAGTTCAGTAAAATGACAGATTTAGCCACAAATGGGTTTTGGACATTCGGAAGAAACCATAAGGAAATTCCTGGCAAATGATGGCAGAGATCAGATATTCCTTGCAAACCTATGATCAAACCTACATTCAAATTTGAGTGTTTTCTGGACCATGTACTTTAGTATCGCGCCACTTGTAAATCATTATAGTTTAGGGAGAGTATTGATCCCGCAGGCTGGTGAAATGGAAGAAAACGGTGAGATCAAGAAATTCCTTACATCATAGAAGGTACTATCAAATCAATGCAACTAGAAACTGAATTAGAAAAGTTAAATAATAAACTAACTGTGGCATGCTTTCTATCTTTGTAGCCCAAAGGATGCTAAATCATTGACGGGATCTCACAGGTGAACATAGGCCTAAATGTGCAGGAACAGTGTTCTGGTCAGAAAGTGAACAAAAGTATAAAAGGATGAAACTGCCATTGTTCACAGTAGAACTGTAGAAAGTGCTTTCACCTCTGCATGACCTCCAAAAACCGTGATTATTTTAGTGTGACCATTAGTTTGGAAGGTGTTTGCAATGGGTCATTGGATAGAACATGGAAGCATTGAAAGAGCTTCTTCCACAGCAAACAGAGCCATTGTATTGGTAATGAAAGGGATTGCGTGCGTTGTCTTAAATGTTCATCAGGAAATTGCAATAAACAGTGGCAAAACTACAGATAGGCTTGCAACAAGTTATACTTTTGGTGTACGTAATTCGTATATTTTCCTTTGTTTAAATTGTTGAAACAACTAAATACATTTTATTCACTCTCAAAAAAGATGGTGTTAGATCAATTTGGAAACTAATGTGAAAGATCACCAACATAAATGTAGCTACCCTGGAATCTAGCTGTTTTAAAGCAGGTAGGTCATGGGTGGAGAGGGGGAAAGGGTTTGATGGATGTAGCTTACACAATTATGGGAAATTCCCTATTTCACTCATTTATTACATCTGAGAACCTCTGTATTTTGAAGGTAGACACAAAAAGCTGGAGTAACACAGCGGACCTGGGAGCATCTCTGGAGAGAAGGAATGGGTGATGTTCAGGTCGAGACCTTTCTTCACTCAACCAGAAACGTCACCCATTCGTTCTCTCCAGAGATGCTGCCAGTTCTGCTGAGTTGCTCCAGCTTTTTGTGTCTATCTTTGGTTTACACCAGCATCTTCAGTTCCTTCCTGCACAAACCTCTGTATTTGTTTTCTCTTCACACTTTAACGCTACCAGAATAGATTTCTGAGCTTTGGAAAAATAGGCAGCTGAATAGATGGGAGGAGATATTCATTGAAACGATGCCATGAAGAACAGGAATACCTTATTGCATCCCATTAAAAAAAAGTATTAACCTTGCAAAGGGACTGATGCACCCAACATCCCCATTTTCTGCAGAATCTGATGCCCTTTCTGCATCATCCCTGGAACCACCATCTTCTTCTCCCTTCCATCCCTAATTACTCAGGCCGTCCTGTTGACCCCTCCTGATTTGTAATCACTCTAATCTCCACAAATATATTCTCACAACTCTAAACCCTTCCAGTTCCTTATCCTCTCCATGATCACAGAGGTTGGTAGACCAAATTGATGCGTGCTTCAAGGTCCCATCAACATCGTCTATGATTCTGATCTTTCCTACTTCCTGTGTCCCTTAATCTCCATAACCCTTAATCGATGTTCTCTTAATGTAGCGTTGTTACAAAACCTACCATCAGCGGTGCTACAAATCTGCCACTGCTTGTGCGTGCGACTCAGGAGGCTTTGGGGGGGGGGGGATTAAAATGCAGGTTTGTATTGGTTGTCGGAGAGGGATTTCCTCGGACTGCTTGCTGATCAAGAAAAATCGTTCGGGCTTCTGTTCCCGTTTTTTTAATTTTTTTTTATTGCTGGATTGAAGTAAAAGGCGACTTCTAATGCCTTCAACACCTTCAACATCACGGATCACAATATCAGGACAAAACAAAAGGTATGTCGTTTATTTAACATATTATCTTGCTTTTTGGTGTGGCTTCATTCTAAGCTTATGATGCGAAAATGTTATTTAGGCCCCATACGAATCTGCCGTGTCTTTCCTGCCAATATGGGCTTAAAATCTATGGCAATGGCAACATTTCAATCGATCACAATCCAGAAACATCCACTCTCAAGATAATCAAATTAATTATTTTTTGAACAATCATTTCATAACAACATCTACATCATCTGTATTTTGTGTTATTGTCTATCCATGATCAATATTTTCACACAAAATATCCACAGCACAGTTTTAGTCAGCTGTATTGTTCAAAAAATAATGATTTTGATTATCCTGAGAGTGGATGTTTCTTGATTAATTTACGTGAATTAAACATTAAATTCCTTCCATTTGGCATATAAGTTCATGACAAAGTGAGATTTAAAAATCATGTTATAGTGTGAATACGTGTGAATGGGATCAGTTTGTTATTTGGATACTTAAGCTATTAAAAAATGTTACCCTTTTCTTACAAAAATGGATAGATGTTTTGATCTAGTAATTGAATTTAGATGAATTTAATTGATTAGATGATTTCCATATTAGTGGCAAGCTCATAGAACATTATGATGACTTTGTTGCCCTGCTGAATAATGGAACATCCTGTGGGGGGTTGAGAAGTGCCATCCTCCATGACTTCACCCAGGCTGAAGCAAAAGTAGAACTTCAGATATTAGGCTTACTTGGCAAATATCTGACTGGGCCTTGGATGAAGCGCTTCTACACTACAGAATCAGATCAACCATGTTGATGGCATCAAAGTGCTTAAAGGGGTGATTGCTGCTCTAAAGGAAGCCACATAAAATCCAGAGAACTTGATATTGGCAAGGGAAGATTTCTTCGGTGAGGAGATGCATCTTGATGCCACGTTGACAAAACTTTGGGAGCTACCAGTACATCCACAGTTCAGTTCAATGATGAGGAGCTGACTTCAAGCTGTCATCACTGTTGGAAAGGCAGTATAGTAAATACTTTGAACTTGATGTAACTGAGGAACTGAAGGAGGAGACTGCATCAGCAAGATCACACAACATTGATGCGGAGGAGATAATGGGGATGTTTAGCTCACCGAAACAAAAGTCTCCCAATGCCACCATGTGTTATTTGTCATGTAGGATGTAGGCCTGCAAGAATAGAACAGTCAACTACCTTGATAATCTCGAGGAGCAACGTAGGGAGGAGGTGCTCTGTAAGGCAGTGACATGGGGGAGAGTGCAGAGGAACAGACGGAAGAAAAAGCAGAACGAATTGAGAGCAGAAATCATCAAGCGACAGAAAGACAATGAGCATGCTCGGATCACGAAAGAGAGGAAAAAACTAGGAAAAAAATTGAAAGAGAATGATTTAAACAGCATTCGCAGAGATTATCCAAATTTGGACTACTCCAAATGTGATGATCTACAGGACATTCTTAATGGGGAAGTAGTGGTCAGAAAGGCATGTCATGCATGGTTTGAAGAGCAAAAACTTGTAGTTTACAAATACCAAAATTGAAAAGTTGAGGAAAAACAAGGTGTACAGAGTTGCTTATTGGTTGCAATATGAGGAGTATGATGATGCTACTGATTATGATATGCCAATGTATCAGCTAGCAACTGATCTTCTCCATAAAGACTTGGTCTATTGCAGGAAATTGTAATTGTATTTACCTATCTGTTGTGGACTCATAGCATATAATATAATAATATTAAAGTTCTGATCTTGAGAATATCACATTTTTGTATTTTCAAGACAGTCTGGGTGTTTATTACTATTTCCGTCACAACGGTCAATTTTGTAATTAGCTACAATTAGTTAACTAACTAATTATATGCTTTAATTTCAGGTCATCCAAGTAAGATGTTTCATATTTGTTTCAGAATGCTTCAATGTATAATAACTGAACATTTCATTTAGTTCTCTTAATTTCTAAGAAAGTTATGAGCTTTTGACTGTCCTCGATCACAGGTTTTGTGTTAAGTCAATGGAAAAGCAATAGGGAACAAGATGCTAATTTTCGAGTATGAAAAAGTCCATAACCTTTTTAATACTGAAGATATGAAAGTGAATTAGGTATCAAATTAAATTTATTTTTATGCTTTATCAGATGGGATAACTTACAGGCTTGATTTTTTTAATCTCAAAATTTTGTAACATTCCTACTCAATGGCTGATCTCCATGCCTTCTGTTATCACTGCCATTTCATCCCAGATTTTCTTGTCTGCTCATCACTGATATTCCATTCAACCCTAACTATATTTCATTAATAAATTCTTGCCCCAGTACCTTGTCCAGGCTTTGCAGTGCTCTGCCCTCAGTCGCTTATACCTCGGTATCTGATTTTACTAAAATTCTTTGTTGATCAATCCCCTGCACCAGCCCCCTCCACATCTAATGTCTTCCAGCTTTGCTTTGATATCCCTTTGGTTTTCAATACCCCTGTCCCCTATCAATTTGATCAAGATCTTTGAATCCCTATCCATCCTCAATGGCGTTACTGAGACTCTCTCCAGCTCATCTATCAAAGTACCTCTTGATCCCTAGTTTCTGTTGCCTTCATCAATATCCCTCTGCTACCCTAATTCTTGTCAAACTCCTGAATAAATATTCATGACCCCAATATCCTGTGTTCAATGAAATTTAAATTTTCTTTCTGACTTTTTGCTTTGGTTCCATCCTTGATTGCTACCAGCTTCACATAAATGTTCTCTCAAACTCTGCCTGCCTTACTAGCTTTCTGCACTCCACCCATCAATACACATCTCAACTTATTTTTTCTGCTCGTTCATCAGCAACATCCCCCTCAATTGCTTGTTTCCCATTTTTCTTGATCAATGTATCTCTGGACCTCCATTCTCTTCCCACTTCTCCTTCAATGTCCTTTCCACTCGTGGTCTCTGCACTCCCCATCAATGAGTAAAACAAAACTGAACTCAGTAGGTCAGGTAGTAACTGTGGAGAGAAATCAATCCATGACATTTTGGATTGGGATCCTTCTTTAGTCTTAACTTGTCTATCTGTATCTCACTCCCCATCAATTCTTGTCTCAATCCTCAATTTCCCACAATCTATCATCAATTCCTCCTCGGTGCAAAATTTGGATCATTCTCCCATTATCTTTTTCCTCAGACCTTAGTCAACACTGTCGTACTATTGGTATAGCCCACAAATGCTAATCTCCCTGGTGTTCTCCCTACCTCTCCCCTTCCCCTTCAATACTTCAATTTTATATCTATAATTCAATCAAACCTGCACAGAAAAAATCTTAACAATGGAAATGAGAAGTAAAGCTTATAGAATCATATATGTAAACATGTGAATACAACATATTGTATGTTTCAGGATACTTGCTCACAGCCTTTGGCTATGTATTACTTTAATGTCTCTATATAGAGCACACTTTTATCGTTTGCTACAATTGAACGTCATTAATTTCAAACTCGATGGCTCAGATTAATCCACAGAGTCTGCTTACATTCTTTGTTCTTAATATATTTTTCTATGTTCAGTTGTGACCTATGATCCTTAAAAGCAATTACTATTTTGTACATGATCATCAATAGCATCAGTGAATTCATGATTCAAAAAGCTCAAAGCTTGCACAAACTAATTAGATCTCGCAGAACCTAGCTTTTACGATGACTATAATTTTATGATTACATTTATGAGCTCAGCTGGTTACCAGACAAATCTTCATGCTGGCAAATTAACTGTGCTCACATTCAGTAGAAATATTACTGTTTATTTTGCAACTCCTTGCTGTACATTTTGAATATTCATATATGTAGGTCTGAAGAATCTACGCATATGTTGATACTAATACATATTTCTGTTCAAAAACATGCACTCCCCATTATCACATATGTCCTTGACTGCTTATAAACAGTAGTTTCCTATAGAAATTGTGCTTAAAACTAAATCTTCAATAACAGAACCTCTGATCTGGTGTATCTTGGTATAATGATTGGCACAGACATGGAACGAAGGACCTGTTCCTGCACAGTTCTATCTGCTCTATGTTGACCTCTCTGTCCTTAGCCTTTTACACTTTCTAATGTAGCTTAATACAAACTCAAAGCTATCAACTTTTTTAATAAGATATCTGATAAGCTTTTGGCCTTAATATTGGCCATGATAACTTTAATCTTAATGTTTAGTTTCGAGATACAGCATGGAAACAGGCCCTTCAGCCCACAAAGTCCACACCGACCAATGATCACCTGTTCGCAACAGTTAAATGTTATCCCACTTTCTCATCTACTCCCTACTCACAATATGCAATGTACAGAGGAAAATTAACCCACAAACCTGCACGCCTTTTCGGTGTGGGAGGAGAGCGGAGTACACTGAAACCCACAGGGAGAAGATGCAAACTCCACCTGCATGCACGCACACACACACATGTCAGGATCAAACCTGGGTCTGGTTTGGGTTGATACTTGATTTGCAGCACCCCATTTGGAATTCAACGAGCCAGATAATCTGGCTTTTGTGTAGGGAGAAACTGAAGATAGACACTAAAAGCTGGAGTAACTCAGCGGGACAGGCAGCATCTCTAGGTAGAAGGAAATGGTGATGTTTCGCGTCGAGAACCTTATTCAGACTGGGAGTCAGGGAAAGGGGGATGAAAAATATAGACGGGTACTTAGGACAAATGAATGGAAGATATGCAGAAAGCAATGATAATCAAGGAAGCGTCAAACCCACAATGGTTCATTATTAGCTGTGGACGAGGTGAGAACGAGTTAATACAGACAGTGGAACTCAACAGGAGGACAGCAAAACTAGTGCAATAACTAAGGTGGGGGAGGGACGGAGTTAGAGGGGATGCAAGGGGTACTTGAAGTTAGAGAAATCAATATTAATACTTCTAACTTTTTGTGGTAGCTTCCTGTACATTCTTGATGGTCAATAACACCTTCCTTGGTTAAATACATTTTCCATATCTCTCTTTACCTATGTTGTTATGATGTAACATCTCATGCAAACTCTGGGTCTTCTGGGTCACTCACATGCTTGATCAATGGTGTTTTATCATTAATGTTTTATTATTATTAATGTTTAGTGTTTTCTGAGTCATTCGTAACTGTCACTGTATGTCATGTTACTTGTGGGCGGAGCACCAAGGTAAATTCCTTGTATGTGAATACTTGGCCAATAAACGTACTTACTTACTTACTTACTTACTTAACAATCTTATATGTTTCAATAAGATCCCCTCTCATCCTTCTAAACTCCAGAGTGTACAAACCCAGCCACTCCCTCTCTCAGCATATGACAGTCCCGCCATCCCGGGAATTAACCTTGTAAACCTACGCTGCACTCCCTCAATAGCAAGAATGTCCTTCCTCAAATTAGGGGACCAAAACTGCACAATTGTCCTCTAATAATCATCTGGCTTCCACACTATTACGGGTCTTATTTTCTTCTCAATTTGTGTCATGGTCTGTGTCAGACAAGAGACAAACAATCTGAAATATACATTTAGAAATGTAACCCTAATCACTAACTAACAGTTGCTTCCTTGCTTTGTAAACTGAAACAGATGCCATTTATTACACTTTGCAGTTCTTTGTTCCACATTTCACAGAAAGCTTTTTGCTTTACTAGTAGTAGGCCATTAATGTCAATCTTCAAAAGAAAATACAATACTTTTCTTTAGAAAAAAACTTGCATTTACCATGCCTCAACTTTGAACCAAAAGCAGAAGATACGCTGATTTCATGACCATGGTAATCCACAGATTATCTTGGTTATACAAGCAATGATTTCATCCATCGCAGCTTGATAAATCCTGGGTTCAAGCTTGACTCCAAGATTTGTGTACATGTGTAAAGTTCTTTGGTTGTATTGATGGCATGGGCATGGGACAAGTCCAACTTTGGGTGAATATCTTTCATCCTTCAACCTTGATGTACATGTTTTGTGAAGTGGAAGCACATATTATTCATAAATAACACTTTGATTTATTGTGACCATAGTCTCTGCTGGTTTTGTCAGGCTCCACGATGTTGGGGGAGTCCAGAACCAGGGGCCACAGTTTAAGAATAAGGAGTAAGCCAGTTAGAACAGAGAGGAGGAAACACTGTTTCTCACAGAGAGTGGTGTGTCTGTGGAATTCTCTGCCTCAGAGGGCGGTGGAGGCAGGTTCTCTGGATGCTTTCAAGAGAGAACTAGATAGGGCTCTTAAAAATAGCGGAGTCAGGGAATATGGGGAGAAGGCAGGAACGGGGTACTGATTGGGCATGATCAGCACATTTCACATTGAATGGCGGTGCTGGCTCGAAGGGCCGAATGGCCTACTCCTGCACCTATTGTCTATTGTCTATTGTCTTATGAGATTTCTCCAAGCAGCCAGAGAAGTTGCATCACCAATCCTTTCACAGCTTTCCTTCCCACTATTCAGGACATAAACATTTTTTCTAAATTAACTCACATATTTCTTCCAGTTCAGAGTACTGCACTTGGTCTTCACAACATGGTCCCTCTGCAATGGAGAAACCAAATGCAAACTATGTTCACTGCGCAGAGCAGTTACATTCAGACCACAGGAGTGACTTTCAGCTTACAGTTGCCTATCATTTAAAGTCCCCATCCCACTCCCATTCTAACCTTTCTGTCTGTTGCTATCTACACTTTTAAGAGATCCACTGCAAGAACATAGAACAGCACAAGAACAACCCTTCGGTCCACAATGTCTGTGCCGAGCATGAAGCCAAGGCCAATTCTTATTTGACTGCACATAATCCATATTGCTGAATGACCTGCACATCCTTATACTGTACCTATCCAAAAGTATGTTGAATGCCACTATTGCATCTGTCTCATCTACTGCCCCCTGGCAGCACATTCCCTGCACTCACCACACTGTGTGTAAAATAAAATTGCCCTGCACATCTCCTTTAAACTTTGCCCATCTCACATTAAAACTATGCCCTCGAGTATTAGATTATTCCATCCTGGGAAAAAGGTTCTGTCTGTCTATCCTATCAATGCCTCTCAGGTTTGAGAAAGTACACTGGTACAAACCTGTGTTCTTATCATATTGCAACCTGCAGAATTAATTATTGAACTCTCCAACACAGGATAACATTGGGTAGCTCTTTCGTGTTTTTCAGTCTGTATCAGTAATGGCTGGTCTGCCATTCATACATCTGTGATTTGGGCTCAGTTTTTCTCTCTACGTTACTATAGTCTGGCCTGCTAAGCAAGACCAACAGGTTTGAGATTGGCAACACAAAACACAGACAAAGAAGTGTAATATGTTACTTAATTGCCACATTAACTAATTTGGTCTCATTTTATAGAGATGCCCTTTGTTCTACCAGTTACAATTATGAAATTAATCGTGTCACCAATCCAGCACATGCCAAATCTACTTTGAGGCCATTTGGCATTTCACCAATAGGCATATGTTGGAGAGCATATCCTCCCCTTCTCAGCTCTCCCTCAGCCCACTGGCTCCACCTCTTCCTTTCTTCTTGCCGCCCCCCCCACTCCCTTCCCCACCCTCACATCAGTCTGAAGAACGGTTTCGACCCCAAACGTTGCCTATATCCTTCGCTCCATAGATGCTGCCTCACCCGCTGAGTTTCTCCAGCATTTTTGTCTACCTTGGAGAGCATAGTGATTGATTTCATCTCGGACTGGATTGATAATTTTCAAACTCTCAAGAACAAAGGAATAGAATTGAATAGAATAGAATGCCTTTTATTGTCATTTAAACAGCTTGGTTTGAACGAAATTGCATTTTCTACAGTTTTACATTACAAAAGAACCCAAGACCCACACTTAACACAGTTTACATAAACATCCATCACAGTGGATCTCCAACATCTCCTCACTGTGATGGAAGGCAAAGTCTTATCACTTCCCTTTGTTCTTCTACCGCGGTCCAGCAGTCCAACTGCAGCGCCGAGGCGAACTGGGGCTCCCAATGTTAAAGTCCCCGGCGGGCTATGGTAAGTCCTGTGGCCATTTAAGCCACGCCGGGCGATGTTAGGCCCCGCTCCGAGTCCTCTAAGCCCCGCGATTCCAGCGGGAGAAGTTGCCGTTGCGGGAGCTCCGAGAAGCGGTCTCCCACCAGGGACCTGCGAGCTCCCGATGTTCCTGTCCACCGGGCCAGCGGCCAGAGCCTCCGAAGTCGGGTCGCAGCCGCGCGACACCACAGCTCCCCCCGCTCCCAAGAAGGCCAGCTCCGCGATGTCATGTTCCACAGGCTCCGCGACAGGAGCCCTTAGGTTAGTCCCGGCCGGAGGCCGCCGCCAGCTCCACAATGCTAGGCTCAACAGGGAAAAAGTCGGGTCCCCGAACGGGGGAAAAGATTAATGGTTTCCCTCCACCCCCCACACATACAGAGCTAAAGAAAAATAATAAAAACTAGGGTCAAGACATACATTTAACGAGACAAAAATAAACAAAATGACAGACGGACTGTAGTCGAGCCGCTGCCGATAGGCACTGCCACACCACAGAAAGGAAGCTGCGGAAAGAGATGGACATGTTGGCTGGTGTGGGCAAGTTGAGCCGAAGGGCCTGTTTCCATACTGCATCACTCTATGACTATTGCCTGGTCCATCAGGGTATTGATCTCCCCAGTGGAAATTTCCAATATTTTCTGTTTTACACAATATGACTGCTGTCCAAAAGGATCATAATGTGGATACATTCATAGATATGCAGAATACAGTGTTTTGAGCAAAGGTATAACTTTTGGAGAGATGTGTTCTTCCATTTCTTCCCTCCAGATTCTCCCCAAATATAATTGGTCCTCCATCGGCACCCAAGCATTCAACGAAAGATCTGGACGTCCTTTATTAAATCTCTGTCGGTCAACCTCTCTTTTCTAGAAGACATTTCTTCAAGACCATCTCCAACCAAAGCTTTTGTCACCCATCCTGATGTCTGTATACATTTCCTGACTGGTTGCATCATGGTCTAGTATGGCAATTCTAAAGCACAGCAATGGTATCCAATGGTATGAAAATTCAATTTTATTTCGGAGTCACATGAGTGACCATGTGAAGACCCCATCCAGCATGCATGCGTGACATTAGCGTTCATGCAGTGCACCCGCGACGAACGGGAGTTCAAGGCGCTCCCGCTACAATTTGAAAGTCGGGCCGACAGGTAAGTGTTTTATCGTGGCAGTGTGTATTTTCTCTGTGGTCTGCTTTGTGTTCCAGGAAGAATGAGCAAGACCTGTGGAAAGAACTCTCTAGCTCGCCCCCGTTCATCTCCTGTTGAGGAGCGTTCTTTGGAGGTGGGGCAAGAGGCGGCCGGATTGACTACCGAGCCGAGCCCAGCACCACTAGTGCAGCCTGAGCAGCGGGCTGGAGGTACCTGCAGCCAGAAATGGGCGGTAGTATCCGATGATTCGGATCAAGATGTCTCACCGCTCGAGAACAGCAAAGGCAGCCGCCTAAGCTGAATGGAACGGCTTATGGAGCAATTGCTCCAGCGAGATATGCAGCAGCATTGGCGACCAGGTCTGGGCTGGTCAAGAAGAGGGGTCGATGGCAGAAGATGTCCGGAGTATGCAGGGTGTACAGGATCAGGAAGATCTGCTGGGTGTGGTCAACCGCTACGTGGCCATTCCACGAGCGGGTTGGCCTTTAGAGCCGACATTTGTAGCCAGCATTGACCACCTGTCCTCAAAACCCCTACAAAGACATTCCAAAAAAGGTGAAAGACCTGGAGGAAGAGTCCAAGACCTTTGGTCTCGTGAGGGCAGGTTTGGGACCGAGCAGACCTAACAAATCCAGGCGGCAGTACCCCACGGCGTCCACCAGTCGTCGACTACCATATGGGACTGGTGAAAGCTAGGGGTCCGCAACCATTCCCCGTAAGCCTTTTTTAGGCCAGGGCCCAGAGCGGACCCCGTGGAAAATGTGCCACCCCCAACATCAACATCAACATCAACAGCAGCCCTCTACAGCCCAGCAGACACCTCATCGTCCAGCGAAGAGGCAGAAGAAGCACCAGTAACCATGGAGGTAGGTGGGTCTGCTTCCTCTCAGCATATGAGCAGTAGGGGCTCTATACTAACAGGGGGGAGATTGCACTTGTTTTTGGATACATGGGAGTCTATCACTAACGACAAATATATACTCAGCAGCATTCATGGCTATAAAATTGACTTTGTTCATGAAAACATGCCGCCAGTTCAGCATATACCCCAAAGGGTATTCACCCTCTCAGTCAAAGAGAAACAAGAAGGTCAAGCTGAACTGATGAGGCTACTAGCAAAAGGTGTCATTGAAAGAACAAAACATGAACCTTTGGAATTTGTGTCTAATATTTTCACTAAAACTAAAAAAGATGGTTGATGTCGCATCATCATTGACTTAACCTTTAAACGAGTCTGTTAAGTATATACATTTCAAGATGGAAACTTTTGAAACAGCCAGGCAATTGAATTCTAGAGGGTACTTTCTGGCATTGATTTAAAAGATGCCTACTACTCAGTACCCATACACAAGGAGCATCGTAAATACCTAATGTTTATCTGGATGAAATAGCTGTGGCAATTTAAAGCCTTACCAAAATGGGCTAACCTCAGCTCCAAGGTTATTCACAAAAATCTTAAAACCTGCCTTGGCATTATTGAGGAAACAAAAGCATATAGTCATGGCATACTAGAAGACATTTTAATAGTAGGAAAAACCTTGGAGACAGCCATTTTGGCAGTAGCAGCCACCAAATGTTTGTTTGAAACTTTGGGGTTTGTCATACATCCAGATAAATCCAATTTGACACCGTCCACAACCATGGACTATCTTGGATTTACGATTGACACTATTGGCATGACTGTAACTCTGCCAAAGAGGAGAGCATCAGAGTTGGCACAATCATGCAACAAACTAATGGTTAATCATC
Organism: Okamejei kenojei; assembly: GCA_035221665.1. Taxonomy (NCBI): domain Eukaryota; kingdom Metazoa; phylum Chordata; class Chondrichthyes; order Rajiformes; family Rajidae; genus Okamejei; species Okamejei kenojei. The sequence continues at coordinate 41,092,746 of CM069132.1, forward strand.
AGCCAACCATACGGCAGGTAGCTAGTGTAATTGGGAAAATGTTAGCAGCCTTTCCAGCTGTACAATTTGGGCCTTTACACTATCAAAATTTACAAAGAGCAAAAGTGCACGCACTAAAGAAAAACACAGGTCACTTTGACCGAGCTATGAATTTAACTGCTGAATCCATTCCAGAGTTACAATGGTGGACAAGGAACATTAGGCTTAGTTCCAGTCCCATAATAATCACCAACCCAGTATTAACCATTCAAACGGATGCCAGTGCTTTGGGCTGGAGAGCAATTAATATGCAATCCAGCACAGGGGGCAGATGGATTAATTTGAATCATCTTGCCTACAGACACGGGCTATTAACTACTAAGAAATGTTGGGTGCGTTTTATGGTTTAAAAGCATATTCATCTAAGTGGCCCTCGACATGGCTGTCGAAACACCGTTGGAATTCCTCAGCAGTCCAGTATTATTAATTCACCCAGTGTCAGGCATTAGTCACCTGTGCCATGACAGAATCAATCTCCTGGCTTGCAGATTCTAAAAAGACCTCTACTGGGCCTGGGACTGTCTGAGGACGCCATCAACATGATGACTGCATCCCACCAGGAGTCCACCAGGAGACAATACCTGACCAACATAAGGAAATGGGAACGGTATTGATCCAAAACAGGAACTACCTACACAACAGCATCAGCTCCCAGTGTTGTGGAGTTCCTGGTTGGATTACAACGGGATGGACTCAGCTACAGTGCCATCAATACAGCCAGGAGTGCGTTGTCAGCTTATTTGGTTCCAGCAGCAGGACAACTACTGTGGGGTCCCATCCACTGGTGGTCAAAATCAAGAGGGGTATTTTTAACACTAATTACCCCAGACCAAGGTACACTCAGATCTGGGATGTCAGCATTGTGCTGACGTACCTTAGGGGATGGCCACCACCCAGGTCACTCACGCTGGAACAACTTACCCTGAAATCAGTCATACTCATTGCACTAGTGTCCCTCCACCTTCTGATGCTGGACAGCATGACAGAGTCATTGGACTGTATCACATTCCATATTCAGAGTCTGGTCAAACAAACTAGACCAGGAACCACGCCTCCAGTCATGGAGTTCCGGGCATATTCATCTGACCCACGGCTGTGTGCCAAGACCCATCTCGCCATTTACATAGACACAACATACAACTTAAGAGGGAGAGAAAAAGCATTATGGATAAGCCACAAGAAGCCCCATGGTCAGGTGACGAGCCAAACCATTTCAAGGTGGCTCAAGCAGGTGCTTAAGTCCGCGGGAATCAACACTAATGTTTACAAATCTCACTCCACTAGGGCTGCATCCACGTCGGCGGCTAGGCGAATGGACGTGCTTATGGACCATATTCTGGCCAGAGCAGGATGGTCCTCGGAAAGAACTTTCCAAAGGTTTTATAATAAGCCGCTGGCGGAACCTGCTACATTTGCAGACAGAATTTTAGAGTCTGCAGATAATATTTTAATTTAAGCTCTCTGTTTTTTGGTGTTATTAATAAAAAATTTTTTGTTCACAAACAGGTTATTGTTGATTGTGATAACATACTTCCTCCCTCAAAGGTCTTCAGACAGTGAGTGAAGCATGAGCTGGTACACGGTTCGGAATCACAGCTTTGAAGTCTTCACATAGTCACTCACGTGACTCCGAAATAAAATAGTAAGATTAAATGAGAACTTACGAGTTCGAAGTTTGATCTGTATTTTATGATGAGTTACGATGAGGGATTATGTGCCCTCCGCTCCCACCCTCTATTATACAGATCAACTGATAATTAAGTTCTTATTTTTTCTTTGTTATATTTATTTCAATCGTTGTGTTTTTTCTGTGAATCCACACCGCTGCTTTGAAGAATGTCGCCCATGCGTGCTGGACGGAGTCTTCACGTAACCCCTCATCGTAATTCCTCATAAAATACAGATCAAACTTCGAACTGGTAAGTTCTCATTTCATCTTACTATTTTACAATGTTGGGTAACTCACCCCTGGTGCTCCTACCAAATACATTCCTCTGTCCCCGAGTTTTCTTTTTTCATTGTTCATCCCTCCCCCACATGATTCCATGTGCCCACCATCTGCACCCCAGCTGAGCCATATATCACCAACCAGCCTCTATCCCACTCCCCATCAAGCTGCTATATAGTGGCAAATTTCCCCCTCTGCCCTAATGCAGGGTCGCAGCCCTTAGACATTGGCTTCTGCAGATAATGCCTGACCCTTGAGTTTTTCCAGCATTCTGCTTTTGTTCATTGAGTTATAGATTTAACGCAGAATGGAAACAGACAATTTGGCCCACCACCAGTGGGCACACATCCACTTAGATTTTTTTAGATGTTAAAATCTCATCGTACTTCAGTTACATTACCTAATGATACAGTTCTTTGCCATTGCAACTTACCGCATTACGTTAAGTGACAACATGATGCCAAAGGACAATATTAAAATCTACCAACTGAAAATATCATAGTGCAATTTATAAAAATGCTTTGAAGATCAGACAGTTTTAATACACATTTTATATAACATAATTCGAAATAACGCTTATTATTTTGTCAAGAGCAAATATGCAGATATATCCTAACAAACGTATGATAATTTGCCAAGAAATTATGTGCTTTGATCAGTATACTTGAAACAGTATTTCTGGAAAGTTCTTGTCAAAACATTGCCAGCTATTATTATCTCTAGCTTAGTCTGATGGCCAATAAAGCTCTCTCTGAGTTTAAAACATCTAAAACAGCAATGGCCTTTTAAAAGACACATGTAGCATGAATCTGAGGGTGTTCTGAGCAATTTGGTCGGAATTGGAAATTATTCTTATAGGATGTTTGTGACTGGATGGGGTTAAAACGCTATGAAACTGGAACGTGCATTGGCCATTAAGCCTACTCCACCATTTCATGAGATCAGAACTGATTCAATTTTAGTTGCACCCACTTTCAATTCAGTTCAGTTTTGTTTATTGTCACGTGTTTCGAGGTACAGTGAAAAGCTTGTGTCGCGTGCTATCCAATCAGCAGAAAGACGTTATATGATTACAATTGGCCCATTTACAGCATACAAATACATGAGAGGGAATAACTTTCCCACCATTTTTCCATAACTCTTGATTTCTTGAAATCTAACTTCCTCAGTTTTTAAGAAGATTCACTCTCTGCAAATTTCTGGGACAAGGACCTCCAAAGACTCAAAGTCCTCTGGTCCTAGACTCTCCCATGACGGGGGAACATCCTCCCAGCATTTGTCCTGTGCTAAAATCCTAAAAGTTTCTGTAAGATTGCCACACTTTATACTAAATTACAATGACTAGGGACCCAACTAGTTCAACCTTTCTTTATAATGCAATCCCTCTATACCCCGAATCATCCTTGTCAGAGAGTCATACATGGGGGTGCCGGAGGAGGGAGATGGCAGCCCTGCCGGCAGTCTGTTCGTTTTTTTTCATCCTTTTTGTTATTTTTAGCATAGAAACATAGAAACATAGAAAATAGGTGCAGGAGTAGGCCATTCGGCCCTTCGAGCCTGCTGAATCATGGCTGATCATCCAACTCAGTATCCTGTACCTGCCTTCTCTCCATACCCTCTGATCCCTTTTTGCCACAAGGGCCACATCTAACTCCCTCTTAAATATAGCCAATGAACTGGCCTCAACTACTTCCTGTGACAGAGAATTCCACAGATTCACCACACTTTGCGTGAATTGTTTTTTTATCATCTCGGTCCTAAAGACTTCCCCCTTATCCTTAAACTGTGACCCCTTGTTCTGGACTTCCCAACATCTGGAACAATCTTCCTGCATCTAGCCTGTCCAACCCATAAAGAATTTTGTAAGTTTCTATAAGATCCCCCCTCAATCTTCTAAATTCTAGCGAGTACAAGCTGAGTCTATCCAGTCTTTCTTCATATGAAAGTCCTGCCATCCCAGGAATCAGTCTGGTGAACCTTCTCTGTACTCCCTCTATTACAAGAATGTCTTTCCTCAGATTAGGAGACCAAAACTATACGCAACACTCCAGGTGTGGTCTCACCAAGGCCCTATACAACTGCAGTAGAACCTCCCTGCTCCTATACTCAAATCCTTTTGCTATGAATGCTAACATACCATTCGCTTTCTTCACTGCCTGCTGCACCTGCATGCCTACTTTCAATGACTGGTGTACCATGACACCCAGGTCTCGTTGCATCTCGTCTTTTCCTAATCGGCCACCATTCAGAAAATATTCTACTTTCCTGTTCTTGTCACCAAAGTGGATAACCTCACATTTATCCACATTATACTGCATTTGCCATGCATTTGCCCACTCACCCAGGCTATCCAAGTCACCTTGCATCCTCCTAGCATCCTCCTCACAGCTAACACTGCCCCCCAGCTTTGTGTCATCCGCAAACTCGGAGGTGTTGCATTCAATTCCATCGTCCAAATCATTAATATATATTGTAAATAGCTGGGGTCCCAGCATTGAGCCTTGCGATACCCCACTTGTCACTGCCTGCCATTCTGAAAAGGACCCGTTTACTCCCACTCTTAGCTTCCTGTCTGCCAGCCAGTTCTCTATACACATCAATACTGAACCCCCAATACCATGTGCTTTAAGTTTGTATATTAATCTGTTATGTGGGACCTAGTCGAAAGCCTTCTGAAAGTCCAGATATAACACTTCCACTGGTTCTCCCTTATCCACTCGACTAGTTACATCCTCGAAAAATTCTATAAGATTCGTCAGACATGATTTACCTTTCATAAATCCATGCTGACTTTGTCCAATGATTTCACCACTTTCCAAATGTGCTGCTATCCCATTTTTAATAACTAGCATTTTCCCCACTACCGATGTTAGACTAACTGGTCTGTAATTCCCTGTTTTCTCACTCTCTCTCCCTTTAAAAAAAAGTGGGGTTACATTAGCTACCCTCCAATCCACAGGAACTACTCCAGAATCTAAAGAGTTTTGAAAAATTATCACTAATGCATCCACTATTTCTGGGGCTACTTCCTTAAGCACTCTGGGATGCAGTCTATCTGGCCCTGGGGAATTATTGGCCTTTAATCCATTCACTTTACCTAACACCACTTCCTTACTAACCTGGATTTCACTCAGTTCCTCCATCTCATTTGACCCCCGGTCCCCTGCTATTTCCGGAAGATTATTTATTCATTAGTGAAGACAGAACCAAAGTAGTTATTCAATTGGTCTGCCATATCCTTGTTCCCATGATCAATTCACCTGTTTCTCCCTGTTTTAACTAATATTTTTCTCTTCACATATCTATAAAAGCTTTTGCAGTCAGTTTTATGTTCCCTGCCAGTTTTCTTTCATAATCTATTTTACCTTTCCTAATTAAGCCCTTTGTCCTCCTCTGTTGGACTCTGAATTTCTCCCAGTCCTCTGCTTTTTCTGGCTAATTTGTATGCTTCATCTTTTGCTTTGATACTAACCCTGATTTCCATTGTTATCCACGGATGCACTACCTGGCTGATCTTCCCCTATCAATAACCCATGCCTGCCTTCTCCCCATATCCCTTGACTCCACTGGCCCCTAGAGCTCTATCTAACTCTCTCTTAAATCCATCCAGTGACTTGGCCTCCATTGCCCTCTGTGGCATGGAATTCCATAAATTCACAACTCTCTGGGTGAAAAAGTTTTTTCTCACCTCAGTCTTAAATTGTTTGTTTAAAGCTTGTTTTAATGTTCTTCTGTTTGTTTTATGTGGGGGGGTGGGGGGGGGGGGGGGGGGGGGGGGGGGGGGGGGGGGGGGTGGGGGGGGGGGGGGGGGGGGGGGGGGGGGGGGGGGGGGGGGGGGGGGGGGGGGGGGGGGGGTAGGTCGGGGGAAACTTTTTTTTTCAGTTTCTTACCTTCCCGGAGATTTGATCAGGTTTCGGATCACATTCTCCAGGCTCCGTGGCCTACCATCGCTGGATTTGGAAGCCACCTTGGACTGTCGTGAGCCCCACCACGGGCTCGGAGCAGATTCCTTGCCTGGGATCGCTCCCATCGCGGACTGCGGACTTACTATAAAGGGCTCACAATCTCGGGAGAGGCTAGTCGGGAGCTGCAACGCCGCAGAAGGTTCGTCCAGCCCCGACGCGAGGTTCAATCGCGGGGGAGCTGACATCCCCCTCATTGCAGGAGCGGAACGCCGCAACGCGAAGGGCCTGAATGCCGCCAGCTACGGGAGTTAAGACCGTCCCGTCAACGGGGGGGGCTCGAGGCCCCCGACCAAGGAAAAACAACAAGGAAAGGACTTGGAACTTTATTTTCGCCTTCCATCACAGTGAGGAATGTGTAGGAGTCACTGTGACGGATGTTTATGTTAAAATGTGTTTTCTGAGTCTTGCTTTTTTAAAATTGTACGACTGACCTGGCCAGTGAATTTCACTACACCAATTGGTGTATGTGACAATAAAATAACTTATGAACTTATGATACAATATGTACACAGGCCCTTTGGCCCAACTCTGTGGAATTCTCTGCCACAGAAGGCACTGGAAGACAATTCACTGGATGTCTTCAAGATAGAATCAAATACACAGGACTAGATGTTAAGAAGTCCCTTGTGCCAGTAGGTGGGGAGCATTTCACGACATTCATTGATTGCTGAGAGTGGTGGACGCTCAACATCAGGGGGGGGGGTGCTGGGGGGGGGGGTACGTATATGTATATCTTGGCCTGGGTAACCTTCAGGACAGCTGGGCACAGGACACATCATCAGTAGTGTACCCTTGCATCACTGGGTGTTTCGGCCTTTTATCACTATACACCCTCCACAAGGGCGGCCCGCTGCAGGATGATCAGCCCTCAGCGTGTGTCCCGTGTCAAAACTGCCTCAAAGATTCACCGTGACGCATTTTGGGGCCCAGCATGGGTCTTTTCCGCTTGAGCCAAATCCAACAGCTGCTTCTTTCAGCCGCGTCTGAGAGTGATCTTATGGTCTTCTGCAGAGCCTGACCATGGATTCCAAGCTCCTTCAGCAGTCTGATGGTAGATGACGCAACAAATCCTCTGCATCCCACTTCAACTGGATAAACGTTGATGTTCCAGCCACGCTGCCTTGCCTCTGCTGCAAGCTCTGTGTAGCGCAGCTTCTTACGCTCATAGGCCTCCACAACAGAGTTTCTCCCATGGAACTGTGAGCTCTATGATGTAAGCAGTCTTCTGTGAAAGGGACCAGAACACCAAATCTGGCCTGAGGTTGGTCGAAGCAATTTCAGGTGGAAAGATTAGTTGTCGGCCGATGTCCGCCAGCATCCTCCAGTCACGGGCCCTGCATAGGTTTCCTTCTTCTGATCTAGTGGAAGGATGTTTCGGTGTTTTCTGTCCTTCTCGGACAAAGGTTGTCGCCCTTAAGTGGGAGGGGTTGCTTGCTCTCGGAGGCAAGGAGTTGGTCGCACACAGCCTGTTCTCAAGGGCTGTTGCCAGGCTTTTTAATACCTGATTATGCCTCCACGTGTATCTCCCTTGCGTGAGGCTGGTCTTGCAGCCTACCATGATGTGTTTGAGGGTCGCTGGAGTTGGGCAGAGGGCACAGGTTGGATCCTCGCCGTACCACTGATTGAGGTTCTTTGGTGATGGAAGGACGTCGTATGTCGCTCTGATGATGAAGCTGATCTTGCTTGATTCCATTTTCCCATAGTTCTTTCCAGCTGATCTTCCTCCGCTCCACACCTTCCCACTGCATCCATTGCCCCTGTTTGGCAAGCGAGACCGCCTTTGCACTTCTTGCGGCCTCCTCCTGTCGCCGCACCTCCTCAACCACCAATGTCCTCCGCTCTGATGTTGTGGCCTTTCGCCAAGTTGGTTTACTTGTCGTAAGGCCAAAGCCTCCTCTTCCCTGCTGCACTTGCCCCACGACGTCTTTGTGCCTCAGGGCTGATGAAGCTTGCTGTACTGCATCAGATGGTGTCCACTTCCGGCCGGTTACTAGGGGCGGCGCAACAGCACTGATGGTTTGTCTCTAGAGTCCCTCAGTGTCATCTGGAGTCTTACTTTGGAACACTTGTATTCCTCTGTTAGACTAGTGAGAGGTAGTTCCAGGACCCCTTTGCCATAGAGGCCGATGTTAGTTTGACATCGTGGGACACCGAGCCATTTCTTCGCGTATGAAGTTATGGTTCGCTCCATCTTCTCCACAGTTGTTATTGGAGCTTCATAAACGGTCAGTGGCCACATTGTCCGAGGAAGGAGTCCAAACTGTAGGCACCAGAGCTTCAGTTTCCCAGGCAGTAGGGTCTGATTGATGATCTCCAGGCCGTTGACAATTTCTTGCCTTAGCTGTTGCACCTGCTCTTTGTCCTTGAGACTTGCGTTGTACCATCTGCCCAGGCTTTTTACTGGCTGCTCAGACACTGTTGGTATTAGGTCGTCACCGATGCAGAACCTTGTGTCTCTAAGCACCCCCTTAACTATGGAGATGCTTCGAGACTTACTTGGTTTGATTTTCATTCGGGCCCACTTGATGTTCTCCTGCAGCTTTCCAAGTAGCCGCTTGGTGCATGCTGCAGTAGTGGTTATTGTTGTCATATCGTCCATGTATGCCCTGATGGGTGGCAGACGGAGCCCCAGCTCTGGTTCGTTCACCGCCCACCACCCCATTTTGAGGCCTTGATGATGACTTCCATGGCCATTGTAAAGGCCAAGGGTGAGACTGTGCAGCCTGCCATGATGCCTACTTCCAAGCGCTGCCATGTTGTACTGAATTCAGCTGTTGTGAAGCACAGCTGCAGGTCTTGGAAATAGTTCTTGACCAGTGTGGTGATGAGCTCTGGTACATGGAAAAAGGCAAAAGATTCCCAAAGGAGTTCATGTGGAACTGAACCAAATGCATTGGCCAGATCGAGGAAGATCACATGTAGGTCTCTCTTGTCCTTCTTAGCTGCTTGGATCTGGTGCCAGATCATGCTTGTATGCTCCAAGCAGCCCGAAAAACCTGGAATTCCTGCTTTCTTTCTGTACAGATGTATCAATGTACTTGTTTGTTACCAGATAGGTGGATAGCCTTTGTGATACAATGCTGAAAAAGATTTTTTTCCCTCGACGTTGAGGAGACATATTGGCCGGAATTGGCTGATGTCTGATGCATCCTTTTCTTTAGGTATTAGTATGCCGCCGGCCCTTCGCCACACCTTAGGTATTGTTTTGCTTCTTCCACACCACCCTCATGAGCTTCCATAGAAAGCGTAACACATCCGGTGCATTCTTGTAGAGCTTGTATGGTACTCCTTTTGGTCCCGGAGCTGATGCTGCTCTTGCTCGCCGGTCAGTGTTCTCTACCTCTTTCCATTTCGGAGGGCTGGTGTCCATGTTGAATTCAGGTGGTTGAATAGGTGGGATGTCATGTGGGATGACTAACTTCTCATGCCTTTTCGTGTCTTGGTGGGCCTTTTCCAGGTGTTCCTCCAATTCTTGTTTTGATGTTTTCAAAGTTCCACTTTTTTTTCCTTTGCGAAGAGGTCTTTGATGAACTTGAAAGGGTCTTTGTAGAACCGTGTTCTTGTGTGTTCTTTATTCTTGCGAAGTTTCCTCATGTTCTCTGCTTTTCGCAAGGTTGCCAATCGGCTCTTGATGTCCTCTTGGAGTAGCATGAGACCTTCTCTCTCTGCGTCAGTTGCTTTTTTCCATTGCTTTTTCAACTGTCTCCTCTCTCTGATTAGCCTCTCGATCTCCTGCTGCCTCCTGGACTTGATTGGTGTTGGTAACTTCTTTCCACCTCTCTCCCTTTACTTACCCCAAACCGTTTCTTCTCCATAGCTGTAGATTATGTTGCCCATCCTTTCAAGCTTTTCCACTGCTGTGCCCACTTGTTGCTCCAAGATATGTATAAGGTCACTGTTGACCGTCTCCCACTCTTTCTTTTCAACAGCTTTGGGCCACTTCACTCCAGGTTTATGCCCTTTGATCTTTCCCTCCAATGGAGGTCTTTGTAGTTGTTGCGTGGGCTCCTCCACCGCATTTCTGTGCTTGTATCACCCTCTTCAGTGACATGGGTGCTGATGCTCTGCGAACTTTGGTTTGTGTCCCGTCGCTGTGCTTCATTCGACTGATTTGACTGGTTGCTTCGTAAGAAGTACTGGTCAATGCGAGGCCCATGTCTCTGCTCTCTCAAGCACTTTTTCCTCCCTTGGTGGATCTTCAAGCCCATCATTGATGTTCTTTTCTCCCAACCACAGATGCACACCTGAAGTTTGTGTCCCTCAGCTGTTGTGGATGTCTCATGTGCCATGCTCTCCTTGTCCGTGGTCGTTTCCGTTCCTGGGTCTGTAACCGTGTTATCAATCGGTGAGCCATCTTGCGCCCCCCGCTCTCGCAGGCTCTAGGGGTATTTCTTTTAATTTACTTTTTGTAGCATTTAGCGGGTGTCTCCAACTAGCTGAAACAGCTTTGGAGACTGCTGTCATGGGGAGCTAGCCCATGACGGCCCCATTGGGGTCTGTTCCCTCCTGTCAGCTGTCTCTCCAAGCTGTCACATGGACTTTCCCATGTTGTCAGCTGTCCTTTCACAGCAGTCACTGGATAAGTCCAGATTTTCAGAATCAAATACACAGGACTAGATGTTAAGAAGTCCCTTGTGCCAGTAGGGGAGCATTTCACGACATTCATTGATTGCTGAGAGTGGTGGACGCTCAACATCGGGGGGGGGGGGGGGGGGGGGGGGGGGGGGGGGGGGGGGGGGGGGGGGGGGGGGGGGCTGGGGGGGGGGGGTACGTATATGTATATCTTGGCCTGGGTAACCTTCAGGGCAGCTGGGCACAGGACACATCATCAGTAGTGTATTAGTAGAGTTAGATTTAGCTCTTGGGGCTAACGGAATCAAAGGATATGGGGAAACAGCAGGGACGGGGTACTGATTTTGGATGATCAGCTATGATCATATTGAATGGCGGTGCTGGCTCGAAGGGCCGAATGACCTACTCCTCTATTTTCTCTGTTTCTATGTTTCTATGTAACTCATTCATACCGACCAAGTTGAAAAGCTGAACTCGTACATTTGCCAGCCTTTGGCCAATATCCCTTTAAACCTTTCCTATCCATGTACCAGTCTAAATGTATTTTAAACATTGTAATTGCACTGTGCCTACCACATCCTCAAGCACGATATGAACTTGCGGCACTTCTCAAATAAAGATGCAATATTAGCCACCCTCTACTCTTCAATTACTCACCTTTGGCTAACAATGATGCAAATATCTCTGCCGTAGGCCCAGCAGTTTTTCTCAACCTTCCCACAATGTTCCAGTAAAACTTGGCCATGCACTGGAAATGTATTTACCTTTTGTGTGCTTTAAGATGCTATCACTTCCTCTGTTGTAATGTGGATCTTCTCTGAACCATCCCCAATAATAATAAATATCGGAATCATGGCTCTACACAGGATTCTAAATATAGTTTCACTTAATACAGTTGCAGCAAGATTTACTGACTTTGATGTTCCATTCCCTCCATCCTTTATTCATGCCAATATCAAGACCACGCAGGCTTACTGAAAACGTGGAACAGTTTCCTGCCCTTGTGTTTATTTTCCAGTAAACAAATATTGATAGCTCTCTCCCTCTCTGACTAACAATATCCAGCAAAGATATCCACCCTATTTGGGATTGTTTGACCTCCTTCAGAACAGTACAGCACAGGAACACATGTATCTTTATGTATTCAACCACTTGTTTTAACAATTTCCCCAGGTTACTTAATCAAGGCAGAGACAAAGTGTGTCCTCTTACCTCAGGGCAGCAGTTTTCCCACTTTTGTGAGTGCATGTAACTTGTCGTGTTTGGTAGCCAATTTGAATGTCAAAATATTTGGTGTCCTGACGGATTTGACGGTTTCTGTTCCTCTTTTTCTTCATAAGCTCCCAGGCTTCTGGGTCTCTCGTCCTGCTTCCCACTTGCCGGATTTGCCGAGAATGAGGAACAGAGCATTCACTCCAGGGACCAACTTTGAGACTGTGCATACTCTCTTCCGCAAGGCAGGAATTGAACGTACAGGTCTGAAACTCGGTGAGTTTGGGGCATTGTTCACCACCATTGAGAGGAGGTAGCAGGATTTGACGAAGTCGGTGTTGTAATCCAACTCCACAGGATTTAGTACATTCAGACCAGGGTGTAAACTCTGTAACCACACAATTCTGAGGGCAGGGGATAAGACAGGCTTGCTCGACATGGGGCTTGCTCTCAAAATATTCACAGATGACATCTTCAGATGCAGCTCCATTTCTCTTCTCAATGCAAGTTACGTTCCTCCTCTGTATACCATCCTCGCCTTCCAGGCACTCAGAGGTTTGCTTTGAAGAAGGGCTCCTGGTTGAAACAGGCGAACATTCGTTCCATTCGCTCACCTGCCACTCGTATAGGTCTTTATGCCTGTCGCAGACTTTGAAGCAATTCTGCTGATTCACCGGTCTTTCCACTGGCTTGCAATTAGTAGGTAAAGTAGTCCAGCCTTCCACATGGGCACACCACACCGACCTGGTCTGGATCCCACCTGGGCCGCACTTCTGTCCCATACATCTTCCCCAGGCACCTGCAAGAAAGAGAATTGAAGATTTTGTTATAACGGTAGTTGAGATATAAAATGCAAAGGAAAGAATAAATTTTAAAAAATCACCGCAGTTCTTGGAAATCCAAAACAAAAGCAGAAAATGCTGTAAATTCTCAACGGGTCAGGAAGCCTTGGCAGTAGGACAAACAGATTTAGTGTTTCAGACAAAATAAAATTCAGGCTTATGTGTGCATTATCAAAAAGATCAAAATGTTCCTGAGGCTGTTGTGATATATTAGCTGCTGCAATATGCTGAATGACCAGGCATGTCTGCAGAAGGGTCTCGACCCAAAACCCATTCGTTCAATTCAGAGATACTGTCTGACCTGCTGAGTTACTCCAGCATTTTGTGCCTATCTTTGGTGTAAACCAGCATCTGCAGTTCCTTCCTACACATTTCCTCACCAAGTAAATCCCACTGCACTTAATATTCCCAGGTTACCGCTCATCCAGAAAAGACTGTGAACTGTCAGACATCAGGCACTATCTGGTGTTTCTGGTCATAGACTAATGGTCATGTACAGCAAAGAGTCCTATTAAATGGTGTATCATCGGCCCATTGCAAAGTCCCTTTAAAATAGCATAAAGGAAGGTGTAACCCTACTTATGCTATTTTGCTCTTTTCATTGCCCCCATTACAACCTAGGTTAAATTTGAATCCATTGCATGAGTAGGTCAGAAACTCAGATTACATTATAAAGCTACCCATCTCGTTTCACTAATGTCTCAAAAAGTATGATCATTCATACAGGCTACTTAGACTCACAGAATATTTAATAATGGATATCAACAGTTAAGAAAGAGATTATTTGAATTTCATTTGTCTGCATTATTAAATTGCATACTGTGCAATATGTTAAATGATATGTATATTCACAATCAATAAACTATTGCATATTGATGGGGATTACAATGGGCTTTTAAAAATCATCTACAACACATCATATATAATCTAATGTCTACAGATAAGCTAGAGATTTGAATACTGAAAATCGATTAATTATTATAATGCACTGATAGCATATAAAACAACTTAACCCAGGATAATTCCTGTAACTTCATTCCTGGGTGAAATTGCATCCATCGAATGATCGGGTCGGAGCCTTTTATACTATATTCATGTTGATATTTTCCCAGAATCAGACACATTCCCAGTCACTTCAGCATACATTTCTCCCACTACCAATGTACAATTGAAGTTCAAAGGTGAGATTGAGTATTTCATAACATTACACAATCTTTCACCATTTAAAAAGCTTTTTTTTTTTAAATTTGAGAGCCATGTTCGATGAGGTCACATTTTTCTACATTTTTCCTCATCTGCCACATTAATGCCCCTCACACTTAGTTTATCCATATCCCCTTGAAACCTTTTACATTCCCCTCCAAATTCACAATCCCACCTGGTTTAGTATCATCAGCAAACTTGGAAGTATAACACCGGTCAGACTTATGTATCTATGCTCCAAAGTGCAGAAGTGGTGCAGCGGTAGAGCTTCTGCCTCACAGCGCCAGAGGTCAAGGTACAATCTTGACCTCAGGTGCTGTCCTTACACAGTTTGTACATTCTCCCTGTGACCTCATGGTTTCCTCCAGTGCTCCGGTTTCCTCCCACATTCCAAAGATGTGCAGGTTTAAAATCTGAAGAAGGGTCTCAGCCCAAAACGTCACCCTTTCCTTCTCTCCAGAGACGCTGCTTTTCCTGCTGAGTTACTCCAGCTTTTTGTGTCTATCTTCGGTTTAAACCAGCATCTGCAGTTCATTCTTCACAGGTTTGTAGGTTTATTGGCTTTTGTAAATTGCCACTAGTGTGTAGGATATGAGAGTGGGATAATATGGAACTAGCGTAAGGGTTATCAATGTTTGGTGTGGGCTCAGTGAGCAGAAGGCCCAATTTTCATGCTGTTTCGCTAAAATAAAGTACAGAATCCACTAGAGATCAGGTGCAGACACAAATGATATATCCTCCAACCCTGAATTTACCATTGATTTCAGGGGCATTCAGAATGAAATCCGTTATTCACTGAGCTGCACATTCAGTGATAGCCTATTTACTTAAATGGAGCCACACATTTTCCTCATCAAATTGTGAAGGTGTTTTGTTTTACTTTAGTTTAATTAATACAAATGTTTTCAATTCATTTATATCAGTTAAATATATTTAAATATAATTATAAATAATTAAAAAACTACTTTTAGATATTTTAATGAATCTACAATTAAAGGCTGTGATAATAAGCACTTAGATGATAATAGTGGGATTGGGCAGAGACAACATGGATTTAGGAAAAGGAAACCATGTTTTACTAAAGGGCCTGTCCCACTTGGGCAACCTAATCTGCGAGTTTAGAAGAGTTTGTCCTGGACTCAAACTCGCAGCATGGTCGACACGAGGTTCTAGGAGGTCCTATGAGGTCACTGGAACTCTCCTTCATGCTCGAGGGAAGATCCAGAATACTCATGGCCTCAGCTAGGTCGCAGAAAATTTTTCAGGATATTGAAAAGTTTTCTGCGAGTAAAATTTGGTCGGCATGGGTCTTTTGAACTCGTAGTGCAGTGGAGTGGGGTCGCTATTTAGTTACAGGCACTTGAGGGCAGCCGTCGGCAATTTTGTTCGCTGACCGGGCATTTTGATTGACTATTTTCAGTTTCTGAACCTAGGAAGACCTACCGGTAGGTAAAATGCCCGCTAAACTTTATTATACTTCTTAAAAGTGTCTCCACTCCAAACCCTCCCCTTTCTCCCCCCCCCCCCCCCCCCCATCTTTCCTCTTCTCTCACCCCTCCACGCTCTCTAAGGGACTTACCGTACTCTGTGGCAGCCGTTTACCTTCCTCTTCATTGCGCAGACAGTGCTCCTCCGCTTTCCCTGGCCCCCACCTTCGCTCTGTGTGTGTGTGTGTGTGTGTGTGTGTGTGGTCGGCAGATGCAGCTCGCGGTTCGGTTGATTCAGCTCGCGGTTTCAACGCGGCCTGTCGATCCAGCTCGAGGCTTTCCAGGAGAGTGCACTCGAGCTTAAAGGTCGAAGACACTCTTCTGGACTCGCGGATTAAGTCGTCCAAGTGGGACAGGCCCTTTAATCTGTTTAGGATTTTTGAGATTAGACTTTAGACTTTAGATGAAAAACAGCGTGGAACAAGCCCTTTGGCCCACTGAGTCTGCGACCAGCGATCACCATTACACCAGTACTGTCCTACACACACTCGGGATAATCTACAATTATTAAACAGAAGTCAATTAACTTACAAACCTGTACATCTTTGGAGTGTGAGAGGAAAACGGAGCACCCAGAGAAAACCCAAGCAGCCATAGGGAGCACATACAAACTCCGTAGAAACAGCACCCATAGTCTGGATTAAACCCGAGTCTCTTGCACTGGAAGGCAGCAACTTTACTGCTGCGCCGCTAGGCCATCCATTATGCTCATCAGAATTCATAAAGCATAAATACGTAGATCAAATTCATTGGACTTTTAGAAGGCTTTAAAAAAGGTGTCACAACAAAGGATTGCAAAAGTGCAGTATTTAATTAAAACTACTTTGCTTACGAACTGACAACATGGTCTACCTGCTCTCTTAAACTTCTCTGGACCATTTTTGACTTCAAGAGTGCATTTAGTACCAAACAAAGATATTATCACATTTTTGATGAAAGTATAATGTAAATTGTAGTCTTGTAATTATAAGATAGTAAGTATTCATATTGATAATCCTACACTGCATGAGTGTACTGTGTCTAATTTTGGCAATGAAGTACATTAGTTTTTTACTGATAACCTAATATATAATTACTTTAGAAATATCTTTCATATCCAGTACAATCGTGTTTATACCTTTAAACCTTACATAATAATAGTGAAAAAATGCAGCAAATAGTTAAATACTAATTTTAAAATATCAAAGAAAAAGTGTTATATAGCTTAGTGATTAAATTGCTTCACAGAAGATACATTAGAATTGATAGTGTGCCAGAAAGAACAATTAAACTATTAAAGGAAGACTTTTAATCCCCATTCATCTTTTAAAAATTGTCTTTTGTGGTGCGTCTCAGAACTTAACAAGATGCCACATTCAGTGAGCACTCTGTCAACATATAAAGAGTATGCTGATAAACCTTGCATCCAATTAACCAATGTGCTGCTATAAGGAAATAGGTTTAATTCATAACCATATAAACTTTGCACTGTTGTGTAAAATAGCAGAATTTGCAACCTTACCATTTTGCAGGCAAATATAAGAAAGTATCAAACAGCGTACTTGAAACCTGATGCTCTTTATGTACTGTGATCAGTACATAAATCCATGAAATAGGATTTCACAGGCATGCTAATTATCCATAAAGTACATTGACAGGCAGATAATTTTCTACATACAGGTGCTGCCTTCTATGAGTAACATCAGAATATGAAGCAAATCCTTTTGGTTTACAACAAAATGTGAAATCAGCATGGACATGACCTAAAAACATATTTATTACAAGCAACACATGGAATGTCATATGGGATTAAGTAAAACACTGACAGCATGGCTATAAAGTCTGAAGAAGGATCCCGACTAGAAAAAAATTGATTGCCTATCCATTCCCTCCCCAGATGCTGTCTAGCAGGTTGAGTTCCCACTGAGTTCATCCAGCACTATGTTTTGGTGGCTATAAAGTAACCATCGCTTTCAGATGCCACTCATTTATTTTCTATCTGACAAGAGAATAAAGGAGTGGTGGGGGTCAAGCTTGGCTGAACATACGTTGGAAATCCAAAGCATTCCCCAAAAAAGCCCTGTAAATTACCATAGTGGAGTCAAGATTTAGGAGTTAAATTGTTTGACATATACGGTAATTTGCAAAACCAAATCGTCAGAGTCTGATTTGCATACACTACACTCATTTTTCAAAACAATTAATAACCAACAAATGCACTGTGGCACAGTGCCAGAGTGAGGTTCGATCCTGATCTTGAGTGCTGTGTCTATGTGGAGTATGCACATTCTCCCTATGACTGAGAAGGTTTCCTCCCGGTGCTCCGGATTTCTCCCATAACTCAATGACATGCAGGTTTGTAGATTAAATAGCCTCTATAAATTCCCCCCCTATTGTGGGGAATGGATGCAAAAGTGGGGCAACATAGAACTAGGGTAAACAGGTGACTGATGGTCAGTGTGAATTCGGTAAGCTGAGGTGCCATGCTGTACCAATCAATCAAAACAACTACAGGTTCACCACAAAACACCCGACTTTCATTGACTTGATTTATTTGGGGACCAATAATGGAGCAATTTTCCTGCATATACTCTACATTTTCTATTGTTTAGTTTAATTTAGTTTAGAGATAAGGCACATACCCTTCGAGTCTGCACTGACCAGCTACCCCCTATCCTACACTATTATTATCCTACACTATCCTACACACACTAGGGAACAATTTACAAATTTACAGGAGCCAATTAACCCTCAAACCTGTACATCTTTGAGGTGTGTATGAGGAAACTAGAGATCCCCAGGAAAACCCACACAGATCACAGGGAGAATGTACAAACTCTGTACAGACAGCACCTGTAGTCAGGAATGTTCCCAGGTCTCCCCCACTGCACCACCATGCTGACGTTGCTTTCCAAGTGTGCATCCAAATGGCAAAATAATTCAGTCATTGTCATTGTTAATTTCTCAATTGGAGATGATCGCCACCATTGAGGTCCTCGGTTGACTCAGACATCTGATCCTGGAACCATGGACCTGCCTGAAGAAGTCAGATATTTCCTCACTGGTTAGATGCCTGCTGTAAGAGGTAATCTCCCTTCATTCCTTATCTCATTCTTTCATTGATGAGCACCAAGTGTTTTCCCTCAAAGTGAGCCACTGCCTGATGATGTGATAACATGAAAGCTGATCAATAGTTTGCTCCTCCCATCTGCTTTTTTTGAGTAAAGGGCCTGTCCCACTTGGGCGTCATTTGCGTGTTACTGCCTACGTCACCACGCACCATGCGTGCGTAATGCACGCGTAATGCGCACCATGCGCGCGTCGTGCGTCGTTACGCGTAAATGATGTCGCGTAAATTACACGCAAATGACACCCGAGTGGGACAGGCCCTTTAGGTTTGCAGTGTGTCATTGTAGTGCTTCCTCTGATCACCGCATATCTCTGGTCATGGATGAATGGGAACTGAGGATCTTATTTAGGAAAGCAAGTCCAGTCCAGTGGAGTTTATGCTTGAGGATCATTGCCTCACCACTGGTGACATCAGCTTCAGTGAGGATGCTGGCATTAGTGCAACAATCTTGAAAGCATCATCACTTAATTTCTCCAGACTCATCCAGGACACCAAGGCTTGGATCTATAGGGAAAAGTACGGTTGATTACTTTATTATAAATCTGTTTCTTATGTCCATTCATGATCAGTGAAAATGCATCAGAGCAGTTTCCCAAAGCAGCCAATTTGATCCTGCGCTGAATCTTACTGTTGATTTTAGTACCTTGAGTGAGTAGCCACCAAGATAACTGAAGGGCTCAACAGTCTTCAATGTCACTTCCTCTATACTGATTAGTTGAAGGTCCTGTTGCAATACCTCAGGTAGGCTGACCAAGCAATATACATTTCTTGAAGGATAAAAATCAATTTAAGAGTTTCATGATGGGAATTAGCCCTGCTGCAGAATTTAAGGCAATGTCCTGATAATTTCCACACTTTAATTTATCTTCTTTAATAAGGATTGCAACAATGTTGGTATTTCTTAGGTCCTTTGGAAGTTTCTTATCTTTTCAGTTTGAAGAAAGAGCTCATGGATTTTCCAAACCGTTTGTTTGCCTTCAACTTTGTAAACTTCAGCTACAATGACGAATCAGAGGACTGTTTGACAGGGTGTGACGTACAATGGCACTCGATTCATCTTCACTGTAAAATGAAGACCTGTCATGAACCTCCAAATGTTCAATAAAAAGGTAACATCTTCAATAGTGAATCAGAGGACGGAGAATCAGTGCAACTTGACAGCTGCAAAAGTAGACAACGGCTGCTGCCACTGAAAGGCATTCACAGGAATCAATGTTTCAGGTTAATAGCAATAATTTGGAGACCTCCAGGTATCTTAGTTTTTTCATGTCACTGGGCTCTAGATTTTGTTGCAATTGTGTGCCCTCTTCATGTTTCTAGATTTCCCCAAATTTAAAAAAAAATCAAATCATGCTCAGATTTTTACCATAGGAAATGTTTGTTTTCAATCAGCTTCAACAGTGAAAATGTATTCATTCCCCTGAAATATTTATTTATTTATATTTTTAACACAAATCCTAAATTTATGCTCCTTTATTATTCATTAACGAAAGGAAGAATTATTACTGCTCTATATACAGTATTTTCAAAATTGTGCCTCATACTTTAGCTACTTTATACAGATTGCAGCAATTCAAGCTTCTGGGTGGTTATAGATTTGTACAATACATGCACTACACCAGCAATGCTTATATACATTATCTTAAGCATCTATAAAAATGTTCCAGTAACAGAATGATTTAATTCCTCACAATGCTACCTCCCACAAAGCTAAAATAGGAGTCAGGTTCTTCGTGATGGGTTAGAATGATCTCAGGAAAATTGGACAGCTATGGGCTGTGAATACCAAATGACATTTGTAGTTTGGAAGTATGTGACCTGCTTTCCAGCACTAATCATTACTGAAAGCACTGCACTAAGAATTACCCCATCAAGTCCAGAGGCAACACTGAAAATGACTCATCGATACAAATGCAAGTTCTCTAAAGTGCCACGATTCAATTTGGAACTCGTCAGTATTGAATTATTTTCTGGAAAACATTGTTTTCCTATATGTAGCATGGAAATCCGTGACTAAATGATTGGACATTCATTGCTCCAAAAACTCTGTAAAAATGGGAGGCATTTAATACAAGTTTTTGAATAATTCAGGCAACTTGATTCGTAATCATTTCCAGCATCTATTTTTTTTTATTTCACTGTATCTTTGTAGTTTGTTGAAAATAAGGTGGCACCCTTGTTTTTCTCCAGAAAATAGTGAAGCTCCAAAGTAGATTACTTACTTGTGTGGTCAATGATGAATCGCTGAACTCTTTTAAGCAAGAGACACACTCTTCTCATACAACTGCTCCAATCACAGGCGAAGATAAATTAAGAGTATGTAAGACTACACCTGTCCTTAAACCTGTTCTGCTATTTAATAAGATTTTTGTTGATCTGAATGTAATCTCACTTATCAGGGTAATCGTTCCCTCCCTTGTTTATTATCTATCTACTTTTACCTTAAAATATTCAAGGCCTCTGTCTTTGCGGAGAGTTTCAAAGACAACCAGCCTCTGATATAAAACAAAATCATCTCATGTCTGAATTAAATGGGTGACCCCATTATTTTTGAGCTGTGACTCTTGGTTTTAAAATCTCCCACAAGAGGAAATATCCTTCGTACGTTCACCCTGTGAAGACCCCTCAGAATTTTGTATGGTTAAATCACGATACCTCTTCCATTCTCTAGTGGATACAAGATTTGCTTGTCCAATCTAAGTTCATCAGAGCCATTAATATATGATGTTATAATTTATTGCAAGGGGCCGTAAATACAAAAGTAGAGGTATTAGTGTTCAGTTACAAAGGGCAATAGTGAGATCACATCTGGAATATTATATACATATTGGTCTTCTTAGTTAAGGCAAGATGTTAATTTTAGAAGTTTTATTATATTAGTGGCTTTGATGAACTTAGAGTTTGAACAAGCAAATAGTATTTAAAGACTGCTGCACTGGAACCCCATTTAGTGCTATCCCACATTCATTATGGTAATCTTGGTTCTAGGATCTGAACTTACACACGTGCATATCCCCTGTACTTTAATAAAGCAATCAGGTTCGGCTGTGCAGTAAAATGCTGGGAAACTGCCTCGAAACCCCATCCTCCCCTCGTATCCCCGCAGAAATGAAATGGTGGTCTCACTGCTGTATGGCTTGCTATGGACTTAAGTACTGAGGGAAAATGTAGAGGCTACCTATGAGGGATCATGTTGGGTAGGCTGGAAGCAGTGTAGCTGCTCAGTGCTAAAGTGCAAGGCTCAAGGCTGTATCCTGGACAGCAGGCTGAGTGGAGGCATTACTGGAGAATAACAGTAGTTGCTCCATGCACTGACTGAACACCTAGATCCCACAGTCTCTCTCATCACCTTTTATTGGATATGATGGGAGCTACTCTTTCCCCCCTCTTCGGTTTGCTGCATAGGTCTTCCCAGCCAAAAGGTTCTTCCATGTGACACCCAGCAACAGCTTCACTCAACTGTCCCTTGTCTTGAAACATTGAATGAGTTTAAAAAGTTGATTTTGCTTAATGTTAATTTTTACATTAATTTCCAGCAAGTGGTATTTACTTTTACTGTTATTATATCTAAATTAATTAAATCCCCTTGAACTGTTTTGAAATGTCTCTGATTATCACAAACAGTCAAATGTAGCTCAAAAGTTTTTTTAAGCAGTGAGCTCTCAAAGTGCTATCATAACAGTCAAGGAGGAATTGCAGGATCAACCTGTTGAGGCCTAGTCACTTCCTGAATCACTCTGCTTAGTGGGTTGGTCAAGTTTTTGAAAATGAACGGATCCATAGGCTGAAAAAGCAAGAGTGACAATGGGACAGAGTCTCCAACACTAGTTTTGATCAAATAACTGAGAGAGAGTTCAATGAACAATTTTCCAGAAATATTTTCTCCTGATTAGCCTGTTATGGATTTTGTCTGAACTTTGAGTAAGTTTTGATCAATTCTACCACTTCTTCTTCTTGCTTATGGCGTGCACAGCCTAAAGTTGTAGGACAACTTGTTCTATTTGATCTTATTTGATTGTGCATGCCAGATTGATTGCATTCATCGAAACAGGGCGGACCATGTGAAGGTTGCAATCTCCCACCCCAATTCTCCTACTCATAGTCATAATCTTACAGCATGGAAAGAGGCCCTTCGGCCCAACCTGCCCACACTGCCCAATATATCCCATCTACACTAGTCCTTCCTACCTGCATTTGCCCCATATTCCTCTAAACTTATAAATTTGTTATTGAGTGGGATGGGAATCATGTGTATTGAGATACCCCCATAATCGCGTAGTTCAAGTTATATGCGTGACAAGGTCCTTAAAGATAATGTTTCTCATTTTTTTAATCAAACTTATCAGACAGTGCCACACGTTCACAGAGGCAACGTGCAAACTTCGTACAGACAGCACTCGTAGTGGGGATTAAACCTGGTTCCTTTGTGCTGTAGCAACTCTACCATTGCATCACTGTGCCACCCTTAAATGTTACAGTTTGACTAGCTGTCCATCTAAAATGTGTATATGTTAACAAGAATAAATAATCCCAAAAGGGGTGAAGAAAAACTAAAGAAAAAATGTAAATGCTGATAGACAATTGGAAAAAGAAATGGTAAAGGAGAAAACAGACATGTGAGTAAGGATGAAGCAAGTTAGTAAAGAGGAACTACAGAATTAAATTACTACTTTTCAGATACATAAATCAAAAAAAAAATCACGATATGGGCAGGCACATTTAAACAGCAAGACGCAATAAATTGAAAGATAATGATGGTGAAAGATTAAATAGCCACTTTGCCTCAGGAAGCTTAATAACCTGACTCAACTTTAGTAGAAATTAAAATGATAACAACATTTAAGCAAAGGGAGAAGATAATTGATTAACTAATCGGATTTAGAAAGGATAGAAACTACGCCTTTGATTGACTGCAAAGAGATGGAAGAGACACTATTACATAGACATAAAAAATAATTAGAAAAGAGAACAGTGCTAGAGGGCAGTAACATAGTGATGGTGATTTATCAATTAAAACAGAAGGATCAAACAAGTCGTTAGACATGAGCGAGGTGCCGGAAGACTGGAAGGAGGCTAATGTTGTACCTCTATTTAAGGCCTGTAAAGAAATAATAGGGAACAAGTGACCAATAAGCCTTAAAACTATGGAAGGTGCATTATTGGAGCGCATTCTAAGGGATAAGATCTACATGCATTTAGATTGAGTCTCAAGAATTTAAGTTATTTGAAATAACCAAAAATGTTGATGTGCAGAACCATAGACATGATCCATATGGGGTTAAGCAAGCCTTTTGATAAGGTTCCATATGGCAGGCTGCTCTTAAAGGTTAAACCGCATGGGATCCAGGGAGTGTTAACTAACTGGATACAGACTTGACGTAAAGGTGATATACCTGTTGTCATCTATATCAAAGATTTGTATGAGAATTTAGAAGGCATGATTAGTAAATTTGCAGATGACACAAAAATAGGAGGTATCGTAGACAATGAAGATGGTTATCAAAAATTACAGCGGGATCTTGATCAGTTGGCCGAGTGGGCTGAGGAATGGCAAATGGCGTTATCTGAATTCCTTGAGATAAGGAATTATCTCCTTATTGGGTTGCATTTTGAGAAGTCAAACCATGGCAGGACCTTCCCAGTAAATGATAGGGCCATGGGGATGTTTGTTGTGGAGCAGAGGGATCTAGGAGAAGTACACAGTTCCCTGAAAGTGGCATCGTCGATTGATAGTATGGTGAGGATGGCATTTGGCATGCTGGCCTTCTTCAGTCCAGGAACTGAATATAGAAGTTGGGATGTAATGTTACAGTTGTTCAAGGCACTGGTAAGACCTTGAAGAAGGGTTTCTTCAGTTTGAAGAAGGGTTTCGACCCGAAACATTGCCTATTTCCTTCGCTCCATTGATGCTGCCTCACCCGCTGAGTGTCACCAGAATTTTTGTCTACCTTCAATTTTCCAGCATCTGCAGTTCCTTCTTAAACAACGGTAAGACCACGGTGTCCTGTTCAGTTTGCGTTACTCTTCAACAGGACAGATGCCATTAAGCTGGAAAATGTGCAGTGAAGATGTACAAGTATATTGCTAGGAGCTGAGGGCCTGAGCCATTGGGAAGGTTGGGTAGGCTAGGAAACCTTTCCTTAGATCGCAGAAGGCTGAGAGATGATCCATAGACAGATTAACTGTACAATAGGTAGATTAATCAAGAACTAGCGGGCATAGGTTTAACGTAACAAATTTTCCCTTGGACTGGAAAAAAATATTTGAGAAGCAATAGAAGACAGAGTACCGGAGTAATTCAGTGGGTCAGGCAGCATCTCCGGAGAACATGGTTCGGCAATGTTTCGAGTTGGAAACCTTCTTCAGACATGGTCAGTATCATTCAGTCAAGATTTTGATGAATATTGAAGCAGTGTTTGGAGGACACTATTTGTAATATACAATATTTGGTTTTAAGTTTCAACTCTTCCTTCATAGAAATTGAAACCATGTTTTTATGATTTCTTGTAATGTTTCCTGTTCACATGATGTGATTTCTCTGTTGACGAGGCTGTGTATGTTTTCTACACTCAGGTAGAAAACTATGTTGTACAGACCACTCCCGATTCAAACATCTTTGACTAACCAATTTTTCTGACTCAATGGTAGAATATATCACAACTCGAATTAGCACGTCACAACAACGGGGCAAGTGACTTAAATAAAACCTGTCAAAACTCCTCATTTTTGAAATTAGCATATTTTCCAATTGAGCAAATATCTGTGAGGTACCTGTTAAATTTATATATGACTAGACTAAGTGGGACCCATTGGGTCCCAGTCACACGGGAGGCCTGGTCCCCAACGCAACCCATTCCCTAACGCAATATTCCACCACTCACCCGTTCCCCCAATGAAACCCATTCCTCCAATGCAATGTTCCACCACTCACTCATAGCCCCTAACTGCGCAGGTGGGCTCATTTCCCCTCATCCCGAGCACTCCTTCCCCTTGCTCTTCATGGATGTAGAGGAGATTCATGGAGGGGGAGGGGGGTTTGAGGGGGGGGGGGGTTGTGGGGCAGGGGGGGGTTGTGGGGAAGGGGTTTGTGGCGGAGGGAGGTTTGTGGGGGCGGGGGGGTGTGTGGGTGGCGTGGTGTGTGGGCGGCGTGGTGTGTGAGGGGGATATGCGGGGGGGCGTGTGGGGGGTTGGTGAGTGTGGGGGGGTGGGGAAGGGGGAGTTGTGGAGAGTGGGATGTGTGGGCAGCGGGGTGTGTGGGCAGCGGGGGGGAATGGGCGGGGGTGTGTGTGTAGGTGGGGGGTTGGTGTGTGTGTGGGGGGTGGGTGTGTGGGTGGGGGGGGCTGTGCAGGGGGGCTTGTGGGGGAGGGGTGTGTGGGCATGGGGGAGTTGTGGGGGTAGGGGGGTGCGTGGGCAGGGGGGTGTTGTGGGGGGAGAGGGGTGTGTGGGGGGTTGGGCAGGGGTGCTTGTGGGGAGGAGGGGTGTGTGGGTGTGGGGGATTTGTGGGGGGAGGGGGGTGCATGGGCGGGGGGGGTGAGCTCAGAGAAAAGATGGGGGAAGAGCCATAGGGGAGAGGGGGGCATCACGGGGGGAGGAGTCAGCGAGGGGGGCCAGAGGGGTAGTGGCTGGAATTGGCGGTGCAATGGGGACTCACAGCGGGCGCTGGTCGCTGGTTGTTCTCCGCCGGGATCCGAGTCTCCGCTTTCCGTTTGGCGACATCTCCAACTCCGGGCTGGGCTGCTTGGGGCGGGACTGCTTGGGCCTGGGCTGGGCTGCTTCGGGTCCCTCCGAAAGTCCGGTTGGAAACCTCCGCCGGCCACCATCAGGAAGGGAAGGACCGTCCCGGGGAGTGACAGGGGAAGAGACTAATCCAAGCGGCGCTGACTGGCAGGAGAAGCGATCGATCTGCGCACACGCAAGTTTTTAAGATTTTTAAACCTTGCTAGCTTTAACGACATTCAACCGATCAGAACAAAACTTGGCGCACTCGTAGCACAGGAGAACGGTGAGTGAATTGGCGAAAAATCATAGCGCTATCGAGAACCGTTTTTACGCAAATAGAAAGACCGCCAAACCGGAAGATAACAAGATCAGAGTTTTAGTTGTGTATAGATAAGCATGTAACTGCCAACCATGTAGCTACAGGGATTAAGTGTTGATCTGAATTGCAAATGACTTCTTGGCAACTGTTTGCTCCAAACTTTCTGTTTCAATATAACAGTTTACAATAGCACAACTATAGTTTTTATGTGCAAAATCAACTAATGTAGGAATCGTGCAGAGTCTGGAGCATGGTTGCGGAAATTGCAACATGATGCAATATAATTATGGAGAGAGTCAGAACTTTCAATATAATTATGGAGAGAGTCAGAACTGGACCTAGGGTAGAGATTTTTGATTGGAGAAAGGCTAACTTTGAGGGAATGCGTAAGGATTTTAAAGGAGTGAATTGGGACACTTTGTTTCATGGGAAGGATGTAGAAGAGAAATGGAGGACATTTAAAGGGGAAATTGTAAGAGTACAGAATCTTTATGTCCCTGATAGGTTGAAAGGAAATAGTAAAAATTGGAAAGAGCCATGGTTTTCAAGGGAAATTGGACACTTGTTTTGAAAAAAGAGAGATATCTACAATAATTATAGGCATGGAGTAAATGAGGTGCTAGAGGAGTATAAAGAATGTAAAAAGAATCTTAAGAAAGAAATTAGGAAGGCTAAAAGAAGATATGAGGTTGCTTTGGCAAGAAAGGTGAAAGTAAACCCAAAGGGTTTCTACAGCTATATTAATAGCAAAAGGATAACGAGGGATAAAATTGGACCATTAGAGAACCTAGAATGGACAGCTATCTGCAGAGCCAAAAGAGATGGGGGAGATATTGAACAATTCCTTTTCTTCGGTATTCACCAAGGAGAAGGATATTGAACTCGGTGAGTTAAGGGGAAAGAGTAGAGTAGCTACGGAAACTATGAGATTCAAAGAGGAGGAAGTACTGACACTTTTGAAAAATATAAAAGTGGATAAGTCTCCAGGTCCTGACAGGATATTCCATAGGACATTGAGGGAAGTTAGTGTAGAAATAGCAGGAGCTATGACAGAAATATTTCAAATGTCATTAGAAACGGGAATAGTGCCGGAGGATTGGCGTACTGCGCATGTTGTTCCATTGTTTAAAAAGGGTTCAAAGAATAAACCTAGCAATTATAGACCTATTAGTTTGACGTCAGTGGTGGGAAAATTAATGGAAAGGATACTTAGAGATAATATATATAAGCATCTGGATAAACAGGGTCTGATCAGGAACAGTCAACATGGATTTGTACCTGGAAGGTCATGTTTGACAAACCTTCTTGAATTTTTTGAAGCGGAAACTAGGGAAATTGATGAGGATAAAGCAGTGGATGTTGTCTATATGGATTTCAGTAAGGCCTTTGACAAGGTTCCCCATGGAAGGTTGGTTAAGAAGGTTCAATCTTTGGGTGTTAATGGCAGAGTAGCAAGATGGATTCAACAGTGGCTGAATGGGAGATGTCAGAGAGTAATGGTGGATGGCTGTTTGTCAGGTTGGAAGCCGGTGACCAGTGGGGTGCCTCAGGGATCTGTGTTGGGTCCACTGTTGTTTGTCATGTACATCAATGATCTGGATGATGGGGTGGAAAATTGGATAAGTAAGTATGCAGATGATACTAAGATAGGTGGTGTTGTGGATAATGAAGTAGATTTTCAAAATCTACAGAGAGATTTGGGCCATTTGGAAAAGTGGGCTGAAAGATGGCAGATGGAGTTTAATGCTGATAAGTGTGAAGTGCTACATCTTGGCAGGACAAATCAAAATAGGACGTACATGGTAAATGGTAGGGAATTGAGGAATGCTGTGGAACAGAGGGATCTAGGAATAACTGTGCATAGTTCCCTGAAGGTGGAATCGCATGTAGATAGGGTGGTAAAGAAAGCCTTTGGTGTGCTGGCCTTTATAAATCAGAGCATTGAATATAGGAGTAGGGAAGTAATGTTAAAATTGTACAAGGCATTGGTAAGACCAATTCTGGAGTATGGTGTACAATTTTGGTCGCCTAGTTATAGGAAGGATGTCAACAAAATAGAGAGAGTACAGAGGAGATTTACTAGAATGTTGCCAGGGTTCCAGCAACTATGTTACAGAGAAAGGTTGAACAAGTTAGGTCTTTATTCTTTGGAGTGCAGAAGGTTAAGGGGGTCTTGATTGAGGTCTTTAAAATGATGAAAGGGATAGACAGAGTTGACGTGGATATGTTTTTTCCCATTGAGGGTAGGGAAGATTCAAACAAGAGGGCATGACATGAGAATTAAGGGACAGAGGTTTCGGGGTAACGTGAGGGGGAACTTCTTTACTCAGAGGGTGGTGGCTGTGTGGAATCAGCTTCCAGCAGAAGTGGTGGAGGCAGGATCGATTTTAACATTTAAGAGTAAAGTGGATAGGTATATGGACGTGAAGGGAATGGAGGGGTATGGTCTGAGTGCAGGTAGATGGGACTAGGGGAAAACAAATGGTCGGCACGGACTGGAAGGGCCGAGAGGGCCTGTTTCCGTGCTGTAATTGTTATATGGTTATATGGTTATGCAATTTAATTGCTGTTAAGCTGTAAACAATGTTGTTAAATTAGAAAGGGTACAGAGAAGATTTATGAGGATGTTGCCAGGATTTGAGTGCCAATAATGAGAGGTTGAGCAGGCTAGGACTTTATTTATTTGAATGCAGGAGGATGAGGGGTGCTTATAGAGGTGCATAAGATCATGAGAGGAATAGATAAGGTGAATGCACAGTCCTTTACCCAGAATAGGGGAATCAAGAACCAGAGGACATAGGTTTACGGTGAGGAGGGAAAGATTTAACAAGAAGCATTTTTACACAAATGATGGTAGGTATATGGAAGGAGGTGCCAGAGAAGGTAGTTGAGGCAGGTATCAACACAACATTAAAAAAAAAACCATTTGGACAGGAACATGAAAGGATAGGTTTATCGGAATATGGGCCAAACGCATGCAGGTGGGACTAGTGTAGATGGGGCATGTTAGTCGGTGCGGGTAAGTTGGACCAAAGGGCCTGTTTCCACTCTGTATGGTTCTCTGGCTCTCTGCAAGGCTAACGTAAGTCATGAAAAACCCATTTGAGTTTCTGAAGTAATGCTCAAGAACCCAGAAATAGTTGTTAAACTTTTACTTAGAAAGGTAATTAATGGTCCATTGTATGACACTGAAAAATATCTTGCATTTGGATTTCTACACAATAACTGATAAACAATGTTAACTCTGCCAGTGAACTGTCACACTTCAAAGTATCACCCTTTGTTACACGATATAAAAAGAGAAAGAATGTAATTATTTTTAAGTTGAGACCTTCCATCCATAGGCAGAATTATACACGCTACAATTGCCCTCAAATCTAATATAAGGAGATTAGAAATTGCTGCAGGTATCTGGATTTAAACACTATGATACTTGAACAATAGCAGACTTAAGACCAGGTCAGATTAATCATAAATCCCTCTGAAGCACCAAAATGGACAAGAGTCTCAGGAAATGGAGCAGACTGTAATAGTGTGTCTGTGTCTGTGTGTGCATGTGTCTGTGTGGTTGGTTGTGTGCATGTGTCTGTGTCTGGACGTGTGGTTGTGTGTGTGAGGTTCTGTGTGTGTGTGTGTGTGTGTGTGTATTGATGGGGGGGGGGGGGAGGGGCATGGTGATTGTGGAAAAAGCATTTTGCAGGCAACTATTCTCTGCCCACGGAAACAAAAACATAATTTCCATGTCTTGTTTAAACAGCATCATATAAGAAGTCTTAAGGAATCAGATCAAATGTTGGCAGATATTTACATTGAGATCACAGTACATCACATTACAGACATTGAGATCCAGCTGCAAGCTGCATTCCAAGGCCAATCTTCACCAGTGACTGTCAAATTGTCACTACCTTCAACTTATTTGCTTTGCGATCCTTCCAGAGCTCCGTTGTAGGCATATGTGGGATCGCCCTGTTGGCCACTGAGGAATATACAGGACAGGTGTTGATGCCTGTTTTCCGGGACAGCCAATTATATCAATTTGGCTCCTAGTTGGTTCTTAGGTTTGTGGCTCGGACTGGCCTCCCTTGGGTGCTCCGTGCTTTTGACTGTGTGTCTTCATTTAGTGAAGCACAAATTAAGTTGCATGCATCCTTATCACACTCATTCAACCTAATTGGTTGGGACACCCAGAAAAAATCAACAGCTGCATTAAAGCTGCTCCATCGTCCACATTCTACAACATTTTAGGCTTGATGCATGCAGCCAACACTTCACTTCAGGGAGCTAACATTTAGAGGAAAGGGAAGTTTTGGATGTTTTAATCGCACCATATTGAAGTAAATAATTTTGGTCTAGATAAAAAATATTTGTTTAAGTAACTGTTAATAGCTGTATACAAAAGCAATTAGAGTAATTTAATTTAGCTGGATGGATTGTCATCCTTCTTTGACAAGTTAGCATTCTCTTTTCAAATGAATAAAGTTAAATGATGCTAAAGGCTCTGTTTTTTATATAATTCATTGTAACGCTTTAAAATGGCACGTGGATGAATGTATTAAATATTCATAAGCTATAGAAAAGGTAATTACTTATCCATTGCGATGCAGTAAGTTAATATTTATTCAGCTGATATAGTAAAATATTATAATTGAATTTCTATGTAAATGCAAATGCACTAATTGTTAGTGGGGTAAGATTAATTAAATGATAAAAAATATGTAACACAGCTTTCTACATGAACAAAAGGATAACATTTGCGTCATTATGTAAATGTATCCTGACGAGGAGATCAAACTGCTTTAGATAATCAAACAATTCTCCTTTGTAAAATTTCCACACATACTTGACCGTATGTTGAGACCAGATATTAATACCAATGCCTGATATTTTTGAAAAATAATGACATTTTTGCAGCTGTATCATATAATTATCAGTTTTCTTATTATTAATTCAAATCTTGAAATACATTACTTATTTCAGAATTATTTTATTTTAAATATAAACCACAGATTTATTTGTCAATTTGTAGCCAAACCTACTTCAACCATAATAAAGCAACATTGATTACAAATTTAACAAAACCACTGCCCTAGAATACTGTGGGGGGCTTTTCAAATGAAGGTTTTGAACCATGTGAGCTGAAGGAAATGAACTGTTTCCTTCCTTAAGGCATAAGGAACTGCAGATACTGGACTTTAGCAAAAAAAAATCACAAAGGGCTGGTGTAATTCAGTACATAGAAACATAGAAAATAGGTGCAGGAGTAGGCCATTCGGCCCTTCGAGCTTGCACCGCCATTCAATATGATCACGGCTGATCATCCAACTCAGTATCCTGTACCTGCCTTCTCTCCATACCCCCTGATCCCTTTAGCCACAAGGGCCACATCTAACTCCCTCTTAAATCTAGCTTAGAGACAGGAATCTACCTTCAGTAGATTCAGACAGTATCTCAGGAGGACATGGTTTTGGATGGGGCCCCTTCAGGTTGATAGTAGTAGGGAGGAGAACACTGGGGGCAGGAAAAAAACCAGGCAAATGATACGTGGATATAGGTGATGTGGTTGTTTGGCAGATGACTGGACAAAGGTCATGAAAAGGGGATAAAAGACTGAGATAAAGAGACTAAGGTGTAATTTGTGTAGCGGGGGAAGTGATGCATGTGGAACTGGAAGGAGGAAAGGGGAAAAGGAGGTGGGGTAGTGGGAGAATTGGTGTGCATCTAGGGGGAAAGGGGGGGAGAGAAAAAAGAGGGGGGATTGTTGGTTAGTTACCTAAAATCTGATAATTTAATGTTCATATGGTTGTATTGTAAGCCACCCAAGCGGAATGTGAGACTTCCCAAAATGCATTCCCGTTCGCAGGATGGGATGGTTTTGGTGGGAAGGAATGAGTGAACAAAGCAGTTGTGGAGGGAGTGGTCTCTGCAGAAAGTGGAAAGTGAAAAGTCCATCTCCACCATCTTCCGCTTCCCGCAGAGACCACTCTCTCCGAACTCCTTGGTTCACTCATCCCTTCCCATCCACACCACCTACAGTGTTGCATGTCCATGTTCTCCAGAGATGCTGCCTGATGCACCAAGTTACACCAGCATTTTCTGTTTCACTACAACATTGTATTCAGTGCCACACTGTTTTACTGCAATATTGTTTATTATTGTCCTATGTACCAAGATACAATGAAAATCTTTCTTTGCGTGCCACGTCAAATCATATCATACCATACATGTGTACATTCAAGTCACGCACAAGCAAAACATGTAGTGAGAAAAATACTAGATTATAGAAAATAGCAATGCAGCATTGGTGAGTTACACAGCATGGAAACAGGGAGTCAAAGGATGGGTAGATGACAAGAATTATGTGTTTATTGGCATTTTGAGAAATACATTTGTAAAAAACTGCAGATACAAAGATTTGCAAAGTCTACTATGAGATAGGTTTGAAGATTGGGATCACACTCTAATTTATGGGAGGATTTTTCAATAATCTGCTAATAGCAATAAAGAAGCTGCTCCTGAATCTGATGTTACATGCTTTCAGTCTTTACTGCACAATGGGAGAGTGTACAAGAGGGAATGATTGATTTTGTTGGCAGCTTTCCTGATGCAGCATGAAATGTAAATGGAGTTGATGGGTGGGGGGTGCGATGGGGAGAGACTGGCTTGTGTGTTAGACTGGACTACATCCACACCTCTCTGCGTTATTGCTGTCTTGAGCAGGGCTGTTGCCCAACGCAGTTGTTATGCATCCCAATAGCATGCTTTGTATGGTGTGTCTGTAAAAGTTGGTAAGAGCCATTACACTTCCTAAAGGGCCTGGCCCACTTGGGCGACCTAATCGGCGAGTCCAGAAGAGTGTCTTCGACCTTCAAGCTCGAGGGCACTCTCCTGGAAAGCCTTGAGCTGGATCGACCGGCCGCGTTGAAACCGCGAGCTGGATCAACCGAACCGCGATCTGCATTTACCGACCGCACGCGCACACACACACACACACATCACAAACACATCGCAAAGACGGGGGCCAGGGAAAGCAGAGGAGCGCTGTCTGCGCAATGAAGATGAAGGTAAAACGGCTGCCACAATAACGGTAAGTCCTTTAGAGAGCACGGGGGGGGGGAGAGAAGGGGGAGAGAAGGGGAGAGAAGGAGTGGAGACACTTTTAAGAAGTTTAATAAAGTTTAGCAGGCATTTAACCTACCGGTAAATCTTCTTAGGTCCTGAAAACTCCAATGAGCCAATCAAAATGTCCGGTCAGCGAAGGAGATTGCCTACGGCTGCCCTCGACTGCCTGTAAGTAAATAGTGACCACACTCCACTGCACTACGAGTGAAAAAGACCCATGCCGACCAATTTTTCCGCGACCTAGCTGAGGCCGCGAGTAGGCGGGAACTTCCCTTGAGCATGAAGGAGAGTTCCAGCGACCTCATAGGATCACCTAGGACCTCGTGTTAACCATGCTGCGAGTTTGAGTCCAGGGCAAACTCTTCTAAACTCGCAGATTAGGTCGCCCAAGTGGGACAGGCCCTTTACTCTTCTGAGGACATAGAGGTACTAGTGTGCTTTTTTGGCCATGGTTTATATTGGTCTGGGCCAAATTGTTGGTAATATTTATGCGTGGGAAGCTGATGACCATCTCCACTTCAGCATCCACAATGGTCATCAACAAGATTTACGGGATTTAGTAGGGATCTGAAGTGGACCAGGAATACCCTGTCTGAGCGAGTGGTAGAAGCAGAATCACTATTTAATGCAGAAGCATTTTCGAAGGTCTAGATGAGCACTTGAATCGCTTAGGTACAGAGGGTTATGCAATAGAGGTGTTAGAAGATGAGATGAATTTCCGATGGGTCTGCAAGGGCATGGTATTTCAAATGGTCTGTTTCCATGCCGTGTGACTCTATGACTAAGACACATGACTTAAATTCACAGAAAAGTAGCACATTAGTTCCACCTCACTGCCTCCGTGTGACAGTAGATAAAACAACAAACTGAAAGTCAGTCCTTTGAGAGGAAAATAAATTAATTCACGTGCACAGTATTGAATAGTTACCATTCTCACCAACACTGCAAACAAAGAAAATTAAAAGAAAGATGGTACAATCAGTGGGATGGGAAATTGCAACAGTCAAATGGTCACTAGTATTTTGAATTTTGCATTATAAAAGGAGGAGCGTTTGGAGCAAATTTGAGCTGCAGACAAGATTGGTCGACTAAACAGAAGGGAACAGATCCTCTGCATTATTGTCGGGATAGGTTATGTTCAAGGTCTTCAAGAGTTAACAAATTATTTATGCAAATTATATTCATATTGAAGGGCAGCTTGCAAGGGAAAAGGGAAAGCAACCCAAACCCTGTAAAGATTGAAACAGATCCTTGTAAATCATTGCAAGAGTGAGTTACATTTAGAGTCAGAATTAGGGATGAGTATATATGAATTGAAATTACAGATACAGGTAGGGGTCAAGGCTGTCCAGGGTCATCAGAGCGAGGAGATCATTTTAATGCAGTGTTTTATAGTATTTTACAAATATATTTTCAAAGTATTGTTGCAGGAAGTATTTACTTGGATTGAGTTCCGGCCAGGATGTATGTAATTAATCTATTCCCTGTTTATTCCCTGTCTCCCTGATCGGGCAGTGTTGAAACATATTCCATATGAGTTATTTCCTGCACTGCAGGTTGTGATATGCATCAAGAGATTTGCTTGCCAAGTATCAAAATGATCTGGGGAATAGTAGCAAGGCATGCTAAGATGTTAATGTAAAGAATTCTAAAAAGTCACACTAATGCTCATGCAGGATGATGTTTCCCCTTGGTACAGATTCTACAACACTGGTGAAATAAGATATAGAATCTTTAGGAATGAAATAGGAAATATCTCATCACCCCAAAGGTGGCGAATCTTTGAAATTCTCTTTTGCAGAAAGCGATGTATTTCAGAGACTGATTACATTAAAAATAGTGATTGATAGATTTCCAGATATTAAATGAATCCAGAGATATGTGGAAAGGGCAAGAAGGTGATGTTGCAGGTAGAAGATTAGTCATAATTTTACTGAATGGTGAAACACTGAATGGAACTGATGTGCTACAATGCTCTACAATGCTGAGAACTATATTCTGCACTCTGTGTCTTCCCCTTTGCTCTATGTATTGTACGGGAGTTTGAACTGGTTGTATCTATGTATAGTATATCCGATCTGTTTTGTTAGCATACAAAACAAAGCTTTTTACTGTACCTCAGTCCATGTGACAATCATAAACCTAAACCCTAAATGCCTTGTCGAGGCCAAATGGCCTACTCCTATTCTATACAATTTCTTATGCACTCAAAAATACACACTTCTTCAAAAATACGCACTTTGGACATCACAAGACATCAATCTAAAGTGACAGTCATATTGAATTTTCCCTTTGCAGCGTACAAAAATGCCTTATGTAGTTGAAGTCGCCAGCTTTTCTTCAACATACATTTAAAAAATTAAAACAGGAAAAGATTATCATGTCATTCAGAAAGATAATGACTGATTCTGTGTCCTAACTCCCCTTTCACCTCTCTCAAGGTCTTATGTCCTTAATTCCTCGACTGTCCTAAAATCCATTGCTTTCACCTTTAGTCTAATGTCTGAAACTTCACAGCATTTGGAGGTAAAGAATTCCAAAGATTCACATATAAATTGAGGGGGGACCTCATTGAAACTTACAGAATAATGAAAGGCATAGATAGAGTAGATGTGGAAAGGATGTTTCCACTGGTGGGAGAGTCTAGGACCAGAGGTCATAGCCTCAAAATTAAAGGGTGCTCTTTTAGAAAGGAGGTGAGGAGGAACTTCTTCAGTCCGAGGGTAGTTCATCTGTGGAACTCATTGCCACAGAGGGCAGTGGAGGCCAAGTCAGTGGATATTTTTAAGACAGAGATAGACAAATTCTTGATTAGAATGGATGTCAGGGGTTATGGGGAGAAGGCAGGAAAATGGGATTAGGAGGCAGAGATCAGTCATGATTGAATGGGCCAAATGGCCCTATAACTTGTGAACTTCTACTCCTATAACTTGTGAACTTGTGAAGGTTTTATTTCCTTCATTCCTCGACGGTCTAATGTCTGAAACTTCACAGCATTTGAAGGTAAAGAATTCCAAAGATTCACTACTCTGCACAGAAGGAAAGTTCTCACTTCAGTTCTAAGTAGCTGAACACTTATCCTAGGGCCACCTTCTCGCTCTATACTCTAGAGGAAACAGCTAACCAATGTCTACCCACCACTCCTTATCAGGTTCTACTATCGCAAAGAGCTCACTTAAACTCCAGTTGGTAGATAGTCATCTTTGTCGATCTTTTAAAATAGATAACCCCATTCATCCACCTATTTAAATTTAAGTGTTGTTGTATTTGTTCTGAATTTTTGAATATTTTTTACCCAGGAAGGATAGCTGGAAATAAATTGAGGCAACAAAAACCATATCTTGCAATTATTATAGCAAATGATGAAACCTAATATGGCAGCTGACTTAGACAACATCAGAACCGAGATGCTGCAACATCTGGGTCCCAGAGCACGAGAATGTCTGCTGGAGATGTTTAACATCTGCATAGCAACCAACTGGCAGAAATCCAAGTTTGTTGCTTTACCAAAACCAGGCAAAGATGCCAATCGTTCCAGCAGCTACCGGCCTATATCCCTGCTGTGCCACCCATACAAACTGATGGAAAGATGCATACTGAACCGCATCACGCTGGATGTAGATGATGTTTTAATACCTGAACAGGCTGGATTCCGCCAGGGAAAGTCAACAACAGGACAGCTGCTGAACCTCGCTAAGCACATTGAAGTTAGCTTCGAGGGGAAGCTGATCACAGGTGCAGTATTTTTAGACTTGTCCACAGCATATGACACTGTAAACCACCGTACCATGAAAGCCAAACTGCAACAAACACTACAGGACTCTCATCTTGTCCAGTTCATCATGACAATGATGGTGA
This sequence comes from Okamejei kenojei, assembly GCA_035221665.1. NCBI lineage: Eukaryota > Metazoa > Chordata > Chondrichthyes > Rajiformes > Rajidae > Okamejei > Okamejei kenojei. Next base: position 41,130,138 of record CM069132.1, read on the forward strand.
ACCGCCGCTTCTTCATACGCTTGAATGGTCAGAACAGCCATTGGAGACGCCAAAAGAATGGTCTACCACAGGGCATTGTCCTTGCCTCAACGTCGTTCAATATATACACCAATGACCAACCCATCACCCCGAGAACGAGGTTGTTTCTGTATGCCGATGACTTAAGTATTGCAACGCAATCCTCAGACTTCAGCCAGATTGAGACCGTACTAGAGGCTGCTCTGCAGAATAAGACAACATACTACCAACAGAACTCCCTGCGCCCAAACCCAACAAAAACGCAAAGCGCAGCTTTCCACCTCCACAACCGGGATGCGAAACGTCAACTGCAGGTGCGATGGAATGATGTCCTGTTGTAAAACTGCAAAGCCCCAAAGTACCTAGGTGTGGTCCTCGATCGCTCGTTATTATATTGTCAACATGTTGAGAAAACCAAGGCAAAGGTCAACACCCGAACAATGTCATCGAAAAAGTGGCAAACAGCTCATTTGGAAGTGACCCAACAACAATCCGCACTGCAGCCCTGGCGCGCTGTATCTCAGTGGCAGAATATGCAAGCCCCATCTCGAGCCACTCTAAACATGCACGCAAGGTGGACTCTGCATTGAACACTGCGTGCAAGAAAACCACAGGATGCCTGAAGCAGACAAAGGTTGAACATCTGTACGAGCTGGAGGCATAGACGAACCATCTCGAAGACGTGATCGGGCAGCTGCAGTAGAATGCTTCAATACAGACAGAGACCCCTGTCACCCCTTGCACAATCACCAACATGCCAAGAAATGCCTGAACAGTCCGAACAGCTTCATGGAACTAGAGCCAACTGTACCAGGCACCAAAACCAAACAACAGATGGCACCAGGACACCACCTGCCTTATACCACATAGAAAACCCTAAACTGCCTCTGCACTGGAGTGGGACGTTGCGGACTGAACCTGAAGAAGTGGGGCCTCTCGAACTCTGACAAGTGCAACTGTGGAGAGGTAGAGACAATGGCCCACCTACTGACTTGCGGTGGAGAGGCATGCACTGCGGACGATCTCCGCAAAGGCACAGATGTGCCACTGGCTGATGCAAAGCGATGGCAGAACGTTGTCTGACACATGAGCGAGCAAACAATAGTAAATGTATTTCAAGGAATTTTATAGAAATATTATCAAAGATCATTTGATATTGAGTTACATGTGGAGGACAGATGAAAAATGATAAGAAAAGTTGTGGGTTTTACTGAAAGTTTTAAAGAGGTTGAAAAAGAGGTTGAAAAACAGAAAAGTTTGGGGAGTGAATTCCAGAGCAGTGTAGCTAGAAGCTGAAGCCATCAGTGGTAGCCTGACCCACCCAGTTCCTCCAGCACTTTGTGACTTTTTCCATAACATAGATCTACGGTTCTGCTTCTACACTATCCATGTGCAATAAAGGTGCTAAATGAGCCTCATACGAGTGGAATACTTTCACTGTCTTAGGCTGTTCCTAATGTCACAATTTGTTAAGAGCAAAGGAAGTTATTGGCGTTCCATTTGGAATGTTCAGAAATAATACCATTGTTAATAGTTGCCACATATTTTAAGATTTTAAAAGTGTCATTTGTATCTTGATTTGTATGTAAATACAAGATCTTAAAACTCTTTCAATTATTGCAGAACAACTAGAATGGGGATCCTATAATCTAAAAGAGGGTGACAACATAGAATATCGGTCTCGGTGAGCATTTGATGGACTTTCCAATTCTAAATGCAATGTTGGCTTTCTGTCCCCTTATATTGTTGTGGTGCTATTCACCTTGCTTGATAGGAATGAATAAGAGATGTCACCCATGGGATAACCCTTAAGCATGTGACATGCTGTGAGGCACTTTAATTACACCTGCGTTGTGCATCTGTCACAAAACACTCTGGAACCTTCCCATCTGTCTTCCTAATAAACAGCCTGTGCTTTTACATGATACCCACCGACAAGCTGAGGTAATTTTTCCTCACATTGTAAATGCCAGGGAATATTAGAGCACACAGAACACTAATGAATTTGCACAAAAGCCCAAGTTTTATCTTAATCTTCTCATCTCATTAAAAAAGCATACAAAATTAATGAGTGTAGTGGCGCAGTGAAAAATATTTCCCCTTCGTTTGCCTGTTGCCCAGCTCTCTGTACTTTGGCAAGGGCCAAAACAAAAGGAAATCTCTGTTGCGAGAAAGACATAATCACCTTTAAAGTCCATTACCTGATTAATCCTGAGATAAAAGCTAACATTCATTTATCCAAACGCGAGGGCACCGATGATTTATGCACGCAATCTTTCAATTCAATTTCCCCAAATAATTATTTTATGGCTGGCAGCATCATTTTTCTATTTCATTTCAGCAAGGATATGACATGACCTAGATAGCTACATTGCAATTCAAATAGATATGTTTATTTGAGATTATAGCCCTTATTTACATTTTTGAATTTTTATTTGCGGCACGAATAACAGAATATGTTGCCTTCTAAAATTTTGTATTTATTAACTGTTTTCCTAAAGAAACAAGGTCTCATGTTTGCCCAGCTAAAATTGGTTGTAAGCGCTAAGTGCTTGGGAGACTATCAGCTTGTTTCATTCATTTCCTGACACTCAGTCCCAGTTAATTCAATAGAATCGAACATGTGGGCGGTAAGTACAAGCCAACAACTAATACTTTCATATGTTTTCAGTATTAGAAAGCAGAGACAAATCACTCCCCAATGTTGCATTCGCCATTATCGGATAGTTACACCTTAAAATAACTTATTCAGCTTAATTCTGATTTTAAAACAGTAATTCTTAAAGCTTTGTATTAATGTCTATATTTTTTCATTACTGTCAAATATAATTGTTTATTTTCAAAAATTGACTGAATTAATGAGGAATCTATTCACCGTGCAAGAATAACCAATATTTGGCAACAATAAAAGCTATTTTACACCAAATTCTCTGCACATCATATAGATTACAAGGTCATGCAAAGGCTGACCACTATTCCCAAGAGTGGTTTGTTACGAATAATGTCAAAGTCTGAAGTATTTCAGCACTGTCATATTTCTTTGATGTTCAAGGAGCTAATAAAATGAGTCAGAAAAGCAATCTAGATATTTTACGTGAACCCTTCTGGGGTTTCAGTCATTATTGAAACTTGTATGGGCCTTTCAACTTTTTTCAGGGGTTTGCAATTGAATGCATGCACTCTGGAGCTTTATGTGGATGCACAAAAATAAAATTATGTCTCTAACATTCCGTCAAAGATCTTAGTTAATGTATATATTTTTATCAAAGACTGAGCACAGTAACATTGTCGAGAGTTGAGGTGTTTCGAAGAGGAAATTGTCAAGTTCAACAATAGAAATCAGCCGCCACATGCAGTATTTTGACACAGCTTTAAAATATTTATCATAGCCTTTAAGCTTGCAAAGCTGTTTTGCAATAGCTTTAACAAATACCAATTATCAAAATTGACACCAAGCCACATTAAGAAATATCAGGGCAGATGCCCAAGAGATATCAATGAGATAATTTTTAAAGAGGTTCTTAAAGTGCATAAAGAATCAGAGGTAGATTTCTAAGGAGAGAATTCCAGTGCTTTCGGCCCTGGCAGCTGAAGCCACAGCCTTTAATGGTGGAATAATTAAATTCAAACATGTACAAAAGATTCAAATTAGAAGATCTCAGATACCCTGGAGACCTGCAGAGATGGTGGAAACAACAAAGGTAATCTCATCAATTTTTCAGAAACGAGATTGATAATTTTAAAATCAAATTGAGGTTAATTCAATGTTGAGAAAATTTCCATCATTTACATGCGAATAGTTGTTTGCATGTTTATAAAAACAAGTAATGTGCAAGTAAATATACTTGGCAAAAATAATCTATTTGTGTATTATTGGATTTCTGTTCTTCCAAAGCTACCTTTACTTTTCACAACAAAAAAATATTTGCATTGAATGTAATTAATTTCATAAACTGTTCATTTGGATGCATTGAGGGAAAAAATGACAGGTATTTTTCATTTTTTTCTGAAAAGTTAGCAACTTTTAGAGCATCCATTAGACATTAGATAGATAAATTATTGATAAAGAAACTGTCCCACACTTAAAAAGCTACATTTTATCTGCTTCAACATACTGTTTGCCTTTCTAGTTGTTTGCTAAACCTTCATTTGGCCACCAGCCATGTTACGAGTACACACAAGCCCCTTTGAATATCAACACCATCGATTCTTAAAGTTAAACTAATCTCCTCCGGCTGCACATGATCCATATCCTTCCATTTCCTGCATATCTTTGTGCCTATCCAAAAGCCTCTTAAATGCCACTGTCGTATTCGCTTCCACCACCCCTGCCACGACTTTCCAGGCATCTACCACTCTCTGTATAAAACATTTGCACATCTCCTATAAAATGCTCCCCTCTCACCATAAAGCTATGGTGTCTAATCTTTTCCATTTCTACCATGGGACAAAGGTTCTCAATATCTACCAATATTTTAGTTGTGGAATCATCACAAGGAATTGTGCATATTAACAAAGAACTTAAATGACAGAATTTACACAAATACCTTTCCTTTGTGACTCACACTGTTGTGAAAGTTCTGCAGAAATGATTTTAGGACTAGATTATGGGCAGTTGCAGGTAATTACCAGTTGCAAAGAAGGGAAGAATTCTACTGTTAAGATTTTGTTTGGGAGTAATGGTATATTATTCATACAGATGATCACATTAAGGTTGGTAAAAAAAAAAGTGATTTTGGTTTAGAGAGGAAACACCAGAGGTTGACGAGCAAGATAATTGGTGTGCCAGGAGGAGATGGTACAATCTTGCACATGTGATGCCAAGATGAGCATTTGATGTCCAGCAGAGGTTTTCAGAAGATAGACACAAAGTGCTGGAATAACTCAGTGAATCAAGCAGAATCTCTGGTGAAAAAGAGTGGGTGACAATTTGGGTCGGAAATCAGGTAAAAAATCTAGAAGTGAGCTACAGATCCAATCATATTGAATAATCTGTTTTAATAATATATATTTCAACTGTAAGATGCAATTTCGTATGCAATTGTGACCATGTTTATTGCTAAGATTAGTTTTAAACAGTGCAATTACAGCAGAAATAATTGACACTTTCAATTTACTGAAGAGGTTTACTCTTGTATGAAACTTTCTCTTGTATGCCACCCATATACAAATGTGGGTTAATCTGAATCTTAATGTTTCCTGACAATTCATTTATTTTCATTATATTTCTATGAATACTTGACTGGATATTTATTCCTGATTGGTGCGCTAAATATGTAGCAAGATCCTATATTCTACCTCTATAATTGTGGAGACTTCAACGCCAGGGTCGGCCGGGACCAACACCTCTGGAAGGGTACCATAGGAAAGGAAGGCATCGGGAACATCAACTCCAAAGGAACTCTGCTTCTCAGCTAATGTGCTCAGCACCACTAACACCCTCTTTCACCAGAAAAACAAGCGTAAGGCATCTTGGAGACACCCAAGCTCCAAACAGTGGCATCTCATTGACTCTGTCATCGTATGAGCCAGGGACTGCCATGACGTGAACATCATAAGGGCTATGATCGATGCTGGGCAGATCATCGCCTCATCCGCTCCATGATGTCCATAAAACTCAAGAGGAAGAGGAGGATTCAAACGAAGCAGATCCGGCCAAGGCTGAACCTTGAAAGCCTGGAGGAAACTGCCATCCAGCAGCGACTTCAGGCTTCTCTTGGGGAAAACCTCCAACAGGAATATCCTGATGATATTGAAGGGCACTGGATCCGGCTCAAATCCACCATCCTTCATACCTGTAAAAACATCCTTGGGTGCATCCAGAAAACACCAGGACTGGTTTGGCGAGAACAACACAGAGATAGAACAACTTATCTCCAAGAAAAGGAAAGCCTTTCGTGCCTGGCAAAATGATGTAACCTGCAAGGCCAAGAGAACGACTCACTCCAGAGCCAAGGCGGACACCCTGAGCTGGTTGAGGAAGCTTAAGAACTCTTGGTGGACAGATAGGGCTCTGGAAATCCAGAGAATGGCAGACTCGGGTGACACCAGAGGCTTTTTCAGCGCTACTAAGGCAGTTTATGGTCCAAGCTTCCGCGGCTTAAACCCCCTCAAAGACAGACAAGAACTGCTGAAGGACAATTAACGCCCGATAGAAAGAGCACTTCCAGGAACTCCTCAACCATGACAGCACAACTGATCCAGACATTACCCACCGCATCCCCCAGAGTCCCATCAGAGAAGACATGGAAGAACCTTCCACTATGACAGAGGTTCAAGATGTCATCAAGAGCCTTAAGAACAACAAGGCCACCGGTCCAGATGCGATCCCAGCTGAGATCTTAAAGGAAGGTGGACTGGAGCTTCTGTACCATATCCATGCCCTACTCCTCAAGGTATGGGAAAAAGAACTTCCCTCAGAACTCAGGGAAGCTCTAATAGTGACCATTTTTAAGAAGGGGGACAAGGCTGAATGTGGAAACTACAGGGGCATCTCGTTCCTGTCAACAACAGGCAAAGTCCTAGCTCGTGTCCTTGCAAACCGACTTCTACCACTGTCTGTGGAGCTACTCCCAGAATCACAGTGTGGCTTCCGCCCATCCAGAGGTACAGCAGACATGATAGTCACAGCACGCCAACTCCAGGAAAAATGTCGTGAACAAAGGCAGCCTTTGCACATGGCCTTCATTGACCTGACAAAGGCTTTTGACTCGGTAGACCACCAGGCTCTTTGGAGCAAACTATCAAGGTACGGTTGTCACAACAAGTACATCAGGATATTGAGGCTTCTGCATGATGGCATGTCGGTCACAGTGCTCAGCAACTGCGGCTCTGAATCCGAACACTTCACTGTGGAAATGGGGGTCAAACAGGGATGCATCATCGCACCCACCCTGTATGTAGTCTTCATTGCTGCCATAGACATAGAAACATAGAAATTAGGTGCTGGAGTAGGCCATTCGGCCCTTCGAGCCTGCACCGCCATTCAATATGATCATGGATGATCATCCAACTCAGTAGCCTGTACCTGCCTTCTCTCCATACCCCCTGATCCCCTTAGCCACAAGGGCCACATCTAACTCCCTCTTAAATATAGCCAATGAACTGGCCTCAACTACCCTCTGTGGCAGAGAGTTCCAGAGACTCACCACACTCTGTGTGAAAAAAGTCGTTCTCATCTCGGTCTTAAAGGATTTCCTCCTTATCCTTAAGCTGTGACCCCTTGTCCTGGACTTCCCCAACATCGGGAAAAATCTTCCTGCATCTAGCCTGTCCAATCCCTTAAGAATTTTGTAAGTTTCTATAAGATCCCCTCTCAATCTCCTATATTCTAGAGAGTATAAACCAAGTATATCCAGTCTTTCTTCATAAGACAGTCCTGACATCACAGCAAACAGTCTGGTGAACCTTCTCTGCACTCCCTCTATGGCAATAATGTCCTTCCTCAGATTTGGAGATTTGTACGCAATACTCCAGGTGTGGTCTCACCAAGACCCTATAAAACTGAAGTAGAACCTCCCTGCACCTATACTCAAATCCTTTTGCTATGGAACCTAACATACCATTTGCTTTCTTCACTGTCTGCTGCACCTGCATGCCTACTTTCAATGACTGGTGTACCATGACACCCAGGTCTCGCTGCATCTCCCCTTTTCCTAATCGGCCACCATTTAAATAATAGTCTGCTTTCCTGTTTTTCCCACCAAAGTGGGTAACCTCACATTTATCCACATTATACTGCATCTGCCAAACATTTGCCCACTCACCCAGCCTATCCAAGTCACCTTGCAGTCTCCTAGCATCCTCCTCACAGCTAACACTGCCCCCCAGCTTAGTGTCATCCGCAAACCTGGGGATATTGCCTTCAATTCCCTCATCCAGATCATTAATATATATTGTTAATAGCTGGGTTCCCAGCACTGAGCCTTGCGGTACCCCACTAGTCACTGCCTGCCATTGTGAAAAGGACCCGTTTACTCCTACTCTTTGCTTCCTGTTTGCCAGCCAGTTCCCTATCCACATCAATACTGAACCCCCAATGAAGTATGCTTTAAGTTTGTATACTAATCTCTTATGTGGGACCTTGTTGAAAGCCTTCTGGAAATCCAGATACACCACATCCACTGGTTCTCCCCTATCCATGCTACTAGTTACATCCTCAAAAAATTCCACAAGATTCGTCAGACATGATTTACCTTTCGTAAATCCATGCTGACTTTGTCCAATGATTTCACCACTTTCCAAATGTGCTGCTATCCCATCTTTAATAACTGACTTTAGCAGTTTCCCCACTACCGATGTTAGACTGGTCTGTAATTCCCCATTTTCTCTCTCCCTCCCTTCTTAAAAAGAGGGGTTATGTTTGCTACTCCAGAATCTAAAGAGTTTTGAAAGATTATCACTAATGCATCCACTATCTCCGGAGCTACTTCCTTAAGTACTCTGGGATGCAGCCTATCTGGCCCTGGGGATTTATCGGCCTTTAATCCATTCAATTTACCCAACACCACTTCCCGACTAACCTGGATTTCACTCAATTCCTCCTTTGAACAGCGGTCCCCTGCTATTTCCGGCAGATTATTTATGTCTTCCTTAGTGAAGACGGAACCAAAGTAGTTATTCAATGGTCCACCATATCCTTGTTCCCCATGATCAACTCACCTGTTTCTGACTGCAAGGGACCTACATTTGTTTTAACTAATCTCTTTCTCTTCACATAACTATAAAAACTTTTGCAGTCAGTTTTTATGTTCCCTGCCAGTTTTCATTCATAATCTACTTTTCCTTTCCTAATTAGGCCCTTTGTCCTCCTCTGCTGGTCTCTGAATTTCTCCCAGTCCTCTGGTATGCTGCTTTTTCTGGCTACTTTGTACGCATCATCCTTTGCTTTGATACTATCCCTGATTTCCCTTGTTATCCACGGATGCACTACCTTCCCTGATTTATTCTTTTGCCAAACTGGGATGAGCAATTTTTGTAGTTCATCCATGCAGTCTTTAAATGTCTTCCATTGCATATCCACCATCAATCCTTTTAGAATTAATTGCCAGTCAATCTTGGCCAATTCAAGTTACCTTTCTTTAAGTTCAGAACCATTGTTTCTGAATTAACAATGTCACTCTCCATCCTAATGAAGAACTCGAGCATATTATGGTCACTCTTGCCCAAGGGGGAACGTACAACAAGACTGCTAACTAACCCTTCCTCATTACACAATAATACGCCATACTTCACCTCATTGGTGAAGAGCTGCCACAGGGGATCCCAATCCTTTACAGAACTGATGGTGGGCTCTTCAAGCTTAATAGGTTAGAAGGCCAAGAGCAACGTCAGTAACACCGCCATCATGGAGCTTCAGTACGCGGACGACTGCGTCATTGCAGCACACTCTGCAGAAGACCTCCAGGATGTCCTGAATGCCTTTGCCAAGGCATACAGAGCCATGGGCCTAGCCTTAAATATCAAGACCGCCCAGGTCATACATCAACCCCCACCCAACCAGCCGTTTACCCAGACCACTATAAATGTGGACGACACCACTCTTGAAAACATTGACCACTTCCCCTACCTTGGCAGCATTCTTTCCTCCAAAGCTGACATAGACTCTGAGGTCAACCGTCGCCTGAGTAGTGCCAGCGGAACCTACACCAGACTCCGAAAAAGAGTCTTTGAAGACCGAGACCTAAAGGCTCAAACAATACTGCTGGTCTACAAAGCCATTGTCTTCTCCACCCTGTTGTATGGAGCCGAGTCATGGACCACCTACAGCAGGCACCTGAGAGCCCTGGAACAATACCATCAAAGATCCTTACAAAAGATTCTGAGGATCAGCTGGGAGGACAAACGCACCAACATCATTGTTTTGGAGGAAGCCAACATGACCAGCATCACCACCACAATAATGCAGCACCAACTTTGATGGACTGGCCATGTCATCCGCATGTCCAACACACGTCTCCCGAGATAAATCCTGTACTCTCATTCGAAGGAAGGTCGGCGAGCCCCTGGCGGGCCAAAGAAACGCCAAGGACAACATCAAGAACAGTCTGAAGAAATGCCACATCACATCGAGCAAATGGGAACAATTTGCACTGACAGGCACTCCTGGAGGAAATCCGTGCAGGAAGGAGCTGTACATCACAAAATGGAACTAAGCCATGTCGCACAGACGGCACCGTAAGGAGAGAAGGGAGCTCGACGACTACCAACTACCGCCAGTCTCCACTGTCCACATTGCACCAAAGTGTGTGGATCGCAGATCGGCCTCTACAGATATCTGCAGACCCACAAGTAGACGACCCTATGGAGAGGAGAGGACAGTCACACTCGTTTCGTGTGACCGCCGATGATGATGACTATTGACGTCAGTGAAACTGAATTTCAAAGGTAAAATCCATTGCACTTATGTGACTGCATCGTACATTTAACACCACTGACTGCTGTTGAAATTATTGTCAGTTATGTTTCAATTTGAAGTAACCCTTGGCAGAGCTAAATTAATTTTAATTCAATATTTTCCACCATTTTGATTATTGATCTGGTTTTATTTAATTTATTGCTGTTCACTCAATCATTGATTACGATCCGTTTCGATTTCTGCTGACTCATTTACAATTTGCCCATTCATGTAACTTAAAAGTTGCAGTAGAATACAGAGAATGAAAAATATTTTCAATTTTTCTCTCCAAAAACCATCGGTAAACCAATAAGCTTAAGAAATAGCTGATTAAATGTATATACTGCACAATCATTTTTACATCCTCTTAAATGCATGCTCTTCACTGTATTACTTCAAATTTAATGTGGTTTCTATGCATTTATTGTTTAAAGTAACTTTCATTAATTTACATTTTAATATAGGTTGAATCTGATTACATTTCAATCGATAAGTTAATTAAATTTACTTTAACTAATTTAATTTGTCATGCTCTTCGTGAAGAGATGAAAGAGTAATAATCACCTTATTGCTCATTATTTTGTTGAGATTGAAATTTATTGTCCTCGATTTCATTTGCTTGGTAACTTGCCTGGGTTTTATTTTTTATCTTGTTTCAGTTGTTGTTGTTGTTGATTGAAGATTACTATTTTTAACCATCCTTTATTTATATTGAACCCTTTTATGATCAGCATATGGAGCAAGACAACAGATAACTTGAAGGGATATTTAGTTTGTTCAGATTTGAAATGATTATAACTAATCAACCATGGAACCAGCTTGACTGGAGTAATGGTGCATGGGCAAATGCTACAGGTTGGGCACTGGGGCTAGCTCTGCAGTAGATGGGATCTGGACAAGGAGGCTAGCTTGTATCTCAGCAGGGCTGGAATATAGGGTGTCACAGACACACAGTTTAAAACGGATTTGACAGAAGAAGTTCATAAGTTCCAGGAGCAGAATTCCCCATTCAGCCCATCAAGTCTACTCTGCCATTCAATCATGGCTGACCAATCTTTCCCTCTCAACCCCATTCTCCTGCCTTCACCCCGTAACCCCTGACACCTTTATTAATCAAGAATGTCTATCACTGCCTTAAAAATATCCATTGATTTGGCCTCCACAGCTGGCTGTGGCAATGAATTGCACAGATTCACCACCAAGAAATGCAGGTGGAATAAAAAATAACATCCCATTTTATTGCCTCCTGTTCAGTGCACAGTGATTATTTATCTTTGTGAAAAGCACAATAGAACTGTGTCATTATATTTCCAACACTAATTATCAGTTCCCAAAGATAAATAGAATGATATTTTATTGTTGGGTATACTTTTATAAAGACACAATGTTATCTCATTAAACGTGCAGTGCATTATATTGAAAGCAAGTGAGGGTAATAATAATTATCACTTTATAAGAATAAAGGCATTGGTTTGTAGAGTGATTGGCTTGTTATTTCTGCAGTGGAATACAGTCTTTGAGATGCACAAATGTGACTTTTTATCTCTATTGTAAAAATAAAAGATGACCACATCTCCACTGAAGTGAAACAATACATCTTTATCAGATTGTGTTAATTGATTGAATCATTCAGCTGTCCAATTATTGTATACTGCTTGATCTGCTATTGTATTGTTTCTACTAAATGGATGTTATTGCTTGTTAATGTTTCTGTGTTATATTCCATTTGCAGGTAAATAAAGACTATTTCTATGGTGAATCATCTGCAGCAAAATGTTGTATTGACTTTAAGATAACACAGATTGAATTCTTCTCTGCCTTGACATTCATTTGGATTATCTTAATTGTCAGGTGATCCATGTATACATTAATACCAAGGTATTCTGAAAAAAAAATAGCAAAACAAAGTGCTGGAAGACCTCAGATCTGCAGCATCTGTAGAGAGAACTGACAGATGACGTTTCAGGTCGGGACCTATCTACATACTCTGGAGCTTTTACACGCTTTATGTCTTACAAAGTAATTGGCAAATTTATGAAGAAAAAAGGTTGACAAGTCCCTGGGTTTTATAGGAAATGACTGCAGAAATAACTAACATAGGATAGGTATGTTACAAAACTTACCTTTAGCGGCGCTGCAGTTCTGTCACTGGCCGTGTGCACGATTTTGGTGCCTTTGAGGGGGGGGGGGGGGGGGGGGGGGGTGGGGGTGGCGTTAAAATGCGATTTTCCCCTGCATTCTGGAGTTATATTTTCTCGGAGTGCGAGCTTTTGCTGAAGATTTGTTCCGACTGCCGGTATGTGAAATTTCTTTTTAAAATCGCCTGACAATTTCAGCGCTGGAGTAAAATAAAAATTAGCTTCTAATGCCGTGAACGCCGACAACGGGGACGGATTTTACATAGGGGACAGGTAAAGGAAAGCCGTTTATTTTTTCATATAAACTTGCTTGTTAAGATGACCTTAATCAAAATTTTACATTGCGAAACGGTGATTTATTCCCCATACGAACCGGCAGTATTTTTCCTGCCGATATGGGGTTTAAATCCGCCGCAACTGCAACATTCCAATCCATCACATAAAATCCCACTCGCAAGCTGATTTAAATGGCCATTAATTTACGGGCATTAAACAGTAAATTCCTTCAATTTGGCCTATAAATTAATGACTGAGATTTAAAAATCATGTTATATTGTGAATTCTTGTGTGAATGTTATTTGGACACTTAGGCTTTTTAAAAAAAATTAATATTTTCTTAAGAAATGGATAGATATTTAGATCTAGTAATTGAATTTTGTAATTAGCTACAATTGGGTAACTAATTTTATGCTTTAATTTCAGGTCATCCAAGTAAGATTGTTTCATATTTGTTTCAGAATGCTTCAATCTATAATAACTGAAAATTTATTTCAGTTCTCTTAATTTTTAAGAAAGTTATGGGCTCTTGACTGTCCTCGATCACAACTTTTGTGTTGTCAATGAAAAAGCAATAGGGAACAAGATGCTAATTTCCGAGTATGAAAATGGCCATAACCTTTTTTAATACTGAAGATATGAAAGTGAATTAGGTGTCAAATTAAACTTCTTTTTATGCTTTATCTGATGGGATAAATTGCAGACTTGATTTTTAAAATCTCAAAATGTTGTAATATTCCTACATAGAATATAGAATAATATGGAATGGGACCAGGATCTGCAGTCACAATGTCCGTGCAGAACTTGAAGCCAAGTTACAATAATCTCTTCTGACTGCACACAATCCATATCACTCCATTCGCTGCATATCTATGTGCACATTTAAAAACTTTGTAAACGTCACTATCTTATCTGCTTCTGCCACCATGCCTGGCAATGTATTCTAGCCATCCACCACTCACTGTGTGAGAACCTTACCTCCTTTATACTTTTCCCCTCTGATATTAAAGCTGGGCCCTCTATTCATCGATATTTCCAACCTGGGAAAAAGATTCTAACTGTCTACCTTATCTCTGCCTTTCATTATTTTATATATTTCTATCATGTCTCCCATCAATCTCCAACACTCCAGAGTAAACAATCCAAGTGTGTCCGTTTGTCTAACCACTCCTTACAGCTAATACCCTCTAATTCAAACAGCATTCTAGGAAACTTTAGCACCCTCCCCAAAACTGTCATATCCTTCCTGTAATGGGGCAACCAGAACTCCACACAATACTCTCAATATGGCCTAACTAAAGTTTCGTTAAGCAGCAACATGACGTCCTCACTATTAATATTCAATGTCCTGACCAACAAACGCAAGCATGCAATACACCTTGTTTACCATGCTATCTGCTTGTGTTGCTACTGTCAGAGAGCTATGGACTTGGACACCAAGATTCCTCTGTACAATACTGTTAATGCACTTGCCATTAATTGTATGCTTTCTGCTTACACTTGACCTTCTAATGTGCAACATCACTCTCACTAATTATTGAGTCATTTGTGGCTGAGTGAACTAATTTTTTTGGATTTTTCAAAATCGCTAAATTCCAGGAAGGTTCCTTCTATATGTCTGGTGTTAGTTATAATCTACCAAAATTCCTTGGGTTCTGCAGAGGTTCCAGAAGACTGCTCAATTGCAAATGTAACAACATTATTATTTAAGAAGTCTTGGGATAGTATTGAGCACCCAGGACCATGTATCATGGGGCACATTTGTTGGGCTCAAATTAGAAGGATCAAACATACTATTCCTTCTTCTAGCTTTCTGAATCTACATTTCATTTAAATGTTGTAATCTGAGCTCAGTTTCATCTTTAAATATTATCCCAACAGTCTCCTTCAAGTTGCCATTGGACTTTCAGCTTATTAAACCAAAGCTTAATTTGCACTTTTCAAGCAGCCTGCTGGTTTCTACCTGACTCAATACTGGAACATTCAGCAGTTGGAAAGAATTGAGAAAAGGTGGATTAAAGAATTGAAGTACTAAGGGCTGCACAAATCCAGTGCAGTGATATGGTACTGTGCCTGAGGCCAAACGTGCCACTTGATGTCCCGAGCATATCAGTGGTCTCCATGCCTGTCAAACGCATCTCCGATCCACACCTAATCTCTAGATATTTGTTTATTGATCATAGTTAGAACGTTTTTTGTTAATATCAGTGTGTAGCGCACTTAAACATCGTGCTAGATAAAAAAGAATTTATTGACCTTGCTTTCATTACCTGCTCTTTCATGATGCTATCTATTCTGTTTTTGGCTGCATCCAGTCTAGACAGCTGTCATGTGTTGGCTGGCATTAGTTCTGATTTTCTGTGATTGTATAAAAGGCTCTGCTGAAGTTCAGAAAAGCTCACTCTGTGGATGCCTAACCATCACCGATACAGAAAATGATTGCTGCCCAGGCTAAACGTGTAGTTAAGCAAAATAAAGGTGTTTAACTGTAGAAAGAGAAAAACATATTCCCTTACAATATGCAGTAGGAAGTCATTTGGCCTATTGGGTCTATGCTAATCTTCAGAGTAATATCATTCATTTCCCTGCAACTGAATTCTCTGTCACAAGTCCATCGGACTTTCTTCCAACTGATTCTCCCACCACCCATCCACACTATGGGTGATTTATCGTAATCAAATCCCCCACAAATGGCATATTTTGGGAAAATGTAAGGAAGCTGAAAACTCATATAAAGTTAACAAGGTAGCAGCAAATGTAAGGAACAAACACTGCTGCACTGTGAAGATCAGGTCTCTCGGCTGTGCGTCCACTGTGCAAAACAAACTGAAATAGAAAATTATTAAAATTCGCAGTTTTTGAGGTGAACAATCTAAGAGAGGATGGACAGAGAGATTTCACTTTTGTGCCCTCTTGTAGTCTGCTTTGGTGAAAAAAACAATTTAAATTCCTCATCTCCATCAGCATTCCGGGCATCCCTTCTGCATCCTCTTGATGGAATTCACATCTTTTCAGAACATCAAAAGTTCTTTTTTTTTAAGCACTTTCTAGGCATTTTCAAAGGTTTGTGTCTCGAATTCAGCAAGCTTCATAATTGCAGCGCTTGTAAAATTGTATAATTTGGTCAATTATTCTACCTTATTCTACCTCCCAAAATGTACCACTCAGCATTTTTCAAAGTAAAATTTCAACTCTCATTCTTATATATATTTCCTCATCATTCTTAAGTATATTTCAAGGTATTATTTCACTTGGACATTTTGAAATTATATTATATATACATACATTCAAATAAATAATGTATTTCCAAAGAGAGCTGTGGACCCATCCCTTCCCCATTAAATATTTTAATCAATGTTTGCAAATCTCTTGTAATGTAGTACAATTCACATTTTAAAAGAGACCTATACAATTGTGGCTGGATCTTCAGCAATTTCAAACTTTATTCTTTTGAGTATCTTAGCATGCATCCTATCCAGATCAGGGTGAATTTAAGGATGAACAACTTTTAAGTACCCTTACAATGTTTGTTTTATCCAGTATTGCTATTACCTGCTCCAATGTACCATTGCCAGCATCCTCTTCTCTACAGGGAACTGGTACAAACTATCTCAATCATCCTCTCTACCTCCACAATACCTTCCAAAACAAGTTGGCAGTTTTACCACCACTTCAATTGAAACCCAATCTATTGAATTGAATTCAATCTATTCTTCAGCAACCAAATATGACATCCCCAATGATCCAACAACATATATTCATGTACTATCTGAAATCCTCCTAAAGGGCATTAGAATTTCTGCTTCCACCACCTCCGCCTCCACCTGCAGAGCAATCCAGGAATCTGTATGAAAAATGTGCCTGGCACATCACCTTTAAAATGTTCCCATCACACCTTAACTGGTTCATGGATTCACCAGTTCACTGCTATGGCCTTTAGTTCTTGACATTTCCACCCTGGGAAAAAAAGATTCTGACTGTATACCACTCATAATTTTATAAACTTCCACCACGTCCCACAAATCCTCCAAGGCGCCAGAGAAAATAATCCAAATTTGCCCACCTTCTTCACTAACATCTCCAACGCCTACACATCCTTCCTTGTAAAGTGGTGACTAGATCTGAACACAATACTCCAAATGAAGCCAAACCAAAGTTCTATAGGTCGGCACGGTGGCGCAGTGGTAGAGTTGCTGCCTTACAGCGCTTGCAGCGCCAGAGACGGGGAATCGATCCCGATTACGAGCGCTGTCTGTATGGAGTTTGTACATTCTCCCCGTGACCGCATGGGTTTTCTCCAAAATCTTCGGTTTCCGCCCACACTCCAAAGACATACAGGTTTGTAGGTTTATTGGTTCGGGTTTGTATACTTGGTATAAATGTAAATTGTCCCTAGCATGTGTAGGATAGTGCTGATGTGCGGGGATCGCTGGTCGGCATGTACTCGGTGGGCCAAAGGGCCTGTTTCCTCGCTGCATCTCTAAACTAACCTAAACTAATCTATAAAGCTGCGACTTGACTTTCTGACATAATCAATGCTCTGACCGATGGAGGCATGCATACTATTTGCCTTCTTTACCACTCTGTCTAGTTGTATTGCTACTTTCAAGGACCTATGTACTTGAATCCAAAGACCCCTCTATATATCAAAGCTGTTAAGTGTCTTGTCACTAACTATTTTCTCCCCTCTTACATTTGACCTCCCAAAGTACAACACCAAGTTAAACACCATCTGCTATTTCTATGCCCATTTCTGTAACTGATCTATTTCCTGCTGTATCCTTCGACATCTTTCTTCACCAATGCTTCTGTTGTTTGCAAACTTACTAGCCATCTTCATTTTCATCCAAATTATTTATAAATATATCACAAACAACAGGGGTCCCTGCACTGATCACTGCAGAAGATCACAGAACTCCCAGCCAACATCCTTCCACTATGCTCTGTCTTCTATGGGTAAGACAGTTCTGAATCCAAACCATCAGGTCACTGTGAAACCCATGCATCTTAATCTTCTGGATCAGTCCACCATGAGGGAACTTGTCAAATGCCTTACTAAAGTCCATGAAGATCAGGGGTTCCCAACCTTTTTCATCCCGTTTACCCCTGGCAACCTTAATAGCACATAACAAGATTATATCACTTATTTATGATCAACTAATGATGAACAGATACCAGAACCAAACACAGTCAGTCAATTATAAAAAATATGTACAAATCCAGCATCAACAAATTTACCCCCTGGGTAGGTGAAATTTACCCCCTGGGAACCCTTGATGTAGACAATATCCATGGCCCTACCATCATCAATTACCTACGTCTCCTTCACAACAGTGCCAGTCATGTTCCTTAGATATGAAATGCTACGGATAATGCCCTGCTAACTGTCCCTAATTAGCCCATTCTCTTCCAAAAGTGAGTTAATCCTATACCAATGAATCCTCTCCAATAGCTTCTTTCCAACTGTTGTGAGACTAAAGGGCCTGTCCCACCAGCATGCGATTGCATGCATCTAGCGCGACCAAACGTGGTCGCTTGAGGTGTACGGCCTCGCGGTGCCGGTCCCAATTCGAACCGCGGAGGCGTATGGAGTTGTGCGGGGCTGGTCCCGACATCATACTCACCAATCAGCTGGGCAGGAGGCGGGTCGACTAAATTTGGACATCGCATGGCGTCGGGCGGTGATGTCATCACGCAACGGCACGGCGGGCGATGCTGTCATCGTGCAACACCACACACTAGGCGTACACCGTCAAGACGCTGCGTACGACGTCAAGATGCTGCGTACACCTGTTGAGACGCTGCGTACATCCTCAATGCGCCTGCGGGCCGACAGGCCGTTGGCGCGCGGGATTTTCGGACAGTGCAAGATTTTTGGAGCCCCGCGCAATGTTGGGACCAGCCCCGCACAACTCCATACACCTCTGCCGATCGAAGTGGGACCGGCCCCGCGAGGCAGTACGCCTCAAGCGACCACGTTTGGTCACGTTAGAAACATGCAATCGCATGCTGGTGGGACAGGCCCTTAGCAGGCTCATAATTTCCAGGATTATCTCTACTTCCCTTCAACTTTGGTACCCACTTCACGACACTTGCCTGTGGCTAGAGAAAATACCTGCAATCTCTCTTGCCTCTCTTAATAACCTAGGTTCAATCTCAGTAGGCCCTGAGCATTTATCCACCTTAATGCTCTACAAGAGCCGTAACACCACCTTCTTTGTGATCTCAAACTCCCCTGGCCGACACTGATCTCACTGTCCTTTGCGTCCTTCACCTTGGTGAATACGAATGCAAAGTACTCGTTTAGTACCTTGCCTGCATCCTCTGAATCTTAAGCATAGATTCCCTGCTTTATCCTCAAATGATGCTACCCTCACCTTAGTTATTCTCTTGTTTTTTAATGAATATAAAATGTCTTGGGATTCCCTTTAATACAACCTGCCAGTGACATTTCATGGCAGTGACATTTCATGGCAGTGACATTTCATGGCAGTGACATTTCATTTCTTTTGAAGGTCTTTTGCAGAACAAAGTTTACAAGACCCATTTTGAAGAATATGCAGTTTTTGGTTTCGCATCCCCTAGAGGATTGCGGCTGTGAGCTCTTGAATGAAAACATTTGTGTACTATCAAATTAATGCATCATTCTAGGTACCAAAAAACTTTTTGATCAGGAGTGGTATAATTCATCATAATGCTAGAGGTCCAATCCAGACTATGGGTGCTGTCTGTAGGGAGTTTGCACGTTATCCCTGTGACTGCACGGGTTTCCTCTGGGAGTTCCAGCTTCCTCCCACATAACCAAAACATGTGGGTTTGTAGGTTAATTGGCTTTTGTAAATTGTCCCTAGTGTGTAGGATAGAATTAGTATACAGTGTGATTGTTGGTCGGCACGAATTTGGTGTGCCGATGGGCCTGTTTCCACACTGTCTCTCTAAACTAAACTTAATTATAATACAAAATTCATAAATAGAAAATGAAATTTTAAAAAAATTATAAACTACCTACCATAATATATAATAGTTTGTACAAAATGAAGAAAGGATTAAAAGGCGCAGTTCGGACCGTTCTACTTACCACCCAAAACTTCTACATTTACATCCAACTTTACTTAGTTTATTTTCACGTGTACCAAGGTACAGTGAAAAGGTTTTGTTTCACTCTATTATATCCCAGAAAACCCCTAACCACTGCCTTCAGATATAAGAGAATATTATTTGGTTTAGAGGCTAACAAAGACTTGAACTGCCATTTAATCAGAAAACCTTCTAAAATATTACAGAAAGAATGTGATATGAGTATTAAGAAGTTAACGCAATTGTTACTTTCACTCCAATCACTCTGCTGCAGGAAAAGATTCTTCCTGAATTTATCAGTAATCACTCATCACTTTTTTTCAGCACAAGAAAGGTATCAGTAATCAGATGATAGAGAGTTAATACAATTGGCACAGAACCAGTAATGAGAATTTATTTTCCATTGCGAGTTATAATGACAAATAATGCACTGCCTGAAAGATGGTGAGAGCAGATTTTTTTAATAACTTTGTATCTGCAATGAGTTATACACAGAAAAAAGGGTAAAACAATGTTTTGAAATTTTCTGGAGAAAAAAACAGTAGACTGCAACCGATTATAAATAAGTATTTCGAGAAGCCAATATATTGAAAGGACTGATGGTCTTCTATGGTAACATAAGTTAAGATGGTTTTGCCGCACCTAACTGCATGTAGCATTTTTTTCTTCTCTTTTCCTGATGAATTTCTCTTTTTTTAATTTCTCAAAATGGTGGGAATTTTTTTTGTGCAATTGTGATTTTTGATCAGAACCCCATCCGATTACCAGCTCTTTGATTGCTATGTGGTTTGTTTATATACTTCTGAAGTGTGCACTTAAGCAAATAATATAAGCTTTGAAATTAATTTCCAGGTGACATATGATAATTTTTAAAATTACCATCATATATCAACACAGTCATATTGTAAATTCATGTGGCAGAGCAATGACTTAACCGCTTATTAAGAGCTGAGTGTGACATTGTAATCCCTTTTATTGCTTTTTTATATTGTGTAACTGATAATTACATATTGGCATCTAAATAAATATAACTAATTACCACAATTGTGAATTAGATCCTGGTGTAATTGAATAATAATAATACATTGCATTTAAAAAATCCCATGACAGACAGATAAGAATGTTTCTATTATTATGATGAAAACTAATAAACATAAAGTTAATTCTTGTAGCTTATTCAAGTTGCTTGAAGATATGTATTGTCACTAATAATTTCCGCAATTTCTTCACTTTTAAACATAAGTTGAGCCGTGATCTTCCCATGTCGTGCAACCTTTACACATAATATGTAAAACTTCCATCATAGACTGTATTTAAGTACAGCACGGGAATTTCAACATTCATTGGGGTACTTGGTGTCCCCAAAGTTCATTTCCATTAATTTAATAGAGGTCCCCATGCAAATAATGTGTGCTTCCTTTAAAAAACATAGAAAATTCACCTGACATTACTTGTACCAAATTATATCAGGCATGTAAGGAATGTGAATGCTGCCAGCCTTGAATACAGGCTTTGCTTGTTCTGGCACTGGTTGTTGGATTCAGGGTGTTGATCTTTTTTCCAAGTAGCTCGTTAATTTTCATCCTCTCGATCTTTATTCATAAATTTGTGCTCCCGTCCTGATCATCTCCTCAGCAACCAGAATTAATGGATTATTTCGTTAGTTATTTAATTTCATTAATGATTTATTTCCTTAGGCCCAATCTACCAATCCAACCTAGTTACTATCATCTCTAACCATCAGGCTAAAGAAGGGTCCCCAACCTGTAGGGCCAAAGCCATTTCAACCTGACATTCCCTCCACAGGTGCTGCCTGGCTAGTTGAGTTCATCCAGCATTTTGGTGTTTAAATCCAGATGGTGTCAACCATCTCCTTTAATTCTAATATCTTCAATATCCTCAAATCACCACCGCCTTTCTGAGCCTTCCCTCATACCCCAAGATCAATATCCTTTCGTCCCTTGTTCCTTCTCATCAACATTCCTTCCCTTCCTACCAACACATTGCAAATTTTCGCCTACAGTTATTTCCCCTTCCCTAACGCACACCTAATCTACATTCTAATCTATGAGCCAGCATACATCTCCACTCTTCACAATGGAAGAATATTGGAACATTTGGGTCATGGAATCTTCAAAGTAGAATTTCACACTGAAGAAATTCTGGGCTGGCATTGTAAATTTACATTCAGTTCCTCTATATGTAATCAGTTCACTTTCTTCTGTGATACAGAAATAAAGCATTTATGCATTGCCATGTTATGCTAACTTAACTCTAGCTTGCTTCTCAATATTTTTGACGTTATTGTTTTCTTCCAATCATACCAGTTGAAATAAATCCATGATCCATCAAGTTACGTTAATTGAACATTTTCCATCAAGATTCATTTTCCTTCATTGCAGTGAATGCTGTACTGACTAACATCAGTCACCACTCTCACCATAAGTAACACTCTAATATTACCTACGTGATTTCAGGTGATAGTGCACAATCACCAGTTATAATGATGCTATTCCATATATCACAGAAACAAACCAAATATCAAACTTCAGGAGTATAAATAATTGTATCTGTTCTTTCACCAGCTATTCTCGGCAATGTACCTTGTCCAAGACATTTATTTGCCTCAAAACAGAACATGAGCTCCAGCCATGCAGGTTTCAGTTCAATGGTTGAAGTTCATTAGTCACTTTTATAGACATCTCCAAATTATTTTGTAGCGAAACAAGGATTAACTCTTGATTTTCTTTATTCTCAATCTATTTTTGCTTCAGGCTAGCTAGATGAGCAGCTGCCAACTATTGATTAGCTTTGCCCTATCGATTTCTTACTCTCCCTTTCCTCAAAACAGTTCCAGTCTGTCATTGATTTCACTAAAGCTCAATAGACATTTTGCACACCACACATTCTGTCTAACTTAAAGGAAAGAATCACTATTCAAACTTGTCTAGCTTTATTGGAGAACAGTTTGAGAGGCTACGTCCCATAGACACTAGTGTGAATGGCAAAATCTGAAGACAATTTGAGAATGTTACCTTATCAGTTGAGATATAGATTGTATCTCTATCTCTCACTCAAATGCAGCTACATACAAAGCAATGCATACAATGCTATACAATACATATTTTAAATATTGTCAAGAAGGCTCCAGTGAATTCAATTTGTAATTTTTTGGTTGCACTCTCACTCATTTCTAATTGGAGACTCAATTCCAAACTTCAAGGATTTATTGAGAGTCCATTAATACCCCCAAATCCAGATATAATTCTGGTAAACTTCCTCTGCACCCTCTCCAAAGCCTCCACACCATTCCTGTAATGGGGTGACTAGTACTGCATGCAATTCTCCAAATACACACCAACCAAAGCCCTGTATATAGCTGCATCGTGACTTTTTGATTCCTATACTCAATGCTCCGGCCAATGAAGGCATGCACGCCACATGCCTTATTTACTGATCCATCTACTTGTGTTGCTACTTTCACGGAGCTATGGACTTGGACAATAAGATCTCTCTGCACATCAATGATGTTAAAGGACTCGCCATTTAATTGCATGAATTAGTTACCATCAATTATGACAGAATGAAAGCTACATTTCCTGAAGTAGTAGGACTTTTCAAAAATCCCAAAGGAGAAAACCTTCTGTTAGATGGATCAATTCATACAAACAGAAAAATATACTTCTAATTAGAGCAAGGAAAATTGGAGGCTCTTTGTAAGAGCACAAGCAGCATTTATAACAGGCTGGATTAATCAATGGTACAAATATAAATGTATGGGTATTGTATTAAAACCATTACAAAAACATGAATGCAAAATAACTAAGGTTGGAAGAAAATACTCCATGATACCTTCCGAAGAAATAGACAAAATGTTGGTGATTAACCCTGACATTACAGAATGGGACACAAAATGCTGGAGTAACTCAGCGGGACAGGCTGCATCTCTGGAGAGAAGGAATGCGTGACATTTCGGGTCGAGACCCTTCTTCAGACTGAAGAAGGGTCTCAACCCGAAACGTCACCCATTCCTTCTCTCCAGAGATGCTACATGTTCCACTGAGTTACTTCAGCATTTTGTGTCTATCTTCGGCTTAAACCAGCCTTTGCAGTTCCTGCCTACACATTAAAGAATGGGAAATGTGTAGGAAGGAACTGCAAATGCTGGTTTAAACCAAAGGCAAACACAAAAAACTGGAGTAACTCAGCAGGTCAAACAACATCTCTGGAGAAAAGGAAGTGATGTTTCGGGTCGAGACCCTTCTTCAGAATGGGATAAAGATAATGGAGAAAAATTATCTTAATTTGAAAAATCAAGAAGTAAAATCGTCTTGGGTAGACCTGTTGGGAGTGGCATAGTGGTCCCAAAAACAGTATTAGTAACACAGGACATTGTATCAATTATGTAATTGGATATGATCGTAACAAAATAAAACAATAATTATAGGGAACTTCAAACAACATG
This sequence comes from Okamejei kenojei, assembly GCA_035221665.1. NCBI lineage: Eukaryota > Metazoa > Chordata > Chondrichthyes > Rajiformes > Rajidae > Okamejei > Okamejei kenojei. Next base: position 41,154,508 of record CM069132.1, read on the forward strand.
CAGACTGGACAAACTTGATATATTAATATCAAGTGAAGGACAAAGACATGGAATGCACAAGAGATCTTTTCAGAATTGCGCTTCCGAAGCCACAAATTTACAAGCTTATTTAGATCTGATATTGTGTATTTGGTAATGGTTAATTGAGTATCTGGCAATTAAGGAGCCTTTAGGTTATATTGATCATGATATGATAGAATATTTTATACAAATTGAGTGAGATTGAGATCAATCTGAAATCAGGGTCATACATCTTAATGATTAAGTGCAAAAGGATCAATGTTACAAATATTAATGTATGGCTATGATATTAAAAACATTACAAAAACTTGAATGCAAAGTAACTAAAGATGGAAGAAAATACTTCATGATACTTTCAGAAGAAATAGACAAAATTGAGGTGTTGATGGTTAAAGAATGGGACTCAAAATGCTGGATTAACTCCAGCAGGACAGGCAGCATCTCTGGAGAGAAGGAATGGGTGACGTTTCGTGTCGAGACCCTTCTTCAGACTGATTGAAGGTAAATTGGCTTTGGTCAACTGGAAAACACATTGAAAGCTATTACTGTAATCAAGTCATGCATACATTTAAAATAAAACTACAACAATGAGATTAATTTCCTGGAACATCTAGGGAAGGCATTTCTAGATCAATGCGTTGAGGAACTTATGAAGGAACATGGACAGGACAGGTTTGGAGGGATATGGACCAAATGCTGGGACATGCTGGTCGGTGTGGGCAAGTTGGGCCGAAGGTCCTCTTTGCACACTGTATGACTATGACTCTATAACAGGCTATTTTTGATCTGGAAGCATCCAGTGGGAAAGGCGTAATGAATAAACTTGTTGTAATAGCGCACTTAGGGAAAAGTGGTGATAATTTAATAGAATCTTAAAAGTAAGTTTAAAATTCTATAGTTCAAATTGATACCAGGATTTTCAATCTAAATAAATTAATCAGCGCATTGAGATGAAAGCTGTCTGGAATAGACTGGGAAACTATATAAAAGGGTATGACAGTGGACAGGAGATCACGAGCATTCAAATAAATGTCAAAGAAAGATACATTTAAGAGACAAAGAGATAACAGGAAATAACGAGATAAGAAAAATGTTGAATTACAGGAAGAAAAAAAAAGTATTATTAAATCTCGGAAAAAAAGTTTGCAAAATTGCCTGAAAACCCCCCACTAAATTTAAGTTTAAGGACTGCAAGTGTTTCACTATTCAACAAACTATGGCAAGAAATTGGTACAGGAAAAAATAGAATACAAAACTGATGAGTGACATGAGTCTTTTTTTAAGAATTATGACACTACCTTGATGGAAACAAAATAGCAATAAACACTCAGGGATGACAACAAATTACATATTGTATTTTTTCAGTTGGTGGAAAATGCAATAATTTCACTAATACAAAATATCTTGTTAACTTGACAACTGTATGCCTTATCCATTCCATTCTACATAGCTTGATTATTTTTTTAGTCTTGTATGCATCCAATTATGATGTGTAAAATATTTTTCCGTGGCAATCGTGATCCCACAGAAACCAAATATTTACAGTTTATGCAAATATCTAACTCATTATTTTTGGAAAACTGGCCGGTGGTACAATAAATACAATTTCCGATTGAAGTGCACCTCAAGATCCCAAACGGTTCTACCATTTAGTTATATACTTCCTTCTTGCAAAGCAGGCCAACATCTCTACTTCCTTAGAAGGCTTAGGAAGTTCGGCATATCACCAACAACCCTCACCAACGTCTACAGATGCGGCGTAGGATGCATTTTAGAGGGATGCATCATAGCACAGTTTGGGAACAGCTTCATCCAAATACACAAAAATTGCACAGCTGTGGACGTAGCGCAGATCATCATGCACACCAACCTCCCTTCCATTGATTCAATCTGCACTTCACGCTGCTCCGGCATGGCCACCAGCATAATCAAGGACCAGTCTCACCCCAGTCACTCCCTCTTCTCCCCTCTCTCATCAGGCAAGAGCACAGAAATGTGAAAATACATGCCTCCAGATGCAGAGAAAGTTTCTTGCCAGCGAGAGTGCAGTCCTGCCTTCCCATCGACGTCATTGGAAAACTTTGAACTATCTTTGAGGATAGCAGTGGGGAAGATGCTGTTTTTACATCATGGCATCTAAACTTTCAATATCCCATATCTACTCCCAGAAGGTGAGGAGCGTAAAGAGAATAGCCAGGATAACAAGCATCATTGACGATACTTCCAGCTTGCCTGATGCAATGGACTATGAAGGTGGACTGGGTGAAAGGATGTTATGACTCTGATGGACTGGACTTTGTTCACCAATCCATGCAATTGCAGGCCCCCAAACAGCAGGTCCTCAAACTGTTCAGCTGTTTGGATTGTTGCCCAAACAGCTGAACAGTTGCCATACTTGGTCTGAAAATATCCCATTAGAATACATTCCAACATACATCCCTAGAAGTTTGGGAGAATCTTTTCAGACATGATGTCTCATTCCAATCACCCAAGAAAATAAATACTCTGATGTGCTTTCTTGGTCACCATGTCAGTGTGAAGGGCCCAGGTTAGGTTGTTGGTGATATGGATGCCTAAGAACCTCAAATTGACAAACCATATCTACAGCTGCTCCCTTCATGAGGGTTGTGTTCATCCCTCGCTTCCTTACTTCACCATTCAATTTATTCATCTTGTTAGGTGCTAGATTGTTGTCCAGGCACCCATAATCCAAGGTTCTCAATCTCTGTCCTGTACATCATCTCATAGTTGTTGATCTGGTCGCAAATGGTGACATCATCATCAAATTTAAAGATCGAGTTGGCTTTGTACTTGGATTAGAGGACCTGCTGTTTGAAGTGTTTCTGTATACTGCACCAGACAAATGTTGTTCCAACCCCTCTAAAACTACAACTATCAAAATGCAAGGCTTGTATACTCTGGAGTTTAGAAGGATGAGAGGATATCTTATTGAAACATATAAGATTATTAAGGGTTTGGACAGGCTAGAAGCAGGAAACATGTTCCCGATGTTGGGGGAGTCCAGAACCAGAGGCCACTGTTTAAGAATAAGGGGTACGCCATTTAGAACGGAGATGAGGAAACACTTTTTCACACAGAGAGTTGTGAGTCTGTGGAATTCTCTGCCTCAGAGGGTGGTGAGGGCCAGTTCTTTGGATACTTTCAAGAGAGAGCTAGATAGGGCTCTTAAAGATAGCAGAGTCAGGGGATATGGTGAGAAGGTAGAAACGGGGTACTGATTTGGGATGATCAGCCATGATCATATTGAATGGCAGTGCTGACTCGAAGGGCCAAATGGCCTACTCCTGCACTATTGTCTATTGTCTATTGACATAATTAAGATGCCAAAATGCTCTCAGATGTGACATACTCAAGACAGGCATATAAGATGAAATTTGCGAATGTTGTAATAATTAATAAATGGAGTTGATTTATCCCAGAGCACTGATAGAATTTACAATCAAACCAGACCATTTCACTTTTCTGATTGAAATGGAAATGAGGACAATAGGAGGCAGCAGCAGGAGACCTACATTAGTAACCAAGTAGATGAGTTTTGGCTGAGATAATGAACTTCATGACCGAAATTAGTTCTCGAAAAGTCCATAATCTTTTTTATTTGTATTCGCGGTGCCTGCCTTTGCAATTTCAAGAATGTAAATTGAAATTGCCTACATGAGTGAGACCATGATGATTACAGTTTTTTGCCATTCTGAATTTTTAAAACATTCAACTTGATCTATTCTTTTGAACATCCACACATGCGGATGAAAATTGGGATTGGGATAAGGAAATAGAGCCAAACTGGATGACAAGCTGTGATGATCAGTTTGCAGCATCAAATGAATAAAAGATGAGCACATTCTTCTCTGAATCCTCTTGTTTTCAATCTGTTGCCAATAATACACATTCCAAATCAAAATCCTGATAAACTAAAGCAAAGGAAGAGAGATTAGGCTTCACAGGGATCGCCCCATACAAAGATAATCAGTTGATAAAAGGAACCAGATCCATCTGCCATGCATTGTCAGTCACGTCAATATGAAGTTTAAAAGTCTGAAGAAGGGTTATATCTCCTTTCCTTACATGCATTGTCAGTCATCGTCAATATGAAGATGATTCTATCACATCCACTGGGGTGAAGTCATCCTACAAAGATTTGTTCCTGCTCCTAGATTCACATTACTCCCAATCCCTCAGCAAAATACAACATTCCTCTTTATAACAGACTTACATTCTGTAATAGTAAGTTAATAAAATTTAATTGCAGTCCTTTAGTTTCAGAATCAACAATTTGTACAACTTCCTTAAAATAGCTTTTCACTTTGCAAGAAAGGTTATGTATATATTGTTTTTAAATCAGACCCAGAGCAGGTGACAAAGAAGGTTGACAACTGTCAGTGATATTGGATTGTGTACTCAAACATTGATATGTTGCTTGCCTTATTCTGTCGGACTTCGAGAGGTTGATCATGGCACAAATCAACTCCTACCTTGACAAAAACCTGGACCCACTGCAGTTTGCTTAAACCAAGGAACTGATTGTGGACTTTGGAAGGAGTAGGATGGGGACCCACAGTCCTGTTTATATCAACGGGTCGATGGTTGAAAGGGTCAAGAGCTTCAAATTCTTGGGCGTGCACATCTGTGAAGATCTTTCCTGGTCCGAGAATACAGATGAAATTATTTAGAAAGCTCATCAGCGCCTCTACTTCCGGAGAAGATTACGGAGAGTCGGTCTGTCAAGGAGGACTCTCTCTAACTTCTACAGGTGCACAGTAGAGAGCTTGCTGACCGGTTGCATCGTGGCTTGGTTCGGCAACTTGAGTGCCCTGGAGAGGAAAAGACTACAAAAAGTAGTAAACACTGCCCAGTCCATCATCGGCTCTGACCTTCCTTCCATCGAGGGGATCTACCACAGTCGCTGGCTCAAAAAGGCTGGCAGCATCATCAAGGCCCCACACCACCCTGGCCACACACTCATCTCCCTGCTACCTTCGGGTAGAAGGTACAGGAGCCTGAGAACTGTAATGACCCCGTTCAGGAATAGCTGCTTCCCCACAGCCATCAGGCTATTAAACCTGGCTCGGACAAAACTCTGAACATTAATACCCCTCCATCTGTTATTTGCACTTTATTAATTTATTAATTAATGTGTGTATTTAAGTATATAATTGTAGTCAATGCCTACTATGTTCTGTTGTGCTGTGCAAAGAAAGAATTGCATTTTCCTGTCAGGGACACATGACAATAAATACAACAGATAGTCCTCCGCCAGTTTCGCCACCTCCAACGTGACCACTCCACCCGCCACATCTTCCCATCTCCCCCCCTGTCTGCCTTCCGCAAAGACCGCTCCCTCCGCGACTCCCTTGTCAATTCTTCCCTCCCCTCCCGCTCTACTCCTTCCCCGGGCACTTTCCCTTGCAACCGCAGGAAATGCAACACTTGTCCCTTCACCTCCCCCCTACACTCCTTTCAGGGACCCAAGCAGTCCTTCCAGGTCCGACAGAGGTTCACCTGCACCTTCTCCAACCTCATCTACTGCATCCGCTGCTCCAGATGCCAGATGATCTATATCGGTGAGACCAAGCGGAGAAGCTTGGCGATCGTTTCGCCGAACACCTCCGCTCGGTCCGCAAAAACCAACCCGACCTCCCGGTGGCTCAGCACTTCAACTCCCCCTCCCATTCCGTATCCGACCTCTCGGTCCTGGGCCTCCTCCATGGCCAGAGTGAGCAACACCGCAAGTTGGAGGAACAGCACCTTATATTCCGCTTGGGGAGTTTGCATCCTTTGGGCTTGAACATTGAATTTTCTCAATTCTGTTAACCCCTGCTGTCTCCTCCCCCTCCCACCTCTCCCTCAGCCCTCTGGCCCTGGCATTCCCTCTATCTCTATCTCCCTCCCCCACCCTAGTCGCACTAGCTTCTCATTTTCACACCACAAACAGTTTACAATGGCTTGTTCCCTTTATCATCGATACTTTTTTGCATATCTTTCATTCATTGTTTCTTTATCTCTCACATCACCGTCTATATCTCTCGTTTCCCTGATCCCTGACCAGTCTGAAGAAGGGTCTCGACCCGAAACGTCGCCTATCTCCTTCGCTCCTTAGATGCTGCTGCACCCGCTGAGTTTCTCCAGCTTTTTGTGTAACCCTCGATTCTCCAGCATCTGCAGTTTCTTCGTTAACTCTTTTGACTTGACTTTGACTTGACTTGACTTCCACCAAAATGAAAGTCGCTACCACCTATTTGTTCTTTTGATTTCAAGTATCAGTCCTTATTGTGTGAATGCCTACTTCAAACAGCTCGATGTTCCTTTGGTATCCACTTGCTCATTAATTTAATTATATTCTTCAATCTGAAAAGAATTTAAATATTGCATGTACCCTACTTTATCATGGATTAAGATTAATCATCGAATTAAATTTTCATTAAGTACAATATTACCTATACCTCCTTTGAGCACTTGAACAGCTCCTTGTGACTATTACCTAAAAATGATGGTGCTTCTGATTAATTATTACATTTGTCTGAAGAAGAAAAATAAAACTGCCTTGTATTAATTATAGATTAGTGCAAAGTTCAACAAATTCTTTAAACTGAGAAAATATTTCTGAAGCTAGGAACACATCCTGCTTGCCAATGTGATTTTATTTTTTTTATTTTTTTTAATACCAAAAGACAATAACTAGAATTGTTACAAAAAGTTGCTTGCAAAAAATCAATCATGGATACCTTTTCCTTCTACATATCATTTGGCCAAAGTAGACCATTCCAGCTGTGGACAATTAAGCTCAGTCATTACAACTATTTTTTTCGACTGACAACCATGACTTCAATGCCAGTCATTTTAAAAGGGAACACACATCTTCCTGTCTAATGCACGCAGCATATTTGTAAGTTCACACCTTCAACTGATCCACAGTAAGATATTCACAATTTGCTGTTTGACTAAATTGCTATGAATTATTTTTAAAAAGGCCCTGCACACAAGTAATACGTCGAAACAAATGTTCATTCTGTGTTATTTGATATTAAAAGGCTCTCAGCTGGCAAGGGTGTGACACTTGGTGGGATAGCTAGGATATTGAAGGTTGTCATTAATAGGGTTCCCTGCTGTTTTTCTGACAGTGATTTATCTCCATAGTATTCTGCAGGGGGAGGTCAGGTGAAAAGGGGGAAGCAATTCATCTGGGGAGGCATTTCCCTTTTACAGCATGACTGGTTAGAAAATAGTAATTCATACCTAATTAGTGGTTGTCTGTTGTGGTTGTTAAAAGAAATTCATGAGCTTCATTACAAAACCTGCTCTATTACATATTTGACACAATTAACCACCTATGAACAGTAAATGTCACGGAATGAGACAGGTTTTGGTGTAAATACTCATAAATCAATCTTAGGTTTCACTGCAATAAAGAGGCAGGATCCCTGGCTATTTGACACTGATTGCATATTAATCTCCTAAATGTGTGCATATTTATTACATTTTTATTTAGTACTTTTCCAGAATAAATCTAACAATACATTGCTTCATACCAATAACAATAATATTCATTAACCCCAGTGTTCTTTGTCAAAATGTTTAACAGCTTTTATTCATTATGGTTTTCCCACAATCTGTGATTCTTCCCATCTATGCACATTAACATGAGCTCCTGCAGAAAAGACAGAATGCAGCCAGACCCTGTGAATGGACTGACAGCATTCTGCCTGATGAACGGAGCCTCAATCAGTTTCCCTCTACGAACACTCTCCTCTGCCTGGCGGAACTTATCCTCACCCGCAACAGCTTTTTTTTACTCCTCTCATTTTCTTCAAGTTAAAGGTGTAATCATGAGCACTCGCATGGACCATGGTTGTGCCTGCCTTTTTGATGGTAATATTGAATAGTCCTTGTTCTAGAAGTACACTGGCACATCCCCCAATTCTTTCTCCGTTACATCGATGATTGCATCGTGGCTGCCTATTGCACCCGTGCAGAACTCGTTGACATCATTAACTTTACCACAAACTTCCATCCTGCCTTCAAATTCACTTGGACTATTTCAGACACCTCGCCTCCCCTGCTTTTGATCTCTCTTTCTCCATCACAGAGGATGGACTATCGACTGACATCTACTACAAACCCACTGACTGCCACAGTTATCTGGACTACCCACCTTCTCCCACCCTGCCTCTTGCAAAGATTCTGTCCCCTTACACAAAGGGTGCTGGGCGTATGGAATGGGCTGCCAGAGGAGGTAGTTGAGGCAGGTACTATCGCAGGTATTAAGAAACATTTAGACAGATACATGGGAGTCGGTGGGTTTATAGTAGATGAGAGTCGAAAGTCCATCCCCTGTGATGGAGATATGATAGGTTTAGAGCAATTTGGGCCTAATGTAGGCAGGTGGGACTAGTGTAAATGGGGCATGATGTTTGACTTAGGCCAGTTGGGCCAAAGGGCCTGTTTCCAGGCTCATTGTCCTATCACCACTCCTTTATGGCTTTGACATAGACCCTCCACAACTCCTCAGATTGCTCATCCCTTCCCACCCAAACCACCCCCTCCCCAAGTACTTTCGCCTGCAACCACAAGAGAAGCAACACATGTCCTTATACCTCCTCTCTCACATCCATTTAGGGACACCAGCTGTCCTTCCAGATGATACAGAGGTTCATGTGTGCCTCCTCTAACCTCATCCAGTATTTGCGGTGTTCCCGATGTGGTCTTCTTTACATCGGGAAGACAAATCATAGACCATGCATTCATTCCGCCGAACACTTGTGCTCAGTCCACCAAGGCCTACTAGATCTCCTTGTTGCTAACCATTTTAAATTATCTTCCAATTACTATACTGATCTTTCTGTCCTGGCCTCATACATTGCCAGGGTGAAACTGTGCAAATTGGGGGAACAGCACCTCATCTTCCGCTTGGGTAGCTTACAACCCAACGGAATCAACACTGAATTCTCCAATTTTATCCCAGGATGAAAAAAAATCAATGACTAGAGGCCATAGCTTTAAGGTGAGAGGAGAGAAGTTTAAAAGAGATATTTGGGACAAGTTTTTTAAAGTGGTGAGTGCCTAGATCTTGGTGCCGGGGTGGTGGTTGAAACAGAAGTGTCACTTAAAAGACTTTGGGATGGGCATAGGGATATGCAAGGAATGTGGAATATGGGTTTTGTGCAGGTAAATAAGTGATGGTTTTGGCATCATGTTCAGCAAAGACATTGCGGACCGAAGGGCCTGTTAGAGTCATAGAGTGATACAGCGTGGAAACAGGCCCTTCTGCCAACTTGCCCACACCGGCCAAAATGTCTCAGCACCACTGGTCCCACTTGCCCGCATTTGGCCCATAACCCTCCAATACATGGACAATGTACTAACTTTCTAACTTTCTTTAATGTTGGTATAGACCCTGCCTCAACTATCTCCTCTGGCACCTTGGTCCATACCCCCACCATTGTTTGTGTGAAAAAGCTACCCCTCAGATTTCTATTAAATCTTTTCCCCTTCACCTTAAACCTATATCCTCTGGTCCTCTATTTACCTACTGTGGGCAAGAGACTCTGTGCATCTATTTGATCTATTTCTCTCATGATGTTATACACCTCTATATGGAATAGAGTCCCAGCCTACTCAAGCTCTCCCTATAGCTCAGACCTTCTAGTCCTGGCAACATCCTCGTAAATCTTCTCTGTACCTTTTCCAGCTTGCCAACATCTTTCCTATAACATGGTGCCCAGAACTGAACACAATACTCATCTGCAATTCCTTCCTACACAATACTCAAAATGTGGCCTCACCAACGTCTCACAACAACAGGGCCTGTTCTGTGCTATTTTGTTCGATGTTCTATCTGATATAACTGACACAATATACAATAGGTTACTCTGTTGACACTAGCACCTGAACCTTTTCAAACTGTGCATGACAATTATTCTAAAATGACTGTGAAATGTACTACTCTAACCGTTATATTTGATCATTTGTGTCGCACCCTATTAGAGATATTGCCTCTGGTCTACAAATCCTTACCCTACATCCTCTGAGCCTGAAGTTTATCAGAATGTTGCCTAGATTAGCGAATGTTATCTATAAGGAGAAGTTGGACAAACTTTGATTGTTTTCTCTGGAACACTGGAGGTTGAGGGCAGACCTGACAGAAGTGTATAAAATTACAAGGTCATAATTTTGGCAGTCAAAACCTTTTTCCCAGGGTGGAAATGACAAAGAGGACACAGCTTTAAGTGAGTTTAAATGAGAAGTGTGGGTTACGTTTTTTTTTACACAAAGAATGGTGAGTTGCTGGAACATGCTGCCAGGGGTCGTGATGGAGGTAGATACGTAGTGGCATTTAAGAGTATTTAAGTATCCCATCTAAATCTTAAATTTAAATTGGTGTTTAACAATACTAATTTTAAAACAGTGGAATTGTGGATCTGATTCTGCCTAAGTTACAAATTGGTGTAACCTTTGTTGATGTCAGTTATAGAACTGTAACTATGAGGCTTAGATAGGCAACTAAAATCTTCATTTTGAACCAGGGAAAGTTATGACAGTAAATGTATACATAATTGTTGTAGAACAAAACTGGTTAACTCAATAGTTTCACAGTGATGATCTGTAATGTACTTTGGACCAATACTAAATGGGGGGAAAAGGGTAAGTCTACATTTGCTTGTAGTAAGGGTCAGAAATGTATTCCTGCTGGCAAACACTAAATGCATATACGGTTGTGGTTTGTCCTTATTATCACAGATAAAATTCTGAACATTGGGCCGTCCATCGCGGCGACTGCGGGGGGGGGGGGGGGGGGGGGGGTTCAAAGGCCCTGACCACGAGTGAACAAAGAGGAAGATGACTGAACTTTATTGCCTTCCATCATAGTGAGAAATGTTGATTCCACTGTGGTGGATGTTTATGTTGAACTCTATTGTGTATTGTGTTATTTTTATTCGTCTGGCTGTATGGTGACTCAAAGCTCACTGATCCAATCGGTGCATGTGCAATAAATGTGAACTTGAACATGAATTTGAAGCACTGACTAATGAATGTCATGAAAATTTGTTATTTTACCATGATTGGATCCACGCCTCTACCGTTTGAAAATTAGTACTTTATTTTGTCCTTCATTGACTTGTCAACCCCATTTGTTCTACAATTTTTCAAAAATGGCAGCAACAAAAATAATTCAGGTGTTTTTATCATAATAATGACCTAAAAATAAACTGCCAATTTTAACCACAAATGCTTTTGTATTCTAGTTTCATGGAAAGCCAAAGTAAATACTGACATCCTTGTCCTGAGTTCTATTTAAGGTTGTGAACAATGTAAGATTGTTTGCCTAATTTTATATTAAACAGTAACATCGTATTTTTGAACAATATCTTAAGTGTAGAAAGCAAGTGTGAATTGGGCATAATTCCCAGATACCACAGTTTTCTTTGTGTGTTGCTATTTTTGATTGCAATCCATTGTAAGCAGAACAGGGAGCTCCATTCAGAGGCTAAGCACTTCAGAATTATCAGCATTATCTACGTGTACGTTAGGACTTGTGATAGGAAAGCCATCAATTTCTGTCAAATTTAGAAAGCTTATGCTGTTTTACATATTTCAAATGGAGCATTCACGAGAAGCCCTTCAATTAAAGACCTAATACATGGTTCGATAACAAGCACCAAATAACACTGAACAAGTCAGCTGGCTATTTATGAGGCTGAACTAGTGTCATCTCAGAATTTAATAAAGAAGTCGCGACTTTCGGTAACTCACAAACATGCCAGATTTTACAAGGGAGATTGTAAACAAACAAGGAAAACACAGGGTGCAAAGTGAAGCTTCAATTTATATTTTGTCACATAGCAGACATATAATTTGTGAATTGCTCATGTTTATACATAAATTAAATAGAAATCTGGACCTTATTCCTCACTATGTTTTTATCTTGGACAAAAACAAGTTTAACAAACATATCATTTACCATTCATCTTTTAGAAAAGGCTGGCAATTATGCAGCACTGGTAAGTACTGCACATCTATTTGGATAGAGGGCAAGATTGATAAGCTAAATCACTTCTGAGAGTCACTGTAGTGAAACATATTATTTCACAGAATTACAGAACCCAAAAAAATGGTTACATCAGGGAATGGGGCCATTCAGCCCAGTGATCTGTACTGGTACAATGCAAAACAATGCAGCTGAACTTTCCTTACTCTCTCTCCATAGCCCTGCAAATCCTTTCCTTTTCAGATGCTTATCCAGCTCCCTTTTCACCACTGTTATTGAATCTGTTTCCTCTACAATCCGGACCCTACTAAACACTCACTGCTTGAGGATTTTCTTCCTCATTATATTTCTGGTTCTTTTGCCAATCAACTTCTTTGATTTAGATCCTTCCACCGATGGGAACCGTTTTGTTCCATATACCCTTTCTATGCACTTTAGGATTTTAAATTCCCCTTGCAATCTCTGCGGTTCCAAGCAGAAGATCTTAGTTTCTCCAGTTAATCCAAATAATTGAAGTGTCTTAGCCCAAGAATGACTTGAGTAAATCTCTTCTGCAGTCCCTTTAAAGCCCTTCTATTCCTCTTACTATTTAATATTTAATACTTTTGCTGTGGCTGAATCTATATTTATACATTTATAAGATTCATCCTGATTTCTTGTACTGCACGTACCTATGATGCAAGGGATCCCATGTGCTTTCTCATCAACAAACCATTGACATATTAGCTAGATATTTCTGTTATTGCCTCCATTTAGAATTGTGTCCTTTGAGTTAAATTTCCCCTTTTCAGTCTTTTTTACCCGACCAAAATGTAATACCACTCTGTATTCAATTTCAACTGTGAACTGTCCATCTGCCTGTCTTTATCACCCACAAGTCTTTTGCATTTCAAGCTGAGATTCTTCTTCTATTAATCTCTAGGGACACCCCTACAGCGCAAAAAAAAATTCACTACTATTCTCTCTAACATTTTACTTTGATGTCCAAACAGTTCTTCTGATTCCATGGACTTGATGAAAAGCTTATTATGTGCACCTAATACGCCCTTTGGAAGTCCATATAAAGCATATAATCTCATCAAGATTACTTCCTCAAAAATCTCTCTCGTTAATTTGATGGGACTTGCCTTCAGCAAATCCTTGTTGGGTTTTTCTAATCAATCTACACTTGTCTAAGTAACTAAAAAATCTATCACTGCTTACTGTTCTTAAACATTCCCCATCACTAGGTTGAACTGGTTTACTTTTAAAGAGTTTTTCAACAGGAATATTTGCAATCTTCCATCCTCATGCAAAATCTAAAAAAGGTTGGGAAGATTACAGCCAGACCCTCTGATAATCCTACCATGTTTCCCTCATTAACATGGGATGTATCTGATATGGCCAAGATGATTTATCCTCTTTAAAATACAACGAGTACTGTAAAAGGTGTAGATTGTGCAGACTATTTTCTAAATGAGGAGTGGATTTAGAAATCAGAGGTGCAAAATGACTTGGGAATGCTGGTACAGGATCCTCAAAAGGTTAATTTGCAAGTTTAATCGGTAGTTCGGAAGCCAAATGAAATGTTAGCATTCATTTCGAGAGGGCTAGAATAGAAAAGCAAGGATGTAATGCTGAGGATTTATAAGGTGCTGATCAGGCCACATTTGGAATATTGTGAGCAGTTTTATAACCATATAATAACCGTATAACAATTACAGCACGGAGACAGGCCCTCTCGGCCCTTCCAGTCCGTGCCGACCATTTGTTTTCCCCTAGTCCCATCTACCTGCACTCAGACCATACCCCTCCATTCCCTTCACGTCCATATACCTATCCACTTTACTTTTAAATGTTAAAATCGATCCTGCCTCCACCACCTCTGCTGGAAGCTCATTCTACACAGCCACCACCCTCTGAGTAAAGAAGTTCCCCCTCACGTTACCCCTAAACTTCTGTCCCTTAATTCTCATGTTTTGGGGCACATGTCTGAGGAAGGATGTGCTAGTGTTGGAGAGGGACCAGAAGAAGAAAACGAGAATGATCCCGGGATGATTGGGTTGACATATGAGAAGCATTTGAATACTCTGGCCCTGTACTCCCTGGAGTTTAAAAGGATGAGCGGGAATGTCATTGAAAACTTCCGATAATGAAAGACCTAGATAGAGTCAATATGGAGAGGATGTTTCCAGTAGTGGGAGAGTCTATGACCAGAGGGTATAGCCTTAGAACAAATAGGATATATCTTTAGAATGAAGATAAGGAAGAATTTATTTAGCCAGAGGGTGGTGAGTCTGTAGAATTCATTGGCACAGATGACTGTGGAGGCCAAGTCATTGAATACTTTTCAAATGTACCCAATGTATTTTTGATAGGTTTATTAAGGGCATCAAAGGTTATGGGGATTAAGCAGGAGAATGGGATTGAGAGAAAAAAACAGATGTGATCGAATGGCGGAACAGACTCGATGGGCCTATTCTGCTCCTATGTCTCATGATCCTATTTGGTATGCCTCTGCCTCTATATCTTGATCCTTCTCTGCACTTACCTCCTTTTTTCCAAATGACAAACTAAAAGAAAAGATGTATAACACAGCAAAGAGTAGCCGGAAGCCAGAGGATTGGGAAACTTTCATAGGACAACAGAAGGAAACAAAACAGGCAACACGGGCTGAAAAGATGAAGTATGAGGGGAAGCTGGCCAGGAATATAAAAGAAGGACAGTAAAAGCTTCTTGTTATGTTATGTTAAAAGATATGTTAAGGGAAAAAGAGTAGCAAAGTCAAATGTGGATCCCTTGAAGGCAGGCACGGGTGAAATTATTATGGGGAACAGGGAAATGGCAGAAGAGTTGAACAGGTACTTTGGATCTGTCTTCACTAAGGAAGACACAAACAATCTCCCAGAAGTACTGGAGGACAGAGGATCTAAGGGGATAGAGGAACTGAAAGACATTTTCATTAGGCGAGAAATAGTACTGGGTAGGCTAATGGGACTGAAGGATGATAAATCCCCTGGGCCTGATGGTCTGCATCCCAGGGTCCTCAGGGAGGTGGCTCTAAAAATAGTGCACGCATTGGTGATCATTTTCCAATGTTCAATAGATTCAGGATCAGTTCCTGTGGATTGGAGAATAGCTAATGTTATCCCACTTTTCAAGAAAGGAGCGAGAGAAAAAATGGGGAATTACAGACCAGCCTGACTTCGGTGGTGGGAAAGATGCTGGAGTCAATTATTAAAGAGGTAATAATGGGGCATTTGGATAGCAGTAAAAGGATTAGTCCAAGTCAGCATGGATTTATGAATGGAAAATCATGTTTGACTAATCTTCTGGAATTTTTTTAGGATGTGACAAGTAAAATGGATGAAGGGGAGCCAGTGGATGTAGTGTATCTAGACTTTCAGAAAGCCTTTGATAAGGTCCCGCACGGGATACTGGTGACTAAAATTAGAGCACATGGTATTAGGGGTAGGGTGTTGACGTGGATAGAAAATCGGTTGGCAGACAGGAAGCAAAGAGTAGGAGTGAACGGGTCCTTTCCAGAATGGCAGGCAGTGGCGAGTGGAGTGCCGCAAGGCTCGGTGTTGGGCCGCAACTGTTTACCATATATATTAATGATTTGGAAGAGGGAATTAGGAGCAACACTAGCAGGTTTGCGGATGACACAAAGCTGGGTGACAGTGTGAACTGTGAAGAGGATGTTAGGAGGTTGCAGGGGGACCTGGACAGGTTGAGTGAATGGGCAGATGCGTGGCAGATGCAGTATAATATAGATAAATGTGAGGTTATCCACTTTGGCGGCAGTGCAGATACTGCAGGCAATGAAGAAAGCTAATGGAATGTTGGCCTTCATAACAAGAGGATTTAAATATAGGTGTAAAGAGGTTCTTCTGCAGTTGTATAGGGCTCTGGTAAGACCACATCTGGAGTATTGTGTACAGTTTTGGTCTCCTAATTTGAGGAAGGACATCCTTGTGATTGAGATAGTGCAGCGTAGGTTCACGAGATTGATACCTGGGATGCCGGGACTGTCATATGAGGAAAGATTGAAAAGACTAGGCTTGTATTCACTGGAGTTTAGAAGGATGAGGGGGATTCTCATAGAAACATATAAAATTATAAAAGGACTGGACAAGCTAGATGCAGGAAAAATGGTCCCAATGTTGGGCAAGTCCAGAACCAGGGACCAAAGTCTTAGAATAAAGTGGAGGCCATTTAAGACTGAGGTGAGAAAAAACGTTTTCACCCAGAGAGTTGTGAATTTGTGGAATTCCCTGCCACAGAGGGCAGTGGAGGCCAAATCACTGGATGGATTTAAGAGAGAGTTAGATAGAGCTCTAGGGGCTAGTGGAATCAAGGCAGTTATTGATTGGGGATGATCATCCATGATCACAATGAATGGCCTCCTCCTGCACCTATTTTCTATGTTTCTATGTTTCTAGGACATGGCTGTGGAATATTTTTTGGATTCCATTTTAGCTGTTAATCTGTTTTATGCTTCCTTATTTTTCTATTGCTTTTCTTTCCCTGGGAACCTTCAGTGATCAGTCTGGTTCTCACCTGGGTTAACAATCTGGCAATTGCCCTATCCAATTTTCATTTTACTATTTTACTCTATATTTTACATCATCCATGAACTCTGTCTTTAACCTCTCTACTATTCTTCCTTGTGAGTCTACACTTAGATTATATAGCTGAAAGACATGTTAGGCATCCCATTAATCAACGACAATTTAGCCTGTTAAACTTTCATTCTAATTTAACCTACCTGGATCTGTTCTGATCACATTAAAATTAGGAATTCACCAAATGATTATTTTTACAATGTTATGATCTCTGTTTCTTTGATATTTCCCCACTATTATTTACTCCATTGCGCTTGTCTCATTTCCACGTGCCAAGTCCTACAAGGTTATTTTCTGTTTGGGGACATAAATGTGCTTATCAAAGAAGCTGTCCTTAACAGAAAACTTCCCTCTCATTTCCCCTTAAGCTATTTGTATCTGTTTATATATGGATAGCAGAAATTCTTCAATTACTATTCCACCAGGGCATGTAAATGTCGCTAATTTCCTTACAAAATATCTGCTTAATATTCGCACTGCTGGATGACAGCCAACAGAATGTTCCTAATGATATCAGGTACTACTGTGTTGAAATGCTGTACCCATTATCTCCAAACTTCCCTCCTACAACACCAAGCCTTGATAATGTTATTGTATCTTCTTACATGTTACAGTATCTTCACTGAACTTCTCTGCGTGTTGAACTTTGGCCAGTGACACTAATCTACCATGAATGAAAGAACTTGCAGACCAGATGGGAGCCTGTGAGTTGTATGTCGTGCGCCAATGCATTGGAAAATATCTGGTCAATTTTAACAGAAATGCTGACAGTACAAAAGCAATTTAATTTATCAAACACACAAACAGAGGAATATCAGAAAAAGTGGTGCTGAGTCGGTCATTCGGTCCCTTGAGCCTGTTCTGCAATTCAATGAGAATATCGCTGATCTGATCTTGACCTTACCCCACTTCCTCCTTGGACCCTTGATTCCCCTGGAGTCCAAAGATCTGCCTGTCTCAGCAATAAATACATTTAACAAAAATAAAAGCAATCGTGTCAGTTATTTTCCTAATTTCCGGGCGGCACAGTGGCACAGCGGTATAGTTGCTGCCTTACAATACCAGAGATCCAGGTTCGATTCTGATTTTGGGTGCTGTATGTACAGAGTTTGCACATTCTGCCTGTGACCTTGTGGCTTCTCCCTGGTAATTTGGTTTCCTCCCACATCCCAAAGACGTGCAGGTCTGTAGGTTAATCGGCTTTGTAAATTGTCTCTAGTGTGTATGATTGAACTAATGTAAGGGCAATCGCTGGTCATGGGCTCAGTGGGCCGAAGAGCCTGGTTCCCCAAGCATCTCTAAACTAAATAATTGATGCATCAATTTGTTAATTTTCCTGACTTCCCAAATTAATGCCCGTCCATACTATTCTTCTTTTCTTTCACAACATTGTTGAATCAAATCCATTGTCACCTTTGACAGAACAACTCTATTAAATCTCTTTAGTCAGGGATCCACACCAGTCATTCTCCAATAATTGTGTTCAGAATTATGATTGGCATCTGATATGATATTTTCTTATATGAAGGGCGACACTGTGGCACAACTTTTACAGTGCCAGACACCCAGGTTCGATTCTTACTATGGTGCTGCCTGTCCGGAGTTTGCTCGTTCTTCCTGGGACCGCATGTGGTTTTTCCGAGTACTCTGGTTTCCTCCCACATTCCAAATACATGCAGGTTTGTAGGTTAATTGGCTTCTGTAAAGTATCCCTCATGTGTGGGACAGAACTAATATAAGAACAATCACTGATCAACGTGGTCTCGAGGGGCCAAAGGGCCTGTTTCCTTGCCGAACTCTAAACTAAAATAAAAAGACTTCAATCTTATTTAATGGTAGACAAAAATGCTGGAGAAACAGAAGGGTGAGGCAGCATCTAAGGAATGACAGAATAGGTGACGTTTCAGGTCATGACCTGTCTTCAGACTGATTATTTGATAATACATTTGTGAAGTTTGTTAGATATCATACTTGGTGAAAATTGATATAACATACATACTCCTGTCCTTGTTGAGCAGCTGATAATTGGTTGGCAATGTTCAAAAATATGCTGTTGGAGTTCTTCTAAATAAAACATATCTTTTAGTTTATCTTCTGCAAATTACAGATGGAGATTAAGAAAAACCTTCCAGACATTTTACCCCTCGTTCTGTCCATCATTTTAATGTTATTATCATCAATTCATTGATGTTGTTTAGAAGTCTTGTTAGAATGACTTTGGCTGACATAAAGAGGGCTAGGAGTGGAAGGAGTGGAGTGTTCCTTCAAGAGGTGATTTCAAATTCAGTATGCCAATGTTTCCTCATGCAGAGTAAAAGAACCAAGCTCAAACACCCTTTTCCGTATGGATTAATTTAGCAACTCAGAGAAGGGAAAACACAAAGGAGCATCTGATGCTGCTGCATTTAGATTGCAAAGAAATATCTCAATATGAAAATGACAAGTTACGGATAAGGGAAAATAAAATATCTTTAATCACATTAATCAATCAATCAATCAATCAATTAATTAATTAATTGGACAATGACTGGATCAATTGCATTAATTAATTAATTAAACCATTATGCTAATTAATTAATCAATAACTGAAATATTGCCATTGAAGTGAATTCAGATAAAAGGTAATCTGTGTTAATTATATTACAGAGCTGTTTTTTTATCTTTGCTTTAACTAAGAATGGGGGTAATTTGTTCAAGTAAGGAAGCTGAGGGAATTTTGTTGAGACAATTTGTGATACTTTTCAAATTACTATCAACATGATTGCTGAACAGTTACTCAAACGGAATTCAATTTAATCTCATGGGCAAATTAGAATACATTCAGAGATCCTTAATTTTAATTTCAAAGCAGGAGAAAAAGCAAACATTGTTTTTTTTCAAGTGCACATTTGGCTTCTTTAGTAATTTGTATTTTGGGATACAGTATAGGCAAGTTATATGAGCCATAAAATGTGTTAACTGTTCAATGTTTTCAATGAACAGTTGACCGCGAACCTTTACTCCAATACTTTGTGCTACTGTTGCACATGTCCCACATCAGATACAGTGGACAAATACATAATAGAGATTAATTATTTATCATCAACTTCATTTCTCTTTCAGCAACAAGTAAAGAAGGAAGGTGAACGAGTCGGATCTTTTTGTCATTCAATATGTTTTGCGTTATACTCAGTGGTATATAAAATTGATTCATATATAACTTCCCAAAGATATTGTAAAAGTTCCACTAAAGAAAGCTAACCCGAGGTTTATTTCATACAGGTTGTAACTTCCCCACAGGAAGCTTCAAATTTCTAGGAAATCTTCTTAATGTCCCGCCATAACTTTGACAGAACACCAGATAAATAACATTGCTTGACTGTTTTTCTAAAGTTAATCCTAACCTCTGACATATCAGTAGGAAATCAGAACTGATTCAAATTCATCTATCTACATGATTCACATCAGCCTGATCTTTATTTACGTGTAGGAAAGAACTGCGGATGCTGGTTTAAATCGAAGGTAGACACAAAATGCTGGAGTAACTCAGCGGGACAGGCAGCATCTCTGGAGAGAAGGAATGGGTGACATTTTGGGACGAGACCCTTCTTCAATCTCGACCCGAAAAGTCACCCATTCCTTCTCTTCAGAGATGTTGCCTGTCCCGCTGAGTTACTCCAGCATTTTGTGATCTTTATTTATATTTTGTTCAATTGGAAAAATCTCATATGTCCCTGGTTGGGGTCAAGCATCCCTGGATTGGTGGTATTTTATTTCATAGATATGAGTGAATTGGAGAAAGCCTCAAACCTAGAATGAGGGCTCGATGTCCTAGTATTAATCTTGCCCTTTTTCACAGTGGAGTACAAATATTGACTGTGAATTCTCTCTTAAATGTGTATTCATTTGCGACAGCATTCATCATATTCTCATTCTCTTCAAAACTTATTCCTTCTAATATCCTGACATGTAACAATATACTTGCTACATGAAAGGTTTATAGACTATCTAGGCACAACTTGAGTTTGTTTTAAATACATAATACTCATTTAGTAATTGACTATTATTCTAAAGATTGGATTTTAAATGTGTTTTTTCGTGGACATAATAATCTTGAAAATGTAGACATTTGAATACATCAAAGCAGTGGGTTTTAACTATTAGTTATTTTGCATACATAAAATAATTACTTGGGGAATCAACAGATTAATTCAATTTAAGTATTTATAATCATGCTTACAGATAAATGATGGTATTATGCCCTTATTTTTACAGTTACATCTGTTTATTGGTATCAATCAATCCATAACACATGATTAATTTTTACCCATAATCTGCAAATTGTGATAAAATCCTGGCAGAAAACTATGTGGGCTTTTCAAAACCTATTGCATATCAGATATTGGCAAACAGAAATTGAATCCCCTGATGACAAAAAGTGCTTTGTTTAACATAAATTTACTAAGATCCAACTGATCAAGTCAACAATTATATTAATGCAAGATATTTGAATACAATAAACAATTGAAGCATGCCATCGCAAGTGAGCAATTCCTGGCAAGAAAGAGAAAATAATTTGCACAATTTTCCACAGATCAACTTGCTTGCTTTTAACCAGAAATAGTTTCTGGGGGTCAGTAGATTAAACATCCAATGTTTGCCTTGCACTGTACTTATAAAATTCAGTTTGATTGATATAGCTTGTTTGGAGGTCGTGAATGGATTTGAACAAATGATGAAATAATTGTTATAAATTTAGTCACAACAATATCAGGAACTAATCTGCATCATTAAGAATAATAATGGATAAACAGACCACAGTGTGGGATAGGATACAATCAGGCTTTTCAATGAAAATTAAAAATGATGGAAACACCCAGCAGCTCAGGCAGCATCAGTGGAAAGGAAAACAGAGTTAATGTTTCATTTCATCAGAACTGGGAAAGAGTGAAAACAAGTCCGTCAGACCAGCAGAGAAGATGGCGAGAGCAATTGAAAGATCAAAAGGAATGATGAAGCCAGTGAACAGACCGTTAAGCTCCTTTGTCTGCATGAAGTGCTACTAATGTGAAATCAGAGTGATGTTATATAATCTGGCCCTCCAGGAATGTCCTCTCATTTGTATATTTGGAACTGAGTCTACTTTGACAATTGAAAATGGATTTTTGGACATAGGAAGGAAAAGGAATGAGGTACTGCAAAATGAGTAGAGGAAGTCAGGTAAATGGCTAAAAAGCAGGGCCTCCAGAGTAGTGATCTCTGGATTACTTCCAGTGCCACGTGCTGGTGAAAGAAGGTACAAGAAGATAGGGCAGATTAATGTGTGGCTGAGGAGTTGGTGCAACAAGCAGGGATTCAGACAGAACCATTGGGATCTGTTTTGGGGCAGAGGAGACCTGTACAAGAGAGATGGGTTGCATTTGAACTAGAGGGGAACCAATATCTGGGTTGGAAGGTTCGCTCGTGCTATACAGGTGGGTTTAAACTAAATTGGTAAGGGGGGTGGGATCCTACGCAGGACCGAGGCAGGGGAGTGGCTGGAAGTTGGTATTGATGGTGATGAAAGAAAGTTCAGTGGAAAGAATAGACATGAACATGATAGTCAGTGAGAAAGGACAGTTGTTTTGAATTGCACTTATTTTCATGTGAGTGGCCTGATGGGTAAGCCATTACAGAAACCTAGGTAAGAAAGAGGCAGGGCTGGCAGATTAATATTCCAGGGTACAGATGCTTCAGGGGAGATAGAGGTGGGGGTAAAAGAGGAGGGGGTGTTGCTTTACTGATTATGAAAGATGTGAAGTCAGTAGTCAGA
Organism: Okamejei kenojei; assembly: GCA_035221665.1. Taxonomy (NCBI): domain Eukaryota; kingdom Metazoa; phylum Chordata; class Chondrichthyes; order Rajiformes; family Rajidae; genus Okamejei; species Okamejei kenojei. Next base: position 41,176,931 of record CM069132.1, read on the forward strand.
GATGACATTGCTGATGGTTTGTCCAGTGAGGCTAAATGGGTGTACTACAGGTCCTCAAACAGTCAACATGAATTAGAAGTGCAAATATGTCGGGAGAATGCAGGCAGCTGCAGGACCAATAATGTTGTCATAGCAGAGGATTTTAACTTTCCCAATATAGACTGGGAATGTCATAATGCAAAAGGTTTGGACGGGGCAAAATGTGTTAAATGTGTTCAGGAAGGTTTCCTCAGGCAATATGGAGTGGCCCCTACGTGGGAGAGGCCAATGCTTGATCTAGACATGGGAAATTGGATGGGGCAAATGGCTGTGTTCGTGGATGAGCCTTTTGGAACTAGTGACCACCGTTCCATTAGCTTTAAGATAGCTGTGGATAAAGACAGGGCAGGCCCACGAGTTAAAAGTTGGCCTTGCCCCAGTTCAAATTTGGGGCAAAGCTAACTATGATGGTATTAAACAAGAACACATTCAAATTGATTGGAGCAGGCTGTTTGCAGGAAAAGGAAAGTCTGAAAGTAGGATGTTTTATAAGTATGCTGACAAGAGTTCAGGACATGCATATGCCCGTCAGAGTGAAGGGCAAGGCAGATGGGCATGAGGAAGCTTGGATGGCAAGGGAAATTGAGGCTCTCCTCAAGATTAAGAAGGAGGAACGAGGCAGGTAAAGGCAGCTGGGATCAAGTATATCCTTGGGGGAGTTTGATAGCTCTGGCAGATAATATTATCGGTAATCCTAAAAGATTTTATGTGCATTATGGGAAAAGGGTAACCAGGGAGAGAATAGGGCCCCACAGCAATCAAAGTGGTAATTTCCGTGTTGAGCCACAGATGAAGGGTAAGCTCCTCAATGGGTATTTCCCCTCTGTTTTTATCATGGAGAAAGACATGTGGGCTGGGAAACTTGGGGCAATCAATGGAAGTGTCTTCAGGGCAGTCAGTAATATGGTCGCAGATGTGCTGAACATTCTAACACATAAGAAGGTAAACAAATCTCCAAAGCCTGATCAGATGTGTTCAAGCACACTGTAAGAAGCCAGAGTAGAAATTACAGGGGCCCTGGGTGAGATTAATAAGTCACCATTAAATGCGGGTGGGGTGACAGAAGACTGCAGGGTGATAAATGTTGTGCCTCTGTTTACAAACGGCTGCAAGGAAAATCCTTGGAACTATAGGCCCGTGAGTGATCGGAAAGTTACTAGTGAGTATGCTGAGGGATGAGATATACATGCATTTAGACAGACAAGAGTTCATTAGGGATAGTCAACATGACTTTGTATGTGGGAGATCATGTATCACAGATCAGATTGAGTTTTTTGAAGATGTATCCACAAAGGTTGATAAGGACAGAGCTGTAAAAGTTGTATATATAGATTTCAGCAAGGCATTTGACAATGTTCCACATGGTAGGCTGCTCTTGAAGGTTAGATCACATGGGATGCAACAAGAGCGAGCCGACTGGATAGAAAATTGGCTTAACGGAAGGAAGCAGTGGATGATGGTGGAAGGTTGTTTTTCAGACAGGAGGCCTGTGACTAGTGATGTGCCTCAGGGTTCGGTGCAACACATGTTCCTAATAAGTAGCTGGGAGAAATTGTGAACTAGTCTTGGCCAAAATTGGGCAAGTAATCAGACAGCACAGAGACAGTAATGGGGTCAAGTGAAATGCAGAGATACAGAGTTGTGTATCATCAACATACAAATAGAAGTTCATTCAATCATCATAGGACAGCATGTACATGAGGAAGAGGAACTAACAAAAGATTGAGATTGGAGGGGAGCATAGTAAAATAAACTTTGGTTGATTAAATAAAAAGTGAAGGGATGTTCAGTGCTCAATGATTATTGTTATTCATCACCAATTCATTAAGCTATTTCATGGAAGAGACTCCTCCAAGAAATCATGATCTAACTACAAGTAAAGTTTGGACAGACTTGGATTGTTTTCTCTGGAACACCAGAGCTTCAAGGGAGACCTGATAGAAGTATATACATTTATGTGAGGCAAAGGCAGGGTAGATAGTTAGAACCTCTTTCCCAGGATGAACAACTAGTGGCTATAGCTTTAAGGTAAGAGAGGTAAAGTCTAAAAGAGATGTGTGGGACAGCAAGTTTTTTTTTACACGGATAGTGGTGGCTGCCTGGAACGTGCTACCAGGGGGTAGTGGTGGAGCCAGAAACAATAGTGGTGTTTAAGAGGCTTTTAGATAGACACATGGATATTTCGGGAATTGAAGTATATGGATCATATGTAGACAGATGAGCTTAGTTTATCTTGCCATCATGTTTGGCACTGACATTGTGGGCTGAAGGGCTTGTTCCTGTGCTGTACTATTCCATGTTCATAAAAAACAATCCCACACTGAGTGACTGAATTCAATAGCCTCAAGGAACTATAAAAAGGCGCATCCACCATTCACGAACAAATATTAAAAAAATAAATTTCAGAGAATGACAGAACCAAGAGAGCTACTGAAATATCATTTTTTGTATTGCAATTTGTGGTGGGAGTGTCTGCGTGAGATTGGTAGGATTACTTCTGAGGAGAAATAAAATAGCATGACCAAGTGATGGGAAGGAGAGTGTGGGGTTTCCAAGAGCAATCTTTTTTTAGAAGAGTCAAATAAATGGATTTAGGTATGAACAATAAAAGCTTGACCATATTTAGAAAATAATCAAACAATGAAAACCTTTTGATGGTAGTTTCAAATCTGAGAATATCCCGTCAAGTGGATCAAAAATGGAAGCTTGCACCCAACATGGAGAAAATAAAGAGAAAGCATTAATGAAAAACACAGCAGTAACACCCGAGCAAAATGCCATGATTACAGATTGAATGGTTGCTCCCCTGCTGGGGACATTATTGCTCTGAACATGTAAACACTATCCAACAACTGTTTTCAACATACCTCTTAGGGAGCAATAAGATTGCTTTGCCTCAGAGAATGTAGGTTTAACATCACCTAATATTCTTCCTTTCTTAAGTGCCAAACATTAATGTTGTTCTGCCACTGGCTGCAATTCTATACTTAGACTTTAATGCATTCTGTCGTGATCAATGCACATGACTCAATAAGCAAGATCACAATATTCACGTTGAAACAACACGGATAGTGAAAAATCAAAGTCTTTATTTGTTCTATTAAATTAGGTTGCCTTTTTTAATTATGCCACCGAGATATTTTTCTTCAAAACACCAAGTTTTATGATAACATTTTTAAAATAAATCTGTAACTTATTTTTCAAATGAACATATCCTGCAAAATGTCAAACAAAACACGGGTCATCAATTGACCAAGTGAGAATCTCACAGTAGTTTGCAATTATGCTGTGGATCAATATATGGGCGGATGTAGTTCTCTTCAGCTGCTTGGTCAATATGAACATCAGTGCCTTTCCAAGCACAATCAGTATTGGCACTAGGGACATAAAAATAGTGTTTACCAAATCAAATCTGCTAACCAAGCTGTGGTGTTATACCCTTCAGGCAAACACTTCAAAATGTCTCTTTATAGCTGGCCTACAAATAAATTGCCAGTGCACTTCCAAACATCCACATTTCTCCTTTTGAATAAATCCCTGGCCATATTGCAGCAAAATTGCAACATACTATAGTAATAATAAAAACATTTGTATTTGGCCTCAGCCTGAAGTGGCCAACCCAGTTTAATGCAGTTATGCCATCCTTTCCCCCCCCCCCCAGTTCCAGATTCCCCTCAGAACATCCTCAGCACACAATTGGGTAAGTGAACGCAATTGCAAGAGTAGAGCGCTTGGTCCAATTATATATAGCCTGATGGGATTAGATCTGGAATATGGTGCACAATTCTGTTACCCTACAAATGGAAGAATACACTTGTGATAAAGGGCATGCAGTGAAGATTCACCAGATTAGTTTCTGATATTTGTTATATGAACGGAGATGTCTAAACATATGTGTTCTTGTTTGTAGGCCGCCTCACTGTAACAGAAATTTGTTAAGGGGCGAGGCTGGGTACATGTATGTTTAATCCCCCACTCCTAGCACTGCATCAACCTTCCATCCTCATTCCCACAGCCACTATGGTCTTCCCAACCCTACAATACGATCTCCTTTGGAAAGACTTTGACATGTGAAGGGTATACAATCGGAGATCACTATCTAAAAATATGGGGTAAAAAGATTGATTATGATTTAGAATGTCAAAGCACGCATGAGGGATTGATTGACCTCGCTGTGCTTCCAGTTGTTATGTTATAGTCACTTACTTTGCCAAGATACCATTTTATCAGCAGAGTGAAAAGCAGTAGGTAATTTCCTGGTAGTTTTATATTACTGAACATTCATTGTATCAATCACACTTGAGCTGTGACATGATTTAGGACACTCCCTGTGATTTACTTCTTTGTCCTGGGGATGCCTGTTGCTGGAACAATGGAGCACAGATTCTGGGTTAGGGTTCCTCAGGTAATCACTGAGGGTGGCACAGAATGTGTTGTCTTTAGTTCAATTATGTTTAAGTATTTTCACATGTGTCACTATTATTTGTGTTACCAATTGAGTTCCTTTTTTTTTGCAGCATGTTGAGGCCTGTACTCAGGATTTTTCCATCCTGAGCAAGGAACCTTGTTTATCTGGATTCAAGTAAAAGTCTTTCAAAGTTTGACTTACTGGTCTGTGCTTGAGTCTACACATCTCTTAATATTGTTACAGCAGAACTGAGTCAAACATGGACCCAGCAGAGATTAGCCACCTCCATTCTGCTCTGATCTACCAAGGAGCCGTGAATGGAAGGCATGAACATTCACATGGCATTCTCCATAATCTGCAGTCTTTGATTGAAGCTTAAAGGGCCAGTCCCACTTGCTAATTTTTATTTTTTTTATTTGGCGACTGCCGGCATAATTGACTGACGTATCAGGTCACCGAAAAAATTATGGCGTGATGACGTATGACGCACGGTGTTTTTTTCAAGTGTCGCAACATTTTTTTGGCACCGCTGGATTTTGAAATGTTCAAAATCTTTTGGCGACACTGAAATGTCGCCGAAAAAATCGGCAAGTGGGACAGGCCCTTAACTGCAGAACCACAGGCAAATTCAACATCAGTCACCACTTCCCAGACAACACTTAACTTTGCTGTTTCTGTTCCTCATCCCAGCAGAGAGCCTTACCTACCTTCATCACACCATTACAATGGTCAACCTGCATATACTGTTCAGTGCCCCTCTGATTCATGCCATTGTCGGAGTCGCCTCTAGTACCTGGTGTGCTGGGAGGGGTAGGGACCTGATGAGCACTAGTGGGACCCTGTTTGATACATCCTGGACCCTAATTTTATCAGAGACTTTCACCAGAGACACCCAGCAAACCTGTAAGTGAGTGAGTCCAGAAAGCCGTGGGTCAGCCGTGCCTGCGCAATTGGGGGCTACGGGTGAGTGGTGGAATATTGCGTTGGGGGACCAGGCCTCCCGTGTGAGAATGGGATCCACTTAGTCTATTTAACTATTAAAAGGAAAATTACCTTCAACATAGCTTCCACTGTTTTCAACATCTTTGTTCAAACTTTGGCCATGGCAAGACTGAAGTGCAAATGAACTCATAGAGTTGTGCAGCAAAGAGAGGGGTTCATCAGCCCATTATATCCAGGGCAACCTTTTTGCCCATCTACACTAATTCCATTTACCCAGATTAATTCCCCATCTTTCCATGTCTTGACTATTTAAGCGCCTACCTACATTTCTCTCACACATTGTGATTTTATCTGACTCCACCACCTCATTTGGCAGTGAGTTATAAATATCAGCCATTCCCTATGTTTTGCATCCCGTACTGTCACAACACTTCTATACCCTGGAACATTAAGCTGTTCCCTTTGTGTTTCCATAACAGCGATAACATGCATAGTTCCATGTTCTGATGCATGCTCCAAGCTTATCTGGTTTACCTGTGAGGCTTCTTGCATTAAAGTAAAGACAATGAAACCTGCCACCCCTCCCACACTCCCAAACCCACTTCTATCTGCTCTGCCCACTCGACTTATCCTCTACATTTTCCCTCTGTCCTCTGCAATGCTACAAAGCTTGTCACCCACCTGACAATTCGTTTAACCCTTCCCAAATACTGTGTCCAGGGACTATTGTGTTTGCAAGTAAGAATATCTATGAATGTATTTCACATCTAATGAAAAATCATTTTGCACAATCATTTGAATCTAAGTGCTATTCATAAAGATTGGCCCACTAAGTAATTACAGTACAGATTGGCTCCAACTGAGTAAGTTGGGCTTTCTGTGTAATTTTAAGGGTCCATATTTCTAATGTGATTTGGTTGCCAGTTGTTCATGTAAAGTTAATAGTGAACATTTATCACAGTTTGACACAAATACCCAAGGTTAGATTTTGTAAATTTCCTTTGTCAATTTGGAATCTTGCCAAATGAGAGCAGAACAAGAGAATTCCTATGCGAAAATCAATAGATTCTACAGCATTTTATCAACATCTCTGAATAGATTTATCCGCGTAACTGAATTTTACAAGTGTGCTTTTGATGTGAAGTCTCTATGGCAAATAACTGAATTTATAAATTGTCCCTCATATTATTACAATTTGTCTCCTCTGGATTCACCCAGTGTCCTGAATTTTCATTAGATTTTCAGCCGACAATGACCAGGAAACATAAAGCTTTGGTGATTGGTACCAAAGTAGGACCATCTGCTACTGCTGGAGTAAACTCTCAGTTTTTAAAACCAATTATTAAACAAGTACAACAAGTAGAAAAATAACTTTCCAATGACCACATTTTACAATAAACTCTGGTGTTGGAGAAATATTTGCTCGACAATTTTCTGATGATTGTGCACCTTCACAGAGTTTAAATAATATAAATGACTGCAGGAAATAATGATCTCGGGAAGCCCACTGTTGCATTATTATTTCCCATGTAACTGGCAACAAATGGATAAGAAAATGTCTGGCTGCAGTCAATTAAATGTGTCTAAACAAAAACAATTGTGGGATATTATATATTTAAAGTGCTGCTTGTAATTTGAGACCTAATGCTCAATTTTCTAGGACATTTTTCTCCCAGATAATAGCATTAAATATACATGTAGGTCTTGTATAATAGCTGGCAGTGAACTACAAGGCAGTAATTCATTTCAGCGGTTATCCGGGCACCCTCAGCTCTGAAAGCGAGGCTCGAGTGGTTTATGAATGTCAGTAGGTCTGCAAGGTTAAATTACTCTTTTGTAATCCACTGCCTGATATTTGCTATTGTTTATGTTATACAGAGGTCCCACTTTCTGGTTATACTTCACCAAAATACACCAACATAATAATAAATACCTGTTTCCATGCTACTCAAAACTAAAGCCTAAATTTCAAAAAATGAGCATTTATCGTTTTATTGCACTTGTCCTGAGATTCTCACGTTTAATTCAGCCAATGACTTCACACCAGAAGCACACTTGTAAACAGAGGACAAGCAGTCGTTCCAGGTGCGACAGTGGTTCACCTGCATCTCCTCCAACCTCATCTATTGTATCCGCTGCTCTAGATGTCAGCTGATCTACATCGGTGAGACCAAGCGTAGGCTTGGCGATCGTTTCGCCGAACACCTCTGCTCGGTCCGCATTAACCAACCTGATCTCCCTGTGGCTCAGCACTTCAACTTCTCCCCCTCCCCCCATTCCGAATCCGACCTTTCTGTCCTGGGCCTCCTCCATGGCCAGAGTGAGCACCACCGGAAATTGGAGGAGCAGCACCTCGTATTCTGCTTGGGCAGTCTGCACCCTAGCAACATAAACATTGAATTCTCTAATTTCTGTTAGCCCTTGCTGTCTCATCCCCTTCTCAGCTCTCCCTCAGCCCTCGGGCTCCTCCTCTTCCTTTTTCCTTTCTTCTCCCTGCCCTCCCCCCCCCCCCTCCTCCCACCCTACATCAGTCTGAAGAAGGGTTTCGGCCTGAAACATTGCCTATTTCCTTCGCTCCATAGATGCTAAAGTTTCTCCGGCACTTTTGTCTACCTTCAATGTTCCTCTAAATACTGAAGTCTTTGCTAAAAATATCTAGCTGATTCAGGAAGTAGCTATCCCTGTTTTGATGCCTTTCCTAAACATCATGCACATGTTTGATCAGAAAGCTGAGGAATTTGCAATTTGATTTATATCATAGAAATTTCATAGGAATTTTTGAAGGAGATGATGAAGAGGATTGATTTGGGCAGGGAGGTAGATGTTTGCGGCATGGACTTTAGTAAGGCCATTGACAAGGTCCCACAAGCCAAGCTGGCCACAGTTAAATCTCAAGGAATACAGAGTAAGCTGGCCAATTGGATACAAAAACAGTTGGCGGTTGGGGTCAGATGTGATCGTGGAAGATTGTTTTTAGGTAGGAGGACAGTCACCAGTGGTAATACAAGGGGATCAGTACTGAGTCATCTACTTATTGATTTGTATGTAAATCTGGTTGGCATGGTTAGTAACTTTGCAGCTAAGACCAAAATTGTTGTTTAGTGCACAGTAAAGGTGGTTATCCAACTGTAAACGTGGGCCAAGGGTGGATAATAGCTGGCAGTGAACAACAAGGCAGCAATTCATTTTAGCGGTTCTCCGGGCACCCTAAGCCCAGAGACCAAGGCTTGAGTGGTTTATGGTGTACCATGGTGTACCGAGGGCACACCCTCGATTCTGAGGGTTCACCCTCCTGAATGATCTTCTGACATCTGCCTTGATGATTGAGATTGCAATGCCATCTGCAATATGAGGGCCCTAAGAAGAAACATCAGAAATCTTCCTATCAAAGCGTGTATGGAACTCAAGGATTTCATCCGCGAGTGATGCCTCACTGCCGCCTGAGCTGCCACTTGGTTTGGCCTTGTAAGAATTGATGGTGTACAAACCCTGCCACAGCTGCCTAATATCCTTCACTGAGATTGAAAGTGCCTTTTTAATCTTTTTGATGGCCTTATCAAGGTCGTACCTGGACATCTTAAATGAATCTGTGTAGCCAGAACTGCCCAAGATCTGGTCGTCATAGGATTGGGGACCTCCTAGTAACTTAAGACCTCTGGTTGGGAAACACTTGGACAGTTTTTGTGGGAATACACTTCTCTACATATTTTCTTATGATGTTGGTATGCTGTGTCGTATTCGTTCAGGTCCATTGCCGAATCCTTGAACATCGCCCAGTCTACCTATTCCAAGCAATCCCGGAGTTGTTCCTCTGCCTTCCTTGACCAGCTCTGTGCAGTCCTCAGTGCTGGGGCTGCGCTCGTTAGTCACTGCCTGTCCACAGGAAGAAGGCAGATAGATGGTCGGATTTCTCAAAGTCGTCTTCTTCTTGCGTATGGCGTGCACAGCCTAAAGTTGTACGACAACTTGTTCTATTTGATCTTATTTGATTGTGCACGCCAGGTTGATTGCATTCGTCGAAATAGGGCGGACCACATGAAGGTTGCAATCTCCCACCCCATTTCTCAAAGTGAGGACAAGGGATGGAGCAATAGGCATCTTTGACAGTGAAATAACAGTGGTTGAGGATGTTTGATCCTGTGGTGCTGCAGGACAAGTGCTGGTGATAGTTTGGAAGTGATTTCTTGAAGCTGGCCTTGTTGAAGACCCCAGCTATGCTAGGAAAGGTGTCCGGTTATGCCGTCTGGTTTTGTTGACCATGGCATGCAGCTCCTCCAGAGCTAGACATATGTCTGCATGGGGTGGGATGTAGCTACATCCAGAATTATCTACAATTTATTGCAGTCTTGGGAAGACCTATTCCCAAACCAAGCTGTAATGCTACCCTACAGTATGCGGCAGAATAAGAGTTTAAAGGCGATATAAGGGGGAAGATATTTTCACCCATGAAGTGGGAAGTGCCTAAAATGCACTAACAGGGATAGAAGCTGATTTGATAATACCATTTAAGAGTCTTTTAGATAGGCACATGTATATGTAGGGAATGGAGGGATATGGATCATGTGTAGACTGAAGTGATTAGTTTAATTGGCATCTTGCCTGGCACTGACATTGTGGGGCAAAGGCCTGGTCCTCTGCTATACTGTTCTGTGTTCTATGTAAGTATATTTCAAGGATCTTGGCCTTGGATAGAACCCTATCTGCAACTGCTTCTGGTCTTCCTGACTGACAGGCATCAGCCTGTTAGAATTGGTTATAATATTTCTTCCATCCTGACTGTCACCACTGTCCGCTCAGGCTTATGTGCTGAGTCCCTTGCTCTACTCCCTCATATGTCTAGCAACCTAACCGGTTCTTTTGTACTGATGCAGTGATCAAGAAAGTGCATTTATTTATTTCATATTCATCTGAGAAGATTCAAAATGTCCATAAGGATTCTCTCGATCTTCGAGAGATGCAGTGAGGAAAGTAGTATGACAGGATTCATCTCAGTCTGGCATGACCACTAGCCTGCACTTGACCATTCAACATTTTTAAAGATAGACACAAAATGCTGGAGTAACTCAGCGGGATAGGCAGCATCTCTGGATTGAAGGAATGGATGAAGCTTCGGGACGAGACCCTTCTTTAGACTAATTCTTACTTCTTGTGAGAAATACATTTCAGATGTATTAGCAGAATCTTAACCAGTACACCTCTTAAACATTGAAATATTTTTCTTTTATCATGCAAAAAAAGATAAGTAAAGATATGTTACAATGCTGTATATGCTGGTTGAAAGAATTCATACGATAGCCAAGTCCCTTCCTATTAACTTCAGTGGTCACCATTGACTGGAAGCTCAACTGAACATACCATACAAATAATGTGGCTGAGTATCTTGCAGTGAATGGCTGACCCACTGGTTTCCCCAAAGCCTTTCCTTCATCCATAAATCAAAAGTCAGTAAAGTGATGAAATACTTTCTAATTACCTGGATGAATGAGGCTTCAACAACTCTCAAAGCACGGGGTGGGAGATTGCAACCTTCACGTGGTCCACCCTGTTTCGACGAATACAATCAACCTGGCATGCACAATCAAGTAAGATCAAATAGAACAAGTTGTCCTGCAACTTTAGGCTGTGCACGCAAGAAGAAGAAGAACTCTCAAAGCACGACACCATCCCGGAGAAAACAGTGCACTTTATTGGTACCTAGTCAACCAGCCTAAAAGTTCATACTTCTAGTTGGACTGCACTGTGATTGCAGTCTGTAGCACCAACAAAATGTACTGTAGTTACTCACCCAGAGTACTCCAACAGCACCTCCCAAACCTGCAATCTTTTCATCAACACAAATAAGTGCAGAAGCTGCAAGAGAGCATCCTCATCTGCAGGTTAGCTTCCAAGTCACATATGATCCTAACCTGCATATACGTTCTTCATCCTTGATCTTTGCTGGATCTAAATCCTACAAACCTTTACCCATCTGTGAGAATTTCTTTATCCGGCCTTCAGCAATTCAGGAAGAACGCCTTCCCGACCACCTTCTCATGGACGATTAGGGATGGGAAATAAATGCTCGTCATGACAGTAATATTCAGATGCTCCCAAAAAAATGAATACAAAATATAAATGAGTTTGGGCAGAAACTTAAGCAATTAGTTTATTTCTGAAAACTGCTGCAATTTTAATAGTGTCTATACAAGTTTGTCCACAAGCAAACTCTATGCATATATCTCTAATTAATGATCTGCATTACTAACATAAAACCTAAAATGTTTGTGAATAGTAGTGCAGATAAAGATTTATTCTCAATTATTAAATCCTATGCATATTTCTTCAACTGCCAAGAAGTTAATAATGTATCCAATTAAAATCTCATCAGCATTATTTTGAGGACTATTTTCAAAGATGACAAATCAATGCAATCACAATGTTGGTCTATCTGGGATTCTACATGTCATTGAGGTGACCCCAAACATATCTAATCTCATTAATAACAACCCTTTATTGATGTAATTCCAAAAGATTATCTGTCCCATAATTCAATGAAAGGTGCCTTTGCATTGATTTATCAACAACAAGTCAGAAACCAATTTAAATAAAATATGTTCAGAGATTTGGACTATTTTGATGACTCAGTTTTGTCAGTCATTGAGTTGGAGGAAGAGAGAGGTGTGTGATGCACAGCAAACATTTTGTTTATTCAGAAATCAGAATCTGGAGGAGTAAATATAAACTATGACAACCTCTACCAATTAAAATAGGATAAATTATCCAGAAAATGCAATGTGTAGATACATATACATTATGTGCGTAAGGTCATTTAAGTTAAGTTAATTATAGCACTGAGATCACCAGGCCTAATTGTCCATTGACTTACTTGATCACCTCTACTGTGGTTTCCGATAGCATTGTAAATAAATGCAGTCAAATATATCAGGCAACCTTCATTACATGTTTTGGTCAAATCCTGAAATGATTCCATTGGCATGGTTGTATATACTTGTTAAGTATTCCTGGTTAACTGTTAGAAAATCATATACTATATCACAAATAATGCTCTACAACTGTCTCCTGCATCCAGTGTCAAATGGATGAGGCTACGTTTCGCAAGAGGAGTCATATCTAGACCAAAATTGCCTCTTCAGGAAGATGTAAACTATTATGAAAAATGGCAGGCGGGTTTTCTAGTTGTCTTGCCTTATCCTTGTATATCAATTAACATGACTATAACAACAATTAATTTCATTAATCTTTGCGGGAACTCATACAAATTGGCTGTCACGTTTATCTACATCACAACAGCGAGTACAATAATTAATGCATTGGTTTTGAAAGATTTGGAGGCATTCACAGTATTAAAAAGCAAAATATAAACACCCCTTGGTTTTCATGGGTCATTTTTAAAATCTTTCTTAAATAATGAACCACTTGAGCACCCCTCCAACGATAGGAATCAACACAGACTTCAATAAAGCATATGACTGAACATATGACCTTGTGTCTCACACGCAACCTCTTCATTTCCACGATTACTCCAGGGTAAATAGCAGCAACTAATCAATCTTAAACTGATTAATCCTACCCAACATTTCCGCAGTTACATTTAATGGATCAGCTTTAGTTACATCTCCACCCTATGACATTAGGACTGTGGTATCATCTTCAAAAATAAAATGGGATACAATCTCTAGGTGGTTTATCAGCAATATCTTATCCCGACCCTACCTTGATACGTTATTTAAAATAACTTTTTTTTAAATAGTCCCTTGCTGTTGAAATAACTGGAAAAAAAATCTGTTATTACCACTGCCATTTCCCAGAATCCTTTCTTATTCCAATGCCACTTATTGCATATTTTATTCATGTGAAAAGAACTAAGGCATCAGCAGAAAACAATGCTCAAATTAGTAATTGAAGCTCCAGGCAAGCTCTTCAAATTAAACCCCAGACAAGGGAGTTGTCCTCTGGAAAACAAAACCCATGTTATACAGGTTTATAATACTGTGTAAGCAGATTATTGAGCAACACAAAAATCCACTGGATATTTTGGTGGGGGGGGGGGGGGGGTTACACATTGATCTTTGTTCAGATATATACTTTAAAACGCTGAACAAATCATTATGGCAACTCAGTCTAAGTTCACAGCATATTTGCATAATTTAATCAGTTTCTCATTTTTCTTACTTGCTGTTTTGGAGAACATAGCTTTGAAAAAGTGAAGTAATTTGTTTTTTTAAGCATCGTTATTTTTCATTTGTACCCATTTATTAAGCAGTTGTTGATTTGCTTATCATTACATTTAAACTCTGATCCTAACAAAGGACAAAATAAAATGGGCAAAAACTAATTCCAGACCTTTATCTGAACATATTTGCTTATTACACTTTCTGGTGTTTTAAATACAAAAGCAATATCACACTGATTTACTGCAAATAGAATAGATTTAAAAGGTTCAGCTCATTGTCTACATAATTAAAAAAAGACCAGCAATCAAATCCAGTGTTGCATTAATTAATATAAGAGGATTTTGGTTCAGAAGATCACAAAAAGTTCAAACAAAAGTTAATAGCAAACTAGCTAACTTATTGATTAAATGAACTCTATTTACTAATAATTTTAATTGGGTAATGATTTGTAATCGATTTTATTTCGGAGACACGTGAGTGACTACGTGAAGAAGCCCCGCCAGGCGCATGCGTGTCATTACATCGCCGCATGTCGCACTGACGAGCTGGAGAGCGCAGCTCCACCAGTGGTAAGTAGAAACTTCGCAGGTAAGTGAGCTTTTACAAACTTTACTGCGAGTATTTAAGCTCCATAAATCTGGCTCGTGAGTCAGTAGGAGCTAGTGGTCATGGAAAGCGTGGGTAAAAAGTCTGTTCGCAATAAGTCGTGCAGCGATGCAACTCCATCTCAGCGATCGATTTGGGAGATAAGTGTGGTAACGCCAGTTCCAATACTGGCGGCCATTCCCCCAGTGATTGAACAGCCTCCAGCTGCTCCAGTGTTGCAGGGCACTGAGGCCACGACAATAGAGAAGAAAACAAAAAGAAAGTCTGTTAGACCCGTGGTTTCTGACGGGTCTGATGATGAAGAGGACTCCTCTCCACATCGGAAGAAAATATGGGGAAGGATTGTTCAAATGGAGCAAATGCTCCACACCCTCATCAGCCAGGGGTCCAAGGCCCCAGTGATTCCCCAGGCAACCTCGCAAAGAGTTCCATATACAGAATATGGTGCCTGTCCACAATGGGAATCTTTCTCTCCAGCACCTTGTTTGGGTCTGGATGAGATCTCCCTTGAGCAGGACTCGGGAGTGCCAGAGCAGGAGGAGGCTGACCCTGAAGCTGGTGTCCCTGCTTATGTGCACACACCAGAGCACATGAGCCATGCTCCAGGTGTCCCGGATATAGCGCGAAACTTCGCTATACCGGAAGGGACTGGTGAGGCTATGGATGATAATCTAGCTGCCAATGTCAACTACTTGGCTTCTCACCAGCTCCAGGAGACCATCATGACAGAAACAACAGCCCGATACAAAACACCTGTCAATTGTGCTTCACTCAGGGTGCCCACCATAAACTCGGCAATATGGGCATGCATGAGTGCAGGAAATGCGCTTTCAGCGTGTCCTCAAACTGGTGGCAGCAGGCATTACTGCATTCGGGAAGATGGTCAAAGGGTCACCGATGTCAAAGACCCAACAAGATATGCTAGCATTATATTGCAATGCCTACTTCGAGGTGAACTGTATGAGGAAAATCGTCATTCGGCCAAACTTAAATCCGAAGTTCGCAGGCCTGTGTAAGGCTAGCAATATTCAAGCACCGGATTACTTATTCGGCGAAGACCTCCCCAAGCAAATGAAGGACATTGACAAGGAGGCAAAGACAATTGGGCTTATAAAACCCTTCATCCCTGTTCCAAGGCGGCATATAAACAGCCAGGTGGAATACGCAGGGGGTCGGATCCTGCAGGCCCCAGCAGAGGGAGGTTGACAGGGCGAAGGTATTACTCACCAGTACAGCCCAACAACAACCCCAATATCGGGAGAAGGAGACCTTCCAAGCTGGGTGTCGAGGTACTGGACCTTCATTCCATCACAGATAAAAATTCTGGGGTACAACCTCTGGTTGGGGGTAGATAGCAATTGTTTTATGATGAATGGTGCTGCATAACATTTGATCGGTTTATACTAGATACTGTGTCAGGCTCTACAATAGAGTTTATGGGAGGAGTTGATCCACCTGTACAGCATATGCCTAATAGATTCTTGGTGTTTGCTGCACCAGAAACTCGGCAGGTAAAAGAAGAAATTAAAAATGTGTTCCAGA
This sequence comes from Okamejei kenojei, assembly GCA_035221665.1. Classification (NCBI taxonomy): domain Eukaryota; kingdom Metazoa; phylum Chordata; class Chondrichthyes; order Rajiformes; family Rajidae; genus Okamejei; species Okamejei kenojei. The sequence goes on from CM069132.1 coordinate 41,192,642, forward strand.
AAGGGGTGATTGAGAGGACGGTTAACCATTCTCAACAATTTGTGTCCAATATATTCCCCAGACCGAAAAAAGATGGGGGTTGTAGAGTAATTCTCAACCTCACCCACTTAAATTCCTATCTTCAGTATAGGCATTTTAAAATGGACATCTTCGATACTGCAAAACAGCTGTTATCACAAGGCTCCTATATGGTGACTATAGATCTAAAAGATGCACATTATTCAGTACCAATTCATCATCATTATCGCAGATACTTGAAATTTGGTTGGATGGGACAGCTGTGGCAATTTAAAGCATTGCCTAATGGGTTAACTTCAGCTGTTCACAAAATTATTGAAACCAGTGCTGGCGCTACTGAGGGCCCAGAATCACATTGTAATGGCTTATCGAGATGATATTTTAATCATAAGCAACACTCAGGAAACAGCTGAAGAATCGGTTTCAGCAACCACACACCTGTTTGAAAGGTTAGGGTTTCTGATCCATCGAACAAAATCTAAGTTACAGCCATCCCAAACAATTGATTATTTGAGTTTTTTCATTAATTCAGTTAATATATCAGTAACTTTGCCAACAGCCAAGGCTGTGGATATCAGGAATGCCTGTATTTGTCTCGCTGAGAAACCATATCCCTCCATCCGAGAAGTAGCCAGGGTTATTGGTAAATTGGTAGCAGCTTTTCCTGCTGTAGAGTTTGGACCTCTGCATTATCAAAGTCTGCAACGAGCCAGAGAACAAGCACTAAAAGAGCATGCAGGCATTTTGATAGGTGCATGCAGTTACCAACCAGAGCCTTAGCTGAATTGCAATGGTGGATTATCAATGTTGCACAAACTATGAAAAATATTTTGGTTCAGCAACCCTCAGTGGTTTTACAGGCTGATGTGAGCATTCTGGGATGGGGAGCTACGGACAGCATTAGCGGTGGATGCATTCTCGCTACATTGGGGACGTACATTCTTCTATGCTTTCCCCCCATTCGGTCTGAATAGGCAATGTCTCACCAAAATAAAGCAGGACTCCGCCACAGGCGTTTTGGTGGTTCCAGACTGGCCTACACAGCCATGGTTCCCATTGGTGCTCAGAATGATGACTCAGCCATTCATGACAATCCCCAGCTGCAGTAATCTGTTGGTGTATCCAGTAACAGGAGAAAGTCATCCGTTACATGACCGTATTAATTTGTTGATCTGCAGGTTCTGATTAGACCGTTCCAAGGCCTTGGACTGTCGGTTAGGACCATGGATGTGATAACTGCAGCTTGGAGAGATATCACTAAAAAACAATATGTGTCTCATATAAAGAAATGGGAGATGTTTTGTGTACAGTCAGATATATCATATCACACTGCAAACATACCGGATGTATTGGAGTATTTTTGCTATGTTGCATTTTGATCAGCACTTGAGTTATAGTGCCATTAATAGTGCTCGGAGTGCTTTGTCCTCCTATTTAGTACATTTTTCAGAATGACAATCTATCGGGTCTCATTCGTTAGTATCCCGATTCATGAGAGGAATTTTTAATAAAAATCCTCCTAAGCCAAGATATAGAGAAATCTGCGATGTCAGTATAGTTCTCACACTGCTTCAGCAATGGGCTCCAATTACGTCACTGTCTTTTCAGAAGTTAATACTTAAAGTGGTTATGCTCATGGCGCTAGTACCAGCACAACGAGTACAAACATTGCAAATGTTACGACTAGATTGTATGCATTTGTCTGTAGATAAAATTACTTTTTATGTCTATGATCTAATCAAGCAAAGCAGGCCAGGAATGGCTGGAACCAAAGTCATCTTTAAAGCATACCCTGTTGACCAAGCGTTATGTGTAGGAAAGCATCTGAGTCAATATATTGAGGTAACTAAGAGTCTCAGAGGTTCTGAGACAGCAATGCTCATTACCCACAAAAAAAGTATAAAAAGGTGTCAGTAAAAACTATTTCTAGATGGTTAAAACGTGCTAAAATCTCACTCCACCAGGGTGACATCAACGTCCGCGGCAAAGGCGCAGGACGTGCCGCTAGACCAAATCCTCGGGGCCGAAGGATGGTCTAAAGAATTGACATTCTCTAAGTTTTATGACAAACCTGTTCTGACAGTGCCAGGGTTTGGACAGGCTGTGTTGGGTTCCGTTTAATTTGGTTTGCTTTGTTTCATATCATTTTATTTGTAATTTCCCCCTGGGATAGAGGGGTTATTACTGTCTTTTGTTATTATTGTTATTAAAATAGTTATTGAATAGTTCGAAGCAATGTTCAATATATTATTTATTCACTACTATGTCAACTGAAGCAGTGTGTCATATGTAGTGGATTCAACGGCATGAAATCACAGAGCTTTAAAATCTTCACAAAGTCACTCACGTGACTCCGAAGTAAAATAGTAAGATTAAATGAGAATTTACCAGTTCGAAGTTTGATCCTTATTTTATGAGGAGTTACGATGAGGGATTACGTGCCCTCCGCTCCTAGCCCTCATAATCAAAAGGATCATCTGGTAGTTCTAGTCTTCTCAAAGCCTTACTATGTTACTTCGGCTATTGTTTCTGTGTTTTCACGCCGCTGCTTTGAAGTATGACACACATGCGCCTGGCGGGGCTTCTTCACATAATCCCTCATCGTAGCACCTCATAAAATAAGGATCAAACATCGAACTGGTTTTTGTTTAATTTTACTATTATTCAACATAAGTCTAATGGGTTCCGTTCTTACTGATTCATTGTTGCATTTCAAAGAGAGCATGGTGATGTGCTCAACATAGCAAGGAACTATATAGCAAGAAACTGCGGATGCTGGTTTCCACTGAAGATAGATGCAAAATGCTGGAGTAACACAGCGGGCAGACAGCATCGCTGGAGAAAAGGAATAGGTTACGTTATGGGTTGAGACCCTTCTTCAGACAAGGAACTATTCATTGATTGCAGAAAATGGTAATCAGGAGACAACATGCCACGCTATATATATATTCTCTTATATATATATTTAAAGTACATTTTTACAGGTACATGGATAGGGATGGTTTATAAGCTTATAAGTGATAGGAGCAGAATTAGGCCATTTGGACCAACAAGTCCACTCCACCATTACACCATGGCTGATCTATCGTCCCCTCTCACCCCCATTCTCCTGCCTTCTCCCCATAACCCCTGACACCCGTTTAGAGGGGTACAGGTCAAATGGGACCAGCTTAGATGAGCATCTTGGTCCATGTGAACGAGTTGGGCCACAGGGTTGCTTTCTGTGCTGTTTGCCTCTATGACTACAATGATTATACAGATTGTAAATGAATATGCATAGATACAATAGCTACTTTGGTAACATCTTAACAATTGACTATACCAAAATATTCTTTGAATTAATTTGAACTTGAGCTTGGAGCTAGATTCTGTAAAAAATAAATTGTATTATCTATTATTTTGCACTCTTAATTGGATATCACACACTCTCCTGTTTATGCCATGTGACCAATTTTGTTATTCAAATAATCACCCTGCAATCATCATCATATTTATGTCTAAATTTTATTATTTTGTTACGAGGAAGAGATGTTAGTTGGAAATTTTACATTGGACACGTAACCAAATATAATATCACATGCACTTTGAACAACTCTTTAAAACAACCCTTCTCTGAACAACCCTTCTCTGTGTGAAAACATTTTTCACACAGAGAAGGGTGAGTCTCTGGAATTCTCTGCCACAGAAGGTAGTTGAGGCCAGTTCATTGGCTATATTTAAGAGGGAGTTAGATGTGGCCCTTGTGGCTAAAGGAATCAGGGGGTATCGAGAGAAGGCATACTGAGTTGGATGATCAGCCATGATCATATTGAATGGCGGTGCAGGCTCTAAGGGCCGAATGGCCGTCTCCTGCACCTATTTTCTATGTTTCTATGTTTACCCTGTTTCCCTAACTGTGTTGTTAGTACCAATATAGGTTAAAACCTCTGGCTGGGTCAACCTCACTTTTCAGAATGTTCTGAGACATGTTTGACCCTGGCATTTGGAAGGCACCATCCTGGAGTCTCACTTATGGCCACATAAATGCCTGTCTATTCCCCGGACTTTTCCCTTATCACTACTGCTCATCTAGACACTGTTCTTCCCTGCTGTACACAAAACATAATTCTACCAACTTGGCTGCTGCCACTTTATTCGATAAGGCTATCCCCTCCCCTCCCCTCCCGTCCCCCAATAGTATCCAAGGGAATATACCTGGGGGAAGGAAAGGGGAAGGGATTAGACACAGTGGATCATGCACTGTCTGACTGCCTTTCCTCACGGTCATCCAGATACCGCTTTGCTGAAGATAGACACAAAATGCTGGAGTAACTCAGCGGGACAGGCAGCATCTCCGGAGAGAAGGAATGGGTGACGTTTCAGGTTGAGACCCTTCTTCAGACAGGTAACATTTTGCAAAATTTGCAGTGTGAACACCATCCGGAAATTCCTATTGACAATATTTTCCACCTCCCGGATGCTTTTCACTGTAACTCCAACCGATCTATGCAGTCAAACGAGCTGCAGCTGGACACACTTCCTGCTAACATAGTCATCAGAGACACTTGACCTCCCTGATCTCCCACATCTCACAGGAGGAGCACACCACTTTGCTGACTGCCATTACTAATCCTTCTGACTACTAATGTCAATAAAAAGGAATGACCTTATCTTGTTGGAGAGTGCTTCAATAACATGTACTGAAACAGAGTAACAGTGCCATTTCACAGTAAAAACCAACAACACTTTTCAATAATGGTTGCTTTAGATGATTCTGACATATCGATGCTTTGATAAAAACTACATTACACAACACTGTTTAAAAATTTCAAAATAGAGAAGGGGCATTTTCAGACTAGAGTGTTTTCCTTCAGACCATTTAAAATATTGAAGTGGTAAATGTGAAAATAATTCTGTTGTTAATGCAGGATTATATCTTTGAACTAAGCGATTAATCAAAACATTGTAAAATTGTTTGACAGCAGTAACAAAATGTTATATAACATGGTATTGTTTAAATTTATAAATGTGTACATTGCTAGTTTAAATCAATGGCAGGGCTTGAAAGCCATCACCAAGAGGCAGCTCAAATGTCAGCGAAGCATCACTCCCTGACGAGCTCAATGCGTTCTATGCACGCTTTGATAGGGAGATGGTATTTCAGTCACAGTCACAGAGACCGACGTCAGAAGATACTTCAGGGGGGTGAACCCTCGGAAAGCACCTGGACCTGATGATCTATCCAGTCGTGTTCTAAAAACCTGTGAGGACCAACTGACTGGAGGTTTTATGGACATTTTCAACCTCTCACTTCTGAGGTCTGAGGTTCCCACCTGCATTAAAAGAGCATCAATGATACTGGTGCCCTAGGAGAGCAAGGTGACGTGCCTCAATGACTATCGGCCAGTGGCACTAACGTCTGTGATGATGAAGTGCTTTGAGACGTTGATTAAGACGCATATCAACTCCTACCTCGACAAGAACCTCGACCCATTGCAGTTCGCTTACCGCCACAACAGGTCAACGGTTGCGAATGATGATCTCACTGGCTCTGCACTCCGCCCTGGACCACTTGGACGACTAAAACTCATATGTCAGGCTGTTATTCATCGACGACAGCTCGGCGTTTAATACCATCATCCCCTCCAAGCTGGTTACCAAGCTCTCAGATCTGGGTCTCTACGCATCCCTCTGCAAATGGATCCTCGACTTCATCCACAGACCACAGTCTGTCCATATTGGTGGAAATGGGTCATCCTCATTAACAATCGGCATGGGAACACTTCAAGGCTGCGTGCTCAGCCCCCTGCTGTACTCACTCAATACTCATGACTGCGTAGCCGGACATAGTGTGAACTCCATCATCAGGTTTGCCGATGACACCGCTGTTGTGGGATGAATCACTGATGGTGATGAGTCAGAGTATAGAAGTGAGATTGAGCAATTGACCAAATGGTGCCAGCACAATAACCAGGCTTTCAACACCAGCAAAACCAAGGAACTGATTGTGGACTTTGGAAAGGGTAGGATAGGGACCCACAATCCCGTTTATATCAAGAGGACGATGGTGGAAAGGTTCATGAACTTCAAATTCCTGCGCGTGCATATTTCGGAAGATCTTTTCTGGTCCCAGCAAACTGATGCAATCATAATGAAGGCACATCAGCGCCTCTATTTCCTGAGAGGATTACAGAGAGTCGGTGTGTCAAGGAGGACTCTCTCGAACTTCTACGGGTGCACAGTAGAGAGCATACTGACTGGTTGCATCGTGGCTTGGTTCGGTAACTTGAACGTCCAGGAGCGGAAAAGATTGCAGAAAGTTGTGACCACTGCCCAGTCCATCACCGGCTCTGACCTCCCCACCATCGATGGGATCTTTCACAGTCGCTGCCTCAAAATGGCTACCGCATCATCAAAGACCCACACCATCCTGGCCACACACTCATCTCACCGTTGCCATCAGGAAGAAGGTACAGGAGCTTGAAATCTGGAACATCCAGATTCAGGATCAACTTCTTCCCCACAGCCATCAGGCTATTAAACTCGCCATCAAACAAACTCTGAACAATAACAGCCTATAGCATTTTATCTTTTTCATAACAAGAGGATTTCAGTGTAGGAGTAAAGAGGTTCTTCTGCAGTTGCATAGTGTTCGGGTGAGACCACATCTGGAGTATTGTGTACAGTTTTGGTCTCCTAATTTGATGCAAAGGACATCCTTGTGATTGAGGCAGTGCAGCATAGGTTCACAAGATTGATCCCTGGGATGGCGGGACTGTCATATGAGGAAAGATTGAAAAGACTAGGCTTGTATTCACTGGAGTTTAAAAGGATGAGGGGGATCTTATAGAAACATATAAAATTATAAAACGGACTGGACAAGCTAGATGCAGGAAAAATGTTCCCAATGTTGGGCGAGTCCAGAACCAGGGGCCAGTCTTAGAATAAAGGGGAGGCCATTTAAGACTGAGGTGAGAAAAAACTTTTTCACCCAGACAGTTGTGAATTTATGGAATTCCCTGCCACAGAGCGCAGTGGAGGCCAAATCACTGGATGGATTTAAGAGAGAGTTAGATAGAGCTCTAGGGGCTAGTGGAGTCAAGAGATATGGGGAGAAGGCACGGGTTATTGATAGCGGACGATCAGCTATGATCACAATGAATGGCGGTGCTGGCTCAAAGGGCCAAATAGCCTCCTCCTGCACCTACTTTCTATGTTTCTATCTGTTTATTTATTGTGTATATATATATATGGTTTATGGCATATAGACACACTGAACTTTTATCTCCTGTTCCGTATTATGTTTACATATTCTGTTGTGTTGCAACAAGCAATAAGAATTTCATTGTCCTCTCTTGACTCTTGACTAGATAGACACAAAATGCTGGAGTAACTCAGCGGGACTGGCAGCATCTCTGGAGAGATGGAACGGGGGACGTTTCAGGTCGAGAAGAAGGGTCTCGACTCGAAATGTCACCTATTCCTTCTCTCCAGAGATGCTGCCTGCCTCGCAGATATACTACAGCATTTATGTTTAATTTATAAATGTATTATTCATTTATGAAGATGATTTATTTTACATTGGCTTTAATTACTGCATCGTAGGCAAGCATGTCCTCTGATTCTTAATTGGGGATGAAGGTATGGTTCAATTGATACAAGGTGAGTTGGGTTTGCAGTTACCATTTTCCACCAAGTTTTTTCTTCATTGCCAGTGTGAGCAGAAAAAGCTTGTACAGGTTATATCCTCCCTTCTTTTTCCTTCTCTGCTTCCTCCTGATACTCTTGCTCCTCAGGTGAGTGCTGTATACCTGTGTAAAGGTGATGGTTGCAGCATGCAATAGAACAAATCGTAAACCATGTAGTGTCACACACTACTAGACTATAAGTGCAGCCCAAGTAGTAAAAGTGTGGAATTCATTGCCATAAAAGGCTGTCAGTTGATATTTTTAAGGCAGCGATAGATTCTTGATTAGTATGGGTGTCAGGGGTAATGGGGAAAAGGCAGGAGAATTGGGTTAGGAGGGAGAGATCGAACAGCCATGATTCACTGGCGGAGAGGATTGATGGGCCGAATGGCCTAATTCTGCTAATAACACCTATGAACTTATGAAATGTTGTTTCAGTAAGCCAATCGTCTGCTATTCCACATTCCATGTTGTTATACAGCTTTAATTGTATAAATGTCATTTGTGTGTCTGTCGGTTACACACCAGATTCATGAGCCATGTCCAAAGCAGATACCCTTTATTTCACTGAAACTACCCATTGGCTTGTCGGGTGTTTGAAATCAGTTGCCAGAACAGACATTCATAGGATAAAGACATCATGACTGTTGCCAGGATACTGGGCATTGATCTGCATGATTTGTTCACACAACAGCTGAAGGTTAAGGGAGTGGGACACCTTTTGGTTCCAGTGTTGGCACGTGGTTCCTTTAATGCAATCTGCATAGTATCCACGGAAATCTGCCAGCCTCACAAAGCTGTATGCTCTCTCCCCCTGCTGGGCTTTGGCATCAGGAAATTAAATGTACTGTAATTAGTTCCTTCAATAGTGGGATATAATAGTATAATAGTATAGTATATAATAGTATAGTTCCTATAATAGTATACTGAGAAAAGAGCCAAAAAAATCCAGCTTCAGAGTGAATGTAGTCGGACAAATGGAACTTCATTTTCCGGGTAACATTGGAAGCACGGACAATACGGGTCATGCTCTGCTCTGAAGTTCCACTTTTGATTGTACTGTCCATACTGGCATGTGTAAATGTGGTGTTTTCTGAGAAGATTCAGGTGAGGAATTGTTCCCTGGTATCCGGGGAAGACCTCTTCAGCTTCTTACACCTATATCTACATGCAATATTTAGTTTAGTTTAATGTTACAGCACGGAAATAGACTCTTCGGCCCACCGAAACCACGCCGACCAGCGATCCCCAGACACTAGCACTACCTTACATACTAGGGACAATTTACAACCTTTGCTGCACCCAATTAATCTGGAAATCTGTATGTCTTTGGAGTGTGGGAGGAAACCGGAGCACCTGAAGAAAACCCAAGTTTTCATAGGGAGAACATACAAACTCCGTACAGGCAGCACCTGTAGTCAGGATCGAAACAGGGTCTCTGGGGCTGTAAGACAGCAACTCTACCACTGCGCCACCATGCTGCCCGCTGTATGCCCTCTGCCATATTTCCATTGGGAAATGCTGACTATGACTAGCAGCAACTAGAGAAGCCCTGCAGGCAGAAAAAAAACCCTCAACAATTGCCATATCTTCCTTGTAGATATTTGCAACTTAAAACAAGGATATTTAAAAAATATATATAAAAATACTATTCGAAGAAATCAACCATAAACTAACATGCAAATGGTTGATTATTCCTTTAAATAATTCTCATTCCTTCTATTTAAGTTCTGTTCAACTGTTTGTGGTTAAGACAAGAATACTGAGGTGTAATATTGGCAGAGTAGGCATCCAATTAGCAATGCCCATTGACTGGCATAATAATCTGTTTGATCTGGATTTTCCAGTTGATGTTAGCAAGCTTGCTAATGTTTTCTGAATGTAGCATCAAACAATGTTTTATGCATCAGCCCATATTTTGGTCTCTGAGCAGTATGTACATTGCCCACACAACGGGGTCTGCTGAACCCAATACGAGAGCAGAATGTTATTTTATGCAATTTTGCAACATTAGAACTTTATTTCATAAATATTTATTTAAATTGCTTCAGATAAAAAAACATTAATTCAAGAACTAAACAGTACCAATCCAATGAGATTTAACATTTTCTGTATGTGAATAATTTAACATGATTAAACTTCAAAAGTTTCACTTAGCTGAGTGAAAACCTGGAGTTTTGGGTGAACAAAAGTTTTGTTCAATCCAGTCACTCCCTTCAAATACCAATCTGTTTTTCAGTGGCAAAGCAACTCTTTTCCTCAACTGAAGCTCACCACTTCCACTACAAAAACCAAAATGTCCACAGTGAGCTCTGTCCAAGCTACGTTTTTCCACAGCTTGATGCTGTGCTTTTCCCTGAAAAAAAGGCAGCTTAAACCACACTGGGAAAGAAATTAGACTGTGAGTCATCAATGTTTCCTTATTAGTTTCACCAAGACCGGCATTCCTTTTTGTTGACTGAAATCCTATAAAGCCTCAGGGAATCTTTTCTAGCTCATGTAACAGTTGTACCCCCACTGTGCAAAGTGCCTTATGCTTTTCTCTTGAAAAAGCACTCCAACAACCTGAAGCGTTCAACCACTGCCATTTTCCTATGGTGCCACAAAAGCTTTATATGCTTTTTTAAATGCATGTGAATTTTCAATAAACAAAGTTGTATCGCCGAAATATCAGAAGGGTAGGTGGACTCAACTTGCAGAATGTGTTGCTACATTCTTTCATATGAAACTATGCATTGCCAAATTCTATTTAGTGTGTTCACTAATCAATATTGTTTATAATTTTTGTTCTTGATCCAAATATTTTTTGTTTAACTTGTTAAATAAAAAAAATCTGTTCGATAATTGTGCTTGAGAGATAAATTTCAAATCAAAATGAAAAGCCAAATTAAATGGAAAAATCTAAAACAGATTAAAAATAAATTTACTGTATTGACGATAGGCGAATGAGCCAGTCATCAACCTAAGCAAGATTACAGTTCAGTTTTATAGATGATTTCACCAAGACACCAACGAGTCTAGACGAAGGACCAGGATACATATTCCAAAACTACATTGTTAATATTCACAATTACTTATTGGATGTGGATAAATATTTAAATGGAGAGCATGGTACATGCACTAAATCCTTTGAACCCAAATGGCTAAATATGAAAAACATATTTTCTTCCCATGGAAAAAAAGATCTTGGCAGCAATATGGGATACGAATATGCATGCTGGTAATTGGATTTAAAGGATTCATCACTGTCGTTGTGACTAAAGTTAAATATAGGAGTTAATTCTGGAAACCATAGCATATACTGTACATTATATCAGCCTGGTCAATCTATAAATACACCAGGATAATATTTACTATAGACCATAAAATAATGCAATTGATTAACTAACAGTTTTCATTCATGTGACTATAGGTTCATAGCATCATAAAATCAAAAGAGGCCCTTTGGTCCACTGAATTGGTGCTGGCATCTAGTGGGTCAATCATATCGATCCCATTGCCCTCTCCACAGCCATGAAAATTATTTACCCAAAATCCCACTTTAATTCCCTTTTGAAAATTTGGTTGAATTTTATTCCCAGGCCAAGGCCACCAACGTCAACTTCACCGCCGATCCCTACCTACACTCAAACATCCCGCGGGCCGCGATCATTGACTCCACCAATTCCCGTGTGTCCCGTGCACATCAGTAGGCCAGAGCCACCAACTCAGCTGATTTCCAGGGTCAGCTCCGGACCACGATCTTCTACGCTGTTGACTCCAGTAACACCATGTGGAGTCATTGTCCTGGGTCCTACTTCTCCCCCCGTCCAACAGGGAACCTCAATGATGGTACCATTGGTTCCAGCTGCTCTTCCCACACTTTAAATCACGCTACCTCTACTAATCCCTACACGTCCACCACTCCTCACACCCCCCACCTTTCTGAACCCCCATCATCCCGCCGTAGTACTTCGCCCGAGCCTCCTTCCACCCCTCTGCCGACCTCTGACCCCAGCCCTCACCCCTGTCATGTTTTCACCATCTCTTTTGACCTTCTTTCCGATACAGAAGTCAGTGTCCCTCCGGCTCCACTTCAACGAATGTCGGGCCCGCCATGATGCTGAGCGTTTCTTCCATCACCTCCAATTCTGCGACTTTTTCTATGGGAATGAGTTCTAACTGCCCAGCGATGACCCCTTCTCCCATCTCCAACATTCCTCGAGCTCTTGGACTCCTCCTGTCAGCCAGATAGGGCTTTATACAGCACGGCCCGAGCTAACCTGAAGAGAGGCATCAGAGAGGCCAAGTCAGACTACAGGAGGGAGATAGAGGACCACCTGGACAGTAACAACAGCAGGCAGATGTGGCAGGGGATCCAGTTTCTCACCAACTATAAACTTTGGAGCTGCTGAAGGTGACGCCTCGTTGGCAGGGGAGCTGAACCTCTCTTTGCTCGCTTTGAAGTGGAGCCACTCGAGACAGCCACATCACACCATATGGTCCACGGCAGCTTAACCCTCAAAATAGAGGAGCATGAGGTGAGGCGCACGCTGCGGGCCATCACTGGACCCGACGGCGTCTCTGGACGCGTGCTGAAGGATTGCGCAGGCCAGCTGGCTGGAGTCCTCATGAGGATTTTTAACCAGTCTCTGGCCCAATCCACTGTTCCACCCTGTCTGAAGTCCGCAACCATAGTCCCCTTGCCCAAAAAACCCCCACATTTCCAGCCTCAACGGCTACCGGCCAGTCGCACTCACACCAGTGGTGATGAAGTGTTTTGAAAAACTGGTCCGGGGTCATATCACATCACTCCTGCCCCGAAGCTTTGACCCCCACCAGTTTGCGTACAGAGCGAATAGATCTACAGAGGACACTGTAGCCACAGCTCTCCATGCTGCACTGTCCCACCTGGAGCAGCGGGGGAGCTATGTGCGGATGCTCTTTGTGGACTACAGCTCTGTTTTTAATATTATCCTTCCCCACAAACTGGTGGACTTCGGACTTCCACACTCCACCTGCATGTGGATAAATAGCTTCCTATCAGGTCGCAGTCAGAGTGGGCCATCACACATCCACGGCCCTCAGCCTCAGGACTGGCTCTCCACAGGGCTGCGTGCTGAACCCCCTGCTCTACACCATCTACACACATGACTGCACCCCCACCCACCACAGCAACACCATTGTCAAATTTGCGGATGACGCTATGGTGGTGGGACTCATCTCCGGGGGGGACGAGTACGCCTATCGGGATGAGGCGGAACAGCTGACATTGTGGTGTGGAGAAAATAACCTGCTCCTCAACACCTTAAAGACCAAGGAGATAATAATAGACTTCAGGAAGAACAAAACGGACATGGTACCACTGATCATCAGAGGGGACTGTGCGGAGAGGGTGGCAGATTTCCGCTTCCTGGGAATCCATATTGAGGAGGACCTGACGTGGAGCGAGAACACTTCTGCGCTGCTGAAAAAGGTCCAGCAGAGACTGCACTTCCTGAGGTTGCTCAGGAAGAATAACATCACTCAGAGACTGCTGCTGTCCTTTTATCGGTGCTCCATTGAGAGCATCCTAACATATTGTGTATGCGTGTGGTACACCAGCTGCACAGCGGCTCAGAGGAAAGTGCTCCAGAGGGCCATTGACAACGCCCAGAGGATTGTCGGCTGCCCTCTCCCTACCTTGGAAGACACACAGTTCCCGCTGCATCAAAAAATCCCAGAATATTATAAAGGACATTTCCCAGCCCGGACACTCCCTGTTTGAACTGTTGCCGTCAGGCAGACGGTACAGATCTACAAGGACAAGGACAAACAGACTTAAAAACAGTTTTTACCCCACTGCTATAAAGGCACTAAATGTAGCCACCAATGAACGCAGGGACTAAGGGACTGTGGTTGGTACACTGTGAAATCAACAGAAGGATGCAGGGTTGGGTGTTTATGCGTGCTATTTTCATATTTATTTTAGTTGTTTATCTTTTTTAATATTTTACCTTGTATGTATCGTTAGCTTTTAGAAATGTTTGAATGGTGCACTGACTGGCTGACTTTTTTTTAAATTTCGTTGTACATGGTTCATGTTACAATGACAATAAAGAAACTATTCTATTCTATAGACGAACAACATGCCATTATTTCCCAGATTCTCTGTGATTTCATCACCTCTGGCGATCTGCCCTCCACAGCGTCCAACATTATCATTCCCCAGCCTCTCTCTGCCCACCCCAAAATCCACAAACAGTACACTGGACCTGTCCCCCAACTCATTTTCTGCTACATTGATGACTGCATCAAGGCTACCTCCAGCACCTGTGCAGAACTAATGGACTTTATTAACTTCACCACTAATGTCCACCGTGTCCTCAAATTCACCTGGGCTATCTCTGACCCCTCTCCCCTTGAGTGATCTCTTTGTCTCCTTCACAGGGGACATGCCATCGATTGACGTCTACCACAAACAAACTTACCGACTCTCACAGTTATCTGCACTTCTTAGCACCCTGACTCTTGCAAAGACGCCATCCTCCACTCCCAATTCCACTGCCTCTGCAGCATCTGCTCCCAAGATGAGGTGTTCCATTCAAGGACATCTGAGATGTCCTCATTCTTTAGTGAACATGTTTCCATTTTCTGTCATATATGGGTCCCTCACACAGGTCTCCTCCGTGTCCTGTAGTTCTGGTCTCGCTCCCCCTGTCCCCAGAGGCAACACAAACAGAGTTCCCCTGTTCCTCACCTTTCACCCCACCATGATCCTCCAATATTTCCATCACCACAAAAGTGGTCCCACCGCTAATCACATATTCCTATCTCCACCACTTTTCACTTTCCGCAGAGACCGCTTTCTCTGCAACTCCATGGTTCATTCATCCCTTCCCACCCAAGCCACCCCCTCCTCAGATACTTTCCCCTACAACCACAGGAGATGTAACACCTGTCGTTGGATTTCTTCCCTCGATTCCATGCAGGGACCCAGACTGTTCTGCCAGGTGAGACAGAGGTTCATGTGCACCTCCTCTAACCTCATCTACTGCATCCGATGTTCCCAATGTGTGATCCAATATATTGGAGAGACAAAACGTAGACTTGGTGACCATTTGACTGAACACTTTCGCTCGGTTCGCCAAGGCCCACTGACCTCCCAGTTGATAACCATTTTAACTTCACTTCCCATCCCCATACTGACATTTCTATCCTGGGCCTCCTCCGGGGACAGTGCGAGGCAAATTGGAGGAACAGCACCTCATATTTTGCTTGGGTAGCTTACAATACAGTGGTATGAACTTTAAATTCTCTGATTTTAGGTGCTTCTACATACACTCCCCTTCCTCTTTCTCCCCTTGCTCCCCTTGCTCCCCTTTCTCCACTAAAAATCGATTAACCAGTTCCACAGTTTTCAACGATATATCCCTTTTGGTATCACACCCTCCGTATCGAACAATCAGCCTATCAGGGAACTTCTCTGCCTGAGGTCATTTGTTGCCGGCCCTGATTTATCCAGGCTTTTTCTTCCTGCCAGATCCCTCTCCCCTTCTCTCCACAATCAGTCTGAAGAAGGGTCCTGACCCGGAACGTCACCTATCCATTTTCTCCAGTGATGCTGCATGGCCCACTGAGTTACTCCAGCATTTTGTGGCTATCTCTGCTTGTGCATCTTGTTTCTTACAATAAACACATTTTCTGTCAAGCAACATTTGTGCTTTTGAGAGTCAAGAGTACATACATACTGGACTTGTTTTGCTGTTTATTATGGGTTTTAATATGTTTACATACAAAAAAAGAAAAATAACAATTTTTTTTTTTTTTAATGAAAAAAATATATTTATTAGAGGTACAGTAAGTTACATCCATGTACATCCCATATGTTTCATTATAATCATTGTTTTTAATAATTTTTTAAGGCTTTTAGAGAGAAAAAAAAAGGAATAGAAACAGAAAGCAGAGAAAGTGAAAAAGAATTGTGAAAGTGAAGAAGCGTGCCAGAGGAAATGAAAAAATAACAACAAAACCCTTGTCGAAGAGTTAGAGAAAGGAGATTAAGAGATAGTTTAAAAAAGAGAGAAGAAAAAAGGAAAAGCCAATTACTTTATTCTAAACATCACGCAAAAGGAATCTACCAACTCAACAGTTTTTCGTCCCCCTTTACCAAGACCCGACGACGGTACCTTTGAGGTACTCTTGCACCTTATCCTTGTAGTAGATCTATGAATGCTGACCACGTCTTATAGAAACGGTTTGATTTTCCTGCCCGGAGGAGTCGCATATCTTCCAGATGTAATGTTTCAAACATAATTCAAATCCACATATTTACTGTTGGTATGGGAGCATTTTTCCAGAATTTTTAAGATTAGCTTTTTTCCTATTATTAAGCCATATTAAAAGCAAAATAACAAACAAACAAATAAATTAAAATAGGAATACATTCATTTTATAATGTAGTATTTTTCAAATCGACTTCATAGCACTAAAAGAAAGTCAGATTTAAGTATATATTTCCAAAGCAGTCTCCTGATTTGGATGATCAGCCATGATCATATTGAATGGCGGTGCAGGCTCGAAGGGCCCTAATTTCTATGTTTCTATGTTTCTGTAATCTGCTTTGGTTTTGATTGCAGAAAGATGATTTAAGTGCTATTTTAACCCTTTTCCCCATTTAGCTCCATTAATTTGGAGCAGGAAAACATAACTATTTCTACATGGAAGTCTCTAAACGATGTGGCTGAGTAAAGAGTTAGAAATGGTCACTTGGAATTGTGAACTAAGAACAAGTCAATTGTGAAGATTACCTTCATGCCAGACACATATGCAGACACCAAGGGATGTGATCCACCATGCATACTTCAGGACCATAATTCAAAAAGAGCCCTGTCTTTATCACCAGGCAGATGCAAGTGTCATGACCCTGGACAGATGGCTTAAAAAAATACCGAGCTAAAATACCTAAGTAGCTTTTAAATGTATGCCATTTATTCTATGGGGATAACGTTAATTTCCTGACTTGATAATTGTCGGGGGATGGGCAATTATAGTTAGAAAATGAAGACTTTGCATATTAAGATTATTTACATATCTTTTCCAGCAGTTTCTACAGCAATCAGTGGAATTACAATATTGTAACTCTATTGCGGTACACAAGGCCACTCGGCCCATTGGATTCATGCCAGTTTCCTGTGGTGCAATCAGTCTGTCCATTCATGCGTTATTATAAAACTGCAAATTATTCTCCTTCGCATTTCAATCCAATTCCCTCTTGAAAGCTGCAAATTAATTTGTTTCCACTATCTTTACAGCAGGTACACTGTACATCACATATCACAATTACCATCTTCCTCATATCCCTACTCTATTTTTGCTCCTTTAAATTGATGTTTCCTGTCCTTGAAAGATCTGCTATTGAGAAAGCCTTTCAATGTTTACTCAATCTAATCTCCTCATGAATACAGTAACTTCGATCCCAAACTCTGTCCTCAGACCTTTACGCCATCTCAAACAAATTCAATGCAAGTTTTTTTTTAAAACAAAACCTTGTATTCTTCCTGCAATCAACAATGAGTTCAATAATTTTAGATTGTCAGCATTTCCAGCATTTTCATTTCTCAGGAACAGCATTCTCAATACTATTTTCCTTCTCCTATCTGCACTCCTTCTGACAGGCCATTTCTTATTTGCTAATGGCTTAATCTATTTCTTTGTTTTTGTACCATTCCTCCTTTTGCCATTTAATTTCTCCTGTTCTACCCTTTCACACTCAACTAATTTAACCTCTTACTCCGCTTCTCAAAGTCAGTTGTACCACTAACATTTCCTAGTTGTGATGTAAAGTTTTCAAGCTGAAACAGTAACACTGCATCTCTCTTCAAAGATGCTGCCTGACTTGCTGATTGTTTTAGAATGTCATGCTTTTTTTCAGATGTCCAGCATCTGTGGCATTTTGCACTCAGATTATCTTGTATATCTCTATAAATCTCCATAATCGTTTTGCTTTTATGTGAGAAACCTAATCTCGCCATGTAGTTGAGTCACCTCTTCCATGGAATCTTTCTAGTAAGTCTTTCTGTAACATTTATAGGGTAGACATGTGGATGCTGGAGGTCGGACAAAGGATGTGCTGCCAAGAACAAAGGGGACCATGCGGGGGGGGGGGGGGGGGGGTGCTGAGAACAAAGGGGAACCCAATGTGGGTGGGGGGGCACCAAGAACTATGACGGACCCGTTGTGGAGGGGGAGGGCGCTGAGGACAAAGGGAAACCCGGTGAGGAGGGGGGGGGGAGGAAGGGCACCAACAACAGAGGGGGACCATTCAGGACTATCATGAATACTTTGTAACATTGGCGCCTTATTTGTGGTGACTCTTTGCATATCTTGTGTATGGTACGCAAAACAAAGAATTTCACTGTGACATGTCACGTGATAATAAAGCATCAATCAATCAATTATTCAACATTCACATCATTCCAAATGGTAGCCAGAAGTCCAGGAGGAGATTCAGCAATTGGAGGAACAGTGCTGAGATGTGTGTGGGGGCAGTGGTAAGACAATAATGCTAGGGGAATGCGGGGGACAGTCATAAAACCAGAGACTCAAGCAAGCGGGGATTGGGACTGTTCATGGGATCAGCAATTCACTTGACATTCCTGACCTGGCCTAGGTCATGTTCTGATAAAAATCCTTTGCAAGCTGAAGGAAAATATGTAAAGCAGAGTGATCAAAGATCAACACAAAGGGTCATAGCAGTGGATCTCATTAGTTCCCCCTTTCATAATCTTTACATCAAAACTATGTTTTTCCATTGACACAGAGATTTGTTTTATTGATCTGTTCTGCAATAAATAAGATAAATAAACATTTATTTAAGATGACAAAGGGTGCAGACTTCATGATTTAGTTATAAACTACCACTGAAGGAAGAAGTACTTACATAAAGCAATGTTTTCTTTTGAAGTATAAACATTGTTTAAAATGAAAACAGCTAGAGAAAATAATCTTAAATTTAAACCAACTATCAAAAGCAGCTCTGAGAAAGATATACATTAACATGCAGAATTTCAGAAAAGATTCAATTAAGTTCTTTATTAGGAAGTTAGACCTGATAAGGACATTAAGGAAAGGGGGGCAGGGAACAGAGATTAAAGTGATAACATTGACATTGATTACAAAATGCTTGAATAGGTTTCATGACCAAGTAGTCTTGAAGAATCATATATTTTTTTTAATTTGCAGACAACTGCTATGTATTCATGGTCCCATCTTAAAGTTTTACCTTTCATGATCATTCATCATTTAGCACGGTCATGAAGGTTGCCCGAGAAGGACATTATTTTCCTTTGCTTCTGTGCAAAGCTACTAATTTAGAATGCATGGCCATCGGTTTATAATCAATTTATTGCCATGTTTTCATCCATAAAGAATCAGACTGAGATAGAGGCCAATTTTTGCAATACAGTAATAAAACAAAGGTCCAGTGGGATTAAAGTTCCATGTTGAGTTGTTTAAATAACTGCTTCCTGCACAAGAGCACAGGCCTTCGAAAACAGAATACTAATGTCTAATTATCAACTCTCTCTTTGTATTATTTCATATATTAATAAATTAGTACTGAAACTCAAGAGTGCCTCAAGATGTCTTTGGCACATGTTAAGAATTCCTGCTGTGCAATATTACTAAGTGAACCAGTAATGTCAAGTGGCAGAAAGCATAAGAGTTGATTTGTTTGACCTCATTCTAAATGCATTTTCCCTCTATCCGTTTTGCTCCAACATGTCATGCACCAATCCCTGGCAAAGAGGACTAACAAGCCATCTGTGTGCAGGTCCATGCCAACAATGTCTGAGCTGGCTACAAAGAGGTGTTTCAGAAATATCTTGGGTGATTCATAGAACATAGTATGGTACAGCACAGGAAAGGGCCCTTCAGCCTATGGTGCCAGGTTAAACTAATCTCCTCTGTCTGCACCTAATCCATATCCATCTGCTGAATTTTTCTCGCTTTTTACATCTGCTGGAAGTAGTCTCTAGAGATGGAAGACACTTTTACTACATTTCTATGGATTTGACGTGACAAGGTCAATGCGGAATAAAACTTAAAACAGTACCACACAGGAACAAATTTGCCCCACAATGTCAATGTCAAATTAAACTAATCGCTTCTGCCTACACGTAATCCATATCACTCCATTCCCTGTGTATCCATGTGCCAATCAAAATATTTCTGAAATGCCATTATATCTTCTTCCCCTACCACCCCTGGCAACATGTTCCAGGCATCAACCACTCTCTCTGTAAAAAACTTACCCTGCACATCTCCTTTAAGCTTTCCACCTGACTATGTCTTCTAGTATTTGACATTTCCACACTGGTAAAAAAAAAATAAGGATGACAGTTTACGCTATTTATGCCTCTCATAGAACATTGAATATAGTACAATGCTTTTTGGCAATAGAGCCATAGACTCATGCACCATGGATATATGCCATTTAGCTCAACTCCTCCATATCGACCGGGTTTTATAACTGAGCTAGTCCCATTTTCCTGCAAAATTGCATCACCTCGTACCTATAAGATCTTGTCAAAGGCATTGCTAGAGTCCATATAGAAAACATTTCCCTTTTCCCCCCTATGTACTCTTTTAGGGATGCAAGGGCTGCAGTATTTCCCTGCTTTTCCTTGGAAATCCACTTGAACAATCAGAATCAGAATCACACTTTATTCGCCAAGTATGTTTTGCAACATACGAGGAATTTCATTGGCCAGGTCAGTCATACAATTAAAAGGAACAGATCAGTCAAAAACACGTTTTAACATGAACATCCACCACATTCCTCACTGTGATGGAAGGCGAAATAAAGTTCTAGTCCTTCCCTTAGTTCTTCCTCGGCCGTGGGCCTCAAGCCCCCGTTGACGGGACTACCTTGACTCCTGTAGCTGGCAGCGTTCGGGCCCTCTGCGTCGAGGCGATCAGCTCCCGCATCGGGGGAATGTCAGCTCCCCTCGCGGAATCTCGCGTCGGGGCTGGTCGAACATTCCGCGACGTTGGAGCTTCCCGACTAGCCTCTCCCGATGACTGCGAGCTTTTGATGGTAAGTCCGTGGTGGTCGCGGTGAGAGCGATCCCAGGCAAGGGATCAGTTCTGATGCTAAGTTCGCGCCCCACGATAGAGCTCAAAGTCAGTCCGAGGAGGCTTCCAGCTCCATTGATGGAAGGTTGCAGAGCGCGCCGTAGAATCTGATCCGAAAATTAATCACATCTCCGGCAAGGTAAGAACCTGAAATAAAGTTTCCGCCGATCCCCTCCCCCCCACATAAAACAAACCGAAGAACATTAAAAATAAACTTTTAACACACTAAAAAAAATAACAAAAAGAATGAAAAAACGAACAGACTACCGACAGGGCGGCCATCTCCCCGGCGCCCCTGGTGATTGTCAACAAACAACATTGAATTGGCACAAGGAGTTTTAATTGAAGAACTTCAATTAAAGACAATGACGACAGAGAAGTACATTTAATTGTTAGAATTTTTTGAGTGTTTTTATTCTTTCAAATTCACATGAATATTTTTCGCTTTAATATTTTTGACTATTCATCTTTTTTAAGGTTGATATTCTTTCAATTTCATAAAATGTTGTAGTTTATTATTTTTAATATTTGGATTTCAGCATTGATCAACCATGATCATATTGAATAGGGGTCAGGTTTGAAGTGCCCTCTCCCTCACCCGTTTCCTTTTATTCCTTTATTCTATATAGCTATTTATAAAGCGCAGGGTTCCACATGAATCACTCTCTCAATCTATTCTGTCTATTGCAAAGAATTGTACCCCACAGACTTCCCTGCTTTTAACCCATCAGTTGGCTGCCAAGAGTTAGAGGATAGCAAGGGAAAGAGTGCATCCTTTAGGGACAAAAGGGGTAATTTATCAATGAGCCAGGTGAAATGGGTGAAGTATTCACCAAAGATATAGATATGGATATGGAACATAGTGAGTGCATGGAGGGGTATGTGGATAATTTGCTGCAGGTCAGCATTACGAAGGTGGAGTAGTTAGGTTTGACAGGGTGCATAAAGGTGGATAAATCTTCAGATGTATCGCAGTTGCTATGGGAGTGATGGAGGAGAAAGCTGGGGCCCTATCAGAGATTTTTGCAACTTCATTCAGCACAAGTGAGGTGCCAGAAGATTGAAGGATAGCTAATGTTGTGAGAGGATTCTACAGGCTGGTGAGTCTTACATCTGTGATTGGGGAAAGATGGGAAACATCTGAATGGACAGGGTTTATGTACATTTGAAAAGGCTAATCAGAAAAGTCATCATGGCTTTGTATAGCCAGAATCTCACATCACTAATTTGATTGAGTTTGTTGAGCAAGTAACTAAGAAGACTGATGAATCCAAGGTGGCAAACATTGACCCACACAATAGGCTGGTACAGGAAGTAAAGGTACATGGTATCCAATTGGAAGGTTGTGACCAATGGTGCACTCCAGGCCACCAACCTGATGCCCTTCACGTTTGCAATGTATAATACCAACTGATTGTGAATATAGGGGGGGGTGTGATGAATAGGATTGTGGATGGCATGAAAGTTGTTGGTCCAGCAAGGTCAGATGGAAAATTAGGCAGAGCATTGGCAGGTGGCATTTAATCAGTGTCGAGTAATGCATTTTGAGAAGTTAAATAGATAAAGAACCTGGTCACAAAGAGGGACATTGGGATTCAAGTGCATAGTTCCCCGAAAGCTTGAACACAGGTTGATAAGGTGGTGAAGAATTAGCTTGCTTGCCTTCATAGGTCAGGATTCAAAATAGAAAAGTTGTAACCTTATGCTGCCACTTTACAAAATACCCTTTAGAATGTTCAAACGCCACACAGACACCACCCAAGTTCAGGATCAAACCTGGGTCTCTGGCGCTATGAGGCAGCAGCTTTACCAGCTGCTCCACTATGCCACCATGTTACATGCTTCATTATCTGAGGCATTATGCAACAATCAAAGAACAATGCTTCTAACCTTGTGGTTGATATGCAATCACTGATGATGTATAAAAGATAATTGGACGAGATACAATAAAGCTCTGATATTGGAGTGCTTTTTAGATATTACACCCAAAATGATAATACATTTTTCAATGAATCTAGTAAGTTTAATGAGTGTGTGAGAACCAGGTCCCCAGTGAGTTTCAGGAGAAATGCTAACTAGAGTCCTGTTGAGTTTCTGGGGAGTATGGGAATTGGGTTCCAGTGTGATCCAGGGAGGTGGTCAACGGGGATCCCGATGAGTTTCTGGAGAGGACAGAAAACCTCACCTGTGAAACATTTGCTAAATTATCAGGATTTTTGTGTAGGCAGATTAGTTGAGTTTTGTTTAGACTACAGATACAGCGCGGAAACAGGCCATTCAGCCCACAGAAGTTCGCGCCGACCAGTGATCCCTGCACATTAACACTACCCTACACACACTGGGGACAATATTTTACATTTATATCAAGCCAATTATCCTGTACATCTATGAACCTGTATGTCTACAAACCTGTATGTCTTTGGAGTGTGGGAGGAAACCAAAGATCTTGGAGAAAACCCACGCAGGTCACAGGGAGAGCATACAAACTCCATACAGACAGGCACCCGTAGTCAGGATCGAATCTGGAACTTTGGCACTGCAAAGCAGTAGTTCTACCTTTGCACCATCGTACCACTCAGATAATGGATTATTGGAGCTTTACACCATTAACCTGAGAATTTGTGTAGCAATGTTCTTTTGTAGCAAGAGAATGGTCTCCAACAACCACAGCCAATTTCCTTCATGCAATGTGCAATTGTACTCTCCTCCTCCAACACCACCCCTCCCCGTAACACTTTGGACATCGATTTTATTAATGCTTCCTGGAATATCAAGAACATTGTACCTCTGGAATTCAGTTCATTTGTCCACATTTGGCATATTTAAATATTTTATTAAATACCATCTAACATCTAAATGAATGCTATTGTGACAAAAGTTATTACTCAAGCAATACTATTAGAATTGAGCATTGGGACAAATCTAGTTTTTAAGTGTACAGAGGAATCCTGTCACCAAAGTCTTTCTATGATTAAAGAGCCTAGGACATTAAAAAAGAGTTAATCAGGTTTTTTTTGTCGTCAGGTCAGTGAGTTGAGTGCTGTGGGGAAGTAGCACAACAAAATGCTCTGAGAATGTAGGGTGACTTGGACAAGTTGGGTTGATAGGGTTCACTTCTTAATAAACAGACAACTCACAAAAACAACAACTCAAGCTTTACTGATCATCAGCCGGAAAATGACGGGGATGTACCAGTCAAGTAAGCTACAGACACTTGACCCAGTCATTTTTATCCAGATTATTCCCCAAAGCCCCGAGTCTCATCCCAGCCCAGCTACGTTCAGAATGACAAACTTTTTTAGTTTGCGGAGCCAATTGCCAACTACTTTCCCAGTAGCTAAATACACATTTGCGCCAAACCTTTTTAGTTTGCCATGCCCAATCGCCAACTATTCTCCTAGTAGCAAAACCTCTTACCAACTACTTTCCTAGTAGCAACAATCTCTTACCAACAATTTTCCTAGTAGCAAAAACACATTACCAAACTACTTTCCTGGTAGCAAAAATACCTTTTTAGTTTGCTCTATCCAATCGTCGACTTCTCTCTTGGTAGCAAAATACATCCACAATTAGTCTTACCATTGTCTATATTAAGGACCTCGGTGGGGAACCAGATCAACCTCTGAGGGAACCAGATCAACCTCTGACGAAGGTCAACAGATGTTACCGGGAATTTCTGCGGGAGTTGGTCTCAAAGGGTCTGATTAGAGCTCAGTTTTCTCCCTGTCCGATCCCAATCACTCTGTAGCCTCTTGCACAGTCATCCGTTGATGGTCCCAGTGTGGTCCTGCCGACTATACACCAATTTTAACATTCACTTCTTAATAAACAGACAACTCACTAAAACGTTAGGTAGACCAACTCAAGCTTTACTGATCATCGGCCGGGAAGTGATGGGGATACAACAGTCAACTAAGCAAAAGACACTTGACTTAAATGAACAAGCCTTTGCAATGTGTTTTTATACAGTGTGTCACTTAATCATATTCCAAAGAGGTCACAAGATTCAATCAATACACATCACTACACCAGTCTGAGCCTGTCTCTCTTATCAATTGGTATACATTTCAACAGCACTGGTCATTGTCTCAATACACAGCAACCTGAGGCAAGCCCGGGCTTGTCTCTCTCTCTCTTATCAATTCACTGGAGAAGGCCTGCTTAAGACGAAATATAAGCTACAACTAGTCATGTATTCCACTATGTATTGTTTAAATATTTAAAACCTTTTCAGGGTGAGTGGGCAGATGCATGGCAGATGCAGTTTAATGTGGACAATTGTGAGGTTATCCACTTTGGTAGCAAAACCAGGAAGGCAGATTACTATCTAAATGGTGTCCAGTTGGGAAAAGGGGATGTACAATGGGATCTGAGGGTCCTTGTTCGTCAGTCAATGAAAGAAAGCATGTAGGCACAGCAGCCAGTGAAGAAAGCGTATGGCATGTTGGCCTTTATAACTTGAATATAGGAGCAAAGAGGTCCTTCTGCAGTTGTATAGGGCCCTAGTGAGACCACACCTGGAGTATTGTGTGCAGTTTTGGTCCCCTAATTTGAGGAAGAACATTCTTGCTATTGAGAGAATGCAGCGTAGGTTTACAAGGTTAATTCCCGGGATGGCGGGACTGTCATATGCTGAGAGAATGGAGCGGCTGGGCTTGTCTACTCTGGTGTTTAGAAGGATGATAGGAAATCTTATTGAACCATATAAGATTATTAAGGGTTTTGACACTCTAGAGGCAGGAAACATTTTCCCGATGTTGGGGGAGTCCTGAACCAGGGGCCACAGTTTAAGAATAAAGTGTAAGCCATTTAGAACGGAGACAAGCAAACACTTTTGTGGGTCTGTGGAATTCTCTGCCTCAGAGGGCAGTGGAGGCAGTTTCTCTGGATACTTTCAAGAGAGAGCTAGATAGGGCTCAAACATAGCAGAGTCAGGGGTATGGGGAGAAGGCAGGAACGGGGGGTACAGATTGGGGATGATCAGCCATGATCACCTTGAATGGTGGTGCTGGCTCAAAGGGCCGAATGGCCTACTCCTGCACCCATTGTCTATTGTCTAAAAGATTTGAGACATGGGACAGATCACCCATCATCATACAGAAAAGTGGGGCAAACCTGATGGCTGGACTGCCCATCCCTGCCCCTATTCTTGAGTGGTCTTACCTTGCTGTGTTTAGAAGTTAAATGCATTTCAATCGATAATAATGTTAATGATTACTAATTGTAAAACATCTGCTATTCTTCCAATATTGCGAATATTTTTAACAATTTGAGCAGTTGTGCATCAACTTTAAACCCAGTACCCCTGAATTTCCCATTGCCTCATATTTTCTTTGCACAAGCTTTACAAATGAAAAAGACCAGCGATTTATTTCTGTGTGAACAGATAGTCAGTGAATCAAACTGTCAGCAGCAGCTGTTTTACGTGGTGATCAAAACCAGACAGCTTGTGCCTCTCTGTCTGGTAAATTATATTAGCTTGTAGCAGTCAGTGACAAACTCATTGCTGATGTCCGATCACAGTTCACTCTGCCAGTCCACTTAATGGAACAAATGGGGCATATTGCGAGTTTAGAAACGATAAAATGAGAAAACAGTTTTGGTGATAGGATTCCACT
This sequence comes from Okamejei kenojei, assembly GCA_035221665.1. Taxonomy (NCBI): domain Eukaryota; kingdom Metazoa; phylum Chordata; class Chondrichthyes; order Rajiformes; family Rajidae; genus Okamejei; species Okamejei kenojei. Next base: position 41,219,040 of record CM069132.1, read on the forward strand.
GTACACCTAAAAACTATATTTGTTCAAATGATCAATTCTAATTGTATTGTTTGAGTAATAAGTATTGTCACAATAACATCAATTTGACACTTAAGCCATTTTTGCTCAATTGGTGGCATTGGGTCAGGAGGGAATTGGATGTGAATTGTGGCTTATAGCCTCCAATTTAAGTCACTATGGGCACCAGCTAATATACTAATGCAGCACTGTTATTGGAGGTGATGTTGAACTAAGTCTTAGCTATTCTCTTTTGGTGGAGCAGCTAGATTATAAATGTAGCACATCCCTGTTCAAAGAAAATCGAAGAGTTTTTTTATTGCCCAGTCGAGCTCTTCCCAAAGATGGATCAGCAAACTGCACTCTATTCTATGAACTTTTTCTCTAAACAAAAATAGTGTCTGGTCGTGTCTAATGCAGGCAATGCATCAACATTAAAAGGTTAGTGAGAGCTTGGGATGCAAGTACATTGTCCCCTGGAAGTGGCAACAGAGATAGACAGGATGATGAAGAAGACATATGACATTTTGGTGTTTGTCAGCCGAAGCTCGTTTAGTACAAATGTAACGTTATCCCAACATGAGTGAAGTATTGCGATAACACATTACATTTGTACAAAACGTTCATTAGTCCACACTTGGAGTGTTGTGTGCAGCTCTGGTCACCGGATAGATGGTATTTCGAATGAGCTGCCAGAGGAATTGATGGAAAACAGGAACAATGACATTTAAGAAGCATCTGGGCAGGTACTTGAATGAACGAGGCATAAAAGCCGGCCGAATGAATGCAGGCAAGTGGAAATAGTTTCAACAAGCATGATGATTGTCACAGATACGGTAGGCTGATGGGCCTGTTTCTATCCTGTGACTCTATTCTCAAATCATTGTTTATTAGATGTTGCTAGACTTAAATTGGCAGCCATTTTCCTCCATTATAACAGCAACAATGAGTATTCATTGACTATAAAGCACTTTGTGATGTACTGAAAAGAACATAAAAGGCATTATGCAATTGCAGATCCTTTTTTATTGCAGGATCATGGACAATTAAGAGAACACCATGTCCAAGCTCCTCATAATTTCTCATTTGAACTGGTAAAGGGTAACACTGCAAAATGATTAAATAATATTCAAAATGCACCAATGTTTCCCTGCCACATTCTATTACATGTACCCTTCTTTTTTTACTACAGTGTTATACTGTGACAATTTCTTAGAGGAAACTATTACTTCAACAGGAGTCATCTACACAAACCTGACCTTGGGCCTGACACACAGGTATGAAAAATTGATCATGTTGGACAATTTTATCACCAGCAGTAAATAAACATGTGTTAACAATTCTTTAAAAAGAATGAAAGTTTTATCAAAGGGCAGAGTCACTGTACAAATGAAAATTATCATCCATTTGACAGGCACATTGTGTAGATACCAATATGAGACCACACACATTTTTTGGTGTTGAAAGAAGCATTCACATTAATAAAACAAAATGATTTTTTTTTAATATATGTAACGAAAAGCTGTCTTATACTTGACAATCAGTATAATGGTACAATTGTGTTGGTGACCTTTCACCAAAATTGAATACAAAGTTGTTTTTGTGTAAGCTACTGATATTGTATCCATTTCCACACAGAATATTAATTATAAGTTCAATGTGGTCTCACTCCTAAGCACCGACAACATGACTCTTTCAATTTTCACCAGTTCCCCCCGTAACTCTGGCAATGCTTTCTTTTAAACCCAAATATATTCCAGCCCAAACTATTCTCTTCACAGTCTGTGTGGCTTTTAGAATTGTTGTCACTTAAGATTACTACAATAGTGTCAATAAATAGTTGGTATAATTCAACAAAATTACATAAGCGCACTTTACAGTTTGATACTTTGTGGCAGCAAAATCCTGGTGAGCTAAAATGAATTTACTTATTGGTTGACATTGAAATTTGCATTAAATAAATTGACCAACTAGGAAGATAGGACAAAGAGAGTCTGACAAAGAAGACAGTGACCATCCATTAAAGTTAAATCCTACCAATGGCTGGAAAAGACTAAACAATTAGCTGAATGAGGAAAAAAAGAAATCAATTTGTTCAGGCTATCCAAAACAATTTAAAAAAAAAACTAAAACTACAGGAACAATATAATCAATTTACAAAAGGTAGTGTATAATTTCTGAGTTATTTTCATAATTTGCTGTACTTTCCAATCGTTTCTGAACTATTTTATTTGGCTTTCCACAGTTGTTGGGTGCTGATATGAAAGATACCAGTCCATATAAAAACATAAGATGACGATGCTAGGGACGATTTATCCTGCCTCACATTGTCCATGTAAAAAGGATTTGTATTAACTATAAACTACAGTTGCTACTGTAAGCTGTGGACATGTAGCATATATATCATAAAGCATACCATAATAGGTTAATATAAAATGGGTTAACAATTTTAAAATAGCAGCAATCAGGTAAAATTTCACACAAACATGTTATGTTTACCTTTGTTAATGGTAGTTATCATAGAGTTATAATTTTGTATACTGGAAGAACGAGGAGAAGGGTCACTGGGAGATGAGGGTGTGTTGGGACAGTGAAACATATTAGATTCAATAACAGAGAAGCTCATTAGATACAATATCTCGCAATGTTTTTCCAACATCAGCACTGCAAATATTTGATTTCCAGGTTTCCGGAGTAATGGTCACCCATAATTATCCATCAATTAACACCAGTAAATAAGATTATCTTGACACTATCATATTGCTATTTGGAGGAGGTTACTTCTGCAAATTTGGTTGCCATTTCAATGTTGTATGTGCATCTATCTATCTACACTATTACTAAACCTCTCATCTTGTCCTCTTGCGGTTTTTTTTTAATTTGCGCACGAATGCTACCCAATATCACTATAATGTGTTCACCATCTTACTCACCGTTCTCCTCTACTCCATGCGCACCACATTTTGGAATATTACCAAAGTTATGAAGGTTTAAAAAATCGTAAGAGCAAAAGATTGGTCTTCTCGCCTGTCAGTCACCATGAAGGTAACATCCCTTCCGCCACCCGCTGTCAATCACCGGGTCGAGGAGAATAAATTCCTGGAGGCAGGGCTGAGTCCACAAGCCGTGCTGATTGAGTCCGCAAGCCGTGCTGAGTGGGGCCCGCAAGAGTGGAGTTGGGGAAGCCGCTGTGTGGAGTCAGAGAAGCCGCTGAGTGGAGTCGGGGAAGCCGCTGAGTGGAGTCGGGTGGTGCCACGGCCGGTGGCCGCCGAGTGGAGTCCCTCCCCCCCGACACATCTCCCTCCACACACCCACACACCCCCTTCCCCTCTCCCCATTTCTCCCCTCCCCCACACCCCTCCTATGTTCCTCCCCCCTTCCCCCCACCCCCACCTCCATACCCCCTCCCCCACATCCCTCCCGTCCCTCACACACACCCCCACTCCCCCCTCCCCCACAACCCTCCCCTCCCCAGTTTGAGATCCTAAAATGCAACTCCTCTCATTTATCTGAATTAAACTCCATTGGCCTTTCCACAGCCCCCCTTCCCCCCACCCCCACATCACCCACTCCTCCCGTCCCTCTCACACACCCCCACTCCCCCCTCCCCCACAACCCTCCTCTCCCCAGTTTGAGATCCTAAAATGCAACTCCTCTCATTTATCTGAATTAAACTCCATTGGCCTGTCCACAGCCCTTTTTCCAAGACGATCAGGTTTCCACTGTAATTATTGATAACGTCTTCACTATGATACCACCTATTTTAACGTAATCCGCAAACGAGCTAACCATGCCTTGCACATTCTCTTCCAAATAATCGATATATGGCAAAGAATAATGGGCCGGCATCAATCCCTTGAGCACACCACTAGTCACAGGCCTCCAGTCCAAAAAGCATCCTTCCACCAACACAGTCTGCTTCTATCATCAAGCCAATTATATTTATATCCAGTTAACCAGCTCTCCTTGGATCCTATACAACTTAATCTCGCAGACAAGCCTGCTGTGCAAAAACATATCAAAGGCCTTCCTAAAGTCATAGAGTCATAGAGTGATACAGCATGGGAACAGGCCCTTCGGCCCAACTTGCCCAACATGTCCCAACTACCTTAGTCTCACCTGCCTGCTTTTGGTCCATATCCCTCCAAACTTGTCCTATCCATGTCCCTGTCTATCTGTTTATTTAATGTTCGGATAGTCCCCACCTCAACTACCTCCGCTGGCAGCTTGTTCCATAGAAAACGTTACCCCTCAGATTCCTATTAAATCTTTTCCCGTTCACCTTAAACCTATATCCTCAGTGCATCGATTCACCTTCACAAGGTATGAGACTGTGCATCTACCCACCCTATTCCTCTCATGATTTTATACACCTCTATAAGATCACCCCTCATCCTCCTGTGCTCCAAGGAATAGTCCCAGCCTACTCAACCTCTCCCTATAGCTCAGCTCTTTCCTATGACATGGTGCCTAGAACTGAACACAATACTCTAAATGTGGCCTCACCAACATCTTATACAACTGCAACATGCCCTCCCAACTTCTATACTCAATAACTGTAATATGACCTCACAACCTATACTCAACGACTGTAACATCACCTGCCAAATTCTACACCAACCAATTCTAAGTCCATATACAGAATATCTATTCCCCAGTCCTGATCTATTCGTGAGATTGGCCGAATGGCCTAATTCTGCTCCAATAACTTATGAACATTTCCAGTAACTGTGTAAAATGCCTATTTTTCATAAATATCATGAATAAACAGTTTCACAATAGAAGGTAAGAAAGGGTGTATTGAGTATGAAATATAACTTTATGTGAAGATATTTCTGGCAATGGTCTGCTGGGAATACATTTCAGAAATTGAGGTGTGCCCATTTCCCCCTTCAAACAATTTCCCATTCTTTAAAATAGAGCACAGTATCTTTGCAACATCAGACCTGCTCCTACTTGTCTGACCAAACTGTAATGAAAAGCTGAGGTTTGTTTAATTAGGATTGATTCAGCTTTCATAGTGCACGTTTTGGATTTCAAGATTGTATCAATCCCTTTCTTCCAGCATTGACATGGTGGGCTTCCTTCAGTAACAATTTTATAATTCTAAGTGATGGGATTTTATATACTGGCAGACAATTGTAAACTGTGTTCCAACTGAAATGCTCTGTACATGGTTTTCATTATCATTTCAAGCTTAAATTATGAATCTAATTGATGATAATGGCTGTTTAAAACTAAAATGAGCTGAAACTGATTAAATTTGAATGTCACACGGTCATCAAACAGAATATAATTTGAAATCCAAACAGGGTGGACATAACAATAATGGAGCACATACACTGACGGAGTATATAGCAACGGCACCAAAGTGGAGATAGTTGAAAGCTTCATGTTTCCAGGAGTAAATATCACCAGTAACTTGTCCTGGTCCACCCATATCGAAGCATTGACCAAGAAAGCACAACAATGCCTCTACTTCCTAAGAAGGCTCAGGAAGTGTAAGGTGTAGGAAGTAGGAAGCATGTCCCCACAACTCTTACTAACTTATACAGATGTGCCGTAAAAAGTATTTATCGAGATGCATCACCAGGCTTGGTTTGGGAACAGCTTCATCCAAGACCGCAAGGAATTGCAGAGAATTGTGGACTGCCCAGACCTTCACAGAAAACCAACCCCCCTTCTATTGACTCCAATTATACTTCATGCTGCCTCGGCAAGGCCACCAGCATATTCAAGAATGAGTCTCACCCAAGTCACTCCCTCTTCTCCTCTCTCCCATTGGGCAAGAGGTACAGAAGTGTGAAAATGCATACCTCCAGATTCTGGGACAGTTTCTTCCCTGCTGTTATCAGACAACTGAACCATCCTATCAACTAGAGAGTGGGCCTGCGTTACTATCTACCTCATGGGAGATCCTCGGACTATCTTTAATTTGACTTTACTGGACTTTATTTTGCACTAAACATTGTTCTATTTACCATGTATCAGTACACTGTGGACGGTTCGTTTGTAACCATGTATATAGTATTTCCGCTGACTGGTTAGCATGCAACAAAAGGCTTTTCACTGTACCTTGGTATACGTGACAATAAACTAGACTAAATGGTAGGATCTCTGCTGCTGAGATCAGTTGTTTGGTATTAATTGTAGCCTCAAATGATTAATCCTTTATTTCAGATGACAATAACAAAGCAACAACAAAAATATGTTGCTGTAAGTTTGGGTTTGTATTCTAAAAGATAGTAACTTCCATTTCCAGCTTCCGTGTTTATTTCAGCGGAGATCACGTATTTATACTACCAAGTCACTTGCATAACACAATCCGTTCTACATCTACAAACCATCAAAAGTGAGTAACGAAGAGGAAATGTCAACAAGAAGAAAGGATCAAATCAGAAGAAAGAAAGGGCTATTTCATAACTTTGATTTGGTAAAACCTTAATCTGAGAGTTAACCAGCTTGTCATTCCCAGCAGTTAACTCAACTCCACCTGAGATCTTATCACAGGATAACAGGATACTGTTTCCAGTATGTATGGCTTAGACACAAACATTGTATGAAAATAGCCAAATGTGTTGAGGAAAATAAGTAGAAAAAATAAAAACGTAGCCGACCTAGTTCCAAGCATGGCAGGATTTCTGAAAAGAACAATTAGAGACCATTGGGCATAGTACAGTGTTTCCAGTATGTACGACAAGCTTAGACACAAGAAGGCAATGCTGTCAAAAGTGCAGGGCAGAGGTGAAAGATGTCTAATCAATGTAATCAATGGCATGCACATTTGGTTTATAATGAGAGCCATTTGCAACGGCTGCTTCTTTTTTTGGCAGAGTTTAACCTGAGAAATTGCAATTGGTATTTAAGCAAGTGGTCTATCATAAAGTGTTGAAAGAAATCATGGAGAAACATCCCGGTCTGGCTTATTTCTGAAACCGGCATATCTCCTTATGTGATTCACAAAGTGCTGCAGTGAGTGGCTCAACGGTAGAGGCAGTGTTTGTGGAGGTAATGGATTCTCTCCAAAGACGCTGCCTGACCCACTGAATCAGTTCCAGCACTTCGTATTGTATTCAAGATTCCAGCATCTGCAGTCCCTTGTGTTTCCAAATGTGATTCCCCAGGGATGTAACATGTGGATGAGAAAGAGCCAGAAATAAATTACAAGGTCCCAATTCAAACTTATAAAAGGCAACAGAATGGATGCAAACACACATTAAAATTCACATTCACTGCAGACCAACAGAGTGAGAAATCTCTCTTGATTTACACATTTAATAGCCACCTAAGCAAATAAGCCACAAAACTAATTCCATAAACCTGGTAACAAGTTAGGAGGGGATGTTGGTGTTAAACGACAAGCAATAGTTGATGAAGAACAACCTGACATGTGTGTTAAAGAAGGAACTGCAGATGCTGGAGAATCGAGGGTACACAAAAAGCTGGAGAAACTCAGCGGGTGCAGCAGCATCTAAGGAGCGAAGGAGATAGGCGACGTTTCGGGTCGAGACCCTTCTTCAGACTGGTCAGGTATATCATCTATATCGTTCACCGTCTATATCTCTCGTTTCCCTGATCCCTGACCAGTCTGAAGAAGGGTCTCGACCCGAAACGTCGCCTATCTCCTTCGCTCCTTAGATGCTGCTGCACCCGCTGAGTTTCTCCAGCTTTTTGTGTAACCTGACATATGTGTCTTGTTGTCCTAGAGATGCAGTGCAGAGTGGAGTGTCAGTGTGATCATATCTCCTATTGATCTATTGTGGTGAAAGGCAAATTGAAGTGGGTTCAGGTACTTGCTAAGTAGTTATATTACCAGAGAATCATTTTCAGACTAGCAATCAATAACTGGAGGACTACCAGAAACATCAATGATACGGCCTCGATTACTTCAATCACCGTTATGAATTCGAATGAAGGGACTGAGTATACTGATGTCGCAAACATAGGTTGAATAAGAAGCTGTAAAGAGGACACAAAAGGCCTGTAAAAGGATATGAATAGGAGCAGACACAATGCTGGTAGATGGAGTATGATGTAGGAATCCAAGGAAGAAAGATTCCAAGGGGAGTAAGGGGCAACCGTGGCTGACAAGGGACGTCAGGGACAGTATAAAAATAAAAGAAAAGTACAACGTACCAAAGATGAGCAGGAAGCAAAATGATTGGGTAATGTTTAAAGAGCAACATAAGATAAGTAAAAAGACAATACAGGAAGAAAAGATGAGGTACGAAGGTAAGCTAGCCAAGAACATGAAGCAGGATAGACAATAGACAATAGGTGCTGGAGTAGGCCATGTGGCCCTTCGAGCCAGCACCGCCATTCAATGTGATCATGGCTGATCATCCCCAGTCAGTACCCCGTTCCTGCCATCTCTCCATATCCCCTGACTCCACTATTTTTAAGAGCCCTATCTAGCTCTCTCGAAAGCATCCAGAGATGCTGCCTCCACCGCCCTCTGAGGCAGAGAATTCCTCAGACTCGCCACTCTCAGTGAAAAAAGTGTTTCCTCGTCTCCGTTCTAAATGGCTTACTCCTTATTCTAAAAGAGAATGTGAAGAGAAAAAAAATAGTTAAGACCAAAGTTGGACCCTTGAAGACCGAAAAAGGTGAATTTATTATGGGGAACAAGGAAATGGCAGATGAGTGAACAGGTACTTTGGACCCGACTTCACAAAGGAGGACACAAACAATCTTCCTGACATGGAAAGTGGTGAAATCATTGGACAAAGTCAGCATGGATTTATGAAAGGTAAATCATATCTGACGAATCTTATAACATTTTTTGAGGATGTAACTAGTAGAGTGGATAAGGGAGAACCTGTGGATGTGTTATATCTGGACTTTCAGAAGGCTTTCGACAAGGTCCCACATAAGAGATTAGCATACAAACTTAAAGCACACGGTATTGGGGGTTCAGTATTAATGTGGATAGAGAACAGGCTGGCAGACAGGAAACAAAGAATAGCAGTGAACGGGTCACTTTCAGAATGGCAGGCAGTGAGTAGTGGGGTACCGCAAGGCTCAGTGCTGGGACCCCAGCTATTTACAATATATATTAATGATCTAGATGAGGGAATTGAATGCAACATCTCCAAGTTTGCGGATGAAACGAAGCTGGGGGGCAGTGTTAGCTGTGAGGAGGATGCTAGGAGGCTGCAAGGTGACTTGGATAGGTTGGGTGAGTGGGCAAATGCATGGCAGATGCAGTATAATGTGGATAAATGTGAGGTTATCCACTTTGGCCGCAAAAACAGGAGGGTAGATTAATATATGAATGGTGGCCGATTAGGAAAAGGGGAGATGCAACGAGACCTGGGTGTCATGGTACACCAGTCATTGAAAGTAGGCATGCAGGTGCAGCAGGCTGTGAAGAAAGCAAATGGCATTCATAGCAAAAGGATTTGAGTACAAGAGCAGGGAGGTTCTACTGCAGTTGTACAGGGTCTTGGTGGGACCACACCTGGAGTATTGCGTACAGTTTTGGTCTCCTAATCTGAGGGATTACAGAGAAGGTTCACCAGACTGATTCCTGGGATGGCAGGACTTCCATATGAAGAAAGACTGGATAGACTCAGCTTGTACTCGCTGGAATTTAGGAGATTGAGGGGGGATCTTATAGAGACTTACAAAATTCTTAAGATGCAGGAAGATTGTTCACGATGTTGGGGAACTCCAAAACAAGGGGTCACAGTTTAAGAAAAAGGGGGAAGTCTTTTAGGACCGAGATGAGAAGATCTTTTTTCACACAGAGAGTGGTGAGTCTGTGGAATTCTCTGCCACAGAAGGTAATTGAGGCCTGTTCATTGGCTATATTTAAGAGGTAGTTAGATGTGACCCTTGTGGCTAAAGGGATCAGGGGGTATGGAGAAAAGGCAGGTACAGGGTACTGAGTTGGATGATCAGCCATGATCACATTGAATGGCGGTGCTGGCTCCAAGGGCCGAATGCCCTACTCCTGCACCTATTGTCTATTGTCTATTGAATCATGAGGTTATCCACTTTGGAAAAGAAGAATGAAACCAAAACATAGGATTATTAAACACAATGATACTGCATTTTTAAATATAGAATAGTACAGCACAGGATCTGGCCCCTCGACCCACAATGTTTGTGCCAAACCTGACACCAAGTTAAATTATCTAATCTGCCTGTACATTACACATATCACTCTATTCCCTGCACTTCAATGTGCCTTTCTAAAGGCCTGTTAAACCTCACTATCATATTTGCCTCTACCATCATCCCTGGAAATGTGTTCAAGGCCCCCAAAAAGTTGTCCCGCACATTTCCATTAAACTTGCCTCCTCTCACCTTATGGCTATGCTCTCTAATGTTGGACATTTCAACCTTTGGAGAAAAGGTTCTGACTGTCTACCATTTCTATACATCTCATAATTTTATATACTTCCATCAAGTCTTCCCTCAACCTCTGACATTTCAGAGAAAACAATCCGTCTGTCTGATCTCTCCCTTTAGCCAAAATCCTCTAATTCAGGCACCATTCTGGTAAACCTCCTCTGCACCCTCTCCAAAACCTCCATAGAAACATAGAAAAATAGGTGTTGGAGTAGGCCATTCGGCCCTTCGAGCCTGCACCGCCATTCAATATGATCATGGCTGATCATCCAACTCAGTATCCCGTACCTGCCTTCTCTCCATACCCCCTGATCCCTTTAGCCACAAGAGCCACATCCAACTCCCTCTTGAATATAGCCAATGAACTGGCCTCCATGACCTTCTGTGGCAGAGAATTTCAGAGACTCACCACTCTCTGTGCAAAGAATGTTTTCCTCATCTCGGTCCTAAAGGAATTCCCCCTTATCCTTAGACTGTGACCCCTTGTTCTGGACTCCCCCAACATCGGGAACAATCTTCCTGCATCTAGCTTGTCCAACCCCTTAAGAATTTTGTAAGTTTCTATAAGATCCCCCTCAATCTTCTAAATTCCAGTGAATACAAGCCGAGTCTATCCAGTCTTTCTTCATATGAAAGTCTCAACATCCCAGGAATCAGTCTGGTGAACCTTCTCTGAACCCCCTCTATGGCAAGAATGTCTTTCCTCAGATTAGGAGACCAAAACTGTACGCAATACTCCAGGTGTGGTCTCACCAAAACCCTGTACAACTGCAGTACAACCTCCCTGCTCCCATACTCAAATCCTTTCGCTATGAATGCTAACATACCATTTGCTTTCTTCACTGCCTGCTGCATCTGCATGCCTACTTTCGATGACTGGTGTACCATGACACCCAGGTCTCGTTGCATCTCCCCTTTTCCTAATCTGCCACCATTCAGATAATAGTCTACCCTCATGTTTTTGCCACCAAAGTGGATAACCTCACATTTATCCACATTATACTGCATCTGCCATGCATCTGCCCATTAACTCAGCCTATCCAAATCACTCTGCACTCTGCAGCCTCCTAACACCATACCCTTCTTGTAATGGGGCAACCGGAACTGCATGCAATACTCCAAATACAGCCTAGCCAAAATCCTAAAGAGCTGCACCATGACTTCCTGACTCATATAATCAATGCCCCATTAGCAAGAAGCTAACATACCATATGCCTTCTTTATCACCTTATCTACTTGTGCTGCCAAATATGAAGAGATTTAGTTCTAGTGCTCAAAAAGCAAAACAATTGTACTGCAAGCACAGCAAGTAATTAGGAAAGCTATTGCTCCATATTGCAGGCAGGATGAAGTACAAAACTGGAAGATTTGATGTAACTTTATAAAGCGCTTGTGAGACCATAGGTTACCTGGGGGCATTGCAAGGAAAATACACTGGATTGATTCTTAGGATGATGTATGAGGAAAGACTAGGTAACCACCCATACACAGTGGAGATTAGAATGTGAGGTGATCATATTAAAAAATAATATTTTGATGAGAATTCGCAGATGTAATGTTGAGAGGATTTTGAAGTACTCATCTTGAAGTACTGAGAACCAGGAGATATATCTTCAGTATAGGGGGATGTCCATTTGACATGGAAGATAACGAATCCCTGGAATTCTCTACCCAAGGGAGATGTGGAGTCAGGCATATTGAATATATTCAAAGCGAATACAATATCTATTTAAACCAGGAGTTGGGCCATGAATGTAAAGAGAGAGAATGTTGGTGTTGAGAATAACATTGGATCAGTCGGTATGAACATTGACCTCCAATTTTAGGTAGTTCCTGCTTTCTCCTTCTTTGCCCTCCCCTTCCCAGCTCTCCCACAGCCCACTGTCTCCGCCTCTTTCTTTCTTCTTCCCGCCCCTCCTACCCCCACATCAGTCTGAAGAAGGGCCTCGACCCGAAACGTCACCTAGTTCCTTCGCTCCATAGATGCTGCCTCACCCGCTGAGTTTCTCCAGCATTTTTGTCTACCTTGGATCAGTCATGATCTTATTGAATATGACGTGGTTCTTATTTGTTTACAGATATCACCCTGTAAAATTGGTTTCCTGTTAATGTAGTTCCTGGTGCATGTTTATTATTTAACATTAATCATATTGAGAATAATCAGTTAATATCAAAACAATATATAGTAAACAAAGGTCAAGCTGTAACTACATCTCCATACTTAAGAAACATAGAAACATATAGAAACATAGAACATAAGTGCAGGACGCCATTCAGCCCTTAGAGTCAGCACCGCCATTCATTGTGATCATGGCTGATTGTCCCCAATCAATAACCTATGCCTGCCTTCTCCCCATATCCCTTGACTCCACTAGCCCCTAGAGCTCTATCTAACTCTCTCTTAAATCCATCCAGTGACTTGGCCTCCACTGCCCTCTGTGGCAGGGAATTCCACAAATTCACAACTCTATGGGTGAAAATGTTTTTTCTCACCTCAAGTCTTAAATGAATTCCCCTTTATTCTAAGACTGTGGTTCTGGACTCGCCCAACATTGGGAACATTTTTCCTGCATCTAGCTTGTCCAGTCCTTTAATAATTTTATACGTTTCTATTAGAAAAACCCTCATCCTTCTAAACTCCAGTGAATACAAGCCTAGTCTTTTCAATCTTTCCTCATATGACAGTCCCGCCATCCCAGGGATCAATCTCATGAACCTACTGCCTCAATCACAAGGATGTCCTTCCTCAAATTAGACCAAAACTATACACAATACTCGAGGGGTGGTCTCACCAGAGCCCTATACAACTGCAGAAAAAATGATACTTGATAGCTCAAGTGGCATTTTGGGGAAAAAAGAAAATCAAATCTTGTTTGGACTTTATGAAACACTCTTAAGGTCTCAGAAGACAATCTGTTTTTCCAAAGATGCTTACTGTGCTGATGTTCATTTCCAGATTCTTAAACTTTTATTCGTGGCTTTACGGCAACTTCAGCGTTTCAGTGCATGTTTATTTGTCTGTTCCATCAATAAACTTTGGATCCCCCAGTCGCACAGATTTTCTTTTACAATGCTTTTTGTAATCCTCCACTACTTGCTTCATTTTCCCAACTTTGCTATTCTTTTTAATTAATCCACATCACTGGACTTTTCCTGAAAAGATGGATGCTGCTGAAATACACATATCCCTTCTGTTTAGTGTTTAGTGGGGTGTTCATTGTGGGGGTGACATTTTCATATGTATTCTGTGCATTGTACACCCACTCACAATTCCATAGTTTACAACTTTCAGGATTAGATGCCAATGAAAATTCTGTCCTGCTCACAAAATACAATTATAGATCTCCTGGTCACACGGAACTTAATATCTTTATATTCCTCACTTGTCATCTGCTGACAATCCCAGAGCAGATCCTGTGCAAAAAATAAATTTGTATCCACCTTTGACAATGGGATTAGGATGGTTTATAGAAATGTGTAATTTTCTGAATTATTTTTTTAAAGAAATATACAATCTTTTAAAGTGCAATGAATTGAGCTTCATTGGCAGCATTCATCCTTTTTAAAAAAAATATAAGCTATGTTATAATGATTGTGAAAGTTATTTACTTTACCACACTTATCCTGTAACCCCCGAGGCCACCCACCCAGTTCAAAAACACTAGTTTAGATCAAGTGGGTGATTATGCCATTTTTGAGAAACTGTTTGTTCACACATGGTGTGTGGGATTTCTGTTCTGGGCTGATGATAGCAACAGATAGAAGTAGCATCAACATGTTATTGGACTCTTCGCAAGATGTAGCCTCTTTAAAAAAAACCAGGTTATCAGAATGATTGCAAATTGATCAGAGCGTGTTTACTGTCATTAAAGCGCAAATATGAACAGTTAATGTTAGTATATATTAAACCAGAGTTTGTAAAAGTGGCAAACCAAACCCACTTCAAGTTCACGTTATTAATGCAACAAAAGTCATTGATCTTTCTCTCCCACCTGGGTTGAACAGAGAGCCTGGGCCAGAGATAAAACTGCAAATTGAACAATTTTCAAACTGCCTTCCCCATCAACTAACACCGTGGAATTAATGAGTTCACCCGTAAAGTGCCACAGTTTTAGGATTTAAACTCGTATCTCTATAATACAGTTGTTCCTGGCACACCCAATTTATGTCACTAAACCTGCTTCGCATTGAAAACGGGTCTCTCAGCACCAAAATATTTTGGATCTGCAAAATCGAGTACTATTTTATTCACGCGATGTAATAATTCCATGGAAGTTCCCTCGCGATTTACGCCATTTGACCAGCATTTATGCCGAAGTTTTAACAGAAGATCGGGGGAGTCCCTGTAAATCCCTTTGTCTACAAAGCAGCAAGAGTTAGATCGGAAACAAAGTACCTTCTCATGCACTATCATCATTGGAGTAATATTCAATTCAACGCAGATTGCACGAAGGTGAAAGCTGTTTAACGACAATGTTGCTTAGAAATTAATTTATACGCGGGATGTAATTACGGGCTAACCTACTGGTTAACACCTCCCTCTTAAACCAAACCCCTCGTTTGTCTAATTGTTTGACAACACAGACACATATGGCACCACCGGTCAAGTGGGGACACTGACCGAACACTGGTGCGATGAGAATAAATCATCATGACTGTTCGGTGTGTATGTTTATGCTGGTACTTGGTTAGTCTGCGGGAGGGAGCTTCCCCGCTACACGAATAGACCTCCTGCAGGGTGATCGCTACATGGAATAGCGGCTTCCCTAGGAGAAAATTGGTGGTTCCCAAAACATCCCTCCCTCCTGATTGGAATGTCAGGCGCAGCATTCAACTGGGTACAATGGACCACAAATGATGCTAAATGCGACTCACTTCGCCAACCCACGACGATATTCCGAAATACTTCAAAACAATTTTGCACAAGGCAATAGGTTGCTGGAACCCCAATATTTGAAACATTATTGTGTAATTACTTTTTCAGAAAGGAACGAGAACCTTTATTTTCTGTCCTACCTGGTTTCCAAACATAGACGGACTGAAACTCCTCTTCTGCTTCTGCCTTAACATTGCAGACCCCAAAGACCAGGGTTAACATCACAGCAATGCACTGTGCTAAAGCGGCACAGTTACTTGGACATCTGATTGAAGCGTTGCTTTTTTTTCTCAGCCTCATAGTTCCAGAATCACCAGCCTGCAAAGGATGACTCCAGTTCGGGAGACAAAGGATATTATAACCCTTGCCCTGTTATTGATGACTCTTTTTTTTCCTTTTCCTCCTCTTATCTTATTTCTCTTGCCGAGAATCCGCCACGATCTGTTGACAGACAGTCTTTCTCCGGAATATTTGTTTGCCCGAATATGGTAAATGAAAAAAAAAGGTCCCCACTCGTCAGAAAACAATAATAACCTGAGCTGCAACCGTTTCCTTTCCTTCCAAGTCAGTGACTAACGGCAGGTTTCAATCAGCTAAGGGAAGCAGCTGTCCACCAGGGGCTCCGGTTGATACAGCGGGTCACTCGGGTCTTGTAGGCGGCAGCAAGTCATTCACACCAACTGCACGGAGAGAAAGAAACAAACGCAGTAATGTCACTGCCTAGCTATGCTGCAGCAGAGTGCTGTCTGCACTCATATATATATATATTTGCATATATATATATACATAGAACCATGTGCAAAGGCACACGAGCAGATGCGTGCCTGCACCTGCATCTCACAGCAACACGAAAGTCAAAGCAATGCGATGTACGGAGGTGGGTAGTTGAGAGCGTGTGTGAGAGAGAGAGGGGGTGGAGAGGAGGATTTCTGTCCCCTCCCCTGGGAGGCCTGTCATTTTGGTTTTTTTTTTAATCCCCAGATCCAGCCTGTATAATTGTATTAGGGGAAAAAAATAATCGACTAAATAATTCCCCACATTGCCTTTTTAAATTTTCTGACACTGCTGCAAATTAGCAACGAGAGTGCTACAAATTCCCTTTTGTTTATTCCCCCCTTTTCACCTCGGGAAGGATTTACGGCGTTAGAAACTCTGCCGGTGTGTCCTTAGATTGCCCCAGATTTTTTTTTAAATAAGTGTGGATTACTCTTTCCCGATTGTCAGAAAACAAGCAACGATCAAAAGATTATCATCAGATGGAGACGACTAGTAAGGATTTATACTGTCGCTGATTTCATGGACTCCGGTTAGAAAATGATAAACAAAGCTAGCGCCAGTAGTTTGGCAGCCGTCCAAAGCTGGAACTTGAACTGGACTATGCACTCCAAACATATTTTCATCAGAATCGGTTTCAAAAACACTTTTAGGACGACGTGAATTACGTTCCCAATTACGTCTGTACTTAAACCATGCAGATGATTCATACACTTATTTTAATTGTTTACATTTCATTGCAACTGCAATTGACCTATTTTAGTTCCTAAAGAGATTATGGTAGTGTTGGTCTGGTTAAGTGTATACTGGACTTTCCCCTCAAAATTGGTTATGTAAATGGATTGAAATTGCTTGGAGGTATCCTTTTAAATTTATTCTGATAGTTATACAAAAAAAGCATGATAAAAGTAAATGGATTATTAGGGGAATGATTTAATAGGAACCCGAGGAACAACTTTTTCATAGAGGATGGTGGATCTATGATCCAGCTGGCAGAGAAAGTGGTTGAGGCCAGTACAATAACAACATTTAAGGAACACTTGGATAAGTACATCAATAAGAAAGGTTGAGAGGGATTTGCATCAAACACAAACAAATACGACAAGCATAGTTGAGTATGTTAGTTGCATGGCAAAATTGGGACAAAGGGCTTGTTTATTTGCTGTATGACACTATGATTGGTCAGTAAATGAACCAGGAAGTGGAAATCAGGAAACAATTTGTGGACAAAAAGCAAATTGCTGGACGAACACAGATGGTAAGGCAGCATCGGTCAATGAAAATAGACAGCCTGAAGAAGGGTCCCGACACAAGCATTGTCTGCTCATTTCCCTCCACGAATACTGCCTGGCCCACTGTTCTGCAAACAGTTTGTCTTCTTTGCTCATGATTCCAGCATCTGCAGTATCCGTGACAATAATAACTTCAGGACAACATTTTCACAGTCAATATTACAAACAAGTCTCACAATTATCCTGCCTGGCAATATAATCTGGCAGGTATTTGTGAACCTTGTTGAGAGATGTGACAGAAAATAATCATTACGCCATAGTAAAATATAAAATATCTAGATTAAAAATAAGACAGAGTACTGGAATAACTCAGGGGGTCAGGCAACATCTTTGGAGAACATGGATTGGTCAGGGCCCTTCTTCAGAAATGACACCTATCCATGTTCTCCAGAGATGGTCTTAAGATCACAAGTGATGGGAGTAGAATTAGGCCATTCGGCCCATCAAGTCTACTCCGCTATTCAGTCATGGCTGTCCCTCCTAACCCCATTTTCCTGCCTTCTCCCCATAACCTCTGACACCTGTACTAATCAAGAATCTAACCCCCTGAATTATGCTGATGCTGTCTAACCCCCTGAGTTACTCCAGCACTTAATGTCCTTTTTCAAATAAAACATCTGCAATTCCTTGTTTCTAAAACATCTGCAATTCCTTGTTTCTAAAGTATCGAGGTGATGCAAGTAAACAATAGGAGGAGACTAGAATAGAATGGAGGTTGGAGAAAATGGCTAATTGAACCTCAGAAATATGTGATGATCATGTTCAATATTCCTCCCAAGCTTTACCCCAGGAATAGAGGTTGGTTAATTAACATATGACAATTTGGCAATGATAAACTGTGTGCTAGGTAGATATTTTGCAGATTTTTAAGGTACATCAGCAGTGGCATCCTGTGGAACCATGTTTGAAGGATTGAGAAATGTTTAAAGCATGTTTGGCTCAATATGAAACATTTCTCAACAACACAATAGCCTGAGATTCAATCCTAAAAAAAAAGCACACACAGAAAGAAATAAAGACAAATTTTACACCAAATGTAAATTGTTAACGCCAAACATGCTTTAAACATTTCTCAACGGGGGTTCAGTATTGATGTGGCTAGAGAACTGGCTGGCAAACAGGAAGCAAAGAGTAGGAGTAAACGGGTCCTTTTCACAATGGCAGGCAGTGACTAGTGGGGTACCACAAGGCTCAGTGCTGGGACCCCAGCTATTTACAATATATATTAATGATCTGGATGAGGGAATTGAAGGCAATATCTCCAAGTTTGCGGATGACACCAAGCTGGGGGGCAGTGTTAGCTGTGAGGAGGATGCTAGGAGACTGCAAGGTGACAGATAGGCTGGGTGAGTGGGCAAATGTTTGGCAGATGCAGTATAATGTGGATGAATGTGAGGTTATCCACTTTGGTGGCAAAAACAGGAAAGCAGACTATTATCTAAATGGTGGCCGATTAGGAAAAGGGGAGATGCAGCGAGACCTGGGTGTCATGGTACACCAGTCATTGAAAGTAGGCATGCAGGTGCAGCAGGCTGTGAAGAAAGCGAATGGTATGTTAGCTTTCATAGCAAAAGGATTTGAGTATAGGAGCAGGGAGGTTCCACTTCAGTTGTACAGGGTCTTGGTGAGACCACACCTGGAGTATTGCGTACAGTTTTGGTCTCCAAATCTGAGGAAGGACATTATTGCCATAGAGGGAGTGCAGAGAAGGTTCACCAGACTGATTCCTGGGATGTCAGGACTGTCTTATGAAGAAAGACTGGATAGACTCGGTTTATACGCTCTAGAATTTAGGAGATTGAGATGGGATCTTATAAAAACTTACAAAATTCTTAAGGGGTTGGACAGGCTAGATGCAGGAAGATTGTTCCCGATGTTGGGGAAGTCCAGGACAAGGGGTCACAGCTTAAGGATAAGGGGGAAATCCTTTAAGACCGAGATGAGAAAGACTTTTTTCACACAGAGAGTGGTGAGTCTCTGGAACTCTCTGCCACAGAGGGTAGTTGAGGCCAGTTCATTGGCTATATTTAAGAGGGAGTTAGATGTGGCCCTTGTGGCTAAGGGGATCAGAGAGTATTGGAGAGAAGGCAGGTATGGGATACTGAGTTGGATGATCAGCCATGATCATATTAAATGGCGGTGCAGGCTCGAAGGGCCGAATGGCCAACTCCTGCACCTAATTTCTATGTTTCTATGTTAATAAATCGATGATTAATAATCCTATATATTTATAAATAGTTCCCCTGTAGTTATACAATCAAAACAGCACATATTTTATGGCCAGATATTTGCTTTTATTACCATTTTGTTAAATTATGCAATGTCAAAGCTTGTGTAATTGGCATTATTTAGTCATATACAAAGTTGGTGCCATATGCTCTTTCCCCACAATAAGCAGCAAAGGGTCCCTGGGATATTGGTGGAACTGTTGAATTAAGAAAGAAGAGGCTACTGTTTTACTCACCTTCTAAATCTGCAACACAGAACTCAATTAAATCATGAAATAGGGAGTGAACAATAAAAAAGATATCACAAGTTCAGTACATAAAAGATCCAGGAATAAATAACAGAATTATCTGGGAATAAATAACAAAACAATCTGGAAATCACTGACAAATAAGGTTTGGCAATGTAACAAACAATAAATAAAAGATCAGATCCTGGGTACGTTGACATATAATAGTGTAATTGAAGGAAACAAAATAATATTTAAGGACCTCCTCAACTCTTGATAGTGCTAATATCACTGACATTAACTCAATGGATAAATGCACCAATTTGTGTGCATGAAGAAAGTTTCTTGTTTACATTGAGATAGATGGTCTCAGCCAAAGGGTTATATCTTAATTCCACTCAATGACCAACAGCTGGCGAAGTGTGCACTGGCGAGGGTGGGATAGATTTTAGTCATAATGGATCCAATATTGAATAGCGGATTTACAAAATCTACGTTGAGCCATGAAACGTGAATGTCTGAATAAATTAATCCAATGTTGCCGACAGCTGACAAATAACAATGTAGCATGAGCAGATAAACTTTGCAGAGGTGTGAAGAAAAGAAAGAAAAGGTTAATATTCCTATCCTCTTAATCCTTTGCATTTCAGGAGAAATATGGTTTATTGAAACAACAAAATCCAAATTAAATGTAAACATTTTCTTTATCCTATTGAATGTCTAGAACAATTGTATAGAATAATGGCTATGGTTGGATTTGGAGATGGGTGCAAGCATTTTAAATTTTATGTATTAGCAAACAAACAGTGAGTAGATGTCGAGAAATAAAGGTATAATAGAGCAGAGAAAACTACCATAAGATATGAGCAACAAAACAGCATACCTAACGTTATCAGTATTTTAGAAGCAAACATGGATTGGTTACAAAGTGCTGGAGTAACTCAGCAGGTCAGACTGGGGTGGAAGATTGCAACCTTCACGTGGTCTGCCCTGTTTCGACAAATGCAATCAACTCAACGTGCACAAACGGAAGATCAAATTGAACAAGTTGTCCAACAACTTTAGGCTGTGCATGCCACACGAAAGAAGAAGAAGCAGGTCAGACTGAAGATGAGTCCCCAACCGAAACGTCACCTATCCATGTTCCCCAGAGATGCAGCATGACCTGCTGAGTTATTCCAGCACTTTATGTCCTTTTGTGTAAACCAGTATCTGCAGTTCCTTGTTTCTAAAATCAGATTGATGATGTAAAATTCATAATGTTTGAAGCTCAGCTAAATGGTATGCTCGATTCTTGCACCGAGGCCAATTAGATTAAAACACTTTGAAGGGTGGGACGTTTGTGTCCAATAACAGAAGTAAGAGCATCGGTTTCTACAATATTCAGCTGAAGAAGAATCTATGGCTCATTCAGCATTTGAATTATCTTACATTCTGTATATGCACATTAGATATTTAGCTATCTTTTGAAATCAGTTACATTCCAAAGGGAGATATGGGACCTGGATCCATCCAACAGAATGAAAGAAATGACAATATACCAGATGAATTGGACTTTTTGCAAGTCGCCACGTGATTTAGACTTTACTTGAAACTTTGGATTTTGGAGATACAGCACGAAAACTGACCCATCGGCCTACCGAGACCAGCAATCACCCCGTATACTACACTATCGTACACACTAGGGACAATTTTTAATTTTATTGAAGCCAAACTAACCTACAAACCTGCACATCTTTGGAGTGTGGGTGGAAACCAGAGCACCGCTAGAAAATCCAAGCGGTCATGAGGAGAACGTACAAACAGCTCTCATAGTCAGGATCGAACCTAGGTTTCTGGCGCTGTAAAGCAACAACTTTACCGCTACGCCACCATGCCAATCCTTGGAGGCATGATGGAAAGTACAATAAAAGCTAACTCATAACTCTCTCTGCAATTAGAATCAATGCTTGATCTAGGAATCTTTTGCAGGGCACAATGTGGAAAAAAAAAAATCATCTTGTGGATATGTTCAAACACCTTTAAATGCCGCTGTTAAAAAAGGGAAGATTGCTGCAATAAGTAGAATAGCTGAGTCAAGTTCATGGAGTGACCACGTTTTACATGCATGAAGGGTCTACATCTTTCACTGGCATCTGGAACACTTGTGAATTATGAGCCTGTCACACGAGGGAAGTTACCTTATGTTTATTTAGAAAATATCAGAGATAGATTATATCATATATATTATACAGCTGAAGTACAACATCTTTTACTGACAAGATTCCAGTCGTTTAAATGAATAATGATGTATTAATATAACCTTTTAGAATAAAACAGTTAAAAGATGAATATTTGCAAAGGTGAATGTCAAGCCATTAATCTGATCCTTAAATGTTCAATATGTCCAAAATTTTCACAAATAATCACCTTAAGAGAAATATAATGGGAACATTTTACATTTCTAAAATGTAATAAAATCAAAGGGAATATCAATAGTTAAGGTCATCATTTGTGTTAATTTGAAGACTCCGAGAATTACAGAGCTGCATTCATCAGACAGATTTGTTTGATCTCTATTCTACCTAACATAGTGGATGATCTCAGCTGGGTTGAAGAGTGTCCCTTGCCACGAAACGATAAACTGTTCAAGTTTCTCTTTTCTATTGGCTCTTCTCTGCGAACTTATTGAGCAAAGACATTAAGTAACAACCTTTAATGGGACCATCTCAATACTGAATAGCCTGCTGATATTTTATGTTAAATTAAAGGAAAAAATCGTGAGCCTGGTTAAAATCTCAATGATGATTATAGTACTGCAAAGAGTAACTGCATTTCCAGCTCAATACTGGGGCTGTCACTGAGCCTTTTAATTCCATTAGTGTCTAAAAGCTGCCATTCAGTTTGAGAACAAACGTTATTTTTTTAATAATATAATAGGAACTATGTTTTAATTCATTGTGTACAATGCATTCAGAAAGTATTCAGACCCCTTCACTTTTTCCACATTTTGTTACATTACAGCCTTATTCTAGAATTGATTTTTTTTTTTTTTATCATCGATCTACACATAATACCCCATAATAAAAAAAGTGAAAACAGCTGTTTGCAAATTTTTGCAAAGTAATTAAAGATAAATAAGTGAAATATCACATTTACATACGTATTCAGACCCTTACGCAATACTTTGTCGAGGCACATTTGGCAGCGATTGCAGCCTCAGGTCTTCTTGGGTAAATTATGCTACAAGCTTGGCACACCTGTATTTGGGTCATTTCTCCCATTCTTCTCTGCAGATCCTCTCAAGGTCTGTCAGGTTGGATGGCGAGCGTCGATGCACAGCTATTTTCAGGTCCCTCCAGAGATGTTCGATCAGGTTCAAGTCCAGGCTCTGGCTGGGCCACTCAAGGACATTCACAGACTTGTCACGAACCACTCCTGCGTTGCCTTGGCTGTGTGCTTCGGGTCATTGGCCTATTGGAAGGTGAACCTCCGCCCTACTCTAAGGTTCAGAATGCTCTTGAGCAGGTTTTCATCAAGGATCTCTCTGTACTTTGCTCTTTTCATCTGTCCCTCGGTCCTGACTAGTCTCCCAGTTCCTGCCGCTGAAAAACATGAAGCATGATGCTGCCACCACCATGCTTCACCGTAGGTATGGTATTGGCCAGGTGATGAGCGGTGCCTGGTTTCCTCCAGACATGAGGCTTGGCATTCAGGCCAAGGAGTTCAATCTTGGTTTCATCAGACCAGAGAATCTTGTTTCTCATGCCTTTTGGCAAACTCCAAGCAGGCTGTCATGTGCCTTTTACTGAGGAATGGCTTCTGTCTGGCCACTCTACCATAGAGGCCTGATTGGTGGAGTGCTACAGATATAGTTGTCCTTCTGGAAGGTTTTCCCATCTCCACAGAAGAACTCTGGAGCCCTGTCAGAGTGACCATCGCATTCTTGGTCATCTCCCTGACCAAGGCCCTTCTCCCCTGATTGCTCAGTTTGGCCGGGCAGCCAGCTCTATGAAGAATC
This sequence comes from Okamejei kenojei, assembly GCA_035221665.1. Classification (NCBI taxonomy): domain Eukaryota; kingdom Metazoa; phylum Chordata; class Chondrichthyes; order Rajiformes; family Rajidae; genus Okamejei; species Okamejei kenojei. The sequence goes on from CM069132.1 coordinate 41,242,790, forward strand.
CTGGTGGTTCCAAAGTTCTTCCATTTAAGAATGACAGAGGCCACTGTGCTCTTTGAGACCTGCAATGCTGCAGAAATTGTTTTATACCCTTCCCCAGATCGGTGTCTTGACACAATCCTGTCTCTGAGGTCTACGGACAATTCTTTTGTCTTCAGTTTTTGCTCTGACATGTACTGTCAACTGTGGGACCTTATATGGACAGGTGTGTGCCTTTCTAAATCAAGTCCAATCAATTTAATTTACCACTGGTGGACTCCAATCAAGTTGTAGAAACATCTCAAGGATAATCAATGGATACAGGATGAACCTAAGCTCAATTTTGAGTGTCATAGCAAAGGGTCTGAATACTTATATAAATGTGATATTTCAGTTATTTCTTTTTAGTTGCTTTGCAAACATTTCGAAACACCTGTTTTCAATTCTTCATTCTGGAGTATTGTGTGTAGATTACACTTGCATATGGATTATGTTGAGATTGAAAATATATTGTCTTGTAATATTCTTTACCTTTCAATAAGATTATGCATCACCATTGTAAACTTACTGTAGATACAATTTTCTTAAACAATAAAATATTTTACTAATTTGAGTATGAATTTGTCAAGTTGCTATTTGCAATACCAAAGTTAAATTCTTATTGTGCTGCAAATTTGAAATAAAACAGAAAATGCTGAAATTGCTCTGTGGGTCAGGCAGCATCTGTGGAGAGATACGCTTGGTACAGCATATAGGGATCAGAATAATGTTACAGCTTCAGCAGATTAAGCCTTCATGAACACAAAGCAAACACATTTCCAGACGTCAAAAATCTGAATAGAAACAGAAAATGCTGGAGCAACTCCAAGGCTCAAGAGTCAAAAGTGTTTAATTGTCATATGTAGTGAATTGGAACAATGACATTATGGCTTGTAGCAGCACAACTGATTTGTAAACACAGTACTCAATAGATAACATAATAAACACGCAAAAAGAAGTTCAAAAAATAAGTTTGAATGGAGTCTGAAGAAGGGTCTCGACCCAAAATGTCACCCATTCCTTCTCTCCAGAAATGCTGCCTCCCCGCTGAGTTACTGCAGCTTTTTGTGTCTATCTTCAAAAAATTAACAAGCCTAATATAGTGCAAAGCAAAACAAAGCCCGAAGCCCTGGTGCAAAGAAGACAGTTTGTAGTTCAAATTTTAGTTCTTAATGTTCAACAGTCTGATGATTGTTGGGAAGAAGTTTTTCCTGAACTTGGACATAACAGTTTTCAGACTCCTATGGCAGAAGTGAATGAGAGTGTGGCCAGGATGGTGTTAGTCCTTGATTAGTAGGCAGGTTGGTTAGTAAATTTGCAGATGACACCAAGATTGCTGGGATCACAGAATGTGAAGAAGGGTTTCAAAATAAGCAGTGGGATATATATTAGCTACAGAACTGTATGGATAAATGGAAGACGGAGTATAATCTGAGTGAGTGTGATGTGCTGTTCTTTGGAAGTTCAAGTTTTAGGGCAAAATATACAATGAATGGAATGGCCCTTAACCACATTAATATACTAAGGAATCTTGGGGTCAATAGTCAATAGGTGCAGGAGTAGGCCATTCGGCCCTTCAAGCCAGCACCGCCATTCAACGTGATCATGGCTGATCATCACAATCAGTACCCCGTTCCTGCCTTCTCCCCATATCCCCTGACTCCGCTATTTTTAAGAGCCCTTAAAATTGGCTATGGACATAGCGTTAAAAAACGCTATGGTCCAAGGCCATAACTCCTGTAAGTGGCAACACAATTAGATAGTGTCAAATAAGGCATATAGTATGTGTAGGAAGGAACTGCAGTTACTGGTTTAAACTGAAGATAGACACAAAATGCTGGAGTAACTCAGCGGGACAGGCAGCATCTCTGGAGTAGATAGTGTATAGTATGCTTGTTTTCATCGGTTGGGGCATAGAGAGTCAGGAAGTCATGATGCAGCTTTACGGGGACTTTGATTGAGCTGGATTCGCCGTATTGCATGCCATTCCAGTCGCACCATTATGGGAAGGCTTTGGAAAAGGTTTAGAGGCGGTTTACCAGAATGATACCAGGATTAGGGGGTATTAGCTACAGGGAGAAGTTGGACAAACTTGATTTCTTTCTCCGGAACGCAGGAGGTAGTGTTGAGACCTTGGAAATACATTGCAGAAATACTTTTGCTATCAGTAAGCAAGTTTATTTGAACAAACATTTCACTTCTTCTAATGGTGCAGAGGTCTATCCAGATTACATACATATCTTCATAGCTTCCATTTGTGATTGTGCTGAACAGTTTTTTTCATCAAATGTTTAATTGGCTGTTGCCTATTAAATATGGGAAGATGGATTTATGTAATATATATTTAATAGATCAATGACTATGCAATGTAAACATTAATGATTACAACAACAAGAGATGACAATTGAAAATACAAATCTGTTATAAATAAATGCCTAAATTATAAAGTCCAATTATATTCACACTTTCCCCACACTTTAATTCAAACATATCAATATTATGATACATAAAAGCATCTTAAATTGTTATAAATCGTGGGAATTTGCCTCATGGCATTGTATAAAAGCTGCATATCATTGAGGGGAAGAGAATGGGAATGTTCAATTCCTTTTCTGTGGTTGGTTGATTTAAGATTGACTGACAGAAATTATACTGCAATTAACCTTATCACACCCAGGTCAAGATACACAGCAAAATTCAGCATATGTTCCCACTTCTGATTGTTATCAGTGACCTGGAAAGGTGTGCATGTGTGTCCATCATAGAAAATTGACTGCACTTGTTTGCCTGAATAGTTATATTGGCTCCTGATATGCAAAAAAATGATGTACATGGTCATTAAAGGGTATGTGGGGTGGAAGACAGAAAGGAACATTAGGCAAAGATAATCCCAATCTAGTAATGAAGCTATGCTGATTAATTGCCCATTTAAATTATTGGATTATGTAATGAGTCAAGTCGTACACACCAGCTACTCAGACTGAATTACGTAAGCAAGCTCTTGGTAATATAAATCGCATATTAGGTGAAGCTACTACTAACAAGCACTACAATTGGTTTTGTACAATTGGTTCACTACAATTGGTTAGTAGGAAATAACCAATCTACATCTTTCCTTGAAGAAACAAAATAAAGCATAGATACGTGGATACATGGTGGCTAAACAATACAGTAGCCTGAACATTAATAACGCATATGGGGAAGTATAAATGGTTACACAAAATCGCCGTATCTAATGGGTGGCCTGCTGACTCGTCCGGCACGTGTGTGGTACGAATCCGCATCTCCTCCTTTCACCGGTAAAGTGACTGGGGAGGGGACCGGGGACGACACCGGAGACCCGCCAGGTGGAGATGGTGAAATAGGCGAGCTGGATGCTGAACGCCATGGAGAGGCCATGGGGGACACAGTCTCTGGCAGTGGAACAGTCGGCCCGATAGTGGGAGGGTATACAAAACGCGAGATCTCTGGATATGGAGTCACAGGACGCGGTTCCTTCATAGGAAGGAGATGTTGATGGTGCGTATGTAAATGGCCCCGTGCGCGCTTGCCACGAAGGAGCGCGGTCCTTTGGCAGGGCTGTGGATGTGACCCAGACGGCCATAGCCCCTGTTGGTATGGAGGCGAACAACCTGTCCACTGGAGAGAGGTTTAAGTGGCTTACTGGACATGTTAAAAAAAACGTTTTTGTGCATCATGCTTGAATTGCAGTTGTGTCTGGATTGTGGGCGGAGAAAGGACCTGTGGCTGCAAAAGCTGCTGGGGTACAGGCAAGGCAGCACGGGTTTGATGAGACATCAGTCGTTGGGCTGGGGAACCTGTAGATGATATGTGTATACACCTTTAATTGATAGTGACGATGTCCATGCTAACCACCCCCCCACCAGTTAGTATAATTGTAACCCACACGCCCCTAGCTCTCTCTTTGGTGATCGTGACAGACCACGTACAGCTAGGGCCATATGATGTATGATTAATAAAGTAGTGAAGACCTTAAGGTGTCTGTGTACCTTCTCTACATGGCGTCAGAAGTTCTTCTTCCTGCGTCTCCAGTTTATCGCGTTTTATTTTCTTAGTCCCAGTACCCCCTCCCTGTGCCGTGATGGCTTCTGCCTGTCGTAAACCTGACATCCTAGTCTTTGATGCAGACATCACTCATCGCTGGACTGTGTACCGATGTGACTTTGAGCATTATGTTACAATCGCTCACCCTGCTGTGGCCCCCGCTGTCAAGGCTTCCCTGCTGCTTAATCTAGCTGGTCCCGAAGCTCTTGAGCGATCGGAGTCATTCATCTATGGACAGGGTGAGAGTATAGCTCTCTCTCTGGTGATCGTGACAGACCACGTACAGCTAGGGCCATATGATGTATGATTAATAAAGTAGTGAAGACCTTAAGGTGTCTGTGTACCTTCTCTACAGAACCCAGTATGGGATCCCTTGCAATGTTCCTTAAATTGAGCAGATACAGGTAGATGTCAGATGGTAAGAATGCTCCATTAGTTGTTTTGCGCTTTGGACGGCCCGTTCGACGAGTCCATTGGACTGCGGAAGCTCAGGGTTGCTGGTGATATGTCAAAAGTCCCATCATTGAGCAAAGGTTTTGAAAAGCTGGCTGGTGAACTGTCTGCCATTGTCGGATAGAAGGCGTGCAGGGGAACCATGCACGGAGAACTGGCGTTGCAACTTCTGGATAACTGCTTCAGATGTGATGGTTTGGAGTAGGCCAATGTCAAACCAGCCCGAATATGAGTCGACAAGGACCAGATAGTGTTTCCCATGCCATTCGAATATATTGGCTACTGTGGACCACGGTAGAGGAGGAACCCAGGTGGAGCAGTAAGGGCTGCTTTTGCTGGTTTGGCGTCAGGCTTTTGCAGATGGCGCAGATTTCAGTTTTGTCACGTACGTACTTGGTTATACCAGGCCAGTAAAACATGCTCTGTGCCCATTGCAAGGTTGCCTCTACACGGGGGTGGCCCCTGTGGACGGCATCGAAGTACTTGTCCCAGAGGACGGCTGGGACAACTGCTTTGTGACCCTTGACTATAATCCCTTCCTGTAATATCAGTTCGTCGCGAACCAGGAAGTATGGACGAATCGCGAGTGGGGTGCTGTGTTGTTCATCCGGCCAGCCATGCCGCATGACTGCGGACAGCAATTGTAAAGTCTCGTCAGCAGCCGTGTGCTCTGCCAGGTTGCATCACATGTGAATGTTACTGGTAACTCCAATGTGATGTAGGCGAGGGTAGGGGCACTGGCCAGCTGCAACTTGAGGATGTCAAAAGCTCTTTGGTGCTGTGGATACCAGGACCATGGAGTGTCTTTGTGTGTCAGTTCCCGCAGGGAGGCAGATATATCGCTGAGGTTGGGAATAACTTTTCCCCAGGTAATTGACATCAGTAGTAACCGGCATTTCGTATATAGCAACAGTTTTTGACGGGTCTGGTCTGAGACCATGACTTGTGAAAACATGTCCGATGTAGGTAACTTCAGGGACCTGAAACTTGCACTTCAGGGGATTGAGTTTGAGCTGAATATCTTTGGTACGGTCCAGCACTCTCTTTAGAATGGGGTCATGCTCAGCCAAGTCGCACCCGTAAACGAGAATGTCATCAATAATGATGGCGCATGGATACCCCGCAAACAGTTGTTCCATGGTGCACTGGAAAACCTCAATGGCCGAGTGGATGTCAAAGAGCATTCTCAGGAATTTGTAACAGCCGAACGGGGTGCCAAACGTAGTGATGTTGGATGAGTCTGGGTCCAGCGGAATCTGCTAAAACGAGCTTTTGGCATCCAGAATGGAGAACACGGATGCGTTGCCTATTTGAGCTTCCTCTACCATTCGCATAGGGTAGTGTGGGCATTTGATTGCTGTGTAAAGGTCCCTGGGGTTGATGCAGATACAAATTTCTTCCTTGTTTTTCTTCGTTGCAATCACCATGGTGGAAAGCAAGTCAGATGGGTCAGTAACCTCAGCAATGACACCCAGGGAGACCATCTGCTTGAGCTCATTGTGTGCTCTGTCATGCATGACTCTGTCACGATGTGCTCAAACCATAGGAGTGACTTTGGGATCAACGGTGATGTTGTATTTGAGGGGCAGCTTGCCAAGCTCATCATTAAACAGTTCTCTATATTGAGAGAGTGTTTGCTGAGTGGGGCCCCCAGTGAGAAAGAGTTGATGGACAGCTTGGTCAAAGTAGACTAGGCCTAGATCGTGGCATGCATTGATACCAAGCAGAGTTTCAGAATCCCCTTTACGATATAAAACTTCAGGGTATGAGACTGCGAGTCTATGATGCAGTTCAAATCAGTTTCTCCAAGTGAGTGTAGAACATCACCACCGTAGGCCTGTAGTGTGGCCGAGGCCTTTTCAACATGTTCAGCATTACTTATTTTTTTAACTCAGATAATGAGATGACATTACATTTCGCTCCCATGTCAATCTTAACGATCACAGGCTTGTTATTGACAATCATGGTTACCTCAGGGTCAAGTTGCTCGTTAGAGGAAGGGAGGAGGGAGTGAATGGCTGAATTGTTATCTTCACTTTCAGAGAGCTGAGCAGAGGATGGTTCCTTGAGCTCTTGGCTTTCGTTATCAGCAAGCTCATGTTGTAACAGGTGCAAACTCATCCTTGGGACGGGTTGAGTCGCACGGGAATGGCAACAATTTGCAAAGTGGTTGAATTTCTTACAGAAATTACAAATTTTACCATAAGCAATACAGAACTCCCGAACCGGAGGATGAGAATAGTTACATAGCCAGGCAGGGGAAGATTGTGGACGCTTGTTATGACAGGATGTGTCTGTAAGGTTAACACTATACTGGGAGCGCTGCCCAGAGGTCACAGGCTTAGTGTGAGAAGCCGTCATTTCAGCAATCCGACTGGCGTGTTCGGCTTGATTTAGAGTCAGTTCAGTGTTACAAAGTATTTCGTCTCTTCACCTTGTCACTGAACATACCTCCAACGAGTTTGTCGCGGATCAGTTTATCGCATAAACTTTCAAAATGACAGCGTGCAGGCATGTGTTTCAAGTCGCTGATAAAGCACTCTATCGGCTCGCCAACTTGTTGCATACAAGCAAAAAACTTGGTACATTCGATAATAGAGTTCGAGGGGAGGTCACACAACTGTCTAAACTTTGCAAGCAGGACAGCAGGACAGCAGGGTCATCAATAGTTTCCGCAGGCACTTGGATCAGACTGTTGGTGTCTAAAACAACAGGTGCACATTTCATTGCCTCAGGGCCAGCCAGGTTTAGTAGCACGGAAGCACGTACATCTGGAGGATCGTTGCAATGAACGATGCGAATGTAGTGAGTGTAGTTGCGCTCGAAAAGGCGCCAGCATTCAGCAATGTCAGAGTCAAAGATCAGAGGACTAGGACGGCGAGATGAGTTTGCCATGATAGAGATAACAGGCACATAAAAACAAAAATAAAAAACCAAAACCCGATAAACTTGAACAGTGTAGGTAAGAAATCACTTCTTGACACCATGTAATGAGTCGAATCATACACACATCAAGATACAACACATATTAATTAAAGTCCACTTACAGCATTGGCCTGTAGGACATCACAGTAACTAGCAGCTACTCAGACTGAATTATGTAAGCAAGCACTTGGTAATAAAAATCGCATATTAGATGGAGCTACTACTAACAAGCACTACAATTGGTTAGTAGGAAATAACCCGATTGAATATCAGGCTGCATTACAGTCTTATGACCTCCAACAATGTCCCTTGAAGAGCTGCATCCAGGGAATTAGTTAACGTCTAAATACAAAAGAGAGCAATTTTTCTCTGACATACAAAGAATAACTGATCATCCAAGTTACAGGAGGTTGGTTGATAACTCCAGAACAGAATCAACAACAGTCACGTCTTTTTGACAATGGGAGAGTAAAATTATAGAGTAACCCATAATTTTTTTAATGCTTTGTATATTTGCATTGGAAAGATTGATCATGGCGCAAATCAACTCCTACCTTGACAAAAACCTGGACCCACTGCAGTTCGCTTACCGCCACAACAGATCAACGGTGGAAGCGATCTCGCTGGCTCTCCACTCTGCTCTGGACCACTTGGACAACAAAAACTCATATGTCAGGCTGTTATTCATTGACTATAGTTCGGCATTTAACACAATCATCCCCTCCAAGCTGGTTACCAAACCTGCAGAACTGGGTCTCTGCGCATCCCTCTGCAATGGATCCTCGACTTCCTCATTCACAGACCACAGTCTGTTGGTATTGGTGGAAATGTGTCAGACTCGATAACAATCAGCACGGGAGCACCTCAAGGCTGCGTGCTCAGCCCCCTGCTGTACTCACTCTATGCTCATGACTGCGTAGCCAGTCACAGTGCGAACTCCATCATCAAGTTCGCTGACGAACCACTGTAGTGGGATGTATCACTGATGGGGATAAGTCGGAGTACAGAAGAGAGATCGAGCGACTGTCCATATGGTGCCAGCACAATAACCTGGCCCTCAACACCAGCAAAACCAAGGAACTGATTTATGGACTTTGGAAGGAGTAGGATGGGGACCCACAGTCCTGTTTATATCAATGGGTCGATGGTTGAAAGGGTTAAGAGCTTCAAATTCCTAGGCGTGCACATCTGTGAAGATCTTTCCTGGTCCGAGAACACAGATGCAATTATTAAGAAAGCTCATCAGCGCCTCTACTTCCTGAGAAGATTACGGAGAGTCGGTCTGTCAAGGAGGACTCTCTCTAACTTCTACAGGTGCACAGTAGAGAGCTTGCTGACTGGTTGCATCGTGGCTTGGTTTGGCAACTTGATAGCCCTGGAGAGGAAAAGACTACAAAAAGTATTAAACACTGCCCAGTCCATCATCGGCTCTGACCTTCCTTCCATCGAGGGGATCTACCATAGTCGCTGCCTCAAAAAGGCTGGCAGCATCATCAAGGACCCACACCACCCTGGCCGCACACTCATCTCCCTGCTACCTTCGGGTAGAAGGTACAGGAGCCTGAGAACTGCAACAACCTGGATCAGGAATAGCTACTTCCCCACAGCCATCAGGCTATTAAACCTGGCTCGGACAATACTCTGAACATTAATACCCCTCCGTCTGTTATTTGCACTTTATTAATTTATTAATTAATGTGTGTATTTAAGTATATAACTGTAGTCAATGTCTACTATGTTCTGTTGTGCTATGCAAAGAAAGAATTTCATTGTTCTGTCAGGGACACATGACAATAAACTCTTTTGACTTTGACTTGACTTTGAAGTTGTGCAGTAATGATAGGTTAGTGAAATCAAAATCACACTTTCTCACTTTGGTTCGAATCACTATTCAACTTCCTTATACTGGTGCATTACAAAAAAAAGAATGAGATCAGACTACTTAAGGAAAATGATTGATGATGGTCATATCTGAGTCCCTGACCAAGTCCAATCCAGGAATGCAATCCAATTTACCAAGGACATGTTGGAATTTAAATATTTCTAAATAGAAGGAGCCATCATTATATCCCTGCTCTTTGCATTCAATATTCTATAGTCTAATATTTAAGTTACATAATTCATTTTGATTAATACTCAATTATTGCAAAAAATAAAATGTTCCAATTGCATACTGAGATTATATTGCTAATACTTGGGATCAGTCCTGACATCTGGTGCTGTCTGTGCAGGACTTGCACACCCGTGTGACTGCCTGGGTTTCTTTCGGATGTTCTGGTTATTTCCCACATCCCAAAGAAGTGCATACTGATTCAATGGTAAATTGTCCCTAGTGTGCAGGTCAGTGGTAGAATCTGTGGGTACTGGGTAGAGAGGGGACAATGAGAGTAAAAAAATCTGAGGGTAATTGAGAAGAGTAAAAAAAAATGGAATGAATGTAGGATTAATATAAATAGGGGATTAACAGTCGGTGTGGACTCAGTGGGCTGAAGGGACTATTTCCATGCCATTTTTCTATGACTCTATTTTAGCAGCTGTCATTGGGATTTGTTTCCAGCAGTGACACAATTCCAACTGATTAAATCAGACTCGGAAACAATCAAAGTAATTATCTCTTTCAATCACACACTCTGAATAAAATTTAAAAGCAACATTTGTTAAATATATAATTTTTTGTACATAATCAACAAGAAAGGCATAGAATATTTATTTTAGCAGCAAGTGGATCCTTATCCAGAGTCAGGTAAATGACAATATCCTGGTAAATCTATCCAAATGTGTTTGCAAAGAAATGGTTGAGTGGTTTACTTTGTGAATGCTTTTAATAGCTCCCCCTAATGTTGACATTCTGATATGCACTGCATAAACATCAGACATTACGAGCTATATTTATGTTGACTTTGATTTGAAGACAAACTTTAGAGAAATTACAATAAAATAGATAAATGAGGTTGTAAGAAACACAAGTTATCTTTTCAAACAAAAGACAGAAATCAATTGAATTATAACTTAATTTCAGACTTCATATTCCTTTTTGGCTTTCCCTCATCCATAACTAACTGTCAAAAACTAGCTTCTAACCTCCTTTCAACAATTAACCTGTTTCAAAAGTTGAGTGTTGTCAGGACTACACTCCTGCAGAATATTGGAGATTTCTTCTGGGTTGTGGTTTTAAGGGTGTATGCATGTGAGTCATTCACCAGCCTCCAGTCAATAGTGATCTCTTGTGCGATGATGATGGACATTCTTTGGCAAAACTATTGAATATTAAGTGAACGTGGTTGGCTTCTTTGCCATTGGACATGAATCAAATGAAAAGTCATCAACCTTCCACATTGATTGTTTTATTTAGAGTGATACAGAGTGTTATCTGGCCCTTCAGCCCAACTTGCCCACACCGACCAACATGTCCCATCTAAACTAGTCCCACTTGCCTGCTTGTGGCCCATATCCCTCTAAACCTGTCCTATCCATGTACCTGTCTAATTGCTTCTTACATGATAATCCCAGCCTCAACTACCTCCGCTGGCAGCTCATTCCATACACCCACCACCCTTTGTTAGAAAAAGTTACCTTTCAGATTCCTATAAAATCTTTCCCCCTTCACCTTAAACCTATGCTCTCTGTTTCTTGATTTCCCTAGTCTCTGTAAGAGATTACGCAATCTATTCCTCTCATGATTTTATAAACCTCTATAAGATCACCCCTCATCCTCCTGTACTCTAGGAATAGAGTCCCAGCTTGCTCAACCTCTCCCTGTAGCTCAGACCCTCAATTCCTGGCAACATCCTTATAAATCTTCTCTGCACCCTTTCCAACTTAACAACATCTTTCCTATAACATGGTGCCCAGAAATGAAGTCTGAAGAAGGATCTCGACCCGAAACGTCACCTATTTCCTTCACTCCATAGATTCTGCCTCACCCGCTGAGTTTCTCCAGCATTTTTGTCTACCTACAATACTCTAAATGCTGCTTCATCAACATCTTATACAACTGCAACATGACCTTACAACTTTCTGTGTTTTCTGGGTTTGTTTAGATTTATAGCAACTGCAATATTTTGCATTTGGAAATGCTTATTGACCGACACTTATATGGAATGAATTTTACTTGCTATTTATCTACTTGAGCTTAATAAACAATGGATGAAATTAAATGCTGCACAATAATCAGTGAACATCCACGTTTCCCATTTAATTTAAACTTTCACAAGACAGCTGAGAACCGTTGGTGCTAAATCATTGCTCTAAGAAACACTAATACCAATGTCCAGTAGTGAAAGAGATTGTTTTCCAAACACACAATCATTTCCTTTGTGTTAGATTTACCTCCAGCCAGGAAACCTATTTTCTAATACCCATTGAATTCAAATTTAATAATACCTCACTCAAGATTTACAGGGTAATTGCTGAAACCATTGGCAATAGAATAGTAAGATTAAATGAGAACTTACCAGTTCGAAGTTTGATCCTTATTTTATGAGGAGTTACGATGAGGGATTTCGTGAAGACCCCGCCAGCACGCATGTGCGATATTCCTCAAAGCAGCGATGTGAAATCACAGATCGTAGAGTTGACTGAAGATAGTAAGATAAGAGAACTAACATACCAGTTGACCTTATAATAGAGGATTGGGAGTGGAGGGCACGAAATCCCTCATTGTAACTCTTCATAAAATACTGGTAAGTTCTCGTTTAATCTTACTATTTTACTTCGGAGTCACGTGAGTGACTTCGTGAAGACTTCAAAGCTCGGTGACTTCATGCCCTGGAAATGAGTCCATGCTCACACACTGCCATAATAACCAATGGAGGAAGTATGTTAACGTATTTCAGACTTGAAACAGTGCTGAAAAACAATAATGTATTTATTTAACAAACAATAATAATAACCCCTAACTTCGGGAAAAATTATAATACAGAACTTAAAATAGTGTCTGCAAATATCTCAGGCGTGGCCACAGGTTTATTATAAAACCGCTGGAAAGTTGTTTCATTGGACCAACCCGCCGTTGCAAGGATGTGGTCCATAGGAACTTCCATCATCCTCGCTGCTGATGTAGCCACAGCCCTGGTAGAATGAGATTTAAAAATATCAGTGTCCACCCCTGCTGCACCTCGCACCACCCTGAGCCATCTAGAGATGGTCTGTACGGTTACTCTGTGATGAGGGCATTTAAAACTTATCAATAGGCCTGTTTCCGTACACCTGAGATTTTTGGTGACCTCCAGGAAATGATGAAGGTGGGTCACTATGCAAAGGGGTCTATCTACCTGATAAGCCAGGAGCTCCAATTTGAGGCCAGATGACCCAGGCCTGTTCTGTTTGAGTAACTCATGAATGTAAAAGGATACCTTATTTGGAGATGTTAACATGGCATCCAGTTTTAGTTTATGCAGAGACTGGACCCGCTGCGCCGTTACAAGTGCCATAAGCATCACTATCTTATACGTGAGCTTGGTTAGTGAGATGGACGTGGCTGGTGCCCAATCTCTGAGCAGGGTCAGGACAAGCCCAATATTCTAGGTCTGAGAATATCGGGGCCTGGGAGGATTAGAGTTAAAAATACCCCTCATGAATTTCGACACCAGGGGGTGAGATCCTACTCCATGGTGTTCTAACCCTTGTCCCAGATAGGAAATAAGGCACTTCTGGCGCAGTTGATGGCACTATAACTCAAGCCTTCATCGAAAAGTAGACTAGCCAGGAACTCCAGTACATCCTTGATAGTGGCTGTGTTGAAGGTAGTGCCTGTCCTGGTACAAAATACCTCCCATTTTTTGACAGAGGTGAGGTACTGTTTCCTGGTGGACTCTCTGCATGATGCCGTGATGATATTCAAGGTTCGGTCCGACAACCCGAATTCCAGGAGATTCCTTTTCAAATCCTGCAAACCAATAGGTTCATGCGGTCATGGCATGGATGACTCTCACCTGTCACAGGATGTACCAGCAAATTCGGGCGTTTGGATATCGGAAAACATGGTTCTGAAACCATGTCGAGTACCACAGGGAACCATGTAGGCCAATCGGGTACTATCAGAATACCTGATGCGGAGTCTAGTTGAATTTTCCGCAATACCTGACTGATGAGGCAAAAATGCATAGAAGAACAAATCCCCCCAGTGTAGCGAAAAAGTGCCCATCGCTACTGCCCAGGGTCTGGTTCCCATGCAACATATGTTGGTATCTGATGATTAAGTCTAGATGCAAAACGGTCGATATCTGGTGTTCCATACCGAGCTACAATGTCAGTAATTACCTGGTGGTCCAACATCCATTCGGTGTTGTCATTGAATATGCGTGACCTGGTGTCCGCCACTGTATTGAGCTTACCCAGAAGGTAAGTAGCTGATATCCAAATGTTTCTTTCTATGCACCAGTGCCAGATAGAATTGGCCAATTCATCACAAGATATCGACTTGATACCACCCATATGATTAATGTATGCCACCACGGTGGCGTTATCTATTTGTAGGCGAACATGCAGATGGTGCATATCTGAACAGTAAACCCGAAGTCCATGAAACGTTCCCAATATCTCTAGATGATTCATAGCCAGTGTCTGAAGTAAGGTTGACTCGTGTGTATTCCATCTACCACCACAACTGGAGGTGGTATCGGTAGCTCCCCAGCCATGAGCACTGGCGTCAGTTTGTAACACAACCGTAGAGTTTGTGATTGTGATGGGATTAGAGCAATGTCGAATATTGCTAATCCTCCATCGCAATTCCATTTTTGCTTTGGCCGGTAACTGCATTGGCCTGTCAAAATGTCCAGCGTGAAGTTTGAGTGCTGCAATTTTGGCTCTTTGTAAATTTTGGTAATGTGAAGGTCCATATTGTGTGGCTGGAAAAGCAGCCACGAGCTTCCCAATTACCCTGGCAGACTGCAGAATGGATGGTTTACTGATGCAAACAAGGCTGTTACATGCCTCTATCAAGTCTGTTGCTTTGCTTCTTGGCAAGGTGACAGACATATGAGCAGTCAATCGTGAACCCCAAATAATCCATTGTCACAGAAGGCATTAACTTGGATTTGTCTGGATGGATGATAAACCCCAATTTTTGAAATAGGAGCTTGGTGGCTGCGTCAGCCAATTTAGCCAATTCCAAGGTTTTCCCCACAATTAGGATGTCATCGAGATATGCCATGACAATGTGTTTTTGTTTCGGAAGAAAAGCCAATGTTACTTTCAATATTTTAGTAAATAGTCTGGGGGCTGATGTTAGGCAGCGCTTTATACTGTCAGAGCTGCCCCATCCAGATAAATTTCAAATATCTGCGGTGATCTTTATGGATAGGTACTGAGTAGTATGCATCTTTTAGGTCGATGCAAGCCATGAAGTACCCTTTGGAAACTAGGTGTTTAGCATTAACAAACGTTTCCATTTTGAAGTGGGTGTATTGCACAAAAGTATTCAGTTGTGTCAAATCAATAATAATGCAGCATCCGCCATCTTTTTTGTTTTTGGTGAAGATGTTTGATACAAACTCAAGAGGTTCATGTTTGGTTTTCTCTCTCACTCCCTTGGTATATAATCTAAATACTTCCGCATGACCTTCCACTTTCTCTTTTTGCAAAAGCACAAATTTTCGGCTAGGTACATGTTGAACCGGAAGGAGGAGTTTGTCAACAAATTCAATTTTGTATCCCTGAATACTGTGCAGTATGAAAAGGTCAGCAGTTATAGGACTCCATGCATCCGAAACAAGTGTAACCTGCCCCCGACTTGTTACACATGCTATGTTCCAAGGGTAACCAGACCCACCTACCTCCATGGTTACCGGTGGTGCTGGGTTGGTTTCTTCCGTCCTGGGTTCTTGGGAGGTGGAGGCGCTATGGTGTGGGGTTGGCGCATCTTCCAGGAAGGCCAATCTGGGACATAGCCTAAAAAAGACCTTTGTGAGGGTTGTGCGGCCTTCGATGTTTCACCAGTTGTTCTTTCACTGTGATGGCAGGCCCTGCTGGTGGCTGCGTAGGGGTGCTGCCGCCGACTGAATGAGGACCTGGTAGCAGTCAGCACCTTGATCATACCGACGACTTTTGCCTCTTCATCAAGGTCTTTGACCTGTTTGTGCAGGTTGTCGTCGAACAGTAGAGTAGGCGGCTGTGCACTGCTGGTTCTACACAAGCCTGCGAACTTCTGGTTCAGTGTAGAGTGCCAGAGCATCCTGTTGCTCCTCCAACATGTCTTTCCGTCCACTGACCTGACAACGTTGTAATACCCAAGGCCAGTAGTTTGAGGATTTTTTGCATTTTGACCTCTTGGGCCCTGATGCCGGGACTGAAATTTCCCCAGATGGGGTTGTTCACCACATGCACGTTGAGACAGATACAGTTCTCTGGAGCTAGGTACTTGGCCGTTGTGTCGTTCATGACTTGTTCTTGCAGCTGATGAGTCATTAAGTAATTTATACTTGCTGCCAGCTGTGGCTGCAATGGCAGTCCTTTCTGTGAGGGTATGGCAAACTTGGACACCATCCTGAGTAGCTCCTCTTCCTGCACCCTTAGCACATCGGGTTCTTCTGCCAACTCCCCCTCTTCAGAGTCAGCCCAGACCTGACTCCTTATGCTCCCCTGCGAAGAGGGTGAGACATTTGGCAGCTCTGTAAAGGGTACTGTCGTGGGTCTGCTAGGAGACCCACGGTGACCAGGCACCTGGTGGAGTAGGTCACGTTGGAGCAACTGCTCCACCATCCGCTCCATGCGGGATAATCGACCACCGTCACTATCCGCGAACGGCAAGTCGTCGATCCGGACCCTGCCGAGTCAACGGGATTGCCCGACGTCTGGGTGGCTTTGCCGACTGTCCGAGGTATTCCTGCGGGCTGTTGCGGCGTGAAGTCGGGGGCTGCCGCTTGTTCAACGGACAGCTCAGGTGTAGTCCGCCGCTGTTGATTGCCCACGATCCCGCAGTCTGTTTGGAAGTGGCCCGTTTCTTCGCTCGAGATTTGTCCATGGTCATCGAGCCCGTGGGGTACTCTGTAAATGCGACAAGAACAGAGTGCCCAAACCACTCCAGGTTAGTGGATACTTACCTGTGGGTTCCTTTTTGAACTTGCCGGTGGAGGAGCGACCCTCCTCCCCGCCTGTCGCTTCACAATGCGTTCGACGATATGTCTCGCATGCGTGCTGGTGGGGTCTTCACGAAGTCACTCACATGACTCCGAAGTAAAATATAAAATCAGGGAGCATAATCATAAGATGCGAGACCATCCATTTAGGAATTTAAGATCGGAGAATTTTCTTATTCAAGAGAAGTGAAAATCTTTAAGATGGTACGGTGGCAGAATTCGTAGAGCTACCGGCCTCACAGCTCCAGCGACCCTGATTTGGTCCTGATCTCAGGTGCTGTCTGTGCGGAGTTTGCACGTTCTCCCTATGACTGAATGGGTTTTCTCTGGGTGCTCTGATTTCCTCCCACAGCATGAAAAATGTGTGAGGTTAACGTGTGAGGCTGACCCCTTTGCTCTTTGTGCTTTATAGGAACAGTTTGCATGAGAATGTACAAGGCATGATTAGCAAGTATGCAGATGACACAAAAGTGGGTGGCATCATAGATAGTGAAGACGGTTATCAAAAATTGCAACAGGATCGTAATCAATTGGGCTGGTGGGCTGAGGAATGTTTAATGGAGTTTAATACTGATAAGTACGAGGTGTTGCATTTTGGGAAACTAAATCAGAGAAGGACCTTCACAATGAATGGCAGGGCTCTGGAGAGTGTTGTAGAGCAGAAGGACCTAGGAGTTCAGGTACATCGTTCCTTGAAAGTGGCGTCATGGTAGATATGGTGAACAAGAAGGCTTTTGCCACATTTGCCTTCATAAGTCAGAGTATTGGGTATAGAGTTGGGAGGTTATGTTACAGTTGTACAAGGCATTGGTGAGGCCGCATTTGGATTATTGCGTTCAGTTGTTGGTTCACCATGTTATAGGAAAGATGTTGTTAAGCTGCAAAGGGTACAGAGGATTTATGAGGATGTTGCTAGGAATTGAGGACTTGAGGTATAGGGACAGGTTTAGTAGGCCTGGACTTTATTCCATGGAGCGCAAGAGGATGAGGGGTGATCTTATAGAGGTGTATAAGTTCATAGGAACCTAGAAAATAGGTGCAGGAGTAGGCCATTCGGCCCTATGACCCAGCACCGTCATTCAATATGATCATAGGTGATCTTCCAAAATAAGTACCCCGTTCCTGCTTTTTCCCCCATATCCCTTGATTCCATTAGCCCAGAGAGCTATATCTACTGTAACTCTCTTAAAAACATCCAGTGAATTGGCTTCCACTGCCTTCTGTGGCAGAGAATTTCACAGATTCACAACTCTCTGGGTGAAAACGTTTTTCCTCATCTCAGTCCTAAATGGCCTACCCCTTATTCTTAAACTGTGACCCTTGGTTCTGGACTCCCCCAGCATTGGGAACATTTTCCTGCATCAAGCCTGTCCAATCCCTTAAGAATTTTATATGTTTCTATAAGATCCCCTCTCATCCTTCTAAATTCCAGTGAACACAAGCCCAGTCGACCCATTCTTTCATCATATGTCAGTCCCGCCATTCAGGCAATTAATCTGGTGAACCTACGCTGCACTCCATCAATAGCAAGGGTGTCCTTCCTATTGCACACAATACTCCAGGTGTGGTATCACCAGGGCCCTGTACAACTGCAGTAGGGCATCCTTGCTCCTATACTCAAATCCTCTCACTATGAGGCCAACGTGCCTAGTCTCTCACCTATAGTGGGAGAATCAAGAACTGACCACATAGGTTTAAGGTGAGGGAGAAGATTTAATAGGAACCTGAGGCCCCTTTTTTTTACACAAATATGGTGGGTGTTTGGAACAAGCTGCCAGAGAAGGTAATTGAGGCATTCAATCGCAACACAACATTTATTATTATCACAACATTTAAAAGATGTTTGGACAGGGACATGGGATAGGATAGTCTTAATAGGATATGGGCCAAATGCAGGCAGGTGGGACTAATGTGGATAGGGCATTTTGGTTGAGGTGGGCTAATTGGGCTGAAGGGCCTCTTTGCACGCTGACTATAACTCTATGATTATTCAACAAAAGAGAAGAATGGACAGAAGATAGGAATATGACGTTTCTGTGTATTATGATCTGTGATCTTCTGATTTAATGGACCATACAAAAATAATAGGATTTTGTTGAAATGACACCTCTCACAACCTTGCAAAATACTTTACAATGAGTGAAGTACTTTTGATGTATAACCAATTTATGCTTACAAAGTGCAATGAGATAATGACTGGACAAATGATTGTCAGTAAAGCTGACCATGACATCGATATTGACAAAATAATGGGGTGAGCTTGTTTGCCCTTCTTCAAAATAATGCTGTGGGGATTTCTTTGCCATTCATGTGATGTTATGATTCAGCCAGTAGAATGTACCTCTGCCAATGCAGAAGTCTGTATTACTGCTATAAAATGTCGGCCTACATTTTTCTCTTCCCCTTCTCTGTAAAGGAAGTTCTACCTGCTGATTCAGAAACAGGACCATTGTCTGTTGAGCCACAGATGGAATGGAATGTAGCCCAATCCTGCTCTTACTTCCTATCTTGCATCTTTACACTTCTCTTGTACTTCAAAGGCTGAAACACAAAAATGATCCTTTCATTTCTTGTTTTGCTATAAATAACTATGATTTTTCAGTTTTAAAAAACTGCAGTTTTTGATATCCACCAATCTGAATAATGTTCAATTGCACATGTGAGGCTCTGCTTAATCCTTTAAGTAGATTACTGCAAGTAGGGTTTTGTTAATCCTTGCTTTGTGAACCTCTGGTATGAGGGAAATAATGGAAAAGTATAGCTTCAGGATCATGACAAACAAGATCTGCTTGTGGAAAAACACTAATGAAATAGAAAATGTTTCAATTTTTAATTAAAATTGCACTGGTAGTGGTGTAATTCCCTCCCATTGGGTGTGACATAGAACGTGCAGGTATTACTGCACAGGTGCAGCTGACGGGCACAGCAAGGGGAAAAGGGATTTATTAAATCTCCTACGACTATGTCTACGACCTCCTACGACTATGTCTACGACCTCTTCTTTCTCCTGTATGTTAATCCCCTGATGGTAGAGCCTATTTCTCATGATGCCCAAACTGTACAATATACAGCCAGTTATCATACAGTGGAATACCTGCTTAAAATCAATTGCAAAGTTTGAATAATTACGTTTTTAACAGTAGTCATGAATTAATTCTCATGAAGGACTACATTGTAAAAACATGCCCTTTGGCCTTTCCGCATTGACCATCAACCTCCTATTTTACACTAATCACATATTAATCCCATTTTTCTCCCTCCATCTCCCACATATTCGACTATGCACCTACGCACTAGGAGCCCATAAATTTACTAATCCGCGCATCTTTGGGATGTTGGAGGCAATGAACATCCAAGGGAAAAACTATGCGATCGAAGGGCAAACATCCAATCTCGATATGCACAGCAACCAAAGTCAGGATTGAACCCCGGTCTCTGGCACTGGGAGACAGTGGCTCTACTAGCTGCACCGTTGTAAATCGGGATGGATTTATCCTCTTTATCCAAACAGCCATCCACCTAGTTTAGTTTAGAAAATGTTTTTTTTTTAAATGGTGGCGCGCTCAGACGCAGCGGCTTTGCGCTCCTCGGTCCGAGTGAATTCGGAGCAGCCCGGTACGCGGCTGTGAAACCAAGATATTTAAAAACCTTAAAACCCCGAGAACCCCTAGAACCCCTAGAAACCCCAGTACCCCCCCTAGAATTCCCAGTACGACCCGAAAACACCGTAAGGGACTCACCTCCAGGACGGGGAAATCAGACACGGCGGCTCTGCGCTCCCCAGTCCGAGTCAATTCAGAGCAGCCCGGTACCGAACGCTGCTGTGGAAATCAGGTACCTAAAAACCTCAGAACCCCTAGAAATCCCAGTACCCCCAGGAACACAGTAAGGGACTCACCTCCAGGACGGGGATATCCAGTACCCGCACTGTGATCCCGACAGGTCGCACGTGGAGCCGAATGGAACTGCTCAACATCGGACGTGGCTGCGAGAAACTGGCTGGTGAGTACTACAGTACCCTCACCAAAATCCCGATGGAGCTTGGCAGAACAGCCTCCTGGATCATCACCCTGGAGGGTAGGAGACGGAGAATGCGCCGGGAGAGGAAGCAGAAACGTGGAAAGCGAGTGGGGGTGCAGGACAGGCTACGGAGGGCCCCACAAAGACCATCGCTACCAAGGGTCTTTCTCACGAATGTCCGGTCACTCAACAACAAGCTGGATGAGGTGAGGCTCTGGATCAACACCCAGCGATCCCTGAAAGACTGCTGTGTGCTGATCTTCACAGAGACCTGGCTCAGCGCGCTGGTTCCCGACAGGGCTGTGGACCTAACCAACCGGTCACTGCATCATGCTGATAGAACAAAGGACTCCGGTAAGAGCAAGGGCGGCGGGCTCTACATCTATATCAACAAGGACTGGTGCACCAACCACACTGCAGTAGAGAGCTACTGTTCCCCAGACCTGGAATACCTACTGCTTAAATGTAGGCCGTTTTACCTGCCTCGGAGGTTTACTGTGGTTATCATCATGGCCATATACATCCCACCACAGGCTAATGGTAACCTAGCGCTAGCACAGCTGCACTCGGCCATCAGCAAGCAGCAGGATGCTCACCCCGACGGTGCCTTCATTATTGCAGGGGACTTTAACCAGGTGGACCTACGAGCTGCACTCCGCAAATTTCACCAGCATGTGCAGTGCCCTACCAGGGGCTCAAACACGCTGGATAAAGTGTACCCTGCCCATCCCTGGGAAAATCCGATCACCTCTCAATGTTTCTACTGCCTGCATACAAACCCCTCATCCGCAAGACCAAACCTGCAATAAAGACAGTCAAAATATGGCCCGAGGATGCCACCCTACAACTCCAGGACTGCTTTGATCGCACCGACTGGGACCTGTTTGCACAACAGGCTACCAGTGGTACAGAGGTAGACTTGGAGGAGTACACATCCTCCTACATCTGCTCTCCTACATCAACTGCTGTGTGGAGTTTGTCACAGTGGACAAGGAAATAAAGATGTTACCGAACCGCAAACCGTGGATGAACAAGGAGGTTCAGAACCTGTTAAGGGCATGCAACATTGCCTTTAAATCCAGGGACACTTCTGCCTACAGTGCTGCCAGGTCAAACCTGAACAAAGGCATAAAAAAGGCCAAAGACATCCACAGGCAAAGGGTGGAAGACCACTTCAACACCGCGAACACCAGAAGCATGTGGCAGGGTGTCAGGGACATCACTGACTACAAGAGCAGCCCCGTCTGCCCCCACAGTGATATCACACTGGCCAATGAATTAAACACCTTCTTTGCCCGCTTCAAAACTGGCAACACCACCAGGAGAGGAACAACCCCGGCTAGGGTGGAGGGACAGGCCTTAACACTCAGCACCCAGGAAGTACAGTGTGCTCTGCGTAGGAACAATCCACGCAAGGCTGCAGGCCCGGATGGAGTCCAGGGTAGGGTACTAAAGGACTGTGCTGTACAGCTGGCGGAGGTATTTACGAGGATCTTCAACCTGTCTCTATCTCTGGCAACGGTCCCCAAGTGCCTGAAGACAGCTACCATAGTGCCGGTGCCGAAAAAGTCTAAAGTCACCAACCTGAAAGACTACCGCCCGGTTGCCCTAAATCCAATACCAATGAAGTGCTTTGAAAGGCTGGTCCTCTCCCACAGGGCTGTGTACTGAGCCCCATGCTCTACTCCCTCTTCACCCACGACTGTGTCTCTGCATATGACAACAACACCATTGTCAAGTTTACACAACGGTGATCGGGCTAATCACCAACGGTGATGAAACAAACTATAGAGCGGAGGTGCAGAACCTGGCGGACTGGTGCTCACGGAACAACTTGTCACCTCCAAGACCAAGGAGCTGATTATCGACTTCAGGAGGTCGCAGAATGGGGAATGCGCCCCAATCTCCATCTATGGGGACAGTGTGGAGAGAGTGTCCAGCTTCAAGTTTCTGGGCACTCACATCTCAGAGGACCTCACATGGTCCACCAACACCGCTACGCTGGTCAAAAAGGCACAGCAACGACTGTTCTTCCTAAGAACATTGAAACGGACTGGTCTGCCCCAACAGCTGCTGATGACCTTCTACCGCTGCACCACAGAGAGCATACTAACGTATGGCATCTCTGTGTGGTATCTCAGCTGCACAGAGGCGGAGAGGAGAGCTTTTCAGCGCGTCGTCCACAGAGCGCAACAGATTATTGGGACACCGCTACCAGCCTTGGAGGGCATCTACCACACACGGTGCCTCAGGAAGGTCGTCAGCATACATAAAGACTCCTCTCACCCTTGTAATGGACTGTTCGAACTACTCCCTTCCGGCAGACGTTACAAGGCCTTCTACGCCCGCACCACCAGACTCAGGAACAGCTTCATTCCCAGAGCTATAGCGGCTCTGAACCGGCCCTGCTGAGTACCCCCCACCCCCATGGACAGTCTCCCCCAGCCTCACACTTTAGTCTGTGTTGATTTTACTGGTCTAATGTTCGTTTTTACAAACCTTGTTCTCAGGGTATTTAAACCTAAATTTTATTTGTCGATTAAGTTATGACATCGGATGGAAGTTGCAAACCAAATCTCGTTGCACTTATGTGTAATGACAATAAAATATTATTATTATTATTATTATTATTATTATTATTATTATTATTATTATTATTATTATTATTTAGTTTGGAAGCACAGCATGAAAACAGGCCCTTTAGCCCACCGAGTTCTTACTGACCACCTTCTCACACTAGTTCTATGTTATTTCACTTTCCCACTCCCTGCACACACAGGCAATTTTACAGAGGCCAATTAATGTACTAATGTACTAATGCAAAAAATGTTATATGTTAAAACATGGAAAATTGTCTTTGTAACTCATTATTATAAGACCAAAATTTAAATTTGTTATTCAACAGAAGCAGCAACTGTTCCAAAATGTGTTTCCAAAGTCAACCTTATCTTTATAC
This sequence comes from Okamejei kenojei, assembly GCA_035221665.1. NCBI lineage: Eukaryota > Metazoa > Chordata > Chondrichthyes > Rajiformes > Rajidae > Okamejei > Okamejei kenojei. Next base: position 41,266,301 of record CM069132.1, read on the forward strand.
TCCTACTACTACTACTACTACTACTACTACTACTACTACTACTACTACTAATACTAATAATAATAATAATAATAATAATTCAAGTTCAAGTTCAAGCTACATTTATTGTCACATGCACCAATTGGTACAGTGAGATTTGAGTTACCATACAACCATACAATAAAAAGAACCCAATACACAATAGAATTTAACATGAACATACCCCACAGCTGAATCAACTTTCCTACGGGGCCTTTCAGACCACCGCAGTCGCCGCTACGGATGGCCCGATGTTCAGGCCCTCTCGCCGGGATGATCGGAGCTCTGACGTCAGAACGGAAGAACACTCTCAGAGGCTTGGAGTTTATAATCGGCCGCTTACTACCGGAGACCGCGGCTCCCGAAGTCCACAGGCCGAGCTGGACGGAGCTCCAACTCTGGCGACCCTCGGCAAAGGGTCCCAGGACTCCGCGATGTAAAAGTCAGCGTCACACCCACGGCTGGAAGCTCTGCAAACCACAGCTCCGCAATGTTAAAGCAGCAGGCCCAACACTCCGGAGCTCCACATGGCAATCCCCGGTAAGGCATTGCCCGCTCCACGATGGTAACTCAGTGCTGCGCCGCTGCAAAGCTCTGGCCGGTCTCTGGCAGGAAAGGCCACGCCAATCCAGTGGGTAGGCCGCGAGGGAAGGGCAAAGACGCGACTCGGAGAAAAGACACATCCCGACCAGGAAATTACTGGGAAATGGTTTCCCACTTCCCCTCCCCACCTCTCCCACATATAAAAGACTAAGAAACCTCGAGGAACATATTTTTAAACACACTGAAAATAACAAAAAGGTTGAAAAGACAGATAGACTGCTGGTGAGGCTGCCGCGTGCGGCACCACCCGATGACGATAGGTAAATAAGAAATGGTCTTGGCATCATATTTGGCACATAAATTGTGGGGCAAAGGACCTGTCTTCTCTTGTATTATCTTTCTCTTGCACTATCTTTATATTTGTCATCAATTGTGAAGTTCAACATTCTTTTAAACGGGTTTATTATTTTAGGTTTTTGGAATTTAATTTCTATGTCCAGGTTGGGTGAGTTTTTTGCAATTAGACAAATTCCTTTCATGCTGAGAATAATGAACGCAAAGAAGGAAAAAGACAAATGACAGTTTATATGTAAAACTAGAAGTGTGTAAGAAGAAACCAAAGTTTAAACCAGCATCTGCAGTTCCTTCTCACATATGTAAAACATGTAATTTTTTCCGTATCATATCCCCGTCGCACTGTAACCTGACATCGAGGAGCTGGAAGCCTCTGCTGGAGAACCGACTTCGGGAGCTCCAACCGCGGGAGCGTGCGGGACATTAACATCACAGAGCTGGCGATCCCTTTGCCAGTGATTGACCTCTGAGGGGAGCCTCACCCCGGCTGTATGGCTGTGAATATTACTGTACCCAAAATATGTACAGAACTTTTCCACATTTTGCAAACATAAATGTATTTTATTGGGATTGTATGTGATAGATCAACACAAAGTGGTGCATAATTATGAAGTGGAAGGAAAATGATACATGGTTTCCAAATTGTATTACAAATAAAAAACTGAAAAGTGTGGCGTGCAAAAATATTCAGCCCCCCTGAGTCAATACTTTGTAGAACCATCTTTCACTGCAATTACAGCTGCAGGTCTTTTGGGGTATGTCTCTACCAGCTTTGCACATCTAGAGACTGAAATTTTTGCCCATTCTTCATTGCAAAATAGCTCAAGCTCAGTCAGATTGGATGGAGAGCGTCTGTGAACAGCAATTTTCAAGTCTTGCCAGAGATTCTCAATTGGAATTAGGTCTGGACTTCGACTGGGCCATTCTAACACAGGAATATGCTTTGATATAAACCATTCCATTGTAGCTCTGGCTGTATGTTTAGGGTCATTGTCCCGCTGGAAGGTGAACCTCTGCCCCAGTCTCAAGTCTTTTGCAGACTCTAACAGGTTTTCTTCCAAGATTGCCCTGTATTTGGATCCATCCATCTTCCCATCAACTCTGACCAGCTTCCCTGTCCCTGCTGAAGAAAAGCATCCCCACAGCACGATGCTGCCACCACCATGTTTCACAGTGGGGATGGTGTGTTCAGGGTGATGTGCAGTGTTAGTTTTCCGCCACACATAGCGTTTTGCATTTAGGCCAAAAACTTCAATTTTGGTCTCATCAGACCAGAGCACCTTCCTCCACATGTTTGCTGTGTTCCCCACATGGCTTGTGGCAAACTGCAAATGGGATTTCTTATGGCTTTGTTTCAACAATGACTTTCTTCTTGCCCCTCTTCCATAAAGGCCCGATTTGTGGAGTGCACGACTAATAGTTGTCCTGTGGACAGATCCTCCCACCTGAGCTGTGGATCTCTGCAGCTCCTCCAGTTACCATGGGCCTCTTGGCTGCTTCTCTGATCAATGCTCTCCTTGCCCAACCTGTCAGTTTAGGTGGACGGCCATGTCTTGGTAGGTTTGCAATTTGCCATACTCTTTCCATTTTCGGATGATGGATTGAACAGTGCTCCATGAGATGTTCAAAGCTTGTGATATTTTTTTATATCCTAACCCTGCTTTAAACCTCTCCACAACTTTATCCCTGACCTGTCTGGTGTGTTCCTTTGGCTTCATGATGCCCAAGGAACATTGTTTATTCAGTAATGTTCTCTAACAAACCTCTGAGGCCTTCACAGAACAGCTGTATTTATACTGAGATTAGATTACACACAAGTGGACTCTATTTACTAATTAGGTGACTTCTGAAGGCAATTGGTTGCACTGGATTTTATTTAGGGGTATCAGAGTAAAGGGAGCTGAATACTTTTGCACGCCACACTTTTCAGTTTTTTATTTGTAAAAAAATTTGAAAACCATGTATCATTTTCCTTCCACTTCACAATTATGCGCCACTTTGTGTTGGTCTATCACATAAAATCCCAATAAAATACATTTACATTTGAGGTTGTAATGTGACAAAATGTGGAAAAGTTCAAGGGGTATGAATACTTTTGCAAGCCACTGTATTATTTTTAAAAGAAGTGAGTAATATATGTCATGAGGGTAGTTCAATAGATATACAAAACCATTATGCAGGATTTCATATACTATTATGCTTTGTTTAGCTTTGCAATTGACACTAAACAAAAGGCTCTTGATTGACAATCCACCATGAAGCCAGAAAATATGTCTTTCTCAATGCATGCTTATTATATTCTGAGAAAGATAATGTGGTGGTCCCAAAGGGTTCTAATGAGCATTGTAATAATGCTTCTCTACTCGATGTGTCAGTGACAAGAATAGTCTTTTGTTTGTGATAATTTAATTTGACATGTGGCACACACAATTTTTTTTTTAAACTGCGAAAGAAAGAAAATAAGTCTGTTCTAAACAGAGCATTGTCGTGTTAAAAAAAAAGTTGATTTATTGCTACCAAGGATACTGAATTAGGAAAGGATATGGTACAAATGTCATTACTGTAATATTACGCCAGTTATTCTATTCTTTGTGGGTAAACTCATTTTAGAGGACAAATGAAACTCTGGAAGCACACTACAACCAAATTTACCATTTAACCCTGTACAGGAATTTTGACAAACTAACATGATTGAAGTCTTAGCCGGGGGAATTAATCTGAAAGTTATTTCCCATGTGTAATCAATACTGGAAATGAAATCCAAAAAAAATGAGACTTCACTTATCAGACAAAGTATGGCTGCTCACTTGATTTCATTCTGAAAAATGTGGCAATGTGGTTCTAATGTATATACTATACTTAATGGCCTTGTTGGAGAGAAAGACACATTACTGCAACTTGATAAGATATTTATTGGTTCTCCAGGTCAATAAAATTAAAGCAACATTCCTGTAAGCACTAGAAAGCTAGGTATAGCATTAGCCAACAGTCTTGCTGAAGAGGGCATTCCAACAGAAAGTGGTTTGTAATGGGGTAAGGATAACATGCTCTCTTCAGAACTGCTTAAGAATGAAAATTGGAGTCAAGGGTTTATCAGTGAAAATAGGAAATGCAATTATGTCACTTTTTTTTTTCAAGATGTGGTCAAACACTTGTACATCCACTTTAACACCTTTAAAGTATAGCCACTGTTTAATAAGAAAAAAGCAGCAACTTGTGCCCTGTAAACTACAATGTGAAATATAATAATCTGCTTTAATAATATTTGTTCGGGTATAAATATTGCTTAGATTCCCGGAATAACTCCTTTGTTCTTCAAATCTCCCATGGAATCATTTACATCTACCTGAGTGAGCAAAAGATTCAAGTTAAGCACTCATTTAAATGACTATGTCACGAGCAAAGTAAGCACTTGCTCTGGATTGCATTGAAGTATATGCCTATATTTACAATAGGTGCTGAAGCCTCTTGCGCATAAAGCTTGTGATTCAGTAAGGACGGAGCCATGGGTGAGAATTGCTAAAATCATGGCATTAACTAAAAGAGAACGTCTGACTTATAAGCTTCAACCAAAAATGTGATGTAACCAAATAATATATTGATAGGAGAAAGTATTGTCTATTGACTACTGTCGTGTGCAAAATGATGACTTAAAATGCTAACTCTGATGGCTCTGCTTCATTTTTTCCTCTCCCATTTGAATAGCAGGGATAATGTCCTTGTTTTTCATCAAAATTGCTCCATGGGATCTTTATATACAATTTGTGGTTAACTGGTTTTGTCCAAACGACAAAAGTTAGTTCTCCATAGCTGCAGAACTAACCCATTACTACACTGAGATGATTTTCATGTCACTTATGTGGAAATTGATCAAACTGCTTTCTAATCCATAGAAAAGAGTGCTACCCACTGAAATGCAGCAAGTTCCCAGTTAATTCCTATTCATGTCATTGAAGAATAATTTCATAAATACTTTTTTTTCCACAATCTAATTGCTGGTGAAGTGCCAGAAATCTGGGATTGATCCTGACTTTGAGTACTGTCTGTGTGGAGCTTGCAAGCTCTCCTTGTGGCCACTTGGGCTCCATCTGGGTGCTCCAGTTTCCTCCCACATCCTAAACGCGTACAAGTTTGTATGTTAATGGGCCTCTATAAAGTGTCCCGAGTGTGTAAAGATTGGACGAGAAAGTGGGGTAACATAGAAGTAATGTGAGCGATGTTCGGCACAAACTCAGTGGGCCTCCGGGCCTGTTTCAATGCTGTATCTTCAAACTAAAGTAAATTGCATGAAGAGAATTACCTTGTGTTTCAATGCCCAAACAATAATTGATGCGAAGTAAGGAGGGTCTGTGAATAAGATAGTCAGCACCATTTTGGGATTAGGGTGCTATTGTGATAGGGGAAGTAGATTTGACACCTGGGTGAACTGGGTGAACTTTTGGGAGCTTATAAAGCTTGTATGTAAGAGGACATCCACAGTTACACTGTGCATCATTTTAGAACACTGCTATTTGTGTAGGGCTCCTGCAGTCAGCCATGCATCTCTTTCACAGAACATCAATTAATGTCATAACACTCATTGCCAATGGAAAGGCAACTTGTCACACATCAACCACAATTACAAGACAGAGGAGTCATGGAAATATTACTGATTCTAACATCTGCAGTCTCTTGTGTCTCCGAGGTATGGAAATGCGATTAATTGCAAGCATTAAATCGGTGGAGGGGAAGAGACAAAACTAGAGTGGTCTTCCGGACACTTGAATTGACACCATAGTAGAGGACGCACTGTTAAAAAGCAGCTTCAAGGTAGCCTTGATCTTCATGAATCAGGAGATGCTGAATTCATGTTCATAAGTCATAGGAGCAGAATTAGGTAATTTGGTCCATCATAGTCTATTCCACTATTCAATCATGGCTGATCTATTTTTCCCTTTCAACTCATTCTTCTGCCTTTGACACCCTTACTAATCAAGAAGCTGTCAATCTCATTTTTAAAAATACCTTATGGCCTCCATAGTCATCTGTGGCAATGAATTTTACAGATTTACCACCCTCTGGCTAAAGAAATCCTTCCTCTTCTCCTTTCTAAAGGTACTTCCTATTATTTGGAGGTTATGCCCTCTGATCCAAGAGTCCCTCACTAGTGGAAACATCCTCCCCCTATCCACTCTATCCAGGCCTTTCACTATTCAATGAGATACCCATCATCCTTTTAAACTCCAGCGTGCAGACCAGAGCTGTCAAATGCTCCTCAGACATTAACCCAATCATCACCACTATCATTCTCCTCAACTTCTCTGGACCCTCTCCAACGCCAGCACATCCTTCCCCAGAGATGGGGCCCAAAACTGCTCACAATACACTAAATGCGTTGTGACCAATGCTTTATAAAGCCTCTGCATTACATCTCTACAGGTTTCTACTTCAGCCACATTATATCCATGTTCACTCATGTAACTACAGCACAATGAAAATGATTATGTGCATAATGATAACTTTCAAACACTCTAACTCTGATAGTTCTAATAGATTTGACTGTTGAGAGTGACTGTGAAAAGTTGTGACATTGCATAGAGAGGAGGTTGGGTATCATCTGCACAAGCCATGAGGAGAGGAATGCATTCCACTGCAAGTTAAATTGATGAAAAAAGTGAACCTGAAATGAGGTTAAGAGGAGACGCAGGGTGCTGAAGCAACAGCATAGATGATTGCCGTATTGCTTTCAGCTTTCCTACTTTTCTCAGTCATCAGTCTACTAACAGCACCAAATCTAGAACTGTGCCATCAGTTTTCTGCGCCGAAACTCAGTGGAACCTTTAACTTTGCCTTCCTTATTTCTCTGGTAGGCGTCATCCTCCTGCCAATAATAGACAGAATATCCTGCTTTCTCTTACCATTCCCAACGATGTATTAGGTACTTCCACCAAATCCAATTGTGGTGTACTTTTCACAAACAATTTCCAGCTGCTCCAGCCCACTTAATTTTCATCATTACATTCCATGTCCCTACACCTCCATCTGCATCACCACATACAACAAGCCCTTTAGTTCTTCCTTGAACTAAGGTCCCAGCGCCACTCCTGTCTTTGGCCCAACTGACCTTGATTTTCACATTGAATGACTTATCTTTTAATTCTAAAATAAAAACAGAAAATGCTGGATATACTCAGCAGGTCAGGTAGCACATACAGATGAATGTTTTTCTTCAACTTTTCTCTTTTTTTTTCCATGTAAAAGATTTTGAGAATCCCTTTAGGTTCAAAATATGCCTGTGACTTTATGGGTTACATGGAAGTATCCTTATTTCAGTCCTACGTAATGTCCACCCATCACTCATTTTTACAGGACAGTAATTACTATATGGTGCTACCTTGTGCTCTCATACAGAACGTAAAAATTGTATTTCCTCTGCTGTCAAGTTCTATCCTGAACTTTAATTTTTGGACCTTAACTTTTTCCCCTTCAATTTCTCGACATCACCATTTTAGGACAATGCAGGTTACCAGCAAAGTCTATTATTGCATTTCCTCTCATCCTGTAACACAAAGGTACAAGTCAATTCTCCCAATCTTTTCCATTTCCTTTGCATCTGTTTTAATTATGGCACCTTCATGCAGTGGTTCCAAATTGCCTTCTTTTTGCATTAATCACAGTTTCAAGAAATTATTGATAGAAAGCTCAATCATATCTGTTCTATTTCCTGCACTTTTGCCTCCACCATTCCTTTTCCACCCTGGACACATGTAGGGTTCCCCTTATATCACCTCACTAGCTTCCTCACCATACTTTAAAATTTCCACCACTCAAATATGTTATCAAGAGACGCATTTCCCCCACTTTCTTCTCACATTTCAGAATTCCAAAAGTACCATTTTCATTTTTCATTTCTATCAATAGTGTTTCCCATATTTTAACCTCCAGAACTCACAAAACCTGACATTTTACCACTTCCCTTCCTGCCAACGATCCCAGCTGCTTTGTCAGATGAAGTAACATTTTACCTTTTGCACTTCATCAGTATTCACAAGCTGGTCTTCTCCACTCCGGGGAACCAATATCAGATTAGAAAATCATTTTGTTAAAACACCTTTCAGACCTCCTGGGTGTTGCTAAGTTTCAATGTTCCTGTCACGTTGATCTCCTTCCCACATCCACTCTGATCTCTCCATCTTTAGCCTCCTCAAGTGTTCCAATCAAGTTCAACATAATTATTAGGCAAGTTACAGCCTTCCAGGGACAGCATCAAACTCAAAATTCTCAGATAATCTGAAGATAGATGCAACGTACTGGAGTCACACCAATTGGAGGAACAGCATCTAATACTTTGTTTGGGCAGCAGTATGAACATTGATTTAACTAATGTCAAGTAACCTGTGCATTCCCACTCTACCCCACCCTAGTCGACCTACTAGTTCCACTGTTCACATCCCTCTATCCTTTCGATATCACCCCTTCCCGAGCCAACAGTGGGCCATTATGGGCTCCACCCTTCCTTGGTCATCTGATTTGTTCTGGCCTTTTCCTACCTCTAATACATTTCCCTTTACTTTCAGTTTGAAGAAGTGTTCCAAACCGAAACATCACCCATACATTTTCTCCAGAGATGCAGCCTGACCCGGTGAATTACTCCAGCACTTTGTGTCTATTTTCAGTATAAACCAGCATCTTCTGCTCCTTTCTACACATTCTCAGATAATCTGTCATTCGAATCTTCTATCTACATTTGTGTTTTAGATTTTTTTAAATCTCTTTTTGGATTTTCAGTTTCCTGTTTACACCACCCCCCACATATACACTTTGGTGAGACGAGCAGGTTGAGTAAAATAAATCTTTATTTTCAAACGACAAACAAAAAAAGTATAACAAAACCGCTTACTGGGTCAGCCAAATATACTGAGGCTCCTGCTATACAGGTGGAGCTCGATCAACTGAGGAACCGAAAGTCCGCGATAACACACCCGCGATCACGTTAAGGCGCCAGCCAATAACAAGGGTCCGTATTGCCTCAAGCCACCACTAGGTGCCGCTACAGGACTTCCCCAGAACCCGAGGTAAGGAACCGAGCGGGAAGCTGAATGATGCGACCGGACAGAGTGGAAGCGAGGGCACAACCAGCGGAACAGAGCCAGCAGACATTAAAGACGCAGGGGAAACAGGCACAACAGGTGCAACCGGGACGACCAGCGCACGACCTCTACGGCGGGGTTGAGCCACCATCACCGGGCTATTGATATCCACGTGGGGGGGCTTGAGGCGAGCGACCGAAACAATCTCCTCCTGACCCCCAACATCCAAAAGAAAAGTCATGATGCCGGGGCGCAACACCTGGAAAGGACCTTCATAAGTCTGCAGCAGCGGAGTCCGGTGTGAGTCCCTGCGGAGAAATACAAATAAACAGTTCTTATGCTCTGTCGGTACGTATACTGGAACCGCCCCATGCCGAGATGTCTGGATGGGAGCCAGGCGCCCACTTTCTCCCAGAGGTTCGCCAACACAGACGAAGTGGGCTCCTGCTGCCCTCAAGCCACGGGAAGGAAATCCCCGGGTGGCCGCAGTGGGGATCCATACACGAGTTCAGCGACGACGTGTCCAAATCTGCCTTCGGGGCCGTGCGAATACCCAGCAACACCCAAGGCAAATGGTCGACCCAGTCCGGGCTCATGAGCCGTCCCTTCAGCGCAGACTTCAAATGCCGATGGAAGCGATGGCCTGAGGGTGATAGGCGGTGATGTGATGCAGCTGCGCCCCGTACCGCTGAGCCACAGCCCACCGCTAAGCCAAAGTGAACCGAGCCTCCCAGTCGGTGGAGAAGTCCTCAGGCACGCCAAAACGAGCAATCCAGTGGGCCGCGAAGGCTCGAGCACAAGAAGCGGCGGAGGTGTCAGTGAGCCAGTGAGCACTGTATCTCTAAACCTAAAACTGAAAAAAAAAACCTAAAGTACCACCAGTTAAATGATTTAATATATTCTGTTCTCTGTCTTTTACAGGACTTCTAATTGTTTTATCCAACCCTCCTATACATGTTTTTTTTACTTTCCCCAGTTCTGATGAGTGTTTAGCTGCCTGAAATGATAACTGCTATTTTCTCCAAAGATGTTGCTGGACTGATGAGTATTTCCAGCAATTTCTGTTTTTGTTTCAGATTTCCAGCACTTCCATTGTTTCGCAGTGGCATATATCCAAGGAAGTATCACTAAAATGAAACAAAACCTTTCATCACCTGCAGTCCTATCCCTCACTTCCTAACAATATTCTTTCAAATTAAGAATTCATTTTTACTGTTTATCTTAAAAACAAGAAAGTTGGATGTCTTGGTAATTGATTTTTCAGGTCATCATCATGCCTGCAGAACTGAGCTGGTGTGGTATCTTGTAAATAGTTTGTCGCTTCAGTAGTTGGATTATGAAGTCACTTGAAGAAGTGCTAACAGGTGTCATCCAAACAGAACATTATACATAGTCAAAATCTGAAAATTCAGCCCAGCTAATCTAATACAAACAATTGCAGATGTATGGTACCATTGGAATAGCAAAAATCTTTAATTGCACTTTATCAAAGTATTATGAAATATGAATTAATTCCCAATCACATGAAAAGGTTTTGAAACTTAAGTAGTCAGTTTAAGGAGGGAGGTGATAAAGAGAGCAAAGGATGAGACAGAAGGGCCCTAATACACAACCCCTGCCGAGTTTGCCCTGGACTCATACTCGCAGCATGGTTGTCACGAGGTCGTAGCAGGCCGTGATGCTAGTTGTAGGTACTCGTGGCATCAAGTAGGTCGGGGTGTTTTTTCTAGCCTGATGAAAAATGTCCATGAGTAAAAAAGGTCGTGAAATTAGGTCGTGAAAGTGGGACAGGCCCTAGAGTGAGGGAGGTGGCCAGAAAATTCCACAGCTGAAGAGCTAGGCAGCTGAAAGGCACAGCTGCTATAAACTGCAAGCAGAAATCCTTTGATGTATGTGATTAATCAGACAAACCCATGACTGCACAATATAGAACAATAGCTGCTTCTTTTATTATCACAGTCAAGATAATGGCATGATCAAAAATATACACCATCTTAAAGGGAAGATATGCATACTATTTTTAAAACAAATGTACGAACATAACATAATGATAAAAATATAGCAGCCAGTGATAATCTACATAAAATCAGGAATGGAAACAAAGATTAAAATTGGTGGAGCCAGAGATAGTCATAGAGGCATCCTTCCATACAGCATAGAAACAGGCCCTTCAACCCAACTCGCCCATATCCACCAAGACGCCCCACCTAAGTTACTCCCATTTACCCACATTGTACTCATATCCCTCTAAGTATTTGTTAGCCAAATACCTGTCCAGATGTCTTTTAATTGTTGTTATTGTATTAGGCTCAACAACTTCATCAAGCAGTTTGTTCCAGAGTGAGTTACAATCAAGGGATGTAGGGAGAAAGCAGGAACGGGGTACTGATTTTGTATGATCAGCCATGATCATATTGAATGGCGATGCTGGCTCAAAGGGCCAAATGGCCTACTCCTGCACCTATTTTCTATGTTTCTATATGTTTCTATATACCCACTACCATCTGTGTGGAACAAATGTCCCTTAGGTTCCTATTAAATCTTTCCCTTCTTACTTTAAACTTATGCCCTTGACTTCTTGATTCCCCTATTATGAATAAAAAGTCAATGTGCATTTATCTTATCTCTGCCCCTCATCATGTTATACACCTCTACAAGATTACCTCTCAACTTCCTGCATTCCTAGGAATAAAGACCAAGTCTACCCAACCTCTTCCTATAGCTCAGGCCCTCGAGTCCAGGCAACATCCTTATAAATCGTCTCTGCACTATTTCTACTCTAATGGCATCTTATGCAGTAAAACTGAACATAATACTCCAGGTGCAACCTCACCAACATCCTTTACAATTGTAACATAACATCCCAGCTTCTATACTCAACACCTGACTAATGAACGACCATGTACCAAATGCCTTCTTTAACATCCTAGCTTTGAGGGAACAATGTACTTGTATAGGCACTCCGCTAAATGTACTTACAAAATCTTTTTGATTTCCTGTTAACTGCCTGAGCAATCTCGTGCTCCCTTTTTTCATCCTGATTTCCTTAAGTATATTCCACAATCTCCTATACATAACCAGGGATACACTTAATCCTAGCTGCTTATCTCTGACTAATGCCTCCTTTTTCCTGTCCTGAGCCACAATTTCACCTGTCATCCAGGGTTCCTTACTCCTGCCTGCCTTGCCCTTAACACTAACAGGAAATTGCAGACATTGAACTCTCATTATCACAGTTTTAAAAGCATCCAACTCACTGACATCTCTTTGCCCACAAATAACCCACTCCAACAATTAAGATTTGTGTCTAATACGATCAAAGTTAACCGTTCAACAATTTACAACTTCAACATGAACCGTGGAGTCATAGTCATGGAGTCATATAGCGTGAAAACAAGCCCTTTGGTACAACTTGCCCATGCTGACCAACATGACTGTCTGAAGAAGGGTCTCGACCCAAAACATCACCTATTCCTTCTCTCCAGAGATGCTGCCTGTCCCGCAAAGTTACTCCAGCATTTTGTGTCTGCCATCCTCACTAGTCCCACCTGTTTGTGTTTTTGGCCCATATCCCTATAGACCATGTATCTGTCTAAATGTTTCTTATGTGATAGCACCTGCCTCAACTACCTCTTCTACATACAACTACCTTCCTTTGCATAAAAAAGTTGCCTCTCAATTCAATCTTCCCCTCCCACCTTAAACCTATTCCCTCTGGTTTTGATTCCCCTACTCTGGGTAAAAGTTTATGTGCATTTACCATAACTATTCCTCTCATGATCTTGCACACCTCTACGAGACCACCTCTTAACCTCCTGCACCTGAGGAATAATGCCCTATCCTGACCAGACCAGTTTTTTCCATAACTATTATAAAGGTAATGTAACTGTTGTTGCTAGTCCCCAAGTGCTTGCCCTTCAGGACAGGCACTTCAGTCATTTGCCCAGCCCTATTTCCCAAGAGGACCTCAAGCTTTTCCCTCTCCCTTGTAAGGTCCTCATATATTTCCTGAGGAAACCTTCCTAAACACACCTCACAAACTCCAGCCATCTAACCCCTTGTCACTACTGCAGTCTTAGTCTATTTTAGGGACCATCCTATTTGTCTTTCAGCTGTCTACAATCTCCCAGCATACTTGACCTCTAATTCCTGTTGAATGTTTGGTGACCTAGTACAATCCAAATTCATGATCATCCCCTTTATCATTTCTCAGCTCCAACCTTATAATTTTGCTGGACAATCCCTCAATAATGTTATCTTGGACTACTGCCATGGGAAGTTCTCCTTAATCAAAAAGGAAACTCTGTCTCACTTGTAGCACCTGTACCCTAAATATCTAAACGTGTTGAATGAGATTATAGAGACAGCAAAAAACAAGAGCATAGAGTCAATGAGCAGAAGGGTCTGGATTAATGAAACGTGCTGAGTTAGGATCTGGCCAGCTAAATCATGAATGAAGTCAAGTTTCTGGATGGTACCAAAAGATAGAGTTGCATAAATATAAAAAATGGAAACATAGAAAATAGGTGCAGGAGTAAGCCATTCGGCCCTTCGAGCCGATGTGCTTTTCACATCATGTGTGACTTAAAATTAATTCCAATTTCTGGAGTATTTTTATGGTTTAGTCCCTACAGTAATCCAGGCAGTGCAGATCTGAAGAAGGGTTTCGGCCCGAAACGTTGCCTATTTCCTTCGCTCCATAGATGCTGCCTCATCTGCTGAGTTTCTCCAGCATTTTTGTCTACCTTTGATTTTCCAGCATCTGCAGTTCCTTCTTAAACAGTGCAGATCTCTCACTGACTTCCAATACCAACTGTGTAACTGTGTTGTGTGGATTTGCTCTGGTTTCCACAACTATTGTAAAGGTAATGGAACTGTTGTTGCTAGTCCTAACATAGGATCTTTGGTCCCAAAGTGCTAATATGACTGGTTGCTAGATTTGTTAGCTACAATGAATTAATCCTGCTGCAGGTGGTTGATGTGAAACTCAATGGGGTGTTAATGGCATATGTGCAAAAACATGTTTCAAGCAAATGAACAGGAAAGCAATTGATAGATAGACATAAATGCAGCAGTAACTCAGCAGATCCGGCAGCATCTCTGGAGAAAAGGCTCTTCTGGTTTTCCGCCGCCTACCTCTCAGTCTGATGAAGGATCTCGACCTGAAGCTTCACCTATTCCTTTTCACACTAGGTTCCTCCAGCACTTTGTGTCTATCTTCAGTGTAAACCAGCATCTGACACTTCCTTCTTACACAAAGCAATTGATAGGACTGTTCTGTCAACCAGCAAAGACTTGATTGCAGAATGGCTGCTTCTACGGAAGAGGCCATAAGGAAATATAATATATAACATAATATATGAAATAGGAAACAAAAATATTTAAAGTGGAAAATTTGGGGGTACGGCAATCTCCCACATAAAGCAACATAACCTTGAACAGATCAACTGGAGGTTGAAAGGTAAGCATTGGTTGATACAGTGTTCCTGCTTTTTGAAAGATGCTGTGGATGCTCACTAACCAACATAGAAGGCAGATAAGAAGCTGGTTGGGAGAGTCTTGAAATAGGTAACATTGGAAGTAAGAAAACAAAGGATAAATGTTTTGACATGGACATGCATAAGAGAACATGACAGAAGGAGGTGGGCACAGGGTTGCCATGGCTTGCGTAGAGTATAAAAAAGCAGACTGCATGCACTTTTACTATGTTGTTTGTACACTGTAATAGTTCCTCATCCAGAAAGATGTTACAAGCATTTTCTTTCATTACGAAGGTGATAATTTTGTGTTACCTTGAAAATAATAGTTTATAACCTCCCAACTCTCAGTTTATGTCACATGCAAACATACTATACCAATTGCACTAGATAGTTGTTGAAGATATTCTACTTCCGTTATGTTTCATGTAGACAGTCTACCCTCATTATTATGCACAACTTTGTAATGGATTTTGGTTCAGCGGACTGAGCCATCCGTTCGTGGTGGCGGTTGGCAAGCGGCACGTAGCGCAGCGGGAAGGCTGCAGCGGGGAGAGAACAAGTAGTCAAACACTCTTGAATAGTGTTGCATTGAGCACGGGTTTGCAGTGGTTGCAGCAAAGTGAGGTTCCAGGGTGCATTTGTAGTGAGCGCCACTGCACTTGCGTCACCCTGGTACCGTGTGTTTCGGTAACGGCGTGAGGCACCCGTTGCCCAATGAGCTGGTGTCTTGTGGTGTGCTCCCGGTTGCAGGAGTGAAGAGAGCGAGAAGCACGGGGACGGCATGAGTACTGGGCCCATCCCTGGAGCATCACGTGTGGGACCTGGGATCTGCGAATCCACAGCCTGTGATTCCCTCCTGGTTTAATCCCCCCAGCACTGCACTTTTTCCACACCCAGTCTTGGTTTAAACTAGCTAACATTTACCCCTCTTACTCAGGTATAGCGAACAATTGGCAATAATGGACACCATCTCTCTCTCTCCCATGTGCCATTATAACGAGAGTTTACTGTATTTTGAAATCCCTTTATTTTAACTTGCCCAGAAACATTGTTTGGTTGTTTTGTCCTCATATCTATGAGTGATTATAGTAATTTATTAACCATATGATGAAGTGCGTTAATTGCCTTTGCATAATAATTTACATCTGGCAGTAACAGAGATATCAAATGAACATGTATTAAGTCACAGTAATTTTAAGCACCTTAGGGATAAATTTAACTTTAAAAAATGGGTGATTTTTGAATGTGACAGAATGTGAAACATTTTAAACATTTTATTAATCCGTCATGAATGTGCCACTTCCCATTACTGTGGAGAAAGAATTGGGAATTTAAACTAATTAACTTCTTAGAGTTATCATGTTCCTGTATATAACTTATACAGGAACAAGATTTAAGCATGTGGTACACCTCCTTTTTAACACTTATTTTATTCCTTCTAGCTTAGGTCAAAGGAAGTAAGAAAGGCCAGAGTAAGATTTTAGGAGCAGGAACATTTTCTTACCCATAAAATAGAAAGATTAAACGAGAACTTACCGTTTGGATTTATATTTTATGAGAAGTTGAAGTGAGGGAATACGTGAAGAGCCCACCAGCCCGCATGCGTGTCAATCTTCAGAGCAGCTGTATGAAACCACAGACTAGTTGCTGAATTTAAGCTATAGAAAGATTAGCGACCTTAGAACTACCGAATGATCTTTATGAGAAGTAGGGTTGGGAGTGGAGGGCACGTATTCCCTCACTTCAACTTCTCATAAAATAAAGATCAAACTTCAAACGGTAAGTTCTCGTTTAATCTTTCTATTTTATTTCGAAGTCTCGTGAGTGACTACATGAAGTCTTCAAAGCTCTGTGGTTTCATGCAGTATCCCAATCTGTGTGAAACACTTAAACAGATAAACCATTAATGGTAGAAAAAACATGGGTTATTAATACCATGATGCTAACTTGCATACATGGCCATTGTTCTGAACCGGACCATAGTCCCAATTGACTTTGAGTTAGACAATAACTCATGCAACACTATGCAGAATTCTATCTGCAAATATCCAGACATATTCAACCAAATTTTATAATTTATTAACACGCACTATGTAAGCCTCTTACTGTATGATGAAAGGGAACTATCCATTCTATTGGCTGCTAATGAGCCATCAGCAATATCTTGAGACTATTGAATAGCAATAAAGAAACTATCTTTCATCTCATAGGTCAGTGCACTTGTATACCTAATGACACCCCCAATCACTGCTCTGGTGGGTATGCTGTCAACTTCAAATGTACGCAAACATGCCCATTTTGCTTATGAGATCATTCCCATAACAAACTACCCTAATGTCAGTTATGACCCAGACACCGAGCCAGAGATTGCGTAAAGACTGTGTTCTTTGTGGTGAGATCAGTTGCTGAAAGCATAATCATCTTAAAAATACTGCTCCCATTAGGAATACAGTAGAAGAATATTTGCAGAATAATTTACTGATAGTCATCGCACACTACAATGAGTGTAGGCTATTAGAGCGGTCATATAAAAACATCTTGTGTAGCGTTAGTGAACAGCGGGTGAATAACCAATCATTTATTGTCTCACTTATGGTACTATAGAAAATGACAAAACAGCACAAGCAGCGTCAATTGTGCTATCACGTAAACGCTTCTCTAGGCTCAAACTGAAAGCCACACACAACCTCTGTTACTTCCGTTTAAAAGTAACTCACATATTTTGTTCACAAACTTCCCATACAATCGTGCAGAGCTAGCTGCCCGAGAAGACAGGCTGTCCCACCCATCACTCGTGACTGAGTAAATAGGAGTTGCTTCAGCCGCCTTACCATGGCCTGAATGAATAGGCAAAATTGGCACTATTAAATTTCATGTTGCCTCATTCTTAATATAGCAAGAGGTATCTAATGATAACTCCCAAAAATTATCAGCTGCAAATTTTGCATATTATCTAAAACTCGATGACACAATGCCCTTTGATCTGAGTAGGGCAGCAATGGCTTCCACCACTGGCTTTGTTATCAAAACACCAGATAATCTGTGCCTCATGTGTATAGAAATGGCAAAGTATGCATCTTCAAGATCGATTCTCTGAATCAGTTAAATTACTGAAAGCCAATCATCCATCTTAAACTGGGTAACTAAACACATGATCAAATTAGCCAAATGCTAACCTGATTCGGCATGCTCCTTGTTTCTGTAATCTTGAGACGTATCAGAAATATACCCCTCTCGTTCTTGGCCAGACCACTCATCCTCCGATGAGATGTCACTGATTCCACTTGGAACCACCGTTCCTCTATTGACCATACGGACGGAACCTTATGACTAGAGCTGAAAACACAGTCTCCCCTTGATGTGGGAATACGAATTCCCTGTCAATTTAGCATAATGCAAACCTGAATCAGGAAATGCTTCGCAGTCCTCTGACTGAAACCACTTGTCTGAGTCGCCAGAGTGCACAACACAATCTCTTCGACCCGCCACTCAATCTGGAATACTGGTATTGAGAGCCTACGGATTATTATAAATACATTGTTGATTCACAACATGATCCTGCAGGTCAGATAAAAAAATATTATGTGCCAGACCAGGTTCCTGCTGGTAGCTACCTATCCCAGAGAGGATGGCAAAGATGTTTCCAATGAACCGACAACTCTACTAACTGAGCAGAAATTTAAACATGTGTTGAGGAAGACTTCAACTTCTTTATTCTACTGAACAACCTGATAACCTCAATCACAGATGATGAGGCAGTGCTTCCCTGGTCAATATGACCCATATGGCCAGCCAGTTCCATGATGATCTACCCTGAACCAGGGTAACAAAGCTGTTCCTCCTTGGAACTTACAAGGTTACTATGCATGCACCCTGCCAATGTCTCTGCATCAACCTGATCTATCCCAGAGACAGTGAAAAAATACTAGACAGCCCATGCTGCCAGTAAACCCAAACCTGGGCCTACAGACTGCTCCATCTCGGAGTTTTACGGAGGTTAATAAAGAGACCTTACCTGCCAGCATCTCTGAACCCGGGTCGATTTGCTTGTTGGAGCTTCAGCGAAGTTCCATTTGCAGACCCCGTCTGTCATGCTTGCCATTTCTTCAGCTGGTGTGATGTTAGATAGCTGATGCCGCTGGCCAACTCCTCTTGTAGTGGCTTGCTCATCCCCGAGGGAACAGCAAATTTAAAGGCAAGAGCAGGCAGCTCTTCCTTATGCGACTCTCATATATCATGCATTAAATCATGGGATTCAGGCACATACTCATGTTCGGAGTCAGCTCCATACTGATCTCTGACACTCCCGTAGAGTGGGAAAAATAGTACAACCCCGAACCAGGCGTTGCCACAGGCATATGACTCGAATGCCTGTGCATGCCTCCGTAACACGGAGCATATTTTGTGCCACCATCTCCAATACTCTTCCGAGTGGGAGGAATATTGCAACCCTGAACCAGGAGTTGCCACAGGTGTATGACTTGGAGCTAAATCGGGACTAGCTGTGCAGCTCGACACTCTGTCAGTATAAATCATTATTTATTATACTTACCAGACAGGTAGTAACTGCTAGTGACTCCGAGTCCTTGCTCCCTTCTGCAGCCTCAACGGAGTATTCCTGCACAAGGTGTTGCTATCTTGTGTTCATATGATTAAAAGAAGCTTATTCCCATTAAATCAGAGATTTGACTGCTCTATCGATATCCACATAGTTGGATTCTCCTATAAATGAATCTCCAACAGTCCCCTCTAGTGAGCGGAAATTACCATGACGTCACCCTGAACCAGGTGTAGCTCCCACAGGTGTCTGATAGACACAGCTCGAAAAAGGCCTCCTAAGCCAAGAGCTCTGGACTGCAATGGCAAGTCCAATTTCACTACACATTTGGTGTATGTGATAATAAATGTCCTTTGTAATTAAATTAATTCATTTTCAATATAAACTTTATTGGCATAAGATACATCGTTATATTGCCAAAGAATTAAACATGACCTTTGAATACTATCTACTACGATAGTCACAAACATGAACGAGTGGCAACCGCTATTACAAAACCTGCCAACTCTATTTATAGCTGCCCAAAAATAAAGCATATACTATATGCTGCTGCAGCATACCTGAGCCAACCTCAGCTAGCAGCAACTAACTTTAAAAACTGCTTGGTGCTACGGCAGCTGAGGTTACCTGTGCCGTAGCTCCTGGCCGTGACTATTTTTAACTCACTGGATGCTGCTAAACCTCCTGCAGTGATCGTTGACCTGGCTGCACTGGCAGCCACAATTATGAAATCCTAGCTCCTTAACGAGCCCCACAGCAGCCTCCAAAACTGCCTGCCTGCTACCGTTCAGAGCTCTAATGCTGGCAGCCGCAATATCTCATCCTAGCTCGTTACGAAGCCCCACGGCAGCCTCCAATTTCAGCCGCCTGCTCCCGTTCGGAGCTCCAACGGCAGCAGTTGCAACATTTTTTCTAGCTCCTTATGGAGCCTCCACGGCGGCCTCAGTCAGCTTCTCCAGGCCTGCTGTCCTACAGCGGCCCGCTGAAAATAAAATTAACTTACCTGCCAGAGTAATTTCGAACTGCTCCGACTCGCGCGCCATGCGTCCACTCACATGACTTCGAAGTAAAATCATATAGTAAGTACATTTTATTTATATAGCACGATTAAATCAACTCATGTTGGAACCGAAGTGCTTTACATAGAAAAAAAATTATGCTCCCTCTGACCAATCACCTATCCTCTCTTCTCTGTAATCTTCTTCCCAAAACATGATCCCCACTTCATCTTCAACTGTTTTTGTCCTTCTTTAACTGTTTCTCTGCTTTGTTCTTCTGCTGCAGGTTTTCTGTCTGACAGCTAACGAGCTTCTCAATTAGAATGGCTATTGATTGGGAAAAGTGGCAATAACATTATCAAAAATGTTGTAAAAACTGCAGGACATTCAGGAAACATCCATTAACCCCATCTGTGATGGCTTTCCCCTATTCTGAAGACAAATTCCAGAAATGTTAAGGCCCTTACTTCAAGTTAGGCATCTGAGCTCAATAAATTAAAGTCTTAATAAGGGTCCTTCCCCAAAACTGTGTCTATCCATGTTCTCCAGAGATGCTGCTTGACCACTGGCTTCGTGCCTTTTAAAAATAAATTAATATATCAATTGGCCTTAATTTTCAATTATATGTTTTTCAATGATTGGTTTCTATTCCATGCATAAGCCATCTATTGAGACCTCATTGAACATACATGTTATCCATGCACGATAAACTGAAGGGCTGCCGGTGACTGTCAAGTTCGCTGAACTCGCCTGAAAAACCGGGAAATGGAACAGCGACTGTCAGAGTGTAACACACACACACAAACACATCGCAAATGCGGGGTCCAAGGAAAGCGGGGAGTGTGGAGCCGGGGAAGTCGCTGAGTGGAGCCGGGAGGTGCAGTGTGGTGCTGCGGCCGGTGGCCGCTGAGTGGAGTCCCTCCCCCCCGACACATCCCCCTCCACACACCCCCTTTCCCCTCCCCCCTCCACCCCTCCTCACCCACACACACCTACCCTCCCCCCACACACCCACAACCTCCTTTACCCCTCCCACGTTCCACCCCCCTTCCCCCCACACTACTCCACCCCCCACACATCACCCACCCCCCTCCCCCACACACCATTCTCCCCCACACACCACCTTCCCCCCACACACCACCTTCCCCCACACACCACCTTCCCCCACACACCACCTTCCCCCCTACCTCCACCACTCCCCCACACCTCCACCCCTCCACTTGTCCCACTTAGGCGATTTTTCAGCGGACTGCAGGCGACTGTCAAGTTTGCGGCACTCGCCTGAAAAACCGGGAACTGGAACGCCGACTGCCAGAGTGGAGCACACACACACATACAAACACATCGCAAAGGCGGGGGCTAGGGAAAGCAGGGGGAAGGCTGTCTGAAATTCACACGGTGCAAAGCCAAGGTGATACAAACACACACCGCGATGAACAGGAAGGTTAAGACGGCTAGCACAGTGTACAGTAAGTCCTTTAAAAGAAGAGGGGGAGAAGGGGGGAAGAAGGGGAGGGGGAGGGGGGGGAGGGAGAAGGGGGGGGGAGGGAGAAGGGGGGGAGGGAGATGGGGGGGAGGAGGGAGAAGGGGGGGAGGAAGAAGGGGGGGGAGGGGAAGGTGGGGAGAAGGAGCGGAGACACTTTTAAGAAGCCAGACATCTTTTAATAAGCCAGAGATACAGCCACTCTGGCAGCTGTGAAGTTTGGCTGTGAAGTTCGGCGGGCATTTAACATTACCGGTCGGTTATCCTTGCCTCTGAAAACTCATGCTTACGTTTTTTTCCCCAATGAGCCAATGATAATGCCCGATCAGCAAAGGCGATTAACTAAAACTACCTAGGAGTACCTCGACTACCCATAGCTACATGGCGACCCCACTACAATTGCACCTACGACTGCAGAATTATCGCAGAAAAATTTTCAACATGTTGAAAAATATGCGGCGACCATACTAAGGCCGCGACTAGTTCCCAGAATGCGACCATGAAGGAGACTCACCAGAGACCACCAGCGAACATGTGGCGACCATGTGGCAACCATGTGGCGATCATGAGGCGAGTGCAGAGTCTCCTGCACTCGCCTAAAAAGTCGTCTAAGTGGGACAGGCCCTTGAGGCTACTTAAGAGCAAAGGGGGAGAGTGGAAACAGATTGGGAATTTGTGTCCCCCAAAATTATAGAGGTCACTTTTAGCTATATCCATTTGCACAATTTGATGTAGTTTCAAGGATGAAACATGAATATGAAGTTGAGAATGAGGTTGTGCTAGTCATTTTCGCAAAATTTCATATCTTTGAATTGAATGTCAGATGACAGATAGGGTGGCTGATGGTTTCAGGACCACAGGAGCATTGTTGCTGAAAGGGCCATGGAATATTCCGGTGCAGGCCACATAGTCAACTATTTGGAAGATTCTGAGCCTTTCTTTATATTGACCATTTGTATTATCCATTTGTATTCTTGGACACTGTCCAACTTGTATTTTATGCACTTCTGCAGCAATTTATTTTAAAATCACTTTATCAGTATTTCCATTATTACATTTGTATTCTACATTTACAAATATAATTTATTATACATTAAGGGTATTAAGTTTCTTTCTTCACAGCTTCTCCTCCAGAAGTTTGCATTAAAATTGAATTAATTTTAATTTAAACGTGCTGAAAGTCATTGGATGTTTGTGTTTGTCCTTCTTCACATGCAGAGTTTGTGGAGATTTCATGACTACAGAGATCATTACCATTTTCAATAATTTTGATCTTTATTATTTAAAAGATTAATTGAGGTTTCTGCACTGTTCTTGAATAATATCTATTTTCTCTTTTGAAGGAAAGATTTTCTGATATAAACCAATAAAAGAGTTTACAATGGACAATATTATTTATTTCTTACAATCCATCTTGGTGAAAACAGTACAATGTTAAAAGCAGTCCTGTGCTAAATAAAAATCAGATTGTATAGTTGCTATCTTTATGTATTTGAAAAGAACTATGAATTAAATAATTTACTATCATTTCTATGTTTTGCAATGTTTGAGTCTCTGACATTCAGAAAAATAAATTATTTTGTTAAATAACAAAAATTAAGTTAACTAAAACTTCTGGAAATAAAGTTAACTAAAACTTCTAGCTTCAAAACAAGTAAAAATCTTAAATTATTATGAACTAGTTAAAAAAAAGTAATTTACTTTCCACTTTGCTTTTCAACCCTCAGCCCTACAATCCCCACTGGACAGAAAGCTGGGGTTGTGAGATCCTGTACCAAGTATAACCTGTTTGCAGGATCAGAAACTGTTGCTCGTGTAAGTGTGTTGGATCCTCAGCAAAACCATACTCCATATAAATAAAATAAATTGATAGATTTTGGCATTTGAGGTTTGATGTTTAACCTGTTAAACACTGACTGATCGATTCATAACATAGAAACATAGAAACATAGAAATTAGGTGCAGGAGTAGGCCATTCAGCCCTTCGAGCCTGCACCGCCATTCAATATGATCATGGCTGATCATCCAACTCAGTATCCCGTACCTGCCTTCTCTCCATACCCTCTGATCCCCTTAGCCACAAGGGCCACATCCAACTCACTCTTAAATATAGCCAATGAACTGGCCTCAACTACCCTCTGTGGCAGAGAGTTCCAGAGACTCACCACTCTCTGTGTGAAGAAAGTCTTTCTCATCTCGGTCTTAAAGGATTTCCCCCTTATCCTTAAGCTGTGACCCCTTGTCCTGGACTTCCCCAACATCGGGAACAATCTTCCTGCATCTAGCCTGTCCAACCCCTTAAGAATTTTGTAAGTTTCTATAAGATCCCCTCTTAATCTCCTAAATTCCAGAGAGTATAAACCAAGTCTATCCAGTCTTTCTTCATAAGACAGTCCTGACATCCCAGGAATCAGTCTGGTGAACCTTCTCTGCACTCCCTCTATGGCAATAATGTCCTTCCTCAGATTTGGAGACCAAAACTGCACGCAATACTCCAGGTGTGGTCTCACCAAGACCCTGTACAACTGAAGTAGAACCTCCCTGCTCCTGTACTCAAATCCTTTTGCTATGAAAGCTAACATACCATTCGCTTTTTTCACTGCCTGCTGCACCTGCATGCCTACTTTCAATGACTGGTGTACCATGACACCCAGGTCTCGCTGCATCTCCCCTTTTCCTAATCGGCCACCATTTAAATAATATTCTGCTTTCCTGTTTTTGCCACCAAAGTGGATAACCTCACATTTATCCACATTATACTGCATCTGCCAAACATTTGCCCACTCACCCAGCCTATCCAAGTCACCTTGATGTAATAACCTGTAATAACCTTCAGCATTAGCCAGTGAAATACAACTCTTATCAACAAGACTTGATAAAACATCAAAAGATAAGTAATTTAAACTGAAAATAGGAGAATATATATTTTTCTTTTACATTCAATTAACAAATCGTTAGAAGCAAAATGGTGGGGTGATTTTACGCATGAGATCTTAACTATGTAATTTTTTTGCACACAACCCACGTAATTATTTATCATCCAGAGCGCAAGAGGAAGATCAAGTTGTACTTTCTATTAATGGTTTATCCATTTTATTCAATTAAATATATTAAGATATTTATTACTACAACAGATTCTCTTCACACAATTATGGAAAATAGACATGTCTGATGCAGCCCTGGTGATTTGGGAATTAATTTTTATTTCATCCATCTGCAGTCCATTCTAGGCAACAGGTCAACAGAGGAAACCTATTTTACCTGATCCAATTAAGATATGCAAATAATATTCAGAATACTTGAAAGGAGTATAATAAAGCTGAGTAATTCACAATTGAGGTTCTGAAACTAATAAACTTGATCTAAAGAGATCAATTGTTAGTTCTTTTTTTCGGGTTCGGATGGAATTTAGTAAAATAATTGCCTAAATGAAAGAAAATAAACAAAACAGAAATGCACATCAACAAATGTAGGTTATCTCACATTTCAGTCATTCATTCTTTTCAAGGAGTCAAAGAAACAATTGCACAACAAGACTGAAATAGAGTTGAGTACAGGGAATATGAGTTTCTCTGAGGAAACAAAACCCATTAGCTGCACAGCTGGTTTTGTCTGTAGCTATTACACTTTTATGGAAATTGTCAATGGTTGCCCTTTTTAAATTTGCAGGAATGAATTGAGGATTGCTATCTAGCAATGAATGCAGCTGGGTAGTTTATGTGGTCTCCAAATAGTCAAGCAGAACAATGCATCTAAATTTGTCCAAGGGATGAATACTTGAGTCTCAGCAAAGATTTCAAATGTCTAATTTTAATATGTTCAGATAATTTGATTTTCCTTTAATTCTGTATAGTATTTAAATGTGTTATTTAGGATTTTTAAAGTGGAAGAAAGTATATGAAACTGAACTGGTAAAATTTAGACTGACCCTACTTAGACTAAAGGATGAGTGAAATTATTATTTTAAAGTACCATTTGTTGTTGTGCTCGCCAATAGTCTGTTTGTCCTTTCCTTCTTTGTGTTTTAATAGTATGTGTTAAATGTATGTTTTAGTGTTCTTTAGCTTGTTTTATGTGGGGGGTGGGGTGGGGGGGAGGGGTCGGGGGAAGCTTTTCCTAATCTCTTACCTCGACGGAGTTGCAATATTTTTTTTCTGTATCGTATCTCCGTCCGCACTGCGGCCTAACATCAAGGAGTTGGCGGCCTTTGTTGGAGATTGATTTTTGAGAGCTCCATCGCAGGTGCCTACGGGACTTTAACATCACGGAGCCCGCGATCCCTTTGCCAGGGATCGACCTTGGAGCTCCAACCATGAGTGGTTGAGGACTTAACATCACGGAGCCTGCGGTCTCTGTTCAGAGACCGACTTCGGGGAACTCCAAGCCGTAGGAGCTGCGACCGTCCCGACGCGACAGTTTCGATCGTACCGATGCGGGAGTTTCGATCGGCCTGACGTTGGAGCTTTGACTGCCAGCTGCAGGAGCTTCAATCTGCATGGATGGATGGTTCAACTGCCCCGACCGCGGGAGAATAAAGAGGAAGAAGATTTGAATTTTTTGTCTTCCATCATGTGAGGAACATGGGGAATCCACTGTGGTGGATGTTTATGTTAACTTTTCTGTAGTTGTGTTTTGTTTTCGTATGGCTGTATGGTAATTCGCATATCACTGTACCTTAATTGGTAGTTGGGGGTCTCCAGCATCTGCAGTTTCTTCGTTAATACCTTAATTGGTACGTGACAATAAAAGGCCTTTGAAACCTTTGAGATGTAAAATGTTTTTTAATATCTAGAAAGCTTACTTTTCTATGTAAATGATGTTCTGGCTCAAATTGATGTGAAACAATATTGCATTTTCTGGAAAGATACATCAGGTCGATCAACATTTCTCAGGGAAAAGATAGGTTAATGTGTGATTTTACTTCGGAGTCACATGAGTGACTACGTGAAGAACCCCGTACAGCCGTTGGTGTGTCATTACATCAGACGCTTCGGTGTAGTGGGCCGGTTGGAGCAGCAGGGCTCCTCCAAGTGGTAAGTTTAAAACGAAAGGTAAGTTTTAAACTTTTTCAGTGATTCATTTTCTGTAACAGCGGTTGGTGTTACTCCGTTTCGAAGTTGCAGAAGGTGAAAAAGGTGGCGGCGAGGTGCTCCGGAGCAAAAAAAGGTTGATGACCAAGATAGCAATGTGAGTGGAGGCCCGTCTAGCACACTTAGTCCAACACCAGCTATGGAACTAGCGACACCCGACCCACTGCCTGTGAGCAATGTAGCCATGCCAGTAGGGCGTAAGGCTACTGGGAAGTCAGTTAGGCCCGTGGACCCAGAGTCGGTAGCCTCTAGAGGAGAGACCGTTTGCTCACGGCTCTCCCAAGTCGAGATTCTATTGCAAAGAATGCTCGACAGAGACCAGCTCCGTGAGGTGGAGTGGTGCCCACGCCAGGCTAGTGGAGAGCCTATGCTCGCAGCACCTTTTACAGGGCTGCAAGAATATCCTGCCTATGAGGAGGAAATTCAACCGATGCAGTTTGCTGACACCGAATCAGTGGTGGGAGAGAGCAATAAGGGAGTACAGCTGGAAATTATCCCTAACATTGCAGAAAGGTTTGCAGTGCCTAGAGAGGCAGGAGAGCTGATAGGGGAAGAATTGGCTTTAGCAATACAGTATATGCTCTCTCACCAACTACAGGAATTGACCATGGATGAGGCGGCTAAAAAATATGAAACCCCTATAAATTGTGGCTTACTTAAGGTGCCGATGGTCAACCATCAGATTTGGACACAGTTGGGGGCTGTCAGCCAGGGCTCAGGAAATGAAATTTCAAAAGGTGCTCAAATTACTTTCAGCAGGGCTTACGGCATTTGCCAAGATAGTGGATAAAGGGCATATGTCTGAAGCCCATCAGGATGCATTGGGACCCCTTTGTAGTGCTTTTTTCAAGTGTAGTGTTATTTAACATCAGAAGACGTGCTATAAGGCCACTTACAAATCCCAATCTGGCGGCTTTGTGCAAGCCGCCCAGCGTACAACCACCCAATCTTTTATTTGGAGTAGATCATGCTAAGCGAGTTAAAGAATGCCATGAGGATGCAAAAACGATGGGCCTCATTAAGCCGGGTGGCAAACAGGGGAAGAGGATTTTTCCTTATCGGCGGGGTACCAGTTCGGACGCAGGGGAAGGAACCAGCCATTCAGGTCTCCAATATCGGAACTGGCAGGCTGCCACTGGTGTGAAGGGAAGGATGCCTTTTCCTGCAAGGGGCCGGAGTCAACAAGCTCTGCAAGGACATATGCAGGTGAGGAATATGTCTCTTAAAGAGATAGATGTTCAAATTGGGGGAAGATTGCATTTATTTCTTAAACAATGGCAGGAGTTAACATCAGATTCATTTATACTTAACAGTATTGAAGGGATAAAAATTGAATTTTACTCTAATGAGAGTCCACCTAATCAACATGTTCCAAGTCGGAAACTTATATTTTCAGAAGACGAAAATGTGCTCATACAAGCGGAAATTAATACATTACACAAGAAACGGGAGATTGAGAAGTTAGTTTATCAAAGTTGTCAGTTCGTGTCAAGTATTTTTCCGAGGTCTAAAAAGACTGGGGGATGTAGAATTATCTTGGATCTGACGAATTTGAACACATTTGTTTGCTATAGGCATTTCAAAATGGGAACTTTTTCCACAGCCAAACATCTTGTTTCCAAAGGGTGTTATTTGGCAAGCATTGATTTAAAGGATGCATATTATTCAGTGTCTATTCATGGTGATGATAGGAGGTATTTGAAATTTATCTGGATGACTCAGTTGTGGCAATTCAAAGCACTGCCTAATGGATTAACTTCAGCTCCTAGATTATTTACTAAATTGTTGAAACCTGTTTTAGCATTACTCAGAGCTCAGGGGCATGTGGTAATGGCCTATTTAGATGATATTTTAATTGTTGGAAAGACTCATGCTGAAGCTGAGTCATCTGTTTCAATTGTTAAATTCACTTTTGAACAATTAATGTTCGTCATTCATCCAGATAAATCCAAATTATCACCAGTTCAAATCATTGATTATTTGGGATTTACCATCAATTCAAATCACATGTTGGTAACTTTGCCGAGGGACAAATTGCAACAGTTAATTGAGGACTGTGTTAATCTCCTTAGAGAACAACGGCCTTCAATTAGACAAGTAACCAGTTTAATTGGTAAATTGGTGGCTGCTTTTCCAGCTGTACAGTATGGTCCTCTGCATTATCAACAATCAAAAGAACAGGCACTAAGAACACGTGGGACATTTTGACAGGCCTATGCAATTGTCAGCTGGGGCAATTTCCGACATTCAATGGTGGATTGTAAATGTTTCAAAAAGTTCTAGGAAGGTTTTGGTGGAACCGCCTTCCATAATATTACAGACTGATGTAAGTGTGCTGGGTTGGGGTGTAACAGATATGTCTTCCAGTTGTGGAAGCAGATGGAATACTGATGAGACATCCCTTCTTCAATTAAGAGGGATCAATTCTTTAGAGTTGTTGGGAACCTGGTATGGATTGCTCTACCAGGAGGGACTTGCATCTACATGTTCAGATTGACAATACCACAGCAGTGGCATATGTAAACCACATGGGTGGAGTCAAGTCACAGTCTTGTGATAGACTGGCTAATCAGATCTGGAGCTGGTGCATTGACCAAAATATCTGGCTTTCAGCAATATATTTGCCAGGTAGATTTAACACTGTAGCTGACACTAGGTCACGTCAGTTCAATGATAACATAGAATGGATGTTAAATCAGGACATATTTAATCAAGTGATTGCTCAGTATGGAATGCCAGATATTGACTTGTTTGCATCTAGACTAAACCATCAGTTGCCCAGATATGTTTCATGGGAACCAGATCCTGGTGCAGCAGTGGTGGATGCTTTCTCGCTGCATTGGGGTGGAATGTTTGTTTATGTTATTCCTCCATTGTGTCTCATCAGCAGATGCTTGCAAAAGATCAAGCAGGACTCCGCTTCAGGAGTATTGGTAGTGCCGGATTGGCCTGCACAACCATGGCTTCCTCTAGTCAGCCTCACATGATTATTCCCAAGCGTAAAAGGCTACTGGTAAATCCAGTAACTGGCGATCAACATCCTTTACATGATCGTATTGATCTGTTAATTTGCAGATTTTAAGGAGGCCATACCTGGGGAGAGGACTGTCTGATCGTACTGTGGATGTTCTCACGTCGGCCTGCAGGGATAGTACCCAGTAGCAGTACATCACCTCGATAAGGAAGTGGGAGGAATTCTGTCTACAGCAGAATATCTCGTATCAAACTGCGGGGATCACAGACGTATTGGAGTTCTTGTCCACTCTTTATTTTGATCAAAAATTAAGTTATAGTGCGATCAATACAGCCAGAAGTGCTTTGTCTTCTTATTTACCCATGAATTCAGAATTACATTCAGTAGGGACACATCTGTTAGTTTCTCGATTTATGAAGGGAGTTTTCAATTCTAATTCTCCTAAACCCAGGTATGCCGGTATTTGGAATGTGAGTGAAGTTCTTATGCTTCTTCGCCAATGGGCTCCTGTTGCAAACCTATCTCTAGCCAAATTAACCATGAAGGTGGTTATGCTTATGGCGTTGGTTTCAGCCCAACGTGTGCAAACATTGCAAAAGCTACGGCTAGATAGAATGCATGTATCGGCAGATGCCATTATATTTTATGTCTATGATTTGCTTAAACATAGTAGAATAGGCATGACAGGATGTAAGATACCCCACAGATGATCACCTGTGTGTAGTTTCACATTTATCTCGTTACATTGAGGCCACCAGAGCCCTACGGAGGAACAGAGTCTGCATTATTTATTAGCCACAAAAAACCACACAGTAAGGTGTCGATGCAAACAATCTCAAGGTGGTTAAAGCAGGTTCTGGGAAGTGCTGGGATTGATACTGATAAATTCAAATCTCATTCCACCAGGGTGGCATCAATTTCCGCGGCAAGGGCGATGGACGTGCCTATAGACTATATCCTAGCGGCCGCAGGATGGTCCAGTGAGCTGACCTTTCAAAGGTTTTACCACAAGCCTATTTCAAGGCTGGGGGTGTTTGCTGATTCTGTTTTGAGTTCTGTTGTAGTTTCCCCCTGAGTTAGAGGGGTTTGTTATGGTTTTGTTTGTAAATAAACTGTTATTCATTTAACAAATGTTATTATTGATGTATTATTGATTTTTAACGACTTTTGAGTCAATCGATGCAGTGTGATCGCCAGATTTGGGTCTGCGGCATGAAATCACAGTGCTTTGAAGTCTTCACGTAGTCACTCACGTGACTGAAGTAAAATAGTAAGATTAAACGAGAACTTACCAGTTTGAAGTTTGATCTTTATTTTATGAGGAGTTGCGATGAGGGATTACGTGCCCTCCGCTCCCAACCCTCATAGATTTCATCTGGTAGTTCTAGTCTTTGTTATCTTACCATTATACTTCAGTCATTGTTACCTGTGATTTCAATCCACTGCTTTGAAGATTGACATACCAAAGGATGTACGGGGTTTTTCACGTAATCCCTCATCGCAACTCATAAAATAAAGATCAAACTTCAAACTGGTAAGTTCTCATTTAATCTTACTATTATTTGTTACTATTGTAACTATGTTTCAATTCCTTCTGCTGGTGTTGTGCATAGCTCTGCAGCAGTCTGCAGAATGAATGTTTATATTTTTTTAGAGATGGTATTCATGGCCATTACTCACAAAAAACATGGTAAACTTTAACAATATTGTTATGCACTTCTGATGCAGCATGGAATGCACTATAGGGAATCTATGACATTAATAAATGGCTCAGGATTCACAGTATGTGCACAAAGGGATTTCGAAAGGGTATGGTAAAAAGCACCCTTGTTGATAATGCATCAGAAAGTCAGCTCCAACATGTCACGTTTGCCAGTTAAACTGAGTGTTATGGGCTGCAGGCACGCAAAAATCTCAGAAGAGTCAGAATGCCAATTTCAGTACGCTATTTATCTAATTAGAGTGGTAATAACAAGGCTGGCAGCATATTTGAGGTCCTCAGGTTTCCTGAGGTACTTGGAACACACCAGTGAAAACAAGGAAAATACACAATTGCAATGAAGGAAGCAAACCTGTCAATAAATAGCACAATCTTTCCAGACATAAAATACTTCAGATTATAAAAATCAAGAAGGGTTATTACAAACATAATGATCATTGGCAAGGTTCTATTATGGCATCAAGATAACTCAAATTACAATTTCCAATTTTTGTGTTTAATTCATTGGAAACTGCACATTTAATATTTACATAATAATCTAACTGCTTAACTCAAAGAAAGACACAAAAAGCTGGAGTAACTCAGCAGCATCTCTGGAGAGAAGGAATGGGTGATGTTTCAGATCAAGACCCTTCTTCAGATTCTTCTGGTTACATGAGAAAATAATGCCTATTCACTGATATGTAGCCAGCATTGTGAATATGTGTCCATGTATATCCTTTTGATACAAAAAAAAAGCAGTGCAAATCTTATCTGGTAAAATACCACCAAATTACTCACTCTCAATCCCACTTCAAGAAGACATCAAGCACGCACTTGAGGAATTAAGTGCCACGATCAACAAGCATGTTCCTAAGATGGACGCCTGCCTGCGGCAACTTTTGCGGAGCTCCGGAATATAAAAGGCTCAACTACAACTCCCAACAACTTACCTGGATCAGGAAAACGGCAGTAATCGGTGCCGTTTCAGATAAGCTGCTTGGGCAGCTGAAAGCGCTGGCAATTTCGCGATCTCCCGCAGCTGCAGGAGCCCCGGACTTTAAACTTTCCCATGCTGGCTGTGAAACGTCCGACCCGACTGAGGAACCCAGGTACGCTACCTGGAAACCCCGGGATGACCTCCAGAGCCGACGGGCTGGATCTCCCAGAAACAATGAAGCTGGAGCTGCCGACTTTGTTGGAACCCCCGTTCGTTACGGAGCTGGAGCTGCCGTCTGTGAAGCAATCCCCTTCCACCGCAGGTCCGCAGAAACAGCAGGTACAGTCAACCCAGTACCTGGAAACAAAGGGGAAGCCTCCATTGTGTGGGAAACGTGGCTGGCGGGCAGGACTTCAGGTCAGAATGAAGCGCAGGGGACTTCGACCCCCTCTCATAGAAACAAAGAAACATAGAAAACTAGGTGCAGAAGTAGGCCATTCGGCCCTTCGAGCCTGCACCGCTATTCAATATGATCATGGCTGATCATCCAACTCAGTATCCTGTACCTGCCTTCTCTCCATACCCCCTGATCCCTTTAACCACAAGGGCCACTAACTCCCTCTTAAATATATTCAATGAACTGGCCTCAACTACCTTCTGTGGCAGAGAATTTCAGAGACTCACCACTCTCTGTGTGAAAAATGTTTTCCTCATCTCGGTCCTAAAGGAATTCCCCCTTATCCTTAGACTGTGACCCCTTATTCTGGACCTCCCCAACATTGTTTCTATAAGATCCCCCCTCAGTCTTCTAAAGTCTAGTGAGTACAAGCCAAGTCTATCCAGCCTTTCCTCATATGAAAGTCCTGACATCCCAGGAATCAGTCTGGTGAACCTTCTCTGTACCCCCCCCCCCCCCATGGCAAGAATGTCTTTTCTCAGATTTGGAGACCAAAACTGTACGCAATACTCCAGGTGTGGTCTCACCAAAACCCTGTACAACTGCAGTAGAACCTCCCTGCTCCTATACTCAAATCCTTTCGCTATGAATGCTAATATACCATTTGCTTTCTTCACTGCCTGCTGCACCTGCATGCCTACTTTCAATGATTGGTGTACCATGACACCCAGGTCTTGTTGCTTCTCCCCTTTTTCCAATTTTCCACCATTCACATAATAGTCTACCCTCCTGTTTTTGCCATCAATGTGGATACCCTCACATTTATCCACATTATACAGCATCTGCCATGCATTTGCCCACTCACACAGCCTATCCAAGTCACCTTGCAGCCTCCTAGCATCCTCCTCACACCTAACACTACCCCCCAGCTTAGTGTCATCCGCAAACTTGGAGATGTTGCATTCAATTCCCTCGTCCAAGTCATTAATATATATTGTAAATAGCTGGGGTCCCAGCACTGAGCCTTCCGGTATCCCACTAGTCACTGCCTGCCATTCTGAAAAGGACCTGTTTACTCCTACCCTTTGTTTCTTGTCTGCCAGCCAGTTCTCTATCCACATCAATATTGAACCCCCAATACCGTGTGCTTTAAGTTTGTATACTAATCTCTTATGTGGGACCTTGTCGAAAGCCTTCTGAAAGTCTAGATACAACACATCCACTGGTTCTCCCTTATCCACTCTGCTAGTTACATCCTCGAAAAATTCTATAAATTCGTCAGACATGATTTACCTTTCGTAAATCCATGCTGACTTTGTCTAATGATTTCACCACTTTCCAAATGTGCTGCTATCCCATCTTTAATAAGGGATAGCAGTACAGTGGAGTTCCTCCACCTTATTTGACCCCAGGTCCCCTGCTATTTCCGGCAGATTATTTATGTCTTCCTTAGTGAAGACAGAACCAAAGTAGTTATTCAATTGGTCTGCCATGTCCTTGTTCCCCATGATCAATTCAGCTGTTTCTGACTGCAAGGAACCTACATTCGTTTTAACTAATCTATTTCTCTTCACATATCTATAAAAACTTTTGCAGTCAGTTTTTATGTTCCCTGCCAGTTTTCTTTCATAATCTATTTTCCCTTTCCTAATTAAGCCCTTTGTCCTCCTCTGCTGGACTCTGAATTTCTCTCAGTCGTCTGGTAGGCTGCTTTTTCTGGCTAATTTGTATGCTTCATCTTTTGTTTTTATACTATCCCTGATTTCCCTTGATATCCATGGATGCACTACCTTCCCTGATTTATTATTTTGCCAAACTGGGGTGAACAATTCTTGTAGTTCATCCATGCAGTCTTTAAATACCTTCCATTGCATATCCACTGTCAACCCTTTAAGAATCACTTGCCAGTCTATCTTGGCCAATTCACAGCTCATACCTTCAAAGTTACCTTTGTTTAAGTTCAGAACCCTTGTTTCCGACTTAATTATGTCACTCTCCATCCTAATGAAGAACTCAACCATATTATGGTCACTCTTGCCCAAGGGGCCACGCACAACAAGACTGCTAACTAACCCTTCCTCATTACTCAATACCCAGTTTAGAATAGCCTGCTCTCTCGTTGGTTCCTCTACATGTTGGTTTAGAAAACTATCCCGCATACATTCCAAGAAATCCTCTTCCTCTGCATCCCTGCCCATTTGATTCACCCAATCTATATGTAGATTGAAGTCACCCATTATAACTGTTTTACCCTTGTTGCACGCATTTCTAATTTCCTGTTTGATGCCATCCCCAACTCCACTACTACTGTTAGGTGGCCTGTACACAACTCCCACTAGCGTTTTCTGCCCCTTAGAGTTTTGCAGCTCTACCCATAACGATTCCACATCCTCCAAGCTAATGTCCTTCCTTTCTATTGCATTAATCTCCTCTCTCACCATCAACGCTACCCCACCTCCCTTTCCTTTCTGTCTATCCCTCCTGAATATTGAATATCCCTGGATGTTCAGCTCCCAGCCTTGGTCCCCCTGGAGCCATGACTCCTTGATCCCAGAATCAAGTACACAGGACAAGATGTTAAAAAGTCCCTTGTGGCAGCAGGTGGGGAGCATTTCACGACATTCATTGATTGCTGAGAGTGGTAGGCACTCAACATCGGGAGGGGGGGGGGCGGGGGGGGATACGTATACGTATATCTTGGCCTGGGTAACCTTCAGGACAATTGGGCACAGGACACATCATCAGTAGTGTACCGTTGCATCACTGGGTGTTTCGGCCTTTTAACACTATACACCCTCTACAAGGGCGGCCCGCTGCAAGATGATCAGCCCTCAGCGCGTGTCCCGTGTCAAACTGCCCCAAAGATTCACCATGACATATTTGGGGCCCAGCATGGGTCTTTCCGCTTGAGCCAAATCCAACGGCTGCTTCTTTCAGCCGCGTCTGAGAGTGATCTTATGGTCTTCCGCAGAGCCTGACCGTGGATTCCAAGTTCCTTCAGCAGTCTGATGGTAGATGATGCAACAAATCCTCTGCATCCCACTTCAACTGGATAGACTTTGGTGTTCCAGCCACGCTGCGTTGCCTCTGCTGCAAGCTCTGCGTAGCGCAGCTTCTTACGCTCATAGGCCTCCACAACAGAGTTCTCCCATGGAACTGTGAGCTCTATGATGTAAGCAGTCGTCTGTGAAGGGGACCAGAACACCAAGTCTGGCCTGAGGTTGGTTGAAGCAATTTCAGGTGGAAAGATTAGTTGTCGGCCGATGTCCGCCAGCATCCTCCAGTCACGGGCCCTGCATAGGTTTCCTTCTTCTGCTCTGGTGGAAGGATGTTTAGGTGTTTTCTGTCCTTCTCAGGTTGTTGCCCTAAAGTGGGGGGTTGCTTGCTCTCAGAGGCAAGGAGTTGGCCGCACACCACCTGTTCTCAAGGGCTGTTGCCAGGCTTTTTAGTACCTGATTATCCCGCCGTGTGTATCTCCCTTGCGTGAGGCTGGTCTTGCAGCCTACCATGATGTGTTTGAGGGTCGCTGGAGTTGGGCAGAGGGCACAGGTTGGACAGGTTGGATCCTCGCCGTACCACTGATGGTGGTTCTTTGGTGATGGAAGCACGTCGTATATCGCTCTGATGATGAAGCTGATCTTGCTTGATTCCATTTCCCATAGTTCTTTCCAGCTGATCTTCCTCCGCTCCACACCTTCCCACTGCATCGATTGTCCCTGTTTGGCAAGAGAGACCGCCTTTGCACTTCTTGCGGCCTCCTCCTGTCGCCGCACCTCCTCAACCACCAATGTCCTCCGCTCTGATGTTGTGGCCTTTCGCCAAGTTGGTTTACTTGTCGTAAGGCCAAAGCCTCCTCTTCCCTGCTACACTTGCCCCACGACGTCTTTGTGCCTCAGGGCTGATGAAGCTTGCTGTACTGCCTCAGATGGTGTCCACTTCCGGGGACTAGGGGCGGCGCAACAGCACTGATGGTCTTGTCTCTAGAGTCCCTCAGTGTCATCTGGAGTCTTACTTTGGAACACTTGTATTCCTCTGTTAGACTAGTGAGAGGTAGTTCCAGGACCCCTTTGCCATAGAGGCCGATGTTAGTTAGACATCGTGGGACACCGAGCCATTTCTTCGCGTATGAAGTTATAGTTCACTCCATCTTCTCCACAGTTATTATTGGGGCTTCATGAACAGTCAGTGGCCACATTGTCCAAGGAAGGAGTCCAAACTGTAGGCACCAGAGCTACAGTTTCCCAGGCGGTTGGGTCTGATTGATGTTCTCCAGGCCGTTGACAATTTCTTGCCTTAGTTGTTGCACCTGCTCTTTGTCCTTGAGACTTGCGTTGTACCATCTGCCCAGGCTTTTTACTGGCTGCTGAGACACTGTTTGTATTGGGTCGTCACCGATGCAGAACCTTGTGTCTCTAAGCACCCCCTTAACCATGGAGATGCTTCGAGATTTACTTGGTTTCATTTTCATTCGGGCCCACTTGATGTTCTCCTGCAGCTTTCCAAGTAGCCGCTTGGTGCATGCTGCAGTAGTGGTTATTGTTGTCATATCGTCCATGTATGCCCTGCTGGGTGGCAGATGGAGCCCAGCACTGGTTCGTTCATCGCCCACCACCCATTTTGAGACCCCGATGATGACTTCCATGGCCATTGTAAAGGCCAAGGGTGAGACTGTGCAGCCTGCCATGATGCCTACTTCCAAGCGCTGCCATGTTGTACTGAATTCAGCTGTTGTGAAGCACAGCTGCAGGTCTTGGAAATAGTTCTTGACCAGTGTGGTGATGAGCTCTGGTACATGGAAAAAGGCAAAAGATTCCCAAAGGAGTTCATGGGGAACTGAACCAAATGCATTGGCCAGATTGAGGAAGATCACATGTAGGTCTCTCTTGTCCTTCTTAGCTGCTTGGATCTGGTGCCAGATCATGCTTGTATGCTCCAAGCAGCCCGAAAATCCTGGAATTCCTGCTTTCTGTACAGATGTATCAATGTACTTGTTTGTTACCAGATAGGTGGATAGCCTTTGTGATACAATGCTGAAAAAGATTTATCCCTCGACATTGAGGAGACATATTGGCCGGAATTGGACTGATGTCTGATGCATCCTTTTCTTTAGGTATTAGTACACCGCTGGCCCTTCGCCATGCCTTGGGTATTGTTTGCGTCTTCCACACCACCCTCATGAGCTTCCATAGAAAGCGTAACACATCCGGTGCATTCTTGTAGAGCTTGTATGGTACTCCGTTTGGCCCCGGAGCTGATGCTGCTCTTGCTCGCCGGACAGTGCTCTCTACCTCTTTCCATTTTGGAGGGCTGGTGTCCAGGTTGAATTCAGGTGGTTGAATAGGCGGGATGTCTTGTGGGATGACTAACTGCTCATGCCTTTTCATGTCTTGGTGGGCCTTTTCCAGGTGTTCCTCCAATTCTTGTTTTGATGTTTTCAAAGTTCAACTTTTTTCCTTTGCGAAGAGGTCTTTGATGAACTTGAAAGGGTCTTTGTAGAACCGTGTTCTTGTGTGTTCTTTCTTCTTGCGAAGTTTCCTCATGTTCTCTGCTTTTTGCAAGGTTGCCAATCGGCTCTTGATGTCCTCTTGGAGTAGCATGAGACCTTCTCTCTCTGCGTCAGTTGCTTTTTTCCATTGCTTTTTCAACTGTCTCCTCTCTCTGATTAGCCTCTTGATCTCCTGCTGCCTCCTGGACTTGATTGGTGTTGGTAATTTCTTTCCACCTCTCCCTTTACTCACCCCAAACCGTTCTTCTCCATAGCTGTAGATTGTGTTGCCCATCCTTTCAAGCTTTTCCACTGCTGTGCCCACTTATTGCTCCAAGATATGTATAAGGTCACTGTTGACCGTCTCCCACTCTTTCTTTTCAACAGCTTTGGGCCATTTCACTCCAGGTTTGTGCCCTTTGATCTTTCCCTCCAATGGAGGTCTTTGTAGTTGTTGCGTGGGCTCCTCCACCGGCATTTCTGTGCTTGTATCACCCTCTTCAGTAACAAGGGTGCTGTTGCTCTGCGAACTTTGGTTTGTGTCCCGTCGCTGTGCTTCATTCGACTGATTTGACTGGTTACTTCGTAAGAAGTACTGGTCAATGCGAGGCCCATGTCTCTGCTCTCTCAAGCACTTTTTCCTCCCTTGGTGGATCTTCAAGCCCATCATTGATGTTCTTTTCTCCCAACCATAGATGCACACCTGAAGTTTGTGTCCCGCAGCTGTTGTGGATGTCTCATGTGCCATGCTCTCCTTGTCCGTGGTCATTTCCGTTCCTGGGTCTGTAACCGTGTTATCAATCGGTGAGCCATCTTGCGCCCCCGCTCTCGCAGGCTCTAGGGGTATTTCCTTTAATTTACTTTAATCCCAACTATAGCATAGTCATTAAACAGCTATCTGCACATTCAACTCGTCCACCTTATTACAAATGGTCCTTGCATTGAGACACAAAGCCTTCAGGCTTGTTTTTACAACACTCTTACTCCTTATACAGTTATGTTGACAAGTGGGCTCTTTTGATTTTTGCCCTGGAAACCCACCACCTCTTATTCTCTATTTATTATTTTTTCCTTCTTTCCCCCCTACATGTTGGGTCTGAGTGCTTCCCTTTTCTGCCTCCTGCCTCAGAGCCTGTCTACTGGCTTTCTCTATTTGAGTCCCTCTCCCCAACCGTTCTAGTTTAAAGTCCCCCCCGGTAGCCTTTGCAAATTTCTCTGCGAGGATACTGGGCCCCCTCGGGTTCAAGTGCAACCCGTCATTTTTATACAGGTCACTCCTTCCCCAAAAGAGGTTCCATTGATCCAGAAACTGGAATCTCTGCCCTCTGCACCAGTCCTTCAGTCACGCATTTATCCTCCACCTTGCTCCATTCCTACTCTCACTGTCGCATGGTACAGGAAGTAATCCTGAGATTGTTTTCTTTGCGGTTCTTTTCCTTAACTCTCTTCCTAACTCCCTAAATGCTGCTTTCAGGATCTCTTCTCTTTTTTTACCTATGTCATTGGTACCAATATGTACCACGACCTCAGGCTCCTCTCCCTCCCTTTTCAGGATATCTTGGACACGTTCAGACACATCCCGGACCCAGGCACCAGAGAGGCAAACTACCATCCGGGTCCCCGGACTGCGTCCACAGAATCGCCAATCTGACCCCCTAACTACAGAGTCCCCTATTACTAATGCCCTCTTCTTCTTTTCCTTACCCTTCTGAGCAACAGGGCCGGTGCCTGTACCGCAGGCCAGGTCGCTGTTGCTACCCCCAGTCCCCCCCAACAGCACTCAAACAGGAGTACTTATTTCCAAGGTGTACAGCCACTGGTGTACTCTCTAGCGCCCGCCTCTGCCCCTTGCCTTTCCTAACCGTGACCCACGTGTCTGCCTCCTATGGTTTTGGAAAGACGACCTCCCTGTAACTCCTCTCTATGACCTCCTCACTCTCCCTGACCAGACGGAGGTCATCGAGCTGCTGCTCCAGGTTCCTAACACACTCCTTTAGGAGCCCCATCTCAACGCACCTGGCGCAGATGTGGACATCTGGAGGGCTACCCGACTCCATGACCTCCCACATCTGACATCCAGAACAATAAGTTGCCCTGGCACTCATACTTCCCTTACCCTAGATACAACACAAAATACAAAAATACAATACAAAATACAAACTACAGTACACTACAAACTGCTGGAATCTGACTGTCAATCAGCTGCGTACTCAAGTCCACCAATCAGCGGCTTCCTCAAGCTCAGTTAATTGAATGGAACGTTACGGATTTAGAACGTTACAGATTTCCCTTACCGCTCGGACATCGCTCCTCCCTCACCAACGACTCCTGGGCCTCTCCCTACTATCCTACTGGCAAATGTACAGTCCCTTGAAAACAAAGTGGAGGACTTAAGTGCAAGGCTGCTTTATCAAAGGGAGCTGAGGGAATGCTATGTGTTCTGTTTCACAGAGACATGGCTCACCCCCAGCTCCCCAGACTCAGCGGTCCAGCCTGAAGGGTTCTCCATCCACCGCATGGACCGTGCACCGGCATCGGGGAAAGGGAGAGGAGGGGGCGTCTGCCTCATGGTCAACTCTGCGTGGTGTTCAGACGTGCCAGTCCTGTCTAACTCCTGCTCTCCACACCTCGAACATCTGGTGGTGAATTGCCGTCCCTTCTACCTTCCGAGGGAATTCACCTCCATCCTGACCGCGGTCTACATCCCATCCCAGGCAGACGTCCGTCTGGCAGTGGAGGAGCTGCACACCGAGGTCAACAAACACCAGACGTCTTACCCCGAGGCATTTACCACCATTGCTGGGGACTTCAAAAAGGGAAACCTAAAGAAATCACTCCCCAACTTCCACCAACATGTCTCCTGCTGCACCAGAGGACCAAACACCCTCGACCACTGCTACACCACCATCAAGAATGCCTATCGTTCTATCCCTCGCCCTCACTTCGGTAAATCCGACCATACCGTGGTGCTGCTTCTCCCTGCGTACACGTAGCAATTAAAGAGCGCACCCCCAGAGGTGAGGACAGTACAGAGCTGGTCGGGAGGGGCAGAAGAACAACTATAGGACTGTTTAGAGTCTGTAGGCTGGGCAATGTTCAAGGACTCGGCAACGGACTTGAACGAATCCGCCACGGTCGTTACAGACTTCATTAAGAAATGTGTGGAGGACTGCATCCCCACCAAAACCTTCTGAGTGTTTCCCAATCAGAAACCTTGGATGAACTGTGAGATCCGCACTCTTCTGAAGACCAGACACCGGGCATTCATGTCTGATGATACTGTGGTCTACACGAAGTCCAGACCTTGGTAAGGCCATCAAAAAGGCCAAAAGGGCCTTCTGCTCCAAGCTGGAGGATGAGACAGATGTTCGCCAGCTGTGGCGGGGCCTAAATGCAATCACCTCCTACAAGGCGAAACCAGGAGGCAGCTCGAATGTCGGCGATACATCACTCCCTGATGAGCTCAATGCGTTTTACCCACGCTTTGATAGGGAGAACACCGATGTGCCTTCCCGCGCGCCCATTCGCTGTGATGGTATTTCAGTCTCAGTCACAGAGGCCGACGTCAGGAAACCCTGCAGAGGGGTGCACCCTCAAAAAGCGTCTGAACCTGATGGTATACCTGGTCATGTTCTAAAAACCTGTGCAGATCAACTGGCTGGAGTTTTTATGGACATTTTCAACCTGTCACTTCTGAGGTCTGAGGTTCCTACCTGCTTCAAAAGGGCATCAATAATACCGGAGCCCAAGAAGAGCAAGCTGACATGCCTCAATGACTATCGACCAGTGGCACTAACGCCTGTGGTGATGAAGTGCTTTGAGTGGTTGATCATGGTGAAAATCAACTCCTATCTCGACAAAAACTTGGACCCACTGCAGTTCGCTTACCGCCACAACAGATCAACGGTGGATGCGATCTCGCTAGCCCTCCACTCCGCTCTGGACCACTTGGACAACAAAAACTCATGTGTCAGGCTGTTATTCATCGATTACAGCTCGACATTTAACACAATCATCCCCTCCAAGCTGGTTACCAAACTCGCAGAACTGGGTCTCTGTGTATCCCTCTGCAATTGGTTCCTCGACTTGCTCATTCACAGACCACAGTCTGTTCGTATTGGTGGTAATGTGTCAGACTCGATAACAATCAGCACGGGAGCACCTCCAGGCTGCGTACTCAGCCCCCTGCTGTACTCACTCTATACTCATGACTGCATAGCCGGTTATAGTGCGAACTCCATCATCAAGTTCGCTGACGACACCACTGTTGTGGGACGTATCACTGATGGGGATGAGTCAGAGTGTAGGAGAAAGATCGAGCGACTGTCCATATGGTGCCAGCACAATAACCTGGCCCTCAACACCAGCAAAACCAAGGACCTGATTCTGGACTTTGTAAGGTGTAGGATGGGGACCCACAGTCCTGTTTATATCAATGGGTCGATTGTTGAAAGGGTCAAGAGCTTCAAATTCCTGGGTGTGCACATCTCTGAAGATCTTTCCTGGTGCGAGAACACTGATGCAATTATTAAGAAAGCTGATCCGTGCCTCTACTTCCTGAGAAGATTACGGAGAGTCGGTCTGTCAAGGAGGACTCTCTCTAACTTCTACAGGTGCACAGTAGAGAGCATGCTGACCGGTTGCACGTGGCTTGGTTCGGCAACTTGAGTGCCCTGGAGAGGAAAAGACTACAAAAAGTAGTACAAAAAGTAGTCCATCATCGGCTCTGACCTTCCTTCCATCGAGGGGATCTATCACAGTCGCTGCCTCAAAAAGGCTGGCAGCATCATCAAGGACCCACACCATCCTGGCCACACACTCATCTCCCTGCTTCCTT
Organism: Okamejei kenojei; assembly: GCA_035221665.1. Classification (NCBI taxonomy): domain Eukaryota; kingdom Metazoa; phylum Chordata; class Chondrichthyes; order Rajiformes; family Rajidae; genus Okamejei; species Okamejei kenojei. The sequence goes on from CM069132.1 coordinate 41,309,226, forward strand.
CGGTAGAAGGTACAGGAGCCTGAGGACTGCAACGACCAGGTTCAGAAATAGCTACTTCCCCACAGCCATCAGGCTATTAAACTTGGCTCGGACAAAACTCTGAACATTAATACCCCTTTATCTATTATTTGCACTTCATCAATTTATTCATTCATGTGTGTATTTACGTATATAATAGTATATGGACACTGATCTGTTTTGTAGTCAATGCCTACTATGTTCTGTTGTGCTAAGCAAAGAAATAATTTAATTGTCCTGTCAGGGACACATGACAATAAACTCTTTACGATTGGCAGGAAAATCAGACCGTTTCTATAAGACGTGGTCTGCATTTATAAATCTACTACAAGGATAAGGTGCAAGAGTACCTCAAAAAAAGTACCGGCATCTGGTCTTTGTAAAGGGGGAAGAAAAACTGTCGAGTTGGTAGATTCCTTTTGCACGATGTTTATAATAAAGTAACTGGCTTTTCTTTTTTCCTTCTTTCTCTTTCCCTATTTTATTTCTTCTCCATGCTCTATCTCTTAATCTCCTTTCTCTAACTCTTCGACCAAGGGTTCCCTTTCCCTTTGGCACGCTTTTTCACTTTCACAACTCGTTTTCACTTTTTCTACTTTCTCTGTTTCTATTTCTTTCTTTTTCCTTTTTTCTAAAGCCTTAAAAAATTAAGGGGTACAATGATTGTAACAATATACAAGGGATGTACACTGATGTAATTTACAGTACCTCTAATAAATAAAGATATTTTTTAAAAAAAGACAATAAACTCTTTTGACTTGACTTGACTTTGACATCAAGCTGGCACTTGAGGAATTAAGTATCACGATCAACAAGCATGAAACAGCATACCTCGATATTTCCACATCATTATTGGGGGCTTCAACCAGGCTTGACTGATGTACTATCTGCCGAACTACCATAAACATGTCACTATCAACATCAGAAGACCTTGGACAAGGTCAGTGATGACAATATTGATGGTTCGTTCAATGAGGCTATATTGGTGGAGCTGAGAAATAAAAGGGAAGTTGGAAGTGTACTACAGGCCCTCAAATAGTCAACAGGAATTAGAAGAGCAAATATGCCGGGAGATTGCAGGACTAATAAGGTTGTTGTAGTAGGGGATTTTAATCTTCCTAATATTGAGTGGGAATGTCATTGTGGAAAACATTTGGATGAGGCAGAATTTGTAAAATGTGTTCAGAAAAGTATTCTCAGGCAATATTCCCTGCCCGACATGGGAGAGGGCAATGCTTGATCTAGTCTAAAGATATTAGGAAATACAACCGGATGAAGTGTTTGTGGATGAAGTGTTTACAATATATATTAATGATTTAGACAAGGGAATTGAATGCAACATCTCCAAGTTTGCAGATGACACGAAGCTGGGGGGAAGTGTTAGCTGTGAGGAGGATGCTAGGAGGCTGTAAGGTGACTTGGATAGGTTGGGTGAGTGGGCAAATGCATGGCAGATGCAGTATAATGTGGATAAATGTGAGGTTATCAACTTTGGTGGCAAAAACAGGAAAGTAGACTATTATCTGAATGGTGGCCGATTAGGAAAAGAGGAGATGCAACGAGACCTGGATGTCATAGTGCGCAGGTCATCGAAAGTAGGCATGCAGGTGCAGCAGGCTGTGAGCAAAGTGAATGGTATGTTACATTCATAGCACAAGGATTTGAGTATAGGAGCACGGAGGTTCTACTGCAGTTGGACAGGGTCTTGGTGAGACCACACCTGGAGAATTGCGTACAGTTTTGGGCTCCTAATCTGAGAAAAGACATTCTTGCCATAGAGGGAGTACAGAGAAGGTTCACTACACTGATTCCTGGGATGTCAAGACTTTCATATGAAGACTGGACAGACTCGGCTTGTACTTGCTGGAAATTTAGAAGATTGAGAGGGGATCTTATAGAAACTTACAAAATTCTTAAGAGGATGGACAGGCTGGATGCAGGAAGATTATTCCCGATGTTGGGGAAGTGCAAAACAAGGGGTCGCAGTTTAAGGATAAGGGGGAAATCTTTTAGGACCGGGATGAGAAAATCATTTTTCACACAGAGAGTGGTGAATCTGTGGAATTCTCTGCCACAGAATGTTGAGGCCAGTTCTTTGGCTATATTTAAGAGGGAGTTAGATGTGGCCCTTGTGGCTAAAGGGATCAGGGGGTACGGAGAGAGGGCAGGTACAGGATATTGAGTTGGATGATCAGCCATGATCATATTGAATGGCGGTGCAGGCTCGAAGGGCCGAATGGCCTACTCCTGCACCTATTTTTCTATGTTTCTATGTCTCTATAAAGTGGATCCAGGTCATTTCTGAACCAGAGTTGATTCATGCCATAACAAATATCTCAAAGTACTTCATTGAGGTAGATGCGAGTGATAGTCATTGAGTTAGGTCACCGTGCGTTTCTTGAGCTCTGGTACAATAGATGTTGTTTTGAAGCAGGTGGGGAACCTGAGACTTTTGCCTTCCATCACAGTGAGGAGGTGTTGGAGATTCACTGTAATGGATGTTTGTGTAAATTGTGTTAAGTGTGGGTCTTAGGTTTTTTTTGTAATGTTAAGACTGTAGAAATGCAATTTCGTTCAAACCAAGCTGTTTGAATGACCATAAAAGGCATTCTATTCTATTAAGTCTTTCCCCTCTTATCTTAAACCTAGGTTCTCTGTTTCTCAATTCCCATACTCTGGGTAATAGACTCTGCATTTACCCTATCTATTCCTCTCATTATCTTACATGCCTCTATAAGATCACCCCTTATCCTCCTGCACTCCAAGAATTGATAGGTTGAAGATGTCCTTGAATATTCAAGTTAGTTGGTCATCACAAGCCTATAAATACTTAGCCAAGTACGCCTTGTGAGCCTGAAGTTTTTCTTGGATTCAACCACTTGAAGGATGCTCTGACGTTGGCCTCAAAGTCTGAGACCACAGGGACACCTTGTGGGAGCATGAAAAGACATGTTACTGTTTTCCCTTTCAGTAGGTATGTTAAAAACTTAACTTCAGCCGCGCTACAGGAGAAGGATATTGCACTCTGTGAATTAAGGGGAAAAAGTAGCGCGCTACAGTTCTGCCGCTGCCTGTGTGCACAACTTTGGCGCCTTTCAGAGGGGGGCGGGTTTAAAATGCCGTTTTTCTCCAGACAATTGAAATCGATCCATCTCAGGGGATTTTGTTGCTAAAGAGAAATCGCTCCGACATTTGTTTTATGAAGCTATTTTTAAACTACGCTGGATCATTTATTAGCAAGAGTGAATTAAAAATCATCTTCTAACAATGAGACGGACCTTACGTAGGGGACAAAAGAAGGTACACAGTTGATTTTTACATAAAAACGTGGTTCTTAGGAAGCCTTTAATCAAATTTTCATGTTGCGAAAGGGGACAAAAAATATATACGAACTGGCAGTATTTTTCCTGCCGACTGGGGGTTAAATTCACCGCAAACCGCAACGTTCCAATCCATCGCGTTCCACAAAAACCCACTCGCAAGTTGATTTGAATGGCCATTAATTTGCGGGAATTATTCACAAAATTCCTTCAATTTGGCCTATAAATTCATGAAAATGAGATTTAAAAATCATGTTATATTGTGAAATATTGTGTGAATGTTATTTGGACACTTAGGCAATTAAAAAATGTTTATCTTTTCTTAAGAAATGGTTAGATGTTTAAATCTAGTAATTTAATTTTGTAATTAGCTACAATTAGGTAACTGACTAATTATATGCTTTAATTTCAGGTCATCCAAGTAAGATTGTTTCATATTTGTTTCAGAATGCTTCAATCTATAATAACTGAAAATGTCATTGAGTTCTCTTAATGTTTAAGAGAGTTATGGGCTTTTGACTGTCCTCGATCACAGCTTTTGAGTTAAGTCAATGGAAAAGCAATGGGGAACAAGATGCTAATTTCCGAGTATCAAAATGGACATAACTTTTTTAATACTGAAGATATGAAAGTGAATTAGGTGTCAAATTATACTTCATTTTATGCTTTATCTGATGGGATAAATTGCAGACTTGATTTTTTAAATCTCAAAATTTTGTAACATTGCTAAAACATACTGCATGGAAATAGTCTCTTCAGCCCAATTTGCCATCGCTGACCAAGGTGGCCTATCTACACTAGTCCCATGTGTCCATGTTTGGCCCCTATCCCTCTAATCATTCTAATCCATGTACTTGTCCAAATGTCTTTTAAATGTTGTTACAGTTTCTGCCTCAACTACCTCCTCTAGCAATGCATTCCATATACCCACCATCCTCCATGCATATATAAAAGGCATTGAGCTGATTTGGACGTAATGCATCATTGCCACTTATGCTATCGGGAACTGTCTTGTAGTAGGTGATAGTGTTCAAGCCCTGCCACAGCTGTCGAACATCTGCCATTGAGTCCAGCTTTGGTCCAAATTGTCTCTTCACATTCTTGGTGGTCTTAAAGAAGTCATACTGGAAATCTTGTATGACACTGCAGCAGATTACAAGCATCCTGATTCATCCAGGGCTTCCAGTTGATGAAGGCGGAATGTTTTTGCATTTACTCGACCAAGTATTTCTTTGTGATGTTGCTGACAACTGTGACATATTCACTTATGTGCACTGACAAATTCCTGATCATGGCCCAGTCCACCAACTCAAAGCAGTGCTGTAACCACTCCCTAATCAGCACTTAGTAGTCCTCTTTGCTGGTGCCACACATTTCCGTCTCTGCCCATAGGCAGAAGGAAGAAGCACAGGCAGAGAATCATAGTCATACAGCGCGGAAATAGTCCCTTCAGCCCAACTTGCCCACACCAATCACCATGCCCCATTAGCACGAGTCCCCCCTGCCTCCGCTTGGCCCATATCCTTCTAAACCTACCATATCCATGTAACTGTTCAAATGTTTCTTTAAACATTGTGATATTACCTGCTTCAACCAACTCCTACAGTTGCTTGTTCCATATACCCACCACCTTTTGTGTGAAAAGTTACCTCTCAGGTTCCTATCACCGCTTTGTGGTGTGGCAGCGCCTAGTGGCAGCAGCTCAACTACAGTCTATCTGTCTTTTTTCTTATTTTTGTCTCGTTAAATGTATGTGTTGATTCTAGTTTTTATTATTTTTTACCTGTGTATATGTGGGGAGTGGGGGGTGGGGGTGGGGGAAACCGTTTAATCTCTTCCCTGTACGGGGGACCCGACATTTTCCGTCGGGTCTCCGATGTCGTTGGGCCCAACATCGTGGAGCCGGCGGCGGCCTCTGGCCGGAACTAACCTGAGGGCTCCAGTCGTGGAGCCTGCGGACTTACCATCACGGAGCTAGCCGATTTCGGAACGCGAGGAGCTGTGGTGGCGCGCAGCTGCGACCCGACCGGAGCTTCAGAGACTCCGACTGCAGGCCCAGGGAACAGGAACATCGGGAGCTCGCAGGTCCCTGGTGGGAGACTGCTTTTCGGCGCTCCCGCAACAGCAACATCTCCTGCTGGAATTGCGGTGTTTAAATGACTAGGAGCGGGGCCTAACATCGCCCCGCATGGCTTAATGGCCGCGGGACTTATCATCGCCCGCCAGGGGCTTTGACATCGGGAGCCCCAGTCGCCTCGACATTGCAGTTGGACTGCTGGAACAAAGGGAAGAGATAAGACTTTTGCCTTCCATCACAGTGAGGAGGTGTTGGAGATTCACTGTAATGGATGTTTGTGTAAATTGTGTTAAGTGTGGGTCTTAGGTTTTTTTTGTAATGTTAAGACTGTAGAAATGCAATTTTGTTCAAACCAAGCTGTTTGAATGACCATAAAATGCATTCTATTCTATTAAGTCTTTCCCCTCTTATCTTAAACCTAGGTTCTCTGTTTCTCAATTCCCCTACTCTGGGTAATAGACTCTGCATTTACCCTATCTATTCCTCTCATTATCTTACATGCCTCTATAAGATCACCCCTTATCCTCCTGCACTCCAAGGAATAAAGTCCTACTCTGCTCAACCTCTCCCTACAGCTCAGGCCCACGAGACCTGGCAACATCCTCATAAATCTTCTCTGCACCCCTTGCAGTTTAACGTATTTCCTATAACAAGGTGACCAAAACTGAACATAATATTCTATATGTGGCCTCATCAATGGTTGTACAAATGTCTGAGCTTGAATGCAGCAAAAAATACATAACTTTCTGCCTTTATTGGTACCCCATCTAACCTACAAAACACTCAATGTTTCCACCACCAATCCACTGCGGCTGCAGTGGGTACCATCAACAAATTGCAATACAATTACTCTGTGCTCTATTGCAGTTTGCAAAATCCACATCCTCCATCATCAAAGGGTAAAAATAATAGGTTCATAGTGATACCACCACGCACGTGATATCTTTCAAGCTGTCACATATCTTGTCATGGAAATATATTTCCTCCAGCATCACTGGGTCTAAACCCTGGAACTTCCAATCTAACAGTATTATGGAAGAACCTGCACCAAAAAGACTGATGGTTCAAGAATGTAATTTTACAGGCAGTTAACTGTAGGTATTAAATGTTAACTTTGCCAAGAATACCTCTATCCTGTGTGTTGAATAAATACAAAATGTTCGCTCAGTCCTACCTAATGTCCTTGTTGCCAAACAATTTTGACTCCCCTTCCCATTCCCATACTGATCTTTCTGTCCTGGGCCTCCTCCATTGTCAGAGTGAGGCCAAACATAAATTGGAGAAACAGCACCTTATATCTCGCTTAGGCACCTTACAACCCAGTGGTATGATTTATCTAACTTCAGTAACCCTTGCATCCCCTCTCTCTCCATCTCTCCCCCACCATAGTCATTGTACTAATTTTACTGTTGTCCTGTTGAGTTCCTTTGTCTGTATACTCGTTATCACTAGAGCCGGGATTTTGCCATAAATGCAATGTGCCTTTTCATGCCTTTTTGGTGATTTCACCAGGACATTGCCTTTTTCACGACCGATTGCCTAAATCAGCCTTTTTGTGCTGTTTTGCTGAAAGGTTGTGCTATTTTCTCTAGTTGTACCATGATTACAATGACGTTTTCTATGTTAACACGTTAATGTTAATGTTATTAATGTGTTAAAATAGTATAACTTACAAGAAAACTGACACTACAGGGACGAAACCGGAGGTGCCACCGTCGGTCGTTCATTCATTCGTGCCGCTGCCCGCTGGTTCAGTCATCACCAAGGTCTATGGAAGAAGGAACTCCAGATGCTGGAAAAATTGAAGGTAGACAAAAAATGCTGGAAAAACTCAGCGGGTGAGGCAGCATGCATGGAGAGAAGGAACTCGGGAGAACTCTTCGAATGAACTCGAGGGGCGCCGCACTGACAGCAGCACCTGTCCATAGCCTGTTTGTCCTTTCAATCTTTTTAAAATTATTTTATTCATTTATTTATGTATTATAGTTAGTTTAATGTCTGTTTTGGGGGGAAACTTTAACTTTTCTATGTGGGAGAGGGGGGCAGGGTAAGGGGGAAACTGTTTCCCAGTCGCTTCCTGGCAGGGACGCGACTATTTCTCCGAGTCGCGCCCTTGCCCCTCTCCTCGCGGCCTATCACCTGGATTGGAGCGACCTTTCCTGCCGGGGACCAGGAACCGGACCAGAGCTGCAACAGCGGCGGCGCAGCGCTGAATTCACCGCGGAGCAGGCGATACCTACCTGGATCGCCATTTGGAGCTCCGGAGCATTGGGCCGCTGCTCCAACATCGTGGAGCTGTGGCTTGGGAGAGCTTCCAACGCGGGCGGCACTGACCATCATCTCCACCCAGCGCGGCCTGCGGACTTTGGGAGCCGCGGACTCAGGTAGGATGTGCCCGACTCTGATGTCCAGGCCACTGAGGATGCCCCCCAACCCTGACGTTGGACTTACATCACCCCAGCGAGCGGGCCTGAACATCGGGCCGCCCGTAGCGGTGACAGCGAAGGACTCGGGGAGGCCCCGACCACGGGTGAACATTGGGGAACATTAGAGGAAGATGACTGACTTTGGTGCCTTCCCTCACAGTGGCAAACCTTGATTCTGCTGTGTGGGGATGTTTTTAAGTTAAACTCTATCGTGTGTTGTGTTCTTTATTTTTATTGTATGGCTGTATGGTCATCACATTTCACTGTGCCATCTGGCACATGTGACAAATAAATGTATCTTGTTTCTTGTACTGTGGGACAGGGGTTTTATGTTGACAGCAACTTCAACATTGTTGTGGAGAAAATTGAGGTGACGTTGCATGCAACAAAATATGGATCTCAATAGGAGACAACCAATACTATGGGTAGATATGTTGCCAATGTTGTCATCGGTACACTGGAGGCAGGTCAACCATCAAAGGAGTATTTGTTGACATCGGAAGTATTGGAGAAATCAAACAGCTCATCTATTGCTCAGTTGTTTACATCTTCACTTGCTGTAATTTGGCCAGAAGGTATAAAACACGAGAATGTTCTTCTGTTTGTGATTTAAAGTTCTCAAGGACTTCTCAAGGACTTCATAGAATTGCCAAGCACAGACATAGCTTGTTTCAATATGTCGATCACCTAGTTTCCAATGTCAAGAAAATCTTCCTCAAAGCACCGTCACGTTTGCAGTTGTTCAAGGAAATGGCACCCGAGATTCCGCTACCTCCTCAGCCCATTTTAATGAGGTGGGGTACATGGCTCTCTGCTGTACGCTACTATGCTGCAAATTTTGAAAAGATAAAAGAAATCGTCAACTGTTTTGAAGAAGAAGAATCTGCTGCAGTCAGGATTGTCAGTGAAATCATGCAGAAAAAGTCCTTCCACTGCAATCGTGTTTACTGCTTCCAATTTTGCAAACTTCCCACAAGCTATCACTTCCCTTGAGAAACGTGGCAAACATTAGTGAATAACTTGCAAGTTTTCAACGAAGTAACTGACGATATTCGTAAAGTTCTTGGCAATGTAGGTAAAGACATACAAGGAAAATGTGAGAGAGTGATTTTAGCTAACAAAGATCTTGAAGAAATACAAAACATAGCTAAAGTTCTCAAAGGTAGTTGTAATGCACAAACATAGAAACATAGAAACATAGAAATTAGGTGCAGGAGTAGGCCATTCAGCCCTTCGAGCCTGCACCGCCATTCAATATGATCATGGCTGATCATCCAACTCAGTATCCCGTACCTGCCTTCTCTCCATACCCTCTGATCCCCTTAGCCACAAGGGCCACATCCAACTCACTCTTAAATATAGCCAATGAACTGGCCTCAACTACCCTCTGTGGCAGAGAGTTCCAGAGACTCACCACTCTCTGTGTGAAAAAAATTAAAAAAACAAGATATTGACATGAATATAAAGTCTGTAGCTTGTTTCGGGTATGCACCAGTGACCTCAGCTGAGGTAGAAAGATGTTTTTCACAACTGAAACATATTCTGTCTGACAGGCAACATAGTTTAACACCAGATAATTTGAAAAATTGCTAGTAATTATGTGCAACCAGGCAACTTCGGTCATTTAATGTAGTGTACCTATATATTATCATTTTAAACCATATTTTGGTGGTGGAAATAAATGCCTTTTTATGCCTTTTTTGTCAATAAATGCCTTTTTTGTGCCTTTTTTGCCTGCCTATTTCAGAGTTTTTTAGTGCCTAAACATCCTGGCTCTAGTTATCACCTATCCCATGGCCAACAATGGCATATTGTGTGCCCCACATTTCCCCTGTGGGAAATGTCCCACATTTCCACATTCGTTGCTTTTTGCATATCTTCCATTCATTTGTCCTAAGTACTGTCTATATCACCCCTTGTCCCTGACTCTGTCTGAAGAAGGGTCTCGAACCGAAACGTCGCCTATTCTGCCTGACCCGCTGAATCTCTCCAGTTTTTTGCATTTGTCTTCGGTTAAAACCAGCATCTACATTTCCTCCCTACAAAAAGAAATGTCATCAGGATCACAAATATCCCTCAATCCATTTAAAAATTGGCTCTGCATAATCAATTTGTCCGTAACATTGTTATTGACTTTGAATCAATTTTACTTTAAGGCTGCAATAATTCTTTATAAATGGCCATTTTCACTCCATTTTAAGCAATAATCAATTATGCAACAAATTTGAAGTAGATTCTCACAAAGCCCTTTCCCAGAAACTTCAAATAAATTATTTTGAAATTATGAACTTGATGGAGACACGAGAAGCTGCTGATGCTGGGATCTTCAGCAGAACACAAAGTGCTGGAGGAACTTAGAAACATAGAAAATAGGTGCAGTAGTAGGTCATTCGGCCCTTCGAGCCATCACTGCCATTCAATGTGATCATGGCTGATCATCCAGAATCAGTACCCCGTCCTGCTTTCTCCCCATATCCCTTGATTCCATTAGCCCTAAGAGCCATATCCACTCTCTCTTGAATACATCCAGTGAAATGGCCTCCACTGACTTCTGTGGCAGAGAATTCCACAGATTTGCAATTCTCTGGATGAAAATGTTTTTCCTCATCTCAGTCCCAAATGGCCTACCCCTTATTCCTAAACTGTGACTTATGGTTCTGGACTCCCCAACATCAGGAACATTTTTCCTGCATCTTAGGCAGCATCTGTTGATAGCGTTTCAGATTAGGATTCTTCTCCATTGAAGAGTGATCCCGACCTGAAATGATATCAGTCCATTTCCTCCAAGGATGCTGCCTGGCCCGCTAAGTTCTTCCAGCACTTTGAATTTTAAACTTGATTGGAATGCTAGTTTCATATATGGAATACTTTGAACATCTTTTAATCTACCTTATAAATTGTTTTTCATATATCCCTGCCTATTGCCATGCTGAAATCTGTAAACGTGTGATGTAATAAACATGACTGGAACGAAATTGGAGGACAGAACAGATGTGATTGTAGAGTTTGTGTAGTACTATCTCGTGAGAATAAATGTATACCATGTCAATCCAACGTCATTCCCATCAACCTTAGCAATCATCTGAGTATCTTTTTGTTTGCAGAAATCTATTCCATTATCAAACTGGAAATTTAAGAAGTTTTCTCATAAATGCAAATGCATTTTTTTCAACTTTTTCCTTCGAGCAAATAGAGCAAGGATTGGCAAATTGAGTTTAATTCAGGTAAGTGTAAGGTGTCGCATTTTGGGATGTTAAACCATGCAATAAATGATGGTATGGCCCTCAGAAGTGTTGAGATCAGAGGGATTGAGTATAGTACATAATTCCCAGATTCATGGAACTATTCTCTGCACTCATGTATCCCTCTGCTCTATAACCCTCCCCAGGGTCCTATCGTTCACTGTGAAGGTCTTGCCTTGGTTTGACTTCATAAAATGCAGCATCTCGCACTTATCTGCATTAAACCCCATTAGCCATTCCTCAGCCCATTTGCCCATCTGATCAAGAACCTGCTGCATTTTTTACAACCATTTTCACTATCTATGATACCACCCACTTTACTGTCATCAGCAAACTTACTAATCAAACAGCAATGGGCCCAGCACTCGTCACAGACCTTCAATCTGAAAAACACCTTTCCATCACTTTCTGCTTGACTTCCAGAATGTTGCTGGAGGTTGGACAAACTTAGATTGTTTTCCTTGCCTTCAGTGGCTGAGGGAAGCCCTGACAGACGTATATAACATTATGAAAGGTAAAGATAGGATAGACAGTCAGAATTTTTTTCCCAGGGAGGAAATGTCAAAGACTAGAGGGCAGAGCTTTAAGGTGAAAGGGGCAAAGTTTAAAGGAGGCATGCAGGCCATTTTTATTTACACAGAAAATGGTAGGTGCATCTGGAATTATATGGTTAGGTGAACAAAGGTATTATTAAACGACAAAAGGATTGGATTAAGGAACATGATTAGATATTTCATGGAAAAAAACATTGTTTGTGTGTTTTGTTCCTACACAAATATGTACAGTACCGATCTGGTTCTATAAATGTGTATTGTAAGAAAGCATGATTCACAACATGGATATATTTGCAATTGTTCTTATTGATCAGTCAGGAGGAAAGAGAAGAAAATATTACAGTTCAGCCACAAACTTTAGTGAGGAATATTATTAATTTATTGAGCTATCATAGTAATTAAACAAAGCAGATGAGTAGTACTGTATATCTTTAAAAACATCCTGCAATAATACCAGAAATTTAAATGATTTATACATTCCTCATACGGTTTGTAAGTAATATTTTATTTTATCTTCAATTATGTGTAATTTATCTTTAAATTACGCAAATATTATGCACAATTGATTGTGCATCACTCGCCACAATGAAAGGATTTATTTGAAAATCTCTGAATATACCTGAAGCCCCTGAACAGTCCTTGTTCATGATATTATTTTGCTTTAGTAGCATCTTTAAAAACAAATAAGGGAATAATTTCCAAAATAGGTATTGGTATTTATTGTAATTCTTTCACCATAAATTAAAGACATTATTTTTCTTAAACCTGTGCCACATATTCCAAAACCTTGCTGTTAGATATTAGCAAACAAATGTGCATTAAACCTGCTAGTTCAATGAATTTAATAGTACTCTCTCCCCTGCTTGTGTACTGGCAGATATTGCATTACAGTAGTGCTTCTCCTGTCTTCATTAAGGCCTTTGACAGATGGGCCAGATTATCCTATCTGTAAATATGAACTTCAGACTGCCAAGAGTGATATTTTGGCTGAAAATGAATTTATCATCTTTGAAGGAATAACAATGCATCTTTCACAATATACATATTCTCATTTCAGCGATGTTACAAAATTCCAAATTGCTTGGGAAAATGGTTTCAGGTTTATTGATAATCCATAAAGGCTTGGGTTCCAAAGCAAAATTCAGGGCAGTAAGGGAATGAGAAGAAGAAGCTGAAATTTTTTATTGTTATCAAGTACACATGCATTTTCTCTAGAGAGCTCAACTGAAAAGCCAAACCAGTGCTTAAAGTGAAATTTATCTGCAAGAGCAGATAAAACCTAAAGCTACCCTTGATACAAGGTATCCTCTTTAAAGGCACAACACAAGGATTATGCAAGATTATTGGCTTTAATTTTAATCAATAAAGCTCAGCACTGATATTCCCAGGGATGGCTCCCTATGGCTGCCATTGAAGCACAGCTCCCAAAGACAAATGTAGCTGATTGCAAATCTTTCTCTACATTGTCAGCTGTTAATCAGGCCACTGCCTTCTAGGGTGCACAGCTGTCAAAACCCAAAGCCTAATGCATTCTATATTTTCGTGATTTATTGCCAAAGCAAAATGCATACTGTATCCTTGTGACTTATTGGTAATTTGCTAACTAAGGTAATATCCTATTACAAATATTACAGTGTCTTATTACTTGTGCTATTTCTTGGTATCTATGACTTTTGACTGTTTCTACATATAAATCGAGTACATATTTACACAATTTGACGAGCCATATTCCACTGGTCGTGCTTTTTTTCCCCCTATGTGACCCTTTTTTAAAGTAATCCACATCTATCTGTTAATTAAAACTGCCAGATAAATCATTGACAGAGACTATTAATTTCCTTCTACAAACACTCTCATTTACCTGGTGGAATTTCTTCTCACCCTCAACAACTTCTCTTTTGGCTCCTCTCACTTTTTCCAAGTTAAAATTGTAGCCATGAGCTCTCTCTATGTTTGCCTTTTTGTCAGTTATGTCAGTCCTTGTTCCAAACGTACACTGGCACCATCCTCCAACTCTTTCTCAGCCATTCAACAACTGCATCGTGGTGGCCTCCTGCACCTATGCAGAACTGATTAATTCATTAACTTTACCAGTAACTTCCACCCAACCCTCAAATTCACTTGGACTATCACTGACACCTCTCTCAACTTTCTTGATCTCTCTGTCTCCATCACAGGTGACAGACTATAGACTGTATTTGATGTCTACTACAAACATGGAAATGTGAGGAATAGTGGATGGAAGGGAACGAGAGGGGAGATGAAAGGAAAATGGGCGATTCGGACTAGGGAGTTGTGTAGAAGGAGGAGAAAGGACTGGGTGATGAGGCAGTGGGAAAAAGGTGGGCGCACAGATGGGAGGGAGTAGAGGTAGTTAAGAGGGAGATGGGTGCTTACCTGAAATTGGAAAATTCAATGTACATGCCATTAGGATGTAGGCTATTCAGATGGAATATGAGGTGCTTCTCTTCTAGTTCACATATGGCCTCACTCTGTTGGAGGAGGCTGAGGACAGAAAGGTTGGTGTGGGAGTAAAGACAAATAGAGCAGAGAAACTGAGAGAAAGAGAAAGGGAGGGGAGCCTATGGAAAGAAAGAAAAGAAGGTTAAACTGGTAAGGTACGAGAGATAAATTAGGGGAGGATGAGTAAAGGTGGAAGGAGGACTGAGAGTGTGCGGAGGAAGTTAAACTGATTGAGTGTGAGATTTGAAGTGGAGAAGATCAAGGGTAAGAGGGGTAGAGGGAAAGGTGGGTGAAGAATGGAGGAGGCAGCGGGCATGGTTCCATGTGCCCAAGCCCACCTGTGTGTGAGAATGTACCCTGGCCTATTAAGAAAATGAAGGAAGGAAATGTTGAAAGTTCTGATAGCAAGAGAGGGGTCATGTGTTGAAACAAGAATGGTTGCCGTTTCGGGTCGGGACCCTTTTTCAAGAGTCATGAGTCATTTGCCGCAGGCCACAGTTTGTGGCTGTTGCGGGCTACAAGTTTGAAATGATTTTTAGTGCTGTCAAATGAAGATGGCATTAAGTGACTTTCAACAAAATAATTATGAAAATTATTCCAGCATCATTTTTATTGCCTTCACAATACAACTAGAATGCTGCTAATGCTGTACTTTTGTTTAAAAAGGGAGAAAGAAATAGATTGAGTAACCATAGACCAGAAAACCTAAACTTAGAAATTATTGAAAAAATGAATTCCTAGGCACAATATAAATCATCATTTAAAGAGATTTTTTTTTTTTTTTTTTTTTTTTTTAATTTATTTATTATAGAAACAAAATAACAACCAGTTACATTATATTTCAGTAGTAAATATACATAGTCCTAATAACTGATTCATACTAATAATATTATTTATACTGTATTATCCTTAGTTATAGGTTTCAGAATTATGTATTTTATATAATTAAAGATACATAATACTACTAATACATTCACAATATTAGCATTATACTCGTTACTATTGTAATTATCATTTTATTTCTAATTTTATTAAGTATAAGACCAAATTTTATGATATTATTGATACAAAAAGTTAGTACATCTTATATAATTCTTATTATTTCTTCCTAATGTTAACAATATTTATTTTATCGCTAAATTTAAAATTATTGTACCATTAAAAGCATATAATTTTATATAATTAAAAATATAAAATACTAGGAAATGCTAATAATACTAACAATGTTCTTATAAATCTAATGATATTTATATTCATTCTAATATTAAGCTAGTGTGTTTCTATATTATTTTTTTATTTTTTATTTAGATATAAGAAAATAGAGAAATTAGGAAATAGAATAAAGAGGTTTGATGGAGAATAAAATATTCGTCAATAATCCGTCCTTATAGATATATTCATGATTTATTATACGTATCTCTTCATCCACTCAAAATGTCCAGGCCTCAGTCAGGTTCCCGCGCCGAACCATTACGACCCTGCAAATATTTAATATATGGAGACCAAATACATCTGAAGAGATCTAACCTATCCATAAGGACAAGCCTCAATCTCTCCAAATGAAGTGTCTCCGACATTTCTATATTCCACATTTTGATTGTTGGGAATGCAGGGCCTTTCCAAAATTTTAATATTAATTTTTTCCCAATTATTAAACCATAATCAATAAAAGTTCTTTGATTCGTTGTTATTAATTGGTCAGTTTCAATTATTCCAGTATAATCAGCTTTGGGTCAGGGATTATATTTATATTAATAACAGTCGAGATTATTTTAAATATTTCCTTCCAGTATTCTACAATTTTTTATGCAGTTAGTGAATGAATGTGTCAAATTTGCTTTTCTGAAATTTGACATTTGTCACATATTGGAGATATTTTTGGAAAAATATTATGTAATTTAGATTTAGAGTAATGTAATCTATGTAATATTTTTAAACTGTATAAGAGAATGTTTAGCGTTTAATGAACAATAATGTATATGTTGTAAACTTTCATCCCATATTTCTGGTCTTATTATTTGGCCTAATTCCTTTTCCCAAGATTCTCTGTATATTTCTGTTGATGGAGTATCGTTTTCCAGTAAAATATTATATATATGATATCATTTTTTTCCATATTTGGATGTTTATTCAAACATTCATCTAAAATTTCTATTTTTCTATTTCTAAATTCATATATATTTACAGAGGCATAGTTTCTAATTTGTAAATATCTGAAATATTCTTTATTTTGTAGCCCATAAATTTGTTGCAACTCTTGAAATGAAAGAAAAGTATTTTCCTTATAAAGATCACCCATCTTAGAAATTCCTTTATTTTTCCATTGTAAAAAAGCCTTATCCAAAATCGAAGGTTTAAACATAAAATTATTAACAATCTTAAGACTTATTGGTATAGATTTTAGTTTTAATGCTTTCTTTATTTGTTTCCATATGCGGATTCCATTTTCTATTATCGGATTTTCACTATAAACTTTCTTAGCTACATTAATATTAGCAAATATTATAGAGCTAATTTCTAATGGAGAACAATCTTCTTCTTCCATACTTAACCAATTTGGTTTATTATCTATTTCTCCTAACCAAAAAATTCATGTTTTTAATATTAACTGCCCAGTAATAAAACATCAAGTTTGGTAACGCTAATCCTCCATTTATTTTTAGACTTACATAAATGTTTTTTATTTATTCTATGAATCTTATAATCCCAAATAAAATTCGTAATTAAAGAATCTACTTTTTTAAAAAAAAATTTTTGGAAGATATATCGGGATTAATTGAAATAAATATAATAATTGTGGAAGAAAAATCATTTTTATTGCATTAATTTTCCCTATCATCGAAATAGGTAAACTTTTCCAGTATGAAATATTCTTATTTAATTTATCTAGTAATGGGGGAAAATTAGATTTAAATAGAGAATTAAATCTTTTTGTAACAAAAATCCCAAGATATTTAATATTTTCATTTGTTATCTTAAAAGGAAATTGTTGTAATATATGTAACTTATTCATTGTTATAGGCATAAGTTCACTTTTATTCCAATTAATACTGTATCCTGAAAGTGATCCGAATTCCGTTATTAGTTTTAACAAATTTCGAATACTTATTTCTGGTTGAGTGATATAAAGTAATACATCATCTGCATATAAGGAAATTTTATTCTTAGTATTTGCGGTATCATATCCATATATTTCCGGGTGTAGTCTTACCCTCTGAGCAAGTGGTTCTATTGCTAATGCAAACAATAAAAGGTGATAAAGGGCAACCTTGCCTACAACCTCGTGATAAATTAAATTTAATTGATAACATTCGATTTGTTGTTATTCTAGCTATTGGATTTGCATATAATAATTTAATCCAAGTAATAAAACTCCTCTCCTAATTTAAAAAGCTTCCATCACCGAAAATAAATAGGGCCATTCCACTTGGTCAAAAGCCTTTTCTGCATCAAGCGAAATAACTACTAAATCTTTTTTATCACTTCTTTTCGAATATATAATATTAAACAATCGTCTTAGATTATATGAAGAATATCGTTTTTGGTATAAATCCAGTTTGATCCGGATGTATTAATTCATCAACAATTGAACTCAATCTTTTTGCTAATATTGTTGTTAATATCTTTTGATCTGTATTTAATAGAGCTATTGCTCTATATGATCCTGGTTCGTCTAAGTCTTTATTTATTTTAGGTATGAGTGTTATAATCGATTCGTTCAATGTATCTGGAAGCTTCTGTTCTGTATATATCTGTTCATATAGTGATTTTAAATATGGAACTATATATTCATGAAATGTTTTATAAAATTCCGAACCTATACCATCAGGTCCTGGTGTTTTACCGTTTTTTAATGATCTAATAGATTCTTTAATTTCATTTATTGAAATATCAGCATTTAATAATTTTCTATTTTGTAAATCCAGTCCTTTCAAGTTACATTTTTTTATAAATGCATCTATTTCTATTTTACTTACTGTTGTTTTAGCAGTGTATAAATTTTTTATAATATTGCATAAATCTTTCATTAATATCTTTAGGTTGTATTAATAAATCACCATTTTGTGATTTAATCCTATGTATAATTTTTTCCGCTTCAATTTTCCTTAATTGTCGAGCCAGCAGTTTTTGGGGCTTATCCCAAATTCAAACTGTAATTGTTTAGTATGTTGGTAAAATTTTATCACTTGATCTGTATATATTTTATTTAATTTATATTTCAATATAACAATTTTATTATGTAATGTCGTATCTGGTTTTATTGCATTCTGTATATCTAATTCCTTAATCTCCTTTTCTAGATCTTGTTGTTCTTTCCGAGTCTTTTTATTGTCAAATGCTTGTGAAGAAATCATTATTCCTCGAAGATATGCCTTAAATGTTTCCCACAATAAAGAACGCGATATCTCTGGTTGATCATTTATTTCAAAAAAAGTTTTAATTTGAGTTATGATATATTCCTGAGTGGCTTTGTTTTTTAAAAATTTGTGGGTTAAATTTCCACTGTCTTAAATTTTCTATTTTATTATTAATTTTAATTTTAAACGTTACTGGAGCGTGATCTGAGATTATTAATATTATCATATTTAGCTTCATAAGTAAGTGAGATAAGTTTTGCATCCACCAAAAAATAATCTATTCTTGAGTAAGTTTTATGTACTGGGGAGTAAAAAATATTCTCGTCCTGTAGGATTTTCTGTTCTCCAAACATCTTTAATGTTGGTTGTTTGCATATATGCATTTAGCAAATCACTAGAACGTGATTTGTTTTTTCTTTGTTTTGTAGATCTGTCTAAGTAAGGGTCTAATGTACAGTTGAAATCTCCACAATTATCAAATTATATTGTATTAATTCCGGAATATTATTAAATACTTTTTTAAAAAACAATGGACTATCAAAATTTGGTCCATATATATTAACAAGAATTACTTTTTCTGTATTTAATTCTCCTATCACAATAATATATCTACCATCTTTATCATCTATGGTTAATGTATGCTTAAATAAAGTACCTTTACGAAATAATATTGCTACGCCTCTTGATTTATGTGTAAAAGAAGAGTGATATATTTTATCTATCCATTTAGCTTTCAACCTGTTTTCCGCCTCTTTTTTTAGATGGGTCTCTTGAATGTAAATTACATCAGCTTTACTTGCCTTTAAAGTATGTCAATACTTTTCCTCTCTTTATCGGTTCATTAATACCTTTAACATTCCAACTGCAGAATTTTAATCCCTCATTCCCCGTATTTCTTTTTAAGTCTTGCATTTTAGATTTATGGGGATCTGCAGGATCTAAGGATCAGCGCGATAAACCCAACCTTACACCTGAACCCCGAGTGGATGTAGTTTAAATCTCTTTTTGCCCCTCATGAATATATCTCCCTTGGTAATTATATTACTCCAATCAAACCAAAAATTACTATAGATATAAAAGATAGAAAGAAAATAAATAGAAGTACTGTGTGTAAAGGAAAAAAGAACTACATCTAGAATCGATGTAGTTTGTGCCAGCCATATTAAGATGACTATATATCTAACGACTTCCGTCATCGATGTTATCAACACGACCTGCTCCTGGAATTAGGGAATTACTATTCTTAACAATATTTTAACGGGGGTATAATATATATAATGTAAAAAAAGGGGGGGGGAGGGGGAATAATAATATTAAAAAAAAAAAAAAAAAACCAGGAAGGGGGGAGAGAAAAAGAGAAAAAAGGAAGAATAAAAAAAAAATGGGTTCTTCCTTTAAAAATATCAATATCTAAAGCTAACTTAGAAATCTAACTAATATTAGACATAAAAAATACAAAGGCTATATAAAAAGATGAATAACATACAATTAATTCAGTTCAGAAAAGGGAAAATTAATTATTAATTATTAGTAATAGTGATTAGTAATAATAGACATTCCTAATTAATAAAAAAATAGGGTGGGAAAAACTGATAATAAAACCGTATTATAATCTTAATGTGTGTATTAATTATTTTTTGTTAGTTATATGTTAGAACTAATTATCAATGTCCAGATATCCTGATGACGTTGTCAAATCTTGTTTTATTCCCCTCCATTCCATTCGACATTGTCTATTCCATCAAGTCCAATATCCTCTTGAAGAGTCTCAGTAAATATTAAAAGTTCATGTTGAGTATCTGAAGATGGTAAAAGTCAGTATAACTTGCTTGTAGGTATTCTTCAAGTCTTGAACTGCTGAGCAAACTCCAATGCTGTGTTTGGGGTCTTAAAAAAGTACTCCACTTTCTTATAAGAAACTCGTAAAGTCGCTGGGTAGTTCAAACCGTATCTCAGATTTTCTACTCCACGCATAAGACTTTTGGCTTCATTGAATGCTTTTCGTTTCCTGGCGACCTCTGGTGGATAGTCTCGATAAATACTAATCCTTTGACCTTCAAATGTCAAGTTTTTAGTTTTCGAAGCTTTCCGCATAATCTCATCCAGAACAAAATCAAACTGTACTTTAATGATCATTTGCCTGGGAGGAGCGCCGGGTCTGGTCTGACGTCTACTGACTCTGTGAGCACGAGCTAATAAAGGCATCTCTTCCAGAGATAAGACTTCTTTGAGTAATTTAGCAGTGAACTCTCGAGGGCCGTCGATATTCTCTCGACCCTCAGGAATCCCTACAATTCTCAGATTTTGCCTTCTCTGATGTCCTTCTAGCTCAGTACATTTCTCGGCTGTTTTAGTCAGCATACTCATCAGACGTTCATTTTCTGTAATCAAATTCGCTGTAGTCAAAGCATTTGCTTCTGCTGTCTGTTCAAGGTCTTTTATTGCAGCCATCTGTTGTTTCTGCATTTCTTCAATAGGTTTAAATCTGTTGTCAATGTCTTTTTTAATGTCTTTTTTAAACCTTTCCAGTTTTTTATCCAGCTTTCCTCCATGTCATTAAACGTGTCAATAAACTCTTCTTTTAAAATCATCCGACATTTTCTTAACCTTTTTTTCAATAATTGTGTTTGTTCCTTTTTTAACTCCATTAGTTGAGTTTTCATCTGATTCATCTGTATATCAATCGAGCTATTTATTTGACTTTATATCTTCCTTTAATTCTTCCTTTAACTTAACTATCTGCTGAGAAATAAAGGATTTCAATTCCTCACCTTCCACTTTTGTCCTGATTTCTTGGACACATCTTCCTGGGATCGAGTCCTAGTCGACACATCTTCCTGGGATCGAGTTCTAGTCGACTCCCAGGCTTCACTTGGACCTTCTCCCAGTTTCGGCTTTCGAGCTTTACTCTTATCTGTGGGGCTCCGTGGAACCGACATAGCTGTCTGATAACGTCACTCGGTGAGGAAACTACAAAACAGCTCGTTGCAGACAGCCGGTAAGTCTTCTAAAACCCCCGTTTTTAACAATTTTTTTTGCAGAGCTGGCTGGCACTATACTCTAGGGCTCCATAGCGCCACCGGATAAATCATCATTTAAAGAGATTTAATCAAGAATAGTTGTCCTACGTTGGTGATGAGAAGGTTGCATCTGACAAATGTGATTGTCATTGTTGAAGAAGTAACAAGAAGGGCTTATGAATGTCATGTATTTGATAGAGTATACATGGATTTTAGCAAGGTTTTTAACAAGGTCCCAGAAGGCAGACTGATCAGTAAAGTGAAAGTCTACTGAAGCCACTCCAAGGGTATATATCCTGATGGTCTCCTCAAATGGATGTTGTAACTCATGTTTGAATATGATTCCCTGAGGGCTGCAGTAATTTGATACTTTGTCCAGAAAGCTGTGTGTAAAAGTTATTTGAGAAAGAAGTGCTTGCAGCATATTCTACAACTGGGGCAATAAACTGCTCCGATGTTTTCATTGTCCAGACAAATTCACACAAAGGGCGGAGGGTGTGTGGAACAAGCCAGAGGAGGTAGTTGGGACTATCCCAACATTTAAGAAGCAGTTAGACAGGTACATGGATAGGACAGGTTTGGAGCGATATGGACCAAGCGCTGGCAGGTGGAACTAATATAGCTGGGACATGTTGGCCGGTGTGGGTAAGTTGGGTCGAAGTTCCACACTGTAACATTCTATGACTCTATGACTCCAGAATTAATGCAAGGTTGTGTTCTGGCTAATTGTTTGCATTCTAATCCAAATAAATAAGATAACCAATGCAAAATGTTTTAACCTAAGAATCCAATGTCTTACATTGAGAGTCTGACAGGTACACAATATTTCCTGAGTTTGAGTTGAAAATCATGGTTTCTACCAGACATAATTTCTTAAAAATAGAGGTGTCAATAACTGAGGTGATCCTTTGAGTTGAGTGGAGCTTTGTATTTTGGAGATATGGTGCTGAAACAGGCCCTTCGGCCCAGAGGTCCATGCTGACCACCTATCCCCACACACTAGCACTATTTTATACACTAGGGACAATTTTATACAATTTTAGCAAAGCCAAATAACCTACAAACCATGTCTTTGGAGTGTGGGAAGAAACGGGAGCACCCGGGAGAACATGCAAACTCCGTACAGAGAGCATCGTAGTCAGGATCAAACCCAGGTCTCTGGCACTGTAAGGCAGCAACTCTACCACTGCACCACTGTGCTAGCCCATGGAGACCTGATAGTGTGCAATAAAAGATAACTCATAATTTTCTCTATGCAATTAAAATGATATAATTTCTGCAATTCCAAGATCAGAATTGAACCCAGGTCTCTGGCATTGTAAGGCAGAAAATCTACTGTTGCGCCACTGTGAGCTGATCAACAAAAGTATGATTTATGTGACTGATGATTTCAGCCGATAGTTCAATTTGCTGAGGGTTCTATACACATACCAACCTTTTTAGAAATTGTGTTATTTTATGAAATTAAATTAAGACCTCAAGCCTTTCATGACACCGTGACCTTGCCAGTTTTATGCGCAGACCAGAATGATTCCAAAAATAAACTATTTTAGGGGGCTTCTGTGAATTTTTCTGTACTTGACTGCAAAGTAATGTATTTGGTTACTGTCACCTGCTGAAAACTCAGCATGATAAGTCAGATAGACGTCAAATAAAATCCTTTGCCAAAACTCACAAAATCTATTTTCTGCTCAGAAACTATTCAATATACAGTATCATTTTCTGTAAAGAAATGCACTGTAACACTCTCTGTGAATACCAACAACTCAATATTAATCTCACTCCACACTAAACCTTCATGATTTTTTTAAATAGTAATTTCCATACAAAAAACGATTTCTGAATCCACAATCTACCATCTTTTTCTTTGTTTACAATATTTTTGATGTTCATGTAATCAGCGATCTTTGAAATAATGTCCCATTTACCCAAGTATAGGTCATTAATATGTATCAAAAGGATTGATGGCGTCTGTACCAACCTCAAGGGAACACTACTAAATATTTCCCTCCAGTATGAAAAGCAGCCCTTAACCACTGCTGTCTGTTTACTTCTCATTTTGTAGCTATGCAGCTATTGTCCGTTTACTCACCTGGCACTAACCTTTCTCATGATTATTATGTGATATCTTTGAAAGTCCAAACGCACAATAACAACTGCAATATTCACGTCAAATCTTTCCATTGCTTCCTCAACGAACACAATCAAATTAACCAAACATAATTGGTCTTCGACAAATTGCTGTTGACTTTCATTTCATTGCTCATTAATTTCCAACTTTCAACTATATTTTTCTTATGTTATTCGCCCAGTGATGATTTGGGGTAGGTTTCACAAAGCGAGAAACGTCAGTATTCCTACATTTAATATTTTGATTCTACATTCTGTCTTCTTTTACAGAATCAGTCAGAAACTAGTGGGATTTATACACTGGAATGTTACAGTAAATGGGTGGTAAGCACTTCTCAAGATGCCACATGAGCAAGAGGGAGCCTGCTCCCTTGTATGAAAGAGAGTGAAAGGGGGGGGGGGGGGGGTGTCCAAATCTATTTTAGGGGTGCCTGGATTAAGTCAGGTTGGAAGAGAATCTAATTCCCAATTTGTTGGTGGAAAATTTAGATTTGGAAGAAGGGCTATCTGATGGTGGAGAAGTCAACTGATGATGGGGGCAGGCATCATTTCAGGAGAGAAAATAATCTTGGTATTCTTGAATGTAACACTACTGTTCTTCCTGTTCTATAAACTGTATTACAAAAGTTGCTTACCTTTTCCTTAAATTTGTACCCACTTGGCTTGAACCTTGAGGTTTCCAAAAAACAAATGAATCGGTATAAATCCTGGTTGACATTAAAAGTAAAACCTAGAGCCTTAAATCATCACCATGCCTTCTTGGTCTGTTCCATCCTGAGTCCTACTTTCTTTTTAAACCTGGAAGTAAATAAGTCGCAGTTTGCCTGAGATCTATTTGACATTACATATGTGAATGTTTTAATTAATTAATCACTTGCCCCTATACCAGTAATGTTTGGTGTTTAAAAAGACGTTCATTGTCTAGAAATGCTTCCTCATCCCCATATGGCTACTGGTAACTTATTATTATAAGATTATTATTATGAGACCGTTAACTTACGAGGCTTTTAAACCTATTTATTTTGGTTTCTCTAAACCAGATTGCAAATGAGTTTATTAACAATTAAGAAATAATGGTCAAATGTTAACCATGTTATGTCATCTATATATTACTAAAACTCTCATCTTGTTTGTCTGTATGCGTGCGTGCGTGGATGTGATATCCCAAAACCCTGCCAAAACGGTACACAATAGTGCTACAATTTATGGCTCACCATTATCCTGGGATGTAAATTAAACAAGTTTCTTTCAGATTCATGTTACATTTTACAAGTTATTGACATTTTAAACTTTACAAAAAACACTTTTCAAACCACTTTTCCACTTGCCCTGCCCATCCACCACATTACAATGATGTCACAATGGGATCCTAAATCTCATTTACATAAAAAATCACAATTTTCAAAAAAAACTCAGTTTTATTCAAATTCCTCAGTTTTCATGAACAACTACATTCTGTTTAGATTATTTTAAAGAAAAATCACGATTTTCATTGTGGGATGTGGGGAGGTTGGGATAGGGGGGAGGTTTCATTAAAAAGAATGCAATTGTCGTTGTTGGGGTGGGGGGGATAGAGGGGAGGTTTCATTAAAAAAAAATCACGATTTTCATTGAGGGGGTGGGATAGGGGAGAGGTGAGGAGTGGGGGAGCAGGTGGATAGAGAGGAGGGGGGGTAGGGAGGTGAAAGTGAGGAGGGAGAGTGGGAGAGGAGGAGGGATAGAGGGAGAGGAAGGGGGAGGTAGGTAGTGGGGGATAGAGGGATAGGAGGGCAGTGGGGGAGGTGAGGAGGGAGAGTGGGGGAGTGGGATAGGGGGAGATGAGGAGTGGGGCAGCAGGGAGATAGAGGGAGAGGAGGGGGCTAGGGAGGGGAGAGGCAGTGATTATGGACGGAGGGAGTGATTAACTGAGGGTAGGGGAAATGAGAGGGAGGGAGAGGTGAAGGAGGGAGTGGGGATGGTAAAGAAGAGGAGGGTGAAGAGAAGGGGTTGGAGTGCTGGGGGCTGAGGGGGAATGGAGGAGGATAGTGGTAGCAAAAGGATTTGAGTACAGGAGCAGGGAGGTTCTACTTCAGTTGTACAACACCTGGAGTTATTGGTACAGTTTTGGTCTCCAAATCTGAGGAAGGACATTATTGCCATAGAGGGAGTGCAGAGAAGGTTCACCAGACTGATTCCTGGGATGTCAGGACTGTAGACTGGATAGACTTGGTTTATACTCTCTGGAATTTAGGAGATTAAGAGGGGATCTTATAGAAACTTACAAAATTCTTAAGGGGTTGGACAGGCTAGATGCAGGAAGATTGTTCCCGATGTTGGGGAAGTCCAGGACAAGGGGTCACAGCTTAAGGATAAGGGGGAAATCCTTTAAGACCGAGATGAGAAAGACTTTTTCACACAGAGAGTGGTGAGTCTCTGGAACTCTCTGCCACAGAGGGTAGTTGAGGCCAGTTCATTGGCTATATTTAAGAGTGAGTTGGATGTGGCCCTTGTGGCTAAGGGGATCAGAGGGTATGGAGAGAAGGCAGGTACGGGTTACTGAGTTGGATGATCAGCCATGATCATATTGAATGGCGGTGCAGGCTCGAAGGGCTGAATGGCCTACTCCTGCACCTAATTTCTATGTTTCTATGTTTCTAGGAAGAGGGATGGTGAGGCAATGTTGGTGGAGGGTTGCCATGACTCACGTCACAACGGGGATCTCTGACGTCACAACGGGAACCCCTCAGCCACGCCTGTGCAGTTGGGGGCTATGGGTCAGTGCTGGAATATTTTGTTGGGGGACGGGGCCCAATGGATCTGCACTTATTCTAGTTATTTATAGAACGTAATTTACTTAAATAAATATAGTAACATGTTCATATCTGAAAATACATTCATAAAATATGGAAATCAGAAAGTACGATGAATGAATAGTACTAGTAGTACTTCACGTGAAGGGCTTAACCATGTATCATTCTTTACATTTCCTAAGCAACATGAATAAAGCAGCAAGTCACCATAACTGACTATAAAATAAGATTTATGCTTCATTCTGTAATGTAAAATAAAGTTGCACTACATTTCATTGTTTTCATTTCGTTAGCAGCTGGAATGTAACAGTATTTCAAAATAATACAGTTCGTATATAACTTGTCTCTCAAGATTTATGTTTTGGTCGGTAGTGTACCATTTCATAAAGCAATTTTATTTTTAACATTCTCCTTTCCTCCTTTTACATTTGTTGTGTATGATTCTTGAGATATCAGACGGGGGGGGGGGGGGGGGGGAGTATTAATGGGTAAGTGAGAGAAAAGAGATTACAGAAATAAATGAGGAAAAGGATTGAGGAGTTTGCACTCGGAGCCAGCAGACACTTGAAAGGGTCAAATGGTCCCCTTCTGTATTGTTAGAAAGTATGAGAATATGGGTAAAGTTCATCCTGATCTTTTCCTGATATTCTTAAATTAATTATGTTGCATCAGTTATCCATGATGTCTATAATTTGTGAACAATGGAAGGGAAAATCAGCTGGTTAATATGAGGACACCATTGTAATGTACCCAATATCGCAACATTGCCAAAAGATACAATCACCCCTATGAAATGTAGGTAAAACTATGGTAGATTAAGAAGTTCCTAAAAACACATTTGCCAATCCATTTAGAATGCACATGATTAATTTTATAAATGACAAAGGCAAGAATTAAAAATAATCTTTGGTTACTCAATGTTATCTGGTTGTGAGAAAATAACTAAAAGGATATAGTTTGGCGAGCCAGGCAGGTTGAGTAAAACAGTTTTTAGTTGGAAACTACAAACTAATAGAATATTCGAAAACCGCGTGCTGGGTCAGCCAAATATATAAAAGCTCCTGCTACTGGGGAGGAGCGCTGTCAACTGAGGTGAAAAGCCCATGAAAACACACCCGCAATCACGTGATGGCACCAGCCAATAACGAGGGTTCGCACTTCCCCAGGGCACCACTAGGTGCCGCTACAATAGCATCTTATTCTCTGGCTATTGTACATGCCTACAAATTAAATGGTGTACTACTTTACTGAAGTAAATACAGCAGCAGCCATTTTAAGCCACTCCAGAAATATGACTAGGCATTCCCAGCGAAGAGTCATTCATATAAGCGTAGAGTCATACAGCATGGATTAAATCACCAGGCTGTCTCATCTATACTGTCACATTTATGTTGACCGAACACTAATCCCTCTTCCTTATTCTCCTCACATTGCTTTCAACTCCAGGCAGATTCTTCCACCCGTCTATATACCAGGGGCAATTCATGGTTGCAAGTTAATTTACTAATCCACATATCTGATATGTGGGAGGAAGCAAAGCATTTGGAAAAAAAAAAAACGGCCGCAGGGAGAATGCACAAACTTCATACAGACAGGGGGACTGAGCCTGAATTACTGAATTTTTACAGCAGTGCTAAAAGTCATGGTGTCACTGTTGATATGATTTCAACATCAGTGGGGCACAGAATTATGTCAATCTGGTGTAGTTCATTTTGAGGGTCTGTAGGATTGTTTGGACCACTGCAATTTGCCTACTGCCACACCAGGTCCATGGCTGATGCCCTGGCCCTACACTCATCCCTGGAATACCTGGATAAGAGAGACACCTACGTCAGACGTTTATTCATTATTCCAACCAAGCTCACCTCCGAACCTGTGGAACTTGGAGTCAGCAGTCATCTCTGCAACTGGATCCTCGATTTCCTGACCAACAGAAAACAATCAGTGAAAATAGATGACAAATTATCCTCCACGATAATCATCAACATTGGTGCCCCGCAAGGATGTGTTCTTAGCACCCTTCTTTACTGCTTACACTTCCACGACAGTGCAGCAAAATACCAATCTGATTCAATTCACAAATTCGCAGACGATACCACCACAGTGGGCTCTTAATCAAATAATGACAAGATGTAGTACAGGAAGGAGATTGAAAATCTCATAACCTGGTGCCAAGATAACAACCTCTCCCTCAAAATTAACAAGATAAATGAGATTGTGATCAACTCAGGAAGCAAAGTGGTACACATACACCGGTCGGTATACATCGACGACGCCAAGGTAGAGATAGTTGAAAGAAGGAAGTTCAACATATTCAATACAATCAAGCCAACATATTCAAGGTATAACCCCTTGATCTTTCTCTCCATGGTGTGACCCTGGTCACCCTTCCTCTCAACTCTGAAACTAAGATAAAGTTCACTTTCTCCCAGTGACTCAAAGTACAAGGCCTCCAATTACTTACCACATCCCTCTCTACTCAAGACACTGAGCTCCAGTGCTGCCATCCACCTCACACAACTACAGCAGAGAGCACTCACCTTCACAAGTCTCCAACAGCTTATGAACTGCAATTGCTTGGCCATTGATATATGTTTAAGTTTAAGTTTAAGCTTAGGTTTATTATTGTCACGTGAACCGAGGTACAGTGAAAAGCTTTGTTTTGTATGGTCTAATCAAATCAGATAATACTATACATAAATACAATCAAGCCACACTCGTATAATGGAAAGAACAAAGGGAAAGATAAAAAGTGCAGAATATTGTTCTTAGCATTGTAACCAGAGACAAAGTCCAATGTCTGCAATGGGGTAGAGGTGAATTGAGCAGCACCCTAGCTTATGGAAGGACCATTCAGAAGCCTCATAACAGAGGGGAAGGCATGTGCCTTCCAGCCTCTGTATGTTCAACAGGAGTGGGATGGGATCAGTCTTTGGTTACGTTTGCTGCTTTTTTGAGGCAATCTGAAGTGTAGATGGAGTCAATGATGGTGGGTCTGGTCTGTGTGATGAACTGAGCTACATCCACAACTCTCTGCAATTTGTGCGGTCTTGGGCCATGCTGTTTCCAAACCAAGTTGTGATGCAAGCTAACAGTACGCGTTCTATAGTGCAACTGTAGAAGCATTCAATTAAACAAATTGAACTCAAACTTATTACAGACCGTCAAAATTAAGGAGAGAAATTAAGAACTAGATATTGTACATTCAACAGCAAATGACATGATCATGCTTTGAAATAGTCGT
The DNA here is from genome assembly GCA_035221665.1 of Okamejei kenojei. Taxonomy (NCBI): domain Eukaryota; kingdom Metazoa; phylum Chordata; class Chondrichthyes; order Rajiformes; family Rajidae; genus Okamejei; species Okamejei kenojei. The sequence continues at coordinate 41,338,867 of CM069132.1, forward strand.
TTTTGCAGAAGTGGAATTGATAGTTTCTGCACAATAAATCTTCAATAGTAATCAACAAATACAAACAGATGTCGAGAGGAATAAAAATAATACTAGAATTAACCCTCTCAATGACATTTGTATCAGTTCTGATTTACCATCCTGATTGCTCGAAGCTCTAGAAATTTGTTGACTTTCAATTCGACCAAACATTCTATTCCTGGGAACCATATTTTCTCCCTTCACAATTGTTCAGTTTGCACAGATTCATAATGGTCATCATAAATAATGCCCATAATTTGATTTGTTAGCAATTGCAAGATTACCACATAGAACTGGGATGAGTGGAATCGCAACTTCATCACATAGTTTCTACAAACCTTGTAGAGAAGGCTCAGTTTCACTAGAGGGTGCATTTTCTATAACCTGTTTGAATTCATGAATGAATTGCTGTTATGCACAGGGATCGAATAACATCCTACTCTATCTCAATAGACAATAGACAATAGGTGCAGGGAGTAGGCCATTTGGCCCTTCGAGCCAGCACTGCCATTCAATGTGATCATGGCTGATCATCCCCAATCAGTACCCCGTTCCTGTCTTCTCCCCATATCCCCTGACTCCGTTATTTTTAAGAGCCCTATCTAGCTCTCTCTTGAAAGCATCCTGAGAACCTGCCTCCACCGCCCTCTGAGGCAGAAAATTCCACACTCACCACTCTCTGTGAGAAAAAGTGTTTCCTCATCTCCATTCTAAATGGCTTACTCCTTATTCTTAAACTGTGGCCCCTGGTTCTGTACTCCCCCAACATTGGGATCATGTTTCATGCCTCTAGTGTGTCCAAGCCCTTAACAATCTTATATGTTTCAATGAGATATCCTCTCATCCTTCTAAACTCCAGAGTGTACAAGCCCTGCTGTTCCATTCTCTCAGCATATGACAGTCCCGCTATCCTGGGAATTAACCTTGTATCTCAACTTCGATTTCACTTAGTTTCATAGTTTTGAATACTGTCTTCATGCTCTCATCATTGATTTGTTGTCCTGAGACTTTGTGATTTGTGTTGTCAGTCTGAACTTCTGAGTAGATGACCCCTACAATGTGAAGAACTGATGCTGTGTCAGAATTCAGAATTGTATCACCATCATCTGTAATTTCACAGAATGTTGTGTTTACAACCTTGAACTTGAATGTTATTTGTGATGGAAACAGTCCCAGAGCTGTCAACAGTGTTATACCATTGGGGAAAAGAGACTGGGCTTTCCTCACTGATAGTATGACAGTGAAGATTGTTATGGGTTTGTTCACTCAACACATTGAGGAATTAACCTGTATCAACTAGCACACTGATTCACAAGTTGAAAATGTTTACTTCGACCGATGTCTAAATGCTGTGATGACTGTTGTGAATGTGCAGTCCGTATGATCAAGCTACTGAACCGCCTTACAGAGCGCTGGTGCTTGTCTTTGCTCAATCCTCCCTACACCTCGCAGGATCACAAAACATATTATCGGCCCAACTTACCCACACCGGCCAAAATGTCTCAGCTACACTCGTCCCCACCTGCCTGTGTTTGGTCCATTTCCCTCCAAACTTTTCCTATCCATGTACCTGTCTAACTGTTTCTTAAACAATGGGATAGTTCCAACCTCAACTACCTCCTCTGGCAGCTTGTTCCATACACCCACCACCCTTTGTGTGAAAAACGTACCCATCAGATTCTTATTAAATCTTTTCCCCTTCACCTTGAACCTATGTCTTCTGGTCCTCAATTCCCCTCCTCTGGGCAGGAGCTTCTTTGCATCTATTCGATCTATTCTCGCATGATCTTATAACCTCTATAACAGCACCCCTCATCCTCCTGCGCACCAACGAATAGATACCGATCAATAACAAATTGATATAGATAGGCTTGTGGAGATTGGCTCGTGAACTGGGACCACAGAGTAGGTGTAAATCGGTTATTTTCTAGCTGGTAAGAGTGGTGAGTAATAGGAAACAGAACTGAGGTCTCAGCCTTTCAAGGTTTATATAAATGACAAAAATGAAGGCGCCAAAGATGAGGTTGCTAAATTTGCTAATGATACAAAGCTAGATAGGAAACTAAATTGTGATGATGATGCAAGTTTAAATAGGTGATCACTTTGTAAACTTGGCAGATGGGGTACTTTGTGGGAAATTATAAAATTATCCACTTTAACATGAAAAATATAAAAACATATTATTTAAATAAGAGATTGAGGAGCTCCAAAATGAAGGGGGAACCAGGTGTCCTAATGCATGATTCCCAAAAGTAGAGTATGCAAATAATTAGAATCCCTAACAAAAAGCTATTGTTTATTGCTGAGTTGAATGCTCCATTTAGTTTAAGAGTATTTTTACTTACATTAAAATGTATTTCAAAAGGTGTCGTGTTCAAGAAAGGTATTTTGGATATTAATTTAAACTCCTTACATTTAGACTGGTCCGAAATTCTTAAATCTTCTACAGATATCCCAGAGGAATACTTTCAAGAGTTCTTGACCAGATTGTTGGGTTAGGTATTTTGTAATTGAAGCATGCTCAGTGCCAGGGGAAAGAAAATAATCTGGGGAGACGCATCTTACCCGACAGAAGGACATGTCTAATCAATCAGTCGTTGAGCAATGTAAATGTTGGCTGCAGCTTCTTTCATGATACAAAGAGTATTTTCTAATCTGCAAGAGGAGAATGCATGACAGTAAATCGCACTGAGCTGTGTGGATCTAATAGGAAACTCAGAACATTTAATACATTTTAGAAGATTATAAATATACAATTACGCACAGATTATGACGATCCATGTTGGCAATATAAAATATGCTGCAAAGTTGTTCCTGGTATCCCATGGGACATTTGCTGCAGCCTTCAATGCCAGCTGTTAACACAGCTGAGTAGCCCATTGTTCAGGAGGAATGGTAGCCAATATTACTGGTTATAGCCGTCGCAATGACTCTGCACCCTACTGATCTGACTGGTCTTTTGATATTCCAAGACCCAAACCTGTCAGTCCAACTGAATTTGAATATAAAGGGTGCAATACCAATCCAGACACTGAACAGCAGCGGCTCACAGAGATATGTTTACTCATGGTTTTGCTGTTTTTGAAAAAGACCATTTGAAAAATGTTATTAATTGATATTTATGAAATGTATATATATAATAATAATAATAATCATAATCATCATACTTTATTAGCCAAGTATGTTTTGTAACATATGAAGAATTTCATTTGACATACAGTCATACCAATAAAAAGCAACAAAACATACAAAATACATTTTAACATAAACACCACTACAGTGACTCCCCCACATTCCTCACTGTGATGGAAGGCGAAAAAAAAAGTTACATCTCTTCCCTTCTTTGTTCTCCCACAGTCGGGGAACTCAAGCCTTCTGTTGACAGGGCGATCTTGGATCCCGCATCAGGGGGATCTCACCTCCCCGCGCCAGGCGTTTGGACCCCAGGTTGGGGCTAGTCGAACATCCTGCAACTTTGGAGCTTCCCGACATCAGTCTCAAACCAAGACTGCAAGCTCCTCGATGGTGAAATCTGCCGCAGTAGGAGTGTCGATCCCTGGCAAGGGATCATAGGCTCCGATGGTAAGTCCACAGCCCTGCGGTTGGGCGCAAAGTCAGTCTCAAGCAAGGCCACCAGCTCCATGATGTTAGGCCGCAGAGCAACCGGAGATGTGATCATGGAAAAAAAATGCATCTCCGGCAAGGTAAGAGATTGAAAAAATAATTTTTTTCTGACCCCTACACCATCTCACTCAGTTCCACCTAGGGACCGCAGCAATCTTTCCAGATGAGACAGTGTGCAACTCGTCCAACCTCATCTTCTGCACTTAGTGATACCAATGTGGCCTCCTTTACATTGGCGAGACCAAGCTAAGATTAGACGACTGTTTTGCCATATACTTGCGCTCCATCAGGCTCAATATTTGACCTCTCGGTTATTCCCCTGTCCCACTTAGGAAACCTGAACGGAAACCTCTGGTTACCTTGCGCCCCACCCAAGGTTTCCATGAGGTTCCCGGAGGTTTTAGACACTCTCCTTAATGGTCGAAAATGGTTTCCGCGTGGTCGAGGCTTCTTCTATGTTCCTTCGATTATTTCAACAAAATCAAAACCGGCCTCGACTAAAAATAGGTTGCTGTTTGGTCGAAGCTAGTGGAGTGGGGTCGCTATTTATTTACAGCCAGTCGAAGGCAATCTCCTTCGCTGACCGGCCATTTTGATTGGCTCATTGGAGTTTCACGACCTAGAAGCACCTACCGGAAGGTAAAATGCCCACTTACTTTATTAAACTTCTTAAAACAGTCTCCATTCCTTCTCCTCTCCCTTCTCTCCCTTCCTCCCCACTTCTCTCTCCCTTCTCTCTCCCCTTCTCCCCCCTTCTCTCCCCTTCTCTCCTCCCCTCCCTCACTCTCTAAAGGACTTACCGTGCTCTGTGGCAGCCATTTACCTCCCTCTTCATCGCGCAGACAGCGCTCCTCCGCTGTCCCTGGCCCCCACCTTCACTATGTGTTTCTGTGTGAATGTGGTCGGTAGCAAAGATCCTGTAGGATCTTTGGTCAGTAGATGCAGCTCACGCTTCGGTCGAGGCTTTCCAGGCAAGTGACCAAAACCTCTGGCAACTCATGGAAACCTTGGGTGGGGCGCAAGGTCACCAGAGGTTTCCGTTCAGTTTTCCTAAGTGGGACAGGGGCATTACTGATAATTTTAATTCCCTTTCACATTCTTAGAATCACCTTCCTGCCCATGGCTGCTGTATTGCAGAGTGAGGTGACACACAAAATGGAAGAACAGTGCCTCATTTTCTGTTTGGAAGGCTAACAAATCAGCAGTATTAACATTGATTTGTGCAATATCAAATAATAACCCTGCCCCCCAACCACCAATCCCATTAGTAATTTTCCCCGCACGTCCCTTATCTAGTGTGCACTAATTTCTCCACCCAGTCACTCTACGACCTTCCCTTCCTTCATATGCTCAACTCCTTACCCTGAGTCCCACATTTCCCTTTTACACTCTCTCTTCCTTCCCCCATCCCCTTCCACCCATATCCCTCTCTCCGGCTTTACAATTCACTTCTACTCTTCGGTTCTTATCTAACACCAGTTGTCACCTTTTCACTTCTAGTTTTGTTACTTATTCCACCAACTGCATATGCATAGGTTTATTCAGAATCATGTCTGCCTTAAAGCCCACATATTTTACACCCTGATTATAAATTATTGAATTTATTGAGACATCTGCATTTTTTTTTAAATGTAAGAAGACAAACAGTTGGGTTCTATTGGAATATTTCAGATATTTCAATCTGCCTCAGTGGAGGCAGGTTCTCTGGATGCTTTCAAGAGAGAGGGCTCTTAAAAATAGCAGAGTCAGGGGATGAGTCAAGGCAGGAACGGGGTACTGATTGGGGATGATTAGCCATGATCACATTGAATGGCGGTGCTGGCTCGAAGGGCCGAATGGCCTACTCCTGCACCTATTGTCTATTGTCTATAGTCTATTATCTAATGCATATACAAGGTCAATTAAATGCCATCTGAGGCTCAGCATCTTTCAGCATCTTTACCAGTTTGGAAATCAGAAGGATATACCCACACGAACAAAACAAAGAAAATAAGTCAATTTAAGTTATACACTTCACCTCATCTCAAACTTTCAGCCTTTGAAGAGTTTTCTGCATTCCATTCTCTCAATATCAATCTGTTGTATAACTGTAAATGTGGCATCACGTACTGTACACCAGTGCCTTGTGTCCTTAGAGCATTTAAGGTGCCTTCACTTCACTTCAGTTTGTTGTGCCAGCTATGCCAGCAAAAATCAGCTATCATTGCAATCCAAAGAGTGGCTCCTGACCAACAGAATCTCTCCAATGATTAAACAGTTCAAGACACTGATTTGCAACTCACAAATACTCATATAATGTACTGTCACAATGAATATGTTAAATTAAACCATTGGCATTATGAATTTGCCCGGGAAGGAACCATATGGCACTTTGTTCAAGACTGTATGCTTTATGGTTTTGTGATTATGATAGAATATATTTTGTTACCATCTGACAGGTAAACATTTAGGGATCAAGAGCATAAGTGGAGAAGCAAGTGGGAGGCATGGGAGTGGAAGAGACGAACAAAGAGGAGGAAATGAAGCAACCTGTGCTGTGCTTTGACTAGTTTCTGCAGCTTATAAATCATTGGAGGTTGTGTGATAAGGGTTAAGTATGGTGTGAGGTGGTGAATTAGGCATATGGACGTTTTCATCATAAATGAATTCAACCCCACTGCTGGCAATGTCCTCAGCAATAACCTTTCAATAATGACATGAATGTTTCCATTAGGACGATCAAAAAATATCTCTCCCCTTGATTACTGATTATGTCTTCAATTTGCAAAAGAAAAAGGGAAGTCATTGACTGTCATGAAAATATTTGAATGATGTGCCTGTGATCGTTGAACAGATGTTGCGACTGGGTGAGTGCGGATGGACAATGATTCTATGCTTTGAGCCGGATCCAGCATGTTCTGGCACAATAGATCCGGCTGCATGCAGAGATCACAATAATGAGCAGACAGTACATAGATGTCATGCTGGCTGCTCCACATCGATGCAGCACCTGGTGATCATGTATCACAATTCCCAAATGCATTTCTTAAGGACTGCTGATTATGTATATAAATGTATCTGCTGAAGATAAATATAAAACAACCTATAACACTATTTGATGAAGGAATAACAAAGGTTTCCTGGTCAATGTTTATTCCTCAACCAGCATCACCAAATTAAAATATTTAGTTATTTATATTACTGTAAATGGGACCTTGCCATGTATATTTTACAGCTATGTGTACCGACTGCAGCAGACCTAGCACAGCACAAAGTTTTTGACAAAGCATTTAAAAGTCACGAAGGTGCCATTTTTGATCATGCAATGCTCTAAAATAAAAGTTAATCACATTAAATCACTTAACAGTTCAGATTTTACTAGACCCCTTCCATACTCATTTACAAGTATTCTGCTGTGAGAATTCTATTTTGCAAGTGAACCTATTCTGTAACTCAATTTGATCTTTATTTCTCAGCCAGATGCATCAATTAAGTTGTGCTGGTTTCAGATGGTAGCAAAGTTCAAGGTGCACAATGGAGAATGATTGTCATGTGGCCGGAGGGGAAATAGAACATTCTAGGGGGAGATTTTATTCTGCTTTGTCCTGGGAGATTCACACAGACAGAAGAGTCTGGGTAGTCATCGCTTCATACACTGCTATTTCTGACACTGTAATTTACATATCATTATGAATTCACTGCAGACCTAGAACATAATTTACTTAATGTAATATATGATAATTAATTCTAATGATATTGAAATGAACCCCATTTTCTTACAACTATAGCTAGAAAAGATAAAAAATAACCACAGCTCCTCGTGGTTGGTCCATTGCAGAAGAGAAGTAGTCACAGCGACTCTTTAAACTAATTAGAATAAAATATGGAGAAGAAAAGTTTGCAATCAATTTATCACACTATCTCAAACAAAGTAGCTAATCATCGTTATGTCTGTTTATATTCAATACTGGATAAAATTAGAACACCAGCCACATGGAGATACATTCCTAGTGCAGCAGGTCATGTTTGGTGTAGACTTAAAAACATTTTTTTTCTAAAATCATATTTTCAATATATAGAAATATTATTAATAAAAAAGGCATTTGAACATTCCAATGATGATACAAATGAAAACATAGAATAAAATAGATAATCTGTCATATTACAATGGTTAAATAGATCACAAAATACTGACAGAAATTTATATTTTGTAAATTCTCAAATGTAAAACATACAAAGTAAACTATCTTACACATATGATTGTTTTCATTGTTATAATTAAGAAATGCAGCTTCATTAGTGGGTTAGATGTAACAGATTATTATTAGAATTATTAAGGCAACAAACAGTATGCAGATTTTGTATCATGTTAAAAAGGCTTTCAGAAGTGATGCAATGCTTAAAATAATGAAAATAATAATCCTGTGGCCTGAATTAACAATCCCGAGAATTCAATTCCATAACTGCTGGATCATTTAGATAATTAAATTATCTGGATTTCCTTCATAAGAGGAAAGCTAGTCTCTTCTTTGATGACCATGGAAATAGTGGATTGCACCAGAATCGTATTCTACCACTATTTATGACATCATGGCAAAATATTCACCTCACTACTCTAATATTATCGCACTCAACCAAACCTGAGTGCAGAAAGTTATATAGGGTGCAGCACTGGAGTATCTGAAACTGTGGTGCCAATTTGCTGATTCAATACCATAATAATTCATGAAGCATAAACACCCCTAGGTCATTATGACATGTTTGTTTTCATTCATTTTGAACTTGAATCAAAAAATGTTGTTTAAGTTCTGATCACAGCAGGACTTTAGACGTCTTTTTCTGGTCCATCACAATGAACTGTTCTGTCTCTATGTCATAGGGATCCATCCAAAAAATGGCAATTGTTTTCTTGGATTTAACAGCAGGATATGATGCTGTTGGTTAATACTGTTTCCATAAAACAAGTACAGTTCCCTGCAACATAGACACAAAATGCTGGAGTAACTCTGGAGAGGAATGGGTGACATTTCAGGTCGAAACCCTTCTTCCATTTCTTCTCTCCAGATCTGCTGCCTGTCCCGTTGAATTACTCCAGCATTGTGAGTGTATCTTCAGTGTAACCCAGCATCTGCAGTTCCTTCCAACACAGTTCCCTGCAACATTGGGTTCTTGTTTAATTCGCCCAGGACCCCATTCTGTGGAATTCACCTGGCCAAATACTAATGTTGTTGCAAATATTGTTTGGAAATTCTATGCGCCATGCCGTTCAGATGAAAATAGACTTAACCAGCAATTGAATGTGTTAAGACTTTTTAGGACTATTCATTTTTAGGACTTTTCGCGCTGAGGCAGGAAATTCAACACCTGATAACTGGCAAAATATTGGTTAACAAGAAAAAGATTTTCCAACATAAAATTCTCACAAATAGTTCAAGCCCCATGGTTTATCTTTGTCCCAAAGGATGTAATTTTACTGGTCTGAAAAAAGATAGATATTATTAATTAATGGAATAACCAACTTGTACTGACCCTGTTCCCTCCAGAATCTTATTATTCATTGAGCCAACATTCAAATTGCACTGATCAACATTGTGACCTTCTATAACCTCAAACTCACGCAAGCGTCTTGACAACTTTGCCATTTACCATGATCGGTCTTAGCTTCCAGTCTCACAATCATGTGGCATCTTCCGTTGATCGCTGTCATAGATTATTATATCAGCAGAAAAGCCACATATGACAACATGTGTCTCCTAAGAAGAATAGATATGGCACCTTAAAAGTGTGAAGTGTTGCACTTTGGTATGTCAAACAAGGACAAAACTTAACACAGTCAATGGCAGATTCCTGGAGAGTGTTGTAGAAATGAGAGTGAAGGATCAAGGGTATTAAATTGTCAGATGTAAAATCACATTTGGGCAGATAAATGGATAGGAAGGGTTTGGAGAGATATGGTCCAAATGTGGGTAAATGGGAATAGCTCAGAATGCCAACTTAGTCTGTAAGGACAATGTGGGCGACAGGCCCTGTTACCATGCTGTACAACTCTCTGATTCCAAGTCTGATTCCAAGTTAGATCTTAACAGCTTTCGACAAGGTCCCACATAAGAGATTAGTATACAAACTTAAAGCACACGGTATTGTGTGGATAGAGACCTGGCTGGCAGACAGGAAGCAAAGGGTAGGAGTAAACGGGTCCTTTTCAGAATGGCAGGCAGTGACTAGTGGGGTACCGCAAAGCTCAGTGCTGGGATCCCAGCTATTTGCAATATATATTAATGATTTGGACGAGGGAATTGAATGCAACATCTCCAAGTTTGCGTTTGACACTAAGCTGGGGGGTAGTGTTAGGTGTGAGGAGGATGCTAGGAGGCTGCAAGGTGACTTGGATAGGCTGGGTGAGTGGGCAAATGCATGGCAGAAGCAGTATAATGTGGATAAATGCGAGGTTATCCACTTTGGTGGCAAAAACAGGAGGGTAGACTATTATCTGAATGGTGGCAATTTAGGAAAATGAGACCTGGGTGTCATGGAACACCAATCATTGAAAGTAGGCATGCAGGTGCAGCAGGCAGTGAAGAAAGCAAATGGTATGTTATCATTCATAGCGAAAGGATTTGAGTATAGGAGCAGGCAGGTTCTACTGCAGTTGTACAGGGTTTTGGTGAGACCACACCTGGAGTATTGCATACAGTTTTGGTCTCCAAATCTGAGGAAAGACATTCTTGCCATAGAGGGGGTACAGAGAAGGGTCACCAGACTGATTCCTGGGATGGCAGGACTTTCATATGAGGAAAGACTGGATAGACTTGGCTTGTACTCGCTAGAATTTAGAAGACAGAGGGGGGATCTTCTAGAAACTTACAAAATTCTTAAGGGGTTGGATAGGCTAGATGCAGGAAGATTGTTCCCGATGTTGGGGAGGTCCAGAACAAGGGATCACAGTCTAAGGATAAGGGGGAATTCCTTTAGGACCGAGATGAGGAAAACATTTTCCACACAGAGAGTGGTGAGTCTCTGGAAATCTCTGCCACAGAAGGTAGTTGAGGCCAGTTCATTGGCTATATTTAAGAGGGAGTTAGATGAGGCCCTTGTGGCTAAAGGGATCAGGGGGTATGGAGAGAAGGCAGGTACAGGATACTGAGTTGGATGATCAGCCATGATCATATTGAATGGCAGTGCAGGCTCGAAGGGCCGAATGGCCTACTCCTGCACCTATTTTCTATGTTTCTATGTTTCTAACATATATACAAGACCAAAATCTCTCCATGCAGCATGAATTCAATTCTGCGCTCACTGTACAGCAACAAGACAGCAGAGACCATTTGGGGGGGGAGGGAGTGGGAGTGGATATGGCACAACAGCTGATCTGGAAGTTGATACAAGGGCGGCATGGTGGCGCACCGGTAGAGTTGCTGCGTTACAACGCCCGAGACCCCGGTTTGATCCTCACTACGGTTGCTGTATGTATGAGGTTTGTACATTCTCCCCGTGACCTGCATGGATTTTCTCCGGGTGCTACGGTTTACTCCCACACTCCAAAGATGTACAGGTTTGTAGGCAAATTACCTTGATAAAATTGTAAATTGTCCCTAGTGTGTGTAGTTTAGTGTTAATGTGTGGGGAATCACTGGTGAACTCTGTGAGCTGAAGGGCCTGTTTCTGCACTGTATCTCTAAACTAAACCAAACTAAAAGTCAAAGCAGTCGAAATGTCATCTCATTGTCTCCCATTGTTTAGTGAGTGCTCTGAGAGGTTGTTTGGTGTGAGGGCTCAGGTATTAAAGTCCGCTCTCAAGCGGGGAAAATATTACCTGGTACAACAACTCTTCAGACACTATGTTAAGCCTTGATTCATCTTCAGCAATTCCAGACTGCTCCTTCATTTATTTAGTTATGGTCATCAGACTGAAACTGGCTCTAGCAGGGCAAGAGTTGCTGGTGGCTATTCAAACCGATTTGCTCATGCTTCAACAGATAAGGAGCAATCTAAGTGGTGGATTGCCATCATACAAGGGTTGTTGCAATATAGTGATATAATGCTAGGAAGTCTAACTACCCCCATTACACCCCCTCCCCTTCTCCTCATAAGGTAACAAAACCTATTGGTCACTGGGAAATTGATTATGAAGACATATTGAGTATTCATTATCTTGTAGGTATGTTACAAAACTTACCTTTTGTGGTGCTGCAGTTCTGTCACTGGCCGTGTGCGCGACTTTGGCCCCTTTGGGGGGGGGGGGGGGGGTTTAAAATGCGGTTTTCCCTTGCCATCTGGAGCTTTATTTTCTCGGAGTGCGAGATTTTTCTAAAGATTCATTCCGACTGCCGGTAAGTTAAATTTTTATTTAAAATCGCCCAACTATTTCATCACTGCAGTAAAACAAAAATTAGCTCCTAATGCCGTTAACGCCGACAACGGGGACGGATTTTACGTAGGGGACAGGTAAGTGAAAGCTGTTTATTTTTTCATATAAACCTGCTTTTTTAGATGACTTTAATCAAACTTTAACGTTGCGAAACGGTGATTTATTCCCCATACGAACCAGCAGAATTCTTCCTGCCGATATGGGGTTTAAATTCACCGCAACCGCAACGTTTCAATCCACCGCATTCCAGAAAATCCCACTCGCAAGCTGATTAAAATGCCCATTAATTTACTGGCATTAAGCACAAAATTCCTTCAATTTGGCCTATAAATTAATGACAATTAGATTTAAAAAACATGTTATATTGTGAATGCTTGAGTGAATGTTATTTGGACACTTAGGCTTTAAAACAAATGTTAATTTTTTCTTAATAAATGAATAGATGTTTAGATCTAGTAATTGAATTTTGTAATTAGCTATAATTGGGTAACTAACTAATTATATGCTTTAATTTCAGGTCATCCAAGTAAGATTGTTTCATATTTGTTTCAGAATGCTTCAATCTATAATAACTGAAAATTTCATTCAGTTCTCTTAATTTTTAAGAAAGGTATGGGCTATTGACTGTCCTCGATCACAACTTTTGTATTAAGTCAATAGAAAAGCAATAGGAAACAAGTTGCTAATTTCCGAGTATGAAAATGGCCATAACTGTTTTAATACTGAAGATATGAAAGTGAATTAGGAGTCAAATTAAACTTCTTTTTATGCTTTATCTGATGGGATAAATTGCAGACTTGATTTTTAAAATCTCAAAATTTTGTAACATTGCTATATCTTGCTTAAGTTCATGTGGTATTGTTACAATATTGTTACTGAAGTTTCTGAAGAGTATACGACTATGCATTATAAGATTTTGGCATTTTGTGATTGCACAAGCTATCAGCTGCATGTAATGAACAATGTTGTTGTATAACACAAAGTGCTGGAGGAACTCAACTGGCCAGGCAGCATCTGTGGAGGGAATGAACGTGTGACATTTCGGTTCGGGTAACTCTTCATCGGACTGAAATATTATGGCATACGCTGGGATAATTGCACAGGCTGATGTGCCTCATCCAGGAAGATTGTCAAATAGATATATTCCATGTAATAATATTCCATGCAATTCTTCTTCGAATAATGCCTTACCACTTAGAATAATCATTGAATAGCAGGTGCTATCTTTATTTTGAGAGTTATCCACTCAAATGATTGGTAATATGTTGGCCTGCCAGGTGGTTATATTTTATTATTTCAAGCCCTTCTGTTCCGTACTTGCTCTCATTATCATAACCACTTTTGAGGCAGAGACTCTGGTTAAAGACAATAAAACATGAGGGAGATTGCAGAAAATCTTACATCCCTGCTGGCAATATGTCTATTCTGTCGTGGAATCGGTTTGAAAGGAATTGAATGGACATGCTCATGTGACAGAACTGAAGTATTAAATTGTGCAGAGAAGAAAGGCAGCACACCGGCTAGATAACTGGCTGAGAGCTGTGCAAAATAAACCACTTCCAATAATTACATTTAACTGCGATGCATTTGCATCTCACCCCAAAATCTCTCCAGAAGTTATTCATTTGTGCAATGGATTTATATTTTTCTGTTGAATCCAACACGGTTGTTCTCTTTGACGATTGAGGTTCAACTTGAGTGGTTGGAATTTAATTCCTCTTAATTATGGAGTTATCTAAATTACTCTCAGTTGCTGTGGCTATTCTGTTTCTTACCAGACACCGAAGTTGACCAGCAGAGCATAAGTGCCAAATGATGAAACAATGATTATACTTGCAGAGAAAAACAAAGGGAAGGGGGAAATTTGTCTTTGTTTCTGGAAGACATTGTCTGTTTAATTGGTTACAATATAGAGAAATAATATGGATTCTGAGCGCTTTTGAAAGTGCGGATGCGAGGCAGCAAAGAGATCCCACGTATAGCTGTTGCTTAGCTTCTTTACCACACAATGCTTCATTCAGTTGAACTTTGCTGCACTGCCTGTCCTTTGTAGAAAAGTTACTTTCAAAGAGCCCTTTTTAAACACAAGTCTATCAGGCAGTGGGCAACACAGAGTGCCCTACAAGCCCAGTAGAAGGACATGATGGATCCTGTGGGAAGGTTTCCCAACCAGACTGTCTAAACCACTTAACAAAATGGCTTATTCCAAAACTCACCACTAGCACCAAAACCTCATTTGGCTGGCAGTGAGAGGGACTATCCTTGTTAGATGACTGCATGATCAGTCTCACTCCCAAACCACAGTCAACTCAAGATGACTGTAATGAGGATTAGATAATCACCAATCTCTATGTCAGGGGTTCCCAACCTTTTTCGTCCCGTTTACCCCTGGCAACTTTAATAGTACATAACAATGTTATTTCACATATTTATGAACAACTAATGATGAACAGATCCAAACACAGTCAGTCAATGTGAAAAAAATATGTACAAATCCAGAATCAACAAATTTACCCCCTGGGTAGGCAAAATTTACCCCAGGTTAGGAACCCTTGCTCTATGTGGACTGTATCTTTTCAAAGGTCTGGAAAAGGATGTCTGTCAAGGCTTGTCCAAAACAGCAACATAACAGAGGAGTCTCTGATCTCGGCGCTGCTCCTCAGGACACATACCAAAACAAACATCAGATGCTTCTGGTAGATCATCAAGATGCACTTTGGTCTGCCCGAGATCTGTTGGTCTTACAATGCAGTGAGATGTCTGTAAATGAATGCTGCCGTCAGGCACATTCAGGTCGCAGGAGTACGTATCAAGGGGCACACTAAAGCTAGCAGCAGACAATACAAAGGCTTTCTGGGCAAGAACTGCAGCCTTGGTTCTGCTGCCATTCTGTACTGAAGGCAGCAGAACCTTCTGGGTCCTATGTAACAGTGCTGCAAATACTTGAAGGGTGTAGGTTCAAAGTGAACATATGAGTGGCATTAATTCTTTTTGTCATTATAATTTACGTAATTTAACATATTAACTTGATGACACCATAAATATATTTTTTTAAATCATGCATAGCTAAACCATATTTAAACAATTTAAGTTTCATTTTAAATTAAACATAAAGCTATGGTGGGAGAGACCTGAACCCAGTGCTGTTTGTGTGAACTATACATTATCCTCATGACAGTGTGAGTTTTCTCAGGGTGTTTAGTTTTAGTTTAGTTGAGTTTATTGTCACATGTGAAAAGCTTTTGTCTGATTTCTGATGTACTGATTTCCTAAGATTCTAAAGATGTGCTGATTGATAAGCCACTGTAAATTGCCCCTTGTGTCATGGAGAGTGGTAGTATTTTTTTAGTTTAGTTTATTATTGTTATGTGCACCGAGATACTGTGAAAAGCTTTTGTTTCGAGCTATCTGGTCAAAAAGACTATACTTGATTATAATCAAGCCGTCCACGGTCCACTGATAAAGGATAAAAGGTACAACATTTAGTGCAAGATATAGTCCAATTAAAGATAATTAAAAGGTCTCCAATGTGGTAGATGTGAGCTCAGGACCACACTCTAGCTGGGAAGTGGATGGTTCAGTTGCCTAATGACAGCTGCAAAGAAACTGCCCCTGAATCTGGAGGTATGTGTTTTCAAACTTCTGTACCTCTTGCCTGATGAGGGAGGGGAGTAGAGGGAGTGACCAGAGTAGAGGGACTGGTCCTTGATTATTTTGGTGGCCTTGCCGAAGCAATGTGAACTGTAGATGGCGTCAATGGAAGGGAGGTTGGTTTGTGTGATGGTCGGAGCTATGCCCACAATTCTCTGCAGTTTCTTACGGTCTTGCATTGAGCTGTTCCCAAACCATCCCAATTGACGCATCCCGATAAAATGCTTTCTACGGCACCTCTATAGAAGTTGATGAGGGACGTTGAGGACGCCAAATTTCCTCAGCCTTCTAAGGAAGTAGATGCGATGGTGTACATGGCCATAGCTTCGATGTGGCTGGTCAAGGACAAATTGCTGGTGATATTTATTCCTAAGAAGAAGCTTTCAACTATCTCTACTTTGGTGCCATTAATGTATACTGGGGATATATGCACTGCTTCACTTCCTGAAGTCAATCATGATCTCCTTTATTTTGCTGGGATTGAGGGAGAGGTTGTTGATTTGACACAGGTTATGAGGTGCACAATCTCTCCATCTGTACTCCATCTCACCATTATTTAATATCTGGCCCACTATGGTGGTGTAGTCTGCAAAGTTGTAAATTTAGTTGAATTGGTGTTTGGCTGCACAGTCATGAGTGTGTAAGGAGAATAGTCGGGGGCTGAGAACACATCCTTGTGGGGCAGCAGTGTTGAGAATAATCGTAGAGGATGATTTGCCACCTCTCCTCACTGATAGTGGTCTGTTGGTCAGGAAGTTGAGGATCCAGTTGCAGAGGGGGGTGCTGACTCCAAGTTCCACAAGTTTGGTGATGAACTTGGATGGGATAATGGTATTGAAAACAGAGCTGTAGTCTATGAATAGGAGTTTGACGTAGGTGTCTCTCTTACCCAGGTGTTCCAGGGATGAGCGTAGGACCAGTGCGATAGCATCAGCTGTCAATTTTTTGTGGTGATAGGCATAACAGCAGTGGGCCAAGGCTGCTTGGTAGGCTGGATTTAATGTATGCCATAACCAGATTCTCGAAGCACTTCATGATAGTGAATGTCAAGGGCAGTGGACGGTAGTCATTAAGGCATGAGATCTTGCTTTTCTTTGACACCGGGATGATAGTGAATTTCTGGTGACGTGGGTAACTTGGAATGGAATAGGAAGAGATTAAAGATGTCCATGAACACTCCCGCCAAGTTTAATGATTAACCCAAAATGGGGGCAAGAGAAACCAATGGAACGCTGAGGAGTTTATTTCATGCTCAGCTCCTTAAGTTATTTCTGTCCGGGCAGGTAAAGTCTGGGCATTTTGATATTTAGGTGCCAAAATATGTACCATTCACGTATGCTTTACCATGTGCAAATGGTGCATCTGACCTGATGAATTAATTCAAGGGATAGATCCAACATCATTGCCATTTGCATCGCTGTAAAAAATGACTGAGGTACTGTCATGTACTGTCCACCCAGCTGCACAATAGACTTTCTTCATGTCATTTCCTACTAGAATCAACCAAACAACTTACTTCTGGCCGCATGGAATAGGGTATTTTATGAACCACCGTTAACAGAGTGTATTTCAATTCTTAAACTATACTATAGTTTGCTTTTGTGATAACACCTAATGCCTTTGAGGATAGGAATTTCCTCTTTGTTTCTGTAGAACAAATAAAGTGGAAACCATGGAGATTAGAAGAATAAAGATTTTAATGAGCATAAACAGAGGGATCTGCAGATAAGTGAAACTAATCACAAAAAAGGTTCAAAGGTATTTTATTGTCATGTGTACCAATTAAGATTGGTATTTTATTGTCACGTGTACCAATTAAGATTGGTCCTGTGATCCCGAGAGAGGACAGCATACCATTGCACACAGTACTTGGTATTCTCCCTGCACGCAGCATATTATTTGGAGACAGATTGCTTTGCTGTCATGATCATCTTTTGACCTGCACCAATAGTCAAGGTTAACTGGGCATGTGTTGCAGAATATAATGAAGATAGACAGAAAATTCCAGAGTCAGAGCAGGTCAGGCAGCATCTCTGGAGAAAAATAATAAGTGACGTTTCAGGTCAAAACCCTTCCTCAGACTAGGTCCAGACTTCCCAGAGTATAATGCTTGGCTTCCATAAGGGAGAGCTCTGATGGAAGTGGACCAAGTTTACATTAATTAGAATAAACACTGGTAACCTCCACCAACGCAATCATGGATGCCAGAATCTGCTCCAATCACCGTTCACCATTTGCTGGAATGGTGATTCCCATTATTTCTTAACTGGTATGAAGGACCCTGGCTTCTTTAAAAGTCCACCAGCAGATTGGAGAGTGACCTACTGGTCACATGACAGCTCAGCCAACCAGAGTGGTTGGCTGTCATATGCATCCAGTCACCCAGACATGTCATATGCATCCAGTCATCTCATGCAGACTGCTCTTACACTCATTTGAGTTGTGCAGTACAATACTATATTTAGGCCTCACCATCCAGAGCTGACACAAAGTCAGGGGTGGTGGTGGAGGCAGATACGATAGTAGCAATTAGCAGGCTTTTAGATGGGCACATGCATATGCAGGAAATGGTGGGGTGTGGATCATGTGCAGGTAGAAGGGATTAGTTTAATTTGACAACATGTTCGGCACACACATTGTGGGGTAAAGGGCCTGTTCCTGTGCTGTATTGTTCAATGCTGTATTGTTCTACGTTTTATATCTCACCATGTGAAATATATGCTGAAAACAGGAGTTTTCAAAACAAATAAATATAGAGACACAAGAAACCAGTGTAAGCCAAAGTTAGTGTAATCTGAGAGCAAAATCTATAGTACTTCTGTGCTTAGGTAGAGTTTTGCAAGATGGTTCAAGAGACTGATGATTGAGGTGAAGAAGCTGCTTCTGAACATGGAGGCAATGGAGCTATGTTTACATATTCTGTTATGCTACTGCAAGTAAGAATTTAATTGTTCTATCTGGGACATATGACAATAAAACACTCTTGACTCTTGACACTTTATTCTTAAGCTTCCGTTACTTCTTCCCAATGGTCACAGCAAGATGTGAGTGGGGCTAGAGCAGTGTGGGTCTAACGATATTAGGATTCTTCAGGACAGCACTTCCTGTGGATCCTTTTCTACAGTGGGGACTTGTTGTCCAAGGGGTTTAGCGTAGAGTGGAGAGCCAACAAGATTGCATCTGGTGTCAATTTGTCTTGACAGTAGGCAAATTGAAGTGGGTCCATATTATTACTGAGGCAGGAGTTGATTTGCATCATAATCAACCTGTCAAATCATTTTGTCACAGCGGGCATGAGTGCCACTGGCAGTTAGTTAGTCATTGATACATGTCACCTTACTCTTCTTGGGCACCAGTGTGATGGATGTCTTGTTAAAGCAAGTGGGGACTTTGAACTGCATTGGTGTGTGTTCCGGTACACATCAGGGCAGAAGACCCCCATGAAGGATCTGATATCAACCTTGGGGATTGAGGTCACAGAATCATTGGTGGATATGGGGCCTCATGGATGTTCATCGTTGTTTTTCCTTTCTAAGCAAGAATAGAAAGTATTGCACTCATTCTGGAATAAAGAATCGCTGTCACTTATGCTACTTGGTTCCACTGTATAGGAAATAACGGCATGCAAGCCCTATCACAGTCTGTCTGAGCCTTCAATCTAAACCAGAGGTGTTTCTTTTTTTCTCAATGCCCATCAGAAGTTTGTATTTGGACTTCTTGCCTTGATTTGAACAATGCCTGACTTGAATTCCTCAATTCTGGTCTTCAGTAGATTGCGGACTTTCTGGTTCACCTGAGGCTTCTGGTTAGGACACACCTGGAAGGTCTTGGTAGAAGAATACTCCTCATGCCTTTCCTTCAGAAGTTAGTCAATCATGGTCTATTTGCTCAGGTCATTGCCGAGTCCTTGAAGATTGCCCAGTCTACCAACTCCAAGCAGTCGCAAAGTCCTGTTCTGCCTCTCCTGACTAGCTCTGCACAAATCTCTCCATCAGAGTTACACTCTTCAGTCACTGCCTACATTTAGGAAGAAGGCGCATAGCGAGGTGATTTGATTTTCCTTAAGGGCAGGCAATGGATCGACAATAGGCATCTGTATTTGTGGTGTGGCAGGGGTCAAGTGTGTTTGATCCTATGATGCTGCAGAAGACATGCTGGTGGTAGTTTGGAATTGTTTTCTTCATTGCCTTGTGGAAGTATCTGGCAACAATGAAGAAAGTATTGGATTATGCCATCTAGTGGTTGTTGATCACGGGATATCATTTTTCAAAGTCAACCATCTGCCTGGGGTGTAATGTAGACTGCAATTGTGACACAGGGGGTGTGATTTCCACTGGGAAGTAGAAAGTATGACCAGATTGTGGAGGGAGGGTGATGTTGAACAAGACTGCCACATCTGAGCACCAGGATGAGCTTACCATGAGGCAGGCGCTCATGTCGATGATGCTGAGTACTCCATGTGATGGACCAAGAAACCTTCAGACTGGAGGTTCATGTCTGAATAGCTAATGGGTGAACCATGCCTCTCGGAAACTAAGCACACAGCATTTTCACATGATCCTTTGACTCTTAAGTCCTCAAACAGGAACTGTATTTTGGCCAAGGGGATACAAGGAAGTGGGGGCTCATAGGTTCATTGGAACTTGCTTCTGACAAAGTTTCTCATCTCATTTCAGCATGAGATGTTAGGAAGCAGGACTAAATCACATCCACATTTATTGTGTAAATGGTGCACAAGATGCAAGCCCTACTATTCAGAAAATTGTTCATGATTCATCCCAAAACTGATCTTATTTCCCCATTCGTTTTTTTTTTGCGATGCAACCCTTAATTATTTATTAAAAGAAACTGGGCTAAGAAGTTATGATTTAAAATTCTGTTAACAAGGAGTTAATACCAAAAATATCACTCACCAAAAATAGTGAAATCTGTTTGATTCACAGGATATTGATTTTATATGCTGAAATTTATCATCAGTCTTTCTTAATCTTTCAAAAGATTGTTGCTGGCAGCCCTGGTACAGATCATATCTCGGATAAATTGACAATAGGAGCTCACAGATCCCTCGACCTCTGACTCAATAGCTGCTGCAGATCATGAGAGCTCAGGACAACTCAGGGCAAATAGGCCTAATTTTGCTCAAAGGTTTCTGCCTCAAGAGACCAATGTGCCATTAACCTGTCCCATCACCACCGCCCACATCTTTCAGAACCCCCAGCAATAGGAAGATCAGTTTAATAGCACTGACTATTTCCCGTGGGTTGACATGCAATTACTTTCGGGCAGCCTGTCTTTAAAGCAGCAATATTTGTGAATAGCACAGGTCAAGTTACGATGCTTCCAAAAGGAAGTAAACCACAACAACAAGGATGAGTCTTTTGTTTTGGTTACTTCTAATTTGGTATTAGCAAATTCAGGCTTAAGTATCTTATTTCTCTATGGCGGCTTATATCATTACCAGTATTTCGTAGAAGAATAATGGATTTGTCCCAGAAGCTGGAAGAAATATTTGACATGATATTATTAATTTTAAGACCCCAATGGGAGCAAAGAACTCCCAACTCAATCCAAGAACACATCCTTTATTCTACTGCTCCACTATAAATATTTGATTTGTCAAAAAATAATGTTGAATCAGAAAAGTTATTGTTAATTTAAAATGTATTTGAAATGTTATATTCCCCATGGACTAAAATTTCAGGCAGATCTATGAGTGCACCAGAACACATTACTTTGATGGAAAATTAGTTGATGGAAAATTGATGGAAATTTAGAACGCCACAAGGGCAATATGGAAAAAGTTACCATTGGGTTTGATATCAGGCTTTTGATGTTCTGTTTGGGAATATTTAAAAAACTTGTTCGCAAATTCTAAAATGGAGCATAGCTATAGGAATAGAATGAACAAAGGAATGGCTAATATATGCTGATCTAAGATTAACGAAAAATACAAAAATACGTCCTTATATTTAAAACATATGGCAGAAAGAAGAACCCAGATAAAAGCAAAATGACAATAAACTATTTTGACTTTGACTTTGAGAAAGAAGAACCCAGATAAAAGCAAAAAGGAGCAGTGAACTTCTGGCCATGCAAGATAACTACAATTTATGTCTACCCAGCACAACGGAGATTTATTTTAAAACTCTCCTTTAAAAATATGCATTATTGACATTTAGATCAAGAATGCACACAATATTTAATGCTGCATTGAATAAACATATGAGAAATAGAAGCGTGAACATAAAAATATATTAAGTAGGAAGAATTGAACTAAAACCTCCTGTCAGGCCGCCGACATTTGCTGTGAGTCAGAACACAGAGACAGGCCCTTAACCCACTGAGTCCACATCGATAAACCATCATATACCTATTAAAATCCAAAGCCAGATTTTATCACTATCCTGCACAGTAGAGTCAATTTATATTGGCCAATTAACCTAACTACCTGCATGTTTTTGTGATGTGGGACAAAGCTAGAGCACACTGGGACACACACGTGATCGCCGCGAAAGGATATCAGGGGTTACAGGACGAAGGCAGAAGAATGAGCTAAAGGGTTCAGTGAGTTAAAGGGTTCAGTGAGTTAAAGGGTTCAGTGAGCTAAAGGGTTCAGTGAGTTAAAGGGTTCAGTGAGTTAAAGGGTTCAGTGAGCTAAAGGGTTCAGTGAGCTAAAGGGTTCAGTGCTTTTTAGTAAAGGTTAGTTTAAACGATTAAGATTTTTATCGTGTGAGTCGATTTAATTTGGGGACAAGCCATGTCATTTGAGATCGGCCCCATGGTTTGCTCATCCTGCAACATGTGGGAGATCAGGGATATTGTCGGTGTCCCTGGTGACTACATTTGCAGGAAGTGTGTCCAGCTGCAGCTCCTGACAGACCGCATTGAACGATTGGAGCTACGGTTGGATTCATACTGGAGCATCCACGATGCTGAGAAGCTCGTGAATAGCACGTACAGTGAGTTGGTCACACCACAGGTTAAGCGGCCAGAAAGGGAATGGGTGGCCATTAGCCAGCGTAGCCGTAGGCAGGTAGTGCAGGAGTCCCCTGCCGTCATCTCCCTCCTTAACAGATATACCATTTTGGATACTGTTAGGGGAGATGGCTCATCAGGGGAAGGCAGCAGCAGCCAAGTTCATGGCACCATTGGTGGCTCTGCGATACAGGAGGGGAGAAAGAAGAGTGGAAGGGCTATTGTAATAGGGGATTCAATAGTAAGGGGAATAGATAGGCGTTTCTGCGGCCGCAAACGAGACTCCAGGATGGTATGTTGCCTCCCTGGTGCAAGGGTCAGGGATGTCACTGAACAGCTGCAGAACGTTCTGGAGGGGGAGGGTGAACAGCCAGCTGTCGTGGTGCACATTGGCACCAACGATATAGGTAAAAAATGGGATGAGGTCCTACAAGGCGAATTTAGGGAGCTAGGAGATAAACTTAAAAGTAGGACCTCAAACGTAATAATCTCTGGACTCCTACCGGTGCCACGTGCTAGTCAGAGTAGAAATAGGAGGATATTGCAGATGAATACGTGGCTTGAAAAATGGTGCAAGGGGGAGGGATTCAAATTTCTCTGGCATTGGAACCAGTTCTAGGGGACGTGGGACCAGTACAAACAGGACGGTCTGCACCTGGGCTTGAAGGGAACCAATGTCCTTGGGGGAGTGTTTGATAGTGCTGTCAGGGAGGATTTAAACTAATGTGGCAGGGGGATGGGAGCATGAGCAGAGAGTCAGAGGGATGTAAAATGAGGGTAGAAGTAATAGGTAGCAAGGTGAAAAGTAAAAGTGGCAGGCAGAAAAATCCAGGGCAAAAATCAAAAAGGGCCACTTTTCAACATAATTGTATAAGGGGTAAAAGAGTTGTAAAAACAAGCCTGAAGGCTTTGTGTCTCAATGCAAGGAGCATTCGTAATAAGGTGGATGAGTTGAATGTGCAGATAGTTATTAATGAACGTGATATAGTTGGGATCACGGAGACATGGTGCCAGGGTGACCAAGGCTGGGGGCTGAACATGCGATATTCAATATTCAGGAGGGATAGACAGAAAGGAAAAGGAGGTGGAGTAGCGTTGCTGGTTAGAGAGGAGATTAACGCAATAGAAAGGAAGGACATTAGCTTGGAAGATGTTGAATCGATATGGATAGAGCTGCACAACACTAAGGGGCAGAAAACGTTAGTGGGAGTTGTCTACAGGCCACCTAACAGTAGTAGTGGAGTTGGGGATGGCATCAAACATGAAATTAGAAATGCGTGCAAGAAGGGTAAAACAGTTATAATGGGTGACTTCAATCTACATATAGATTGGGTGAATCAAATTGGCAGGGGTGCTGGGGAAGAGGATTTCTTGGAATGTATGCGGGATAGTTTTCTAAACCAACATGTAGAGGAACCAACGAGAGAGCAGGCGATTCTAGACTGGGTATTGAGTAATGAGGAAGGGTTAGTTAGCAGACATGTTGTGCGTGGCCCCTTGGGCAAGAGTGACCATAATATGGTTGAGTTCTTCATTAGGATGGAGAGTGACATTGTTAATTCAGAAACAAGGGTTCTGAACTTAAAGAAAGGTAACTTTGAGGGTATGAGACATGAATTGGCCAAGATAGACTGACAAGTGATTCTTAAAAGGTTGACAGTGGATATGCAATGGAAGGCATTTAAAGACTGCATGGATGCACTACAACAATTGTTCATCCCAGTTTGGCAAAATAATAAATTAGGGAAGGTGGTGCATCCGTGGATCACAAGGGAAATAAGGGATAGTGTCAAAACTAAAGATGAAGCATGCAAATTAGCCTGAAAAAGCAGCCTACCAGAGGACTAGAGAAATTCAGAGTCCAGCAGAGGAGGACAAAGTGCTTAATTAGGAAAGGGAAAATAGATTATGAAAGCAAACTGGCAGGGAACATAAAAACGGACTGCAAAAGTTTTCATAGATATGTGCAGAGAAAAAGGTTAGTTAAAACAAATGTAGGTCCCTTGCAGTCAGAAACTGGTGAATTGATCATGGGGAACAAGGATATGGCTGACCAATTGAATAACTACTTTGGTTCTGTCTTCACAAAAGAAGACATCAATAATCTGCCGGAAATAGCAGGGGACCGGGGGTCAAATGAGATGGAGGAACTGAGTGAAACCCAGGTTAGCCGGGAAGTGGTGTTAGGTAAATTGAATGGATTAAAGGCCGATAAATTCCCAGGGTCAGATAGGCTGCGTCCCAGAGTACTTAAGGAAGTAGCCCCAGAAATAGTGGATGCATTAGTGTTAATTTTTCAAAACACTTTAGAATCTGGAGTAGTTTCTGAGGATTGGAGGGTAGCTAATGTAACCCCACTTTTTAAAAAGGGAGGAAGAGAGAAAACGGGGATTTACAGACCAATTAGTCTAACATCGGTAGTGGGGAAAATGCTAGAGTCAGTTATTAAAGATGGGATAGCAGCACATTTGGAAAGTGGGGAAATCATTGGACAAAGTCAGCATGGATCTTTGAAAGGTAAATCATGTCTGACAAATCTTATAGAATTTTTTGAGGATGCAACTAGTAGAGTGGATAAGGGAGAACCTGTGGATGTGTTTTATCTGGACTTTCAGAAGGCTTTTGACAAGGTCCCACATAAGAGATTAGCATACAAACTTAAAGCACACAATATTGGGGGTTCAGTATTGATGTGGATAGAGAACTGGCTGGCAGACAGGAAGCAAAGAGTAGGAGTAAACGGGTCATTTTCAGAATGGCAGGCAGTGACTAGTGGGGTACCGCAAGGCTCAGTGCTGGGACCCCAGCTATCTACAATATATATTAATGTTCTGGATGAGGGAATTGAATGCAACATCTCCAAGTTTGCGGATAACACGAAGCTGGGGGGCAGTGTTAGCTGTGAGGAGGATGCTAGGAGGCTGCAAGGTGACTTGGATAGGTTGGGTGAGTGGGCAGATGCATGGCAGATGCAGTATAATGTGGATAAATGTGAGGTTATCCACTTTGGCGGCAAAAACAGGAGGGTAGATTATTATCTGAATGGTGGCCGATTAGGAAAAGGGGAGATGCAACGAGACCTGGTTGTCATGGTACACCAGTCATTGATGGTAGGCATGCAGGTGCAGCAGGCTGTGAAGAAAGCGAATGGTATGTTAGCATTCATAGCAAAAGGATTTGAGTACAAGAGCAGGGAGGTTCTACTGCAGTTGTACAGGGTCTTGGTGAGGCCACACCTGGAGTATTGCATACCGTTTTGGTCTCCTAATCTGAGGAAAGACATTCTTGCCATAGAGGGAGTATAGAGAAGGTTCACCAGACTGATTCCTGGGATGGCACGACTTCCATATGAAGAAAGACTGGATAGACTTAGCTTGTACTCGCTGGAATTTAGGAGTTTGAGGGGGGATCTTATAGAGGCTTACAAAATTCTTAAGGGGTTGGACAGGCTAGATGCAGGAAGATTGTTTCCGATGTTGGGGAACTCCAGAACAAGGGGTCACAGTTTAAGGATAAGGGGGAAGTCTTTTAGGACCAAGATGAGAAGATCTTTTTTCACACAGAGAGTGGTGAGTCTGTGGAATTCTCTGCCACAGAAGGTAGTTGAGGCCAGTTCATTGGCTATATTTAAGAGGGAGTTAGATGTGGCCCTTGTGGCTAATGGGATCAGGGGGTATGGAGAGAAGGCAGTTACAGGATACTGAGTTGGATGATCAGCCATGATCATATTGAATGGCGGTGCAGGCTCGAAGGGCCGAATGGCCGACTCCTGCATCTATTTTCTATGATTCTATGATTCTATGAATGGGGTTGAGAGGGAAAGATAGATCAGTCATGATTGAATGGCGGAGTAGACGATGGGCTGAATGGCCTAATTCTGCACCTCAAACTGATGTAATTATAAAATGTGCAAATTCCACACTGACAGTGTTACATAGAAACATAGAAACATAGAAATTAGGTGCAGGAGTAGGCCATTCAGCCCTTCGAGCCTGCACCGCCATTCAATATGATCATGGCTGATCATCCAACTCAGTATCCCGTACCTGCCTTCTCTCCATACCCTCTGATCCCCTTAGCCACAAGGGCCACATCCAACTCACTCTTAAATATAGCCAATGAACTGGCCTCAACTACCCTCTGTGGCAGAGAGTTCCAGAGACTCACCACTCTCTGTGTGAAGAAAGTCTTTCTCATCTCGGTCTTAAAGGATTTCCCCCTTATCCTTAAGCTGTGACCCCTTGTCCTGGACTTCCCCAACATCGGGAACAATCTTCCTGCATCTAGCCTGTCCAACCCCTTAAGAATTTTGTAAGTTTCTATAAGATCCCCTCTTAATCTCCTAAATTCCAGAGAGTATAAACCGAGTCTATCCAGTCTTTCTTCATAAGACAGTCCTGACATCCCAGGAATCAGTCTGGTGAACCTTCTCTGCACTCCCTCTATGGCAATAATGTCCTTCCTCAGATTTGGAGACCAAAACTGCACGCAATACTCCAGGTGTGGTCTCACCAAGGCCCTGTACAACTGAAGTAGAACCTCCCTGCTCCTGTACTCAAATCCTTTTGCTATGAAAGCTAACATACCATTCGCTTTTTTCACTGCCTGCTGCACCTGCATGCCTACTTTCAATGACTGGTGTACCATGACACCCAGGTCTCGCTGCATCTCCCCTTTTCCTAATCGGCCACCATTTAACAGGTCAGGGATGAACTCAGGCCACAAGTGTGTGCAACATCATCTCTACGAGCTGCATCAGTGTGCCATCCCCAACTCAGGCTTCCCAAAAGCAGGCTTACCTTTGGTGAATCCACATGAATTAAATGTTATCCTAATTTTAGATGTCAGATTGGAGCCATGGAAGTGCAGATGCTGGAATTGTGAACAAAATGCAAAGTGCTGAAGGAAGTCAGTGTGTTAGATAGCGTATTTTGCAGGGAAAGGACAAATTATGTTTATTAACTAATTATTAGGTGTCTTCAGCTTGTAATATCTTACGCCACACAAAAATAAGAAAAATGTTCCCTGGCTCTAGGTCCGTTATTGGAAAGTTATGTGACAACAAGTCCTAAGTAACCACACTATTCTAATAATCTCATGCTTTTTTTTCAAAAATTAATAAATTGCTAGGGGCTTAGATAGGTCAGATTTGTTAGGTGCATCTAGGAGGATTTCTTGAAACAATATGTGGATTGTCGAAGCAAGGAAGGAGACAAACTAGACCTTACACTGAGCAAAGAACATGGATGGGTGATCAAAGTTTCAGTGAGGGAGCATTTTGGGAACAGCAATCATAAATCTCTAAGTTTTCAAGTAATTATGGATAAGGATAAGACTGGTGCTTAAATAATAGCGCTGAATTGGGGAAGGCTAATTACAACAATTATGCAGGAAATGGGAAAATTAGATTGGGAGCAGCTGTTTGATAGGTAAAATTGACAAGTGAAAGTATTTTAAAGAACATATGGTTAGAGTTGAGAACCAACATGCTCCTTTGAGAATGAAAGATAAGGATGGTAAGATTTTGGAATTTAGAATGACAAGAGATATTGTAAATTTAATTAAAAAGAGATAGGGAGCAAATGCAAGTTTTTTTAAGCAGGAGTCTTACAAGGTACTTGAGCATGGCCATTCGATGGGTGCGCTCGCACCCCCCTTTTTATCCCACAGCAAGAAAAAATCTCGAGGGAAAAAAAAATTGGAGCGCAATCAGCGTTTACCCAAAATTCTGGTTCCTGCCCGCTGGATAATTTGGGGAAAAAAAAATCGCGATCACCCTGCGCAGTTGGGGGAAGCCGGTGACGTAGTAGCGATGCAAAATGATGCCGTCTTTCCACTGGTGCGCAGTGGGCCTGGGCGGGATCAGATCGCATTGTGCAATCCACACAATCAGTGATCACCTCGATGCCTCTTGCCTACTCTGGGTAAGTAGTGGAATATTGCGTTGCGGGAGGGGGAGTCTGGTTTTTATCCTGGGTGGCAAACTACCCGCAAGGGGTCTAACAGGAGACCATTCTCCCGTCGCCGTGACTGGCAGCGGCCATAACCTCGACACCAGACGCTGCTCCGACCTGGCCTTCGTCTCCCACCGCCGGGCCCATGACACCACCCCTCACCCCCCAGCCCCTGCTAGGCCCACGCCATCTTCCACCCAGGCCAACCCCCACTCCCGCCGGGCCCACACCTTTCTTCCCCCCGCCGAGGACCCTCGCCTCTCCCCCCCGCCGCGGAACCTCGCCTCGCCCCCCCGCCATGGACCCTCGCCTCTATCCTCACCTCTCCCCCCCCCGCCGCGGACCCTCGCCTCACCCCCCGCCATGGACCCTCGCCTCTACACCCCCGCCGCGGACCCTAGCCTCTCCCCCCGTGGACCCTCGCATCTCCCCCCACCCTCCCCATGGGCCCTCGCCTCTCCCCCCCACCGCGGATCCTTGCCTCTCCCCCGCCACGCACCCTCGCTTCTCCCCGCAAATGTGAGGGGGGCAGGGAGGGGAGGGGTGAGAGGGGAAGGAGGGGCAGGAGAGAGAGATGGGGGAGGGAGATAGAGGCGGAGGGGAGAGGGAAAGGGGGATTATCTTTAGTGAGATTGCAAAATTAAGGTAGGTTTTAGAGCTATTATATTTTCTCCTCCATATGAATAATATTAAACAATATCAAATAATATCAAACAATTGGAACTGCTTTCTTTTCCTTATCAATACTGAAAAATATGAATTCCATGGTTTGTGACATAAATATACATTTTAATGGGATAATTATATACATATGTAACATTTCCATTTCGAGATCAGGGGGCCGGTGGGGGCAAATATGCATCAAGCCGATAGCCTAATCGCTAAAGAGTTAAAAGATAGCCTAATCGAAAAAGAGCTGAGAAGAGGAATCGGCTGCCAAGGAAAGGTACTCTGAGAAGTTGAGGAGCAAGTTCTCAGCTAGTGACTCTTCTTCAGTTTGGAAGGGCATGCAATAAATTACCAGTTATACAAGGAAAGCTCCCCTGCACTTTGGACAATTGTCAGCTGACCAACAACCTGAATGAGTTTTACTGCAGATTTGAAAATCAGAAACGTAACCCTGGTACCCCCTCCCCAACAAACACAGCCAGACCCAAGTCTGCAAAGAATGAACCCTGCACCCTCTCCTTCCCATTCACCACTTCACACCTACTTAAGGCAAGACTCCAGTATGAAAAGACTGGACCCTTTCCCACCCCAACCACCACTTCACACCCACTCACAGCCTGACCTCAGTCTGCAAAGACTGGGCCCTTCTACACCTACCCCACTCCAATCACCACCTCACACCCAATTACCCAGTCCCTCCTTACCGAACAACATCACTTCATCAACAATAAAATTGTTGGAGGTGGAGAGTCTTTTCAGAAGGCAGAAAAGCCAGTAATCTCAAAAACATTTTTAACCAGTCCCTGCAAACATGCACTGTCCCTGCCTGCTTCATAGTCTCCACTATTGCCCCTGTACCCAAAAAGGCAAGGATTACTTGTCTTAATTACTGCAGGCCTGTCACACTGACCTCTGTAGTCACGAAGACCCTTGAAAGGCTTGTGCTGGCCAAGCTGAAAAATATCACAATCCCTGCTGGACCCCTGCAGTTTGCATATCAACCCAATAGATCTGTGGATGACACAGTCAAGCTGGGCCTGCACTTCATCCTCCAGCAACTAGACCACCAGGGGACCTATGAAGGATTTTACTTCGGAGTCACGCAAGTGACTACGTGAAGAAGCCCCGCCTCATGCATGCGCGTCATTACGTCGACGCATGTCACTTGGAAGGAGCTGGAGAGCGCAGCTCCACCAGAGGTGAGTAGAAACCTTGGAGGTAAGTTTTTTAAAACACTTTACAGCGAGTATTTCAGCTCTGTAACGCTGGCTTGCGAGTCAGGAGGAGCTTGTGGCAATGGAGAGCAGTGCAAAAAAGTCAGTTCGGAGCAGGCGGGAGTTGCGCATCGATGCGGTCCCGTCGCAGCGATCGGGAGTACAAATAAGTGCGGTGCCGGTTCCGATACCGGTGCCCGTTATTCCCGTGATTAACGAGCCTTCAGCTGCTCCAGTGTCACAGGGCACTGAGGCCACAACTTTAGGAAAGAAACATAAAAGAAAGTCAGTCAGGCCTGTTTTGTCTGACGGGTCTGATGAAGAGGACTCTCCTCCAGACCGGAAAAGAATATGGGGTAGGATGTAACGAATGGAGAAAATGCTCCAAACTTTACTCAGTCAAGGGTCCAAAGACCCAAGGGATTCTAAGGCAGCCTCTAAAAGAGTTCCATACACTGAGTACGGTGCCTATGAAGAATGGAAATCTCATTCACCAGTGCCTTGCATAGGTCTGGATGAAGTCTCCCTAGAGCAACTCGGATGTACCAGGGCAGGAGGAGACTGACCCTGAAGCTGGTGTCCCTACTTATGTGTATACAGAGCACAAGAGCCACGTTCCGGGTGTTCCCGATGTAACAAGTTTTGCTATACCAGAAGGGACTGGTGAGGCCATGGATGAGAACCTGGCTGCCAACATTAATTATTTGGTTTCTCACCAGCTCCAAGACACTGTTATGACTGAAACAGCTGAATTATATAAAACACCTGTCAATTGTGCCTCGCTCAGGGTGCCAACAGTAAACTCTGCAATTTGGGCACCCATGAGTGCAATGATGCGAGGGCAGGAAATGCGTTTCCAGCGTGTCCTCAAGCTGGTATCAGCAGGCATCACTGCATTTGGGAAATAAATACAAGGGTCAACAATGTCCAAAACTCAAAAGGACATGCTTGTGTTGTTTTGCAATGCCTATTTTGAAATTAATTGCATGAGGAAAATCGCCATTCGGCCAACATTGCACCCTAAGTTTGCAGGACTATGTAGGGCAAGCAATATACAGTCACCAGATTATTTATTTGGTGAAAATCTGCCAAAACAAATCAAATATATCGATGAAGAATCGAAAACGATTGGACATAAAACCTTTTATCCCCGCTCCGAGAAAACAAGCAGGTTGGATACAAAGGTGGTTTGATTCTGGGGCAGGTACCAGCAGAGGCAGGGCGATGGGTAGAAAATACTATTACCCAGTGCAGCCCAACATCAACCGTTATATTGGGAGAAGAAGACCTTCTAGGTTGTTTACTGAGGTACAGAAACTTCATTCCATCACAGATAAAACTTCTGGGGTACAACCTCCGATTGGGGGTAGATTATAATTGTTTTATGATGAATGGTGCTGCATAACATATGATCGGTTTATACTAGATACTGTGTCAGGTTCTACGATAGAATTTATGCCAGGAGGCGATCCACCTGTGCAGCATAGGCCTAATAGAGTGTTGGTGTTTGCTGCAACAGAAACTCATCAGGTAGACGAAGAAATTAAAAATGTATTCCAGAAAGGGGTAATTGAAGGAACGGTGAATCATCCTCGACAATTTGTGTCCAATGTATTCCCCAGACCGAAGAAAGATGGGGTTGTAGAGTCATTCTGGACCTCACAAATTTAACTTCTTATGTTCAGAAGAGGCATTTTAAAATGGACACCTTCAACACTGCAAAGCAGTTGTTGTCACAAGGCTGTTATATAGCTACTATAGATCTAAAAGATGCTTATTATTCAGTACCATTCATCATCATTATCACAGGTGCTTGAAATTCAATTGGATGGGTTCAGCATTACCTAATGGGTTAACTTCAGCTCCTAGGCTGTTCACAAAATTATTGAAACCAGCACTGGCGTTACTGAGGGCTCAAAATCACATTGTAATGGCTAATCTAGATGATATTTTAATTATAAATGCCACTCAGGAGACAGCTGAAGAATCGGTTTCAGCAACCACAAGCCTATTTGAAAGGCTAGGGTTTCTGGTCCATCCAACAAAATCTAAGTTAAAGCCATTCCAAACAATTGATTATTTGGGGTTTGTCATTAATTCAGTTGATATGTCAGTACCTTTGCCAACATCTAAGGTTGTGGATATTACAAATGCATGTACTTGACTCGCTGAAAAACCTTATCCCTCCATCCGAGAGGTAGCCAGGGTTATTGGTAAATTGGTAGCAGCGTTTCCTGCTGTAGAATTTGGACCTCTGCACTATCAAAGTCTGCAACGAGCCAGAGAACAAGCACTAAAAAAGCGTGCAGGTCATTTTGATATGTCCATGCAGTTACCAACTACAGCCTTAGCTGAATTGCAATGGTGGATTATCAATGTTGCACAAGCTACTAAAAATATTTTGGTTCAGCAACCTTCAGTGGTTTTACAGACTGATGGGAGCTACGGACAGAGAATCTAGCTGTGGTGGTAGATGGAGTGTCCAAGAGGATTTAATTCTCCACAGGCATGGTATAAATTATTTGGAGTTATTGGGGGCATTTTATGGATTAAAAGCTTATTGTTCCACAATTAATAATTTACACGTTCAACTCCAGGTTGATAATACCACAGCTGTGGCATATATCAATCACATGGGAGGAGTAAGGTCAGTATCATGTGATAATCTGGCCAACCTCATGTGTCACTGGTGTATCTCCAGAAATATCTGGCTCTCAGCTTTCTACCTACCAGGGAAAGACAATGTGGTGGCAGACAACAGGTCACGAAATGACAATACAGAATGGATGTTAAATCCAGATATTTTTAAAAAGATTGTCAGCCGCTATGGGTTACCAGATATTGATCTGTTCGCATCCAGATTAAATCACCAGTTGCCTAAATATGTTTCATGGGAGCCAGATTCAGGAGCAGTAGTGGTGGATGCATTCTCGCTACATAGGGACGTACATTCTTCTATGCTTGTCCCCCATTCTGCCTGATTACGCAATGTCTAACCAAAATAGAGCAAGACTCCACCACAGGCGTTTTGGTGGTTCCAGACTGGCCTACACAGCCATGGATGCTGAGAATGACGACTCAGCCATTCATGACAATCCCAAACTGCAGTAATTTGTTGGTGCATCCAGTAACAGGAGAAAGTAATCCATTACATGACCGTATTAATTTGTTAATCTGCAGGTTCTAACAAGACCATTACAAGGGCTTGGACTGTTGGATAGGACCATGGATGTCACAACTGCAGCTTGGAGAGATAGCACTAAGAAACAATATATGTCTCATATAAAGAAATAGGAAATGTTTTGTGTACAGTCAGATATATCTTATCATACTGCGAGCATACCGGATGTATTGGAGTTCCTTGCTATGTTGAGTAATAGTGCTCGGAGTGCTTTGTCCTCTTACTTAGGACATTTTCAGAACGACAATCTATTGGGTCTCATCCGTGAGTATCCCGATTTATGCGAGGAATTTTTAATAAAAATCCTCCCAAGCCTGGATATACAGAAATCTGGGATGTCAGTATAGTTCTCACACTGCTTCGGCCATGGGCTCCAATTACGTCACTATCTTTTCAGAAGTTAACACTTAAAGTGGTTATGCTTATGGCGTTAGTATCAGCACAACGAGTACAAACATTGCAAATGTTACGGTTAGATTGTATGCATTTGTCTGTAGATGAAATTACTTTTTATGTCTATGATCTAATCAAGCAAAGCATGCCAGGATTGGCTGGAACCGAGGTAATTTTTAAAGCATACCCTGTGGACCAAGAGTTATGTGTGGTTAAGAATCTGAGTTAATATATTGAAGTAACTAAGAGTCTCAGAGGTTCTGAGAAAGGGATGCTCATTACCCACAAAAAACCATGTAAGAAAGTGACAGCACAAACAATTTCTAGATGGTTAAAACAGGTTCTGGATTATGCTGGAGTGGACACTCATGTGTTTAAATCTCACTCCACCAGGGCGGCATCAACATCTGCGGTGAAGGCGCAGGACGTGCCACTCGACCAAATCCTCGAGGCCGCAGGATGGTCTAAAGAAGCAACTTTTTCTAAGTTTTATGATAAACCTGTTGTTACAGTGCCAGAGTTTGGGCATGCTGTGTTGGGTTGTTTAATTTATGGTTGCTTTGTTTTATATCATTTCTTTGTAATTTCCCCCTGGGATAGAGGAGTTATTACTTACTTTTGTTATCGTTGTTATTATTATTAAAATAGTTGAATAATTGAAACAATGTTCAACATATTATATATTTACTACTGTGTCAACTGAAGCAGTGTGTCATATGGAGTGCATCTACGGCATGAAATCACAGAGCTTTGAAATCTTCACGTAGTCACTCACGTGACTCCGAAGTAAAATAGTAAGATTAAACGAGAACTTACCAGTTTGAAGTTTGATCCTTATTTTATGAGGAGTTACGATGAGGGATAACGTGCCCTCCGCTCCTGGCCCTCATAATCGAAAGGATCATTTGGTAGTTCTAATCTTCTCAAAGCCTTAATATGTTACTTCAGTTATTGGCTTCTGTGTTTTCACGCCGCTGCTTTGAAGTATGACGCACATGCGCCAGACAGGGCTTCTTCACGTAATCCCTCATCATAACTCCTCATAAAATAAGGATCAAACTTCGAACTGCTAAGTTCTCATTTAATCTTACTGTTTTGTTTGTTGATATTAGCTCTGCATTCAACACCATTGTGCCAGAGATACTACGCTCCAAACTTTCCGAGTTGACTGTGCCTGAACCCCTCTGTCGGTGGATCATCAGCTTCCTAACAGACAGGAATCAGCATGAGAGGCTGAGAAAGCATACCTCGGACCCGCAAACACTCAGCATAGGAGCACCGCAAGGCTGCGTACTCTCCCCTCTCCTCTACTCTCTCTACACCAATGACTGCAACTCCACAGACATCTTTGTCATGCTTCTCAAGTTTTCGGATGACACAACCCTGATTGGACTGATCCATGATGGGTAGGAATCTGCCTACAGACAGGAAGTGTCACAGCTGGCGTCCTGGTGCCATCACAACAACCTGGAGCACAATACTCTTAAGACAGTGGAATTGATTGTAGACTTTAGGAGAGCTCCCCCTCTCCTCACCCCACTCACCATCAACAACACCACAGTCACATCTGTAGAGTCTTTTAAGTTCCTGGGAACCATCATCTCCAGTGACCTTAAGTGGGGGGCTACCATTGACTCCGCGGTCAAAAAGGCAGAACAGAGGATGTACTTCCTATGGCAGCTGAGGAATCACAATCTGTCACAGCGGGTCAGGCAGCAGCTCTGGGGAACATGGATAGTCATAGAGTGACACAGCGTGGAAACAGGCCCTTTGGCCCAACTTGCCCATACCGGCTAACAATGTCCCAGCTACACTAGTTCCTCTTGTCTGCATTTGGACCATATCCCTCCAAACCTGTCCTATCCATGTACCTGCCTAACTGTTTCTTAAACAATGCGATAGTCCCAACCTCAACTACCTCCTCTGGCAGCTCGTTCCATACACCCACCACGCTTTGTATGAAAAAGTTACCCCTCGGGTTCCTATTAAATCTTTTCCCCTTCACCTTGAACCTATGTTCTCTGGTCTTCAATTCCTGACCCTACTATGGGCAAAAGACTATGCATTTACCTGATCTATTCCTATAATGATTTTGTACACCTCTATAAGATTTCCCCTCGTCCTCCTGCGCTCCATGGAATAGAGTCCAAACCTACACAACCTCTCCCTATAGCTCACACCCTCCAGTCCTGGCAACATCCTCATAAATCTTCTCTGTACTCTTTCCAGTTTGACATCTTTCCTATAACATTGGTGCCCAGAACTGAACACAATATTCTAAATGCGCTCTCACGAAAGTCTTATACAACTTTAACATGACCTCCCAACATCTATACTCAATACTCTGACTGATGAAGGCCAAAGTGTCAAAATACTTTTTGACCACCTGATGTACCTGCGACTTGTCATTCAAGGAACCACGCAAACATCAACCATTCCTCTACCCGCCTGGCTAATTGATCCAGATCCTGCTGCAATTTTTCACAACAATCTTCACTATCTGCAAAACCACTCACTTCTGCATCATCAGCAAACTTGCTAATCTTGCAAGTTCAATGCATCCGTGGATAACAAGGGAAATCAGGGATAGTATCAAAGCAAAAGATGAAGCACACAAATTAGCCAGAAAAAGCAGCCTACCAGAGGACTGGGAGAAATTCAGAGTCCAGCAGAGGAGGACAAAGGGCTGAATTAGAAAAGGGAAAATAGATTATGAAAGGAAACTGGCAGGGAACATAAAAACTGACTGCAAAAGTTTTTATAGCCATGTGGAGAGAAAAAGATTAGTTAAAACAAATGTAGGTCCCTTGCAGTCAGAAACGAGTGAATTAATCATGGGGAACAAGGACATGGCTGACCAATTGTATAACTACTTTGGTTCTGTCTTCACTAAGGAAGACATAAATAATCTGCCGGAAATAGCAGGGGACCGGGGGTCAAATGAGATGGAGGAAATGAGTGAAATCCAGGATAGCCGAGAAGTGGTGTCAGGTAAATTGAATGCAGTAAAGGCCGATAAATCCCCAGGGCCAGATAGGCTGCATCCCAGAGTACTTAAGGAAGTAGCCCCAGAAATAGTGGATGCATTTGTGATAATTTTTCAAAACTCTTTAGATTCTGGAGTAGTTCCTGAGGATTGGAGGGTAACTAATGAAACCCCACTTTTTTTAAAAGGGAGGGTGAGAGAAAACGGGGAATTACAGACCAGTTAGTCTAACATCGGTAGTGGGGAAAATGCTAGAGTCAGTTATTAAAGATGGGATAGCAGCACATTTGGAAAGTGGTGAAATCATCGGACAAAGTCAGCATGGATTTATGAAAGGTATATCATGTCTGACGAATCTTATAGAATTTTTTGAGGATGTAACTAGTAGAGTGGATAAGGGAGAAACAGTGGATGTGTTATATCTGGACTTTCAGAAGGCTTTTGACAAGGTCCCACATAAGAGATTAGTATGCAAACTTAAAGCACACGGTATTGGGGTTCAGTATTGATGTGGATAGAGAACTGGCTGGCAAACAGGAAGCAAAGAATAGGAGTAAACGGGTCATTTTCAGAATGGCAGGCAGTGACTAGTGGGTTACCACAAGGCTCAGTGCTGGGACCCCTGCTATTTACAATATATATTAATGATCTGGATGAGGGAATTGAATGCAACATCTCCAAGTTTGCGGATGACACGAAGCTGGGGGGGCAGTGTTAGCTGTGAGGAGGAAGCTAGGAGGCTGCAAGGTGACTGGGCAAATAGGTTGAGTGAGTAGGCAAATGCATGGAAGATGCAGTATAATGTGGATAAATGTGAGGTTATCCACTTTGGTGGCAAAAACAGGAAAGTAGACTATTATCTGAATGGTGGCCGATTAGGAAAAGGGGAGATGCAACGAGACCTGGGTGTCATGTTACACCAGTCATTGAAAGTTGGCATGCAGGTGCAGCAGACATTGAAGAAAGTGAATGGTATGTTAGCATTTGTAGCAAAAGGATTTGAGTATAAGAGCAGGGAGGTTCTACTGCAGTTGTACAGGGTCTTGGTGAGGTCACACCTGGAGTATTGCATACAGTTTTGCTCTCCTAATCTGAGGAAAGACATTCTTGCCATAGAGGGAGTACAGAGAAGTTTCACCAGACTGATTCCTGGAATGGCAGGACTTTCACATGAAGAAAGACTGGATAGACTTGACTTGTACTCGCTAGAATTTAGAAGATTGAGGGGGGATCTTATAGAGACTTACAAAATTCTTAAGGGGTTGGACAGGCTAGATACAGGAAGATTGTTCCCGATGATTGGGGAAGTCCAGAACACAGGGTCACAGTTTAAGGATAAGGGGGAAGTCTTTTAGGACCGAGATAAGAAAATTATTTTTCACACAGAGAGTGGTGAATCTGTGGAATTCTCTGCCACAGAAGGTAGTTGAGGCCAGTTCATTGGCTATATTTAAGAGGGAGTTAGATGTGGCCCTTGTGGCTAAAGGGATCAGGGGGTATGGAGAGAAGGCAGGTACAGGATACTGAGTTGGATGATCAGCCATGATCATATTGAATGGCGGTGCAGGCTCAAAGGGCTGAATGGCCTACTCCTGCACCTATTTTCTATGTCTATGTTTTTATATTTGCCCTGTTCTGTGATGTTTCACAGAGTGCTGGAGTAACTCAGCGGGTCAGGCTGAGTATAGAAGTTGGGAGGTCATGTTGCAGTTGCAACATGGTGAGGCCGCATTCAGAGTATTGTGTTCAATTCTGGGCCCCATGTTATAGGAAAGATGTCATCAAACTGGAAAGGGTACAGTGAAGATTTGGAAGGATGTTGCCAGGACTAGAGGGCCAGAGCTATAGGGAGAGGTTGAGTAGGCTGTGACTCTATTTCATGGAGCACAGTAGGATGAGGGATGATCTAATAGAGGTGTATAAAATCATGATTTGAATAGGTTAGGTGGAGTCTTTTGCCCAGAGTAGGTGAATCGAGGAGCAGAGGACATAAGTTTAAGATGAAGGGGAAAATATTTAATAAGAACCTGAGGGGTATATTTTTCACACAAAGGGTGGTAGGTGTATGGAAAAAGCTGACAGAGGAGGTAATTGAGACAGGGACTATCGCAACATTTAAGAAACAGTTAGACAGGTACATGGATAGGACAGGTTTGGAGGGATATGGATCAAATGTGGGCAGGTGGGACGTGTAGATGGGACATGCTGGGCCGAAGGGGCTGTTTCCACATTGTATCACTCTATGACTCTATCTATCTTTCCCTCTCAAACCATTCTCCTGCCTTCTCCCCATTACCCCTGACACCCGTATCAATCAAGAATCTATCAATGTCCTCCTGAAAAATGTCCACTGACTTGGCCTTCACAGCTGTCTGTGGCAATGAATTCCACAGTTCACCACCCTCTGACTTAAGAAATTCCTGCCAATCTCCTTCCTAAAGGAATGTCTGTTGATTCTGAGGCTGTGGCCACTGGTCCTAGACTCTCCCACCAGTGGAAACATCCTCTCCACATCCACTCCATCCAGGCTTTTACCAGGCTGGGACAGACTGCAACAGCTTCACACCATGTCCCAAATTTGTGTCCTGTCCTGCATCACCCAAGGCAGCAGAGACATTATAGGAGAGGGCAAGCACCGTCACAAAGTAGCTCGTGATGGTTTGGGTAACATTCAGGAAAGTCTATGCATGTCACATCATGAATATTACTGAAGAAGGGTCTTGACCCGAAATATCATCTATTCCTTTTCTCCAGAGATGCTGCCTAACCCACTGAGTTACTCCAGCACTCTGTGACATGTTACCTATTCATGTTCTCCAGAGATGCAGGACCCACTGAGTTACTCCATCACTCTGTGAAACATCACCTATCCATTTTCTCCACAAATGCTGCCTGACACACTAAGTTACTCCAGCACTTTGTGTCTATTTTCCCTTCACCCATCTGTCCAAGCCCACCTTCCCCCCTCCTTTCCTATGTTCCTTTCCATCGATAAACCTCTCTCTGCCTTTACATTTCACTCCTCTTTCAAATCTGCTCTAATTATCTACATGCATTTTTCTTCTTAACTTGTTAGTCATAGAGTGATGCAGTGTGGAAACAGGCCCTTCAGCCCAACTTGCCCACACCAACCAACATGTCCCATCTACACTAGTCCCACTCACACGCGTTTGGCCCATATCCATCTAAACCTGTCATCTGTGTATGTGTCCAAATGTCTCTTAAACATTAGGATAGTCCCAGCCTTAACTACCTCCTCTGGCAGCTCGTTCCATACACCCACCACCTTTTGTGTGAAAAAGCTACTTCTCAGATTCCTGTTAATTTCTGAAATATTGCTCATAGATTTGGTGAAAAATTGCTCCAAAATAAGGCTCAGAATGCATTAGAGAGCATCTAGAACCCCTGAGCTTCAAGGGCCTTAAGCGGGTCCTGGACCCTGGCATAGAGGGACTTCATGCTTCGCGCTCATGATGTGCGCAGTGCATACATTATTTAACATTAAAATTTTTGTAATCCTGTCATGCCCCCTTTTTGTAAAGCTTCGTACAGACCTGTTGAGGAATATAAAAGAATTAGGAAATAAGTTAAACAATGAATTAGGAGGGCTAAAATGTCTTTGGAAGTCGGAATGAGGAAAGTCCCAAGACATTTACACATACTGTATATTAAGAGCAAGAAGGCAACTAGGGAAAGGATAGGTCCACTCAAGGACATAGGAGGGAATTTATGCATGGAGCTGGAGGAAGTGGGAAAGTTCTTAATGTGTATTCATATTATTATTCACCAAGGAGAAGAACGTGGATGATGGTGAAATCAGGAATGAGTATTTTGGTATTCTGAGGCATTAAAAAAAATATTTAGCTGGTAAAGGCTCCAGGTCCTAATGAATCCATTCCAGGATACTGAGGGAGGTAAGGAATGAGATGGCTAGTATCTTGACAGAGAATTTTGCACCTTTTTACTCACAGGTGTCACTAAAGTGTGGAGAATTGCCAATTATGCTTTTTGTTTAAGAAGGAAGCTGGGATAATTCAGGAAATTACAGGAACTTGAACCTTGCATCCGCGATAGGGTAATGATTGATTAGGGACAGATTTGTAGGGGCAGACTTCGCACACATTTTGAAAAGCATGAGCTTATCAGGTATAAATGGCATGGATTGTGCAGAGGAGATCCGGTCCAATGAATTTGAGCAGATGACGAATATAAATGATAACGGTTCAGCAAAGGATATTTCCTATATAGACTTGAGTAAAGTATTTGAAAAGATCCCTCATGGAGGCTGGTCCAGAAGATCTATGGTGAATTGATAAGTTGGATACTGAATTGGTTTTGTCTTAGAAAATATAGGGTAACGGTGGAGAGGAGTTTTTGCCTAGAAGTCTGTGATATGCACAGTTTGTACAAGAATCAATGCTGGAACGTCTGTTGTTTGTAAAGGTAATACAATGATTTTGATGAATATGTAGGTGGTCTAATTAGTAGGTTTCCTGATGAGATGAAAATTGTTAAGTTGTGGATAGTGAGAAAGAATGCCAAAGGATTCAGCAACATGTATATGTTCTCCACCGGTAAGACATTCAGTGGAGAAATGCCAAATGGAGTTCAAGCCTGAAAGCGTGAGGTGAGACATTTTATGAGGTCAAATGCTAAAATAAAATAAAATAAATACACCTCTCTCAGATTCCTGCTCAATCTCTCCCAATAGCTCAGGGCTTCAAGTCCTGGAAACATCCTTGTATATCTCTGCATTCAAGGAGGTAGTCACACTCCTTAGATTAACAATCTCTAAATTGGAGAGTGGACAGGGTCAGCATGGTGCTACCACTGAATGGGCACAGATGGGTTAGTTCCAGGGAAGTTTAAGCCCTTACTCCTATCGAGGAGTATAACATTCTTGCTCCCTCGGTGGATGAGGATGGGACTGTAATATGACAGTTGTACTGTCCGTGGTACTATGGTACAGGGAGCCATGTAAATGGGGGAACTAAGTTGAGGCTTCATAGTCACAGGAAATAGCATTGGAAGACAGAGTCCCAAGGCTGTATTGCCTGCCTGACGATAATGTTAAAGATATCTCTTTTGGGCTGATGATGAACTTATAGTCAAAGTTGGTGGATTCTGCTGCTGTGACCCACATCATAGTTAATAGCATAGATGGGACTAGGAAGGAGGTTCTGATGAGGAATTATGAGGGATTGTCAGAAACAGAACCACAAGTGTGATAATCTTTGGACTTTTACCTGTTCCAAGTGCAAATTGGCAAAAGATAAATACAACGCACATGGCTCAAAATGTGCTCTGGTGAAATGTGTTCCAACTCAGGGGATACGACATCTATGTTGTGGAAGAAGATAATTGTCCTGTTGCGATGAGCTTCACCTGAATCATGATGGAACTGGTATCCTGACAAATCTCATAAATAGGATCATAGACAGGGTTTTAAGTTGGAAGGGAGAGGGCTCCAAGAAAGTGATGTTTAATAAATCAGAAACAAATGACTAAGCAGAGGCACAGGATAATGAGGGTGGCATAGGCAGGCAAGGTGCAAAAGGCTGGGGCACAACATGTAAATAACAAAATATGCAGCATAGAGCAAAAGCTCTTAGTAAAAGTGGGAAAAAAACAAAGCTGAATGGTATTTATTTCAATGCACATAGCATTTGCAAAAAAATGAAGGATTGACAGCACAGAGAGCACGAGGTGAGCGTGATCTAATAGCGATTGTGGAGATGTGGTTACAGGGTGATCAGGACCAGATGTGATATTACAAAAGAACAGGCCAGAAGGGAAAGGAGACAAGATAGGTGTGTTAATCAATGAAGGTATCAGAGAGATGATGTGTTGTGATATAGAGTCAGTGGATAGTAATGTAGTATCAGTCTGAGTTGAAACCATGAATAGTAAGGGAAAAAAGACACAGATAAAATAGTATATAAGTCCCCCAAAAAG
This sequence comes from Okamejei kenojei, assembly GCA_035221665.1. Lineage (NCBI taxonomy): Eukaryota > Metazoa > Chordata > Chondrichthyes > Rajiformes > Rajidae > Okamejei > Okamejei kenojei. The sequence goes on from CM069132.1 coordinate 41,381,837, forward strand.
CGGACTTGATAGAGGGAAGATAAATGGAGAAATATCTGGAGCATGTTTGCAGGGAACTGTCATTAAGGGACATTTTAATCTGTATGTTGATTGGACAAAATTTGCAAGGGTATCATAACAGAATTTGTGGAATGCATCGAATAACAGTATGTTATGGAATGCACCCGGAACAGGCTACCTTAAATTTGGTCATGAGTGAAGAGAAAGAATTAATAAGAAATGTTGTAGTTAACGATCCCCTAGGACGTATTGATCACAATATGATAGAATTCAAGATAGATTTGAAGGCAATCATCACAGGACCAAAACCATTGTCATCATCTTAAGTAAAGGCAATTATATTGTCTGAGGTGGAATGGGAAAATAAGCTAACAGGTTAGCAAATGAATATCCAAACACACGGTTCAAGACACTCAGCAGGAATTTATTCCAATTAAAATGAGAGATTCTATGACAAAGAGCCACAATCTGTAGGTAACATACGAGATCAAGGATAATATAAAGCTGTAAAGTAGGGCATACAAAGTAGCAAGTGTGGGTCAAAGCCGAGGGGTTTGGGATGTTTTTAGGACACAATAATGAAAGACTAAAAGGCACATAAGGGAGAAAATTGCTCTTGAGAGAAAACGTGAATGTAATATTAAGCAAACAGCAATAGTTTCTACAGATATATAAATAGAAAGAAGGTGACAAAGGTAGGCATGGGACCTCAAGGGAAGAGGCTGGTGAATTAATAACAAGAAACAAAGAAATAGCAAATGTTAAATTAGTATTTTGAATCAGTCTTCACTGTGGTGAGCACAGCAAATGTCAGGATGGTGTGGCTAATTTCAGACAATGGGGAGGAATTTGTAAAAATTTCAATCACAAGGGTTAAAGTATTGGAGAAGCTCGTGGGAATTAAGGTGGACAAATCACCAGGACATGATGGCCTGCACCAAGGGTTTTAAAGGAATTGGCCGAAAGATAGTGGACCCATTGGTTGAACATTTTCAAAATTTGTTAAATTCCTGACTTCCCAATTCAAAAAGGGAGGAAGATTGAAATGTAGGGAGCTATATGCCACTGGGTTTAATATTAATTGATAATCAAAGATCAAATAACAAATCATTTAAGGAAACTGATTATAATCTAACCGAATCAACATGATAAAAGGTACATAATTTTTGTCAAATTTGCTATAATTCTTTGGGGATATGACTGGGAGGGATGATAGAGGGGTAGATGTAGTGCAATTAGATTTCTAAAAGGAATTTGAAAAGGTGCTATGTAAAGGCTGATACATAAATTAAGAACCTGAGGTACTGGAAAAAGTGTGTTAATGATTGAAAACTTCAAAGAAAGCTAAGCACCAAAGAGAAGTAACTGGTGGAGCACCCCAGGTATTGGTCATTGGTCCTCAATAATTTATCATTTACATTAATGCACTGGAGGAGGGAATGTAAGGTTTTCAAGTTTGCCAATGATACTAAAATAGGTGGAAAAGCATGTTGTAATGAGAGCATTGTGATTTGGGGATTGTTCTGTATTGTTCTATATTCTATAGCATGATAGAAACTGCTGTTTACCTGACATTTCTACATCTGTAACATGACATCCCAACTCTTATACACATTCCCACGGCTAATGAAGACAAGCATGCCAGACGTCTTCTTCAAAAACCTGTGAACTATGAACGTACCCCATGGTGTGTCTGTTCAACAATACTCTCTAGGGACTTGTTGTTCGATGCTTATGCCCTGGCCTGTTTTAATTTCGCAAAATGCATCCCTTTCTATTTCTTTGAGTTAAATTTAATCTGCAATTCCTTTCTTCACTTGCCCAGCTGATCAATATCCTTTGTAACCTTAGTCAGCCTTCTTCATTGTGCATTAGGCCACCAATTTGATATCATCTGCAAACTGATTTGTTGTGGTACTTAGCGTATACGTGTAAATGTATCATGGCATCTATATTTCCATCCAAATCATTAATATATATATAACAAACCAGAGAGGGTCCAGAACCGATTGCTATGGCACAGCATTGATCATAGACCTCCAATCTGAAAACTAACCTTCTACTTCCACCATGGCAATTTTACATCCTATTGGCTAGCTCACCCTAAGTCCAATGTGCTCTAACCTTCTAGTTCAGCCTCCAATTTGGGACCTTGTCAATTCAAGTCAATTTAGCCAAGTTCCACCTACTTGCCCTCATTAGCCTTTGGGGGTTGGAGTTTAAGAATAAGGAGATTCTGTTACAGCTGTACAGAGTGTTGGCAAGGCTACACTTCTTTAATCAGAGGCTGGTGAATCTGTGGAATTAATGGACATGGATGGCTGTGGAGGCAAAGCCATTGGGTATTTTTAAAGCAAAGATTGACATATTCTTGATTACTAAGGGTGTCAAAGGTTATGGGGATAAAGTGGGCCAATGGGGTTGAGAAGGGAAGATAGATTATGATTGAATGGCAGAGTGCACTCGATGGGCCAAGTGGCCAAATGTTGCTCCTTTGATTTATGAACTGATGAACTTATGAATACCATGCACATTTAGATCCCCTTATCCAAAAGGATATAATGGAATTGGAAGCATTCCAATGGAAATGACTGGGCTACTTTCTGGGATAAGATGTTTTTTTGTTCCTGCAAAATGTTCATATTATGCAAATACGAAATGTAGCTGTAAACCCCATTCCCATGAGCCAGAAGATATCTGCAGCCCCGCAACAGCTTGCAAATCAGTACCGCTGGTCTCCCAAAAACGCATTTTTCCCTTCTTCCTAAAGGGGCTGTCTCACTTGGGCGAATTAACCTGTGAGTTTAGAAGAGTGTTTTCGACCTTTAAACTCGCAGCATGGTCGACACATGGTCCTAGGAGGTCTTATGAGATCACTGAAACTCTCCTTCATGCTCGAGGGAAGTTCCCAAATACTCGTGGCCTCAGCTAGGTCGTGGAAACATTTTCAGCATGTTGAAAAATTTTCCACGAGTAAAATTTGGTCGGCATGGTTCTTTTTGACTCGTAGTGCAGTGGAGTGGGGTCGCTATTTAGTTATAGGCAGTCGAGGGCAGCCATGTGTGTGTGTGTGCGGTCGGTCGATCCAGCTAGAGGCTTCCCAGGCGAGTGACCTCGAGCTTGAAGGTCAAAGACGCTTTTCCTAATTCGCGGATTAGGCCGCCCAAGTGGGACAGCCCCTTAAGGGTCTGAGGAGAGAGAATACTAGCAGCTATAGAGTGAATATCAAAGCCTAGAAATTTAGCCAGCAAGCAAAGCAAATACCTGGAGGCTGCGAAAAGTTCTGTAGGAATGCTGAATGCGAGCAGTCATTAAGTAAATCACGGGAAATATTGGATGGATGCTGTGGGAGGTAGAAGGGGTCTAGTTCAGTGGAATTCTCTGAGGCAGAGAATTCCACAAATTCAGAACTCTCTGTGTGAAAAAATGTTCCTCATCTCAGTTCTAAATGGCCTATCCCTTATTCTTAAACTATGGCCCCTGGTTCTGGACTCCCCCATCATCGGGAACATGTTTCCTGCATGTAGCATGTCCAATCCCTTAATAATTTTATATGCTTCTATGACCCCTCTCAACCTGCTAAATTCCAGTGAATACAAGCCCAGTCGCTCCATTCTTTCATTTTATGACAGTTTCACCATCCCGGGAATTAACCTCGTGAACCTACACTGCACTCCTTCAATAGCAAGAATGTCCTTCCTCAAATTAGGAGAACTAATGTATATGAAACATGTTGGTCGGTGTGGGCAAGTTGGGCCGAAGGACCTATTTCCACACTGTATGTCCCTGTAACTCTATGGGCAACATATAAATTCATTCATTTTCCTCAGTGAGATCAGAGACTTCCCACAAATATTATATTGCATGTATCTGTTTTGGCTTTTAGCCAAGGCAAATCAGCCACAGTGACTCTACGCTGAAAGCCTCAGGATTGTACAGGTGCCGAAGCTGATCTCTGCAACACATCACAGTTTTTTTTGTACGCATTGCTGCATTACTGAGGTCATCCGATATCCACAGTAAAGAAAAGGACAATGCATCAGAATTTTCCATAGCCCACAGAGGCAGGCACAAATCTGTGATGCATGTCTGATACATGTTTATCTAATCTTAGTCATCCGAATATTCATAGATATAATACCAAACACTCAAATAATAAAATTTCATTATATGCAGATGACATATTATTATATATTACAAATTCATAAATTTGCATTCCAAATTTACTAAATTTAATACAGGAATTTGGTTCCTTTTCAGGAAATAGAATAAACTGGAACAAAAGCGAAATTATGACGATAAAACCTCACGAGCCGACACATCTGTTGAAATTCCCTTTTAGAATTGCAACAGAAAAATTCAAGAATTTGGGTATCCAAATTATTAGGAAATATAAATCATTCCTCAACGCAAACTATATGCCTTTATTAACTAAACTAAATGGGTTGATTCAATTCTGGAAAACACTGCCAATGTCCTTAATTGGCAGAATAAATGCTATAAAAATGATCTTCTTACCACATATACTGTACCTATTTCAATCAATACCAATATACTTACCAAAAAAAAATCTGATATTACAAACTTCATATGGGACTATATATCACACAGAATTCAAAGAAAACATTTGTGTAAATCTAAAGAATCAGGGGGACTGACATTCCCTAACTTATTGTATTACTATTGGGCAGTGAATATTAAAAATATAATCTATTGGTTGGACAGTTCTGCCTAACAAGTAGATTGGATAAGAATGGAGAAAGAGGATTGTTCCCCTTATAATATAAGAGCGATCCTTCTTTCCCCGATGAAACTGAACAATATCATATATAAGAAGAATCCAATTATTCACAGTATAATACGAATTTGGAAACAAATAAAATTAACTTTAAAATTAAGAAATTTATCGCTTCTTTCCCCAATAGCCAACAATCCCTCATTCAAACCATCTATTATTGAAAAACGTTTATCCATTGGGAAAGAATAGGAATTAAAATGATGGGAGCTGTATGAAATGGGAAAACTTTTACCATTCCAACAATCACAACTAAAATATAATTTGAAAAGTAAATAATATTTTAAATATCTTCAAATTCAAGATTATTTGAAAAAATATATACAAGGATATCAAACCCTAACCTCAGATTTATTAGAGGAAGGAATGAATAGAAAGGCAGAATCAAGCAATTTAATATCATATTTATATAATATAATTTTAAATATAGAAACACCAACAACAGAGGCAATTAGAAGGGACTGGGAACAAGAGTTATTGATAAAAATCCCGAACGACAGATGGGAATAAAATCTATTATATGTACATAAATGTTCGATTAATGTAAGACATAAACTAATTCAATAAAAAAAAAATTACACAGATTATATTACTCGAAAACCAGGCTGAATAAAATATTTCCAAATGTTTCCCCCATTTGTGATAAATGTCTAACTCAAAATGCCACTATAGCACATTCCTTCGTCTCTTGTACAAAACTGCATAAATTTTGGAATTAAATTTTTGGAACTTTTACAAAACTATTTAACACATAATTGAACCCCAATACAGAACTGATTATCTTTGGATCAATGGAAGAGGGAAGTAAATTAACTATGTTCCAAGAACCTCTTCTTAATTATGGTTTAATAACAGCAAAAAAACATACTCAAATTCTGGAAAAATGCAACCACGCCAACGTTCAAAATGTGGATTTCAAAAATGTCAGAAACGCTACATCTTGAAGAAATGAGATTCCTCCTACTAGGCAAAGTAGACCAATTCTTAAAGACCTGGTCTCTTTTTATCGACTTTTTCAAGCAGATGGTGCAACATAACATAACCTTAGAAATTAAATGGTTCAGAACCGGGTGACGGATGAGTAAAGATACGAACGAGGTCTATCTCTCCGAATTTATTTTCTCCTTTTCTCTCAATCTTCTTAGCTTTTTATCTCTGCTCTCTATCTCTTTTGCTATCTGTTTCTACTCGCTTATAAAAAAAAGCAATAATAATAAAGGAATTCCTGCTTCAGTCACTTCAAAGGCTTATCGCTACATTTCTAAAAAAATCTTTATAGTGTTTTATAAGGTGTAAACTGTATTGTATTGATTACCGTGACATATTCTTTCATATTTTGAAATGAACCTAATTTCCTTAATATTCTAGCAGGTATCTAACCCTCCTAGTACACAGAGCCTTCCTCTTGACATGTATCCCACTGGTTCAAACTTGCATGTCCCTTATGTTAATTTTGTGGGCTCTTTCACTCACCTCTTGAGACCTATTCTCCTCCATAGCAGCAAATTATGCATCACTATTATATGGCTGGCATACATGGTGTGCCTTTAAAAATTACAGGAAGGATGTGGAGGTTTTGGAGAAGGTCAGAGTTTTACAAGAAGAAGGGTCTTGGCCCGAAACATCACCCATTCCTTCTCTCCAGACATGCTCCCTGTTCGGCTGAAATACTCCAGTTTTTTGGTGACTATCTTCGGATTAAACCAGCATCTGCAGCTCCTTCCTATACTTTACATAGAAACATAGAAAATAGGTGCAGGTGGAAGCCATTCCACCCTTCACTGTGATCATGACTGATCATCCACAATCAGTAACCTGTGCCTGCCTTCTCCCCATACCCTTTGATTCCGTTAGCCACAAGAGCTCTATCTAACTCTCTTTTAAATTCATCCATTAATTGGCCTCCACTACCTTCCATGGCAGAGAATTCCACAAATTCACAACTCTCTGGGTGAAAAAGTTTTTTCTCATCTCAGTTTGAAATGACCTCCCCTTTATTCTAAGACTGTGGCCCCTGGTTCTGGACTCCCCAACATTGGGAACATTCTTCCTGCATCTAGCTTGTCCAGTCCTTTTATAATTGTATATGTTTCTATAAAATCCCTCCTCATCCTTCTAAATTCCAGTGAATACAAGCCCAGTCTTTCCAATCATTCCTCATATGACAGTCCCACCATCCCGGGGATAAACCTCGTGAACCTACGCTGCACTCCTTCAATAGCAAGGATTTCCTTCCTCAAATTAGGAGATCAAAACTGCATACAATACGTCAGACATAGTCTCACCAGGGCCCTGTACAACTGCAGAAGTACCTCTTTACTCCTATACTCAAATCTTCTCGTTATGGAGGCCAACTTTACCAGAATGCTGCCTGGATTAGAGAACATCAGTTATAAGGAGAGGTTGGACCCACTTGGATTGTTTTCTCTGGAGTGTCAAAGACTGAAGGGAGACCTGATAGAAGTATATAAAATTATGAGAGATATAAGGGTAGATAGTCATAATCTTTATTCCCAGGGTGGAAATGTGAAAGATTAGAGGGAAGATAGACACAAAATGCTGGAGTAACTCAGCAGGATAGGCAGCATCTCTGCATTAAAGTAAACCTTATTTTCCAAAAATGAATCAAATATTATAGGGTAGCAAGGTCTTCAAGTACTAGGGGATCTGGAATAAATGATTTTGCAACTAACTGAGTATGAGAGAGGAAAATAGTGAATGGGGGATGTAAAGAATTAATAGCAGGTTTGGGACTTAGCTGACAGTGCAGCAATGTTAACATACTCTATGTTTGGCCTAGGAGTGCATATTGATGATCATTCCCATGGAAACAGTGTAATTGCACAAGAAAGATTCCAAGGATCAATGCATTGGAAATAACATTATTCCTTATGGAAATGACATGGACAATCATGTCAAGTGCGCAGGGGTAAATCATCTGGGAAGTAGCCAGCTGAATTTCAGAAGTAACCGGAAATGACTTGGAAATGTTTGCCATTATGTTTCACTCTGATAATATAATAAATATTCAATCGCACAATGCTGGAATGAACATATTACATGAAGGAATCATGTTATAAATGAACATGTTGCATGACGGAATCATGTTATAAAGTTGGAGAATATGGGTGATCTAGTCTACAACTATGGAAAGGATAAATTTGGTGAGTAGGAACAACTCAGCAGAAAAGACAGGCCTCCTCCCCCGAAGTCCCGTCGTCTCCAGGAAATCCAACGACTTGTTAAAGAAAGAAGCCTGAGGAAGGTGTGGAAAAAAGCAACAGCAGAAGAAAGGATATCAATCTCCTTCAAGAGGATCCAACACAGAGGCTCTCGAAGCTGCGCAGAGCGGAGAATTTAAGGAAACGATGCAAAAAGAAGGAAAAAAGATCCTTTTAAGGTTGTGAAAGGCATTTTCACAAAAGTGAAAAGCGGATCCCTAAAAGCGTCAAAAAAGGAGGTTGAAGGACACATCAGGACCATCCACACTGATGAGTTAATAGATGAACCGATTTTTGTCCCCACTGACATCCCACCAATCTCACACCCACAACATCAATTTGTCATCAGCCCTCCCAAGCTGAGTGAGGTAAAAGAAGTAGTGAGGAAGGCAAGAACGGCCTCTGCACCAGGCCCTAATGGTGTTCCGTATTGTGTGTACAAGAATGCCCCAGATATTCTGAAATTCCTCTGGAGGAACATGAGCGTTGCGTGGGAAAAGGAAGTCATCCCCAAACCCTGGCGAAAAGCGGGGGGAGTGCTGATCCCAAAAGAAAAAAAATTGTCCACCATCGAACAGTTTCGGCAAATAAACCTTCTGAACATAGAGGGCAAGATCTTTTTCAGTGTGGTGGCGAAAAGACTTATAAAGTATCTGAAACAAAACCATTTCATTGATACGTCAATCCAAAAGGCTGACATAGCAGGCTTCTCGGGATGCCTTGAACCTGCCAGCATTACATTGCATCAAATCCAGGCTTCAAAGAAAGAACAAAATAATCTGCATGTCTTGTTCCTCGACCTGGCCAACACCTATGGATCAGTTCCTCATCCGCTACTATGGACTGCTTTTGAATTCTTTCAGGTGCCTGCAATAATAACAGATCTAGTAAAAAATCTACTTCCAGGATCTGCAATTTTGCCTCACAACATCAGACTTTACCAAAGCGTGGCAACCACTGGATGTAGGCATCATGACAGGGTGCACCATCTCCCCATTGACCTTCACTATGGCAATGGAGCTCATTATCAGAGCAACAAAATGGGTTGTGGGAGGAAAACGACTACAGTGTGGTCAGTGATTGCCACCTATACGAGCCTGTTTGGACAATAGACAATAGACAATGGTGCAGGAATAGGCCATTCGGCCCTTTGAGCCGAGCCAGCACCACCATTTAATGTGATCATGGCTGATCATCCCCAATCAGTACCCCGTTCCTGCCTTCTCCCCATATCCCCTGACTCCGCTATTTTCAAGAGCCCTATCTAGCTCTTGAAAGCATCCAGAGAACCTGCCTCCACCTCCCTCTGAGGCAGTGAATTCCACAGACTCACAACTCTCTGGAATAAAAAGTCTTTCCTCGTCTCCGTTCTAAATGGCTTACTCCTTATTCCTAAACTGTGGCCCCTGGTTCTGGACTCCCCCAACATCGGGAACATGTATCCTGCCTCTAGCGTGTCCAAAGCCTTAACAATCTTATATGTTTTAATGAGATATCCTCTTATCCTTCTAAAATCCAGAGCGTACAACCCCAGCCACTCCATTTTCTCAGCATATGACAGTCCCGCCATCCCGGGAATTAACCTTGTAAACCTACACTGCACTCCCTCAATAGCAAGAATGTCCTTCCTTAAATTAGGGGACCAAAACTGCACACAATACTCCAGGTGTGGTCTCACTAGGGCTCTGTACAACTGCAGAAGGACCTCTTTGCTCCTATACTCGACTCCTCTTGTTATAAAGGCCAACATGCCATTCGCTTTCTTCACTGCCTGCTGTACCTGCATGCTTACTTTCATAGACTGATGAACAAAGACCCCCAGATCCCGTTGTACTTCCCCTTTTCCCAACTTGATGCCATTTAGTCATCTGCCTTCCTGTTTTTGCTACCAAAGTGGATAACCTCATATTTATCCGCATTAAACTTCGTCTGCCATGCATCTGCCCACTCCCCCAACCTGTCCAAGTCACCCTGCATTCTCATAAACGATATAACAACACAAACAACAATTGTCCCCTGCACCAAGAGACTTCTGGAAAATCATCATCAAAACATCACATGGGCAAGTGCAGAAGCATCTCTATTGTCAAAGGTCAAGTCAAAGATCAAAGATTTCATTTTGATGGAATACCTGTTCCAACTGTTTCAGAAATGCCAGTGAAGAATTTGGGCCGATGGTATGACACAAGGCTCAAGGACACCGAGCAGTTTGAACAACTGAAAAAGGATACCCTCATGCACATAGCTCGCATCAACAACACCTTGCTACCAGGAAAACTCAAGCTGTGGTGCTTCCAATTTGGCATACTTCCAATAATCATGTGGCCTTTAACTATGTATGAAATCCCCATCAACAAAGTGGAAAAGCTGGAAAGAATGATCAGCACACATGTGAAACAGTGGCTTGGACTTCCACGATGCTTAAGTGCTGTTGGACTGTACGAGAGTGGCAAATTGGAATTACCCATTGCAGGACGTAGAAGAGATCAAATGCACTAAAGCAAGGTTGGTCATGACCCTCACTGAATCTGAAGATACTGTTATTCGAACAGCGGCCCCCAGTGTGGCAACGGGGAGGAAGTGGACCCCATCTGAAACCGTTCAGAGTGCTAAGTATGCTCTTCATTTCCGGGATGTGGTTGGCCAAGTCCAACACGGGGGAGCCGGGCTCGGGCTCGTCCCAAAAGCTCCTCAATGGCACAAGGCAACATCAGTGCAGAAGAGACGGCTCGTGGTGGAGGAGGTGAGAAGACGGGAGGAGGCAGAGCGACACGCCAAGTCCGTCTCAATGGCCAAGCAGGGCCAATGAACTAACTGGGAAGGCCTGGAAAAGAGGAAACTCAGCTGGCGTGACATCTGGCAAATGGAAGGATCTTGGCTAAGTTTTGTCATCAGAGCCACTTATGATGTTCTACCATCACCCCAGAACCTGAAGCAGTGGTTCGGAGAATACCCCCCTTGCTGCCTTTGCCAAGCACCTGCATCACTAAGGCACATTATAACAGGATTACTATGAGCCTCGGCCAAGGGCGTTACACATGGCGGCATAACCAAGCTCTTAGACAGCTGGCATCAATCCTGGAACAGTTGTACCAGCAGGCCAATCTCCAGAGCACCAGATAACATCAAAAGATGCAAGCATTCTGCAGCCTGCTCGGGATTGGAAAATGGAAGTGGACTTAAAAAAAAAAGCTTGGCATATGTTGTGGAATTGACAGTTCCATGGAAAGATGGTGTTGAAGAAGCTTATGAGAGGAAAAAGACCAAGTACTCTGAACTGGCAACTGAAGCTTCCCAGAATGGCTGGAAGACCAAGATTTTCCCTGTCAAAGTGGGATGCAGGGGATTTGTTGCTGCATCTATGACCAGGCTATTAAAGAAAATGGGGGTGAAGGGTCGCTCCCTCCAACAAGCAATCAAATCATTATTAAATTCTGCAGAAAAAAGCAGAAATTGGATTTGGATCAAAAGGAGAGATAACAATTGGGCTGCAAGATGGAGACAGGAGCGTATGGAATTGAGGGGGGTCTAACTGGGACGTCAGGTATCACCATTGAGCCCTCTGGAGATGTTGTGGGCTTATCAATGAAATGTCAAAGAAGGAGGATGCCTGCCTGATGACCCCGATGACGTACCTATCCTACCTTTCACTACTCCAATCCCACTGCAAATAGCAAGAGTGCCGACTTATTAAAGGGATTGAAACAACAAGTTCTATTAGCTCTACTGATATTCTGGAAGAAAAACCAGTTACTGCTGTGAAAGTGCAGCTGACAACAAGGGAAAGACTGTGTGACAGCTTGGAGAGACAGCTGACAGGAGGGAATAGACCCCAACGGGGCTGTTATGGGCTAGCTACCCATAACAGCTGGCTCCGTCACCTTGATAGGGCACAAGAGCCACCCTCACTTGGCTACAAAAAGTTCAAAGAGCAGAATACCCCAGAGTATGCGAGAGCGGGGGCGCAAGATGACTCATCGACTGACTACCCGGTAACAAACCTTGGAACGGACACGACATTGAATCAGGTAAGTGGCAAAACTCTAGAAAAACGAGCAGCTGAACATGTTTTTTAGACCTGTAGGTGTGGCTGGACTGAAGTAACATCAACTCGTGGTCTCAAAATTCATCAGGGACGGAAGAAATGCTTGAAAATCCCCAGGGATGTCAGTGGGCCGATAGAGGGGGCATATACGAGTGGGAGACCGGGAGACGGGGGGGAGGGGGAGACACCGCGGGGGGAGACGGAGGGGGGGGGGAGACTGGCTCTTGGCGACTGGACGCTGGCGCCTCATCCTCAGCCAAGATCGAACCCGTGTCCCCGGCGCCGAACCGCCGCTGGACCATCCCCGGTTCCCTACCCCCCACCCACAATTAAGTGTCCTATCCCCGCCCAGGGGGCGGCCGGAGACGTCCGGACCGACGGGATATCGGCCCCCAGGCCCACCGCCAGCATGGAGAAGCGCCAACCCCAGCTCACCTCCGCCTCTCCCGCCGGGCCAACCGACAGCCTTAACCAACGACACCTGCGCCCCAGGCCCATAGCCAGCATGGAGAAGCACCAACTCCAGCCCAACCTCGCTCCAACTCCAGAGGAACCTGATGGGTCACTATGGCAACGAGTACCAGTTCCCTCAGCCGCCACCCCAAGTACAAGCTATATCTTGCACACCACCGGCTTCTTCCCCGACGGTACCCGCTGCCGCTTCATCCACAACCCAAAGGAGGAGCGAGGGCCCCGGCCTCGCCTGCGCCAGAGCGCCAGCCTGGGCTCAGCCTCCTCCGGCCCAGCGTTCAACTGGACCACGATGCGGGCAGCCTTCAGCCCAGACCTGGAGTTGCAGCTGGCCCGGACTCTGGGCTTGGGGCTGGGCAAGTGAAGGGGAGGAGGTTGCTGCTGCCGCCAGCACCACAGTCATCAACAGCACCAGCAGCTCAAGCGGGCGCCCGGCCTGCTCATGGCCGGTAGGAGCGTGTCCGCAGACTCACTCTCCGACCAGGCGACTCTAGCAGCAGCGGCTCCGAGTCGCCCGTATTCGAGCAGGGCCGGCGGCTGCCCATCTTCAGCAGGATCTCAGTGTCGGACTGAGGGGAGGGAGGTCGAGGTGGAGGGCTGCCGGCCAACCCAGTGGGACAGGCAGAACCAAGCTGGAACCAACACAGGGCCATCCCAGACACCTCCAGACAGGAATGGGACACCGGCGAGGGGAGGGGGACGGTCCAGCAGCAACTCAACAGCGGCCACAGCAACGGAGAACCGGGCCCGACCATGGACATAGAAACATAGAAACATAGAAATTAGGTGCAGGAGTAGGCCATTCAGCCCTTCGAGCCTGCACCGCCATTCAATATGATCATGGCTGATCATCCAACTCAGTATCCCGTACCTGGATAGCCACAAATATAGCCAATGAACTGGCCTCAACTAGCAGAGAGTTCCAGAGCTGTGTGAAAAAAGATCTCGGTCTTAAAGGAGCTGTGACCCTTGTTCCTGGACTTCCCCACATCGGGAACAATCTTCCGCATCTACCAATGGACGAAACGCAAGCCTGCACACAATGCAGCACCACCGTTGCCGAGACTGTTTATAACTAGTGACCTATGACCTGTGCATGCGCAGTCGGAATACCGAACTCGCTTATTAAATTATATGTTGCAGAAAAATGCTGCAAATACTGCAAAAAACTGAAATAACAGCATTAAATGCTGCAAATATTCAGCTGTATTGTCAATATCTATGATGTAATAAACAGAGTTAACTTTTGACTATGCTCTTCCTACTAATATTCTGAGCTTTCCCTGGCAACTGCTAGAACCAATAGGATCTGTCCTGGATGTCTTACTTCACCAGTCTACCAGGGTCACTCTAACACCTTGCTCACTCCTTCTATCATTACAACATCCATTCATTATGTTGCAACATTTCTCTCAAGCTGGAAGCATGCTGCTTGTATTGTGGTATGTCCCTCTCACAGCCAGCCGCAGTGATCACACTTGCACAGCTAAATGCTGCAGCTGCAAGAACTTTTCAACATTTTGAAAATGACAAAATATTTGTATTCACTTCATTCACAACTGAAGATCCTAATCCTGATACAATTTCCATCAACAACATTGTTATGATCCATAATGCTTTTATAATACCACAAAGAGGTAAAAGGGATTTAAAACACATAGAACACATAAAACAGCCTAGAACACATTCCTTCAAGGTCAGAAGCAGAACGGCAGTTGAAGGATTGCGGGGATTGGCTGAGGAATTTAATTCGCCAATAGGTACATTGGCGAATTAGGCAATCAACCAACCAATATAAAAAGGTTTGCTCTCGGGGAGCAGCCTGTCGGTGAGCGGCCTTGTCGAGTAAAGTGCGAGTCTTTGGCTCAAGAGTCTTGTGAGTAAAGTGCGAGACTTTGGCTCAAGAGTCTTCGGCAAGGAGGTTGAGGAAAGGAGGCTACACTTGATCGAAATTTGTGATTTTTGTCCACCGAAGAAATGGCAGGCATGTTGGTGCAGTGTGTTTCTTGCAGGATGTGGGAAGTCAAGGACATGGCTGGGGCTTCTGGAGTCTACACCGACAGGAATTGTGTCCAGGTGTGTCCTGAATGAACGTGTTGGGGAACTGGAGAGGCAGCTGGATGACCTCCGGGCCATCCGGGAAATCGAGGGTTTCGTGGACAGGCCCTCCCGTGAGGATGTCACGCCAAGTCGGCAGAGCTATAATGGTGGGTGACTCCATTGTCCGAGGTGCGGACAGGAGATTCTGTGGCGGCAGGCGAGACTCGAGGATGGTCTGTTGCCTTCCTGGTGCCAGGATGAAAGATATCACGAACCAACTTCAGAACATCCTCGAGAGGGAAGGTGAACAACCGGAAGTAGTAGTACACGTGTCGGGAAAAAGGAGGGCAACAAACTGAAAAGCAAGACTTCTGAAGAAGGGTCTCGACCCGAAACGTCGCCTAAGATGCTGCTGCAAGTTTCTCCAGCTTTTTGTGTAACCTCGATTCTCCAGCATCTGCAGGTACTCCACTGCGACATCTCCTCAAGGTATGCCTACTTTGAAGAAGTAGATCCTCACCCAGACTTACCACAGCCACAGAGCAGTCTGAAGAAGGGTCTCGACCCGAAACGTCGCCTATCTCCTTCGCTCCTTAGATGCTGCTGCACCGCTGAGTTTCTAGCTTTTGTGTAACCCCCAGCAGGACTTCTAGGTTGGTTATCTCTGGATTGTTTCCAGTACCTTGTGCTTGTGAGGGCAGGAACAGGGAGATAGGAGATCTGAATATATGGCTGGAGGGCTGGTGCAGGGAGCAAGGATTTAGATTTATAGACCACTGGGATCTCTTCTGGGGTAGGGGTGACCTGTATAAAAGGGACGGATTACCTTAACTGGAGGGGGACGAACATTCTGGCAGGCAGGTTTGCTTGGACTTCACGTGTGGGTTTAAACTAAATAGTGGGGGGGAGGGATTGACAAATTGGTAGTATAACTTGGAGTTAAAAGGGAAGTGAGTACAGGAAAAATTACAAAAGACTCCCAAATTAATGGGAAGGAAAGTTCGAGAAGGGATAAGAGAGTAAGGTCAGGGCCAATAGTGAGTGACCGGTGTGAGAGGGGAGGTGAATGCCAAAGTTAGTGTTGTATATGAATTCACGTAGTATAGGAAATACAGTGGATGAGCTTGAGGCTCAGTTAGAAATTGGCAAGTATGATGTTGTGGGAATTACAGAGACATGGCTGCAAGCGGACCAGGGCAGGGAACTGAATATTCAAGGATATATGTCCTATCGAAAAGACAGGCAGGTGGGCAGACGCAGTGGGGTTGGTGAGGAATGAAATTCAGGCCCTTGCGAGGGGTGACATAGAAACAGGATATGTAGAGTCAGTATGGAAAGAACTGAGGAATTGTAATGGTAAAAAGACCCTAATGGGAGTTATCTACAGGCCCCCAAACAGTAGCCAGAATATAGGGTGCAAGTTGAATCAAGAGATAAAATTGGCATGTTGCAAAGGTAATGCTACGGTTGTTGTGGGGGATTTCAACATGCAAGTAGATGACAAAATCAGGTTGGTACTGGACTCCAAAAAAGGGAGTTTGTGGATTGCTTCTGAGATGGATTCTGAGAGCAGCTTGTACTGGAGTCTACCAGGGAGATGGCAATTCTTGA
This sequence comes from Okamejei kenojei, assembly GCA_035221665.1. Classification (NCBI taxonomy): domain Eukaryota; kingdom Metazoa; phylum Chordata; class Chondrichthyes; order Rajiformes; family Rajidae; genus Okamejei; species Okamejei kenojei. The sequence continues at coordinate 41,398,020 of CM069132.1, forward strand.
TTTAGGGTTGTGTAATGAACCTGATTTGATAAGGGAACTCCAGGTATAGGAACCATTAGGAGGTAGTGACCATAATATGATAAGTTTTAACCTACAATTTGAGAGGGAGAGGGAATGGATAAATGAACTGTTCCAATGAATGACCATCCTAGCAATGAAGATGAAAATTAACATCTTTGTTCCTTTGATTTGTAGAATTTTACCTCCTTATTTAATTAAATTTTAAAACCACAAGTTGTTTTAATTTAATTCCAGAGATAATAAATCGCGTTCCAATCTCTTAAGCTTGCACTTTTCCACCACCAATGTTATCTTTGCTCCTCCCCAACTGAAGGCCTTGACACATTGCTGAGGTTTATTGATGTGAAAGAAACTTGCATTTATATAGCATCTTACATGATGAGAAAGCATTGAAAGATCAAACCAAAAAAACATTGTTGAAGTTCAGTCACTGACATAATTTCGGAAAATGTTGCATGGAATTTCAGCAATAAAATCAATGACCAATTAAATTGATCTTCATTATTTTGGCTTGGGAATAAATCTTCGTCAGATTCAGAAGTGTGAATGCAATCAGTGAGCAAAAACCTGATACCCAGGTGTCCACAAGTCTCCAGTCCAATTACTTAAATGATGATTATTCATCAGCAAGAGTGTATTGATGAGTTATTTGCCTAAAGACTATCTCACAGCTGAGCTCAGTGGAAGGGTCATCCAATATATACTATGTAGGGCCCTTGGGTATCAATTAGGAGCCAAAATACGACTGGTTTACTTATTTTTGCTGCTTGCAATATTTTCAAGCATCAAGGAATGTAAACTTCATCAATTCTTAAATTATAATATTCCTCAGGATCTTTCTCCAACTTCACTTTTTCTGACCTAATCTCTCCCCACATGTCATGCCTATGTTTTCACCATCGGTTCTGAACTTCCCATCTCTGAAACAGAGTGATCAGTCCTCAGCAGAGCCCTCTGCTTGGACCCGTTACAATGGAATACAGGCTGATGAAGCCTTTGTCTCCATAACACCTCTCAGTTCTTTCTATAACATGCTGGCAATACTGAACATCAGGTCATTGTCTCCCGGTCACCGATCACTTTTCCCCTGAAGATTATCCCTCCGCAGCCTCCAGTCTCAAATTTGCCCAATCACACACATTCTGCTTCTGCCTTCCTCCTAAAATTCACAAGCAATATTTTCTTGGTCAACCCATTACTTTTACCCATTCTTATCCACAGAACTTAGATTTTTCTACGTAACTGTCCTTTCCAGTTTCTTCCTACGCACATGTACGATGCCTCTGAAGTGATCATTTTGACAGTTTACAGCTTTGCGCATCTAAGTAGGTTTTTTTGCACCACGGATGTCCAATCTCCGTAAAATAACCCGAGAGACAGTTTCTACAAGCTTGAATGGAGGCCCAACCAGTCCACCACTACCACAACCACTCTTCTATGTTTACCATTTTTCTCTTTTCATTCATCTCTGTATATATTATATCTCTTATCTCTTGCAGACAAATTACTTGTGATTGACTAACCTTCACCATCCTCTGCATTTGTGCCATTCAGACTTTCTTAGTCTCCACATTTGCTGGATCCGCCTTTAATCTTCCAGCTCTCCCTCTTCTCAGCAACTTAAAACATGTTTTATTGTAAAGATTTCTTAATTCAGATGTAAGATCATTGACGTGAAAAATTAGGGGGTATGTTTCTCTGCACTGGTGCTGCTTGATTTGCTGAATATATCCAGCATGTCTGTCTCTAAACTCACTGAGATATTGAGGAGCATGATATTGTTTTGTGTTGATCTGAAAATAGAATATTTGCTGGTAAAAATGATTAAATTGAAAAGTCAAAAGATTAGGTGATTATTATTTTTTCATCTGGACATAGAGTTACAAAGCACAGAAACAGGCTCTTCAGCCAAACTCATCCATGCTGACCAATTTTCCCCATCTAAACTAGTCCAATTTAATTTATTTTGATCCATATCTCTCTAAACCTTTCCAGGTACATACCTGTCCAAATGTATTTTAAATGTTGTTATAGTATCTGCCTCAACTACTTCCTCTGACAGCTCTTTCTGTATACCTATCATTCTCTGTGTGAAAAAAAAAGCCTCTTGGGTTCCAATTCAATCTTTCCGCTCTCATCTTAAACCTATATCCTCTAATTCTTGATTTGCCTACCCTTGGGAAAATATTCTGTGCATTCTCAATAAAAGCAACCCTCATCTTCTTGCGCTCCAAGGAATAAAGTCCTAGCTTGCCCAATCTCTCCCTATTGCTCAAGGCCTCAAGTCCTGGCAACTTCCTCGTAAATCTTCTCTGCACACTTTCAGCTTAATGGCATCTTTCCTCTAGCAGTGTGACCAAAATTGAACATAATATTCCAAGTGAGGCCTCACTGACATCTTGTACAACTGTAACATAATGTCCCAACTTCTATACTCAATTCTATGAGTGATGAAGGTGAGCGTGCCAAAATCGTTTTAGCTACCCCATTTACCTGTGATGCCATCTTTAGAGAACTATGTTCTTATACTTGTTGATCCCTCTGCTCAACAACACTCTCCCAGGGACCAACCATTCACTGTGAAGGTCCTGCTCTGGTTTGTCTTCACAGAATGCAACATCTCACACTTATCTGAATTAAGCTCCATTAGCCATTCCTCAGACCATTCGCCCAGATGATCAAGATCCTGCTGTAATTTTTGACGTTTTTGTATCATCATCACTAATCGTGTCTTGGATATTCTCAAATCATATTTTGTACTTTCACAATGCAGCACCGTTGTACTATATCTTCCATTGTCTAATTCTGAGTTCCATTCTAATGAATTGAACCTGAAACATAAAGTTATATGTGCATGTATATAAACACATAGAACTTTTTTTTCTTCTCCTGTTATGTACTATGTTTACTTTTTCTGTTGTGCTGCAGCAAGTAAGAATGTCATTGTCCTATCTTGACTCTTGATGCCTTTAGTTTCTCATCTAGATGAAATATATTGTAATATATATATATATAATACCTATATATATATATATATATATATATATATATATATATATATATATATATATATATATATATATATATATATAATACATATATGTATATAATACACATATATATATAATACATATATATATAATACATACATACATTTACATATATATATATATATATATATATAAAATACAATATAGTTCATCCAGATGAGAAGGGCATCTAACTTTATGTTTCAGGTTCAAAATGTTAATCGTAATATCATCCATAATACAGGTTTACTGTGAGTTATTTTATGAAGAAATTGAGTTGTTTGCACTGTTGGCAAAAATGCTAAATGGAGAGTTTTAATCTAATGTTTGGCAAAATCAATTGATTGAAACTGCTTCACATTCATCACATGGTAACAATTAGGAAAAGAGGAGATGCAACGAGACCTGGGTGTCATGGTACACCAATCATTGAAAGTAGGCATGCAAGTGCAGCGGGCAGTGAAGAAAACAAATGGTATGTTAGCATTTATAGCGAAAGGATTTGAGTATAGGAGCAGGGAGGTTCTACTGCAGTTGTACAGGGTTTTGTTGAGACCACATCTGGTGTATTGTATACAGTTTTGGTCTCCAAATCTGAGAAAAGACATTCTTGCCATAGAGGGGGTACAGAGAAGGTTCACCAGACTGATTCCTGGGATGTCAGGACTTTCATATGAGGAAAGACTGGATAGACTTGGCTTGTACTCGCTAGAATTTAGAAGACTGAGGGGGGATCTTATAGAAACTTACAAAATTCTTAAGGGGTTGGATAGGCTAGATGCAGGAAGATTGTTCCCGATGTTGGGGAGGTCCAGAACAAGGAGTCACCTCTAAGGATAAGGGGGAATTCCTTTAGGACTGAGATGAGGAAAACATTTTTCACACAGAGAGTGTGAGTCTCTGGAATTATCTGCCACAGAAGGTAGTTGAGGCCAGTTCATTGGCTATATTTAGGAGGGAGTTAGATGTGGCCCTTGTGGCTAAAGGGATCAGGGGGTATGGAGAGATGGCAGGTACAGGATACTGAGTTGGATGATCAGCCATGATCATATTGAATGGCAGTGCAGGCTCGAAGGGCCGAATGGCCTACTCCTGCACCTATTTTCTATGTTTCTATGTTTCTAATTCACTGTTCTTTCCCATATGAAGCTTGATATTTGTCAAGAAAAATGTTAAAGCTGGCATATTCTTGTGAAATGTTCCACAACATCAATGTTAAAAACTTACTCCTTTGCAATCAAATTCCAGAGAAACTAACCTCATTATCAGTCATGTATTTTGGCAAATACTATTAGACAGCATATTTATTTTGTCAATTATTATTAAACCGCGCATACATATTTACAGCTGATCCACCTCTTCAACACCACATTTGAAAGTCGGTGACAAGAGGTAATCCTGACTTCTAATTGCATTCTTTGAACCCTGTTCTGATTAGCAAGGAACATCCCAACAGTATGCCCCTATCAAAATGATACCAGCTTCTTCTTTAGCGCGGTAAGTGGTAAGGTTAACAGCCCTATTTGAGGTGCTAACTCCAAGTAATAGATGTGAAAACTAACCCTGTGCTGGAATTTTTAATGTGAATATCTTTTCGCCATAAGGAGAAAAAAACCATTGAGAGAACTGCTGCTGAACACAGAATTGATACCACTAATATCACCTTAATAGGCTGCCTCCACTAGGCAAGCGATGCTCATTATGACTTTCACATTTCATGCATCATGTATGAACCATTTTCTACTGCACTAAACCACCCCTTAACAGCTTCATTGTTGCCAATTAAGATAGCATTAGTCACTGTTAAAATAAGCTTACAGCCTCCATTTATTTAATAAATATATTTCTGAATTTGCGTTAAATGGGTTAGAAACATGCTGAGAAGTGTTCCAACCACCTAAGTGCTTATTGCACTAATTGTGCATTACAGTGACACTGTGCCTTGCAGCAGTCAATGGTAGAGCCTTTAAAGCACAGCAGAAATATTATCCTTACCGTTTTCACAGTGAGTGATAGAGGTAGAGAAGGGTGTTTTATCAGCGTGCAGTTGCTTCTACATCAGCTCTGGTACTTTCTTGTATCAATCCATAGTAATTGGAACCACCAGGGTTGCCTTATTTGCATAGAGACTTCTATTCCTCACTATATCTGCAATGCAGCTGTGGGTTGTTTTACGACAGGCATCTGATCAGGCCAACAAAGCTAAAACAATGAACAATCCACAAGCTTAAATTTGGATCTGTTCCACCCAATAAAATAAAAACACAAAGGGTATCATAAGAAACAATTGGAGCAGTAGAATTAAACATCTGTCAATACAATGCTACCTGCTCAAAAGGGATACTATTTGAATGTGTTGAAGAACATATAATTTATTGTTATCAACTACACACGTACAATGCCTGTTATGTAAATAGTAACCTAAACCAGTATTTAGCACTGTAAATGTAAGGTGCAGTAAAGCGGTATTAATTTAGAATTCATAGATTGTAAGTGAAATAAACACACTCAGGGATTTCATGTGATAATTTAAAAAAAAACATAAATGTGTTTTTAGATAAAAATGCACCAATAAAACAACTGCTTTTATTATTTTCTAAATGTACACGTCTTTGGTCTGAATCTAAGTGGAGGGTGATTAAATAGCAATTCTTGCTTTTCACCATTTTGATTAACTATGCTAAAATCTAATGTGAGGAATTCATGACTAACCAAGTAGTACATCATCTGGATGTAAGATCTTTCTGGTTTACCTCTATGATTGTACTGGTCATGCAGAACTTTTTCCATATTTGTACATGTTAATAAAGTTCCTGGCATCTCCTTCTGGTATCATCATTTTTTGTCCTCAAATCTTTCCTCGCCAATTCACTTCAATGTAGAACTAAAGAAGTTGGCATCGACCTTTAACTCATTCCAATCTCCGTCTTCATCCAAATGTTGACACAGCAGTAGTTTGAATATATGTGAAAGGCATGTCAATGTCAATTCTGTGTTCATTTTAAGATGTGGACATGTTTTGTATTCAAACAAGAATACCTTAATAGGTCAAGTAAAATATTGGGCAGTACATTTAATTGGGCTAAGGTATAGGTTTTTATGTGCATCTCATCTGCTTGTATCATAGCGATGCAAACTTTAGTTTTTCTCTGGACTTTACTGTAGCCAATTATTTTCCACAAAAATTATATTATGATGTTATTAGACTAAATTTTCCAGTCCTTTTATCAATCTCAGTATAATTGTAGCACATGTGATTTGTGCACATATATTTAACGTTCCTTTAAAAATATCTATATTACTAAAAGTCTGATTTTGACCACTTCCTGTTGTTCTGTATATGGATTTTAGAAAAAATCCTGCCACTTTCGACTGTGATTTTTGGCCAACTTACTCAGAGTCCCCCTCCGCTGCGCAGTACAAGAGGATTTTTCCCATCGATGAAAAATAAAAGAGTTATTAGTGTTTAAAAAATGTTGAAATTCTCTCTCCTGAAGGCCACGCCCCTTCCGGAGGGACTATAAAACCCGGATGTGTTGAGTGCCTCAGTCAGTCTCTGCATGATGGGGGAGCGAGAGGGTCTCATCTCAGTCTGAGCTGTGAATAACACTGAACACATGTCTACTAAACTGTGAGTAGTTTTACTGACCTGTCAGTGCCCTTAATGTGGTTTGAAAATATAGTTTGGAAATGCTAAAGCTGTGTTGCCTTACATAGAAAACATAGTAAATATTCAGCCCTTCGAGGCAGCATTGCCATTCATTGTGATCATGGCTGATTGTCCACTATCAAAGGGACAAAGGACAAATGACATTTGAAATTTGTCATGCCATGCGGCACACAGATAAGACATAACATTAAAGCCTATAACGGCCGCTTCCTTGCTGGAGACGGCGGCTTCCGACGCCAACAGGCCGCACTGAATGGAGCTCCACAACTGGCAATCTCGCCGAGAGATCCCAGGCCCCCAACATTAAAGTTAAAGTTCAGCGCTGCCGCCCGCGGCCGGCCGCCCCACAGTCCCGCAGCTCCACGATGTTCACCTGCGATCTTCAGCTCACCGGAGCTCCAGCGCGGCGACCCAGGCAAGGCATCGTCTGCTCCACTCAGCGATGGTGCTCCAGCACTGAGCCACCGCGGTTCTGGGCGGTCCCCCAGGAAACGCCACTCCAGGCCCGCTGGTAGGCCGCGGGGACGGGTCGATGGTGCAGCCCAGAGAAAAGCTGCCTCTCCGACCAGGTAGGGACCCTTGAAAGCAGTTTCCCCCTCCCCCCCCAGCCCCACCCCCAGATAAAAAAGGCTAGGACTCGAAAACAGAAAAACTCAACTAACTAAAAATTAAAAAAGGGAGAAAAAATGGACAGATGTAGGCTGGGTAGCCATACCCGTACATTGCCCCCAATTTAATCCTCCCTTCACTGCTGTTTGAATTCAATAACCCGTACCTGCCTTCTCCCCATATCCCTTGACTCCACTAGCCCCTAGAGCTCTATCTAGCTCTCTCTTAAATCCATCCAGTGACTTGGCCTCCACTGCCCTCTGTGACAGGTAATTCCATAAATTCACAACTCTCTGGGTGAAAAAGTTTTTTCTCACCTCAGTCTTAAATGACCTCCCCTTTATTCTAAGGCTGTTGCCCCTGGTTCTGGACCCGCGCAACATTGGAAACATTTTTCCTTCATGTACCTTGTGCTGTCCTTTTATAATTTTATATGTTTCTATAAGATATCCCCTCATCCTTCTAAACTCTCCTTCGCCATCCCAGGGATCAATCTCGTGAACCTACGCTGTACTGCCTCAATGACAAGGATGTCCTTCCTCAAATTAGCCTTTGGTTTGGAAATGCTAAAGCTGTGTTGCCTTTGGTTTGGAAATGCTAAAGCTGTGTTGCCTTTGATTTGGAAATGCTAAAGCTGTGTTGCTTTTGTTTTGGAAATGTTAAAGCTGTGCTGCCTTTGGTTTGGAAAGGCTAAAGCTGTGTTGCCTTTAGTTTGGAAATACTAAAGCTGTGTTGCCTTTCATTTGGAAATGCTAAAGCTGTGTTGCCTTTCATTTGGAAATGCTAAAGCTGTCTTGCCTTTCATTTGAAAATGCTAAAGCTCTGTTGTCTTTGGTTTGGAAATGCTAAAGCTGTGTTGCCTTTGGTTTGGAAATGCTACAGCTGTGTTGCCTAATTAATGTTGCCTTGCCTAATTAATGTTGCCTTGCCTAATTAAAGTTGCCTTGCCTTCTATATAATAGTCTAATCTTGACCACTTCCTGTTTGCGCTTTATATTGATTTTGGAATAAAACACTACCACGTCCGGCTGTGATTTTTGGCCATCTTACTCAGAGTCCCCCTCCGCTCATCAGGTGCCAAGGATTTTTCCCATCAATTAAAAATAAAAGTGTTTTAAAAACGTTGAGATTCTCTCTCCTGTCAATCACGCCATGAAGGCTACGACCCTTCTGGTGGGAGGGGAGGAGGGACCATGAAACCCAGAAGTGTGGGCGTCGCTCAGTCTCTGCAAGATGGAGGAGGGAGAGGTCACGACTAGCTGTCTTTATGGGCCTTGCACCCTGCTTGAAATGGTATGAAACTGCACTTGAATTTGGTGGCCTTGGACCCTGCTTGATGTGGTAAGAAACTGCACTTGAATTTGGTGGCGTTGCACCCTGCTTGAAATGGAATTTCAAGGAATAACCGTGAGTCAACTGCCAGCCCACCAGCCGTGAGTGAGTGAGCTGCCAGCACAACAGGCTTGAGTGACTGAGTCGCCAGCCAAAGAATCCATTCGGCCCACAATGTCCATACTAGCCCTCTAGAAACTAGTCCCTTCAGCCCACAACTCCCATACTAGCACTCCAGAAAGCCCCTCCCCCCCCCACTGGCCATTAATGTTGGAATTGGTGGACAGGTGGAATATTGCGTTGGTGGACCAGCCCTCCCGTGTGATGCTGGGACCCAACAAGTCCCACTTGGTCTAGTATATTATATATTTCCTGACTTTCAAATTTTCATTGCAACACTCTTCTGCCCCACAGGTAGCCTAATGAGAATGCATCTTGAACCACAGGAGCCATGTATTTCACAGTTACCCTAGTCTTTTACCTGATGTTAAAATAAAAATGAGAAGTAGGTTTGCTGTATTATAAAAGCATTGTGACAGTTCTCAGCATGTCTTAGATTTATATGCAGGCAGCAATGCTTACAATCCCAAAAGGCTGCAAATGTATAGAATGTAAGGATCAATGGTAAATATAAGTATAGGTGCTTGCATTTGAGAGACATATAGACAGATGGGTGAAATCAATATCTCCATGGATGAATTTCTCACCCATCTGTTGAAAGTATTGTGAAATTGTATAAATTGAAAAATTATGTTAGAAAGGACTCTAGTGGCTTGCATTGAAGCAGTTTATAACGCATTAGAAATAATCACATGTTGGAAAGCTGAGAGTTATGATTTCTCCCACTGTTATAGTCAAACCTGTGTACAGTATGTACCTTTGTTGTCTTCAACAGCTTTTCAGAGCTTCTTGCTCAATTCTTTATTCAGAGCTCATAGCAAAGGTCTCAGAACGTTAACTGTCTATTATGCCACAAAGTTACGCTGATGCTGCTTGATAGACCTCGCTTCTCCTAACACAATTGAATACTGCTGTGTTCTTTCAATGGCTTTTATCAAACTTAGCAATGTCTAACCTGCTGTTAATTCTATTTTTCAGGAGTATAATAGAATAAATAGAATTGCTGTTCAGGATATCCAGTGTTTTAGATCAGCACTTCATTGAAGCATACTATTTTCCAATACAGTCAATATAAATTTGTGGACTGGCCATCCCAAAGCATAAACTCATGTGCATCTGCATGCATGGATTTGGTCATCACTGTATGAATTATATTAATAGCGAAGAAAGTCAATGGTTCATTAATTGTTTAAGCAGTGTTAATTGGTAATTTGCTAAATTTTACAAAATTATAGGGCAGTTTATGGTCAGTGCAGATTTGAACGGCTGAAAGCACTGTTTCCATGCTATATCATTCTATGACTCCATAGACAATAGAGAAGTTTAAACCAATGTTCCAAATAGGCTGTACTTTTCATAGTTAATAGATCTGCTGTAAGCCAGATCTCTAACATCCATATTTTAACTCTCAAAATGTAATGAATTTAATTATAAAATATGTATCAGTGCTATTTCTGTAAGAACCCCCTCTGGGGGTATTATATTTAAAAATACACCATATTTCCCCACAAATTAATTATAGGTTCAGATAAACCAGTATCATAATTTGTTCTGTGTAGTTCAACAGATATCAATCACAATCACAATAATACTTTATTAGCCAAGTATGCTTTGCAACATGCGAGGAATTTGATTTGCCAAGTCAGTCATACAAATAAAAAGCAACGGAACACACAAAACACACAAAAACACATTTTAACATAAACATCCATCACAGAGATTCCTCTCTGTGATGGAAGGCAAGAAAAAAGTTCAATCTCTTCCCGTGGCCGGGGACCTCGAACTCTCCATTGACGGGATGATCTTGACTCCCGTAGCCACGTCGAGGCGATCAGCTCCTGCATCAAGGGTGTGTCAGCTCCCCCGCGCCGGACGATTTGTCCGCGCATCGGGATTTGTCAAACCTTCCACAACGTTGGAGCTCCCGACATCCACGGCCTCTCCCGAGTGTGAGCTCCCGATGAAAAGTCCCGCAGGCCACGGTTGAAGCGATCCCAGACAAGGGATCAACTTAGATGTAAGTCCACGCCCCGCGGTGGGGCCCAAGGTCAGTCCGAGGAGGCCTCCAGCTCCATCGATGGTAGGCCACAGAGCGACTGGAGAATGCAATCCAAAAATTAATCGCATCTCCGGCAAGGTAAGAAACTGAAAAAAAAGTTTTCCCCCGATCCTCACATCAAACAAACCGGAAACATTAACACACACTAAAACATTTTTAAAAGACAAAAAAACAAGCAGACTGTTGCCGGGGCGGCCAATCGTGCGGCGCCCCAGGTGGTAATCAAACATATACAGCTATTAAGTGTTACCACCATTAAAAACAACAAGCCAAACTGAACATTGAGATTATTTTAGGAAATTTAAGAAAACAATTTAATCTACAACTGAAAATGTACATTAAGAATATTTATGAAATAATTTTCAAATTAATAATTTACATGAACTGATGCTGTCAGCAGAGAGCAGCATTTACACAGGAGGATCTTAACAAATTGTTAACACATAGTCTCATGTTCAATCCCTGTATCTACATTTCATATATTTAAATATTAACACTTAATATTTAACTCAAGGAGTGACCAGCAATATTGAACCCTGGGAATTGAAGGCTTTGTGGCCATGTTTGCAGATGATACGAAGGTAGGTGGAGGGGCAGGTAGTGTAGAGAAAGCATGGACTCTGCAGAAGGACTTGGACAAGATGGGCGAGTGGGCGATGAAGTAGCAGATGGAATACATCACAGCAAAGTGTGGAGTCATGCATTTTTGTAGTAGGAATAAAGGTGTAGCCTATTTTCTAAATGGGGAGATAATTCAGAAATCGGAAATGTAAAGGGACTTGGGAGTACTGGTGCAGGATTCCCAAAAAGTTCATTTTTAAGTAGAATCAGTAGTGAGATAGGCAAATGCAGTGCTGCCATTTATTTTGAGAGGACTAGAATATAAAAACAGGAATGTAATGCTGAGGCTTCATAGGCATTGGTCAAAAGTATTTCAAGTATTGTGAGCAGTTTTGAGCCACATATCTGAGGAGAAATGTGCTGGCGTTGGAGAGCGTCTAGAGGAAGTTTACGAAAATAATCCCGGGAATGATTGGGTTAACAAATGATGAGCGTTTGACGGCCCTGGGCATATACTTGCTGGAGTTAAGAAGGATGAGGGGGTACCTCATAGAAAACTTACTGAATAGTGAAATGCCCGGATAGTGTGGATATGGAGAGGATGTTTCCACTGGTGGGAGAGTTGTGGACCAGACCCCAGAGCCTCAGAATAAAATGACTTTCCTTTAGAAAGGAGATGAGGAGGAATTTATTTAGTCAGAGGGTGGTGAATATGGAATTTATTGCCACAGATGCCACAAATCAATGAATATTTTTAAGGCAAAGATTGACAGATTCTTGATTAGTAAGGGTGTCAGGAGTTATGGGGAGAAAGCAGGTGAATGGGGTTGAGAAGGAAAGATAGATCAGCTATGATTGAATGGCAGAGTAGACTTGATGGGTCGAATGGCCTCATTCTGGTCCTATAATTTATGAACCTGAGAGGATATCATAAAAAAACTCTTAATCAGTTAATCATGTTGCAGCAGTGTTGAAATTAAGTAGTTGCACATGAATGTTCTTCCTTACAATTTGCTCATACTCTGCACTGAATCTGGAGATTCAAATTTACCTATTAATTGACCCTTATTATTGCTGCAATGTGGATTACTATCTTCATGTTCATAGGACCATGTTCTTCATAACTAATAAATTGAGGTAGTTAATGCTCTTTTTCTAGACAAATATAAAAGGTAATCTTCACAAATTTACAATCGCTATACTTACAATCGCTAAACTCTGAGTGCGTGTGTGTGTGCGTGTGTGCGTGTGTGTGTGTGTGTGTGTCTGTGTCTGTGATCATACTGCTTGAAAAAACAATGCCCTGACGGTAAACTTTTGACATATTCCTGTAGAGATTTATCCGGTGAAGTCAAAAATCAGCTTACCTGAAAATTTTGAGCTTTATTTCTCATGTTATTAATCAAAATGTTCAAAAATTTCAAATAACTTGAAAATGAAACTTTGGCTGATGGCGCTTTGGCTGATGACGTCACAATGGCTGCACATTGTGCTCACACGCTGCGAGTCACGACGCCGGCCGCGCAACTCGCAAGACCTTTGAAAAAAAACACGCTGTCTTCTTCCTCACGCCCCCTCCCACCAACCACCCATTCTCGGGCCCTGACTGCAGCCTGAAGCCAGGAGCAGTGTTCAGGAACCAGCCCTTCCCTCTGACGACGCGCCGCCCCCCACACCCCCAAACCCCTCAAACTCTACCCCCTCCCTCGCTGCCTCCCTTCCCCTCTCTGGTCCCCTCATGCTCCCTCTCTGCTTCCCGCCCCCCAACCCCCCCCCCCCCCCCCCCCACAACAGGTAGGAGACGGGTGCGTTTTGCAGCCGGGAGCGAGGGAGTGTGGAATTGGTGCATTCGGGAACCAGCCCTTATCTGACGATGTGCCCCCCCAATCCCTCAAACTCAATCCCCCTCCCTCTCAACCCCCCCCCCCCCCCCCCGCCCGTTCCCTCTCGCCCCCCCCCCCCTTTCCCCATTCCTCCCTCACCCCCCCTCCCTCTCTGTGCCTCTGTGACCCTCTCTGTGCCCCTGTGTCCCTCTCTGGGTCCCTCTTTGTGCCTCTACCCCTCTTTGTGCCTCTGTGTCCCTCTTTGTGCCTCTGTGTCCCTCTCTATGTCCCTCTTTGTACATCTGTGCCCCTCTCTGTGCCCCTCTCTGTGCCCCTCTCTGTGTCCCTCTCTGTGTCCCACTCAGTGCCTCTGTGTCTTTCTGTGTCCTTTCCTGTGCCCCGGAGTCCCCCTCTGTGCCTCTGTGTCCTCCTCTGTGCCTGTGTCCCTCTCTGTGCCTCTGTGTCCTTCTCTGTGCCTCTGTGTCCCCCTCTCTCTATCCCCCTCCCTCTCTAGCCTCGCCTGCAAGTTTGGGGCTATGCGTGAGTGGATAGGGCAGGGGATGGGGTAAAAGGAGTGGATGAATAATATAAATATAATATCAGGGCTGCCAACTCTCATGCATTGAGCATGAGACTCACGCATTTCGACAAATTCACACACTCTCACGCTGATCACAAATTTCTCAAAACTCATATCAACCACATGGGCCTCGGGTGTTGGAGAGCCAGGGTTGAGGGAGGGATGTAAGCAGAAGCAACGGCGGGGGCAGATGCGGATTGGGAGCTGGTCACGAAATCAAGGGATATGGGGAAAAAACAGGAAAGAGGTACTGATTTTACTTCGGAGTCACGTGAGTGACTACGTGAAGAAGCCCCGCCAGGCACATGCGCGTCATTACATCCACGTATGGCGCACCGACGGGCTGGAGAGCCCAGCTCCACCAGTGGTAAGTAGTAAACCGGCAAGTAAGTGATTTTTAAAACTTTTCTGCGGGTACTTAAACTCCGTGAGTCTGGCTCTGGAGCCAGCGGGAGTTGTTAGCAATGGAGCGAGTTGGGAAAAAGTCTGTCCGTAGTAGGAGCTTAACACGCGGGCCCGCGATTAGTGCTCGCAGATCGGGTCGGGAGATACCAGCTGCGGTAACGCCGGCTCCGACGCCAGTTGCTGATCTACCGGCAGCTCAACTGCCTCCGTTAACTCCAGTGCTTCAGGGCACTGAGGCCACTCCACCAGGGAGGAAGGCCAAAAGGAAATCTCTCAGGCCCGTCTTATCCGACGAGTCTGTGTAAGACTCCTCTCCTTCTAACAGAAAGGTCTGGGGATGGCTCAATCAAATGGAGAAAATGCTGCAAAATTTGATGAGCCACGAAATATTACAAGCAGAGTCAAATGCCCCTAGGATTCCCCAAACAGCCTCACGTAGAGGCCCATATGGCGAAGAAGACTTTACCGCCTACGAATATCGATGGGAATCACCCTCGCCAGCACCTTGTTTAGGGCTGGTAGAGACCTCCCTGGAGCAAGACTCGGGAGGGCCAGGGCAGGAGGAGTCTGACCCTGAAGTTGGTGTCACTGCTTTTGGGCACACATCAAGGCACATGAGCCATGTTCCAGGTGTCCCGGATGTAGCAAGAAATGTTGCCATTCCGGAAGGTACTGGCGAAGCCATGGAGGAAAACCTGGCTACTAACATCTACTACATGGTCTCGCATGGCACCAGCTACAGGATTCCATTATGCTTGGAAAGTCCTCAAATTGGTGGGGGCACGGCTTTCAGCAAAATAGTCCGAGGGGCACCGATGTGGGACACAGCAGGATATGCATACTTTGAAGTAAATTGCACTATTAAGCCGACACTAACCCACAATTTGCAGTCATCCACATTCCAATTATCTATTTGGCGAGGACCTGCTCAAACAGGTCTATTACCTATGCCTCATGGAGACTTGCATCCCTTCGGCCAGGTCGTTTTTCGACTCGAGGGGGTCAGATCCTGGGGCAGGGCCAAGCAAGGTGGAACCAGTGGGATGGCGTTATTACCCACCTGTATACGCCAACTACAACCCTAGCATGGCAAGAAGAACAAGAACTCCAAGGTCGACTATGCAGGTACGGGTGATTCATTCAGTCCAGGATAAATCCTCTGGGGAACAACCTCAGGTTGGGGGTAGGTTACAGTTATTTTATGATGAATGGTGCTGCATAACATCTGATCTGTTTATAGTGGACACTGTCTCAGGGTCTCGAATAGAGTTTATGTCAGGAATTCATCCACCTGCACAAAATATGCCTAGTCGGGTATTGTTTTTTCTGGACCAGAAAATCTGCAGGTAAATAAAGAAATTGGGGGGTTGTTCCAAAAAGGGGTAATTGAGAGGACAACATACCATCCTCAACAATTTGTGTCCAATATATTCCCCAGACAGAAAAAAGATGGTGGGTGTCGAGTCATTCTGGATCTAACCCAGTTAAATTCCTATGTCCAGTATAGGCATTTTAAAATGGACACCTTCAATACTGCTAAACAGCTGTTATCAGAAGGTTGTTATATGGCAACCATACATCTGAAAGATGCATATTATTCAGTACCAATTCATTATCAGTACCGAAGATACTTGAAATGTATTTGGATGGGACAGTTGTGGCAATTTAACGCATTACCCAAATGGGTTAACCTCAGCTCCTAGGTTGTTCACGAAATTGTTAAAACCAGTTCTGGCGCTACTTCGTGCCCAGAATCACATTGTGATGGCTTATCTAGATGATATTTTAATTATAAGCAACACTCAGGAAACAGCTGAGGAGTCCGTTTCAGCAACCAAACACCTGTTTGAGAGGTTAGGTTTTCTTGTCCATCCAACACAATCCAAGCTAGAGCCATCCCAAAAAATTGATTATTTGGGGTTTGTCATTGATTTAGTTGATATGTCACTGACTTTGCCTATGGCCAAGGCTGTTGAAATCATGGAGGTCTGTACCAGTCTCCCTGAAAAGCAACAACCCTCCATCCGGGCAGTAGCCAGCGTCATTGGTAAATTGGTGGCGGCTTTCCCTGTAGTGGAGTTTGGGCCCCTGCACTATCAAGTTTGCAACAAGCTAGAGAACAAGCACTTAAAGAACATGCTTAACACTTAAAGAACGCCAGAAAAAGCCATCGCCGAATTACAATGGTGGATAATCAATATTGCACAAAGTACCAAAAACATTTTGGTTCAACAACCTTCAGTGGTTTTACAAACAGATGTCAGTGCTTTGAGTTGGGGAGCCACAGACAGCGAGTCTAGCTGTGGTGGTAGATGGAGTGTGCAAGAGGATTTAATCCTGCAAAGGCATGGTATAAATTACTTAGAATTGCTGGGTTCATTCTATGGATTAAAAGCTTATTTTTCAGCAATGAATAATGTACATGTTCAGCTCCAGATTGACAATACCACGGCTGTTGCCTATATCAATCACATGGGAGCAATAAGGTCAGTATCATGTGATAATCTGGCTAACCTCATTTGGGACTGGTGTATTTCCAGAAATATCTGGGTCTCAGCTATCTACCTACAAGGTAGAGATAATGTGGTGGCAGACAACAGGTCACCGAAATTTAATGACAACATAGAATGGATGTTAAATCCTGATGTTTTTAAAATGATTGTCAGCCACTATGGTTTGCCAGATATAGATCTGTTTGCATCCAGGCTAAATCACCAGTTGCCTAAATATGTTTCATGGGAACCAGATCCAGGAGCAGTAGTGGTGGATGCATTCTCACTACATTGGGGACGTACGTTCTTTTACACTTTTCCCCCATTCTGCCTCATTAGGAAATGCCTCACCAAAATAGAGCAGGACTCTGCCTCAGGCGTTTTGGTGGTTCCGGACTGGCCTGCACAGCCATTGTTCCCATTGGCACTGAGAATGATGACTCAGCCATTCATGGCTGTGTCCAACTGCAGTAATTTGTTGGTGCATCCAGTAACAGGAGAAAGTCATCCGTTACATGATCGTATTAATCTGTTATTCTGCAGGTTCTGACCAGAGCGTTCCAAGGGCTTGGACTGTCGAGTAGGACCATGGATGTGATAACTGCAGCTTGGAGAGAGAGCACTAAAAATCAATATGTGTCTCATATTAAGAAATGTTTTGCTTGCAGTCAGATATATCTTATACTGCAAGCATACCGGATGTATTGGAGTACCTTACTACATTACATTTTGATGAACACTTCAGCTATAGTGCCATTAATGGTGCTCGGAGTGCTTTGTCCTGCTATTTAGGGCAGTTTTCAGAACAACAATCTATCAGGTCTCATCCGTTAGTGGCCCGATTCATGAGAGGAATCTTTAACAAGAACCCTCCTAAGCCTAGATATACAGAAATCTGGGATGTCAGTATAGTTCTCACACTGCTTCGGCAATGGGCTCCAATTATGTCACTGTCTTTTCAGAAGTTAACACTTAAAGTGGTTACGCTCATGGCGCTAGTATCAGTTCAAACATTGAAAAAGTTACGACTAGATAGCATGTACTCTTCTGTAGATAACATTACGTTTTATGTGTATGATTTAATCAAACAAAGCAGGCCATGAATGGCCAGAACCAAAAGTAAGCTTTAAAGCATACGCCGTTGACCAAACATTATGTGTAGTCAAGTACCTGAGTCAATATATCGAGGTAACTAAGAGTCTCAGAAGCTCTGAGACAGCAATGCTCATCAGCCATATAAAACCTCATAAAAAGGTGTCAGTACAAACTACTTCTAGATGGTTAAAACAGGTTTTGGATTATGCTGGAGTAGACACTCATGTGTTTAAATCTCACTCCACCAAGGCGGCATCAACATCTGCAGTGAAGGCACAGGACGTGCTTCTAGACCAAATCCTCGGGGCCGCAGGATGGTCTAGGGAGGCGACCTTCTCCAAATTCTATGATAAACCTGTCCTGACAGTGCAAGGTTTTGGGCATGCTGTTTTGGGTTCGGTTTGATTTCTTTTCTTTCTAAATTTCATTTGTAATTTCCCCCTGGGACAGAGGGGTTATTACTGTTTTGTTTATTATTATTAAAAATGTTTATTGGATAATTCCAAGCAATGTTCAATACATTGTTTACTCACTACTGTGTCAACTGAAGTAGTGTGACATATGGAATGGAACTATGGCATGAAATCACAGAGCTTTGAAATCTTCACGTAGTCACTCACGTGACTCACATATCTAAAATAGTAAGATGAAATGAGTTTACCAGTTTGAAGTTTGATCTTTATTTTATGAGGAGTTACGATGAGGGATTACGTGCCCTCCGCTCCCGGCCCTCATAATCGCAAAGATCATCTGGTAGTTCTAGTCTTCTGAGTCTTACTATATCTCTTCGACTATAGTTTCTGTGTTTTCATGCCGCTGCTTTGAAGTATGACGCGCATGCGCCTGGCGGGGCTTCTTCACATAATCCCTCATCGTAACTCCTCATAAAATAAAGATCAAACTTCAAACTGGTAAGTTCTCATTTAATCTTACTATTTTAGATATGCAGCCATGATCATATTGAATAGCAGTACTGGCTCAGAGGGCCAAATGGAACTATTCCTGCACCAATTTTCTATGCTTCAGTGTATGGCGATAAAACGTGACCACTTGATTTTTATGAATTCATGCATCGTGGAGGTATAATGTAGAGTGATACAGCCCAACTTGCCCACACCAGCCAACGTGACCCAGCTACACTACCTGCTTTTGGTCCATATCCCTCCAAACCTGTCCTATCCATGTATCAGTCTAATTGTTTCTTAAATGTTCGGCTAGTCCCTGCCTCAACTATCGCCTCTGGCAGCTTGTTCCGTACACCCACCACTGTTTGTGTGGAAAAAGTTATCTCTAAAAAAGTTACCTCTTAAAAATACTGGAATATCCAGGGGGATGGGATAAGTGTAATATTAAAATGACATGCAAGGTGTCAGTCTGTTTGTCACAACATACAGCCCCAATAACCCCATTATTTCCTTCAGTTAAATATTGGGAAGGTAGAACTATTGCCATTTGCCACCAAACTATTATGTTTGTTTACCTCACTATTTCTAATCCCCCCCCCCCCCCCAAATTTCTTTGACAGGTCAAATAGATTACGTCCCAAATCTCGTTTTTTATTAATTGAACAAGCAGATGAACATGCTCAAGATTCGTCAGACATGATTTACCTTTTGTAAATCCATGCTGACTTTGTCCAATGATTTCACCACTTTGCAAATGTGTGCTATGATCTTTAGTTTTAGCTTGGCCTCTGAAGCAGTTTCCCCACTACCGTAATGTGATAGACTCCAACCAACTGGTCATGTAATGAAATTCCCCGGAGGTTTTATTTTCTCTGATGCCTCCTTGGATTTCAATCCTTCAATTAAAAGTAATTGGGAAGGGGTTGGAAACATTTGCTACCCGCCAATACTCAGGAACTACTCCAGAATCTAAAATTCTTGTGGAATTTTTCGAGGATGTAACTAGTAGCGTGAATAAGGGAGAACCAGTGGATGTGGTATATCTGGACTTCCAGAAGGCTTTCGACAAGGTCCCACATAAGAGATTAGTATACAAACTTAAAGCATACAGTATTAGGGGTTCAGTATTGATGTGGATAGAGAACTGGCTGGCAAACAGGAAGCAAAGAGTAGGAGTAAACGGGTCCTATTCACAATGGCAGGCAGTAACTAGTGGGGTACCGCAGGGCTCAGTGCTGGGACCCCAGCTATTTACAATATATATTAATGATCTGGATGAGGGAATTGAAGGCAATATCTCCAAGTTTGCGGATGGGGGGCAGTGTTCGCTGTGAGGAGGATGCTAGGAGACTGCAAGGTGACTTGGATAGGCTGGGTGAGTGGGCAAATGTTTGGCAGATGCAGTATAATGTGGATAAATGTGAGGTTATCCACTTTGGTGGCAAAAACAGGAAAGCAGACTATTATTTAAATGGTGGCCGATTAGGAAAAGGGGAGATGCAGCGAGACCTGGGTGTCATGGTACACCAGTCATTGAAAGTAGGCATGCAGGTGCAGCAGGCAGTGAAAAAAGCGAATGGTATGTTAGCTTTCATTGCAAAAGGATTTGAGTACAGGAGCAGGGAGGTTCTACTTCAGTTGTACAGGGTCTTGGTGAGACCACACCTGGAGTATTGCGTGCAGTTTTGGTCTCCAAATCTGAGGAAGGACATTATTGCCATAGAGGGAGTGCAGAGAAGGTTCACCAGACTGATTCCTGGGATGTCAGGACTGTCTTATGAAGAAAGACTGGATAGACTCGGTTTATACTCTCTGGAATTTAGGAGATTAAGAGGGGATCTTATAGAAACTTACAAAATTCTTAAGGGGTTGGACAGGCTAGATGCAGGAAGATTGTTCCTGATGTTGGGGAAGTCCAGGACAAGGGGTCACAGCTTAAGGATAAGGGGGAAATCCTTTAAGACCGAGATGAGAAAGACTCTCTTCACACAGAGAGTGGTGAGTCTCTGGAACTCTCTGCCACAGAGGGTAGTTGAGGCCAGTTCATTGGCTATATTTAAGAGTGAGTTGGATGTGGCCCTTGTGGCTAAGGGGATCAGAGGGTATGGAGAGAAGGCAGGTACGGGATACTGAGTTGGATGATCAGCCATGATCATATTGAATGGCGGTGCAGGCTCGAAGGGCTGAATGGCCTACTCCTGCACCTAATTTCTATGTTTCTATGTTTCTATGTTAAATATAGCCAATGAACTGGCCTCAACTACCTTCTGTGGCAGAGAATTCCAGAGACTCACCACTCTCTGTGTCAAAAATGTTTTCCACAACTCGGTCCTAAAGGACTTCCCCCTTATCCTTAAACTGTGACCCCTTGTTCTGGACCTCCCGAACATCAGGAACAATCTTCCGGCATCTAGCCTGTCCAACTCCTTAAGAATTTTGTAAGTTTCTATAAGACCCCCCTCAATCTTCTAAATTCTAGCGATTACAAGGTGAGTCTATCCAGTCTTTCCTCGTATAAAAGTCCTGACATCCCAGGAATCAGTCTGGTGAACCTTCTCTGTACTCCCTCTATGGCAAGAATGTCTTTCCTCAGATTTGGAGACCAAAACTGAATGCAATACTCCAGGTGTGGTCTCACCAAAATCCTGTACAACTGCAGTAGAACCTCCCTGCTCCTATACTCAAATCCTTTTGCTATGAATGCTAAAATACCATTCGCCTTCTTCACTGCCTGCTGCACCTGCATGCCTACTTTCAATGACTGGTGTACCATGACACCCAGGTCTCGTTGCATCTCCCCTTTTCCTAATCGTCCACCATTCAGATAGTAGTCTACTCTCCTGTTTTTGCCACCAAAGTGGATAACCTCACATTTATCCACATTATACTGCATCTTCCATCCAATCCAATTCACCTTGCAGCCTCCTAGCATCCTCCTCACACCTAACATTGCCCCCCAGCTTTGTGTCATCCACAAACTTGGAGATGTTGCATTCAATTCCCTCGTCCAAATCATTCATATATATTGTATATAGCTGGGGATCCAGCACTGAGCCTTGCGGTACCCAGCTAGTCACTGCCTGCCATTCTGAAAAGGACCCGTTTACTCCTACTCTTTGCTTCCTGTCTGCCAGCCAGTTCTCTATCCACATCAATACTGAACCCCCAATACCATGTGCTTTAAGTTTGTATACTAATCTCTTATGTGGGACCTTGTCGCAAGCCTTCTGAAAGTTCAGGTATAACACATCCACTGGTTCTCCCTTATTCACTCTACTAGTTACATCCTCAGAAAATTCTATGAGATTCATCAGACATGATTTACCTTTCGTACATCCATGCTGACTTTGTCCAATGATTTCACCACTTTCCAAATGTGCTGCTATCCCATCTTTAATAACTGAGTCTAGCAGTTTCCCCACTACCGGACTAACTGGTCTGTAATTCCCCGTTGCTCTCTCCCTCCTTTAAAAAATATATAGAACACAAAGTGCTGGAGTAACTCAGCAGGTCAGGCAGCATCCGTGGAGGACATGGATAGGTGATGTTTCCGGTCAGGATCCTTCTGCAGACTGATTGTGGTGGAGAAGGGAAAACAGGAATACAGATGGGGTGGGACAAAGCCTGGCAAGTGATAGGTGGATATTGGTTTTTAGGTTGTTTTTAGATTGGCAGATTGGTGGATAAAGGCTAGAAATCAAAAGGAAACAAAATGGGACTAAAGGAGACTAAAATGAGATCAGAAGACAAAGGGTGTTAATAAGGAAAGAAGCCTTTCACTCAAGGAGTCAAACGCGAAGCCTTGGAGAGATACAGGTGGAAGAAAATGTTGAGAGGGGAATGGGTGGGATTGTGAGAAAATGGGAGCACACTAAATCCAGGAAAGAGAAGGGGGTGGGGAGTAGTGTAGGAAGGAACTGCAGATGCTGGTTTAAACCGAAGATAGACTCAAAAACCTAGAGTAACTCAGTGGAACAAGCAGCATCTCTGGAGAGAAGGTATGGGTGATGTTTCGGGTCGAGACCCTTCCTTAGTCTGAGGAAACGTCATCCATTCCTTCTCTCCAGAGACGCTGCCTACCCCGCTGAGTTATTCCAGCTTTAGTGTCAATCTTCGGCGTGGGGAATCGGCGGAGGTATTATCTCAATTTTGTTTTTAATGTTCTATTTGCAATAAAGGTTCAGTTTTTCTCTCTCCATTAGCACCACCTTACCTACTACATGTCCTGCAGCCCAGATTTCTGACTTTTTCACATTGCTTTGTTTGTGTTCTCAAGCAACAACTGCACTAAATTCATAGCTTTTTTTTTTGTCTTTTCTTTGAATGGATAGCCCACAAACAAAAGCTTGTCATTGTACCTCGGTACATGGGACAATAATAAATTAAACTAAATTCAACTTTCTATTACCATCACAACAGGTCCACAGCAGATGCTATCTCCTTGGCCCTAAACGTGTCTCTAGAACGTTTAGACAACATGGATTCCTACATTAGACTCTGGATTATCAACTACAGCTCTGCCTTTTACACCTTAATCCCATCAAACTAATTTCCAAGCTCCAGGATCTAGGATTTAGCTCCCCACTCTTCCACTGGATCCTTGACTGTGAGGATGGATTATCTGTCCCTTAAGGGGTTGTCCCACTGCGGCGACCTAATTCGCGAGTTTAGAAGAGTTTAGGAAAGTTTGAAAAAATGTCGTTGAAGACCTCCTTTCACTATGTAGAAGACGTCCTTCGTCCTCCTTCGACTATGTTGAAGATTAGCTTCAATTAGATTTGACTAGCTTCGGGAAAATTGGACGCCGAATAGTGGAGAGTGAAGATGACCTCCTTCAATCTCCCTTCGATTATGTTGAAGACTATCTACGACTACCTTCGACTACCTTCGATTACCTTTGACTAACTTCGATTACCTATGAATAACATGCCGACCTACTACGATCTACTTCGACTAAACCTACGAGTAAAAATAGTATTGTTTTTTCCCGTGGCAACCTTTTTTTACTCACGGGCATTTTTCAACATGTTCAAAAATACACCGGGACCTAGCTGAGGTCTCGAGTATGCGCGGACTACACTCAAGCATGAAGGAGAGTTACAAAGACTTCCTAGGACCTCGTATCGACCATGCTGCGGAGTATGAATCGAGGGCAAACACGTCAGAACTCGTAGTTTAGGTCGCCGCAGTGGGACTACCCCTTTACAATGCTCCCTTTACACTCACGACTGTACAGCCAAATTTGGCTAATTCCATCCACAGGTTTTCAGATGACACCACTGTGGTGAGCCAAATCACGAACAATTATAAGATGGAGTACAGGAAAGAAATAAAGAACATGGTGACATGGTGTCAGGACAATAACCTCTCCCTCAATGTCAGCAAGGACAAAAGTGCGATTTATTGACTTCAGGAAGCATGGCGGATGTCCCAATCAGCATCAATGGTGTAGATGTGGAAATAGTTGAGATTCAAGTTCCTTGGCGTTAATATTACCAATGATCTACTGTGAACCAAGCACATTTGATGCGACAGCATAGAAGCCACACCAAGGCCTCTACTTCCTCAGACTTCATTCCCCAACAGCATTGTGAAACTACTATCATCAGAAGGACCACAGCAGTTTAAAACGTTGGTTCACTGCCTCCTTCCCAGTAATGCCCACATCCTGAAAAATGAATCAATTTAAAAAAGCATCAAGCCCCATCTACTTTCTTAGTCAGCTGTGAAGATTACCTAAAATCTAGAAGATAATTGGACATATCCAAAATGATTATGCCCAGAAATTGAATTACTACATTTTAATGGTGTGAAAACATCTTTACATGTGCATGAAAATTCTTGTTAAAGAATTGAGTTCTTCAAAAATGAGGTTCACAGAAAAGCATTCTGGATGCTACGCTCTGTAAGTTTTCAGTTTCAGTTTAGTTTATTGTCACGTGTACCGGGATACAATGAAAAGCTTTTTGTTACATGCTAAAGACAGAAAGTCAATGGTACATGATTACAATCAAACCATTTACAGTGTATAAGTAAGTAATTTTTATTTATATAGCACTTTTAATTTTTATTTATAATTTTTTTTTAAAATCAAATCATGTTGAAGCCAAAGTGCTTTACAGAGAGAAAAAAAAAGATTACCATACATCCATAGAAAATAGACACAATACACCATCGGATTCAACGTGAATATCCCCCCACAGCAGAATCCACACTTTCCACTGTGAGGGAAGGCACCAAAAAGCCCAGTCCTCCTCCTCCTCCTCCTCCTAGACCGCCCGAGGTCGGGGCCTGTTTGAGGCCTCCGCAGCCAGTCACCGCAACGGCGGCCCGATGTTATGGGCCCAACGGCTGGGAAGATAGAACACCGGCGTCGGATGAGAAGTCCTCAGCGGCATGGAAATGTCTGGAGCGGCCAATCCCTTCCCAGAGACCGCGGCACCGAAGTCCTCAGGCCGTGCTGGTTGGAGCTCCGACTCTGGCGATCTTGGATCCCAGGCTCCGCGGCGTTTTAAATCCAGCGCCGCCTACGGCTGGACGCCCTCAGCCACAGCTCCGCAATGTTGGGAGTGGACGGTCACAGCACTCTGGAGCTTACCGCACGGCAACCCGGTAAGGCATCGCCTGCTCCATGATGGTGTCCCAGCGCTGTTCCACCGCCGAAGCTGTAGTCCCGGCAGGAAATGCCGCTCCAGTCCGATGGTAGGCCGCACGGTGAGGATGAAGATGCGATTCGGAGGAAAACTGCAGAAATAAAGTTTACCCCTTTCCCTCCCCCACCCAACACAAAAAAGACCTACAACAAACATTTTATATACATGATAAATGTATATGATACATACATGATAAATACATGATACATACATGACATACATAATACATATAAATACATGATAAGGGAATAACATTTCGTGCAAGGTAAAGCCAGCAAAGTCTGGTTAAGGATAGTCTGAGGGACATCAAATAGGTAGATACTGTAGTAGTTCATGGTAGTTTGGTCTTGTGCACTACTCTATTGATCAGCCATTTGATTTTGCAGCTGTCGCAATGTGGCCCACTAGCTACAATCTTGTAGTCAAATCTTACATGAAAATGTCATGCTTTAAGCAGCACTCTTCCAGCTGCACAGGAATATGCTGCAATGGTGGAAGGATAACAGGAGAGTTCTCCCAGTGCAATGGTGCAAAACATTACCTGCAGAGATGTGCGACAAAGAGTTTCCAGGGTAAAAGCCAAGCACACCTGCATGGCCATGAATGCCACCGTAAGGACAAAGATTGTTCAGTCTATGAATTCTTCCCTTTGGGAAAAGCTGAAATGCAGGCACAATTCTAAGTCTGCTCTGTTTCCTCCTGTGGGCTGAAGGAAATGTAGGTGAAGACTTCTCTACTTGAATATGTAGCTCAGATGACCTCCCTAAAATGTTCCTGAGACCAGGAAGCTGACAATGGTGCAGGGGAGAGAAAAGACTTTGCCTTCCATCACAGCAAGGAGGAGATTCACTATTATGGATGTTTTCTGTAAATTGAATTGTTTGTGTGTCGTGTAAGAATTGTTTTGTTTGTATGGCTGTAGAAACGGAGTTTCGTTTGAGCCTCTCTGAGGTTCGAATGACAAGTAATAAAATCTAATCTAATCTAAGTCTCCCGCGTGACAGATTGGGATACTAACCACTATACTAACGAGAAAAATAGCATGCACTATATATCCGCAATCAGAATTCTTCATCGACTCTTCCATCTTCACTTTCGCTTTCTCGAAGCAAGCATAACTTGATTGTTAATCTTATTAAAACACTGGTTTTAGTTTAGTCGTGACGTGCGCAACAAACCCTTAAAATCAGGCATGATACCCAGTATATAGTCCAAAACATAACAGTCCAAAGCTTTGATAGCATGAAACGTCTTCCGCCATGTTCGATCAACTCATGGATGTGTTGTAACAACAATGTTGAAGTGTGAAAATCCTTTGAGAGAATAACAGGATTTTTAGCAATAAAGTACACCATTAGGTTTGATTTAATTTCCGGATCATTAGCAGCAAGTTCAAATCCCAACTCAAGCTTTGGCCATTCTGTTTGGCTTACAGAGAGAATTTAGTTCATTGATCCATCTCTTATCGCATAAGAAGCGGTTCGCCATCAGTTCTCTGGATACTTCATCCGCAGGATTTTCTTTTGTGTTAACATATTTCAATTGTGCAACATTAGTAACTCCCAATGCTCTTTTCATTGGCAGATTGTGTCTGTCCAAATCCAACTCTCTGGTTTCTTTGGCTCTATCATCTGGTGGAATGCTTTCACAATGGTCGCTACTCCACTTAGAAAGTGGATCTCCACTTAGAAAGTGAATCCTCCCTTATTGCAGAGGGAAGTCAGATGTTTAACTGGCTGAATTGCTTTCTGCTCAGTAGTCATTAATTTTAAGCAATCATCCACATAGTTATTATTCTTCAAAGAGATTATTACTTCATGAAATTTAGTATTCTCACCAAAGTTGCATTTCAAAGTCTGGTACGTTGCTCTGCCATACGATGATTATTCAGCAGATTAACACTTTCTTGTTTGAAAGTTAAGTCCAGAGAATAGTGTCCATCAATCTTCAGTGAGTAGTTCATAATATCCATTAACTTCAAATCTTCATTCGACATCTCTTCAGATTCTTTATTGATACTTTAATTGAAGTCATGATTGTATTGCTTCATCACCGGCTTTTCTAATTTATCAGTAAATATTTGATTAACAGCAATGGTAGGATAGTTCTTCTCATTTTCTCGTTTTCATTGTTCCTTTTCAAGGAGCCATAGATAACCCATCCAAGTCGGGTTTTTGTAGCATATGGTCCATCACCTTGGCTCCTCACGTTCTGTATAGGTTCCAATGCCTTCAAAACATTCATTAGAATAAGTAGATCAACACTAGAATTTACTTCAGATATTTTGACATCCTTCAGGTAAGGCCATTGTTTCAAGTCTTCGTCTAGGTATATTTTGACGACCAACAGGCATAGTTCCATGTGCACACACTTGAGATATTGGTATAAAATTATCCTTATCCAAACTAGATATCTCCATACTCGTAATGTAGTGACTCCTGCTCTCTTTATCTTTAGTCATGGTATGCAATCGAATTTTAGTCTCTTCTCCTGTGATGTGCAGCCTTCTCATCAGGTTTTCTGTGCAAAAGGTAGTCGAACTTCCATGATCCAAAAAAGCATATGTTTGCAACACTGTATTCGTCTTACTATTCCTTACCTGTACTGGTAAGATAGAAAAAAATACCCCGGCCCCAATATGAGCAGTTACTTGAGGCAAGGTGATAGCATCACTAGTAGCTGGCTTCTCCTTCTGTTCCGTTTGCTCCAGTTACTCCTCTTCTATTTGCTCTGGTAGTTCTTCATCTATTTGCTCTGGTTCTTCTTCTTCCAAATGCTCTGGTAACTCTTCTTCAGTGTGAAGTGCTTCAGGATGATATTGCCTGCACTTATAACAAATTATAGGACTCCTGCAGTCTCTCACCATATGTATTTTTTTTTCAAACATCCAAAACAGATTCCCTTCTCTTTCAAGAAATCCATCTTTTCTTCATATTCTTTCATCTTGAATCTTCGACACTATCTTATAGTGTGACCATCACATAACAAACAAAATACTATTTGCTTGCAAGTAGATACATTTCCTTTCATTCCATCTGTCGTTTCCACAGGTATGGTTGTGGTAGCAAAATTACTTCTCATAGGTTCTGATATTTCTTCAGTTTTGGTAAAGGTAGAACCTTTGTTAGTTGCAATTGGTTTATGATCTTCAATAGTCCCGTGTGTGGCTCTAACATGTACCGTACTTCCTTGTCCAAGAAATCCACCAGGTCTGGTAGCATGGCTACTTGGTTCCTCTCATCCAATATTTCACCTGCTTTATCTCTCCACTTCCCTCTCTGTCTTCTGGGCAACTTACTAATGATCACTCGAGCATTACTCGCAAGATTCATTTCCTCCATGTGACCGAGATTTTTCATCGAGCTGCAACAACCTCTCAGAAATATTGCATAATTACTCAATGCCTCCCCATCTTCTGCCTTGATTTATTTCCAAGCATGAGCCTTCTCCATGTATGCGTTAGCAATCCTCTGTTCATTACCATAACGTTCTTTAAGTTTTTACAAGTACCTGAACACTTCCGCTTGTGTACTTCACCAGAAATCGTGAGCGCTCCTTTATATCCGTAATTTTCGTTTCTAATATTTCTTACAAAAGCTTCATACCGCAAAGGATCTTCATCTGCTTCTGCCGGTGATAGACTGAGAGAGGTATTTTGTCGAGTTAAGATCTGGTTGAATCCAGCTTGCCTTTTCACCAATGCCAATAATCCATCCTGATAATCTTGGCTTGGCTCCAACGAACGATAGATAGGCCTTGGCTCAAACTGGCTTGCTCGACCCTGTGCATCAGGCCTTGGAAAAGCGTGCTCCGTTATTAGTTTGTCCCGAGCATCTACAGATGTAGTTTGTTTTGATCTAGCACTCATTTGCTGAGATGAAGTTTTACCCATCTTAGTCTGTTCCAATGGGTTTTCAAAGCCATGAAATCCGGTGGACCTCGATTGTGGAATTGATCCAACTGCTGACTCACTTGGAGTAGGTTTTCCTCTTGGTCCAGAGATCATTGTCTTCACTGATCTAGAGCTGCATCTTGAACCCTCTCTTTCCAGTATCTCCTTCTTTGATTGTGCCACCGCCATCTTTGTGTCTAGTTCCAGTTGTTCCTTTCGTCACCTCAGCAGCTCCTTCTGTCGCCTCATCTGTTCTTCTTGTTGCCTCATCTCTTCTTGTCGTCTCATCTCTTCTAAATGTCGCGTCTTCTCTTTTTTCATCTGCTCTTCTTCTCGCTCAATCTCATGTTTCTTCTTCAAGGTATCCACTTCTATTGAGAGAGCGGCTAGATCAGCTTCAACTCCCAATCGAGCAGAAACCTTTGATTCCAAACTGACTATAGAACCATATTTATGTCCTGATCTTTGTGTAGATACTTTCGAGATACTATCTCGTGGTGTAATTTCAACTTCCATTCCAGCACCTTGTTGCATCGCACCTCCAGCTGTTAAGCGCGTAAGTTGTGGTATAATTTCAGATAACCACTCCTCTGCCTTATCCATGAAACCATTGAACATCTTCACCCTGTCTTTCCATCACTGGCTGTGTCTTACGTGTTCTTCCGAGGCGGTTGTGAACACAGCAGCACATTTTGTTTCTTTCCAACCGCATAGTTTGCTCATATTAGATTTCACTTTGATTGCGCTCTGCACTGATTCCATTAGTTTCTTCTGTTTTTCAATTAATCTGGTAACCTGTTTCCATAATTTGTTTCTCTCCTCGGTGTCTTTCAGGTAGTCAACTTGTCCTTGACTGAGCTTGACTTCGCCACCTTGTGGTTCCTCAGGTGTGGCTTCTTCTTCATCTTCTGGCTCCAAGATTTTAAAGAGGTCTTGGCAGATGCCAAGTCTTTAAATTTTGTCTTGTCAACATTTTCATCAGAACAATAACAAACTGAGATTGTTGCCAACATCTCATCAACATCCACGGGCTAGCAGTGACGTTAGTTCAGAAGGAATGTATGTTATCAAGACTTCAAAACAATTCTCTGGATACTTAATCTACAGGATTTTCTTTTGTGTTAACATATTTCAAGGTCGAACTGGCTGGATATCTCCAGACAGTGGAACAGCACTTTTATATTGGCTATCTTCCAAGCTAGTGGCTAGCTTTCTGGCTCTTCTTACAGAAACCGTTTAAAATTAAAGCTTCTCAGCTTCAAAATTCAAAAGAATAATAGTCGATTTTACCCATGATTTTGATAATGTCTTCAGATTAGTCGCTGTCGATAGGCCATCTCTGGCCGAGATATATTGTCCATTCCACATATTTTCAATTATGCTCACCCAGATACTGACATTTAGATTAATCTATAGGAATAAAAATTTGAAGTAGTGGATGGATTAGTGACATAAATTGTTGCCGATAGGGCTATCAAGTGACATATACTGAACAATAGCTCACTCACAGCTGCCTGGTTTAGCCCACTCATAGCTGCCTGACACAGTAGGTAGGGTTGAATGGAAGATGTAAGACATATATATGCCTTCATCGTTCAGGGCATTGGGTATAAAAGTTGGAAAGTCATGTTGCAATGGTATAAAAATTTGGTTAGGCCGCATCTAGAAAACTGTATGCAGTTCTCATTGCTGTGTTACATGTGGATATTCTGAAGAGGGTGCAGAAGAGGTTGCTTGCAATGAAGAGTATTAACCATAAGAAGACATTGGACACACTTGGTTGCTTTCTCTGGAGCGCCAAAGGCTCAAATTAGTAGACCAAAATTGCACACAATATGTGCTTGTGTTTAGAGGCTATTATGCTGCTGTAATTAAGAAATTCATTGCTCTGTGGTTGGTACATATGACAATTAAATGCAATGACTCTTGTTAGACCCTATTTGCATTTGAAACTAGTGGTATGTTGCTTCAAGTGTCAACGGAAGGTGCCTCTTGTTTGTCTTTGTCTATAAATGGCGAGTGTTAGTGCTGCATTTTTAATTTTGTGATTCCTAACTATTGTTTTGGTGTCTTAAGAGACTGAATAAAGCATGTTACAAGGTTTGACTTTACTTCTAAAGGTTTGAAATTGGTTCCTGTTATCTATTTCCGCAGTCAGCATAGAATACTCATACCATATTGGTTGATGTGTGTGGGTTTATTGCTTTGATTGCTTTGGCATTGGACTCCACTTAACAGGTCATTCACATGATTGCAACTAATCAATAGGTCAAGCCACTCTGTTCAATTGCAAACATCCTTTGGGACTGCTTACATTCTTGTTTAGCAGCTGTATTTGTATGGGTCATTGCAGTTTTATATCCCTTACATAGCTGACCACCTAAACAACTGAGAACTATTTTGTGAATTGTATTGCTACTAGATAGCATGCATTCCGAACACCCCAGAGGTAAGTGAGAATAACTATTCAAATGTTCACATAGTCATGAAAGAAACCAAAAACCATTTAAAACAATGTCAATTGTCATGGTTTTAGAAGTTTTGAGAAAGTGACTTGTGTTATGGTAATATAATTTTAATGCAGCAACTTTATTCATTGACCATTTTCTTAGCTGTAAATTCATGACTTTTGAACTCCCGAGAAATGTAATTGTTTATGAGGTATATTACCAGAGCTAGAACAGTTTCTTCCACATAGTGAAATGATTCTGCCATTTGAAAGTACAATTTATTCCATTAAATGCAGTGGTAAGCTTATACTAACACTTGTAACTGAAGAAATAGAATAGTAAGATTAAATGAGAACTTACCAGTTTGAAGTTTGATCTTTATTTTATGAGGAGTCGAGTTGAGGGACTACGTGAACAGAAGCCCGTACAGCCGTTGGTGCATCAATCTTCAAAGCAGCGGAATGAATTCACAGCTAACAATGACCGAAGTATAACGGTAAGATGATAAAACTAGAACTACCAGATGAGATCTATGAGGGTGGGAGCGGAGGGCACGTAGTCCCTCAACTTGACTCCTCATAAAATAAAGATCAAACTTCAAACTGGTAAGTTCTCATTTAATCTTACTATTTTACTTCGGAGTCACGTGAGTGACTACGTGAAGACTTCAAAGCACAAAGCAATCCGACGTTCACACTGCCTGGATTGACTCAAAAGTCGTTAACAATCAATCATGCATCAGTAATACATTTGTTAAATGAAATAACAGTTTATTTACAAACAAATCATAACAAACCCCTCTAACTCAGGGGAAAAGTGTAACAGTACTGAAACCAGATTCAGCAAACACCCCGCCTTGAAATCGGCTTGTGATAAAACCTCTGAAAAGTTAGCTCACTGGACCATCCTGCGGCCGCGAGGATATGGTCTATTGGCAAGTCCATCGCCCTTGCCGCGGAAATTGATGCCGCCCTGGTGGAATGAGATTTGAATTTATCAGTATCAATTCCAGCACTTGCCAGGACCCACTTTAGCCACCTTGAAATCGTTTGCACCGACACCTTACTGTGTGGTTTTTTGTGACTAATAAACAAAGCCAACTCTGTTCCTCTCAGAGGTTTAGTAATCTCAATGTAACGAGATAAATGTGAGACTACACAGAAGCGATCATCTGCGGGGTATGCTGAAAACACAATCTTACATCCTGTCATGCCTCTTCTATTATGTTTAAGCAAATCATAGACATAAAATATAATGGCATCAGCCGACACATGCATTCTATCTAGCCGTAGCTTTTGCAACATTTGTACACGTTGAGCTGAAACGAACGGCATAAGCATGACCACCTTCATAGATAATTTGGCTACTGATAGGCTTGTAACCGGAGCCCACTGGCGAAGAACCATAAAAACCTCACTCACATTCCAAATACCGGCATACCTGGGTTTAGGAGGATTAAAATTGAAAAACTCTCTTCATGAGTCGTGAAACTAACGGATTTGTCCCTACTGTATGCAATTCTGCATTCATAGGTAAATAAGAAGACAGAGCACTTCTGGCTGAATTAATCGCACTGTAACTTAATTTTTTGGTCAAAATAAAGAGTTGACAAACTCCAATACATCCGTGATCCCTGCAGTGTGATATACAATATTCTGCTGTAGGCAGAATTGCTCCCACTTCCTTATATAGGTGATATATTGCTGCTGTGTACTATCCCTGCAGGCCGACGTGAGAACATCCACAGTCCGATGAGACAGTCCTCTCCCCAGGTATGGCCTCCTTAAAATCTGCAAATTAACAGATCAATACGATCATATAAAGGATGTTGATCCCCAGTGACTGGATTTACCAGTAGATTTTTATTCTTGGGCATAAGCATGTAAGGCTCCCTAGCCATTTGTAATACAACGGGAAACCATGCTCGTGTAGGCCAATCTGGCACTACCAATACCCCTGAAGCGGAGTCCTCCTTGATCTTTTGCAAACATCTGCTGATGAGACAGAATGGAGGAAATACATACACAAACATTCCTCCCCAATGCAGCGAAAATGCATCCGCTGCTACTGCCCCAGGATCTGGTTACCATGAAACATATCTAGGTAACTGATGATTTAATCGAGATGCAAACAAGTCAATATCTGGCAATGCATACTGATCAATCATTTGGTTAAATACATCCTGATTTAACATCCATTCAATGTTGTCATTAAACTGACGTGACCTCTCCTGGCAAATAAAGTGCTGAAAGCCAGATATTTTGGTCAATACACCAGCTCCAAATCTGGTTAGCCAGTCTATCACAAGACTGTGACTTAACTCCACCCATGTGGTTTACATATGCCACTGCTGTGGTGTTGTCAATCTGACCAGCACATGCAGATCCCTCCTTGTAGAACAATAAGCTTTGAGCCCATACCAGGTGCCCAACAACTCTAAATAATTAATCCCTCTTAATTGAGGAACGATGTCTCATCCACATTCCATCTGCCTCCACAACTAGAAGACATATCTGTTGCACCCCAACCCAGTGCACTTACATCAGTCTGTAATATCAGTGACGGTGATTCCACCAAAACCTTCCTTAAATTTTTTGAAACATGTACTATCCACCATTGTATGTCAGCAATCGCCCCAGCTGACAACTGCATAGGCCTATCAAAAATGGCCCCTTTGTATTCTCAGTGCCTGTTCCTTTGATCGTTGTAATTGTTGATAATGCAGAGGACCATACTGCACAGCTGGAAAGGCTGCAACAACTTTCCCAATAAAGCTGGCTACTTGTCTAATCGAAGGCCGTTGTTCTCCAACGAGATTAACACAGTCCTCAATTAACTGATTCAATTTATCCCTGGGCAAAGTTACCAACATGTGATTGGAATTAATGGTAAATCCCAGATAATCAATAATTTGGACTGGTGATAATTTAGATTTATCTGGGTGAATAACAAATCCCATTTGTTCAAAAGTGATTTTAACAACTGAAACTGATGATTGAGTTTCAGCATGAGTCTTTCCAACAATCAGAATATCATCTAAATAGGCCATTACCACATGCCCCTGAGCTCTAAGTAATGCTAACACAGGTTTTACCAATTTAGTAAATAATCTAGGAGCTGAAGTTAATCCATTCGGCAATGTCCTGAATTGCCACTACTCAGCCATCCAAATAAATTTCAAATATCTTCTATCATCACCATGAATAGACACTGCGTAATACGCATTCTTTAAATCAATGGTTGCCATATAATAC
The DNA here is from genome assembly GCA_035221665.1 of Okamejei kenojei. Lineage (NCBI taxonomy): Eukaryota > Metazoa > Chordata > Chondrichthyes > Rajiformes > Rajidae > Okamejei > Okamejei kenojei. The sequence goes on from CM069132.1 coordinate 41,432,970, forward strand.
CGTTTGGACACTAGATGTTTGCCCGTGGTAAAGGTCTCCATTTTGAAATGCCTATAACAAACAAATTTGTTCAAATTCGATAAATCCAGAATAATTCTACATCCCCCAGTCTTTTTAGATCTGGGAAATATACTTGACAGAAATTGTTGACTTTGATAGACAGAAGGCTCAATTACCCCTTTCTTATGTAACGACTGAATCTCTGCTTGAATAAGCACATTTTCCTCATCTGAAAATAAGTTTACGACTAGGAAAATGTTGACTAGGTAGACTGTCCTTATAGTAAAATCCAATTTTTCACCCCTTCAATACACTAAGTATGAACAAATCTGATGTCAACTGCTGCCATTGTTTGAGAAACAATTTTAACCTTCCCCAATTTGAACAGGAACATCAGTTAATTCATCGTCTGTCAATGTTATATTCCTTACCAGCATCTTTCCTTGCGGCCTTTGTTGTCCTCGACTTCTTGTAGAGAACCTTTTTTGCCTTGCTTCCAGCTGGCTTAATGAGGGCCATGGTTATAACAACCTCATGACAGTCTTTGACCCTTTTTGCAAGGTTACCACCAAACAACAGATTTCGTGGTGGTACACTGGTCGGTTTGCACAACTCGCCAAATTTGGATTAGCACTGGCCTAATAGCAGCCCTCCCGATATTATTAATTTCAAAATGCATTACAAAGGAGTCCCAGTTCATCCTGGTGTGCTTCAACCATATCGTTTGTATCAATAACTTTTCACCACAGCTGTAATACCTGCTGACAACAGTTTAAGCACTTTTTTAAACTTCATCTCCTGGGCCCTAGCAGGCAAACCCATCTATGACCAAATTTGGTGATTAACCACCGGTACCTTCAGGAGATCACAATTAACAGGAGCTTTATAGTTTTTTGCTACTTCATCCATAGCTAGCTCCTGTAACTGGTGGGAGAGCATATACTGAATGGCTTCTCTACACTCAGCAAACTTCCCAGCAATGTTCGGAATTACTTCCAACCGAACACCTTTACTGCTCTCCCCCAGCATAGAATCAGTGTCAGCAAACTGCACTGATAGAACATCCTCCTCACAGGCAGGATAGTTCTGCAGCCCTGAAACAGGTGCTGCTAGCACAAGCTCTCCATCAGCCTGGCTTGGGCACCACTCCTCCTCACGGTGCTGGTCCCTGTCGAGCATTCTTTTGTAATAGAATCTCGACGTGGGAGAGCCGTGAGCAAACGGACTCTCCTATGGAGGGTATAACCTCCAGGCCCGACTCATTTACGGGCCACAGAGACTTGCCAGTGGCCTTCCGCCCTACTGACAAGCCTCCACTGCCCCCCGGCAGTGGGTCCGCAACCACTGGCTGTGTAGCCAGCACCGGACCAGGTGTACCAGACGGGCCTCCATCCTCAACACTGTCCTGGCCACTTTTCCTTTCTACCCCCGGAGCGCCTCGCCGACACCTTCTTCACTTTCTGCAACATTCTCTAAGAACCCCAAACCGTCGCAGAAAATGACATGTGGTAAAGTAAAAAAATAAAAAAAACCTTACCTCCGTTTAAACTTGTTAACGAAGAACTGCAAATGCTGGAGAATCGAGGGTGAAGTCTGAAGAAGGGTCTCGACCCGCAACGTCGCCCATCTCCTTCGCTCCTTAGATGCTGCTGCACCCGCTAAATTCTCCAGCTTTTCGTATAACCCGCGGTTTAAACTTACCGCTCGGAGGAGCGCTGCTGCTCCAACCGGCCGACTGCACCAGCGTCTGACGTCATGACGCACCAACGGCTGTATGGGCTTCTATTCACGTAGTCACTCAAGTGACTCCGAAGTAAAATTCATGTTTTGGATCAATGGCCTTTCATCAACCCTCAATGGTTACAATCTTCCTTGATTTTTCTTGGATGGAATTGATCTGAGATATTAATTGTTTTTCTTTCCATAAGTGTTGTCTGACCTCCTACATTTTCTGTTTGTATTTAAAATTTCCTGCATCCGTTTTTAATTGAAATTTTGATTACTTCATAAAACAAGTTGGTTTATGGGTAACACTAACAATGAATCCAAGGGAAAATATCCAACTTTTAACAAAAATATCCTGACTGACCCTGCTTGCCAAAATATCATCATTTATTCCTCGCTACACCTACTACCTTAAAAGACCTACTCCTTTTCAACAATTTAAGGTTAAAACAACCTATTACTTTATTCCTAATTTGTATTTTATCTTGGATTGTATGATGCTATCTTCTGTATGGCAGTGGTACATATTTGGATTTTCCGGCTCCTTGGATGCTACTGAGCACAAGCAGTATCAACTAATGGTGTACAATGCTTGTTTTGTAACTCCTGTGTGAAATTCAATCTAGTATACAAGCTTGAAAATCATGAGCCTTGAGTATGAGATGGGCCTTGAAGTAAATTTGAAGATTGTTTCAGTATTAGTTGAAGGGTCTGACACAACCTAGACCATGACTGATCAGTTAAACAAACTTTTCCCATGTGGTTCAAAATAATCCTGAAAGTGACTGCCCCAATAGATGAGAAGTTGGCTGATAAACCTGCCCCCTCTTTGTTCCTACATGCAATCCCATTTTGATTAAATAAAATGGGAGTCTGTCATGTTGGAATTAGGAACTCTCTTAAACCTGTTACTGTTACAGCCCGCATCGGTCTATAGACGTGACTTGCAACAATGACAAATCTTTATGTGAAAAGAGAAGACTTTAAAGAGACTTACCATGCTAAGGATTTGGGGGGCCTCTGTTTTGAGCTATTTTGCAGAGCTTTGAATTCCTAGACATGTAAGTAAGTTTATTGGCCAAGTATTCACATACAAGGAATTTGCCTTGGTGCTCCGCCCACAAGTAACAACATGACATACAGTGTTTAAGAAGGAACTGCAGATGCTGGAAAATCGAAGGTAGACAAAAGTGCTGGAGAAGCTCAGCGGGTGCAGCAGCATCTATGGAGCGAAGGAAATGGGCAACGTTTCGGCCCAAAACATTGCCTATTTCCTTTGCTCCATAGATGCTGCTGCACCCGTTGAGTTTCTCCAGCACTTTTGTCTACCAACGTGACATATAATGACAGTTACGAATGACTCAGAAAACACTAAACATTAATAATAATAAAACATTAATGATAAAACACCATTGATCAAGCATGTGAACTAACAAAATACCAGATCAAAGGGAGGCTACAGATTTTTGGCAGTTGAGTAGAGCTACTACTCGTGGATAAAAACTGTTTTTATGTCTGGCTGTGGCAGCTTTGACTGTCTGGAGTCGCCTTCCAGAGGGAAGTGATTCAAAGAGTTTATGGGCAGGGTGAGAGGGGTCAGAGATGATCTTGCCCACTCGCAGTGTACAGTTCATCAATGGAGGGAAGGTTGCAGCCAATAACCTTCTCTGCTGATCGGATGATTCGCTGCAGCCTCCAGGTGTCGTGCTTGGTGCCTGAGCCAAACCAGACCATGATGGAGAAGGTGAGGACAGACTCTACAATGGCTGTGTAGCATTGGACCATCATTGCCTGTGGCAGATTGTGCTTCCTCAGCTGCCTTAGGAAGTGCATCCTCTGTTGTGCCTTTTTAGACAGTGGAGTCGATGGTAGCCCCCCACTTAAGGTCCTTGGAGATGATGGTTCCCAGGAACTTAAAAGACTCCACAGATGTGACTGTGGTGTTGTTGATGGTGTGTGGGGTGAGGGGAAGGGGAGCTCTCCTAAAGTCTACAATCAATTCCACTGTCTTAAGAGCATTGAGCTCTAGGTTGTTGCAATGGCACCAGCATGCCAGCTGTGACACTTGAAAAAAAAAGAGGACAGCTGTGATGACATGCTATCTCTTCCTTCCTTCATCCCACAAAATAAACCTGTTCATTTATTCAAAGCGAGGGTTGGATAGTACCCTCCATCCCCTCAAATCTTCCAGGCATTTTTACATCTAACTGGAATTCAAAACTACCAATTAGGCTGACTTGATAACAGGGAACCTATCAAAATAAATTTTTAAAGTCAAAACTATCACTTGGGGAAGTCTTGTTTTCCTGGGAAAACTTCTGCTCCTGCACAAAATGACACTAAGTCCTCGAATAACTCGGTGGGTCTGGAAGCATTTCTGGGCAACATGGATAGATGATGTTTTGGGCTGAGTCCTTTCTTCAGCATCCACACACGTGGTATGTCACATATCCATGTTCTCTAGTGATGCCAAGTTACTCCAGCAACTTGTGCACTTTTGTGTATTATCAGCATGTGCAGTTCCTTGTTTCAACACTGTTGCAATTTGGCCCATCTTTGCTGTTTGGTGAATTTCAAGTTTGGCTTGGGTGTTAACGTTCATGCATTCTAAGTACCAAATTGATGCAACAATATTATTGTGGATAAATTAATCCTGATTTCTTCCTTGCAATGCAAACAGCCGTAAGCCATTGCAATGTTTTGAGAATTTTGGTCCAACATTGAATACAGAAAATTGCAAACAGAAACGTTTAAACTCTAGGCCTAATATGGATGGTTGAACAAACTATTTTCTTAATCTTCCTTCACTTCTAGTTTTTTGCTAATTATTCTAAATTTATTTTATTACATCTAAATATTTCATTATCTCTTATAGTTTAATTCTTCTTGCGTAGGGTGTGCACTGCTTAAAGTTGTAGGTCAACTTGTTCTATTTGATCTTGTTTGTGCACGTCGGGTTGATTGCATTAGTCACAATAGGGTGGATCACGTAAAGGTTGCAATCTCCCACCCAATAGTTTAATTGATGTGCAATTATTCTTTATTCAAATGAGAACACCTTGCTCAACTGGGATAATAGTTTCGACTGTGCTTTTGGCCATGTTATTTAATAAAGAATATGTTGGCACTGGGAAAGACAAACTAGTCCAGTTGCAGGTAAGAGAGTTGTGAACTGCTTTTTATAAAAATTAAAAAAAAAAAAAAACAATTTTAAAAAATGTATTCTTTCGGGTTTGTTAAATGAGGGTTGATCTTCTTGATATACAGGATCCTAAAATGATGGAGTCCTGTTGTTGGAGACTTTCCTACCAATGGAAAAATGGTTGCATGATATGAGTACAGTTATTTACCAGAATTTCTGAATTTTTCTACCCCTGGCTGTAAAGACTAGATCACTGGAGATAAAGAATAATTTGAAATGAAAATTGAGGAATTGAAGGCAACAGAGAACTGAAGAAAGAGTTGAAGCATGCAGCAGATTGGCCAGGATTGTTGTGAATGGTGGGCAGACTTGATGGACCAATTGACCTACTATTGCTTCTTTTTTCCCCCGAAGTTATATATTTGGATCAATGGTGACTTGCTTCCACTTGAGGTGGCTAATGTTTAGTTTTGAGTAAAGGAGCAGCTGGGTAGATCATTTGTCAGGTTGTCCAATCTTTGTGTCATTCATGCGGGGCTTCTGCTTGTATACGGTTTCCAAGACAAACGCAAATGTATTTTTCTGAGCAGTCATTAGGCAGAGATCCTGAGAGATTGGGCTGGTCACAAGATGTGTGTGAATGACACTTTCAAATATGCTGTCGTCATCTATATTGTGAGCATGCCTTTGCTAAGACTATTGTGGTTCAAGGTGGCTCACTACAGGGCTCTCGCGTAACTTTTCTTCCCTGTTGCCAGCCGGGCAACCTCGGCTGGCAACCTAGGTTGGCAAATGAAAGTTTAGGTGGTCATTTAAGACTGCTTGCACACGTCCGAGCACGTGTGATAACGTGCTCGGACGAAGTGCATAGTTACCAGTCGGAATTATGGTCAGTGAAGCATTCACATATTATTTCTGCTTCAAATAGTCACAATCTAAACATATTCACCAATCAAGACATGATATATACCACAATGACATACAGCAAAATTACAATACAGTATCTCATCTCTTTTTACACGTTGCAATGAATGCAATTTATATTATCTCTTTCCACTTCCAAACAAAAATATGGTTATTCATCGTATAATCAATCTCGGTGAGACCAAGCGCAGGCTTGGCGATCGCTTCACACGACACCTCCACTCAGTATGTAATAACCAACCTGATCTCCTGATGGCTCAGCACTTCAACTCCCCCTCCCATTCCGAATCCGACCTTTCTGTCCTGGGCCTCCTCCATGGCCAGAGTGAGGCCCACCGCAAATTGGAGGAACAGCACCTCATATTTTGCTTGGGTAGTTTACACCCCAGCGGTATGAACATTGGCTTTTCCAATTTCAGGTAGTCCTTGCTTTCTCCCGCCTTCCCCTCCCATTCCCAGCTCTCCCACAGCTTACTGTCTCCGCCTCTTCCTTTCTTTTTCCTGCCCCCACCCCTCCCGACATCAGTCTGAAGAAGGGTCTCGACCCGAAACGTCACCTATTTCCTTCGCTCCATAGATACTGCCTCACCTGCTGAGTTTCTCCAGCATTTATGTCTACCCATTCACACAAGTTCTGTTATCCCACTTTCCTCACCCACTCCCTGCACATTAGGGGCAATTTTACAGAGACAAGCTAACCTACAAAGCCAATGTGTCTTTGGGATGTGGGAGGAAACCCACATGCCTGCAGGAAGAATGTGCAAATTCAACACAGACAGTGCCCAAGAACAGGATCGAACACATATCTTTGGCCGTGTGAGGCAGCAAGTCCACCAGCTGTGCCACTATATTTTATTTTCCAACACACAAAAAATTATGTGTTGATAACTTTGGTTAAAAAAAAAAAGGAAACTATCCATTTTCAGTCTTAAATCTCTAAGTGACGCTATGTCCCCTTTACAGCTACTGTATGTTTTAATTCAGTTCAAGGCGATTGGGGCAGTACATTGGCCATAAATTTGCTGCCTAAAATTGCCAGAGACCTGGAATTGATCCTGAATATGGGTGCTGTTTGTATGGAGTTTTGTTTTCTCGTTTATAACATTGTTTACAGAGCACTATGTTTACATATTCTGATGTGCTGCTGCAAGTAAGGATTTCATTGTTCTAACTGGGACGTGAGAGAATAAAACACTCTTGACTTACGTCGCTGATGTGTACGATAGAACTAGAGTATGGGTGGGCGGCGTGGACTTCTTGCTTGCTGCAGCACAACAGAATATGTAAACATAATACAGGAGATAACATTGCAGTGTGTGTATATGTGTGTGTTTATGTATACATGTGTGTGTGTATGTGTAGATATATGGATATAGATATAGATATAGATATATAGATAAAATGCAATAGGCTGTTATTTTTCTAGAGTTTGGTGGTGGTGGGTCTACCAGTTTAAATTCCATTTCGAATAATTTTGGAGGTCCAGGAAACCAAGAAGGAAGAGTTACTCAAGGAAGTTGCTCCAGGGAGTGATTCTGCGTTGTTTTTCAGCGGTCATGGTGAGGCAGCGACCGGACAGCAATGGCGGCCAAAAATCCCACAATGCAAAGTGTGAAGAAGGTATGCAGACACCTTAAAGTCTTCACTACTTTATTTAGCATACATTATATATAGCCCTGGCTGTACGTGGTCTGTCACGATCACTAGAGAGCGAGCTAGGGGCGTGTGGGTTACAATTATACTAACTGGTGGGGGAGTGGTTAGCATGGACATCGTTACTATCAATTAAAGGTGTACACACATATCATCTACATCCTTCCTCTACCAAAACAAACAGTGAGTGACAGGGACGACCACGTCTCATGCGCCAGGGTGAATGCAAACAGTAAAGCACAGGAATACAAGATCACACGTAATCGCCGTAACGGACCGGCGGCCTGATCAGGCGACCAGACCGAGTCTGCACCTCGCCATCACCTCCTTCCCGCACGGGAACAAGCGGGGATGCAGCGGCATGGTGGGGGCTACGGACAGGAGAACCCGTTGGTGACGAAGGCATCGGGGGGGACGGCGAAGAGAAGGGCGAGGAAGCCGGAGAAAGCGGGACTGCAGCCTGGAGGCGTTCAGGAGGAGGACGAGGGGAGGTCGGCCCCAGAGGAACGGGCAAAACACAGGGCCGCGACAGTGGCAGCGGGGGGGCATACGGAGCCGCCGGGGGAGGGAGAGGCTCGTTCACGAGCCGGAGATGCTGGCGGGACCGGCAGTACACCCTTCTATCGTGGTTGACAAGGTACGAACGAGGAGAACCGACGACCACGGCCAGCTTGGAACGGCCAGAAAAGGACCACATACGGACGACCTGGCCGGGGAGAAGAGGGCGGAGAACACGGCAGGACCTGTCGTGGGATCGCTTCTGGATACTGTGTTTTTTGGCAATGCGTTTCCGGACCAAGGCAGGTTTAAAGACGGAGGGGGACAGGGACTGCTGAGACACTGGGACCGAGGGCCTCGTGACACGGGACATGAGTCGCTGAGCCGGGGAGCCCAGGGCATGGTCGCGGGAGATGTTGCGGAGGTTCAGCAGGGCCAGGTAGATGTCGGAGCGGGATAGGCGACAACGTTCCAACAGTCCTTTGGCACTGCGGACCGCGCGCTCGGTCAGTCGATTGCTCTGCGGGTATTCCGGGCTGCTGGTGTAATGACGAAAGTTCCATCGTTCAGCAAAAGCGCGGACCTCGGCACTGGTGAACTGGCTACCGTTGTCCGACTGCAGGCTGACCGGAGACCCGAAGTGGCGGCGCAACTTCTCGATGACCGCGGAGGAAGAGAGGGAGTGGAGCTGGTCAACTTCAAAACAGCTGGATTAAGAGTCGACAAGCACCAGGAAGTGCTTTCCGTGCCACTCGAAAATGTCGGTTGCTAGCGCAGACCATGGCAGGTCAGCAGCTGGCTGCTGCAGGAGTGGCTGCCGCTGTTGCTGTGGAGCGAGGCTGTTGCAGGTAGGGCATGCGGAGACCCTATCCCGGAAGGAGCGAGGCATGTCGGGCCAGAAGAACTGGCTCTGAGCGATGGAAAGGGTCGCCTCAGCCCCGGGATGGCCACGATCAGCAGTTTCGAAGTATTGTTCTCGTAGTGTTTCGGGCACCACCACCTTGTGCCCCTTCACAATCACACCATCACGCAGCACCAACCAAGAAGTAAGGCACCGCTGCGGCCGGCAGGGAAGAACGGCAGTCTGGCCAACCCTGCCTGATGATCGCGGCCAGCTGCTGTAGCGAAGCGTCTGCTGCCGTGTGCTTGGCCAGGGACTTCAACTGACCGGAGGGCACAAAGTTCACGCCCAGGACTATCAGATCGGACGTCTCGTACGGATGTTGGGTCGTGGATGAGAGAGGCGCCCGAGACAGCGTGTCAGCAACAAACATGTCCTTGCCCTTGCGATAAACCACTGTGAAAGTGAAGCGTTGTAGCTGGAGCATCATGCGCTGGAGCCGGGAGGAGGCCATGTGTATCGGCTTGTTGAGGATGGTGACCAGAGGCTGGTGATCCGTCTCGACAGTGAAGCAGTTGCCCAGGATATAGTCTTCGAATTTGGAGCAGGCAAAGACAACCGCCAGCAGTTCTTTCTCAATCTGGGCATAGTTTTGTTCAGCGGTCGTCATTGTGCGAGATGCGTAGGACGCAGGCAGTTGCACCCCATCATGGATCTGCAGGCAGGCGGCCCCGAGGCCAAACTTAGATGCATCACACGTGAGAACGATGGGACGCTGGAGGTCGAAGTACTTCAGCGTTGGCGTGCTGATCAGCTTAGATTTGAGGGTGTCAAAAGCTCACTGGTGTTGCGGGAACCAGGCCCAGGCAGTGTCCTTTTTCACCAGATCCCGCAGAGGGGCACTCAGTTCGCACAGGTCGGGGATGAACTTTCCCAGGTAGTTGACCATGCCCAAGAAGCGCTGCAGGCCAGGCACGTCAGCAGGTGCAGGCATCTCGGATATTGCGGCTGTCTTCTGCGGGTCGGGCTTCAGCCCCGATGCCGTGAAAACATGCCCCACGTAGGTGACCTCAGGGATCCGGAATCGGCACTTCTTCGGGTTGAGCTTCAGGTTGACCTCCCGGGCCCGCTGCAGCACCAACCGAAGGTGGTGGTCGTGCTCAGCGACATTCTTCCCATAAACCAGGAAGTCCAGCAAACAGTTGTTCCATGGTCCTTTGAAACATATCGCTGGCAGAGTTGATCCCAAACGGCATGCGGAGGAAGCGATACCTGCCGAAGGGCGTGCTGAAGGTCGTCAGGTGCGAGGATCGCTCGTCTAGAGGTATCTGCCAGAACAAACTCTTGGCATCGAGAACCGAGAACACGGTGGCAGGGCCGACCTGTGCAGCACCGTCCGCATGGGATAGTGCGGGCGCCTGATGGCCACGTTCAAGTCCTTAGGGTTGATGCAGATCCGTATTTCGCTCTTGTCTTTCTTCGCAGCGACAACCATAGTAGAAACCCACCGGGTGGAGTCCGTTACTAGCTTCAGGATGCCCGTGGCCACCATCTCGCGAAGAGCAGACTCGACCTTGCCCCTCATGATAAAGGACACACGGTGCAGGGGACGGATGACCGGCGTGATGTCGGGATTGAGGGCAATCCTGTAGCTGCAGGGCAACTTCCCCAGCTTCGAGTCACACCGGTCCGGGAATTCGGCCAGCGGGTTCAGGGGTGCCTCTACCAGGTGGACATCTCTGTAGAAGCTCACCAATCCGAGGTCCTGGCAGGCCTCCACATTTACCGTCTAGCAGGAAGAAAGAGAGGGGCCGAGTGGTCTTCAACACCTTGCAGTGGAGAGTGGCCCTCCCCACAGGAACAAGTACGCCACCCCCATAGGCACGCAAAACAGCACTGTCTGTGGAAACGGGCTCATTATTTCTTATCTTCCTGAACAGGCTTGTTGACATAACATTGGCAGCAGCCCACGTATCGACCTTAGCAGAGAATGCCATGCCATTCACCGTGACTCGGACGGTTGGGTCCGTTATCAGAGCAGCTGCACCTCGCAAGGAAAACACACTCAGCTCGCTCTGAGAAGAGTCAGGGTCAGACGGGGGAAGATCATCGTGCTGTTGATGGGAACCAGATGCTGAATCATCACGTGTCAGGTAGCGAGACGGTCTCTGCTGTGGCTGTGCAGGGTTCCCACGGGAACGGCATGCAGCCGAGAAGTGGTTGGGCTTGTTGCAGAAATTACAGGTTTTCCCCAACGCCGGGCACACATTAAAACGGTGTGAGACAAAGTTACAATTTGGACATCATTGAGGCAGACTGAAGCCCTGCAGTGGTCTTACCCTCTGTCGCACAGGGAGGGGTACTGGGACATAAGAAAATAAAACGCGATAGACCGGAGATGCAGAAAGAAGCACTTCTGACGCCATGTAGAGAAGGTATGCAGACACCTTAAAGTCTTCACTACTTTATTTAGCATACATTATATATAGCCCTGGCTGTACGTGGTCTGTCACGATCACTAGAGAGCGAGCTAGGGGCGTGTGGGTTACAATTATACTAACTGGTGGGGGAGTAGTTAGCATGGACATCGTTACTATCAATTAAAGTTGTACACACATATCATCTACACAAAGGGAGAGGGAAAGTGGCCGACGCCGACCAGTTGCCGTGGCAGTGCGCATGTGCTGGGCTGCACATGCGCACAACCACGGCCAATAATGTGCTCGGCGGCCGGCCATGCTGAGCGGAGACCCGAGAGCCGAGCGGAAACCCTAGAGCCTAGCACCGAGCCGAGAGCGAGCGGAGAGCCAAGACCCAGACATGGATGGCGGGCGGGTGTCCCAGTTGCTTGCCTGGCCGGGCAAAATGGCATGGCTTTCAGGTTCCCCTGCAGGACTAAGTTGCCATTGGCACCCAGGCAACCGCTAATTTTGAGCCCTGTCACTATCTACAGTATTTAGGGGTGAGCATTACATGCAAACCTTGATGTAAATGGCCTTATCCTAAAAAAATAGAGTTGACCTGCTGAGTTAATCTGGCTCTTTTTTTGCAAAGGAGCATCTGCAGTTTCTGCACTAACTTTACTACTAAGTTCCATCCTGCACTCAAATTCACTTGGATCATCTCCGACCACCCTTCTGTTGGAGAGCAATTTTTTTTGTTTATGAACAATTGGTTTGGTATGAACATTGACTTCTCTAACTTCAAGTAGCCCTTGCTTTGCCTCCCTCTCCATCCCCTCCCCCTTCCCATTTCTCGGACCAGTCTTGCTGTCTCCAACTAGATTTTAGCTGTTTGCTTGTTGTAACCTTCTCCCAACTAACAATGATCTATTCTACATTTTCCTTGATCTCCCTTCCCTTTGTCCTGTTATCACACCTTGAACTTTGTTATTTATACACTTATCTATGCACCGCCCACTCCCCTGGTAACTGTCTGAGGAAGGGTCTCGACCCAAAATGTCACCCATTCCTTCTCTCCAGAGGTGCTGCCTGCCCACTGAGTTATCCAGCATTTTGTGTCTATCTCCCTTCTTTCACTTGATCTCATCTCCATCACAGGAGATAGACTATTGACTGACTATTATAAACCTACTGACACCCACAGCTATCTAGACTACACTTCTTTCCACCCTACCTCCCATAAAGACTCTATCCCCTACTCCCAATTTCTCCGTCTATGCTGCATCTGCACACAAGATGAAGTGTTCCATACCAAACATCGGAGATGTCCTCATTCTTTAGGGAACGCGGGTTTCCCTTTTTCATCATAGAATAGGCCCTTGCATTGGTATCCTCGGTATCCCACAGCTCTGCTCTTGCTCCCCCCTCCTCCCAATCGCAACAGGGACAGAGCCCCCTAGTCCTTGCTTTTCACCCCATCAGCGGTTGCATACAGCACATAATCCTCCGACATTTTCAGAGTTGGAGAAGTCAATGTTCATACCATTGGGTTGTAAGCTGCCCAAGCAAAAGCTGTTCCTCCAATTTGCACTGGGCCACGCCTCGTATTTCGTTTGGGCAGCTTACACCTCAGCGGTATGAACATTGACATCTCTAGCTTCCTTTCTTTCCCTCTCTCTCCACCCCTCCCCTTTCCAGTTTTCTGACCTGTCTTACTGTCTCCATCAACATTTTATCTTTGCATGCTATGTTGTTACCTTCTCCCGGCTAACAATGATCTATTCTACATTTTCCTGAATCTCCATTACCTTTGTCCTGTTTTCATACCTTATACTTCCTTAATTATGTATCTCCCTCTCATGACATCGGTCTGAAGGATCTTGACCCGAAACGTCACCCATTCCTTCTCTCGCGAAAGGCTGCCTGTCCTGCTGAGTTACTCCGTGTTTTGCCATATCTACAGTTCCTTGTTTCTTCAATACAGCTGGAGATGTATTATCGAAGGAAGGTACACAATGCTGGAGTAACTCAGCAATTGAGGCAGCATCTATGGAGAGAAGGAATGGTCGACATTTCAGATCGAGACCCTTCTTCAGACCTCCACTCTAGTATCTTCACTTCAGACTGAAGTCGAGGAGGGGGCGGGACAAAGATAGAACGTAGGCGGAGACTGTAAAAGGCCTGTCCCACTATTGTGACTTTTCAGCAAATGTCTTCGACCTTCAAGCTCGAGGGCACTCGCCTCAAAAACCTCGAGCTGGATTGACCGTCAGCGATGAAACAGCGAGCTAGATCGACCGTCAAAAAAAACACACACACACACACACATCCATCTGAAAACTCCAATGAGCCAATTAAAATGCCCGGTCAGCAAAGGAGATTGCCTATGGCTTCCTCGACTGCCTAGCGACCCCACTTTACTGCACTACGAGTTCAAAAGAACCATGCCGACCAATTTTTACTTGCGGAAATTCTTTTAGCATGCTGAAAATATTTCATTGACCAAACTGAGGCAGCGAGTATGCGGGGACTTCCCTTGAGCAAGGAGAGTTCCAGTGACCTCCTAGGATGTGTCGACCATGCTGTGAGTTTGAGTCGAGAGCAAACTCTTCTAAACTCGCAAATTAGGTCGCCGCAGTGGGACAGCCCTTCAGACTAGTGGGAGAACTGGGAAGGGGATGGAGAGAGAAAAAGCAAGGGCTATCTGAAGTTAGAGAAGTCAATGATATGTAGGTATGTTACAAAACTTACCTTCAGCAGCGCTGCAGTTCTATCACTGGCTGTATGCGCGACTTTGGCGCCTTTGAGAGGGGGGCGGGTTTAAAATGCGTTTTTCTTCAGACTATTCAAATCGAATTTGAACAGGCTGTTTAGTTGCTGAAGAAAAATCGCTTCGACTGCCGTTTTATTAAATTTATTAAAGTTATAGCAGGAGTAAAATTAAAATCTTCTAATGCTGTCAACGCCGACAACGGGACGGATCTCACGTAGGGGACAAGGCAAGGTACACCGTTTATTTTTTCATATAAACTTGCTTCTTAGGATGCCTTTAATCAAAATTTCACGTTGAAAAGGTGACTTAGGACCCATATGAACTGGCAGCATTTTTCCTGCAGATATGGGGTTTAAATTCACCGCAACCGCACCAATCGATCGTGTTCCACAAAATCCCACTCGCAAGATGATTAAAATGGCCATTAATTTACGGGAATTAAACACTAAATTCCTTCCACTTGGTCTATAAATTCATGACAATGAGATTTAAAAGTCAAGTTATATTGTGAATTCTTGTGTGAATGTTATTTGGACACAGGCTTTTTTAAAAATGTTAACCTTTTCTTAAGAAATGGATAGATGTTTAGATCTAGTAATTGAATTTTGTAATTAGCTACAATTAGGGAACTAACTAATTATATGCTTTCATTTCAGGTCATCCAAGTAAGATTGTTTCGTCTGAAGAAGGTTTTCGGCCCGAAACGGTGCTTATCTCCTTCGCTCCATAGATGCACCCGCTGAGTTTCTCCGGCATTTTGCGTACCCTCGATTTTCCAGCATCTGCAGTTCCTTCTTTAACAAGATTGTTTCATATTTGTTTCAGAATGCTTCAATCTATAATAACTGAAAATTTAATTCAGTTCTCTTAATTTTTAAGAAGGTTATGGATTTTGACTGTCCTTGATCACAGCTTTTGTGTAGCAATAGGGAACAAGATGATAATTTCCGAGTATGAAAATGGCCATAACTTTTTTAATACTGAAGATATGAAAGTGAATTAGGTGTCAAATTAAACTTCTTTTTATGCTTTATCTGATGGGATAAATTGCAGACTTGATTTTTTAAATCTCCAAATTTTGTAATATTGCTACTTTATCTGATGGGATAAATTGCAGACGATGTTGTAAATCTCAAAATTTTGTAACATTGCTATAGATATGTATTATATTATCCTCTACTTAAAATCTACGTCTTTTTAAATACCTTGGTGAGAATAGTAGCAAGGGCTTGTGTGCAATTGGGCTGAAGAAATTGCTCCTTAAATCTATAGCTGACCAACAGGTAAAGGCTTTGCGAGACCATTCTTCGGACTACACGGAACTGCATTTGCTTGTTTGCAAACAAACACAGTTACGGCGGCCGCGCTCCGCCAGTGACGCAACGCGCTTCGCTGGGCAGCGCCGTGACGTCACCCCGGATCGGCGCAGTCAGTGCGCCTGCGTGGATTGGAGCGGGGGGCGGGCTGATTGAGATAAACACGGGATCGTGTGATGTCAGCGTCGTTTGTTTTCTTTTTTCAAAAATAACCAACTTGCAACGTCTTCTCTGGGAGAGCGGGACGAAGGCCTCGGTCATCGGTTAGTGGTCGGCGTGCGCGGCGGTCCGTTGACGGTGCGTCTCGCCTCGGCCCGGCCCGGGTTGCCCTGCTGACGGCCCGCGGTGTGAGCAGAGGCGGCGGCGGCGGCGGCCTCCCTGCACCCGCACCTGCACCTGATGCGGCGTGGCTTTACTGTGGCCTCTGGTAACATGCCACTGATGTGCAGCGTATTCTAAAGCTGTTTTTATTTCCCCCCGAAGATTTATGATTTTACTCGTAATTTCTCTTTAAACAGAGGCTGTGATCGTGTCATAAATCTCAGACTTATTTCCTCCTAATTAAGATTTTAGAGGTTTAACATAGCGAGTTAACATTTTCTATGCAATGATATCGTAAATCCAGTCCGTATTTTTTTTTTCTTCTAAAATTAGTGATGTGCAACCTGCACATTATTCTGTTAACCCTTGCTGTCTCCTCCCCTTCCCACCTCTCCCTCAGCCCTCGGGCTCCTCCTTTTTCCTTCCTTCTCCCCGCCCCCACCTCCCATCAGTCTGAAGAAGGGTTTCGGCCCTTCTCCTTCGCTCCTTAGATGCTGCTGCACCCGTTGAGTTTCTCCAGCTTTTTGTGTACCCCCTGCAACCTGCACATGTTCTCCTCGAGAGGAACTTCGAGCGTGTAATCAGTGGTTGGATTTACTCGACAATCTGATAGACAAGCAGACTTCCTTCCACTCTGGTTTTGTGTATCCTCAGGAGAGGATATGTTCTCGAGAAGAACATGTGACTGATATGCCACGGTGGGAATAGCAAACGCAATAAACCCCTAACAATGGACATTCTCCTTTATAATTGTTACTTTTTTGCATATCTTTCATTCATTGTTCTTTATCTCTACATCATCGCCTATATCTCTCGTTTCCCTTATCCCTAACCATTCTGAAGAAGGGTCTCGACCCGAAACATCACCCATTCCTTCTCGCCAGAGATACTGCCTGTCCTGATGAGTTACTTCAGATTTTTGTGTCTAACTTCTATTGTTGGGACAGGCTGGTTGAGTATGTGGCTTCTGTGCAGGAAGGGAGTACAGATGCTGGTTTACACGGAAAATAGAAACAGAATGCTAGAGTAACTGTCAATTTAGAAATTTATAAGTGTTAAAGAAGGAACTGCAGATGCTGGAAAATCGAGGGTACACAAAATGCTGGAGAAACTCAGTGGGTGCAGCAGCAATCGAGGGTACACAAATGCTGGAGAAACTCAGCAGGTGCAGCAGCAAATTGAGGGTACACAAAATGCTGGAAAAACGCAAGAAGGGTCTGAACAAGGGTTTTGGCCCGAAACGTTGGCTATCTCCTTTGCTCCATAGATGCTGCTGCACCCGCTGAGTTTCTCCAGCATTTTGTGTACCCTAGAGATTTATAAGGTTACTAGAGTGGTTACTAGACCAACGAAAAACAGGTGTTTTGATTTCAAAGTTTGATCGGATTTGTGAACATTTTTATTAATAACTCAAGAAATAAAGCACACCATTTTCAGGTAAGCCAATTTTGGATTCCAGTGGGTAAATCTCTACCAGAATGTGTAAGAATTTTACCGTTTGTGGATTGTTTTTTCGAGAAGGTGCAAACACACTCACACTCTCAAAATCCGAGTTCTATAATTATACTAGACCAAGTGCAGACCCGCTGGGTCTGTTTCCTCCCAAAGTGGGGGGGGGGGGGGGGGGTGCTGCGGCTTCACATGCACACTAACTACCCCACACACGCGTGGGGATAGGGGGTGAGAGGGGGGTACGGGAGACGGCTGGGCAAAGGGAGGGAGGGAGACTGCTGGGTCCGTTCCCTCAACGTGCGGTTGCGGGGGGTGGGCTGCGGCTTCACATGCACACTAACCACCTGCCATACACACAGGGTAGGGGGAGACAGGAGAGGGAGGGGGAGGAGGGGGCAAGAGAGGAGATGAGTGGGGGGGGAAACGGAGGGTGGGGTTGGATGGGGGGGGGGATTGGTGGTGGTTGGAGGAGGGGGAGGGGCGGTGGGGGGGGATGGCAGAGGGGGAGGAGAGGTGGATGGGGAGGAGAAGGGGGAAGGGAGAGAGCGGGGAGGGGGAGGAGAGTTGGAGGGAGGGAAGCAAAAAAGGGGGGGAGTGGTGGAGGAAGGGAGGGTGGGGAGGAGAATAAGTGTAGGGGGTAGAGGGGAAGGGGGCAGAGTGGGGGAGGGAGGAGAGAGGGTGGTGGAGGGGAAGGCAGGAGGAAAGGCAGGAGGGGGGAAGGGGAGGTGGAGGGGGGAGGGAGGAGGGGTAGAGAGGGAAGGGGGTAGGGCAACTTGCTCTATTTGATTGTGCACGCCAGACCACGTGAAGGTTCCAATCTCCCAGCCCTGTCCCATTGTGATGCCATATCATAGGTAAATGAGATCCATTGTGATTGGACATCTGTGAGATGGCGCTGTGACTCATGCAGCAGCTTGATTTTAAATTGTTTTGATTTTTACTAAAAAAGCAAGGAAATTAATAATCAAGTGTTCTAATTTTCAAAACAAAATGTGGAGGTGGAAAAACTCTACAGGAATATGTAAAAATTTCTCCTTTCGGCAAAGGGTGGAGGAGTAAATTCACAAACCTCTTAAACGAATTTTTGCGAAATAGAACCCGTTGCAAACCAACGACAGTTTTAATAGTTACTCGACCAAGTGCAGACCCGTTGGGTCTGTTCCCCCAACATGTGGTTGTGGGGGGGGGCGGCATGCAGCGTCACACACGCTAACAATCCCCCCCCCCCCTGCACACACGCTAACAACCCCCCTTGATATATTAATATTATTTGCTTCTTTTACCCTATAACCGCCCTATCCACTGACGCATAGCCGCCAACTTGCAGGCACATCGGGGGGGGGGGGGGGGTAGAAAGTGAGAATGGAGAGAGACAAAGAGAAGGGCAGAGACCAAAGGGCAAGAGGTGAGGGTGGGTGAAGGGTGAGAGAGATGGGAGGGTGGGGATGGGGTAGAGGGCAGGAGGGAGATGGGGTAGGTTGAGGGGGAGAAGTGTGGAGGGAGGGGTACGGGGAGAGAGGGGGAAGAGGAGTAGGGGGAGAGAGTGGGGAGGGGTGGGGCAGTCCATCTATTCCCCACTCCCTATCACCCACACTCTCTCCCTCTATTCCCACACTCTCCCTCCTCACCTCCCCATTCCCCCCTCTCCGTCCTCTCCCTCAATCCCTCCACACCCCCTCTTCACCTCCCCAGGATCTCGCCTGTCCTCCGGATCTGCGGAACTCGCCTGTCCTCCGGATCTCCGAGAGGAACGCAGAACAGGGAGGAGTCAGAGAGCCAAATGCCAGCACGCGTCGGGGGGGGGGGGGGGGGGTGTTTTGTCGTTACTTGGCCTCTCAGCCATTGATAACTGCCAGCTGACAACAACCCTATAAAGCCGCTAAGGCAAGACGCATTCGCCCAGGAGTGAGCGTTCACAGCAAAGGAGCACCGGCTTCCTACTCTCTGGAAACCCACAGCTGGAATGAGCGCGCAGGGGATAGGAGGGGCGCACAGGCGGGCGGGGCTTTGCGATCTGCGCAGGCTGTGAGGAGAAGGTTCAGCGGAACGTGTGTGGAGAAATTCAGCACGTGAGGAATTGCTGCCCCGAGGTCTATAGAACAAAGAAGCTACAGTGGAACGCAGCTGTAGAATCTTTGTTCTGCAGAACTTTCTCGATATCTCTGCGCCTTTAATCCAGTGGTGGGGGGCAGGGCCAAGACGCAGGTGGGCCTGGATAGGTCGGCATGTGGGCATTGTGACGTCAGGAGCTGGTGAGCGCCGTTTAGATTTAAAAAATTGAGTTTTGTGATCAATTTTATTCAAAATCTGGGGAAATAATTGACCAAGGAGTGGATTTCTGGACTCATAAGTTAAATCCCTACCGAAATGCATGCGTGCGCGCGCACAGACACAGACACAGACAGACCGAGAGGGATATAGAGATCTACAAAAGTCAATGGGGACATTCCAATATTTCTTGAGGAAGGCATTGATACCCATTCTTTAATTTTGCCTGTCCCATTTGAGCCACTTCTGCATTAAAGTTTGCTGTTTACAAACATATTGTCGCAAAAATACATTTTTCAAGTGAAATTGAGCCAGCTGATAATCTACTTTTATCTGAATTTGATGTCAATCATCTTATAATTGTATTCTCGAATGGAGCAACATGTTGTGACCTTAAAGTTTCATGCATCCTCTTAGCTGCAGAATAACGTAATATGATATTTACTCTTTTTAAAATTAAAATGCAAATTTATGACGATGTGAAATAGTCCATTCTAGTTGACTAGTTTTAGAATTGCATAATGACCTCGATCTGAAATAAATGAGTAGCGTTGCACTTTGAGACACATTGTGCAGGAGTAACTCAGCTGATCAGGCATGAATAGGTGAAATTGCCATCGTCACCTTCAGTGCATTTTTTTTTGTAATCTAGCATCTGCAGTTCCTTGCTTCTACAGCTTTGCAATTTATTTTGTTTGAAATATGGAAATTAATCCTTCTCCTGATATTTTCAACAAGCTTCTATTTGGATGCTGTTGTAGATCACATTTTGTTGCTCTTTGCAGTCGGAGACTGGGTTTTCTTTCAACAGCTTTATTTCTAAAGTTTGACCTGCATAAGCCACGTCGTGGTTTTTATTCTGCACCCACAGCTAGTTTTGTTTGAAATGTTTTGGAACACTTCCCTGGACAACCTGCAAATGTAACATTTAAACATTTGTTTCTAGAATAATTAATCTTCTACATATAACAGTATGTATGTATTCTATGACTATTCAGCAGAAAATCTCGATTGAATTTTACCTGGTATTTGGGAGCTCCTAATCCTACGATTATTATTTATACAGGTGCAAGATAAAGGAGAAGCTTCAAGTCTGGCGTAAAAACAAAATGCTGAAGTATTCAGCTAGTTGTAGGAGGAAAGTTAACATTTTGGGGTTGAATATTATTCAGTTTGCATTTAAAGTTTTAAATTTGGAGAATTATCTACTTTTTATTGAGATTATTTTTATTTTTCTCTTTTCAAAGTCGTTTGCTAGTAACATTTTAGAGATGAAGTTTCTGTATTCCATATTTGTTCATATTTTAATCTTTTTTCCTAGTAATTCGACCATGGGGGATAGTCTATCACGTCTATCACTGCACAAACCATTCAGCAAAAGCAATGAATCCAGCAAAAGGGAAACTGATAGCTTGGACGTTTCGTCCAATCACAGTGAAGACTACAGTAGAAATGGGGATGTTTCGCAGTTTCCATATGTCGAATTCACTGGTCGCGACAGTGTTACCTGTCCAACATGTCAAGGGACAGGAAGGATTCCAAGAGGTGGTTATTTCTTAATATATCATTTTAGAGACTTGTATATAACCACTGTTTTTGCTTTACTAAACAGCTGATTTTTAAACTGGAGTTGATTGCATAGTCGAAACAGGGCGGACCACGTGAAGGTTGCAATCTTCCAACCCAGGCAATTTACTAATTCTGTAGAAGATCCTCATTTGGAAAAATTAAGATAAAATAAAGGTGGACAGAAATGCTGGAGAAACTCAGCAGTTGAGGCAGCATCCATGGAGCGAAGTAAACGGGCAACGTTTCGGGTTGAGACTCTTCTACAGACTGATGTGGGGGTGGGGAGCGGGAAGAGGTGGAGACAGTGGGCTGTGGGAGAACTTGGTAGGGAAGTGGAAAGAAGGACAAAATTGGAGAAGCCAATGTTCATTCTGCTGTGGTGTAAACTACCCAAGAGAAATATGAGGTGTTGCTCCTCCAATTTATGGTGGGCCTCACTTGGGCCATGGAGGAGGCCCAGGACAGACAGGTCGGATTCGGAATGGGAGTTGAAGTGCTGAGCCACAGGGAGATCAGGTTGGTTATTGCAAACCGAGCGGAAGTGTTGGGCGAAGAGATCGGCAAGCCTAGGCTTGGTCTCACCGATGTAGAGCAGCTGACACCTAGAGGAACAGATGCAATAGATGAGGTTGGAGGAGGTGCAGGTGAACCTCTGCCACACCTGAAAAGACTACTTGGGTCCTGGGATGGAGTCTACGGGGGAGGTAAAGCGACAAGTGTCACATTTCCTGAGGTTGCAAGGGAAAGTGCCAGGAGAGGGAATGGTTTGTTTGGGAAGGGACATATTGACCAGGGAGTTTTGGGGGGAGTGGTCTCTGGAAAGCCGAAAGAGGAGGATGTGGCTAATGGTGGGATTCCGTTGGAGGTGGCGAAAATGTTGGAGGATTATTTGTTGTATGTGACGGCTGGTAGGGTGGAATGTGAGGACAAGGGGGACTCTGCCCTTGTTACAAGTGGGGCAATGGGGAGTGAAAGCAGAGTTACAGGGTATAGAAGAGACCCTGGTGAGAGCCTCAACTATAGTAGAAGAGGGGAACCGCCATGCCCTAAATAATGAGGACATCTCCGATGCCCTGGTTTGGAACACCTCATCCTGGGTGCGGCGTCGACAGAGGACTTTGGAGTAGGGGATTGAGACCTTACAGGAAGCAGGGTGGGAAGAAGTGTAGTCCAGATAGCCATGGTTTATAGTAGATGTCGGTCAGTAGTCTGTTACCTGCGATGGAGATGGTGAATAAATTGAAGAAGCAGCATCTTGTATTTCGCTTGGGTAGTTTACACCCCAGGGGTATGAACATTGACCTCCAATTTTAGGTAGTCCCTCTTTCCTTCTCCTTCCTTCCCTTCCCCTTCCCAGCTCTCCCACAGCCCACTGTCTCTGCCTCTTCCATTCATCTTCCTACTCCCACATCAGTCTGAAGAAGGGTCTCGACCCGAAATGTCGCCTATTTCCTTCGCTCCATAGATGCTGCCTCACCCGCTGAGTTTCTCCAGCATTTTTGTCAATCTTCGATTTTCCAGCATCTGCAGTTCCTTCTTAAACTAGATAAAATAAAACATCAGTTTATAGCCTTGACATTTGCTTGTCATTTATAGAATCTCAAATGAAATTTTATGATTTCACTCTTTTGGTTGCCAATTAGTTGATTTATTTTCGATTAAATGCAATAATACAGGCATGTTAAGATGTAGCAAATAAGAATTTCATTGTTCCATTGTCAGTGCATGTAATCATTAAACACTCTTGACTGTTGTAAGTAATATGAAATACAACATTTTCTTCTGTTTAATTTTCAATATTCTGTCTAACTGTATGAAAAATCTATTTGCTTTGTAATTAAGGTGCAGCAAACTGACATTTTGCATTTGTATGTTTTGGCTGGTTTGGTTTTTTGAGATGTTATAAAAGATCACAGCCATCATTCAATACTTGGTTTAGCAGAAATATTTTTTTAAAAGATACTCAAATAGAAAATAACATTTAAATATTTTCTGAAAGATAATAATAGAATATTGACTGGCCTTGAGGGGGATACGACATATATTGCCTGAAGTAGATTCATATTGCCCGAGTCGAAGGCGAGGGCAATATGGATCTAGTGAGGGCAATATATGTCGTATCTCCCGAAAGAGGACAGTCAATATTGTTATTATTACCCATATCAGACATCTAGAGGAAAATTTGAACATCTCAGCTCGGCGGACTTCCACGTAAAATTTAACCAAAATGGACGCGGCAGTCTTCCTGTCTGCCGTTTGAATATTCTAAATTTCCCACGCAGCGTCACGTTGCCGTCACGTTGCCAAGTTCCCGGATGTGAGACCAGGGGAATATAAGACTATATTCCCCGCTGTTTTAACAGGTAAAGTCCATAGGCGTTCGCAAGAAAGGGGAATACAAGAAAATATTCCCCTGTTACCCCTGCTGGCAGTAAAAACGAAGGGAATACAATTTTGTAAAAGCATACCTCAGATGTGTGATATGGGTAATAATACACAATAGGTGCAAGAGTAGGCCATTCGGCCCTTCGAGCCAGCACCGCCATTCAATGAGATCATGGCTGATCATCCCTAATCAGTACCCCGTTCCTGCCTTCTCCCTATATCCCACTCTGCTATTTTTAAGAGCCCTATCTAGCTCTCTCTTGAAAGCACCCAGAGAACCTGCCTCCACCGCCCTCTGAGGCAGAGAATTCCACATACTCACCACTCTCTGTGAGAAAAAGTGTTTCCTCGTCTCCGTTCTAAATGGCTTACTCCTTATTCTTAAACTGCGGCACCTGGTTCTGGACTCCGCCAACATTGGGAACATGTTTCCTGCCTCTAGCGTGTCCAAACCCTTAACAATCTTGTATGTTTCAATGAGATTCCCTCTCATCCTTCTAAACTCCAGAGTGTACAAGCCCAGCTGCTCCATTCTCTCAGCATATGACAGTCCCGCCATCCTGGGAATTAACCTTGTAAACCTACACTGCACTCCCTCAATAGCAAGAATGTCCTTCCTCAAATTAGGGGACCAAAGCTGCACCCAATACTCCAGGTGTGGTCTCACTAGGGCTCTGCACGACTGCAGAAGGACCTCTTTGCTCCTATATTCGATTTCTCTTGGAAGGAACATAAAATAGTGAAAAAGACAGTGTATGAGTAACTCAGCAGGTCAGGAACATCTTTGGAGAGCCTGGGTCTGAAGTATGGTCCTGACTTGAAACGTCACCTTTCCATGTTCTGCTGAGATGCTGCCTGACCTGCCGAGGTTCTTCCTCACTGTCTTTTCTTGTAAACCAGCATCTGTAGTTCCTTGTGTTTACAAGAAAATAGTAGCAGCACTAGTCCTTCAAATGTAATTCAAAGGAGTAAAACCAATAATCTGCTCATTTTCAATTTTTCAAATGTTTCAATTTATTTTATTAACATTCAAATTAATGTTAAGTAATAAAACTAAAGTATCTTCTCCTTTTGTTAATTTCCAATGCCATTTTTGATTTGAATGACATTTTTATGCATTTAAACTAAAACCCGTTATGTCTTAAGGTAATAAAAAAGGACCGCTGGTTTATATCAAAGATAGTCACAAAATGCTAGAGCAGTTATTGGTACCCTTTGATTCTCAATTTTGAGATTCAGAGAAACAAAACGCCTGCAATGGTTGTTAGCAACAGGTATAATTGATAGATGGATATAGCCAAATAAACATGTGACATAAGGATGAGGTCACACCATGTTCCTTTAACTTGTTCATAATCTTTGACTCTCGCAATGCTATCAAGGTGTTGAATACCCAAGTAGTATTCGCTACTAGCTAGTGATGGTCAGAACACAAATTATATATTGATTATATATTGACGGAATTTAATGGCTATTGTCAAATCCTTCCTCGTCTTTGTACAATAGGAGTACTTGTCTCCAGCTAAATAATACCTTCCTTCTCAGTGCTGCATCATGACTTGGAATTGTTGATGTTAGCCTTTGGTTCTATCAGTTTTATTGGAACTATTTATTATGTTTGTATTTTCAGTGGCGATGTTGTTCCGTTCCTAGGCAATTATTTCAATGCCTTCCTGACTGACCTACCAAATTATGCTATCTCTTTGCATGCAACGTGGATACCTTCACGCCCTTGTCTTTGCTTCCACTAGGCCGTGTTCATTCATCACTGTCCTTTGTGCGAAAACCTAGAGTGTGTATACTTTGATCTGAAGATCTTTCATTTCCACCCCCCCCCCCCCCCCATAAGCATTGCTGCAGCCCACAATTGTGTATTTTCCTCTTCATACCCTTGTCTTTTGACCAACATTTGAAACATTCTCTTCAAACATCCCTAAATATAAACAGCTTCCCAGTATTTGTTATCTAAACCATGATTAATCATAACTATTTCAAATCTCTCCCTCTTTTGTTGCAAGGTGAACAACTGACCTAGCCTTGTGACAGAAGTCTCTAATCCCTGTAAACATTTTGGTAATTCTTTCTTTATCTCCCAGGACTTTTTGTTTTGTGAAATGTGTTGAAAGCAGAACTCTGGATGTGTCTTTCACATGTTCATAATAATTCCCTTCTGTCCTCTGTTTCTTTTTATTGATCCTAGCATTGCAAATGCTTTGTTAATCATACTCTCAACATATCCTGCCATTTTCAAGCTAATTTATCTGTTCTATACAACCTTTGGAACTAATAATTTTATATGGCATTTGTTTTTGTAATATGCATTACCTGCAGTCTTCTGTTTGCCAAGCTTTGTCACCCGCACATTGAGAATTTCTTGTGTACGCATGACCAAGTTATTACAGTGCACTTAACAGTAATTCCAACATCAACCTTTGGTGAAACACCATTGTCTGTCATACTGCAGTGAAAGGCAAGAGTTTTACTCTTTGACTTTTTGCCTTTTTAAGCCACTTTTCTTCATTCTTCTACTGACTTTTAAAAAGTTTTATTGACGTCAAACTTTAATAACCAGCCAATTGTGTGGCATATTATTGATCTTTTCCAGGAGCATTCCCAATTTAAGTGCTTTGGGACATTATGATAAAGTAAAGTACTTTGTAAAAAATTTAATTATTGAATTACGAGCAATAAGAAACTGCAGATTCCAGAATCTTGAGCTTAGCAATTAAATCACAGGACTCTGGTTCCCATTTTGCTGTCTCCTTGAATGGAACACGTGTAATTCATTTCAAAAATATTATCTCGTAGAATAGTATTATGGTGGCACAACAGTATAGTTGCTGCTTTACAGTGCCAGAGACCCGGTTTGATCCTGACTGCGGGTGCTGTCTATATGGAGTTTGTACGTTATCCTTGTGACCTGCATGGGTTTTCTCCGGGATCTCCACTTTCCTCCCACGCTCAAGACATACAGGTTTGTAAGCAAATTAGCTTGGTAAAATTTTCACTAGTGTGTATAGGATAATGTTAATTTGCGGGGATCACTGGTCGGCATGGACTCGGTGGGCCGAAGGGTTTATTTTCGCGCTGTATCTCTAAACTAAAATAACTAGTATTGGAGTATTAATACAATAACATCCAATGGTCCAAAAAATCTATTCTGTACAGTACTGGAGATTCTTGCAGACTTGTGGCAAAAGCAAGCCTGATGGGCGATGGATATCCCTGCAGATTTGAAGCTAGCAACACAATTGAAGTGAATTGTATTTATTTTGAGAGGGGACTGAACTTTGCACAGGGAGAAAGGGATACAGGGTTACATTGAGATTAGGATACGGAAAGGTGGAAACTGGACTAGAGCAAAATACTATTGCGGATTGATTGGGACGTGTGGTCTGTAGTCATTAAGTCATAAGTGGTAGGAGTAGAATTAGGCTATTTGGGATTATAAGTGCCATAGAATAAACAAAAAACATTTATGTAAATCAAAAATAAATGGAGGTCTAGCTCTACCAAATTTTATGTTTTATTATTGGGCAGTTAACATTCAAAATATGAATTTTTGGTTAGAAGAAATAGATAACCAACCAACTTGGTTAAATATGGAAAAAGAAGATTGTTCTCCCTTTGAAATTAGTTCTATAATATTCGCTAATATTAATTTAGCTAAGAAAGCATATAGTGATAACCCAATAATAGGAAGTGGAATACGTATTTGGAAACAAATAAAGAAAACATTAAAATTAAAATCTATACCACTATCTCTTAGCATTGTAAATGATGTTACGTTTAAACCCTCAATGATGGATAAACCTTTTTCACAATGGAAAAATTATGGAATTATTAAGATTGGGGATCTCTATAGGGAAAACTCCTTCCTTTCATTTCAAGACATACAACAAATTTATGGACTACAATCTAAAGAGTACTTTAGATATTTACAAATTAGAGATTATGTTAAAGCAAATACGCAAGAACTCAGAAATAGAAAGATAGAAATATTAGATGAATGTTTGAATAAACATCCGAATACAGAAAAAATTATTTCATATATATATATATATATATATATATATATATATATATATATATATATAACATCTTATTGGAAGGTGATGTTCCATCAACAGAAATACATAGACAATCTTGGGAAAATGAATTATGTCAAACCATTAGACCAGAAATATGGGATGATAGTTTACAACATACATCATTGTTCGCTAAATGCTAAACACTCTCTTATACAGTTTAAAATATTACATAGATTATATTATTCAAAAACCAAATTACATAATATGTTCCCAAAATTATCTCCTATATGTGATAAATGTCAACATCTAGAAGCCAATCTGTCACACTCATTTACAAATTGTATAAAAATTACAAAATTCTGGATTGAAATATTTAGGATAATTTCAAATGTTGTTAATATAACTTTGACACCCGATTCAAAGCTAATAATACTAGGAATATTGGAAACAGAACAAATAGTAACAACAAACCAAAGAATTTTTATTGATTATGGGTTAATAATTGGGAAAAAATTAATATTAAAATTTTGGAAAGGCCCTACATCCCCTACAATCAAAATGTGGAATACAGAAATGTCGGAGACTCTTCATCTGGAGAGATTGAGGCTTGTCTTAATGGACAGGTTAGATCTCTTCAGAGGGATATGGTCTCCATATATTGAATATTTACAGAGTCATAATGGCTCGGTACGAGGGCTTGATTGAGGCCTGAATATTTTAAATGGATGAAGAAAGAAATATAATAAATCATGCCTATATCTCCAATGATGGAATAATGATTAATACCCCATTCGTTTTCATATTTTTTCAGTATCTTTCTCTATCTTTTCTTACTTTATAAAAAATAATTAAAAAAGCGTATAGAAGCATATAAGTCTTAAATTTCAATATTAGTAATAAAATTAATATTATTAATATTATGAAAGTATTTAATGATGTATTTTCGTTTATGTAAAATATTGTAATTTTCATAAATATGTTTCTATAATAAAAATATTCAACAAGAATTAGGCTATTCGGCCCATCAAGTCTACTCTGACATTCAATCATGGCTGATCGATCTCTCCCTCCTAACCACATACTCCTGCCTTTTCCCCATAACCTCTGATGCCTGTACTAATCAAGAATCTATCTAACTCTGTCTTAAAAATATCCTCTGACGGTCCCCACAACCTTCTATGGCAAAGACTTCCACAGATTTACCACCATCTGACTAGACATTTTTCCTCTTCTTAAAAGAACATCTTGTTTGCTGTAAATTTTATGTATTTTATAAAATAATACCTTAAAGAATGTTGATCGGTAAACAGAAGTTCATGAATGGTAATCTCATGAGAAAATGTCCGTATTGTCTGTGGGGCTTTGGTTATCTCGGGATCCATCCATTACAAATTCAAGATTGGCTGCTTTGAAGACTGTCTATTTCAGCCTGGTTGACAGGAAAGCTTTCAAACCAGTTCTTTGGAACACTTTTTTTAAAGAACCAATACATTAATCTCTGACTAATTGTTTTTATTTCTCCATTTAGGTCAAGAAAACCAGCTTGTGGCATTAATTCCTTACAGTGACCAGAGGCTAAGACCCAGGCGAACGTAGGTTCTGTTGAAATTTACAGAATGGTGGAACTTGTATCAATACCTGCTAAAGTAGATTTGTGTAGTTCTATCTTGAATTTGCTAAGTACAATAGTTTAGGAAAATAATGGGCTTTGACTTTAGTTCCAATTTTATGCTTCTGTCAGTAAAGCAGTGATCTACAGTGCCCTCCATAATGTTTGGGACAAAGACCCATCATTTATTTATTTGCCTCTGTTCTTTACAATTTGTGATTTGTAATAGAAAAAAAATCACATGGTTAAAGTGCACATTGTCATAATTTTAATAAAGGCCATTTTTATACATTTTGGTTTCACCATGTAGAAATTACAGCAGTGTTTATACATAGACCCCCCATTTCAGGGCACCATAATGTTTGGGACACAGCAATGTAATGTAAATGAAAGTAATCATGTTTAGTATTTTGTTGCATATCCTTTGCATGCAATGATTGCTTAAAGTCTGCGATTCATGAACATCACAGTTGCTGGGTGCCTTCTCTGGTGATGCTCTGCCAGGCCTGCATTGCAGCCATCTTTACCTTGTGCTTGTTTTGGGGGCTAGTCCCATTCAGTTTTCTCTTCAGCATATAAAAGGTATGCTCAATTGTGCTCAGATCAGGTGATTGACTTGGCCACTCAAGATTTGACCATTTTTTAGCTTTGGAAAACCTCCTTTGTTGCTTCAGCAGTATGTTTGGGATCATTGTCTTGCTGTAGAATAAACTGCCGGCCGATGAGTTTTGAGGCATTTGTTTGAACTTGAGCAGATAGGATGTGTCAATACACCAGAATCTATTATGCTACTACCATCAGCAGTTGTATCATCAATGAAGATAAGTGAACCAGTACCTTCAGCAGCCATACATAAAAGCAAAGTAAAGTATCCGTTATTGTCATTCAGACCTTTTGGTCTGAACGAAATTTCGTTGCCTTGCAGTCATACATATAATGAAAATGACAAAAACACACAATAAACACAAATTTAACATCCACCACAGTTCACCAGGCACCTCCTCACTGTGATGGAAGGCAAAAGTCTTAAAGTCTTTGTCTCTTCCCTCATTCTCCCACTGCGCCGAGGCGATCCAGGCTTCGGATGTTGTGACCCCACCGGCCGATGGTAAGTAAGTATGCCCAGGCCATAACACCCCCACCACCATGTTTCACAGATGAGGTACCTTGGGCAGTTCCTTCTCTCATCCATACTTTGCTCTTGCCATCACTCTGATATAAGTTAATCTTAGTCTCATCTGTCTACAAGACCTTTTTCCAGAACTGTGGTTGCTCGTTTAAGTACTTCTTGGCGAAATGTAACCCGGCCATCCTATTTTTGCGGCAAACCAGTGGTTTGCATCTTGCAGTGTAGCCTCTGTATTTCTGTTCATGAAGCCTTCTGCCATTGACAAATCCACACCTGACTGCTGAAGAGTGTTTCTGATCTGTCGGACAGGTATTTGCGTTTTTTTCTTTATTATAGAGAGAATTCTTATGTCATAAGCTGTGGAGGTCTTCCTTGGCCTCCCAGTCCCATTGCGATTATTAAGCTCACCAGTGCTCTCTTTCTTCTTAATGATGTTCCAACCAGTTGATTTTGGTAAGCCTAAGGTTTGGCTGATGTCTCTAAGTTTTATTCTTGTTTCTCTGTCTCATAATGGCTTCTTTGATTTTCATTGACACAACTTTGGTCCTCGTGTTTTTAAACAGCAATAAATGTTTCCAAAGGTGATTGAAAGACCGGAGGAAAGACTTGGTGCTGAGAGCTCTCTTATACCTGCATTAAGGAGGCAATTAAAGACACCTGAGCAATTACAAACACCTGTAAAGCCATGTGTCTCAAACATTATGGTGCCCTGAAATGAGAGGGCTATGTATAAACACAGCTGTAATTTCTACAAGAAGCCAAAATGTATAAAATACCCTTTAATAAAATCTGACAATGTGCACTTTAACCACATGTGATTTGTTTCTATTACAAATCTCAAATTGTGGAGTACAGAGGCAACTAAATAAATGATGGGTCTTTGTCCCAAACATTATGGAGGGCACGGTAGTTATCAATTGGCTTCATAATCTGAATAACA
The DNA here is from genome assembly GCA_035221665.1 of Okamejei kenojei. Taxonomy (NCBI): domain Eukaryota; kingdom Metazoa; phylum Chordata; class Chondrichthyes; order Rajiformes; family Rajidae; genus Okamejei; species Okamejei kenojei. Next base: position 41,463,948 of record CM069132.1, read on the forward strand.
TCCTGTGAATTGGCATCAAGAAATTTTGTGCAATTTTTTTTCAGTATCTGTAGTTGTAAAACAGATTTCTTTATGTGAATATAATTGTCCCAACATCTTTGCCTTTGAATTTTACTAAGATTATTTGTGCACGAAGGGAACATTCTGTGCGTAGCTTCCTCTTGTGTAATCATGCAAGCTAGCATTTATTTCAAGCGGACTAGAATACAAAAACAGGAATGTAATGCTGTGGCTCTAAGTCGCTGGTAAGACTGCATTTGGAGTATTGTGAGCAATTTTGGGCCCCATATCTGAGGAAGGATGTGCTGGCTGCAAATCGGTGTCAATCTGGTGGACCATCTTCCTCTATTCGTGGGGATGGGGGATTAGTAGGGGCCTCACAAGTGGAACGGCTTAGGGCCTCTCTTCATCTAAATTCGGCCCTGTTGACATTGTCGAGTCAGACCTTTGGGAGGGATGGAGGCCAAAGATACTAGAGCAAGATGGTTATATATGTATATAAAGTTATATTTGTGCATAGTATGTGTTGGAGCAATAAAGGGGGAAACTGCAGAAAACGGGGATGGGGACGAAGGATGGGAGGGAAATGGGCAGAAACAGATAGATTAAGCAGGGAGGAAAACATTTAAAAAGAAAATTGACAAAATTATGAATTTGGAAGATGAGCTATATCACACATCCATACTGTTCCCCCGCAACACTGATTACACTGCCAGTCGGGTTTCTCAAAATAACGGACGTTCTGCTCCGTTGCATGCTACATGTCAGTCCATTGGATTTTGCAGGAATGGTCTATCTTAGTCTTCTCTGATCTTTTATGGAGGCCATCAAGTAACACCTTGAATGCATTTAAAAAGGAAGTTTTTTTTGTTTTTTTGAATGGTTTGTAGCGGGGACTCTAGGAGTCCAGCCAAGCATGAAGCGAAAACCAGTTGTGTGAACGAAATTGTGTTTATTACTGCACTGTGCTGCTTCCAACTCCAACCCTGTTACCGGGCGTGAACCGACCTTAAATACCCCGGGTCCGACCCCATGACCCAACGCCTCCCACTCCGAGAAGCTCAACTCCTCCTCTGGCTAGCCACCAAGTACCGCCATTGGTTTCATTATCTTTTAGGGAATTGCTATTTGTTTGTAATGGAATACTTGGAAAACAGCTCAAAGATTGTAGGTTTGGTGGTGAAATCCACCATTTCAAATTCCTAAACGTTGTTTCTAATGAAACAAAATTTAACAGTTAATGATGGTTGCATGAGTAAGGAATGTGCTTTAGGGGCAAATCTAATCAACAATTGAGTACTGGCTGAGACAACTAGAATAAATACTGCCATTGTTTAAATAAACAAAAGTCAAAATCTTGTTAAGCTTTCACGTGATTTGATTCAACTATTGATGAACCTGTCCTCTTAACATTTGACTATTTGTGTTTTTTTAGGAAGTTATACGTGACCTCATCAGTAATTCTTTGTTTGCTGCTTTCTGGATTAGCAGTATTTTTTCTCTTTCCACGATCTATTGATGTGAGTTACGTTGGTGTGAAATCCATTTATGTCAGTTATGACCAAAGCAATCGTGTAGTATATCTCAACATCACGGTAAGTAGTTTATGTCAACATTGCAGAAAATTCTGAACTGTTAAATTGATTGATTAGTACGCTAACCATTCCTCTGCGTACACACAAACACACACACACCGCAAAGGCGGGCGCCAGGGAAAGCGGGGGAGCGCTGTCTGAAATTCACACCCGCGATGAACAGGAAGGTAAAAGACGGCTGACATTGTTATGGTAAGCCCTTTAGAGAGGGGGAGAGAAGCGGGGAAGGAGGAGTGGAGACGCTTTTAAGAAGCCAAACAACTTTTAATAAAGTTTAGCGGGCATTTAACATTACCGGTCGGTTTACTTTTTTTCGCAATGAGCTATTACCTTCGACTACTATCAGTTGCCTTTGATTTCCTACGATAGCAGTACGACCTACTGTGACGCACCTCGACTAAACCTACGAGTAAAAAAATATCGAAATAATTTTAAAAAAAATCTTATTTATTTTTTTTCCATGGCGACCTTTTTTTACTCGCGGACATTTTTCAGCTTGCTTAAAAAAAGCCGCTGCGATCTAACTGAGGCCTCGAGTACGCGGGGACTACTCTTGAGCATGAAGGAGAGTTACAAAGACCTCCTAGGACCTTGTGTCGACCATGCTGCGAGTATGAGTCAAGGGCAAACTCTTCTAAACTCGCAAATTAGGTCCCCACAGTGGGACAGGCCCTTCAGTAACATTTTCTCAATTAATTATCTGTGCTCGTCCAGGCAATTGCAAGGAAAAAAAAATCCTCTTGATTCAGCTGGTATGGTTTGTCCTTGAATTTGTCCACAATTCCCCACAAGATTTTCAAGAATCATGGGCTTTTCAATAGCAATAAGATTTTCTTTATTGCAGACTGCTACATTGTTTAACAATGGTTGCACAAGTGTCAGTAGAAGTGATTGCTTATGAATTTCAATTACTGCCTTTTGTTAAAGTAACAACGCCTGTGTTAAGACTATGATCTCTGAATACTACAGAGAGCTCGTACGGAAGCATGTCTATCCCCTATACCTTTTAGATCAAAGATGGCACATTTCTGTCTGCCATATCATATGTAACTTAAGTGATTGTTTCCTGATCGAAAATGCATTTTCACCAATTTGACTCGCGTAATGCAAATAGTTTTCCCCAATTCATCACTTGCATTATATCCAATTATGTTATGGAAACATGACTCGCAGCAGAACTATCTATACGAGGGCCTTCTCAATTTTATTTATTGCAAGTTTGATTGTCTATTTTAACAGTGAACAAGTTGAAACAAAAATTTGCTTTTAATTGTAACTAGACTAAGTGCAGACCTGTTGGGTATGCTCCTCATCACAATATTCCACCACTCACCCATACCTCCCAACTGCGTGGCTCATTTCCCCCATCCCTAGCAGTCCCTCCACCTCCTCGTCACTCTCCCTCTTTTTTCCCCACTTCTCCCCACCCCCAATCCCTCAGTCACTCCCTCCCTCCATAACTCCTTACCCCTCCTCCTATCCCCCACCACTGCCCTCTTTTCCCTCTATTCCCCACTCCCTACCCCCTCTTCCTCTATTCACCCCCCTCCCCACTCTCCATCCTCACCTCCCCCACTTTCCCTCCCTCCGCTCCCTCCCTACCCACTCCAGTCCCTCAATCCCCCATTTCCCTCCTCACTTCCCTGGGATCTTTCACCTCACCTCCTCCCCTTCCCAATCCCTCCTTCCCTCTCCTTTTCCCTACCCTCAGTCACTCCCCCTCTTTCCCTCCCAACTCCTCTCCCCTCCCTACCCCCTCCTATCCCTCTATCCCCCATCTACCCCGCACATCACCTCCCCCTGTCACACCAGACTGATTCCTGGGATGTCAGGACTGTCTTATGAAGAAAGACTGGATAGACTCGGTTTATACTCTCTGGAATTTAGGAGATTAAGAGGGGATCTTATAGAAACTTACAAAATTCTTAAGGGGTTGGACAGGCTAGATGCAGGAAGATTGTTCCCGATGTTGGGGAAGTCCAGGACAAGGGGTCACAGCTTAAGGATAAGGGGGAATAAGACCGAGATGAGAAAGACTTTCTTCACACAGAGAGTGGTGAGTCTCTGGAACTCTCTGCCACAGAGGGTAGTTGAGGCCAGTTCATTGGCTATATTTAAGAGTGAGTTGGATGTGGCCCTTGTGGCTAAGGGGATCAGAGGGTATGGAGAGAAGGCAGGTACGGGATACTGAGTTGGATGATCAGCCATGATCATATTGAATGGCGGTGCAGGCTCGAAGGGCTGAATGGCCTACTCCTGCACCTAATTTCTATGTTTCTATGTTTCCTCTCCCTCTATTCCCCACTCCATAATTCCACACTCCCCTCCTCCTCTATTCCCCAACGACTTCTACGGTATTCGTTCCAACACGAAACTATGGATTTCCAGTTTCCTGACAAAACGTCTTCAGCACATGTGTGTGAACGGAAAGAGCTCCAATTGGCACCCAGTGTTGAGTGGTACACCCCAGGGCACAGTACTTGGCCCACACCTATTTTTGCTTTACATGAATGACATCCATGAAAAAGTCGCAAGTACGACCAGACTATTCGCTGATGATTGTTTGCTGTACCGTCCAATTAAGTCAGCTGATATGAAGAAGCTCTCCAAAAAGATCTCGATACTAATGGTCGAGTGGTCACAACAAGGGGCATGCAGTTCAACCTTCCAAATGTGAAACAAAAGCGTGTCACCAGAAAGAGGAATCCAGAAGTCACATCTTACAACATACTTGTTGTCACCCTTGAAGAATCCAAACAAACCCAAGTATCTTGGCATCAAATTGCAGAATGCTTACTTGGAAACGGTCAACTCATCATGCAACACTGTGAAAGCAACAGATGTCCTAAACTTCCTGAGGCGCAACTTCCACATTGTTCAGCTTTCTGTCAAGGAGAAGCTGTAATTCACCCTCCGTTGACCTCATCTGGACTACGAAGTTGGCAGCTTGGGACCCATACACAATAAAAACATTTCATCCATCGAACGTGTCCAAAGACAGGCCGCTCGATTTGTTACTAACACCTACAAGAGAGAAGCGAGTGTCACCAAACTTCTAAATTCTCTGGGGTGGAACCCTCTCCAAGACAGACATGAACTCACCGTTTACCTGTTTTTACAAAATGTTAAATGGTCAGCTAGACATAGATCACAAGACCTACACCAACTCCAAACCAATTAGAAGCAGACGAGGGCATTCGATCCAATTTGTGGTCCCAGCCACAAAGACAGATGTGTACAGCAATTCGTTCTTCCCACGCACTATTAAAGCATGGAATAATCTCCACCAAACCACGGTTGCCCAGCCAGATGCAACTAAATTTAAAGTGGCACTTTCTTCCCAATAACCCTCTCTGGCTAAACCCCTCCCTTCACCACCTCCAGTTTAAATTCCAGTTGGAATATTTTGGAGGACCAAGAACCCTCGTCTCCCATTCCCTCCTCACCTCCCTCCCCCCCCCCCCCCCCCTCCCACCACCCCCCCTTCCTCCCCCTCAATCCCCCCCCACTCTTATCAATCCTCACCTCTCCCAGGATCTCGTAGAGTGCTGCAGAAAGCAAACCATTCCCTCCATGTGCCCATAGGCAGCATGCCCATACCGCCCACTTCTAGCAGCCAGGCTCAGCGCCCAGCGCCTCTGATCCTGGCGCTGCCTCAGCCGGCCTCTGGCCCGCCAGCCTTGGCGCCCGAGGCCACCTATCGTGTGGTGTGGCCTTTTGTCGCCACCCGCCCCCCCTCACCCCCCCACGCCCACCCCCCCCGCCCACAACCGATCTCCCCCCCCCCCCCAGCACCCTCTCAAATCTGGAACTGCTCTCCGAGGGCTTGGCTAGGGTGCATTTTTCCGCGACGGCTAGTAAAAGACGCGCATAGGAACTCCCTCCTAAACTGCGTATGCGTGGTTTTTAAAGGTTTTTAAACCTAATAATTTTTTAAAATATAGCCATTTGATCCTGAACAAAACTTGTTTCAGCATTACAGCACCTCGTCTAGGTTTCCCTAAATGGCTTCCCCTTATTCTTAAACTGTGCCCCTAGTTTTCTGGACTTCCCACAACATCGGAACATGGTTTCCCCTCCCTGCCTCTAACATTTCCAAACCCCCTCAATTAAGAGCATGGTAAAGAGCATGGCATTACAATCTTATATGTTTCAATAAGATCCCCTCTCATCCTTCCTAAAACTCCAGAGTATAACAAAGTCCCAGTCCGCTTCCCATTCTCCTCAGCATATGTATTCCCCCCGCCATCCCGGGAATTAACCCTTGTAAACCTACTACGTGGCACTTTCCCCTCAATAGCGAAAATGTCCCCCTGCAATTAAGGGGAACCAAAACTGCAAGCAATACTCACTCCATTGTGTGGTCTCACTTGGGGCCTTTACAACTGCAGAATGACTCTGTCTCCTATTACTCAAGACTCCTCTTGTTATAAAGGCCAACATTGCAGATTCGCTTTCCTTCACCTGGCCATCAATACCTGCATGCTTACTTTCATTTGTACTGATAACAAGGACCCCCAGATCTGGTTGTACTTCCCCTTTATTCCCAACTTGACATACCACCATTTAGATAGAAATCTGCCTTCCTGTTTCCTTGCTAACCAAAGTGGATTAACCTCACATTTGTCCTCATAAAACTGCATTACACCTGCCGCAGCCTCTGTAGGGCTCAAAATTAAACGGTTGCCCAGTTTGCCAATGACCACCAAAGTTCCCCCCCCAGCCGGGCAAACCTAAAAACAGTGTCTTTTTTTGCCCGGCTTGGCCCCCTCACTTTATCTCCACTATCACTCTCTCACACTCCTCCTCCGTCTGCCGCCCGCAATCCGTGTCCCGGGTCTCTCCGCTGACCCGTGTGCCCGTGTCCTCATCCACCGCACGACGGCCCGCGCGTTCACTGCCCACTGCCACGGCCTGAACATCCTGCCCCTGCACATCGCGCACAACCCACGGCCATCATATCGCATCCATATCCCCCCCCTGGCTGCAGGGTGGCAAATACCAACCCCCAATAAGCTGCGGAAGTCCCATGGGTCGAGAACCCAGCCTAAGGTGGCCGGCCACATTTTTTTTGGGGGGACCTCCGGTTGGTATGTTTTAAGGTTACTCTCATAATTTTGTCTGGATTAAAGAAGGTCCCGGAAAATTTATGTTATGGAACAGCGACTCGGCCAAGTGGGTGTACTTGCGTTTGGATCATGTAATTGTAAGGTTTTATATTTTGAATCAATTGCATTGTTTATTGATGAATCAGCAAATAAGGACCCTGCTATACAGATGGAGCTGGTTTTGTTTTGCATTCATTTATAATCCATGTATGCCTGCAAGCATTTATATATATTATAAATGAGCAACAATTCTCAATAATATTCATTTAGTGGTCTTGGCTTCTTAAACGATTCAAGCAATTTGTTTTGCAGTAGCCTATTCAAAATGTCCAGTGTATGAACAACTTTAATCAAAACGGTGGTGAAAATACTGCCCCCCCCATGGAGGTTGTTTTGCAGTGTGATCCATTTTTAATTTGTGTCCAGTCCTGAGGAAGGTCCTTGATCCGAATGTGAAGAGAAAAAAGGTTAGTAAGAAAACAAATGGTAGGTCCCCTTTTATGCAAGTCAGAAACTGATGAATGGATCATGGGGAACAAGGACAATGGCATAACCAATTGAATAACTACTTTGTTCCTCTGTCTTCACAAAGGAAGACATAAATAATCCTGCTGGAAATAGCAGGGGATCCGGGGGTCAAATGAGATGGAGGGAACTAGATGAAATCCAGGTTTAGCCGGAAAGTTGTGTTATGGTACATAGAATGGATTAATATACCGATAAATCCCAGGTCCAGATAGTGCTGCATCCCAAGAGTACATAAGGAAAGTAGCCCCAGCCCCAGAATTAAAGGATGCATAAGTGATAATTTATCAAAACTCATTAGATTCAGGAGTAGTTCCTGAGTATTGGATGTTAGCTAATGTAACCCCACTTTTTAAAAATGGAGGTAGAGAAAAAACCGGGAATTACTGACCAATTGGTCTAAACATCGGTTGTGGGGTAAAATGCTAGAGACGGTTATAAAAGATGTTATAGCATCCCATTTGGAAAGCGTTGTGAAATCATTGGACAAAGTCCAGCAATGGATTTTATGAAAGGTAAATCATCGTCTGACGAAACATATGAATATTTTGAGGATGTAACTATTAGCGATTGATAAGAAGGAAGAGCCTGTGGATGTGTTAATCTGGAGCTTAACAGAAGGCTTTCGACAAGGTCCCCACATGAAGAGATTAGCATAAACACAAACTTAAGCACACGACCGGTAATTGGGGATTCAGTATTGATGAGGATAGAGAACTGGTCAGGCAAAGAAGCAAAGAGTAGGAGTAAACGTGTCATTTTTCATAATGGCAAGGCTAGTGAACTAGAGGAGGTACCCCGCAATGGCTCATTTTCTGGGACCCCCCGGCCCCCAACTATTTACAAATAGATATTAATGTTCTGGATGAAGGGAATTGAATGCAAACATCTCGAAGTTTGCAGATGACACTAAGCTGGGGGCAGTGTATAGCTGTGTAGGAGTATGCTAGGGAGGAGTGCTGTCATGGTGACGGATAGGTTTGGGTGAGTGGGCAAATGCAAGTGGCAGATGCAGTATAATGTTGATAAAAGTGAGTTATCCACTTTGGGGGGGGCGTCTAAAACAGAGATGTTAGATTAGTAACTTGAATGGTGGCCGATAGCAAAAGGGTGATGCAACTAGATCTTTCGTAGTCATGGTACACCAGTCAGTTGAAAGTAGGCATTCAGGTGCAGCAGCTGGAAAGAAAGCGAATGGTGATGTTTGGCATTCATAAGCAAAAGATTTGAGTACAAGATTCAGGAGGTTGTACAGGGGTCTTGGTTGAGAGCCAGGCCACACCCTGGAGTATTGCGTAACAGTTTTTTTGGTCTCTAATCTGAGGAAAGGCATTCTTGCCCAAGAGGGAGTACAAAGAAGGTTCACTAGAAACGATTCCTGGGAATGGGCAGGACTTCCATATGAAGATAGACTCAGGCTAGTACTTTGCTTGGAGATTTAGGGAGATTAGGGGGGGACTTACGAGTCTTACAAAATTCTTAAAGGGGTTTGAGAGGCTAGATTCAAGGAAGATAGTTCCCCGATGTTGGGAACTCCAGAACAAGGGTCACATTTTATAAGGATAAAGGGGAAGTCTTTTAGGACCGAGATGAGAAGATCTTTTCACACAGAGAGTGGTGAGTCTGTGGAATTCTCTGCCACATAAGGTAGTTGAGGCCAGTTCATTGGCTATATTTGGAGGTAGATGTGGCGCTTGTGGTTAAAAGGATCGGGGGTATGGAGAGAAGGCAGGTACAGGATACTGAGTTGAATGATCAGCCATGATCAAAATGAATGGCGGTGCAAGCTCGAAGGGCCGAATGGCCTACTCCTGCACCTATTTTCTATGATTCTATGAAATGTCACCCATTCCTTCCCTCCCGAGAAGCTGCCTGTCCCGCTGAGTAGAGATGCTGCCTGTCCCGCTGAGTTACTCCAGATTCTTGTGTGTAGCTTCTGAATATTAACCTGTTATTTTGGTATTATCCCAACATTCTGTGAAGGGAATAAATCTCCAGCTTGGAGCCCAGCTTTCTCCCATTCTTTAATCAGGGTAGATTTTAGTTGATGGGTGTAACTGCATTTTGGACTTTGTAGTCCAGTATCAGCTGTTGTGGAATTTAAAAATTAAATATTTAAACCAAGAAAATAATGGAAGAATAAGGATTTAATGCCTGGCAACAGTGGATTTTAATTACCACAGGAAACTGCTTCTTTCACTCTTCTCAGTAGAGGTTATTTATTTATCCAATCCCTGACTTTTATCCTTGTCTACAGGTCTCGACCCGAAACGTCACCTTTTCCTTCGCTCCATAGATGCTGTCTCACCCGCTGAGTTTCTCCAGCATTTTTGTCAAGCACAACAGATAATCCTCCGACATTTTTGCCACCTCCAATGGGATCCCACCGCTGGCCACATCTTCCCCTCCTCCCCTTTTGGCTTTCCGCAGAGTCCGCTCCCTCCGTAACTCCCCGGTCAATTCGTCCCTTCCCACCCAAACCACCCTCTCTCCTGGCACTTTCCCTTGCAACCGCAGGGAATGCTACACTTGTCACTTTATCTCCCCCCTTGACTCCATCCAAGGACCCAGGCAGTCTTTCCATGTGTGGCAGAAGTACACCTGCACCTCCTCCAACCTCATCTATTGCATCCACTGCTCTGGGTGTCAGCTACTCTACATCGGTGAGACCAAGCGTAAGCTTGGCGATTGCTTCGCCCAACACTTCCGCTCGGTTCGCAATAACCAATCTGATCTCCCGGTGGCTCAGCACTTCAACTCCCTCCCATTCCGAATCCGACCTTTCTGTCCTGTGCCTCCTCCATGGCCAGAGTGAGGCCCACCATAAATTGGAGGAGCAGCACCTCATTTCTCTTGGGTAGTTTATTACCCCCAGCGGTATGAATATTGACCTCCAATTTCAGCTAGTCCCTGCTTTCTCTTTATTTGCCCTCCCCTTCCCAGTTCTCCCGCAGCCCACTGTCTCCACTCTTCCTTTCTTCTTCCTGCCCCCACCCCCACATCAGTCTGAAGATGGGTCTCAACCCGAAACGTTGCCTATTTCCCTCGCTCCATAGATGCTGCCTCACCCGCTGAGTTTCTCCCGGTCAACCTTAAATTTAGTCAAAGTCAAAAGAGTTTATTGTCATGTGTCCCTGGCAGGACAATGAAATTCTTTCTTTGCTTAGCACAACAGAACATAATAGACATTGACTACAAAACAGATCAGTGTGTCCATATACCATTATATACGTAAATACACACATGAATAAATAAATTGATAAAGTGCAAATAACAGATAAAGGGGTATTAATGTTCAGAGTTTTGTCCGAGCCAAGTTTAATAGTTTGATGGCTGTGGGGAAGTAGCTATTCCTAAACCTGGTTGGTGCAGTCCTCAGGCTCCTGTACCTACTTTAGTTGCATCTGGTTGGGTAACTATGGTAGGGTGAAGACTATTCCATGCTTTAATTGTGCAGGGGAGCTCCATGGAGCAGCCAACATCTGGATAGAAGAAATTGGGTGACGTTTCGGGTAGAGACCCTTCTTTTGACTCCCTCGGGTTTTAGTGTTTTTAGTTTAATTTAAAGACACAGCACAGTAACAGGCCCTTCGGCCCACCGAGTCCACGCCGACCACCGATCACCCATACACTCGTTCTATGCCACACATTAGCGATGTGAGTCAGTGTTTTATTCTCTCACGTCCCAGTTAGAACAATGAAATCCTTACTTGCAGCGGCACAACAGAATATGTAAACATAGTACTCTGTAAACAAGAAGAGATTTGGCAACTGAGCTATGTTTGAATAGAACCAGGTGACACTGATAAAGCAGAGGATTCAAAGCCAAAATAAAGCAGAGGATTCATGCATGTACAAGGCCTGTTAGTCCATTTCTGTGTAGGGGGGCACAGGCTGCTAGCTGGTGCCGGGAAGTCTAGGTCCCAGATCAATGCCTCAGATAAGGAAGGTCCAAATGTCTTTGTATATTGATATTGTGTCTATTGATAGTATGTGTGAGAACTTTGGAGAGAAACTCTAAGGTATTGTAAATGCATGAGTTTGATTGGATTACTGCAAAAGTATTGTAAATAATGTAAATGTTGCAAGACAGTTACTCTGCTGTTTGTTGGTTGGCCAGAGTGTGAAGTCCTGCCTGAATTGTTTGTGTTCCAGGGTAAAAGTTGCATTATTCAGTTAAACTGGCTTCCTTCCAGAAGCTTCTGTAAGAAATATTGTTTGGGACTTTGTAATTGGGATGGGGAACTGTCAATAATACTTTGATGTAATTGATATGTATGATTGGTTTGTAAGGGGAACCACCCTTATGTACTTCGGCCCCTCAAGGTCTGTTGACCTATAAAAGGTAGCCCCCATTTAGATCGGTGTCGATCTTCTGGAAGGGCGCTTGGGACTGTGCCCTTTTGCATACCTGCCAACCATTCCGATTTGGGCGGAATTCTTCCGATTTTTCCATCCCAATTCCGAATTCCGATTTTTTTTCCTCAATATTCCGAAAAAAATTGGAATTCGGAATTGGGATGGAAGCGTGCAAGCGACCCATGGCGGAGGCGTCGGCGGGGCGGCGGGAGGAGACAGCGAGAGAGCGCACCGCGCCCTGCACCCGCTTATGGGGCACGCAGAACGGGTGTACGTCAGCACGCAGCCGAGGGGGGGGCATGACCCGCCCGCCCGCCACGGTGGCGTTTCGGCGTCACTTGCCCCCCCCCCCCCCCCCCCGCACTGCCGTCACTTTTCCCCGCCCCCTTACTGACGTCACGTACCCGCCCTCACTTACGTCACGTACCCCGCCCCTTACTGACGTCACGTACCCCGCCCCTTACTGACGTCACGTGCCCCGCCCTCACTGACGTCAGACTAATAGGATTCCGATTTTTCATTCTCACAAGTTGGCAGGTATGCTTTTGGGCAGTGTCTGCTTGCACAAGGCTGAAAGGCTTGGCCAGGCAAAGGCAAGGATCGAACCCGTGGTGGTTTAGGTATGATAAGGATTGGTTTTGTGATATCACATTTATGATAAGGATTGGTTTTGTGTGGTAGATTGTTCAGAATTGATAACTCTAGGATGGAGATATGTGGCAATGCTCTATTGTCTGGAGGAGGTGGGAAATTGTATTAGGGAAAAAAATGGCACTTTTAAAACTTTCTACATTTGAAGAGGTTGAAAATATGGCATACTCTACAAAAGCAATGACTGCAGAGATTTTAATTTTAAGTGTTGGGTCAGTACTTGATCAGGTGATATTAAGTTGGGGAAGGGTGTTCTTTGTAATACAAGGCCAAGAGATTGAAGCTGAAGTTGCAATTTTACTTAATTGTAGAAGTTAATATTTCTATTGCAATAGATTTGTATTTTGTGTGTGTAGAAATCTGCAATACAAATGTATTTTGATGTCTGCAAAGAAATTGCTTTTCATTCTGGACATTGTTTGTTTTGTTTTTTGCAGAGTACATTAAATATCAAAAATAACAATCTCTATTCAGTCAGTATGGTAAACATAAGTGCTCAGGTGCTGTTTTCTAAAACTGTCATTGGTAAATCACGGATAAGCAACATTACAAAAATTGGACCTCTGGATATGAAGCAGGTAATTATAACTAATGAATGGGCGATTTCAGCTTTTTTGCAGTTAAATTCAATGCATTTTTGAACCTAGGACAGTGTGGGTAGGGAGGGGTTCGCAGGTGGTGATAGAGGTTTAAAAGCATTTTCTTTAATTACTGAGGGGGGTTCTGTTTGCATTGTTTGATTCCCTGTCTGTAAAGTAACCTATTGAAGATTAAAGCCAGTTATGGCAGAATGTTGGTATACGCATTGCACTGGTTCTTGTGTTTTGCGCATTGACTGTATCTAATTATTTTGCAGATTGACTACTCGGTTCATACTGTAATAGGAGATCAAATGAGTTACATGTAGTAAGTAACATGTTCATAACTTTTTTAGTCAACTTCATAAATGTTTACATAATTTATCAATTCTGATTTTAATCAGACAATCTACTTTGATCTGAATATTATAGCTAATATAGATTAAGTCCTTGTAAATAAATTGCGTTAAGATTTCGACACTTAATACTTTCTGTATAAAGAGTGGTTTCCTGACATGAAGTGAGTTAACCAATTACTAGCTTCAGTTTACATCTTACTGTTTCGTCAACTAAAATATAATATTCTGGAAGTGCTTGACAAACTATAATATTCTGGAAGTGCTTGACAAACTCCAAGCTCAAGTTTGAGTGTTGAAGAAACGACTTGCACTAGGTTATGGTTCAAAGATTGTCAAGAGCTTCAATATTATCTTTGGCCTTTAAGAAATTAGAAAAATCCTAATCCAACTAGATTTCATATGCTATAAAATGTGAACTCTATTAGCTATTGATGGAATGCGATAAACATGATCCTGGATTTGGCTGCATGCTCGTCCAATTTGGACGAACTGAGTCAGTACTAAAGAAGTGCAATTAGAAAGCAGACACTACTGTTGCATTTTAGAATGTGGTATTGTGAAAACTTTTACCTGAAATATATGCAAACATAGCTGTTTTACTGTTTTTGTTACAGTGACTACTGCACGCTGACAATAATCAAAGTACATAATATTGTGATTATGATGCAGTAAGTATATTTTTTTTTAAGTGAATTGGCATGTGCCTGCACTATATGAATGTTTAAAGGAAAAAGGTAGGAACACATTGTGAATTTTGTTTTGGGTTTGAGCATACACATCTTTATAATTTGGGGAATTTACATTTGCAGAGATGGTGCAGTTTTCACTGAAAGGTTAGGATATTTTGTGTGAGAAACGAAATCTGCCTCTGAAGATGGGAATTGAATAATTTAAATATCACTTTTCAAGATCTTGATGTACCTGTCAGCATGATTGTGATATAGGTAAAGTGCCACATCTTTATCACAATTCTCAAGCACCAGTATGTTAAATGGGCAAAATTGGCCTGGTTTTTAGTTGCAGGATATTTATTAAACAATAAAAGATGACTGTTTGGATTGTGCCATGGGATTTTTTGGCTCTACCTTGCGGTTGTGCATTTCTTCCAAAACGCTACATCCTTGTTAATGCAGCATTTGTTCCTACCAAGCTCAAACGTAATATCTGTACATACAAAATGAAATTGTGCTTGAGGCTAAAAGGCCTGTCCCACTTGGGTGACTCTTTAGGCAACTGCCAGGGACCAGTTTTCATGGAATTCACCTGCGACAACCTCCGACAGCACCTACGCCAACCTACGACAGCAAAAATTGTCGCCACTATTGCCGAAAAATCTAGTCGCCCAAAAAAACGCCTAAGTGGGGCAGGCCCATTAGACTTCAACTCCAGGATATTCATTGTATATGGCAGTGAAGACAGTGTTAATCCCAAGAGGGGGTAAATTAAATGTAGTAAATTGGCTTTTGGCTGAGTTAGAGGCCAAAAAAAGTTACGTTTCTGTTTACCACTTTAGATCAATAAACATGTTTCAGCTGGCTACTGTGACTAGTAAATGTTAAATGACTATCTCGAGAAGTAGTGTTATACCTACCATGCCAATGCAGTGTATTCTGTTTATTTTTGTCAAAGGTGTTCTTCAGACAACTTGCTAGGGCCAAAACTATGCCTTTCTCTATGGGTGGGATACATGATTTAGCCACCTCTGCTTTAATTCATGCCCCATCCTAATTTACTTTGCAGTACTTGGCTGCAATGGTGCTGCTTCTTGCAGCCATACAGAACTCAAATTTCATATCTGGCATTTCCTCTTTTTCTCTCTCACTATTTTATCAAAGGGGATCGGTCAGCAACCAATTTCCATTACAAGCTCTTAACTGCATGGATAACTACATCTCGCAACCTGCTTAATGCAAGGAGTCCATTTCATTCTAGATTATCCATCAAATCTGTTATAACGGTGATCTTTTCACCAGTGCATCTGTTTCTTTCCTTAATTGTGAGTGTCACAATAATTGAGTGTTCATGACTGGCTGCTCTGCTATTTGAACTTCTGCTGATGTTCCCTCTTCAGCGAAAGTTTCTTTTGGTCTTTGCCTTTCTCCCCACTTGTCTCAGAATCCCATGGCTAATCATCTGACATTTGCTACCCTCAATAATAACAGATTACCAGACAGCTCTCTGTCTCCCCTTTCAGCACTTCAAAGAAAAATTCAATTTTCAGCTCCATAGCTCATTCTCCTTTTTCCCATCAACCACCCCTCTTCTCTTGGCACTTTGAATTTTCTGCAATATTTGAAATAAAATAACAATTCACATGATTGGTTGTATTGGATTGAATGTTCAAAATGTGATGGCCTAGACATAAATATACATTAAAGAAAACAAATGTGAAATGGATGATAATTTTGCAGAAACCCCCCAATCAGTTTACAAATCTAGCCATGAGCTTTTACCAACTTTTTATCCCACTCAGACCTCTGCCCTCTTATGCTGTTTAAACAAATGTTTTGAGGAATAGCACCTCATCTTCCTCAGATACTTTAACTCTTGGGACTCTATTCAACAATTTGAAATTAAGACTCTTATAATCATATAACCATATAACAATTACAGCACGGAAACCGGCCATCTCGGCCTTCTAGTCCATGCCAAACACTTACTTTCTCCTAGTCCCATCTACCTGCACTCAGACCACAACCTTCCATTCCTTTCCCGTCCATATACCTATCCAATTTATTTTTAAATGATAAAATCGAACCTGCCTCCACCACTTCCACTGGCAGCTCATTCCACACAGCGACCACTCTCTGAGTAAAGAAGTTCCCCCTCATGTTACCCCTAAACGTTTGACCCTTAATTCTCAAATCATGTCCTCTTGTTTGAATCTTCCCTACTCTCAATGGAAAACGCTTATCCACGTCAACTCTGTCTATCCCTCTCATAATTTAATTATGACTCTATCAAGTCCCCCTTAACCTTCTGCGCTCCAAAGAATAAAGACCTATCTTGTTCAACCTTTCTCTGTAACTTCTCTGTAACTGCTGAAACCCAGGCAACATTCTAGTAAATCTCCTCTGTACTCTCTATTTTGTTGACATCTTTCCTATAATTTTGGCAACCAAAATTGTACACCATACTCCAGAATTGGCCTCACCAATGCCTTGTACAATTTTAATATTATATCCCAACTTCTATACTCAATGCTCTGATTTATAAAGATCAGCACACCAAAAGCTTTCTTTAACACCCTATCTACATAAGATTCCACCTTCAGGGAACTATGCACAGTTATTCCTAGATCCCTCTGTTCAACTGCATTCCTCAATTCGCTACCATTTACCATGTACGTCCTATTTTGATTTGTCCTGCCAAGATGTAGCACCTCACACTTTTCAGCATTAAACTCCATCTGCCATCTTTCAGCCCACTCTTCCAAATGGCCTAAATCTCTCTGTAGACTTTGAAAATCTACTTCATTATCCGCAACACCACCTATCTTAGTATCATCTGCATACTTATCCAATTTACCACACCATCATCCAGATCATTGATGTATATGACAAACAACAGTGGACCCAACACAGATCCCTGAGGCACCCCACTAGTCACTGGCCTCCAAGCTGACAAACAGTTATCCACCATTACTCTCTGGTATCTCCCATTCAGCCACTGTTGAATCCATCTTGCTACTCCACTATTAATACCCAACAATTGAACCCTCTTAACCAACCTTCGATGTGGAACCTTGTCAAAAGCCTTACTGAAGTCCATATAGAAAAATCCACCGATTTACCCTCATCAATTTCCCTAGTAACCTCTTCAAGAGATTAGTCAAACATGACCTTCCAGGCACAAATCCATGTTGACTGTTCCTAATCAGAACCTGCTTGTCCTTCTGTTTGTCACTTATCAGGTTATCCACCTGTAATAACCTTTTTTTTTCTCTTTCTTTCCACCAAGCTGCATATTTTTGACTATTCCTGGCAGCTGATGAGACATTTACATCTCTTAGTGTCAACATTATTACTTCACGTTCATCTCCCGTGATTTATGAGCACTCATCACCTTGTAGACTGCACCAACAGTGTTTTGGTTTCTGACATAACAAACTTTCTTGCGATACTATGGTCTTTCCAGTTCTGATCAAAGGCTATTTTATTTTTCTCTCCACAAATGATGCCTAACCTGCTGGGTAATCCCAGCACTCTGTTATTACTTCAGTTCTTGTATCTGACTTTGCTCCTCTATTTCATTGTGGCTTGTGTTTTGTGGCATTCAATGTTTTTCCTTGTTCGTAGTAGCTAATTTGCAATAAACATGCATGGATAATAAAACCGACTGTTCTCAGAGGTGGGTCCAGGCTCGGAAATCGAAATTATTAAAACAATATTTGTCTTCCTTTCAGAGCAACTGTTACCACGTCTTATTTTGGACACACAGAACAAGTTTCACTAGAAAGATATCAGTATGTGGATTGTGGAAGGAATACCACCTATCACAAAAGATCAAATCTCAATCTTGCACAGTTGCACAACTTGCCTTTTCTGTCTGCCTAGAGTACAACACCTTGCAGTAATATTCGGTGTGCAAGGTGTTCAAAATTAAATTAATTGTAAATGAAAATAACCAATGTATCTGCAAATGGGTCATGATGTCCCAGTAGATGTGAGTAGGCTAAAGAGAACTAATTGTTATATATCTCAACTTGTAAATTTAGTTGTCATGTTTTCTGAAATTCTATTAAGCACTCGCACTACTTAAATTGTCACATTAAAGATGATTCAGTTCTGTGTAAATAATGGGATACCAACTTTTTTACTTTTAATTTAAATTGAAATCTTTTAAATGTATAATGGACACAGACACTTTTTGCTATTGACAATGTGACTTGCCTTCATTTAATAATCAACAAAAAAAACCTTGTATGCATCACAAATTTCTAATTGGTCATGCACCAATTTATTTTTCCCCCTCACGACCTTTGTATAACCACACAATGTATAGTTTTGTTGCTTTAAATTAGAGGCAAGTAAATTGGATATTGAAAGGTCAATTGGAATTATGTTTGAAATCTTTTAAACATCCTTTTTGCAATTTAATTTGTGATATTGCAGTAAAGGGGATATGCATAGCTTGTTATATCTGAACAAACATTTGAATATAAGGATCCTTGACTCCTAGTTGTACAAATGAATTTATTGTTTTTCTAAATCCATTAACCAACTTGAGTTATTTAATACACTACGCACTTTAATTATTCTTGTTGTCAACTTTTGATAACTGAGGATCCTATATATCAACAGCAAAGTACAGAAGATTAGCAGTCACTAGTGATGAAGCTAGTAAATTGTAAATTATCGATATTGAGACTCTTGAGTAAAGCCAACCATATAATGGCTTGGTGGGTAATGAGTGCAGGGTTCAATTTAATTTGTTGCATTATGCACTTAAGGATTTCAAGGCAGGTAACTTTTAACATCCAAGAAGGGAATAAATAAACTACCATTGGGGATAAGATGCTCATTTTAGATTCTGTTTTTTTTTGTTTGTTTTGCATCCCGTCTGAATTTAATGACCTGTCACTGAGATGAGTGCCATGTAACCACTGATTTAATTGCTGTTTTTTCTGCTAAAATTGTAAATTATGTTCATTATGTATTCCTGGATTGCAGTATTAAAAATTATCCCATTCTTTTCATTTTGCGGAAAACCTTATGTTTGTGAAGAAATCCATCAGTCTTGTCACTACCAGTCTAGATTAGAGAAACCCAAACTTGTAATGCTTAACTGTTGATTGAAGCTTTTCTTAAATTACAAGTTTTAATATTCATATTGGGATTGTGAATGATTTGCATATGTGTCGAACTTTCCTCTGGCACATTGATAGTTCTTTACAGTGATTTCTTATTGTGCTTGTCACATTTACATGCAGGTAGCCTGGATTCCCAACATAAATATCTGAATAGTACTGCTCCTTTTCTATATCGTGCTAACATTAAGTTTGAATTTTGCAATTGTGACTTAAGATCTCTAAATTTAGAAAAGGGATATTTTGCATCCATTGTTCCAAATAAAATGTTTTTAAAGAATAATTCATAACCTGACTGGTGTTGGATTTTGTTTCTGTGTATTTATGACTAGATCTTATTATGCCTACGTTATATCAAGCTTTTAGTATAAGTTTCTTTCTCTCAAAAACTCCAACTTAGTCACAATGTAAATGAAGGCCTAATAGGACTTTACAATTCTTGGAATTTCTATGTGGACTCTGAACTTGTTACCCTCCTAATTTAAATGCTTTAAAATACATGTATACAAAAAGTAATGTAGTGATCTCACCACTAAATGAACTTATGGCAAGTGTTCTGATTGGAAACAAATTTTGCTGCATTACATGTGAAAGCTAATACATTTTTTCATTGTAAGGTTCTAGTGCTACCTTCTGTATGAAATGAGCGGGAGACTTGGAAAACAGCCATTAGCGAAGTCAGCTGAAGACAGTTATGGTGAGAGACGGGACCATTTAAAGTTAACCATTGGACTTGGTGCAGCATGCAAATGAGCAAATTTAGTAACAAAAATAAGGCACGGTCTAGTGGAGCAGCTGAGTTGGGAGCAACGCTGTGTGGGTGTGCAGCTCTGAGGCAAGGAGGCTATCATGGAGGTGGATACGATTTGGTCTGGTCATGAGACTATTGATTTGCCTACAGTGGTAATGGCAGGCAAGTTGTTGCAGCGCTCCTCCTGCAGGATTTGGGAAGTTAGGGAAACTACTGGTACCCATGATAAGAGAAAAGTAGAGGATAGAACAAACAGGAGAAAGACAGAGCGTGGAAGAAATGTTGATTTAAATTGCATGAATTTTAATGCAAGTGTCTTGACTGGTAAGGCAGATGAGCTTGGCATGGATAGGTATGTGTGACTGGGACGTTGTAGCTATTACATAAACCTGGCAGGGGCAGGACTGGCAGCTCCATGTTCCACGGTACAGACGTGTGGGTAAAAGAGGCGAGGGTGTTGTATTAGTGGTTAAGGGGAATGCTGCTGACAAGAGCTCGGGATATGCAAATACACTGAAGGGCAAGGAATGATTAGCGTAAGGAAGCTTGGATGACAACAGAAATTGATGGTTTGGTCAAGAGTACGAAGGAGGCATGGAATAGGTATATGCAGCTGGGATCAAGTGAATCCAAAGGAATTTTGGGGACCAAGGAGCAAATCAAAAAAGGAAATTGGAAAGGCAAATGGGGGCGAGATGACTCTGGCACATAGACCTAAGGATCAGGTGGCCACACAACTCTTGCCCAATGTCAGAAAATCGAGAACCAGAGGGCATAGGTTTGAGTTGAAGGGGGAAAGATTTAATAGGAATCTGAGGGGTAATTTTTTTTCACGCAAAGGCTGGTAGGTGTATGGATCGAGCTGCTGCCGGGCGAGGTAGTTGAGGTAGGTACTATTATAATGTTTAAGAAGCAATTAGACAGGTATGTGGACAGGACAGGTTTAGAGGGATTTGGGCCAAATGCAGGCAAGTGGGACTAGTGTGAATGGTACATATTTGTGGTGAGGGCAAGTTGAACAGAAGGGCCTGTTTCCACACTGTGACTGACCTTTCTCTCCCCCTTTGCTTTCAAAGTAGAATATTTTGCCATTCATACAATGTGACAGTTGCACATTTACTGTTTTTTTTGAATACTTGCATCTTTATCTGAAGCTCATTTGTGATGGTTGTGTCCAAAATAAATTTTTACTGTGCCAATAAATTAAGACCTTTTTTATTTCATTGCATGAATTTGATTAAGCCATTTTAACAGTCCACTGGGTTTCTTGTATCCATCAAAAACAATATTCCAGTCTTATTTATATTGGCTTGTGTTAATCATACTTTATTAGCCAAGTATGTTCTGCAACATATAAGGGATTTGATTTGCCATAGTCATACCAATAAAAAGCAAAAAGACAAATACATTTTAACATAAACATCCACCACAGTAACTCCTCCACATTCCTCATTGAACTTCTTTTCGCCTTCCATCACAATCTCTTCCCTTTACAGACTACTTTTCAAAAATACATGCTTTTTGGTTTGAGTCTGAGTATATTAGCATGTCTTTACTATTGCATCTTTGAAATGTGAATAACTTTTCATGTTAGCTTGAAATTCTGTCAAGTTATTAGTTAAGAAAGTAGTCTCTGTCTCTATTGTAGGACGCCATATAGCAAGAATGTTTTTGTTTATATTTGTATAGCAAGAATATATTTGGTGCTTTCTGATAGTCTAATGTATTTGAATGCCCATTCTTCTTTTGCGTAACACCTCACTACTCAACCTACAGATAAACTTTGCTTAACACTTATTTAACTTTTTACATTTATATGTTACTATCTCAGAAGTGGCATTTTTCATTGTGCTATCTCTTTGAATTACAGATTCTTACTCCTAATTAACCAAGAGTACCTTTTTTGCTATTTGATTATAATTTATCAATAAATGGCCATGTGCTTTGCCCAAAAAACATTATATTGTACATCTGCTAGCAATCTTGTCTTTGTTATACCAGCAATGCATACATCCTAACTTGGTTATTCCAGTCTTAATAGTTCAGCAAACGTAATTGAATGAAGAATCGATTATGATACGAAGTATGAAATGTGGTTCTAATGATTTGAGGTGGTGGTCAGGAGAGGAAGGAAGTTGGGTGCCGGAGAAGGGGAGTGAGTTCAGGTGGAGTGAGGGAGGTGCTGGGTGGGGGATGAGTCAACAGTGGGGGTTGGTGGGAGGGGTCTGGGTGTGAGGGGTTTCTGCAACTGTGGGAGGCAGGATTCGGGGCCGAGGGTCTGTTTGAGTCATTAAACTGGGGTGGGGGAGGGACTCTTCTCTTCGTTCTTTCGCCGGAGGTAGCAGCAAATCTCTGGAATCCTCTCCCAGGGGCTACGGATCTCTGGAATGATTCTCCCCCTAGACTACGGATCTCTGGGATTCTTCTTCCAGAGTATAGCTCCCCATCATCTAAAACTATTAGATTCATACTTCATATCATAATCAATTCTTTCTTGAATTAATTAAGTTTGCTTTTAAGACTGGAATAATAGCTAGATATTATGATTAGATGAGCACAATTCAGTAGTTCTGTTCTATAGTACCCTGAATATTCCTGCAATATTTTGTATACAAAATTTACAAATCAGGAATTTTTGTTTCATCTTTCAAAAAGCATTTGACATTATTCTTGTTCTATAGCGACTGATTGGAAAATGTACAGATTAGTAATCTCTATAATACTAAAGGTCTTCCTATTGTTCGTGTCTGTGCCCAAGATGTGTCTCAATGTCAATTGGTTTTCCTATCTTCTTCCAAACGCGAGGCCACAGCCTTTCTATTTTCACACATCCTACTCTCATTTTTCCCGTGGTGGCGATAAACATTCCCCCCCCCCCCCGTTTTTTTTCGCATTCCCACATATATTTCCGGTTATTAATCCTTGAAATTTAAAAAAAAAACAGCCCCAAAAGCTCACCCGAATGATGTCACAATGCACAAAAAATCCGAATGATGTCACAATGCACTCGCAAGGCAGGACGGGACACTCTGGGAGGAGGGAGGGAGGGGCACTCCAGCGCTTACGGTGAACAAGGAGTGGCAGTAGCTGCCGGTGAGCCACGGTCTGAGCCCTGGGACTCTGCCTGTGCTGGAGCTGAGCCTGGAGCTGGAGTGAGGGTCAAGCCCAGGGTTTGGGGTGGGGCCGAGAAAGAAGCCGCCACTGGAACCAAGGACGAGCCGGGGTCGGAGACGAGCCCGGAGATGAAGTCGGGCCTGGACTGGAGCCCAGGCGGTAGCCGAGCTGACGGCTGGAGTCTACAGCCAGGGCCGGGCTGAGTAAGACAACCAGGCTGAGCTCCAGGCCCTGACCCTGCTCTATGACCTGGGTAGGTGCTGGGGCAGGGAATAGGAATGAGGGGAGGAGGATGAGGGCAATGAGGGGGGGCGGGGGTAGTGGGTGTGGTACAGGGAGAATGGGGGGGGGGGGTGTGGAAGAGGGAGATTGGGAGGGGTATAGGAGGGAGATGGGGTGCGGAGGGAGGACAGATCCTGGGGAGGTGAGGGAGTGTAGGGGGGGGGGGAGGAGGGGGTAGGGAGCTTAGTTGCCACATCTACACCCTCTCTGCCCCCCTCTCCCCTCCCTCTGCTCCCCCTCCTCTGCCCCCCTTCTCCCCTCCTCGCTGCCCCCCTCTCCCCTCCTCTCTGCCCCCCCTCTCCCCTCTCTCTCTGCCCCCCCCCTCCTCCCCTCCTCTCTGGGGGGGAGCAGCCCCCCTCTGTTCTCCCTCTTCTAGCCCCTGCCCCCCCTCTCCCCTCCTCTCTGCCCCCCCTCCTCTCTGAGTTGGCCCCCCCCCCCCCGCCTCTCTCTCTAGGGTTTGAAGAGGGAGGGTGAAGAGGAGGAGGGAGCGCTGGGGGATGAGGAGAAATGAGCCGAGCCTGTGTAGTTGGGGGCTGTAATGAGTTGTGTCAAACACATATCAAGATACAACGATGTTTATTAATTCTACTTACAGCTTCAATCTGCAGGAGATTACAGTTCCTAGCAGCTACTCATACTGAATGGTGTAGGCATGCTCTTGTTAATATAAAACCCATATTAGGTGGAGCAACTACTAACAAGCACTACAATTGGCTAGTAGGAAATAACCAATCTACATCTTTCCTTGCAGAAACTAAAGAAAGCATCGGTACACAGGAACTTGGCGGCTAAACAATATAGGTAGCGGAATGTTAATAACGCATATGGGGAAGTTTGTATAGTTACGCAAAATCACCGTATCTAATGGGTGGCCTGCTAACCCGTCCGGTGCGTGTGCGGTACGAATACGCCTCGCCTTTCACCAGAGAAGATACCGGGGAGGGAATGGGGGATGTGCCCATGGACCCGTCGGGGCGGGGAGGTGGTGAGATAAGCAAGCTAGGCGCCGAACGCCGCGGTGAGGCCGCGGTGGAAATGGTTGCTGATAGTGGAGCAGCAGGACCGGCAGTGGGAGGGTATACCAAACGCGAGACATCTGGATATGGAATCGCAGGAAGCGGTTCCTTCACTGGAAGGATATGTTGATGGTTACGTCTGTAAATGGCTCCGTCCGCTTCAACCAGACAAGATCGCCAATTCTTTGGTAGGGCCGTAGATGTGACCCAGACGACCATAGCCCCACCTCCACCAAGGACCTGAAATTAGCCCGCCTCCAGGCCGTTCCAGCCACCGACAATCCCCGACTCGACCGCCCGCAGGCCCCAGGCCCCAACTCTGGCCCGAGCCGCCGGCCTGATTCCCGCAACGCCATCTTGGCCACGAGGAGCGCCTCCAGGACTCACCAGGACGCCGCCTTCACCGACCTCCACGCCGATGATGCCGCCGACCTCCAACAGCCTACTGATGACGCCCATCCCCGCTGCCTGCCCGGTAACTCTGTTTATCTCCCCCACCCCATTTCCACCGCCCATCACCAGCACAACGCGACTGCCGAACCTCGCCACCCTGCCCGGGACCAAACATAACCCCATCAGCCGCACCGGTCCTCAACCAGCATCGCCGTTGTACTGGGCCCGCCGAAGGTCACAAAGCCCCGCAACGGGCCCAATCCAGCATCGCCGTTGTACTGGGCCCGCCCCGAAGACCACAGCCGCACCCGCCTCACCTACCATCGCCGCCGGACCGGGTCAACCCGAACATGACCGCCGCAACCGCACCCCACTCATCTCGCCGCCTCACCGGTCGGACCGACCACCCACCCACCGAGACCTCCAACGCATCGCCTGCCGACCTCGACTCCACTGCCCACGGACTCCTACCTTCGGGTCCGCCGACCCACGACACTCATCACCGCCCTCCATCAGCAGCCCGCAGCCATCGCCTCACCTGCAGACTGGACTCTGCAGTGGGCCTGAAGCCTCCACGTTACTAACTGTCCTCCCACCACTCTGCTTTTAACGGCACTGGGTCCTGGTGCCCGTCTCCCCAGCCCCAGTAATACCTTAGTGGCAATTCCACTGGGTCTTTCCTTCCCATCCCCCCCCCCACCATGTAACCCCTGCTCTTCCCCACCCACAGCACAGCCCCCATAACCCCCACCCCCTGACGACTCTCCACCCCCCCCCACCCCCCACCCCCACCACACAAAACGCTCCGTCCTCGGTGCACTCACCTGCCTTCGCTCCGGCCACAACCGCCATCCTTGCTGCATGTTCACCATCCCCCTGGCCCCCCCTCGGACACTAAACGGTCTGTCCTCAGCAGAGGTCTTACCTTTGTCCCCAACCGTCCCCACCCCAATGAGTTCCGTGCCCACCACACATTGGAGCTCTTCTAAACCGTACGCCTCCGCCTCACAGCGTTTCTTCCATGGGAAGCAGTCCTCACCCCCCACTGATGATCCCTTTTCCTGTCTCAACGTACCCCTCCACTTGGAGGCTCTAGAACTATTTATCCAGAACTGCCGTCGGGTCATCAACCGCCTCGACTTCTCCACTCCCCTGTCTCACTCCAATCTCTCCCCCCCCAAACGTACTGCCATCGACTCACTCCGTAAAAACCCAGACTGGGCTATCAAACCCGCCGACAAGGGAGGTGCCGTGGTAGTCTGGCGCGTCCATCTCTACACATGCGCAGATTGTTTTCTTCGTAAGAAATAAAAATAAGTAACAATTCAATTTTCCCAATGCTTCTAAATCACCTTCATTTTTTAATTACCGAATGAGTGGGGGACGGAGGATGAAGGAAGGTGGAGAGATGG
Source organism: Okamejei kenojei (assembly GCA_035221665.1). Classification (NCBI taxonomy): domain Eukaryota; kingdom Metazoa; phylum Chordata; class Chondrichthyes; order Rajiformes; family Rajidae; genus Okamejei; species Okamejei kenojei. Next base: position 41,489,900 of record CM069132.1, read on the forward strand.
TGGGAAAAACGGGAGCACACCGGGACGTTGAATCAGTTGTCATCTTAGTGAATGGCAATACTAATTCAAGGGTTCAATTGGAGGGAGAGTTCCTTTCACTGTGTGTGGAGAGCCTGTGCCAGGGGTTAAAGATGCGGGGAGGGCAGGAGTGTTGACAAGGAGGGGGTCGGAGATCATGTCAGTAACTCACTCACCGCTGCCGCAGCGCTCCAGGCACGGACAGCTGAACTGGCCGCCACTTCCGGGGATAGAAGCAACTTGGGTGACTACGAGCGGCCGCCGGGACCCGACAGCAGAACTGGCTGCCACTTCAGCGCCTTCTATCAGCCCGCTCACCTCTGGCAGTGCTCTTCATCTGAACATCTCTCACCTGCCGCTCGCCGGCTTCGCTCATGTCAACCGCGTCCCACAAATCCTTAAATTCCACAGCCAAGTAAACCTCAACTGTCCCCCGTGAATGCGCTGTCGGAATTTAAAGATTTGCGGGAAGCCGGCTGGCGAGCGGCAGGTGAGAGATGTTCAGACGGAGAGCACTGCCAGAGGTGAGCGGTGACCAGCAGAAGGGGCTGAAATGGCAGCCGGTTCTGCTGTCGGGTCCCGGCGCCTGCTCAAAGTCAGTCACCCAAGCTGATTCCTTCCTTGGAAGTGGCGGCCAGTTCTGCTGTCTATGCCGGAGAGTGCTGTGGCAGCCACCCAAGCTAATTCACTGCTGAAGAATTAGCGTCTGAAGAAGGGTTTCGGCCCGAAACGTTGCCTATCTCCTTCGCTGCATAGATGCTGCTGCACCCGCTGAGTTTCTCCAGCATTTTGTGTACCCTCGATTTTCCAGCATCTGCAGTTCCCTTCTTTAACAACTCAATTCCCACTCCCCGGCCACAATAAAACCATATAGCAATTTCAGCATGGAAACAGGCCATCTGGCCCTTTTCAGTTCGTGCCGAACACTTACTATCACTTAGTTCCATCTACCTGCACTCAGACCAGAGCGTGGCAAGTGGGTTACTGACACCCCCAATCCCCTCCTTCACAACGCCAACTCCCCCAAAAAAAAAAAACACTGTGAACGGAGCCCTCTCCCCCCACCCCGGGAAAATAACCAGTATTTAAAAACATAAAGCACCAAGAAATGCTTACTTACCATGTTATTGGTGCATTAAGTCCATTCTTCTCTCTTTGTTTCCTAAGATACTATTAAAATAAAGCCAATTCATATTTGAAAATCCCGCCAAGAAACTCGCGCTGCGCATGCGCAGTACAGCAAAGGCAGAATTTTGCTGCCTTCATCCATTTCAGCTCCCCTTGAAACTGATGGCTTTAGTCAGGGTAGGCAGTGCCTACCTTGCCTACCCTGATGGCACATGCCTGCCCCAATACCATGTGCACTAATTTTGCCCACTAATCTCCTATATGGGACCTTATCAAATGCTTTCTGAAAGTCCAGGTACACTACATCCACTGGCTCTCCCTTGTCCATTTTCCTAGGTACATCTTCAAAAATTTCCAAGCATGATTTCCCCTTCATAAATCCATGCTGACTCGGACCAATCCAGTTACTGCTATCCAAATGTGCAGCTATCTCATCTTTTATAATTCACTCCAGCATCTTCCCCACCACCGATGTCAGGCTAACTGGTCTATAATTCCATGTTTTCTCTCTCCCTTTTCTTTCTTAAGTGGGATAACATTAGCTACCCTCCAATCCACAGGAATGGATCCTGAATCTATAGAACATTGGAAAATGATCACCAATGCATCCACGATTTCTAGAACCACTTCCTTAAGTACCATAGGATGCAGACCATCAGGCCCTGGGGATTTATCATCCTTCAGTCTGATCAGTCTATCCAAACCCATTCCTGCCTAATGTGGATTTCCTTCAGTTCCTCTGTCACCCCAGATCCTCTGGCCACTACTATATCAGGAAGATTGTTTGTGTCCTCATTAGTGAAGACACAGATTCAAAGTACCTGTTTTCAACTCATCTGCCATTTCCTTGTTCCCATAATAAATTCACCTATTTGGTCTTCAAGGGTCCAACTCTTTGGCATTAACTATTTTTTTCCTCTTCACATACCTAAAGAAGCTTTACTATCCGGCTTTATATTCTTGCTAGCTTACCTTCGTACCTCATCTCTTTCCTCCCCGTTTGTTTTTTTGGTTATCTTATTTTTTCTTTAAACATTTAAACCCAATCCTCTTGCTAGCCGCTCATCTTTGCTACTTGTACTTCTTCGCTTTTAACTTTATTATACTGTCCCTGACGTCCTTTGTCAGCCCATGCTCGTCCCTTTCTCCCCTTGGAATCTTTCTTCCTCCTAGTAATGAACTGATCCTGCACCTTCAGTTAATTTATCCTAGAAACCCACCTGCCATTTTTGTTACAAGCTGTCATCCTGCTAGTGTAATCTTTCCAGTCAACGTTGGCCAGCACCTCCCTCATGGCCCCATAGTCCCCTTCATTCAACTGCCACCATACGTCCCCTTGTTATGGTCACTGCCTCCTAATGGCTCATTAACCTTGAGGTCTTTTATCAAATCCGGTTCATTACATAACACTAAATCCAGAATTGCCTTCTCCCTGGTAGACTCCAATACATGCTGTTCAAAGAATCCATCACGAAGGCACTCTACAAAGTCATTTTCTTGGGGTCCAGTACCAACCTGATTTTCCCAGTCTACCTGCATGTTGAAATCTCCCATAACAACCACAGCATTACTTTTACTACATGCCAATTTTAACTCCCGATTCAACTTGCGCCCTATGTCCAGGGGGGGTCAGAGAGAGAACCGTCGTAGTAACAATTAATTTCTGTCAACATTCATTCATTCATTCATTCCACATGGAAATTTTATAATGATTGAAAGGAAGATTGATTTAGCTTGTAAATTTGAGAGCTTGTGGCTGGAGCTACTGAAGTAACGTCACTGGTGGTGAGCATTGCTTTTGTATCTCTTGTCTCATGCTCTCCTATTTACATCCTAGAAGCCAGGATCAGAGGGAATGATTATATAGCTGTAGAAAGTGAAACCATGAGGATTTTGGAAAAAGTAATGTAGAATGATGGGTTAATGGAACATTACACTTTGGTACCTTTTTCAATATAATTTTGGATGAACGTGCTCATGTAGAGAAGAAACGGAAATGATCAAAAACCTGTGTAGGAAAGAGCTGCAGATGCTGGTTTAAATCTAAGGTAGACGCAAAATGCTGGAGTAACTCAGCAGGACAGGCAGCGTCTCTGGAGAGAAAGAATGGGCAACGTTTTGGGTCGAGACCCTTCAGACTGATGTCAGGGGAGTGGGCGGGACAACGATAGAATGTAGTCTGAGACAGTAAGACTGGTGGGAGAACTGGGAAGGGGAGGGGGTGGAGAGATAGGGAACATATGAAGTACATATGGACTGAAGTGCTCCCTGGTCATCTCGTCCCTTCCCACCCAAACCACCTCCTCCCCAGGTACTTTCCCCTGCAACCGCAGGAGGTCCCTTTACCTCCCCCCTCGACTCCATCCAAGGACCCCAACAGTCTTTCCAGGTGAGGCAGAGGTTCACTTGCACCTCCTCCAACCTCATCTACTGTATCCGCTGCTCCAGGTGTCAACTTCTGTACATTGGCGAGACTAAGTGCAGGCTCATCGATCATTTCGCTGAACACCTTGGCTCAGTCCGCCTTATCCTACCTCATCTCCTGTTTGCTCAGCACTTCAACTCCCTCCCATTCCCAATCTGACCTTTCTGCCCTGGGCCGCCTCCATTGTCAGAGTGAGGCCCAGCGCAAATTGGAGGAACAGCACTTAATATTTTGTTTGGGTAGCTTACACCCTTGCAGTATGAACACTGACCTCTAACTTCAAATACCCCTGCTTTCCCTCTCTCTCCATCCCCTCCCCTTTCCAGTTCTTCCACCAGTCTTACTGTTTCCGACTACTTTCTATTTTTGTCCCGCCCATGCCCCTGACATCAGTATGAAGAAGAGTCTCGTCCTGAAACGTCGCCCATTCCTTCTCTCCAGAAATGCTGAGTTACTCCAGCATTTTGTGCCTACCTATGATCAAATAATTGTTTGCTATTCTAAACAATTCATAATTTTGGTACCAAGTAAATTAAGCTAGGAGCTGATTTCTTGTTTTCTTCCTCAGTTTTCCCCCTCCCCTTTACAATCAGTGTGAAGAATAGTCCCAACCTGAAACGTCGCCTATTCACATTTCCAGGGATGCTGCCTGACTCGCTGAGAGCTACAGCTTTTTGTATTTCTTCTTGCAAACCAGCATCTGCAGTTCCTTATTTCTACTACTTGTTAGAATTGTTTGATTGGGACAAGCTGGTCAGTTTTACTCCCAAGACTTGCCTTGGAGGTAGGATGGAATTAGTTGGATAATGGTGTTCTTGGATAGGTATTCACTTCAGTCTTTTTAAAAAAAAGATATGATTGGAGAAAATTCTTGCTCAGCCACCTCACTGGATATTGCTTGTGACTCCTTTGGAGTATGCAGGAAATAAGGGAGTGGGGGCATTGCATTTAACGTAACAATTTCACTATCTAAAAACCAATCTCCATTGAAAGTAATGGAAAGTTTCAATTCAGTGCTGTGTTCCATATGTCCACTGGATGGTGCTGTTGTATTAGTTCTCTAGCTGAATCTCCAATGAAATCTCTTTGAGGTCTGTTCCTGCTCTTGTATGAATCTCATCATTGTCTTGAGTTTCTGGCCTTTTGACAGCAGGTTACAATTTAGGTCTGCTTCTACTCGGACTGTTCATGAGGCTCCTTTTCTGGGTATGAGCTGTATGATGTTAGCTTTGTGAATGATGACCTGCCCAATGTCGACGGAAGCTGTAGTAAGTGGTGGATGTTGCCCAATCCACCACAAGACTGATCACTCTCCCATCAAAGGAATCTACAGGATCTGCTGCCTCACGATGACAGCTAATACTTTTAACAAATCCACGACTCACTCCATGCTCTCCTCCCATTGCTACCAGATAGTTGGTGATGGTACAGGAGCCCGAAAACCATTTTCTCTTATTTCAAGAAAAACTGCTTCCCATCAACCAGCAGGGCTCTAGATTCACCTTGCACCACCCTACCCCGACAACAAACCTATTTGGACTCCATCCCACCCCTGACCCCTCTCTTCTTTGTGCCCCACAGAGATGCAAATCCATTTCTCCCTTTACTCATCCCTCACCCTTATCCACCTATATTCCTCCCACTGGCATGACAAAAAGTTTACTTCTCACTCTTATCTCACACCTTTTATCATCTCTGGCCTTTGTCTAACCATCTCCCAATCAAAATTCCCTCTCCTGTGTATCCACCAACAGAAGGCTCCCAGGAAGCGGCGAGGAACAGAACGAAGAAGCACGCGGCAGGCCGCAGCAAAGAAAGACCTAGTGGGCTGCTGCCTACAGGGCGAAGCATGAAAGCCACCAAGCTTATCCCCAAAGACCAGAGTGTCGAGGAGGAGGGAGCCGCTGGCGACAACAGACGCGAGGAGTGAGCCGGTAGGAGAGGGACTGAAGTATTGCCTCCAGCGCCTTCAGGATCAGCTGTAGGAGGACGGCTCAGGGAGACAAAGGGGGTTTGGCAAGGAGAAGGATGTCAGTTTGCGTGCCGATCCAGTCGAGGGCGATGGAAGAGACCCTGCAGTGGCCTGGGGTTTACCTGGATCAGGAGTCATTCTTTGGATCTTTTGAAAATGACACCAAAATATGGCGACTCGTGCATGTGTGAGCAGTGAAAAAGAAATTCACTGTGCAGTGCATTCGTGACAATAAAGAACAATTGAGCCACCTATTACTTATCAGACTTTGTCTTCCCTCCATCTCTCTTTTAGCTTTCCTCCCTTCCCCCCCACCATCACCATCATAATCTGTGAAGAAGGGTCTCGACACAAAACATTGCCTGTCCATGTTCTCCACAGATGCTGCCCGACCTGCTGAGTTGCAGCAACACTTTATCTTTTTATAGCAGTGTGTCTGTTTTCTATGTTCTCTGTAGCTCTTTGTGTCTACATTAGGGACTCTGCAATGCAATGCTTATACTGTGCACTTTTTATTATTATGGTCTAATTTACTTAAAATAACAATTTATTGTATTTTTTGTCTTATGTGCCTGTGGTGCTGCAGCAGATAAAAATTTAATTGTTCATGTTTTCATTATTAATTTGCATATGACAAAAACATTCTTGGTGTAATTGATGTAAAAAAAAATTCATAGTACTCTAGATATTCATTAGTGCCTTGAACATATGAATATCTAGAGTATAAACTTGACTTTTATACTCCAATCCCCTTGAAATAAGGGCCAATCTTCCAATAACACTACCTATTATTCCGGCCCCATAGCAGGGCTGGAAACTGGAAGTATCCTGAACTAATTCTGCGACCACCATCATCTATTGTAACAAGTGGTGGCTCCTACAGATTGTCGCCGGAAGTTTGCGTCCTTTTCAGGATGGACGATGACAGCGATGTCAACATTTGTAACAAGATGGACTCGAAAGAAGAAGAAGACTACTCCCCCCCGCCCGTTCTTGCACTTTGCAACTTGGGTTTTTGTACAAGACAAGAAATCCCTTTCTGCTGCCGCCTTCTCTGATCTTTCACTAGTTAAACAGTACTCTGCTTTTATCTAGTAAGATATCTACTACATTGTCTATTTCAGCCTACAGTTCTGTTCCTTGTTACAGAGCTCTGTCATTCACCTATACTGTTTGCTCAAACAGAAACTTGATCACCTCTTCAATAAATCCAAGTAAACACTGATGTGCAGTGTTGAAGTGCTCCGGTAGTGGTCCTGTTCTTTGGGTGGTTTTTTGGAAACAACAGCTCGTCAACTAAGATGCAATACCTTGTTATCAGGGCCACTTGTGTACACATGTGGTACATTTTAAAGAAAATGAAAACTTTTGTTTATGTGCAAACTTTCAGGGCACTCCAGACAGAGAGTCCTACCAAGGTATATCAGTTCTGGGGGCTTCTAACTAAAGCCTTGAATTTGTATTTTGTGAATCCTTGACCTGCAATGTGCAACAGTGACTCTTGATCCAGGCAGCAGGCTGTTAATATCAACACCACCTCCCCAAGCAAATGGAATTTAACTCTGACATGTGAGGTGTTGCACTTTTGTATGTAAAACCAGGGCAGATTTTAGTTTAGTTTAGAGATACAGTGCGGAAACAGACCCTTCGATCCACCGAGTCCACAACGACCAGTGAACCCTGCACACTACCACTATCCTACACACACTGGGGACAATTTACATTTATACCAAGCCAATTAACCCACAAACCTGTACGTCTTTGGAGTGTGGGATCTCTGAGAAAATCTACGCTGGGTGTAAAACACAGTTGTGAATTATTATTCTTGCACAGTCCTGCATAGTAAATGGTAGAACCCTGGAGAGAGTTGTTGAACAGAGACCTGGAAGTACACGTGCAAAGTTCCCTGACAATGGCCTCCTTCACCACCGATCTACCATGAGATGGGTTGTGTGGTGCAGAAGGGTGATCTCATTAGTGAGATCATCCTTGGACTACAGTGTGCAGATTTGTTCACCCAGTTATAGGAAGGAATATAGGTGGGGTACAGGGAAGAAGGTTAGTTACCTAAAATTGGAGAATTCAATGTTCATACCATTGGGTTGTAAGCTGACCAAGTGGAATATGATGTGCTCTTCCCCCAGTTTGCATGTGGTCTCACACTGGCAATGGAGGAGGCCCAGGACAGAAAAGGCAGTGTGGGAATAGGAAGGGTAGTTGAACTAGAAAATCCTGCAAGGCTTAGTGGACTGAGCGCAAGTGTTCAGCAACAAGGTTGCTAATTCTACGTGTGGTCTTGCTGATGTAAAGAAAGCCACATACCACTGAATAAAGAGCACCTTATGTTCCACTTGGATAGCTTACAACCTAATGGTATACACATTGAATTCTCTAGTTTTAGGTAACTAAACTACCTTGAATTCCCTTCCTCCTGTCTCCCTCCCCAACTCCAAACCCTCTTACTGTGTTCAATCTGGATTCACACGCATTTCTCCCCTCCCTTTTCACCTATATTCCTTCTTCTGGCTTCACAATTTGCATCTCCTATCCTTATCATGCACCTTTTACATCTTTGGCCTTTGTCTAATTATCTGCCTATCAAAACCCCCCTCAGCTGTATATACCTATTACTCACCAGGCCTCTCCTCTCTTCCAGCTTTCTTTCTCCACCCCCACCAAAATTAGACTGAACCTGATTAGGTCCGACCCGAAACGCCACCTATCCATGTTCTCCAGAGATGCTGCCTGCTGAGTTACTCCAACGCTCTTTTTTGTTAACCAGCATCCGCAGTTCCTTGCATCTACATTATTTCGACCATTTTGTTTCCATAATGATGGAGCTTGGATGAGTACGGAGGAGTACACAACAAAATGGTGAGATATGGCAGTGATTGTATGCAGCAGTATCTTGAAGCGACTTTCACATCATAGGATGACTCTGAACATAGTTTTTAATACTATTGAAATGTAGTAAAACTATTTATAATTATTACTATACCATTGAATCTTTCCTACATGAGACTTAAAATAAAAAGGCCCACACCCGAGGACAATTGGGGTTGTGGTCATCAAACACCATTAATTCACACACTCCAAGAAGTAAAAAAGTTGCAGGATTGAGTGCTTGCTTCAGATAATGAAATACTATTGATGCTCTCCAAAATATGAATACTACCCAGTGAGCTGTAAAATGGCTTGTACAGTAAAATTGAATGCTTTTGTTCAATGTTTGCAGCAGACTTGCAAGCTGGCTTGTAAGAGAAAGCATACAGGGAGATGTTATTTCTGTCTTCATCTGATGCAGTTCACATTAATGTCAAACATTAACAACAAGGCCAAGTTTTCCTAGCCTCCTCTCTAATTCACAATGCCAAATTGTAACCTTAATATCAAAAACCCTGTCTTGTTGTGCCCATGTGCTGTCACCAAAAAAACATTTTTCTTGGCTAATCACGTTCTTTCTTTCATGTTCTTGTTACTTCTTTTATTACCATCAGCTTTTACTTCCCTGTTTGACTCCTCCTCCATGCCGTCAATGTTGTATTTTTCTAACATCCATTTCTAAATTGTGCTTTCACCGTTACCTCTGTCCCTTTGCCATTAATTCCTCATGGAATCCACTTGTGATCCTTCTAAACTCCCATCTGCTTTCAGCATGCTGCCGGTCTTTACCCATAATGTATAGCATACAGTTTGCTGGCCAGATGCAGCGATGGACTAGCTTGGACTAACCAGCACACATTTGCCATTCTCCTACAATGCCTTACTTGCGGCAGAAACTATGTTTCCAGAGCCAGCTCCCAATCAGGAGGTCCTCTCCAGTGCATTATCTTCTGGGGACATATGTTAAGCACTCCCCACCCCCCCACCGATTTACTGGAAGTCAAAATTCATGAAAAAAGAGATACCTACAAATGGAACAGGTAGCATTAATAATGTTTTTTTAAGCTGCATTATGCCATTCTTATTCATGATTTCCACGTGAAATTATATCCTTTGTGAAATTGTTACTTTCTGGAGGGACTTGCACTCTTGTTGGTTTTCTCAGAATCAGGAGCATATGGAATATTAAAATTGTTGTACAGCACATGTTAAAGTATCCTGGGAATGAATTTGAGTTGCAGGTCCAATCACAAAAGCTCCCACAGACAGCACAGCCCACTGAGTTTTACCTTAAGTGTAAAGCACTTTGGCATGTAAAGAGGCTGGTCACCAAGCAGCTCCAAAACTCGCTGCACTATGTTTACATTCTCAAAATGTTCAAACTGTGTTTGAACTACTTTTGGAAAATGTTATAACTAGACACATTTGATGTGTGACTCAATGGCTGAATGCCTTGGCCAATAGTGGCTGAGGATGCACAACCCATCTGGTGCATTATACTTGAAAGAACGTAGGCAAGAAAAGAAAACAGGATTGTGTTGATTTTTATCACGAAGATTGGCAAGCCAACAGAAACATTGAAGTGACTTTGATATTAGACATCACTATACTTTCTATCATCAATTGCAGAATGAATTTATTTTACAGTTAATTAGTGTTATTCCCATGAGTTCCTTTGAAGGAAGTTGGTTGAATATCCAGATGGAACTGGCTTTGAAGATTAAATTGATATATTTAAGATTAAATTATTAGTTTTGAAACACTTCAATAGTCCAAAGCATAACAAAAGCAAGCAAAGAAAACGCAGTCCACATTTTGAAAGCTTTTTCTTTTTTTAAGTTGAAGTTTGGGGAATATTAGCTAAGATTAGGCAGAGCCATGAAAATCCATTGTGCATGGTTAATGAAGGGGCTAAATTTAATTTGCAAGGTGGCATTTGTCTTTCCATGATGTTTTATTCAGATTCATATTGCAAATAAGTAGTCTTTAGACTTTAGAGATGCAGTGCCACCAAGTCCACGCAGTCCAGCGATCACCCCGTACACTATCCTACACACCAGGGACAATTGAACCGCAGCCATTACTCTACATCTTTTCCCACCCTGTCTTTTGTAAGGAGGCGATCCTATTCTCACAATGTCTCCAGAAAGGGACTGTCTCACTTGGCGATTTTTTTCGGCGACTGCTGGCGTCATTGATTGACGTATCAGGATCGCCAAAAGATTTAGAACAATTCAAAATCCAGCAGCGACAAAAAAAAAAATGTTGCAACACTTAATGAGACACCGCGCGTCAATACATCATCATGCTGTGACTTTTTCGGTGACCCAATACATCAGTCAATGATGCCGACAGTCGCCTAAAAAATTGTCAAGTGGGACAGGGCTTTAACTGCCACATTTAGAACATCACGGTGGCGCAGTGGTAGAGTTGCTGCCTTACAGCGCTTGTATTGCCAGAGACCCGGGTTCAATCCCAACTATGGGTGTTGTCTGTACGGAATTTGTATGTTCTCACCGTGACCGTGTGGGTTTTTACCGAGATCTTCGGTTTTCACCCATACTCCAAAGATGTGTAGGTTTGTAGGTTAATTGGCTTGGTATAAGTGTATATTATCCCTAGTATGTGTAGGATAGTGTTAATGTGCGGGGATCACGGGTCAGTGGGGCTGAAGGGCCTGTTTCCGCGCTGCATCTCTAAAAAAAAATCTGCTGTCAAGATGAGGCCTTCTTTTGCATGGACATCTGAAAGCTCCTTTTCAGACAACATACTGTAACTTCTGTTTTTGACACAACTTTCATATTTCCTCCATTTCTTGACTTTTGCTCTCCACACGCTTCTTTCAAACAGAACATAGATAAAAGGGTCTTGACCCAAAATGCCACCCATTCCGTCTCTCCAGAGATGCTGCCTGTCCCGCTGAGTTACTCCAGCGATTTGTGTCTATCATCAATTTAAACCAACATCTGAAGTTCTTTCCTACAGAACATAGATAGAGTTCCCCTCCTCCTCACTTAAACCTATCAGTCTGCACTTTCAGCACATCACTGTTTGAAAGTTGCAATGGAATCCCATCACTAGCCATATCTTTCCGTCCCCACACTTTCCACCTTCCACAGAGACCAAACCCTCACCGACTAGTCTGCTCCCTCTCCTCCCCGTGCCTGACCACTGGCACTTACCCCTGCAACTGCAGGAATTACAATGGCAATTCGAGTTTCACTGTACCCTAATTGGTACACATGACAATAAACTGACCTTTGAACATGTCCATTCACCTTCCCTCTCATCACCGTCTAGGGACCTATGCAAGCCTTCCAATTAAGGCAAACATTCTTGTGCACCTTCTTCAACTTCACCACAGTGCATTTGATGCTCCCAATGTCCTCTCTACATTGGTGTTACCAAGTACAGATTAGGTGACTGATTTGAGGATACCTGCGCTCTTTCTTCAGCGGCCATCCCAAGTTCTCAGTTGCATGCCTTTTCAACTTCCTTTCCCAATCCCATGCCATCCTATCCATCCCCTGCTTTTTCCACTGTTGGGGTAAGGTCCAATGCAAATTAGAAGAACAACACCTCACATTCTGCCTGGATAGTTACAACCCTGTGGAATGGACATAGAATTTTTGAATTTCAGGTAATCCTGACATCCTGTGTTCCCCTCTCTGTCCTTCAAATCTAACCATTGTTGATCCTTTTTTATACACCTCCACTATTGCTCCCATCACCCATTTGATTTGCAACTCCCCACCCTCTTCCTGGTTCCATCCACCTATTCCCCACACATTTCACCCACTAGACCTTCTCCAATGCTATTTCCATCTCTCCCTTAATGGGCCCCATTATTGCTTTCCTTACATCAGACTCCACCAGCTACAGTCTGAGTCACTGCTTTTCACCTTACAGTAGCTGTATCCATCTTCATACAGTACCCCCCCCCCCCCCACCCCCCCACCACCCCTTCCTGGCCCTTTGCGCCATTCATTTTACTTGCCTGCTTCCACCCTTGTAACTTCCATCTCACAACTCCACCCATCCAGCCCCCCCCCACCCCCCCCCCCCCAACAACCCCCAGATGGTCATCTACTGGCCCTGTCTCATTACTTACTTGCCCTCTCCTCTCTGTACTGGATATCTTCCCTCTCCACTCCTTATTGATGCTGTGTCTTGACCGAAATTATGAACAATTCCTTTCCCCACAGATGCTTCTCGTTCTGCTGAGATCCTCCAGCAGTTTGTTTTTTGCTCCAGGTTCCAGCATCTAGTCTTTTGCGTCTGTCTTCCAATGGATGCCAGGCAAAATTAGGAAGTTGAAACAGGAGCCCCACCAAGAAAGACATATGAGACTAGATTATATATGCAGTAACATTTGAATTTTATTGTGGATACATTTTAATTAATGGAGTTATTAAACTGTATAATTATTTATATTAATGCTGCAATTAAAATTAATAATTTGTACAGAACCACACATTTTTACTCATAGTAGTAGGTTACATGATGACCCATACAAAGTAGGTTAATATATCAGAGGTATTTTGGGGTCATTAGCTCTGAAAGCATAAAACTGGGTTCTTGCTTGTGATTCCAATGAAACTTGAATGTAATGGATAATATAAATGCCTTTTAACATTGTAGCGACCTGTTACAATTGCATCACTACTGGTGCTTTTCTGTAAAGTTGAATCCATATTTTGCAGTTGACTTTCAGTTACTTGGGCCTGGCATTTTGATTAGCTTTTCTTAAACCTAGTATTTTATGTTTTGTCACAAAGATACTTCAGTGATTATACAGTTCACAGTATTCCTTCTGTATGACTCACTATGAATTTAAAAAATAATCATCTTTTACGTAGATGCTTCCTAAAACTTGTAGATAGCGTATCCAAGGTGCAACAATCCATCTTTTTTTTACAGAAATAGACTTACAATCATATATCTATTAAAACTCTCTTTGTTAGTTTGTTTCTCTTTCACATCTCCTCAGAAACCCGACTCGGTAACGGAGAAATATTTACATATTCCGGTAGAGATTCACCTCGTGATTTCAAAAATCCCCTCATCTGAAAATTTGGTTCATTATTTCCCAAGTTTTTTTACTAAGATTGTTGTAAAAGTGTTTTAAAATCAAACCGAGCTGATGACGTCACAATGCCACCTGGCTCGTGCCCCCCTCCCCACGGTTCTGGATTAAAGCAGCTGCTGTCAATGAGCAGGCCGCACCATCCACCCCCCCACCCCCTCTACAAAAGGCGCAGAAAGAACAAGCAAGTTCTGCAGATCCCGAGATCTGAATCGAGCTGATGACGGCACAGACTTTGTGACTGAATCGAGCTGATGACTGCACAGAATGCGCAGCCAGTTATGTGGCCCAGCCGCTCCCCTCCCACCCGTTCTCACCCCCCCCCCCCCCTTTCGCAACCGCGCGTTGACAGAACCCAACAGGTCCCCCTTGGTCTAGTACATAGTAAAGCTTCTTGAAGTTCTACAACATGGTGGCAACGATCGTTATTGCAGCGCGGCTGCAGACAAGCGCAATTGAAAGGTCGCCGTCTCAGGACCTGGTGAGGGTGTGTAAAGATATGAAGTAGGTGAATCCCTTTTATCTTACCTTATTTTCTTATATTTTTCTTTTTTATTTTTATTTTTCTTTCTTTTATTCTTCCTCGTGCTTACGTCTTTACGGGCTCTTTCTTTTCACTTTTTCACGTACTCACTATCTTATCTAACTTTCTCTATTTCTCTTTTTCTTCCTTCTTTTACTTTCCTATTATTAAAGTTTAAAACAAGAAGTGGTACATGAAATGTATTATGTTATTCTTGGTTTATACTATTGTATATTACTTCTAATTAAAAAAAAAAAATTAAAAAAAAGAAAAGTCACCATCGCGCCCTTCACAGGGGACGACCTCCTCTCCGTCTCCCCCGCCCAATCGTCAGTCCTCAAATCGCTACGGGCATCGCTCTGGTCCATGACGGCCACAGTAGTTCGGGACCGGTTCCTGATGGGGAGGTTTGTGCTCTAAGACTTGGATTGGTGCTGCCTCTACTCACTCCCCCCCCCCCCCCCCCCCCCCCCCCCCCCAATTGACGCCCAAGTGGGACAGGCCCTTCAGATATAGCTCTTGGGGCTAACGGAATCAAGGGATATGGGGGGGGAACAGCCATGATTATATTAAATGGCGATGCAGGCTGGAAGGGCCAAATGGCCTACTCCATCTATTTTCTATGTTTCTCTGTCTATCCACAAAATTTTCTTTTAACTAGTCTTTAAGATTATAGTGTAATAAAAATAATTTAAACGCATAATGTATCAGAAGTACACATAAGTTATGGTTATCTGTTTATTCTACTTTTAATCTAAATAAACTTATAATAACATCAACATTTGGATAACTGATAAAATATTATTAGTGCAGAAATTAAAAGGCAACAAATTCCACAGATTTGATGACCTTCATCCTGGAATTTTGATGGAGATGGAAATGGAAATAGTGGATGCGCTGATTATCATCTTCCAAGACGTCGCAGATTCTAGGAATGGTTCCCATAGATTGGAAGGTAACCATTGTCACCCCACTAATTAAAAAAAGCGGTTAGTCTGATAGTAACAATGAGGTAAAACCTTGCTATCTATTAAGAATCTGCTTATTTGTCATCTGCACCAGATATTAACCAGAGCAATGAAATCCTTGTTTGTTGCCGTTTTACACAACAACTAAAATAAATAAATATGCAATTTTATTTAGTTATTCTAGTAAACTAGACTATGATAGTGCAAAACCCATAGTATGTAGAGTATCCATAGAAGTGTAAAGTTTGTAATGGTTTTGTGCTCAGGTAGGATTGCGGCTAGGGTTTTGCGGGGTGATTCAAGAACCTGCTGGATTAAGGGAGGAAGCTGTCTTGAACCGAGAAGTAACAGTTCTCAGGCTCCTGCACCATCTTTCAATTATGGTGAAAGGTGGGTCAGGAGCCTCACACCTCAGCAGGATGTGAGATGAGGATGGCAAGGATGATATGGGTCTTATGATATGCTGCCTTCTTGAGGCAGCGCTTCCTGTAGATCACTTCGATGGTGGGGAGTTTGGTACCTGTGATGGACTGACCAATGTCCATGACTTTCTAGCTGTCGTAGCAGAGCACTTACAAAATGATGATAGGATTGGTCAAAGTCAGCATGGATTTATGAAAAAGCAATCACATTTGTCAAATCTATTAGATTTTTTTAAATCTGCAGCTAACTTAGAATGCATGATATTAAGGGCATCATGAAAAGCTGAAAAAAACTGCAGATGCTGGAAATGTGAAATAAAGAAAAGGTGCTGGGTCTTGCACGCAATAGGTCATGGAGCATCTGTGGGGAGAGAAACAATGTTAATATCTTGGATTAACGATTCTTAATCAGAACGCAGAGTCATACATTTCTGTAATTGGGGATTAGTTAATAGGCAAAAAATAGAAAGTAGATATTGTAGTACAAATCATTCACTTTTGGTTTGGATGGATGAATCTAGAGAAATTCTGTGAATAATTGATTTTGGGACCACAATCCTTATCAATGATGTGGATCCAGTGCAAATGTCTACATTTGCTAATGATACAATGCAGGTCACTGCGTGGACTATGAAAAGGATGCAGAGCAGCTTTTGCAAACTATAGATTGATAACATGAAGTGCCAAGGACCTGGTAGACAGAATATAATGCTGGAAAAAGTGAGGTTATCCAGTTTGGTGGAGAAAATAGAAAGGCAGAGGTATTTTTGAATTCTGGAAGTTTGAAAAATGTTGATTTCAGACTTGTCAAGGTTTTTTTGTACATGAATCACTGAAAATGAACATGCAGATACATCAAGCAATTACGAAACCAAATGTTGTTACGAGTACAAGAGTGGAGGTGATATGCTCTAATTATATGGGGCATTGGGGCACTGGAACATTGAGCATGCCTGATCTCTCTACTTAAGGAAGAATTGTCTTAGTGGTAAATGTGCAATGAATGGTCACCAGACTGATTCTTGAAAAGGCAGGTTTGTGGTTTGTTCTATGAGAGGTCAAGAGGACTCATGGTCTCCTGGATTTAGAAGAATGAGCAATGATCTAATTGAAATGTACAAAATTCTTATTGGGCTTTATGGGATGAAAAAATAATTAATGTTTCTCTTGGCTGAGATGTCGAGAACTGCAGGTGGCAGTCCTCAAAATAAGGGTCAGCCATTCAGGTCAGGGAAGAAATGTCTTCATCCAGACGGTAGTGATCCTTTGTAATTCTCCACCTAAGATGGCAGTGGAGGCTCAGCCATTGAGTATTTTCAAGACAGAGATTGATGGATTTGTAAATAGAGGGAATCAAGGGATGGGAGTCTTTGCTGGAAAGTGGCATTATGGTAGAAGATCAGCCAGGATATTGAATGGTGGTGCAGAAGCAATGGTAAAAAAGACTGATCCCTGCCTCTATAAGTATTCTGAATAAAGGCTTGAAAAATGTCAAGGTTCACAAGTACTGTGAATTTTAGTTGAAGCACATTCCCAATGAATCGTACACAAAATATTCTATTTTAGAATTTCTGGTATTACAATGAGCTAAAATTCCTCATAAGCACAATATTTGCAATAATTGGATTTTTTAAATACACTCTTCATTTAGATATTATGATTTTATTTAAAATCTCTGATGCAAGTTGAAAGAGAAATTCTCAGGCAAAGGGACAGTCAATTCAAAGAACGCCATACTTTGTTAACGGTTATGAACCGTTATTGTATCAAAGTTAATGTGTCACCTCTGAAAAATTCTGTGAGGTTTGGAATGGAGATAAAAATAAAACATTAGAAAAAAATGAAATATTTTATAGAAATGCAGCATGTCATATCAATGAAAAATGTACAGCTTGGAGTCTTGTAAATATCTGATTTAGTCAAGCTCTTTCTCATTGCATTAAAATGCTATTATTCCATTTCATTGCCAGAATGTTATTAGACTGAGAAAACTATTTTTACGAAGTCCGTATCTCCAGAAATATTTAAAAAGGTTTATTCAGCCAGAATCAGACAGCATTATTTTTTACTGAATGGTTTGAGAAGGAAAGCAGTCATAACGGTTTAATTAGTTTGGGTTAAATATTTGTCACACTCGAAGCCTTTCAGAATTCTATGTACATGGAAACTCTGATAATCTGTTTTGTGATACCAGATTGGTGGATTTACAGACTATTAGATGTTAGTTGTGTTTAGAAATAGGCCCTTCAGCCCATCGAATCAATGCAACTGTCAATCATCCATTCATATTAGTTCTATCTTATCCCACTTTCTCATCCACCCTCTACAAGTTAGGGGAAATTTTACAAAGGCTAATTCAGCCACAAAGCTGCATGTCATTGGTATGTGGGAGGAGCACCCGGAGGAACACATGTGGTCACAGGAAGAATGTGCAAAATCCACCCAAACACCTGAGGTCAGGATTAAACCCGGATCACTGGCGCTGTGAGGTAACAGCTCTACCAGCTGTGCCATTGTTACTTCCACTAATGCCTCAAAATTATTTTAATTTACCCCTTTCGGTGTTACACTGCATGGTAATAAATGCTCCAATGCACCAGTAAGAAGCACGAGAACATGGGCCCTGGTGCATGAAATGGAATCTGGATGCGTAGAAGGGAGTGCGGGACTGAGCCCCTCCTCCCACTGAGTGAAAGAAAGAATGGGAACCAGGGCCAAGGTGAGTGGAAACAAGTCTGGCAAACTCATCTGGCGAGCTGGATGTGAGCTTCGGTCAGAGTCTGATTGTGTCTCAACCATGCCATGCTGAAACCCACATGTTCATTACAGGGCAAAGGAAAGATCAGTAATAAACTTCATTGAAAATGCTTCAATCGTATACTATGTGTAATTCACTCCCTCCAAGAATATTAGGAATAACCAGTCAGAACAAAATTTAGCTATGATCATACTGGGTTGACCTTCTGAATTCCAGAGGACATTTCTCTGATTCCATTCAATAAAATATGAAAATCTTCAACAGTAAGCCAGTTTTACCATGCATAACCTTTTATAGTTCTCAATATCCATATCAAGATTGCCATGCATAGCCTTAATGTGATCACATGATTTCACATTTCAATATTAGATCGATTAGCTTTCTGGTTACCTGATGTTATTTCTCCAGAAACAGATTACAGGATTCAGTTGGATTGCTTTTTCTCACTGCTTGAATATTTTTTCATTACCTGTTATCTTTTTTGGTATAAAATGAATCAGTTCTGCAATACATATTTTTAGCAAAATATGGATGTTTCTATTACTTATGTAACATATTCTTTCAATCAGGCACGTGCCGTGAGTAATTACTCAGGATAGGCAGTCAGATGGCTTTTTTTTTAAATCTTAAACTGCGCATGCGCAGATTGTTCTCTTCGTAAAATTTTTTTTTTAAAGTAACAATTCAATTTTCCCAAATCTCCTTCATTTTTTAATTACTGAATGGGTGGGGGACGGAGGATGAAGGCAGGGGAGAGATGGTGGGAAAAACGGGAGCACACCGGGACGTTGAATCAGTTGTCATCTTATTGAATGACAATACTAATTCAAGGGTCCAATTGGAGGGAGAGCATGTGGAGAGTCTGTGCCAAAAGTTAAAGATGCGGGGAGGGCGGCAGCATAGAGAAGGAGGGGGTCAGACATCATGTCAGACTCACTCACTGCTGCCGCAGCGCTCCGGGCACGGACAGCAGAACTGGCCGCCACTTCCGGGGAAGGAAGCAGCTCGGGTGACCGCCGAGACCAGCAGTCCGCCGTGACCAGCAGAACCGGCTTTCCACAAATCCTTAAATTCCAACAGCCGAGTAACCTCAATCGGTCCCTTGATCGCGCTGTCGGAATTTAAGGATTTGCGGGAAGCGGTTGACATGAGCAAAGCCGGCAAGCGGCAGGAGAGAGGTTTTCAGATGGAGAGCACTGCCAGAGGTGAGCAGGGACTGGCAGAAGGGACTGTCCGGTCCTGTCAGCCACTTGCAGCCACCCAAGCTAATTCACTCCCCGGCCACAATGCGGTGGTTCTGTGCCCAGAGCGTAGCAAGTGGGTTACTGGCCCCGATCCCTTCCTTCACACCGCCCTTGCCCTCCCCGCAACTTTACCCCGGGCCAGACTCCCCAAACACTGTGAAAGGAGCTCTCCTCTACCACCCCAGGAAATACAGCATTTAAAAACATAAAGCACCAAGAAATGTACTTACCACGTTATTGGTACATGAACTCCATTCTTTGTTTCCTAAGATAGTCTTAAAATAATGGCAATCCATATTTGAAAATCCTGCCAAGAAACTCTTTGTTTGCGCATGCGAAGTACTGCAAAGGCAGAATTTCTGCTGCCTTCAGCTCCGCTTGAAATTGATGGCTTGAACCAGCGCAGATGGCACGTGGGCTGCACAGATCTTCAAGGGTTACAAGTGCTGTGGTTGAAAGGCACGGAGAATTATGCCTACCAAAGAGATCAATCTCTCAGATAAGCATAATTCTCCCATGCATTTACTATTTTTATTTAATAATTGTCATTTCATAACTTTAGTCAGGGCAGGCAGTGCCTACCTTGACGACATGTGCCTGCTTTCATTAAACACTGTGGGAACTTGGTTGTTGAATTATCCAATACTGTTACTGGAAGGTAATAAATGTTACTAGAACAAGTGCAGATCCGTTGGGTCTGCTCCCCCAACGCGCGTTTGCGGGAGAGGGGGGTGAGGGCATGCGGCGTCACACACACTAACCACCCCCACAATAACTACCCCCTTGATATTATATTAATATTATTAATTAGATCCTTTTACCCCATAACCGCCCTAGCCACTGACGCATAGCCCCCAACTCGCAGGCGGGGCGTGTTCTAGAGAGGGAGAGTGTGGGGGTAGCGAGTCAGGCAGAGGATGTGTGTGAGGAATGGGGGGTCGTGAGACAGGTGAGTGAGACTGTGTATGTTGTTTGTGAATATGGGTGGAGACAGTAGGAGTGGTGGCTGGAGGAGAGGAGGATGGGGGGGGGGGGATGAGAGGAGAATGGGCTGGAGGAGTGTGGGGGGAGGGGGGGTGAGAAGTTGGTTGGGTTGGATGGAAGGGAGTGGGGGGTTGGAGGGGGGGTTGGGTTGGGGGATGGGGGGGGTTGGGTGGGGTAGTGAAGTGGGTGGAGGGGTGGGGGGAGAGGTGGAGGGTGGGGGGAAAGAGGTAAGGGGGAGAAAAAGATGACTCGGGGGGAAGGGGCGGGAAGAAGGGTGGGGGAGGAAGGGGGGGGAATGGGGGGGGGAGATGGGGGAAGGGGGGGGGGGAGGTGTTGGTATTTTTTTTTTTTTTTTTTTTTTCCCCCCTTTTTTCTTATTTCGGGAAAGAGGTGGGGGGAAGGTGAGGGAGAGGCGTGGGGGAAGGGAGGGGGAAGAGGTGGGGGAGGGGTGGAGGGAAGGGGTGTAGGGGAGGGGTGGAGGGGAGGGGAGGAAGGGGGTTTAGGGGAGGGCAGGGGAGAGGAATGGGGAAGAGGGGGGAAGAGGAGAGGGCGGGGGGAGAAAAAGAGGGAGGGGGAGAGAGAGAGGGGGGCAAGGGAGAGAGAGAGGGATGGAGAGGAGACAGGGATGAGGAGAGCACTCAACAGGGACGGACGGAGATCCAGAGAGAGGATGGCAGGGAGCAGAGAGAGGGTGGGGGGAAGATCAGGGGTTGGTTTAGAGAGTAGAGAGAGACCAGAGAGAGAATGGGAGAGAAAACAGAAAGAGAACCAAATGTCATCAGAGACAAGAAGGGCAGAGCACCCACTCCAAGGGCCAGCGCACGCACAGAAGGGATTCCCCATTAGAGACAGAGACGCGGGCAAAGAGAGACAGAGGGTGGGTGAGGGAGGAGAGGGGGTGGGAGGAGGGAGGGTGAGTTAGAGCCAGAACAAGATGTGGGCGGTTGAGCAACCGAGAGGGATGGATATGGGGGTGGGAAGGCGGGATAGGGAAGAGGGGGAGGGGGGGGGGAGGGTTGGGGAGGGGATGGGGTAGAGGACGAGAGAGGGAAGTTGTGGGGAGTGAGAGGAGTGGGTAGGGGGAGGGTGTGGGGGTAGGAGGACGAGAGTGGGGAGGGAGGGAGGGGGAGAGGGGTGGGGGTGGGTCCTTCTATTTCCCGACTTCCTATCACTCCCACTCTCTCCTCTATTCCCACATTCTCCCTCTCACCACACACATTCCCCCCTCTCCCTCCTACACCCCTCCTCTCTCAATCCCTGACCTTCTTCATCTCCCCCCCCCGGAGGATTGGTGCCTTACCCCGCCGTCCTTATTCTTCTTCCCGATCTGCAGAGCATGCGGTGTGAGAGTGCAGCTTGTGGCTTAAAACAAAAGGATCCTGCTTGTGACTTTGGAGAACAAGGGGACGGGAGTTGTGTTGCAGGGGACGGGAGGGGACGCTCAGCAGGCGGGGCTTCGCGAGATGTGCCAGTTGCGGAAAGGACGCCTTATTTCATGTCACCCAATCAGCAGAGCATTTTGAGAATGGGGTGGGTTTTGGCGGCAGTGGGCGATTCCAGCTGCGGGAGGGCAGGCGCAAGATGTTGGTATGGGGGGTTTGGCGCATGGGGCGGTCCAGCTGTGGGTAGGGTAGTGCGTGGCTTGGAGGGGAGTGGGAGCCGGGCTGCAAAGAGAGAGGCAGCAGCTTGGGATTGGTCTGCATGTGGATAGTGAAGTAAGCAGCTGTGAGGTTGCCGTCTTGCTTTAACAATGATTGAGTGTGGGGGGGGGGGGGGGGATTTTATTTACAAAACTGTGTACACTAAAAGGAGTAAATGTGGTGAAAAGAGTAGAAGCGAAATCGCTAGCGAAATGGAAAAATGGCCGGCGTTTTTGAGCATCTGGTTTTGGCGGAGCATGGCATCAAAGGGCAAATGATCTTATCTGAAAGCAAAATGGATTGTGGGGAATTAACCAACAAACACACCACACGCCGCGACACACAGACACCAACAATTTTTAAAAGTATACTAGACCCAAGATGCAGACCCGTTGGGGTCTGTTCCCCCACCGCGCTTAGTTTGCGGGGTGGGGGCATGCGGGTCACGGCACACTAACCACCCACACACTAAACTACCCCTTGATATTATATTAATATTATTAATTAGATCCTTTTCCCCTAACCGCCCTTAGCCATGACGCATAGCCCAACTCGCAGGATGTCTAGAGAGGAGAGGGGGGTTAGAGAGTGGAGGCAGAGATAGAAGGGGAGAGACAGTGAGAGAGCAGAGACGAAGGAAAAGAGGCAGGGGGAGAGGGGGGATGGAGGAGAGAGGAGGAGAGGAGGGTGGGGGAGGAGGGGAGAGAGAGAGATGGGAGGAGAGGGAGCGGGGATGGGAGCTGAGGGGGGAGAGGGATTTTGAAGGGGAGAAGGGAAGGAGAGAAGGGGGAGTAGGGGTGAGAAGGGAAGGGGGAGATGGTGGGGAGAGGGAGCGGGGGGAGGGTGGAGGGAAGGGAGGGTGGAGGGTAGGGTGGTAGGGGGTTTTTAGGGGAGAGGGGGAGTGAGAGGGGGGGGAGGGAAGAGAGGGGGATGGTTTAGGGAGAGAGGGGGAGAGAGGAAGGGAGAGAGGGGGGAGGGGGAAGAGAGCGAGGTGGGGAGAGAGATGGTGAGGGAGGAGAGGGAGAGAGAGATGGGGAGAGAGAGAGAGCTGGCGGGGAGGATGGAGAGAGAGAGAGCGGGGGGGGTCGAGAGTGAGAGCAGAGGAATGTGGAGAGCAAATTGAAAGGGGCAGAGGCAGAAGGGCAAGAGACAGAGGGGAAGGGGTGGAGGGGAGGAGAAGGGAGGGTTGGTGGGGGAGGAGGGGTGAGAGGAGATGAAGAGGGGAGAGAGGGGGTGAGAGGGGGAAGGGAAGGGGAGGGGGGAACAGAGGGTGGGATGGGAGGAGGGAGGGGGTAGGGGATGAGAGGGTGAGAGGGGTAGGGGAGAGAGGGGCAAGAGTGGGGAGTAGGGGAGGGAGGGCGGGGTAGAGTAGTGGGGGTTTTGAGCTGGGGCCGCGCGCACAGGCGACTTCAGCTGCGGGTGGTCCGGTGCGAGCATAGGTTGGGCGGGGGGGGTTTAGGTGCTATGGCGGAGTCCAGATGCGGGAGGCGTGCGAGCGTAGTTGGAGGGAATGGGGAGCCCGGAGCTGCCAAATGTAGAGAGAAGAAGTGGGCTTGGGATTGGTTGGCATGTGGATTGTCACGGTAAGCAGCTCGTGAGGTGCGGTTTCGATTTTAAAAAGGAGTGAGTGTTGGTGGGGGGGGGGGGTTATTTATTTAAGAATGTGTAATAAAAATGTTCCAAATGTAATGTGGAATGAATTCGTGAATGCGAAAGCAAAATCGCTAGCGAAATGCGACAAAACTGCGGATTTGACATCTGTTTTTGTGCGGAACATGGAATCAAAGGCCAAGATCTTATCTGAAAAATGGAATGACACTACGCACGCGCACACCACACACACACACACACACACACTCACTCACTCTCTCTCTCACTCACTCACTCACTCACTCACTCACTCCACTCACTCAATCACTCAATACTCACTCTCTCTGTGAGTCTGTTGTGTCTGTGCTGATAACCTGTGGACTGTGGTGAATTGCTCATCCTAACTCCTCATAAAATAAAGATCAAACTTCAAACTGGTAAGTTCTCGTTTAATCTTACTATTTTACTTCGGAGTCACGTAAGTGATTCCATGCAGATTTCAAAGATCTGTGATTTCACGCCGATCCAAATCCAGGCGTCTCACTGCAATCAGTTGACTCAGGAGGAGTGAATAAGTGCAATTCATTGGAAACATTGGTTCTGTATTTAAACATGGTAATGCTTAATTCGCAAAAAAACAACAGAACACAATAGGGAGAAGCTGTGAAACAGAATGGGCGAACTTAAAACAGAATGGGCGAACACTCCAGATTCAATAAGTGGTTTATTATAAAACCTCTGAAAAGTCAATTCATTTGACCATCCTGCTGCTGCGGGAATATGGTCTAGAGGGACGTCCATTGCCCTCGCTGCTGACGTTGATGCCGCCCTGGTGGAATGAGATTTAAAATTGTCAGTATTAACTCATGCAACACCCAGCACTTGTTTTAGCCATCGTGAACTATGGTCGTCTGAGTG
Organism: Okamejei kenojei; assembly: GCA_035221665.1. Taxonomy (NCBI): domain Eukaryota; kingdom Metazoa; phylum Chordata; class Chondrichthyes; order Rajiformes; family Rajidae; genus Okamejei; species Okamejei kenojei. The sequence goes on from CM069132.1 coordinate 41,514,459, forward strand.
ATATTTCATATGTGGCTTTTTGTTTGGCTAATGAAATGTGCTACTCGGAAGCTTGAGGGTCTTCGTGCCTTGATATATGCCGCAATATTCTTTGTGGTTTTTTGAAGTGCGGCATACACACAGCGTAAATTCAGTGGGATAAGCTGACAGTACATTCTGGAATACGGACACCCTGGTTGCTGCTTTGTTTTAATTAGTAATAGATTGTAAACATTTACTCATTCCTGATGACCACATCGTCCAGCCGGCATTTTGTGCAAAGTCTGAACCACTTTGCGCTGATACGGAGCACATGAGCATACCCAACTTGAGGGTAATCTTTGGCCAAAGAAAGATGTGCTGTACGCACTGACGAAGCAGCATCAGTTACCATGCTAACATCCCAGATTTCTAGGACATACCTAGGCTGGGGCGATTAGATAAAAAAAACCCTTATAATCTGGATATTAAGGATGAGATCGCTACAGGACTGAAGTTCTGACTCCCAGCATATGTACGATGGACAGGGCATCTGGCACTGTTGGATGGCACTATAGCTCAACCCTTCATCGACATGTAATTTGGACAGAAATTTCAAGCACATCTGGGATGGAGGCTGTTGTGGTATGTATGTTCCCATGTAAACAAAATTCCTCCCACTTCCTGACAGAGAGATGATTATGCTTTTTGTACTATCCTCCAGGCGATGTGATGACATCCCCATCAATTCGGATAGTCCAGACCCAGGTATGCCTTAAAATCTGCCAAATTAACACAATCACTACAAACGGGGTGTTGCCTCAATAGTTTATGATTCTTTGTTTTGGAAAAACACCAAATAGGTTGTGTAATAATTACCAAAATTGAGGGAACCATGGCTGTGTAGGCAGTCGGGTACCCACCAAAATCCTTAAAGCGGGAGTCCTGCTGATCTTAGTCACAGCACGACTGATGAGGCAGAAGGGGGAAAATGCATATAAAAACATTCCGCCCCAGTGTAGCGAGAACGCATTCACCGCAACTGCCCCTAGATCTGGTTCCTATGAAACATACTTCGGTACCTGGTGATTGAGTCTGGATGCAAACAAATCAATATCTGGCATCCCATACCGAAGAACGATTTCATTAATACATCATGATTCAACACCCACTCTGTGGTGTCTGCCACCATATTGAATCTGCCTGGCAAGTAGACAGCTGAAATCCAAATGTTCTTTTTAATGCACCAGTGCCAAATAAGGTTAGCCAATCCGTCACAAAAATTTCGACTCGATTCCACCCATTTGTTAACATACGCCCACTGCCGTGATCGTTGATGTCAATCTGCTTGAATTGCTATACATTTAAGTGATGCTTAGTGGAACAGTAAGCCTTAAGCCCTATGCTCCTAAAAGATCTAAATAATTAATTCCATGTGATTGGAGAATAAATGCCTCGTGCATATTCCATCTGCCTCCACAGCTAGACCTTGTGTCAGTAGCACCCCAACCTAGGCGAAACTATTAACATCTATGCAAAACAACCTGAAGGTGTTTCCACCAGAATTTTGCTAGAACAATTTGAAATGTGTCTAATCCACCACTGTACTTCTGCAATGGCTTCAGATGGTAATTGCATGGGCCGGTTGAAATGACCTGTATGTATTCTGAGTGCCTGTACCTTTGCCCTCTGTAAATGTTGGTAATGCAAAGGTGCATATTGGACAGCTGGAGAATGGGCAGCTACCACATTAGCCAATTAAGCTTGCCACCTGTTTAATTGAAAGTGATTGTTCCCCCAAGAGCTTGATGCAGCCTTCAATTAAATCTAATCTCTTGCCCTTGGGCAGTCATAGACATGTGAGTTAAATTAACTGTGAATCCCAAACAGTCAATTATGTTAACCAGCACCAATTTTTTGATTTAGCTGGCTGTGGATAATGAACCCCAACCTCTCAAAACCATGGGTTTGTTTAACAGCTGAACACTGATAACTCGGCTGCCACAAGGTTTTTTCCAATTCTTATAGATAGCATTCCAATAGGCCATTACAATGGGCCCTGTGCGCCGGAATATTCCGAGAGTACTTGTTTTAGCAAGCTTTTGTAAATAATCAAGGGGCTGGGGTTAACCCATTAGTCAGTGCTCTAATTGCCATAGTTGTCCCATCCAGCTAAATTTCAAATATCTCTGATATTCTTTATGCAGCTACAGGCAGCGTGAGTTAATATGCATCCTGGAAGATCTATACATGCCATATAACACCCTCTGGAAAATCAATTGCTCGGCTTAGCAAATGTTTCCATTTTAATAATTTAAAGTTGATTATCTGCACAAAACGAATTAAGTCCTCTGCGTCAGTTCCAAAATAACTCCAAAAACCCACAATCAACTTTCTTTGGTCTAGGAAAAAATATTAGATACGAATTGACGAGTTTGATACACCCTTCTTCTCAATTACACCTTTAAAATATAATTTTGCTATTTCAGCTTGAATCTCCAAACTTCTCTTTTTTGTATGAGAAAATGAGTGCATGCATCAGGCTTGTGCTGTGTGTGTGGACAAAGATTGGAAATAAATTCAATTTTACACCGTTGTATACTCTGCACTGTATATTAACACGTTTTGATGTTATTTTATACCATTCTTCCCCAGAAACCTGTGCAACCTCCCCCCAACTGGTAGGTAATTCTCACAATCAAGTTATGTTTTGACAAGAACCAGACCCACCTACCTCCATGGTTACTGGTGGTGTTCTTTGTCCCCTGGTTCTGTAAGGAAACGGCATGTTTGCCCGTACTCCTGCTGGAGTGCGCTAGCTGCGCACATTGAATGGCCGGCTTGGTCCTTGCCCGGACCCGGTTTCAGCAAACCGCTTATTGGTACAGTCGCCGAAGGGTTCTGCTGGTCACTGGCGCCTTGATGTGCCCAACTGTTTTTGCCTCGTCGTCTAGCTCCTTTACCCGCTTTGCGAGGTCTTCCCCGAACAATAGGTTCGGCGGCTGGATGTTGCTAGGCATACACAGGGCAGCGAGCCTCGGGTTCATGGTAGGGCGGATGGCGCTCTTTTTTTTTTTAATTAAAAAAAAAAATATATTACAAGTAATGTACAATAGTATAAACCAAAAATAACTTAATACATTTCATGTACCACTTCTTGTTTTAAACTTTAATAATAGGAAAGTAACAGAAGGAAGAAAAAGAGAAATAGAGAGTTAGATAAGATAGTGAGCACGTGAAAAGAGCCAGTAAAGACGTAGAGCGCAAGGAAGAGTAAAAGAAAGAAAAAGAAAAAGAAAAAAAGGAAAATATAAGGAAATAAGATAAGATAAAGGGGATGTACCTACTTCATATCTTTACACACCCCTCACCAGGTCCTGATGCAGTTTATTATGTTGCACCTTATGCTTGTAATAAATCGATAAATGGAGACCAAATCTTTAAGAATTGGTCTGATTTGCCTGCTAGGAAGAATCTCATGTCTTCAAGGTGTAACATTTCAGACATTAGAAATCCAAATTTTTACCGTTGGTGTGGGTGCATTTTTCCAAAATTTAAGTATGAGGTTTTTTGCCGTTATTAAACCATAATTAAGGAAACTCTTTTGGAACGAAGTCAGCTCAAAGCCGACTTCCATTGTCCAAAAATCATCAATTTTGCGTTAGGTTTCAATTTTATTTTAAATAATTTTGTAAAAATTTCAAAAATTTAATTACAAACTTTTTGGATTTTTATGCAAAAAACAAAGGAATATGCTATAGTTGCATCTTGAGATAAACATTTATCACAGGTAGGAGAAACATTTGGAAAGATTTTATTTAATTTCGTTTTCGAATAATATAATCTATGTAGAATTTTGAATTGGATTAAAATATGTCTTACATTGATCGAGCATTTATGCACATAAAGCAAGTATTTGTCCCAACACTCTTTTGAGATTTTTATAGATCGTTCTTGTTCACAATCTCTTCTAATTCTATTGAATGATGGTATTTCTATATTTAGGATGATATTATACAAGTATGATATTAAGTTAGTTGAGTCCGCCTTTCTGTTCATAGCTTCATCTAATATGTCTGGAGTCAAAGTTTGGTATTCTTGTGTATGTTTTTTCAAATAAACATGGATTTGAAGATATTTAAAATATTGATTACTTCTCAGGTTGTATTTGAGTTGTAATTGTTGGAATGATAAAAATGGATGGTGCTCTTTCTAACACAGTTTATTTCAAAGTGCACATTGCACATGAGAGCCAGGGCATCCTGCTGAACTTCAGTCAGGTGCCCCCTATCCACCGACCTCCCGAAAGCCGTAATGCCAGATGCGAGCAGCTTCAGCACCCTTTGCAGTTTTATCTCCTGCGCCCAGATGCCTACTCCCATATGGCCCCAAATGGCATGGTTTACGGCCGGTACTTTAAGCAGGATACAATTCGCTGGGTGTCATACTTTTTGGCCGTTGTATCCATGGCCAGCTCCTGAAGCTGGTCCAAGTAATTAATACTGGCAGCCAGCTCTTCCCCCAGCAGCTCTCCAGAGTCTATTTGGCCAGGAATGGTACCTCTGGCTCGTGCCCTTCGTCCTGTGGGGCAGTCTCCAATGCTAAGCCCACAGATTCGGCGTCAGAATCGTACTGACCCGGTATGCTCTCCTCCTCCAAGAGGGAGACACTAGACAGCCCTGTAGGTGCTGCTGGCGCGGGCGCTTGGAGAGGCCGGCGCTCTTGATGGAGCATCCTCTCCAATAGGAGCTCCATTCTGGATATCCGTTCTACGGTATCCATTCTTGAGGGAGAACCCTCCCGACCGGACTCGTCCGAGTCGATCGGCCGGACAGACTTTCTGGTGGCCTTACGCCCCTCCGTCAAAGCCACGGTGCCCTCAGACACTAAGTCTGTAGTCGCTGGTCCCATTACTAGTGACTCAGTAGATGAGCTAGGCGGCCGCCCGCTGCCCGCAATCCCGTGGTATTTAAATACTTTGGCTACGGCTCGCCTTGCTGTTAAGGATTTCTTCATGTTTGGACTTGCCCTCCTGTAACAAGATTTAACAAGCACAGAAATGACCTGCAACAAATTTGACACTTAACTGAGGCTTTTTAAACTTACCGCTGGAGGAGCGCTGCTCCTCCCTGACGGTCGCTGCTCAATGTGTCAGGCGTAATGACGTGCATGCGGACTGGCGGGGTTCTTCACGGAATCACTCATGTGACTCCAAAGTAAAATCTATTAATTAACTTCAATCATATAGTAGGAGTGCATTGTTCACAGTTTCTTTTAAGGTGATAGGATAGTTCAATAGATATTCAAAAGACATCCAGGATGCATTCTTAGAGTAACCATGACAATTAATGGAAGAATAAGGAGGTTATACTAAAAATGTATACAATTTTTAGAATTGTATAAATGTATACAACTCTAGTTGGATACATGCTGTCCTGATCACCATATTTCAGGAATACTGCAGAATTTACAGAGAGGGCGTGGAAACACGTAACTGCAAATGCTGGTTCAGGCAGCATCTCTGGAGAATGTGGATAGGTGACATTTCAGGCAGACTCTTTTTCAGTACTGTGAGAATGTACCAGGATAGGGCGAGGAACGGATAATTTTACCTAAGAGGGTTGTATTCTTTGGAAAATTGGAGGTTGGGAGAACACCTTGGTAACGTGTAAAAAAAAAATTGTCTTGAAACACAAAAGGTTCTTCCATTTTCTCTAACATTGAAGAACAGGATATGTAGATTCAAATTCAGTTTAGTTCAAATTCAGTATAGTCACCTACACCAGGGTGCAATGAAATTCCTTATTCATTCAAAGATCACAGAGTAAACAATGTACCTGATAATGTTCGAAATGACAATTGGTGCAATGGCAAGTGCTAATCAGTGGGATGGTGCAAAGATTGTAAACAATCTGAAATAGTGTAGAAAAAAAACAAAAATTAAATAATGCAATACCATAAACCCTCGTTATAATGGACCAGAGGGGAGGGAGGGAGAATGGTGTCATTTATTGTCGATTGTCCACTATAGCTGAGTAAGGGCTTACTGAGTAATAATCATTGTATAAGTAGTAGAAACAGGTACATGAATAGGACAGGTTTGGAGAGATATGGACCAAATGCAGGCAGATGGGACTAGTGTAGCTGGGACATGGTGGCCAGTGTGGGCATGTTGGGCTGAAGCCCTGTTTCCATACTGTATCACTCTATGACTCTATGATTCTGAACAAAGAATGTCATTTATTTAACATATATAGTCTGATGAATAAAGGAGAGATGCAAATTTATTTTCACCCAGATGACAGTAGGGGTGTGGATCTCACTTCTTGAAAGACTGATACAGGCATAGTCCTTACCATAATTTTAAAATATTTGGAGTGTTTAAAATAATATTTAAAATACTTGAAGAATCATATCCTCAAGGCAATGAGGTTAGTACTGAAGTGCAGGGTTGGGCAGTATGTCAGTTTTTCAAATGACTGACTTGTGATGAGTCAAGTGGCCTACTGCATGTCATGGCTTTTCACTGATTTCATGAGATGTCCCATATAGTTTGCCAGAATTACCAATAGGACTGTTGCCTGTTTTTAGCCGACATGCCATTCGAGTCATTTGCTTCTCGCTCAAGGCTAATTTTCATTTGTTTTATCGTCAGGGAACAGTCAGTTACTGGATGGAAAGCAATGAGTGGAAAAGAAGCTCAGACCTATGGCAATTGCCTCTGCCATGGAATTTCGCACCCTAAAAGGCAGTGGTATTGTCAGTTCAATGGTTGGATGGTAAACAGTCACATTTGTATGGACAACTGCTCCCAAGCCACTCTAGAATTAGTTGTGAGAGGCACCAGTAAACAAGTAGATAGAACTTGGAAAAAAGGAAAGTGACTGGTACTCATCTATGGAGAAACAAGGAACTGCAGATGCTGGTTTACCAAGGAAAGACACACAAATACTGGAGTAACTCAGCAGTTCAGGCGTCGTCATTGGAGAACATGGGTAGAATTCTGCTATTACTCACTTCAGCGCACTGATCTACGTTAATGTTCTTGCTCCTCCAGTCTGAACACTCACAGGTATGTACTTGCCTCTTCCCCTAGCTTTCAAAGTGAGTTGTGGTGTGTTGTATTTGGCAGCAAAATATCACACTGCTCAGTGTAAGAGGCTGTCTCTGACGTCTGGTGGTGGTGGGGTGTCTCTCTTACTCCTCATAATGGACGTGATGGAAGCTGCTGTCCTTCAGTCTCTGTTTGACTGCACAGTCAATCCAAACTCCAAATTCAGAGTTGGTCATGGTATAAAGCCATAAGCATGTCAAGAAATTAATAAAAATAGGGATGAAACTGTGGTTGAAATTACAGAAGTGAGTACAGCAAGAAAACAGATCTGATTTCATCACATCCTCAAGTTAGATAACCATCTCAAAGATATTAATCCAACTTCTCTTTATGAACATTCCTGAATCATTTCACTGTCCTCTTGGTAATGGCTTCCCATCACAGAGCCTGGAATAACATTTCTTCTTTAGAAGTCGAATGTTTGATGTAAGAACAACATGGTGACATAGGCCGCTGAAATGACCCTTTAGAAATCAAAGCCTGATCAGGTTAGGGGAATCAGCTCTTAATCTCAGTGGAAAACATTGCATAATAAATGGTCATGCTTTTTGATAAATTAATTCAAGTGAGCTGAATTTATTTGCAATGGAGATTAAATTTGATTTGTGCTATGTTATTAAATGGAAGGTGGTAATATGATGCTTGTTTTAGAGAGATAAATTGCACAATAAAATGACAAAGGTTGGAGGTGACACTATAATTTGCAGGACAGCAGTAGAAGCCAGGCAATATATTTTGCTCCTCAGTGCATCACTCACAATAATGGAAACAATGTGAAAAGGAGATTGTCAAAAGCATGCTAGAAGTTGGTGTCATAATTTATCTACAGTGATTCCTCTGATGAGGTGTGAATATTGTTCAAGACATTGAATGAGCTAATTAACATTTATTTTTCCGAAACTAACTCCTTTTCTGCTTTCCACCTGGAATCTGTCATGTCAGTTCTACAACAGGTGGCATGAAGAGCAGGGCTGATGAGACTGACATTTTCACCAGTAATTATCTTTCTCACCAGACCCCAAATCAAGATTAGGGCATCCCACAGAAACACTTTCCAGATGGTATGCATAAAATGGGAAGGTCCAAATAACTGCAACTGTGTGACCGGATAATGATTACTTGAAGCTGAAATGGCGAAGCTAAGACCTTAGCACAATGACAATATCAGCAGCATTTTGACAATATGCATATTATTTTTGTGGAAATAGTTGTCTATTTTTACAATGCTGTATTATTTTGTGCAATAATATTGAGGAGATAATGGCTCATTCTGACCTCTAAAGGTGGTGGTATATGATGCTGGCATGTGTTTATTTCAAGGTGATTGTGCTGTATTAATGATGCGTTTTCCAAATTCCATGCTAAAACTAAAATATCTAGAATTCAAATGACTCCAAGTTAGATTCCCATTTCTTAATTGTCTTCTGGTTTGCTGTATTAGTTTCGTATTTGCAACATTATTCAATGCCTCAGAAGACAATCAACAGCTTAATTTTATTATACTTAATAAGTAATATTGCTCACTTGATTGATCCAATCACATCAGAAAGCAGAGGAACTAAATGGATTGGAGCTAGAGTGTTAAATTATTTCTGGTAGCTTCATAGATAACTTGTAAAGGTGACAGAGATCAGCCGCTTGTTAAGTCTGCCTGAATATTTTGCTGTAAGATTATTTTCCTGCATGACGTTCTATTTAAAATCTGTGGAATTACAGTTAGAAGTATATAATGGTTTATTATTAGTAGTATTATTATCATGTGTATTGAGATACAGTGAAAAGCTTTGTGTTACAAAGGCAAAACAAACCATACATGAGTACAATCAAGTCATACACAAGTACAGCAGATCATGCAAAAGTGAAAGGGAAGAGGGCAGAGAAAGTGCAGATAAAAAGTAGGTGCAAGATTTACAACAATGTACAAACCTGTGATAGACTCAAAAAGCTGGAGTAACTCAGCGGGACAGGCAGCATCTCTGCAGAGAAGGAATTGGTGAAGTTTTGGGTCGAGACCTTTCTTCAGACTGATGTCTTTGGTGTGTTGGAGGAAACCAAAGATCTCGGAGAAAACCCATGCAGGTCATGGGGAGAACGTACAAACTCCATACAGACAAGCACCCATAGTCAGGATGGAACACAGGTCTCTGGCGTTGTAAGGCAGTAACACTACCACTACGCCACTGTGCCACCTTTTATTATGTAAAAACTAGGAACTGCAAATGCTACTTTACCAAGGAAAGACACAAAATGCTGGAGTAACTCAGTGATCAGGCAGCATGCCTGGAGTACATGGCTAGATGACCGTGCACAAGGGTTCTGACCCAAAACGCCATCTATCCATCTCCAGGGATGCTGGCTGACACGCTGAGTTACTTCAGCATTTTGTGCCTTGCCTTGGAAAATAAGCTTCCACAGTCCCTTGATTCTACATAATCAATGGCCTAAACAGATTATAAAAAATCAAAGCAGATGTTTCCACTAAGGAGTGTGAGATTAAATTATTATTCCTTTATGCCTTTCCTAGGCTACATTATTAGTTTTTGTGACAACTATTAAGTGGGGAACACTGTATTTTTCAATATGTATGATTAGTAGTATTTTCAAACAGTATGTACTGTATATGAGTATTGAAAACTTTATTAGAGCACCGGTGACATCTTTGTTCTGTGACAAAGATGCTTTTGAAGAGTTAATTCCGCAATAGGCAGGTATTGATAAGATAAGAATTGATAAGATATTGTAGATTTATAAAATATAAACCGAGTTTATTTGTATGATATTTCTGTTTGTGTTTTATATCTACATATGTGTTCACAGTTCTGGATTCATTTAAAAATATAAGTACTGCAATGGACAGTTATCAAAAGCTAGCAGATATTTTGTATTATTACCCATATCAGCCATCTGAGGTATGGTTTTACCAAATCATATTCCCTTCATTTTTACTGCCAGCAGGGCTAACAGGGGAATATTTTCTTATATTCCCCTTTCTAGCCAACCCCTATGGAGTTTGCCTGTTTAAACAGCGGGGAATATAACCTTATATTCCCCTGGTCTCACATCCGGGAACGTGACGCTGCGTGACGGCAACGTCACGCTGCGTGGGAAATTTAAAATTTATTCTCAAAAAAAAAAAATGGCTGCCGTTTGCGAGAAAAGGTTCCCGTTTTAAAACTTCGACCTTCACATTGTCACATAAATGAATGACATAAATTACATAAATGAAACATAAATGTTACATTGTTTTAGTACCCTTATATACAATGTTGCAATGGTTTTAGTACCCTTCTTTACAATGTTGCAATGCATATTGCAAAATGTATAGATACATTCATATCATATGAGATGTTCAGATTTTCCTCTAGATGTCTGATAATGGGTAATAATAACAATATTGACTGTCCTCTTTCGGGAGATACGACATATATTGCCCTCACTTAGATCCATATTGCCCTCGTCTTCGACTCGGGCAATATGAATCTACTTCAGGCAATATATGTCGTATCCCCCTCAAGGCCAGTCAATATTCTATTATTATATTGTGGTGGCACCCGGTGGCTGGGCCACGAGCTGCACGAAGCCTCAGCAGTCAGTCACGTGACTGGGCAACAGCAGGGAGGGGTTGTCACGGGGTACAGGGGTGTGTTCTGGGAGTTATAACGAACACTGGGACAACCCTCTCTCTCTCTCTCTCTCTCTCTCTCTCTCTCTTACTTCGAGCTGACCAGCTCTCTTCTCTCCAGGGATGAGTGTCCTTCCACCTCAGTAGGTGCTTAGCTCGAGTCCACGAGGCAACAGCTTCGCATCAGCAACAACAACTTTGTGTTAGAGGACCAACGTGCATGTGTAAAAAACCTTTTATGCCTGAATAAAGTAACCCATTTGTTCACCACGTTTGGTGCTTCTACAGTATTCTCATATTCTAAAATAAAAAGAGAAAATGTTGGAAATACTCTTTCTTTTCACTCCAACAAAGTTAATGTTCACGGATTGAGCAGGTGTCCTGCAAAGTGGTCACCAAGATTGCATTTTGTTAAATTGTGTTTTTAGCGAGTAATATTTGGGGATCTGGGCATTTCTGGCAAGGATGGCATTATTTGCACATCTGTAAGTGCTTCTGAGAAGGCTGTGATGAGCAAAATTCTGGAGCCACTGCAGCTTGGGTAAAATGTGTAGGAAAAAAAACTGAAGAAGCTGATTTAAATCGAAGGTAGACACAAAATGCTGGAGTAACTCAGTTGGACAGGCAGCTTGGGTAAAGGTATCTGCGGGATACTGTGCTAGTAATGATTTTCGCAGCTTATTCTCACTATGATTCTTCAATTAAACCATCTACAGTATTTATTCTTTTTGGTTTCCCAGATTTCAAAATTAGAGGCAAGTCAAATAAATATTTTTGCAAAGATTTGAGTTGCAGCAAATTATGACAATCAGCATATTCACCATCATCACCAACATTGTTCACTACTCACAGGTGCTCGATAAATACTACATGGTGAAATAGATATCAGAACCTGTTATAGGCTTGGTCCAAACAAGAAAAGAACTAGATTGTAGAAGTGAGCTAAATAATTGTGTCGTATAACATCGAACAGTACATCACAAGAACAGGCCTTTTCAGCCCATGATATCTGTGCCGGACATGCCAATTTAAACTAAACATGGCTCATACATGTGGTCAAAATCTCTATCTTCCCTGCCTGTTCATGTGCCTATCTAAATGCCCCTTAAACATTGCCATCATATCTCCTTCCACTATTTCCCTTGGTCGCAAGTGCCAGGTATCTACCACTTTCTGTCTAAAAAACGTATCAAGATCTCCTTCAGCTCATAATCACATTTAAATTGTCATCCTCTCCTTAAAGCAATGGCTTCTCGTATTTGACATTTACACCTTAGGATCATATTTCTGAATTTCATATCCTTGCTCATCTCTGAAGGTCTGCCCTGGGCTCAGCACATTGTTGTAATCGCAAAAAAATCTCATCAACATAGACACATTGAAAATAGCTGCCGGATTAGCCCATTCAGCCCTTCGAGCCAGCAGCGCCATTCAATATCATGCAAATTCAGTACCCCGTTCCTGCTTTTTCCCCATATCCCTTGATTCCGTTAGCCCTAAGAGCTAAATCTAACTCTGTCTTGAAAACATCAATACCTCTAATAAGCAAGTTCGGTATTCCGAAAAACTGGCTATAAGGAAAAAGCGAACAAAGCGCTGGCTGCATAAACTGTATTCTTATCTTTATTCATGATTTATGTGTAAAATATATTTAATCTGAGTAACGTGGCTGCCAGGTAGTGGGAGAATGGGTGTAACAGCGAGAGAGAGGGGGCAGATGCCAGTGGGAGACAGGGGAGAGTGCTCACAGACCCGCGCCTCATCCGCAGCCAGGATCGAACCCGTGTCCCCGGTGCTGCGAGCGCTGCTGGGGACACGGGTTCAACTCAGGCTGTGGATGAGGCGCGGGTCTGCAGTGGCCTATCCAGCTGAGCCGCCGCAACACCCCGCAGGCACCCCAACCAACGGCCGGCGCTCTCCCCTGCCACCACCAAACCTCTCCATCTGTGACAACACCCTCCACCGAGAGTGGACACCGACGGCCATTGGACAGGGAAAGAGGAGCGGCCTATTTGAGGTAGTTGAGGCCAGTTCGTTGGCCATATTTAAGAGGGAGTTGGATGTGGCCCTTGTGGCTGAAGGGATCAAGGGGTATGGAGAGAAGGCAGGTACAGGATATTGAGTTGGATGATCAGCCATGATCATATTGAATGGCGGTGCAGGCTCGAAGGGCCGAATGGCCTGCTCCTGCACCTAATTTCTATGTTTCTATGTTTCCATGGTCCCCAGGTCGCTGGGGGACGGCCGCCCTGGAGCCGAGCCGGCGCCGAACACCCCCCCCGCGCCGTCTGTGAGCCCGACCCACCTCCGGCCGCCTCCAGATGGGGGGGACAGGGACGGCTCGGTGGTGCCGGAGACCCTCGCCCGACCCCGATCATGGACCCTGACCACAACCCCGACCATACGGAGCAGCTTGAAGCATAAAGCACTCACTGAAATGAAGGCCTGATAACCAAAGATAACACACAGCAGATCTGCACCCTCCAATGTTTATCTGTAGTGATGTATGACCTGGGCATGCGCAGTCGGAATACCAAACTCGCTTATTCCTGATAAATTTGTGGAGATTCAGCATGTTGCCAAATGCTCTGTCAACTTCTACAGGAGCACATAGATGAGTTGCATCTTGGCCTAGTTCAATAACTTGAACACCCAAGAACGAAGTAGGTTTCAGAAAGTGTTGGTCATCGGATGGCGGCGCGCGCGGCAACCTCTCCAGCAGTCTGTCCGTATTTTCACCCTTTTTGTTATTTTTAGTCTGTTTAAAAGTATGTACCTAGATGTTTCTTAGTCTTTTTTATGTGGGGGAGGTGGGGAGGGGAAGGGGTAAACCGTTTCCCCGTCACTTCTTGGAGACAATAAAGAAGAGGACTGAACTTTATTGCCTTCCCTCACAGTGGGAAACGTTGATTCTGCTGTGTGGGGATGTTCATGTTAAATTCTATCTTGTAGTGTGTTCTTTTTATTAGTATGGCTGTATGGCAATTCAAATCTCACTGTACCAATTGGTGCATGTGATAATAAATGTCTCTTGAACTCATCTCTTGTCCAGTCCATAAATTATATTGACCTCTCCACTGTAGTGGCCTGGATGAGGTCAGGAAAAGGCGCCAGGCAGGCTCAGAAGTCGTTTAATGAATCATGGCAAACACACAGAACGCCCACGAGCAGTACCCGGAAAACTCCGTGGGCAGACAAACCGAGGGATAACGAACTCCTGCAACTGCGCACGCTGCACCTTGGCGGTCTGGCACGGGATGCAGTTGCATGCCCAATGTCCAACCTCCTTGCACAGCCCATGCCACATGAAGCGGGAGGCTACAAGGGCCGTTGTTGCCCGGATGGAGGGATGAGCAAGTCCGTGGAGCACCTCAAACACCCTGTGCCGCCAGACGACGGGGACGATGGTTTGCGGAAATCCAGTGGAGACATCGCACAGCAGCGTTGCGCCCCCAGGACCACAGACAACGTCCTTCAACTGCAAACCCGATACCGCCAGCATGCGTCAATGAGCTGCTCCAGCACTACCCCAACCGCCACCTCAGAAGCGTCTACCGTCAGGGCGGTCGGTGCATCCTCTCGTGGATGGATGAGCATCATTGCCCCAGCCAGGGCCTCCTTAGCCCTCTCGAATGCCGCTACTGCTTCGTCAGACCACTCAACCACCTTGCGATGACCAGCGATCAGGTTGAAAAGCGGGCGCATGATTGCCCTTATGGAGTTATGTGATGGCCAAGGAAGTCAATGGTCGTCACCCCAAAACAGCACTTGGACGAGTTAATAGCCAACCCATAATCGCTGAGGCGCTGACCGAGGTGGATGCAGTGCTCCTGCCGCGAGCGGCAGGCCATGAGTATGTCATCCAAGTAGATGAATACAACGTCCAGGCCATGGCACACACAGTCCATAAGCCGCTGGAAGGCCTGCGCGGCGTTGTTCAACTCAAATGGCATCTGCAAACATTTAAACAGTCCAAACGGTGGAATAATTGCTGTCTTATGCATATCGTCGGGGTGGACCGGAATCTGTTTGTACCCACACATGAGGTCCACATTGGAGAACACCGATGCTCCGGCCAGATGGGCATTGACGTCCTGAATGTGCGGGACCATGGGCTATCAGAGGGGCGCACGGGTGCCTTACACCGTGATATTAGTGCCTGTTTTCCGACAGAAAGCATTCATCTAGTGTCAGTGTGTTTCCTTTATCACAGTCAGAGAGCAGGCTTGCTACTAACAACAGGGCTGTCTCTTCACACCTGATTCAGGACTGCTGACAAGAAGCTGAACGCAGCTGTGGAACTGGATATGCAATGTACAATGAACAGCAAGTCAGGACAGGACGTCTCAGTGAGCAGATGTGATCACAGGAGGGGTTGGGATAAACTGTAAGAAAATGAATAACAGTAGAAGTGGCAGGAGCAAACATGGAAATTTGATCAGAAAGTAATAGAGAATGATCTTGTAGCGGCACCTGCTGGTGCCTTGGGGTAGTCGAACCCTTTGATTGGCCTCCTTGGACATGTGACCATAGGGAGGAGTTTTTTGCACGCTTTTCTGGACAATCCTACTCATTCTGTTCACCACCATTGTGGTAGCGACACTGTTATTTAGCTGTCTTAAACCATCATTGTTTTCATTTAACTTTCGTAATATTCTTTGGAAATCAATCTACCATCTCGACGCGCCCAATTGACATTGGACGCCAACATGCAGGACGCCGCAGTTCCCAACGCCGTTCCTGATGCTCATCAGATCACTGTCAGCCTCAAGCTGCCGGTGTTCTGGCCAGAACAGCCTCAAGTTCGCACACGTGGAGGCACAGTTCCACCTGCGCCATGTAGTGATGGATGAGACTACGTTTTTCCACGTCGTAGGGGCACTTACGCAAGAGACAGCTTCCCAATTGCTGCCTTTCCTGCAGAATCCGCCCGCGACCGCCATGTACGACAGCCTCAAGGCCCTCCTCCTGCAACGGCGCACGCTGCACATTGGCGGTCTGGCACGGGATGCAGTTGCGCGTCCAATGTCCAACCTCCTTGCTCAGCCGTCGGGATCGCGCCGTCCGCCTCCTGCACATGGATGGATTGGGTGATCGCAAGCCATCCGTGCTCATGGCCGAGATGCTTGCTCTCATGGATGGCCACCGCCTGTGCCTGCTTTTCGAGCAAGCCTTTTTAGAACAGATGCCAGACGACGTCCGCCTCATGCTCGCAGGCGCAATTTCGCCGATCCTCTGCAGCTCGCCGAATGGGCTGATGAACTTTGGCTGGCGAAGCACCAAGATGGCGGCGTCATTAACCAAGTGTCTGCACCAGTGCATCCTTCGCCTCAGCGTGACTGCGACGAAGCCCCGCCCACGAGTTCCACCGCAGAGCCACAGCAGCGATCCGGGACCCACGATAGGCACCGATGGTGTTTCTATCACCTCCGATGGGGCGCTGAGGCCCGACGCTGCCGCCAACCCTGTATGTTTCAGGGAAATGCCTTGGCTAATCGTCTGTAGAGGCGATCACGATCGGCCCAAACAACCGCCTCTACATCCGCGATCGCCACTCCGGCCAACGCTTTCTCGTTTACTCCGGAGCCATTGTCAGCATCCTTCCACCGACCGTGCGTGACACTCGTACTGGTAAGCGGGGCCCTGTGCTCACGGCCATCAATGGGAGCACCATCCGTACTTACGGTACACGGACCTTCACCCTCAACTTCAACTCCCGCCCGTATGAGTGGATGTTTATCGCGGCGGACGTCGCTCAGCCGCTCCTTGGGGCCGATTTCCTGCGTGCGTTTTCCCTCATCGTGGATGTACTCCGCGATCGGCCATCGGCTCAGCCACTCCGTGGCCCCCACCCGACACACAGCTCAGCGTTGCCGTCAAGGTCGATGGTCCACATGCCTCCCTGCTCTCTGACTTTCCTAAGCTCATTAATCAGTGGGACAGTCCCTAAACATAGGTCGTACACCACATCCCCACCGTGGGTCCTCCGGTACGTGCCCGGTCACGCCGCCTCCTGCCGGACAAGCGGCGCATCGCCCGGGATGAGTTTCAACTAATGGAGGACATGGGAATGTCCGGCAATCAGACAGACCGTGGGCCTCCCCGCTACATATGGTCCCAAAAGCATCTGGGGGGTGGAGACCATGCGGGGATTACCGGCATCTGAACGCCATGACCAAGGCAGACCGTTACCCGGTGCCCCAAATTCAGGACTTCTCCGCACATCTCGAGGGCGCCGCTTGCTTTTCGAAAGTTGACCTCGTCTGGGGATACAACCAGATCCCCGTGCACCCTGACAACGTCCCGAAAATCGCAACGATCACCCCATTCGGCCTGCTGGAGTGGCTTTGTATGCCTTTCAGGTTAAAAAACGCTGCGCAAGCATTCCAGCGGCTTATGGACCAGGTCGGGCGGGGCATGTCTTTTGTGTTTATTTATCTGGATGACATTCTGGTCATCAGCCCCTCCCAAGACGAGCACGTCGCCCACCTTTGGACACTGTTCCAACGCCTCCGTGAGCACGGCCTCATTATCAACCCCGCGAAGTGCCTGTTTGGCCTCCGCTCCATCTCCGTCCTGGGGCACAGTGTTACTCCCCAGGGCACTGCCACGCTACCCGCGAAGGTCGAGGACATTCGGCAGTTCCCCCGGCCGCTCACTGTGAAGGGGTTGCAGGAGTTTGTTGGCATGGTGAATTTCTAGCACCGTTTCATGCCGGCAGCCACTAACATCATGTGCCCGCTATTCCAGTGCCTGGTGGGCAAGCCGTGGGACCTCGTGTGGTCCTCAGACAGCCCTGGCCAACGCTACCATGTTGGTCCACCCGTGTGCCTCCGCTCCCACTGCCCTCGCCGTGGAAGCCTCGGAGCAGCTCGTAGACGGCCTCTGGCCTTTTCAGCTGCCAGCTGCGCATTCCCAAATGCAATTATAGCGCCTTCGACCGCGAGCTCCTGGCATTGCATCTAGCTATAAGACATTTTCGGTATTTTCTCAAGGGCCGGGCGTTTACCATTTTCACGGACCATAAGCCCCTCACTTTCGTCCTGGGCAAGATCTCCGATCCGCAGTCTGCCCGTCAACAGCGGCACTTCGCCTATATATCGGAATTTACTACCGACAACCAACACATCGCGGGTAAACTGAACGTCGTTGCCGATGCCTTGTCCCGCCCCGCCTTTCCCCTTGTTTCGGCCATCGACCACGGCGTCGACTACGACAAGCTGGCAGCGGCGCAGCACGCGGATGCAGGCATGGAGGGCTGTTTCTGGCCTTCAGCTGGCTGAAGTGCCATGCGGGTCTGCGGGCACCATGGTCCTGTGCGACATCTCCATGGGTCAGGCCCGCCCCATCGTCGCTGTCAGTTGGCGACGCAGGGTTTTCGATGCTGTCCATGGTCTGGCCCATCTGTCCATATGAGCGACTTCCGTGCTGGTGGTGGCCAAGTTCATTTGGCACAGACTCCAAAAGCAGGTGGAAGCTTGGGCTCGTGCCTGTTTTCCTTGCCAGACCTCCAAACTCCAGCAGCATGTGCGTCCGGTTTTTCAGGTTCCCGCGGGCTGGTTCCTGCACGTTCATGTCGACCTGGTGGGCCCGTTGCCGCCGTCCCGCGGCGCTATGCACCTGCTCACCATAGTGGACCGTTTCACACGGTGGCTGGAGGCGATCCCGCTCGCTGATACCTCCGCCGTGGCTTGCGCTCGGGCCCTAGTGACCCACTGGATTGCCCGGTTCGAGGTGCCGTCTGACATTTCCACCGACCGGGGGGCCCAGTTCACCTCTGTCTTCCCTGGCCCAGCTCTACGGCTCCCGGTTGCATCATGCCACCGCCTACCACCCGCAGGCTAACAGGCTGGTCGAACGTTTCCATCAACACCTCAAATCGATGCTGAAGGCTCGGCTCACGGGCCCGGATTGGGTGGACCAGCTGCCACAGGTCCTCCTCGGCATTCGCACCGCCCCTAAGGAGGATTTGGCTGCTTCCTCTGCCGAGCTGGTGTACGGTTTGGCCCTGCGGGTGCCTTGGGGAACTCTTCAATTGGCTACCTCGGACACGTGACTGTGGGGAGGGGTTTTTGCGCGCTTTTCTGGGCAAGCCCATTCATTCTGTTCACCACCGTTGTGGTAGCGACACTGTTATTTAGCTGTCTTAAGACCATCATTGTTTTCGTTTAACTTTCGTAATAAAGTTCTTTGGAAATCAATCCACCGTCTCGACTCTGCTAAAATCTTATTTGTCTTAATTGAAACTTGGTACTGTACATTCAGAAGAACCCGATCAGTAGATTCCACCCCAGTGCCAATTACTACCATCAACAGCCTCCCGTGATCACCACTGGTTGCCTCCCCATGTTGATCAGTGCTGCTGTCACCTCCGCCTCCAAAACTGTTCCCAAACTTTTTTACAACATTCTCCTTCTCTGTTACTCCCCCTTCCTGTCTTACCAGAGAGCTACAACAAAGCCAACAGCAGTCTTATCGTCTCCTACGACTAGGCTATTTTTCTGCTGCAATTTCTGTATCCCCGTGCCTTTAAGCTCTTTTTTACCCGCTTTTGTTGTGGGTGAATTTTGGTAGCAGACAAAATTCTTAAGAAAGTGTTCAGTTATGAGATCATTTGCACAAACGTTCAAACATTATGGCAGGTTAATGTACTGTACAGTAAACCTGGGCAAAAACGGACCACAGAGGTGGGGTGCGGTGGGTGAATGGTATCCATTATTTTACTTCGGTGTCACATGAGTGACTACGTGAAGAACCCCGCCTGGCGCTGGAACGGCATTACGTCGACGCTGACGGCAGAAGGAAGAGCTGCAGAGGCTAGCTCGTCGACAGCGGTAGGTACGGAACCGGCAGGTAAGTGCAGTTGAAAAACTTTTAGGGTCTGGAAAACTCCGTGCCTGGTGTATTGAACCAGGATTTGAAATGAATTTAAAAACAAAAATAAAATAAAAGAGTAAAATAGAACGAAAATACTCTGCATAATACAACGGAGTTTTAAAAAAGAACGTCTCGGGGGAATACCCAGCGATCGGGACGGGAGATTAATTACGGAGCCGGTTCCGATACTGGTGACCGTTAAAAATACGTTAGGGAGTTTAAGATGCTCCACAAACTTTTGGCAAGGGGGGGGGGGGGAATTTAAATAAGTCAGAAAGGCCATAATTTAAAAAGTTAATAAAGGCCTTCAGACGGAAAATAATGGAAATATTCCCTAACCTACCCTAAGGGGGTTTCACATATAACAAGGAAAAAATATGATGAAATATGGTGGGAATATCTACCTCAGATATTTCTGAAGGTAGTCTCCTTGAGGGGAAAAAACTCAGGAGAAACAAGGGCAGTGAAAAATAAAATGGAAAAACTGACCCTAAAAATGCACTGATAGTGGTGGCTGGTCATGAAGTACCCACCACAGCACCAATATATATACACACACAGGTATATGCACAACACCTTAATAAGAAGTGAGGCTATGGAAAATTACCATGAAAACCAAAATTAGTTGGTCTCTCACTAAAAGCTGTTATGGTTAAAACAGCAGAACTAATAATGAGTGAGGCCATGAGAAGTAAACATGGAAACTAAAACCTCACCAAAGCTGTAATGATTGAAACAGCAGAATATGATAAAACTTTTATGTTTTATAAAGATATCAACGGTGAATCCGTTTATGATATCCATGTCTCAAATTATATGAGATATAAAGAAATACAATTTCAAAGTATTTCAAACTGGTGCATGGCATTACTATTCAAAAAGAAAAATAAAATAAAATAAAACGTTGTGCAAATAACTAATACTTTAAAAATAAAATAAATTGCCATCAGTTTGTGGAGCTCAATGAGAAGAAATATATATAATTTACCAAATCTGCACTCTAGATTCGCAGATCAATACAAATCAGGTTATGTTAAACTCCTGATTATTATGGAATAAACCTGCCTTATGATAAATCAAAGATATTGATTACAAAAGAACAGACTACTGATCAAACTTTGGGGGAAAAACTACGATCCAATGAAAGATTTGATAATGGATCAAAACAAAGGCAAAGATCTTTAAACTTGGGGGAAAAACTATGATCCAATGAAAGATTTGATAATGGATCAAAACAAAGGCAGAAGTGGTATAATCCAACATAGCCTTATCCAAACCCATATAATTGGGAAAAGAAGGCTTGAAGTACGTTGAAGAGGTGCAAACATCTTGTTACAAAATAGGTTCATGAAATCTCCAATTGTGGGGGATTACAGGTGTATTATGATCATTAATTTAATATAACTAAGGAAGGATTGGTTCACCTGTATAAGAAAAACCTTAAAAATTGATTTTAGGTTTGCACTCAAAAGTAACTCCAATAAAGAAGGGGTACGTACATATATATTATAAAATTACCTCAGTGTAAAGATTTGATGGTATAAACCATACAAAACATCATTTTATATACACTTTCACAGTGTAAGAACATTTATTAAAATGGAAACATCTTGAACATTGAAATACAGTTGCTATTAACAAATTGTTACTCAATATTACAGGTGCTTGAAATTAATTAAAATGGGTCAAGCTGTGTAAGTTAAAACATTGTCAAAAGGATTAAACCAGTTCAAGGCTGTTAAACAGAATACTGGAGGAACAATTATGCTGATAAAAGATCAGCACTTGCACTAATGAGGTCATGGTCATGGGTTATCTTGATTACATTTAAATTGGAAGGTTATAAGAGTCAGCTGCAAATTAGTGCTGCAATTACAAACCTGGTGGACGGCAAGGACCTGACCCATTACATAAAGCGTATGCTTAGGCATTAATAAAATATTCATAAATTACTATTCTGAATTTAGAAGTAATTCAGCACCATAAGAGAGGGAAAATTGTTCCATGATACAAATATGTCTCATTGTTGTTGACATACTTTGTCCCTCCATTAGGTTAGGTAAAAAATAAATAAAGTTCCAAAAGAAGGAATACAGAAGCTTATAAGAATATGTATGCCTTTGTGAGAGGCTTATGCAGATATATCAAATGATATGTTATCATTATTAAAGTAATGTAAAAAAGGTTCACAAGCTGCTTCAACTATAAGATTAACAGATGTTGCAAACTGAAGCAGGTGTTACAGATGATGTACAGCTTCTGTGAATGTTTGGGTAAAGATAAGAATATTATCTATTCTTATAAGAATAATTGATACGTCTCTTGTTGGGACTGCGGACAATAATACCAGGTGAGCATAAATGGATTGTCCTAAGAAATTTTCCAAACATTTGTATTAATTATTGAAGTATAAGGAGTTATGGATTAAATATCGATTGTTTTATTATGGAAGTGTCCATGTCGTATCAAGATGAACAATACCACGGCTGTGGCATATTTTAAAAGTTTAGTCCAGCTGTTTATCTCTAAGGAAGAGACAATGGTATCGGAGACAAAAAATTTGGGAGAAAAACATATTGTCATTAATATGGATTACTTACGATTAATCTGGTTGCATACAGATTAAATCACCGATCTTTCGAATGTTTCTTGTGGGTAAACCAAGAACAGGAAAGGTGGATGCTTTTCTCTCAATTACATGAGGAAAAGATGTTCTTTTGTGTTCCTCATTTTGTTTGATAAGGCAGTGTCTGATGAAAATGTAGCAGGACACTGCCAGAGGCATTTTGGTGGCCTAATACAGATCCTTCATGGTTTCATAAATATTGAGTGATGTTGAACCACTTGTGATGATTCATAGTTGCAGTAATTTATTGAAGTCTGAGGAAGGGTCTCGACCCGAGGCGTTGCCTATCTCCTTTCGCTCTTTGGATGCTGCTGCACCCGCTGGGTTCTCCAGTTTTGTGTAACCCTGCAGTAATTTATTGTTGTACAAAAGGCATCCATGACATGAAAATATGAATTTGACTATCTGCAGGTTGACCAGACCATTACAACAGCTGATGGTCAAAGAAGTCTATGAATGTTTAACTAATATAACAACATAACAATAAAATAATTATGTATAAAAGAAGTGTTATACCTGCAATTTGCAGAAATAAGTCTAAAAAACAATATTTTGTTATAAGAAATTGGAAGTCTGTGTATACAGTAAAGTTATTTTATCATATTAGATATATGTGAGTTCCTTGTAGATTGCATTTTTCTGAGTATCTAATTGATAGAGCCAATAATAGGGCTCAGACTGTTACCGTCCTATTAACGGACAATATACTAACCAAGAAGTTATCAGGTGCATTCATAATATCCCGATATGGAAAGGGATATATATGTGGATATTAATATAAATATATATATATATGTGTATATATATATATATATAATCTGTCCAAAATTGTAATATATAAGTCGGGAGATAAATAATTCTGAATTGCCTTAGGCAATGGACTCTAACTCTATCAATGATTCAAAAAAGTTAACATTGAAAATAATAATGCTGATGACTTTAGTATCAATATAAGAGTGCAAACATTGCAAATGTTACATTATAATTGCATGTGGATACAGATTGCATTATCATATATGTTTATGAATTTACCAAACAAAGCACACCAAGAGGAGCTGAAACCAAGGTAAACCTATAAGCATATCCTGTTGGCCTTAAGTTGTGTGTGTGTGAACATTGATGAAATATGTTGAAGTAGGTAAGTCTCTGTGGTAATGAGACAGCACTACTTATTACACACAAAAACCACATTAGGTTCAGTAAAAACTGATGGTTCTAGAGGAATGTATTCTAGATGGTTAGAAATTGGATACACTCAGTGGAACTAGACACTGAAAGGTGGAAAATCACTCTGTTAATGAGGTAGATACATTCACAGGAATGGCACGGGATGAGCCGCTCGAGCAAAGATGCAAGGCCGCAGGAGGGTGTAAATTAATGTTAAAGTAAAAAGGAACCAGTCATGGTGTCAGGTTTGGACACGGAGTGTTGGGTTCTCTATAATTGTTGCTTTGTCATACCATCAAAATATATATATCAATTGATATTTTGTGATAAAACTTGCCTTTCAATGGAAAGGGCATTACTTTTATTCTTTATAATGTGAAATAATTTATCACATAACTTGAGGCAATGTTTGGGGAAAAATGTGTTATTCGCTCGTCACTGTGTTGAATGAGCCGGACTGTCGTGTATGGAATAAATTCTACAACATGAAAAAACACAGAAAGCTTCAAAATCTTCACGTAGTCACTCACGTGACTCCGAAGTAAAATAGTAAGATTAAAAGAGAACTTACCAGTTTGAAGTTTGATCTTTATTTTATGAGGAGTAATGATGAGGGATTACGTGCCCTCCACTCCCCACCCTCATAAAATAAATGATCATCTGGTAGTTCTAAATCTATGAGAAGCCTTACTATCTTACTCCGGCTATTATGTTCTGTGTTTTTCATGCCGCTGCTTTGAAGTATGCCGTTCCAGCGCCAGGCGGGGTTCTTCACGTAATCCCTCATCGTTACTCCTCATAAAATAAAGATCAAACTTCAAACTGGTAAGTTCTCGTTTAATCTTACTATTACCGATTGTCCACTATAACCATTTGAGGGGAGTAAAGCTTAACCCAAGACCGTGAGGGAAGAAATGCAGTGTTGGGAGGGAGGGGGGTTGGGGGGTTGTTAAACAAACAGGAATTCACAGCTGGGGATCCGCAGAGTCTCTGGTACTCATACTGTCTTCATGCTGATCACTCTCTGCACTTCCCCACCAGGATGAAGAACCTGGTGGAAAAGCGGGGGGAGGGGGGATGCAACAGGAGCCTCAGTCGGCTATAACTGAAATCCATTGTATAGTGGTTGGTTATTGCGAGGGTTTACAGTACTCAATATAAAATTTCCCCAATGCGGATGTGTTTAAGGAGCAACAGAATGACCTGTACAAAATTGCGATGCAGGAGCTGATCGCCCCGATGTGGAGGGCCAAAACGGCACCGGCTATGGGAGTCAAGATCGTCCCATCAACAGAGGGCTCGAGGCCCCTGACCACAGGAGAGTTAAAGGAAGAGATTTGAATTTTTTTTTGCCTTCCGTCACAGTGAGGAATGCGGAGGAGTCACTGTGGTAGATGTTTATGTTAAAATGTATTTTGTGTGTACTGTTACTTTTTATTTGGATGAATTAAATAGTAAGATTAAATGAGAACTTAGCAGTTTGAAGTTTGATCTTGATTTTATGAGGAGTTGCGATAAGCGATTGCGTGAAGAAGGCCATCAGTCGTCATGCGGGTCAATCTTCAAAGCAGCAGCGTGGAATCACAGATAAGAGACGTTGACCTGAAGATAGTAAGATTTGGAGAACTAGAACTACCAGATGACCTGATAATATGAGGGTAGGAGCGGTGGGCACGTAATCGCTCATCGTAAGATTTCAAAGTTCACGCCGGTTCGAGTCCAGGCGTCACACACTGAATGGATTGACCATGGATGAGTGAGAAAAATGAATGCATTCAAACATAATGTAGATAGGTAACAATACTGATGCTTTAATGTGAAAAACAAAATGATAGTGACCCCGCCCAACCTGGGGGGAATCTATAAAAAATAATTTAAAATGGTATGTGCAAACACCCCCGGTCCGGCAATGAGTTTATTATAAAACCGGTGGAACATCCTTTCATTGGCCCATCCTGCAGCCGCTAGGATGTTGTCGAGGGGCACGTCCATAGCCCTCACTGCCGATGTTGATGCAGCCCTGGTGGAGTGAGATTTGTAAATGTCAGTATTCACTCCTGCACCCGCCAGTACCTCTTTTAACCATCTGGAGATGGTTTGTGCTGATACCCTGTGGTGTGGATTTTTGTGGCTGAATAGGACAGCTAACTGAGAGCCTCTGAGGCTCCTTGTGACTTTAATGTACTGATGCAAGTGTGCGACTACACATAATCGTGAATCTTCAGGGTATGCCAGGAACTCTTGGGCCCTGGTATCCCCGGCCTGCTCTGTTTAACTAAATCATAGATGATGAAGGTTATGGTGTTAACAGTGGTGGTCATGTTGTCTAGTTGTAGCTTGTGTAACGTCTGGACTCCTTGCGCCGTTACCAACGCCATCAGCATGATCACCTTGAGGATGAGCTTGGTTAATGATAGTGCGGTGGCTGGGGCCCCACTGACAAAGTAGTGTTTGCACCACGCTAACATCCCATGTGTCCGTATACCATGGCCTGGGGGTGTAGTGTTGTATATTCCCTTCATGAACCTGATAATAAGGGGATGTGTTCCCACCGGGTGGGGCCCCGTTCCCAGCACTAAATATGAGGATAGTGCACTCCTGGCACTGTTGATGGCACTGTAGCCTAATTTATGGTCATAATCATGGAATCATGGAATGTTGGAAACTTTATTGTCATTCAGACCTTTCGGTCTCAACGAAATTTCGTTGCCTTGCAGTCATACATATAATAAAATAACAAAACACACAATAAACCCAAAATTAACAACCACCACAGTGAGTTCACCAGGCACCTCCTCATTGTGATGGAAGGCAAAAATCTGCCAAAGAAGGTATGCCAATTTGTCACAAGATACAGAATTTATTCCACCCATGTGATTGACATACGCCACCGCCGTGGTGTTGTTAATCTGTACTTGAACATGCACATGATGCATATTGCTGCAATAAACCTTTAAACCATAGAGTGCTCCCAACAACTCTAAGTAGTTAATGCCATATTGCTGTAGTATTGAGGACTCCTAGCACATTCCATCTGCCCCTGCAACTGGAGATGATATCTGTTGCTCCCCAGCCCAGGCCACTTGTATCGGTTTGTAATATTACCAATGGTGTATCAATTTGTATTTTCTTAGAGCAATGATGTATATTCATGGTCCACCAGTGTAATTCTGCCATGGCGTCTGATGGTAATTGCATAGGTTTTCCGAATTGACTGTGGGGGATTTGTGAGCCCGTTCCTTTGCACGTTGTAGATTTTGATAGTGCAGAGGTCCGAAGCGTACAGCTGGAAAGGCTGCCACGAGCTTGCC
The DNA here is from genome assembly GCA_035221665.1 of Okamejei kenojei. Classification (NCBI taxonomy): domain Eukaryota; kingdom Metazoa; phylum Chordata; class Chondrichthyes; order Rajiformes; family Rajidae; genus Okamejei; species Okamejei kenojei. The sequence goes on from CM069132.1 coordinate 41,541,134, forward strand.
AATTACACTTGCTACTTGTCTGATTGTTGGCTGCTGGTTAGCAATTAGCTTATTGCAGGCTTCCATTAAGCCTGATTGCTTGCCCCTTGGCAGTTTCACCGACATTTGAATTGAGTTAATTGTGAACCCCAGATAATAAATTACCCTGATTGGAGTCAATGTTGCCTTAACTGGATGGTTTAGGAATCCCAACCTCTCAAACATGAGTTTGGTGGCTGAGATGATTTAGCTGATTCCTTAGTGTCCCCAATTATTAGGATGTCATCCAAATAAGCCATTACCATGTGATTCTGAGCTCGTAATAGCCCCAGAACTAGTTTTAGTAATTTTGTAAATAGTCTGGGAGCTGAAGTCAGCCCATTAGGCAATGCTTTGAATTGCCACAGCTGCCCCATCCAGTTAAATTTCAATTTTCTCCTGTGCTCCCTGTGAATGGGTACTGAGTAGTACGCATCTTTTAGATCTATGCATGCCATATAACATTCCTTGGAAAACAGCTGGATGGCTGTGCCAAAATTATCCATTTTAAAATGTTTATACTGCACATGGGTATTGAGTTCCATCAAGTTCAGGATGATATGACTTCCTCCATCCCTCTTTCGCTTGGGGAATATGTTGGATACAAATTGGTGTGATTCCTGGTTCGACCTCTGAATCCCCCCTTTTGTATGTAAAGCCTGAATTTCAGCTCGTACCTCAAATCTTTCCTGAGAACACATATGTGCGGTCTGGTAAATTTTGTGTGGGTGGTGATGAATCAAGAAGGAACTCAATTCTAAACCCTTGTATACGGTGCAGTATGAACGGGTTTGCTGTGATCCAATTCCATTCATTCAAAAAATGTCACAATTTCCCCGCAACTTGTGAGTTAGTGATGTGTAAGATGTTCCACAAGGGACTAGGTTCTCCTACCTTGGACATTACTGCTGGTGTGGTCTTGGCTTCCATCCTCGTGCCTTGGGAAAGAGGGCTGATGGCTGGTGCCCCCCCCCCCCACCGCATCCGAGCCGTGGACCGACTGGAGCCTACCCCTAAAAAAGACCTTGGTGCTTCCAGCTCGAGTCTTCCCCCTGTCCCAGAGCCCCTAGGCTGGTTTTGCCTGGTGTTGAAGGCAGGGGTGGGCCCAGTGTGATGAGCCCCTGGTTGTATTTGGGGCTCGGCTCATGAGGCGTATGGTCTTGGCCTCATCATCTCCTTTGGCAGGTCTGCCCCAAATAGATAATTGGCCGGCTGGACGTTGCTGGCCTTGTACAGCACAGCAAACATTTGGTTGAATGCCGGCCGTATTACGTTTTTACGCATACTGTTGATTTCAAAAAGGACATTACAGAGAAGCCCCACAGCGTCCTGCTGTCTCTCCGTCAGCGCCCCCCCATCTATGGACCTAGCAAATGCTGTTACACCAAAGTTACGCCAATAATTTAAAACAATTTTGGAGTTTGACCTCCTGGGCTCTTACTCCTGCTCCAATATGGCCCCAGATGGCATGATCGACGGCCGGCACATTGAGGGAGGCACAGTTGGTAGGTGTATGGTATCTGTTGGCGGTCTCCTCCATAACCAGGTCCTTGCTGATGCGACGCCAGGTAATTAATAGTGGTGGCCAGCTCTTCATCTAGGGGTGCTCCGGTTGGAGTAGGAATGGCGAATTTGGAAGCCAATAGAGGCACTTCGGCCCCATGCCCCCGAGAGTGTTCACCTGATGTACCTCCCTGCTCTGAGTCAGGATAGTACTGACTCTGTGTACTCCCCTCTCCAGAGAGGGAGACACTTCGCAGCCCTGTGAACGGTGCTGCTAGCGCGGGCTCCCGTGGAGACCCGGGCTGATACTGCTCCCTCCTCTGGAGCAGATCAGTCTGGAGCCACCTCTCCAATAGGTGCTCCATCTGGGTGAGGCGCCCGCAGACGCTTCCCATTGTTGGAGGGGATCCCTCCGGCCCGGTGTCGTCTGAGTCTATGGGCCTGGCAGGCTTGTGAGTGGCCTTGTGCCCTGGCGGAACTGCCACGGAGCTTTTCTGAGGCACCAAGTCTGCTGCCGCTGGTTCCACAGCCGGCGGCCTGGAAGGTGACTCGTACAGCCGCCCGCTACCACGCCTTCGACTCGCCTTTTTAATTGGTGTGTAGATCATGTATCATTAGAGTAAAATTAACATACATGAATAACTGCTCGGCGAACATAGAGATGGAGTTATAGCGGATTTAGAATTGCCAGTGGTATAGTTTCACATGACTTTTGTGCAGAGACCAGTGGACAGATTCCTGACTTGCACACATTTACTGTCCTTGAAATTAATGGAAGAAAAATACATATTATCAGCTCCCACTGTGAAATGTGAATGCTGACTTCTCTTGTCAGAATCCAGTTATACACTTCCACTATGTGGAGCCCACTATGCTGAATCATTTTATCATTTATGGTGCACAGTGCATGACTTTGGTCGATGGAGTGCATATCATTAATTTCAGTGAGATCAGTAACTTCTATCATTTAAAATGAACAAAGCTAGAACTATATGCTAGATTCGCAACAGGTGTTCCAGCCATTACGATTATGTTTCCTGAAGTATTATGTTTTAAAAATCAGCTTAGAAAGTCTCTATGAACTTGGATACATTGTCTTTGGAAAGCAATTAGTTGGACATGTGACAAGAATATAAATGTAAATGCATTTTATGGAATATTTTCAACAGGTTTTTGGAAGGCAGAAGAACATACATATTTTATAGAATTGTTATGATTTTTTCTGAGGGTTTTGAATGAATATATAATCTCATTAAAACGCTAACAGCTCCAACAATGCAACAACCCCTGCAAATTGAAGTAGGGAAAAGCAACATAAAGGGTTTTGTCACTGGACTGAAAATGCAGAAATGTGGACTTGCGATCAAATGTTTGGTCCAGCAATGGCATGTATTCAATTAAATAAGTCCATAATCGAAAGCCTCTATCATTGGTATTGATTCTGATAGTTCTGAACTGTTATAAAATCTCTTGTAGTTCAAACGAATCATTTTGGGAAGGAAATCTGCAAGCCTTACTGGATGTGCTCAATATGTGACTTCGAGCCTACAGAAGTGGGATTGATGGTTAACTGCATTCTGAAATCGCCTAAAGACCCATTGAATTGCATGAAGCCATCATTTCCTTCTCATTACCTTTTCATACAATTTGAGATAGGAAAAATTGCTCTCCTTTACAGCAAAGAATTAAATAGCATCGTCAAATTAATTCTATAGAAGGAACTGAACCCCGACCCAGTGTTTCTGAGGCAAGATATTTCTTAACTAAGAACAGAAGTAAATTAATGCAGAGTTGTTTGTATTCATGCCATGGAAAATAATTCATGATCTTTATAAAGAGCAAGTTTAATGAGATATGACTTTCCTTCTGCTGGTTTCCTTATATGATCTCATCCCATATTCTTGATACGTAATCAGTGCCCTGCTGAAACTACTTTCAGCCTTGACTACAATTGTGTGCTATCATCTCTGAAGCATCTCTTTCCAACCTCAGCTAGTCATTGTTCACTGTGTACTTGATTATTTTTTCCCTTCACTTTTTTCGTTGGTCTTCCTTGAAATCCCGTTATTCAAAGATGAACAGTTAGCATTTCATCCCACCTGGTTTCCACTGATTCCCTTTCCAAATAAAATTAACCTTAAAATTATAATAGTAAGATTAAACAAGAACTTACCAGTTCGAAGTTTGATCGTTATTTTATGACGAGTTACGATGAGGGATTACGTGAAGAACCCGCCTCACGCTGGCAACGGCATACTTCAAAGCAGCGGCATGAAAAACACAGAACACCAAAAGCCGGAGTAACATAGTAAGGCTCATAAAAGACTTAGAACTACCATTTGATCATTTATTTTATGAGGGTGGGAGCGGAGGGCACGTAATCCCTCATCGTAACTCCTCATAAAATAACGATCAAACTTCGAACTGGTAAGTTCTTGTTTAATCTTACTATTTTACTTCGGAGTCACGTGAGTGACTACGTGAAGATTTTAAAAGCTTTCTGTGTTTTTTATGTCGTAGAATCAATCCGTACGACAGTCCGGCTAAGTAAACACATACATGAGAAACCAGACTAATGTTAGATCATTTCACAATTAACTTTTTAATGGTTTAAAGACCATATAATAACCCTCCTTATATCTGAGGGAAAATGATTACAAGTGATAAAAGATAGAAGTGACTACACCATTGATTATAGCAATTAATAGTAAACAAAGCAGGTGATTATAGTGCTCCCAACACCGCGTGTCCAAAGCTTGTCATAGTGTGAACAGGTTTATTGTAGAACTTTGAAAAAGTTTCTTCTTTACTCCACCCTGCGACTTTTTAAAATATGCTCGAGAGGTACGTCCCGCCCCTTCGCCGCGGACGTAGCTGCCGCCCTGGTGGAGTGAGATTTGAACACATCAGTGTCTACTCCCGCTAAAACCAACACCTGTTTCAACCATTTTGAGATAGTTTGAACTGAAGCTTTTGTGTGTGGTTTTTTGTGCGTAACCATTAACGCTTTTTCATTTCCTCTAAGGGTGTCAGTAACTTTAATATATTCGTTCAAATGTTTAACCACACACAAAGTAGGATCAATATGATAAGCTTGAAAGGTTACCTTTGTTCCAGATCTCCCTGGTCTGCTTTGTTTGATCAACTCGTAAACATAGAACACAACATTATCTGTAGTCACATGCATACAGTCTAAACGCAACATTTGTAAAGTTTGCACTCTTTGAGCTGAGACCAGTGACATTAACATGACTAATTTCAATGTCAATCTTTCCAATGTCAACCCTTCAATTGGAGTCCATTGTCTAAGTAGCGTAAGTACAATGCTCACATCCCAAATCTCTGTGTATCTTGGTTTGGGTGGATTAATATTAAAGATTCCTTTCATGAATCTAGATATTAATGGATGCGACCCAATTGATCTCTGATCAGTCATAAGCCCTAAATAGGACGACAAGGCACTGCGTGCAGTGTTAATGGCACTGTAACTTAACTGTTGCTGAAAATGCAAATTGGCAAGGAATTCCAAAACATTTGCAATATTTACAGTATCATAAGAAATATTTGACTGTGTGAAAAAGTCTTCCCATTTCTTAATATGTGTCATATATTGCTTTTGTGTGCTATTGCGCCATGATGCAACCATAACTTCCATAGTTTGGTCCGACAATCCCAGCTCCTGTAGTGGTCTGGTCAAAACCTGCAGATTAACAAATTCATATATGCATACAATGGGTAAATCTCTTTAGTTACCGGATTAGTCAAGATATCACTACAGTTAGGAATCGACATATATGGTTCTTTAATCATATTCAGCATTACTGGGAACCAAGGTTGAGTTGGCCAATTTGGAACTACCAACAATCCAGAAGCAGAATCTTGTTCTATCTTCTTCAGGCATCTCTGAATCAAAGCAAATGGTGGAAAAGCATAAAAGAACATCTTTCCCCAGTGTAATGAAAAAGCATCTACTGCTACTGCATCTGGATCGTGTTCCCAAGACACATAAGTAGGCAACTGATGATTAAGCCTAGATGCAAACAAATCTATTTCTGGCAACCCAAATTGGTTTACAATATTCTTAAATATTGCTGGCTTAAGCATCCATTCTGTATTATCTTTAAAAATCCTGAACCTTTCATCTGCTACCACATTGTCCTTACCCGGAATGTAGCTTGCTGAAATCCATATTTGGCGACCAATACACCATTGCCATATCTCATTGGCCAGACAATCACATGATACTGACCTAACTCCCCCCATGTGATTAATGTATGCAACAGCCGTTTTATTGTCTAACTGTATTAACACATGTAGACCTTGTTTAGCACAACAATATGCTTTAAGTCCATAAAAAGCACCCAATAACTCCAAATAGTTAATACCATAAACTTGAAGAAACGCTTCTTCTTGAGCTTTCCATCTACCTCCACAACTGGAGGACGAATATGTAGCCCCCCATCCGAGAGCACTAGCATCCGTTTGTAAAACCATTTCAGGTTGTTTAATCATGATATTCTTAGCAGCTTGTGGGACATTTTCAACCCACCATTGTAATTCCAACACGGCTTCTTTTGTTAATTGCATAGGCCTGTCAAAGTGACCTGCCTTCTCTTTAAGAGCCCTTATTTTGTCCCTTTGAAGATTTTGATAATGTAATGGACCAAATTCCACTGCCGGAAATGCTGCTACCAGTTTCCCAATGGTTTTCGCCACTTCTCGGATGGAGGGATAAGGTTTGTGAATGAGGTAATTACAAGTCATCAAGATGTCATTGGCCTTCTCTGTTGGCAAAGTAACTAACATAGTCACTGAGTTAATTACAAACCTCAAAAAGTTAATTGATTGTGCTGGCTGCAGCTGGGACTTAATTGGATGAATCAAAACCCTAGCTTTTCAAACAAAGCTTTAGTAACTGAAACTGAGTGCTCAGCTGACTCTTGAGTATCACTAATGATCAGAATATCATCCAGATAAGCCATAACAATGTGTTTCTGTGCTCTTAATTGGGCTAAAACTGGTTTCAACAGTTTTGTAAAGAGTCTAGGAGCCGAACTCAATCCATTTGGTAAAGCTTTAAACTGCCATAATTGTCCCAGCCAATTAAATTTTAAATACCTCCTGAAGCATTGATGAATTGCTACAGAATAATAGGCATCCTTCAAATCAATCTTAGCCATATAACACCCTGCTGAGATAAGATATTTTGCAGTACTGAATGTCTCCATCTTAAAATGTTTGTATTCTACAAACTTATTCAGATCTGTAAGGTCCAGAATAATTCTGCAACCACCATCTTTTTTATCTCTTCGAAATATATTAGAGACAAATTGATGCTTATGTTCATAAGTCTTTTCAATTACGCCTTTTCCAGATAATTTGTCAATTTCCACATTAATCTTTCTTTAAAATAATAATGGCTCCCGAAACTGCTTGTAATACATATCGATCAGAAGTAATGTTAAGCCAGGCATTATAAAATTTTTGCAATCTCCCTCCAACTGGAGAGTCATCCACAGTTTCTTTAAGTATATAAGTCTTTAATACCTCTCCGTATGAGCGTGGTGGTCTCCTTCTTCCCGAATACAGGGAAGCACTTGCCTGCACAGCACGATAGTATTTTCGTGACAAACTTCTGCTTCTATAACGGAAATCGAAACCCCTTCGGGTCGAAAAACCCCTTCTTTGTCCAAAAACAAAAGGTTTAACATTGCTAAAATATTTAGCTTCTTCATCCAACTCTTTCAGCTGTTTCGGCAGATTTTCTCCAAACAAATACCCAGGAGCTTGAACTCCACTTTCTTGACACAGGCTTGCAAATCTAGGGTGAAATATGGGCCGAATCGCCATTTTCCTCATGCAATTAATTTCATAGAATGAATTACATAATAAGCCCAAAGTATCCTTTTGAATCTTTTCCATTTCCAGATTCTCCATTTGCCTGCCATAGGCCGTAATGGCAGCAGAAATTAATTTGAGCACCTTTTGAAACTTCACTTCTAGGGCTCTCATACTTGGAGTCATAGACGTCCATATCATCGGATTCACCGTAGGTACTTCCAATGAGGCACAATTTCTTGGAGCTTTATATAATTCTGATGTTTCATTCATCACAGAATTGTGAAGTTGGTGAGATACCATATAATTTATGTTTGCAGCTAGGATTTCTTCCATAGCCTCACCACTTCCTTCAGGTATAGCAAAATTTTGTGCTATCCCAGGCACATTAGGCCTTTTCTTTTTTACTTTGTGGTGTGTGCTTTCAAAAGCCATATAGCCACCAGCAGGGTCTGCCTTCTGCAGCCCTAAATCAATTGGGATATCATCCCATGAGACTTCTTCCAGCCCAAATCCTGGGTCCGGAGTATCATATTCCCAACTTGGCCCACAGCCATATTCATCATATTCAAACCCCTCAGGGATTTTTTGGGATTCATCTGGGTACTCTGACCCTTGTCTCATTATTGTTTGGAGAACTTTCTCCATATGCTCCATTTTTAGCCACATAGTTTTATTGTCTGGAGGTCTTTCAATATCAGAGTCATCAGAAACCACGGGCCTCTCAGATTTCTTTTTGCATTTTTTAGGAACATTTTCCTCCGTGGTTATTATTTCTGGAGAAGCTGGAAACTCACTATCGGGTAAATCGGCGGCCAACGGTATCGGAACCGGGTCCGCACTAACTTCGCGTCCCGTATTTTTACTTTCACCCCGGGAACATCTTTTTGCCCCGCGAAAACTTCTTTCCCGATTTCTCCATTTTTCTTTAATAATCAGTGCTCAATCAGCACGTTAACGTGGCTCTAAATTTTACTTTTGCTTTCGTTTGCTGGAGCCACCCAGCGTAACCTAAAAAACGCCCCGGTCTAACTGCACTTACCTGCGGGCCGTTCCGACCGCTGCCGAGGAGCTGCTCCTTACTGCAGCTCCTCCTCGTGCCGTCAGCGTTGACGTCATGCCGTTGCCAGCGTGAGGCGGGTTCTTCACGTAGTCACTCACGTGACTCCGAAGTAAAATCTGCATCCTCCAATCCCTCAGTCATATCCCACCAACCTATTATTTTGAATTGCACCTGTAATGTAATGCACCCATAGTCCTTAGAAACCTAGAACAGTACAGCACATGAACAGGCCCTGCAGCCAACAATATCAGTGCCGAACTTGATGTCAGGTTAAACTTATCTCCTCTGCCTGCATGTGATTCCCTGCATATCCGTGTAGTTGAGGGAATAAATGGCTGGGGTGCTAATCAAATGGACTACATTGTCCAGGATTTTAGGGGACTCTAGGATGACCCTGAACTACCTATGGCCTGTCACTTTAATTGTCCATCCCACTCCCAGTCTGCCCGATCAGTCAGTGGCCTCCTGTTACAGTAATGGGCCTGTCCCACTTAGCGATTTTTTAGGCAACTGCCGGCGACTGTCATAGTCTTGTCTGGACCTCCACCCCCAAGACAATGTCTACGACAAGCTACGACAACCTACAACCCAATCGTCACGACTTAGGACGACAACCTACGACGACAACCTACATCCACCCGCGACAAGCTGCAACCCTGCCGGAGCCAAATTACGTCATTTCCACCTCGAAAAGAATGGAATCATCCATTTTTTAAAATACACTGCAATGCTTGTGTTTACTTTATTGATCAAAATATTTGAAAATAATTTGATTTTCAATGCAGTGCAATGCTTGTGTTTGTGTTTGCTTTATTGATCAAAATATATGAAATGTAAATATTTGAAAGTGATGCCATGAGACACTACTTTGAAAAATAATATCTTCATACATCAATTTGCTGTCAAAATGTCAAGCATTTCCTTTATTGACATTGAAACGTACAAAATTCTTAACAACGAGACTTCCGGTGGCGCTGTGGAGCCCTAGAGTATAGTGCCAGCCAGCTCTGCAAAAAAATTGTTAAAAACGGGGGTTTTAGAAGACTTACCGGCTGTCTGCAACGAGCTGTTTGTAGTTTCCTCACCGAGTGACGTTATCAGACAGCTATGTCGGTTCCACGGAGCCCCACAGATAAGAGTAAAGCTCGAAAGCCGAAACTGGGAGAAGGCCCAAGTGAAGCCTGGGAGTCGACTAGAACTCGATCCCAGGAAGATGTGTCGACTAGGACTCGATCCCAGGAAGATGTGTCCAAGAAACCAGGGACAAAAGTGGAAGGTGAGGAATTGAAATCCTTTATTTCTCAGCAGATAGTTAAGTTAAAGGAAGAATTAAAGGAAGATATAAGTCAAATAAATAGCTCGATTGATATACAGATGAATCAGATGAAAAACTCAACTGATGGAGTTAAAAAAGGAAACAAACACAATTATTGAAAAAAGGTTAAGAAAATGTCGGATGATTTAAAAGAAGAGTTTATTGACACGTTTAATGACATGGAGGAAAAGCTGGATAAAAAACTGGAAAGGTTTAAAAAAGACATTAAAAAAGACATTGACAACAGATTTAAACCTATTGAAGAAATGCAGAAACAACAGATGGCTGCAATAAAAGACCTTGAACAGACAGTAGAAGCGAATGCTTTGACTACAGCGAATTTGATTACAGAAAATGAACGTCTGATGAGTATGCTGACTAAAACAGCCGAGAAATGTACTGAGCTAGAAGGACATCAGAGAAGGCAAAATCTGAGAATTGTAGGGATTCCTGAGGGTCGAGAGAATATCGACGGCCCTCGAGAGTTCACTGCTAAATTACTCAAAGAAGTCTTATCTCTGGAAGAGATGCCTTTATTAGCTCGTGCTCACAGAGTCAGTAGACGTCAGACCAGACCCGGCGCTCCTCCCAGGCAAATGATCATTAAAGTACAGTTTGATTTTGTTCTGGATGAGATTATGCGGAAAGCTTCGAAAACTAAAAACTTGACATTTGAAGGTCAAAGGATTAGTATTTATCGAGACTATCCACCAGAGGTCGCCAGGAAACGAAAAGCATTCAATGAAGCCAAAAGTCTTATGCGTGGAGTAGAAAATCTGAGATACGGTTTGAACTACCCAGCGACTTTAAGAGTTTCTTATAAGAAAGTGGAGTACTTTTTTAAGACCCCAAACACAGCATTGGAGTTTGCTCAGCAGTTCAAGACTTGAAGAATACCTACAAGCAAGTTATACTGACTTTTACCATCTTCAGATACTCAACATGAACTTTTAATATTTACTGAGACTCTTCAAGAGGATATTGGACTTGATGGAATAGACAATGTCGAATGGAATGGAGGGGAATAAAACAAGATTTGACAACGTCATCTGGATATCTGGACATTGATAATTAGTTCTAACATATAACTAACAAAAATAATTAATACACACATTAAGATTATAATACGGTTTTTATTATCAGTTTTTTCCTACCCTATTTTTTTATTAATTAGGAATGTCTATTATTACTAATCACTATTACTAATAATTAATAACTAATTTTCCCTTTTTTGAACTGAATTAATTGTATGTTATTCATCTTTTTTATATAGCCTTTGTATTTTTTATGTCTAATATTAGTTAGATTTCTAAGTTTAGCTTTAGATATTGATATTTTTAAAGGAAGAACCTTTTTTTTTATTCTTCCTCTTTTCTCTTTTTTCTCTCCCCTTCCTGGGTTTTTTTTTTTTTTTATTTATTATTCCCCCTCCCCCCCCCTTTTTTTACATTATATATATTATACCCCCGTTAAAATATTGTTAAGGAATAGTAATTCCCTAATTCCAGGAGCTGGTCGTGTTGATAACATCGATGACGGAAGTCGTTAGATATATAGTCATCTTAATATGGCTTGGCACAAAACTACATCGATTCTAGATGTAGTTCTTTTTTCTTTTACACACAGTACTTCTATTTATTTTCTTTCTATCTTTTATATCTATAGTAATTTTTGGTTTGATTGGAGTAATATAATGTACCAAGGGAGATATATTCATGAGGGGCAAAAAAAGAGATTTAAACTACATCCACTCGGGGTTCAGGTGTAAGGTTGGGTTTATCGCGCTGATCCTTAGATCCTGCAGATCCCCATAAATCTAAAATGCAAGACTTAAAAAGAAATACGGGGAATGAGGGATTAAAATTCTGCAGTTGGAATGTTAAAGGTATTAATGAACCGATAAAGAGAGGAAAAGTATTGACATACTTAAAGGCAAGTAAAGCTGATGTAATTTACATTCAAGAGACCCATCTAAAAAAAGAGGCGGAAAATAGGTTGAAAGCTAAATGGATAGATAAAATATATCACTCTTCTTTTACACATAAATCAAGAGGCGTAGCAATATTATTTCGTAAAGGTACTTTAATTTAAGCATACATTAACCATAGATGATAAAGATGGTAGATATATTATTGTGATAGGAGAATTAAATACAGAAAAAGTAATTCTTGTTAATATATATGGACCAAATTTTGATAGTCCATTGCTTTTTAAAAAAGTATTTAATAATATTCCGGAATTAACACAATATAATTTGATAATTGGTGGAGATTTCAACTGTACATTAGACCCTTACTTAGACAGATCTACAAAACAAAGAAAAAACAAATCAACGTTCTAGTGATTTGCTAAATGCATATATGCAAACAACCAACATTAAAGATGTTTTGGAGAACAGAAAATCCTACAGGACGAGAATATTCTTTTTACTCCCCAGTACATAAAACTTACTCAAGAATAGATTATTTTTTGGTGGATGCAAAACTTATCTCACTTACTTATGAAGCTAAATATGATAATATAATAATCTCAGATCACGCTCCAGTAACGTTTAAAATTAAAATTAATAATAAAATAGAAAATTTAAGACAGTGGAAATTTAACCCCACAAATTTTAAAAAAACAAAGCCACTCAGGAATATATCATAACTCAAATTTAAAACTTTTTTTGAAATAAATGATCAACCAGAGATATCGCGTTCTTTATTGTGGGAAACATTTAAGGCATATCTTCGAGGAATAATGATTTCTTCACAAGCATTTGACAATAAAAAGACTCGGAAAGAACAACAAGATCTAGAAAAGGAGATTAAGGAATTAGATATACAGAATGCAATAAAACCAGATACGACATTACATAATAAAATTGTTATATTGAAATATAAATTAAATAAAATATATACAGATCAAGTGATAAAATTTTACCAACACACTAAACAATTTACAGTTTGAATTTGGGGATAAGCCCCAAAAAACTGCTGGCTCGACAATTAAGGAAAATTGAAGCGGAAAAAATTATACATAGGATTAAATCACAAAATGGTGATTTATTAATACAACCTAAAGATATTAATGAAAGATTTATGCAATATTATAAAAATTTATACACTGCTAAAACAACAGTAAGTAAAATAGAAATAGATGCATTTATAAAAAAATGTAACTTGAAAGGACTGGATTTACAAAATAGAAAATTATTAAATGCTGATATTTCAATAAATGAAATTAAAGAATCTATTAGATCATTAAAAAACGGTAAAACACCAGGACCTGATGGTATAGGTTCGGAATTTTATAAAACATTTCATGAATATATAGTTCCATATTTAAAATCACTATATGAACAGATATAATACAGAACAGAAGCTTCCAGATACATTGAACGAATCGATTATAACACTCATACCTAAAATAAATAAAGACTTAGACGAACCAGGATCATATAGAGCAATAGCTCTATTAAATACAGATCAAAAGATATTAACAACAATATTAGCAAAAAGATTGAGTTCAATTGTTGATGAAATTAATACATCCGGATCAAACTGGATTTATACCAAAACGATATTCTTCATATAATCTAAGACGATTGTTTAATATTATATATTCGAAAAGAAGTGATAAAAAAGATTTAGTAGTTTATTTCGCTTGATGCAGAAAAGGCTTTTGACCAAGTGGAAATGGGCCCTATTTTATTTTCGGTGATGGAAGCTTTTAAATTAGGAGAGGAGTTTATTACTTGGATTAAATTATTTATATGCAAATCCAATAGCTAGAATAACAACAAATCGAATGTTATCAAATTAAATTTAATTTATCACGAGGTTGTAGGCAAGGTTGCCCTTTATCACCTTTATTGTTTGCATTAGCAATAGAACCACTTGCTCAGAGGTAAGACTACACCCGGAAATATATGGATATGATACCGCAAATACTAAGAATAAAATTTCCTTATATGCAGATGATGTATTACTTTATATCACTCAACCAGAAATAAGTATTCGAAATTTGTTAAAACTAATAACGGAATTCGGATCACTTTCAGGATACAGTAATTAATTGGAATAAAAGTGAACTTATGCCTATAACAATGAATAAGTTACATATATTACAACAATTTCCTTTTAAGATAACAAATGAAAATATTAAATATCTTGGGATTTTTGTTACAAAAAGATTTAATTCTCTATTTAAATCTAATTTTCCCCCATTACTAGATAAATTAAATAAGAATATTTTCATACTGGAAAAAGTTTACCTATTTCGATGATAGGGAAAATTAATGCAATAAAAATGATTTTTCTCCCACAATTATTATATTTATTTCAATTAATATATCTTCCAAAAATTTTTTTTAAAAAAGTAGATTCTTTAATTACGAATTTTATTTGGGATTATAAGATTCATAGAATAAATAAAAAACATTTATGTAAGTCTAAAATAAATGGAGGATTAGCGTTACCAAACTTGATGTTTTATTACTGGGCAGTTAATATTAAAAACATGAATTTTTGGTTAGGAGAAATAGATAATAAACCAAATTGGTTAAGTATGGAAGAAGAAGATTGTTTCTCCATTAGAAATTAGCTCTATAAATATTTGCTAATATTAATGTAGCTAAGAAAGTTTATAGTGAAAATCCGATAATAGAAAATGGAATCCGCATATGGAAACAAATAAAGAAAGCATTAAAACTAAAATCTATACCAATAAGTCTTAAGATTGTTAATAATTTTATGTTTTAAACCTTCGATTTTGGATAAGGCTTTTTTACAATGGAAAAAATAAAGGAATTTCTAAGATGGGTGATCTTTATAAGGAAAATACGTTTCTTTCATTTCAAGAGTTGCAACAAATTTATGGGCTACATAATAAAGAATATTTCAGATATTTACAAATTAGAAACTATGCCTCTGTAAATATATATGAATTTAGAAATAGAAAAATAGAAATTTTAGAGATGAATGTTTGAATAAACATCCAAAATATGGAAAAAATGATATCATATATATATAAATATTTTACTGGAAAACGATACTCCATCAACAGAAATATACAGAGAATCTTGGGAAAAGGAATTAGGCCAAATAATAAGACCAGAAATATGGGATGAAAGTTTACAACATATACATTATTGTTCATTAAACGCTAAACATTCTCTTATACAGTTTAAAATATTACATAGATTACATTACTCTAAATCTAAATTACATAATATTTTTCCAAAAATATCTCCAATATGTGACAAATGTCAAATTTCAGAAGCAAAATTTGACACATTCATTCACTAACTGCATAAAAATTGTAGAATATTGGAAGGAAATATTTAAAATAATCTCGACTGTTATTAATATAAATATAATCCCTGACCCAAAGCTGATTATACTTGGAATAATTGAAACTGACCAATTAATAACAACGATCAAAGAACTTTTAATTGATTATGGTTTAATAATTGGGAAAAAATTAATATTAAAATTTTGGAAAGGCCCTGCATTCCCAACAATCAAAATGTGGAATATAGAAATGTCGGAGACACTTCATTTGGAGAGATTGAGGCTTGTCCTTATGGATAGGTTAGATCTCTTCAGATGTATTTGGTCTCCATATATTAAATATTTGCAGGGTCGTAATGGTTCGGCGCGGGAACCTGACTGAGGCCTGGACATTTGAGTGGATGAAGAGATACGTATAATAAATCATGAATATATCTATAAGGACGGATTATTGACGAATATTTTATTCTCCATCAAACCTCTTCTTATTCTTTATTCTATTTCCTAATTTCTCTATTTTCTTATATCTAAATAAAAAAATAAAAAAAATAATATAGAAACACACTAGCTTAATATTAGAATGAATATAAATATCATTAGATTTATAAGAACATTGTTAGTATTATAGCATTTCCTAGTATTTTATATTTTTAATTATATAAAATTATATGCTTTTTAATGGTACAATAATTTTAAATTTAGCGATAAAATAAATATTGTTAACATTAGGAAGAAATAATAAGAATTATATAAGATTGTACTAACTTTTTGTATCAATAATATCATAAAATTTGGTCTTATACTTAATAAAATTAGAAATAAAATGATAATTACTAATAGTACGAGTATAATGCTAATATTGTGAATGTATTAGTAGTATTATGTATCTTTAATTATATAAAATACATAACTCTGAAATCTATAACTAAGGATAATACAGTATAAATAATATTATTAGTATGAATCAGTTATTAGGACTATGTATATTTACTACTGAAATATAATGTAACTGGTTGTTATTTTGTTTCTATAATAAATAAATTTTAAAAAAAACAAAAAAAAAAAACAAAATTCTTAACAACAAAAAAATGTTGATCAGAACAGTGCATACAAAAATATTATAACCACATAATAGTTGAAATAAATCTGTAAAGAATCATCACTAACAAAAGAAAAGTTTAATTTATTATTAGATTATAGAGCATACACAGTGCTTAAAAACGTATTATAGTTGCATAAAATGTGAAATTGTCTATGATAAATCTATAAAGAATTATCACTTTAACAACAAAAAAAAGTTTGAATTGGTATTAGATTATAAAGATCATACAACAGTGCTTAAAGTCGGGTTTTTCCATTGCGCCAATGAAATTCACTGGTCAGCACCGGCGAGAACCTACGTCACCTTGCAAAAAACGACGTTAACGTGCCGACAACCTACCATAGCACCTACATCAGGAGAAGTCAAGATACACTCATATGCGTAAAACCCACTGTCAGCAAAATGTTTTCACCATGTTGAAAATTTTGCGGCGACCAGAAAGACGCTACAACTCTTTGCGTGACTGAGGAGACCACTCACGACCATACAGGTGACATCCACCGGCGAACATGTGGCGACAGCCAAGTCGCCTAAAAAAATCTCCTAAGTGGGACAGGCCCATAAGGCAGAAAGCAAGCTTGATGAACAGTACTTTATATCTGGGCACCTTGCAGCTTTCTGGACTTGATATTGAATTCTACATCGAAGGTAACTTGCTTTCTGCCTGTATCAGTCATCTATTTGTGATAAAAGCTCAATTGATTTGTTTTTTATTTCTCTCGGCCTATAGACAATAGACTCACAACCCTCTTTGTGAAAAAGTGTTCCCTCATCTCCGTTCTAAATGGCTTACCCCTTCTTCTTAAACGGTGACCCTATTTCTGGACTGCCACAACATCAGGAACATGTTTCCTGCCTCTAGCATGTCTAAACCCTTAATAATCTTATGTTTCAATAAGATCCTCTCTCTTCCTTCGAAATTCCAGAGTATACAAGCCCAGCCGCTCCATTCTCTCAGCATCTGACAGTCCCGCCATCCCGGAATTAACCTTGTAAACCTACGCTGCACTCCCTCAATAGCAAGAATGTCCTTCCTCAAATTAGGGGAGCAAAACTGCACACCATACTCCAGGTGTCACTAGGGCCCTGTACAACTGCAGAAGGACCTCTTTGCTCCTATACTCAACTCCTCTTGTTATGAAGGCCAACAAGCCATTCACTTTCTTCACTGCCTGCTGTGCCTGCATGCTTACTTTCATTGACTGATGAACATGGACCCCCAGATCTCATTGTACTTCCCTTTTTCCCACTTGACACCATTAAGATAATAATCTGCCTTCCTGTTTTTGCTACTAAAGTGGAGAAGCTCACATTTATCCACATCTGGATGCATCTGCCCACTCATCCAACCTGCCCAAGTCACCCTGCATTTTCATAACATCCTCCTCACAGTTCACACTGCCATCCAGCTTTGTGTCATCTGCAAATTTGCTAATGTTACTTTGAATAGCTTCAACTAAATCATTGACATAAATTGTAAATTGCTGCGGTCCCATCACTGAGCCTTGCGGTACCCCACCTTGCGGCCTGCTGGGTATGTCTTACTGCTCTGCACATCATAACTCTTACACCCTTCTGTCTCTGTTCCTTTATCTATGTTCACATCCTCTAACTGCTCCACTCATTGATCAGATTATCTTGTGACAGTTTATCCCCTGGTCACTCTGTTTTTTTCCCTACCAGAGGCAAGACCTTTCTCCATCCTTCCTGCAGCTCAAAAAGCTTTTTTTTTTGTTTCTTTCCCAGTTTTGACGAAGGATCTTCGAACTGGAATCTATCTAATCTGGTTTCTCTTCCCACAAATAACACCTGGCTGAATGTTTACAGCATCGGTTTTAATCTTCTCCACAATTTGGCAGCATACCCATGGCAGTATCACCTTCTGCATACAGTATTTCCCTCCAGGATGGACACCATCCGAACACGGAAATATGATATTGTTCTTTCATTATTGTTGTGTCGAAATCCCAGGGCGGAAAAACTACCCTACAATGAGGGAGTACATTCACCAGAAGAATTGCCATGGTTCAAGGTGATGGTTCATCACCACTTTTTCCAAGGGCAAAAAGAAATATCAGCCTTACCAACAGACGTGACACTTCAAAAATTAAATGCCCATAGTTAATTTTACTTTAACTGACTTCTACTGGAAATGAAATCGATTTTTAATGAAGCATTTTTTAAATCTTTGAATCCTTCTTAAATTTACCTCGTAACTCTACATAAAATTGTTCTTTAAACAAGTCACAGCAGGAATTCATGTTTCACAATGAGACAAGAAAGTAATGAGCTAATGACATAATTTACTGACTTTAATAACTGGTTGTGCATTCTGCCTAGGGCGGTGAAACAAGACTTTTAAGAGCTAATCTGAGAGCTCCTCAGATGCAGCAGACTGACAATGATGAATGAACAGATCCCCATTCCACATCATGTCACAGGCTGAAGGGCTGGTAAATGCAGCCCTAGGGACGGAGGAATTTCATGGAAGAATGTTCTCCATTCTGCCTACCACATCCTTGGCTTCATCCCGAAAAAATTGGAATGCTTCAATTTTGACTCAGTTCACTCTTATCTATGTAATTTATCACAGTATATCGCAATACCAGTCTACTCCTTGTGAGCCAATTTTTGAAAATAACTAACATTGTTTTTCGGCAGCTAACTTAACAATTTTTCTCAAGTCACTTCACAGAAGAAGATGCAAGGTGTAGAACAACATTTAACTGAAAGTTTGGCCAAAGCAATTGGCATGAAGTTGTTTCTTAAAGAAGAGTGTAAAGTATTCTACCCTCTGGTATTTTTCTCTGTTCTGCCTGTTGTACTTGTGTATGGCTCGATTGTATTCATGTATAGCATTATCTGATTTAATTGGATAGCACACAAATAAAAGTTTTTCACTGTATCTCAGTACATGTGATAATAATAAACCAATACCAAGTAGGAAAGGAATTAATTTTAGTGTTAGGTTTTTATTGTTATGTGTACTGAGGCACAGTGAAATTCTTGGTTTTGTATGATATCCAAACAGATCGGATATACTACACATAAATACTGTCAAGTCAAACTCAAGTACAATAAATAGAGCAAAGGGGAAGAAATAGAGTGCAGAATATAATTTTCAGCATTGTGGCACATTATAGCACATCAGTGCCTTAAACAATGTCCAATGTCCTCAATGAATTCCAGAAATAATTGTTTGATCAGCTGACATATGACTACTAATGAAGCAATGCAATTTAAGGATGCACAAGAACCCAGAAAAGAAAGAAAACTAATTGATATTGGCATTGGATTGTTATTGAAGACCAATGGCTACAGGTTAAGGGAGGGTGGAAGCTCTAGAAACATTGAAAATAGTTTTTAATTTGAAGTGTGGTGGGGTTTCATGACAATACTAACATATATAAGCTCTTTGTCCTTGAGAAACTGTGGAGAGGTTAAATGGTTAGAAACCATTTAAGGTAAGTACAGCAACTTGTGTAGGAAGGAACTGCAGATGTACAGCGACTTGTTATACAAAATAAATAGTGTTTATCAGCACCCTGTAAACAAAATGAATACTGATAATCTGAATATATATAAAAACTGATATTTATTCAGCCAATGGCATTTCAAGAAGGAATTATAATTGTTAAGAAGTTCAAGAAATAAATACTGTGTAATGTTTGAAATATTTTATTTTCATTTTAGGTAATTTCATGGTATTTATCTACTTGTAAAGCATCTTTTTTTCTCCTCTTATCTTGGATTGCAGATTAACTGTTTCCAGTTATGAGTATCGAGGTGGCAAATGAAACAAAATTAGAATTACTTGTCAATAAAATTGAGAATAGGTGATTGATGATGCTAATGGATAGGATTAAATTGGTGCATTCCTTCCACTGCTTATGCAGAGCTCCTATGAATACCTAATGGGTTCCCATTCTTCATTGTTCGTTCTACATTTTGAAAAGCCAGAGCTATAAATATCCAGGAGTCAGTCAGGATGCTGCACTTCTTCACAGAAGTTTTCTTCTTCTTGCGTATAGTGTGCACAGCCTAAAGTTGTAGGTCAACTTGTTCTATTTGTTTGTGCACGTCAGGTTAATTGCATTAGCCCAAAGAGGGTGGACCACACAATCTCCCACCCCACAGAGGTTTTGAGCATATCCTTGAATCTATTTCTCTGGTATTCTTCCACAACAAAATCTGGAATAGACCTGTCCATTTCAGAGTCCAGTATTGGGCAAGTGAATGACATGGTCTGCCTAATATAGTAGTAGGGGGCCTAGAGGCTCGGAAGGTTGATTTTGCAGAGTATGGTGATGTTTGTTTGTTTATTCTTACAGTGAATTTATAGACAATAGGCAATAGGTGCAGTAGACTATTTAGGCCCTTCGAACCAACACCACCATTCAATGTGATCATGGCTGATCATCCCCAATCAGTACCCTGTTCCTGCCTTCTCCCCATGTCCCCTGACTCCGTTATCTTTAAGAGCCCTATCTAGCTCTCTCTTGAAAATAGTGGCTAGAGGGAGTAATCTCTTGAACAATATAAAAATCTGCCGCTACAAATGGTATTTGATGGATTATAGGCCTGACACAAAAGGAATGATCTAACAAGCTGTGACACCTGTTCTCCCATTTACTTCTGAGGACTGAACAGTAAACATCTCAAAGCAATGCAAAAATACTACCAGTGTTTTCTCCATAAAATCCTCCAAATTGTCTGTGGAATTCTCTGCCTCAAGAGGGCAGATATTGTGATACGTATGTGAGCTCTCCGTGAGACTTTCAGAGTGTCTTCACAGAAAAATCTTCATAACACAGTCTTTTGATTAATTGTTTCTTTATTGTTGAAGAAACGCAATAAGATACACCCGACTTTATATTCCGATTCGTACACTTTAATCTCCGTCAAACTCCAACATATCGCTTAAACATTAGAAAACTCCTCATGTCTCGGTTAAACGTCTCATGGTCGAAGAGTTATAACCATATAACCATATAACAATTACAGCATGGAAACAGGCCCTCTCGGCCCTTCCAGTCCGTGCCGATCATTTGTTTCCCCCTAGTCCCATCTACCTGCACTCAGACCATACCCCTCCAGTCCCTTCCCGTCCATATACCTATCCACTTTACTTTTAAATGTTAAAATCGATCCTGCCTCCACCACTTCTGCTGGAAGCTGATTCCACACAGCCACCACCCTCTGAGTAAAAATGTTTCCCAATACCCTCACGTTAGCCCTTAAACTTCTGTCCCTTAATTCTCATAAGTCATTGCCCTCTTGTTTGAATCTTCCCCTACCCTCAATGGAAAAAAAAAAAAAAAAAAAAAAAAAAAAAAAAAAAAAAGAAAAGCTTATCCACGTCAGCAACTCTGTCTATCCCCTTTCATCATTTAAAGAACCTCAATCAAGTCGCCCCCCCTAAATATTCTCAGCTGGCTCCAAAAGAATAAAGACCTAACAATTGATTCAAGAAGAAAACCCTTTTCTCTCTGTAACTTAGTTGCTGGAACCCATGGCAACATTCTAGTAAATCTCCTCAGTAACTCTCTCTATTTTGTTGACATCAACTTCAGTCTATAATTAGGCGAATTCACCCCAAAATTGTACACCATACTCCAGAATTGGTCTTAATGCCTTGTACAATTTTATCATTACTTCGACCTACATCCTATAAATTCAATGCAACTGATTTATAAAGGCCAGTCACACCAATGCTTTCTTTACCACCCTATCTATATGCATGTGATTCCACCTTCAGATGTGGGGGGAATGGAACTATGCACAATCATTACTACCGATCTCATTCTTTCCACAGCATTCACTCAAATTCGCCTACCATTTACCATGCATACGTACTATACCTTTTGATTTGTCCTGCCAAGATTGTAGCAACTTCACACTTAAGCAGCATTATAACTCCATCTGCCATCTTTCAGCCCACTTTTCCAAATGGCCCAAATCTCTCTCTAGACTTTGAAAATCTACTTCATTATCCACAACACCACCTATCTTAGTATCATCTGCATACTTAGTTATCCAATTTTTCACCCCATCATCCAGATCATTGATGTACATGACAAACAACAGTGGATCCCTGAGGCCAAACACCCCACTGGTCACCGGCTTCCAACCTGACAAACAGCCATTCACCATTACTCTCTGACATCTCGCATTCAGGCACTGTTGAATCCATCTTGCTACTCCACCATTAACAGTTAACCTTCCCCATGTGAGTGCAAAACTAAACTAAAAACTTAGCTTCTGCGCGAGAAACATAGCTCCAAACACGCCCCAGAATATGTCATAAATCCCATCCACATAATAACGGGCAGTCAAAATTTAAAGACACATGCCATAATTAATGACACACAAAATAAACCAAATGGCCACTACACCATTTGGAGTTTAACCACTATCGATTGAACCATTACCTACTATTTCTGAAGATTAGCTCTACTATCTCGGGAGTTTGTTGGAAACAAGGTGCAACATTGCAAAAGAAAGAATGATACAAGTGGATGGAAACTTATGTTCAGGGAGATTGGTTATGTTTTAGACTAATTTGACTGGTATCAACGCTTGCACTTCATCATGGAGCAAATGCATGATAATTTTACTGTGTGCAGCTGGAATTGAGGAGGGGGTTCCACAGTCCTTTCTGATTGATGAAGTCAGAAGATTTAGTGAGATTGCGAAAGCAGTGTACAGTGGTCAATGCTGCTCATTGAATTTTCCTAAGATTTGCAATACAATGAACATCATGTCCACTGTGCCTCCAAATGGGTGGAATCCAGAGTGTGATTGCATTAAGTATTTCAAAAATTACATCAGGTGCCCAAACACACCACTGAGTTATTATCCACATTTATCCAAATATCTCCATGAAATTTGGACTGGAGATCTTCTACTGTTGATGGTACAAAAAAAAAAAACATGTACTTATTATCTCTGATTATTACCTCAGATTATTTCCTGAAGTCAAGTATTGACAGCCAGTGAGATAACTTCTACTGAAAGAAATTTTCTGACAACCTAATTGCAATTCAGATCATTTTAGAGCTGAAGCAGCCAAAGAAACTGATATAAACTAAGCCTGACATTGCTGCAGCTGAAATTTATATAGTACACTAACGTGGATTTATGAGCTGATTAAAAACTGATGGGTTACAGCTGAGGTAGTTGCAGAAACTGTAATAGGGATTTATTTGACATTCTTTGTCTCAGAGCATGTTAAAGAAGAGATGGATAGCTTGCATTCAGGAAATAGGGAAATTTAGTTGTGGAGTTGTTGGAGGTCGGAAGATGATTAAAAAATCAGAGGTAGCTTTATCGACAATTGCTTAGGGTAAGAACACTGAAAAAGATGAAATCCCACTCTGCTTAAGCGATTATAAACTGGATGCCAAGTCATTTGTGGCATTCTGGAAGGGAATATTATTCTTGTTTATTCGTGGGATGGAGGCATCGATAACCAAAGCATGGCTCTGTTTGTCAAGGCATACAGAGCCAATATTATTCTTGATACTTACTAGCCTTAAATATCAAGAAGACGCAGGTCCTACATCAACCTCTACCCAACCAGCCATCTACCCAGCCCACTATAATATTGGATGACACTACTCTTGAAAACGTTGACCACTTCCCCTACCTTGGCAGCATTCTTTCCTCAAAAGCTGACATCGACTCTGAGGTCAACCATCGTCTGAGTTGTGCCTGCGGAGCCTATGCCAGACTCAGGAAAAGAGTATTTGAAGACTGAGACCTAAAGGCTCAAACAAAACTGCTGGTCGACAGAGAAGTTGTCCTCTCCACCCTGTTGTTTGGAGCCGAGTCATGGATGACCTACAGCAGGCACCTGAGAGTCCTGGAACAATCCCATCAAAGATCCTTACAAAAGATTCTGAGGATCAGCTGGGAGGACAAACGCACCAACATCAGCGTTTTGGAGGAAGCCAACATGACCAGCATCACCACCACAATAATGCAGCACCAACTTCGATGGACTGGCCATATCATCCACATGTCCAACACACGTCTCCCTAAACAAATCCTGTACTCTCAATTGAAGGAAGGTCAGCGAGCCCCCGGCGGGCCAAAGAAACGCTTCAAGGACACCATCAAGAACAGTCTGAAGAAATTCCACATCACATCAAGCAACTGGGAGCACATTGCACTGGACAGGCACTCCTGGAGGAAATCTGTGCAGGAAGGAGCTGCATTTCATGAAATGGAACTACGCTGTGTTGCAGAGACAAAGTGACAGCACCGTAAGTGGAGAGAGAAGGCGGCTCGACGACTACCAACCATCACCAGACTCCAATGCCCACATTGCACCAAGGTGTGTGGATTGCGGATTGGCCTCTACAGTCATCTGCAGACCCACAAGTAGATGACCCTATGGACAGGACAGTCATACTCGTTTTGAGTGACCATCGATGATGATAATAACCAAAGCAGCACCACCATTAACTAAGTGGCTTGCTGGGCCATTTCACAGTATGGCTGAGAGTCAACCGTATTGATGTGGGTCAAGGATCAGTAATCAGAAAAGATATGGATAGCACTAGGGAACAAAATGCCTTTTTACAACAACATGGTGTTTTCCTGACCTCCATTATTGGTACAAACTTTCTTTTCCATCAGATGTGTTCAAATGGTCGAAGGTAAAGTCGTCTGCTACCATTTCAAACACATTTCTCCAAATCAATTTCCAGCACCCTGGATGACAGTCCTGTTGTTAACCTGTACAAGCAAGCAGTAATCTACCATTAGGTGAGTTGATGGTTTGAGGAGAGGTGATTGGTTCAATATCACTCAATCATATATTCAATAATATATGAGTATAGAAATTAGGAGGTCATGTTGCAGTTGTATAAGACGTTCGTGAGGCCACATTTAGAGTATTGTGTTCAGTTCTGGGCACCGTGTTATAGGATAGATGTTGTCAAGCTGGAAAGGGTACAGAGAAGATTCACAAGTATGTTGCCAGCACTAGAAGGTCTGAGCTATTGGCAGAGGTTGAGTAGGCTGGGTCTCTATTCCTTGGAGCGCAGGAGGATGAGGGTTGATCTTATAGTGGTATATAAGATCACAAAAGGAATAGATTTTAGATGCACAGTCTCTTGCCCAGAGTAGGTAAATCAAGGACATAGGTTTAAGGAGTAGGGGGAAACAATTAATAGGAATCTGAGGAATAACTTTTTCACACAAAGGGTGGTGGATGTATGGAATAAGCTGCCAGAGGAGGTAGTTGAGGCAGGGACCATCCCAACATTTAAGAAGCTGTTAGACAGGTACATGGATAGGTCAGGTTTGGAGGGATTAGGGCCAAATGCTGGCAGGTGGGACTAGTGTAGCTGGAACATGTTGGCCGGTGTGCGCAAGTTGGGCTGAAGAGCCTGTTTCCACACTGTATCACTCTATGACTCTACTCAGATAAGATAGAATGAAGTTCTTGAAAGATTTAAACTTCAATGCAAGGATCCTTAAATTAACTCCATGCAGCACAGACAGCCAATGGAGACAAAAGATGGAGGTTTATGGATGCATAAGAATAGACCAGGAGTATATTATTTTTAATTGGCTGAACATGTGAAAAGTGGAGAGAAAAAAATCAGGAGATGTCAGTCAGTTATGAAAGATATTGATTAGTCTTAGAAGTATTAAAAGACAATTAGCTTAGAGACACCAAAACACAGATGTGATGATGTACGAAGCACTAACTAATGACTAGGTAAAGAGAGGAATGAAATGCTCTAACACCACAAGTGTGTGCTTTGTTTAGCTTTGGATGGTCTCTGGATAGTTTTTTGGAATGGGTAATGCCACAAAATGATGTTTCAATTGCATTAACTTGGCATTTCTACACTATCAATTCAACATATTTCTAAATCATATCATAGATTGAAAGAAATGAAAACACCATGGATAATAGAATTATTGCCGTTGACCAAGACCTGCATCATCTCACATAGGCTAATAAGCAATCAATTTTCTTTAACATTTCTACTTATTCACATGTACAGCATTTTGATCAGCAATACCAAATAATTTTGATTGAGTTAGTGTTGATCAGGGCTGCACAGCGGCAGAGCTGCTGCCTTACAGCGCCAGAGACCCAGGTTCGATCCCGACTACGGGTGCTGCCTGTACAGAGTTTGTACGTTCTCCCCATGACCGCGTTGGATTCTCCAAGATCTTCAATTTTCTCCCACACTCCAAAGACGTACAGGTTTGTAGGTTAATTGGCTTGGTATAAATGTAAATTGTCCCTAGAGCGGACTCGTTGGGCCGAAGGTCCTGTTACCACTCTGTATCTCTAAACTAAAAGCAGAACATTTTTGACCCCGTCACCTTTAGTTCTGCACGATATGAACCAGCTGCTTATCATAATCATAATCATATTTTATTAGCCAAGTTTGTTTTGCAACATACGAGGAATTTCATTTGCCATACAGTCATACCAATAAAAAGCAACAGAACAGACAAAATACATTTTGACATAAACATCCACCACAGTGACTCCACATTCCTCACTGTGATGGAAGGCGAAAACAAGTTCAATCTCTCCTTTGTCCTCTAGCGGTCGGGGGCCTCTAACCTTCCGTTGACGGGACGATCTTACTCCCATAGCCGGCGGCGGGACTTCCTCATCGAGGCGATCAAGCTCCTGCATCGGGGGAGGGGGGGGGAATTTCAGCTCCCCCGCGCCGGGTGATCTACCCCGTGTCAGGGCTAGTCGAACGTCATGCGGCTTTTGGAGCTACCTAACGTCGATCTCCCGATCATGAAGTCCGCAGGCCGCGGTTGGAGCATCAATCCCAGGCAAGGGATCACAGGCTCTGATGGTAAGTCCACGCCCCATGATGGGGCTCAAAATCAGTCCCGAGCAAAGCCTCCAGCTCCACGATGTTAGGCCACAGAACGACTGGAGATATGATCTGGAAAACAATCGCCTCTACGGCAAGGTAAAAGATTGAGAAAAAGTTTCCCAGTGACCACCCCCCCTCACCCCCCCCCCCCCCCCCCCCCCCCCCCCCCCCCCCCCCCCCCCCCCCCCCCCCCCCCCCCCCCCCGCCCACCCCCCACATAAAAACAAACCGGAGAACATTAATATATACTTTTTAAACACACTAAAAATAACAACAACAAAAAAGACATAAAGGACAGACAGACTGTTGGCGAGGCTGCCATCGAAGTGCCACCTGGTGGAATCAGTCTCTGAATCTCTAACTGAATGTAGTTGAGTAGGGATTTTTTTTTTTAAATGCTCACTTCTGCTTTGTCGGAAAGCATTATCCAATCTGTTACTTTTCCACGTGCGAGATAAGATTTGGCTTTTCAGAGTTTTGATTAAAGTAGTGGAATTGAAAATTCCAAACTGAGATTGGTTGACAGCTAAATGGAATTGTGAACACTCTTGGGGAAGAAATCATCTTTGGCCACCGGTGCTAAATCAGGCAAGTGTATTAGCTGCCAGTTGTGATCAAATCCCAACATTTACTTACACCAAAATCATTCTTCCTTTGTAACAACAATTGATGAATACATTGGACTGCTTTCCTTTGGATCTGTCTTGCCATGCCTGAAGCAAGGTTACTTTTTCAATTTTCATTTCAAAACATGGTCCTCGGTGAGAAAAAGTATGGTCTCTTCAGCTTGGAAAGCAAGTAAAGGAGCAAAGAATTTACTGAGGAACAAAAAAGGTTGAAGAAATGGAAAAGTTAACCTTGGATGTCATTGGAAATTAAACCACAGTAATAAAACCAGGTATTTTTACACATTTTGGTAAAGTTTTGTGCAGTCAGTAACACCAAGCTCGAGTGAATGATGGTCAGCAATGAAAGGCAGAGGAAGCATAGATATCCAGTTGGATGCAATGATGGAGGATTAATAAGTGAATTTGCCATATGCCCATTAACATTGGAACAATAATTATCCAGTTTTTTTTATTGATGTCACTGTTGAACAAGCAATTTCCAGGTAGGATCCAAGCTTTCCAAATTACGACTCCTGAAGTACTTCAAATTTCTAAGACAATGCATTTCCTTCACATCACTATGGCTTGAATGTATGAAATATGCTTAATTGGAATGATATATAGGTTCATACAATTAAACAGGCTTTTTGGCCAAACTCATTCATGATGCTTAAATTGCCTACTCTAGTTAATTTGCCTGCATTTTGCCCTTGTTGCTCTAAACTTTTCCTATCTATGCACCTGTCCAAATGTATCTTAGATGTTGTAATTGTATCTGCCTCTGTCATATGTGACAGCATGTCATATGTACCCACCACCCTCTGTGAAAAGGTTGCCCTGCAGATCCCCTTTAATTATTTCCACTCTTAACTTAAATTTCAAGGACTTCTGGTGGAGCTATGCAGGGCTAGAGACCAGCGTCAGCTAGCTCCAAGCAAAATCCGCTAAAAAACGGGACCTACCTGCTGTTACCGCACCGGCTGCCTGCAACGCATGAGTGACGTCATCAGGCGTGCGACTCCGGTGATATGTCTATGCAACATAGCCCCCCCCCCCCCAAGCTGAAACGGACCGCCAAACCTAAACATGCATCGGAAGAAGTAGGTCCGACTGAAGCCTCGGGCTCAGGTACAATGTCATCCCAAGAAGAAGTTTAGAAGGAACCAAAGTCTAAAAAATCTGAGATAGAAGATCTTCGGAATTTTCTGTCTCAGGAAATTAAAAATATAAAGGAACAACTGAAGAATTTTAATGAGAATTTGAACTTAAAGAACAACTTCAAACTTTTAAATAATTTAAAGAGGAAATGAAAGAAGAAATCAACTCCACCGTCCTTGAACTATTGGACACATGGAAGAATGAAACGGAAGAAAAGTTGGCTCAACAGATTGAGGAGATGGATGTCAAAATCAAATCGATGGAGTCCAGCTTTAATGACAGGTTGGATCCTATTGAAAAACTGAGCCAACAGAATATAGCAATAACCCATTTAGAGGAGATTGCTTCAACAAGTGCCAATACGACAAAACAACTTACCAGAGAGAATCAACGCCTATCAGATTTACTGAGTAAAATAACACTGCACTGAATTGGAAGGACATCAGAATTTAAGAATTGTCGGCATTCAAGAAGGAAGAGGGGAACCGAGACACCCGCGAATTCGCTGCTGATTTATTGCAAAAAGTCTTAAATCTGGATCAAAAGCCTCTGCTAGGTCATGCACATAGAGTGATGAGGCGCCGCTCACGGGCAGATGCCCCACCAAGACAAATGATAGTGAAGATGCAATACGACCATGTACCGGGGGA
Organism: Okamejei kenojei; assembly: GCA_035221665.1. Classification (NCBI taxonomy): domain Eukaryota; kingdom Metazoa; phylum Chordata; class Chondrichthyes; order Rajiformes; family Rajidae; genus Okamejei; species Okamejei kenojei. The sequence goes on from CM069132.1 coordinate 41,570,536, forward strand.
GATGATGAAGAAAATTGTTCGTACCAGGAATCTCATGTACGATGGAGATAAGATCAGTATTTACCGAGACTATCCTGTGGAGGCCTCCAGGAAGAGAGCGCTGTTTAAAGAGACAAGAAGAATACTTAACATGTGTCAGGTCTGAGGTACGGCCTGATCTATCCGGCAACATTAAGAGTCACCTACAGGCAGAATGAACACATCTTCACTAACCCTAAGGATGCATTGGATTTTGCCCAGAACATCGAGAGTGTGCCCGACGACTGAACATTAATCATAAAATACCTGACGTCAACGAACAATGTGACTTTGTAAAGATCTGATGGAACTTAAGCTGTTATACTTAAGGACAAATGAAATTGGACAAGGATTGTTGAGCAAGGCTTTCCCTATGGACATACCACACTCATATTTACTATTAACATTAAAAACATACTACACATACTAATCATAACTGCTCGGTACTACTAATAATTATTACTAATGGTTACTAACTACTTATAATTGGATTACTTAGAATTAGTTAAAATGGCAACTATAAGTACGGTTGGATTTAAAGCTTGATCACTTTTTTTCCTCTTCTGTTCTCTCTTTTTGATATAGATGAGACTTATACTGTATGTTGATAATAGTTGCCTTTTTATTTTGTACTTTTTACTAATGGATTATGAATACTTTGGAACTTAAAATGTTTTCTACTTCCCCGGTAAAATATAGTTACTGAAATTTCATCTAAAAGAGAGCATGGAGCTTGTTAAGTTTTTTTATTTTTCAAAGGCTACGGAAGTCTGTAGATTACTAGCCATGTTAGTATGGTTATCACTAACTGCACTAATTATAGATGTAGTTTTTTCTTTCCTTTTGCACCTTACTAACCGCTTACTCTATCGTTTTTTCTATATAATACTTTATTATAACTTTAAGTTTGAATGGAATTATATGTTTTATCAAAGGAGATATGTACAGGAGAAAGACCAACGAGATTTAAAATTCATCTATCTGATGTTCGGGGGTAATGTCGGGCTTGTTGAGCTGAACCATCTGCTCTTTTATAGACCACCCTAAACAAAAGATGCAAGATTTGAATATGAAGATTGGGGGTGAAGGAATCACATTTTGTAGTTGGAACATTAAGGGTATTAACAAACCAATCAAGAGAGTAAAGTATTAGCACATTTAAAAGCACTCAAAACAGATATAATATTCCTTCAGGAAACTGGAAAGGAAGCAGAGCATAGATTGAAAGCTAGATTGATTGATAAAATGTATCATTCCTCATTTTTGCATAAATCCAGAGGTGTTGCAATACTAATCCGTAAAGGGATACCTTTTAAACACATGCAAACTATAACGGACAATGATGGTTTGGGTTGAAGTTAAAAGGCACTACTTGCTGCAAATGGTGGTTTGGCTGCTTTGAGTTGGTTAAAAGGCACTACTTGCTACAAATGGCAGCTTGGCTGCTTGGGTTCAAGTTAAAAGGAACTACTGCAAATGGTGGCTTGGGTTCTTTGGGTTGAAGTTAAAAGGCACTACTGCAAATGGTGGCTTGGGTGCTTTGGGTTGAAGTTAAAAGGCACTACTGCAAATGGTGGCTTGGGTGCTTTGGGTTGAAGGTAAAAGGCACTACTGCAAATGGTGGCTTGGCGGCTTTGTCTGCTTTCCTGTTTTTGCCACCAAAGTGGATAACCTCACATTATCCGTTAAACGGCATTACTTGCTGCAAATGGCGGCTTGGCTGCTGTGGGTTCAAGCTAAAAGGCACTACTTGCTGCAAATGGCGGCTTGGCGGCTTTGGGTTGCAGTTAGAAGGCACTTCTTGCTGCAAATGGTGGCTTAGCTGTTTGGGTTGAAGTTAAAAGGCACTACTTGCTGCAAATGGCAGGTTGGCTGCTTTGGGTTGAAGCTAAAAGGCACTACTTACTGCAAATGGTGGTTTGGCTGCTTTGGGTTGCAGTTAAAAGGCACTACTGCAAATCGTGGCATGGCTGCTTTGGATTGAAGTAAAAAGGTGCTACTTACTGCAAATGGTGGTTTGGCTGCTTTGGGTTGCAGTAAAAAGGCACTACTTACTGAAAATGGTAGTTTTGGCTGCTTTGGTTGAAGGAAAAATGCACTATTTACTGCAAATGGTGGTTTGCTGCTTTGGGTTGAAATAAAAAGGCACTACTTACTGCAAATGGTGGGTTGGCTTCTTTAGGTTGAGGATAAAAGGCACTATTTACTGCAAATGGCAGTGTGGCTGCTTTGGGTTGAAGTTAAAAGGCACTACTTGCTGCAAATGGTGGCTTGGCTGCTTTGGGTTGAAGTTAAAAAACACTACTGCAAATGGTGGCTTCGGTGCTTTGGGTTCAAGCTAAAAGGAACTACTGCAAATCATCGCTTGGGTTCTTTGGGTTGAAATTAAAAGGCACTACTGCAAATGGTGGCTTGTGTGATTTGGATTGAAGTAAAAAGGCGCTACTTACTGCAAATGGTGGTTTGGCTGTGGGTTGAAGATAAGGCACTACTTACTGCAATTGGCGGTTTGGCTGCTTTGGGTTGAGGTTAAACAGCATTACCTGCTGCAAATGGGGGTTTGGCTGCTTTGGGTTGAAGTAAAAAGGCACTACTTACTGCAAATGGTGGTTTGGCTGCTTTGGGTTGAAGTAAAAAGGCACTACTTACTGCAAATGCTGGTTTGACTGCTTTGGGTTGAAGATAAGGCATTACTTACTGCAATTGGCGGTTTGGCTGCTTTGGGTTCAGGTTAAACAGCACTACTTGCTGCAAATGGGGGTTTGGCTGCTGTGGGTTGAAATAAAAAGACACTACTTACTGGAAATGGTGGGTTGGCTATGGGTTGTAAAAATGCACTACTTACTGCAAATGGTGGTTTGGCTGCTTTGGGTTGAAGATAAAAGGCACTACATACTGCAAATGGTGGTTTGGATTTTTTGGGTTGAGGATAAAAGGCACTACTTACTGCAAATGGCGGTTTGGCTGCATTGGGTTGTGGTTACACAGCACTATCTGCTGCAAATGGCAGTTTGGCTGCATTGGGTTGAAGTTAAACGGCACTACTTACTGCAAATGGTGGTTTGGCTGCTTTGGGTTGAGTTTAAACAGCACTACTTGCTGCAAATGGGGGGTTGGCTGCTTTGGGTTGAAATTAAAAGGCACTACTTGCTGCAAATGCACCTTGGCTGCTTTGGGTTGAAGTTAAAAGGCACCACTTGCTGCAAATGGCGGCTTAGCTGCTCTGGGCTCAAGTTAAAAGGCACTCCTTGCTGCAAATGGCGGCTTGGCTGCTTTGGGTTAAAGTTAAAAGGCACTGCGTTCTGCAAATGGTGGCTTGGCTGTTTTGGGTTGAAGTTAAACAGCACTACTTGCTACAAATGGCAGCTGGTTGCTTTGGGTTGAAGTTAAAAGGCACTACTTGCTGCAAATAGTGGCTTGGCTGCTTTGGGTTGAAGTTAAAAAACACTACTGCAAATGGTGGCTTGGGTGCTTTGGGTTCAAGTTAAAAGGAACTACTGCAAATCGTCGCTTGGGTTCTTTGGGTTTAAGTTAAAAGACACTACTGTAAATGGTGACTTGGTGCTTTGGGTTGAAGTTAAAAGGCACTACTATAAATGGTGGCTTGGGTGCTTTGGGTTGAAGTTAAAAGGCACTACTGCAAATGGTGGCTTGCGTGATTTGGATTGAAGTAAAAAGGCACTACTTACTGCAAATGGTGGTTTGGCTGTGGGTTGAATTAAAAACGCACTAACTGGAAAAGGTGGGTTGTCTGTGGGTTGAAGTAAAAAGACACTACTTACTGCAAATGGTAGTTTGGCTGCTTTGGGTTGAAGTTATACGGCTCTACTTACTGCAAATGGTGGGTTGGCTGCATTGGGTTGTGGTTACACAGCACTACTTACTGCAAATGGCGGTTTGGCTGCATTGTGTTGAGGTTAAACAGCACTACTTAGTGCAAATGGTGGTTTGGTTGCTTTGCGTTGAAGTTGAAAATGCACTTTGGCTGCTTTGGGTTGAAGTTAAAAGTCACTATTTGCTGCAAATGGCGGCTTAGCTGCTTTGGGTTGAAGTTAAAAGGCACTACTTACTGCAAATGGTGGCTTGGCTGCTTTGGGTAACTTCCTGTTTGCACTGTATGTTGATTTTAGATAAAACGCTACCGCTTACGGCTGTGGTTTTTGGCCATCTTACTCAGTCCCCCTCCGCTCTCCAGGTGCAGAGGATTCTTCCCATCAATGAAAAATAAAAATGTTATTAATGTTTTTTAAATGTTGAGAATCTCTCTCCTCTCAATCACGCCATGAAGGCTACACCTTTTCTGGTGGGAGGGGGATGGGTTATAAAACCCGGCAGTGTGGGTGTGGCTCTGCCTCTGCATGATGGGGGAGGGAGAGGTCACGACTCTGTCTGAGCTGTGAATCAACTGAACACACTGAATGTCTACTGAACTCTGAATTTGGTGTTTTGTGTGGTTTTATGGTGGTTTCACCCTGCATGAAATGGTATGAAACTGCATTTGAATGTGGTGGCGTTGCACCCTGCATGAAATGGTATGAAGCTGCATTTGAATTTGGTGGCCTTGCACCCAGCTTGAAATGGTATGAAACTGCACCCTGCTTGAAGTGGAATGAAACTGCACTTGAATTTGGCGGCCTTGCACCCTGCTTGAAGTGGTATCAAACTGCACTTAATTTGGTGGCCTTGCACCCTGCTGAAAGTGGTATGAAACTGCACTTAAATTTGGTGGCCTTGGATCCAGCTTAAAGTTGTATGAACCTGCACTTGAATTTGGTGGCCTTGCACCCTGCTTGAAGTGAAGGGTATGAAACTGCACTTGAATTCGGTGGCCTTGCACCCTGCTTGAAGTGGTAAGAAAGTGCACTTGAATTTGGTGGCCTTACACCCTGCTTGAAATGGTAGGAAAATGGATTTGAATTTGGTGGCCTTGCACCCTGCTTGAAATGGAATTTCAAGGAATAGCCATGAGTCAACTGCCAGTCCACCAACCCATACCAGCTGCCCCCCACTGGCCACCAATATTGGAATTGGTAGAGAGTTGGAATATTGCGTCGGGGGACCAGCCCTCCCGTGTGAACATAGAACCCAACGGGTCCAACTTAGTCTAGTCTATCTATATAATTAAAAGTCTAACTTGACCACTTCCTGTTTGCACTGTATATTGATTTTAGCAAAAACGCTACCACTTACGGCTGTGATTTTTGGCCATCTTACTTATGCCAATAATGGGAAATAACTTACATATATTACAATACCCTTTTAAGATTGCAAATGAAAAAAATAAATATCTTTGAATTTATGTAACAAAGATATGATTCTTTATTTAAATCTAATTTCCCACCCTTATTGAATAAACTACTTAAGAATATCCAATATTGGAAAACATTACCTATTTCAATGCTAGGTAAGATTAATGCGATAAAAATGATTTTTCTTCCACAATTATTATACTTCAAATGATCCAGATATATCTTCCTAAAATTTTTTTTAAGAAAGTGGACTCTATAGTTACCAATGTTATTTGGGATTATAAGAACTATAGAATAATTAAAAAGCATTTATGTAAATCAAAAATCAATTGGGGTTTTGCATTGCCTAATTTTATGTTTTATTATTGGGCAGTTAATATAAAAAATATGAATTTCTGGTTGGAAGAACTAGATAAACAACCAAACTGGTTAAAAATGGAAAAGGAAGACTGTTTACCTTACGAAATTAGCTCGATTTTATTTGCTAACACTACAATACATAAGAAAATTTATAGAGGAAACCCAATAATAGAAAGCGGTATACGTATTTGGAAACTATTAAAAAAAAACATTAAAATTACAGAATACACCACTAGCTCTTCCAATGGTAAACAATATTACTTTTAAACCTTCATTGATGGATAAAGGTTTTTTTTAAATGGAAGAACTATGGAATAAATAAGATTGGTGATCTCTACAGGGAAAGTTTATTTCTCTCATTTCAGGAATTACAACAAAATTATGGATTACACTCCAAATAATATTTTAGATATCTACAAATTAGAGATTATGTTAAATCAAAAACACTAGATTTTAGGAATAGAAAGACAGAAATTTTAGATGAATGTCTAAATAAACATCCGAATACAGAAAAATTAATATCATATATTTATAATATTTTACTGGAAAATGATTTACCAAATACAGATAAATATAGACAAGCATGGGAAAACTAATTAGGTCAAGTAATTAGTAGAGAAGTATGGAATGAAAGTTTACAACATATACACCACTGCTCATTAAATGCCTGACACTCCTTGATACAATTTAAAGTTATACATAGATTACATTTCTCAAAATCCAAATTAAATAGAATTTTCTCAAATGTTTCCGCTATATGTGATAAATGTCAACAATTAGAAGCTAATCTAACACATTCATTCACAAAATGTATAAAAATTACTAATTTTTGGACGGAAATTTTTAAGATAATCTCAATTGTAGTTAATGCAAATTTAATTCCAGACTTAAAATTAATTATATTGGGAATATTAGAAACGAATCAGATACTAACAACACAACAAACAATTTTTATTGGTTATAGTTTAATAATTGGTAAAAAATTAATACTAAGATTTTGGAAAGGTCCCATATCCCCTACAATCAAAATGTGGATTACAGAAATGTCGGAGACACTTCACCTGGAACGATTAAGACGTCCTAATGGACAGGTTAGATCAATTCAGAGGAATATGGTCTCCATTTATTGAATATTTAAAGGGTTAAGATGGTCCGGTTCGAGGCCATGACTGAAGCCTGAATGAAGGAATAGATGAAGAATTATATACAATAGATCATGAATATATCTCCAGTGAAGAATATCTTGTTTAATACTCCACTCATTTTATTTATCTCTTTTTTATTTCTCTTTCTCTTTATTACCTATCTCTATTTCCTACTGTTATAAAATAAAAAAAATATAGAAGAATTCGGTGGCCTTGCACCCTGCTTGAAGTGGTAAGAAAGTGCACTTGAATTTGGTGGCATTACACCCTGCTTGAAATGGTAGGAAAATGGATTTGAATTTGGTGGCCTTGCACCCTGCTTGAAATGGAATTTCAAGGAATAGCCATGAGTCAACTGCCAGCCCACCAACCCATACCAGCTGGACCCCACTGGCCACCAATATTGGAATTGGTAGAGAGTTGGAATATTGCGTCGGGGGACCAGCCCTCCCGTGTGAACATAGGACCCAACAGGTCCCACTTAGTCTAGTCTATCTATATAATTAAAAGTCTAACTTGACCACTTCCTGTTTACACTGTACATTGATTTTAGCAAAAACGCTACCACTTACGGCTGTGATTTTTGACCCTCTTACTCAGAGTCCCCCTCCAGCTGTCAGAGCCAGAGGATTTTTCCCATCGATGTAAAATAAAAGATTTAATGGAAATTAAAATATAATGTGGGCCGAAGAGCCTGTTCCTGTGCTGTTCAATCTATATACATATTAAAGACTAAAGAAAATCCAAAGCCTAAATGTGCAGTGAATCTAACTAAAAGTAAAATTACTTTAATAAATATTCAACAATTGATTTTTATGAAACAGAAGGAGAAATTGGAACAATATATTTCACCAAAGAAAACGAGGGACATAGATCTACTTCAAATTATATTGGTTGGAGCTAATAATTCTGATGGGAACATTGGGTTTCATCTAATCTTAGGTAACTATGTCACAGGCAAAACTTGATCTGCTGTAAGTCTAGAATGTGCGTTGTCACATAGAAGGATGTGGGGGGAACCTCAATGGGATCAAAATGTGCAGGATCCAAATGTTAATCGCATCTTAAATTTTAATTCTTCCATGCAATATTCTCATACATTCTCCTATTTTAACTTTTTCCAAAATGAGGTAACCAGCATTTTGTGAGTATCTAATGTCTAAAGGGCCTGTCCTTAGGCGATTTCTTAGGCGACTGCCAATGACTAGGACAATGGAATTCACTGAAGTCAGCACCGGCGCCAACCTATGATAGCCCAAATTGTCACCACTCTCGGCGAACAATTTTCAACGTGTTGAAAATGTTTAGACAGTCGCCTGTAGTCACCGAAAAAAATCGCCTAAGTAGGACAGGCCCTTTAGTACATGACTCTTTTCATTGATGTCATATCACAGTATTCACAATGTGAAACAATGTAAATAGCCAGCATTCAGGCTGGATTACTTTAAAAGAGTTGCATTTTCTCAGCTGAAACCTGTTCCCATATCAGGCACATTCTGTTTCATAGATGGTGATCAGAGTGGGCATCCAGACCAATGTCACCCTCCCTAATGCTGCTGTTATTAAAAGCACCTGGGGCAGTGAAGATTTTTTCTTGTGAATGTAATCTATTCTTTCTGCCTTGCTTCCCATATTTAGTTTGTTGGTGAATTCACCATCTGCATAGTTTGTTGGTGAATTCTATCGTAAAATCGCAATCATAGATATTTTTACTGTCAAACCATTGTGTCTCACGTGCTACCAATGTATTGGCATCACTGCGTATTAAAAAAAAATGGTGGAGAAACTCAGCAGGTCAGACAGTATCTGTGAAGGTTATTGGGTGAAACATCATCTGTTCATTTCCCTCTACAGAGGCTGCCTGGTCCCTTGAGTTACGTCAGCAGCCCGAAGAATGGTCTTGACCCAAAACCTCACTTATTCCTTTTCTCCAGCAATGCTGCCTGATCTACGTGGATTGTCACCTTGTCGTAGTGGAGACGTTTTTGTGGACGTTTTTGTGGACCATGGCAGGAAGTTCGAGGGGGAGGTCTCTGACAAAGAGCAATTCAACCAAGACCTCAACGGTGGAACAGGCAGAGGACGATGACTTAGTGAAGCGTCACAATGGCTGGGAAGCTGGATGAAGGTTGCAGCAGGAAAGGGTCTCCGGTCGTCTTGGTCTCCATGCCACTGGATCCTGACCCAGATCTGTCACGGACCGTAGGGTGGCTGTCTGTCCACCAGTCTCCCCACATTAAACAAAGTCACACACAGGCGTCCTCCATATAGGGAATAGCACCCTGGAGACACACATGGTCTGCCATGACTAAAGGGGGCCTAAGAAGCTGCCTGATCTACTGTTTCTCCAGCATTTTGTGTCTATTTTCAGTGTAAACCAGCATCTGCAGTTCCTTCCTACACAAGTTTGTTTTTTGCTCCAGATTCCAGCACCTGACATATTTTATTTCTCCTATTTGCACTGTTTCTTCTGCAAATTCTACCATTTTATTAGTCTGATACAAATGGTCATTTTAGGTATACCATTGTACTATTCCAACCACAGCTGTGTCACACAGTGCTATTAAACACTTTATATGCTGGTTACAAGTTTAGATAACAAAATACCTGATTGAAAGGCCTGGGTAGGGTGAATGTGGAGAGGATGTTTCTACTTGTGGGAGAGCCGAGGATCAGCGGCCATGGCCCCAGAATTAAAATGTGTTAGGAAGAATTTCTTTAGTCAGAGATGATGAATCTGGAATTCATTGCAACGGATGGCTGTGCAGGCCAAGTCAATGGATATTTAAGGTAGAGATTGGCCGATTCTTGATTAGTATGGGTGTTAAGCGTTATGGGGTGAAAGCAGGAGAATGGGGTTGAGAGGGAAGGATAGATCAGCCATGGTTGAATGGTGGGGTAGACTCCCACGGGCCGAATGGCTTAATTCTGCTCCTAGAACTTTTGAATTAATTAAGATTAGGCTATGTTGTGGATCTGAGCGCAAGCAAAAAAAAAAAACATTTAAAAACCTACTTTGGATATCGATGCGGAACAAAACCATACACAAGTTGTCGTTTTATTTGAAAAGTTACTACCACCGTGTCGCGGACAAACCGCAAGCAGTGGGGGTTTCTTCCAATGCTACAGAGATCCGTAAACATTCAACTCTAAGGGGAATCCGCTGTCACTTTTTTTTTTTGTCAACGAGCAACTGCAGTTTGTTTTAACAAATATTTACGCTGTTAGTTCAGCGGCTCTGTTTGTAGACACTGGCTGCTTTACTGAAAGTCAACACAGAACTCGGGAAAGGTTTGAACACCAGTTGTTCGCCTGTACTGATGCAGTATTCTTCCAGTTCTTGCCTCTTGGACAGTTTTTGTTGTGTTCCTGGTCAACTGCTCTACAACCAATTGGAGTCAGTGGACAATTGGCGGGGGATGGAGCGAAGGCGCTCACGAAATGATCTTTGAGCCAGAGGCACTTGTTGAGCTTTAAAAGCGCACAGTCGGTGTCTTGTACTCCAACACGAAATGGAATTGCACGTCTCGGCAAGGCACGCTGTGCTTTGGTTCCTCTTGACAGGTCTGGTGATTTTGCTGCCGGAGTTTTGCGAAGCAGAGTCGGGAGCATCGCGTTCCATGTCAACAGTCGAACTCATCGCGTCTTCTGTTCGCAAACTTAAACTCCAACTCGTGTGTTACCCCCCGTGTCAACATGATGGTGTATGCATCCACAGATGCGCATGCCAAACTGGCCACAGAGGTGAACTCTGCTCGTATGTTGAAGACGCACGTTAAACGGTGCCGCACTTTAGAAGCGGGGGCAAGTGCACCAGTTTTTTTCAGACACTGATTATTAGTTTTGAATTCAATATCTCTCGCCAGAGTTGTCAACGTAAGAAGCAACTCATGTAATTAAAAGTAATTCAAAATCTACTAAAACACATTTTAAAGCATAAATTATCCAAGTAATATGTTTCTTGTGAAACTTTCGGGTGTCTGATTTATCGGTGCAAGTTGTTTGAATTTGTGTGGTTGAATGAGATGCTGTGGCCAGTCTGGCAATTTCATTGCGTGCAAACACAAAGTGCTGGAGGAACTCAGCGGGTCGGGCAGCGCCTGTGGAGAGAATGGGCAGGCGGTGTTTTGGGTCGGGACTCTTCTTCATTGAGTGAATGAAGGAGGAAGAAATTGCTGGAGATTCATGTCCTCTGAAACTGAAGGATTTCTTCTCGGCCAATTTAATGTCCCTGTGACAATTTTTGATCACATCTGGTTGGTGGTTAGACTGGATTATGCGCATCTATGTTTTGAACAGTTGCAAAATATTGACTCTTGATTGGGGTGAAACCTTGAGGTATAAGTGGAAATTATTTATAAGTCGCCTCCTGCTGATACATGCAGGGGACTCCGGGAACCTCCTTGTTCCCAACTGTCCAGTTTGTATTCCTGATGCTGTTTGTAGTGGCAACAGCTTTAATATTGCACTTAGTCATAGAGTGATACAGTGTGGAAACAGGTCCTTCGGACCAACTCGTCCACACCGGCCAACAATGTCTCAGCTACACTAGACCCACTTGCCTGCACTTGGTCCATATCCCTCCAATCCTGTCCTATCCATGTACCCGTCTAACTGTTTCTTAAACGATGGGATAGTCCCAGCCTCAACTACCTCCTCTGGCAGCTTGTTCCATACGCGCACCACCCTGTGTGTAAAAAGTCACGCCTCGGATTCTTATTAAATCTTTTGCCCTTCACCTTGAACCTATATCTGGTCCTCGATTCCCCTACTGGGCAAAAGCTGTGCATCTACCCGATCTATTCCTCTCACGATTTTGTATACCTCTATAAGATCTCCCCTCATCCTCCTGCGCTCCATGGAATAGAGACCCAGCCTATTCCATCTCTTCCTTTAGCTCCCACCCTCTAGTCCTGGCAACATTCTCATAAATCTTTTCTGAACCCTTTCAAGGTTGACCATATCTTTCCTATAACATCGTGCCCAGAACTGAACACCATATTCTAAATGCGGTCTCACCAATGTCCTGTACAACTGCAACATGACCTCCCAAGGCGAAAGTGCCAAAAGCCGTTTTGACCACCTTATCTACCTTCGACTAGACCTTCAATGAACCATGCACTTGTACTCCTAGATCCGTCTGCTCCACAACACTACCCGGAGGCCTACCACTTAGTGTTTCTTGATTGCCTTTTTCCCTTTTTAATCCCTTTTTCCGCTGTGGCTATCGAACAATGCAACTCGACCCTGTTCTGTCGTGGGGTGGACTAACTCCCCTTTCCCCTCCCACCACCTACCAAATCTTTGCATATCCCTAATTCTGAACTTTCCATTCGTCACTTTAATTTCATGTTTCTTGTTGTATTTTACGGCTGTTGGCAGACCAATTTCCCTCCTGGGATAAATAAAGTTCTGTCGTATCGTATTCGGTACAATAGTTGGCCCGCCGCTCCCTTGTGGATTTCAATGTGTGTTCGCGCTGTAGGGAGTTAAATTAGGGAAAGACCATCTCTTCCCATCATCACAGCAGTTGTATTTTTCAGCAAAATGAGCAAAATAAAATGGTAGAGGTTGTAGAAGAACAGTGCAAATAGAAGATACAAAAAACATCAGGTGCTTGAAACTGGCGCAAAAAACAAACTGTCGGAAGGAACTGCAGATGCCGATATACACCGAAGGTAGACACAAAATGCTGGAGTAACAGTAGGGCTGACAGCATCTCTGGAGAAAAGGAAAAGGTGAGGCTTTGAGTCGAGACCATTCTTCAGACTGCTGGAGTAACTCAAGGAAGGGACCAGGCAGCCTCTGTGGATGGAATTGAACAGATGATGTTTCACCCATTCACCTTCACAGATACTGTCTGACCTGCTGAGTTTCTCCAGCTGTTTTTTTATACACAGTGATGCCAACACATTGATAGCACGTGAGACACAATGGTTCAATGGTAAAATATCATGATTGCGATTTCACAATAGAATTCACCAACAAACTTTGCAGAAAGTAATTCAGCGGCGTTTGGGAATTTATTATATTAGGTTTAGTCACCCAACACCCAACACTAAAATGTTGTGAAACTGGCACTTGATGATCTGAGGAAGCATCTTGATCTGAAACATCACCTATATATAGTTATATAGAAGTTATATAGAAGAACACTTAATTAAAACATTTATCAAAGCCAGCAGATGTTAGCTATTTTACATAATCAGACATCAGCTTATTTTCACGTGATTGTTAGCCATTTGGCAGCACTTAATTAAATCATTTATCTAAGAATCAAGACACTTCGAACTGGTAAGTTCTTATTTAATCTTACTATTTTTGCACCTTTGATTCTTAATAAATAAATTTGTATCTTTGTTTCAAACATAAACTAATATGTAACAGTATAAAATGGTGTGTGTAACAGTATAAAATGGTGTGTGTAACCTTGGCTTTAACTAAAATATAGCTGGGAAATTAGAAGCAATAGTTTGGAATTTGAGGGCTGCCGACAGAGGAAGAGATATGAGGGGAAATGTAAAGACTGAACCAAGGTCGGAAGTTAATGGTGGCGAGACAGAGAATACTGGAATCAAAGACAGATTGATGCGAGAGTACAGCATGAAAGATAACGTAGCAGAGATAAGGCTGAAAAACTGTAATAAAGAGCTGCCTGTTTCTGTGGATCAGAGAGCAATTAGAGAACGGACAGGTGGTGTTGTCTCTGAATGTTCCAGCCGAATATTTGCAAATAAAGGCTTTCGGCTTCTTGAAGAATTCTCTGTGTCTGTGTCATCTTATCCAACTTTGAGTCTTAAAACCACAACATTCCTTCTATCCAGAGATGCTGCCAGTCCCGCTGAGTTACTCCAGCATTTTGTGTCTTTCTTGAGGGACCAATATGGCAGGAGACGGGCACAGAATTATTCTGCAAGCAGAAGGATGCTGCCTGCCATGCTGGGTTAGGCATGAGCAGGCTGAATACTTGCGAAACACATTTGAAAATCTCTTCATGATATTTTAACCTATATTCTTTAGGATCCTTTTGTGAAATTGGGCTACCTGTATGATAGAATTTTCCTGGAAATCATATGCAGCCGCAACTCAAATTATGAACCAAGACATGTAGAATGCATTCTAAAATGTGCATAATTTTAGAGTGCATTATCCTCTCCATGCCTGTCAGTGGGCACATGTTAGGAGTAAGTGACAAAGGCATTAGATGAAACGGAAGCCAAAAGGATGTTAGATGTTTCATTTTCAGCACTATCTTTTCAAATCTGCTCCACTCATCTGCGAATCAACTCCCCGCTCCCCCCCCCATCCAACTTTCAGCTGCCGGCTTTAGTCCTACTCCAAGCAGTCTGAAGAAGGGTGCAGAAACATCATCTGTCAATTACTTCCACAGATATTGTCTGACCCAAGTTCCTCCAGCACTTTGTATTTTGCACACGGGCAGTGTTGCTTTAGTTTAGATTATAGATGAAGCATGGAAACAGATCCTTTGGCCCACTGAGTCCACTTTCATTATCATCACACTAGTTCTATATTATCCCACATTCTCATCCACTCCCTACACACTAGGGTGACAATTTGCATTGGTCAATTAACCTACAAACCTGCATGACTTAGGGAGGAAAGAGCACCCGGAGGAAGCCCAAGCAGACACAGTGAGAACATGCAAACTCCACACAGGCAGCACCCGAGGTCAGGATCAAACCAGGGTCTCCGGAGCTGTGAGGCAGTAGCTCTACCAATTGTGCCACTGTGCCACCCTTTGTCTATCAAGTTTACGATTTCCGTTTCTTGTCATACTTTGAGACTATTTCCAAGCATTGTCGATTTAGAGTCCTTGTAATAATAATGGCCGCACACCATGTCAGGTTACATCGAGTGTATTAGGAATAGGCAACTACTAGTTTTCACTTGAGAGTTCACTTTTAGACTAACGGAGTGCAGTAGACCGCGACGCTAACAAGCTAGTGGGCGTAACTACAAATGCATGACTCATAGCATGAGCCACTCACCCGACCTCCGCGCGGCCTCCGCTGCCGGTTTGGTCACGCTCGCTGCATGCAGCGCATGCTGGTGGGACCGGCCCTGTACGGGGATCACCCGACCTCCGCGCGGCCTCCGCTGCCGGTTTGGTCACGCTCGCTGCATGCAGGCGCATGCTGGTGGGATAGGCCCTGTACGGGGATCACCCGACCTCCGCGCGGCCCTCCGCTGCCAGTTTGGTCGCGCTCACTGCATGGAGTCGCATGCTGGTGGGACAGGCCCTTTACTGCCAGCATGTTGAAGACGCACGTTAAACAGTGCCGCACTTTAGAAGCGGGGGCAAGTGCACGAGTTAATTTCGGACACTTGTATTATTAGTTTTGAATTAAATGTCTCTCGCCAGGATTGTCAACGCAAAAAGCAACTCATGTAATTAAAAAACGACGAAAATATGTTTTAAAGCATAAATTATCCAAGTAATTTATTTCTTGTGCAAACCTACGGGTTGCGATTAACTGTAAAATGGATGTGTCTGATTAATCGGTGTGAGTTGTTTGAATTTGTGTGGTTGAATTTCATTGCGTGCAAACACAAAGTGCTTGAGGAACTCAGCGGAGTCGGGCAGCGCCTGTGGAGAGAATGGGCAGGCGGTGTTTTGGGTCGGGACTCTTCTTTGTGGTGTGAATGAAGGAGGAAGAAATTCCTCCTACTAGTTGCACCTTGTAAGCCCTTCGTTACCACCTCTTCCCCAGCCAGCAAAAGGCCATTAGGGGCTCCACCCTTTCTTGTTCATCGTTACTGGTCCTGCTTTGTTCCGGCATCTTCTTACCCCCAGTTCCCTCTCCTCTACTTTCAGTCTGAAGAAGGATCCAGACCCGAAACATCATCCCTTTTCCCCAGAGATGCTGCCTGGCCCGCTGAGTTACTCTAGCATTTTGTGTCTACCTTCAGTTTTACATCATCTGCAATTCCTTTCTATACATATTTTGGCCTCATGGAAGGCGGCAGACAATGTGGGCCGAAGGGCCTGTTCCTGTGCTGACAATGTTCTATAATAATTGGTGCTGGTTTGTTTTTTAACCAGTGTATCTCCAGATTACACCCACTGCTGCCTGCACACATTCACGCTCACTGAGGATTTGAAATAAAATCTGGAAATGCATACTCAGGTCAGGCAGCATCTGTGGAAAGGGAACCGGTTAACATTTCAGGTTGAAGACCCTTCACTAAACTGGGAAGCTGGAGATTCATGTCCCCTGAAACTGAAGGATTTCTTGTTGGATAATTTAATGTCCCTGTGACAATTTTTGATCACATCGGCCAGGGTGATAGTGAGACTGGAATAGGCGCATCTATGTTTTTAACAGTTACAAAATATTACCTTGATTGGGATGAAACCTCGAGGTATTAGTGGAAATTATGGATTAATTGCCTCCTGCTGATTCATGCCGTGGAGCTCAGGGAACTTGCTTGTTCCCAACTGCCCAGATTATATTCCTGATGATTTTTTCAGCAGCAACAGCTTTAATATTGCACTTAGTCATAGAGTGATACAGTGTGGAAACAGGCCCTTTGGACCAACTAGTCCCACTTGCCTGCGCTTGGACCATACCCTCCAAACCTGTCCTATCCATGTACCTGTCGAACTGTCTCTTAAACAATGGGATAGTCCCCGCCTCAACTACCTCCTCTGGCAGCATCCACCACCCTTTGTGTGAAAAAGTTACGCCTCAGATTCATATTAAATCTTTTCCCCTTCACCTTGAACCTATGTCCTTTGGTCCCCAATTCCCGTACTCTGAGCAAAAAACTGTGATTCTACCCAATCTATTCCTCTCATGATGTTGTATACCTCTATAAGCTCTTCCCTCATCCTCCTGCGCTCCATGGAGTAAAGACCCAACATACTCAACCTCCCGCTATAGCTCACACCCTCAAGTCCAGGCAACATCCTCATAAATCTTTTCTGAACGCTTTCAAGCTTGACAATATCTTTCCTATAACATGGTGCCCAGAACTGAACACAATATTCTAAATGCGGTCTCACCAACGTCTTATACAACTGCAAAATGATTTCCCCACTTCAAAACTCAATATCCGGTGACTGATGAAAGCCAAAGTGCCAGAAGCATTTTTGACCATGTTATCTACCTGCGACTCGACCTTCAGGGTACCATGCACCTGTACTTCTCGATCCCTCTGCTAGAACACTTTCCAGAGGCCTACCATTTACTGTTTCTTGATTGCCTTTTTCCATCCTGAATCCCATTTCCCCCTGTGGATATTAAACTATACAACTCCCTGTTCTGTCAATAGACAATAGGTGCAGGAGTAGGCCATTCGGCCCTTCGGCCCTTCGAGCCATTCAATGTGATCATGGCTGATCATCCCCAATCAGTACCCCGTTCCTGCCTTCTCCCCATATCCCCTGACTCCGCTACTTTTAAGAGCCGTATTTTTAAGAACCAGCCTCCACCGCCCTCTGAGACAGAGAATTCCACAGACTCACCACTCCCTGTGAGAAAAAGTGTTTCCTCATCTCCGTTCTAAATGGCTTACTCCTTATTCCTAAACTGTGGCCCCTGGTTCTGGACTCCCCCAACATCGGGAACATGTTTCCTGCCTCTAGCGTGTCCAAACTCATAACAATCTTATATGTTTCAATTAGTTTTCCTCTCATCCTTCTAAACTCCAGAGTGTACAAGCCCAGCTGTGCCATTCTCTCAGTATATGACAGTCCCGCCATCCCGGGAATTAACATTGTAAACCTATGCTGCACTCCCTCAATAGCAAGAATGTCCTCCCTCAAATTAGGGGACCAAAACCGCACACAATACTCCAGGTATGGTCTCACTAGGGCTCTGTACAACTGCAGAAATACCTATTTGCTCTTATATTCGATTCCTCTTGTTATAAAGGCCAACATGCCATTTGCTTTCTTCACTGCCTGCTGTACCTGCATGCTTACTTTCATAGACTGATGAACAAGGACCCCCAGATCCCATTGTACTTCCCCTTTTCCCAACTGGACGCTATTTAGATAGTAATCTGCCTTCCTGTTTTTGCTACAAAAGTGGATAACCTCACATTTTATCTGCATTAAACTTTATCTGCCATGCATCTGCCCACTCACCCAACTTGTCCAAGTAACCCTGCACTCTCATAGCATCCTCCTCACAGTTCACATTGCCACCCACCTTTGTGTTATCTGCAAATTTGCTAACGTTACTTTGAATCCCTTCATCCAAATAATTGATCTAAATTGTAAATAGCTGCAGTCCCAGCAGCGAGCCTTGCGGTACCCCACTAGTCATTGCCTGCCATTCTGAAAGGGACCCGTAAATCCCTACTCTTTGTTTCCTGTCTGCCAACCACTTCTCTATCCATGTTAGCACTCTACCCCCAATACCATGTGCCCTAATTTTGCCCACTAATCTCCTATGTGGGACCTTATCAAATGTTTTCTGAAAGTCCAGGTACACTACATCCACTGGCTCTCCCTTGTCCATTTTCCTAGTTACATCTTCAAAAAATTCCAGAAGATTAGGCAAGCATGATTTCCCCTTCGTAAATCCATGCTGACTCGGACCAACCCTATTACTGCTATCCAAATGTTCGGCTATCTCATCTTTTATAATTGACTCCAGCATCATCCCCACCACCGATGTCAGGCTAACTGGTCTATAATTCCCTGTTTTTTCTCTCCCGCCTTTCTTAAAAAGTGGGATAACATTAGCTACCCTCCAATCCACAGGAACTGATCCTGAGTCTATAGAACATTGGAAAATTATCACCAATGCATCCACGATTTCTAGAGCCACTTCCTTAAGTACCCTGGGATGCAGACCATCAGGCCCTGTCATGGGTAGACTGACTCCCCTTTCCCCTCCCCTATCTACCCAATTATTGTACATCCTCAATCCTGAACTTTCCGCTTGTCACTTCTATTTCATGTATCTTGAGTTTTATGGCTGTTGGCAGACCAATTTCCCTCCTGGGATGAATAATGTTCTATCGTATTTGGTACGGTGGTGGGCCTACCGCTTCCTTTTGGATTTCAATGTGTAGGGAGTTAAATTGTAGGTAGTTGTATGGGAGGGCGCTGCAGGGAGTTAAATTGGGGAAAGACCATCTCTTCCCACCATCCCACCAGTTGTATTTTTCATCAAAATGAATTTGGCCTTCTCAGAGTCACCACCATCTTGACCTTATAAAGCAAAATATTTTTGTTATAATATTTTTATTAGAAGTAATCCATCATAACAACGGTATTATAACTTTTGAAATACACAACCACTTATTTCAATAAATATACGGATGTTACAAATAATTCTTATAAACTATTTTTTAGTAAATGGAAAAAAGAAAAGAATAGATTTTAATCAATAAGAATGGTGTTTAAATAATAATTTTGATTATATAGAGAGAGAAAGAGAAAACAAAGATTAAAAAAAATAATTAAAAAAAAAAAATTGTTATATATATTTAATTAAAACATATATATATTTAAAAAAAAAGATTATAGTATACATCTTAATAGTGAATGACACAATTTCAAATAACGATATCAATAGAGACATGTATACAAATTTAAAAAAATAATTATTTTCATCTAATCCTGCCGGGTACCCATTGAGTTGTGATGCCAAGAACAGCTACCCCTTCAAATATTCTGTATATGGAGATCATATCTGTACAAAGAGTTCGTATTTGTCCACTAGGACAAATCTGATTCTTTCCAAATGCAATGTCTCCAACATTTCCACTGTCCACATTTTAATTGTGGGGGATAATGTTCCCTTCCAAAATTTTTATATTGATTTTTTCCCTATTATCAAACAGTAATCCAAGTTTACTGTTAATATTAGATTTGAATCCAGAACTCCTAATATTATTAATTTTGGACCTGGGTCCAGTTTAATTTTAAGAACTTCAGAGATAACTCTAAAGATTTCTGTCCAATAATAATTAAGTTTTATACATGTTACAAAACTATGCATTAAATTAGCTTCCAAGTTCTGACATTTATCACAAATAGGAGAAATGTTAGGATAAATTCTATTTAATTTCGTTTTTGAATAATGTAATCTGTGTAATACCTTAAATTGTATCAATATATGTCTAGCATTTAATAAGCAACGATGTATACGTTGTAGGCTTTCTTCCCAAATTTCCTTCGTTATAGATAA
The DNA here is from genome assembly GCA_035221665.1 of Okamejei kenojei. Classification (NCBI taxonomy): domain Eukaryota; kingdom Metazoa; phylum Chordata; class Chondrichthyes; order Rajiformes; family Rajidae; genus Okamejei; species Okamejei kenojei. The sequence goes on from CM069132.1 coordinate 41,590,477, forward strand.
ACCTATTTCATTTTCCCATGTTTGTCGATTTATTTCCGAAGTTGGGATTTCCCTATCCAGGAGAGTATTGTATATATACGCTATAAATTTTTCTGTATTTGGGTGTTTATTAAACAATTCATCTAATAATCCTGGTTTTCTATTTTAATTGTCTTGCATATTTGACTTAATATAGTTTCTAATTTGTAAATACCTAAATATGTTATTTGACTGCAATCCATAGATATCCTGTAACTCTTGAAATGAAAGAAATTTTCCTTTCTTGTAAAGGTGTTCTATCCTTTTAATTCCTAAATCATTCCAATGTTTAAACCCCTTGTCTAATACAGAGGGTTTAAACAAAGGATTATTCATAATTAGCAAACAAAGTGACAAATTATCCATATGTAGGGTCTTAACTATTTGTTTCCAAATATGTCTATTGCTATGAATTATAGGGTTATCACCATATGTTTTTTTTTGCACTTCCCTTGATGCAAAAAGAATCGAACCTACATCAAAAGGCAAACAGTCTTCCTTTTCCATCTTTAGCCAGCTTGGCTCATAATCTAAATTTACCAACCAAAAATTTATATTCTTAATCTGAACTGCCCAGAAATCATATAAGAAATTTGGTACTGCTAGTCCAAGATTTTATATTTACGTAGATGTTTTTTATTTATTCGATGATTTTTATAGTCCCACATAAAACTATTAACCAAACTATTAATCAAGCTGGTTCCTGATCCATTTTTACCAACCAGAAATTCATATTCTTAATCTGAAATCTGCCCAAAAATAATGTAAAAAATTAGGTAAAGCTAATCCTCCATTTATCTTGGATTTAGATAAGTGTTTTTTACTTATTCTGTGATTTTTATAATCCCAAATAAAGCTGTTAATAATAGAATATATTTTTTGTTTAAGTTTTAGGGAGATATAAAGGGATGGCTTGAAATAAATATATCAATTGTGGCAAAAAAATCATTTTTAATAAATATCATTTATTCTACCGATCATTGAAATAAGTAGTTTTTTCCAATATAAAATATATATTTTTAGTTTATTTAACAATTGAGGGTAATTATATTTAAATAGACAGTTATAGGATTTAGATACATTAATATTTAATTTTGTCCGTGACCAAGTGGGAATTGTTCTAATATATTTAATTTTATTCCAGTTATAGGCATAATTTCACTTTTATTCCAGTTAATTCTATTCCCAGAAAATGTGCCAATCTTAGTTATAACATTAAGTAGATTGGGAATACTAATCTCCGGTTTTGTGATATAAATTAAAATGTCATCTGCGTATAAAGATATGTTATTCGTTGTAGTTGGGGTATTATATCCATATATTTCTGGTTCTGATCTAATCATTTTGGCTAATGGTTCTATTACCAGAGCAAATAGTAATGGTGATAACGAGCATCCTTGTCTACAACCCCTAAAGAGATTTTACTTCGGAGTCACGTGAGTGACTACGTGAAGAAGACCCGCCTGGCGCTAGAACGGCCATTACGTCGACGCTGACGGCAGAAGCAAGAGCTGCAGCTCCTCGCAGCGGCCGGAACGGACCCGCAGGTAAGTGCAAGGAAAATAGGGAACGTTCTAAAAAAGACATTACGCTGGTAGAACCAGCAAAAGAGAAAGTAAAATTTAAAATCAGAGTCACGCTGGCGTACTGATTTAGCCAGATAATAAAAAAGAAAAATGGAGAAGTCTCAAAGAAAAATTTCGCGGGTAAAAAGATCGTCCCGGGGTGAAGCTAAAGAGTCGGGACAAGAGTTAGTGCGGATCCGGTTCCGATACCGGTGGCCGCTGATTCACCCGTTAGTGAGACTATAATTTCTCCAGAAATGCAAACCACGGAGGAAAATGTTCCTAGAAAAAGTAAAAAGAAATCCGTGAGGCCCGTGGTTTCTGATAATGACTCTGATAATGAAAGTCCTCCGGATAATAAAGCTATATGGCTAAAAATGGAACATATGGAGAAAGTACTCCAAAATATAATGAGACAAGGGTCACAGTACCCAGAAGTTTCCCAAAATGACCCCGAGGGGTTTGAATATACAGAATATGGTTATGTGCCAAATTGGGAATTTGAAACTCCAGACCCAGGATTAAGGGCGGAGGAAGTCTCATTGGATATAATTCCAAGTGTATCAGGGCTGCAAAAGACAGACCCTGCAAGTGGTGATGTGGATTATGAGTGCACACCACGAATAAAAAAGATGAGGCCAGATGTGCCTGATATGGCAAAAGATTTTGCTATACCTGAAGGAAGTGGTGAGGCTATGGAAGAAAACGTAGCTGCCAGTATTAATTATATGGTATCTCACCAACTTCAAGATTCTGTGATGATTGAAACAGCAGAATTATATAAAACACCGGAAAATTGCACCTCATTGAAGGTACCTATGGTTAATCCGTCTATATGGACGCCTATGACTCCAGGCATGAGAGGACAAGAAATAAGATTTCAAAGAATCCTCAAATTGATTTCAGCTGCCATTACTGCTTTTGGAAGGCAAATGGAGGGGTCGGAAATGGATAAAATCCAAAAAGATACTTTGGGCTTATTGTGCAATTCCTTCTATGAAATTAATTGTATGAGGAAAATTGTGATTCGGCCCATATTTCATCAAAGGTTTGCAGGTCTGTGTCGATCAAGTGGTGTTCAAGCTCCTGGTTATCTATTTGGAGAGAACCTGCCTAAGCAAATAAGAGAAATGGATGAAGAGGCTAAAGAGACCTTTTGTTTTTGGACAAAAAAGGTATTTTTCATCAAGAAGGGGATTTGATTTTGGAAACAGAGGCAGGAATATGATAAGAAAATATTATCATCCGACACAGCCTAATGTTCACCCGTATACGGGGAGAAGGAGACCACCACGTTCATATGGAGAGTACAAAAAAAATATAATCTATTCTAAAAGAAACTATGGACAAATCTCCAGTTGGAGGGAGATTACAAATGTTTTATGATGAATGGCTTGCCATCACATCTGATCGGTTTATTTTACAAACAGTTGCAGGAGCTACTATTACATTTAAAGAAGGTGTTAACCCTCCGGCACAAAATAAACCTGCTTATGGTTTCATGTTTTCTGCAATTGAAGAGGCAGAAATTAATGTGGAAATTGACAAATTGTTTAAAAAAGGTGTTATTGAAAAAACTGTTGAACATAAACATCAAATTGTGTCGAATATATTTCCAAGAAGTAAAAAAGATGGTGGTTGCAGAATTATTCTGGACCTTACAAACTTTAATAAATTTGTCGAGTATAAACATTTTAAGATGGAAACATTCAACACTACAAGACATTTGATATCAGCAGGTTGTTATATGGCTACAATTGATTTAAAGGATGCGTACTATTCAATACCGATACATCAGTTCTTTCGAAGGTATTTAAAATTTAATTGGCTGGGACAGCTGTGGCAATTCAAAGCTTTACCAAATGGGTTAAGTTCAGCTCCCAGGCTCTTTACAAAGCTGTTGAAACCAGCTTTAGCACAATTAAGAGCACAAAAGCACATCGTTATGGCTTATCTGGATGACATTTTAATCATCAATAGTAATCAGGAATCAGCTGAAAAATCAGTTTCAGCAATTAAAACTTTATTTGAGAAGTTAGGTTTCTTGATTCATCCAATTAAGTCCCAGCTGCTGCCAGCACAGTCAATTAACTATTTGGGGTTTGTGATTAACTCAGTTACTATGTTAGTAACTTTGCCAACAGATATGATTGATGATATTTTAATGACCTGTAGGGGTCTCATTCACAAACCTTATCCCTCCATCCGAGAAGTAGCAAAGGTTATTGGTAAATTAGTGGCAGCATTTCCTGCAGTAGAATTTGGTCCATTACATTACCAAAACCTTCAAAGGGACAAAATAAGAGCTCTAAAAAAGAGAGCAGGCCATTTTGATAGGCCTATGCAATTAACGAAAGAAGCTTTATTGGAATTACAATGGTGGGTTGAAAATGTCCCACAAGCTGCTAAAAACATTCTGATACAACAGCCTGAAGTAATTTTACAAACAGATGCTAGTGCTCTCGGATGGGGGGGCGACAGATTCATTCACCAGCTGTGGGGGCAGATGGACTGTCCAAGAAGAAATGTTTCTCCAAACATATGGTATTAACTATTTAGAATTATTGAGAGCATTTTATGGGTTAAAAGCCTATTGTTCTACAAAAAAGAATCTGCATGTACTGATACAATTAGACAATAAAACAGCTGTTGCATATATTAATCACATGGGTGGAGTCAGATCGGTATCATGTGATTGTTTGGTCAATCAGATATGGCAGTGGTGTATTAAGCACCAAATTTGGATTTCGGCAAATTACATCCCAGGTAAAGACAATGTGGTGGCAGACAATAGATCAAGGATGTTTAAAGACAACACAGAATGGATGTTGAACCCAGTAATTTTCAGTAAAATTGTGATTCAATATGGGTTACCAGACATTGATCTGTTTGCATCAAGATTAAATCATCAATTGCCTAAATATGTGTCTTGGGAACCAGATCCAGATGCAGTAGCAGTAGATGCTTTTTCACTACATTGGGGGAATATGTTCTTTTATGCCTTTCCGCCATTTGCTCTGGTTCAGCAATGTCTGAAGAAAATAGAACAAGATTCTGCCACAGGATTATTGGTGATTCCAAATTGGCCGACACAACCATGGTTCCCATTGATGTTAAACATGATTAAAGAACCATATATGTCAATTGCTAGCAGCAGTGATTTATTGATAAAACCAGTAACCAAAGAAATTCATCCATTACATGCTTATATGAATTTGTTAATCTGCAGGTTTTGACCAGACCACTACAAGAGCTTGGATTGTCGGATAGAACTATGGATATTATAGTCACATCATGGCGAGATAGCACTCAGAGACAATATATGACACATATAAAGAAATGGGAAAATTTTTGAAGACAATCAAATATATCCTATCATACTGTGAACATTGCAAACATATTGGAGTTCCTTGCCGAGTTGCATTTTGAACAGCATTTAAGTTATAGTGCCATTAATAGTGCACGTAGTGCCTTATCTTATTTAGGACAAATCTCAATTGGATCACATCCATTAATATCCAGATTTATGAAAGGAATCTTTAACAAAAATCCACCCAAACCAAGATATACAGAAATTTGGGATGTCAGCATTGTACTTACTTTACTTAGGCAATGGACTCCAATCAAAGTTTTGTCATTGGAAAAGTTAACATTTAAATTAGTAATGTTAATGGCATTGGTTTCAGCTCAAAGGGTGCAAACATTACAAATGCTACGTTTAGACTGTATGCATGTGGCTGCAGATAACATTGTGTTCTATGTTTAACGATCTGATCAAACAAAGCAGACCAGGGAGAACTGGAGCAAAGGTAATGTTTCAAGCTTACCCTATTGATCCAACGTTGTGTGTAGTTAAACATTTGAATCAATATGTAAAAGTTACCAAAACTCTTCGAGGTAATGAAAAAACATTAATGATTATGCATAGGAAACCACACACAAAAGCTTCAGTGCAAACAATTTCAAGGTGGTTAAAACAGGTGTTACTTTTAGCAGGAGTAGACACTGATGTGTTCAAATCTCACTCCACCAGGGCAGCAGCTACATCCGCGGCAAAGTTACAGGACGTACCACTCGAACACATTTTAGAAACTGCAGGGTGGTGTAAAGAAGAAACTTTTTCAAAGTTCTACAACAAACCTGTTCACACGATGACAGGCTTTGGACTCGCGGTGTTGGGTTCACTATAATCACCTGCTTTGTTTCACTATCGATTGATATTATCGATTATGTTATCACTTATATCTTTTATCACTTTGTAATGGTTTCCCTCAGATGTAAAAAGGGGGTTATTATATGTTCTTTTATCATTAAAAAAATTATGGAAAGAACTAAAACTAGTCTGGTAAAAGGTTTTTTACTCATGTATGTGTTGACCTAGCCGGACTGTCGTATGGAAGAATTCTACGACATGGAAAACACAGAAGCTTCAAAATCTTCACGTAGTCACTCACGTGACTCCGAAGTAAAATAGTAAGATTAAACGAGAACTTACCAGTTCGAAGTTTAATCATTATTTTATGAGGAGTTACGATGAGGGATTACGTGCCCTCCACTCCACACCCTCATAAAATAAATGATCATCTGGTAGTTCTAAATCTATGATGAGCCTTACTATCTTACTCCGGCTATTGTGTTCTGTGTTTTTCATGCCGCTGCTTTGAAGTATGCCGTTCTAGCGCCAGGCGGGGCTTCTTCACGTAATCCCTCATCGTTACTCCTCATAAAATAACGATCAAACTTCGAACTGGTAAGTTCTCATTTAATCTTACTATTAAATTTTGCTGATAACATTTGATTTGTTAATATTCTTGCAGTTGGATTCGAGTATATGATTTTTACCCATTTGGAAAATCTATCCCCCAGTTGAAATTTCTGCATTATTTTAAATAAAAATGGCCATTCAATCTGGTCAATTGCTTTTTCAGCATCTAAGGATATGACAGCTAGTTCAATATCATTCACTCTTTTTGAGTATATGATATTGAATAGACGTCTCAGATTATAAGATGAATAGCGTTTTGGGATAAAACCTGTTTGGTCATGATGTATTAAGTTATTAATCACTAAACCTAGCCTCCGAGATAAAATTTTAGTTGGTATTTTTTAATCAGTGTTTAAAAGAGCTATTGCTCTGCATGACCCAGGGTCTTCCAAACCTTTATCCGCTTTACGGATAAGTGCAATTGTAGATTCATTTAATGATTCTGGTAACTTTCCTTGTTCATAAGCATATTTATATATTATATGTAAACGTGGAGAGATCAGATCATAAAACCTCTTATAAAATTCAACACTTAAGCCATCAGGGCCTGCGGCTTTTCCATTATTTTATAATCCAATTGATTCTTCAATATCTTTTACTGATATATCAGCATTTAACAAGTCTCTACCTTCCTGATCCAAACTATTAATATGGCATTCTTGTAGGAATGTTTCCATTCCATCTGATTGTCCTGCTAGTTTAGATGAGTAAAGATTTTGATAATATTGTAAAAATGTATCATTGATATCTTTTGGTAAAGTCAATATTTCTCCTTGTTCAGATCTAATTTTATGTATCATTTTCTCCTCATCTAATTGTCTAAGCTGGCGTGCCAGTAATTTTTGTGGTTTATCCCCAAATTCAAAGTGTACTTGTTTAGTCTGTTGAAAAAGTTTAATAATCTGATTTGAATATATTTTATTTAGCTTATATTTTAATGATGCAATTTTATTACTTAGCCCCTTTGAAGGGGATATTGCATTTTCAATATCTAATTGTTTTATTTCATTTTCCAACTTTTGTTGAGTCTTTCGATTTTCCTTATTAAAGTATGCGTGTGCTGATATTATCGCACCACGCATAAATGCTTTAAATGTATCCCAAAGCAGTGATGGTGAAATTCCAGGTTTGTCGTTAGTTTCAAAAAATAATTTAATCTGTTTTACCAAGTAATCATAACAAGCCTTATCATTTAATATTCGGGGGTTGAGTCTCCAGTTAGAGGCTTTAATAGTTACGTCTTTTAATTTTATCTTAAATGTTAATGGAGCATGATCCGAGATAATAATATTATGATATTTTGAGTCATATGTAAATGGGATTAGTTTGGAATCTATTAAAAAATAGTCTATCCTTGAATAGGTTCCAAATACAGGGGAAAAAAATAAATATTCTCGACCAGATTGGTAATCTGTTCTCCAGATATCCTTAACATTTGCTGTGTTAATAAAATAATTTATAAGTGTACTTGACTTAGAAGGGGTTTTCCTTTTCATTGATGATCTATCTAAATAATTATCTAAAGTACAATTAAAATCACCTCCAATTATTAGATTATGTTGAGTGGATATAGGGATATTGTTAAATATTTTCTTGAAGAATAATGGGTTAGCAAAATTAGGACCATATTTATTCATAAGGATTACTTTTTTAGAATGTAATTCACCTGTAATTATTATATATCTACCCTCAACATCTTCTATTATTGAGCTTTGTTTAAAAGGTATACCTTTACGAATAATTATTGCTACCCCTCTAGACTTATGTATAAATGAAGAGTGATATACTTTGGAAATCTATTTTGCTGTTAATTTATACTGCGCGTCTTTTTTAAGGTGTGTCTCTTGGAGAAAAATAATATCAGATTTCAATCTATTTAATTGAGCTAAAACCTTACCTCTTTTAATTGGTTCATTAATTCCCTTAACATTCCAACTACAGAAGGTGATTCCATCACCCCCAATCCTAGTGTTTATGTCACACATGTTATTATTAAGGTGGTTTATAATGGAGTAGATGTCTCAGCTCATCTAACCCAATCCTATACCCAAACATCAGATCGATGAAATTTAATATCTGTGTCATTGTCTTATACACACGTCCCTTTAAACTAACTATACAATACCAATCATACTTAAATCCATATAATATATAATATGAGATAAAATACATAATATAAAAGTAATAATAAAAAATGTGAGTAGAGTAAGTAATGTTAGTAAAGTGTAAGGGGAAAATAAATGACTACAACTATAATTAGTGCAGTTAGTATTAGTGTAAGCCACACTAGAGTGGCTATTAATCTACGGACTTCCATGAAAAACAAAAGATGTTAACAATTCCAGCTCCATTTTTGCCTTAAGGGATATATTTGTCGGGGTGGGGTATTAAATTTATATACTTAATAATTAATAATACTACTAATATCAAATATAGTTCGTGTTATAACACTATATTAGGAGAGCTAACATACATTTTTAAGGGGTAATTAATACAAAACTATATTTATTAATAATCCATCCATCCCTCCTTGACCCCAAGATAAAGTCCATGTCCATTGTTCCTCCTCCTTCCCTGCGGATCCTCCTTCAGTGTGAATCCTCCTCCTTTTCTGTGGGTGGGCAGTATCATCAGGTAAGTGATCAATAATGTTCAGTATTCTTCATCTTCATCTACTTCTTATTCTACTTCTTCCTCTTCCAGTTTCTTCTGAATGTTTCGAGCAAATTCAAGTGCTTCTGTATGTTTGGTGAAGTGGTGCTCCTTGTTATCATAAGTTACTCTTAATGTTGCCGGATACATCAGGCCATATCTCAGATTCTTTATGTTCCTCAGGATACCTCTTGTTTCTGTAAATAAAGATCTTCTCTTGGCCACTTCCGCAGGGTAATCTCTGAAGATACTGATGTTGTCTCCCTCATATTTGAGATTTTTCTTAAGTATTATTATCTTCATCATATCTTCAAAAACATGATCGTAAGCCACCTTCACAATCATATCCCTCCTAGGGATATGTCTCAATGCCCTGTGTGCTCGGCCCAGCAGAGGTTCTTGGTCCAAGTTCAGAATATCTTTTAGGAGTTTTGCAGCAAATTTTTGAGGGTCTTGATCTCCCTCTCGGCTTTCACTCAATCCAACAATACGCAGATTCTGACGCCTTTGACGTCCCTCCAAGTCAATGCATTTCTCAGTTATTTTGTGTAATAATTCTGATAAACGCTTGTTCTCGGCAATACGCTTCTCGGCTGATTCAGTCAATTCTTTTATTGCGTCATTTTTTTGGTTAAGTGAGATTCTAATAGGTTCTAACTTGGTATCCAGCAGCAACTCCATCTCACCAGTTTTACGGTTTACGTCATCCAACTGTTGTTGCAAATCAGTACCCGCTTAATCTTTCCATTCGTCCATCATAGTCTTTACAGTGGCTATAACTTCTTTTTTGAACTCTTCTTTCAAATTTTCATGATACACCAAAATATCACTCTTAAAGTCTTTATTTCCTCTTTATATTCTTTTTTCATATCCTAAAGCATTTGTTTTAGCTCACCCATAATAATTTTTTTGAGGTCATCCATCTTTAAAATATCTTCCTGGGAGGCACTCAAACTCGAGCCCATGGCTCCAGTGAGGCCTACTTCCATTTTCACAAGCTTTTTCCCTTGGTGGGGGGGGAGCGATGCATCGACATTTTCTTAGTAAAGTCGCACGCCTGATGATGTCACGCACCTTTTTAACGGTGACCGGAACCGTTCACACCCGTTCACCTCTGGTGAGTAGTTTCAGTTAACCCCTTTTACCCCCGTTTTTTATACAATTTTTAGCGGAGCTGAATGGCGCGAGTTCCACTCACTCCATAGTGCCACCGGAAGTTATAAAGCAAAATATTTTGTCGGTGATGTTTGCCAATTATCCATATGCAAGTGATTTATTTTCATCTTTAATCACTTAAACTTCGGGAAGGGAATTATTCATAACATCGGAGAAGAGAACGGTCGGGTGATAAAGGTCGACTGCACGATTCCAGTAAGAGTGAAGTCACATAAGTTCATAAGTGAAAGGAGCAGAATGAGGCCATTCAGCCTATCAAATCTACTGCACCATTCAATTATGACTGATCTATCCTGCATTCTCAACCCCATTCTCCTGCCCTTACCCCATAACCCCTGACCTCTGTACAAATCAATAATCTATAAATCTCTGCCTTTAAAATATCCGTTGACGACTTCCGGTGGCGCTAATGGTGGAGTAGGGTGAGTGCCAGCTAGCTCCATGCGAAAAAAACTGAAAAAAAACAGGAATTAAATACAGAATTGACCTGCAGAAATAGCTCCGGCAACCTGCGTGACATCATCAGACCACGACTCTGGAGATATAATGTCGGTAGCACGCTCCCCCACATAGGAACTGACTAAAAAAACTACAAGAGGAAAACAAATAAAGGAAGATGTAGGCCGGACTGAAGCCTCGGGCTCAGTTTTAACGTCGTCCCAGGAGGACCGTCTCAATGGCCCAGAAGATAAAGATAAAGAAATGTGAAATGGATGAACTTCGCAACAGCATTACAATGGAAATTTCAAGTATAAAAGAAGAATTGATAAGTTTTAAAAATCAATTGAATATTAAAGAAATACTGAAAAGTCTTAAAAAAGAGATGAAAGAAGACTTAGAGTTTGAAAATAAAATGACTAATCTTGTGCGTATGAAACTGACTAATATGAAGGAGGAAATGTCAATAAATTTCAACTTACAAATCAATGAAGTAAACGAGAAAATTAAGTCGAATGAAACCAACTTTAATGATAAGCTGGAGTTGACCTTCACTACAATGCAGCAACAAATGGAGAAACAAGCTGACGCCATAACTCACTTGGAAGAAACTACAGTGACACTCCTTGCCGAGAACAAGTGTTTATCAGATTTACTGCATAGAGTAACTGAAAAATGTATTGACTTGGAGGGCCGTCAGAGAAGACAGAATTTAAGAATCGTGGGCGTACATGAGGGTAAAGAAGGAAATAAAGATCTCCGTGACTTTGCTGCAGACTTATTAAAAAAAGTCTTGAATTTAGACCAAAAGCCCTTATTAGGGCGGGCACACAGAGTTCTTGGATGTCGCTCGGACCCGAACGCCCCCCCCCAGGCAGCTGATAGTGAAGGTCCAATACAATCACATTTTGGAGGATATCATGAAAAAAATTGCTGGCACAAGAAATCTAATGTTTGATGGAGACAAAATAAGCATATTTCGAGATTACCCTGCAGAGGTGGTCAGAAGGAGAGCATTATTCAACGAGACAAGAGGGATTCTAAAGAAAATAGACAACTTGAAATATGGATTGCAAGATTGGAGAGTCACTTATCTGTAGAAGGAACAGTTTTTCACTGATCACAAGAAAGCATTGGCGCATGCCCAGAGGATTGTGGGTTCGAGTGTGGAATGAATAGAAACATAGAAATTAGGTGCAGGAGTAGGCCATTCAGCCCTTCGAGCCTGCACCGCCATTCAATATGATCATGGCTGATCATCCAACTCAGTATCCCGTACCTGCCTTCTCTCCATACCCTCTGATCCCCTTAGCCACAAGGGCCACATCCAACTCACTCTTAAATATAGCCAATGAACTGGCCTCAACTACCCTCTGTGGCAGAGAGTTCCAGAGACTCACCACTCTCTGTGTGAAGAAAGTCTTTCTCATCTCGGTCTTAAACTTTCATATAATGACGTCACCTTGCTGAGAATAAATGGAACTTTAATTTGTTTTATTCAAGGACTAATGAAAGCTGATAACGACAACTGTGCAGTCCCTCCTGTTATGGACATATTATTCTAATATTTAGTACTAATTTTTACTAACAATTATTAATCATTAAAAACACTTGTTATTATTATTGAAATAATTAGTTAAAAACATGAAATGTAAAAAAAGGTATAATTTAGATATCTTACTAATTGGAAGTTGTTATGTTAATCCTTTATCTACATCAGACTAACACTTGATTAATAATTAATTAAGAGAGTAATAGTCTCTCACTATATGATTACTAATACTCTGGACCAAAATAGTTTTAATTTAATCCCGTAAATTACTCGTATTCAAATTTTTTTTTTAAGCATGGAGCTAGGAATAATATATATTTTTTTAATCTACGGAAGTCCTTAGATGGTCAGCCACATTAGCGTGGCTAGCACTAACTACACTAAATTTAGATGTAGTTTCTTTTTTCTTCTCACACTTTATCAATTTTCTACTTTTTTACTTTTTGTATTTTTTACTTAATTACTATTTTAAACTTGAATTAATTTACAAATATTATTTGTGGAGATGTGTCCTTGAGGAAGATTTATTTGAATTAGATTTACAACTCATCTATCCTGTGTTCGGGTGGAATGTCGGGCCTACGGTGCTGACCTATCTGCTCTTTTATAGACCACCCTAAATGCAAGATGCAAGACGTAAATAGAAAAAATGGGGGTCAAGGAATTACCTTTTGTAAATAAGCAATTCACAAACTCTTAAAGTGTGCAACATCTTTTAATGATAGCACAGGGTATTACATACATCCTCAAGCACTGGCTACATTCTTCTACTGAATTGTACCCAAGGAGGGGAAGGCGTTATGATTGATGTTAACTAGGCGGGGTTAATGGTACTAACTATATTATTGGTTGCATATAAACCATCTACATCCTTCCCCTTGGAAAATCAAAGCAGATTGTTGCCACGACAACAGATTTAAACAGCAGAATTAAACAAAATCGCCATAACGAACAGGTGGCTTGCTGATCTGGCCCGCGCGCGTACGGATGTCCCCCCTTCCCCCGAAAGAGCAGAAGAAACAGGAGGACATGAGGCAGCTGGGGAACCAGGGAAGGACGGTGGAGTGGGAGAAACAGGAGAGCGAGAACCGCAACCGGCAACAGGGGACCCACGCAGAGGGGAACCGGGCGCTCGATATGGGGATCGAGGCATGCAGGGAACACTGGCTGGGATGGCAGCCGGCTGCTGGTATGAGAGTGGCGGGGCATAGGGCCCCGGGGGCTGTGGCTTTGGCTCATTAACCGCAAGCATGTGTTGTCGGCTTCTTCGGTAGATGGTACCCTCATAGTCGACCAGATACGAACGAGGTGAGTCAGCCACCCCAACCACGGTAGCCAGACGGGAGTGACCACTGGCGGTCTGCAACCGAACAACCTGTCCAGGCAACAGAGGATTGAGTGGTCTGCATGACCAATCGTGGGAACACCGCTGGCTGTCATGTCACCAAAACGGCATCGCTGGGCGAGATAGCGCAAATCAGCAATAAAACATTCAACAGGTTCATCCGGCAACTGTTTCCTTGTAAAGAACCGTGCCCTCTCTAGAATGCAGTTTGAGGGCAGGTCACAAATCTCCCTGAACTTACGTAGCAGGCAAGCGGGGCCACTGGCTGATTCTGCAGGAGTAGTCACCACGTTGTTGTCGTCCAGGACCGCTGGAGTGTAGGTGAAAGTTCTGGCTCTCTTCATGGCATCAGGTCCGACAAGGTTCAGTAGGAGGGAGGCTATAAGGGAGTCAGAATCAGCGCGATGTGCGACGTTGACAAAGTGAGAGACATCCGTACGCGCTCGACAATGTCCTTCCCATAAACCAGGATATCATCCACTCCATCGTTCGCTGGAACACCTCGCTAGCGGAATTGATGCCGAATGGCATTCGCAGCAACTTGAATCTGCCAAACGGTGTGGCAAAGGTCGTCAGGTCAGAGACGCTTTGTCCAACGGGATCTGCCAAAATGAGTTTTTAGCGTTTTTGGAATGTTCAGGGAATGAATGAGTCAATCAAGAGAGGTAAGGTATTAGCACACTTAAAATCACTCAAAGCAGACATAACATTTCTTCAAGAGACCCACCTTAAAAACGACGCACAACATAGATTGAAATCAAAATGGATCGCTGAAACATATCACTCTTCATTTTCTCATAAGGCCAGAGGTGTCGCAATTTTAATTCGTAAGGTATACCTTTTAAACACATATCAACTATAGCAGACATCAATGGTAGATATATTATACTAGTGGGTGAATTATATTAAAAAAAAGTGATTTTTCTCAATGTCTATGGACCAAATTTTGATAATCCTATGTTTTTTAAGATACTTAATACTATCCAGGAGCTCACACAACATAATTTGATCATTGGTGGAGAGAAAGAAAGGCAAAATCCAAGACAAGCAAATTATTAAACTCATACATTAATACCACCAATATCAAGGATATTTGGAGAATTGAAAACCCATCTGGAAGGAAATACTCATTTTACTCATCAGTACATAAAACCTATTCAAGGATAGACTACTTTTTAGTAGATTCTAAACTCATCCCATTTACTTATAATTCAAAACATCATAATATTTTAATTTTGGACCATGCTCCTTTAACATTTATGATCAAACTAAGTGGAATGACTGACAAGCAGACACAAATGAGACTTAATCCTCAAATTTTAAATGATAAAGCATGTTACGAATATCTTATCAAACAGATAAATATGTTTTTTGAGGCAAATGACTGCCCTGAAATTTCTGCCTCCCTTCTTTGGGAAACATTTAAACATTTAAAGCATTTATACGAGGAGTGTTAATCTCCGCACAAGCCTTTCGTCATAAAGAGAACCGCGCCAAACAACTTGTATTGGAAATTGAAATAAGGCAATTAGATATGGAAAACGCAATCACGCCTTCTATAATAATACATAATAAATTGCTGCACTCAAATATAAGTTAAACCAAATATACTCAGACCAAATCATAACATTTTATCAAAAGACTAAACAGTTACACTTTGAATTTGGTGATAAACCACAAAAATCACTGGCACGCCAACTCCGGAAACAGGAAGGGGGAAAAACAATATATAAAATTAAATCCGATACGGGAGAAATATTAACACTACCCAAGGATATTAATGATAGATTCTCTCACTACCATCAAACACTTTATTCATCCAAAACGGCAGGGGGTTCTGTAGAAATGGAATTATTCTTACAGAATTGTAACCTTACTGATTTAGACCTGGAAGAGAGGGAATTATTTGGGGCCAAAATATCAGTAAAAGATATTGAAGAATCTATTAATTCTTTAAAAAATGGAAGGGCCGCTGGCCCAGATGGTTTAAATAGTGAATTTTATAAAATATTTCATGATTTGATCTCGCCATGCCTACAGACATTATATACTCAAGCATTCATGCAACAGAAACTCCCAGAAACATTAAATGAATCAACAATAATACTTATACCAAAAACGGATAAGGACCTTGAAGATCTAGGTTCATACAGAGCAATTGCTCTATTAGAAAATATCAACCAAAATTTTAGCACATAATAATAATAATAACTTTATTACGGACTCAAGGTCCAGACAAGGGGCAACATTACATTAAAAATGCATTGCATCTCAAATATCATATATATATATATATATATATATATATAAAATCATGGTAAATCACATAAAAACATCATAATTTATATATTTTTAAAAAAACCCACAATACTTAAGTTAAAAATCCAGACTAAAAAATGATCAATGTCGTACAACGAGACAACGACACCAGTGTCTCCACAACTGGGATTCGTAGCGTGTAGTGCTAACCCTTATGTTTGTCAAGGCCACAATAAGCATATTTTTAGAGTCATTTATCCTGCAAATAAATTTATACATGTGGTGTCTTAGGATAGCTTCTAGAGTACTGACTCCTGCAGCCACAAACATATTACTGGCACTACATCATCTCGGTTGCCTTAGCAGTGTTCTCATGGCATCGTTATATGCAACCTTTAGTCTCTGCATACTTGTCTTTAAATAGTTCGACCACAGGTGTGCAATGTAGAGGAGTGTGCAGTATGCTCTAAATAGCGACATCTTCACCACATCTGCACACGCACCAAATTTACGCAAGAGGATATTCGCCTGTATATACAGCATGCGTCATTGCGTATAAATATCCTCATCATCTGTCATTTGTTCTGTAATAATATGTCCTAGATATTTTATCTTATTACAGACACTAAGATTGTTGCCAGACAATTTAAAATCAGGAATATTTTATCTTATTACAGACACTAAGATTGTTGCCAGACAATTTAAAATCAGGATATTTCAGGCTTTTTTCCTCTTTGGTTCTACAGACCCTAACAGCACTCTTACTAGCATTATATTTAATGTCATGTTCCAAACCATACATGGAACATGCAGTAAGGAGCTGCTGGAGACCAGCGCTAGATGGACTAAAGACCACAAGATCATTTGCATACATAATATGGTTCACTAAAATATTACCAATCACGCACCAGTGTTACAGGCTTCAATTGTTTTAGACAGATCATCAATATATAGATTAAAAAGGACTGGGGATAAAATTCCCCCTTGTCTGACACCATTGCTAACCCCAAATGGGGCTGAGACCCTATTGCCCCATTTTATTTGCATAGTCTGGTGGGCATACCAGTAGGCCAGTATTCTCACAATGTATTTAGGCACCCCTCTTTGACGCATTTTACCAAACCGCTTTCTGTGATTAACTCGGTCAAAGGCTTTGGAAGCATCAATAAAGCACATGAGGATTGAAGAGTTTTGCCTCTATATTTGTTTACAATCTCCTTTAGGGCATATATGCATAAGTCAGTGCCATGTTTAGCTTTTAAAGCCAAACTGGTTTATCTGTGGAGTTAACAAACTCATGTATTCTATCCAGCAGAACTCTTTTAAGGACTTTTGACAATATGCTGGCTAAAGCTATGGGCCTGTAATTATTTAAACTGCCGACTTTACCCTGCTTTGTCCTTAATAACCGGCCACTAAACAGGACAGACAACATTGAGTCTGGTAACATGCCATGAATCATAAAGCCAGTAAAACAAATAGCTAGGAGAGGAGCTAAATCCTCATACTCGCATACTTAAGATGTTCAGCAGAGATATGATCCAAGCCACTTGCTTTGTTGTTGGACAGCTATGTTCATGGCATGATACACCTCATGTGACATAATCACCATCGAGTCATTACTCTCAATATTGTCTACCCTATACAAGTCACCTTGGACACAGTTGAAATAAAGTGCTATAATGTTGTCACCATAACTCCGCGATATTAGCCGTTCCGGAGATTCCATCTACAGTACATGGTAGAGATGTTTTGCAACTACTAAGAGCTCTCACTTCCTTCCAAAAATCTGTAGCATTGTTACTTAGCAGCTTCTTAGCCATGGAATCAGCCCTCATAGCTTGCTCATTTTTACAGATGAAGCGAACAGCGTACTTTTACCTTGCATTAGTGAGCTTCTTGTGCTCAAACACAGGCCCCTGTCTGGGTCTACCTGCCATGCTTTGGTGGCTTCACGGGCTTCAGTATGATACTCAGCTACATACTTATTCCAGCCAGGTCTGATGTTATGTGTCTTATTTTTATGCTTGCAGTAGGGCTTACTGCCTACATATAAGGCGCTTACTATATCATTATACATGGAGCAGATATCTCTCCTATGCTTCGTATCTTTACAGTTAACATTACTACATATTATTGCATCTTTAGGTAGATGAATATTGCTTAAGGATTTATCTGTATGGGCATAATAGGCTAGGATGTCCAGTTTTTCTGTATTAAGGCTATTTCTATCTCTGGATACCACAGGTTTGTGTTCAACATTTATTGTCATAGCAACAGGTATATGATCAGTCATTGCTGCCCCGTACAGAATGCTCATACACCCCAATGAGGCATGTGCATCAGCTGTACTAATACAGTGGTCCAGCCATGATGTGGTGTGCCAGGCCTCACTAATATAAGTATAGCTATCTGTAGGTAAAAGCACTTTGCTTGACAATATTAAATTATTATCTTGACAGAACTGAGCCATATGATTGGCAAATAATGAGTTCCTATCTGAGATATCTGCATTCATATCCCCAATGACATATACACTACAATAATTATTGTTTTGAATGAAAGAATAGATGAAAGCAAGTCTATTTAAATATTCATCCTCATTCTGATGGCATTCATAGGGTGTTTATACATTCAGGATAACAAATTCCTTGTTGTTGTGAATAAAGTGTATGGCAATACACCAGTCAGCATCAAGCCGAATCACATTTACTGATGAGTCAAGCTTCTTGTTCCATAGAATGGCCACACCACCTGGTATCCTACCTCTGACTATTCCCATGCCAAGGTCAGTTGTAGACTCCCCAGCCCCATGAAAGTTCTCATTGAGAGAATTGAGTTTGTCCAAGTCTTGCTTCGCTAAGAATGTCTCTTGCATACATAGTATGTCACAGTTCTCCAGGAGGTTGTCAACAACTGAGCGGCGAGCTTTATCCCCTACGCTCTGGCCCAAACGCAGGCCACGACAATTGTACGATAGTACTCTAATGTTCATTTAGTAAGACTAGTGAGTGCTCCTAGCACCAGCAGGTATACTCATTCTCCCTGCGGCAGGCGCAGTGCTTGATCCGATGACTCCAACCATGTGCGGCTCGTAATAGCGCCGTACAAATGCCCCTTCTGGCCAGAGCCATTGTACATTTCGCCAAACTCATTGCATTCCGCAGATACTTTAAATGAACTGTATCTACTGTGTACAGTGTCAATCTTTTGACAGGTAACCTCACGGCCAAGTTTTTCATTAAGATAGACAGATAAAGTTCTGACGTCTAGATCTGGTGAAAACTTGGAGGCAAAAACACTCACCAGCTTAGTCTTAATCATTTTGATCACATAGATTAAGCTTAGTGATTCATAAATTAATACACCCCGATCAAAGATAGGACAACTTTATAGAAAAGGTGTGTTCCTCTCTTTTCAGGAGGTACAACAGAATAAGTACATTCAAATAATTTGTTTAGATATTTACAATTGAAAGATTATGTTAAATATCATACACAAGAATATAGAATTAGAGAGCCAGAGATTCTAGATGAATGTTTGAATAAACATCCCAACACAGTCAAATTAATATCTTACATTTATAATATTATTTTAGATAGTGAGAATCCGTTGACGGAATTACATAGACAAGCATGGGAAAATGAATTAGTTCAACCCATAACGAAAAATATTTGGGATGAAAGTCTACAATATGTACATCAATGTTCGTTAAACGCCATACATTCTTTAATACAATTTAAAATATTACATAGATTGCATTATTCTAAAACAAAATTAAATAGAATTTTTCCTAATATTTCTCCTATCTGCGATAAATGTCAATATTCCGAGGCTAACAACCCATACCTTTGTAAATTGCAAAAAATTAAAACATTTTGGGTGGATATTTTTAAAATTATTTCCATAGTGGTTTTAATACTCAACTGGAGCCCGCTCCCTAAATGTATAATATTGGGCATATCTCATCCAACAAACCAAAACCCATTAAAACTTATCTCTCACCCACTAGTATAATAACTGGAAAAAAAAATAATGTAAAATTTTGGAAAAATCCTGCATCCTCCACAATTAGAAATGTGGATTATGGAGATGTCGGAGACCTTAAATCTGGAAAAAAAATAGTTTTGTCTTAATTGACAAACCAGAATTATTAATTAGAATATGGTCTCCGTTCATAGATTATTTGAAGGGGTAGAATGGACCGGCGCTGATACCTGACGGAAGCTTGAACCCAGGACTAGATGAATAGTTATGTTTTCTTACCTATGGACCTATCTCCTAAGTTGTATTATGGATAGTTTATTCTATTTTTTTAATTTTCTTTTCTTTTTTTTTATTTTTGATAAAAGGCCGAAACACCCAGTGATGCAAGGGTACACTACTGATGATGTGTCCTGTGCCCTGCTGTCCTGAAGGTTACCCAGGCCAAGATATACATATACGTACCCCTAGAGCCTGCGAGAGCGGGGGCGCAAGATGGCTCACCGATTGATAACACGGTTACAGACCCAGGAACGGAAACGACCACGGACAAGGAGAGCATGGCACATGAGACATCCACAACAGCTGCGGGACACAAACTTCAGGTGTGCATCTGTGGTTGGGAGAAAAGAACATCAATGATGGGCTTGAAGATCCACCCACCAAGGGAGGAAAAAGTGCTTGAGAGAGCAGAGACCATGAGCCTCGCATTGGACCTGTACCTTCTTACGAAGCAACCAGTCAATCAGTCGAATGAAGCACAGCGACGGACACAAACCAAAGTTCGCAGAGCATCAGCACCCATGTCACTGAAGAGGATGTGATACAAGCACAGAAATGCCAGTGGAGGAGCCCACGCAACAACTACAAAGACCTCCATTGGAGGAAAGATCAAAGGGCATAAACCTGGAGTGAAGTGGCCCAAAGCTGTTGAAAAGAAAGAGTGGGAGAACGGTCAAACAGTGACCTTATACATATCTTGGAGCAACAAGTGGGCACAGCAGTGGAAAAGCTTGAAAGGATGGGCAACATAATCTACAGCTATGGAGAAGAACGGTTTGGGGTAAGAAAGGGAGAGGTGGAAAGGACGTTACCAACACCAATCAAGTCCAGGAGGCTGCAGGAGATCGAGAGGCTAATCAGAGAGAGGAGACAGTTGAAAAAAGCAATGGAAAAAAGCAACTGACGCAGAGATAGAAGGTTTCATGCTACTCCAAGAGGACATCATGAGCCCGATTGGCAACCTTCGAAAAGCAGAGAACATGAGGAAACTTCGCAGGAGAATAAAAGAACACACAAGACACACGGTTTCTAGGCAAAGACCCTTTCAAGGTTCATCAAAGACCTCTTCGCAAAGAAAAAGTGGAACTTGAAAACATCAAAACAAGAATTGAGAACACCTGGAAAAGGCCCACCAAGACCACACGAAAAGGCATGAGAAGTTAGTCCCTCCCACATGACATCCTCCCACCTATTCAACCACCTGAATTCAACATGGACACCAGCCCTCCGAAATGGAAAGAGGTAGAGAACACGGTCCGGTCGAGCAAGAGCAGCATCAGCTCCAGGGGCCAAATGGAGTTACCATACCAGCTCTACAAGAATGCACCTGATGTGTTACGCTTTCTATGGAAGCTCATGAGGGTGGTGTGGAAGAAGCAAACAATACCTAAGGGTGTGGCGAAGGCCGCGGCATACTAATACCTAAAGAAAAGGATGCATCAACAATCAGCCCATTTCCGGCCAATATGTCTCTTCAACGTCGAGGGAAAAATCTTTTTCAGCATTGTATCACAAAGGCTATCCACCTATCTGGTGGTAACAAACAAGTACATTGATACATCTCTGTACAGAAAGCAGGAATTCCAGGTTTTTCGGGCTGCTTGGAGCATCACAAGCATGATCTGGCACCAGATCCAAGCAGCTAAGAAGGACAAGAGAGACCTACATGTGATCTTCCTCGATCTGGCCAATGCATTTGGTTTCAGTTCCACATGAACTCCTTTGGGAATCTTTTGCCTTTTTCCATGTACAGAGCTCATCACCACACTGGTCAAGAACTATTTCCAAGACCTGCAGCTGTGCTTCACAAACAGCTGAATTCAGTACAACATGGCAGCGATTGGAAGTAGGCATCATCAGGTGGCAGGCTGCACAGTCTCACCCTTGGCCTTTACAATGGCCATGGAAGTCATCAACAGGGCCTCAAAATGGGTGGTGGGGGGTACGTGTGAACGCACCAGAGCTGGGCTCCGTCTGCCACCCATCAGGGCATACATGGACGATATGACAACAATAACCACTACTGAGCATGCACCAAGCAAGGCTACTTGGAAAGCTGCAGGAGAACATCAGTGGGCCCGAATGAAAATCAAACCCAAGTAAGTCTCGAAGCATCTCCCATAGTTTAAGGGGTGCTAGAGACACAAGGTTCTCATCGGTGACGACCTAATACCAACAGTGTCTGAGCAGCCAGTAAAAAGCCTGGGGCAGAATGGTACAACGCAAGTCTCAAGGACAAAGAGCAGGTGCAACAGCTAAGGCAAGAAATTGTCACGGCTGGAGATCATCAATCAGACCCTACTGCCTGGGAAACTGAAGCTCTGGTGCCTACGTTTGGGACTCCTTCCTCGGACAATGTGGCCACTGACCGTTTATGAAGCTCCAATAACAACTGTGGAGAAAGATGGAGCGAACCATAACTTCATACGCGAAGAAAACTGGCTCGTGTCCCACGTTTGTTTTTTTCCCCCTAATGTCTAACTAACATCGGCCTCTATGGCAAGGGGTCCTGGAACTAACCTCTCACTAGTCTAACAGAGGAATACAAGTGTTCCAAAGTAAGACCTCCAGATGACAAAACCCCCTGGGGAGGGACTCTAGAGACAAGACCATCAGTGGGCTGTTGCGCCGCCCCTAGTAACCGGCCGGAAGTGGACACCATCTGATGCAGTACAGCAAGCTTCATCCCCCCCCCCCCCCCCCCAGCACCACCAGGATCACCCTGATGCACAAAGACGTCGTGGGGCAAGTGCAGCAGGGAAGAGGAGGCTTTGGCCCTTACGACAAGTAAACCATCCTTGGCGAAAGGCCACAACATCAGAGCGGAGGGACATTGGTGGTTGAGGAGGTGCGCGGCGACAGGAGGAGGCCGCAAGAAGTGCAAAGGCGGTCTCGCTTTGCCAAACAGGGGCAATGGATGCAGTGGAAGGTGTGGAGCGGAGGAAGATCAGCTGGAAAGAACTATGGGAAATGGAATCAAGCAAGATCTGCTTCATCATCCCCAGAGCGACATACACGTCCTTCTCCATCAACACCTAAGAAACCTCAATCAGTGGTACGGCGAGGGATCCAACCTGTGCCCTCTGCCCAACTCCAGCGACCCTCAAACACATCATGGTAGCTGCAAGACCAGCCTCACGCAAGGGAGATACACGTGGAGGCAATAATCAGGTTTTAAAAAGCCTGGCAACAGCCCTTGAGAACAGGCTGTGTGCGACCAACTTCCTTGCTCCGAGAGCACAAGCACCCCTCCCCACTTAAGGGCGACAACCTTTGTCCGAGAAGGACAGAAAACAACCGAAACATCCTTCCACTAGATCAGAAGAAGGAAACCTATGCAGGGCCCGTGACTGGAGGATGCTGGCGGACATCGTCCCCCCCGACAAAACTAATCTTTCCACCCTGAAATTGCTTCGACCAACCCAGGCCAGATTTTGGTGTTCTGGTCCCTTTCACAGAAGACTGCTTACATCATAGAGTCACAGTTCATGGGAGAACTCTGTTGTGGAGGCCTATGATTCGTCAGAAGCTGCGCTACACAGAGCTTGCAGCAGAGGCAAGGCAGCGTGGCTGGAACATCAACGTTTATCCAGTTGAAGTGGGATGCAGAGGATTTTGTTGCGTCATCTACCATCAGACTGCTGAAGGAGCTTGGAATCCATGGTCAGGCGAGCTCTGCAGAAGACCATAAGATCACTCTCAGAACGCGGCTGAAAGAAGCACTGTTGATTTGGCTCAAGCGAAAGACCCATGCTGGGCCCCAAATGCGTCACAAAAGGTGAATCTTTGAGGCATTTGACATGGGACACACGCTGAGGGCTAATCATCCTGCAGCGGGCCGCCCTTGTGGAGGGTGTATAGTGAAAAAGGCCGAAACACCCAGTGATGCAAGGGTACCACTACTGATGATGTGTCCCTGTGCCCACTGTCCTGAAGGTTACCCAGCCAAGATATACATATACGTACCCCCCCCCCCCCCCAGCCCCCCCCCCCCCCCCAGGCCCCCCCCCCCCCCCCCCCCCTGATGTTGAGACGTCCACCACTCTCAGCAATCAATGAATGTCCGTGGAAATGCTCCCCACCTACTGGCACAAGGGACTTCTTAACATCTAGTCCTGTGTATTTGATTCTTTCTATCTAAAAAAAAATAATAATAATTAGAGTCAATGTTAATATGTAACCGATAATGAAGACCCCAGCTACGTTGGTAGCGGAGTCCTTGGAATCCTGGATATATAACATGTAACCGTTTAACTAAGTTAGTAGTGGTTCGGACTACGATATGTACATGCCTCTAATAATATTTTACTTAAAAAAATATATATATATCCATTGACTTGGTATTAGCAGCCTTCTGTAGTAATTAATTCCACAGATTCACCACCCTCTGACTAAACAAATTCCTCCTCAACTGATTTTCCATAGAAAGAAACATCTTTCATCAGAAACAGACCCTAGCCCATCAAAACATGAGCATTTTCTGTGTTAATTCCAATTTCTCTGCAACTCTTGATGAAATTGATAATTATATCCTGTTTAAAGCCCTAATATTATTACTTCTTTCACATCTATATTTATATGATTTCTGATTATCAATATCATTAATAGAGTTGCTGAGAAATTGGAATTAACAAAGAAGATGTTCACATTTAGATGGACTAGTGTATGAAAATAGTCAACAGATCAGGTTGCATCTGTAGGAAGGTAAACAGCACTAATGGTTCAGGTCAAAGACTCCTCGTCACCAATTTACCTGATGCAGTGGTGCGCAGCGGTGTAGCTGATGATGTTGGAAATAGTCTCAAAGTATGACAAGATAGGGAAATGGTAACATTGATAGACAAAGAGCGGCACAGTGGCACAGTTAGTAGAGCTACTGCCTCACAGCGCCAGAGACGAGGGGTTCGATCCTGACTTTGGGTGCTGTCTGTGTGGAGTTTGTATGTTCTCACTGTGTCTGCTTGGGCTTCCTCTGGGTGTCTTTCCTCCCTAAGACATGCAGGTTTGTAGGTTAATTGACCAAGCAATATGCCCTCCAAGTGTGTAGGGAGTGGATGAGAATGTGGGACAATATAGAACTAGTGTGATGATAATGGATGTGGACTCAGTGGGCTAAAGGATATGTTTCCATGCTGCATCTATAATCGAAACTAAAGCAACATGTGCAAAATACAAAGTACTGGAGGAACTCGGGTGAGACAATATCTGTGGAAGAAATTGACAGATGATGTTTCTGTGCCATTCTTCAGACTGTTTGGAGTAGGACCTGGCAGCTGAAGAAACCTGTCTTGGTTCAGAATTTTGAGTTGTGGCTGCAGAAAGTGACAGAACTTTTTGACAAGCTACATGATTCAAGTGAGCCACAAGAAGGAGTCCTCAAAGACCTGTAGAGTGTACATGGTTCTTGTGCAGAGTATCATATGATTTCCAGGAAAATTCTATCACAATTGTAGCCCAATTTCACAGAATGATCCTATATCCTTTTTTAAAGTATCACAAGGAGCTTTTCTAATGTGTTCAACAAGTACTCAGCCTGCCCCTGACCAACCCAGCATCCTTCTGCCTGCAGAATGTATCTTTGCCCATTTCCTGCCATATTGGTCCCTCGAGAAAGACACAAAATGATGGAGTAACTGAGCGGGACTGGCAGCATCACTGGATAGAAGGAATGGGTGATGTTTTAAGCTGAGGCCCTTCCTCAGACCATCAAGTGCCAGTTTCACAACATTTTTGTGTTGGACGTTCTACGGTAAAATATCCATGATTGCGATTTTATGATAGAAACTCTGAAACTCACCAACAAACTCTGCAGAAAGTAATTGAGCGGCGTTTGGGAATTTCCCTGTGTTGCATCCAAAACCGAACACATTCTGCCCTGCGTTGGTGCCAACCTGGATCAGGCATTGAAGCAAAGTTTGAACACAGATAGCTTCAGCTCACAGGAAACTTGTTAATCTTTGTTTAAAATTTAATTTGTATTTCATTGCGGGTGTTGTGTTCAATGTTCTTAAACAGACAAAAACGCAAATAAAATTAGTGATCAAACAGTACAATCTTTATTTCACCAGGTGGGTGTGGTAGGACTCTTACAGTATGTAGATTACAGACTATACAGAGTTCTCATCCCTACACAAAGGGGCAGTGATTAAGTACATGTATTTATACTCCATTAATCAATGATTCAATAATACCTTATCTACGGAGCATAGAACAACCTCTTGCTTCTTAAGATTGACAGATCCTTAAAATTGACAGCTTCTTAAGATTGACAGCTTCTTCTGACAGAGGAAGGGTTAGCCATATATGGTAACATGAGAAGGCTATTTTACTGCACAACAAGCAATTTGTTTTTTTCTACTAATGATGCACATTATAATCTTATAGAGCAAGGGTTAGTGCCAAGAGTTTGAAACTCCTATAAATATTATAGAGGAGACATTCATGAAGCTGTACTTGTTATCTCTCTTATGTTATTGGAAAAGGGTACATTTACATTTTGTTAGCCTTGTTAGTGTACTGAGAGCAAGGGTAAGATTTTTGCTGGCTTTGTAATTTAATAGGAGAAGGTGACAGCTTGTCTTAGTTTTAGCTGAATCCATTTTGCAAAGTTTAAATCTTTTAACTTCAACATCCCATCCTCTTTAACAGTTTATGATAACATTCACAATCCCCAGTAGGCATATAATGGTTGCAAGCAGTTAACAATAAAAATTAGAGTGATGATTAATAAAATGATAGAGCCATAGCGTAATATAGTATTCCAAAGTCCATCAAGCCAACTGAATGGCCAGCATCTCTCATTTTACTTCATTGTACCCATGGATGTCACTGTCAACCTTATGGATTGTCTCAATTTCTTGGGAAATGTGAGTAGCAAAGTCATTATATTAGAGGATTCATCCTAGGCACAACATTCTTCTAATACAGGTTCCTCTTTGTGATCTTTATGATCAATACTTATTTCATAGTAAGAAAGTTTTTTAATATACAATAGTTACAAAACAGTTAACATGATTACATACAAAGATTATCAAGAATTGAGAATGGAGCTGTCAACTATCTTTATGTAGTGCTTAAGAAAACGAAGAGCAATATTTAGAATTCATATGTTTCAGTCTTACCATTAACCCTTATACAAATTTCCCCTTTAATTGCTTCATGCCATTTATCCATGACTGTGGGATCTGCAGATTAGTTTTTGGCTTCTTTAAGAGATTAACATTCATAAGTTCAAATGTTAAAAGATACCATGAACTAGAAGCACTATGTGTCTAATTGTAATGTGGTTTTGAATCTGTCCTTGAGCTCGTAAGGGTTTATGGCACAAACCCAAAATCCTAATCAGATAAAGAAGCTTGTTTACCTTACAGCAGCTAGTTCAATGCTTATCATTCTATAATTGCAGCCCTTCACCATTACAGTGCATAAGCTGGCTGGCATGTTATTCCACCACTGCTGTCAAAGCCTCGGAACAATAGGCTATCGGTCTTCATGCAGGGATATGGGGTAAAAAGGCTGAACATGGGTCAATTACTGTAAAGGTGTTGGCTTCTGTCATTATAGATGACAGAATAATATTGGCATCAGGTGGTAAAGCACTATTTTAAATAGCTCTCAGGTCATAGACAAAACACCATTCATTACGCCATACCAAACACCATAGATTACTTTCGGGATCTATTACACAGACTTTGCATTTTCCCTAATAATGCTTGTTGCAATAAAGGCAATCATGTCGATCATAATTTCTATAGCTATCCCTTCTTCAGCCTCCGGGGCCAGTCAATATTGTTTTAGTTCATGGCGAAGCAGCTCCCCTTTTTTATAGTCAGTTTATGTTCAAGGGCTGAATACACTCATCCCACATGATTCTTATGCTTTGCTCATTGTACCCATGCATGTCGTAGGGTACTTGGACCAGCCATAGTAGGCAGCTGTTGCTTTTCATAGTGTCCCATTCCTTTCTGACCCATGTGATCTCTCCTTCTGTGTCATTGGCAACTTTAAAAAATGAATTGTCTGTGTGTCTTTCAGCCATTTATCATTTTTCCTACTTCTTTTGCTGTTGCTGGAGGTCGAGTAGTTATGATTAAATGTGACTCAGAAGTGTCTCCATTTCAAATCGATCCTTTTGGTTTTATTCCTAATCCCAGGACCCCAAAGAACAAATAAGGGGTCACTGTTAATTGTTCAAGTTTATTCAACCAGGGGGAGACTCATTCCAAGTATCTGGGATTAGGGAGGCATGTATATAATTCAGTGCAGTGCATTTGTTTATGTTCATGCCTGGTTTTAACAAGATAATGTAAATACTGTTTTTTTATTTGTGTGTATGGCTTCCTTTTACCTCCAGTCTTGCAGGAGGACATCCACATTCATACTTTTTTCAGTGTCCAATTATTTCGCAATAAGTTATATCCAACAAGGATTATTTTCGATCTTCACTGTAGGTAGGTGTAGTCAGTAGTACTGGGAAGGACTCCTTCCACCGTTCTCCCAATTTCCTCCGATCCCAATTTCTTATCAGTCCGTGATCTCCTGGTTGTAAGGATTCGCCATAATGATCAGCTGATAGTGGTTTATGCGTTTCTCTGGTTCAGTGGTTTTTGTAAGACTAACAAGGTTCTGGTCAATTGCTGTGCATATGTAATTAATTCACACTAAGGTCCTGTCCAGTCTCAGTCAAGGCTCTTAAACTCTTAAACTACTTACAAGACATACCCTTTAAAAATAGGTGATTATAAAGAAAAAACATTAAAAAAATTATTCCCAATTCTCATCCAACACCTTAATCTGAATTCCACATGGCCCGTGCGCAATTCGGATTTCTCTTTAATTCAATTCAAAAGATAAGAAATAGGAAGAAATCAAACTTAAAATACCGACAAGGTCACCAATTCTAATGCCAGTTTATGCGTCAAAGAAAATGGACAGTCTCTTGCTGAGCTACAGTACATCCGCTGTTTAATAAAAGTTGAGAACCCAGACAATACAGTTAATTTCTACATAGATAGCCAATACATTTTCAAAGAGCAAAGGAAAATAAAAGAACTTTGTCCCCGGCTCAACGCTAGTACAGCTGCAACTTCTTAAAGAGACGCTACCTTTTACAACACATAAGGCTCTACAAAGATTTATCACGTAAATGAGCAAGCTCATTCAATGCCTTCTTATTTCAACTTAATTATATGATTAATTCAACATTCACCCGAACTGGTTCCACAAACAAGTAACAGTCTTTAAACTAACTCGCTCTACACCCTCTTTTCTGTGTCATTCACTTACAAATTTCCACACCTCATGCAAAATGCTAAATCTCAGATATGCACACACGTTAAACAATAAAATTCTCACTCAAGAGTAAAACACAGTTATATACTTCTCAAGAAGTATGATACACCCAAAAATGAGAAATTTACATTTTAATATATGATATTATCAAGCAAAGGCACTATGTCTTGTGCTGTTGTGTTGCTAACCTTGACAAAGCTAGCTTTGGAGAATTATAAAACAGAAGCCATATATGTCTTAAATATAATTTAAGAAAAAAACAATAAGATAGCTGTCCTGTAGACAGGATTCGTATATGTAGCCTGTATCAGAGGAAAATGTTATTTGTCAGCCAGCCATTTTTTCAGAACCTTAAGTTTATATGACTGGAGATACAGGATTTAATTTCCTGATGTAATTACAAAATGTATTTAGACACAGTTAGAAAGTTGCTTTGCTAGCCAAGGTCAGTGCTCCACTAACTTTACTGACCAAGACATTTAAGCAAATCATTCACCAAAATTGTTCATACTTTATTCATAAATGCAACACATACTGAAGAACAGTCTCAACCCAAAACACATTCTGGACTCTCTCTCTCTCTCTTAGACACAGGTCATTTGATTAAAAGCTTCAAAGTGTAAGCTACTTTCCACATTCTCTTCAATTGTCACAAATGCATTTGTCTTGATTTGCATTTTACATAGAAACCAATTTGAAGCACATTATTGCTGTTTCTTTACAATTCTCAACAATCCTCACAACATAATTAATTAACTTTACATTCCCTTGTCTGAAAGAGCTGTTATGTCTACTAGAATCTTTGGTTCTGTGGGGACCAATGTGCAGAATTTTTAATCTGCTGCATGGGCAATAATGTCAATGGGAGACTTTGTTGTGGCTACTTGTATGGGCATTGCACTTAATAGTGGCCAGTTGGACCGGGAGAGTTAAGGCATGCAGTTGCTGGTGCAGTAGCAAGCGCTGCTTTTAAATTGCGAAAGTCTTCTTCTTGTTGGAGTGAGAGAGTTCGA
Organism: Okamejei kenojei; assembly: GCA_035221665.1. Taxonomy (NCBI): domain Eukaryota; kingdom Metazoa; phylum Chordata; class Chondrichthyes; order Rajiformes; family Rajidae; genus Okamejei; species Okamejei kenojei. The sequence goes on from CM069132.1 coordinate 41,620,817, forward strand.
GAGAGAATTGCTGTTGTGCCCTGGCGGAGACACCAATAATGTATCCACTGCCAGTAGAAATTAACCAAGCCCAGAAATGGGCTTTGTTTTTGTTTTTCAAACAGGTCAGAGTCTTTTGTTTCAAGTTTGTTTTAAACTGTACCTACTGTTGGCTGCAAAATGTTAAAGTTCTTGGGGAAAATGTGAGCAGCCTTGATTCTTGCAGGGTAGTTAAGGTACAGTGCCTTGAAAGCCACCAGCCCGACATCCTGCTTTATCTTTTCAATCTTCTTATTTATCTGCTGTTTCTTCTTTCCTGGTGCTCTGTGTTGTTTAACTCTCTCACTGCTCTTTTCTTCTGCCTTAAGCCCTCTCCTTCTTCCTCTTCTTCCTTATCAGTTCTTCCTTCTTCTGGGGTTGCCCTTCACTGTAGGCGTACTGGAGCCCTTTCCTCTTCACAGGATCTAGTGTCGTAGGTCCTGCTGTTAGTGACTGGTGGCCTGGGGATGGAGGAGATATTCCACACTATTTCCAATTGGTTTTTCTCCCCTGATTTGTTCCTTATTCCCTCCCCACCCCCCTCCACTCTGTAAACAAGGTTGCTATGTCAGACAAGGGGCCCCAGGGATATTTTGCTTAGGTTTCCATTTTTACATACCAATTGTTTAATATTATGATGGCCAACCATGTTCTCTCTCTGTTTGTTTATTTATTTTGCAATCTTCTTATTCATCTTTTTTAAAATATAATATTTATTTATTAGAAGCAATTGTACAAGGAGAAAGTAATCGACATAACAATTATACAATTTTCGTACTGCTTCAATTTTAGCATTTTATAAACTAATAACTAAATTGGAAAAAAGAAAATAGGAAATAAGGGAAAGGAAGAAGAAAAGAAAAAGAAAAGAAAGAATTTCGAAAAAGACACGAAAGAGAAAAAAGAAAAACCCTGACCTAACGAAGGAGCGGAGATATATCCCACTACCCTTCCCTATGCCCTAGCGTCGGTTTTGAATTTGTGTTCGACCATTATGTTGTTGAAGAAGTTCAATGAAAGGAGACCATATTTTGGAAAATTGGTTTGTCAGGCAAAACAAGCCTTATTTTTTCTAAATGTAGTGTTTCGGTCATTTCTGTGATCCACATCGTCACTGTGTTATCTTTTCCAGAATTTAAGTTTTTTCGCAGTTATTAAACCATAGTCAAGGAAGCATCTTTGGAATACCGTTAGCTTAAGGCAGCCCTCTGACATTCCTTATATTATTAATTTTGAATCTGACTCCAATTGAGTGTTTTAGAAATGATATTGAATATTCCCGTCCAGAAGTTTTGTATTTTTATACAGGATACAAAAGAATGGGTTAGGGTTGCTTCTTGGATATGACAGTTATCACAGAGAGGAGAGACAGTTGGGAAGATCTTATTAAATTTGGTATTTGAGTGGTATAACCTATGCAATACTTTGAATTGTATCAGGCAATGCCTGGCATTTAAAGAACAGTAGTGTATGTATAGTAGGCTTTCCTCCCAAATATCTTTCGAAATGGGTAAACCCAGCTCGTCCTCCCATGCTCACCTATAAATCTCAGAGGGTGAGGTGTCAATATTTAGAAGAGTGTTAAAAATGTAAGATATCAACTTACTTGTATCGGCATGTCTATTCAAACAATCACCTAATATATCTGTACCCAAAAGAGGACACTTGCGTATATGTTTTCACATAATCTCGGATTTGAAGGTATCTAAAAAAATTGTTGGCATTCAAGTGATATTTCTTCTGTAGTTCTTGAAAAGATGAGAGTCCCCTTCTTATAGAGGTTGCCTACAGTTTTGATTCCCAGTTTCTTCCATTTAACAAACACCATATCTAAAGTAGATGGTTTAAACGAGGGATTATTTGCAATAGGAAAAAGGAGAGACATGTTTCTCAATTTAAGACTAAATTTCAGCTGTTTCCAGATACGGATAGTACTATGTATTATCGGATTTTGCTCATACGTTGACTTATTCAAATGTATTGGAGATAGGAGAATCGAGCCTATACTAAAAGGCAAACAATCTTCCCTCTCCATTTTTAACCAATTTACATGTTGACATGTATCATCCAACCAGAAAGTTATATTTTTAATATTAGTTACCCAGAAGTAAAAAAGACAGTTAGGAAGAGATAATCCTCCATTTTTTTTGGATTTGCACAAATGTCTTTTGTGTATTCTATGGGTTTTGTAGTCCCAAATAAAGTTAGTGATAATAGAATCAATTTATTTTTAAAGCTTTATGGAGATATATCAGTATTGATTGCAATAAATATAGAAGTTGCGGAAGGAAGATCATCTTTATGGCATTTACTCTACCAATAAGGGAGATAGGAAGTGTTTTCCAAAATTGAATGTAGGCATATAGTTTAGTGATTAATGGTGGGAAGTTTATTTTAAACAGAGAGGAATACTTTCTAGTCACATAAATTCCAATATATGTGAACTTTTCAGTAACAATTCTGAAAGGAAATTGTTGGAGTTGAGAAGGGTCTTGTTCTTTTATTGGCATAATTTCACTTTTGTTCCAATTTAATCTGTATCCAGAGAAAGAACCAAATTGTTCTATAATGTTTAGAACATTTGGAATACTAACTTGGGGATTAGTGATGTATAAAAGTACATCATCTGCATATAACGAGATTTTAGTGGTCGTATATTTGGTATTATATCCATAAAAGCCTGAATGGGACCTGATACTCGCGGCAAGAGGTTCTATAGCTAAAGCAAATAACATTGGAGAAAGATCACATCCTTGTCTATTACCCCAATAAAATTTAAACCAAAATAAAATGTAGGTGAAAGCATTTGATTTGTCCATATTCTAGCTGTCGGATTAGTGTATAAAAGCTTCACCCATAAAGTAATGTTTTCTCCCAATTGATTTTTTCCAACACTGTGAAAAGATAAGACCATTCCACTTGGTCGAAAGCTTTTTCTGCATCTGGAGAAATAATTGTTAGATCTTCATTTGGCATTCTCTGCAAATATATTATGTTAAACAAACGTCTCAAATTATAAAACGAGTCGTTTAGATATAAACCCAGTTTGATCTGGATGTATTAGTTTACTGATTACTAAGCTTAATCTATGAGACAAAGTCTTAGCTAGTATCTTCTGATCCGTATTTAAAAGGGCTATTGCCCTATAGTATCCAGGCTCCTCGGGATTTTTTTTGGAATTGATGTAATAGTTGATTCAGCAAGAGATTGTGGTAAAGTCTGTTCTTTAAATGCTTGAATATAAAGGGCTTGTAAGCGTGGAGAAATCAAATCATTACATTTTTAATTAAAAATGTATTCAACTTCATAACATCCAAATGTTAATCACATCTTAAATGCTAATTCTTTCATTGCAATATTTCCTTACATTCTCCTATTTTTACTATGTTCAAAATGAGGTAATCAGCATTTTGTGTCTATCTAATGTTTTAGTACATGACCCTTTCACATTGATGTCGTGTCACAGTATTAATGTTCATGTGAATTTAATCTATTCATTCTACCTTGCTTCCATATTTAGTTGATTGTTAGTGGTGCCATCTGAGTTACATTGGAATCTCCATTAACAAAACATGTACCCTTTTTGTCTGCGATCTAAACCTAATGTAATAAATTCCCAAACACCGCTGGATTACTTTCTGCAGAGTTTGTTGGGGAATTCTATTGTAAAATCGCAATCATGGATATTTTACCGTAGAACTTCCAACAATTAATCCGGTTGAGTTCCTTTCATTACGCCAGGCTTGATAATTTCCCATTATTTGTTAAAACTATGTTTTAGTCAAGCTCTTTCTATCAATGAGACTGCACTTCATGGCTAAAACTAAGCAATATTTTACTGCTTCTGCCTAAGTGTTGGCATCACTGTGTATTAAAAAAAAACTGCTGGAGAAGGTCAGACAGTATCTGTGAAGGTGATTGGGTGAAACATCATCTGTTCAATTCCCTCCACTGAGGCTGCCTGGTCCCTTGAATTACTCCAGCAGTCTGAAGAAAGATGTCGACCCGAAACCTATTCCTTTTCTCCTGAGATGTTGTCTGACCTACTGAGTTACTCCAGCATTCTGTGTCTATCTTCGGTGTAAACCAGCATCTGCAGTTCCTACACCAGTTTGTTTTTTGCTCCAGATTCCAGCACCTGATGTTTTTTATATCTCCTATTTGCACTGTTTCCTCTGCAATCTCTACCACATTATTAGTCTGATACAAATGGTCCCATTTTGGGTATACATTTTACTATTCCAACTCTGGCTGTGTCACACAGTGCTATTATACACTTTATATGGTTCCTAGTTTAGATAGCAAAATACATTATTTCCGGTGGCGCTATGCTGGAGTAGAGGCACACGCCAGCTAGCTCCACCCTAAAATCCGACTAAAAACTGGGGAAAAAAAACGGGACTGACCTGCAGGGAACACACCGGCAGCCTGTATTGAGGGTGAGTGACATCATCAGACCGCGACTCCAGTGGTTTAATGTCATTGCAACGTACTCCCCCAAAATGACAGACAAAGAAACCCGGTAAGACTAAACCACCGGTGGAAGAAGTAGGCCCGACTGAAGCCTTGGGCTCAATTTCAGCGTCGTCCCAGGAGGAAGTTCCAAAGGTCCAGAAGACAAAGACTAAAAATACTGAAATGGAGAACCTTCGTACTTTTATTTCTTTTTTATCAAACACAACATTTATTGACATAACAAAATACACATACAGACAGAACAAAGAGACACACAAAAGACAATCGCAAAATGACAAAATACAAATCACCTAACCTCTATTTGCATCACATCAGATCTTCTTAACATTCTTTTATTTAACATACTTTTATTTCAAGAGAAACTGCAAATATAAAAGAAGAACTGAAAAATATTAAAGAAGAAATCTCAAATTTTAAAGAATCAATCACTGCTTCTGTTCGTGAAGAATTGTCTACCTGGAAGGAAGAAATGTCTGAAAAATTTAATCAACAAATCGAAGAAGTAAATACTAAAATTAATTTGATGGAATTCAACTTTAACTCTAGATTGGATCCCATTATCGATACAGTAAATCAACATACTGCAGCTATAACTGAATTAGAGTCAATTGCTGACGCAAGTTCTGAAATTACAAAAAGACTTCTCTCCGAGACTAAGCGTTTAACAGACTTATTGAATAAAATGACTGAAAAATGTATTGACTTGGAGGGATGTCAGAGATTTAAGAATTGTTGGTGTTAAAGAAGGCAAAGAGGGAAACAAAGACCTCCGTGACTTTGCTGCAGACTTATTAAAAAAAGTTTAAAATTTAGATCAAAAGCCTCTACTAGGTCGGGCACACAGAGCACTGAGACGTCACCCGAGTGCGAGCGCCCCTGCAAGACAATTGATTGTGAAGGTGCAATATGACCATGTTTTGGATGACATCATTAACAAAATCGCTGGCAACAGAAATCTCCTATTTGATGGAGACAAAATCAGTATATTCAGAGATTATCCTGTAGAGGTCGCCTGGAGGAGAGCGCTTTTCAGTGAGACAAGAGGATTTCTTAAGAAGATACCAAAACTGAGATATGGACTGATGTATCCTGCAAAACTGAGAGTCACCTACAAGCAGATGGAACATATCTTCACCGATTACAAGGAAGCATTGGAGTTCGCCCAGGATATTGAGAATTCGACTGATGATTGAACAATATCCCCATGATGTCATCATCTTGCAGAGAACAAATGGAATTTTAAATTGTTATACTTAAGGACTAATGATAGTTAATAATGATAGTCGAGCAAGTTTTCTTGTTATTGATTTACAACCCTTATTATTTAGTACTAATTACTACTAATTATTACTAACTATTATTAACAAGATTTACTTCGAATTAGTTATAAATAAGAACTGTAAATAAGGTTTGATTTAGGTATTTTATTAATAAAATTTGTTTTGTTTTTACATTTTACTAATATTTGATTAATATTTTTTCAGGAGAATTATTTTTTTTACTACTGGATTACAAATTCTTCAGACCTAAAAATATTATTTCCCCTCCCCCTTTTATAAATTGTTTCTATTGAAATTTTCTTTTTTATTAAAGCACGGAGCTAGTATTAATTTTGTTTTTAAGGCTATGGTAGTCGCTACACTGATTGTAGATGTAGTTTTTTTATTTTCTTTGCACTCCACTAATCAACTATGTTTCCACTTTCTTTACTCTTTACTTAATTATAACCTTAATATTAAACTCAATTATAAGTTTTATTTAGGGAGATATGTTCGGGACGATGACTTATTAAATCTAAAATTCATCTATCTTGTGTTCGGGTGGAATGTCGGGTTTAGTGTGTTGAACCATCTGCTCTTTTATAGACCACCCTATCCATAAGATGCAAGATGTTAATATGAAAATTGGGGGTGAAGGAATTACATTTTGTGGTTGGAACGTTAAGGGTATTAATGAATCAATCAAGAGAGGTAAAGTATTACCACATTTAAAATCACTCAAAGCTGATATAATGTTTTGTCAATAAACTCACCGTAAAAATGAAGCGCAACATAGATTGAAAGCAAAATGGATTGCCAAAACGTATCACTCCTCATTCTCTCATAAGTCAAGAGGGGTTGCAATTCTAATCCGTAAGGGTGTATCTTTTAAACATATATCAACTATTGCGGATATCGATGGCAGATATATTATACTAGTGGGTGAATTACATTTTTAAAAAGTGATCCTTCGTAAAGTTTATGGACCAAATTTTGACAGCCCTTTATTGTTAAAGAAAACATTTAATACTATTCCAGAACTTACACAACATAATTTGATAATTGGTGGCGATTTAAATTGTACATTAGATTCTTATCTAGATAGATCATCAAGACAAAGGAAAGTAAAATCCAAGGCAAGTGAATTACTAAATTCATACATTAATACTACTAATATCAAAGATGTCTGGAGAATCGAAAACCCATCCGGACGAGAATATTCATTCTACTCACCGGTACATAAAACCTATTCAAGAATAGACTACTTTTTAATAGACTCTAAACTTATTCCATTTGCTTATAATTTGAAATATCATAATATTATAATTTCGGATCACGCACCTTTAACATTCATGATTAAACTAAATGGAATGACCGAGAAACAGACACAATGGAGACTAAACCCTCAAATTTTAAATGATAAAGCATGTCACATATATCTTATTACACAGATTAATATATTTTTCGAGTCGAATGACTGCCCTGAAACATCTGCCTCCCTTCTCTGGGAAACATTCAAAGCATTTGTACGAGGAGCGTTAATCTCCTCACAAGCCTTTCATAATAAAAATAATCGTGCTAAACAACAGGTATTGGAAATGGAAATAAGGCAATTAGATAGAGAGAATGTGGCCGCCCCCTCTATGATAAAACATAATAAAATCGCTGCACCTAAATATAAGTTAAATCAAATATATTCAGATCAAATCATAAAACTTTATCAACATACTAAACAACTACACTTTGAATTTGGTGATAAACCACAAAAACTATTTGCTCGTCAACTCCGAAAACTGGATGGGGAAAAAACAATTTATAAAATTAGATCAGATATGGGAGAAATACTAACATTGACCATGGATGACACATTTTTACAATATTATCAAACACTTTATTGAACCAAAACAAAAGTGTTGTGCAAGAACGGATTCATTTTTACAGAAATGTAATCTTACAGGTTTAGATCTGTAAGAGAGGGAATTATTAGGTGCTGAAATATCAGTAAAAGATATTGAAGAGTCCATTAGATATTTGAAAAACGGAAAGGCCGCTGGCCCTGATGGCTTAAACTCTGAATTCTATAAAAAAATTCATGACCCGATTTCTCCACGCCCACAGACATTATATAATTATACTTTTACTCAACAGAAACTGCCAGAAACTTTAAACAAATCAACAATAACACTTATACCAAAAACGGATAAGGACCTTGCGGATCCAGGTTCATATAGAGCAATTGCTCTTTTACACACTGATCAGAAAATATTAAATGAGATATTAGCCTATAGATTATGTTTAGTGATTCATAAATTAATACATCCCGATCAAACAGGTTTTATCCAAAAACATTACTCACTTTATAATCTGAGATGATTATTCAACATTATATATTTAAACAGAATAGCTAATGTAGATTTAGCAGTCATCTCTTAGATGCTGAAAAAGCATTTGATCAGGTGGGATGACCCTATTTTATTTTCGATGAAGGAAAAATTTCAACTGGGTAAGAAGTTTTGTGCATGGGTTAAACTCATATATACTAATCCAACAGCTAGAATATTGACAAACCAAATGTTATCACCTAAATTTAATTTATCTAGAGGTTATAATACTAAAGATACAGTTAATATAATTTCTTTATTCGCAGATGATATATTACTATACATTACAAATCCAGAAACCAGCATTCCAAACTTGTTCAATCTTATAACTCAATTTGGCTCATTTTCGGGATATAGAATTAATTGGAACAAAAGTGAAATTATGGGACTTCCGGTGGCGCCATGTTTTTGTAACAGTCACCACACATAGCTCCACTCCCGAAAACTTGCGATTTTTCGCATTAAAACTGGGTCTACAGATCGGGACCGATTTAAAAATCTTACTGGAGTCTCTGGACGTCGCGCTGATGATGTCATCAGTAAGCGCTGTGCATTAAGCAGTGGATTTAACCCTTTAAATGCAAAATCCAGTTTCTGCTCAGAGTCCTCAGGGAAACATCTCAAAACTTTACTGGAACAGTGAGAAGGAGCCTGAAGAGCCTGAAGAATCGACTTTTGAAATGGCTCTTGAAGGAAAATTGCCATCCAAAATGGCTACTAGATCTAAGGCAGATAAGGAGAAAGAATTGGAGGACTTAAAACAGTCGGTATGAGAACTGAAAGATGAAAAGGCAGACGGAAAGCAGATGGAAAAATTAATGAGAAATATGATGGAACAGCTGATGTTGAATACGAACCGGGGCAATTTGAAAGTTATTGTCTGTGCAGGATTCGATCGGCACCGTAAATAAAATAATTGAAGATATGAGAGTTGAACTATTGGAGAGAATGGACAAGGGGGAAGAAGACACTAATAAGAAGTCTGTTGCAGTGCATGAGACTGTATCCTCATATGTGAAAACAATGGAAGATATGGAGGAAGAGATGGGACGAATGGCTGACGATATGAAGAAAATGAAGATACATCACGACCTCACTGCAAAACAGCTGGCAAAAGTTTCGGATAAGTGCTCGGATTTGGAAGCTCGTTCGAGACCCTTTAATCTAAGATTAGTAGGAGTACTCGAGGGAGTTGAGGGAGATAACCCTTGGGAGTTCATTGCGGATCTAATTAAAGAAGCTCTCAATCTTCCTAACCTTCCGAAATTTGAAGTGACACATCGAGTCCTGAGATTCAAACAAAAATCCCAAACAGGCTCAGAATACACACGTCAGATCATTTTGAAATTCCAGGACATTTCTGGCATGGAAGAGGTTATGAGTAATATTAAATATGGAGTGCCACTGAAATATGAGCTGACATCCTTCTAAACATTTAGGGATTATCCCTATGAAGTTGTGCGGAAACAAAATCAGTTCTCTAAGATATAGCAAGCTCTCCAAGATGTGAAGGGAGTCAGATATGGAGTCTACTATCCCACGAGAATGCACATTTCTTACAAGGACCAGCAAAAATTGTTTACAAATCTGGAGAGCGCATATAAATATGCCTTAACCATCGTGGAAAAGAATGAGTAACTCGAAAAGCTGATTGTATGGATATTTTTTATCTTTATTATTTCACCATGAAATGTGTTTACCAGAAGATGGAACTCCCCTTGTGTTTTGACTTGACGGCTTATCGAGAAATGCTAATTCAAGGACATACTGGGTTCCAAGTGAAGCGAAAAATGATAAACACTGAATGCAGAGCTTTACAACAGAATGTAAACTGAGCAATTATCGTGGTTTAAGAATTTAACTGAATAACCTAATATTATAGAATTAACACTTTTAACACTTAAAACATAGAATACTATCATAGAAATTGTAATGAATATTAACCAGATTGATAGTAAGGGGTTGATTTACAAAATAACATGTATAACTTAATATCTTAATAAGTTTTAAGCAGATTTATAACTGGGGTATGAGGGGGATAGACGGGCTCCTGGCTCAGATCCAGAAGCCTGCCCTAGGTAACCCCTTCAACCAATAGCTGATTATTATTGAGGTAAAAACTGATGCTTAAAACCTTGTAGATAAAACAGTTAGATATATCTGGGAATACATATGAAATGGATATATATACTGCAATTGGGTACTATATAGTTGATTTTGAACCGGCACCGCTCTAGATGGATATGTTATGACTAATTGAGGGAGCAGAGCTATCTGTTTATTAACATTGACAACGGAAGTTAATATAATGTTTTCTCCCACCAACAGGTGGGCCATTTATTACAGTGCTGACAAGCTTTTACTTTGACCATTTACAAAAAAATATCACAATCAATCACATGTGTGTGTTTTTTATTCAAGGTGAATCGTAAAAGGAATCCACAAATTGAACTTGGTAGGTTGAATGTTCCCCCATTACTTAAAGACCTGAGGTACGGATGCACTGCAAGATACACAGGTACTAAGCCTAGCCAAAATGCAAGACATTAAAGAAAATAAACTGGGAGGAATCTCATTTTGCAGTTGGAATATTAGGGGGGGGGGGCTAATGAACGCATTAAAAGGGGTAAGATTTTAGCTCAGCTGAAAGCATATAACATATATGTTATCTTTCTCCAAGAAACACATTTTAAATATCAAGATCAAGCTAGATTGAGGCCGAACTGGATAGGTCAAACTTTTCATTCGTCATATTCATCAAAATCCAGAGGCACGTCTATCATTATTTTGCATTTAAACAGAAAAATACCTTAACAGATAAGGATGGGAGATATTTGATAGTTATCGCTGAGATCCATGCCGTCCCAATTACATTGGTAAATATATATGCGCCTAATTTTGATAATCCGCATTTTTAAAATAAAATTCTGAATATAATCGCAGAAAATAATTACCAGAAAGTTATAATGGGTGGAGACTTTAACTGTGTTTTAGACCCTTACTTAGATAAATCCAGTCAAAAACAGCGAGGTAATACGAAATCTAAAACAAATGAACTTTTAAACACATATATAAAAAATACAAATATAACTGATGTTTGGAGGATTGCAAATCCGACCGGCAAGGAATATTCGTTCTATTCATCGGTACATAAGACATACTCACGTATTGATTATTTCCTGGTAGACACAAAACTGATTCCGTATACTCTGAATCCAAAATACCATACAAATACGATCTCAGATCATTCTCCCCTAACTTTAAAAAAAAAAGAAGGAATGTCTAAGAATACATTGTTTTGGAGATACAACCCCTAAATTTTAAAAGACCCACAAGGGAGTATATACCTAAGAAAGCAAATGGATCTTTTTTTCGAAATAAACGATACGCCAGACATATCACCTACATTATTATGGGAATCTTTCAAAGCTTTTATTAGAGGTGTTATAATCTCATACCAAGCGTTTCAGAATAAAAAAAATAAGAATGAACAATGGCAGCTAGAGGAACAAATTAGACAATTGGATATAGATAATGCTAAAGACCCGTCCATGGATAAACATAATAAAATATTAATACTAAACTTTGAATTAAATAAATTATTATCAGAGAAAGTTATACGATTATTCCAAATCACAAGACAGGAACTGTTTGAATTTGGGGATAAACCCCATAAACTTCTTGCACGTCAGTTAAAAAATGCAAAAGGAGCATACGATTTCAAACATTAAATCAGATACAAGAGGAATTGGGAGCACAAATCTCAAATAAGGAAATAGAAGAAACAATAATCTCATTTAGAAATGGAAAAACACCAGGTCCCGACGGATTCAGTAATGAATTCTATAAATGTTTTTACGATATATTTATTCCTCGCCTACAGAAAATGTTTACACATGCTTTTAGAGAACAAATATTACCTGATACATTAGCAGAATCTACGATTACATTAATACTTAAGAAAGACAAAAATGAGGAAGAACCTGGATCTTACATAGCTATTGCGCTGTTAAACACAGATCAAAAAATATTAGCACGAAGATTAAGTACGCCAGCAAATTAATACATCCGGATCAAACGGGGTTTATCCCTAACAGACAATCATTTAAGAATTTGAGACATCTGCTTAACATAATGCACTCACACCAAACTAAAGATCCAAATCTCGCAATTAATTTGTTGGATGCAGAGAAAGCATTCGATCAGGTTGAATGGAAGTACATGCTTAAGGTATTGCAAACATTTAAATTGGGAGAGAACTTCATTCAATGGATTAAATTAATATATAATAAGCCAATGGCCAGAATATTAACTAATAATATCTTATTCACAAAATTTCAATTAACAAGGGGTAATAGACAATGTTGTTCATTATCACCACTGTTATTTGCCCTCGTAATTGAACCACTAGCAAAAGAATTAGAACTCATCCGAATATCCACGGATATAATACAAAACATTCAAACAATAAAATATCATTATACGCTGATGATGTATTTTTGTACATCACAAAGCCTCATATCACTATACCCAATATTCTAAATTTAATCGAGGACTTTGGTTTATTTTCAGGTTATAGAATAAACTGGAATAAAAGTGAAATCATGTTAATAAAACCAAAAGATTCTACATATCTCGTACAATTTTATTTTAAAATAGCTGGGGAGAAATTTAAATATCTGGGTATAGAAATCAGTAGAAGTTATCAAGACATGCTTAATGCAAACTATAACCCTGTACTTACGAAACTACATAATTTAATTAAATTCTGGAAAACGCTTCCGATGTCCTTAATAGGTCGAACTTAGATATTACAAATGTTATTTGGGGTTATAAGTCCCATAGAATACAAAGATCATCACTTCTGGTGGCGCTATGGAGTAAGGCAGACTCGCGCCGTTCAGCTCCGGGAACATTTCTGAGAAAACGGGGGAAAAATCGGGACTTATCTGCACTACCATGCTACCGGCTGCTTGCAATAAGCCTGTGACATCATCAGACACGCGATGACACCGACGGTATGTCTACACAACTTACCCCCCCCCCCCCCAAACTGAGAAAAAACTGTTGGTCCAAAGAAGTAGGCCCGACTGAAGCCTCGGGCTCAGGTTTAACAGCGTCCCAAGAAGAGATCTCAAAGAAGAAAAGGACAGATGTGGAAGAATTAAGAAGTTTCCTCGCACAAGAAATCTCAAACATAATGGAAGAATTGAAAAAACTTAAACATAACTTCACGGATGAGACAAAAACTTAAAAAAAATAAATTAAAGAAAAAATTAAAGAAGATCTCGTAGCTTCTGTACATGAAGTACTGGATTCCTGGAAGTTGGCCATGGAAGAAAATCTAAATCAAAAGATTGAAGAGGTAAATGTTAAATTGAATTTGATGGAAACCAGATTTAATTCGAAGTTGGACCCCATCTCTCAGGCACTAGAACAACAACATAAAACTGTAATTGAATTAGAGGAAATTGTTGAAACAATCTCTAAAACTACAAGCAAGCTTCTCTCCGAGATCAAGCGTTTATCAGACTTATTGCATAAAATAACTGAAAAATGCATTGACTTGGAGGGACGACAGAGACGCCAGAATCTAAGAATTATTTGCGTTCGGGAAGGCAGAGGGGGGATCGTGACCCCCGTGAATTTGCTGCAGATCTATTGAAGACAGTTTTAAATCTGGATCAAGCACCTTTACCTGCTCGGGCACATAGAGCATTGAGAAAATCTGGATCAAGCACCTTTACCTGCTCGGGCACATAGAGCATTGAGACGCTGCCCAAGGGCGGACGCCCCCCCCCAAGACAACTGATAGTGAAGGTGCAATATGATCATGTTTTGGATGATATGATGAAGAAAATACACCTGATGATACTGGATATAGTTACTTTACTGTGAAGAAATTGAACTTTAAATTGCTATACTCAAGGACTGTCTTGAATTTAGAATGAAATTGAGTAGTTATTTTGATATTGTTATATAATATTTTATAATTTAGTACTAATTATTACTAATTACTACTAATCATAATTACTAATTATTATTAATTATTGTTAACTGGATCAACTTAGAATTAGCTAAAAGGATGAATTATAAGTAATGTGTGATTCAGGCAATTTATTTATTTTTTTAAATTTTAAAAATGGAGGTTTACTCCTTGATACTTGATACTTTTTGACTAATCGTGGACTAATATTTTTGTAATATGAGACTAACATTTTACTTACTTTGAGATCATTAATTATTCCACTACTGGAATATAACCATTGTTTCACCCCCCCCCCCCCGTATATTGTTTTTTTATTGAAATTGAAGCTTTTCTTTTAAGGAAAGTACGGAGCTAGTAATATTTTTTTTACCAAAAGCTATGGAAGTCCTTAGATGTCTAGGCACATTAGGGTGGCTATCACTAACTGCACTAATTATAAATGTAGTTTTTTTCTCTCTTTTACACTTTACTAATACAACACTCTCTTATTTTTTCTATTTTATATTATATTATAATCATTATAATCATTATTTTGAATGGAATTATAAGTATTATTTAAGGAGATATGACCGAGAAGAAAACCTACAAGATTTAAAATTAATCTATCTGAGGTTCGGGTGTAAGGTATTGTTTAATGTGCTGAACCATCTGCTCTATTATAGACCACCTTAATCATAAGATGCAAGACGTAAAAGTGAAAATTGTGGGTGAAGGAATTACATTCTGTAGTTGGAATGTTAAGGGAATTAATGAACCTATCAAGAGAGGCAAAGTATTAGCTCATTTAAAATCGCTTAAAACAGATATAATATTCCTCCAGGAGACTCATCTTAAAAAGGAAGCGCAACATAGACTGAAAGCAAAATGGATTGCTCAAACATATCATTCTTCATTCACACATAAATCTAAGGGTTGCAATATTAATCCGTAAGGGTATACCTTTCAAACACATATCAACTATAGAAGATATTGACGGCAGATATATTGTAGTAGTAGACGAGTTATACTCAAAAAAAGTGACTCTCCTTAATGTATATGGACCAAATTTTGATAGCCCATTGTTCTTCAAGAGAATACTTAATACTATTCCGGAATGCACACAAAATAATTTAATAATTGGTGGAGACTTAAATTGTACACTAGATTCTTATTTAGATCATCAACTCAAAGAGAATCAAAATCTCAGTCAAGTGAATTTTTAAACTCATATATTAACACGACCAACATTAAGGATGTCTGGAGAATTGAAAATCCATCTGGACGAGAATATTCATTTTATTCACCTGTGCATAAAACATATTCAAGGTTAAACTATTTCTTAGTAGATTCTAAACTTATTCCATTCACCTACAACTCGCAATATCATAACATTATAATTTCGGACCATGCTCCATTAACGTTTATGATTACACTAAACGGAATGGACAAGAAACAGACACAATGGAGACTTAATCCTCAAATTTTAAATGAAAAGGTATGTTGTGAATATCTTGTAAAACAGATTAATATGTTTTTCGAGGTCAATGACCAGCCTGAAATTTCTCCCTCCCTTCTCTGGGAAACATTTAAAGCATTTAATGAGGGGCATTACTCTCCTCCCAGGCATTTCTTAATAAAGAAAATAGGGCTAAACAACAGACATTGGAAATGGAAATAAGGCAATTAGACATAGAAAATGCAGGAGCACCTTCATTGGCAAAACATAATAAAATTGCAGCACTGAAATATAGGTTAAATGAAATATACCCTGACCAAGTAATAAAACTTTATCAACATACAAAACAATTAAATTTTGAATTCGGTGATAAACCACAAAAACTATTAGCATGTCAGCTTTGTAAATTGGACGGGGAAATAATGATTCATAAGATTAGATCCGATAAGGGAGAAATATTAACACTCCCTAAAGATATTAATAACAGATTTTCACAATACTATCAATATCTTTATTCAACTAAAGTGACAGAACAATCAACAGAAATGGAAGCATTTTTACAGAAATGTAACCTTAAAGGTTTAGATGTAAATCTAGCAATTATAGACCTGTTAGTTTGACGTCAGTGGTGGGCAAATTAATGGAAAGGATACTTAGAGATAATATATATCTAAGCATCTGGATAAACAGGGTCTGATCAGGAACAGTTAACATGGATTTGTGCCTGGAAGGTCATGTTTGACAAACCTTCTTGAATTTTTTGAAGAGGTTACTAGGGAAATTTATGAGGGTAAAGCAGTGGATGTTGTCTATATGGATTTCAGTAAGGCCTTTGACAAGGTTCCCCATGGAAGGTTTGTTAAGAAGGTTCAATCTTTGGGTGTTAATGGCGGAGTAGCAAGATGGATTCAACAGTGGCTGAATGGGAGATGTCAGAGAGTAATGGTGGATGGCTGTTTTTCAGGTTGGAAGCTGGTGACCGGTGGGGTGCCTCAGGGATCTGTGTTGGGTCCACTGTTGTTTGTCATGTACATCAATGATCTGGATGATGGGGTGGAAAATTGGATAAGTAAGTATGCGGATGATACTAAGATAGGTGGTGTTGTGGATAATGAAGTAGATTTTCAAAGTCTACAGAGAGATTTGGGCCATTTGGAAAAGTGGGCTGAAAGATGGCAGATGGAGTTTAATGCTGATAAGTGTGAAGTGCTACATCTTGGCAGGACAAATCAAAATAGGACGTACATGGTAAATGGTAGGGAATTGAGGAATGCTGTGGAACAGAGGGATATAGGAATAACTGTGCATAGTTCCCTGAAGGTGGAATCACATGTAGATAGGGTGGTAAAGAAAGCTTTTGGTGTGCTGGCCTTTATAAATCAGAGCATTTAATATAGGAGCAGGGAAGTAATGTTAAAATTGTACAAGGCATTGGTAAGACCAATTCTGGAGTATGGTGTACAATTTTGGTCGCCTAATTATAGGAAGGATGTCAACAAAATAGAGAGAGTACAGAGGAGATTTACTAGAATGTTGCCTGGGTTCCAGCAACTAAGTTACAGAGAAAGGTTGAACAAGTTAGGTCTTTATTCTTTGGAGCACAGAAGGTTAAGGGGGGACTTGATTGAGGTCTTTAAAATGATGAAAGGGATAGACAGAGTTGACGTGGATAAGCTTTTCCCATTGAGGGTAGGGAAGATTCAAACAAGAGGGCATGACATGAGAATTAAGGGACATAAGTTTAGGGGTAACGTGAGGGGGAACTCTTTACTCAGAGAGTGGTGGCTGTGTGGAATGAGCTTCCAGCAGAAGTGGTGGAGGCAGGATCGATTTTAACATTTAAAAGTAAAGTGGATAGGAATATGGACGGGAAGGGAATGGAGGGGTATGGTCTGAGTGCAGGTAGATGGGACTAGGGGAAATTAAATGGTCAGCATGGACTGGAAGGGCCAAGAAGGCCTGTTTCCGTTCTGTAATTGTTATATGGTTATATGGTTATTTGCAAGAGCAAGAACTATTAGGTGCTGAAATAATGATAAAAGATATTGAAGAGTCAATTAGATCTTTAAAAAATGGAAAGGCCGCAGGCCCTGATGGCTTAAGCTACGAATTATATTAAAAAAAATTATGATCTGATTTCTGCATGTTTACAAACACTGTATAAACACGTTTATACTCAACAGAAACTCCCGGAAACTTTAAACAAATCTACATTAATACTTATACCCAAAACTGATAAGGATCTGGAAGACCCGGCCTCATATAGCAACAGCTCTCTTAAATACTGATCAGAAAATATTAACTAAAATCCTATCTCATAGATTGAGCTTAGTGATTAACAATTTAATACACCCCGACCAAACAGGTTTTATCCCAAAACGTCATTCATTTTACAATCTGCGACGATTATTTAATATCATATACTCAAATAAAATTGCTAATGCAGATCTAGCAATTATTTCGCTAGATGCTGAAAAATACTTTGATCAGGTAGAATGGTCATATTTATTTTCGGTGATGGAAAAATTTCAATTGGGAGAGAAGTACTGTACATGGGTTAAACTTTTATATTCTAACCCAACAGCTAGAATACTAACAAACCAAGAGTTATCAACTAAATTTAATCTTTCTAGAGGTTGTAGACAAGGATGCCCGCTATCTCCATTATTATTCGCTCTAGCAATTGAACCACTCGCAGAAAGTGTCAGAGCTCATCCAGAAATACATGGGTACAATGCTAAAGATACAATGAATAAAATCTCTTGATATGCAGATGATGTATTAATATATATTACAAAGCCAAAAACTAGTATTCCAAATTTATTATATCTAATAACTCAATTTGGTCAGTTTTCAGGATATAGAATTAATTGGAATAAAAGCGAAATCATGCCAATAACGGAACTCAATTTACATACACTACAAAAATCACCTTTTAAAATAGTTGAGGAAAACATTTTAATATTTAGGTATTCATGTAACTAAGACGTATACTTCCTTATTTAAATCAAATTTCCCACCTTTATTGAATAAACTAAACAAGAATATTCAATATTGGAAAACACTTCCCATTTCAATGTTTGGTAGAATTAACGCTATAAAAATTATCTTTCTGCCGCAATTATTGTACTTATTCCAATCAATCCCGATATATATTCCAATTTTTTTTTAAGTTGACTCTACTGATAAAAGTTTCATCTGGGATTATAAGAATCATAGAATAAGTAAAAAACATTTATGTAAATCAAAGATTAATGGAGGTTTAGCTCTACCAAATTTTCTGTTTTATTTTTGGGCAGTCTATATTAAAAACATGAAGTTTTGGCTGAAAGAAATGGATCAACAACAAGGATGGAAAAGGAGGACTGTTTACCTTTTGAAATCAGTTAGATTATGTTTGCACCAACAAAACTGCACAAAAAAGCCTACAGGGAAACCCCTATAATACATAGTGGTACACGAATCTGGAAACAATTAAAAAAGGCTTTAAAATTGGATAATATACCACTCTGTCTCCCTATTGTAAACAATCCCTTATTCAAACCTTCCATGCTGAATAAAGGTTTCACACAATGGAAAAATTATGGAATTAAAAAGATGGAACATCTTTATAAGAAAGGCACTTTTCTTTTATTTCAGCAGTTACAACAGATTTATGGATTACACTCAAATAATTTTTTTCAATATCTACAACTCAGAGATTATGTTAAATCAAATACACAAGATTATAGGAATAGGGAACCAGAAATCCTTGATGAATGTTTTGAATAAGCATCCTAATACAGAAAAACTAACAACTTATATTTATAATGTCCTTTTAGATAGCGAGGTCCAATCGACGGAATCACATAGACATACATGGGAAAATGAATTAAGCCAATCCATAACAAAAGATATTTGGAACAAAAGTTTACAATATATACATCAATGCTAGTTAAATGCCAGACATGTTTTAATACAATTTAAAGTATTACACAGATTACATTACTCAAAAGTTAACCTAAATAGAATCTTTCCACATGTCTCTCCAATCTGCGATAAATGTCAGCATCTAGAGGCTAACTTAACACATACTTTTACAAATTGTATAAAAATTAAAAAATTCTGGATTGAGATTTTTAGATTAACTTCTAAAGTTATTAATACTAAACTTGATCCGGACTCAAAACTAATAATACTTGGAATATCAGAACAAAGTTTAACACTTACAACAAGCCAAAGAAATTTCCTAGATTACAGTATAATAATCGGGAAGAAATTAATATTAAAATTTTGGAAAGGCCCTATAACCCCCACAATTAAAATGTGGATTATGGAAATGTCGGAGACCCTACACCTGGAAAGAATCAGATTTGCCTTAATGGACAAACAAGAACTTTTTGTTAGAATATGGTCTTCTTTCATCAATTACTTGAAAGGGTAGATTGGTTCGGCAGGGGAACCTAACTGAAATGTGGACTCAGGATCAGATGAAAAGTTATACTCTATATTCCTGGATCTTATCTCCAATGATGTATTAATGGTAAATTATTCCATTCCTTATGATTTAAAAAAAATAATCTTTTTTTCTCTTTCTCTCTTTCTTTTTTATTACTCTTAATCTATAAAAAAAACTATTAGAGGCAGAATGATTCAATTGATAATATTAATAATGTATGATTGATGTACACGAAATATTTCTACCATAATATGTGTTTGCCAATTTATTGTTTACCTCTAATAAAAATATATTAAAAAAATAAAATAAAATAAAATAAAATAAAAGAATACAAAGACCACACCTGAATAAACCCAAAATAGTAGGGGGATTAGCACTCCCTAATTTCATGTATTATTATTGGTCAGTAAATATTAGAAATATGATTCAATTGTTGGATAACTCTCCTCAACAACCGGAGTGGATCGTTATGGAGAAAGAGGACTGCTCCCCTTTTAATATTGGTGCGATCCTTCTCTCACCAATGACGGTGAATAATACAAACTACAACAAAAATCCAATTATACATAGTACAATCAGAATTTGGAAACAAATAAAATACAACTTAATATTAAGAAACTTATCTCTCCTATCTCCTATTGGTAAAAACCCTCTGTTTAAACCCTCAATTATAGATAAAGCATTTATTCAATGGGTAAGAACAGGAATTAAAACTTTGGGAGATTTGTATGAAACGGGAAAACTACTATCATTTAAACAATTACAACTAAAATACAATCTGGGTAACAATCAGTATTTTAAATATTTGCAAATATGTGATTATCTGAAAAAACATGCACAAGAATTTCACAAAATGCCATCAGACTTACTAGATAAAGCAATGAATACAAAGGCGGAATCAGCAAATTTAATTTCACATATATATATATATAATATTATACTAAATGCAGTTATACCAACAACAGAAGGTATCAGAGGTGAGTGGGAAAAAGAATTAAGCATAAAAATGTCCAATGAAAGGTGGAAAGAGTACTTATTAAATGTGGTTAAATGCTCAATAAACATAAAACGCACTTTAATACAATTTAAAATTGTACACAGATTAAACTACTCAAAAACTAAATTAAATACATTCTTCCCCAAAGTCTCACCAATTTGTGATAAATGCCAGTTTCAAAAAGCTACTATAGCGCACTCACTCATCTTTTGTACAAAAAATCAAAGGTTTTGGATTGAAATCTTTGAAATTTTCACAAAATTGTTTAAAATAAAAATGACTCCAAAGCCAGAATGGATTATTTTTGGAATGACAGAAGGTAGTTCAGAATTAAATGTGTATCAAAAGAGTCTACTTGATTACGGCTTAATAATAGGAAAAAAGCTAATCTTAAAATTCTGGAAAAATGCCCCTATACCAACATTAAATATGTGGATTTCAACTATGTTTGAAACACTACATCTGGAAGATATGAGACTCTGCCTGGCAGGAAAAGCAGATAGTTTCTATCAGACGTGGTCTGCATTCATAGAAATGCACAAAGATAGGGTGCAAGAATATCTCGGGTCTTGGTAGGGGGGGGGATGAAAAACTATCAAGTTGGTAGATTCCTTTTGCGTGATATGTAAAATATTGTAACTGACTTTTTTTCCCTTTTTTTCCCTCTTTTTTTTCTTTCTCTATTTTCTTTTTCATTTCTAGGGTCTATCTTTTAATCCCCTTTCTCTAATTCATTGACCACGGTTTTTTTTTCGCCTTTGGCACGCTCATTCACTTTCACAACTCTTTTAACCTACTTTACTCTCTTTGTTTCTATTCTTTTTCTTAAAAGCCATGAAAGTATGGGGCACAATGATTGTAACAATATATATGTGATGTACACTGATGTATTTACCTCTATTAGATAAAAATATTTAAAAAAATTTAAAAAAGTGAAATTATGCCAATAACGGAACAACCTACATACATTGCAACAATCTCCTTTAAAATGGTCTACGGATAATTTAAATATCTAGGAATTTATGTGACTAAGAAATATACTTTTTTATTTAAATTAAAATTTCCACCTTTACTTAATAAATTGCATAAGAATATTCAGTATTGGAAAACACTTCCCATCTCAATGCTCGGTGGAATTAATGCCACAAAAATTATTTTCCTTCCACATTTAGTTAGTGTAGAAATAGCAGGAGCTATGACAGAAATATTTCAAATGTCATTAGAAACGGGAATAGTCCCGGAGGATTGGCGTACTGCGCATGTTGTTCCATTGTTTAAAAAGGGTTCAAAGAATAAACCTAGCAATTATAGACCTATTAGTTTGTCGTCAGTGGTGGGCAAATTAATGGAAAGGATACTTAGAGATAATATATATAAGCATCTGGATAAACAGGGTCTGATCAGGAACAGTCAACATGGATTTGTGCCTGGAAGGTCATGTTTGACAAACCTTCTTGAATTTTTTGAAGTGGTAACTAGGGAAATTGATGAGGGTAAAGCAGTGGATGTTGTCTATATGGATTTCAGTAAGGCCTTTGACAAGGTTCCCCATGGAAGGTTGGTTAAGAAGGTTCAATCTTTGGGTGTTAATGGCGGAGTAGCAAGATGGATTCAACAGTGGCTGAATGGGAGATGTCAGAGAGAAATGGTGGATGACTGTTTGTCAGGTTGGAAGCCGGTGACCAGTGGGGTGCCTCAGGGATCTGTGTCGGGTCCACTGTTGTTTGTCATGTACATCAATGATCTGGATGATGGGGTGGAAAATTGGATAAGTAAGTATGCGGATGATACTAAGATAGGTGGTGTGTTGTGGATAATGAAGTAGATTTTCAAAGTCTACAGAGAGATTTGGGCCATTTGGAAAAGTGGGCTGAAAGATGGCAGATGGAGTTTAATGCTGATAAGTGTGAAGTGCTACATTTTGGCAGGACAAATCAAAATAGGAAGTACATGGTAAATGGTAGGGAATTGAGGAATGCTGTGGAACAGAGGGATCTAGGAATAACTGTGCATAGTTCCCTGAAGGTGGAATCGCATGTAGATAGGGTGGTAAAGAAAGCCTTTGGTGTGCTGGCCTTTATAAATCAGAGCAATGAATATAGGAGTAGGGAAGTAATGTTAAAATTGTACAAGGCATTGGTAAGACCAATTCTGGAGTATGGTGTACAATTTTGGTCACCTAGTTATAGGAAGGATGTCAACAAAATAGAGAGAGTACAGAGGAGATTTACTAGAATGTTGCCAGGGTTCCAGCAACTATGTTACAGAGAAAGGTTGAACAAGTTAGGTCTTTATTCTTTGGAGCGCAGAAGGTTAAGGGGGGACTTGATTGACGTCTTTAAAATGATGAAAGGGATAGACAGAGTTGACGTGGATACATTTTTCCCATTGAGGTAGGGAAGATTCAAACAAGAGGGCATGACATGAGAATTAAGGGACAGAGGTTTCGGGGTAACGTGAGGGGGAACTTCTTTACCCAGAGGGTGGTGGCTGTGTGGAATCAGCTTCCAGCAGAAGTGGTGGAGGCAGGATCGATTTTAACATTTAAGAGTAAAGTGGATAGGTATATGGACGTGAAGGGAATGGAGGGGTATGGTCTGAGTGCAGGTAGATGGAACTAGGGGAAAACAAATGGTCGGCACGGACTGGAAGGGCCGAGAGGGCCTGTTTCCGTGCTGTAATTGTTATATGGTTATATGGTTATATTTACTGTACCTTTTTCAATCAATTCTGATATATCTCCCAACATTTTTTTTTAAAAAGGTTGATTCTATTGTCACAAGTTTTATTTGGGATCATAAGAACCATAGAATAAGTAAAAAACATTTAGGTAAATCCAAGATGAATGGAGGATTAGTTTTACCGATTTTTTAATTTTACTTTTGGGCAGTTAATATTAAAAATATAAACTTCTGGTTTGTAGATATGGATCAACAACCAGATTGGTTAAAGATGGAAAAGGAAGATTGTTTACCTTTTGAAATTGACTCGATTTGGTTAGCTCCCACAAAACTGAATAAAAAAAACCTATAGTGAAAATCCTGTGGTGCTATGGAGTAGCACTGAAAAAGGAAGTAGGAGCTTCGGGCTTGAGTTTGACAGCCTCCCAGGAAAACATTTCAAGGAGGAAATCTGAGATGGAAGAACTTAAAAATGTTGTTTCTGCAGAAACAAAAACTATCATGGGTGAGCTGAAAAAAATGAAAAAGTGCCAGATTATAAAGAGGATTTAAGGATCCTTAGAGAAGATTTTCAAGTGTTTAAAGAGCAAGTGAAAGAGGAATTAAAAAAAGAAGTTATACTTACAGTAAAGACTATGCTCGATGAATGGAAAACACAGGCGGATGCAGCTTTGCAGCAACATGTGGATGAGGTAAATCTTAATTTGATGTGATGGAATCGGTGATTGATACTAAGCTAGAACCTATTTTACGGTCACTTGATCAACAACATGTGGCAATAAAGGAACTGTCTAGTATTGCCGATACAAGTGCGAAGGCAAATGAAAAACTTCTCTCCGAGAAAAAACGTTTATCAGATTTATTAAACAAAATAACTGAGAAACGTATTGACTTGGACGGACATCAAAGGTGCCAGAACTTACGAATTGTCGGTGTGCGTAAGGGTAGAGAGGGAGATCAAGAATATCGAGAATTTGCTGCAAAACTCTTTTAAAAAGTTTTGAATTTGGATCAAGAGCCCCTTCTTGGTCGGGCACACAGGGCACTGAGACGCCTCCCAAAGAAGGGCGCGCCGCCAAGACAATTGATTGTGAAAGTGGTTTATGATCACGTCTTGGAGGATATGATGAAGATAATAATTCGTAAGAGAAATCTCATCTACGATGGAGATAAGATTAGCATATTCAGAGACTACCCTGCGGAAGTCGCCAAGAGAAGAGCTCTATTTACAGAAACAAGAGGCATTCTTAAGAAGATAAAGGGTCTGAGATATGGTCTGATGTATCCCGCAACGCTAAGAGTAACCGATAAAAACAAAGAGCATCACTTCATCAAGCACACAGAGGCACTTGAATTCGCTCGGAACATCGAGAAGATGGATGAAGAGGAAGAAGAGGAAGAAATAGACGAGGGTGAAGAACAGTGAATTTGAACTATATTTAACATTTACCTGATGGTACCGAATATCCATAGAGAAGGAGGAAGAATAATGGACTCTTAAATACACTGGTTAAGGATGGTTTGAATGATTACTAAAAAAATTAACATATATTAGGAACAGTTTAGTATTAACTATCACTTAAAATTGTATGCTATCCCTCCCAAAATAGTGTTATGATATTATTAAAAATCTAATTAAGTTTTTATAATTTACAATCATTCAAATTTAGCACCCCACCCCTATATAAATAGCCCTTTAAGGAAAATTTGGAGCTGGAACTATTAATATCTTTTTTAACAACGGATGTCGTTAGATTAATAGCCACGCTAGTGTGGCTAACACTAACTGCACTAAAAATAGCTGTAGTTACCCTTTTCGCTCTGCACATTACTAACGCTACTAACATTTTTTATTTCTATTTTTATTTTTATGTTTTATATAATGTACTATATTATACTTTTAGTTATGAATGGTATGAATTTTGTTTGAAGAGATATGTATGTAAGATAAAGTTACAAGTACTAAAACTCATCGATCTGAAGCACAGGTATGAGATTGGGATGGATGTGCTGAGATATCTACATTATAATCCACCTTAACAACAAAATGCAAGACATTAATACGAAAACTGGGGGTGATGGAATCACCTTGTGCAGTTGGAATGTAAAGAGAATTAATGAACCAATTAAAAGAGGTAAGGTTTTAGCTCATTTAAATATACTTAAAACAGACATAATCTTCCTTCAAGAGACACACCTTAAAAATGATGCACAACATAGACTAACAGCAAAATGGATTTCTAAAGTGTATCATTCTTCATTTACACATAAGTCTAGAGGGGTTGCAATACATACATAAAGGCATACCATTTAACCATACATCAATAATAGAAGATATTGATGGTAGATATATAATGATTACGATTGAATTATATTCAAAGAAAATCATTCTTATGAACGTATATGGACAGAATTTTGATAATCTGTTGTTTTTTAAGAAAATATCTAATACTATTCCTGTATCTACACAACATAATCTAATAATTGGGGTGATTTAAACTGTACTTTAGATAATTATCTAGATAGATCATCAACTAAAAGAAAAGCTACATCTAAATCAAGTGAATTTATAAATTATTTTATTAATACTGCAAATGTTAAGGATGTCTGGAGAATTGATAATCCTTCTGGTCGGGAATATTCATTTTACTCACCTGTATTCGGAACCTATTCAAGGATAGATTATTTTTTAATAGACTCAAAATTAATTCCATTTACATATGACTCAAAATATCATAATATTATTATTTCGGTTCACGCACCATTAACATTTAAGATAAAATAACTAATAAACACTCTCAATGGAGACTCAACCCTCAAATTTTAAATGAAAAGGCTTGTTATGATTATCTGGTAAAACAGATTAAATTGTTTTTTGAGACTAATGACAAACCCGGAATTTCTGCGTCACTTCTTTGGGACACATTTAAAGCCTTTATGCGTGGGGCTATAGTATCTGAGCAAGCATACCTTAATAAGGAAAACCGAAAGATGCAACAAACTTTAGAAAATAAAATAAAGCAATTAGATATTGAAAATGCAATATCTCCATCTAAGGTGATACATAATAAAATAGCAATATTAAAATATAAGCTAAATAAAATATACTCAGATCATGTTATAAAACTTTTTCAACAGACTAAACAAGTACATTTTGAATTTGGTGATAAACCACAACAATTATTGTCACGCCAGCTTAGAAAATCATATGAGGAAAAAATGATATATAAAATCAAATGAAAACAAGGAGAAATCTTAACTTTACCAAAAGATATTAATGCCAGATTTCTGCATTACTATCAAAAAGGTTACTCAACTAAACTGATGGGACAATCGGATGGAATGGAAACATTCCTACACGAATGTCATATTAAAGGTTTAGATCAGGAAGGCAAAGACTTGTTAGATGCTGAAATATCAGTAAAATACATTGAGGAATCAATCAGATCGTTGAAAAATGGAAAAGTTGCTGGCGCTGATGGCCTAAGTGCTGAATTTTATTAGAAGATTCACGACTTGATTTCCCCACGTTTACAAGCAATATATACAGTGGCTTGCAAAAATATTCATACCCCTTGAACTTTTCCATATTTTGTCACGTTACAACCACAAACGTAAATGTATTTTATTGGGATTTTATGTGATAGACCAACACAAAGTGGCGCATAATTGTGAAGTGGAAGGAAAATGATACATGGTTTTAAATTTTTTTTACAAATAAAAAACTGAAAAGTGTGGCGTGCAAAAGTATTCAGCCCCCTTCACTCTGATACCCCTAAGTAAAATCCAGTGCAACCAATTGCCTTCAGAAGTCACCTAATTAGTAAATAGAGTCCACCTGTGTGTAATCTAATCTCAGTATAAATACAGCTGTTCTGTGAAGGCATCAGAGGTTTGTTAGAGAACATTAGTGAACAAACAGCATCATGAAGCCCAAAGAACACACCAGACAGGTCAGGGATAAAGTTGTGGAGAAGTTTAAAGCAGGGTTAGGTTATAAAATAATATCCCAAGCTTTGAACATCTCACGGAGCACTGTTCAATCCATCATCCGAAATTGGAAAGAGTATGGCACAACTGCAAACCTACCAAGACACCTAAACTGATAGGCCGGGCAAGGAGAGCATTGATCAGAGAAGCAGCCAAGAGGCCCATGGTAACTCTGGAGGAGCTGCAGAGATCCACAGCTCAGGTGGGAGAATCTGTCCACAGGACAACTATTAGTCGTGCACTCCACAAATCAGTCCTTTATGGAAGAGTGGCAAGAAGAAAGCCATTGTTGAAAGAAAGCCATAATAAGTCCCATTTGCAATTTGCCACAAGCCATGTGGGGGACACAGCAAACATGTGG
Source organism: Okamejei kenojei (assembly GCA_035221665.1). Taxonomy (NCBI): domain Eukaryota; kingdom Metazoa; phylum Chordata; class Chondrichthyes; order Rajiformes; family Rajidae; genus Okamejei; species Okamejei kenojei. Next base: position 41,648,842 of record CM069132.1, read on the forward strand.
AGGAAGGTGCTCTGGTCTGATGAGACCAAAATTGAAGTTTTTGGCCTAAATGCAAAACGCTATGTGTGGCGGAAAACTAACACTGCACATCACCCTGAACACACCATCCCCACTGTGAAAAATGGTGGTGGCGGCATCATGCTGTGGGGATGCTTTTCTTCAGCAGGGACAGGGAAGCTGGTCAGAGTTGATGGGAAGATGGATGGAGCCAAATACAAGGCAATCTTGGAAGAAAAACTGTTAAAGTCTGCAAAAGACTTGAGACTGGGGTGGAGGTTCACCTTCCAGCAGGACAACGACCCTAAACATACAGCCAGAGCTACAATGGAATGGTTTAGATCAAAGCATATTCATGTGTTAGAATGGCCCAGTCAAATTTAAGACCTAAATCCAATTCAGAATCTCTGGCAAGACTTGTAAATTGCTGTTCACAGATGCTCTCCACCCAATCTGACTGAGCTTGAGCTATTTTGTAAAGAAAAATGGGCAGAAATTTCAGTCTCTAGATGTGCAAAGCTGGTAGAGACATACCCCAAAAGACTTGCAGCTGTAATTGCAGCGAAAGGTGGTTCTACAAATTATTGACTCAGGGGGGTTGAATACTTTTGCACGCCACACTTTTCAGTTTTTTATATGTAATAAAATTTGGAAACCATGTATCATTTCCCTTCCACTTCACAATTATGCACCACTTTATGTTGGTCTAGCACATACAATCCCAATAAAATACATTTACGTTTGTGGTTGTAACGTGACAAAATGTGGAAAAGTTCAAGGGGTATGAATACTTTTGCAAGCCACTGTAAATATGCTTACGAACAAGGAAAGTTACCAGAAACTCTAAATGAGTCTGCAATCACACTCATTCCTAAAGTAGATAAGGATCTGGAAGATCCTGGTTCGTATAGACCAATTGCTCTTCTAAATACTGATCAAAAAATATTAACTAAAATTTTATCTCACAGGTTAAGTTTAGTGATTAATAAACTAATACATCATGATCAAACAGGCTTTATTCCCAAATGTTATTCCACTTATAACTTGAGACGATTATTCAATATCATATATTCAAAAAGAATCAATGATATTGAATTAGCTGTCATTTCACTAGATGCGGAAAAAGCATTCGACCAGGTTGAATGGCCTTACTTATTTAAGATAATGCAGAAATTTCAACTGGGGGATAGATTTTGTAAATGGGTTAAAATTTTATACTTCAACCCAACAGCAAGAATACTAACAAATCAAATGTTATCAGCCAAATTTAATCTCTTTAGGGGTTGTAGACAAGGATGCCCGTTATCACCCTTATTATTTGCTCTTGCAATCGAGCCATTAGCCGAAAGGATGAGATCAGACCCAGAAATATATGGATACAATACTAATACCACAATGAATAAAATATCTTTATATGCAGACGATGTTTTAATATATATCACAAAACCGGAGATTAATATCCCTAATCTACTTAACGTTATAACTACGTTTGGTACATTTTCAGGATATAGAATTAATTGGATTAAAGGTGAAATTATGCCTATAACTGCAAAAAAATTAAATATATTACAACAATTTTCATTTAAAATAGTTACCGATAAATTTAAATATCTAGGAATTAATGTATCCAAATCTTATAATTTTTTATTCAAATTAAATTATCCTCCGTTATTGGATAAACTAAAAAATAATATTCTATACTGGAAAACACTACCAATATCAATGATTGGCAGAATAAATGCTATAAAAATGATCTTTTTACCACAATTATTAGATTTATTTCAAGCTATCCCTTTATATCTCTCCCTAAAACTTAAAAAAAAAATCTATTCTATTATTAACAGCTTTATTTGGGATTATAAAAATCACAGAATAAGTAAAAAACACTTATGTAAATCCAAGATAAATGGAGGATTAGCTTTACCTAATTTTTTATATTATTTTTGGGCGGTTCAGATTAAGAATATGAATTTCTGGTTGGTAAAAATGGATCAGGAACCAGCTTGGTTAAAGATGGAAAAGAAGATTGTTTACCGTTTGATATAAGTTCGATTCTTCTTGCTCCAAGTGTAGTACAAAAAAAAACTTATCGGGAAAACCCTATAATTTACAGCAACCAGGATTACTGGATGAGTGGCTTAACAAGCATCCAAAAACAGAAAAACTAATAGCATACATATATAATACTCTTTTGGATAGGGAAGTCCCAACAACAGAATCATACCGACAGATATGGGAAAATGAAATAGGTCTAGCTATAATGAAAGACACTTGGGAAGAAAGTTTACAATGTATACACCGATGATCATTAAATGCCAGACATACGTATACGTATATCTTGGCCTGGGTAACCTTCAGGACAGTTGGGCACAGGACACATCATCAGTAGTGTACCCTTGCATCACTGGGTGTTTCGGCCTTTTATCACTATACACCCTCCACAAGGGCGGCCCGCTGCAGGATGATCAGCCCTCAGCGCGTGTCCCGTGTCAAACTGCCTCAAAGATTCACCATGACGTATTTGGGGCCCAGCATGGGTCTTTCCGCTTGAGCCAAATCCAACAGCTGCTTCTTTCAGCCGCGTCTGAGAGTGATCTTATGGTCTTCCGCAGAGCCTGACCGTGGATTCCAAGCTCCTTCAGCAGTCTGATGGTAGATGACGCAACAAATCCTCTGCATCCCACTTCAACTGGATAAACGTTGATGTTCCAGCCACGCTGCGTTGCCTCTGCTGCAAGCTCTGTGTAGCGTAGCTTCTTACGCTCATAGGCCTCCACAACAGAGTTCTCCCATGGAACTGTGAGCTCTATGATGTAAGCAGTCTTCTATGAAAGGGACCAGAACACCAAATCTGGCCTGAGGTTGGTTGAAGCAATTTCAGGTGGAAAGATTAGTTGTCGGCCGATGTCCGCCAGCATCCTCCAGTCACGGGCCCTGCATAGGTTTCCTTCTTCTGATCTAGTGGAAGGATGTTTAGGTGTTTTCTGTCCTTCTCGGACAAAGGTTGTCGCCCTTAAGTGGGAGGGGTTGCTTGCTCTCGGAGGCAAGGAGTTGGTCGCACACAGCCTGTTCTCAAGGGCTGTTGCCAGGCTTTTTAATACCTGGTTATGCCACCACGTTTATCTCCCTTGCGTGAGGCTGGTCTTGCAGCCTACCATGATGTGTTTGAGGGTCGCTGGAGTTGGGCAGAGGGCACAGGTTGGATCCTCGCCGTACCACTGATTGAGGTTCTTTGGTGATGGAAGGACGTCGTATGTCGCTCTGATGATGAAGCTGATCTTGCTTGATTCCATTTCCCATAGTTCTTTCCAGCTGATCTTCCTCCGCTCCACACCTTCCCACTGCATCCATTGCCCCTGTTTGGCAAGAGAGACCGCCTTTGCACTTCTTGCGGCCTCCTCCTGTCGCCGCACCTCCTCAACCACCAATGTCCTCCGCTCTGATGTTGTGTCCTTTCGCCAAGTTGGTTTACTTGTCGTAAGGCCAAAGCCTCCTCTTCCCTGCTGCACTTGCCCCACGATGTCTTTGTGCCTCAGGGCTGATGAAGCTTGCTGTACTGCATCAGATGGTGTCCACTTCCGGCCGGTTACTAGGGGCGGCGCAACAGCACTGATGGTCTTGTCTCTAGAGTCCCTCAGTGTCATCTGGAGTCTTACTTTGGAACACTTGTATTCCTCTGTTAGACTAGTGAGAGGTAGTTCCAGGACCCCTTTGCCATAGAGGCCGATGTTAGTTAGACATCGTGGGACACCGAGCCATTTCTTCGCGTATGAAGTTATGGTTCGCTCCATCTTCTCCACAGTTGTTATTGGAGCTTCATAAACGGTCAGTGGCCACATTGTCCGAGGAAGGAGTCCAAACTGTAGGCACCAGAGCTTCAGTTTCCCAGGCAGTAGGGTCTGATTGATAATCTCCAGGCCGTTGACAATTTCTTGCCTTAGTTGTTGCACCTGCTCTTTGTCCTTGAGACTTGCGTTGTACCATCTGCCCAGGCTTTTTACTGGCTGCTCAGACACTGTTGGTATTAGGTCGTCCCCGATGCAGAACTTTGTGTCTCTAAGCACCACCTTAACTATGGAGATGCTTCGAGACTTACTTGGTTTGATTTTCATTCGGGCCCACTTGATGTTCTCCTGCAGCTTTCCAAGTAGCCGCTTGGTGCATGCTGCAGTAGTGGTTATTGTTGTCATATCGTCCATGTATGCTCTGATGGGTGGCAGACGGAGCCCAGCACTGGTTCGTTCACCGCCCACCACCCATTTTGAGGCCCTGATGATGACTTCCATGGCCATTGTAAAGGCCAAGGGTGAGACTGTGCAGCCTGCCATGATGCCTACTTCCAAGTGCTGCCATGTTGTACTGAATTCAGCTGTTGTGAAGCACAGCTGCAGGTCTTGGAAATAGGTCTTGATTATTGATCTATACTTTTACTTTTTTACCACTCCTTTACTTTCCAAAAAAAACAGAAGCATACATAAATTATTCCGTAACATCTGTACAATTTTTGTGACAAGTCTAATTTGTATTTGAAGAACTGTTGTACCTTAGACAATATGCATTGCTTCTAATAAAAAATTGAAACAATTAAAAAAAAGAAGAAAAAAAAGAAAATCCTATAATATATAGTGGTATACGAATTTGGAAACAATTAAAAAATACTTTAAAATGGGATAATTTATCACTCTTTCTCCCCATTGTAACTAATCCTTCATTTAAACCTTCTGTGTTGGATAAAGGTTTTGTATAATGTAAAAATTATGGAATTAAAAAGGTGGGACATCTTTACAGAAAAGGTAATTTTCTTTCATTTCAGGAGTTACAACAGAATTATGGACTACATTCAAATAATTTTTTCAGGTATTTACAACTTAGAGATTATGTTAAATCACATACACAAGAATATAGAACTAGGGAGCCAGAGACCTTTGATGAATGTTTGACTAATCATCCTAACACAGATAAATTAATATCTCACATTTATAATATTCTTTTAGATAGTGAGGTCCCGTCGATGGAATCATACAGACAAGCATGGGATAATTAACTAGCTCAACCTATAATGAAAGATATTTGGGATGAAAGTCTACAACATATACATCAATGCTTGTTAAATGCCAGACATTCTTTAAAACTGTTTAAAGTACTACCATATAACGATATAACCATATAACAAGTACAGTACGGAGACAGGCCCTCTCGGCCCTTCCAGTCCGTGCCGACCATTTGTTTTCCCCTAGTCCCATCTACCTGCACTCAGACCATACCCCTCCATTCCCTTCCCGTCCATATACCTATCCACTTTACTTTTAAATGTTAAAATCGATCCTGTCTCCACCACTTCTGCTGGAAGCTCATTCCACACAGCCACCACCCTCTGAGTAAAGACGTTCCCCCTCATGTTACCCCTAAACTTCCGTCCCTTAATTCGCATGTCATGCCCTCTTGTTTGCATCTTCCCTACACTTAATGGGAAAAGCTTATCCACGTCAACTCTGTCTATCCCTTTCATCATTTTAAAGACCTCAATCAAGTCCCCCCTTACCTTCTGCGCTCCAAAGAATAAAGACCTAACTTGTTCAACTATGTTCTCTGTAACATAGTTGCTGGATCCCAGGCAACATTCTAGTAAATCTCCTCTGTACTCTCTCTATTTTGTTGACATCCTTCCTATAATTAGGCAACCAAAATTGTACACCATACTCCAGAATTGGTCTCACCAATGCCTTGTACAATTTTAACATTACTTCCCTGCTCCTATATTCAATGCTCTGATTTATAAAGGCCAGCACACCTAAGGCTTTCTTTACCACCCCATCTACATGCGATTCCACCTTCAGGGAACCATGCACAGTTATTCCTGGATCTCTCTGTTCCACAACATTCCTCAATTCCCTACCATTTACGTCCTATTTTGATTTGTCCTGCCAAGATGTAGCACTTCACACTTATCAGCATTAAACTCCATCTGCCATCTTTCAACCCACTTTTCCATATGGCCCAGATCTCTCTGTAGACTTTGAAAATCTACTTCATTATCCAAAACACCACCTACCTTAGTATCATCTGCATACTCACTTATCCAATTTTCCACCCCATCATCCAGATCATTGATGTACATGACAAATAGTGGACCCAACAAAGATCCTTGAGGCACCCCACTGGTCACCGGCTTCCAACCTGACAAACAGCCATCCACCATTACTCTCTGATATCTCCCATTCAGCCACTGTTGAATCCATCTTGTTACTCCACCATTAACACCCAAAGATTGAACCTTCTTAACCAACCTTCCATGGGGAACCTTGTCAAAGGCCTTACTGAAATCCATATAGACAACATCCACTGCTTTACCCTCATCAATTTCCCTAGTAACCGCTTCAAAAAATTGATGAGTCACTATCAGACCGATAGTGACTGACGCGCGCGTCATTATGCGTCCGCACACCAGTCTGGAGCGCGTGATGTCATTTGAAGATAGACACAAAATGCAGGAGTAACTCAGCGGGACCGGCAGCATCTCTGGAGAGAATGAATGGATGATGTTTCGGGTCTACTCTTCTTCAGTCTGAAGAAGGGTCTCGACCCGAAACGTCACCCATTATTTCTCTCCAGTGATGCTGCCGGTCCTGCTGAGTTACTCCAGCATTTGTGTCTATTTCCAATTGTCTTGGCCCCACTCTGGGAGTAGGAGTGGGGGCGGATCCGGATCCACAACGGCCGTGAGCCACAGGCCGAGCTCAGCCATTGTTTGCTTGCTTCCGCTGCTGTTGGAGGTGAGACGTTGCGCCGCGGCAGGGTCTTGGGCTTGTCCCACTTTGGCCGTCAGTTACGCGACAGCTCGGTGGCGTGCGAAGATTTCATGCAGGACAAAGTCCACACTCCTCCACGCCACTCCATGCGCCCGTCCCGCGCTACCCACACACTAGCAGTTCGCGTAAATGACAAGCGAACGACGGCCAAGTGGGACAGGCCCTTTAAAATGCTTCCCAGAGTGGATTATTTAGCAGTGTTGTAGTGGATGGGGAGGAGGAGCAATTGTATCTTGATCATTGTGAACCCATTGTTCTGCATATTATGTATGCCAACTTTGGAGTTCATAGCCTTCCCTACTTTATACAAATACACAAGGTTGCAGGGAATGTTTTCAATTTAAAATGTGTAACATTCATTTTGGCTCTGATAAGTAGATAAGACAAATGTATAAATTTAAATTCTCAACCAAGGGGGGCAAGTCAGATTGTCATGTTTAGTCACTGCAAATATAAACTAGTGCTTGGGTAATCATTCCAATATTTTATGGAATATTCCAATATTCTTTCCAATCTCTTTTTTCCAACATATTTCCATCCTCCTGAGTTCATTGCATTCCTTACAATGTCCATGCAAGCCTCCTTAACTAAGGCATTATTTGGTCTTTTCCTACTTGTCTCTTGCTCATTCCTTTGTTCCCCTCTTTACGTTTTAATATAATTCCCCAAGAGATTTTCATAAAGGTGGGTAACAATCATATATACTGCATGATACTGAGACTTTCTCTTGCACCACTAGGAGTGTTATTTAATAATCACTGAAACAAAATTGATTACTTTAAAAGAAAGCCTTGGATTTTCACATGTTTATTTGGAATGTACAGCATTTACAACTCAGTAATTGAAAATAAATTTAATACTTTTACATGAAAACCTTAATGTTCACAAGTCATTTATATATACAGTGTTAATTAACCAAGAAATAAACTTGAATACATTTTGGTATATACATGTATTATGCAATCATTTTTTGGGTCATGTTTATAGAAATGGTGTAAAACAATTATTTGATCTGGATACTAGTTTGTAGATTTATTTAAACTTTATAAACACTTCTTTAACTTGAGATGACTATTGTGTGAGGAAAATATTAATAACATGCAACTGTAGCTGAAGGAAATGTAGCAATATATTGTGCATGAATTCCATGGCTATGTGAACACATTTTTTACATCAAAGCTAATCCTATTTAGTGACAAAAGCATGACTTTTAATAATTTCCTACCAATGTTGTACTATAGGTAAAATAAAACATAATCACCTTGTTAACTCCTGAACTTGTATGGCATGCCATACGTAAATGCATTTATTGATTGGGCCAAATTCTGGAAAATATGAACATTGTGCATGTTTTTGAATTCTACTTATCATATTTTTAGGTAAACATTATTTTACATAAGTGGTTGCAGTTTAATTAATATTTTCTGGGTAGTATAAGCAGATAAAGCTAAGACAATGCTGAGTTAGTGTTAATTTGCACCCAGGATATAAGCAGTGTGACAAATGCCATTTTTAACCAGTTTCAGTAATCTTTTGTTCTATAGTTCCATTTACCCATAATAATTTTTCTCCCTACAATAATAATCACACCTTAAAGTATGTATAATTTGATTCCATAATAGGTACCGATTATTGTGTTTCGGGAATTTGGTGATTGAGCTTCTAGCTTGCTCCAGATGCTGGAGGCATTTATTACGAGTGGGGTAATGCCTCTTAAAATGCTGCAAAGATTTAAATGTTCAACCACTCATGTTAGTTTTGGCAATTCTGAGTCTAAATTTACTGACAACTTTCTGGTCTATTAATGGATAATTTTCCAAAATACAATTCTTTCCATTTAGATAGAATCAGGTTGGATGAGGTTCTCCCTCGGTTGGTTATTGATCCTTCAATTCAGAGTTGAGTTGAAATTCACATGAATGGATTACATTATACGGCTGTCCAAACTTGGGGGGAAAACACTAGGAGAATAGATTATTGGGTTAAACATAACTTTTAACATGGGTTGCAAATATCATCATTAATAATTACAGCCTGAAATTTGAACTGAGATACAATGTAATGAGAATAACTCTTTGAAACAATTTACTGGTCTGCTGGAGTTTGGTAAACAAATCAGAATAAATGTTCCACAGCAGGTGGAGATTATATAAATTTAAATGTTTCACAAAAACAGATGACTTTTCCAAGTGTCCTGTAATGAACCCTTGCCTTTCCATTGAGGTAGTAAAGCTACAGAAAGTGGTATGAGAGTAATTAAATTTGCTTTACAGTACCTCATTATTTAGCTGTAAACACCACTTTACTCAAACACTCGAAGAGCACTACGGTTTAATACAGAGTTGCAAGTATTGGTGCATGGTTTGATTTAATTTAATGCATCCTTGTTTGTAATAATAATAATTGAGCAAAGTCATTTCCAGTTTTCGGTCAACGTCAAAGTTATGTCCACTATTTCTTGAAGGAATATTAACTACTGTGGCCCAGTTAACCCAGTCTTATTGGTACCTGGAAAAAAAAAAACAATTAATTGTAGAAATGCAATTCTGAGAATGATCATATTTTGCTCTGTGACAATCATGACAGATTTATTTGCTCTGGTATGAACTTGAAAGCCGGTTTCAAATTGTGCATTCATCATTAATCTATATAATCTGAAATATCAAACTTCTGATTGCGAAAAGCTAACAATAACCCAAGTAACAAAAAAATAATTTCCTATCTTGATTCTGAATCTGTACTGAATAAAGCATCTGAAATATAAATTCTAGACATTTAACAATACTTACATATACCTCTTATCAGAATGCGGCCTGTTATTAGCTACAATGTTGGGTAAACAGGTTGTTTTCTCTAGAATTTTGAAAGTTGAAGAGCACACTGGTAGAAATAACATCATGAGAGAAATATTTTGGGTAAACAGTCAAAACCTTTTTCTCAGGATGGAAATGTCAAAGTTGTTTTTTTTTAATGTGGATGTTGAGAATCTGAGTTCAAAGGAGAGAGAGGTTGGGCAGGGTAGGACTTTATTCCTTGGAACTTAATAAACTTTGAACATGAAGGGCAACCGTAACTGGATAGAAAAGGTTTGGAGGGATATAGCCAAATGCAGGCATTTGGTGTGGGTTAGTAAGAGGCATTCTCTGTTCAGCAATGACTAGAAGACATAGGTTTAAGGTGAGAAGGACAAAGTTTAAAGATGTGCAGGTCAATTCTTTTTTTAACCGAGGGTGGTGAGTGCCTGGAATGTGCTGCCAGAGGCAGATATGATGGTGGCATTTAAAGGCTTCTAGATAGACATGGATATGCAGAAAATGGAGGAGGATGGATCATGTGCAGCCATGTAAGGTTAGTTTATCTTGGCAGTGTTAGGCAAAGGGCATTGTGAGTTTCAAGGCATTTTTCTGTGCTATACTTTTTCTTTCTATCTTCTAAGTTTTGTTCCGATCGGTGAAATATTAGAAAAGTTATTGGTATCTTATTCGCAAGGACGGCGACGCCCCATCCGGCACCCGCTATCAAACACCGGCCGCGAGAATAAAGCTGAAGGAGCGTAGTGAGCAAAGTGCGAGCGGGGTCTGTGTTCTGTGAGTGGGGGCTGTGCTCTGTTTTGCGAGCTCGGTCTGTGTTTTGCGAGTGGGGGCCCACACCACCCCCTCCCACATACACCCCCTCTCCTACCCCCAAAACCCCCCACACCCTCCCTCCCCTACACCCCCCATACCCTACACTCCCCCCTCCACCCACGCTCCCCTCACCCACACTCCCCCTACCACACATGCCCCCTACCTCCACAACCCCCCTCCCACCCCCACCATCCCCCTCTACCCCCACCATCCCCCCCTCTACCCCCACCATCCCCCCTCTACCCCCACCATCCTCCCAACACCCCCCTCCCCACTCCAACCATCACCCTTACCCCCCACCGCTACCATGACCCCTTACCCCCAACCACCCCGCTATGCACACCCCACCACACTCCCCTACTCCCACCACACTTACCCCCACCATCCTCCCCACCACACCCCCCCAAACATCTCCCCCCCTCCCCAACAGAACATAGAAGAAGCGGAAACCACTCGACCATTAGGGAGACTGACAAAAATCTCCGGGAACCACATGGAAACCTTGGGTGGGGCGCAAAGTCTCCAGAGGTTTCCGTTCAGGTTTCCTAAGTGGGACAGGAGCATTTGTGGGACAGGGGCATTAGGGTGTCAACCCGGGCCCTCTGGATTAACTATTAATTACTGGAGTTAGCGAAGCACTGAATAAGCAGCTTTGTTTCTCTTTGACAAAATTAACCAGAAAGAGTTAAGCTCACCTTTTTGCCACAGATGATTCCGGTATATCCTGGACGACAGGAACACACATTCGGAAGAATACATTTGCCTCCATACAAGCATTTTTGCTGGCACACAGCTTTGAAAAAATAAGTGTATATATGTTGCATCATGTAAATATTGATGAAGAGTAAACATTTTATACAGTTCACACACACAGAGCTGTCTATAATGCTGATCTACAAAAATGCATTCTCGAGAATTCTGTTATTAGCTCAAGCACTCCATTTTTTGCCTGTTATAATCTACTTGGCATCGCTTTGGGTTCCTCTTCATCTTTGGAATGTTAATCTTGTAAAAAAAAATTGAAAGGGGAAGGGAATCACTGGTAACATACGTATTACCATCCTCCTATTCAACAGTGGAGGATTTCCTGCTTACATTAATTTCTAGGCACCTTGCTATGTTTTTTTTTTCCTTTGGATCGATGCAAGTGAATAAATTGGTAAGAATAATTCATGGATTAAGTTTGTGGACATTCCTGCCTGTGTAATGCATCGTAATGAAGGTGTGTACAACAAAATGGGTACAATGCCACCAACCTCAATCTTCCACAAGTAAGGTAGAAACAAAATGCTGGAGTAACTCAGCAGGACAGGCAGCATCTCTGGAGAGAAGGAATGGATGACGTTTCGGGTGGAGACCCTACTTCATTCTGAAGAAGGGTCTCGACTCAAAATGTCACCCATTCCTTCTCTCTAGAGATGCTGCCTGTCTCGCTGAGTTACTCCAGCATTTTGTCTACCTTCGATTTAAACCAGCATCTGCAGTTCTTTCCTTCCACAAGTAAGGATAGACTGACTTCCCCATAAGCTTTGAGGACATGAAAAATATCAGGTTGGGTTCCCTTTTGGGGACTTTGTGTATTTTTTTGTCATACAGGATTGAGTAAATTAAAAGGCTAGGATTTGAAGGCTTAATCAAATGGGCATTGATTAGCTGCTGCAAGACCTTCGTGGTACTGCTCTGTTGAAGTGCTGTAATTGTTATATGGTTATATGGTTATAAGTGACAGTAAGCTTTTATACCAGTGATCTTGGTGGACAGAACTGTAAGATATTTCGTGTTTTATCTGAGTGTCGTGTTAAAGATCATGTTTAGTCTTAATTTTAGACAGTATTTAGCAAACCGTCAGAATGGTCACTACTTATTATGATGTATAATGGGCCTGTCCCACTTAGGCGACTCTTTAGGTAACTGCAGGAGACTATGCACTTGCCACATGTTCACATGTGGTTGTCGGGGAGTCGCCTTCATGGGCATGAGGAGTTCCCGCATTCTGGGAACTAGTCATGACCTCATTATGGTCGCCGCAAATTTTTTGAAAATTCATGTTGAAAAATTAGCAGCGACTAGAATGAAACCGCCATGGAGAGTAGCGAGAATTCTCGTGTCGTAGGTGGGTCACCCACATGCGGACGTGGCCAAAGCAAAGAAGTCGAAGCCAAAGAACCGAATGGAAACGAGGCCGAAACGCCAATAAACCGAAAGATTACGATGACGAAACGCCTACTAACCGAAAGGATGGGACGCCTAAATGCAAACTAACCAAAAGGGCGGGACGCCTAAAAGCCAACTAACCGAAAAGCTGCCTAGCCTAAAAGCAAACTTACCGAATGGCCGCTCTGTCGAAACGCCACCTACCCGAAAGGTGGCGTCGCCTACAAGCCAAAGGAATGTCTGCCGCTCAACTAAAGAGTCCAATAACGGACATGACATTGCCGGGGGGCGGGACTTGTCAGCAATTAGTCTAGACCCCCGTGTCCATCACATCACTGTGAAGGCATGAACATTGTCCCAAACCTCCTCTCCACCTGGCCCGCAGCCCACAGAGGGTGGCAGTGGGAGAGTGGGGGCTGTCCCGAGCGATGCGCACTTTCGACCGCTTTCAACTTGGGTTCAGATTGCTTAGTCACCTATGGCTTGTGTGGGAAAATGAACCCCTCGCTTCCGTCACCCCCTTCTCTCTCTCTCCCCTCTTCTCTCTCCCCTCCGTCTCCACTCGCAGGAGCGTCCCTCAGTCACTGACCGCGATGCATCGCCATAGGACCGCAACCTCCACACTAGGATGATCCTCCGACCCCTGGACATGGGGACAGACCGTTTATTTATTACGCAAGCTCCCACGTACAAAACAGGCAGCATCTCTGGAGAGAAGGAATGGGTGACGTTTCGTGCCAAGACCATTCTTCACAGTGCGTCTGGAAGGTCTCGACCTGAAACACCACCCAAGAAACAAATCGCCTAAGTAGGACAGGCCCATTAGAATCACTGGACCAGCGGCGGCACTAGCCGACGTTTTTATTGGTAAGAGAATTAGGACATGGTGCCAATGTGAACTCCTGTTATGTGGCATGGTGTGTTTTTCTTGGAAACCCATCTTTCTCTGTTCTTGGATCATTCTCACTGCATTCGTGTCTATGACGGAAGACGATGTTGAAAATAGACACAAATTGAGGTGTTGTGATTAACCTTAATATTTTACATGCTGCCCCCTCAACGTGTCGGTGTACTCTTCATCTTCACCTATCATTTTCAAAACTTCAGTTGTAAATACCCCTTATTTTACTGAGCTTTGTCTTGGAAATCCTCTGAGGAATGTGAAAATGGAATGGGGAAGTTCTACCAGAATCAACTCTTCAGTGTAAAGGTGGACAGTTATCTAGACATAGTTGTGATGTTAAATATGTCATTACAGTACATAGAGCAGTATTATCACATTTCCATACATTCATCTTGATAGCATTGTCATAATATACCAACCAAGATGAAAGGGGCAATTTTAATGAATATGGACTTACGTATTTGACACTGTAGACCTTCCCATCGAGGCAGACAATGACAATTACTGGGTCCGATGCATTCTCCTCCATTCTTGCACTTCTGTATACAGACAGCTAAATTACCCACAAGAAAATAAAAGATGGATTCTTACAAACAGTACTTCAAAGTACGTGAATTTAAATATATGGTACGCAAAGTGATACAAATGTAAACATAATCTGGTGCTTGCATTTGAAAACAAGGTTTAAAGTGGCACGCTGAAAGGTTCATTCAGTCAGTAATGCTAGATGTGCTTTATGGGTGACTTCCATATTGCAATGCGGGGAGGATGGGGGGTTATGTTCGTAGATTGTGCCCCTTATCACAACTGTCTGTGACAAAAAGCCCTGTTATTTGTATGTGCCTGAGTCATACAGCTCAAACCAGGCCTTTTGAACCAACCTGGCAATGCTAATAAAGATGCCCACCTAAGATGTTTCCATTTGCTAACTTATCCCTCCAAACTTTTTCTGTCCATGGATCTGCCCAAATGCATTTCTTGCAGCTGCCTCAATCACTTCTTCAGGCAGGTTATTACATATAAGTACCACCCTCTATGTGAAAAACATTCTCTTTTGGTTCTTATTATATCTTTCCCCTCTCACCTTAAACCTATGTCCTAAAGTCCAACCCTCAATATCCCTTGACATGCAGGCTTCTCTATACTTGTTACCCCATATTTTCCCCTTAAGGAATATGTTGGCTTTGAATACTAGTTATTACTCCTTTGAATGCTTCCCACTGCAAATGTGGACTTGCCTGCTAGCAGATGTTCTTAGTCTACTTTGGCAGATGTTAATGAAATTGCTGTGCCCCCAATTTAAGACCTTTATTATTGCTCCATCCCTATTCTCTCCCACAACCCCTTTAAAATATACAGAGAATCGAACTGCACAGCATAGGAACAAGCTTTTCAGCTCCTCGAGGGTGGCGCAGTGGTAGAGTTGCTGTCTTATAGCGCAAGAGACCTGGGTTTGATCCTGACTAAGGGTGCTAAATGTATGGAGTTTGTACATTTTCCCTGTGACCGTGGGTTTTCTCTGGGTGCTCTGGTTTCCTCCCACAATCCAAAGATGTACAGGTTTGAAGGTTAATTGGCTTCTGTAAAAGTAGTAAATTGTTCCTAATGTGTAGGATGGTGCTAGTGTGTGGAGTGACCAGTGATCAGTGGGTCGAAGGGCTTGTTTTCTTGCTGTATGGGTAAAGCTCACAATGACCATACTGAACATTATGTCGTTGATCTCCTCTACTGTTGCACTTTCCATAGTCCTCCATTCCCTGCACATCCATGTGCTATCAAAAAGCCTCTTAAGTGTCATTATCCTACCTGCTTCCACCACCACACCTGGCTGCATCTTTCAGGCACCCACTGCTCAGCATGTTTTGTTTTAAACTTGCCCACACTTCATCATTAAACTTTCCCCCCTTTGACCTTAAAGCTCTGCTTTTAGTCCTTGACATTTCCACCTTGATGAAAAAGGTTCTTGCTCCCTACCCTATCTTTCCTTTTCATAATTTTTTAAGTACTTCTATTAGGTCTTGCCCTCACCTCTGGTGTTCCAGAGAAAACAATCTAAGTTTTTACAACCTCTCCTAATAGCTAAACACTTCTATTCGAGGCAGCATTCTGTTAAATCTCTTCTAAGGCCACTCCAAAACCTTAATCCTTCCTGTAAAGGGGTGACCAGAACTTCTCACAATAATTTTCTGACTGATGAAGGTAAGTGTATCATACACTACCTTTACCAGTCTATCCACACTGTTACCACTTTTACCACTCCCAGTTAATATTTGGGGAAAAATGAAATTTTCTTCCCCCTCCCGTACAACAACCATTTCCTTTTGAAGAATGGAGCTGATTTGAAATATTACCCATTCATTCCTTTCCCAGATGCTGGCTGACCCCACTAAGTTTGTCCAACACTTCCAGCATTTGCAATCTTCTGTGCCTCCAACCCATACTTTTATAGCATCTCCTGACTATTTTCGTTCACACCCATTTCTCCATGTCCTGATGACTGTTGAGAGATCTGTAATACACTCCTAACAAAGAGACAACACTCATTTTATAGTTAAAGAAGGAACTGCCTGCAGATGTTGGAGAATCGAGGGTACACAAAAAGCTGGAGAAACTCAGCGGGTGCAGCAGCATCTAAGGAGCGAAGGATATAGGCGACGTTTCGGGTCAAGACCCTTCTTCAGACTGGTCAGGGATCAGGGAAACGAGAGATATAGACGGTGATGTGGGGAGATAAGGAACAATGAATGAAAGATATGCAAAAAAGTATCGATGATAAAGGGAGCGGTCTGCCTTCCGCAAAGACCGCTCCCTCCGCAACTCCCTTGTCAATTCTTCCCTCCCCTCCCGCTCTACCCCTTCCCCGGGCACTTTCCCTTGCAACCGCAAGAAATGCAACACTTGTCCCTTCACCTCCCCCCTCCACTCCTTTCAGGGACCCAAGCAGTCCTTCCAGGTCCGACAGAGGTTCACCTGCACCTCCTCCAACCTCATCTACTGCATCCGCTGCTCCAGATGCCAGATGATCTATATCGGTGAGACCAAGCGGAGGCTTGGCGATCGCTTCGCCGAACACCTCCGTTCGGTCCGCAATAACCAACCCGACCTCCAGGTGGCTCAGCACTTCAACTCCCCCTCCCATTCCGCATCCGACCTCTCGGTCCTGGGCCTCCTCCACGGCCAGAGTGAGCAACACTGCAAGCTGGAGGAACAGCACCTCATATTCCTCTTGGGGAGTCTGCATCCTTTGGGCTTGAACATTGAATTTTCTCAATTCTGTTAACCCTTGCTGTCTCCTCCCCTTCCCACCTCTCCCTCAGCCCTCGGGCCCTGGCATTCCCTCTATCTCTATCTCCCTCCCCCACCCCAGTCGCACCAGCTTCTCATTTTCACACCACAAACAGCTTACAATGGCTTGTTCCCTTTATCATCGATACTTTTTTGCATATCTTTCATTCATTGTTCCTTATCTCTCCACATCACCGTCTATATCTCTCGTTTCCCTGATCCCTGACCAGTCTGAAGAAGGGTCTCGACCCGAAACGTCGCCTATCTCCTTCGCTCCTTAGATGCTGCTGCACCCGCTGAGTTTCTCCAGCTTTTTGTGTACCCCCAACACTCATTTTATATCTGACCTCGATCCATATGGCCTAATTGAAGCAGTCTTCTCTGTGCAGGTATTATAATTATTGTCAAATTATGCAAACCCCCACCCCCCTTTCACTCCCCTCTCTTATTTTCCCCTGAAAATTTCATACCCATGTATATTGAATGGCAAACCCTTACTTATCCTTCAACCATGTGTCACTGCTGTCTACTATATCATAGAACTCTTGTTAATTCACTTTGAGTTAATCTAGACTTGTAATCTTTGCATTAAAATAGATGCAATTTAGCTTTTAATTCCCTTGATGTTTACTTGCTTGCTGTGCCTACTAGATTTGGCTATCGCCCCTCGCGGTAATTGTACTAGCCTACTTATCTGAGCCTCCAACTCCTGCCAACTTAGATGAAATCTTCAACGACAGATTCATGGAGTTTAATGCTGTTAAGTGTGAAGTGCTACATCTTGGCAGGACAAATCAAAATAGGACGTACATGGTAAATGGTAGGGAATTGAGGAATGCTGTGGAACAGAGGGATCTAGGAATAACTGTGCATAGTTCCCTGAAGGTGGAATCGCATGTAGATAAGGTGGTAAAGAAAGCCTTTGGTGTGCTGGCCTTTATAAATCAGAGCATTGAATATAGGAGTAGGGAAGTAATGTTAAAATTGTACAAGGCATTGGTAAGACCAATTCTGGAGTATGGTGTACAATTTTGGTCGCCTAGTTATAGGAAGGATGTCAACAAAATAGAGAGAGTACAGAGGAGATTTACTAGAATGTTGCCAGGGTTCCAGCAACTATGTTACAGAGAAAGGTTGAACAAGTTAGGTCTTTATTCTTTGGAGCGCAGGTTAAGGGGGGACTTGATTGAGGTCTTTAAAATGATGAAAGGGATAGAGTTGACGTGGATACGTTTTTCCCATTGAGGGTAGGGAAGATTCAAACAAGAGGGCATGACATGCGAATTAAGGGACAGAGGTTTAGGGGTAACGTGAGGGGGAACTTCTTTACTCAGAGGGTGGTGGCTGTGTGGAATGAGCTTCCAGCAGAAGTGGTGGAGGCAGGATCGATTTTAACATTTAAAAGAAAAGTGGATAGGTATATGGACGTGAAGGGAATGGAGGGGTATGGTCTGAGTGCAGGTAGATGGGACTAGGGGAAAACAAATGGTCGGCACGGACTGGAAGGGCCGAGAGGGCCTGTTTCCGTGCTGTAATTGTTATATGGTTATATGGTTATATGAACAACATTAGCAAAACTCCAAGCAATGTTGTTGGTCCCACTTTGTTTAATGTGTAACACATCACAATGATTCTACCGTATTTTTGTGTTTAGTGTTACCAAATTGATAATTTTTAGGTAGCATCATTTTAAGTAAAGCTCTTGATCTCTCAATAATGGAAGTTTGAATGTGCACGGGAATGTTAAGGACCTGTCCCACTTGCGTGTCCTTGGCACGCAAATTACGCGACCTCGTGGTCGCATTGAGCCGCGACGGTCCCGCGTGATTTCATGCGTACGCACAGCTGTCTGGAGCGCGTGACGTCATTTGAAGATGGACGCAAAATTCCAGAGTAACTCAGCGGGACCGGCAGCACCTCTGGAGAGAAGGAAAGGGTGATGTTTCGGGTCGAGACTCTTCTTCAGTCTGAAAGAAGGATCTTGACCCGAAACGTCATCCATTTCTTCTCTCCAGAGATGCTGCTGGTCCCGCTGAGTTATTCCAGCATTTTGTGTCTATCTTCAATTTTCTTGGCCCTGCTCTGGGAATAGAAGTGGGGGCGGATTCGGACTGCAATGGCCGTGAGCCCCAGGCTGAGCTCGGCGATCATTTGCCTGCTTCTGCTGCCGTTGCGTCGCGCCAGGGTCTTTGGCCTGTCCCACTTTGGCTGTAAGTTCCGTGACAGGCCGTTGGTGTGCGAAGATTTTGTTCGCTACAAAAATTTCGGATGTCGCGCACAACTACATGCCCCTCCACGCTTCTCAGTGGGACCGGCCCCTCGCGACCATACGATGCCCGTGCGCCTCAACGCGACCACGAGGTCGCGTACTTTGCATGTCAAGGAAACGTAAGTGGGACAGGCCCTTAACTAAAATTCTGACTTACGTATGTTGCATCCTTTTCCCCTCCAGCCGGACATACAAGAGCAGACATTGGGATGCACACACCTTCCTCCATTCATGCACATTGGCTCACAGACACCTACATGAAAAAGAATGCATAATTTAGAAGAACATTAGACTGCCTATTATTATTCGATTAGTAAAGGCAGTGTGATGAGGGAGGGAGCCCAGCAGCAACTGGCAGAATTGAAATTAACTACAGAATAGTTTCACTCTTCCTGTTCCATTGAGTGGAAAGGGAATGATGAAGGTGCTCAAGATTCTATTTATAGGGTCATTTACTGGATTAGAATATGATGGATTCTGGAGTTAGCTGCACAATACAAAACAAAATAACTACTGAAGATTTACTAAAGCTGTTCCAAGAGTTAAATCTTCAGAGACATCAAGTAACGTCGGTGAGGCGAGAAATGAAGGGAACAGCTCTTTGGACCCTTCTGCTTGGGTTCAGTACTGCAAACGTCTGAGACACATCAGATTGGGAAATGTAAAGACAGACATATTCATCCAAATCCTCAATTTCCCAACTTGAGATGATTCAAAATATGCTTCATACATCATTCCTAATATCATAAGAGATAGTAGTAGAATTAGGCCATTCGACCCATCTGTGCTATTTCAATCATGGTTGATCTATCTCTCCCTCCTAACCCCAGTCTCCTGCCTTCTCCCCATAACCTCTGACACATTGTACTCTTTTTGAGTATGTGGTGCGCCAGGGATAGGCCTGGTACTCATGCTGCCTTCGTGCTGCTCGCGCACTCTGCTCTCACATCGGGAAGTATGCCCCTGAGGCACCAGCTCATTGGGTAACCTGGTGGAAATGGGGAGGGGGGAGGGGGTGCAACGATGGACACAGCCTGCATCAAACACCCGGGAACTCGCTTTGTGGCAGGCACTGTTAAACCATGCCCAATGCAACACTCTTCAAGGGTGTTTTTCTGCTCGCTCTCTCCCTGCTGCCACCTTTCCTCGTCCCAGCCCTGAGCTATGGAATGCCCGCCAACTGCCACCACAAATTGGATGCCTTGGTCCGCCATAACTGAAATCTGTTATATAGAGATTTGTAATTGTGAGGGTTTACGGTAAATCTCGAACAGGTCCCAGCACAGATCCTGTAGAACTCCACTGGTCACAGACCCGCACCTTGAAT
Source organism: Okamejei kenojei (assembly GCA_035221665.1). NCBI lineage: Eukaryota > Metazoa > Chordata > Chondrichthyes > Rajiformes > Rajidae > Okamejei > Okamejei kenojei. Next base: position 41,669,213 of record CM069132.1, read on the forward strand.
ATTGTCCTTCCACCACAACTATTGGTGTCTCCTATTTGTAACCCAGTTCTGAATAGTCACTGTTAATTCCATGCACAGAACTAAGTGTAATCTAGATTGGAATATTGCAATAATACAATTATATTTAATCTACACTGCAAGATGCATTTAGAAATGCACAGCTTTAAAATACCAATGGAACTTTTAAAATGTAGTACGGGTTCTTCAATTTGTAGCGATTAAAGCGTAAAGTGCAATAAATATCTTGCAATGGTGTGTCCAATTTCATACTGGCTGGGAATTTCATCATAAAGGGACCTCATCTCACAGCCATGTGCAAAATTACATTTATACAAGATGTGCAGATAAAGCAAGAGAGCTAAGCACCATAATTTCAAAGCATTGGAGTGTAACACACACGTCATATTTGATGAATGATACAATGAACAAAAATACATAAACTTTCAGCCAGCAGCTTTCTGCCCAAGATTAAAATGTGGGATGACAATGGCATATTCACCCCCAGACTCATTTCTATGGCTATGAAACAAAAAAATTGAAAGAACAAAGCGTACTTGACTACAGATTTCATTGACAAATTAACAATTTCAGGTTCTCTTGTCTACCTCATTTTTCAACATCTTGTATCTCTGCAGGCTGTGACACATTCCACTTTAAAATTTTATCCTATTAAGTTCAAGCTCATTCATCTTTACCCACACGAGAGAGTTGTACACAAATGCCACAAACTGTACGTACAATGGTTCCAATTACACTAATCATTGTGCTTAATCAAAAATCTTAATATTGAGAAATTAGCCCATTAATATAGCCATTTCAGTGGTACACAACTATCGCAGTAAATGCTGTTACACTGTGTGTGTGTATGGCTGCCTCCTTACATGCTAATAAGAACATTGTGCTAACTGTAGTTAATGCAAGAAAACACGATTTTAAAATATCCGTACATCTCTGGATGTGGCAATACAAATTAATTCAGAGCTGTTTGATTATTCTCGAGTATTAACTGCTGGGTTCTGCTTCTCTCAACAGAAGGCAGAACTCTCATGAGTATAATATAGGCATCAGGGGAATTTGATATCCTGTCTTCTATACTATTTATGTGTAAATATTGCAATTTAACAAGGGTTGGCAAACTAAAAATGATAAAAATGAAGAAATAAATACCTAGGCAAAATATATTCTTTTAATAGATCAAAAAAAACTTGCTGAATTGCTAAAAGTAATTCTGACTAATTTGATATGATTATTTGGAAATTATGGTTCTTATTTTTCAAGTCATTTTACCCCTCTCCTCATGCGAGATGTTCTCATTCCTGAACTTGCAAACAGATCCAGCTTTTTAAGTTACCCCAAGCTGGAGTAACTCAGCGTGTCAGACAGCATTTCTGGAGAAAAGGATTACAGGTATTCACCTCCCATTTTGGATATAATGGGAAAGTATTTGAAAGGCCCCAAATTATGTATGCCATAAATTAAATGAATGGGGTCAGATACTATATCATACTGTTAGAAAGGGATAATACTTAACACATCTCTTACTTTTCTGACATCTTTTTCCTGTGTAGCCATCGGGACACGAGCAGACATTATTTCTCATACAATGACCACCATTCTTGCAAGGCGGCGTACAAATTGCTAAAAAATAAGTTTAAACATTGTTAAATATTGCGTATTGAAGAACAATAAGAAGCGTGGTTTTAATAATGTTTGTCTAATAAATGTAAAGCATTTATAAAGGTTTCCTCAGTTACAGTGTAAAGAATGACTTTATTATTTCAGAATATATAAATACAGAAGTTTTATAGTTTTTTTGTAATTTTAACTATTTATTTGAAATACTAGGTTAAAGTTGATTATAATTGTTTCTTTGGTGTTGGATTCAAATTATAGAATTTAAATCAACAACATAGTGGGAATATCTTCACCTGAAGGCTCAAGAAATTGGCTTCCCAGCACTCTTGAGGATATGGAGGGATGAACAATAAATGCTGACGTGCCAACAATGTCCTCATCCTACGAAATTTACAGAAATGGCTGGTTTTGAAGCTTAACAATACATAGCCTTTGGTGATATAATCTGGGAGAATTTAGTTCAACATAAATATAGAAATATTGAAATATTGGTGTAAATAAGCAATTCACAAACTCTTAAAGTGTGCAACATCTTTTAATGATAGCACAGGGTATTACATACATCCTCAAGCACTGGCTACATTCTTCTACTGAACTGTACCCAGGAAGGGGAAGGCGTTATGATTGATGTTAACTAGGCGGGATTAATGGTACTGAGGTAACTATGTTATTGGTTGCATATATAAACCATCTACAATTGGTAAATAAAGAATGTTCTTGTGATGGCAGTAGCTTATTCAACCTTAGCAATAAAGATTGCAGCAGAGGAAGTAATTCCGTACAACCTATTCCTGCAAGCAGACTGGGTTTAAAATGAGGTTCTTCACCAGTTACAGAGACTTGTAAGATTAGGTATAACATTTTAATGACAATGTACAAAGATTAACGGGACTACAATTTCCAAGTTTTTGTTCTGTAATAAAATAGAGATTAACATGTGACAATTCCTTGGTCTCAATTCCAATTTACAAAGACCGTTGAAAATTACAGCAGTCCTTTCTATCTATTTACAGGATCTATGTGTCACTGACAAGACTAGCATTTATTCCCTTCGCTAATTGTCCTTGAGCAGGTGGTGAACTACTGTCAAAAAAGCAAGGTACTGCCTTCATTCCATAAGGAATTCCTTTATATTTCCCCCACCAACAAAAATTAAATCTATATATTTCCAAGTCAAAATGCTGTGCAGTTTGAATGGGAAATTAAATGAGATGCCTTTCCCATAAGCCTGATGTCTTTATCTTTGTAGATGATCAAAGTCAGGGATTTGAGAGTACCTTAGTTATCTCCCTTTCCTATTCTGTTATAAATTGCTACCAGCACAATTGCTTTTGATCTTTTTCCATTCAATATTTTGCTCCATTAGTAATGCCTCCACCTGCTCTTTTAGCCCTGATTTTAAACTCAGTTTAACAACTGGTCCAACATATTAATTAAACACCTCTGCTCTTTCCTCATTTTCAAAGAAATTGTTTCTTTGTATTACAGTACATGGAATAAATCGAATGAACAAAATAATAGCTCCTCTTTCTGTCAATATCTCAGAAAGTAAGCCAAGATGAATCATTCATTGAGCATTTCTGGCAGAAGGGGGCCTCAAATGCCAAGGACTTACTTTTTCCATTTATGCATCAGCAAATTATGGTAATCTGCTAAAGTCAGCACAATTACAAAAAAAGTCTTCAAGCCAATTGAATTCACTTCGGAAGATGTCCAGAAAAAGCACTCTGATCACTGTCAAGGAATTGTACTCTACAATGTACAGCAGCCATAGATTCATACTGCCAGGAAACAGGCCCTTCGGCCCAACTTGCCCATGCAAACCAAAATGCGCCATCTACACTAGTCCCATCTGCCCGAGTCAGGCCCATATCCCTCTGAATCTTTCCTGTTCATGTACCTCCCTCAACTACCTGATCTGGCAGCTTGTTCCATATGCTCAGCTATCCCTGTGAAAAGATTTTCCCTTGGGTTCCTATTAAACCTTTGCTCTCAAATTAAACCCCTGTCCTTTGATTCCCCAACTCTGAGCCAGACCAAATAGTTCCAGGAACATAGTTACAGCACAAACATCTACCCCAAAATGTGGACTACTTTCTAGATATGGACTGCCAAAAAATGCAGAACAATTCTGGCTCACTACCACCGTATCACACAAGCTCTTAATCATCAGCAAAATAATGCAGGTTGTCACCAAGAGCGATATCACCAACAACCACTTCACTTATGTTCTCTATGAGTTCTGGCAAGGCCATTTAGTTCTGGATTTCATTACAGTCTTGACCCAGAAATGGACAAACGTGTTGCGTTCCATAGATCAGCCAATTGTGGATCGAGAACAAAATAGCAATGAGGATTCCCAATAAAATTGAAGTTAATGGGAAATAGTGCAAAATCCTTGAGTGGTGGAGTCAATTTTAGGACTAAGGAACATGCTTAGAGATGTTTATGTAAACATAACAGGCCTGTCAGAACCCATACTGAAGACAAGTGAAGTGGTTGTTGTGAATTATTACAGGTGATATCACTCTTGGCAACCACTTGCAATTTTTATGCAAGCATTAAAACATTCTTTAGAGTTTCTCAGGCCCAATTACCTCAAGCTGTAAAGGGGTGGCACAGTGGTAGAGTTGCTGCTTTACAGCGCCAAGGACCCGGGTTCAATCCTGACCATGGGTGCTGTCTATACGGAGTTTGTACGTTCTCCACGTGCGCTGTGTGGGTTTTCTCCAGGTGCTCCGGTTTTCTCCCATACTCCAAAGATGTACAGGTTAATGGGCTTGGTATAATTGTAAATTGTCCCTAGTGTGTGTAGGATAGTGTAAGTATGCGTAGGTCACTGATCGGCATGGACCTGGTAGACCAAACGGCCTGTTTTCACACTATCTCTAAACTAAAAACTGAACATGAATGCTATTCATTCTCCCAGTGGTGGAGATATTTGCTGATGAATATAGGATTCAGTTCCATAACTCCTCAGATAATGAAGTTGTGCCCACATGCAGCAAAACATTTAGGCTAAAACTGGTAAGTGGTAAGCACCAATTAAACAACGTAGGTTCTAGGTAAGAAACATCTTCAAATATAAAATATGACCATATTGACATTGTATGGCATCATCATCTGCCATTCACCATTGTTGATCTAAAAATTAACTAAATCACAGTTTCATAGATCTAGGTTTAATTGTGATCTACGTCTCACAGAGTGTGTGTACATTCTTCTTGCCACTGTGTGGATTTCTGTCAAGGGTTTTAGTCTCTTCCTACATACCAAAGATATATTGGTAGACTAATTGAATGGATGTGGTAAAACAAGCAAAAGGACCCCATGAGAGCAAATAAATTGCAGTGATGCAGATTAATGAAGTGGCAGGAATGAGACTGATGGGACTGCTCTGTTAAATGACCTTCCATGTTGTAATCAATAAATAATCTACGTACAGTAGCTCCGAGCAAATCAGGAGATTAATTTTCTGAGGCAAGTGATTTAATCTCTGACACCCCAACGCCCTCTGCCAGATCCAAGGCACATGTCAAGCTGCTATGGAAAACTAGCCATTCATATGAATTAGTACAGATCCAATGTTGTGCAATAGGTTTGACATTATCCAGGAAAAAGCAGCCAACCAATCCACTCTGAATACCACTGTACAATGCAAAGTCAATCACTAATGCTACTTAATAACATATGCAACATCCCCAGGCTCTACCATCTAAAAGCAACTGGCATAGAAGACACCACCTCCTGCACGTGGAAATATATCACTATTTCTTCCGCACTGCCAGGCCCAAATATGGAACTCCATACCCAACAATACAGTGAAAGAACCTTTAGGAAAACAAATCAGCAAAAGAGAACGACAGAAAGTTTTGAAATCCTGTGTCCTTCATAAGGTGTGTACATCTAAAACACCATATTGCTTCTCCCTTGGTGTCCGTGGCACTTTCAACCATGCTCCCAAGTATAATCAGGGATGGACAATAAATGTGCATCTTTCCCCCCTGGTGGCCACACTTTGTAACAAAATTAGCAAACATAAAGGAGGCTGTTCTCAGCATGAAGAAATGGTTATTCTGCACCAGATGGTCACATCTGGGAGGCTTGACAGGCATGGCAAATGTATTTTTGCAAGCTCTATTATGATAGGTCCACACCATGTGTACATCCTGCTGCTTAAAAAAGATAGTATTGCAACAGCAGTCTAAAACGACAGAGGCAATTAATAGTCAACCACAAGAATGCTTAGCCAGAGTCACAAGTAAGTTCGGACTTTATGAGCGTGAAATGCATACTTCCGTTAAACGACAATAGAAACCAGGGAAATGCAATTCTGCAGATTTGTGGTCACAGTTATTGATTCTACTACTTTATTCCAGATTCATATGAGAATTTGAGCATTCCATCTACCACAGTAGGATTTGAATCTTTGGACCATTAGCCCAAAGGTCTGGTATGACTAGACACGAATTGCTTTGATTTCCATGCACTGCCATGCTTAGCTTTGGAAATTCATCTCTGATTATTTCAGTTTGTATTTAATTAGTTGTTGGTCTGCTATTTAAGTTACCAAGGTTTCTATCTAGTTTCTTTGCATGTGCACTCATTTCATCCTCCCTTTACACCGACCGAAAAAAACATTCAAGTTGTACATTGTGGATTTGTATAGTTTAATCCTTATGTGCTTTAATCCTTATACACAGAGCAAGTAATGAGTTTCTAAACGGTTACCATTTTGGCACTGCAATCCAAAAAATCCATTCGGACACATGCAGATGTTGGGTTTGATACATGTCCCACCATTTAGGCAAACAGGACTGCAAACAGCTGTTGAAATTCAGAGAGAGGAAGAGAGAAGAGGAGGATAAGAGAATTGCAGATGACAGTATCAAAATATGCACATAAATCTTCATGATACAATTAAGGGATTTAATCAATAAAGAGGACATTGTACTGGGTTTCAGCATAGCCTGCTGATTATAGAATCATAGAAAATAGGTGCAGGAGTAGGCCATTCGGCCATTCGAGCCTGCACCGCCATTCAATATTATCATGGCTGATCATCCAACTCAGTATCCTGTACCTGCCTTTTCTCCATACCCCCTGATCCCTTTAGCCACAAGGGCCACATCTAACTCCCTCTTAAATATAGCCAATGAGCTGGCCTCAACTACCTTCTGTGGCAGAGAATTCCACAGACTCACCACTCTCTGTGTGAAAAAAGATCTTCTCATCTCGCAGTAGAACCTCCCTGCTCTTGTATTCAAATCCTTTTGCTATGAATGCCAACATACCATTTGCTTTCTTCACAGCCTGCTGCACCTGCATGACTACTTTCAATGACTGGTGTACCATGACACCCAGGTCTCGTTGCCTCTCCCCTTTTCCTAATCGGCCACCATTCAGATACTAGTCTACCCTCCTGTTTTTGCCGCCAAAGTGGATAACCTCACATTTATCCACATTATACTGCATCTGCCATGCATTTGCCCACTCACCCAACCTATCCAAGTCACCTTGCAGCTTCCTAGCATCCTCCTCACAGCTAACACTGCCCCCCAGCTTCGTGTCATCCGCAAACTTGGAGATGTTGCATTCAATTCCCTCATCCAGATCATTAATATATATTGTAAATTGCTGGGGTCCCAGCACTGAGCCTTGCGGTACCCCACTAGTCACTGCCTGCCATTCTGAAAATGACCCGTTTACTCCTACACTTTGCGTCCTGTCTGCCAGCCAGTTCTCTATCCACATCAATATTGAACCCCTAATACCGTGTGCTTTAGGTTTGTATGCTAATCTCTTATGTGGGACCTTGTCGAAAGCCTTCTGAAAGTCCAGATATAACACATCCACAGGTTCTCCCTCATCCGCTCTACTACTTACATCCTCAAAAAATTCTATAAGATTCGTCAGACATGATTTACCTTTCACAAATCCATGCTGACTTTGTCCAATGATTTCACTGCTTTCCAAATGTGCTGCTATCCCATCTTTAATAACTGACTCTAGCATTTTCCCCACTACCGATGTTAGACTAACTTGTCTGTAATTCCCCGTTTTCTCTCTCCATCCCTTTTTAAAAAGTGGGGTTACATTCGCTACCCTCCAATCCTCAGCAACTAACACCACTTCCCGGCTAACCTGGATTTCACTCAGTTCCTCCATCGCATTTGACCCCCGGTCCCCTGCTATTTCGGGCAGATTATTTATGTCTTCCTTTGTGATGACAGAACCAAAGTAGTTATTCAATTGGTCTGCCATGTCCTTGTTCCCCATGATCAATTCACCAGTTTCTGACTGCAAGGGACCTACATTTGTTTTAACTAACCTTTTTCTCTTCACATATCTATAAAAACATTTGCAGCCAGTTTTCTTTCATAATCTATTTTCCCTTTCCTAATTAAGCACTTTGTCCTCCTCTGCTGGACTCTGAATTTCTCACAGTCCTCTGCTAGGCTGCTTTTTCTGGCTAATTTGTATACTTCAACTTTAGTTTTGATACTATCCCTGATTTCCCTTGTTATCCACGGATGCACTACCTTCCCTGATTTATTCCTTTGCCAAACTGGGATGAACAATTGTTGTAGTTCATCCATGCAGTCTTTAAATGCCTTCCATTGCATATCCACCGTCAACCCTTTAAGAAACACTTGCCAGTCTATCTTGGCCAATTCGCGTCTCATACCCTCAAAGTTACCTTTCTTTAAGTTCAGAACCCTTGTTTCTAAATTAACAATGTCACTCTCCATCCTAATGAAGAACTTAACCATATTATGGTCACTCTTGCCCAAGGGGCCACGCACAACAAGACTGCTAACTAACACCTTCCTCATTACCCAGTCTAGAATAGCCTGCTCTCTCGTTGGTTCCTCTACATGTTGGTTTAGAAAACTATCCCGCATACATTCCAAGAAATCCTCTTCCTCAGCACCCCTGCCAATTTGATTCACCATATGTAGATTGAAGTCACCCATTATAATTGTTTTACTCTTGTTGCACGCATTTCTAATTTCATGTTTGATGCCATCCCCAACTCCACTACTACTGTTAGGTGGCCTGTACACAACTCCCACTAGCGTTTTCTGCCCCTTAGTGTTTCGCAGCTCTACCCATATCGATTCCACATCCTCCAAGCTTATGTCCTTCTTTTCTATTGCGTTAATCTCCTCTCTAACCAACAATGCGAGTCCACCTCCTTTTCCTTTCTGTCTATCCCTCCTGAATATTGAATATCGCTGGATGTTCAGCTCCCAGCCTTGGTCACCCTGGAGCCATGTTTCCGTGATCCCAACTATATCATATTCATTAATAACTATCTGCACATTCAACTCATCCACCTTATTACGAATGCTCCTTGAATTGAGACACAAAGCCTTCAGGCTTGTTTTTACAACACTCTTACACCTTATACAATTATGTTGAAAACATAGAAACATAGAAACATAGAAATTAGGTGCAGGAGTAGGCCATTCAGCCCTTCGAGCCTGCACCGCCATTCAATATGATCATGGCTGATCATCCAACTCAGTATCCCGTACCTGCCTTCTCTCCATACCCTAAGGAATCAAAAAGTGGCCCTTTTTGATTCTTGCCCTGGATATTTCTGCCTGCCACTTTTACTTTTCACCTTGCTACCTATTGCTTCTACCCTCATTTTATATCCCTCTGTCTCTCTGCTCATGCTCCCATTCCCCTGCCACATTAGTTTAAATCCTCCCTGACAGCACTAGCAAACACTCCCCCAAGGACATTGGATCCCTTCAAGCCCAGGTGCAGACCGTCCTGTTTGTACTGGTCCCACCTCCCCCAGAACTAGTTCCAATGCCCGAGAAATTTGAATCCCTCGCAGTATGTATGCGAAATTTGAATTGTATGGATTTTCTGAAACTGAATGAAGTTATATACTAGAATTCTTCCTTATCAACATTTATACATTTTTATTGTTTACAACTATTTTATATGTCGTTTGTTTTACTCTCTATGATAAATGATAGAGACAAATTTAATGTTAGTTTAAAAATGTCAATCAAGAATCTGCTCAATATTTTTCTCAATAAAGGAAACAATTTGAATGAAAGTACTCCTCAAGGAATTTCATGGACTTTGAAGGCTAAATTTACAAGTTGGATGATTAGATGAAAATTTAATTCATGCAACTGCAGCAGAAAATCATTCCATGTTATTCTACATTGTAGTGATTCTGCTGAAGGTATACCAACAATTATTTATAAAGGATGAAGTTGCAAGCTAACTTTGCTGTCAAATATTTTTTAATGGAGCACTTTATTAGAATCAAGTTTGTAATTGCATCAGTAAGAAGGAACTACAGATGCTGGTTTACACAAAAGATAAGACACAAAATGTTGGAGTAACTCAGTGGGATTGCATGGTTAGTTCCATTTGTTTTTGTATAAATTAGTGTGAATTTAAAATACAACTGTATTTGTTAAATCTCATGTGTAAATCACTGTAAAAAATGTTACCATTGGAAGATTTAGATAGCTGAACCAGGAAGCAAAATGGAGCAGCAAATTAGGAAATATTATGGGAACAGGTCTTACCTGTGTTACATGTTGGACCATACCAGCCGAATCTGCACTGGCAGACATCTGGAGAGACACACTCACCTCCATTTTCACAATGCCTATTGCAAATCACTGCAGACATAAAGAATGAATTAGTGATATCCCAGGCACAAATGCGAGCCTTCTTTTAAGGAAATATTTACCTGCACTCCTGGATCCCTCTGGTCTTCAAATCCTCAAGGCCCTGCCATAAGCTGTGTAGGTCATGCACTTGACTTCCAAAACACAATACCACACATTTATCTTTCCTTATCAGCATTAAACATCTTGCTGTAATTTTTTATCACAATTTACCTTATCTACAATATCACCTACTTTAGTGTCATAAGACCAAGAATTAGGCCATTCAGCCCATTCTTCCCTCCGCCACACTATCCAGTGTAATGGAGGGTGTTGGAAAGGTAACTGCCGTAGTAGGAGCGAAACGCGCAGGGCCGCAGTTACCGTTCGCAGATCGGGTCGGAGATAACGACCGCACTAACGCCGGCTCCGATATCGGCTGTTGCTCAACTGCCTCCATCAATTCCAGTGCTTCAGGGCACTGAGGCCACTCCACCAGGGAGGAAGGCCAAAAGAAAGTCTCTCAGGCCCATCTTACCTGACGGGTCTGATGATGTGGAAGACTCCCCTCCTTTTAATATAAAGGTATGGAGATGGCTCGACCAAATGGAGAAATGCTCCAACTTAATGAGCCATGAAGAATTTCAAATCGGGGTCGAATGCCCCTGGGATTCCCCAGGCAGCCTCACATAGAGGTCCATACAGTGAAGAAGATACACCACTTATGGATACCAGTGGGAATCACCCTCTCCAGCACCTTCTTTAGGGCTGGAAGAGACCTCCCTAGAGCAAGACTCGGGAGAGCTAGGGCAGGAGGAGTCTGACCCTGAAGTTGGTGTCATTGCCTTTGGGCACACACCAAAGCACATGAGCCATGCTCCAGGTGTCCCAGATGTAGCAAGGGACTTTGCTGTTCCGGAAGGTACTGGTGAGGCCAGGGAGGAAATCCTGGCGGCCAACATCAATTACATGGGCTCTCACCAGTTACAAGATACTATAATGGTACATAACACCTGTGAATTGTGCGCCGTTCAAAGTGCCCACTGTGAACTCTGCTATCTGGGCACAAATGAGTGCAACGATGCGTGGACAAGATTCCAGCAGGTCCTCAAATAGGTGAGAGCAGGCATCACGGCTTTTAGCAAAATGGTTGGAGGGGACCGATGTCCGGCACACAGCAGGATATGCTGGCCCTGCTGTGTAATGCATTTTTCGAAGTGAATTGCATCCAGAAAATAGCCATAAAACCTACACTAAACCCGCGATTTGCAGCTTTATGCAGGTCGACCAATATTCAAGTGCCAAATTATTTATTTGGGGAGGACCTGCTCAAACAAGTCAAAGACCTGGAGGAAGAGGCAAGACAATAGGCCTCATGAAGACTACGTCCCTTCTGCCAGGATGCCACCTCGCAGGTCGGGTTCATCACGAAGGGGGTCAGATCCGGGGGCAGGGCCAAGCAGTGTGGGGCCAGTGGGACGGCGGTATTACCCACCTGTATATGCCAATTACAACCTCAGTATGGCAAAAAAGACAAGAAATCCAAGGTCGACTATAGAGGTAGGGGTGATTCATTCAGTTCAGGATAAATCTTCTGGGGAACAACCTCTGGTTGGGGGTAAGTTCCAGTTATTTTATGATGAATGGTGATGCATAACATCTGATCTGTTTATACTGGACACTGTCTCAGGGTCTCGAATAGAGTTTATGTCAGGAATTCATCCACCTGCACATTATATGCCTAGTTGGGTATTGGTTTTTCTGCACCAGAAACTCAGAAAGTAAATTAAGAAATTGCGGGTTTGTGCCAAAAAAGGGGTAATTGAGAGGACGACATACCATCCTCAACAATTTGTGTCCAACATATTCCCCAGACAGAAAAAAGATGGTGGATGTTGAGTTATTCTGGATCTAACTCAGTTAAATTCCTATGTCCAGTATAGGCATTGTAAAATGGACACCTTCAATATGGCTAAACAACTGTTATCAGAAGGTCGTTATATGGAACCATAGATCTGAAAGATGCATATTATTCAGTACCAATTCATCATCAGTACCGAAGATACATGAAATTTAGTTGGATGGGACAGCTGTGGCAATTAAAGTATTACCCAATGGGTTAACCTCAGGTCTTAGGTTGTTCACGAAATTGTTAAAACCAGTGCTGGCGCTACTACGTGCCCAGAATCACATCTAGATTATCTAGATGATATCTTAATCATAAGCAACACTCAGGAGACAGCTGAGGAGTCAGTTTCAGCAACCAAACACCTGTTTGAAAGGTTAGGGTTCTGGTCCATCCAACAAAAATCCAAGTTAGAACCATCCCAAAAAATTGATTATTTGGGGTTTGTCATTGAATCAGTTGACATACCAGTGCCTTTGCCTACAGCCAAGGCTGTGGAAATCAGGGAGGTCTGTACCAGTCTCGATGAAAAACAATACCCCTCCATCCGGGAAGTAGCCAGTGTTATTGGCAAATTGGTGGCGGCTTTCCCTACAGTGGAGTTCGGACCCCTGCACTATCAAAGTCTGCAATGGGCTAGACAACAAGCACTTAAAGAACATGCAGATCATTTTGATAGACCTATGCAGTTGCCAGCAAGAGTAATCGCTGAATTACAGTGGTGGATTATCAATGTAGCACAATCTATCAAAAATATTTTGGTTCAACAACCTTCAGTGGTTTTACAAACAGATGTCAGTGCTTTGGGATGGTGAGCCATGGACAGCGAGTCTAGCTGTGGTGGTAGATGGAGTGTGCAAGAGGATTTAATCCTGCACAGGCATGGTATAAATTACTTAGAATTGCTGGGTGCATTCTATGGGTTAAAAGCTTATTGTTCAGCAATTAATATTTATATGTTCAGCTCCAGATTGACAATACCACGGCTGTTGCCAAGATCAATCACATGGGAGGAATAAGGTCAGTATCATGTGATAACCTCATTAGGGACTGGTGCACTTCCAGAAATATCTGGGTCTCAGCTATCTACCTGCCAGGTAGAGATAATGTGGTGGCAGACAACAGGTCATGGAAATTTAATGACAACACAGAATGGATGCTAAATCCTGATATTTAAAATGATTGTCAGCCACTTTGGTTTGCCAGATATTGATCTGTTGCATCCAGGCTAAATCACCAGTTGCCTGAATACGTTTTGTGGGAACCAGATCCAGGAGCAGTAGCGGTGGATGCATTCTCGCTACATTGGGGACGTACGTTCTTTTACGCTTTCCCCCCATTCTGCCTCATTAGGCAATGCCTCACCAAAATAGAGCAGGACTCCACCTCAGGCGTTATGGTGGTTCCGGACTGGCCTACACAGCCATGGTTCCCATTGGTGCTGAGAATGATGACTCAGCCATTCATGGCTGTCCCCAACTGCAGTAATTGTTGGTGCATCCAGTAACAGGAGAAGGTCATCCGTGACATGATTGTATTAATTTATTAATCTGCAGGTTCTGACCAGACCATTCTAAGGGTGTGGACTGTTGAGTAGGACCATGGATGTGATAACTGCAGCTTGAGAGTTAGCACTCAAAAACACTATGTCTCCTATTAAGAAATGAGAGATGTTTTGCTTGCAGTCAGATATATCTTATCGTACTGCAAGCATTCCGGATGTATTGGAGTTCCTTTCTACATTGCATTTCAATGAACACTTGAGCTATAGTGCCATTAATAGTGCTTGGAGTGCTTTGTCCTCCTCTTTAGGGCAGTTTCAGAACAACAATCTATCGGGTCTCATCCGTTAGTATCCAGGTTCATGAAGAAATCTTTAACAAGAACCCTCCTAAGTCTAGATATACAGAAACCTGGGATGTCAGTATAGTTCTCACACTGCTTCAGCAATGGGCTCCAATTACATCACTGTCTTTCAGAAGATAACACTTAAAGTGGTTATGCTCATGGCGCTAGTATCAGAGCAACGAGTTCAAACATTGCAAAAGCTACAGCTAGATAGGATGTACTTTTCTGTAGATAACATTATGATTTATGTGTGTGATTTAATCAAACTAGGCTGGCCAGGAATGGCCTGAACCAAAGCAAGCTGTAAAGCACACCCCGTTGACCAAACGTTATGTGTAGTCAAGCACCTGAGTCAATATATCGAGGTTATTTGAGAGTCTCAGAGGCTCTGAGACAGCAATGCTCATCAGCCAGAAAAAAACTCATAAAAAGGTGTCAGTACATACTATTTATAGATGGTTAAAACAGGTTTTTGGATTGTGCTGGAGTAGACACTCATGTGTTTAAATCTCACTCCATCAGGGCGGCATCAACATCCGCAGCGATGGCGCAGGATGTGCCTCTAGACCAAATCCTCGAGGCCGCAGGATGGTCTAAGGAGGCGACCTTCTCCAAATTTTATGATAAACCTGTCCTGACAATGCGAGGTTTGGGCATGCTGTTTTGGGTTCAGTTTGATTTCTTTTCTTTCTAAATTTAATTTGTAATTTCCCCCTGGGACAGAGGAGTTATTACTGTTTTGTTATTTAAATAATGATTATTGGATAATTCAAAGCAATGCTCAACACATTATTTATTCACTACTGTGTCAACTGAAGCAGTGTGTCATATGGAATGGATCTACAGCATGAAATCACAGAGCTTTGAAATCTTCACGTAGTCACTCATGTGACTCCGATGTAAAATAGTAAGATTAAATGAGAACTTACCAGTTTGAAGTTTGATCTTTATTTTATGAGGTTACGATGAGGGATTACGTGCCCTCCACTCCCGGCCCTCATAATCGCAAAGATCATCTGGTAGTTCTAGTATTCTGAGTTTTACTATATCACTTGACTATAGTTTCTGTGTTTTCACGCCGCTGCTTTGAAGTATGATGCGCATGCGCCTGGCGGGGCTTCTTCGCGTAATCCCTCATCGTAACTCTTCATAAAATAAAGATCAAACTTCAAACTGGTAAGTTCTCATTTAATCTTACTATTCAGTGTCACATCCAGTAATGTATTTTCCATTACCTAGACATATGCAAAATTCTAATTGCATTAACTACTGTCTATGCAAAACATTTCAATGATCTGTTTGCTGCTGTACCGACATTCTCCCCTCATACTATATCCTATACATCAACATGTTTTTGTTCCTCTTCGTTGATCACATAAATTCTTATTTGTAGACAATTAATTTCTTATTCCATTTCTCAACCCAGCTTCAGAATTTGAGCCCCTCTGTACTCAGATATATATTTTACACTTACAAATCAATGTGTAAAGCAAATAAACCAGCACTTCTTTATTCTCCAAGCATCTACCTTGTAATTTCCATTATTTTAATGTAAGTCCATATGCAACCAACTTCTGTCTCTTTGTTATAGCCAGTTGGGAATCTATTTACTTTTCTCTGTTCTGTTCTGTTACATAGAACATAGAAAGGTACAGCACACGAACAGGTCCCTCAGCACACTAATGGCTTACCAAATTTGATGCTAAATGTGTAAAAACTATAAATTATAACAGCAAAAGAAAAACATTTTTCTTGAAATTGCAATGAATGTCTCTTACTTGTTTCACATCGTGGTCCAACAAAACCATATGGACAGGTGCAGAGGTTTCGAACCAAACATATTCCTCCATGTTGGCATGCTGGTTCACAATAAACTGCAAATAAAGAACATCACATAGTATGTGAACAATGTTCTGTATCTGCATTCAAATATTGCTCATCCTTCTCCAATGTTAACAAATTGCCCTTGCAGTTTAATCGTATGACAGGTAGATGCAATGTACCATGATCGCAATGAATGGCGGTGCTGGCTCGAAGGGCTCCTCCTCCTGCACCAATTTTCTATGTAGTAGTTGCTTTCATAGTTAAGCACCCAGGTGATATGGGTAGACTTCCTCTAGATATACAGGAGATCCAGGATTAGACTGTGAGATGATTTTTTTTGACAAAAAGGAAGAAGTCATCACTAGCTTCCAAAATGCAAACATCTCTACTGTACCTTGATTAAAAACTTCTTCAATTCTGCACTCATACAATGCAAGTTGGCTGATCATTTTTTTCTGGGAGGTCAATACATTAAACTCTGCATCAACATCTTGTGCCACATGGCTGTCAGCTCTGATTCCCAGCCTCCCAGTTTGATCTCAATTGGATTTCAAGTAACATTGAATTTTCCAATATCAGGTAATCAAACCCCATCCCTAATCTCTCCCCCCCCCCCCCAACCCCCTTTTCTCCCCGGTGTTGCGTCTATTTCAACTCTCCCCCTCCCTTTCCACCGACATTCCTTCACAATTTGCAACTCTTCAACCCTTTTGTCTCACACCTCCTGTCTTTTCATCTCTGACCTTGGTCTAACCATTTGCCTATCAAAAACACACCTCATGTATAGCCACATATTATCTTCCAGGTCTCATCCTGAACTTTCTCTCTTCCAGCTTCCATTCCTCTCTTCAAACAATATGAATAAGGGTCCTGCCCCAAAATATCACCCATCCCTTCTCTCCAGAGATGCTACCTGACCCACTGAGTTATTTTTTTTTGTAAGCCAGTTTAATGTATTATTTTCACATGTACCGAGATAGATTGAAAAACTTTTGTTGTGTGCTATCCAGTCAGCGAAAATACTATACATGATTACAATCAAGCCATCCACAGTGTACAGATACGGGATAAGGATATAACGTTTAGAGCAAACTAAGCCACAATTAAGTCTAATTAAAGATAATTCTAAAGTCTTCAATGAGGTAGATGGGAGGTCAGGACCACTCTCTCATTGGATGAGAAAACAGTTCAGTTGTCTGACAACAGCTGGAAAGCTTCTGCAGTTCCTTGTTTCTACATTTTATTCTCATCAAGTATAGTCCAAATTTTACCAACAGCAACTCCCGAGTAATAATAACTGGTTATTTTTTTGCCCTGCGTATCCCACTAATGGGAATTCTCCATTGAGATCTGCTCATTAAGGACAAGGAGCTAACCCATGCATCTTATAGCCATGTCATTTCATGCTACATTGGCAATGATTTTACCGATTTGGGCAACACAAAAGATTATTTGATTTATTTCTCATTACTGGATTGCATCCATGTTTTTTTCAATTAATTCTAGTTATCTTGGTTTTTACTTTATGCAGAAATTATTCACTACATAGCATTGTTCATCAACTCAACTGAAAATGTTACAATTAAGATGTCTCAGTGCATGCAGCCCCTCAGGATTATTTTGTTTACTCATGTTCAGAATAAAATGCATGTTTGATAGGTGGTTCTATACTCCCTGCAATACATTTTTTATTTATTTTAAAATTTACATTCAAATAAATTAGCGATAAAGTAGCAGTTCACTTTTAACACCAATACGGAAATGGGAATAATGTAATTCTATAAAACTGGCAGAAAATTCACATCTATAGAATGAAACTACTCATTTTAATTAAGACCATATCCATCAAAAGGGGCATAACAAGTAAAATGGACAAGGGAGAAATGGGTGTAGTGTACCTGTAATTTCAGGAAGCCTATGATAAGGTCCCACATAGGAGATTAGTGGGCAAAATTACAGCACATGGTATTGGGGGCAGGGATGGATAGAAAATTGGTTGGCAGACAGGATACAAAGTGTAGGGATTAACGGGTCCCTTTCAGAATGGCAGGCAGTGACTAGTGGGGTGCCGCAAGGCTCGGTGCTGGGACCGCAGCTATTTAAATATACATTAATGATTTAGATGAAGGAATTAAAAATAACATTAGCAAATTTGAAGATGACTCAAAGCTGGGTGGAAGTGTAAACTGAATTATTATCTGAATGGTGTCAGGTTAGGAAAACGGAAAGTACAATGAGACCTGGGTATCCTTGTACATCAGTCACTGAAAATAACATGCAGGTACAACAGGCGGTGAAGAAAGCTAATGGCATGTTGGCCTTCATAACGAGAGGAGTTGAGTATAGGAGCAAAGAGGTCCTTCTGTGGTTGTACAGGGCCCCAGTGAGACTACACCTGGAGTATCAGGTGTGCAGTTCTGATCTCCAAATCTGAGGATGGGTATTCTTCCTATTGAGGAGAGTGCAGCATAGGTTCACCAGGTTAATTTGCGGGATGGCGGGACTGTCATATGATGAAAGAATGGAGCTACTGGGCTAGTATTCACTGGAATTTAGGATGAGAAGGAATCTTATAGAAACATATCAAATTATTAAGGGATTGGACATGCTAGATGCAGGAAACATGTTCCAGATGATGAGGGAGTCCAGAACCAGGGGCCACAGTTTAAGAATAAGGAATAGGCCATTTAGAACTGAGATGAGGAAAAACTTTTTCACACAGAGAGTTGTAAATTTGTGGAATTCTCTGCCAGAAGGTAGTGGAGGTCAATTCACTCAATGCATTGAAAAGAGAGTTAGATAGACTTCTTAGGGCTAGCAGAATCAAGGGGTATGGGGAGAAGGCAGGAATGGGGTACTGATTGTGGATGATCAGCCATGATCACATTGAATGGCAGTGCCATTGAATTGTCTAGTTCAACAATTTTAGTATCATTTAAGAATACATTAATTTTTCACAGATTCTGTAAAACAAATTCTAAACAAAACCCAATTTGGAAAAGTGTTGGTCTGAAGAAGGGTCTTGACCCGAAACGTTACCAATTCTTTCTCTCCAGAGATGCTGCCTGTCCCGCTGAGTTACTCCAGGTTTTTGTGTTTATCTTTGGTTTAAACCAGCATCTGCAGTTCTTTCTTGCAGATTCTTTAATTGTCCTAATTTATATTCTACCCCCGGCACACAACAGCATCCCTCCACATTCCCTAAAAGGTCTGGCTCGTCAGAATGCTCGTCTTACTTTTATTCTTGGCAGAAATATAATTTCCTGCAGCTAATTGCTGGAAAGACCGGAGGCATTATCCTTAGCCTCAGCTACAAACTGTGTACCCTCTCTAATGATTCCATCCTTATCTCCAGTAACTGTAGCTGCAAACTGCAATTTGAGCTGAGCACATTTCTTTAAGGTTACATCTGAGGAAGAGAGATTGGGAGAACATAATTGAAGTGCAATATTTTTTAGCCAGGTATATTTCCTTCCTCAGTTAATGCACATCTTATTTAAAAGTACCAAAAGCAGGAAATGCAATTAGCTAAAATTATTGTGGAACCTCATTTCCAATTAAAACTAAAGCATCTCACATGTAAAATCGAAACATACAATCAACCAATACAAAATTCAAGACGTGATATATGATTGCATTTGTAGTATATGCTTCTCTCAGTGTTCCATGTGTACCTCAAATTACCTTCATCACAGATTGGTCCTCCATATCCAGGCAGACAATCACAGACATTGGGTTTCTGACATTTCCCATGATTTTTACAGTCAGGTCGGCATATTGCTTTGGAGATATAGAAAAACATGAACATGGTATATTGGTCGGACTATCAGCAAAGTTATATGTGAAAATAAAATACCAATTACTACAATCTAACAAGATGCTGTGCATTGTACACAAGATAACTTCATCACTATATCATTTACTTTCAGATGAAATAAGATTGTGGTGAACTATCCCTTATTTTCTACTATCCTGCACCAATTGAACTTACGGCATACAACAACAATATGGACATGTTGCTCCAACTATGTACCTCCAAGGGCAGCACGGTGGCATAGGGGTAGTACTACTGCCTTACAGTGCCAGAGACCCGGGTTCGATCCTGACTACGGGTGCTTGTGTGCATGGAGTTTGTACGTTCTCCCCGTGACCTGCTTCGCTTTTCTCCAAGATCTTTGGTTTCCTCCCACACTTCAATGCATACAGGTTTGTAGGTTAATTGGCTTGGTGTAAAATGTTAAATTGTCCCCAGTGTGTGTAGGATAGTATTAATGTGCGGGGATCACTGGTCGGTGCGGACTCGGTGGGCCAAAGGACCTGTTTCCGCACCGTATCTCTAAACTAAGCTAAAGTAAACATTACAACATTTACTCAATTTTTATTTATTTTGTAGGTTTATACTAAGCAACAGCAGCTAATTAGTTTATAGTTGCTGTAACTCCAGCAATAGGATTTTGTAGTGGATAGAAACTAGGAGGGTTTGATCCAATAGTTAAACTACTCATCAAGTGAGATGTTAAATGAGGCCTCAGCTGCTTCCATAGATCAAGGTTAAAGATCCCATGACCCTAGTTTGAAGAGTAGGATCTTAATCAATAATTATCAATCAACATTTTCAAAAAGACAGATATGATTGTTGTAACTTTTTTCCATTTCCAGAATTTTAAAATCTTATTATTATTTTCAGACAAAGGGTCTCGACCCGAGACACCACCTGCCCATATTCTCCAGGGATGCTGCCTGACCTCCAGCATTTTGTGTCTTTCTTTGGTATCCTACAGCAATGTTCGGATGAAGGGTCCTCAACAAGAAACAGTTTTTTTTTTCTCCGCAGACACTGCCTAATCTGCTGAGCATTTCCTGCATTTCATGTCTTTATTTCAGATTTCCAGCATCTACAATTTTGAATTTCATCTACCATTTAAAAAGCTTATTAAAAAAAAAATGAACTGCCAAATATTTGAAAAACATAACTTCATGTCACCGAGACATTAAGTGATGTAATAAAATCTAAGGGGAACAATTCTTCCTCATGATTATTCCAGAGTACATGCTGGAATTCACAACAGCTTTGCATTCACAACTCCATTTTTGATGAGAACAAATACAATCCATACTGACGTGTCGCAAATGTGGTTAATTAACTATATATTAGTTTTACACTTACCAGTCTGACAGTTGTATCCAGTATAACCAGGCTTACAGCGGCAGGTATTTGGCGCAGAGCATTCCATATTCCTGCCGCAAGGATATCTGCATATTGCTATGAAAATTAAAAAGAAACTTAATTCAGCTTGAATTACATAGTGATAATTGTTGAAGATCCAGATAATTGTTCCTTTATTCAAACACATTTTTTTAGATGAGCCAGGGCAGTATAAATAGGCATCACGGTTGGCACGGATGATTTGGATGAATAGCCAATTTCTGTGCTGTATGTGGTAAAGAATGGACATATCCATATTTCAGCCAATATTTATCCCCACCAGCCTCTATATTCAATAGGAATGTATGGCAATTTTACTCTAACTTTTCAGCATACTAAAGAAACACTTCCCTCCAGATGCCCTGGTTCATTCTTCCATCTTCTGCTCCCATCGAACCTTCCGTTGCACTACAAGAGATACCACATTTGCCTTTTGATCCCCATCCTTCTTTCTGTCTGGGCACCCAAAATTATTTGAGATCAATCAATTATTGTACCTCAGGTTAGGTGTACTGCTTTTGCTTGTCACAAAGCATTCTATATTCTTGGATAAACAAACACAGAGCTGATGACCTCTTTGCAATTTACCTGTTTTCAGTCCATAAGGTGACCCTGATCTTCCAGATATGTCATTTTTATTCGCCAATTCATCCCCATTCTGAACTCTGTCTTCCAGATCATGCCATACCACAAAATGTAGCAAAAGGAAAAATAACCAAAACGCAGAATATAGTGTTACAGCTATAGAGAAAGTACAGACTGAAAATGGTTCTATATCTTGCAGAGTGCTGCAATAAGGTCGATTTGAAGATCTGTGTAAATTTACCTCAATTCCATAGCTTCCACGATCTCTCCACAGTAAAAACGGAGGAGAAATATTAAGCTAAAAATATTAACTTAAAAATCTCACCCATCTCCTGAGGCTCCAAACATAATGGGAACTTATTCTCATGCTAACCGCACTTTTACTTTTAATATAACTGGAATCCCTTGGAATTTTCCTTTGTCATGCCTGCCAGATCTATCTCCAGGTCTTCTTCTTTTTCCCTCCTGATGTCCCTCATAAATATGGTTCTTCACTGGTTGAGGAATTTATTTGATCCCGATTGCCAAAACCTGGTGTATGCCTCTTTCATTCTCCTCACCAGAGCCTCGTTACCTCTCATCAACTGGGGTTCTCTAAACATGCCAATCACGTCCCTGTCCATAACAGGACCATGTTGTCCCTGAACTCTTGCCATCACACATTCAGAAGCTTCTACAGAAACCAATGTTTTAAGTTCTCTGGATCTTGTTCAGGATGTATTTGTTCTCGCCTGTCTGCATGATGTAATGCAAATAATCTGCACTTCTCCATTTGCCATTGTAAACTCATTATTTCTGAAGAGGAAATAATTCAGAAATTATTACCACACTATCAAATTCCACTTCCAAAATATCTTTCCTTCATTTATTTTTAGAAGCATCTCATTTTCATTGTATTATTCAGTCATTATAGTGGAATAACTATATTCTGCAAAGAAGGCAGATTTCTAAAATAATAAAATAATGTTTCTGTACACTATTATGGACTTGTTTTCTTTGGCTGGTTGGGTTTTTTGGCTCTTTAATTTTTCCCTTCAAATCTAAGTAGTTGAGGATTAACCGGAGTGATTACAGCAATACTAATATGATACCATACCTTTGCAGGTGACTCCATCTCCAAAATAGCCAAAAGGGCACCGTCCACATTTGAAACTTCCATACTGAGTTGGTTCACAGGGAACCCCTGAAAAACATGGCAAATCTGCACATGTAACCAGCTGTGGCTCCGGCAATAGTTCATGCTCTGTGTAAAGGCTTTCTGAATTTGTAGGCACAAGGGGAGGCTGTGTTTTTATTAACGGCCTTCTCTGAGTCAATTTTGGATCAATGGTTTTTGAAATGCTTATCTCTCCTTTCTTGTTATAGGGTACTGCATTACCATTTGTTACTTCTGTTGAGATGCTTTCTCTAAACCTTTCATTATTTTCCAAGAACATGGAAGGCCAATTTTGTTCATCTGGAAGTTTTCCCGCTGTAAATTCCCTAGATGAGATGATGGGATGGTCTGTAAACCCATGATAGACAGTTGTCCAATGATGAAAATGCTGTCTCCTGGCAGTAGATGTTGTCACGCTAGGCATAGTAGTTGTAGCCGAGACTCTTGCAGTCGATATGGTACCTCTGGGTTTTTGAAAACCTATAATACAAAATAATTTTACATACAATATTTTCAGTAATGTGACTACTATATACAATCTAAAAAAAATTAAAGGCTCCTAACAATCTTGAAGTTTTTCTGAGGTTACATCCTTGGGTGGCCTTTCATCCTGACCTCACTAGTGTCTGTGAGACAGCAAGGCATCTCCTTTCTATGGACTAGAGAATACCAGGGACACATTTCTGATGTGCCCTTTCCCCATGAGATGGGAAAACAAGGTGATTCCTTGCTATTGACTGAGGATAGGGGATGTCAGGATGTGTGATGCACATGGTCCTCTCCAGCTTATTCCCGATTTAATTTAATTCCCTAAGGCTTTGTGTGAGACATCTAACCAAACTTTAAAGTGCATCGTGCTTTGAATCTGCAAGTTACTCCTCTGGCCTCATCTCAAGAAAGCCCATTCTTATTCACAAAAACAGTGGTGGAGGAATTCAATGGGTCAGACAGTGATGGTAGAGGAGAATGGACAGACGACATTTCAGATCAGGATCCTTCTTCAGACGGGTACTTCAGACTTCAAACATTGTTTGCCCAATTCCCTCCAGAAATGTTGGCTGAACTGACGTGTTCCTCCAGCATTTTGTTTTTTTTCTCAAGATTCGAACATCTGCAGTCTCTTGCATCTCCTTATATTGGTCTGGTAGAAGACGCTAACACTGCTTTGCGTATCTTTCAGATAAATTTGGAGGATTTTACTAAAACAGGGTCGTCTGTATTTTTCCAGTGGTTTGAAGGTACCGTTTGGAGATAATCCAGGTCACAGAAACATGTATAAGGTAATGATCACTGACATCTAATATGCCATGAATTTTGCACAAGGTCTGAAGTCTTGATCTTCAAATGTTCTTTCCATCAATCAACTAAAGGCTGTACTGGCACCTTGCAGTTGGTGACAAATGTCTTCATTGTTGTTTGTCTTCACCAAGATGTGGCTCTCATGATGTGGTCCACATTTTGCAAGGTCTCTATGTGAATGTATTGGAGGGCAGCGTGGAGGGCTAAACACATACAACATATCAGTCATACAATGAACGATATCATATTCTGCTCACTCGAGAACAAAGTATGTTATGGAGTTTGTTTTCTGTAATTTGATGCCTGAAATTATCAATACAGCGATTTGACTGATTCATTCTTGTGACGAGAGCAAATGTTCTTTTTTTAATTTGTTTTTTAACATTTGTATGTGTTCAACTAATTTTGAACTATTTGTTATCATGATAACTCTTGATGCTGGGAGCGTAAAGGTTTTTTTTAGTTTCAAGAAAATGAAAGATTGTAAAAGTTATTTTCTTGTGAATAATCAACCCATATCTAATCGATTCTTATATTCAGTGCAGCCATATGTATCCACATTTATATTTGTTTTACATCCTTATACAGTACGTGTACCTCCTCCCTCAACTCTGTCCAGTGACCCCGACAGTCCTTTCAGGTTTGGCAGAGGTTCACTTGCACCTCCTCCAATCTATTGCATCCGTTGCTCAAGGTGTGGACTCTTATACATGGGCGAGACTAAATGCAAAAAGGGTGATCGTTTCGCTGAGCACCTTCGATCAGTCCGTCTGTACCAACCTGATCTCCCAGCTGCCAAACACTTCCCCTTCCCATTCCCATTTCCACACTGACCTTTCTATCCTAGGCCTCCTCCATTGTCAGTGAGGCCAAACACAAATTGGAGGAACAGCAGTTCATATTTCACTTTGGCAGCTTACAACCCAGTGGTATGGCTGTTGATTTCTCTAACTTCAAGCAACGAGCATTCCCCCTCTCTCCATCCATCCCCCACCCTAGTCCTACCAGCTTCAAAGTCGTCTTGTTAAGTCTCATTAACTCATTCTCACCTAGCACACACCTAACAATGGCCTGTTTCCTTTATCATCGTTACTTTTTTGCATATCTTTCATTCATTTGTTCTGTACCAGTGAATTTCACTGTTCCTTAATTGGTACATGTGACAATAAACTGACCTTGAAACCTATATCTCCCTGCATCACCATCTACATCTCTCATTTCCCTTGCCTCGCAGTCTGAAGAAGGGTCTCGACCCAAAACGTCACCTGTTCCTTTTCTCCAGTGATGCTGTCTGACCCACTGAGTTACTCCAGCTTTTTTTTGTCTACCTGTACTTCTTCCGGTGGCTTTATTTTCCCTTGGTCAGTTTTTCTGTGCTTTTGAGTAAATATATTGTAACTGCTGTAATTTAGCTCCAAATTTTCCATGGCAAAATCCTAACTCTAGATATATTGCACGACTCAAAATCAATTCCCAGACATTGCTTGTTTCAAAGTGTTACTCTACCTTCACAATGCCAGGTGAATTACTATTTACACACTCGCATGGTCAAAAGAGATCTAAATCCTACTGAACCGGGCTGAATTTGACCCCGAGAGTCAAACACAACGTTATCTTGTCAAGGAAAGAACTGCAGATACTGGTTTAAATCAAAGATAGACACAAAATGCTGGAGTAACTCAGCGGGACAAGCAGTATCTCTGGAGAGAAGGAATAGGTGACATTTCAAGACCCGAAACGTCACCCATTCCTTCTCTCCAGAGATGCTCCCCGTCCCGCTGAGTTACTTCAGCATTTTGTGTCTGACAACATTATCTTGTTTCCCCTAACGTTTGTTTTTGATCTGCATAAGCAGAATTTGAAATAATTTCCAAATTAGAGGTTACATTACCTTTATCCAGAGGACATATCTCTTCCTATCTGTATGCAACACTATGTTGACTGTTTCAGTCATAACTTCCCAGCCTTCAAGAGCACTTCATATGAGTTGGCCATTATTGACATGAGATTTGCTACATTACATCCCTCATTACCTCTCTGCTAGCGGAATCAACCAATCATATATTTCCCCAGCTGACTGGATGTGCTTCATTTTTATGCAAGATTTTTTCACACAGTTCTGAATAAAGAGTCTTCCTGACTTTAAACAGATAACATGGATACACTGTTGCTTGCACGGCAGCTGTGCTGTAGTATTACAGACAAGATTCAAGTGGCTATCTGAATCAATCATTCAATGCAGAAGAACTTCTATTGTTTCCTTGAAAGCACTACCAAAATTTAGATTGAATAAAATCTTGTGTTAGAACCTGTGCACTACAATGGTTAAGCGATATAATGTTTAACTCCTTTTTAACCTTTATCTGAAGACTTCCTGGATCTCAGCCATCTGAGGATCGTGTTTTGTTAGCACCTGACTGATGGGTGAAGATCAGGATCCATGGACAATTTTCTGACATGGAGCTGATGCAAAGATCAGATTTAGGACATGAAATGCTGACCTTGTGGCAAGCTTTCATTGGAATATCCACAAACAAATGAGTCAGAATGGTTCAGAGTTCACAGGCCTGCAGATTCCATAACAGCAGAAGTACTTTCTGCATTCCTGTTAGGAGGTGGAGTGTCAGGAAGGAAGACTGAAAAAGCTGCTGATACCACAGGTGTGGAATGGGCAGATCAAAAGAGGGTGCAATGCTTTCCTGACATCTCAAGTACCACAAAAAATAATAATCAGACAAATGATCAAAGTTAGAATCCTTCTCACAATCATACAAAGTGTAATAAAGCATTATCGGCATTGCAATGTCAACACACTGTGTCAACCACCCATCTCCACAATGACACAATCTGTCCTAATTACCGAATCTCTCACAGGCTCCATCACACCTTGTTTAGAAGTTTAGAAGGATGAGGGAGGGCCTCATTGAAACTTACTGAATAGTGAAAAGCCTGGATAGTGGATGTGGAGAGGATGTTTCCACTAGTGGGAAAGACTAGGGCCAGAGGTCATAGCCTCAGGACATTCCTTTAGGAAGGAGATGGAGGAATTTCTTTAGCCAGAGGGTGTTGAATCTGTGGAATTCATTGCCACAGTAGGCTGTGGAGACCCGTTCAGTGGATATTTTTAAGACAGAGATAGATAGATTCTTAATTAGTATGGGTGTCAGGGGTTATGGGGAGAAGGCAGGTGAATGGGGTTAGGATGGGGAGATGGATCAGCCATTATTGAATGGCAGAGCAGACTTGATGGGCCGAATGGCCTTATTCTGTTCCTATCACATGAACACCTCAGATACATCTCAGAGCTATTCAGCCACATGAAGTATCAACTGCACACAAACACAATTGACTATCCCAAATCGAGATGGGTCCATATTTATCAGCATATCTTGTGCAGCACAAAATTATCTTTCTATCTCTCCCTGTCAAAAGTTGCACATTGCAGGTTCCACCAAGAAATGCCATGAAGAGAGGCAGCAAAATGGATGGAAATTACCAGGTGCCACATCCTCAGGCAAAGCACTGGACATTGTACCTTGGACTGTGTGGCTAGTCCACCTCTTCTTTAGTCCCAGTTGGTTCTGAGCCACAATCGCCCCCATTTATTTTCTCATGAGTCCTAGAAGCAAACTGTTTGTACTGCCAGCTCTCACCCCTCAGAAAAAACTCACAAACTAGGATTGGTACACAAGGTACACAAACCACTGGTGGTACTCAGGCAGCTACTGTGTGGTGAAGTGGACAATTGTTTTGGGTCAAGACCCTTCATCTATAATGAAAGTGGAGGCGATGAAGCCAATATAAAGAGGCGGTGGGCAAGAACAGTTTAAGACATAGCAAGGATTGGTGGATACAGGTGAGGAGGGATTGATTGGCTGAAAATGATCAAGTGGGGAGGGAGGAGTGAAGATAGGAAGATAGCAACAGAAACTAAGCGGAGAACAAAAGGCTTCAGATTCTGGAATTTGATAGAAAAGGAATGTAAAGGATGGAACTGAATGAAAGATGATAGCAAATGGGTACAACATACAGAGTGGAGGGATGAGCAATTGTTCTGGTTACAAAGATATGTGTAATTCATTGTGTGTTCATGTACCTCTCTTAGCAGTTAATTTTTTCCAATATAAAAGTATATTAATTATTGAACAGCAGCAGTTGCTGCACAGCTCCATTGGCCTGGTCTCAGCCATGTCCTCGGATGCTGAATATGTTCTCCATGCAAAATTCAATGGATTTCTCCCAGTGTTCTAGTTTCCTGACATATCCTAAAGTTGCCTTGTGGATTAATTGCCTGCTGTACATTATCCTTAATGTAGGACAGGATGATTGGGAAGAATTGATGTTTGTTGCAGAGAAGGTTGGTTATAGGAAAATAAATGAGGGAATGGTATTGATGGGAATGTTCTAGGAACTAGTAAAGGCAGAATGGGCTGAAGGTAACCAGTGTCAAAATTTGAAAAGGAAATAAAAGAGCAGAGGCCATCTTTGGCACTTGAATTCCTTCAACCTCATCTGCAACCTAAATTTCAATAGATTTGCGATATTAAAGGAGGTAAATCATAAATATAAACTCTGGTATTTTATTTCATTCTTCACATGTTTAAATTATGATGTTTTATTCTTAATTGTTTACTGTATCTCGTGTTGTTACTTGCGAGCAAAGCACCAAGGCAAATTCCTTGTATGTATACATATTTGGCTAATGATATTCAATTTCAATTCAATTCAACTAAACTAAAAGCAACAATTTGAAATAACATTCCCACAATACAACAATAAGCATGGAATGCTCCTGTGACTGAGAGCAAAGCAGATGCAAAATCAATGTGGAAATTTAAAATAAAAATTGACTTAGCATGTTCAGGTATTTTGGGTTGCAGAGTAATTGATGACAATACTGTATTAGCCAGTAATATGGAGGTGGGGTGGAGCAAATTATTTACAATTATCTTTTGAACAATAGAATCAATCTGCTCAAAAAACAATGCTTACGGAACAGGGGAACTAGAAAGCACAGCATCTTTGAATAAAAGCCAAGGTAATTACCCCAGAAAAATTGCAGAGAAAGAACAATAGTAACAGATAATTAAAAAAATTAATCTCAGTTATTTGCAGTGTGGTTATCAGCTTGATTACAATGGGAATTATTCAAAGCATCTCAACTCTGCCTGTCTGCACTGTTGGCTCAAACACCAATTCATGTGCAAATATATATTTTTTCAAATTAGGTTTTATGATATAGGTTTCACTGAAATTAAATGAAAATATTTCCAATGTCCATCCACCCAAAATCGACACACCTTGACATTCAAATGTATAAAGAGTAAACTATTGTGGCATGATAAATAATCTCAGGATAAAGACAGATTATCCAATCACTTGCATTTTAGATGACAATCCAATAACATTACGGTAGCTTTTTCTGCGACATCATATATTTTAAAAAATGTTGAGATTAAACAAATCTCTCAATTCAAATTCACTATCCAGCACAGTAACATTTAAATTAATTGTTCAGGCCTCTGTGTATTTCAGCAAACAAACTTATAAGAGGGTCACTATGGCTAATAAAATGCAGGGTAGACTTTAGTTTAGTTTAGAGATACAGCGCGGAAACATGCCCTTTGGCCCACCGAGTCCACGCTGACCAGCGATCTCCGCATATTAACACTATCCTACACACACAATCTATTTATTTATCCATTTACATTTACTGAGCCAATTAACCTACATACCTGCACGCCTTTGGAGTGTGGGGGTGTGAATTGATAAGCTCAATGGCTTTATTAACTACCAATATTAACTACCAAGATACTTAATTTACTACAAATTAATTTCAATAATCATGTTATTTATGAGATCAGAGACCCACCATCCAATTGGAATGAATAGTCGGTCCCAGATCAGTCCCGATGACCCACATGTGTAATAGTTCATAAGCTGTTGGGGCAGAATTAGGCCATTCGGCCTATGAAGTCCACTACGCCATTCAATCATAGCTGATCTCTCTTTCCCTCTCAACCGCATTTTCCTGCCTTTCCCCCATAACCCCTGACATCCTTACTAATCAAGAATCTGTCAATTTCAAATAGTTAGGCCCTTGGATGATATGTGGGCACAACTGCTGGAGTGCTCAGTAATAATTTGGACTTGGATTCAATTTATTGTCATTGTCTTCAATTAAGAGACAACAAAATAGTATTTTCCTTAGTCATACAAATAAAAAAAAACACAAAACACAGAATACAGTAGTCCACAACACAAATATCCTCACAGCGGTACCAAAGTTCCCCACTGTGAGGGAAGGAACCAAATTCCAGTCAACCTCCTCGCTGATGTTCCCCAATGTTCACCCATGGTCGGGGCCTCCTGAGCCCACCGCAGTTGCCACTCGGGCGGCCCGATGTTCAGGCCCTCTCGCCGGGAACGATAGGACACCAACGTCGAAAGGTAAGACATCCTCAACTGCCTGGACCTCTGAATTATCCACTTCCCACTGAAGTCCGCGGCTCCCGAAGTCTACTGGCCGAGCTGGGCTGACATTCACATTGGTGCACCCGACAAAGGGTCCCAGGACTCCGCAATGTTAGTCAGCGCCGCCCGCATTGGGAGCTCCGCGAACCACAGCTACGCGATGTAGATGCAGCAGGCTCAACACTCCAGAGCTCCAAACGGCAATCCCAAGTGAGGCATCGCCCGCTCCGCGATGTATCCAGCACTGCGCCGCCGCTGCTGAAGCTGTGATCCGGTCCCGGCAGGAAAGGCCACGCCAGTCCAGTTGGTAGGCCGCGAGGAGGGGGGCGAGAATGTGACTCGGATAATAGTCGCATCCTCGCCAGGAAGTGACTGAAGGATGGTTTCCCCCATACCATACTCCCTTCCCCCACATAAAACACCAAAAAAACCTAAAGAACATACTTTTAACATAACAGAAAATAAAAAAGATACCAGACAGAAGGCGGAGGCAGCCAGTAACAGCGCCACCGGATGTACTACTAGGATGTACTTCTAGGATAATACTACTTTCACCCACCACTCCATAGTGAACCTGACTCATTTAGCAGGGCTGTGGCTTATAATATTTTTGGCAGCAATTTAGATGAAACTGGAATCTTCCAGTTTGTTCTTTATTGCTTCCTTTAAAGATGTAATTACTTTGAATGAAATGCATTGTTCACCTTCATACCTTAGTTCTTCATCATAGTCAGCATAATAAAACTGAAGGATATAATAAAACCGTAAGAAAGAATTATTATTAAACGGTGGCACAGCTAATGTGGTGTGCCTTTAGTCACAACT
The DNA here is from genome assembly GCA_035221665.1 of Okamejei kenojei. Classification (NCBI taxonomy): domain Eukaryota; kingdom Metazoa; phylum Chordata; class Chondrichthyes; order Rajiformes; family Rajidae; genus Okamejei; species Okamejei kenojei. The sequence continues at coordinate 41,700,619 of CM069132.1, forward strand.
ATTTCATCAGTGTAAAATCTTGCTGGAAAAATCAATGCTGGTGCACAAGTGCCCATTGTCACTAAATCCTGGAGGGCAGAGGCCACATGTGTGGCCGACCTCTGGTGGCATGTGGTCATTGCACTGTACCCCAGCAAAGCAAGGGTCACTGGCATATCCTCTGCTGAAGCGAGGAATGTGAACTGAAGGAAAATATAAAAATATTACAAATCAGCAACTAAAACACCTCAGGGATAAACCTTTAAAATTTAGAAAATGATTGGTGCACTTAGGCTGAATACACGTACAGACGGCATGATGCATGGCAAGAAGTGCATACGTAGGTATATTCACGTACACTTTATTTTATGAGCAAATAATTACACTGTGCTGCAGCAAAGTTGTAACTTCTAAAAATCAAATTTTTACTCCAATTCAATATGGACCAAAATATTTGTGCTTACATTCTGCTATTCAAAATCATAATCCAGGAGTTTATCTATTCACATTGTAACATAAGCATGCTCCTCGAGAAGAGGTATGTGTTACTATATAGTTACTAATAATGTTTTAAATATAGAATAGTAGCAAGCCATACCATGACATTAGCAAACAATGTGATTGGGGTAAATGTGCCCCTAATATACCAGACTTGATATTTAATTTTAGATAAAGTTTGATTTATTACAGGCAATGGAAATTCCATACCGAGTCACATGCTTCAATGAATACTATCCCATAATGTTAATAGGAACAAAGAACAGTCCAGCCCAGGAACTGGTCCGTTGGCCCACAATGTCCATGCTGAACACAATGCCGTTAATTTCATCTGCCTGTAGGTGATCAAAATCCCTCCATTACCTGCATATTGATGTGCCTATCTAAAAGCTTCTTAAATGCCATTATCATATCTGCCTCCACCACCATCCCTGCCAGCATGTTCCTGGCTCTCACCACTCTCTGTGTGGAAGAAACGTGCCCCACCCTCTTACCTGGGAAAAAAAAATTCTGACTGTCTTCCTTATCTATGTCTCTCATAATGTGAAATAATAGTATTGTCCATTCTCAACCTCTGACATTCCAGAGAAAGCAATCCAAGTTTGTCCAAACCTTCTTTATAGCCAACCAATATGCGTATAAACCAGTATGCGTACAAAGGAACAGCAGATGCTGGTTTAAACCAAACATTGACACAAAATGCTGCAGTAACTCAGCGAGACAGGCAGCACCTATGGAGAAAAGGAATGGGTGACGTTTCGGATCGAGACCCTTCTTCAGACTGCTCTAATCCTCTAGTCCAGGCAGTATACTGGTAAACATCTTCTGCTCCCTCTCCAAAGCCTCCACACCCTTCCATTAATGGGATGAAGGGATGACTTGAATTGCACACAATACTCCAAAGGCAGCTCAACAAAGTCATACAAAGCTGCCACATGACGTTCTCACTCATATATTTAGTGCCCCAATCGATGAAGACAGGCATATCATACACCTTAGACACAAAATGCTGGAGTAACTCAGTGGGGCAGGCAGCATCTCTGGATAGAAGGAATGGGTGATGTCTCTGGTCAAGACCCTGCTTCAGTCTGAGTTACCACAGCATTTTGTGTCTTTCTTCAGTGTAAACCAGCATCTGCAGTTCCTACCTACACATATCATGTGCCTTCTTTCTTGTGTTGACACTCAGAGAGATATGGACTTGGGTCTTGCCATTAGCTGTATACATTCTCCTTATATTTGACCTCCCAAAGTGCATCACCACACACTTGCTCGGATAAAACTGCGCAGCCATTTTTCATCCCACTTCTGTAGCTGATCTATATCCACTGTTTATTTTGACAGCTTTCCTCCGTCTGCAATTCCATCAATTCTGGTGTAATCTGCAAACTTAAACTAAAACGATACACATTGAATAAGAAATGCTAATTTCATCTGACATGTTTGCTCCTCTATAGATTGAGGATGTTGAAGGTTTGATCTTTGTGTAGAGTGATAATTAAGAAGATAATTAAAGGGCTGTGTGCATCAAGCCCTGGATGGAGCTTGGTATGACTTAAGCCATTTTACGATTGACAAAACTACTTGACCCTCCTATTGACAGTTCATCAGAGATTAACGGGCCCACACTGACAATTTTGAAGAACATATAGTAATATCATAAAGGAGGGTGGAATATATTTATTTGAGAATAGGACAAAAGATAACTACAAGATGATCAAATATTGTAAGTCTTGAAGGTTCAAATGCCTATGCTACTGAATGAAAAATAGATGTCAAGTTTTCTGCCAAATTAATGCTTTCTCTTCTGATACGATGGACTGATTCTTATATGATTCTATATTTCGCTATGTAAACTCAAATGCTTATTGACTTCTACCATGATTTTTTGGTAGGGGAGAATAACAATTGGTGGAGGCGGCACGGTGGCGCAGCGGTAGAGTTGCTGCCTTAAGGGGCTGTCCCACTGCGGCGACCTAATTGGCTAATGTGACCACGTGGGTTTTCTCCGAGATTATCGATTTCCTCCCACACTCCAAAGACGTACAGGTTTGTCGATTAATTGGCTTGGTGTAAGTGTAAATTGTCCCCAGTGTGTGCATAGGATAGTGTTAATGTGCGGGATCGCTGTTCGGCGCGGACTCCGTGCCTGTTTTCACGCAGTATCTCTGAAGCTAAAACTAGAAGTAGAAAAGTATTAAGAGACAAAACATGTGTCACAATTGTGTCAACTAAGCTCAATAAGTACAAACTCACAAGGCTTTTTCTCTTGGCTGGATCCTTTCCTTCATATTCATCACAGAAAAAGATCATGTGATAAATTAGCACTTCAATTGCCTGAACTAGTGACAGCTTTGGATCACTGCATGATCTGTAACTTCTCTACACCCATACCAGCATGTGATGCACAAGTGAATGCCAGCAATGACTTCAAAATAGCACTTCAAGCATGTGGGTTTAGGTATTCTTGGGCTGGAAAGAGAATGTCCAGGCTCAGAGCCATGGCACAAGATATCCGAGTAGAGGAAACACAGATCAGGAGCAGGAGAGATGACCTGTACCATACGATAGGAGGGGACTTCAGGGGCTGGCTACATTATGTTAGCAAAAAGTGACTATTACTGGTATCAGACCGAAGATCCCTCAACCTGGCACCTTTGGTTTAAATGTTTGACATGACTAGTTAAAGTAAGAGCAAAATTACATTATAATAAATACATAATTTCCAGAATCATCCCAGAATTTTCAATGTTCATTGAATGAAACATTGATATTCACAATGTCACACTCTGGCTTGCATCCACTGCTCACACTTTAGCATATTTCACTGATCTTCAACCAAGATAATTATTTGTACACAACCTGTAAGAGAGGGGGGGGGGGGGGGGGGGGGGATGCACATAACATTCTAGAAAAGTTAGCAAATAATAGGTGGCACTAGGATCTGTAGGGGACAGGATGCAATGTCATTGAGATATTATGCACAGGTGACGGTGAAGGGAATGACAAAATAAGGAGCTTGTCATCTTGTGGTCACCAACAATGCAGGACTAAAAGTTTCTCCCTTCTGAATAAAGGTTCACATTTCAATCCAAGTAATTGCAGGAGCAAAATATTGTTTCCAAGATTTTTATCCCTCTTGTTCTTTCTGTTCTCCTTTAATACGATAGGACCAGATTAGTTTCAGATCCAAGACTTATTTCAACCATCACTGTTCATTACAAACCAATTTTTGACATTTACTCCATTTCAGCAGTTGTATAGCGTATTAGTTATTGGTCAAAAGTGCAGAAGAATGTGGAATTGATTGTTCCCATCAGTTTCATAACTAAATTTCCACATATTGGCATTTCACTACAGTGAGTCTGAAGATAAATTCCTGCAGCACTTTGTGCTTTGCTCAAGATTCTGCAGTTCCTTGTGTCTCACAATCTTGACATAGGCCTCCAGTTATCTCTCATTACCATAGCAACAAGAAGCCCAATGTCCTTGAGGCTCTGGAAACCATGGATGATGATTCAGAAAGGACCTATTGCTTAAAAAGTGACTCAGCGGGTAAGGCAGCATCCCTGGAGAATATGGAGATATCTCATTGAGATATCTCATTATGACCAGATGTTTGTTTTTTTTTTTAATTTATTAAGCTTGTATGGCCTTGAGAACCAGGAAAACTAGGTCTCCACAATAAGATCCAGGGTAAGTCTCCACCCACCATTTCCTCTTTGTATGGCATTTTCCGATGCAACCCAAGAGGTCCAATACCTGTTCTTTCACCTCTTCCCTTCCCATATCCAGGGACCCAAACAGTTCTTCTACGTGAAGGAGCTGTTCACTTGCACCTCTTCCAATATACTGTACTATATCTGGTGTTTACAATGTGACCTCCTATGCACTAGAGAAATGGTGCATGGGTTTAAGATAAATGTGGTGACCACGTAACCTCTGACGTTACATGCTGTCCTACCAATTACCAGGCCTAAAGTCATGGCCTCCGTTGGTTATATTGGAAAACTAGCATCTTGTATTTTCCTTTCTGGCATGGAAGTACTGTACTGCAGAGAACTATCACCAACAGTAATGTATATGACTTCTTGAATTACCTTGCTTAATTTAAGCTTTATGATTGCCAATTGTATTTATTATGAAAAAGTTGGATTATTACTTGCCAGGGCCAGAGCTGGTGGTGATGGAACTTTGTTCATCCTCATTTGTCCATAATACTGCCTCTGTAAGTTCATTCATGTTAGTAACATAATCTTCAGCATCCACGTCTTGTAACTCCCCTTCTTGTGCCTTAACTTCCTCATCTATAAAAGTGTAGTCTTCATCGAAGATCTCAGTTCCTGCCGTAATTGGGGAATCATAAGTATTTCTGCTTTCAGCTGGAACCAAGGATAAGAGAAGTAATTGACCCGATGAGGAACATCTGTTCATAAAGATTTAGTGTTAACTTGCGCACAATCAAAAGATTACATACATTTTAATGTGCACACATCTCCATCTCCATCCATTTCTGGTGGACATGAGCCACACATATAGGAACCAAATGTATTATAGCAAGGCACTGTTGGAAAGCACGAGTTGGCTTCACACTCATCAACATCCACTTGACAACTGGGACCTAGAAGTACGGGAGGGGAGTGACAGTTAAACAAAAAGTACAAACCTAATTTTCGCAATGATATGGAATCATCATCTTCAAAATACAGCAGATTAAATAGTTAACTATTCAGAATGATGTTTAATACAAAATTCCATTGTTTCTCATCAGATTTTGTCCCCTTATCCCCCCCCCCTCCCCCCCCCCCCCCTCATAGAACCAGGTAATCTTTCAAGTACTCAGTAGTGACCATCACACAATTGTGGTTTGATGTGAATATTAGCACATTTTTCAAGGCAACATGCTTGAATTTAATGCCATTCTGATTTAGAGCTCTTAACAAACAGAACTATTGGGCGGGTAGGGATGTTAAGTGATATTCTGGTCCAATTCAAGTCTCATTTCTTGGATGGCAGCCTTCAACCCAAGGGAAATTCCAAGATAGAACCAATCTTTGGTAGTGTTGCCCATTAAAATGAGAGGATCCTTCAGAAGCCCGAGTCATTTTTATTGTAGGTTACAAAAAGATTATGTGGTTGTTGAAGTTGAAGTGTATCCTTTTGTTGCAGTGCAAGGCATTATAGTTGACCAAGTCGATTTATGAACTTCACAACATGCCGAAAATGCAAATCAGGTTTTATGTTGGAGAACTAAAAATAAAATATGCAGGAATAGTTCAGCACATTAGGCAAGAGAAATAATTAACATTTCAGATCGAAGGCCATCAGAAATGAGAAAGAGAGAAAGCAAGTTGGTATCGATGACAATGAATGTGGATATGGGGCAATGGAATGAACAGGGAATGTTTGTCATGGGTTGACAAGAATGGATAGTTAAGCTCTTTTATCTGTGTAATGCTTTGCTAATGGCGACTGCAAATGCTGGAATTTTGAGCAAAAAAACAGTGCAGAGAAAACTCAGCTGGTCACGCAGCATCTGTGGAGGGAATGAACAGGCAATTGAAGTCCAAAGAAGGGTCCTGAACTGAAAAATTATCGGTTCATTTTTCCAGATGCTCATTGACCTGATGAGTTCCTATAGCACTTTGCTTCTTTCTAAATGTGAAATCTGGGTGATGTTGCACAGACTGGCTACCAGGATGTTCTGAGCAGGCCAGAATATACACAAGAACGAGAAAGCGGAGGTGGAGAGGGTCTTGGCACTTCCCTTCTGTTTGTATCAGGATTGCCTATTTGTGCATGCCATTCCTCTCTCCCTTCTTCATTTTTCTTTTTTTTTCTATGAACGATTGATGCATGGATGGTCTATTATTGATCGAAATGAAGCAATGAAAAGTCAGCAAGCTTCATTATTCTCTGTACACTAAACCCCATCATCACCCCCAACCCCATAAAACTGTTTTGAACATTGGAAGTTAAATTGATTTGAGAATAATTGGAAGCTGAGGAAAACAAGCACTATAGTTGTGCATATAAACTATTTACCTTGAAAACCTTCTTGACATTTACATGAATAACCTTCCGCTTCATCTACACAGTTACCAAACCCACATGGATTAGATTTGCAGTCATCAATATTCACTTCACAGAAACTTCCTTTAAAACCCACGGAACAGATACAGATGTACTCTCCACTTCCAGGAGGAAAGTTTATATTTGTAGCACAGGAACCTCCATTCAAACAGTTGCATGGCTTTATAGTGACCTACTCAGAAATCACAGTGTTACATTTCACAAAATAATAATTGAAAGGACATATGTGACATTGTATGCATCTCAAAGTTCTCAAGTCAAATAGTCAGAGTACATGACTGAACTGGGCAATTTTGTCCTATCTTTTACATTGTATTATAAATTACTTTGTTCAGTTATATTGGAAACTTTGTTCAGCTATTATTATAATTTGTCAAGTTTATAACTTAATTTCTATTGTAGGAAAAGGGCAGGATCATAACATAAAATGTTGATCTCCGATTTCAACATGAATGGGCTAACACAAAGCAAAAGAGGGAAAAGAGGGAGAAATGGAATCCATAATTTACCCTTCATAAAATTGATCATGGTGATTGTCATATAATACAACTGCTGCCTACTTCCCAAATAACATTGACTTTTATTCATATAAACATCACTTTATTATTATTTGAATAACAGTAATTTCAAGACTCATATATTGAAGAAAATACCAACTGTGCGAATACATATCGAAAATTAATTTTCCATTAATGATCAGATGTTTTTTTTACTTAATTAATAGTTTAACAAAATAACATAGAAACATAGAAACATAGAAATTAGGTGCAGGAGCAGGCCATTCGGCCCTTCGAGCCTGCACCGCCATTCAATATGATCATGGCTGATCATCCAACTCAGTATCCTGTACCTGCCTTCTCTCCATACCCCCTGATCCCTTCAGCCACAAGGGTCACATCCAACTCCCTCTTAAATATGGCCAACGAACTGGCCTCAACTACCTTCTGTGGCAGATAATTCCACAGATTCACCACTCTCTGTGTGAAAAACGATTTTCTCATTTCGGTCCTAAAAGACTTCCCCCTTATCCTTAAACTGTGACCCCTTGTCCTGGATTTCCCCAACATCGGGAACAATCTTCCTGCATCTAGCCTGTCCAACCCTTTAAGAATTGTGTAAGTCTCTTCCCTCAATCTTCTAAATTCCAGCGAGTACAAGCCAAGTCTATCCAGTCTTTCTTCATATGGAAGTCATGCCATCCCAGGAATCAGTCTGATGAACCTTCTCTGTACTCCCTCTATGGCAAGAATGTCTTTCCTCAGATTAGGAGACCAAAACAGTACGCAATACTCCAGGTGTGGCCTCACCAAGACCCTGTACAACTGCAGTAGAACCTCCCTGCTCTTGTACTCAAATCCTTTTGCTATGAATGCCAACATACCATTAGTTTTCTTCACAGCCTGCTGCACCTGCATGCCTACTTTCAATGACTGGTGTACCATGACACCCAGGTCTCGCTGCATCTCCCCTTTTCCTAATCGGTCACCATTCAAATAATAGTCTACCTTCCTGTTTTTGCCACCAAAGTGGATAACCTCACATTTATCCACATTATACTGCATCTGCCATGCATTTGCTCACTCACCCAGTCTATCCAAGTCATCCTGCAGCCTCCTAGCATCCTCCTCACAGCTAACACTGCCTCCCACCTTCGTGTCATCCGCAAACTTCGAGATGTTGCATTTAATTCCCTCGTCCAAATCATTAATGTAAATTGTAAATAGCTGGGGTCCCAGCACTGAGCCTTGCGGCACCCCACTAGTCACTGTCTGCCATCCTGAAAAGGACCCGTTCACTCCTACTCTTTGCTTCCTGTCTGCCAGCCAGTTCTCTATCCACATCAATACTGAACCACCAATACCATGTGCTTTAAGTTTGTATACCAATCACTTGTGTGGGACCTTGTCGAAAGCCTTCTGAAAGTCCAGATACAACACATCCACTGCTTCTCCCTTATCCACTCTACTAGTTAACTAAGCACATGTATATGGAAAACACAAATTGGTACAGAAATTATTCTTCCGAATGCTTTGATCTTAAGGTGAGTGGAAACTGACAACATGCAAACAATTAGTTTGGAAGAATTGATAGTGACATTAATATAGGGGAGGTGGCGAAATAGACCAAAAAATAGTTTCAAAAGCAAATTAAAAATAGCTTCAAACTAGGAATATGTTCAGGAAGATTAATCCTTTTTCCTTTCTGCGATTGAAGTAGAAACTTATTGGTAAGTAATTGTGGGTTTTATCCCTGAGGAAACAACAATCTTTTCATTTCCTCAAGGAATTCTATAATAAATTGTATGGGTAAACTCTTTTAGAACATGTTTAAAGGAACATAAGATAAGGAAGCAGGAGACCTTATGGCATCTCCACACTATTCAGCCACCCATTAGGATCACATCCTGTGCCTCAAATCAACTTTCTCACTCAATCTGCAATATCTCCAAAGAGCTCTTTCACCTTTGAATATTTTATATTCAACGACTAAACATTCGTAACCCTCTGAGGTAGAGCATTCCAATGATTTACAACTGCCAACATAAAGTGCTTTGGGCACCTTATTTCCATTTAACCTCTCTGTTCAATGATTGCTTTGCCACTCAAGTTGTAACCAAATTCCAAAAGATACATCCGATTAGCACAAACACTGCCTGAGTTTACACCATGTGAACTAAGTCCTACTAAAATACAGACAGTTTATAAATCATACTGTAAATAAGTAGAGGAACATTCAAGAATGTTTGTTGGCATTTTCCAAAATGTTGATAAAATATTATTACTGACTTAAATTTATCACATTAATGATCTGATAAATAAATATTTCTTCAGGATATGATATTAAAACAAATGAACGTAAAGTTTAAATGTGTAAGTAAACTGTGAATTCGTGGTCACCTTACTTAATCTCAGTGGTGTGAACGGGAAAGGCATCTGTCTGCTACCTAGTCCCCATCCACCTGCATTTAGAAGGGTCAGATACATGTGACTGAGATGAGTTGAGCCACCACACTCTGCATGTGCCAGTGAGTTGGAGCTAGACCTATCAGTGCGTGGGCCTCAGATAATGTACTCATGAGGCCCTGTTCCTGCAAAAGCCCAATAGCATTTGTCAGGATGCCTCACCTATGCTGCTGGGTTTCTAACAGAATGTAGTTATATTTCATCACTTTAAAAAAAATGCAAATATATTACGTAAAAAATTAAAGTTTTAAAAACACAAATAAATAGGTAATGAAGTTAAAAAATAGAATCAAATGAACTTACCCTTTTTACCATTTCCAAATACATGTTATTAGAGTTATAGAGTCATACAGCACAGAAACTGGTCTTTTGGCCCAACTTGCCCATTGCAACCAAGATGTTCCATCCATATCAGTCCAACCTGCCAGCTTGTGGCCCATATCCCTTCAAACTTTTCCTATCCATTCACCTGTCCAAATATATTTTAAAAGTTTTTCATTGAGCTGCCTCAACTACCTCCTCTGGCAGCTCATTCCATATACTCATCATCCTTGGTATGATAAACCTTGCCCCTCAGATTCCTATTAAATCTTTCCCCTATCATGTTAAACCTATGTCCTCTGGTTATTGATTCCCATATTCTTGGTAAAATATTGTGCATTCATCATTTCTATGCCCCTCATGATCTTAAACCCCCATAAAAGATCACCCCTCAGCCTGCTGTGCTCCAAGGAATAAAGTCCTAACCTAACTTGCCCAACCTCACCCTAGAGCTCAGGTCTTTAAGTCCTGGTAACATCCTCATAATTTTCTCTGCGCTCTTTCCAGCTTAACAACATCCTTCCTGTGGCAGGGTGACCAAAACTCAACACAATAATCCAAATGCGGCTTCATCATTTTCTTTTACAACATAACATTTTCTTGTACAACTCTAACATAACAATTGAAGGTCAACGTATAGAAAGCCTTCTTGACCACTCTATCTACATGTGACACCACTTTTAAGTAACCCTGTACCTTTACTTCCGAATCATTCTGTTCTACAACACTCCCATTGTCTCAGCCATTCACTGTGAAAGTCCTGCTCTGTTTCGACTTCCCAAAGTGCAACATCACTCACTTATCTGAATTAAAGTCTATTAACCATTCCTCAGCCCACTTGCTCAGTTGGTCATGATCTTGCTCTAATTGTGATAACCCTCATTGTTACCTACGATACCACCCATTTTTGGGCCATCTGAAAATTTACTAATCATGCCTGTTACATCTCATCCAAATCAATGAAAAGATAACGAACAGCAATGTGCTGAGCACCAATCCCTGAGTCATACCACTAGTCACAGGCCTAATATCTGAAAAATAACCTTCCACCATCATCCTCTGCTTCTTAGATTCATAAGGCACATATCAGATTCGTAAGACACAATCTCCCATGTACAAAACCATGCTGACTGTCCCCAATCAGCTCCTCTCTATCCGCATGCATACATATTGTATCTCTCAGATCTGGGAGTTTCCATTCAAATGAATGGGGTCTCCACTAAGATTGCATGTCATAGACGGATATATATGGAGTGACTGAACATAATCATTTTCCTTCAGAAGTACTGACTTCTGAGAAACTCAATTTCTTAACATTGATATTATTCAGTAGGAAAATGTGACCATCCAATGACAGTCGAACCTTTCCTTGAGTGAAAGTTGACAATAGATCCATCACAAGACACTATATTAGTGCACAAAACCTTAAGATGAGCGTCCTTCACCCACTTGATACTCCTTACCTCCACTGACACTTTAGTTTCGGCATTGCAGTCATCTGTAAGTGAAAAAGTGATGACCTGTAATTCCTGGAAATAAACTTTCCATACTAGTAGTCCTGCAGGAGACAGACTAGCATCCTGGGGACCAGAATCCATGTTGAAAACAACAGCAGAACCTTCTGGGTCAGAAGCCAAGAATTGGTACACGAAATGTTCACCAACAAATGTAAGCAGTTTTTCATGTAGAGGTTGAAATTTTGGGGGCAGGTTATCTGCAAAAAAAAGTCAGCAATTTACAACAGGCAAAAATAATGCAAAGAACACTCTCTAGCAGTTATAGGAATAGCTCAGCCAGCAGTTAAGTCTGCACTTGGGAGGGCAGTCCATTCTGAGGTCTGGTCACCTAATTCTCTAACTAGTGGCATCGTCTACTTGAGTGCACACAATACAGGGTGGTCCAAAGTATGAATCATTGGCAGAAATTTAGATCCGACTGAAGTGTGTGGCATATGGAATTGGACTGGAACCGTGACATACATAATATTTTTTGGGGGAAATATTTGGTTTGAGCAATGTTAGTTAGTTTCTCTGATTTTGCAAGAGAATTTTGCCCAAGATCCTTAACAGTCTTCGCATTATACATAGACATAAATAATTAGGGAGAGATTTCCTGCCACAGCACTTGCTACAGATCATGGATGCATATTTTGAGAAATTATTCACTCTGGCTCATATTCAGCCAATGAAATATAAATTCAATGAGTGACAACATGACAGTGCAGGCAACGTTCATTTTCTTTACTGAAATGTGTGTGATCTGGATTATTTTTCTGCATATATTGGGCATTGGTCAATGAAAAATAAATTGCATGAATGACATATGTGTTACAGTGGTTGACATTTAACTTGTTGTTCCCTGATATCCCAATTATAACAAAAGCAAAAATAAAGACAGATTTCTCCAGAAGCAAATCGAGGTCATGGAAAGTAAAGCAGCTTACTTTCAGTAATTGTCCACTCGAATTTGGATGTGGCTGGTCTGCACAAAAGACAGGGGCTACTTGGATTAAGATCCCCTACACCATAGCAGAGTCCATCAATAATGCATGTGTTCTCCTGGAACAATAAGATAGTAAAAAATAAATTTGATCGGAACCTGTAGTGTAGCTAAATAAGCATATGCTTTAAAGGATCGGTGCCCAATGTGCTGCCCATCAACCTCCTTTTATGGTCCCATTCAATTCCCAAGCCTCCATCTTGCAAGTGTAACAAATACTATAAGTACTTCTAGTATACAAATATATTATACTATTTCCTGAGAGGGTGAAGGAAACACAAATTCTTAAGATTTACACGACTATTTGAAACACTGGCATAGACAGCTATGGACTGAGTTTTGGAAAATAGAATTTAGCATAAATAGGTACTTGATTAGTCCTGACCCAAAACACCCTCAGCAATATTTCTGCAGCTATGCCCTTTGACTGGAAAAACGTCGGCATTCAGACATTCTCGGAGGGAAAGGCCAGATTTATGTTGACTCGGTGTTGCTGAAGAAATCATCTTACACCTGGGAAACCAATGTAAAATTTGAGACTTCATTCATTTCAAAGGGGTAAAAAAAAAACTTGGCCTGCCCCTCTCCTTTAAACTTTGCCCCTCTCAAAGCTATGCCCTCTAGTCTTTGACATTTCCAGCCTGGGAAATTGGTTCTGATTGTTTACCCGGTCTCTGCCTCTCATAATTTCATATACTTCTATGAAGTCCCCCCTCAACCTCCGACATTGTAGAGAAAACAATCCAGGTTTGCCTAACCTCTCCATATAAATAATATCCTTGAATCGAGGCAGCACTCTGGAAGTTAATATTTTAATGTTTTAATAATTTACAGATATTTAATACATAATTAATGAATATTACAATTTTATTTTTATGATAATGTTTTAGTGTAATTAAATACCAAAGGCATGGTTAAACTGCTAAACAACATCATAGCTTTAACAGTGAACAAATAAGCCTAGTTTAACTAGTCAAAGCCAGTTGGAGGGATTTTTGGACATGGGGGTCTATGCAAGGCACCGTCATCATTTGAACTTTGCTGCTTGACTGCTGGGTGCGGAAAGCCAGCCTCATTAGCCCTACGTATCTGGGGTTGGTGCAGTCCTTACAGCCAGGGGCAGAAAATGGCAATTTCAGGTGGCAGCCCTGGTCGAGGAAGGTCCAGCTCTATGAATAAATATTTTACCCTCACTCTTCTGGGTCCCAACCTGAAACCTGTACATGTCCTCCAGAGATGCTGCCTGACCCGTGAAGTTACTGCAGCAATTTGCGTTCTTCACTTTATTTAAAACCTGAATTACGTCTAAGCATTGCCATTCCGGGTAAACAACCTACCCAAATGTGGTTTATGTATTGAAAGAGGCATAAATGATGGAAATTACATTAATCAGAAAGGAGGTGGTCTTGACACAAAACTTCGTCCATCCATGTTTTCTAGAGATGCTGCCTGACCGGCTGAGTTACTCCAGCACTTTGTGTCTTTTTTTGTAAACCGGCATTTGGAGTTCTTTGTGTCTACATTATGCTTTTATTTCCCACTTTCAGCACAACTCTGGACTACATCACATAGCTTCATTTATTTATTTTATTTTTTTCTAATTCCCCTCATAAATCTATTAACCAGACTGCTCTATGATCCTTGGAATCTTCTTGGTAATCTTGACCACCTTATCAGAGATATTCCTTTTGCCCCAGTCATTCCTTTTCCATTTCTGTACAACTTAAAATTAACCTGCTTTTTTTCCCTTCTCCATTCTGAAGTAAGGTCTCTGACCTAAAACTCAATTATTTCTTCTTTTACAGACACTGTTGTGTGTTTCTGGAATATTCTGTTCTATTTCAGTTTTCTAGCAACTGCTATTTGTTGATTTTCAAATATGTAACTGAGCTTAAAGGACCAGGCTGCTAATTGGCACAAAGGACTGATCAGTATTCAGTGTCAGAGTGGCTGTAGTGCAGCAGATAATGCTGCTGCCTCACAGCTACAGGGATCTGGGTTTGATCCTGGCCCTGGATGCTGCCTAGGAGGAGTTTCTCCTCAATCGTCCAGTTTTCTCCCATGTTGGGAGATGTTCTGTTCCAAAGATGTTCTGCTTGATTTTGCTACTTAAAAATACTCCTTAATGTGGATTAATAGTAAAAAAAAAGAAACAAAATGGGGGATAATGGGCATGTGTGAGAACGGGAAAATAAGGAGAGCGAATGGGAATAATTCCCTGGGATCTGACAGATCTCATGGGCCAAATGACCTCCATCTGTACTTTTACAAGATGCATATTAACCAAAAGTAATTCCTTCAAACTCCTGCTATTGATATACATCCGTATTTTGGATGGTTCAATAATCTGGTCTTACCTTTAAAGTACAGAGTCCATCCAAGCTTGGCTCACAAATTTGACAAATTCCATCGAATAATGTTAAAAACTGAGAATTGCTGAATGTGTATCCATCATTTGAAATCTGCCAGAGAAAAAATAGTAATTGAGGTCTTACACACCACATATTATGTCGTGCTAACCAGAAAATGACTAGTTTATGCCTATTTTCTCTTTTCTATTAATTAATCAATCTTCTGTCCAAGACAATAACTTGCCCTCTATCCCATGAACATTCATTTCTTGCAATGACCTTAAGTGCAGCATCTTGTCAAATGTCTTCAGAGATTCTGAATATAGTGTGGGTCCAGGGATTCTCTTTCATTTCATCATACTTTTCAATGAACTCCAATAAGTCGATTAAAATCCAATTTCCATTTCACAAAAACAAGCTGACTGTGACTGATTATCTTGAAGTTTTCTAACAGCTACTACAATATCTTTATTAACAGCTGTTAAACATTTTCCCATGACAGATATTGAGCTAAATGTCATGTAGTTAATTGGCTTCTTTACCTCTCCCTTTTTAAACAAATTACATTTATTAATTTAATGAAACCTTCCCTGAATACAGGGAAGTTTGAAAAAAGTAAACCAAATTCATCGAATGTGTGATCCCACAACCAGTCACATCTTTCAATCTCCACCCCTTTCCACCTTCTGCAGAGACTGCTCCCTCTGCAACATTTTGGTTCATTCATCCCTTCCCAAACAAGTCAAGTCAACTTTATTTGTCACATGCACATACAAGATGTATAGTGAAATGAAAGTGGCAATGCCCGCGGGATTGTGCAAAACAACAGAACAGAACCAGTATTTACATTAAAAAAAGGACACAACAATATTTACGCCCTGGTGAGATAAGAGTTTATCTATAGAGCTGGAGCTTCCTGATGGCCTGTGGGAAGAAACTCCATCTCAGCCCCTCTGTTTTTGCGGCTGACAGCGGAGGCGTTTGCCTGACCGCAGCAGCTGGAACAGTCCGTTGCTGGGGTCATGGTAGTTCTTCATGATCCTGCAGGCTCTAGATCTGCACCTCCTGGTGTATAGGTCCTGCAGGGGGTGGGAGGGTGTTGGGGAGTGTAGTTCCCGTGGTGCGTTCGGCCAAATGCACTATTCTCTGCAGGGTCTTCCTGTCCTGGGCAGTGCTGTTGCCAAACCAGATAGAGATGTTTCCAGTCAGGATGCTTTCTACAGCACCAGAGTAGAAGGATTGAAGGATCCTCAGAGAGACTCTGAATTTCGTCAGCTGCCTGAGGTGGTAAAGGCGCTGTCTTGCCTTTCTCACGAGCATGGCAGTGTGTGTTGTCCTTGTTAGATCCTCTGCGATGTGGACTCCCAGGTATTTAAAGCTGCTCACCCTATCCACAGCAGTCGCATTTATCCCCAGTGGCGTGTACGTCCTCGGTTGTTGTGCCCTTCTAAGGTCCACAATCAGCTCCTTAGTTTTAGTGACATTCAAGAGGAGGCTGTTGTTTTGACACCAGAGTGCCAGGTCAGCCACCTCCTCCAGGTAGGCCTTCTCATCGTTATCAGAGATCAGGCCCACCTGGAGGAGTCATCAGCAAACTTAATGATGGAGTTGAAGCTTGAACCTGGCCACACAGTCATGTGTTTACAGGGAGTACAGTAGGGGGCTGAGGACACAACCCTGTGGGAATCCTGTGTTCAGGGTGGGGGGGTTGGAGGTATGTCTCCCCATCTTGTCCACCTGGGGCCTGGCGGTCAGAAAGTCCGGGATCCAGACTCACAGGGGAGTGTTCCAGCAGCTTCTCAGCAAGTCAGCAAGTCTGGTGGGGACTAAGGCGTTGAAAGCTGAACTGAAATCAATGATCAGCATCCTCACGTAGCCCCCCTTCTGGCTGTCACGGTAAGAGAGAGTGGTGTGCAAAACCTGGGAGACCGCATCATCCGTGGATCTGTTTGGATGGTATGCGAACTGCAGTGGGTCCATGGTGCGAGGGAGGAAGGCGCAGGTGTAGTCCTTGATCAGTCTCTCGAAGCATTTCATGACCACTGAGGTGAGGGTCACTGGTCGGTAGTCATCCCCACCCCGAGTATTTTCCCCTGCATATGCAGGAGATGTAACACCTATCCCAATGCCTCCTCCCTCACATCCATCCAGGGATCCCAGCAGTCCCCTCCAGGTGAATCAGAGGGTCACGTGCAACTCCTTTAATCTCATCTACTGCATCAGGTGTTCCCGATGTGGCCTCAAGTACATTGCAAAGACTTGGTGACCATTTCACCAAACACTTGCACTCGGTCACCCAAAGCCTACCGGATCTCCCGGTTGCTAATCATTTTATCCTGTCTTCCCAATCCCATACTGATCTTCCTGTCGTGAGCCGCCTCCATTACCAGAGTATAGCCAAACACAAACTGGAGGAACAGCACCTCCTATTTTGCTTGGGTAGCTTACAATCCAAAAGTATGAACGATGAATTCTCTAATTTTCGGTGACCTCCAACAACCTATCCCCTCTTTTCTCCCCCACATCATTAGTCGTTCTTTGCTGTTTTATTTATATTAATACACTAACATAATGAACTGCAGATGCTAGAACTTTGAGCAAACCACAAAATGTTCGAGTAACTCACTGGGACAGGGAGCATCTGTGGAGGGAACAGATGTTTGGGTCAGGCGTTTTCTTCAGACTCATGGGGCCTGAAGTGTAGGGTCTGAAGAAGGATCATGATCAGAAACGTTGCCTGTCCATTCCCTTTACAGATGCTGCCAGACTTGCTAAGTTACCCCAGCACTTTGTGTTTTGATCATAACAAAAATGCCAATTTACTTCATATGTACTATAAAGTAACTCCCTTTTTGTGGGCAAAAGATTTTATCTCATTTTCACATCATTGGCTATATCTATAACAGAAAAACAGATAATGTTAGCTTTCATGGAATAAAAACTAAAAGGTAGTAAAACTAAAGAGGTAGAAAATGCAGCATTTACAAATGTTACAAATGATATGGGAGAAGTGCAAATTAGTTTAAAAAGTACAACTGTTGTTAAAATGTATTTAAATGCTGAATATGTGAAAGAGTGATTGTCACAAATTACATATACAATTATCAGAATTCGGTTCCAACACACTTTTTGAATCGAATTTATTTATACATTTGCCATATTGTACCTTGACTTGCCATCTTGAAATTGGCTTGGCAGCGGCAAGGACAATGTTTTCAAATGGTTGACCAAACTCAGAGGGAATTAGGCAGTCCACAGCTTGGCTACTCAAGAAAGCTGCCTTTGACAGCTGTGACATAGTTGGAATCCACTCATCATCGACAATCTGCACTCAATCAGACAAAGAGAAATTAAAATAAAAAACGTAATTCTCTTTGAAAAATATTGATAACTCAACTTGGTTCCTTAAAAAGTTCTGATCTATGAAAAGCCAAACTTTATCCTTGGAGTACAAATGTTCTTTGTGGTTCATTCTATTTTGCTTGGACTTTGTTCTGGATTAACAAAGAATAGGGAGCCATCCTAATGCACATGAGGCAGTTGTCTTTGTTTTACATAACAATTTTACCCAAATGCTTAGATTAATTCATACGATGTGTTCATTGAACATTACCAACCCCCAACAAGCTGGAATATTAGAGTTAAACCATTCCCAATTCATTGAAAAGAATAACAAAGAATCCATTGGAAATGTAAATATGTCAAATCTTCCTCTCTGCTATTTAAAAGACATATTATCTAATTTAGGTGCTTTGAATATCTGAATTGTAATTTTGTCTGCAGCTAAGGCAGATGTCAAAGTTTGACATAGCCTATCTTGCAAATTGTTGTAATTAATTTGGCTAGGGTCATTGAATTAAAACTGAAGTTAATTCAGAGTACTTGAAAATGTCTGAATAATGAAAGACTAACCTGCCTTCATTTGACTAACACATAATTAATTGTAATAGCTTTGACCAGTCATCTTTCACACACCATCAGTTTTTGGTTTGTTTTCTATATGACACAATGTGATTCTGAGAATTTTATTAAGAGTAGACAACCTTAATGAAGATGAGAGATTGTTAATAAATCCCACTAAGATTCAAATTGTTTGCTTTTATATACATGCCATGCATTTTTATAAACCTACAACATATTTATGAGAAAAATAAGAGTCCATGCATCTTTTCATGACATTAACTGTTCCAGCCACATCTCTCATGTGTGAACACACACACACATGAACGAGAACCGCTGGGCGGCACTGTGGCCTTACAGCATCAGAGACCCAGGTTCGATCCTGACTACTGGTGCTGTCTGCATTGAGTTTGTACGCTCAACCGGTGACCATGTGGGCTTTCTCCGGGTGCTCCACTTTCCTGCTACATTCCAAAGACGTGGTTTGTAGGTTAATTCGCTTCTGTATAAAATTGTCCCTCGTGTTTATGATAGAACTAGTGTACAGGTGATTGTTGGTTGGTACAAATTTGTTGGGTCGTAGGTCGTGTTTCCATGATGTATCTTTACGTTGAACTAAAGCAAAAAAACTCAATTGATGTGGTTTGAAAAAGTGCCATTCTATGGCTCCCTATTGAGTGCTGCTGTTGTAGTGACCACTTTCACAATTGACTGAATAGCTCAGGGCAAAGAGTTATTAAATTATGTTTGAGTGATTTGGGCAAGGAGCAGAACTCCAAGACTCTTGAATTCCTCCATTCCTCAAAACTTTGTCCTTTACTGTGAGGAACAAGCAGTGCTGAAGAACCCGCCAAGAAATTAATCAGGGAATTTAGTAGAAACATATTTATTCAAAGAATGTTGATAATGTGTAACTGACCACTTGAGATAGTGGCTGAATTACTATTCTGGTGTATTTAAGGGGACTTAAATAAATATGCAAGGGTGACGGGAAAATAAGTCACACAGATAGATTCAGATGAGGAACGTGGGAGAAAACTGAGTGGACAGAAATGTTGGCATGGATTATTGAACCAAATGGCTAACTTCTCTACCTACAGCCTCTGTAAATTAATCAGCTGAAGTCTCCATATTAACATTTCTATTCACTATATGATCTGTCATAAACAATTCCAAGTCTGAACAAATCACACATTTTACTTGGATAAAGCAGGAGAATTGTTAATTTTGAACTGTAACAAAATTGTGTTGAACTGATAATTTACTGCTGTCTTTAGCTAAGTTTCAGTTTTCCAGGGGTACATTAATTCCACCCCAAATATTGTTTGAAATGTTGTCAACCCCTCACAATATTTTACAAATGTTTGAAGAACTTACATGTAACTTAATGATTTCACACGTTAAACTTGCAGACTCCATGAACCCACGGCCGAAGATTCTCACAGTGGTACAGTCAGACTGTCGAACATCACACAACCCAGAATTCTCCAACTCTGTGATCTCAGGAAGCTGATCTTTGATATTGACATTATAAAACATGGATTAAATTGTACATCTGCAGAATTTGAATCTTGCACAAATTTACATTTGCATTCTGCTCAGCAGCAAAGAAGACTGCAAAAAGTTGTGAACACTGCCCAGTCCATCACAGGTTCTGACCTCCCCACCATCTCAGGGATTTACAGGAGTCGCTGCCTCAAAAAGACAGTCAGCATCATTAGAGACCCACACCACCCTGGCCACACACTTGTTTCACCTTTGCCATCGAGAAGGTGGTACAGGAGCTTGAAAACTAAAACATCCCGGTTCAGGAACAGCTTCTTCCCTGCAGCCATCAAGCTATTAAACACTAAAACCTCCAATAAGCTCTGGTACATAGACTATTATTGTTATTATTACACTATTATTGTTGTTTGTTTTTATGCATATATACGTGTTGATGTGAGTGTGTATATATATATATATATATATATATATATATATATATATATATATATATATATATATATATATATATATACTGTATATATGTGTGTATAAATATATATATATATACACACACACACACATTTTATTTTTCTCATTTATTATATGATTACAGTGTACTACGTTTACATATTATGTTGTGCTGCTGCATGTGAGAATGTCATTGTTCTATCTGGGACATATAACAGTATAACACTCTTGACTCTTTTCCAAACTAACTATTTCCTGCATGATTTTTTTCCCATAAACGCATACATATTTAATTCCTTCATTCCCCACTGAGCTGGGGGAATGAGAGCCATGAGAGAACCTAGTGTGTAGAATAAGTGGGACATTACCAGACTCACTCTGGGCATTTGCTACTAGACAGCTGAACACCTCTTTGTTCTTTTCAGTTTTATTTCACAAAGAACAGTGGGGAACAGAACTTGCAAACTCAAATATCCTCACAAACAAATTGCTAATAATTCCAGAGAGAGTTTCAACAGCTGTGCTAAACACTGCACATACAAATGCAATAAGAATGTTTGCTAAATTTCATTGTTTGATTATCTCTGACACAATACTTACCAACTAAAACGCTGCAATCATAGGTGCTGAAGCCTGGAAAACAGGCACAGCCCCACTCAATGCATTCACCATTGCTACTGCAAAAATTGGGACACCTTAGCGCAGATAAAATGTCTTGAGGTACATTGGACAAGTCCCCATTGTCGCTTTCATGAAAGAACCCAGCTTCCAAAAGCTTCCTTTCACATTCATTTTCCAATAAACTGAGGCCTCTATTTGCCCAACTGAGATCATCCTTAAGCTGAAGATCCAAGATACAGATATCTATAACATCCGTGTATCGTTGGCCAAGCATCTCTCCACAGGCTCGGCCAATGCTGGAATTGGCAACCATCTGTTCGCATAAACTAAATGCCTTTGATTCTGTCAGCCCAGAAGGTGTGGGCCAGGAAGGTAAGATCTCTTGTTGAAAGTCAGAAGTATGGTCCTCAGGAAAAAAGTAACTAAATCCTTCCAAGTCAGTTTGAGTAAGACTTTGTAAAGGGAAAGTGGGTACGTTTTCATAGTAATTTTGGCGCTTCCGTCTTCTATGATGGTTGTAGTTGGCTTTATGTTTATTCCTTTTATGTTCCCTTGATATTCCTCGTTTTCTCAGTATGGTATCTTTTTTTTGAACATAGGAGACCCTTGCAAAGTGGATCGTTTGATTTTGTTTGCTTCTACTGGTATAATAGATATCTGTTAAAATGGGAGTTGTAATTTTGTTTTCAGCATGGCGCCTGCTAATTCCTCTATTCAACTCGACAGTACTGATATACTCTGCTGTAACATCCAACACTGGTATTAAATTGTAAAATCTCACATTTTCGTTGCCTGGACAGGCCAATGGAATTCCAGATTGAGGAACGGAATCAAGTTTATTAGAAGACGGCTGCAACATAATTGACTCAGTGCTACAACTACAATAACGGTTTCTTTTGATAGTAATAGGTGAAGCTACAGTTCTGTCAAATAGACTCTTTCCTGGCATAATTCTGTCAAAGTGTAAGCAGAGAAAAAAAAATTACAGTGCGTTTACAGATCTGGTGCAGACAAGTTTAGGATAAAATGTATATTACACTATATTTTTCAAATGCGCTTATAAAGAGATTTAAATTTAATTTTATCCCAATATTTATTAATCATCCTTTCCACAATATACTAATAATGGACAGATGAGCAGATTATTGCAATATGTAGGAAGAAAATGTTTACAATTACATTAGAAAGTCAGTGAATAGTTGATGTGATACACTTGTACAAACCAGTGATAAATTAGAAATTACTTTTTTTTCCAAAATATATATTTTGACAAGGATAATAAGTGAAATCACCATTACATAGAGAGGAATGCAGTCAGTTCTTTGTAAATGTATTGCATTAAAATTATTGTAAAGGAAATCATTTATGCTCGCAGGCAGAGGGTGAATACGCTCTATCAAATTAGCAATCTCTGACATCAATGAAAACGTATCCCTCATTTTAAGTTGCAAATTGAATGTTAACATACCTCCAACTTTCAATGAAAACATCAAGATTGTCAATCTCTTCTTCAACAAAGGGTTTGTTTGCATTTTGAAGATCATTACTCTTATCACCATCAAAAGTCCCACAAAGACCTCTGGTACTTTGGAAATCAATGCCGGGTGCTCTGAGTGTTAAACTCATTCCCCATTCACCCACATCAGCCCGGATGAATGTTCCAGTAGAAAATGTGATCTGTATGAACAAACGAAATTGTAGAATGTCAATGTTTATTCATTTATTTAATATACTTATTTATTTCCATGCAAATCCAATTAAATCCAACACTAAAACATATTTTACAATGTTGTTGTAAACAGAAATTATATATTACAATCCCAATTACCAAAACATAGTAACATTATAATGTGTCAAGGAATTGATCATAACTCAGAGTGCCAATGCAACACTTGACCCTTCAACTCCCCCCTCCACTCCTTTCAGGGACCCAAGCAGTCCTTCCAGGTCCGACAGAGGTTCACCTGCACCTCCTCCAACCTCATCTACTGCATCCGCTGCTCCAGATGCCAGATGATCTATATCGGTGAGACCAAGCGCAGGCTTGGCGATCGTTTCACTGAACACCTCCGCTCGGTCCGCATAAACCAACCCGACCTCCCGATGGCTCAGCACTTCAACTCCCCCTCCCATTCCGTATCCGACCTCTCGGTCCTGGGCCTCCTCCACGGCCAGAGTGAGCAACACCGCAAGTTGGAGGAACAGCACCTCATATTCCGCTTGGGGAGTCTGGGGAACGGGGATTCCCCTCCCCCACTATAGATGAGGCTCGCACCAGGGTCTCCTCCATACCCCGCAACACTGCCCTCTCTCCCATTCCCCCACTCGCAACAAGGGTAGAGCCCCCTGGTCCTCACCTTTCACCCCACCAGCCGGCAAATGCAACACATAGTCCTCCGCCAGTTCCGCCACCTCCAACGTGACCCTCCACCCGCCACATCTTCCCATCTCCTCCCCGTCTGCCTTCCACAAAGACCGCTCCCTCCGCAACTCCCTTGTCAATTCTTCCCTTCCCTCCCGCTCTACCCTTCCCCGGGCACTTTCCCTTGCAACCGCAAGAAATGCTACACTTGTCCCTTCACCTCCCCCCTCCACTCCTTTCAGGGACCCAAGCAGTCCTTCCAGGTCTGACAGAGGTTCACCTGCACCTCCTCCAACCTCATCTACTGCATCCGCTGCTCCAGATGCCAGAATGATCTATATCGGGGAGACCAATCGGAGGCTTGGCGATCGTTTCGCCGAACACCTCCGCTCGGTCCGCAATAACCAACCCGACCTCCCGGTGGCTCAGCACTTCAACTCCCCCTCCATTCCGTATCTGACCTCTCGGTCCTGGGCCTCCTCCACGGCCAGAGTGAGCAACACTGCAAGTTGGAGGAACAGCACCTCATATTCCGCTTGGGGAGTCTGCATCCTCTGGGCTTGAACATTGAATTTTCTCAATTCTGTTAACCCTTGCTGTCTCCTCCCCTTCCCACCTCTCCCTCAGCCCTCGGGCCCTGGCATTCCCTCTCTCTCCATCTCTCTCCC
The DNA here is from genome assembly GCA_035221665.1 of Okamejei kenojei. Lineage (NCBI taxonomy): Eukaryota > Metazoa > Chordata > Chondrichthyes > Rajiformes > Rajidae > Okamejei > Okamejei kenojei. The sequence goes on from CM069132.1 coordinate 41,724,830, forward strand.
CCACCCTAGTCGCACTAGCTTCTCATTTTCACACCACAAACAGCTTACAATGGCTTGTTCCCTTTATCATCGATACTTTTTTGCATATCTTTCATTCATTGTTCTTTATCTCTCCACATCACTGTCTATATCTCTCGTTTCCCGGATCCCTGACCAGTCTGAAGAAGGGTCTCGACCCGAAACGTCGCCTATCTCCTTCGCTCCTTAGATGCTGCTGCACCCGCTGAGTTTCTCCAGCCTTTTGTGTACCCTGGATTGGTAAGGTTTGGATAAGAGCCATGCACTGGCAAGTGGGATTAGTTTTGATGAATTTTCTTGGTCGGCATGGATGAGTTGGACCGCAGGGCCTGTTTCTGTATAACTATTACTCTAATTCCTGGAACAGACTCAGAGAAAGCTGCCAAGTCAGTACTTTGCTGCACTGCTGACATATGCTGTCTTACAGGATGGCCAATTCATTTGGTTTCTCGCAGAGCTCCCTGCAGCACCTCATCCTCTACGTAAAGTATGATAATTTGGACTCAATTTACTATTAAACACAATGCCTTCCAAAGATCATACAGGGTACAGGTGTATGATTGATGAGTAGAACAGAAAGCTCACACTGATAGTGTTAATAATTTCCTTGATATGTATGGCAGGCAGAATCCCTTCATGGTTGAATTCAGGGAGTTTAACTGCAGGTTGATATGATAAAACTTGGGTATTTAAACACAAATATTTTCCCCTGAATCTGTGCAATTTGCAACAATTGAGCTGTGGTATACTTCCTGCTGCCTCTCCAGCCAGCAGTAACCTTGACGTTAAGATATTGGTTAAAAAGTTCTCCACGGGCCTCAATGACGCTGTGCACATCCCCTTACACTCCAATCCATGTGATCAGTAAGGGCACATAGTAATGCCCCAGCATGTCAAGGATCGATCTAATTTAGGCGTCAGATAACAACATCCATGATAGGAATGCACCTCTTGACTCCAATTCATTTGCTGAAAATGAATCATGTATATCATCATCATCGTTGAAAATATTAGCGACGCAGTGGTGCTGGTTTCCAACGGGAATGGTGATGGATGCGCCACACATCTCTGTCCTCCAGTTCCTGCAGACTACCGCCACTGGAAGTACAGGATTTTGGTGTGTATGCTAATTCCTTGCAATGCTATGTACGGCAGTGATTGCAACTACTACTGAAGTGTGGATGGCCGTTGGCTCGCTAGAAGCTCATCCGCCCTTTGGCTGGTCTTGTTTTTTGGTCCTGCTGGGGGTGCACATTCCCTTCCTCACCTGGCAAAATAAGTGGGGGAGACGGTTTAGTCGCCGACTATCTGACCATGGAGCAGGTAGCATGGGATTACATGGTACCCGTGGCGTGGCAAACTCCCCCCGACCTGACCTGATATAAAGAACTTTCATGTATAATGAAATCTCATCTAATATAAAGACCTAATATAAAGAACTTTCATGTATAATGAAATCTCATCTAAGTTACCTCAGTGGACTGGTGTTTGTGAAGACACAACACAAGTTTACTCAAATAACTTACATGGGATTTGACAACAGCTTCACAACATCATCCACACTGCTTTGCATTATGGTCACACTTACAGTCTTCACATTGAAAGCCAAACATTGGTGAGTTTATTTTCTAATATGTAGATTTGTTTTTTCTTGTAGATTAAAAACAAAACATTATTCTATTACTGATACACAAGTTTAATGCAAGATCTATATTTGTAACTATCTTCATCATGCTGTTTTTATACTATTGAAATTGATTTAAAAATGAGTAAAAGTAATCATAAGTAGCCAAAAGCTGTTATATTTTGGCAGCAATTCCAGAAACAGGAAACCCGTTATTCTTTCACGAGAACTGAATATTCATAAATGGATGATGTATTTACCAGAAATAAACTGAAATCAGTACTTTGGCAATGTATGTGCAAACAACCAACTAGAAAATCTTTGTATTTGGTCTGTTTAACCACAAGTTTAACTGAACAACATCAATTAAAATTAACGAGAGACTGAAATTCAAGAGGCTTTCAATGGTACTTGCTGGAGTTGCAGTTTCCACTCAATAGAATCACTGCAAAATGTCAGTAAACTCATCTGTACTGTGCTTAATATGATAACAAATGGTCTAATAGCGCACTGAGCTCAACGTGTTGACCACTTTGGTGTGTGTTATGTTTGCGTCAATGTTTTGCATTGAAGGCTTATGCATCGATATATTAATGGAAATGATGGAACTGAATGGAAATTAACCTACTAGACCAAAGCTGGATCAGAACTGTAGCTTTCAACCATCTTAAGATTGCTACTCTTAGTCGAACTGAATAACTTGAGTATTCACAGCAGAATAAAGGTGTAAAATGAAAACAAATTACCACACATTATATTCATGCAGAGGAGATTCACCAGGATGTTGTCTGGGATGGAAAGTTTCAGCTATGAGAATAGATGGAATAGCTGGGTTTGTTTTCAATGGACAAAGGAGACTGGAGACTGAGGGGTGATCTGATAGAGGTATACAAAATTATAAGTAATTGACAGATTACATGCTAAGTGACTTTTCCTAATGGCAGATATGTCTAAAAGCAGAGTGCATAGGCTTAAGGTGAGAATAAGTGGGATTTGCATAGCTGTTACTTGGTGAACGCGGTGGGCTAAAGTGTTTATTTCTACGCTGAACGATTTAATATATTTATTGAGAAGTCGTTCTGATATCAGATTTGCAAAAGATGAGACTTATTTTACTTCGGAGTCACTTGATCGGCATTACATCGACGCTGACGGCAGAGCAAGAGCTGCAGAGGCAGCTCCTCTACAGCGGTAGGTACGGGCCCGCAGGTAAGTGCAGTTGAAATACTTACAGGGCATATCCAAACTCCGTGGCTGATGCATAGAGCCACCAGAAGTTAAAAAAGAAACGGAATTTAAAAGAAAAAATAAAAGTTAAAATGAAAAGGAAAAACTCCGGGGAAAAAACGGAGTTTTAAAAAAGCGTCCCAGGGGAAAACTCAGCGATCGGGATGGCAGATTAGTGCGGAGCCGGTTCCGATGGCCGTTAAAATTACCGTTAGGGAGAATGCTCCACAAATGTTTGGCTATGAAGAAAACAAAATACTCCGGGGGAAAAAAACGGAGTTAAAAAGTAAAAAAGGAATATAAATATTCCGGGTGAAAAAACGGAGTTTAAAAGTTAAAAAGAAAGAAAAAATTCCAGATGGAAAAACTCCAGTGGGGAGGAAAAAATATAAAAGTCAGAGAGGCCATGATTTAAAAAGTTCCAATAAAAAGGCCTCCAGACATAAAAGCTTTATGGCTTAAAATTAATGGAGAAAGACTCCAAAAATAAAAAAAATCAAATAAAGGGTTTAAAGAGGCCCAGAATATTCCCAAAAAACAAACCCTGAGGGGTTTCCATATGTTAATATATATGGTGGAATATATCAATGTGGGAATATCTACCTCGGATTGTTTTGGAGGTAGTCTCCTTGAGGAACAACTCAGGAGTAACCAGGGCAGTAAAAGAATATTAAAAAACTGACCCTAAAGGTGCATTGATAGTGGTGGCTGGTCATAAAGTACCCACCGCAGCACAAATGTATACACAGGTGTACTAGGTACGATACCTGAATGAAGGAGTGAGGCCATGGAAAGTAACCATGGAAACCAAAATTAATTGGTCTCTCACCAAAGTTGTTATGGTTGAAACAGCAGAGTTATTGATGAAACTTTTTATGTTTTATTAAGGTATCAACGGTGAAACCGATAATGGTACCCAAGTCTCAATTATATGGAGACATAAGGAAATACGATTTCAAAGTATTTCAAGCTGGTGCGTGGCATCACTACTTATGTAAAACAAATAAAACATTGTGCAATAACCAAAACATTTTAAATAAAAAGACAAATTGCCATTAGTTTGTGGAGCTCAATGGGAGAAAAATATATAATAATAAAATATATATATACAGATCAACTTATGTTAAACTACTGATTATTATGGAGTAAACCAGCCTCAGGATAAATCAAAGATATTGATTACAAAAGAAAGACTATTGGTCATGAAACTTTGGAAAAATTATGATCCAATGTAAGATTTGATAATGGATCAAAACAAAGGCAGGAGTATGATAAATAAATATTTATCCAACACAGCCTTATGTGAACCCATATGATTGGGAAGAAAAGGCTTCATGTACATTTGAAGAGGTGCAAAAACTTGTTACAAAAGAAGTTGATGAAATCTCCAATTGTGGGACATTACAGGTGTGTTATGATCAATGATGTGGCATAACAAAGGGTTGATTTATTTTAATGTGTAAAGGATCTACAAAAAATTTGTAGAAGGAATTGGTTCACCTGTATAGGAAAACCTAAATATTGATTTTAGGTTTGCACCCAAAATATCTCCAATAAAGAAGAGGTACGTAAATTTGTATCATAAATTTCCACAGGGAAAAATAAGATGTGGTAAAGCCATACAAGACATCATTTTAAATACACTTATATAGTGTAAAAACATTTTATGAAAATGGACATTTTCAACATTAGAAAACAGTTGTTATTAACAAATTGTTAATCATTACTATAAGACTCGAAGGATTGGTATTTAGTACCAATTTATTATCATATTTACAGGTGCTTGAAATTAGAATGGGTCAGCTGTGCAAGTTAAGACATTGTCTAATGGATTAAACTCAGTTCTAGGCTGTTCACATAATTACTGGAACAACAATTGCACTGATAAGAAGATCAGCACTTGCACTAATGAGGACATGGTCATGGTTTATCTTGATCACATTTTAAATTGATCAGGAGTCAGCTGCAAATTAGTGCAGCAATTACAAGCCTGTTGAGAAGCGAGGGTCCTGACCCATCCAATAAAACCTATGTTTTAGGCATTCATAAACATTCCTAAATTACTATTCTGGATTTAGGAGTAATTCAGCACCATATGAGGGGGGAAAAATGTTTTCTGAGATACAAATATGTCTCATTGCTTTGTTGACAAATTTTGTCCCTCCATCAGAGAAGGAGCTTAGGTAAAAGAGTAAAAATGCTCCAAAAAAGGGAAAACACAAGCATTATAAGAGTATGCAGGCCTTTGTTGACAGGCCTATGCAAATACTAAAGGATATGTTATCAGAATTAAAGTAATGGATAGAAAAGGTCCACAAGCTGCTTTAAATATATAAGCTTAGCAGCCGTTGCAAGCTGAAGCAAGTATTATCAGATGATGGATAGCTTCTGTGATTATTTGGGTTAGATAAGAATAATATCTATTCTTATCAAGTTACTATTTGATACGTCCCTTGTTTGGGACTACGGACAATAACACCAGGTAATTGCAAATGGATTGTCCTAAGAAATTTTCTCCAAACATTTGTATTAATTATTGGAGTATCAGGAGTTTTATGGATTAAATGCCTATTGTTCTATTATGAAAGTGTGCATGTCATATCAGGTGGACAATACCACGGCTGTGGCATATATCAATCACATGAGTCAAGTAAGATCATTATCAAGTGATTATCTGGGTAACCAGATGTGGCGTATTCTAAAAATGTTTTAGTTCAGCTGTTTATCTCTAAGTAAGAGACAATGTTGTCGCAGACAACAAATCAGGGGAAAAACATTGTCAGTAATATGGATTACTTACCATTAATCTGGTTGTATCCAGATTAAATCACCGATCTCTCAAATGTTCTCGTGGGAAAACCGAGAACAGGAGCGGTGGATGCATTTCGCTAAATTACATGAGGAAAGATGTTCTTTTATGTTCCTCATTTTTGTCTGATCGGGCAGTGTCTAATGAAAATGTAGCAGGACGCAGCCAGGGGCACTTTGGTGGCCCAAACCGGACCTTCATGGTTCTCATTAATGTTGAGACTGATGTTGAACCAGTTATGACGACTCATAGTTGCAGTAATTTATTGTTGTACAAATTCATCCATTTGGAGAAAGAAGCGATAGTTTTCTTGATTTTAAAGTTAATTTTATTTGTTTCCAAATTCGTATTATACTGTGAATAATTGGATTTTTCTTATATATTATATTGTTCAGTTTCATCAGGGAAAGAAGGATTGCTCCTATGTTATAAGGGGAACAATCCTCTTTCTCCGTTCTTATCCAATCTACCTGTTGGGCAGAACTGTCCAACCAGTAGATTATATTTTTAATATTCACTGCCCAATAGTAATACAATAAGTTAGGGACTGTCAGTTCCCCCTGATTCTTTAGATTTACACAAGTGTTTTCTTTGAATTCTGTGTGATTTATAATCCCATATGAAGTTTATAATATCAGAATCTAGTTTTTTAAAGAATTTTTTTGGTAAATATATTGGTATTGATTGAAATAGGTACAGTATTTGTGGTAAGAAGATCATTTTTATCGCATTTATTCTGCCTATTAAGGACATCGGCAGTGTTTTCCACTGCATATCAATTTGAACAGCACACAAATTAACCGATTTAACAACCTCCACAAAATATAAAATTGTTAAAGTTACCAAAGATGAACAGAAAACAATGCAACTGTAAATCAAAGTTGAAACCCTGATACTTACTGTTACTTTCTTTCCTTGGTAAGATTCAGTTATTTTAATGTTGTTACCCTTAATTTCTTGACTTTTCACTGATAAGTGTGGTTTCGTTTCATGTAGCTGCCCGTTACACATATCAAAAGCAATGATGTCTCCACCTTCTTTAGCCACAAATCCACAGTTACAAGAAGCCGGATAATGAGAGCTCCCACAGTCCCATTGACGGACGTGAACTTCAAAGTCTCGAGCGATGCTCTTGTACAGCATGAACGTCCCAGTCTTGTAGTTATCATAACGCCTAGGGAGTAAACAAATTACAATTCTGTGACCAGAAATGGCAATTGAATAATTTAAGAATGAGAAAAATATATGACTGACAAATTATTAGTTATTCGGTTTCTGCTGGATCCGGTTAAGCGTTATGCGCCTGTCCCACTTGGCGGTTTTTTAGGCAACTGCCGGCGACTGTCATAGACTTAGCAGGTCACCGAAAAACCAGCGACAACCTACATCATCCTAGCGACAACCTACGACAGCACCTACGTCAGGAGAAGTCAAGCTACTCTCATTGGCGTCAAATCCACTGTCGCCGAAAAATTTTCAACATGTTGAAAATTTAGCGATGACCAGAAAGATGCTACGACTTTTTGAGCGACTGAGGAGACTACTCCCGGCGACCACCGGTGAACATGTGGCGACAAACTAGTCGCCTGTAGTTGCCTAAAAAAAAATCGCCTAAGTGGGACAGCCCCATAAGGAATATTATACAAGGTTAACATAAAACATATTGCAACACATTTTGTTAACTCAGATTTCATTTCTTGAAAAGATTTTAAGGCTTCTACCAAGTAAAATATTTAATTCAGTGGACTTGATAACAAATTTTCATTTAGAAAAAAAGAACAAATATTCCAGAAAAAAAAATGAATTACTTAAATTTAAAATTGTTTAGTTTATTGTCACGTGTGCCGGCGGTGCACAGTGAACAGCTTTTTATTGCATGCTAATCAGTCAGCAGAAAGACTGTACATGATTACAATCAAACCGTCCACAGTGTACAGATACATGATAAAGGGAATAGTGTTTAATGCAAGATAAAGCCCAGTAAAGTCCAATGAAAGATAATCCGAGGGTCTTCAATGAGGAAGATAGTAGCTCAGGATTGCTCTCTAGTTGTTGTTAGGATGGTTCAGTTGCCTGATAACAGCTGGGAAGAAATGGTCCCTGAATCTGGAGGTATGCGTTTTCACACTTCTGTACCTCTTGCCTGATGGGAGTAGGGAGAAGGGGGAGTAACCGCGGTGAGACTCATCCTTGAATATGCTGGTGCCCTTGCCGAGGCAGGTGACGTCAATGGAAGGGAGGTTGATACACTTTCCTGCAATCTATTTTTCCTATATTAGCACCTCCAAAAGAATTGCAGACGAGATATTAGCACCTCCAAAATAATTGCAGACAGGAAAGCTAAACAACAAAAAAAGTAAACATAAAAGAATCTAACTTGAAGTAACCTCCGTACTTACAGAAATACAGCTACATTAAGTACAACCAAAAAATCTTAGCTTAAGGATTGAGGCTTGTATTTGTATAACTTGGAAGTCCTATGATATTTCTGCATTCAAAACTGCATCACTAAATCCTAGGATGCAGCTTTCTTCCTACTGTTTTTCACAGGACTATGCTGTTAGCTCGTTTATTGGGAATGTCACGAGGGAGAGAAAAGGGTAAATAAAACTAGAGCCCAATATTATCATGAGGGGATGGAGGTATGATTGGGAATTGTACGTTGGTATAAGAGTCAAGAATATTCTATGGGGAAATGGGCTTCCCGTATGATTGCCATTAAAGGTAGATAATTTCCCATTTAAATGCAGTGTTCTATTCATAACATGGCAATTGACGAGTCAAGATTGATATTGGTTTCTGATGGGAGAAATGGGCAGATCACTGTGGTGGAGTGGGAATAAAATAAACTTGCTGTGGTAATTGTCCCCGCTCCTGCTTTACACAATGTTCACCTTTCAAGTGCTGTCACTGTGATTATTAATAAAATAATTTTTCACACCATTTCAAATCATCTCCAGTGAATGGATTTGTTACCCGTCCCTCCAACAAATGAAGGAAGCAGCAAGTTAGATGTGTGGTATATTCCTATTTTATAATTTTTCCCCTAACTTGAAGCAAATCCATCTATTTGGGTGATAGTATTCCCTACACTGTACCTAACTGATGAGTATACCAACATAAAGCTACAGGGATCTACACCCATTCTCAAATAAGATCAACCACATGCCATCTGGCAATTGGTAGACTAGGCAAAACAAACTGAAGGGCATCACAAGCAAATAATATAATGGATGTGAATGAAATTACCTGCCATCAAAAGTGATCAGGTGTGGATCGGTAAATGAATAGCAGTAGGCAGCAGGGACATCTTTCACCATTATCTACATTTTAAAAGAAAGACATAATTAAAAATAATTAAGTGCAGTATTGAAGTCCATAAAACCAAGTTTCAGAAGCAATATTCAATACAAGTATATTAACTCCCACCCTACAAATGTGTCCATAAAAAGGGAAATAATGGGACCAGATATTCTTTGGCCACGTTGAAGTGATGGTGTTCAACAGCCCGAGACCTGTTTTGAAGTGGTCTTACATGAGTCACTGACTTTCTTTTATATACTGCCACTTAAGAGTGTACAGGAGAAACCAGGCCAGTTAGGTTGGGGAGCTATAATGTCGAGAAGCTTGCCGATGGAGGTGAGGAATGGTGAGCTCATTGAGAGCGAGGGTCAGTATCAACGATTTAAGATTGTTAAACGTTGAGTGTCTCATGTCCATTCAGTGGATGTAGTGGGATGAAGGCTGTGATCTCGGTGGTGGGTGGTGGGCAGTGGGTTTGGAATATAGGAAAGATGTCATAAGATGATGTGCTCGAGGGAGGATTGGGTAAATTTGAGTCTAATTTCCAGTGCAGGTATGGAATCTGGCCAAGAAAGACCAATTCAACACATTGAAGGGAGCTTCACCGGTGACAGTGGTTGCATTTAGAGTTTGCATAGCTATAGTTAAATTGTCCATGAACTCATTTGATTGCCTCGAGTTGTGTTTCACAAAGTTGGTTATGTTATCTTTTGGAGGAAGATATTCTGACTGTCCTTTTACATAAAACCACCTTGCATCAATGGAGACACACATGATGCACCACAACTGCACGGATATTCTGCCCAGTCTCAAACATGTTGCTTTTCACCAGCGGGATATGGCTCGAGAGTCTATGTCTCTGCAATAAAGCACCATTGAACCATTGATGATCAGCAGGGCAGAGTTGCCAGCGTTCTGCATCAATAACCACTGCCAAACACACTGGATCTCCCAATACACACACCGTAGACCCCAACGAGCACATGCCACTGCCGCCAACCTTCCTTTACTCACTTACCACCACTGCAGACCCCTGATACACATAGAAACATAGAAATTAGGTGCAGGAGTAGGCCATTCAGCCCTTCGAGCCTGCACCGCCATTCCATGGCTGATCATCCAACTCAGTATCCCGTACCTGCTCTCCATACCCTCTGATCCCCTTAGCCACAAGGGCCACATCCAACTCACTCTTAAATATAGCCAATGAACTGGCCTCAACTACCCTCTGTGGCAGAGAGTTCCAGAGACTCACCACTCTCTGTGTCTTTCTCATCTCGGTCGATTTCCCCCTTATCCTTAAGCTGTGACCCCTTGTCCTGGACTTCCCCAACATCGGGAACAATCTTCCTGCATCTAGCCTGTCCAACCCCTTAAGAATTTTGTAAGTTTCTATAAGATCCCCTCTCAATCTCCTAAATTCCAGAGAGTATAAACCGAGTCTATCCTGTCTTTCTTCATAAACAGTCCTGACCAGTCTGAACTTCTCTGCACTCCCTCTATGGCAATAATGTCTTCCTCAGATTTGGAGACCAAAACTGCACGCAATACTCCAGGTGTGGTCTCACCACCCTGTACAACTGAAGTAGAACCTCCCTGCTCCTTGCAGCTGTCACACAAACCCTATGTGCAGGTTAGAATGCGCCATCTACTGTGTTTTTTTTTTTGGTTACAGCTGCTTTGTAACAACCACAGACTCCTTATTGCCACAATAGTGGAAGGGAGGAAGGAGTCTCTTCAAAGCTTTGTTTATTGATCTAGTCTACAGGATTCTACAAAATCCTGCTAATTTTGATCATTGGTTTAGCCATTTAAATATTCAGTGTTTGAATCAGTCAGTCAGTCCCAGCAAACCAGTTGCCTCATATTCTACAACAAAGCCAGGAAACATAGAAACTAGGTGCAGGAGGAGGCCATTCGGCCCTTCGAGCCAGCACCGCCATTCATTGTGATCATGGCTGATCATCCCCTATCAATAACCCGTGCCTGCCTTCTCCCCATATCCCTTGACTCCACTAGCCCCTAGAGCTCTATCTAACTCTCTCTTAAATCCATCGAGTGACTTGGCCTCCACTACCCTCTGTGGCAGGGAATTCCATAAATTCACAACTCTCTGGGTGAAAACGTTTTGTCTCACCTCAGTCTTAAATGACCTCCCCTTTAATCTAAGACTGTGGCCCCTGGTTCTGGACTCGCCCAACATTGGGAACATTTTTCCTGCATCTAGCTTGTCCAGTCCTTTTATAATTTTATATGTTTCTATAAGATCCCCCCTCATCCTTCTAAACTCCAGTGAGTACAAGCCTAGCCCTTTCAATCTTTCCTCATATGACAGTCCCACCATCCCAGGGATCAATCTCGTGAACCTACGCTGCACTGCCTCAATCATAAGGATGTCCTTCCTCAAATTAGGAGACCAAAACTGTACACAATACTCCAGATGTGGTCTCACCAGAGCCCAGTACAACTGCAGAAGAACCTCTTTACTCCTGTACTGAAATCCTCTTGTTATGAAGGCCAACATTCCATTAGCTTTCTTCACTGCCTGCTGTACCTGCACGCCAACTTTCAGTGACCAGTGTACAAGGACGTCCAGGTCTCGCTGCACCTCCCCCTTACCTAACCTAACCCCATTGAGATAATAATCTGCCCCCTAGTTTTTGCTGCCAAAGTGGATAACCTCACATTTATCTATATTATACTGCATCTGCCACGCATCTGCCCACTCACTCAACCTGTCCAGGTCACCCTGCAACATCCTCTTCACAGTTCACACTGCCACCCAGCTTTGTGCCATCCGCAAACTTGCTAGTGTTGCTCCCAATTCCCTCTTCCAAATCATTAATATATATGGTAAACAGTTGCAGCCCCAACACCGAGCCTTGCGGCACTCCACTCGCCACTGCCTGCCATTCTTAAAAGGACCCGTTCACTCCTACTCTTTGCTTCCGGTCTGCCAACCAATTTCTATCCACGTCAGCACCCTACCACCAATACCATGTGCTCTAATTTTAGTCACCAGTCTCCTGTTTGGGACCTTATCAAAGGCTTTCTGAAAGTCTAGATACACTACATCCATTGGCACCCCTTCATCCATTTTACTTGTCACATCCTCAAAAAAATAAATCCATGTTGACTTGGACTAATCCTTTTACTGGTATCCAAATGCCCCATTATTACCTCTTTAATAATTTGCATCTATAAGAATAACTATAAACGGAGGTAACTGCGTTAAAGGGCCACAGGAAAGACTTGCTGAAATATCCACCGTGTGATAGTAAGATCCACACTCCACATATCCGAAAATCATGCCCATCAAGCTTTGAATTTAATGGAGACATAGGCATTGCATATGTTGATTAACCTAAAAAAGACACAAACTACAGGAGTAGTTCAGCAGATGAGGAAGCACCTCTGAAGGACATGGACAGTTGATGTTCGGAAAAGACAAAAAATGTTGCCTGCCCTTGTGCTCCAGAGATGCTGCCTGACCTGTTGAGTTATTTGCAGTTAAATGGGTTGGGTTATGCTCAGCCTGCCGCATCCCTCGTGTTTACTTTCTTCCACCCCAACAACCCCTCACTGCAGACCCTCTGACCTCATGCCTCCCACCAGTTCCTTTCGGCTCTGAAGACTTCCTGTAAGTGGTGATCAGGCCACAGGCAGTAGAAACCGTGATTCTGATCCAGGACGAATGTGACAGGGTTCAATAAATAACTGTGGTCAAAGGCACATTTCATTATTTTTAAGCAGATCTAAATAATTAAAAAAACATTTAGTTAAAAATAGACTGCTACATATTTATATTTTAATTAAACTGAAACCTGGAGTTACCGTTTATTAAAGGCCAGTAAACAAAATGAAATGAATAGGGTCAGCCCCTGTATAAAGCCAAGCGATGGCCCTATCTGCCCCTATGCTTGTTATGATCTACAATCGGGGGTTGGATGGCAAATCCAGGACCGTTGTCAGATGTGCCAACATTGTGTAGAAAGAGATCTCAAGGACACATTGACCATGTGAGGTGCACACTGTAGCTCAAGCTCACCTGATTTTAATTCAAAGCTTCCTGTCTAACACCAAACCAAAAACTTATTGAAATACTACACATCTAGCAACCAGCCATCACCGAAAAGGTAAATATTAGCCTTTTTGTTTTACAGCATTTCTATCTATATTTTAATTGTTTTACTTTAAAGTAAATAAGTATTGTTTTAATAACAATTATTTAAAAATGCCTCTGATTATTAGTGTGTAATACATAAAGTCTAGTGGTTCACTGTGTAGGAAGGAACTGCAGATGCTGGTTTAAATCGAAGATAGACACAAAATGGTGGAGTAACTCAGCAGGACAGGCAGCATCTCTGGAGAGAAGGAATGGGTGACATTTCAGGACACGTCATCCATTCCTTCTCTCCAGAGATGCTGCCTGTCCTGCTGAGTTACTCCATCATTTTGTGTCTATCCCAATGATTCACTCACTCTTTTGGAAGATATTATAATTTTTTCATTAATTATTGCTACTTAATGTTTCCAAAAAAAAATCCAAGGCATTGTTAAAATTCATTGGGAGATGAGACTAATTGGGGGGGGGGGGGGGGGTGGGGAAAATCACATTCTGAACAAATGATGATGAATAGACACCATCATTAGACATGAAACCTCAGTATTCATATGGGGTGAAAGATTGCAACCTTCACGTGGTCCGCCCTCTTTCGACAAATGCAATCAACGGTGTGCACAATCAAATAAGATCAAATAGAACAAGTTGTCCTACAACTTTAGGCTGTGCATGCCATATGCAAGAAGAAGTATTCATATTTGCATGGTGAATATGCAGATACTTTTAGTTTTATTTTTTCATCTTCCATTGTCCCTTGACACACTAAATAATACAACTAGATGAAAATCACAGTGTGTAATAATGTTTTGATTGTTGCAAGTGTTTTAATGTTTCTTTAAAACTGAATGTTGCTAAATGTGCACAGTTAGTCTATTTGTTTGAATTCTGTTTTAGTTAGAAATTTCCACTAAAATTAATGCACAGAGCTAAAATGGAATTGCTGTAAACACAAATGTACTGAGCAAGCAGTTTTTTAAACCATTTCTCTGGAATGCTCATTACAATAAGGTTTTAACAGGCCTCAGCGAATAAAGTGCTCTAAAGAGAAACAACTAGACAGTAGGTCCAGCTGATATCTGTGTTTCTCAAACTACACACATGTGATAATATAATTCTTGGCTGAATTATTACTATACTGGGAATGTTTGCCATCTTTCAAAAACTGGATGTAAATCACAATATTTTAATGCTAAGAACAACTCCTCTAATTACCTCTTTGTGTTTGCAAAATTCCTTTGTAAAATATGAATCATGGTATTTTGTGCTCCACGAGTCACAGTGCCATACAGCACAGAAACAGGCCCTTCAGCCCAAATCGTCCATGCCGACCAAGATGCCCCATTTAAACTGGTGTCATTTGTCCATGTTTGGGCCATATCCCTATCCTATCCATATAAGTGTCAAAACGTCATAGAGTCATAGAGTGATACAGTGTGGAAACAGGCCCTAGAGCCCAACTTGCCCACACCGGTCGACATGTCCCACCTCAAATACTTCCTCTGGCAAACATACCAGGATACGTATATACAAGGAAACAGTCAGTTAAATTTCATCATAATATATTAAAAAAACTGCAGATATTAGAAATTTGAAATTAGAAGAGGAAATGGTGGAAAATTTTTTGGATCAGTTTGAATCTATGGAAAGAGAAACAGCATCTTCAACCTTAATTGTTTTGCTTTTCAGAGATGCTGCAAATTTCCTTTTTTGGCCTTTATCTGCTATAACCATGTGAAATTGTCAACATAGTCACAAAAAAATAAACAAATTCAGTATTTTTAATGTAAAATCCACCTCCAATTTTGAAATTTATTATTAAATTAAGTTTAGGTCAGTTGACAGCACCTGAGGTAAGGATTGTACCAGGGGTTTCTGGGGGCTGTGGCAGCAGCTCTACAAGCTGTGCCTCAACCCGAAACAACCACTGTCCATTTTCCTCCACAGATGCTGCCTGATCAACTAAGTTCTTCTATCAACTCATGTTTTGCTCTTGATTCCAACTTCTGCAGTCTCCTGTGTTTCCAGCTCCTATCCTGTTATGTTTAGCAGAAACATGGCCTTTGGAAATTTGGATAAATATTTTCATGATTTTTATTTGTTGATATTTATTTATTAAAGTGCATTTATTGAATAATTCACTTTATTAAATAACGATATTTCTTTAAAAGTTCTTTACTGGTTTGTCTAGTAAGGAATATAAATTCAACTATTATCATAATCACATAACGTGAAATAATCTGGCTTCTATTTACTCACAGGATGTGCCTTGCTGCAGGGGTTCACCAAGTCCATACAGGGGAGGGAGACTACTCGTATCCATCCCTCTGACACCGTCACCCCTCACCCTCCTTGTGCATTTTACTCGTATCACAAATATCTTGCATGCTGAAAATACAGTAGGTAAATGGGTTGTACAACCTGAACTGGATCTGGGATGTAGCTATTCCAGAGGAAGTTTTCAGTGGCAATAGGCAATGATATGACTTCAGTTCCTCTGTCACCATCCTGCACAAAGTCAGTCACTGCTGTATAGTAAACAGACGATCGGGAGCATATGCCTCGATTGCAAGGTACTTGGTATAGGTCCACATAACATGATGAGAGGGCAAGATTTGAGCCCGAATGACCTGAACTGGGCGAATCTAGATGGAATGGAATATTGATAAAATATTAGAAATCTTCACATTTAACTCACTTGAACCACAGGAAATGAAAAATGTTTTCATTTGAAGAAGGAAGTAAAAATACAGTTCAGATGCAGTGGATTGTGATGGTGGCAGTATCTCACTAATTACATGTTAATGAATGAAAAAACTAAATTATAGCTTCAATTTTAACTTAAAATGCCAATAGAACATGTAATGTCTTTCTTTGGACCTTGTTGTGACTAGCACAATGAATACACGTCCGACATCTTGTAGGAAAAGTTTAATCTGCAATGACCTGTGCCTTGTGACTGAGGTCACTTGACTGAGGTGCATTTGCCAGCTTCTGCTTTGGGCCTCAAGGGGCACTAGCATTTACATTACATATTACATTACATATACATCACATCTCCCCCTTCACTTAAATTACATCACATCTCCCCCTTCATTTAATTACATCACATATCCCCCTTCACTTTAATTACATCACATCTTCCCCTTCAACGTTGGAGTCAATACAAACTATTTTCAATACTAAAAATTTAACCTTTAATCAATTTAACGTGGATAACAATTTTTTTACAATACTAATAATGATGACAAATACAAACATTACATCTCCCCCTTCACTTTAATTACATCACATCTCCTCCTAATATCCACTTTAAGATTTACCCTAGACTCAATTAAGAGTGCTGTTGTTTTTCACCTTA
Source organism: Okamejei kenojei (assembly GCA_035221665.1). Lineage (NCBI taxonomy): Eukaryota > Metazoa > Chordata > Chondrichthyes > Rajiformes > Rajidae > Okamejei > Okamejei kenojei. The sequence goes on from CM069132.1 coordinate 41,741,292, forward strand.
ACCTCAAACTCTAGAAACTCTAACAAAGGGCCTGTCTCATTGCCTTTTGCTGCGACTGGGAGACTGGCTCCTGCCTCTCGCTGCATCTCGGCGCACCGTGTCTTCTGGGGACTGTCCCCTTCTGGGAGACTATTTCTGGCTTCTGGGAGACTGGCTCCTCTGTCCAGGTTTCTCACCTCTGGGAGACTGGCTCCTCTGTCTAGGCTTCTCACATCTGGGCGTCTGGTTAAAGGTGGCCTATCCATAGCTACACAGGGCTCTATTCACGGTTACACAGGGGTCTATCCACGGCTACACAGGGGTCTATCCACAGCTACACAGGGGTCTATCCACGGCTACAGGTCTCTATCCTGGGCTACAGGGCTCTATCCTGGGCTACCCATCTCTATACTGAACTTACTCTATACTGAACTTACTGAACTGAATCCTGGTCTCGGACAATTGCTCCATCTTGGAGTCGGACTCACGCTTCAAAAAAAAACTTAGACAGTCAATACTAAACAGTCAATACAAGCTATTTTCGTTCTTTCAATGTTTTGCATAGTAAATCTTGGCTTCATAACTTTTACTTCTTCACTTCTTAACTTTTACTTCTTTGCATTTGAATTTCTTAGTGTCTTTAAACTGTTGCTCGGATTGTGCTGCGTGCTCTGCAGGCTCCTTGAATCTCTCGAACATGTCGGTGGCGGCGGTGGCTGTTATTGCCGCACGGCAAGTTGACAGTTTTCCAGGTGCTACAGGCCCGAGTTGGTGTGTAAAATTGATTGTGAATCACAATCAATGTTGGTCATATACAAACAAGCATGCACATTGTTAATTATCACACATTGAATTTTTACATCTGCTTTTGTTTTTCAGATGACCCACTTTAACCAAATGGCTCAGGCACCTGACACAATAATCGGGCCTTTATTTATAAGAGACGAGGGTGCACCTCTTTTTAAAAAAGAGTATCTGAGATTCTCTCTGGTGCTAATCCAATTCCCATCGAATGCTCCAATTGACTTTTCTACCGCCCAAATTTACAACCAGTTCCAAATTCCAAATCATCCCAAGTGAAGAAGTTCTTTCTCACATGTTGAATTTTGGGAAGTCAAAAAAGGGCAGGACCTTCACTGGGAGTGGTAGGGCCACAAGGAGGGTTGTAGAGCAAAGCAATCTAGGAGTACATGCACATAGTTATCTGAAAGTGACATCACAGGTAGATAGGGTGGTAAAGAATGTTTTTGGTACATTGGTCTTCATCAGTCAGGATATTGGGTATAGAGGGGACTTTGTTACAGTTGTACAAGACGTTGGTGAGGCCACATTTGGAGTACTGTGTTCAGTTTTGGTCATCATGCTATTTAATTTAGTTTAGTTTAATTTATTGTCACCTGTACTGAGGTAAGGTGAAAAGCTTTTTGTTGTGTGTTATCCAGGCAATGGAAAGATTATACATGATTACAATCGAGCCGACCACAGTGTACAGATACATGACAAAGGGAATAACGTTTGGAGCACGATAAAGCCAACAAAGGCCAATGAGAGAGTCTGAGGGTCTCCAATTAGGTAGATAGTAGCTAAGGACCGCTGTCAAGTTGTTGATAAGATGATTCAGTTGCCTGACAACAGCTGGGAAGAAACTGTTCCTGAAACTGGAAGTATGCATTTTCACACTTCTATACCAGGGTACGACTCATCCTTGATTATGCTGAGGCAGCGTGAGGTACAAATGGAGTAAATGGATGGGAAGTTAGTTTGTGTGATGGTCTGGGCTGCTTCCACAATTCACTGCAAATTTTTGCGGTCTAGGATGGAGCTGTTCCTAAACCATGCTGTGATGTATCCCAAAAATACGATTTCTATGGCACATCTGTAGAAGTTGGTGAAAGTTGGTGGGGACATGCCAAATTGCGTAGCCTACTAAGGAAGTAGAGGCATTGGTATGCTCTCTTGGCAGTAGCTTCGATATGGCTAGTTCAGGACAAGTTGTTGGTAATATTTACTCCTAGGAACTTGAAGCCTTCAACTATCTCTATTTTGGCACTGTTAAGGTATGTGTACCGCTTCTCTTCTTGATCACTATCGCCTTTGTCTTACTGACATTGATAGAAAGGTTGTTTCCTGACACCAGGTCACAGGTCTTAATCTTCTTCCTGTACTCCCTCATCAATATTTGATATTCGGCCTACTACAGAGGTGTCGTCTGCAAATTTGTAAATTTAATTGGATTTGTACTTGGCTGCACAGTCTTGGGTGTATCAGGGCGCTGAAAACGCATCCTTGCGGAGCACCAGTGTTGCGGATTATTGTAGAGGATGATTTGTTTTCTATCCTCACTGATTGGGGTCTGTTGGTCAGGAAGTTGAGGATCCAGTTGCAGAGATGAGTGCTAATCCATGTCAAAAAGCTGGAAAGAGTGCAAAGAGGATTTTCGAGAATCCTTCCAGTCTCGAGACCCTGAGCTGTCAGGAAAGCTATGGCAGACTAGAATTGTTTCCTTGGAGTGATGATCTTACAGAGATGTTTGAAATTATGAAGGAGATAGATAGGGTGAATGCACCAAATCTTTTACTCAGGTTAGAGTAATCAAGAACTCAGCTCTGCACTGCAGTTAGTTACATAAACGGTGACGAGCTGTTCCGAACTAAACAGGAAATAAGACGCCACCCATGTGGTTTAAAGCCACTTTCCTTTTTCCCTGCATGTGTTGGACTGTGACTTTTCATGTCCCCCTTCCTCCCTCAGATCCAGTGATAGAGTAACATAAATTGCTGGAGGACGCCTGAGTTTGTGCATAAAATTGATTGTGAATTGCAATCAATTGTTCATTCCATTCCTTGTGAATAATAAAAGCATGCTTTTCTGTGTTTTACATGTGTGTATAGAAGCATGTAAAGCACATATCAATGTTGTCAATTATTATAGAATTGAGGAAGCCAGTGTACAAAAAGCTGCACAGAGCCTGCCTAACACCTCCAATGTTTGAATGCCATACAACAACAAACAGACTCAAATACCACCAGCACTCTAAAACAAACTCTTAATACCTTGAATCGACCACAGCGGAAGATTATGTTTAATACCACTGATCCAGCCTCCTTCCTGACTGCAGCTGCCAAACATGGGCTAGTTTTCGAATGAATATATGCAGCATTCTCAGTTTGGCAGTGGAATTATTAAGCAAGCAACCCAACATTTATATTTGTATTCACTACCCACTCCCTTCAAGCTGCAACCTCTTACTGTTAAAGGCCACCCAGGTCTAAATGTCATCTTGCACAATTCTAGCCTACTTTGGGAAAGGTATGTCACTGTGTGAAATATAAAGGTCCAACTTTGACTTTATAAAATGTTGAATTGGGAAATAAATAATTAAATGTGCTTACCTTGATTCACTGTGTTAAGCAAAATTGTGAGTTTACACTCATCTTCTGCCTGGCTGGACTCAGTACATGGGATAGGTACAGTGCTCTCAAACACCAGCCTATGTTGCTTGCCATCCTCTGCTACAGTTAAAGCCTCAGGGTGAATCTGGTAAATTAAACCACAACAATCACACAGCAACTGTAAGATTGAAAGCAATGCTTTTTTGTAACCATTTCATTGAAGACGATATCTCTACACATAAGAAGATCAACACAAAATGCTGGAGTAATTCAGCTGGTCAGGCAGCATCTCTGCAGAAAAGGAATAGGTTTGAGTATTTGGTTTGAGACCCTTCTCCAGACGCATTACTCCAGCATTTTGTGACTATCTTTGGTGTAAATTAGCATCTACAGTTCCTTCCTACACATACTGTGGGCTACTATATTGTTCATCAGCACATATGAATGTAATTAATACAAACATTAATAACACTTGAATACCAGTTATCAACATTTACTCATATTCTTTAAAATGCATTACAAATCCTTCTTTACAAAGCTACTTTACAAATCCTGCAACAATTATATGAATCTTATCAATACAAACATTCACCAAACGCAGTTATTATAGCACAGAAAATTCACTATATTAATTATAGAGACTTTAGAATAAATTTGGTGTGGGAATGTTGCATATTAAGTGCAGTCTTTCACAGTACTGAAGAATATCACTGCATTAACAATTATTAGAGAAGGGGTATATTTAAAAAACAATGGTCAATACAAAACCATGTATTAAATACTTTTGCAAAAAAAATCATCCAGTGCATAACAATGGACAAATTACATTGAAGCATGGCGATCATACTAGCCAACCTATTGTGGTGCTATGCTGCGGCTGCAACTCGCCTGCAGTCTGTCTGTCTCTCTTCCTGCTTTGTCTTATTGGCACACTGGATGTATGTAATAGTCTATTTTTAGTTGTGTATTATGGGTGGGCAGGTGGTGGTGGGGCAACATTTTTTCAGTGTCGTATCTCCATTCGTGCTGCGGCCTAATATAGAGGAGCTGGGCGGCCTCCAACTGGGATCGACCATGAGAGCTCCAGTCTCCGGCTTCGGGCCCTGTGGTCTGTGACATCGGGAGCTCGCAGATCCCTGGTTGGCGACCAACTTTTCAGGGGCTCCAGCCACAGCAGCTTCGTCCGCCCCAAATCCCAAGGCTTGAGTCGGCCCGTTTGCAGGAGCTTTCATCGCCCGGCGCAGCCCGGCCGCGGGATCTTCCATTGCCCGGTGGGGGCTTCAATATAGGGAGCCTCGATACAGCAGTTTGACTGCCTGACCACTGGAGCAAAAGCAAGGAAGAGATAAGACTTGTTTTACCTTCTATCATAGTGAGGAGATGCCTGGAGGCGTCACTGTGATGGATGTTTATGTAAAATTAATGTAATTGTGTGTTTTGTTTGCCTTTAATTGTTATGACTATATGGTAATGACATTTTGTTCAAATTTTATTTTGAATGACAAATAAATTCAATTCAATTCAATTATTTTGCACATGAAGAAAAATCCTGTAGAAAGGAAATGTAAAAAAAATCCAGAGGAAAATAATTTTCTTCAATAAAATGCATTAAATCATAACAGCATTTGTTTTAAATTTCAAACATGCAGCTTCTATCAGCTTTTTCTTCTGCATCTCACTGCTGCCTTTGTGAAACATGAATAAAACTTAAATCTGTTTTTCCTGAAACTTAGAAGTTTCCTTTCCTTTGTACAATTAACGTTTACTACACACTGAACTCAATCTCAATTCAAATGTTAACTCCCATTGACAGATATACAACTCGCAATACGCTAGTGGATCATGGTCTCTGGTGTGAAAACAAGTACAACTTTATACAATTTGCACAATCCAGTTAAGAGTGTGGCTGTGGAAACACAAGTTTTAAATATATCTGTTTAGTTCAGTTTAGTTTATTGTCACATGTACGGAAATACAGTGAAAAGATTTTGTTGTGTGTCATCCAGTCAGCGGAAAGATTACAATCGAGCCATTTAAAGTGCATAAATACATGATAAAGGAATAACATTTAGTGCAAGGTAAAGCCAGTAAGGTCCGAGGGTCACCAATGAGGTAGATAAGTCAGGACATTTCTCTGGTTGTGGTAGGATAATTGCCTGATAACAGCTTGGAAGAAACTGTCTCTGAATCTGGAGGTGGACATTTTCACACTACTATACCTTTTGCCTGATGGGAGAGGGAGAAGAGGGAGTAGTCAGGGTGTGACTGATCCTTGATCATGCTAGACTTGCTGAGGTAGCGTGAGGTATAAAATAAGTAAATGGAAGCGCATTCTTGATCGTTGCTTCAATATGGGTGGTCCAGAAGTTGTTGATGATATTGGAATTTGAAGTTTTCAACCTTCTCTACTTTGATGCCGTCAATGCAAACTGGGGTATGTGTACCACTTTGCTTCCTGAAGTTGGTCACAATCTCCTTTTTCTTGCTGACATTGAAAGGTTGTTGTCTCAAAACCAGGACACAAGGTACTCGATCTCCTTCCTGTACTCCGTCTCATCATTATTTGACATCTGGCCTACAATGGTGGTGTCGTCCGGTAATTTGAAAATTGAATTAGATTTGTACATGGCTGCACTGTTGTGGATGTACAAGGAGCAAAGAAGAGGGCTGAGAACGCATCCTTGTGGAGCCCCTGTGTTGAGGATTATCATGGAGTTTGATTTATCCTCTATCCTCACTGATTGGGGTCTGTTAGTCAGGAAGTCGAGGATCCAGTAACAGAGATGAGTGCTGACACCAAGTCCCACCTGTTTGATGATAAGCTTGGATGGTATAATGATATTAAAGGCAGAGCTGTAGTCTACGAATAGGAGTCTGATTTAGGTGTCTCTTATCCAAGTGTTTTGAGGATGAGCGCAGGGCTAGGGCGATGGCATCGTCCATGGACCTGTTGTCGCAGTAGGTGAACTGCATCTCTTCAGCACTGAGATGATGGTGGTCTTCTTAAAGCAGGTGAGTACCTCAGAACTAAGTAGGGAGAGATTAAAGATGTCCGCGAATACTGCCGCTAGCAGGTCCGCGCTACTAAGGACACGGCCAGGAACTCCATCAGGGCCAGTTGCTTTTCGTGGGTTTACCCTCAGGAAGGCCGATCTAACCTCTGCAACAGTCACCCGGGGGAGAGACACACTTGAGTCTGAAGGGCCAGCGTAGAGCGCATTCAGTTCATCGGGTAGAGTCGCACCATCACCATCGATGTTGCCTGGCCTTGCATTGCAGCCAGTTATCTTATTCAGACCAATTCTGATTACATGAAGTATTCAAAGATGCAGAAACCTGCTGCAGGATTCAGGAAGAAGACATTTTTTAAAACTATGGAATATTTTAGATAAGCACGAAATTCCCTACAAATCTTAGCCGTAAATCTTGGTCTATTTAGACCCAACATAAATGCAGACGGGATCTGCAACTAGAGCTAAAATAAATGTCTTCTGATGACCCTGCAGATTGGTGCAAATGATCATGGGAATGTCATAAGGCTGTTTCGATGTAAAATAAGCACTTATGTATGAATTTCCTTTCAAAAAATTTGTTGTTTCTGAATAAATTGTTTTTTTTTCATTTATTTCATCTCTGCAGGTTTCATTGTATTCACAAAAGCTGTCCAGAGATGTCTTACAACATCACATAATTATTTTTTGTATTTATGAAGAATTGATAAAATATATGGGCAACATTCTACTCGATAAACTAAGGCTCAGTTGTGATTAGATATTAATTATTTCATACCTTAATACCAGCAAAAAAATCCTTGCTTTCAACAGACGGTCCTTGATTATCTGGATTGTCCAAGTAGAAACTTGAGCTTCTACAGTAAAACTGTGAATTCAAGAAGACAACAAATAATAAAAAAATACAGCTCAGAAAGTGTAAATTTCAAAATGCAAGCAAAGTAGTTTTGCTCACCAGTTTGTGAAGAACCGAGTCATTGAACAGAATATATTTTTTATGTGTATGCACGTTTCTCTTTAGGTAGGGACAACTTGATACTTGCAACCAAATGCACTGGTTAGATTTGTGCTAACATTTATTTGCAGAATCTATATACTTTTAAAAGTGTGTGTGTGTGTGTGGGTGTGTGGGTGTGTGGGTGTGTGGGTGTGTGGGTGTGTGGTGTGTGTGTGTGTGTGTGTGTGTGTGTGTGTGTGTGTGTGTGTGTGTGTGTGTGTGAGATTCCATTTTTTTCAGATACCTTTGGCCTTTGATTCCATGGTCCGCCAAAACCAAACGCGAAAAAGCCGTTATTTTTTCCATTTCGCTAGCGATTTCGCTTCTACATGCATGGATATACTCCTCATTACATTTAGACATTTTTATGTACACATTTTTTAAAAAAATCCTCCCCCCCCCACTCATTTAAAAATCGAAACGGCACCTCACGAGCTGCTTACGTCACAATCACACATGCCGACCAATCCCAAGCCGCTTCTCTCTCTTCATTTGGCAGCCCAGCACCCCCCCCCCCCTTCTAAATACGCTCGCGACTCCCGCAGCTGGACTCGCCCGCGCATTCCAAACCCCCCCCTCCAACCATGCTCGCGCCACGCCTCCCGCAGCTGGAATCGCCCGCGAGCGCGCCCGCTCAAAACCCCCCCCCAGTTCTCAAAATGCTCTGCCAATCAGGAGGAGAGATAAGGCGTCAGTTCCGCTCTCACGCCGGCATGCTCTGCAGATCGGGAGATGAGATAAGGCCCGATCCTGGGGAGGTGTAGAGGGGGAGTCGGGGGATTGAGGGAGAGGAGGGAGTAGGGAGGAAGAGGGGGGAATGGGGGAGGTGAGGAGGGAGAGTGTGGGAATAGAGGGAGAGGAGTTGGGGTGATAGGGAGTGGGGAATACATGGACTGCCCCCACCCCTCCCTCCCCACTCTTCCCCCTCTCTCCCCTACCCCATCACCTCCTCGCTCCCCACCCTTCCCCCTCTCTCCCCTACCCCATCCCCTCCCCACCCGCCCTTCACCCCCACCTCCCCCTCCCTTTCCCCTTCCCTTCCCCCCCTCAGCCCCCTCTCTCCCCTCTCCTCCCCCCCTCACCCACCCTCCCTCCCACACCCAACCTACCCCTCCCCTCTCCCTTTATATCTTGCCCTTCTGCCTCTGCCCCCGTTCTCTTTCTCTCTCCCCATTCTCTCTCTGCTCTCACTCTCTACCCCCCTCACTCCCCCCCTCTCTCTCTCTCCCTCCCTCCCCCCCTCTCTCTGTCTCTCTCCCCCTCTCTCTCTCTCTCCCCTCTCCCCTCTCTCCCCTCCCGCGCTCTCTCCCCCTCTCCCTCCCCCCTCCGCTCTCTCTCTCACCCCCCTCTCTCTTCTCTCTCTCCCCCCTCCCCCCCTCTCCCCATTCCTCTCCCCTGCCCTCCCCTAAACCCCCGTCCCCCATCCATCCACACCCACCCCTCCACACCCTCCCCTACCCCCTACCCCTCGCCTATACCCTTCCCTCCACCCCTCCCACTCCCCCTCCCTTCCCCCCACCTCTCCTCCTCCCTTCTCACCACATCTCCCTCTTCCCTCCCCCCCCCTCTCATCTCTGTCCCCTCCTCCCCCACCCTCCCTCTCCTCCTCTACCCCACATCCCCCTGTCTCTTTCCCTTCTGTCTCTGCCTCTCTCACTGTATCTCCCCATTCTCTCTCTGCCCTCACTCTCTACCCCCCCCCCCCCCCCCTCTAGACACACCTGCGAGTTGGGGGCTATGCGTCAGTGGCTAGGGCGGTTATGGGGTAAAAAGATATAATTAATAATATTAATATAATATCAAGGGGGTAGTTAGTGTGGGGGTGGTTAGTGTGTGTGACGCCTATTCCCCACCCCCCCGCAAACGCGCGTTGGGGGACCAGACCCAATGGGCCTGCACTTGGTCTAGTTATTATTAAAAATATGTTCATTAGTTAGAGCTATTCAGTTGCCTTGGGAAGTTACTATTTTTTCCTTCTTTCCATTTCAAATTATTTCTTCATGTATTTAGGAAAAGTAAATGCACTAATGTAGCTGAAAAATGGGTATGTCAGCAAAAATAAGTGATTTAATAAAGGTATCCAGTCCACCAGTTTTGTGGGCGTGATGACAGTGGTGAGTCGATTCCTGGATGTTCAAGAGACTGCCAACAACATGAATGACATTGAACATAACTAATTTTAAAACATGGGCACCGATTTAACCAATTTCACCCCAATAGTAGAATCAACAGTCTAAGAAATAACAAACTCCACCCTGCATTACCTAATAACTAGAAAGATATTGAAATAGAATTTGCTTTTAAAATTATCTGCACTTTCCTCCATCTGCACAACTAATTCTTAGACTCAGACCAGCATTTTGTTTGTGCCTGCTTTTACGCCTTGAAATGAATTAAATAAATCGTTCCATATCCACAATGTGTAGTAAAAATCTATTGGGAACAAAATTATTCTTGGGTGATAGTGCAAACTGTTCAACCCCTTGATTTTATTTTCTAATGATTTTAAAGAAAAGAGAAAACATCAGTTGTAAACTAAATTGCTGATTTGATATTGCTGAAGACCAATTCACTGACTCTGCTTACGGTAAACAAGTCGCCAGTTCCAGATGGATTGCTCAGGGAATTTGGTGTGGAGGTTGTAGAAAAACTTGTTATAATCTTCTAATACTTCTTCGATGGAAGGGAGGATTGGGAAATGGCAAATATAGCACCCATGTTCAAAAAGGAATGCTTGGATGTGTTAGGCTACTACTATCTAGTCAGTTTAATTCTGCTCATTGGGAGGTTTATAAAACAATATTTAAGGAAAACATTAACTGGCTTGAACAAGATTGAATTGACGAAGGAGAACCACCATGGATTTATTAAAGGGAAATCCTTTTTAATCATCCCAAATGAACAGTTTGATGAGATACTGTAAAGTAGGGTGATGAAGATTTTCAGATTCTTTACAAAGTCCCACACAAAGAACAACTGGAATTAAAAAGTCAGAGGCATCACAAATGGAAAATTGACTCAAAGGCAGAAAATACAGTGGTGGTCGTTCTTCCCCCCAGAGGCAGGAAGAACGACCTGACTTTATTTAAGAGGTTATTCACAAAACCGCAAGTCAGGTTGACAGTAAATTTGATAGGGTTATGATCATGATTGGTTTATGCAGGGTAAATTGAGGGATAATGTTCTAGTGAGCAAATGGTTTAATAACTTAAAGGCACAATTTTTGTCAGAGGATAATCAACATATGGCAGTTTCTATTGATACACATGTAAATAATAAAGTAACCTATCTATTTTATTCCATTTCTGTCTGCAGAGTCATCAGTGCTAATTTCTCAACATGTGGCTCATGGCTCAATTTTGTTTGGTAACACTCCTGTGAAACTGAATCGTAGAATAATTCATTTTACTGAATTAAAGGATTTTTCAAGTATCACTTGGTATTTTAAGAGTCTAAAGACCATTTCCAGGAATTTTGCCAGCCACATGAAGTAAAGTTTGCTTGAGTGTATTCAAACAAAAATATGCAAATCTGTAGATGATGGTTTAGATTGAGATACAACAGCTTGGTATATCTGAATATTTTATCTGTTGTTTTTTTCTTCCCAATTTCTGCCTTTCTGCATTTTTAACAATAATTTATTTTTGTAAAACTTGATATAAAATATGTTGAACATTTATAGCAATTGGTATCTTCACTTTTGTCTACTTTCATAGTCTCCACTGAATGTATGCACTTCATATCTTTATGTTTGTGCACCCACAAACTATTTTGGTAGACTAGTTTATTTACATGAAAGAGTGTATGCAGTAGGTCTCAGGCATTGGACAACACCCCTTCCCTGTTCTTAAACATATATTTTGTTCTTAAATGTTTGTGTATAAACTCTTCCATGATCCCACCTTTCCAATCCAAAATCAATAGTGTCAAATAATCATAGAATTCCTGATTACCGAAGGTACAAAGATAAACAGCTTCTCGGGCAAAGAACATCCAAGTGAAATGCCAGAGTCCACATTTGAATTCCCTTTCAGGCACTGACTTAAGGCTTTTCGATAGGCACATAGATATGCAGGAAAAGGAGGGATAGGTATTATGTGAAGGCAGAGAAGATTCATTTGTCTTGGCATCATGTTTGGCAGAGACATTGTGGGTCTAAGAGCCCATTTTTGAGCTGTACTTTTCTATGTTCTAAGATGTGCTTCCACACATGAAAACTATGAGCTTCCAATGAGAATTAAATCAGTGAGCACTGATTACAGCAAAAGACTAAAGTGCTGGAGTAACTCAGCGGGTCAGGCAGCATCTCTGGAGAACATGGATTGGTGACATTGCGGGTTGGGATCTTTCTTCAGACTGATTGTGGTGAAGGTGCTGGATAGAAAACTGGGAGGAACATGACAAAGCCTGGCATATGATAGGTGCTTGCTACATCAAGGCCTTCTGGATTCCATGAATACTAAACATTTTCCCATTCCCACACTAATGTTTCCAGCCTGCAACTCCTCCATTGCCAGAGTGAGCCACATGGAAATTGGAGGAAAAGGACCTCATATTCTGATTGGTTAACTTATAATTCAACAGTATGAACATTGAATTCTCCAATTTTGGGTAACTTACCAAACCCCAACCTCGCCCCTCTCTTCCGTGTGCCCCACCTGGACTCGCACACATTTCTCCCCTCCCCCTCGTCTTTCACTTACATTCTTTTCTCATACTCCACAATTTGCCACTCTTCTATACTTATCTCAGTCCTTTGTCGTTTCATCCCTGGCCTTTGTCCAACCGTATGCTATCAAAAAAACCCTCACCTGTACTCACTTATCACTTGCCAGGCTTTGTCCTGGCTCCTCTCTTCCAGCTTTCTCCCCTTAGCTCCCATCACAATCATTCTGAAAAAGGGTCCCGACTCAAAAGGTCACCTATCCATGTTCTCCAGAGATGTAGCCTGATCAACTGTCCCTTTTTTTTGTAAACCACCTTCTGCAGTTCCTTGTTTCTACTGATTACAGGACGATGTGTTATTCAATTGTTCAACGTAGTATTCCTTAAAAGGGAAACCTTTCAGTTGGAAACAATTATTGGCAAGGTTGGCATTATATTACTCTCTTCATTTCCTTTCATACTCTTTTCCCCACGATGTGCATATTTTCCCATCTAATACACCATCAGACAATTTTATTTGGAACATTACTAACAAAGCAGAATGTCAAGTTGCAAACAAATTCTGAATGTTAAGTAAGATTTTATTTGTTTTTTTCTAAATTAAGCCATGAAATTAAAAAACTCCTAAAGCTTTGGTAAATACCTTGAGGCCGAAGAGGACTTTGGCAGACAGATTGAAGAAAAGCCGAGACCTGGCTTGCAGACTTAATTGTGAATTTGAACATTACTTTTTGAGATCGGATGCAATCTTTTAAGTAATTGGAGCCTGAGGACAAAACTAGGCAAGATGGCAAGATTAAAGACCCAATGTAACACAGGAGACTGATGTGTGTGGGTTAAACATGGCATGGGCTGGACCCAAATGGATGTGATGGAAGTGATTTAACCCTTAAATGTGTATACGCATTAAGACCTAGGTACAGGCAAGGACCTCTTAATAACAATCACCAACATTTCAAGCAGCATGGTGCAGCCAAGCACAGAGTTATTCCCATAGATGAGTTAGCCGTAAGCGCCCTTAACCCTCACTGTGCGAGGTGCTCTCCTGTGGACCAGCGATTCCAGAAGGAACAATACCTGTGGATATTATTTAGTCATATCAGCTTTTGTAAGATTTTTCAAAACAAAGCTTTCCAATTTCAAACGTTTCATCGACGTCTTTAAAATCGAACCGATCTTTATGTGAATAATAAGGCAACATACCCTGTCCCCAAGTCTGAGATTTATTCCATCCAGTTCTATGAAGGAAAATGTCTGGACTGTTGTTTCTTTTCGCAGCTCCTGCTTGGTTCCATCAGATGAAAGACGGAACCAAGTGATAATAAATCCAAGAGAACTGTTCACTGCTGGACTCTCAAAGGAACACTTCAGGTAAACACTGCTATTATCTAGCTCAGCCACAACTTCAAAAGCAGATGGAGCTGGTGGATGTTTAGCTGGCAAGTATAAAACAATACATAATCAGTATTATACAGCTTACTATTTGAAATTCAGAAATTAACAAACCAAGTGGCATTCAGGTTCTTTGTGCACCAACTATCATTCTGTACTTTGAGCAAGGAGTCACTCTTCATGATACTATAGTTTAGTTACAAGATACAGTGTGGAAATAAGCCCTTCGGCCCACCAAGTCCACACTAGTTTTATCCTTCACATTAGGGACAATTAACAGATGCCAATTAACCTACTAACCTTCACGTCATTGGAGTGTGGGAGGAAACCGGAACACAAAAACCTACGCGGTCTTGGGGAGAATGTACAAAGTCCATACAGACAGCACCCATGGTCAGGATCAAACCCGTTGTCTCCGGTGCTGTAAGTCAGCAGCTCTACTGCTGTGCCACTGTGCTGCCTATTACATGCATGCTCTGGATGTAATTTGATCAAGGTGGGATTATATTCAAACATTAACCTTTCCATAAAAATGCTCATCTGCAGGAGTTACTGTATTATCAGCAGGCAGGGGATCGTTGGTTAATCTCCCCTATATAAATCAGAGGTGCTGGAATTTAATTTGAATGTCAATAATGGGTAGGTAGACCATGTGGATCTACTATATCTCACCAGGTTTGTTTTCATTTTGTCAACATCAATTAGGAGAAAACAACTGCAAGCAAGTCTCATTACACACTACCAAAGCTAACTACATTATTCCCTGATTATTTTCACAATGAATTGTTCCAAGGAAATTGTCCTAAATACAAACAGTGATTTCACATTCGAGGCCATCTCTGCCAAATCATTTTGTCCAATTTGTAGAGACTAATGGCACCCATGATCATTACGGTATTTTTCACACAATTATTTCTTGATTTATACTCTATAATTGTTGCGGGGGGACCTATAGAACACATATTTCCTTTATCTTGTTATTTCCTATCTCCATCCAAGCATTTCTAGTACATCCTTAATTGCTTTCAGAAGATTGTGGTAAGCTAATTCTCTGAACTGTTATAGGTACTCCCACATTGTTTTTGAACTGGGAACTCCAGGGCATAGACCCAACAACATTGAAGGATCCCCAGTATCAGGATAGTCTGTGACTTGAAGAGGAACTTCTAGATGGTAATAATGGAAATTGTGGAGACCCTTGCAGCAAAATTTGCATTGTCTTTAGCCACAGGTGAGTATTCAGAAGACTGACGGTTGCTAATGATATACCAATATTTAAGAAGGATAGCACGAACAAACCAGGACACTACAGGCTGGTAAGCCTGAAGTCAGATGTGGAAAATTTGTTGGAGAAGATTCTTAGAAACAAATATACATCAACATTTGGATAGGCATGGACTGATTAAGGATGGTTAGCATTGCATTGTGTATGGTAAATCATGTCTCACTTATTTTTTTTCTCAGAGTTTTTCTGAAGAGGTCATCAAGAGGATTGATGACAGCAGGACAGTGGATGTTGGCGATATAGACTTCAAAAAGGCCTTTGAAAAAGTACTGCATGGGAGACTAGTCTGAAAGATTCGAGCGCATGTAATCTAGATGAGTTAGCCAAATGGATTCAAAACTGGTTTGACGGAACCTGTGAAAGGGTAGTTGTGAGGGATTATTTTTATGATTGGAGATCTGTGATTAGTGAAATGCTGCAGGGGTTGCTGCTGGGTCGACTGTTGTTTGGGAACAACATTAATGATTTCAATGACAATGTAGTTAACATACTATTACTAAAACTCTCATCTTGACCACTTTCGGTTTGCCTAAAAAAAGCGCAAAAACATTACCCTATATCGCTAGGTTGTATTAAGATGGAAACGGTGCAGAATAAATTCACTAGAATGTTACTTGAGTTACGACGAGAAATGGCTGGGACTTTTTTCTTTGGAGCATAGGACGCTGAGGAGTTACCTTGTTGAGATATACAAGATCAGGGGCTTGGATAAAGTGTGAGCTTAGTCTTTTACTCAAGGTAGACAATTCTAAAACTAGAAGGCGTAGTCTTCAGATGAGAGGGAAGAGATTTAAGAAATACTTTAGGGGCAGAACAAATTGCCAGATTAAGCTACAGAAGTGGATACAAATACCACTTTTAAGAGACTATGCACAGATTAATGGATTGGAAGGGTTTGGCGGAATATGGGCCAAATTATAGGCAAATAGATTAGCCAAGTAGCCAACTTGATTAACATGTTTGTATTTCTCCACGACTCTATTGGATGAGTTTTGACTGTGTGGGGAATAGTCTTATGTTGTTTTCAATGTAATGATGAAATGGGCTGAAAAATGGCAGGTGGAACATAAAATATGAGGTCATGCCATCGGGGAGTATTCATGAAGTTTGGTCATTCTCCGCGAATGGCAAGGTATGAGTGAGTATTGAGGAACAGAGGGATCTTGGCATGCAAACACAAAGATCCTGAGATTAACGGTGGATAATATGGTTAAGAGGCATATAAAATAGAGGTCATCATTAGCGAGAGCAAGGAAGGTTATGCTCCAGTTTTTTTTTAAAGCATTGGTCAGGAAATACCATTGGAGTACTGTGTGCAGTTCTGGTCACCACACTATAGGAAAGATACAATAGCACTGGAAAGGGTGCAGAATAGATTCACTAAAATTAGGAATTTTAGTTATGAGGAGAGATTAGAGAGATTATATCAGTTTATCTGGACTGGAGGAGATTAACAGGATACTTGATTACGGTATATAAATTTACAACATACATAGGGATATAGATACTGCAAACATTTTGTCTTGTTGAAGGTGAAGAAAACTAGAGAACATAGATTTAGCATAAGGGATAAGAGATTTAGAGAGGATCCAAAGGGGACCTATTCACCCAGAGAGTGATGATTACCTGGAATGCATTGCCTGAGAGAGTGGTTCAAGAACAGACACTAAGGGCAATTGTCTAGATAGGCACTTAAATTGTTTAGGCATTGAGTCATGCAGCTTGAAAACAGGCCCTTTGTCCTGAATCATCCATTCCAACCAAGATGCCAAATAGAAGTTAGTCCCATTTGCCCGCTTTGGCCCAGGGTACTGGCCAAATGCTGGAATGTTGGATTAATATGGATGAGTGCCCACTGGATGTTGTATCAATGTGACTCTGATTCTAGTTACAGTAAATGCAACATGATTGATGACAGAGAAAAGTACTCACTCATTGTCTCTAAAGTAATTCATACTTTAAGCTCTTTGACAGATTCCAAGTTAATATTATGAATGACAAAAAAAAACACTAATGTGATAATATGGATGAAGTCGACATTTACCTCTACAAACGTTTCCAATTTCTGTCTCCCCTGGACCACAGTTGTTTTTATCTTTTGTTTCGGAGATGACTAGGATTGAATTAAATAAATGTTATACTGATTTCAGTTCTACCAAATAGTTATGTCATTATTTTTATTAACTCATTCCGTTTTTGGTCTTCAGTTCATACTTAAGTTGTCAGAATGTACCAGCATATTGCAGACCATACTGTCCCAATGACACCTCTTTCATCATGTACAGTATAGTTCAATGAGGAATTCATAACTTACCCACCAGTTTCGGGGCTAAAAGTAATTTATCTTCACAGTCCATAATGGGGGTTTCATTAAAGTAAATAGTGGGCCCAATTTTCCACTTACAGAGATTGGAAATGAAGCAGAATCAAGTACTTTTTAATCTAGATAATGCTGCAATCAGTGCGGTTTGATTCAATTTTACCCATTAGGATTAATACTTAGTCCTTTCAATGACAAATTATCAGGAATGGTAGCATTGTAGTTATCTTGCGAGACCAGCAATCTAGATAATGAATAACTCTGATTAACTGCCTCAATAGTACTCTGAATTTAAATTAACTTTTGTCAAAAAAGTAACTACATCTGGACTAACAGGTAAATACCCCTCAAAGTGATCATGAATATATTAGATTTTCATAAAAACACATCAAAATTTAATTCAGAAATAATGTGGTTGGACAACTCTCAACTGAAAAGACTCAAAACAGTTTTATTAAACTGCAGCAAATAAATATTGCAAGTATAAAACTTATCAACGTCATTTAGAATGTCACTACAGCATATTACATTTGCTGTTGTAATATGCTGAGGCAACATTTTATCTTCGCACGGACATCCTCCACTGTGCCCCTGTTACCATTGATTCAAATGATTAAGAACAATCCTACCAGCTGAAAACTTAGCAAATGAGCTGGGATTGCCAAAGCAGAGTTATATTCCATCATCACATATAATCTCAAGGTTTAGCTTCCACTACTTCTCTGTTACCATTAATGCAATCATCCAACATCAATTTCATGAAAGTTGGCAAAGTTGCCAACTTAAGAACTTACAAGAAAGAATCATCTGCATGTGAAAGTAATTGTTAAATACGTTATTGACAAAGTTCCACAATGGAACCAACAGTTGAAATATGAAACTGGGCATTTTGACAACATTTAGCCATGCACATTTGGTGCACAAACTACTAATGGTGGAGATCATCTTGATCTCCAGCCATAGCAATGTCTTCAATGTGAATATACAAGTCAAGACAAAAAGATTTGCAACTGCCTTCAATATAAAATTGAGCCCCTCCATTTTATATCAATAATTGGCAAATATGGAAATGTCCATAGAAAATGTGGCCCCACCAACATTCCAACTGCAATGTCGAACACTTGTACTGTACACCTAACCTGCTTGTAGTCAAGTTGTTCCTGTTGAACTACAACACTGTAATCTATCCACTAAATGTAACTTCCTGAGGCAGGTTAAAATCATCCTAACCAGAAAGCACACCATCATCCTAAACTCAATCAATGTGAAGAGTTATCACTTATGATATCTAATGACAATTTTGCTAATAACATGCTCAAGAATGTGGCAGTATGCTCTGTATTTCCCTCGAGATATATCTCCAAAACTGTTAGTAAAGTCAACACAATCTAAGACAAAGCAGATTGCTTGACAGCAGCTATTCCATCACATTAGCATTTCCTTCCTTCAACGCTGACGCATAGTAGCTGCAGTGCGTATCATAGACAATGCTCACTGCAGCAACTTACTATAGCTTATTCAACAAGAACTTTCAAACTCTTGCTTTCTATTGCCTCAAATGTGAAGGGCAGCAGGAATATAGAATCATCATTACTCCCAGGTACCTCTCGAGATCAGACAATATCTTGACTTGGAACTTTAATTTTTCTTCCTTCTTCATCAACAAGTCAAGATCTTGGAGCTCCATTATGGATATACTTTTACCACATGGAATACAGCAGTTCAAGAAGTCAACTTGTACCATTTGATCAAACCTATTTGCTGTGTCAAAAATGCCTCCTCACCTCATTTAGGTAGTGAACCACTCTCTTCCTCTAATAAGGCCTATAATGCAGCTGGTGAATGGTGTGGAATGCCAGGCATTTTGTTGTAGCAGATGTCCAACCATATTGCAATCACTTTGAAAATGAGGTCCATTGCCTTTGTAGCCATATGTATTTCCTGTTTCAGAAGTGCAAATTGGCTCTATGCAGTGTCAGTCACCTACACTGCTGCTAGTCTCTCACAGAATTAGGTCTACTGCTTTTGCAAAAAGGTAATCAAAATTGTGCTTAGCATTGACTGGGTGTGGAGATCGAGATATATTATAATCAAAAAGCAAGAAAAACACAATGCTGAGAATCAGAAATAAAAACAGAAAATGCTGGAAATATTCAGCAAGTCAGGCAGCATCAGTGGAGAGAAAAGCAAAGTTAGTGCTTCAGATCAATGAACTTTCATCAGAAACATGTTTTACATTGCAGAGGATGGAAATGCATGGACGAACCAAGAGAGAGGCATGGATATAGAAGAAGTTTTAGTCAACTACTATCTAAATGGCATCAAGTTGGGAAAAGGGGAAGTACAACGGGATCTGGGGGTCCTTGTACATCAGTCTATGAAAGTAAACATGCAGGTACAGCAAACAGTGAAGATAGCGAATGGCATGTTGGCCTTTATAACAAGATGAATCGAATATAGGAGCAAAGAGGTCCTTCTGCAGTTGTACAGAGCCCTAGTGAGACCACACCTGGAAGATTGTGTGCAGTTTTGGTCCCATAATTTGAGGAAGGACATTCTTGCTATTGAGGGAGTGCAGTGTAGGTTTGCAAGGTTAATTCCCGGGATGGCGGGACTGTCATATGCTGAGAGAATGGAGCAGCTGGGCTTGTACACTCTGGAGCTTAGAAGGATGAGAGGGGATCTCATTGAAACATATAAGATTGTTAAGGGCTTGGACACTAGAGGCAGGAAACATGTTCCCGATGTTGGGGGAGTCCAGAACCAGGGGCCACAGTTTAAGAATCAGGAGTAAGCCATTTATAACGGAGACGAGGAAACACTTTTTCTCACAGAGAGTGGTGAGTCTGTGGAATTCTCTGCCTCAGAGGGCGGTGAAGGCAGGTTCTCTGGATGCTTTCAAGAGAGAGCTAGTTAGGGCTCTTAAAAATAGCGGAGTCAGGGCATATGGGGCGAAGGCAGGAACGGGGTACTGATTGCGGATGACCAGCCATGATCACATTGAATGGCGATGCTGGCTCGAAGGGCTAAATGGAAGCAGAATTAATTGAATGTGATAAAAGTTACAAAAATAATTCTCAGAGACAGCAGAACTTTACTTAAGGTGGGCATTCCTAAACATGTGAAATGAACAGTAATTAAGAAGCAAAGAACTGGAGACATTGGTGAATTTGGTGAAGCAGGTTAATGATCAAACAGTTGTTGTTAATACCAACCAGGACAGTGCTATTCCAGCTCACCCTTCCCAATGCTAAGATTGACAAACAGACCAAATGTTTAGCAACGTGTAAGTGCCTCTACTTTT
This sequence comes from Okamejei kenojei, assembly GCA_035221665.1. NCBI lineage: Eukaryota > Metazoa > Chordata > Chondrichthyes > Rajiformes > Rajidae > Okamejei > Okamejei kenojei. The sequence goes on from CM069132.1 coordinate 41,761,637, forward strand.
TTTTTCCATCAACAAATATGTTTACATATTTGAATAAGAGAAAGGGAAGTTACATCCTTGTGGACTCAAACTTATGGCAGATGTGCCTGGTGCACACATGCCAGCTCTTCGTCCAACATCAACTCAATGGCTAATGCCATTACAACATGAAGATGAGATTAATAACCTTTCTTGTGTGAATCATTTATTTTCATCTGAATCCCTTTTCCATTATTGTGGCTAACTGTCTTGTCTTCATATTAAGTCCAGTTTTAACATTTTGCTGAGGTTAAAAAGGAAATCAACTTTTGCTTGTCATTGCACTGACACCATTTCCTTGTGAATGTAGTTTCTCTCTGTTTTACATAATTTTTAATTAGAAAGCAGTCAGTGCAGCCATGTGGTACATCACAGCGTCAAAAATCACTTGTGAATAGCCAGTTATTGCTACTGCACTAAAAACACAATCAGCACCAAAAATTGGCATAAAATTGAATATTACCCATTACCCAGTTCACTTAAATAATTTATGCAGTAGATTTCAAAACATGTTGAAGGATTTGCCCAGAAACAGCTGTTCTGAGATAGCAGATAGCAGATGCTAAGTGTGCAGACTTTACCACTTAATGCAATACTATTCCAAGGTCAAGTCAATCTGAGGTCTGACACCAGGCTGAGAGATATTAGCAATTATTGAAGTGTTTTTTGGAAGTTTTGATTGTGTTTGGTGAAGAGAAGGCTCCAGCCAAAGTGTCCCTGAAAAGCCTGCAATGCTTTGGAAGGAAGAAATTGGAAGCAGTTTCAATTGAATGTGCAATTTCAGGTATCAATACAATTTTAAAAAGTTAATTAATTCTCTTTGCCAAAAAAAAGTAATCCCAATCTCTTGGAATCACCATTCATTTGCTGGAGACCAATTGTGTCATGTCTAGCAACAAAGATCCATCTGTAATAAATTTACAGTGGTACTTCGTGAGGTGTCTCCAATGCTGTATCTGGATTGGCATCCATTGAACCTTGTTTTTGATTCCAATGCCTCACATATGTGAATTGAATTTTTATTGGAGGTTACCTTTTGATTTAAAGAGAATTGGTCTTCAACAGTAAATCAAAGCTGATGCAAAGTGAATTGCCAGCACATTTTTTACTGCACACAATTTTGAAATTAATGAAAATATAACTGTAGTGTGATATAAAATAAGCCACCAATTCATTGCGACCTCTTTTTATCCAGTGTTACTAGCAAGGAGTAATTTCACTTTCATGTCAATTCACTCAGAAAGTGTATGTCTGTAAAGCAAATTCTTTCAGGTTCAGAATGGATAGATTATTATCAGTTACTAAAAATATCTCACATACAAAAGAACGCAGTGTAATTTCCATGTTTTCACTTAACTATAAAACATGAAAAGCCATAATTTCCCTCCCAAACAAAGATGCTTTACCACTTTACTGCCTACCTATAGAATCTTGCACAAATGGATTCCAAACACCTAAATCCTCCATCCCAGATTAACCAAGAAAAGTACTTCAACTCAATAAAAAGTGTGAACAAACTATATCAAATGTAAAATGTCCATTCGGCATAAACCAACTGTGATAGGTAAATCAGCAGCACTCCAGAATACAGGATGTCAAATGCAATGTAATAGAAATATAAATTCTACCTTCGACTAAATGTCAATAATTATTTGCAATATTCATGAATAAATGTAATTGTTAGATTTTCAGTTTAGCTCTTAATTAATGTTGCAATTATTAATGCTAAATATTTATCAAGATAGGATGTATGTCTTTTATATGGTATAAACTTACCTTCTGCACAATATCCCATACATCCTTGTGTAGGTTGGAGTAGGTAGAGAAAAAAGTCACCGCAGTTTCGGACACTGACTGGAATTCGGAAAAGACAACAGTCCTTTGTTGTACTGAAGAAAAACTGCCATGTTGCACAGGCAGTCAAATGTTTAATCTCTCCAGGCTTGGGCAAAGAGTCCGTCTCCCTCAGAGACAACCAGACAGGGGCTTGAGTACCACAATGATTCATCTGAGGTGGAAGATATGTAAAATTATAGGCAAGAAGCGGCATTCTTATCTTACCACAATTAGTATGATTATTCTATAAATTAAAAGAAAAAATACTTTTTTGCATTGAATACGGAGAAGAATGGTTTTGGTTCTGCTTTTCTTCTTGGGTCAGAATTCCTTCATGAATATTTGCTGCTGCAGTTAATTTTCAACTTGAACAAAAATGTTTTGTCATTAATGCCAAACCCACTGAATATGATTGTTTAATGTTCCTTAAACCCTTCACTAAATGCTGGATATTGTTGGTCCCCAATAAGTTATCAGTCATTTATTAAACTACTTTCTGGAAAAAAGTTTGGGGAAATGAAGTAATCATTCATAGACAGAGGTATACATCCAATGGACCAATTTTCAAAATGAACATCAAAACTAAAACCCAATTTGATAACGTCACAATAAGATCAGCTAAGATTGCAACATATATATCGCAACTCTCTTGTTGTAACATTCTTAAAGATGGTTACAAAAAAAATGGCATTGAAATAGGAGATATTAGCAGCCTTGAGATGCATAAAGGTGAATAAATTCCTGCAGGCCTGGTCAAGAGCATTATGGGAAGCAAGGGAAGAAATTGTTGGGGCCCTGGAAGAGATTGTGTTTTTACCTTAGCCATATTTAAGGTACCAGAAGATTGGAAGGTGACAAATGGTACGTCTTTATTTAAGAAGCCATTCAATGATAAGCTGGGAACAGGTTTAACATCAGTGGTGGGAAAGTTACATGAAAGCATGCCGAGAAACGGGATCTACCACATGTGGAAAGGTAGGAACTGATCAAAAGTAGTGAGCTTCACTTTGTGTGGGAAATTGCGACACACAGATTTGATTAGTTTTTTTTGAAGCGGTGACCTAGAGGAATAACAGGAGCAATGTGGCAGGATGTTGTCTATGTGGGCTTTATTAGAAAGGCACTTGACAAGGTCACACATGGTAAATTGGCCAGGAAGGTAAAATCACATGGGATCCAGGATGAGCTCGCCACATTGGATCCAAACTGCGTTGGTGGTAAGGGGTCAGAGGGTGACAGTTGATGGGTGAATATCAAATTGTACACTCGTGACTAGCGTGACGTTGACATCCTTGCACTGGTCCCCTTTTATTATTTGTAGTAATGATGCAGTTAGCATGGTTAGTAAGTTCACGGATTATACCAAAATTGGTGGCGTGGTTGACCACAACGAATTTTGTCTAAGGTTATAGTAGGATCTAGATCAACTGGGGAAAAATGGGTAAAGGAATAGCTGATGGAGCTTAAGCCACACTAATGTGAAGTGATGCAGTTTGCGAAGTTAAACCAGGGCAGGACTTCCACAGTAAATGATAGAGTCCTGGAGCGTGTTAAAGAACAGAGCAATTCAATGGTACAAATAAATCGTTTCCAGAATCTGGCAACGCAGGTAGACGAGAGTGGTGAAGAAGGCATGTGGCATGCCTGCCTTATTGGATGTAGCATTAAGTACAAAGTCAGATTTTTATTGTTGAAACTGTGTAGAACATTGGTGAGACCATAACTGGGATATTCTGTGCATTTCTGTTCGCTGCACTATAGGAAGGATGTAATTAAGCTAAAGGAGTGCAGAAAGCGTTTGTAAGGATGTGGTCAGGCTGGTGTGGTTACATTACGAAGGGATACTTGACAGTCTTGGTCAGATTTGCATGGAGTGAAGGAGGCAAAAATTTATAAGTTTGTAAAATTATAAGGGACATAGATAAGGTAGATGGGGATCTAGAATTAGTGTCATCAAATTAAGGTGAGAGGAGAACGATTTAAAGAGGAATTGAATGGCAGTTTTTTTTCATACAGAGGGCGGTGAGTTTATAGAATGAGCTACCAACTTGTAGAGGTGGGTACAATTACAGTGTTTAAAAGACATTCAGACAGGTTCCTGGATAACAAAGTTTTAGATGGGTATGGGCCAAATGCAAGCCAATACGAGTAGTTTTGTTATGAGTTAGATTGAGCTTTAGGGGCTAGTGGAGTCAAGGGATACGGGGAGAAGGCAGGCACAGGTTATTGATAGTGGACGATCAGCCATGATCACAATGAATGGCGGTGCTGGCTTGAAGGGCCGAATGGCCTCCTCCTGCACCTATTTTCTATGTTTATATGCTTCTGGAAGGCTCCTTGGTCAGCATGGATATGTTAGACCGAAGTGCCTGTTTCTGTGCTGAACAATTCTATGCACTCTTGACTGTTTTGGACCCTGGAAGGTGCCGAATAGATACATTTTGTTTTTGTAATAGGGCCAGCAACCTTCAAGTCCCACATTTCAGTTGGAGAAAACGTAGACCACTGTCAATTCCAAAAATGTTCCTAAAAACTAAAAAGATAATTTCACCCATGGTCAAGAAATGAGGCCATCTCAGGTACGGTATGGTTCCAATAGTAATCAGTGCTCTCACTGTGATGGTGCTCGAAACGGCAAATTTTAACAGAGGTGAACAAATAACCATTGGATGTAAGCCAACTTCTCCTACCCACAGTTCTCGATTGCTGAAGCCACAAGGATGATACAGAAATGCTCTAACAGATAACATCAGATAGCAAGAATCATTTGTATTCCATTATATGTCATTAAGTCTTCCTAAACTTGGCTAAAGTGGACATATTCTGTATTGCATCCTTCATGCAATAGGACAATTTAATTAAACAATATTTTACATGCAAACAGACTCATCTATGTGTCACACAGTTTGATAATTCTCGAAAACTGTATACCTCCACACATTTTGTTGGCATTTCTGCAGGTTTATCAAATATCTGAAAGCGATACCATCCGGGTGTTAACGAGTGGTCACATATCAGCTCCTGTATCGCTGACTGTTGCAGCCGAAGTGAATCAAAGTCCACACTTCTGTAGGGGTTCTGAAGAAGCTGGTGACCACCAGGGTAGCACTCGGGAGCTGGCAGGTAACATGGAGGGAATTAGTACATTTTACTGCAACTACCCAAGCAATTGATTTCTTCTATTCAACACTCAACTTTATTGTTTAATGGTCAGCCAAATAAACAACAAACAAACAAGTCATATGTATGTGGGCTGCCCGTGAGAGGAGGCAAGAAAAGCAACTTACCTGAGCAGGATTCCCACTCCCGCCCAGGGATGCAATCAGCTCAGAAAGACAGATTATTAAAATGTTTGTCAGAGAGTGCCTTATGGCAAAGGCAGCCGAGAATAATGCAAGGTGATTTTGTGGGAAACTCTCATGGCATGTACGGAGACATTTCATCATTACCAAAAAACACAATTACACAGCCAAAGAAGTGCAATGTGCTTTTAACTGTCCAGATTAACTATTGCATTTCAACCTATCAGAGCTATTATCTTTGATCTACCCATCCCTTCTCAACCTTCTTTGGTCCTGAAACCAAACCCGTTTTGGCATTCCAAATGAGGGAAGGTCCCCAATCTGAAATTTTAACTCTGATTTTTCTTCCACAGATACCAGCTGACTCAATTAATATTTCTGGTATTTTCTACTTTCATTTGTAGATTTGCTGTCTCATGAAATCCACATAATAACTTTATATATCAAGGTGGTGTTGTATTTTGTCACGTATATTGTATTATTAGGTGTACCATCCACAGGCAAGCTGTGAAACCTTTGTGTTATCCTAAAATATCCGATCACACTATTTTAGAGAGAAAAAATAATCTATGAGCCTAGCAAATATTTATTCCTTAATTGATTTTCTTTTCATCTGTTGTTGTTAGCTTCTCATTACTAACTACTGCTGCTCATAAGATCCTACTGTGCTTTTTTCCACACTACAAATAGGCATTCTTCAAAAAGTATTACACTATAAAGCAATTCGTACCATTCTCGTGATGAAAAATAACTGAACTCTCATATTATTTCTTTACTGTGTACACTAATTAGACTATTCAAATCCAGTCAAAAAGAATGGGTGAGTCTGAAACAGCTAGCAGACAGACACATTTTGTCTCTTAAGCATGAATGTTGTTAAGTAGAATTTTGTTTTTAATGAACCATCACAAATGTCTTGAATTACCCATGACACATGTAGAGGGAAAAGCTTGGCCTATAAAAACAAACACAAGAGTGATAAAATAAAAATGATAACATTTCAAGCTGTTAAACTCAAAGTTATGCAATAGAACTCAAACAATTAATTATGCTCATAAAATCTCTTGTGAAACAGAATAATATTTGTCAACATAATCTAAGATTTGATGCCAGAAGTGGAGAAAGAATATTCTCCAGCTGAGATGAAGCTTCGTCAGCAATCTCAAATGGACACATTATCTTAAAATGTTATTCCCAGTTTCCTGAGAAAGCTATGCCACAATCAATACCAGAAATAAAAACATATTATCTGGTCATTATCATCTTGTTGTTTTGGCAGCTTTCAGTGTGCGATTTAGGTGTAGAAGTTCCTACGTTAATTTTTAAGGAGGCTTCAAAAGTACTTCACAGCCTGGAAAGCACTGTAGGAAGCCCTGAAAATGACCTGCAAGAAGCTGTATTATTTTTCTCTTCACAAAGCTCAGAACTTCTTTATGATGGGTTTGTTTAACAAAGGAGAAAATAAGATACATTTTTTTATGTTTGGTGATCTGGATTCTGGTTGATAGGCGGTAAAATATTTACACTTACCAGACAAAGCTGCTTGTCCACAAGTTAATATTAATTATTTATGAAATCACATTCATAAAGAGTCTCCCTTTTTCGAATAATTACAGCAACTAACATCCGAACATCTTGTTTTAAATGTGTGCGGTAGCCAGTTTGAGAAATTACTAAGCAGTAAATAACCTTAACACTATTTGTACTATCATAAGAACAACCCTAATAAATAATCCATCATAGAAGCGAATGTTTTCCTTTAATACTGGTTTACATTCAAGCAGAGCACCCCGACATGCAATATATTGTTGAATAAATCGGTTAAAGGAGATGTGCAGCTGGAATGTTAATGTGTTCCTTCCCTGCTCCCAGCAAACAACCACCATTTCCAGTATTCTGTAGAAACCAGCACTTTGCTGATCTTACTCCACCTATTGCAAGTATCTCAACTTGCATCACTTTCAAGGAAGAATTAGATTAGTAGTTTGGGTCACATGGCAAAGCACAGAGTATGAGCAAATAGCAGTTGGTGGGAATGGTGAAAATGGGTGCAAATTCAGGTGGGGAAAAGAGACGGGTGAAAAGGGAGGAGGGAGAGAAGAAATGGAGGGTTGTTTGTAGTTTAGTTACTCGAAATTGGAGAATTCAATGTTCATACCATTAAATTGTAAGCTACCCAAGTTACCCATAAACTACCCATATGAGGTGCTGTTCCCCCAGTTTGCGTGATATCTCATTCTGGCAATGTGTATTGATCAGTATGGGAAGAGGAGTTAAAATGGCTAGCAACCGGGAACTCAAGCAGGCCTTGGTTATTGATCAAGCACAAGAGTTCAGAGAAACAGTTGCCTAGTCTCACTGATGTAAAGGAGGTCATATTGAGAACTGAATGCAGTAGACAAGGTTAGAGAATGTGTACATGAATGCCGTGTGTTTTGCATTTGTGCATCTCAAAAAGTGTTCAAATGACAATAGGACTCAACCTGTAAATATATATTAATAAACATCCATCAGCTATCCAGAGTCATATAGCACAGAACTAGGCTCTTCGACCCAATTTGCACATGCTGACGCTGGTCCCACCTACCCATAATCCCTCTAAACCTTTCCTATCCATGCACCTGTCCAAATGTATTTTAAATATTGTTGTAGTACGTGCCTCAACTACCTCCTCTGGCAGCTTGTTTCATATACTTACCATCCCCCAAGTGTAAAAGTTGGCCCTCAGGTTCCAATTCAATCTTTCCCCTCTCACCTTAAACCCATGTCTTCTGGTACTTGATTCCCCTGCACAGAGTGAAAGACTGTGCATCCACCCTATCTATTCCCATCATGATCTTATACACTAGTAAGATAATCCCTCATCCTCCAGCACTGCAATGAATACATTTCTAGCCCGCCCAACCATGTAACCTCACCAATGTCTTGTAGAACTGTGACATAACATCCCAATTTCAATACCTAACACCTAACTCACAAAGGCCAATGTACTGAAAGCCTTCTTGACCACCCTATCTACTTGTGATGCTACTTTCAAGGAACTTCTAGACCAGGTGCGGACACATTGGGCCGGTCCCCCAGGGCAATATTCCACCACTGACTCACAGCCACCAATGCCAGAGATCCCCGTTGTGACACAGAGTGTCACCCCCCCCCCCCCCCCCCCAACTGCGCAGACCCGGCCAGCATGTGGGAGCATTACTGCAACATTTTTTAAGTTAAAAATAGCAATAACCTGTAAAATATCAGCCCCTACCTCCCCCTTCCCCTCTTCCATTACCTTGCAATCCCTCTTCCGAGCCCTATCCTCCTCCATTCCCCCTAATCCCCCAGCACTCCCTCCCCCCCCTCTTCACCCTCCCTCTTATTTTCCCTTTCCTCCTCTTTTCCCCTCCTTTCCCATACCCTCAGTCCCTCCCTCCCTCCATAAACCCTCTCCCCTTCCTACCGCCTCCTCTTCCTGCTCACACACTGCTCACCTCTTCCCTATCCCACTCCCCCACTAAACACAATCTTTAAATAACATTTGTCCTCCTCCCCTCCCTCCCTCTCCTTACAATAATGTAACAAATCCCTCATTGCACTGGGTGGATGGGCTGTTGATGGGCAGTTTATGTAAATGAAATCCCAATGTGACGCCATACGCTGCTAACTGCCAGTGGAACACTAGTGAGGTGTAATTAATATAAATTAGATCCCATTGTGACATCATAGCTGCTAACTGCCAGTGCAGATGAAATATTTTTTTCAAAGTGAAGTTTTGTAAAGTTAAAATGTGAATAACGTAAAATATAACATCAATCTGAACAAAACTTGATACACCACACCACAGGACAGTGGTAAGGTGGACCAAAAATTGGAGCACTATGTATTGTTTTGGTGTAATTCAAGGCATGAATCACAGACACACACACACACTCACAAACAAACAAGATAAGAGTTTTAGTAATATATATATATATATACTAGACCAAGCGGGACCCGTCACACGGGAGGGCTGGTCCCCAAATGTAATATTCCCCCACTCACCCATAGCCCCCAACTGTGTGGCTGACGAGTTCTCGTTGTGACGCAGGAGATCCCGGTTGTGATGTGAGAATCAGTAACCCTCCCCAACTGCGCCTTGCCATCCCTCTTCCTACCCCTATCCTCCTCCATTCCCCCTTCATCCCTCAACACTCACTCCCAATCCTCGTCACCCTCACTCTTCTCTCCCCTCTCCTCCGCCACTCCCTCCCTCACCTCTCCCGACCGGAAGCCGCGCTGGGCAACGCTGGGCAGAGGCAGGTGCCGATGCTGACAGACAGCGGATGCAGCCAATTAGTGCGGTGATGATGCAGGAAGGTGCATAACCATCTCGGTGGTGACTGACAGGAGAGGAGACCAATCTGCGCATGCGTGGTTTTTAAGTTTTTTAAACACTAATAACTTTTTAAATGTACTACTGATCGGAACTAAACTTATTGCACTTGCAGCAGAGGAGAATGGTGAGTAAGGAGGCGAAAAATCGTAGTGCTATTGTGTACCATTCTAGCACAAACGTAACAACAACGCAAACCGAAAGATAACAAGATGAGAGTTTTAGTCGGTGCTAGACAAAGTGGGTCCCGTTCCCTTAACTCGTGGTTGGGGGGGGGGGGCTGTGGTGTCACACACAGGGCAGAGACACAGAGAGAGGGCAGAGACACAGAGAGAGAGAGAGGGCAGAGACACAGAGAGAGAGAGAGGGCAGAGACACAGAGGAGAGGGAGGGCAGAGACACAGAGGGAGAGGGAGGGCAGAGACACAGAGGGAGAGGGAGGGCAGAGACACAGAGGGAGAGGGAGGGCAGAGACACAGAGGGAGAGGGAGGGCAGAGACACAGAGGGAGAGGGAGGGCAGAGACACAGAGGGAGAGGGAGGGCAGAGACAGAGGGAGAGGGAGGGCAGAGACACAGAGGGAGAGGGAGGGCAGAGACAGAGGGAGAGGGAGGGCAGAGACACAGAGGGAGAGGGAGGGCAGAGACGGAGAGGGAGGGCAGAGACGGAGAGGGAGGGCAGAGACGGAGAGGGAGGGCAGAGACGGAGAGGGAGGGCAGAGACGGAGAGGGAGGGCAGAGACGGAGAGGGAGGGCAGAGACGGAGAGGGAGGGCAGAGACGGAGAGGGAGGGCAGAGACGGAGAGGGAGGGCAGAGACGGAGAGGGAGGGCAGAGACGGAGAGGGAGGGCAGAGACGGAGAGGGAGGGCAGAGACGGAGAGGGAGGGCAGAGACGGAGAGGGAGGGCAGAGACGGAGAGGGAGGGCAGAGACGGAGAGGGAGGGCAGAGACGGAGAGGGAGGGCAGAGACGGAGAGGGAGGGCAGAGACGGAGAGGGAGGGCAGAGACGGAGAGGGAGGGCAGAGACGGAGAGGGAGGGCAGAGACGGAGAGGGAGGGCAGAGACGGAGAGGGAGGGCAGAGACGGAGAGGGAGGGCAGAGACGGAGAGGGAGGGCAGAGACGGAGAGGGAGGGCAGAGACGGAGAGGGAGGGCAGAGACGGAGAGGGAGGGCAGAGACGGAGAGAGATGTTTAGTATTTTGTTGCATATCCTTTACATGCAATGACTGCTTGAAGTCTGCGATTGATGGACATGAACAGTTGCTGGGTGTCTTCTCTGGTGATACTCTGCCAGGCCTGTATTGCAGCCATCTTTAGCTTATTCTTGTTTTCGGGGCTAGTCCTCTTCAGTTTTCTCTTCAGCATAAAAGGCATGCTCAATTGAGTTCAGATCAGGTGATTGACTTGACCACTCAAGAATTGACCATTTTTTACCTTTGAAAAACTCCTTTGTTGCTTTAGCAGAATGTTTGGGATCATTGTCTTGCTCTAGAAAGAACCACCGGCCAATGAGTTTTGAGGCATTTGTTTGAACTTGAGCAGATAGCATGCGTCTGTACACGTCAGAATTCACTATGCTACTACCATCAGCAGTTGTATCATCAACAAAGATAAGTAAGCCAGTACCATCAGCAACCATTGATGCCCAGGCCATTACACCCCCACCACTGTGTTTCACAGATGAGGTAGTATGCTTTGGATCTTGGGCAGTTCCTTTTCTCCTCCATACTTTGCTCTTGCCATCTTCATCTCATCTGTCCACATGACCTTTTCCCAGAATTGTGATTACTCTTTTAAGTACTTCTTGGCAAACTGTAACCTGCACATCCTATTTTTACAGCTAACCAGTGGTTTACATCTTGCAGTGTAGCCTCTGTATTTCTGTTCATGAAGTCTTCTGCGGACAGTGGTCATTGACATATCCACACCTGACCTGAATCATGTTTCTGATCTGTTGGACAGGTGTTTGCGGATTTTGCTTTATTATGGAGAGAATTATTCTGTCATCAGCTGTGGAGATCTACCTTGGCCTGCCAGTCCCTTTGCGATTAGTAAGCTCACCAGTGCTCTCTTTCTTCTTAATGATGCTCCAAACAGTTGGTTTTGGTAAGCCAAAGGTTTGGCTGAAGTCTCCAAAAAGTTTTATTCTTGTTTCTCAGTTTCATAATGACTTATTTGCCTGTCATTGGTACAACTTTGGTCCTCATGTTGATAAACAGCAATAAAAGTTTCCAATGGTGATGGAATGACTGGAAGAAAGACTAGGTGCTGAGAGCTCTCTTATACCTGCATTGAGGAGGCATTTAAACACACCTGAACAATTACAAACACCTGTGAAGCCATGTGTCCCAAACATTATGGTGCCCTGAAATGGGAGGACTATATATAAACACTGCTGTCATTTCTACATTTTAAAGCCAAAATATATAAAAATCTGACAATGAAATATTTTATCTGACAATAAAATCTGACAATGTGCACTTTAACCACATGTGATTTTTTTCTATTACAAATCTAAAATTGTGTACAGATGCAAATAAATAAATGATGGGTCTTTGTCCCAAACATTATGGAGGGCCATGCATGCCTTGTAGCTACCTCAAAGGTCTATTAATCTAGCATGCTCGGCACTGATGGTGCAGGACTTGCAGATTTCGCAGACTGATCGATTGTTAATATATTAATCTCTAATACATTTTTTTATATCTTTTCTTTTTTAAAGATTTTACATGGTAGAATAGTAATGACTGCTTTGTTACAGGGCTGAGGTTGCATTTCATAATGCCACATCACCTGTGCCAGCATAAAACATGGAAAAACATTGTGTTTATCTGTTTGATTTTCTCTCTTCCCCCCCCCCCCCCCCTCCCAATAGCACTTCCATAAGAGAGAAATTGTATTTTGTGTATCATTTTTTGGGGGTAATGATTTATGAATTCTGTAAAGGATACATTACCTTTACTTGAACCCAACATTTGTACTCCACACCATTTCCAAAGAAGGCAAGCATACCAAACACCTGCTTCACCACCCTGTCCATGGGAACTGCCACATTCAGGGAACTGTGTCTGCAGAGCTCAATCATTTCCCGTGTAAGTCCTGCCCAAATTATCTATATTCATTTTCACACTTGGATATCCTTCACTGTATCATCAATTTTGATATCATCTTCAAATTTACTACCTATGTTAACTACAAATCAATCTACAAATTGCTGACGTAGATAACAAACAATACTGGACCCAGCAACGACCCTAAAGGCACGCCACTTGTCATATGAAATTTATGTAATTAGTCCAGTTGAGTTTCTGATTAATAGCGATCTCAGGATATTGGTGCTGGAGGTCTCAGTAATGACACAACATACTTATAAAAGGTAGTTAGTTGCTCGCTTACTGGAGATGGTCATTACCCTCCATGTATTAACCCATGCCTCAATACTGTCAAGGTCTTGCAGACATGGATTGTTTTGTTTGCAGAGGAGTTAAAATGGAATTGAATTTCATAGAATCATTATAAAGCACCACCACTTTTGACTATGTCTTCTAAGGAAGGTCATTGATGAAGCAACCCATAGATGGTAAGATTAAAGACACTGCACCAAGGATCTCCCTTCAATTATATCCTGTATTGTGGCTGTGATGATTGACCTCTGACAACTACTGCATTATCTTTTGTGACAGGTACGGCTTCAGTCATTGGTAGATGCAAAATGCTGGAGAAACTCAGCGGGTTAGGCAGAATCTATGGAGAGAAGGAATTGGGGATGTTTCGGGTCGAGACCCTTCTACAGACCGATTCAGTCATTGCATTATTTTCTCTTTGATGCTTTTGATTTCAGTTTCACCTTGATGCCATATTCTGTCAAATGTTGCTGTGATTTCAAAGGCAGTCACAACAACCACACTCCTAGTTCAGACCGGAGACTGACTGGTCTTGGCAAATCTCAGGCCAAATATGTTACAAGTAAGTGTTATTTGAAACTACTGACAATATGGGTTTCCATCATTTTGCTGGTGATTGGATGATGAATAAAACATATTGAACTTGTTCTGTTTATTGTGAACAGGATAGGTCTCAGCAATGTGGATGCCAGTGTTGTCACTGTTGTCACTGTTCTGGAACAGCTTGGGCTGCCACCACAGCTAATCCTAAAGCTCAAGTTGTCAGTGCAATAAATGTTATGTTGCCTGGTTCTATTGTCAGTATTTGCAGCTGTCTGTTGATATCATGTGGAGAGAATCAAAACTTCTGGGATGGTAGGGATCTGAAGAAGCAGCCAAGATGGATAATTTATCTGGCATTTCTGTTTCAGCCTTTTCGTTAGCATTCACAAACTGGGCATCACTCAGATGGGGATATTCCTGGTTGAAGCATCTTCTTCCAATTAGCTGTTTAATTGCCTGCCACTATTCACAACCAGCAGTGGGATGATTGCCGAGTTTTGACATTACCTTTTGATTGCATAAGCCCTTCTATAGAAATTGGCATTGCATAATTACCTCAAACTCTAACAACTCCGTTCTGCATGTTAGGGGGTGGTCAACGCTCATTGCAAAGGTCAGAACGCTTATTTCTAGTTAATTACATTGTTGAGGTGCTTGTTGTGCACAACTAGAATATCTATTTTATATCTCATCTAGCAAACATTGTTTTGCTAGTTCACAGAAATGTTTATGCTTCCAAATATCTGTGCATTGAATAATTTGCCTATTAAAATATTTTAACCAGTATCAGTTTCATTTATCATCTCATTGTTGTTAAAGAAGGAACTGCAGATGCTGGAGAATCAAGGGTACACAAAAGGCTGGAGAAACTCAGCGGGTGCAGCAGCATCTAAGGAGCGAAGGAGATAGAGTGAAGAAGGGACTCGACCCGAAACGTCGCCTATATCCTTCACTCCTTAGATGCTGCTGTACCCTCTGAGTTTCTCCAGCCTTTTGTGTACCCTCATTTATCATCTCGTTCCTTTCTGATTTGTACTTGAACTAACTCTTCATACCTACTGCAAATGTATTCATGGAAAAGATCACTTTTTTTTTAAAAAAGGATACAATTTAATTACTTGACTAGTGAAGTCTTACTTTTGGATGAATGTTCATTTTATGAATACGTATTCCTGCTACCAGTTTATACTTCAACGTGTTGGTGAAATTGCAACAACATTTGTTGACCATTTTTCCATTAGTTACTTTCATTTCATATTAAATATTAACACTGTTGTCAGATCCCATGAGTTCAACCATAATTCACACGATACATTTGAACTGGCACCATTATATGCTAACGTATTACATTTTGTAGCTATTTACAGTTCTATATTACAAAATTATTAAATAAAAAGGAGAGAATTCCATTCAAACTGTACATCTATCTATCTATCTGTCTATCTATCGATCTATTTATCTATATCTACCAACCTACATCTTTTAATCATATTGTCATGTTTTATCTTTTTATAGCAAGTTAGTGTCAAACTTCCCTTATTTGTTTAAATGAAGTTAAAATTGGATTTTGTGTAAGATTTTACATTGCTTCAGCATAGTTGTAAAATCTCATAAAAATAACCGATAATTATTTTCTAAGATCAGCAGTAACAGGGTCTTAATACATAACGCAGGCCAGTTGAAATACAGCTTTTAAAATCTATACATAATTAACAAGAAAATAAGGAAGCATATCATAATTAGAACATTAGAAATACGAGATCACCTTTGAACTATTCTATACTGCTATTGCTGGATGTACTCTATTGGTACTGAGTAATGCCTGGGAATATGCAGTGCATATAATGGGTCATCAATAGTAATGTACATACTGTACCTTCTGTACTTACAAATGAGAGTGAAAGAAGTCTCCAATGCAAACTGTTATGTGGAAATCCTTTAAAAAAAAACTAAAATGTGTGTGTGTGGAAGAGAGGAGCATCTTAAAAAAAACATTTAGGAGCTGGTCAGTCACAGGACTACACACCACACAACTGAACAAACTTAAGATCACAAAAAAAGGTTCCAAAATGTTCTTCCCAAACCTTTGAATGTTATGAATGTGTGTTTTGGCTGGTCTTGTGCAAGGATGGATCTCATTTATTTCAAAAACGTGCTGTTGAGGTAAATTGATTGCAAGCCATTTATGTCCCACAAGCTGTTTAGAATAGGATTTTGCTGTGGTATCTCTTCAGGAGAACCTCCTATCTTCTGATGGTTCTCTCAATGTGGAGATAGATGTACAAATCAGCAAGGCCAGTCAGTCATTTGGTTGCCTGTGCTCTCGTGTGATGAACCGCAGAAACGTCAAACTGTCAATCAAGATGAAGGTGTACAAAGCAGTCGTACTAACAAACCTGTTAAAGAAGGAACTGCAGATGTTGGAGAATCGAGGGAATCGAGGGAATCCCCGGTTTGCGGGGTATGGAGGAGACCCTGGTGCGAGCCTCATCTATAGTGGGGGAGGGGAATCCTCACACCAGGTCATCACAAATGTCCTCATTCTTCATAGAACGGGGATTCCCCTCTCCCACTATAGAGGAGGCTCGCACCAGGGTCTCCTCCATACCCCGCAACACTGCCCTCTCTCCCCATTCACCCACTCGCAACAAGGGCAGAATCCCCCTGGTCCTCACCTTTCACCCCACCAGCCGGCAAATGCAACACATAGTCCTCCGCCAGTTTCGCCACCTCCAACGTGACCCCTCCACTCGCCACATCTTCCCATCTCCTCCCCTGTCTGCCTTCCACAAAGACCGCTCCCTCCGCAACTCCCTTGTCAATTCTTCCCTTCCCTCCCGCTCTACCCCTTCCCTGGGCACTTTCCCTTGCAACCGCAAGATATGCTACACTTGTCCCTTCACCTCCCCCCTCCACTCCTTTCAGGGACCCAAGCAGTCCTTCCAGGTCCGACAGAGGTTCATCTGCACCTCCTCCAACCTCATTTACTGCACCCGCTGCTCCAGATGCCAGATGATCTATATCGGTGAGACCAAGCGGAGGCTTGGCGATCGTTTCGCCGAACACCTCTGCTTGGTCCGCATTAACCAACCCGACCTCCCGGTGGCTCAGCACTTCAACTCCCCTTCCCATTCACATCCGACCTGGGCCTCCTCCACGGCCAGAGTGAGCAACACCGCAAGTTGGGGGAACAGCACCTCATATTCCGCTTGGGGAGTCTGCATCCTCTGGGCTTGAACATTGAATTTTCTCAATTCTGTTAATCCTTGCTGTCTCCTCCCTTTCCCACCTCTCCCTCAGCCCTCGAGCCCTGGCATTCCCTCTCTCTCTATTTCTCTGCCCCACCCTAGTCGCACTAGCTTCTCATTTTCACACTACAAACAGCTTACAATGGCTTGTTCCCTTTATCATCGATACTTTTTTGCATATCTTTCATTCATTGTTCTTTATCTCTCCACATCACCGTCTATATCTCTTGTTTCCCTGATCCCTGACCAGTCTGAAGAAGGGTCTCGACCCGAAAGGTCGCCTATCTCCTTCGCTCCTTAGATGCTGCTGCACTCGCTGAGTTTCTCCAGCCTTTTGTGTACTAACAAACCTATTAGCTGGGCGGTTTGGACACCTTATAAGATACACGTCAAACCACTCGAGTGTTTCCACACAAGATCTCTGTGGTCACTTGTCAGCATCAAATGGCAGGACAGGATGACAAACTTAGAAATTCTAGACAACAGTCTGATCAGCATCGAGGCCATGATCCCAAGGGATAGCCATGCTAGACAGGTCATGTAATCTGCATGAACAGTTCCTGGATGCCGCGCCAGCTCCTTTACGGAAATTTTGCACAGTGCCACCGGAAACAGGGATGTCTAAAAACTGATATTATGGAGATTGTAAAACAGATATATCATTGAAATACAATCTATATTTCATTTCCATAATGTATGGAAAACCTCCTCAAACATGGTGGCATACCCGCAGGAGTCATCTGCCTAGGGTAGAACAAGCTGATGTGCTTTCACCAAAAGGACCCGAACAGAGTTTCGAGCTTAGCATTATGTGTTTACACATTTCCTTCCACCACTCAGCGGAATTGAAGCTCTTCAGTTTAAAATTTACAGTGGGCACTCCCCATTCAGCACAAATTTCTATGCAACGTTTCACGTATAATAAAATATTACAAAACGAAATCGACAAATCCTGAAGGGCAGAAAAGTATAAGGAGGAAGAATAAGAGGAGGGAATGTGACATTTGAAGAGAAGGGATTTGACACAAAGATTTGTAACTGATATAACGGTGAAGCACTTCAGAGATTTGAAGATGTGATCAAGAGTCTCCAATTCAAATTAAGATCCATAAATCGGAGGAGAATAAAATCAAAGATTTGGCATGCTGCTTGCTTAGTTTACTTTAGTTTAGTTTAGAACTACAGCATCGGAAAACCCCTTTCAGCCCACAGAGTCTGCGCTGACCAACATGATCCTGCACACACTAGGGACAATTTACAATCTTACAAAAGCCAATTAACCTACAAACCTGTACACATTTGGAATGTGGGAGGAATACGGAGCACCAGAGAAAACCCACACGGTCACAGGGAGAACGTAAAAACTCCGTAGAGACAGCATCCATAGTCACGATCGAACCCAGGTCTCTGGTGCTGTAAGACTGCAACTCTACTGCTGTGCCATTGTGCAGCCCCAATGAAACAAAATCATTAACAACTTACTTCATTTTTATCTGAGTAAAGAGTCTTTTATTAAATTCAGCACCATAATGTTTGGCGAAACAAGTAGCTGATAAAATTGAATTGTTCCATATATTTAATCTCCCAGAAATTATCTATTAATATTACAACTAATACCATTTAATATGTATGACAATTTTGTTAATTACTGCAACTGAAAGATTTAAATCATTTATTCTAATCAGGTTAATGTTTTCACTAAAATAGCAGACTTTCCACACAGAATAAATGAGATAACAAACAACAGTTACTATCTAGTATATTTTCACAAAACTCTTCCATGTTTTTCTGTTGCCTCCTCAGAGCAAATATACAATGAAACCAAATCAGTTTATTCATCTTCATCACATATATGAAATAAAATTTGCTTTACTGTTTACTGAATCATCTTCATAGATTTACTTTGTCAGCAACAGCATGGCAATATTAGGAACTGGAACATTGTTTTCCAACAATTACTCACAGGTTACATGTATGGTGACTCAGATACATTGTATGAATCCATCTGCTCAATCCTAATAATATGCTTTACCTTCAACATCAGAATACTTCCTACTGTGCCCACATGACATTTCCTACATTTGTCATCCTCTTGGCCTCTGAACAGAAGTAGCAAACACAATGATTTTCCAGTGATTTTATACTGTAAATTCAGACATTTGGGAGATAATGGGTTTAGACCACAAAATCTCATTTAATTTACAACTCCCACAGATGTAAATACTAGAGCATGTTTAAGGTCTCAGACAAGGAAGGATTTAGACCAAGATCTAAGTAAAAATATTATTAGCCAATTGTTTAGCAAATAAATGAGACAGCTTTCTACTGTAACACAAGGTTTACAATTCATTGTTTCCTTTAGTGAAAATCAGCAACTTATTAACAAAATAGATGTGTACCTGATAGATTATGTACCTGATAATATAATCAAGGGTGAAATGGGTATAACTAGATGACAGGTACCTGATCTAATACTTATCTGAATTAACGGCACTATGCCCTGAAGAATATTTGTCTTTCAATAAACATCAGAAAAGGCATATAATTTAATTATTATCAGGGCCATTTGACATATGTTGGAAATGTCACTGCTATTTGTGGAAGCTAGCATTGTGTTTGCTGTTAATAATATTATGGATCTTTGAAAAAGTTCTCCTCCTCTCGCCGATGAGAGTTCTGCAAGATCCTCTCTCACCGCTCCACCTCTGTGATTCCTCCTGCTCTCCGACTCTACAAACACGTTTTAATCTCTCTACATCATCGTCTATATCTCTCGTTTGCCTTTTCCCAAAATAGTCTGAAGAAGGGTCTTGCCCCAAAACATCACCCATTCGTTCTCTACAAAGATGTTGCTGTCCCGCTGAGTTAATCCAGCTTTTTGTGTCCAGCTTTGGTTTAAACCATCACATGCATTTTCATCCCACACATAGAAATGTAGAAACATAGAAAATTGGTGCAGGACTAGGCCATTCGGCCCTTTAAGCCTGCACTGCCATTCAATATGATCATGGCTGATCATCCAACTCAGTATCCCGTAACTGCCTTCTCTCCATACCCCCTGATCGCCTTAGCCACAAGGGCCACATTTAACTCCCTCTTAAATACAGCCAATGACCTGGCCTCAACTACCTTCTGTGGTAGAGAATTCCAGAGATTCACAAATCTGTGTCAAAAATGTTTTTCTCATCTCGGTCCTAAAAGACTTCCCCCTTATCCGTAACCTGCGACCCAACATCGGGAATAATCTTCCTGCGTCCAGCCTGTCCAACCTCTTAAAAATTTTGTATATTTCTATGAGATCCCCCCTCAATCTATCTAAATTCTAGCGAGTACAAGCTGAATCTATCCAGTCTTTCTTCATATGAAAGTCCTGACTTCCCAGGAATCAGTCTGGTGAACCTTCTCTGTACTCCCTCTATAGCAAGAATGTTTTTCCTCAGATTAGGAGACCAAAACTGTACGCAATACTCTAGGTGTGGTCTCACCACGACCCTGTAGAACTGCAGTAGAACCTCCCTGCTCTTGTACTCAAATCCTTTTGCTATGAATGACAACATACCATTCGCTTTCTTCACAGCCTGCTGCACCTGTATGCCTACTTTCAATGACTGGTGTACCATGACACCCAGGTCTCGTTGCATCTGCCCTTTTCCTAATCGGCCTCCATTCAGATAATAGTTTACTTTCCTGTTTTTGCCACACAAGTGGATAACCTCACATTTATCCACATTATACTGCATCTGCCATGCATTTGCCCACTCACCCAATCAAGCCAAGTCACCTTGCAGCCTCCTAGCATCCTCCTCACAGCTAACACTGCCCCCCAGCTTAGTGTCATCCACAAATTTGGATATGTTGCATTCAATTCCATTGTCAAAATCATTAATATATATTGTAAATAGCTGGGGTCCCAGTACCGAGACTTGCGGTACCCCACTAGTCACTGCCTGCCATCCTGAAAAGGACCTGTTCTCTTTCATAATCTATTTTCCCTTTCCTAATTAAGCACTTTGTCCTCCTCTGCTGGACTCTGAATTTCTCCCAGCCCTCTGGTAGGCTGCTTTTTCTGGCTAATTTGTATGCTTCATCTTTACTTTTGATACTATCCCTGATTTCCCTTGTTATCCACGGATGCACTACCTTCTCTGATTTATTCTTTTGCCAAACTGGGATGAACAATTGTTGTAGTTCATCCATGCAGTTTTTAAATGCCTTCCATTGCATATCCACCGTCAACCCTTTAAGAATCACTTGCCAGTCTATCTTGGCCAATTCACGTCTCATACCCTCAAAGTTACCTTTCTTTATGTTCAGAACCCTTGTTTCTGAATTAACAATGTCACTCTCCATCCTAATTGAAGAACTCAACCATATTATGGTCACTCTTGCCCAAGGGGGCACGCACAACAAGATTGCTAACTAACCCTTCCTCATTATTCAATACCCAGTCTAGAATAGCCTGCTCTCTTGTTGGTTCCTCTACAGGTTGGTTTAGAAAACTATCCCGTATGCCACATTCCAGCCTGAAATCCTACCCTTCGATTCCACATCCTCAAGCTAATACCCCCCTATTGCGTCAATTACGCTGACCTCCTTTTCCTTTCTGTCTATCCCCCAATTCCTGGATGTTATAGCCTTGTCACCCTGGAGCCATTGAAGTCACCCATTATAAGGCTGTTTTACTTTGTTGGCACGCCCTGGATTTTTCTACTTTTACTTTTCATATTGCTTCTACCCTCATTTTACATCCCTCTCTCTCTCTGCTCATGCTCCCATCCCCCTGCCACATTAGTTTAAATCCTCCCTGACATCACTAGCAAACACTTCCCCAAGGACATTGGTTCTCTTCCAGCCCAGGAGCAGACCATCCTGTTTGTACTGGTCCCACCTCCCCCAGAACTGGTTCCAATGCCCGAGAAATTTGAATCCCTCCCCTTGCACCATTTTTTAAAGCCACGTATTCATCTGCAATATCCTCCTATTTCTACTCTGACTAGCATGTGGCACTGGTAGTAGTCCAGAGATTATTACATTTGAGGTCCTACTTTTAAATATGGTCCTACATAATATGGTTGAGTTCTTAATTAGGATGGAGAGTGACATAATTCATTCAAAAACCAAGGGTTCTGAACTTAAAGAAAGGTAACTTTGAAGGTATGAGACGTGAATTGGCCAAGATAGACTGGCAATTGATTCTTAAAGGGTTGACAGTGGATGTGCAATCAAAGAAGGCATTTAAAGACTGCATGGATGAACTACAACAATTGTTCATTCCAGTATGGCAAAAGAATAAATCAGGGAAGGTAGTGCATCCGTGGATAACAAGGGAAATCAGGGATAGTATCAAAACAAAAGATGAAGCATACAAATTAGCCAGAAAAAGCAGCCTACCAGAGGACTGGGAGAAATTCAGTGCAGCAGAGGAGGACAAAGGGCTTAATTAGGAAAGGGAAAATAGATTATGAAAGAAAACTGGGAGGGAACATAAAAAACTGACTGGAAACGTTTTTATAGATATGTGAAGAGAAAAAGATTAGTTAAAACAAATGTAGGTCCCTTGCAGTCAGAAACAGGTGAATTGATCATGGGGAACAAGGACATGGCAGACCAATTGAATAACTACTTTGGTTCTGTCTTCACTAAGACATAAATAATCTGCCGGAAATAGCAGGGGACCGGGGGTCAAATGAGAGGGAGGAACTCCAGGTTAGCCGAGAAGTGGTGTTAGGTAAATTGAATGGATTAAAGGCCGATTAAATCCCCAGGGCCAGATAGGCTGCATCCCAGAGTACTTAAGGAAGTAGCCCCAGAAATCGTGGATAAATTAGTGATAATTTTTCAAAACTCTTTAGATTCTGGGAATAGTTCCTGAGGATTGGAGGGTAGCTAATGTAACCCCACTTTTTAAAAGCAAGGGAGAGAGAAAAACGGGGAATTATAGACCAGTTAGTCTAACATCGGTAGTGGGGAAAATGCTAGAGTCAGTTATTAAAGATGGGATAGCAGCACATTTGGAAAGTGGTGAAATCATTGGACAAAGTCAGCATGGATTTATGAAAGGTAAATCATGTCTGACGAATCTTATAGAATTTTTCGAGGATGTAACTAGTAGAGTGGATAAGGGAGAACCTGTGGATGTGTTATATCTGGACTTTCAGAAGGCTTTCGACAAGGTCCCACATAAGAGATTAGTATACAAACTTAAAGCACATGGTATTGGGGGTTCAGTATTGATGTGGATAGAGAACTGGCTGGCAGTCAGGAAGCAAAGAGTAGTAGTAAAGGGTCATTTTCAGAAGGCAGGCAGTGACTAGTGGGGTACCGCAAGGATCAGTGCTGGGACCCCAGCTATTTACAATATATATTAATGATCTGGATGAGGGAATTGAATGCAACATCTCCAAGTTTGCGGATGACACGAAGCTGGGGGGCAGTGTTAGCTGTGCGGAGAATGCTAGGAGGCTGCAAGGTGACTTGGATAGGTTGGGTGAGTGGGCAGAATGGCAGAAGTATAATGTGGATAAATGTGAGGTTATCCACTTTGGTGGCAAAAAACAGGCGGGTAGACTATTATCTGAATGGTGGCCGATTACGAAAAGGGGAGATGCAACGAGACCTGGTGTCATGGTACACCAGTCATTAAAAGTAGGCATGCAGGTGCAGCAGGCTGTGAAGAAAGCGAATGGTATTTTGCCATTCATAGCAAAAGGATTTGAGTACAAGAGCAGGGAGGTTCTACTACAGTTGTACAGGGTCTTGGTGAGGCCACACCTGGAGTATTGCGTACAGTTTTAGTCTCCTAATCTGAGGAAAAATATTCTTGCCATAGAGGGAGAACAGAGAAGGTTCACCGGACGGAAGTCCTGCAGGACTTCCATATGAAGAAAGACTGGATAGACTCGGCTTGTACTCGCTGGAATTTTGAAGATTGAGGGTGGATCTTATAGAGACTTACAAAATTCTTAAGGGGTTGGACAAGCTAGATGCAGGAAGATTGTTCCCGATGTTGGGGAACTCCAGAACAAGGGGTCACAGTTTAAGGATAAGGGGGAAGTCTTTTAGGACCGAGATGAAAAAATAATTTGTCACACAGAGAGTAGTGAATCTGTGGAATTCTCTGCCACAGAAGGTTGTTGAGGCCAGTTTATTGGCTATATTAAAGAGGGAGTTAGGTGTGGCCCTCGTGGCTAAAGGGATTGGGGGGTATGAAGAGAAGGTAGGTACAGGATACTGAGTTGGATGATCAGCCATGATCATATTGAATGGCGGTGCAGGCTCGAAGGGCCGAATGGCCTACTCCTGCACCTATTTTTATGTTTCTATGTTTCTATGGTCATTCTAGCCCAAGGGGCCACGCACAACAAGCCTGCTAACTAACCCTTCCTCATTACTCAATACCCAGTCTCGTTGGTTCCTCTACATGTTGGTTTAGAAAACTATCCCGCATACATTCCAAGAAATCCTCTTCCTCAGCACCCCTGCCAATTTGATTCACCCAATCTATATGTAGATTGAAGTCACCCATTTTAACTTTTTTACCCTACTTGCACGCATTTCTAATTTCATGTTCGATGCCATCCCCAACTCCACTACTACTACTGTTAGGTGGCCTGTACACAACTCCCACTAGCGTTTTCTGCCCCTTAGTGTTTCGCAGCTCTACCCATATCGATTCCACATCCTCCAAGCTAATGTCCTTCCTTTCTATTGCGTTAATCTCCTCTCTAACCAGCAACGCTACCCCACCTCCTTTTCCTTTCTGTCTATCCCTCCTGAATATTGAATATCCCTGGATGTTCAGCTCCCAGCCTTGGTCACCATGGAGCCATGTCTCCGTGATCCCAACTATATCATATTCATTAATAACCATCTGCACATTCAACTCATCCACCTTATTACGAATGCTCCTTGCATTGAGACATAAAGCCTTCAGGCTTGTTTTTACAACACTCCTACCCCTTATACAAATATGTTGAAAAGTGGCCCTTTTTGATTTTTGCCCTGGATTTGTCTGCCTGCCACTTTCACTTTTCACCTTGCTACCTATTGCTTCTACCCTCATTTTGTACCCTCTGTCTCTCTGCTCACACATTTAAGAATCCCACCACCTCTTATCCTCTGTTTATTATCATTTTTTTCTTTCTCCCTTGCATGTTGGGTCTGTGCTTCCCTTCTCTGCCTCCCGCCTCACACACTGTCTACTAGCTTTCTCTATTTGAGTCCCTCCCCACAACCGTTCTAGTTTAAAGTCTCCCCAGTAATCTTTGCAAATCTCCCCGCCAGGATATTGGTCCCCCTCGGGTTGAAGTGCAACTCGTCCTTTTTGTGCAGGTCACACCTTCCCCAAAAGAGGTCCCAATGATCCAGAAACTTGAATCCCTGCCCTCTGCACCAGTCCTTCATCCACGGATTTATCCTCCACCTAGCTCCATTCCTTCTCTCACTGTCGCGTGGCACAGGCAGTAATCCTGAAATTGTTACCTTTGCGTCCTTCTCCTTACCTCTCCTCCTAACTCCCAGAATTCTACTTTCAGGACCTCTTCTCTTTTTCTGCCTATGTCATTGGTACCTATATGTACCACAACCTCAGGCTCCTCTCCCTCCCAATTCAGGATATCTTGGACACGTTCAGACACATCCCAGACCCTGGCACCAGGGAGGCATACTACCATCCGGGTCTCCTGACTGCGTCTACAGAATCGCCTATCTGACCCCCGAACTATAGAGTCATCTATTACTATTGCCCTCCTCTTCTTCTTTTCCCTACCGTTCTGAGCAACAGGGCTGGTCTCTGTACCGGAGGCCCAGCCGCTGTTGCTACCCTCAGGTAGGCTGTCCCCCCCAACAGTACTCAAACAGGAGTACTTATTGTCAAGGTGTACAGCCACCGGGGTACTCTCTAGTCCCTGCCTCTGCCCCTTGCCCCTCCTAACCGTGACCCACTTGTCTGCCTCCCGTGGTCTTGGAGTGACCACCTCTCTATAACTCCTCTCTATGACCTCCTCACTCTCCCTGACCAAACAGAGGTCATCGAGCTGCTGCTCCAGGTTCCTAATACGGTCCATTAGGAGCCCCATCTCGACGCACCTGGCGCAGATGTGGACGTCTGGAAGGCTATCAGACTCCATGACCTCCCACATCTGAGATCCAGAACAGTAAACTGCCCTGGCCCTCATTCTCCCCCCTTACCCAAGATACAATACAAAGTGCTGGAAGAAATCAGCAGGGATCTGATTCCCAATCAGCTGCTTCCTCTAGTCTGCTTCCACCAATCAGCGGCTTCCTCAAGCCCACTTATTTTGAAATGTGAAATATGAATGGAACATTGCAGAGTTGGGTACTCCTCCCGCACCAGCGGCTCCTGGGCCTCTGTGAAAACAAAGCCCCGCAATCGGGTTTTAAACCTACCACCTGGACGTTTTGTCTGCTCCACTGCAAAATCTCCTCAAGGTATGCCTGCTTTGAAGACCTTCTCCTCCTTTCTCTGACAAGAGTTCTGCAACATCCTCTCCCACTGCTTCTCCTCTGTGATTACTCCTGATCTCCAACTATGACGATTTTAATCTCTCCTACATCATCTATAACCCTTGTTTCCCTTTTCCCAAACTAGTCTGAAGAACGTCATGCTAGTCTCAACCCAGCACGTCATGCATTACTTCTCTTCAGAGATACTGGCTGTCCCGCTGAGTTACTCCAGCTATTTGCGTCTTTCTGGATCTCCTGGTTATTCTCATCAAAAAGTCCTGGAGTTTCATGGTGAAGTCAAAAATCTCTTCAGTTGCTAATCATTTCAGTACAGCCCAGGTGCTGTGGAGACTACATCTGGGGTTGTCTATGATGTGATATACAAGAGGTTTCTATGCATAGTCCATGAGGCCACCAATCACTGATTTTCTGATGTCAATGTTTCTGCTGTCACACTGGTTCTGGGGCCAGGCAGAAGCCAATAATAAAGTCTATGAGTTGCTGGTCATTCCAACAGTCACAGATACCTATCATAACATGGACATTCTTCTCGCTCAGGTGAAGACAAAATCAAACAGGTGCCAGTGCCTGGATCTGTGGGGTTGCTATAAGGTTTTGGGTTTGTCCCTCTGAAGAAATAGGTACTGGCTATCACAAAGCCATGACCCAAGCATTTTGTTAGCAGGAAGACTCAGTGGAGCAAGCTTTACCTTCTTGTTCAATTGTCCGTGTCAGAGAGTCATACAGCACGGAAACAGGTTATTTGGCCCAACTCTCCCATGCCAACCAAGAAGCACCAACTAAGCTAGTCCCATTTACCGATATTTTACCCATACCCCTCCAAACCTTTCCGATCCATGTATTTCTCCAAACTGTGGAACCTTTGGCTACCCGCTGCCATGACCCGTGAATGGGCAACTTGGCTAGGCCCAGCAGAATCTGACACAGAGATCCCTTGACCAATCCAGGACCCTATGCACTAGTGTCCAAATATCAGAAGAGTGAAGTGGAAGTGTAACCAGAATTTGAGGAACAGCCCCTTCAAATATTCAAAGAGGGGTTGTAGCCTCACAAGCGAGACTACACTTAGATTATTGTGCTCAGTCTTGATCACCCCACTGTAGGAAGGATGCCATTAAAATGGAAAGGGTGCCGAGAAGATTTATGAGGATTTCCTAAACCCAGAACAAAAGTCAATATCTATTGAACAGCATTAATCACTACCCTCATGTGCAGTTGATTGTTCAGGTCTTTCAGCAAGGTCTATCACCAACACTAAAATTAAAAAAACCTTCTGGATTACTCTGGCAGGTAAGCAAACCAATGTCAACTTCCAACATTCCCAGCACTGAGGCAAAAATTATATCAGTCAGCATTGATGGACATATCACATCATTAACGTGCCCAATATTCTAAGCACCTTCAAGGGAAGAGATTGCCAGATCACATTGGAAACAATTCAGAAATTTTCTGAAAGCTTTGTTAAAAAACTGCAACACCTTTCTTACACCAAGCTTTCTGGCCAATGATATTTCAAAGTGAGGGAGGAGCATATGGGATGGTATTCAGAACCTCATGTCCTTACAACAGAGGCACACAGAAACCCAGTATAAATGGCAGAAGGAGCATTCCAACTCCAAATCTACCCACACACCTGCCCTATCGTTCACCTCTTGCCACACCCATGGCAGAGTCCACAGGTTTCATCATAGGCCTCATCAGTCACCTCAAAACAGAAGTGAAAGCAAATGATCCTTGATCTCAAAGGAGGTGAAAATGACAATTCATACATGCTCGTTTGTTGGTAAAACTCTGAACTACGAAAGTTATTCTTTCTTGCATCCATTTTAAGCTTAAGGGCCTGTCCCACTAACGCTACTTTTCAGCAACTGTCTTCAACCTTCAAGCTCGAGGGCACTTGCCTGAAAAACCTCGAGCTGGATCGACCATCAGCAATGAAACCGCGAGCTGGATCAACTGTCAGCACACACACACAAACACATCGCAAAGGCGGGGGCCAGGAAAAGTGGGGGAGCGCTGTCTGAAATTCACACCCGCAATGAACAGGAAGGTAAAAGACGGCTGGTACAGTGTACGTTAAGTCCTTTAGAGAGCGCGGGGTGGGGGAGGGGGGGGGAGAAGGGGAGAGAAGGGAAGGGGGGGGGGGGGGTGTATGCGGGAACTTCCCTCGAGCATGGAGGAGAGTTACAGTGACCTCCTAGGACCACGTGTCAGCATGCTGCCAGTTTGAGTCGAGCGCAAACTCTTCTAAGCTCGCAAATTAGGTCCCGCAGTGGGACAGGTCCTTAACAATCTCCCATCCTGCAATTAATGTTAGAAATATTCTATTCCCCAAGAAGCTGATGGATATTCTTCCTGCTCTCTTACCAACTCTATCCTTGTTTGTGCCAATTTTGCCAGAAAATGCTTGCTTATCGAAGTAATTAAACTCAGGGATACAAATTGCTCAAGAATGAAAGGAGAACTGAAAGCCTGGTACGGGTTGAGATGATTGGCTTGGAATACATATCTGTCTTCAAATTAAGATATCAAAAACAGGATTTTAACAGAGTGGTGAGAGGAGTTAGAAGATGTTATTGGAGTGGATAAACATCAGAATCTAATCTTGTGTTCTTAATACAATACCAAGATTACAGGAGATCTCATTTAGCCTCAGGCAGTTACCATGGAACAGAATGGAATTTGTGGCAGGACTGAAAAATATTTATGCAATAAAATTGCAGTGCTATTTAAAATAGGCATTACCTAAAGCCTTGGTGCCCTTCGGGAAATGTGACCTGACTTTTTGGTGGGGTATTTGCTGCAGGAACCTTTTCCTTCCAATAGAAAATACCTCAAGGACAAACCCATTAGTTCAATGCCCAAAAATTCATCTAATGCACATAATGCCGTCCATCCTCTCTGCCTTAAAACTGACAATTCATTTTTCACAGAACATGATGGATTTTACTATTTAGAGATAAAATGATCAAATCCTCCATCTTCATGAATTCTTTATGCCATAAGGCCACTGGATCAAAATGAGTAATGGTGTGCTTGACCCCATTAAAACCAAAAAATAGGAATGTGATATTTAAATTGAGCAGACTGGGTGCTGAAGACGATAGAAAAAAGTTCCAAGTACCACACCTCAAAAAAAATAGAATCCCAAATTTCCTGGAAATAGATGGTATTTCCTGAAATTTTCTAAGCCTTCTCCAACTGCGCATGTGCGATTGCTGCCCCAAATGCGCTCCCGTGAATATCGGGCCCAATGTGCACGCGCAGCGAGACAGCGTCATTTTGTGTCCCTACCGCGTCACCGCCGCCATTTTGAATTGTGACACAGCTGACGGGCCTCCCCCAACTGCCCAAGCGCGGATGATCGTAAATATACTTTTTTTCCCCAAATCATCCCGCGGGCCGGATTGGACCCCTTCAAATGGGCCGGATGCAGAAATTTCCCAAAATTATTTATTATTTAATTTCCCTAAAATTACCCGGTCAACCAGAATTTCCCGAATTTCAGGTGATTTCCTTCAAAGTGGAAACACAGACGTAACATCTCACTGCATAGTCATACAGCACAGAAACAGGTCTTTCAGCCTAACTCATCCACTCTATCAAGATGCCCTTTCTAAGCTGGTGCCATTTGCCCACATTTGTCATATAAATCAACTAGCATAGTTAACAGTTAACGTGTTAAATTCAGGATGAAACCATCAAGTAAGGTTTTTATTGTAATCTCAGTTTGGAACTGTGAGAGGCAGCAACATTCCTGAGGCTTCCACATTAACACAAGATTTGCAAGCTTCCTCCCATGCCATAATTTACCTGAACATCAGAGCTATTGTTGCAACAGCCTGAAACACAGCAGGTTCTGATCAGTGAGCTGAAATAGGGCATCAAGATTTGAAGACTGTGCATATTAAAGATGACGGGCCAAAAACGTTTTCTTTCTTTTGCATTATTAACAATTAATCTTATTGTAAAATATAACGCTGGTGCTAATTGAAAAGATATAAGAAACTCTGAAAGTAAACTACTGTTTCTGCTTTCTGACCAATTATCTGCTGTCAGATGTTTAACTTGCCCCTTTGCAAAAATTACAATCATATTAGTGAATACTAATTGTAGCCCGAGATTCTTTTCCCTTACCAAAGAATTCAACTGGAAATATTGTTTTGATGCCAGAACTGAATATTAAATAACACTGCTGCATTGTTTCTGGCAATTCATGCTTAATTTAGATTTTATGTATGCTTCATGTTATTTGTTTACCAGCAGTTTCTTGACCAGTGTTCACTGTTCAAGAAACTGCTGGTAAACAAATAACATGCCTGCGACTATGGTGGAACTTTCTTCGAAGTGCTGGGTTCCGCCAGCATTTTGGTTTAGGCTCAAGATTCCAGCATCTTCAGTCTCTTGCATCTCTGCTGAAATGTATTCCTTTATTGGCACCACCACCCCTGACTCCACCACAGTATCTTTATTCCATTAAACTTTCTTTAACAACCATACATTTGTGATAGCAAATTGAATTCCTTGATTTCTGGTATCTTACTCCTACCAGCAACAGATGTGTGTAACTTTTCTTAATGAAAAGAATATTATGAATATCATGACTCTTACTGCCACTTACCCATCTACGGATAAGCCATTTTTGAATCTAAAACTACCAAGTCAATGAGGATCCCATGCATCTTAATATTCTGTATCGACTACCAAGAGGCACCCAGCACCACCTTCTTCTTGATTTTATAATGCCTTTGCAATATACCCCACACTGATCTGACTATCATCCATGTCTTCTCTTCTAAAAAAAAAAAACAAAGTGCGGGAGTAACCCAGCGGGTCAGGTAACACCTCTGGAGAACATGGGTAGGTGAAGTTTCGGAACAGGACCCAGTGGAGGGAATTCCAACCTGAAACTTCATATGTCTATGTTCTCCAGAGATGCTGCCTGACTCGCTGAGTTACTCCTGCATTGTGTCTTTTTTTATAAACCACTAATGGACACTATTAATTTAGCACCTTGCCTACATCCATAGATCGGTGGGGGCACTGCAAGCCAGCAGCCCTGCCAGCAGCGTGTCAGTTTTTTCTACTTTTTGGGGGTTTTTGTGTGTATAAATGTGTGTTTTTGATGTTCCTCTGTGTGTCTTGTTTGGGGGGTGGTGTGGGGGTGTAAGGGGGAAACCGCTTCGGTGGCCTCCTCCACGGAGAGGCAACTTTTTCCATGTCGCCTCCCCCGTGGCCTAACAGCGAGGATCGGTGCGGCCTTTCCCAGAGACGTGCCCGGGGCTTCAGCGGCGAGCACAGTGCGGATTCTCGGCGAGGAGCGGGCGAGTCCTCGCCAGGGCTCACCGGAGGGGAGCATCTCGTTCGCTGGCCTGCGGCAGCCTGCAGCTGCGGTCTGCAGAGTTCCGACCACAGGCCTGCTGCCGACACCAATCTGAAGCCGCGGCCTCCGGGAGGGAAGCACCGATTCAGGACTTACCTGGACTTTTCACCTTGTCTGCACATCTGGACGCCCACAGCGGCGGTGGCGGAGGGTTGAGGTCCCGACCATGGGGTGAAATGGAGGAGGACTGGCCAAATTTTGTGCCTTCCACGACAGTGATGAATGCTGTGGTGGATGTTTGTGTTAAATTTTTAGTGTGTTTTTCTGTGTTCCTTTTCATTGTACCGCTGCTGGCAAATTCATTTCACTTTGCACTTTATGTGCAAGTGACGAATAAAATTGATTGATTGATTGATTGATTGACATTCTCGGACAAATTCCCGTTTTTATCCATCAAACACAAATTCCTGTCTTTATCCCTCTGGCGATGGTTATACTTTCTCTTTTCTCTTCTATGCTGCAAGTTTAAGCTTTACATGTTCTTGATCACTTCGAGTCAATATGCCTTAAGGGCCTGTCCCACCAGCATGCGACTGCATGTGGCGAGCGCGACCTTACGTGGTCGCTTGAGCCGTATGGCCTCGCGGCGGCCGTCCCACTTCGATCGCCGGAGCCCTATGGAGTTGTGCGGGGCTGGTCCCGACATCGCGCGGGGCTCCGAAAAACTGACACTGTCCAAAAATTCAGCGCGCCAACATCCTGTCGACCCGCAGCCGCATCGAGGACATGCGCAACGTCTCAATGTCGTACGCAGCATCATGATGCCATAAGCAGTGTCGTGACATCGTACGCAGCGTCTTGACCACTTTCATTTCACTGCACGTCTTGTATGTGTATGTGACAAATAAAGTTGACTTGATTTGGGGGGAAAAAAGGACTATTCAAAGACAGACACAACAAGCCGAAGTAATTCAGCGGGTCAGACAGCATCTCTGAAGAAAAGGAATAGGTGACTTTTCAGGTCGTGACCCTTCTTCTGACTCATTCAGGGGAAAGAGAAATGAGGATGAAGGAAACAGGCCATTTTAGCTGTGTGCTAGGTGGAAATGAGTACAAACAAGATGACTTTAAAGCTGGTACGACCTGGATGGAGGAGGGATGGAGAGAAAGGGAATGCAAGGGTTACTTGAACTTAAAAGTCAATATTCATACCACTGGGTTGTAAGTTGCCCAAGAGAAATATGAAATGCTGTTCATCCAATTTGCATTTGGCCTCACTCTAACAAAGGAGAAGGCCTAGGACAGAAAGGTCAGTGTGGGAATGTGAAGGGGAATTAAAGTGTTTGGATACTGGGAGATCAGGTAGGTCCAGGTGGACTGAGCAAAGGTGTTCAGCGAAACGATCGCCCAGTCTTTGTTTGGTCTTGAACCTGTATAAAGGGCCTGTCCCACCAGCATGAGATTCCATGTGGTGAGCGCGACCTAATGTGGTCGCTTGAGCCGTCCGGCCTCGCGGGGCCAGTCCCACTTCGATCGCTGGAGCCGTATGGAGTTGTGCGGAGCTGGTCCCGACATCGCGCGGGGCTCCGAAAAAACTGACCGTATTCAAATGTTCCGCGCGGCAACGGCCTGTTGGCCCGCAGCCGCCTCGACGCCGCACGCACCGCCCTGACGTCGTGCCTCCGTGACCCTCTATATGTGTGCTTCCGTGACCCTCTCTATATGTGCCTCCGTGACCCTCTCTATATGTGCCTCCGTGACCCACTCTGTGTGCCTCCGTGGCCCACTCTCTGTGTGCCTCCGTGGCCCTCTCTGTCCTTGCGAACTTACCGCAGACTTCACTCCACGTCGCGCCACTCACCCGACCTCCACGCGGCCCCCACTGCCAGTTTGGTCATGCTCGCCGCATGCAGGCGCATGCTGGTGGGACCGGCCCTGTACGGGGATCACCCGACCTCCGCGCGGCCCCCGCTTCCAGTTTGGCCACGCTCACCGCCTGGAGTTGCATGCTGGTGGGACAGGCCCTTAAGAGTCCACATCTTGAACAAGGGATGCAATAGATGAGATCAGAGGAGGTGCAAGTGAATTTGAATCTCAAAGGACTGTCGGGGTCCCTGAATAGAATCGAGGGAGGAGGTATAGGGACAAGTGTTGCATCTCCTGTGGTTGCAGGGGAAGGTACCCGGGGTGGTTTGGGTGGGAAGGGATGAGTTAACCAGGGATTTGTGGAGGGAACGGCCTCTGCTGAAGGTGGAATGGGGTGGAGATGGGAAGATGTGACTAGTGGCAGGATCCCATTGGAGTTTGCGAAAATGTTGGAGGATTATGTGTTGTATGTGACGGCTAACAATGGCCTGTTTCCTTTATCATCATTACTTTTCTGCATATCTTTCAGTCATTTGATCTGTATCTCTCTACATCACCATCTATAACATTTGTTCCCCTTTTCCTGACTGTCAGTCTGAAGAAAGGTCTTGACCCGAAACATCACCTATTCCTTTTATCCAGAGATGTGGTCTGACCCACTGAGTCACTCCAGCTTTTTGTATCTATCTTCGGTTTAACCAGCGTCTGCAGTTCCTTCCAACACCGAGTACTTCTCCAGAGACTCGAGCAGAACCTTAAGTGGTTCTGTATTCCTGAAGAATGATAACTCTTGGCTGAGGTAACGTGTACATTTTGCAGTGCATATTGGATGCAGACTTACCTAAATTACTGCAGCGATTGGTCTTTAAAATAGCCTGATTGATAAATGTATTTAACATTTTTCCATCGTGAATGGAGATACATATTTCATTTTAATTTTCACCGTGACCAATACCTTATATACTAACATTTAAATAAACCACCCTGTAGTTTAGGGAACAGATAGATTGGTGTGTTATTTATTTGTTTATGTTTGTTCGGTGATCTCTTTAGAATTTCCTACCAAGGAGAGACAAATTGAGATCAAAATAATTTAGGGTACCACGTCAATATGTGAGCCACAATGTATGTATGCTGGAGTGCCAGTGTTAATATCTCAGGATAATAGTACGTTTCATAATAGACGTCCCAAAACAAAGTTGTCACTTTTATAACAGTTCCCAGCAGAGTGATAACTCCTTTGTGCTATAAACATTGAAAATGAAACACTCAGCCATTCAGACAGCATCCATGAATAGGAAAACAGTTAATGTTTCAGGTCCGACACCCTTTGTCAGAGCTGCAAAAGAGAAAACAAATTAGTTTTTCAACAACAGAGAAAGCAGTAATGGGACAGATAAAGCGATAGGGTGAGACCAAGTGACTATTGAAATAATTTAGTGCCAATTATTCTTCTTTGTCTCTGCTATGCATTGTTAATATTAGGTATGACTATAATAGAGAAAAACTGAGCAAAAATGACAGGCAGAAAGCATGGCTAATTTTGCAGATGACACTAAAATTGTTGGTGTTGTGGACGGTGAGGAAGGCTAACTACAATTACAACAGAATCTAGATCAAGTGTAAAAATGGGGCAAGTAAAGACAGATGGAATTTAACTCAAGACAATGTGTATGCCTTGTACTTTGTAAGTTAAACCAGGGCAGAACTTGCAGAGTAAATGGCAGGATATTGGAGAATGCTGTGCAATCAAGAGACTGAATGGTGCAGGTGGCATGCTTGCCTTCATCAAACGGGGTAATGAGTTCAAGAGTTGCAGTAGCGCATTACAAGTCATTGGTGAGACCTCACTTGGAGCACTATGTGCGGTTCTGTTCACACATCTGTAGGAAGGATGTCATTTAACTGGAAAGAATTCACAAGGATGCTACCAAGGTCAGGAAAATATGACAAAGGTCAATTATAGGCAGTTGGAATCAAATGTATCCCTGGAGCAATATAGGGAATTGAGCATACTCGTGAAGGAAAGCAGGAGTACAAGTATGGCACGTTGGCACAGCGGTAGAGTTGCTGCTTTACAGCAATAGAGACCTGGGTTCGATCCTGACTACGGGTGCTGTCTGCACAGAGTATGTACGTTCTCCCAGTGACCTGCGTGGGTTTTCTCAGAGATCGGATTCCTCCCACATACCAAAGACGAACAGGTTTGTAGGTTAATAGGCTTGTTATAAATGTAAATTTTCCCTAGGGTTCGGATAATGTTCACGGATCGATGGTCAGTACGTCCTTGTTGGGCTGAAGGGCCTGTTTCCGCGCTGTATCTCTAAACTAAACTAAAAAGAGAGCAATGAGATAGCTCTGGCAGATAAAATCAAGGAAAATCCAAAGATAATTTAAGTTGATGAAGGCAGGGTCATAGGCATAGCCAAAATTCACTTCAGTAGAGCCTTTGATAAGAGATTGCGAAGTATATTAAGGAAACAAGGGTAACTTGGGAAACTTAATGGCAATGTCTTGTGGACAGTCTTTATTGCAATCAAGGAGGTGCTGGATGTTCCAAAACATATGAAGGTAGATTACGATCGCAGATAAATTCAAATAGCCCTCGGTTTTCCTCTCTTCATCCCCTCCCCCTACCAGTCTTACTGCCTCCGACTATATTCTATCTCTGCCCCGCCCACTTCCCTGACATCAGCCTGAAGAAGGGTCTCGACCCAAAACTCTCCAGAGATGCTGCCTGTCCCGCTGAGTTACTCCAGCATTTTGTATCTACCTGAAGGTAGATTAATCTCTGGGGCCTGATCAGGAGGGCACTGTCGGATTCAAAGGCACTCTTGGAACAAATTGCAAGAGCCCTGCTGAGAAATATGTGTCATGTGTACACACAGGTGAGGTGGCAGAAGCTAGGAGGGTGTATTCAACAGCACAGGAACAGGCCCTTCAGTCCACAAGATAGACACAAAATGCTGGAATAACTCAGCGGGTCAGACAGCACATCTGGAGAAAAGGAAAAGGGGTTGTTTCGGGTCGAGATCCTTCTTCAGACTCCTTCATTCCACAATATCATACTGACTATGATGTAGAGTTAAACTAATCTTCTCTGCCTACACATCTATATCCTTCTATTCCCTGCATATCCGTTTGCCTATTCAAAAGCCTCCTAAATTCCACCATCGCATCTGCCTCCACCGACACTACTGGTAGCACATTCCAGCCAGCCACCACTCATTGTGTAAAATAAAACTAGCTTCATGGTAGAAATCAGTTGGCAGTGGAAGATATTTCTGATTGGAGGCCTGTGACTAGTGGCTTGCCACAGGGTTGCCATTTATGACCTACATCAAAAATAATTTACAAGGTATGATTAATAAATTTGCAGATGACACTAAATTAGCCGGCATTGTGGACAGTGAAGATGGTTTATTAAGAATTGCAGCGCGATCTTGATCAAGTGGGCAAAAGGAGTTTAATTCAGACAAGTACTATGAGGTGCTGAATTTTGGGAAATAGAACCAGGGCAGGATCTTCACAGTAAACAGTAGCCATGGGGAGGGATTGTTGTATAGTAGAGAGACAAACAATATTCCTTAAGAGAGTGGAGAGGATGGACAGGCTGGGAATTTATCCCTTGCAGTGCAGTTGACTGAGGGGTGTTCTTATAGCGGTGCATAAAATCATGCATGGATTGGGTGAATGCACAAAGTCTTATTCTCATTTAAGGGGAATCAAGAACCAGAGACCAAAGGTTGAACGTGAGATGGGAGAGATTTAAAAGGAGGGGAAGCTTTTTTACTCAGATGGCAATGAGTATGTGGAACGAGCTGCCAGAGGAGGTGGTTGAGGCTGGAACAACATTTAAAAGCCATTTGGACTTGAACATGGACAGGAAAGACAGAGAGATAATGGTACCAAATTATGGTAAATGGGATCAGTTTAGATGAGTTGGGCCGAAGGGCCAGTTTCATTCAAAAGTTACTCTTTGACTCTATGACTATGGATGATTTGAGTTATAAGGAGGAACTTAGTATAATGGGGCTGAATGGAACATTTTGTATTATGGATGGAGTATATTGTATCATGTACAACCACCAATGATTTGGACTGGAGATCAGAGCCCATCCAGGATATTCTGATACAAGGCAGGGAACTGTACATTCAGGTACTCTAACAATGATAGAAGCATCTTATACAGTATAAGCCTTTGGATATTGTAGGGGAGCAGACAGAAGGGGGGAATGAGATGCATGGAGGGGAAATCTAATGTCAAATGGAATGAATGCCACACCAAGGGATTTGATTCAACAAAGAATTGAAGGCTTTGAATCTTAGTCTTATTGCAATTTGGCTGTGTCAACGGTCAAGATCATTTGAGATATTCTGTTTTCTGTAAACTGGAAGGTCAGGTCAGAGACCAAGCAAAGGAATCACAAAATGGCTATGAGACAGGAGGCCGCCATTTGGCCCATTATATTCATGCCTGCGCTCCACCACAGCAACAGACTGGTTTCACACACCACTCTTTTTCTGAAACCATACAACTGTTGTCCACAATACAGTTGTCCAATTCCCTCTCGAAGGCCAAAAATGAACCTGCCTCCACCACATCTGCAGAAAGTAAACTCTAGATTCCAACCATATTGCAAAACATGATCTTCCACATAACATTTCTAATTCTCTTTCCAGTTATTCTTCTTTGACATGAACCCCTTGACCCTTCCACCTCTTGATCCAAAGTATCACTGTATCCATTGTATCCAAAGTGCATTGGAAAATAATGGTTAAAGTCCCCAACAGTTCCTCCCATACGTATCCTTGCACGCATCCCATCTGGTCCTGGTGACTTACCCACTTTATGTTCAGCCAGCATTGCAAATATATCTATCCTTTTGTATACATATCATATCAATTATCTCAACCATTTTCACCTTCACTATTACATTAATCATTAGAGAAATACTCTTGTCCCTGGTGAAAACAGAGGCTAAGTATTCATTTAGTATGTTGCAGGGATCCTATATGTGCAAGTTTCCATTTGTCCTTAATGCCTACTTACTCCAGTCATTACCTTTATAACAATGTCTCATGCCCGAAAAGCACTTTTGTATTCTGATTAATGTTTGCAAAAAATATTTTTTCAAATGTTCTCTTCACTTCCCTTCTATGTGTTTTGTAGTCGCCCTGATTTTTGCTGGTCTGTATAACCCAGTTCTTGTCCTCTGCAGCCCATTTCCCGTCATTGTTCCCCCCCCCCCCCCTTCTTTGTCATCCAGAGCACACCTGGACATTCTTCCTTTGCCGCTCCTAAGGTGTGTCAACTGCACACAGTTTGTCTGCAGTTTCGGTAATTAATCTGTTGTTATCATCTTATTCGAGAAAGAGTGCTCCTGCAATGGAGGGAGTTCCAGAAAGTCTTTCTAGACTAATGCCTAAGATAGTTAAAAATGACTGGGTAAATTTGACCAATATTTATGGGACTATAGAACATTGAGTGGGATCCCACGGAGCGAGAGGGGATTTCATAAAATTTGGAAAAACTCTAATAGGACCAGGGAGAAAAGATACAAGAAGGATTTTTTGAAGGCTGCTATCTAGAACCAGGGTGGCACAGTTGCACAGCAGTAGAATTGCTGCCATACTGCGCCAGAGACCAGAGTTCGAACTTGGCTATGGGTGCTGTCTGTATGGAGTTTGTATGTTGTCCCTGTGACCGCATGGGTTTAGTCTGGGGTGGTCTGGTTTCCTCCCACAATCCAAACACTTATAGGTTGTATGTTAATTGGCTTCTGTAAATTGTAAATTGTCCCTAGTTAGTAGGATAGTGCTAGTGTGCGGAATTATTGCGGACTCTGTGGGCTGAAGGACCTGTTTCCACACTCTAAAGTTTGGATAATTTTATAAAACACTTTATCCTTTGAATTATCTAAATGTTAACATCCAAAGATTTTTTTCCTCCAGAATTATCATCTAGTGTGAAAAGATCCATTTTCAAGTTTTTGTTATTTGCTCCTCTGCTTCCAATAATGCAAAATATGGAACTATATTTATGTTGTATTTTTATTTTCCAGAAACCTTCACTGATTTTAATTAGGAAGGTTAACTTTTAAGGTGATAGCAATTAAATTAAAATAGCCATTAGTGGCTTCCTCAGCCCAGTTGTTTTTTTAAATAATTATCTCACGTTGGTCTAAATTTAAGGATAGCATATGACAAGTACATTCATTCTAAAGCAACTACACAAATCAAGGCCAGCACAAGATCAGACAACGAGGAGCCAAGCAAGCCAACAGAAAGATAGTTCTGATACAGAAGGCGTGCTGAAATGATGGAGCGAGGAGATGCAGCAGTCTTCTGGGACTCCTGTGATCCTGCTGTGTGAAACAGAAGTATCACAGTGAAGGTTTGCCCAGCATGCTGCAAAATGCTTTCATGATCTATACCTGAGCTCAATCATATCACGGGGCTCAATTTAGGCACGTGTCTAGGCTGGTTATAAACAGCAGTTGGAACATCGTTACGAAACAAAGCAACATGCCTAATGCTATGACTTAAGGAGTGTTACAAAATGTGTGTTCCTATGATTCAAATTAGTTAATTTTTAGTCAAGAATGTAAATGACAGAGATTGAATTTCCCCACGTGTTATCCTAATTATTTTAACTGGAAATCTTATCAAAGTTATCAGTTTTTCTCTCTGCGTAGTGTTACAGGTTAAACTTTGTTCTAATGAAGATTACAAACAGGATCACAAACAGTTCTGAATCTTCACTTTTGTACTGCATTTCAAGGTGAGGATGATGTGAAAATTTGTATCTTCAATCTTGTCTTGATGAAATAAAGTAAATTTGGACATTTTCAACATAGTCTTTATGTAGAATTACCAACACAGTTCAAAATCACCAATAACATGCATTGGAAGAATTACTAGATTAACAATCCTATTTTAATGACAAAATGCCTTACAATTGTTTTGGAATTACAACAGTAAACAGCAGTAAATATAAATTTTGGATGCTGAAGGAAACCATTTGGCCAATCATGTCCATGCAGCTGAAGAACTGTCTCTGGAATTTTGAGTAGTTTCATTACAATTAAGACTATAAACTTATTACTTTGCCACATCCCACAACTCAAATATGCTTCATTAACTCATTATACCTCCAACCACATCACAGTGAGGCACTTCAGGTATTTAAACTGTACTAAATACTGCTACGTCATCTTAGAGCAGCGAACAGATATTTGTGTTACGAAACGTGGTAGAACAATACCTGGAAATTCAGAAGCGATTACTAATAAACTTTGTTGATTTTGAAATTCGATAGTATACATAGAGACACCCTGTGACAAATATTTAAAGTGTATGGCAACATCTTCAAGAATCTTTACGAGGGATCCAGTTGTTGCGTCAAGGTTGATTCAGGAAACACAGAATTATTTGACATTGTCATAGGGGTAAGACAAGGTTGCCTTCTATCCCCCTTACTGTTTATTGTCATGGTCGACTATGTCATGCAGAAGGCAATGAACAAACCCGACTTTGGAATAACGTGGAGAACAGGAAGACTCTTCACAGACCTAGATTTTGCCAATGACATGGCACTACTTGCAGAGTCCGAATACACCCTTCAAGACATGACAACCGCTCTGAAGGAGAATGCATCAAAGGTTGGATTAAAGATCAGAAGACTAAGACCATGCAGACTGGAGACCAGCAGCCAATAGAGCAACTGATAATCAATGGGGAACCTGTGGAAAACACCACAAGATTTACCTATCTTGGCAGCATGTTCACAGCATATGGAGATGTAGAGGTCGACATCAACTCCCGAATTGGTAAAACTGCATCAGTCTTCAGAAGAATGCAGCCAATATGGTCTAGTGGCGCGATATCCAAGATGCACTGGACTCAACTACCCTCTGTGGCAGAGAATTCCAGAGACTCACCACTCTCTGTGTGAAAAATGTTTTCCTCATCTCGGTCCTAAAGGAATTCCCCCTTATCCTTAGACTGTGACCCCATGTTCTGAACCTCCCCAACATCGGGAACAATCTTCCTGCATCTAGCCTGTCCAACCCCTTAAGAATTGTGTAAGTTTCTATAAGATCCCCCCTCAGTCTTCTAAATTCTAGCGAGTACAAGCCGAGTCTATCCAGTCTTTCCTCATATGAAAGTCCTGACTAATTAGTCTTTCCCAAACAGGCTTAGCTGTCAATATTTCCAAGAGGAGGAGCTACTTCCAGCTAACAGTTTAACCACAATGACCTTATTTTTTTATTTTGAAAAAAAAATTCTAGCAGCGATTATAATTTTACAAAGAGTCCCAAATATGAGTAAATTCTTGCAAATTATTAAAAAAAATACCAATGTGTTGCAGATGAACAAATCTTCTGTTACAGAAAGAAGATACTGGGATCCTTCTTGAACTGAGCCTGAAGAATGAAGTCCATATTTTCATCTCTGTAACTCCTAACGATCTTGATGTCTTTTAATTTTTATACTTTTTTTAATATTTGTACTAGACACCGAGTAATCTCCTTACGATGTATTATGGCTATTTCTATTTTTCGTTAGTCTTAATTAGGTCAATGTGGACCGTATTGCTTCTTCTGATCATATGAAGTGGAAGGGTAAAGATTGTTGGTCAAATGTTTAAACAGTCATTCAGTTTGGCTTGAAAGTATTGTTTTGTAATATTCTCTTTTACCTTGAACGGCTTTTTTTTTCAGCTGCGATAAAAAGCTGAGGTTAGCAAAAAGCATTTTAAACATGGCTGACAATAAACCAGCTTCAACCAGCCCCTCAAGCAGTGCATTCCAGACATTCGCCACTCTCTGGATGAGGGAGGTCCCACTCGCACCCGCTTTTAACCTCATCCCCCTTACCATAACATGTTATATAAAATTTCTATCTCTAATGTGGAGAAAAAAAATTCCTACAGTCTACCCTATAAATGTACACACACACAACTAAACAGAATGGCGAAAGCTTCAAGATTCAAGAGTTTATTGTCATGTGTCCCAGATAGGACAATGACATTCTTGCTTTGATTCAGCACAACAGAATATAGTAGGCATAAATAAATACAGAACAGATCAGTGTGACCATATACCATTGAATATCTATATTACTAAAAGTCTGATCTAGACCATTTCCTGTTTTTCTGTTTCATGATTTTAGAAAAAACGCTGCCACTTACGGCTGTGATTTTTGGCCATCTTACTCAGTCCCCTCCGCTGCGCAGGACAAGAGGATTTTTCCCATCGATGAAAAATAAAAGTGTTATTAATGTTTTAAAAATGTTGAGATTTTCTCTGCTGCCCCTGCTGGTGGGAGAGGGAGGGACTATAAAACCCAGAAGTGTTGTGCCTCAGTCTGCAAGATGGGGGAAGTGAGAGGGTCACATCTCTCAGTCTGAGTTGTGAATAACATTGAACACATGTCTACTAAACTGTGAGTGTGTTTTACTGACCTTGAGTACCCTTAATGTGGTTTGAAAATGAAAATGTGGTTGGTTTGAAGTAAAAGCACTGCAATTGTTTGGGCGGGTTTGGTTTGAAGTAAAAGCACTACAAATGGTTGGTGGGGTTTTGGGTTGAAGTAAAAGCACTGTAAATGGTTGGTGGGGTTTTGGGTTGAAGTAAAAGGACTGCAAATGGTCGGTGGGGGTTTGGGTTGAAGTAAAAGCACTGCAAATGGTTGGTGGGGTTTGGTTGAAGTAAACACATTGCAAATGATTGGAAGTCTAAACTTGACAACTTCCTGTTTGCACTGTATATTAATTTTAGATAAAACACTACCACCTACAGCCGTGGATTTTGGCCATCTTACTCAGTCCCCCTCCGCTCTTCAGGTACAGAGGATTCTTCCCATCAATGAAAAATAAAAGTGTTATCAGTGTTTTAAAAATGTTGAGAATCTCTCTCCTGTCAATCACACCATGAACACTACACCTTTTCCGGTGGGAGGGGGGAGGGATTATAAAACCCGGAAGTGTGGGTGTGGGCTCAGTCTCTGCATGATGGGAGAGGGAGAGGTCACGGCTGTCTGAGCTGTGAATCAAATTAACACACTGAATGTCTACTGAACTGTGAGTGTGGTGTTTTGTGTGGTTTTATAGTGGGTTTTATGGTGGTTTCACCCTGCTTGAAATGGTATGAAACTGCATTTGAATGTGGTGGCCTTGCACCCTGCATGAAATGGTATGAAACTGCATTTGAATGTGGTGGCCTTGCACCTTGCATGAAATGGTATGAAACTGTATTTGATTGTGGTGGCCTTGCACCCTGCTTGAGGTAGTCGGAAACTGTACTTTCTGGTGGCCCAGCCCTGATTGAAACAAATACCAACAGGTAACTGCACCTACTGTATTCATCCTTTCTGTTGACCATTAGCTCTTGTTTCCTGCACTGAACCAATTTTTGGTCCAACTTGCCAATTTTCCTTAAATTCCATGGGTTTTCTGATTACCCGGCCTTATGGGATCATATCAGAAAAGAACGTTCCTAAAATACATAAGGCTATATCAAATGCACTAACCTCTGTCATCATTAATAATAGTTAGCCAGGCAAGGCCTTCCCTGACAAGTTGATGCAAATAACCCTAGATTAATTTATATATGTGAGAAGGAACTGCTGGTTTACACGAA
The DNA here is from genome assembly GCA_035221665.1 of Okamejei kenojei. NCBI lineage: Eukaryota > Metazoa > Chordata > Chondrichthyes > Rajiformes > Rajidae > Okamejei > Okamejei kenojei. The sequence goes on from CM069132.1 coordinate 41,805,668, forward strand.
AGATAGACACAAATGCTGGAGTAACACTGCATGTCAGGCAACATCTCTGGTGAAAATGAATAGGTGACTTTTCGGGTTGAGAGCCTTCATCAGACTAAAGAAGGGTCTCGACCCGAAATGTTATCTATTCCTTTTCGCCGGAGATACTGCCTGACCAGCAGTTACTCCAGCATTTTGTGTTTGTCTAGATTAATTTATATCTTGTTTATGATGGTCAACATATTTGCTCTTTTTTTTCCCCCTATTATTTTCTCCACAATCATCTTACACTGATAAACTTAACAATCTACAGAGTCTACAAATTTACAATCCTTCGGGAATTGACCTTTAACCAGAGAGTCCTGCCTTAAGCTGGTCAGAGGCTCTACTATTTTCTATCTTGTTTCCACTTAACAGCCCAACATACATTTATTTATTCTGCTTCTGGCAATTTACACTCAGGGACATATACTTGATTTACAATCAAGCTTACGGAGTAAAAGTTCACAATATTCGAGACGTGATTTCTCCCAAATGCATCTGTCAAAATCAACGATCTTGTCTCCAAGTTGTAAAGCATTGTGTGTCTATCATATTATTGAGCTTGATCTTACTTTTGTAGCCAGTTTTTACTGCAAGGCAGCGATTAATCTTTTATCCCGTGCTTAATAATATTTAAAAAATGATTCTGGTCTTGGCAACTCTGATTAAATCTTGATCAGTATCTATGTTATTAAACTAATACTTACACAATTCACATTAAAAATTGAAACGCCCCACCCCCTCCAAAAGTGATTTGTTCAATTTGATAATTTAAACTGTGTAAACTATAATTAGACATATTGTGAAAATACAGGTTGAACACTGATTTTCTGGCACCCTCGATTCCAGAGCCTGTCTGGATTATCCGTTTACCTGGACCAACAGACGTTACATGATAATGAAATGACAATATACCCCTGGCCCGTTACTGACACGCCTCCCATGTCTATAAAGCACCATAGAGTACCAGAAACTTAAAACAAAAATAAAATGTAAACTGATTGTGAATTGAATGACCTGCCGACCCATCACCGGATCCCACCATAACCCCGGCCGCTTGTAACCATGTAAGAGTGCACCGCAAGGATCAGTGTTGGGACTGACTAAAGCTATTGCTTTAATACATTAATACTTTTGATATGAATGTAGAAAATATGAGTAATAAGCTCACGCATGACAAGAAAATTGGTGGCGGTATTGATGAGGAAGGTTTGTCTTCAGCTGCAAAACAATATTCATGCATGCTCACACAGGGCATCTTTGTGCTTCTAATACAATAAATGAATTTGTCAAGGGTCTCAATTCCACACCAAATGGCATTTTAATCAGCCATTCCTAGAGGTCAGTGGGGATGTTACATTTCCCCCCCCCACAAATGCAAAGGAGAGGGTGTGTAGGAGATTTGAGGATGCTACCGTGTCTGAAAATGGTTTGATTAGCTAGTGGTTCTTTCTGGCTAGCGGTAGATTAAATGAAGCATTAACGTTGAGGATCCGAGAGGAACCTACTTTCCTTAAACTGAGGGGGGCAAAACCTCAGGCAAACTTAATGTAATTGGTAGAAAGGCTGAAAGGAAGACTAATAAATAAAGTCATCCAAGAGTTTTGAAACTCAAAAGGGTTTGAAACCCACTATCCGTAAAAAATGGGTATTTGAAGCAGAAATCTGCAAAACATTAAAAAAATTCCGAGATGTATACTTGACGAATAGTGATACAAAGGTCTGCAGAGAGATGCTGAAGGTGGGATTAGAATATGCAGCTCTTTTGTAACTAGCATAGGTATGGTGGCTTTGGCCTCTGTTTTGTAAAGTTCCATATTTTGCATCAAGAAACTGATCCAATATTGGTCTAAATAAAAGGTTGACTGAACTCGAACAGATCAATCTGAAGAAAGTCCAGACTTGAAATGTTGTTTATCCATTTCCTCCACAGATGCTGTCTGACCCATTTTCCAGTCTTTTGTTCAAAATTCCAGCAGTCTCTTGGGTCTCCACGTCTAGCCAAATCGGTTCTATTTTAATTCTTATCGTTTGACTAACTCATCTTCTTCTTTATACTTCTTGTGTCTAAAGTGCCCATGAAAATCTAAAGGACTGACTCAAGGAGTTATTTCATTGCTGTATAAAACTTAAATGAGTGATCTGTTACTGTCAGCTGTTTGAGATCTCCAAACATTACTGGTGGTCTACCAACTCCTGGATAAGTTTTGACATTGCTGTTCTAAAGAATTTGATTAGCACCACAACTTTCTGTTACTTGAAAGAACAGTAACTTTACACAGGAAAGTAAATATTGAATGATAATATTTTTTGGAGAAGTTTAATTGCAAGTTAAACAATTCTTACCTACAGCAGAATACACCCAGTTCAAACTCCTTGGGATTGAGCCATTTTCTGAATATAGATAAATTTGGATTGTAAATTAATGGTATTATTATGCATGTAATGTTTTAATTTGTGTATTTCAAGTTGCCCCACTCAAAGAACTGCTGTCTCATAGCTTCTGCCGTCCAGGTTCAACCCAACTTCTGGTGCTCTCAGTAGAGATACTTCTCCTATAACTTGACAATTGTGTTCCTAAGTAACCTTGTGTTACAGAAAATTGCATGATAAAAACAATTGTGTCAAGGGTGTTGTGGGCTAGACAATTGTGTCAATGGTGGTGTGGGCTAGACAATTGTGTCAAGGGTGTTGGGGGCTAGACAATTTCCGACTTGCAATAATAATTTTTTTCCCTGCATGATTTTGAAAAAACCAAAAGTTTTGAGAATGCAAAAAAAAAATGGTGACTGCAAGCTAGAACTACTAAATGCTACATGTTACATTGCAAATGTTATCATTGCACATGTGTCCATAGAAATGATTGCTTGCATGCAGCCTGGAAAGTAGCAGTTGTGTTCTTAAGGGACAATGGTATCTGAGACTGCCTGCGTCTGTTAATGGTGCTTTCAAAATAAGCGCTCTCGCACGCCGAGGCCGGGAGGAGAGAGGGAGAGGGAGGAATGGAGGGAGAGGGAGAGGGAGGAAGGGAGGGAGAAGCCTCCTTCCGCCGTCTGAAGCAGCTGCACCAAAGATCCCATAGCTACAGGATCTTTGAAGCATCTGCACCGCTTGGCCCCGCACCTTGCTGTCGGCGGGCGGAGGAGGGGCCAAGACATCTTTCTTTCCGCTTGCCAAATTCCAAGATATCTTTTAAGTAATTCTCTAGTTTCCGGTTGAAATCACATTATAACCAGTTTGGCCTGCATAATACCAAATAGTGTTCTCCAATTCATCAATCGTGTTATATCCAATTCATATTATGGAAAATAGTATTAGTATCAGAACAATCTGTATAGAATTTACATTTGTTCCTTGTGACTTGAAGACATTGGAATAGATTGGGTAGGTGCACAGAATCTCTTGCACAGAGTAGGGAAATCGAAATACGATACAATGCCACTTTATTGTCAGACCGAGGTCTGAAATTTGTTTTTGCATACCGCCATACAGTAAAATAAAGAACACAACACACAATAGAGTGCAACATAAAACATCCCCACACAGTAGAATCAAAAAGTTTCCCACTGTGAGGGAAGGCACCAAAGTCAGTCATCTTTCTCTGATGTTCCTGATGTTTACCGGTGGTCGGGGCTTCTGGAGCCCTCCGCAGTCGCCGCTATGGGCAGCCCGCCGCTCAGGCCCACCGCTGGGATGATGGAACTTCAGCGTCAGAACGGGAGGCCTACCTCAGCGGCTTGCACCTCAGAACTGCCCGCTTCCCACCGAAGTCCGTGGCTCCCAACGTCCCCAGGCCACGCCGGGCGGAGATTCACACTGGTGGCCCTCGGCAAAGGACCCCAGGGACTCCGCGATGTTGGAGTTAGCGCCACCCACTTTGGGAGCTCTGTGAACCACAGCCCCGCGATATTAGAACAGCGGGCCCAATGCTCCGGAGCTCCAAAATGGCGATCCAGGTAGGTATCGCCCGCTCTGCGGTGAATCCAGTGCCGTGTCGCCGCTATCGAAGCTCTGGTCCTGTCCCCGATCTCCGGTAGGAAAGGCCGCTCCGATTCAGTGGTAGGCCACGAGGGGGGGGGGGGGGGGGGGGGCGAGGACGCGACTCAGAGAAATAGTTGCATCCTCGCAAGGAAGCGACTGGGAAACAGTTCTCCCCTTACCCTACCCCTCTCCCCCCACATAGAAAAAACTAAAGAATCCCTAAAACAAACTGTTAGACAAACTAAAAAAAGATAGGACATAAGTTCAAAATGAGGGGAAAAGGTTTAATAGGAATCTGAGGGGTAGCTTTTTCACACAAAGGGTGCTGGATGTATGGAACAAGCTGCCAGAGAAGATAGTTGAGGCTAGGACTCGCCCAGTGTTTAAGAGACAGTTAGACAGGTACATGGATATGACAGGTTTGGAGGGATATGGACCAAGCGCAGGCAGATGGGACTAGTGTAGCTGGGACATGTTGGCCGGTGGGGGCAAGTTGGGCCGATGGGCCTGTTTCCACGCTCAATGGTTTCCTCCCATATTGCAGATTGGTTGGTTAACTGCCCACGGTAAATTGCTCCTATGAGTGTAAGCGAGGGGTAGAATCCAGGAGGATTAGGTGCGAATGTAGGGGAGAATAAAATAGAATTGGTGCAGGACTAATGCATGCTTTAGGATCAGCTATGTCTGTGCTATATGACAATGGAAAAACTATGAAAACATTGAGGACATTACTCATGAAAAGCGCTGAAATTCATGATAAAAAAGGTAAATGCTTCAATTTGATACACTTTCAAGTTCATTTTATATTTTGAAATGCAATAGATGATGAATTTTCAAGTAACAAAGAATGTATTATGGATAATGCAGAGGGTAGATCCATACTAGAGAGCTTGAAGAATTCAGTGTGCCATGTCAGACATAAAATTAAATTAGGAAATCTTATTCTGCATCTTCAGCCATGGACTTCTGTAAACCAAGATAGATTAATTACAATATTGCCTATCATAAAATCTCTAACAGGAATGTTTTGCACTTTTAGAAGACACTAGACCAAGTGGGACCCATTGGGTCCCGCCCCCCAACGTGAGGGGGGTGCACAACGTCACAGGGGAGGGCTGTTCCCAGAACGCAATATTCCACCACTAACCCGTAGGCCCCAATATTCACCACTCCCTAGAGAGGGTGGGGGTGGAAGATTGCTACCTTCACGTGCTCCGCACTGGTTTCAACTAATGCAATCAACTCGACGTGCACAAACGGAAGATCAAAAAGAAGGGTCTCGACCCGAAACGTCGCCCATCTCCTTTGCTCCTTAGATGCTGCTGCACCCGCTGAGTTTCTCCAGCCTTTTGTGTACCCTCGATTCTCCAGCATCTGCAGTTCCTTCTTTAACATCAAATAGAACAGGTTGTCCTACAACTTTAGGCTGTGCACGCCACATGAAAGAAGAAGGAGGGGGGGGGTAGAGGGGAAGGGGGGGGGGGGGGGAGTAGAGAGGGAGGGTAGAGAGGGAGAGGGGCAGAGAGGGAGGGGGGCAGAGACCCTACCCCATCTCCATCCTTCTCCTTCCCTCACTCCCGTTCCCTGACCCAGGACCTACCCAGGTTGTAGAGCAGTGCCAGGGCCTGGACAGCTTGAGAGCCCATTGGGATTGGTGCACTGTGAGAGGCAGCCAGCTTGAGAGGTCATTGTTACCATTGGCAACAGTCATTGGGGCAGTATTTCAATGGCCTGCATTATCTGCAATTCGAACATTAAACATTCGAAGGAGAGGGAAATGCTTAGGAAGGAACTGCAGATGTTGGTTTAAACTGAAGATATACAGAATGCTGGGGTAACTCAGCGGGACAAGTCCCTTTCCCCTGACTTTCAGTCTGAAGGAGGGTCTCGACCCGAAAAGTCACCCATTCCTTCTCTCCAGAGATGCTGCCTGTCCCGCTGAGTTACTCTAGCATTTTGCGTCTATCTTCGGTTTCAAACCAGCATCTGCAGTTCCATCCTCGACACACATCAGTCTGTCCAGTCGAGGATACAATTGGCAATCGAAATACAACAACGAGTGTTCAAGGATGATTAATGCACCTGGCTCCAGTTTACGTACTTAACTTCATCCCGCATTGAAACCGATCCCGGGGTGTATTAATCACCAGTAAATACACACTTCATACCCCTCTTTTCATTACTTGTATGACAGTTTCTAAAATCGGCGCACGCAATGCTTTGGGGCCCGTTTGAATGGGTGAAAAATACAGCGATTTTGAATCTCGCTGCACTTTCAGTAGAGTTATTTTCTTTACTAGTTTCAATGGGCGTAAAAGCAAATGACAATACAACATGAAGATTCTTGCCACAAACAACCAAAACAGTTTGTAATGATTAGCATTTTATTAATATGTCGCCTTTTCATTTTGGGTCGAATAAATAAAAGTGATAAACGTTTACACGGAATTAGAATTTTTTTTTTAATTATGGGTAGCATTTTGGAGATTTGTAGAGAAATGGAACACTTAATGTTGAGGCACCATTACTGTAATCCTATGCTTAAAATGCCTGCATTTTAAAATCTAAATATTTCTTTGCTGTAAAATAAATAGTTACACATTTATTGGTATTCATTTTTTTTAAACCGCGTAAATAATAAATTGCAGGAACAATTTGTTTTTAAAAGAGTTTACTTCATTTGTGATTAGTTAACTGTGCAAACCATTTGAAATAGAAACCAATTATATTTTCCCAAAACAAAAATTGAGGAAAAATGTCCCGAGTGCATAAATTCCTAATTCACCATCAAGAAATGGCATCAAGAAGCATCGGAATCGAATTTGATTTTAGGCTCCCAATACAATCCATTAGGAACCGCGACAGTTCTGCGTGCGGCACGCAATTGGGCAAATGAAATGCATCGGTCTTTAGCGATTCAGAATTGTGTTCTGCATTGCAACAATTTCATACATATTGAGCTCGGAGCTGAAGCTAGCGTCTGCAGTTTTAGAGCACGGCACAATTATAGGTGATCAAAAGAAAAATAATTAACTTTATCGAACACCTGGGTGAGAAGGGTCTCGACTCGAAAAGTCACCCATTCATTCTCTCCAGAGATGCTGCCTGGCCTGAACCACTGAGTTACTACAGCTTTTTGTGTCTATCTTTGGTATAAACTAAAGATCATATAGCGGAGCAAGATAGTCCACTCCAAAGATCATAGAGCGGATGCCATGACCAAAGATTGGAACGGAGACGGAAGCCGGTAATGGAAATGGCGCTGAAGAATACCCATGACCTACTACGGCTTTTTCGACGAGTGGATTATCTTGCTCCGCTCTACAATCTTTGCATGCAAGCCCATTGTTACCATTGGCAATGTCCCATTGTGATGTCATTGTGGCAGTCAGCAGGCTGCTTGAGAGCCCATTGTGATTGGTGCACTGTGAGAAGCATTGTGACTTGCATTATGACATAATCACTAGACGCTCTCTGAGAAAGAGGTTTTGGCTTTTTTTGAAACTTTAAATCACGAATAACTTCGGAAATATAGGTCTGAATGCGATGGGAAGATGTTTATTGCTTCGACGGGGAAAGTGTAAGTAGAATATGTGAAGATGGGAAGGCTGTGATGTAGCATTTGGAAGAAGATAGAAAAACGCAGAGCAGAATGACGCATTGCCGGCACTAACAAAAAGTTTTAGTATTATACTAGACTAAGTGGGACCTGTTGGGTCCCAGCTTCACACGGGAGGGCTGGTCCCCCAATGCAATATTCCACCTCCCCATCAATTCCAATATTGGTGGCCAGTGGGGGGGGAGGGCTTTCTGGAGTGCTAGTATGTGTGTTGTGGGTCAAAGGGACTGGTTTACAGAGGGCTAGTATGGACATTGTGGGCCAAATGGATTCTTGGGCTGGCAGCTCAGTCACTCTGGCCAGGCAGCATTTTAGAACCGATAGAGACACACTTTCTGCACACATTGTAGAACCGATAGACACACTTTCTGCAAGCAGTTTAGAACCGATAGAGACACACTTTCTGCAAGCATTTTAGAACCAATAGACACTTTTTGCAAGCATTATATAATCAATAGAGACACTTTTGCAAGCATTTTAAAACCAATACACTTTTTGCAAGCATTTTAGAACCAACAGAGACACTTTCTGCAAGCATTTTAGAACCAATAGTGACACTCTTTCTGCAAGCATTTTAGAACCAATAGAGACACTCTTTCTGCAAACATTTTAGAACCAATAGACACTCTTTCTGCAAGCATTTTAGAACCAATAGACACTCTTTCTACAAGCATTTCAGAACCAATAGACACACATTCTGCAAGCATTTTAGAACCAATAGAGACACTCTGCAAGCATTTTAGAACCAATAGACACTCTTTCTGCAAGCATTATAGAACCAATAGACACTCTTTCTGCAAGCATTATAGAATCAATAGAGACACTTTTTGCAAGCATTTTAAAACCAATACACTTTTTGGACGCATTTTAGAACCAATAGAGACACTTTTTGCAAGCATTTTAGAACCAGTAGACACTTTTTGCAAGCAATTTAGAAACAATAGACACTTTCTGCACACATTTTAGAACCAATAGACACTTTTTGCAAGCATTTATAGAACCACATAAAGGAGACATGTGTTCAGTGCTATTCAGAGCTCAGAGAGATGTGACCCTCCAGCTTCCTCCATCTTGCAGAGACTGAGTGAGGCACACCACTTCTTGGTTTCATAGTTCCTCCCCCTCCCTCCAGCAGAGGCAGCAGAGAGAATGGCGATTTCTCATCAATGGGAAAAATCCTCTGGTCCAGGAAGGCGGAGGGGGGCTCTGAGCGAGCTGGCCAAAAATGACGGCTGTAGGTGGCGCCGTTCTCTACCTTTTCTACATGCTTGCTTTGAAAGACCTTTCATCCTTCATTTATTTAGTCCCTGCCTGCCTACTATTAATTAATGTTGCATTTTGCACCTTTTTCTAACCTTTTCTGAGGAATGTCCAATTGAAGTAGTTCTACAGAACCAACACATCGGCAATATGTTTCATGTGGTCACGAGTCCTGTACAACTTCATGCATCAATTCCAAAATAAACATTTTTGCACATTGTATAAACTTGTTTCCTTCTTGCCAGGCTCATTCCTGCTTCCAAACAAAATGTCTTCACTGTACCTCAGCATACCTCCATTTATCCTTCTGATGACACCCTACTGAAAACAATATAGGCTTGAAGCAGCCTGGGTGAGGTGATGAGGCACGCGTTAAAGACAAATCTTTTTATAAGAAAATAACAACTTTGAGAAGATGGTGAAGATCGAGTCAAGTAACAATAGTTCAGTGATCATGAGCTAGGTTCAGCAGAGTTAGAGATATAGCAGAAGATATGAACCTGACAAAGAAAGGCAGCCTAAAAAATAATTTGACTTGAATTTATTTCCTTAAGCTTCAAGAAAAAGTAAATAAAGACATATTCTAAAAAAATTGAAAATCTAATATCAACTTATTCACTAAAATTGAGGGTATACGGTAAATAATATTTTTTGACTGGCATAAGTAAACTAAAAGCTTCTGTCTGAATCCTACTAAAATTAAAATCCCTTTCTTCCAGAAAAGAGTTGTAACAGTTTGTGAGTCTATTCCGCATTACTGATAAAGGTCTACTTAAAAAAAAAGTTTCCCATGGTTTAAGTGTTACAATTCTCATTCACTTTGGACTGAGACACCAATATTTTCCCTCCCTGCAGGAAATCTCCTCAATCACAGGAATTGTTAAACTGCTGTGAAGTCTATAAACGGCGGCTTTTCAACATGAGGGACTGAATGCCTTGAAAAGCAACCGATGAATTCTCAGAAAAGAATGGTTTAATTTTCTTTGAACCATTTTGACAGTAAGCAGACAATATTTTAATATTGCTAGAACATACCACCTGTCACTTATTCCCCTCCCCATAAATAAATTAATAGTTAAATGATTAGCACTTGCGTCCTGGTTTTTCTTATTATACTGTCTGAATTGAATAATTTATCTTTAACAGATTGAGATAATTTACAATAATCGTGCATTGTTCTTATTGGTAAGATAGAAAAAGTTCACTTTAAATGAAGATATAGAAATGGCATCTGAAAAAATAAAAGGATTACAGCTTTCATTATATTCAGTGACTACCATCCTAATGCACCTCTATTTTTAAAAGGGAGAAAGAATAAAGCCTTGTTCTTTCAATTTACGGACATATTTGAGAATTCTAACATGATTGCATGTCTTCAGTTTCAGTTTTTCAGATTGATAACGTTTTTTTTTTAAAAACACACTAACAACGGAGAGTTACGGTAACGAGGCCACAGTGACATTATTTCACAGAGTAGGGAAAATAAATATCTTTGAAATTCCTGAGTCTTTTCAAATAGTTACAAAATATAATGTCCTGCTAATCACCCAAGGAGATGAATTGATATGGACACATTCATTCCACCATACAACATAGAAATTATTGCAAAAGCATATATAAAGCACATAACATTTTCCAAATTAAGACAACCAAATAAAAGTTTCCGTAAATATTCAGAGCAATTATTTTTTATTTGACTGACTAAATTACCTGCTAATTTACTGGAATTAAAAAGGAAACTAACCTTTAGTCAGTCAATCCGTGAACATCAAATACTTTTTCATTATTTTTTTTGAGAATTTTTCCTTTATTCAAATACTTTGTGTCTCTTTTATTTGTTAATAGCCTTTGACATCGTTTAATGGTTCAACAATAAAAATATTTCTCAAAACTATTGCAGGTTTATAATTTTCAGTGGCACATTATTGATAAGGGAAGAGATTGAACTTTTTATCGCCTTCCATCATAGTGAGGAATGTGGAGGAGTCTCCATGGATGTTCATGTTAAAATGTGTTTGTGTGTTCTGTTGCTTTTTATTTGTATGGCTGACTTGGCAAATGAAATTCCTTGTATGTTGCAAAACATACTTGGCTAATAAAGTGCGATTGTGATTGTGTGACTGTGATACGATGCACAAGGTTGGTAAAGCTGAGTGTAGTTTGCAGATTGACAAAATGCTGTTTTAATATCTGGCTGGTTTACTATATGTATTACTGCCTCAGCATTAATGAAAAACAAAAGTACAATTCAAATTGATTAAAATGCTTGTCATGATGCAAAGAGTATATTTAAAGAAGCAAAAATAGTATGCACACACACAAAACTATAATCACTGGGGAGCTCAGGTAACACTTCACACGGGTCAAAGTATGTTGGCATAAACAATGCCTTCAGGCAAGCAAAGACGAATAGATGTGCTGATATCTGAAATTGCCGTTGTATGTGATATATCATCAACATAATTGAAGCACAGTAAAAGGTCTTTCCGTTTTCATTACTGCTTTCATTTTGCCATAAACATTTTCTTCTATGGGGTATTTAGTAGGTGTAAAAAAAGATTATCTGTTCACAGTATTATTTTATCATTTTCATCGATTAAAAGCAATGCTTCAAATATGAGCCAGCTTTATATGTTATACACTGAAAACAGTCCAGAAAAGTAATTGTAAGGAAAAGCATAGGAATCCTACTTAGTTTTGGAATGCTCACATGTAAACTAGATGGGTTGATAATTAATGGCCCAATGGTCTCAAAATCTTCAATCTCAAAATCTATTATTTGACTGCTCAAGGCTTATTGGTTTTACATACCAGAAGTCAACATGATTATTATTGTTATTAGTGCATTATTGCCAAGTGCACTTAGCACTTAGACCTTTGAACTACTTTAAAGATTTTGGTAAAGATTTAACACCTAGGAAGAAAATTGTTCATGTAGAAAATGTAGCGAATCCTTGTAGCAATAAATCTCTACACTGTACATCACTGCTGCAAATACTTAAACACAAAGAGCTGTGGTGTGCAACATGTCAAGAAAAATATTGCAGCCAATGAAACATATTATTAGGGAACCAGTTAATCACATCGTTTGTGTAGCGACTTCACTTTCTACGTATTATCAATTCCTCTTCGTCCGTAGGGATAAATAAAAATGTGCATAAAATGTCAATGTTATTTTTACAAATCTACACATTAAAAATCCCTTGCAAAGGCATCACACTTAATAGGAATGTTAAATGTACTTTAAATTCTGGATACAAGACCACATAGCAACTTAAAATAGACATTGCATGTTTGGTTATGTATGGTATTTTCTCAAACAAGTTATCATTTGAAAGAAAATATCCGACAGCGAAACCATAGAGACCGAGTTGCATAGAGTAAATAAGAGGGGGGGGGGGGGGGGGGGGACTTTGCATCAATGAGACACTAAAACCTAAACAAAATAAAGGTTTCTTTAAAAACTCTACATGATTTCTAAAAAATATTTTTTGACGTTGCGTTCAAATGTACCGAATTCGGTTGAGCATCTTTAACCTGGTGTGATACGCTGCAAATTAATATCATAAAACTTGTTATCGGGGAGCATCTTTGAGAACAGCAAGTGATAAATCGGTCCGAAATACAATAAGAAAACAATACATGCAATTGGTTTCGTTTAGATTTTTAAAAATACTGGATACAACATGACTTGGCTGCCTGGTAATATCTCAATCTTAATGACATTATCTAGACTTTCTCGGAATACAATTTCCCAGTTAGCAAAAACATACGATAATCGTAAACTAATTAATTTAGAAAATACAGAAGGCTATACCTTTTATAGTCATCTGAAAATCAAATGTGGACAACTTGCAGCCAGTTTAGATAGTGCCAATGGTAGTTATTAAGTCCTTATGTTTTATACTTTAAATCTCTTAAATGCCACTTACCCAATTGACAGCAAACCTCGTGAATGAATAGAAGCAAAGCCCAGCAAATGCAACAAGCCAGGAGTATTTTTATTGCCATTGTCATTTGCCAATTGTATTTTATTTTTTGTCTTCTTCGTGGCAATTGGCATTTAAGGTGATTTCTGGAGAGTGGGTGAAAAGGCGCCAAGCTTATAGCCGCTGCTGACGGCAGAGTTTTTTTTTTCCGGGTGGCAGCACCAACAGCCGGCTCCAGCACTCCACCGGCTCTCTGCTTGTGTTGCAGTACTTGCAGGATTCCCCGGGCGCTGGCGGTCCGAGGAGCGGGAGCGAGGGAGGAGTCAATGGGCAGGGGGACAGCGGCCGCGCGCCGCCCAGTACCCGGGGCTCTGCGCGCGTGAACCAGGGTGCGCGCATTGCGCGCCCACGATGCGGCGGCTCAGGACCCCCTGCGTGCTCCTTTCATTTCAGTGTTACCTCCTTTTTTAAAAAAACATTGTTTTTCTGAGCACCTGGTTCATAAATGCCTTTAAAAATATATATGCATATAGACTTAATTCCTTTCAGCCTTGGGATTCAGTTGATCACCGTCCAAATTGATTGTCTTAGTCAGGACTTTTTGTGGCGGATTATCATCAGGTACAACATCGCTCCCTTCTGAAGATTGCACTGGTTTTATGCAAAGGGATGTCTTCTAATGAAGAGAGCACAGCGCCATAGTTTGGACATCATGAACAGCAATGCACGGAATAAATATTGGGCAAACTTTTGGCACCGATGAAAAAGAAAGTAACTAGCTTGCCCAGAGCAACAATTGCTCAGTTCCTAGTTCCCACAAGTAAATACATTAACAAGGAAAGTGTTTATAATCTTGTTATAAAGCCACCCTGAGACCTCCAAAACATGCCTCATTTTTCATGCTTTCCCAGTTCTATGCTTTTTTTTTCCAGGATGAAATGGTCTAGTGCTAGTTTTTGTAATCTTGTTTTGAACTTCAACATTATATATTCCAAATATTAAGATTTAATGGAATCCTTTCTCTACAAAGCAAAACTATCAGTTGCTGTACTCTCTCTCTACCTTGCCTTCCCTGCCCCCACTCCTTTTAATCCTTGCAAAGTCCACCGGCACACTTCTGCAGCATCCCTCTGTCTATCTCAATCCTCATCTGATTTATTCACTCCCTGAAGCACACCACTGGATCTTCAGACTTCCAACTGAAGATTCTGATCACCCAATTATATTTATCAGCCCCACAATCCTGATATCATTCGTATCTTAAATAATTTAATACCTTCGCCTCACAAACAATCGCAAACCTCATTTTTTTTGTGAAAGTTTTTGAAAATTCTTAACACTTTTTTGATGTTCCGAGTTTCTATACTCCACCTCTACCATTCCTTCCACTGACTATGACTGGACATATAGTTCTTGTAGGAATACAATGCTTACTGCCTACATTACTGCCTACAATGGCTTCTAAGCGTAATCATTGACCTCTCTAATTTATTTTCTCCATGCTACCTTTAATAGTTATCCACAAACATTCACACACAATGAGCCCTGGGGGTACTTTATTCCGATGTTGAATCTATTTTGTTGCAATAGCATGCATCTAGTTATTAAAACTTCAAGCCCTAGGGAAAAACATTTATACAATCCAATTTATTTTTTTCTCAAATATTAGATTATAAATTGGCAAATTTGCAGATGACACAAAGCTGGGTGGCAGTGTGAAGGGTTAGGAGGATGCTATGAGAATGCAGGGTGACTTGGACAGGTTGGGTGAGTGGGCAGATGCAGTTTAGATGCAGTTTAATGTGGATAAATGTGAGGTTATCCACTTTGGTAGCAAAAACAGGAAGGCTGATTATTATCTAAATGGTGTCAAGTTGGGAAAAGGGGAAGTACAATGGGATCTGGGAGTCCTTGTTCATCAGTCAATGAAAGTAAGCATGCAGGTACAGCAGGCAGTGAAGAAAGTGAATGGCATGTTGTCCATCATAACAAGAGGAGTTGAGTATATGAGTAAAGAGGTCCTTTTGCAGTTGAATAGGGCCCTAGTGAAACCACACCTGGAGTATTGTGTGCAGTTTTGGTCCCTTAATTTTAGGAAGGACATTCTTGCTATTGAGGAAGTGTAGGTTTGCAAGGTTAATTCCCGGGATGGCGGAACTGTCATATGCTGAGAGAATGGAGCAGCTGGGCTTGTATACTCTGGAGTTTAGAAGGATGAGAGGATATCTTATTGAAACATATAAGATTATTAAGGGTTTGGACATGCTAGAGACAGGAAACATGTTCCCGATGTTGGGGGAGTCCAGAACCAGGGGCCACAGTTTAAAAATAAGGGAAACAGTTCTTCACACAGAGAGTTGTGAGTCTGTGGAATTCTCTGCCTCAGAGGGTGATGGAGGCCAGTTCTCTGGATACTTTCAAGAGAGAGCTAGATATGCCTCTTAATGATAGCGGAGTCAGGGGATATGAGGAGAAGGCAGGAACGGGGTACTGATTAGGGGTGATCAGCCATGATCACATTGACAATAGACAATAGCTGCAGGAGTAGGCCATTTAGCCCTTTGCGCCAGCACCGCCATTCAATGTGATCATGGCTGATCATCCCCAGTCAGTACCCCGTTCCTGCCTTCTCCCCATATCCCCTGACTCCGCTATTTTTAAAAGCCCTATCTAGCTCTCTCTTGAAAGCATCCAGAGAACCTGCCCCCACCATCCTCTGAGGCAGAGAATTCCACAGACTCACCATTCTCTGTGAGAAAAAGTGTTTCCTCGTCTCCGTTCTAAATGGCTTACTCTTTATTCTTAAACTGTGGCCCCTCGTTCTGGACTCACCCAACATCGGGAACATGTTTTCTGCCTCTAGTGCATCCAAGTCCTTAACAATCTTATATCAATGAGATCCCCTCTCATCCTTCTAAACTCTGGAGTGTACAAGCCCAGCTGCTCCATTCTCTCAGCACTTGACAGTCCCTCCATCCCGGGAATTAACCTTGTAAACCTATGCTGCATTCCCTCAATAGCAAGAATGTCCTTCCTCAAATTAGGGGACCAAAGCTGCACACAATATTCCAGGTGTGGTCTCACTAGGGCTCTGTACAACTGCAGAAGGACCTCTTTGCTCCTATAACCGATTCCTCTTTTTATAAAGGCCAACATGCCATTTGCTTTCTTCACTGCCTGCTGTACACATTGAATGGCGGTGCTGGCTCGAAGGGCCGAATGGCCTCCTCCTGCACCTATTGTCTAAATATCTAGAACTAGTCAAAAAATAGATATTACCAAATATAATTAAGAGTTTAAACACAGGCACATTTTTGAAGTGAATATTAAAGGAAGGTGAATCGGTAAGGTGTTGAAGAAAGGGAATCTACTTAATGTTAATGTTAATCTACTACTATGGGAGTTAGGTGAATTTTAGTCATAGAGTGATAGTGTGGAAACTGGCCCTTCGACCCAACTTGCTCACACCGGCTAACATGTTCCACCTGCCCACATTTGGCCCATATCCCTCCAAACCTGTCCTGTCCATGTTCCTGTCTAACTGTTTCTTAAACGTTAGGAAAGTTTCTGCCTCAACTACCTCCTCTGGCAGCTTGTTCCATACACCCACCACCCTTTGTGTGAAAAAGTTAAATCTATTCCCCTTCGCCTTAAACCTACAGTAGGTTTTCTGGTCCTTGATTCACCTACTCTAGACAAGAGATTGTGCATCTATCCAATCTATTCCTCCCATGAGTTTAGTTTATTGTCACATGTAATGAGAAACAGTGAGAAGCTTCTTTGTTAAGTGCTATCCAGTCAGTGGAAAGACCATACATTCTTATAATCAAGTCGTCCTCAGTGGCAAATGCAGGATAAAGGGAATAACGTTTTGTGTAAGATAAAGTCCAATAAAGTCAGATTAATAATAGTCCGAGGACCTCCAACGAGGTGGATGGTAGATCAGAACCGCTCTCTGGTTGGTGATAGGATGGTTCAGTTGCCTGATAACAACTGGGAAGGCTCTGGGAAAAAATGCAGTGTTTGATATAGTCATAAGGAACAGGAGTATAATTTGGCCATTCGGCCCATCTGGCCCATATGGGCAGTGGTTTTGATGGAGTGAAATCTGTATGTAGTGGAAAATTGGAGAGTGCCAAGGCCACTAGAAACGTGAATTTTACCTCATCATCCAATTGTACAAAGGAAGTGTGGATACAGGTACAAATACAAACTTTAAGGTCTACAAGATAGGAAAGATTTCAAGTGATGGGGCCAATCACATGCAACTGGAACCAGCTCACGTAGACAAGTTGGTTGCCATGGATGAATTATAATTCTGTAATACGTTGGAGACCAAAAGCAATTGAATGAAGCAAATTATGGCAGTGCCAGCTTCTTCTTCTTCTTGCGTATGGCGTGCACAGCCTAAAGTTGTCGGACAACCTGTTCTATTTGATCTTATTTGATTGTGCACGCCGGGTTGTTTGCATTTGTCGAAACAGGGTGAACCACGTGAAGGTTGCAATCTCCCACCCCAACAGTGCCAGCTGAGAGAGGGTGTTAAAACTGTGCCTGGCTGTATGCCTTCATTTTCTTTCATCTCGGAACCAAATACTACTTTCTGGTAAAGCAGCAATTTACTTTATCCTTCTTCAAATTGGTATGCAGTATTTAGTGTCCACATAGTGGTTTCCACCACATTAGGGCAATGCTTTGCACAACACTTTCATGTGGTTCACAGTGTTAACACAAAGTTCCCTGTTACCCTTCACTTTAATTATCCATCCTACATCCACACTTACCCCAATTTCATAGTTCCAATGAAGCCCAACGTAAATTTGAATAACCATATCTCATCTCCTATTTGGCACATAATAAAGTTCAGGGCTGAACATTAAATCTCAGACAATAATATATTCTAGTCTTGTCTCTTTGATTTGGATTTTTTTTCCCCCTTTCTTTAGACTTTACTTTAAACGTTACAGATATAGTGCGAAAACAGGCTCTTGTTTTCAGTACATTGAGTCCACGATACCAGCGATCACCCCGTACGCTAACGCTATCCAACACACTAGGGACAATTTTTACAACTTATTGAAGCCAATTAACCTACAAACCTGTACTTCTTTGGGGTGTTGGGGTAAACTGGAGCATTCTGGAGAAAACCCACGTGGTCAAAGGGAGAGTGTACAAACTCCGTACAGACAGCAACAGAAATCAGGATCAAAACTGGGTGGTCTCCCTTTTTCCCCCTGATTTAATAGAAGTTCAGTGACCAGATACTTCAACATCTTTCCTCCTGGCCACAAATGCTGCTTGATGTACAGTATTTGCATTTTTTTCTGTTTTTAGTTTAAGACATTTCAGGGAAAATGAAAGAATGGAACTGCTGTGGAAGCTTACAAAGGGCATCAAGGAAAGAGCATTCACTTCGCGGCCCTGTTTCCACCAATCTTTCCATCACCAGTCGCAAGAAGCGCGAGAAGCGCAAGACGCCATTGTATGCAGATGCCGAGAAGAGTGTTCAGCTCTGGCTGAACAATTTCTAATCTTGTGATGTGGACACAATAGGAAGAAGCTGACAAAGGAAGGAATTGGTAAATATATATACACCAAACAAATCGTATCAGAATTGCCTGAGACGATATGGCTTTCTACTGTGAAAAATTGCATAAAGGAATAATCAAAATCTCAGATGTTTTTAAAGTGCAAATTAATATTTAGGTCAGGTACATCACAGCATGATGTACATCACAGCATGATTATTCCTTTTATATTTTTTAACCAAATGTTCATACTAATGCAATATGCCTTAGCCTTCTTAATTACCGCACCAACCTTCCTATTCATCGCGGTATCACCTTGGTTTGCACCATGTGAATTTCACTCAGACAGCGCTCCCCCCGATTGCTCTGTCCCCTGCCTGCATAACCAGCTGGTGAAGCAAGTGGTGTGTGTATGTGTGCGTTCCACTCTGATGGTCGCCATTCCAATTGCCGGTTCCAGTTGCCGGTTCCAGTTGCCAGCAGTCACCTGAAAAATCACCGAAGTGGGACAGGCCCATTAGTCTTAAAGTTTGCAATCTTCTACTTTTCTCCACTAATTTACAAAATTATAACAAAATGATATGGCGCATCTCAGGATACTGTAATTCCACAAATGCCCCTTGTGAAGGTGCTGTCAGGTTAAATAGAACAGATTAAGGTCAGATGCAATGGTTTCAAACTGGAAAACAATTACATGTTTTAAACAGTGCATGAACAATGGAATCACATTTTAAAAAAAATCAAAGGCATTTGGGATTACGTGGATAAATTCATGACATAAATTTAGACAAATGGGTTTTACAGAGATGAAGTAGCCAGATGACCAAGTATGGGAACAGAATAGTCCATTGTATTTGGTATCTTGTAAAAACAATTAGAATGGATAAGTACTAACATAGGAGCTTGCAGTGGTGTTTTACACACATAATAATTGATTCAAACATGTGCAGTTTCTTGTGTCTAATAATGGTTGTAGTGAGTAGGGTATTGGCTCAGATGTTCAGGCTGTAGAATCATTTGGGTGGAAACAAGGACGAACAAGGGCAAAGAAACACTGGTGCATATAATCTGTAAGCCCCCAACTGTATTTTTGGGTAGACTATCAATGAAGAAATGGTTGGCAAGGAGAATGTGTGGGGCACATGTACCAAAGATTTTCCAATATTCTTGAGGATGAAATTATGATATGCATATGAGATTACTTCCTCAGGCAAAATCCTGTTGACTCAACCAGATCTGATTTTATGTAATGAAGCAAGGTTAATTGGTAATTTCATAATTAATGATTCTCTGCAAAAGAAACTGATCACAATAATGATAGAATTCACACTGTCATGCTGAATATGAAGTTCCAAGTTCAAAATTAGGAGTGTTAGAAGCATCTTGATGAGGAAGCCAGGTTAGTTTGTAGATCGGGTAGTTTGAGTTAAATGTATAATAGTAAATAATTAGTAGTTATAAATGAGATAATTCCACCGTGTTTTTGAGGAAAGGGATGCATCTGTGGCCAAAAAAAATAGGGTAAGCTACGTTGAATGAAAAAGCTCATAAAATTAAACCAGTTTATGGAGACAGAAAGTCATGGAGTTATTCAGCAGAGAAAAAGTATCTTCAACCTTGCCAGAGCTGATCAAGATGTTTATCTAAACTAATCCCATTTGCCTTTGTTTTACCCATATCCCTCTCAAGTTTTTCTTTCCACGTACCTGTCCAAATGCCTTTTAATTATTGTATGTATATACTCACCTCTAGCACAACATTCTCTGTGTAGAAAAATTACCCCTCAGGTCAGTTTCAATCTCATTCCTCTTTCCTTAAACCAATGCCCTTTAGTTTTAGACTCCCACACCCAGGGAAAAAGACTGCATCCATTCTCACCTGGGACCTGTGCCATCTATGTTCCTCATGTTTTGCATACCTCTATAAAGTCACCCCTCATTCTCAAATGCTCCAGGGAAAAATAAGTCCCAGCCTCTCCTTATAACTCAAACACTCCAGTCCGCCTATCTTCCTTGTGGATCTTTTCTTCGCACTTGAGCTTTTTAGTTTTTAGTTTAATTTTGAGATACGACACGGGAACAGGGCCTTCAGCACACCGAGTCTGCACCAACCAACAATCCTGGCACACTAACATTATCCTACACATTATGGACAATTTACAATTTTACCAAAGCCAATTAACCTATAAACCTGTATGCCTTTTGAGTGTGGGAGGAAACCGGAGCACCCGGAGAAAACAGGCGCAGGTCATGGGAGAACATACACACTCTACAGACAGCACCTGCAGTCAGGATGGAACCTGGGTGTCTGTCGCTTTTAGGCAGCAACTCTACCGTTGCGCCAACAAGCCGCTACTTATTTGTTATGATCGGATTCACTGAGTGGGAGACAGTCAAGGACTTGAACTATAATTACCTTCTGCAGTTGGCTGCCTACACACTCAGATAGCTTGAAAGCCTTTGAGATGGGGACTATACCTGGCAGCTTCCCTTCACAACAAGGAAGACGTAGGGGACTTTCAATTAATTGTCACCTAGTCACAAGATTAATGGATGTAATCACCGATGGTCTCTCTCATATCTTGTTCATTGTGTCGAGCATCCATAGTTCACAATTCCACGATTGGGATTGAAAAACCTTATTAAGGTTGCTGTGAGCATCATGTGATTTGTACTGTATGGTAAGAAATTAGCCATTTCTGGATAATATGTTATGTGGTTTTATTTTGAATGTACTGTTGGTCAACCCTACCCAAAAATGGGATTAAAATTTGAGTCAAAGACATCCAAACTGAATGTGCTATCATGATAGAGTTATAATGATGGAACATTTCTTGTCTCTGCTTGGTTGCTTGTTCACAAAGAAAATGATATTGTTGCTCAGTTAACGATCCCACAAATTTGCTACTGCCTTTGAAACAAAGTACAACCTAATCCTTTGCTACATGTTCTATAGTATCATCCATTGGTCTCTCCCAGCTAAGGAAACAGACTAATCATAATTCCAAATTGTATGGTTCAGTTGCTGAAACAATCTTACACTAGCCATTTCTCCCTTAAGGCATAAAAGCAATCCTTTAAACTTGCTTCTCTATCACCACGACTACATTCCCTGCAAGCAATTGACACAGGAGGAATATGGATAGCATTTAAATATGCAAATCCATCACAATGATGGAAGATTTAGCTTTCTTATGAAAGTGCTTTGTTCCAAGTGTCCATTAAATGTATCTGCAATTTTTTTTTTTTTAAGAAAGCTAACAAGTCTCATCAGTTAATGATTTATTAAAGTGTTTGTTTTTATGTTCAACATGTATGAAAAATTGCATTTGGATGACAATGAAGCACGTTGTACAAAATTACAGTATCTGACAGGGGACTGAATTGCACCACAAGTGTGGGAATTTTCTGTGTCTGGCAACAGCAATTCAATTGCCCTAGTCACAATCAATCAAAAATAGTTCTAGTCCACATTAGCAACAATGGCATTAATGAGGGAAGACCATATTTGAAATAATCTACAAATCAACCCGTCAGATTGAAACAACTGGCATTATGAAGGAAGCATCTGTCAAGAGATTTAGTGCAGTAGTTATATTAACATTAGCACAGAATACATTATGATGATTACTTAAAGCACCAAACCCGTACTTCAATTATCAGTTTCTTTAACTGACCTTTGCTGCATGCTTCTGGCATCTCCAATTAAAACCATACAGTAATAAAACAAGTTTGATATTTTCCTTCTCGAGTGACAGTTTTAAACAAAGAAGTTAATAAGGAGCTCAACAACAATCGCAAAACCTACAGTTTTCTAAACTGGGTTAATCTGCTTTTACAATATTAGTTAAACCACTGGAGTGTAGTTTCTCTCCAGATTATCAGAATATACTAGATTGATTTTTTTGCTTGAATTAGAAGTTAGAGAAATTAAAAGACTAACTGTTTGTTTATGAAGGTTAACATAAAGAACATATAACAGTACAGCACAGAAATACATTCTTTGGCCCAGCTTGTCTATACCAACTAAGAATAGCCTTCCGGTGAGTCACTTCTGCCTGCATTTGGCCCGTATCCCTCTAAATTACACCTATTCAGTTATCTGTCCATCTTTTAAAAGGCGTAAACATAGAAACATAGAAACATAGAAATTAGGTGCAGGAGTAGGCCATTCAGCCCTTCGAGCCTGCACCGCCATTCAATATGATCATGGCTGATCATCCAACTCAGTATCCCGTACCTGCCTTCTCTCCATACCCTCTGATCCCCTTAGCCACAAGGGCCACATCCAACTCACTCTTAAATATAGCCAATGAACTGGCCTCAACTACCCTCTGTGGCAGAGAGTTCCAGAGACTCACCACTCTCTGTGTGAAGAAAGTCTTTCTCATCTCGGTCTTAAAGGATTTCCCCCTTATCCTTAAGCTGTGACCCCTTGTCCTGGACTTCCCCAACATCGGGAACAATCTTCCTGCATCTAGCCTGTCCAACCCTAAAGAATTTTGTAAGTTTCTATAAGATCCCCTCTTAATCTCCTAAATTCCAGAGAGTATAAAACCGAGTCTATCCAGTCTTTCTTCATAAGACAGTCCTGACCTGTAGATGGTTTATATGCAACCAATAATATAGTTACCTCACTCCCATTAACCCCGCCCAGTTAACATCAATCATAACGCCTTCCCCTCAGTAGAAAAATGTAGCCGGTGCTTGAAGGTGTATGTAATACCCAGTGCTATCATTAAAAGATGTTGTACACTTAAGAGCTTGTAAAGTTTTCATTTACATGGTGTCAGAAGTGGGATTCGAACCCACGCCTCCAGTCGGAGATGGTGATCCGCAAGCTGCGGAAACACTTCTCCACTTTTGGGACCCCGGTCAGGCTGCAGACTGACAACGGCAGGCAGTTTACAAGCCGAGAATTCAAAAGCTTTGCCGACAAGTGGAACTTCGTGCATTTCACCAGCAGCCCAGAGTACCCACAGAGCAACGGCCTAGCAGAACGGGCCGTCCGCAGCGCCAAGCTTCTGATGGAACAGGCGCGACTATCCAATTCTGATTTGTATTTGGATCTCCTGAACCTCAGGAATGTTTCCAGGGATCCGGCCATGGGGTCACCTGCTCAGCGTCTGATGTCCAGAACTACCAGATCCACCGTCCCGATTGCCCAGCGCCAGCTGAAACCTTGGGTGCTGGAGCCCGCCTCCGTGCAGAGGCGAATTCAAGAGAAACATGACAGCCAGCGGCGTTCCCACGATCGGTCGTGCAGACCACTCGATCCTCTGTTGGAGGTCGTTGTTTTGCAAGAGGACCACCGGGATTTGGGCAATAAATCTGTCAACCTGGCTGGGTTTAGGAGCCCACAGCCTCGGGTGGGAAACAATGTTTTTCTGCCGCGTGCCCGCCCTGGACCTGGCGATGTGCCCCGAAAAAGATGCCCGAACTGTAACTACATGCACCATAGACTGTCGACGTGTCCCGCCTCTGGTAAAACCTGTAACTTTTGTAAAAAGCTGAACCATTTCTCAGCCTCCTGTCGCTTACTCCGTTCCCGTGGGAGCCAGGCACAAGCTTCCAGTCCCAGTCTAAACATGCTGGCCCAATCTGATCTCTGTTTCGACTCACAGCCCAATTTAGTTGAGTGCAATGGTGCGGAGCCAATTAATTCTGCCGAGGACTCTCATGTGTTTACCCTCCTACAGACACCCGCCCACCGCAATGATCCCTCCGTACCTGTGACTGTCAATGGCGTAACCTTCTCTGCCAAATTAGATACTGGCGCGAGAGTCAATGTTTTGTCCATGAATCTTTTCAACAAGATAAGGAGTAATGAGCCTCTGGTTGTTGACGATGCTACCCTGCACGCCTATGGTGGAGAGATTCTAAGGCCTGCGGGGAGGGCCACTTTAACTTGCGTGCTGCAAAAGGCCACAAGAAACCTGGTTTTCTATGTTTTGAACTCTGACTGTGTACCCTGTTGGGCAAACCGTGCGTGCCAGGATCTTGGCCTGGTCTCCTTTGACCGCACGGTCCACAAAGTGCAACTTTCGTTTGACCCGGTTGCTGAATACCAGGACTTGTTCGACGATGACCTGGGGAAGCTACCAGTGTCATACCATATTTCCATTGACCCAAATATACAACCCGTGGTCCGCGCACCTCACAGGGTGTCTCACGCCATGAAGGACAAGGTCGAGGCGATGCTCAACGAGATGGTCGAAAAGGGGGTGCTAGTAGCAGTTAGCGAGCCCACCGATTGGGTCTCCACCATGGTTGCCACGATTAAGAAAGACAAGAACGAGATACGCGTGTGTATCAACCCGAAGGACTTAAACCTTGCCATCAGGCGACCACACTACCCCATGCGGTCTGTTGAGGATGTAGCGGCAAAGGTCGGGCAAGCCACCATCTTTTCGGTCCTAGAACGCTAAGAACTCGTTTTGGCAGGTCCCGTTGGACAAAGCGTCTTCTGACCTGACGACCTTCGCCACACCGTTCGGCAGATTCAAGTTCCTGCGAATGCCATTCGGCATCAATTCTGCTAGCGAGGTGTTCCAGCAGACGATGGAGCAATTATTCGCGCACCTGCCATGTGCCATCATCGTGGATGATATCCTGGTTTACGGGAAGGACCTTGCCGAGCACGACCTGAACCTCCGCCGCGTCCTGGATCGCGCGCGACAGGCGAACCTGAAGCTGAATCCCAAGAAGTGCCGGTTTCGTGTCTCAGAGGTCACGTATGTTGGACATGTTTTCACCCCTAACGGACTAAAGCCCGACCCCTTGAAGGCCGCTGCCATCTCCGAAATGGCAGCCCCCACCGACGTGCCAGGTCTGCAACGATTCTTGGGCATGGTGAACTACCTTGGCAAGTTTATACCAAACCTCAGTGAGCTGAGTGCTCCCCTGCGGCAGCTGACAAAAAAGGATATCGCCTGGGCCTGGCTCCCATATCACCAGCAGGCCTTTGACCGCCTCAAGTCGAAACTGATTAGCACTCCGACGTTGCGGTTCTTCGACGTGGGTCGCCCCATCACCGTCACCTGTGACGCTTCCAAGTTCGGTCTGGGTGCGGCCTGCCTTCAGTCTGTCGATGGATCGCTGCATCCCGTCTCCTATGCCTCCCGCACCATGACGGACAACCGAGCAGCGGTACGCTCAGATCGAGAAAGAGCTGCTCGCGGTGGTGTTCGCCTGCTCCAAGTTCAGAGACTTCCTGTTCGGCAGCAGATTTACGGTCGAAACCGACCACCAGCCACTGGTGACAATCCTGAACAAGCCGATTCACGCTGCCCCTGCCAGGCTGCAGCGTATGATGCTGCAGCTCCAGCGCTTCGACTTTGACATAATCTACAAGAAGGGCACCGAGATGCACATTGCGGACACCCTGTCGCGAGCCCCGCGTACCTCCTGCGCTCGCCACCCCTACGAAACAGAGGACTTGCTCGTACTGGGCGTTTAACTTTATTCCCACCAAGCAGCTACAGGTTTTGGCCGAGCACACCGCTGCCGATCCGGCCTTGCAGCAGCTTGCATCGGTGATTAAAGCAGGGTGGCCAACAAAGCGCTCCGCCGCGCCATCTGAAGCACAGCCTTTCTTCCTGGTCCGCGACGAACTGGTGCTCCAGGATGGCGTTATCGTCAAGGGACATAAAGTTGTGGTCCCGTCCTCCCTGTTTGACTTTTACTTTTGTGCAGCCCACAGCGGACACCCTGGGGTCGATGCAACGCTTGCCCACGCTCAGTGCCAATTCTATTGGCCTGGAATGGCCAAATATATCCGAGACAGAGTTTCTGCCTGCTCCACGTGCAACAGTCTTGCGCCGCACCAGCAGCGACAGCCCCTGCTGCAACAGCCCGCCCTGCTTTGGCCTGGTCCTCGCTGGCTGCCGACATATTCGAGTGGCGTGGTAACCACTACCTTGTCCTAGTCGACTCGTACTCCAACTGGTTCGAAGTGGATTTGCTGACATCCCTCACGTCGGAGATGGTGATCCGCAAGCTGCGGAAACACTTCTCCACTTTTGGGACCCCGGTCAGGCTGCAGACTGACAACGGCAGGCAGTTTACAAGCCGAGAATTCAAAAGCTTTGCCGACAAGTGGAACTTCGTGCATTTCACCAGCAGCCCAGAGTACCCACAGAGCAACGGCCTAGCAGAACGGGCCGTCCGCAGCGCCAAGCTTCTGATGGAACAGGCGCGACTATCCAATTCTGATTTGTATTTGGATCTCCTGAACCTCAGGAATGTTTCCAGGGATCCGGCCATGGGGTCACCTGCTCAGCGTCTGATGTCCAGAACTACCAGATCCACCGTCCCGATTGCCCAGCGCCAGCTGAAACCTTGGGTGCTGGAGCCCGCCTCCGTGCAGAGGCGAATTCAAGAGAAACATGACAGCCAGCGGCGTTCCCACGATCGGTCGTGCAGACCACTCGATCCTCTGTTGCCCGGACAGGTTGTTCGTTTGCAGACCGCCAGTGGGCACTACCGTCTGGCCACCGTGGTTGGGGTGGCCGACTCACCTCGTTCGTATCTGGTCGACTGTGAGGGTTCCATCTACCGAAGAAGCCGACAACACCTGCTTGCGGTTAATGAGCCACAGCCGCAGCCCCCTGGGCCCTATGCCCCTCCACTCTCCTATCAGCAGCCGGCTGCCGCCCCGGCTGGTGTTCCCTGCATGCCTCGGTCCCCGTCGCGGGCGCCTGGTTCCCCTCTGCGCGGGTCCCCTGTTGCCGATCGCGGTTCTCCCTCTCCTGTTTCTCCCACCCCAATGCCCTTCCCTGGTTCCCCGGCTGCCTTGCGTCCTCCTGCTTCTTCTGCTCTTTCGGGGGGAGGGGGAGACATCCGTACGCGCTCGGGCAGGATCAGTAAGCCGCCTGTTCGCTACGGCGATTTCGTTTAATTCTGCTGTTTAATTCGGTTGTCGTGACAACAATCTGTTTTTTTTGATTTCTAAGGGGAAGGATGTAGATGGTTTATATGCAACCAATAATATAGTTACCTCACTCCATTAACCCGCCCAGTTAACATCAATCATAACGCCTTCCCCTCAGTAGAAAAATGTAGCCGGTGCTTGAAGGTGTATGTAATACCCAGTGCTATCATTAAAAGATGTTGTACACTTAAGAGCTTGTAAAGTTTTCATTTACACTGACATCCCAGGAATCAGTCTGGTGAACCTTCTCTGCACTCCCTCTATGGCAATAATGTCCTTCCTCAGATTTGGAGACCAAAACTGCACGCAATACTCCAGGTGTGGTCTCACCAAGACCCTGTACAACTGAAGTAGAACCTCCCTGCTCCTGTACTCAAATCCTTTTGCTATGAAAAGCGTAATTATATCCGCTTTTATAATTTCCACGAGTAGCTTATTCCAGATACGGACAACCATCTGAGTGAATAGGTGGCCACTGAGGTGCCTCTTAAATCTTTCTCCTTAAGCCAATGCCCACTGGTTTTAGAATCCTCTACCCTGGGATGTATCTTGTGTACTTCAATAAGGTCACCTCTCAACATCCTCTGCTCCTATGGAAAATGTCCCAGTCTATCTACCTCTCCCTATAACTCATCGGCAGCCCACGTAACATCCTGCTGAATCTCAGCTGCATCTTTCTAACTAATGCCCCTGTCCCACTTAGGAAACCTGAACGGAAACCTCTGGAGTGTTTGCGCCCCACCCAAGGTTTCCGTGCAGTTCATGGAGGTTCCCGGAGATTCCCGGAGGTAAGACCTCCCTGGTGGAATAAAACTGGGTGAAAAAAGGTCTTACCTTCCACTACCTCTGGCAACCACCTTCAACTAACATTGCAACCGGTTTTGACTAAAAAATTACCGATTTTTAAAATGGCAATCTATTTTTAGTCGCGGCCGTTTTTGAATTTTTTAAAATAATTGCCGGAACATAGAAGAAGAGGAAACCATTTTCGACTATTAGGGAGACTGACAAAAACCTCCTGGAACCTCCGGGAAACGCATGGAAACCTTGGGTGGGGCACAAAGTCACCAGAGGTTTCCGTTCAGGTTTCCTAAGTGGGACAGGGGCTTCAATGACAACTTTCCTGTATCTGGGTGACCAGAACTGCACACAGTACTCCAAGTATCATCTCACTGATGACATGTTCAACTGTGTCATGATGTTTCAACTTTTATACTCAATACTCTTCCCAATGAAGGCAAGCATGCCAAATGCCTTCTTCACCATCCTGCCTACCTGACCTACCACTTTCAGCAGACATTGTATTCTGTAACACTTTCCAAGACTCTACCATTTAGTGTGCAAGTCTTTTCCTGGTTTGACTTACCAAAGTGCAGCACCTCACATTTGTCAGAGTTACATTCCATTTGTCATTACTTGGCCCACCTTCCCAACTGATCTTGATATTGTTGTAAACATTTTAAAAATATGAATCCTGGGCCCAACACATTGATGCAATCACAAAAAAATTCACATCAATGTCTCTACTTTCTCAGAAGATTGAGGAGATTCGGCATGTCAACAAATATACTATTGAAATTCTGTAGTTGTACTGACTGACTACATCATGGCCTAGCTTGAGCAATTTAAATGCCCAGCCTGAAGGAGATTACAGAGAGTGGTTGTCACTGCCTGACCCATTGTAGGCACTGAACCCCCCCAACAAAGAGATCTTGACAAGGCATTGCTCAAGAAAGCAGCCAGTTTCATCAACGATCCGCATCATCCTGGCCACACTCTCACATCACTCTACTATCGAGAAGAAGGTAAAGGAACTTAAAAATCTTGATCACCAAGTTTAAGAACAGCTTCTTCCCAGCAACTGAGACTCTTTAACATTACACAATATTAACCTTAGGAACTATGAACTTCTATGATGTAATTGCTTACATGTTTTAGCTTTTTGCATTATTATGGCTATCTAGTATTATGGTTATTAATTTATTATTATTATTATTAATATTATTATTATTATTATTATTATTATATATTTTATCTGTACGTATTGTGTTTATGGATCTGTTAAGCCACTGAAAGTTGAAAGTTGAATTATTCTTTTGCAGTCCGCATAACAATTAAAAACTTTTGAATGGATGAACACAAAGACTGGACAATATATTAACAGTTAAATGTAATAACTGATATATTTCCTTTCTACATCCCACTTCAGGCATTATCAGATATAAAAAGTCTTTATAATGTTTACAACTGATTTTTTGAAATGTTATATTCAAATACAAAGAAAGAAAGTGAACCAAATCAATGGAAGATCACCTGCAAACATTATACTTTTGTGATAAACACAAGGTACCACAAGCCACAATTGAAACAATGCTTTAATGAGCAGCAGTAGCTACTATGTTAATCCTCGTCCAAGAGAGAGCTGAATGCTAAAGAGTGACACAACGGACTTTTTAAAATTATCATGGAGTTTTGATAGATTAAATGTAGAGGGAATACTACAATTGTGGACAAAACCATAACTAGACACCAACATAATCAGATGGTAACCAAGAAAACTAACTGGGAATTTGAGGAAGCCTCTTTACTCAAAAGAGTGGTAAAAATGTGGAACTCAGTACTGTAGGAGTGATTGGAGTCAATTGTACGCATATTTCTCATGTGATTGGACAAGAACACAACAGAGAAGATAATATAAGGTTATGCTTCTGGAGTTAGGGGGAGAAAGAATGGTGGATGTTCAAGTGGAGAAAAATGGACTGTTTGGGCCCTCAAATCCTATTTGATAAAGTATTCTGTTGTCTCTTTTGGGTTCTCGCTAAGCATTTTCAAGTGGACAAATAATTTTATTAACAACAACAATGATGCAAGAATTTAATATGCTATAACAAAATTATTAAACTTACCTGTTCAAAAAAGCATTTGATGTTTGGGAGCATTTTGTATGTGATTATGCAAGAAGCTTAACCTTTGAGTTCACATTAGTTTAGTTTTGAGATACAGCATGGTAACAGACCCTTAGGCCCACTGTGTCCATGCCGACCAACGATCCACGCACATTAACACTACCCTACACAGTAGGGACAATTTTTACACTATACCAAGCCAATTAACTTACAAACCTGTACGTCTTTGGAGTGTAGGAGGAAACCGATCTCTGAGAAAACATACGTGGTCACGGGGGAGAATGTACAAATTCCATACAGACAGCACCCGTAGTCAGGATTGTACCCGGGTCTCAGGCGCTGCAAGCGCTGTAAGGCAGCAACTCTACCGCTGTGCCACCGTGCCGCCCCTCACCATCATAGCTTTATCACCCACAGGCTTTGATGAATTAAGCTAGCAGGTAGTATCCTGCAGCTTGCAAATTAGAGCCAGCTGTTAAAACTTCTAGCAATTGTTATTGATAAATCAAACCATTTACAGTGTGTGCAAGGACTTGCTGTTTTAAAGCTTGTACTGCTAATGGGAATCTCTGAGCACAGAACCACCAGCTAGTTTATTTTTAGGGCAGAAGCAAAATTCTTCAAAATTACCTTGGAAGAGAAACAACTTTAGTAGTGCATTCAAATTGCTGGTCAGATGTAATGTGTTAGTGACAAACAAGGACTTTGAAATAGAAACTTAGTGTAGGAAGGAACTGCAGATGCTGGTTCAAACCGAAGATATGCACAAAAAGCTGGAGAAATTCAACGGGTCAGACAGCATCTCTGGAGTAAAAGAGGAGGTGAGGTTTTGGGTCAAGATCCTTCTTCAGATAACAGACAATAATGGACTATTGTGGGTTCCACCTTTCCTTGATCACCATTGCTGGCTTTAATTTGTTCTTTTGCATATCTCTCATTCATTTGTTCTGTGTACCTTTTCATATCTCTCACTTCCCTCTCCCCTGACTCTCAGACTGAAGAAAGGCCTCAGTCTGAAACTTCACCTATTCCTTTTTTCCAATGATGCTGTCTATCCGCTGAGTTATTGCAGCTTTTGTGTCTATCTCTGGTTGGAAATGTACTATTTGGTCAGATTGAATTGTAGATGGGATGAAATTCACTTTCACTACAAGATATGACTTAGAAGTAGAAACAAAGAATTGCAGATGCAGGTTTGCACAAAATAATACAAAGTGCTGGAGTAACTTTGTTGGTCAGGCAGCACCTCTTGGAAAAATTGGATTGGTGACGTTTTGAATTGGGACCCTTCTTCAGATATGGCTTGCATTTTGGTGAGGCAAGGGGGAAATGCCTGCACTAATTCAATAAATATATTTCAGAAACCCTGTGGGCTGCACCCGATATGTTATCTGGTGGCATGGCATTGGCATGGATGATCAGATAAAATTAGACTAACTGTCCTCATCAAATGCTGCAAATCTACAGCTGCCAAATATGATCAATACTTGAGCAGATCATATACTTAAACTGAAGGTAGTTTAGTGGCTGGAGAAGACTAAAGCCACACAATTTTTTTAATTTTCCCTTTTTTATGGCTGTTTTCCTCTCTCGGACTAATATGCCATTGCTCTGTTTGTTGAGGTCCATTGTGGTGCGGATAATGTTATCCTGTATGCAGTTGACTCCCAGTTTAAGGAAAAAGATATACCTGGTGTTTTGCTTCTTATTCCATTACATCATCTTTTGCCTGTACTGTCAATCTTATAGTTGTTGAGTCCTGCCTGCCTTTCACCCTATTGCAGATCATCCCTTTGGTACTTTCCCCCTCCTTTTTCCTGCCTCATTC
The DNA here is from genome assembly GCA_035221665.1 of Okamejei kenojei. Taxonomy (NCBI): domain Eukaryota; kingdom Metazoa; phylum Chordata; class Chondrichthyes; order Rajiformes; family Rajidae; genus Okamejei; species Okamejei kenojei. The sequence goes on from CM069132.1 coordinate 41,837,671, forward strand.
ACCTACAATTTTAACTTTACTCAGATGAATGATTGCCATTCGGAAACATTAATACTGTTTCTTTCTCAACAGGTTCTGCTTGAGCAGCATTTTCCCTTTTTGTATTCCAGAGAAGGATCTTTCATGGAGTAAATGAACTAACCTAGAAATTCGATTTCAGTTAAGTGTTCTTTGGCAAATGCCTGTTGCAATAAACAGTGAGCATTGGTGCCAGCAGGTCATGATACCAAGAATGTACGTTCACACAGTGTTAATGATTGTTTAGCGGTTGCATCCCTCTATCCCTCCACATGTAGGGTGGTATGGATCACAATAATAAGATTCTATTATATATTTTTCTTAATTATGCTTCAAAATGCCTTTAGTGCACACTCTGCATATGATCTAATAAGACTGGCAGTTTATCGAATGCAGCCTGACCATGTGCATAATGCCAGAGGGAACCCCTGGGCACTTATTTTCAGCCTGAAATGTAAGTGTTCAGCAATCAGGTTTGTTTGCCACAGAAACCTGTGTGGTTTGACTTGAGAATGGAAGAGCTTTATCATATTGAACTCTTTTTCACATCAAAGTGGATATTGCAAAATTCACTTTCAATTATACAGGAATCACAACATGAAAATAGGTAATTTTGCAACAGCATCACATAAATCCTCCTGCACTAATAACACGAGGCGATTAGCAACAATGTGAACAGCTGCCTTTAGAACAATCAGAAACCGGTTTATTTGACCTTTCAAGATCAAACATTCCAAGGACTGTCATTCATCAAGGGTGGACATTTCCTTGTCTGTCGTCCAGCAGGAAGTTCAACGATGTATTATCAGTCTGTTTGTCGTTCAGTTCTAGCCGATGGCATCCAGAGCACAAAACCACCACTTTGTCAAAGTGACATTGTAAATCAGTATGTTTAAGAAGGAACTGCAGATGCTGGAAAAATCAAAGGTAGATAAAAATGCTGGAGAAACCCAGCAGGCGATGCAGCATCTATGGAGCGAAGGAATAGGTGACGTTTCGGGTCGAGACCCTTCCAGTGCTTTTGATTTTTGTTTACTCCACAGAACCTTTTCGGAAAATGTATATTATCCAAATTGAATTCATTGAAGAGATGAGAACAAAAGCAATGCACTCAAAGGATCTTATTATCTGAACTTCATTATCAGAACGTCAGGCAAAAGACAAGAGCAAACTGAAGCAACTAGGTTGGCCACTGTGTTATGAAGAGATTTCCTCAGATTCTATAGATTCACAAACCAATGATTCAGCAGGTAGTTTAATTTGCCTAAACATTGGGTGGGTGATGTTTTAGTCCAATGGATTGAGTTGTGAAAGAAGTGTTAATATGCATTATCCACTTCGATTGGTTTCAACCAGATCAAATGCTGAAATGTGCAATTCCTTTGTTTCATTTCAGCAGGCCACATATAAGGCATTAGATGCAGTTTATAACATATCAATTTTTGTGAATTCCCCAATTCCATAAGATTACTGGGGTGTCTCATATTGACACTGATTATCCGCAGAGCATGAGAGAGATAACTTATTGTAGCAAATAAATCATTACTTTATACAATATTAAGCAGCTGATTGACTTATGTTTCTAATATCTAAAGTGACAACTACTGTGAGCTTGGAGCATAAATAAAAGAGAGCATTTCATTCTCATTTTCCCAGGCGCCATTGGAGCTGAATTTCTAGGAGAACTGTTTATAGTATACAGTTTAATTTATTGTACGCGTACCGAGGGACAGTGAAAAGCTTTTGATATGTGCTATCCAGTCAGCTGAAGGATAATACACAATTATAATCAAGCTAATTACAGTGTATAGATACATGATATAAAGGAATAACATGTAGTGCAAGGTAAAGCCAGCAAAGTCCAATAAAGGATAGTCCGAGGGTCACCAAACAGGTCGATCATAGTTCAGGACTGCTCTCTGGTTGTGGTAGGATGATTCAGTTGCCTGATAACAGTTGGGAAGAAACTTTCCCTGAATCTGGGGTGTGCGTTTTCACATTTTTTCATCACCTTTTGCCTCATGGGTGAGGGGAGAAGAGGGATTGGCCAGCGTGCGACTCATGCTTGATTATCCTGCTGGCCTTACCGAAACACCATGAGGTATAAATGGAGTGATCTACAGATTTTCATGACACATACACTGTAGTTTTGTCATTGACTGTTTGTCATTATTTGAACTTCATTATAAGAACTTCAGGAAGCATCGCTGTTCTGTGGTTGCATGTGCAGTTTGAAATGTCTATTATTTTTCAATTAATTTCCACCACAAGAAGCAGGAGAGTTATTATGGATAATGTCAATGTGTTGATGTGAAAATCTAATGAGAAAGGGGCAGCACAACAACATTTATACAAAAAATCATAACTATGAGTGAATCAGAAATCAAACAAAAAAGGAATATTATTCCGAAATCAAGTCACTTTTATTTTTATAGCACATTTAAAAAACAACTCTCATTGACCAAAGTCAACGTTATACAACAGTGGTTCATAGATTAAGTACGTACATAAATACATACATACAGCCCTCCCTCAGAGGAAGTCAAGAAAGGCTTGAAAGATGAGTTTTAAGCCTCTTTTGAGTCAATGGAAGGGGCAGTTCCGATGGGAAGAGGACAGTCTAGGAGCTGCAACCGCAAAGGCCTGGTCGCCCCTGAGTTTATGCCTAGAACGCGGGATGTTCAGTAACTCCAAGTCGGCCGATCTGAGGGACCTGGAGGTGGTGTGGTGGATAAGCAGACTTTTGATGTAGGTGGGGGCAAGCCCGTTAAGGGCTTTGTAAACATAAAGAAGGATCTTGAAATTTATTCGTAACCGCACAGGGAGCCAGTGTAGAGAGGCCAGAATCGGTTCAAAGGTTATTTTATTGGTCACGTACACCAATTGGTGTAGTGAAATGACAGACATAACAATAATAAAGAGATTTTAAACATAAAAAACATCCCCCCACAATGGTTCCCCTTATGAGGGAAGGCACAATGTCCAGTCCCCATCCCATGTTCACCCATAGTCGGGTCTATTGAGGCCTCCGCAGTCGCCTTCATGGAGGCCCGATGTTCCAGGCCGTTCTCGCCGGGTGATGGTGCTCCGGCGTCAGGAGAATCCTCTCAGCGGCTTGGGACAGCTGGAACGGCTGCTTCCTTACCGGAGTCCGCGGCTTCCGAAGCCAACAAGGCTGCGCTGCATGGAACTCCACCACTGGCTCCCGATGTTAAAGTCAGTGCCGCCGTCCGCAGCTGGCCGCTCAACAGACCCGCAGCTCCGCGATGTTTTTTCTCGCGGGCCCAGCATACCGGAGTTCCAACGCGGCGACCCAGGCAAGGCATCGCCCACTCCGCAATAGCGCTCCAGCATTGTGCCACCGCCGAAGCCGAGGTTCTGGGCGGTCCCCTCAGGAAATGCCGCTCCAGGTCCGCTGGTAGGCCGCGAGGACTGGTTGAAAGTGCAGCCCAGAGAAAAGCTGCCTCTCCGACCAGGTAAGGACCCTGAAAAGTAGTTTCCACCTTCCCCCCCCCCCCCACCCCCCACATAAAAAAGACCAGAACTCCAAAAACAAAACATTAAAACTCATTAAAAATAAAAAAAGAGTGAAAAACAAACAGCTGTAGGCTGGGCAGCCATACCATACAGGATGGCGCTCCCTATCCCCATTGTGATGTGATCCCTTTTTCGGGTGCCCATCAGGAATCTCGCTATGGCGTGTTGGACCAGTTGCAGGTGGGACAGGGAAGATTGGCTGATGCTAGTGTAAAGGGAGTTGCAGTAATTGTGGCGGGAGGAGATAAATGTGTGACTGGAGGAATTGTCTTAAAGCCCCTACCAGTCTTTAAGTGGAAACAAGGAACGGTAAATTGATGCTGATTTACAAAAAAGGACGCAAAATGCTGGAGCAACACAGTGGGTCAGGCAGCATCTCAGGAGAATATGGATAAATTATGTTTCAGACTGATTTTGGTGTGGTGGGGGAAGGGTAGAAGAAATCTGGAAGAGTGGAGGAGCAGGACAAATCCGTGATTTGATAGACAGATTATTGAAGTAAGGGCAGAGATGAAAAAACAGAAGGCATGAGACAAAAGGACAGAAGAGTTGCAAATTGTAAAGCTAAAGGAAGGAATGTAGGTGGAAGAGGAGGGCGAGGGGAGAAATAGTTACGGGTCTAAGTTAGGCAAAGGGGAAAAATAAATCAGTGAAAAGATGAAGGCAAAAACAACACATTCAAAGAAAGTTAGGAAAAAGACAAGAGCAAACTGAAGCAACTAGGTTGGCCACAGTGTTTTGAATAGATTTTCTCAGATTATATAGATACACACCAGTGATTCTGAAGGTAACTTAATTTGCCTAAACATCATTGGGTGGGTGATGTTTTATTGCAGTGCATCACATTACGGTGAAATAAATGTTAATATGCATTACCCACTGCAATTGGTTTCAACCAAGTTAACTGCTGAAGTGTGCAATTTCTACTTATTTACTTTGTATCATTTCATCAGGCCACATGTACATTATTTGTTGCAGTCTATAATATATCATTTTTTGTGGATTCCCCTTACTTCATAGGATTACTAGCGTTTCTCATATTGACACTGATCATCCACAGAGCGCAAGAAGAGATGACTTATTCTCGCAAACTAATCATTACTTTATATAATATTGAACAGCTGATTGACTTATGTTGCTAAGATCTAAATTAAAAGAGAGCATTTCATTTCCATTTTCAAAGGCACCATTGGAGCTGAATTAGTAGGAGAACTGACTATAGATCTTCATGAAGCACACACTACAATTTTGTCACTGACTGACATTTCATTTCATCAGAACTTTAGGAAGCATCGCTGTTGAGTGGTTGCATGCATGGTTCAAAATGTCTAGGAGGAATATAATGGGGGGAGGGAGTGAGAGGTGGGGGGAGGAAGTGGGGGTGGGGGGGAGGGATGTGATTGCTAGTTACTTAAAATTAGAGAATGCAATGTTCATACCGTTAGGTTGTAAGCTATCCATGCAGAACATGAGGCGCTCTTCTCCAGTTTGCGAGTGGTCTCATTCCGGCAATGAAGGTTGCCAGGAAAGAAAGGTCAGTATGGGAATGGAAAGAATAGTTAATATGTTTAGCAACCAGGAGATCCAGTAGACCTTGGTGTACCAAGTGCAATTGTTTGGCGAAACAGTTGTTGAGACTATGCCTAATCTCGCCAATGTACAGGAGGTCGCATCAGAAACACCAGATGCAGTAGATGAGGTTAGAGGAGGTGCACGTGAACTTCGCCAGGAAGGACTGCCGGAGTACCTGGATAGAGGTGAGGTAGGAAGTATATGGACAGGTGTTACATCTCCTGTGGTTGCAGGGGAAAGTACTTGGGGAAGTGGAGGTTTTAGTGGGAATGGATGAGTGAACTAAGAAGTTGTGGAAGAAGTGGTCTCTGCAGAAGGTGTAAAGTGGGGGGTGGGGGGAAGGGAGGGGATGGGGAGATGTGGCTGGTGGTGGGATCGTGTTGAAAGTGGTGGAAATGTCGGAGAATGATGTGTTGGAAGCGGAGGCTGGAAGGATGAAAGGTGAGGACTAGAGGACTCCAGAGATGCTGCCTGACCCATTGAGTTACTCCTGTATTTTGTGTCTTTTGTACCAATCTTCAAGTATAGTTCTTTAAATTGTAACTGGGTTAAACATTAATTTATAATGTTTGGACTTAGAAATAGGTTTAATATTTAAGTCAGCATCTGTGTGACATGGTGGATAACTTCCAAATGGTAGCATTCCCATTACAGAATGTCAGAATTCAATACTAGCAAAGTAGTCCCTCATCCTGTTCTGAGGTTGCAATTATAGCAGCCACAAGTGGCAGAACCCATGGAGGTCATCCTTCCTAAAACACGGATGCCTCATGCACTGTTTCTAGTTGAAATTCAGGAAGGTGGATTGCTCTATGAGAACACTAGATCAATAAATCAGCGGCCGAGTGTTTTTCTCCCCTTTGTTCAACTGAGGTTGAATTTCTAAGCAAGTTTCAGTAGTGCCAAGCATTTGGAGGATTTATAATAATAATAATAATAATAATAATAATAATAATAATAATAATAATAATAATAATAATAATAATAATATTAATACAAAATTTTATTTCGGACTCAAGGTCCAGACGAGGGACAACATTATATAAAAATGCATTGCATATTAAAAACATCATAAAGTACATATAAAATCTTAGTATACCACCTATAAAAGCATCATAAATTATATATTTAAAAAAAAAACACAATACATGAATTAAAATCCAGAATAAAAAGAATGATCAATGTCCTACAACGAGACAATGATACCAGTGTCTCCACAACTGGGATTCGTAGCATGTAGTGCTAACCCTTATGTTTGACAAGGCCACAATAATTACATTTTTAGAGTCATTTATCCTGCAGATGAATTTATCTTCCCTTAATCATCGTTGCTGGCTTTGATTTGTACTTTTGAATATCTCTCACTCATTATTACTATGTACTTTTTCATATCTCTCACTTCCCTCGCCCCGATACTCAGTCTGAAGAAGGTTCTCGGACCAAAACATCACCCATTCCTTCTATCTAGAGATGCTGCCTGGCCCGCTGAGTTACTCCAGCATTTTGTGTCTATCTTCGGTGTAAACCAGCATCTGCAGTTCTTTCCTACACCTCTCTGTATTGCACAGCTACTTTCGACTATCACTATTTCAAATAATAACACATTATGGAAGTATTGAAATTGAAATATTGGAATTGAAATTATCACAAATTATAGTTGTATTTTACAGACCAACGGGCAGCTTAGCTTACAACGTCCTGAATACAGAATGTTGGACCTCACAACTTCAACAACTGTCTTTACAACCACACTTCACCCACGGGAGTGCAAAATCATGTAATTTCCCCTGCAAAGTATAGGATAAATAAATTCCACCATCCAGAGAAATCAATCAAAATAGAAGATTTTACAAGAAGAAAAATGCTGCAAAATAAAAATTTCAGACTCAAGTCTTTGGTAATATTTAACAGACGTAAAAGGCATCTTCACTAGCACAACTAATACCTTCAGCAGTTTCAATCTCCCAGCTTTACAGAAGTAATGAATTTTGTTATTAGTACATGAGTTTTGCAGGGAGCTGTGATGCACTGCCGAATCTGGTGCCAAAATAAAAAGACAAATTATTTCTGTGAAACCTCAAAATCCATTCCTGTCTGGAGCTAACTGCTAAAAGCTCTGTTATATTGTAATAGTGCAACATGGTTGTGAACAATGACTATTGCTTTAAGACTGTCATTCCGTTAACGGTTGTCATGTAACTTGTTGCCTTTTTTTTAGTTGCAAACTTTAATAGAAAGTTCAAAAGGCAACCGCGATGTGACCTTGACCACTCCATACACATTTTGTTTGAGCTTCTTGTATCTTGTGTATATGCCTCCACATTCTCCAATGGTCATTGCTGGAGAATAATAATCCACTGGGCATACATACATTGCAAAGAGAAGAATCAGAATCAGAATCAGAATCAGAATTTTATTCGCCAAGTATGTTTTGCAACATACGAGGAATTTCACTGGCCAGGTCAGTCACACAATTAAAAGCAATAGACTCAAAACACATTTTAACATGAATATCCACCACAGTGACTCCTACACATTCCTCACTGTGATGGAAAGCGAAATCAAGTCTCTTCCTTTGTTCTTCCTCGGTTGACGGGACGGTCTTAACTCCCGTAGCCGGCGGCATTCGGGCTCTCCGCATCGAGGCGTTCAGCTCCTGCATCGGGGGGGTGGGGGGTTGTCAGCTCCCCCGCACTGGGCGAACGAACCTTGCATCGGGGCTGAACAAACCTTCTGCGGCGTTGGAGCTCCCGACTCAGCCTCTCCCGAAACTGCGAGCCCTTGATGGTAAGTCCGCAGGCCGCGGTGGGAGCGATCCCAGGCAAGGGATCCGCTCCGATTTTAGGTCCGCTCCCTGTGGTGGGGCTCACGACAGTCCGAGGTGGCTCCCAGCTCCAGCGATGGTAGGCCGCAGAGCCCGGAGAATGTGTTCCGAAAAATGATCACATCTCCGGGAAGTTAAGAAGGAAAAAAAAAGCTGCTCATGGGAAGAATTTCTGACCAGCAAGGTTGCTTGCTGCAGAAAACATCTATACCATTATCTCTTTTGTAATAAAGAGTGTCTTTCACATATTGAGGACATCTCCAAGAGCATTTAATACGTAGCTGCAATGCGAAGAATCAGATAATTAGCCATGTAGCTGCTTTATAATCTGACTTTGAAGGGAACCAAATGAAAGATGGCAAGAGAAAATGCATTCCTGGAGGAAAGTCAGTGATAATACCTGGGGGAAATCAATTGATGCATCCTGTGAAAGCACTCGTGAAATGTGCACAAGTGAAGGTATGATGGAGAAGGGGATTACACATGATGAAAATAAGTGTTTGTTCGCTTTTGATTAGTGGATGTTGTCGCCTTTTCATTTATTTGCCGAGCAGACAAATCAATAATTGTTCTTTGAAAGGTGATCATCTGGCATTTAACAACTAACTGCATGCCCTCATCATGTTTCCTGTCACCCTGCTAACTTGTCAGACATTATGGTGTGTAAGGTTCATGGATTTAACTTCATTACTGACAAATGTCACCATTTATACACAAACAAAAAAGTCTGATCGTGCCACAACTATTTAGATTGGGCTGATATCATTCAATATAAAATGTTTAGATCTTCATACAATGCTTTAGCAGCGATAAAGTTTCAATTGCTGAACCGGGAAAAAAAAGAAAAAGATACACGGACACAATTACTGAGGAATTCATCTCAGTTGGTATCATATACAGTATACAATAATGGTTGTACATGATATTCTTTCTATAAAAGCCATTGCATTGATTTCACTAGCTCACAATTTCAGATGGACAGCTGAACACTCAGTTGGTCATAACAAAAACTCATTCCTGTGCATGGGTCCAAGGTAAATGTAAGACTATCAGATAAAGTATCTGCTTTATCCAGCTTTTAGGGAACCTGCCTGACTTTCTTTCTATTTAAGTGGTTGCTGAAAAATTGGCTAGGGGCCCTCATGCGTGTCCATTCATTTTCCTTCAGCTTTTGTGGATTCTCTACAAAATAGCACTAGGCACCGGAAACATATCTGATCAATACGATATAATTATGCAATCTTTAGCGTTAGGTAGCCAACATTTCATTGTGTCCAAGAGATACAAAGGTATATTTCATTCCTTGGTTAAAATATTTTTTTTTGCATTTGTTATATTTGGAAACAGGTCCTTCAACCCACTGGGTCCATGTGTCCATATTAGTTTAGTTTAATTTAGTTTAGAGATACAGCGTGGAAACAGGCCCTTCGGCCCACTGAGTCTGCACCAACCAGCGATCCCCGCACATTACCACAAGCCTACACACACAAGGGACAATTTACACTTATACCAATTATACAAAACCAAGTCAATTAACCTACAAACCTGTACGTCTTTGGATTGTGGGAGAAAAAAAAGATCTCAGAGAAAACCCATGCGGTCACGGGGAGAACGTGCAAACTCCGTATAGACAGCACCCATAATCGGGATTGAACCCAGGTCACTGGCACTGCTAGCGGTGCTGTGCCACCGTGCCACCCAGAAAATATTTTCTATGTTATTCCACTTTCGCATCCGATTCTTAAACATTAAGGTTAATTTTAAAGAGGCCAATTAACCTACAAACGTGCACATCTTTGGGATGTGGGGGCACCTGGAGAAAACCCACCAGGTCAGAAAGCTGCTGAAATCTTAATAAATGCCTGTGTTTATGTTATATTTATTCTCATCATTTCTATGCACCCTTTCTATACACGAGACATGAACATGCTGTCCAGATCCTAATATTCCCAAACACTATTCAGCATTTGCCACAGTGCTCACTCGCCTACATTGATGCCTCTAAGGCCTGTCCCACCAGCATGCGGCTGCATGCGGCTAGCACAACAAAACTGGAAGCGGGGTTCGCGCGGAGGTCGAGAGATCCCCGAGCGACATGACGTGAACTTCAAGTCCGCGGGAAGGTCTCGCGTGACGTCATATAAACAGGGATTGCGGGTTTTAGTTCCTGTGGCGCACACTAATACTTTCCCCACAATTAACTTTCTCAAGGATTTCCACAGCTTTACCATTTCCCTTACCAAGTTATTTTTGTTTATAGCAGTATTCTGCTAGATAAATCCTTGGACGCTGCTCTAACATTTCTATTTTATTAATGACATTGGCTAGGTGATTATTTGATTCCTTTTACCCAATCCTGCTTAATTCGATCACACATAAATGTAAGATGCATTATCATTATGGAACCATAATTGCTGCTTTAAATTTGTTTTATTGATAGTAATTAGTCTAAAAAGACATTGATAACTTATTAGAACATATGGGATCAAAAATAACCAAGCTCAACCCGTGAAAACTGCAGGGACATGGGGAAAAGTGGCCAAACTTCCCCATTTTATTTATGAACTTTGCAGACATTTAAGTTCCCTCTGGAGATAATGATATGGGCATAATTTGTATTAGCATTGGTTTGCGATTTTCACAATGCGTACGTCCTTATTGCAGCTGCGGGCCGACAGGCCGTTGCCATGCGGGATTTTTGAAGTGTCAGTGTTTTGGAGCCCCGTGCGATATCGGGACCAGCTCCGCACAACTCCATACGGCTCCAGCGATTGAAGTGGGACCGGCGCCGCGATGCCGTACGGCTCAAGCCACCACGTTAGGTCGCGCTCGCCTCATGCAGTTGCATGCTGGTGGGGCAGGCCCTTAATTAAGCAATGACAGCTGTTTACATTCTCTGTAATGCAAATGCTGTAATCCCACAGGATCTCTGCATTAATTGAACTCACAACTCTAGAGTTTAGTTCATTGTAATTACTCAATCACAGGCACCATATTTTTAGATGCCAAATCTTTCACTGCAATTTCCACCTTAAATATTTTTCCCTCTTTCTCTCACCTTCCTCATTTAACACCTCCCACCACCAGCTCATCTACTTTCATAGGTGGCTCATTCTCAAATATGCTTAATAATGGTTTTCTCTGAAGTGCCTTGGCAGGTTTTGCTATGTTAAAGATGCTATTTAAATATAGCTTGTCATCAACTCGCTACAGATTCTTAAACTTTATCGAGCAGCTTGTTTGCAATCACAGTTGAGAGCTAAACAGGATAGAAAAACTGAAGGTAATGTGCAAATACACTGCAACTTAAATGTAATGCTACATATGGATAAAGCTCAGTCAATCCCTGATATGCTATATCTATAAAGACAGCATGGACTGAAAAATCAAAGCTACATTTCACATATTCATGGGGATCTTTTTAAGGGAAGTAAACATGTATATTTATTATCATTCACAGCCTATGAACAAGCATCACTTATTTAGATAGCTTTAAGTATAATACAGCACCACAGGTTATGAACAATACATAATTCTCTACAGAGATTTTAAAGTTTAATCTTTTGACTATCCATGTCATCAAAATAATTATGGCTGTGCACCTCTGTCAGAGATGTACCAATCTTAGTGAAATAGACTTACATTAGCAGATAGTCATAGAGAGTCAGAGTCATAGAGTGATACAGTGTGGAAACAGGCCCTTTGTCCAACATGCCCACACTGGCCACTATATCCCAGCTACACTAGTCCCACCTGCCAGCGCCTGGTCCATATCCCTTTAAACCTGTCCTATCCATGTACCTTGTAGAAACATAGGCATAGAAACATAGAAAATAGGTGTAGGAGTAGGCCATTCGAGCCTGCACCGCCATTTAATATGATCATGGCTGATCATCCACCTCAGTATCCCGTACCTGCCTTCTCTCCATACTCCCTGATCCCTTTAGCCACAAGGGCCAGATCTAACTCCCTCTTAAATATAGCCAATGAACTGGCCTCAACTACATTCTGTGGCAGAGAATTCCACAGATTCACCACTCTATGTGAAAAATGATTTTCTCATCTTGGTCCTAAAAGACTTCCCCCTTATCCTTAAACTGTGACCCCTTGTCCTGGATTTCACCAACATCGGGAACAATCTTCCTGCATCTAGCCTGTCCAACCCCTTAAGAATTTTGTAAGTCTCTATGAGATACCCCCTCAATCTTCTAAATTCCAGCGAGCACAAGCCGAGTCTATCCAGTCTTTCTTCATACGGAAGTCCTGCCATCCCAGGAATCAGTCTGGTGAACCGTCTCTGTACTCCCTCTATGGCAAGAATGTCTTTCCTCAGATTCGGAGGCCAAAACTGTACGCAATACTCCAGGTGTGGCCTCACCAAGACCCTGTACAACTGCAGTAGAACCTCCCTGCTCTTATACTCAAATCCTTTTGCTATGAATGCCAACATACCATTCGCTTTCTTCACAGCCCGCTGCACCTGCATGCCTACTTTCAATGACTGGTGTACCATGACACCCAGGTCTCATTGCATCTCCCCTTTTCCTAATTGGCCACCATTCAGACAATAGTCTACCCTCCTATTTTTGCCACCAAAGTGGATAACCTCACATTTATCCACATTATACTGCATCTGCCATGCATTTGCCCACTCACCCAACCTATCCAAGTCACCTTGCAGCCTCCTAGCATTCTCCTCACTGCTAACACTGCCCCCCAGCTTCGTGTCATCCACAAACTTCGAGATGTTGCATTTAATTCCCTCATCCAAATTATTAATATATATTGTAAATAGCTGGAGTCCCAGCACTGAGCCTTGCGGCACCCCACTAGTCACTGCCTGCCATTCTGAAAAGGACCCGTTCACTCCTACTATTTGCTTCCTGTCTGCCAGCCAGTTCTCTATCCACATCAATACTGAACCACCATTACCATGTGCTTTAATCTTGTATACTAGTCTCTTGTGTGGGACCTTGTCGCAAGCCTTCTGAAAGTCCAGATATAACACATCCACTGCTTCTCCCTTATTCACTCTACTAGTTACATCCTCAAAAAATTCAAAGAAATTCGTCAGACATGATTTACCTTTCATAAATCCATGCTGACTTTGTCCAATGATTTCCAAATGTGCTGCTATCCCATCTTTAATAACTGACTCTAGCAGTTTTCCCCACTACCGATGTTAGACTAACTGGTCTATAATTCCCCGTTTTCTCCCTCTCTCCCTTTTTAAAAAGTGGGGTTACACTAGCTAACTTCCAATCCTCAGGAACTACTCCAGAATCTAAAGAGTTTTGAAAAATTATCACTAATGCATCCACTATTTCTGGGGCTACTTCCTTAAGTACTCTGGGATGCAGCCTATCTGACCCTGTGGATTTATCTGCCTTTAATCCATTCAATTTACCTAACACCACTTCCCGGCTAACCTGGATTTCACTCAGTTCCTCCATCTCATTTGACCCCCGGTCCCCTGCTATTTCCGGCAGATTGTTTCTGTCTTCCTTAGTGAAGACAGAACCAAAGTAGTTATTCAATTGGTCTGCCATGTCCTTGTTCCCCATGATCAATTCACCTGTTTCAGACTGCAAGGGACCTACATTTGTTTTAACTAATCATTTTCGCTTCAATAAACCTTTCGATAAAAAGTTTTGCAGTCAGTCTAACTGTTTCTTAAACGACGGGATAGACCCAGACTCAACTACCTCCTCGGGCAGATTGTTCCATACACCCACCACCATTTGTGTGAAAAAGTTACCCCTCGGAATCCTAATAAATCTTTTCCCCTTCACCTATGTCCTCTGGTCTTCGATCCCCCTACTCTGGGCAAGGGGCTCTGTGCATTAACCCGATCTATTCCTCTCATGATTTTGTAAGAGGTAAAACAAATATTATTCTCTGCAATGGACAATAGACAATAGGTGCAGGAGTAGGCCATTCAGTCCTTTGAGCCAGCACCGCCATTCAATGTGATCATGGCTGATCATCCCCAATCAGGTTAATTCCCGCCATTCCGGTAATTAACCTTGTAAACCTATGCTGCACTCCCTCAATAGCAAGAATAATTACATACCATTAGCAAATTTAATGTAAAGTGATATCTTAGTCAATCAATGAAGCCAGAATTAAATAGGTGCTAGACTAAAGATGGAAATGTCAAGTTGAGTAATGAAAACGTTGGCCAATGAATACCAGGAGAGTCTGAAAAGTATTTATGTAATTTCATCACTCTTTCAGCCATACAAGGTCTCAACAGGTCATACAAATTGCATAAATCTTACATATCTCACCTCTGATTCTTTAACTAATTATTCAAGTCAAGAGAGTTTATTGTCATGTCCCAGATAGGACAATGAAATTCTTGCTTGCTGCAGCACAACAGAGTATTGGGAGCTTACATAAACAGTTCAGTGTGTCTATATAGCATAGGCCATATATATACACATAAATAAACAGATAAAGTGCAATAGGCTGTTATAGTTCAGAGTTTGTTTGATGGCGAGTTTAATAGCCTTGATAGCTGTGGGGAAGAAGCTGTTCCTGAACCTGGATGTACCAGATTTCAGGCTCCTGTACCTTCTATCTGATGGCAGCGGAGAGATGAGTGTGTGGCCAGGATGGTGTGGGTCCTTGATGATGTTGGCAACCTTTTTGAGGCAGCGACTGCGATAGATCCCTTCGATGGTGGGGAGGTCAGAACCGATGATGGCCTGGGCAGTGGTCACAACTTTCTGCATTCTCTTCCGCTCCTGGACGCTCAAGTTGCCGAAGCAAGCCACGATGCAACCAATCAGCATGCTCTCTACTGTGCACCTGTAGAAGTTCGAGAGAGTCCTCTTTGACATACCGACACTCCGTAATCTTCTCAGGAAATACAGGCAATGTTGTGCTTTCTTTATAATTGCATCAGTGTGCTGGGACCAGGAAAAATCTTCAGAAATATGCACGCCCAGGAATTTGAAGTTCTTGACCCTTTCCACCATCGTTGATATAAATTGGATTGTGAGTCCCTATCCGACCCCTTCCAAAGTCCACAATCAGTTCCTTGGTTTTGCTGGTGTTTGTGTTGTGCTGGCACCATTTGGTCAATCAGTCAATCTCACTTCTAGACTCTGACTAGTCACCAACAATGATTCGTCACACAACAGTGGTGTAGTCTGCGAACTTGATGATGGAGTTCACACTATGTCCGGCTACTCAGTCATCAGTATAGAGAGAGTAAAGCAGGGGGCTGAAAATGCAGCCTTGAGGTGCTCCCGTGCTGATTGTTATTGAGGATGACACATTTCCAACAATATGGACAGACTGTGGTCTGTGGATGAGGAAGTCGAAGATCCAATTGCAGAGGGATGAGCAGAGACCCAGATCTGAGAGCTTGGTAACCAGCTTGGAGGGCATGATTGTATTAAAAGCCGAGCTGTAGTCAATGAATAACAGCCTGACATATGAGTTTTTGTTGTCCAAGTGGTCCAGAGCAGAGTGGAGAGCCAGTGAGATCGCATCCACCGTTAATCTTTTGTGGCAGTAAGCAAGCTGCAGTGGGTCAAGGTTCTTGTCAAGGTAGGAGTTGATATGTGCCATAATCAACCTCTCAAAGCACTTCTCACCACAGACCTTAATGCCACTGGTCGATAGTCATTGAGGCACGTCACCTTGCTCTTCTTGGGCACCGATATTATTTATGACCTTTTAAAGCAGGTGGGAACCTTAGAAGTGAGATGTTGAAAATGTCCAAAAAATTCTAGCCAGTTGGTCTGCACAGGTTTTTAGAACACGACCGTTTTTTCCATCAGGTCCAGGCGCTTTCCGAGGGTTCACCCCCCTGAAGAATCTTCTGACATTGGCCTCTGTGACTGTGACTGAAATACCATCACGGCGAATGGGGGCTCGGGAAGGCACATCAGTGTTCTCCCTATCAAAGCGTGCGTAAAACGCATTGAGCTCGTCAGGGAGTAATGCTTTGCTGACAATTGAGCTGCCTCCTGATTTCGTCTTGTAGGAGGTGATGGCATTAAAGCCCTGCCACAGTTGCCGAACATCGGTCTCATCCTCCAGCTTGGAGCAGAAGTCCCTTTTGACCTTTTTGATGGGCTTACCAAGGTCATATCTGAACTTCTTGTAGACCTCTGTATCTCCAGACCTGAATGCCCAGGATCTGGACTTCAGAAAAGTGCAGATCTCATGGTTCATCCAAGGCTTCTGGGTAGGAAACACTGGTTAGGAAGGGTTTTGTTGGGATGCAGTCCTCCACACATTTCTTTATGAAGTCTGTAACGACTGTGGCGTATTTATTCAGTTCCATTGCCGAGTCCCTGAGCATTGCCCGGACCACAGACTCCAAACAGTCCTGGAGTTGTTCCTCTGCCCCCCCCCCCCCCACCCCCCCCCCCCGCCCCTCTGACCAGCTCTGTGCAGTCCTCACCTCTGGGGGTGCGCTCTTGAATTGCAGCCTGTAGCAGGAAGAAGCCGTACCGCAGTATGGTCAGAATAACTGAAGAGAGGGCGAAGGATAGAGCGATAGGCGTCTTTGATGGTAGTGTAGCAGTTGTCAAGGGTGTTTAATCCTCTGGTGCTGCAAGAGACATGTTGGTGGAAGTTAAGGAGCAATTTCTTCAGGTTGGCTTTGTTGAAGTCCCCAGTTATGGTGGTAAATGCCTCAGGGTAAGCCATCTAGTGCTTGTTGACCATGGCATGCAGCTCCCCCAGTGCCAAATGGACATCTAGAAAGCTATTATTGGGAATAGGATTATTAAAAAGCACCAGACTGTATTAACCTCTGGTGAAATGACGTCCAGCACATCTTGTGTGGATACAATGCACAGCTTTGAAATTCTGACAAATAAATATGCAATGGTCTGGCAAGACATTTAGTGTGAAATGAAAGAAAAACAGTTGTTATCAGGATCCAAACCAATATGGAGACATTGTAATGCAACTTTATGCCATTATTTATGCATGCAGTTACAATTTATTTCTGTTTTCTTGTGCCAATGACAAATGATCTTCCGTCTTTCACAAAAAAGGTTGATTTGGAAATAAGGAAAGCTGCAAAGTATGTCTTGTAAACACCTGTCACCTGGTGGAAGGTTATCAACTTTATAGATCAACCCCGTTTCTCCTCCTGTTGAGGCTGCACAATACCTTGGTTATTTGTTGTTCCAGGATCAGTCTTGTGTTGTATGGACCAATGGTTTGAGCAGCAGCTTCACTAATGTATTCTTGAAGCTATCAGCAGTGAGAAAATACTGAAAATCCATGACAGACAAATGAATGCTGACTGTGGATTGTTCCCTAAAGCATGTAATGCAACAGTTGATGGATAATTAGTAAAGGTGATTATAAGTCTTCTCTGAGCCTTCTCTCTTCTTCTTTCCCTTTTCCATGACAATTTATATTGTAATTGCAATAATTCAGGTGACAAGCATTGTATTCCAAGGAGATTCACTGCCTTTAATTATAAAAAAGAACCAATTGCTAACACAACTAAAAGCTATTTTACACAATAGGAAAAGTATTTTACATTGTTTAAATCTAAATAATTATTTTTCAAAATACAATCTGCATGTATATGCTCCCAAAATTTGGTCTTGCTGATGTAAAGGAAGCCATATTAGGAGCACAGAAATAAGTTTTTTTGCCGTTATTACCCCATGATTAAAAAATAAATTTTGAGATGAGTTCAATTTATTCCCATCTTCCATTACTCCAAATATAATCATTTCAGTATTAGGTTCCATTTTTATCTTGAATAATTGTGTAAATATTTCAAAAATATTACTCCAGAATTTATAAAGTTTTATGCAGGAGACAAAAGAGTGTGTTATGGTTGCATTTTGGGATAGACATTTATCACAAATGGGGGAAGTATTTGGATAGAATTTATTCAATCTTGAATAATATAATCTATGTACAATTTTAAATTGAATTAAATTATGTCTTACATTAATCGAACATTTGTGTATATATATCAAATACTTTTCCCATGTTTCCTTCGTAATTTTTATCATTAATTCTCATTCCCACTCTTCTCTAAGTGCCTCTGTCGATGGTAAGCTAATTTTAAAATACTATTATATAAATATAATATTAATTTCTGTGAGTCAGCCTTAATATTCATTGCTTCTTCCAGTGGATATAAAGTTATGTTTTGATATCTTTGTATGGATTTCTTCATGAAGTCGCAGATCTGAAGATATTTAACATATAGGTTATTTTTCAGTTTAAATTTTAATTGTAATTGTTGGAATGATAACAGATTTCCCATTTCATACATATCACCGATCATTTTAATGCCCATTCTTTCCCATTGATTATATGTTTTATCAATAAGAGATGGTTTAAATAAAGGATTATTCACTATTGGCATTAACAATGATTGGTTTCTATAGTCCCACATAAAATTGGTAATATTAGAGTCTAGTTTAAAAAAAAGTTTTTTTGGCATATATAATGGTATAGATTGAAATAGGTATAATATTTGTGGTAAAAAGATCGTTTTTATAGCGTTTATTCTGTCTATTAATGATAACGGAAGTGTTTTCCAGAATTTAATCAACGTGTTGAGTTTATTTAATAAAGGCATAAAATTAGCATTAAATAATGGTTTGTATTTTCAGGTAATTTGAATACCCAAATACTTAAATGTTTCTGTTGCAATTTAAAGGGGAATTTTAATATGTGTGTAGGTTCTTGAGGTTTTAACGTCATGATTTCACTTTTATTCCAATTTATTCTATATCCAGAAAAAGATCCAAATTCCTCTATTAAATTTAATAAGTTTGGTATGCTCGTTTGTGAATTTGTAATGTATAAAAGTATAACGTCTGCATATAATGAAATTTTATTATTTGAGTCCCTAGTATTATATCCCAGAATATTCGGATGAATTCTTATACTTTCAGCCTGGGGCTCTATCATAAGGGCAAATAGCAGAGGTGATAAAGCACACCCTGCATATTGCCCCTCGATAATTGAAATTTTGGAGATAACATATTATTGGTTAATATTCTTGCTGTTGGTTTATCATATAATAATTTTACTCATACAATAAATTTCTCTCCCATATTAAAGTTTTGCAATACTTTATATAAATACTGCCATGCTACCTGATCAAATGCTTTCTCTGCGTCCAGAAAAACAATTGATATATCTTCTTCCTCCGTTTTATGTCAGTACATTATATTAAACAGGCATCTCAAATTATTAAATGAATGTCTTTTGGGTATAACCCCGTTTGATCAGGATTTTTCAATTTACTAATATATTTACTCAATCTTCTTGCTAAGGTCTTTGCTAAAATGTCTGATCTGTATTTAAAAGTGATATAGCTCTATATGAGCCCGGTTCATCTAAATCTTTATCTTTTTTTGGTATAAGCATAATAGTTGATTCAGCTAATGTTTCTGGTAATTTATTTTCTTTAAAGGCATGAGTATATAAATTAAGTAAGCGTGGAGCCGTTATCTCGTGAAATCTTTTATAAAATTCGTTACTAAAACCATCTAGTTCAGGCGTCTTACCATTTTTCAATGATTTTATTGTTTCACCTATTTCTTCAAGTGTAATCTGAGCTCCTAATTCCTCTTGTTCCGAAAGGTCAAGTTTTGGAAGATTACAGTTATCTAAAACATTTATAATTTTACTATCTTCTATTTTAGTTTTGGATGTATACAAATTTTGATAAAATTGAGCAAATCTATTGTTAATATCCTTAGGTAATGTTAGTAATTCACCTTTCTCTGATTTAATTTTAGTGATAGTATTTTCCTTTTCTTGTTTTTTCAATTGACGAGCTAAGAGTTTATGTGGTTTGTCACCAAATTCTAAATGTTCCTGTTTTGTGATTTGGAATAGTCTTATTACTCTTGCTGATAAAATTCGATTAAGTTTAAATTTCAATAGTATTATCTTATTATGTTTATCTGTAGTTGGATCTTTGGCATTATCTAACTCTAATTGTCTAATTTCTTGTTCTAGCATCGGTTGTTCTGTCTTATTATTTTTATTTTGAAAAAATTGATATGAGATTATAACTCCACTGATAAATGCCTTGAAAGTTTCCCATAATAAAGGTGAAATACCTGGTGTTTCATTTGTCTCAAAAAAAAATTTCATTTGTTGTTTTAAATATTTATAACCTTGTGGGTCATTTAGAATTTGTGTGTTAAACCTCCAAAAAGATTTTTTACCTGGCATTCCCTCAAATTTTAATAGAAAAGTCAACGGAGAATGATCGGAAATAATACTGGTGTGGCATGAAGGATTAATTGTATACGGAATTAATTTTGTATCCACTAAAAAATAATTAATTCGTGAATAAGTTTTATGTACCAATGAGTAAAACGAATACTCCCTTCCAGTTGGATTAGCAGATCTCCATACATCTATTATATTTGTATTTTTTTAGTATGTATGTAGAAGTTCACTAGTCTTAGCTTTTAAGTTACCCCTCCTTTGTTTTACTGATTTGACTAAATACGGATCTAAAACGCAATTGTAGTCCTCCCCCTATTATTACATTTTGGTAATTAAACTCTGATATTATATCTATAATTTTATTGGGGGTTGTCAAAATTCGGTGCGTAAATATTTATCACAGTCAGTGGGCTTGAATAAAATTCTCCCGAAACTATACTATACCTTCCCTCTTTATCTGAAATAGTATTCTTTAATTTAAATGGTATACCTTTCCGAATAATAATAGCCATACCTCTAGCTTTAGAAGTAAATGAAGAATAGTATGTTTGACCTATCCAGTTTGCCTTCAATCTCATCTGTGTTTGTTGTTTCATGTGTGTTTCCTGCAAAAACATTATGTCAGAATTTAATGATTTTAATTGGGCAAAAATGTTACCCCTCTTAATTGGTTCATTGGCACCCCTTACATTCCAGCTGCAGAATGCAATCCTCCATTCTTTATTTGTCTATCGTCTTGCATTATATATCAGTTTGGTGTTTTTGACTCATATGGTGCAACCAAACACCTCAGAACTCTGGGTGCTGGGTGGACGTTCTGAACTTTTACATTTATATTACATCTCCTTCCTGTGTAATACCTTAATAAGAAAAAAAAGAAAGAATGTGATGTGAAATTAATTACAAAAAAAATTAAACAAATAAGAATCTTGATAGTGATTTAAAAAAAAGAAGTGATGTTAAGGTATCTAAGAGAAGATACCTTAAAAACGAAAAGCCACCTAAGGTGGCAAAAAATCTATGGACTTCCGTTGATGTTGTTGTACATTGAGCTCCGTCCCCTTAACAGTCTCGTGAAAGGCTGCAAACCGTTTCATATTATTATTTTTTTAAATATAATTTTTCAAACCAGATCAACTGAAGCTCATTAACCTTGTTTTTTTACATTACTTCTCTTTACATACAAACAATACAACAACAATACAATATTGATTCCATGTCATCAGTTCACTTTGAAACAACCTTAGATTAATGTGCACTCTCTTAGCCTGGGATTTCTGCATTTTCTATTGCAATTTTCTAAAGATATGAAATGCACACACTTGCTTCAGGCAAGCAGATGGTGATGGAGAAAGTAATGAGTGATCACAGAATAACTACATTTGGTGCCTTATGGTATGACACCTGCCAACGTTTATATGGCAGTTTATTGCATCAGGATAAGTGGATCCAATCATTACATCAGGTTGATGCATTTCAAAGCTCTGATCGGCTGATGTCCCAAAACTGAAAACTCCTTTACCCCTGAAAGATGTTACCTGTCCCTCAAAGTCCTGATTCCCTTCCTCGTGAATTCCTACCAAGCGTTCATCACTCGACTGTTCAGAGGCAGAATAAACTGTAGCCTTTGGTATTCAGAATCGCAGCCTAGAAAGGAGTCTGTTTAGTCCATTGAGTCTCAGGTCTGTCCCAGTTCTGAATAAAAGCAATCCAACAACACCCTCTCCCCACAACCCTACAAATGATCTCCTTTCAGATATTTCCCCAGCTCTCTTTTCAATGCTAAAGTTAGATTTGTCTCCACTGTTATCCGTGACAGATCCTAAAAACATGCTTGAATAAAATGTCTTCTTGTTTAGATCTATAAACAATCACCTTCATTTTATGTTCTCTGGTTCTTGATTGTTCTGGCAATTGAAACAGTTTCTCTCATTTACTCCTTCTACATTCATGGTTGACAATAGACAGTAGACAATAGGTTGCAGGAGTAGGCCATTTGTCCCTTCAAGCCATCACCGCCATTCAATGTGATCATGGCTGATCATCCACAATCAGTACCCTGTTCCTGCCTTCTCCCCATATCCCCTGACTCCACTATCTAGCTCTCCCTTGAGAGTGAAAGGGGGACCTGATAGATGCATATAATTGTATGAGAGACATAGACAGGTGAAACAGTCAGAATCTTTTTATAAGGGTGGGAATGTCAAAGACTAGAGGGCAGAGCTTTATGGTTGCAATATGAAGGTTTAAAGGAGATGTGAGCCTAACTTAGAAGGTCCAGCCCTGGTAGGTAACTGGAGAGGATTCTGAGGAGCAAACTATATATGCATTGGATACATAGCGGCTCATGAGGGATAGTCAGCATGGTTTTGTACATGGGAGATTGTCCTTCACAAATTTGATTGAGTTTTTTGAAGAAGTAACCAAGAAGGTTGATAAAGGCAAGGGCAAGGTGATAGACATTGTCTATATGAATGTCAGTAAGACCTTTGATACATTTCTGCATGGAAGGTTAGAAGGCATGGCATCCAGGGAGAGGTAGCTGACTGAGTGGAGAATTTGCTTCATGGAAGGAGCTGAGGGTGGTGGAGGAAGGTTGTTTTTCAGTCAGGAGAACAGTGATTTGAAGTATTCCTCAGGGTTGGTGCTGGGCTCATTGCTTTTTGTAGTTTATATCTACAATTTAGATGAGAATGTACAAAGCAAGATTAGTATGACAGCAAAGATGGTTGTCAAAAATAACTGCAGATCTTGATCAGCTGGGCAAGTGTGCTGAAGAGTGGCTAATGGAGTTCAATGCAAATATGTATAGGTGATACATTTTGGGAAGTCAAACAAGGGCTGGACCTTCTCAGTGAATGGTAGGGCTCTGGGGAGTGTTGCAGAGCAGAGGGATCCAGCAGTACATGTGCACAAATCCTTGAAAGTGGCACCAGGAATCGATAAAGAGGGCTTTTTGAACATTGACCTTCATCAATCAGGGTGTTGAGTATAGAAGTTGGGACTTTATGTTACAGTTGTAGAAAACGTTGGTGAGGCCACATTTAGAGTATTGTGTTCAGTTTTGGTCATCCTGCTATTGGAAGGATGCCATTAAGCTAGAAAGAGTGCAGAGAAGATTCAGGAGGTTATTGCTTGAGCTGTAGGGAGAGATTGGGCAGGCTAAGACTTTGGAGTGCAGGAGGATGAGGGATGATTTCATAGTGGTTTATACAATCAGGAGTGGAATTGATAGGGTGAATGCACAGAGGCTTTTACCCAGGGTAGGGGAATCAAGAACCAGAGAATATAGGTTTAGGGTGAGAGGGGAACATTTTAATAGGAACCTGAGGGGCTTTGGTTTTCTTTCTCAGAAGGTGGTGAGTATATGGAACAAGCTGCCTGATCAAGTAGTTAAGGCAGGAACAATAACACATTTAAAAGACACTTGGACAAGTATGTGAATTGGAAATGTTGTGGGAGATCTGGACCAATTGCAAGAAAATGGAACTATGTTAGATGAGGCATCTTAGTCAGCATGGGCCAAAGGACCTATTTTGGTGCCATATGACTATGAGATTAGAATAGAATAGAATAGAATAGAATAGAATAGAATAGAATAGAATAGAATAGAATAGAATGCCTTTTAGTGTCATTCAAACAGACAAGGTTTGAACTAAATTTAATTCCTACAGTCATGACATTACAAAAAAATCCAAGACACACACTTAACACCGTTTACATAACCATCAATCACAGTGGATCTCCAGTGGACCCTCACTGTGATGGAAGGCAAAAGTCTTATTTATTCCCTTTGTTCTTCTCCCGTGGTCCAGCAATCCAACTGCTGCATCGAGGTGACTGGGGCTCACGATGTTAAAGCCCCCTGCGGGCGATGGTATGTCCCGCGGCCGTTTATCCCACCCCACCCCCCCGTAGTATCCTCAGAAACTACTCCAGAATTTAAAGAGTTTTGAAAAATTATCACTAATGCATCCACTATTTCTGGGGCTACTTCCTTAAGTACTCTGTGATGCAGCCTATCTGGCCCTGGAGATTTATCGGCCTTTAATCCATTCAATTTACCTAACACCACTTCCCGGCTAAACTGGAAGGTGGATTTCACTCAATTCCTCCATCTCACCTATCTAACTGTTTCTTAAATGTTGGGAAAGACCCTGGTCCTCGATTCACCTACTCTGGGCAAGAGACTCTGTGACTCTACCCGATCTGTTCCACTCATGATTTTATACACCTCTATAAGATCAACCCTCATCCTCCTGCGCTCGGGGGAATATAGTCTTAGAATTCTTGACAGAGGATAAATACAAGGCTATGAGGGAAAGTTGAGTGATGGGACTAACTGATTGCTCTTTCATATGCTGAATGCCCTCTCTCTAGACTGCTGCTTTCATGTGCTTCTGTGATTCTGCGCCTATGAGATGAGGGAGAATTGAGAGCCCATTTTACACCATTCCTGATTTTTCTTTCCAATTAAGTCAGTAAAATGTCAATTTGATGAGATGCAACACATGCTCCCATTTTGACAGTGGCATAGAGTAGAGTTGCTACCTTACAGCCAGAGATCCAGGTTCGATCCTGACTACAGTTGCTGTCTGTACAGAGTGCATATGATCTCCCTATGACCTTGTGGGTTTTCTCTGAGATCTTCAGTTACCTCCTACTCCCCAAAGATGTAGGGGTTTGGAGGTTATTCGGCTTGGAACAAATGTAAAAATTGTCCCAAGTGTTGGATAGTACTATTAGTATAATTGTAGGATAGTATTAATGTGCAGTGATCGCTGGTCGATGTGGACTAAGTGGCCTGACAGGCCTGTTTCTGCACAGAATCTCTAAACTACACTAAACTAAATTATATATAAATTACACCATTTTTGAAAATAATAAAGGAGAGCTATGTTTGCCCCTGGATCCTGCACGTCCTTACCAGCAGCCGTTATAATTGATCTGGTAAGTAAGGACCACTCCTCCCATTACAATATTTAAAAGACATTAGGACAAGTTCACGGGTAGGAAAGGTTTTGAGGGATACTGCACTAGCTTAGATGTGGCGTTTTGGTTGGCATTGACATGTTAGTTTAAAGGGCCTCTTTCTGTGATGTATAATTCTATGAAAATTAATATCAAAACACGAGGGTTTGAATTTGAAGTGGGAGAATGCAGCTACTACTGTAAAGAGCGATTTAGACAAACTCTGTTTATTTACATGCTCTATTTTAAATCCCCCAAATTGGCAGAAATGTAAGTGGGTGGGTAGACAGATAAAATGATGACAGTAAAGGGCATGTCTCACTTGGGCGAGCTAATCCGCAAGTCCAGAAGAGTGATTTGGACCTTCAAGCTCGAGGGCATTCTCCTGGAAAGCCTCGTTGAAACAGCGAGCTGCAACAACCGAGCCGCGAGCCGCATCTACCGACCGCACAAACGCACACACATACACACAAACACATCACATAGGTGGGGGCCAGGGAAAGCGGAGGAGCACTGTCTGCGCAATGAAGAGGAAGGTAAACGGCTGCCACAATGTATGGTAAGTCCTTTTGCGAGTGCGGAGGAAGGGGGGGGAGAAGGGGGTAGGGGGGGAGGGGTGGAGAAGGGGGGGTGGAGAAGGGGGGGGTGGAGAAGGGGGGAGAGGCGGGTGGAGAAGGGGGGCGAGGGAGGTGGAGAAGGGGGGAGGAGAAGGGGGGGAGAAGGGGGGGAGGAGAAGGGGGGAGGAGAAGGGGGGGTGAGAAGGGGAGAGACACTTTTAAGCAGTATAATAAAGTTTACCGGGCATTTTACCTACCGGTAGGTCTTCCTAAGTCCTGAAACTCCAATGAGCCAATCAAAATGCCCGATCAGCGAAGGAGATTGCTATCGACTGCCTGTAAGTAAATAGCAACCCCACTCCACTGCAGTACGATTTAAAAAGACCCATGGCGACCAAATTTTATTCGCGGGAAAATTTTCAATATGCTGAAACAATTTCCACGACCTAGCTGAAGCCGCGAATATTCAGGAACTTCCCTTGAGCATGAAGGAGAGTTCCAGCGACCTCACAGGACCTCCTAGGACCAAGTGTCGACCATGCTGCGAGTTTGAGTCGAGGGCAAACTCTTCTAAACTCGCAGATTAGGTCGCCAAAGTGGGACAGGCCCTTCACTTAATACTTCTGATCCTGTTATCATCCCAGAGTATTCTTAAACTATTTGTGAGCAGAACATATATACAAAGGAAGTAGAGGTTTGTGTGTGTGTGTGTGATTTTGGGGGGGGGGGGGGGTTGGGGGGGGGGGGGGGTGTTGGGGGTGAATGGGTGGGGGGGTGGGTTGGGGGTGTGTTTGGGAGGGGTGGTTGGGGGGTGGTTGGGGGGGGTGGTGTGGGGGGGGGGGGGGTGAGGGGGCTGTTGCTGAAGGTGAGATCATTTAATATGCAAACAGGGATCCAATTATGTTATCAAAGGCTGGCCAATGATTATAGTTGAAGGTTTACCAAAGGGAGAAATGATGCATTCTGATGCAAGAAATTGTTTTCATTCCTTCATTCCATTTATTTTATTGACATAGTGATGACCCTCTACATATTTTCAGGACTGCAAATGAATCTATATAAAGATCTTTCCCGTTCCTTGTTCTGATAGTTTTGCGTGCAGATATTTCAGTCTCTTCTGCCATGCAAGTTTCTTGGCTGGGAAATCACTGCATCGCTAAATGGATTATAATGCTGGTATCAGCACACAGCACTCCATCTCCAATTCATTCTATTCAAGTCAATAGATCTCAAATTCACAAACAGACTGCATGGTGATGCTACCATAAAGCATGTTTTGTAATTTTACCGAAGATGAATTTGAGGCAATTATATACAAAAAATCAACATGCAATGAGAAGAAGTGTTTGAATTAATTTTAGATTTAAATTAAAAGAAACAAGAAAAATAAGTACTGCATTTTACTTCAATCAACTGAACTGAATAAATTAAACACGTTCATATGTGACATTTTGTTTGTTGATGCAGCTGTGGTGAGAAAAATTGTGTCAATCCAGGAACTTTGTGATCGCACCTAATAATTTGGAATATCTAATATAGATCCATCAACTGAATGAGAGTGCCAGTGTGAGAAACTGTAGTTGTAATGAGAAAAAATTCAGGAGTATTTTTCACTGCTGAAAAAGACATTTGATGCAGGTTTTGAAATAATGAAGGATTACTATAGAATGAGAAGAGAGAACATTTTCCTTTGGATTGGAATCAGAGAAAAGGCAGTTTCCAAAATGAGAAAACGCTGAGAAAAATGTATTTATGGGGACATTTGCTCGACCTTGAGATCCTGTACCAGAGCAGGTAGTTGGGCCAGGCATCATTGCAATTTTTTATGCCTTGATAAAGCAAAATGCAGGGTATTAGGTGAACAAGCAATGTTCACGAATAAGATTATCACACACTTATAGACTATCACAGTACTTGTAGTCATGTGAGTTAGAAAGCACCTACTGATCTCTACCAATCTTAACATCTTCAAGTGAAACAAAATTTGGAGAGGAAAATAATGCTAGTGTTTTTTTTTAATGTTATTTACTGAACATAACAGTAATTAAGCACAATTTAAGATAAGGATTAATTAGGTTTAATATAAGGTTTAATTAAACAATTGATAAATGTAATTAAGAATAAATCTGATTACCACCACCAAGTTAATTAAATTAAATACATTTCTTTTTAACATTAAAAAAAAGAGATTAAAGCAAACATGTTTGTAAGTAGCTATGTTCTTTGCACATTCAAATGCTCCATTAATAATGATGTGTCACTGTTTATTGCTTCTTGTAGGTGAACATTGTTTAATGAATCATACTGTCCATTAAGTATTTATTGTGAATGACAAGAGACCACAAAGGAATGCAAGATGCCTTCCATTTCCTTGGGGTCATGCTGGGGTTTTACAAAGGTCAGTTGAAATGCTTGCTTGCGGCTCATGGCGCCTTGCTCAGACTGATCAGATGGCTGCTCCTTTGCTCAATGCAAGGCTACCCTAATAAAGCATGAAATTAGCTGGCAAACTACTGAGAGGTTAAGGACACATACAAAGAGGGATAAAGGAAGTAATACTGACAGATATAAAAAGTATCTGTTGGTAGACTTGGAAACACAGTTTTAGCATCAGCCACTAGCTCCTGCTGTCTGGATTACAGTATGCTGTAAAAAAAGTCAAAAATGTCTCCCAAACGTTAGCCTCATTAGCAGTTCCAAATTCATTTACTCACAATGACCACTGGTTACATTCATTGTCATTACTCTAGAGATTGTAGTGAAAGCCTACAGTTCTCAATGGGGAGGGGGGTGGGTTTAGTCCTACTCATGTCTGTACCACGGTCATATTGAGCAGAAACTGAACTCTGCAGATAATCAAAGTAGAGATGTGAAGATCACCGCCAATTAGATAATAATAATTACTAATAATTACTACTAGTTAATAATTAGTTCACAATATTTTAATATGAGATCCATTTTTCCAGTGTTAAAAGTCTTCCTTTGGTGACCATCTTTACGAATGTTACATTTCTAATGTTTTCCATGCTCCAAGGACAACAAAACATTTAAGTTAGCTTGATGCAAGTTATCGGGCACACGCAAGACTCCTTTAATGATTACGTGGAAGTAAAATCACCATTTGATCAGCAGTTGGCATAATTTTATAGAAGTTGAATTATGTTTGACAATACGATACGATACAACTTTGTTTATTCCAGGAGGGAAATTGGTGTGCCAACAGTGATAAAACACAAGATGCATGAAGATGCACAAGATGCATGAGTGGAAAGGATTGGGGATATGCAAAGATTAGGGAGGGGGAGTCAGTCTACCCCACGACAGAAGGGGGAGGAATAACATTTTTTGAGGCTGTAACCAGCAGGGAAACTAGCACACTATACCTGAGCTTTCAAAAGATATTCAATATGGTCTCACATGAAATATTATTTTATGAGATGCGAGCTCACAGTCCTGGGAATAATATAGTGGTCTAGATGGATGATTGATTAAGTAACAGAAAGCAGTGAATAGGAATAACTGGGTCATTTTCAACTGGGTAAGCTTGTATCTTTTTTATTTATTCACTGAATATGGGACTCTCTGATAAGAAAAAAATATGTAATGCCCTTCCCTTGAGAAGATGGTGGTGTGCTGCCTGTTTGAATCCCTGCATTCCTTGGTAGGTAGAGGGTTTCAAGATTTTGACTTGGAGATGAGGGAACCGTGATACATTGTTATGTCAGGCGGTATATGAAATGGATGGGATATTCTGGGCCATTCCTGTTGTCTTAGCCATTTATCACCTCCACCAGTGACTTGGATGAGAGAATTGAGTTGTAATGTATCTAAGAAATGAGTATATAGGGGAAAATTACCCCCCTTACCATCTGTCAGTAATTTTAAAAATAGGAGGAAACTACAGATTTGTGGTTAGAAATGGTTATCAAGGGATTATGGGGAGAAAGCAGGAATGGGGTACTGATTCCGAATAATCAGCCATGATCATAATGAATGGCGGCGCTAGCTCGAATACTCCTGCGCCTATTTTTTATGTTTCTATGTTTCTATGAGTAATAGTGGGGGAACCATAGAAATTAGAATAGTACAGCACAGCAACATGCCTTTCAGCCCACAATGTCTGTGCTGAACAGAATGGCAAGTTAAAATAATCCTCTCTACCTGCACATGCTCTCTATCCCTCCATTCCCTGCATTGTATAGTCATTGTGTTAAGTGGCGGCGTCTAATGGCAGCGGCCACTTCTCCCTCATCTCATAGGCGCAGAATCACAGAAGCACATGAAAGCAGCAGTCTAGAGAGAGGGCATTCAGCTTATGAAAGAGCAATCAGTTAGTCCCATCACTCAACTTTCCCTCATAGCCTTGTATTTATCCTCTGTCAAGAATTCTAAGACTATATTCCCCCGAGCGCAGGAGGATGAGGGTTGATCTTATAGAGGTGTATAAAATCATGAGTGGAACAGATCGGGTAGAGTCACAGAGTCTCTTGCCCAGAGTAGGTGAATCGAGGACCAGGGTCTTTCCCAACATTTAAGAAACAGTTAGATAGGTGAGATGGAGGAACTGAGTGAAATCCACCTTCCAGTTTAGCCGGGAAGTGGTGTTAGGTAAATTGAATGGATTAAAGGCCGATAAATCTCCAGGGCCAGATAGGCTGCATCACAGAGTACTTATGGAAGTAGCCCCAGAAATAGTGGATGCATTAGTGATAATTTTTCAAAACTCTTTAAATTCTGGAGTAGTTTCTGAGGATTGGAGGGTAGCGAATGTAACCTCACTTTTTAGAAAGGGAGGGAGAGAGAAAACGCGGAATTATAGACCAGTTAGTCTAACATCGGTAGTGGGGAAAATGCTAGAGTCAGTTATTAAAGATGGGATAGCAGCACATTTGGAAAGCGGTGAAATCATTGGACAAAGTCAGCATGGATTTATGAAAGGTAAATCATGTCTGACGAATCTTATAGAATTTTTTGAGGATGTAACTAGTAGAGTGGATAATGGAGAACCAGTGGATGTGTTATATCTGGACTTTCAGAAGGCTTTCGACAAGGTCCCACATAAGAGATTAGCATACAAACGTAAAGCACATGGTATTGGGGGTTCAGTATTGATGTGGATAGTGAACTGGCTGGCAGACAGGAAGCAAAGAGTAGGCGTAAACGGTCATTTCAGAATGGCAGGCAGTGACTAGTTGGGGTACCGCAAGGCTCAGTGCTGGGACCCCAGCTATTTTACAATATATATAGTAATGATCTGGATGAAGGAATTGAATGCAACATCTCCAGGTTTGCGGATGACACAAAGCTGGGGGGCAGTGTTAGCTGTGAGGAGGATGCTAGGAGGCTGCAAGGTGACTTGGATAGGTTGGGTGAGTGGGCAAATGCATGGCAGATGCAGTATAATGTGGATAAATGTGAGGTTATCCACTTTGGCGACAAAAACAGGCGGGTAGATTATTATCTGAATAGTGGTCGATTAGGAAAAGGGGAGATGCAACGGGACCTGGTTGTCATGGTACACCAGTCATTGAAAGTCGGCATGCAGGTGCAGCAGGCTGTGACGAAAGCGAATGGTATGTTGGCATTCATAGCAAAAGGATTTGAGTACAAGAGCAGGGAGGTTCTACTGGAGATGTACAGGGTCTTGGTGAGGCCACACCTGGAGTATTGTGTACAGTTTTGGTCTCCTAATCTGAGGAAAGACATTCTTGCCATAGTGGGAGTACAGAGAAGGTTCACCAGACTGATTCCTGGGATGGCAGGACTTCCATATGAAGAAAGACTGGATAGACTCGGCTTGTCCTCGCTGTAATTTAGGAGATTGTGGGGGGATCTTATAGAGACTTACAAAATTCTTAAGGGGTTGGACAGGCTAGATGCAGGAAGATTGTTCCCGATGTTGGGGAACTCCAGAACAAGGTGTCACAGTTTAAGGATAAGGGGGAAGTCTTTTAGGACCGAGATGAAAAGATATTTTTTCACACAGAGTGGTGAGTCTGTGGAATTCTCTGCCACAGAAGGTAGTTGTGGCCAGTTCATTGGCTATATTTAAGAGGGATGTGGCCCTTGTGGCTAAAGCGATCAGGGGGTATGGTGAGAAGGCAGGTGGAGGATACTGAGCTGGATGATCAGCCATGATCATATTGAATGGCAGTGCAGGCTCGAAGGGCCGAATGGCCTACTCCTGCGCCTATTTTCTATGATTATATGATTCTATGAGTTGCAAACTTGCAAAAAGTCACAGTTCATCTTATTTCACCACTAGTCCACTGATCATCTTTAGAACAATGATAAATGCTGGAATTGCTCAGCGAGTCAGGCATCTTCTGCCAAAAAATAAACAGTTAATATTCATTAAGAATCCCAGACATGAAACTTTAACTGTTTCTTTTGTCACAGATGCTACCTGGACATCTGAATGTTTCTTGTATTTTCTGTTTTTATTTCAGTTCTCCATCAATGATAGTTTCCTGATTTTATTTCACCGATCACGGTTGCCTTTTTATAAATTTGCAACTAACACATATTTCCCTGAAATATTGAGCACAGTAAAATAGCTGTGATGATATCACTATTATAAAGCCCTTACCTTAAAATATTTATACTTTGAATTCTGTTCCATGCAGCAGAACTAAATTGCTTTCAGCTTCTATCACTTTGCAATTGGTCAGTAGAAATATAAGAATTAGTTTTTGTGAGAAGGTCACAGGTATATTTTCCCTTCCTTTTTCCTGTAAGATGACTGGAATTCTATTGAACAGGCTAAATGAAGCTGAGAAAACATTCTGTTTAAGAAGGAACTGCAATGCTGTAAAATCGAAGGTACACAAAAATGCTGGAGAAACTCAGCGGGTGCAGCAGCATCTATGGAGCGAAGGAAATAGGCAACATTTCGGGCCTTGTTTCGGCCCGAAACGTTGCCTATTTCCTTCACTCCATGGATACTGCTGCACCTGATGAGTTTCTCCAGCATTTTTGTATATCTGAGAAAACATTTTGTTCGGAATCACAGAAAAAAATATTGTGTTCCTGAAAGCAATTGATTATCACCAAATCTTTCCTTGCCTCCGGACTGAAATAGTGATACAATTTAACTTGGACATCTCTTGCAATCTCTCTGAGCTGCAGCAGTGCTGTAGCTTGGGTTTATTTGACATAGAATTCTGCAGAAAAGATGTGGAGGTACTGAGTTTTAAATTCTTTCTGGGAGGTATTTGTAATAAAGGGCAGGCACATTCTGGGTTGAGATTCTGGAGGTTGCTGAAAGACAACCAATATGTCAGAGGCAATCAGATAGGAGGTGGTTTCTTTCAAAGAAAAAAACAAAAGAGAAGTCATTAACAGTAACTTGTCATTCAGGAAGGCATTAACACGGGTTTGAAACTCTTTTGAGCTGTGGTTCAGAGTGACACAAAAAAACAATGACAGGTGCTTAAAAAGGTAGAGCAGAAGGATGTCAGAGGAGAACCCACAATCTTGCCACATTGGCATAAAATAAGTTCCTTTTTTTTGCTTACTGAAGCAGTGACAAATCTACTTTATTTAGTAGTGCATTAAAGAAAGTTACATTGATTGTAACAATTGTATCTCAGCATACTCTGTTTTTACATCCCTTCCCTACAGCGTGGGAACACATCTTATACACACTGCAGGGTACACAAAAAGCTGGAGAAACTCAGCGGGTGCAGCAGCATCTAAGGAGTTCTTCTTAGAACGAGACCCTTCTTCAGACTTTTTGTGTACCCTCGATTCTCCAGCATCTGCAGTTCCTTCTTTAAAACTTATACACACTGCAGTCTGTCTCAACAAGCCTTTGTCCAGTTCACGTTCAGAGAAATTGAAACAGTATCCATTGAGAATCAATCTGGAACATTAGGTTATTCCCTTGGTGCAATTCCTGCTCGTACTTCCACAGCAGTGGAAATGCAGCAGTCAATTTTCAAAGGAATACCAATCAAACGACTTAAGGGGGAAGGTGACAGTGCTGAAATCAAGAAAGTACCAATTGCAGTCCAGAATTTATAGCATTAAATAGCAACAGAGAACTGAAATATATTCTTATCTAGCAGCTGAGTCCAGCTACCATAATCATTGCTATTATTTTAAAGTTATTTGAATAGATTTTGTCTTCAATGGGACACGATATTAGAAACAATAAAAGAATGAAAAATATAGCAAACAATTATCTCCAGATTTATTATGGCTCAGGTATGACTTGAATGTCGCATCTCATAGGAAGGACTGAACATTTTTATAATAAACCTGATCTTTCAAATCGCATTACCTCTGTTCCATGAATTACGGGAAATTTGAATTAATGACCGAACAGTAGACCCTGTATTGCAAATAAGCCCCCATCAACATCAGTTTTAATGCTCCATCTATTTTAACATAAGAACTTCAAAACTATTTCAGCCATTTTCGATCATCAATTACAATTTGACAATCATCTCCCTTTTAACCTCACTTGTGACATGATTATCAATTTATTTTGCTGTAAATTTTCCCTATCCTGCTTTCCTTATGTTCTATACCAGTCTACATTCTTGTTTGTTAATTTCTCATTCAACCTTTCCTTAGCTATTCAATCTCCACTTGGCTCATCTTCGCTGAATTCTAAATTTTATTCTACTTAGTTTTGTTAAATTATTTACTTTATGGGAATAACACAATTTATTTCCTCCCATGTCATTAACCCACCTTAGATATAATTCACACAGTTTAAATTAACATGTCTGAATAACTTCTTGCAGCTGGTAGAACCGCTACCTCATAGCACCAGAAACCTGGGTTCTAAATCTCTCATACTTTTATATACTTCTAATTATTCAGTCTCCCTTGCCGTCCCTGGAACCGTCAAAAATCTATGCTGCAGTTTCTCAATGCAAAGTACATCAGAAAGTATCTGTAATTCCACAAATGCCAGCTCACCATGGCTCCATGCATTTATCACGAGAGTTACTTAAGGGCCTGTCCCACTTATGTGTCCTTGGCATGCAAATTATGCAACCTCGTGTCGTGTTGAGGTGCACGGGCATCATGTGGCCGTGCGGGGCCGGTCCCACTGAGACGCTCCGAAATTTTGTAGTGAGCAAAATCTTTGTGCGTCAACGGCCTGTGCGTAACTGACGGCCAAAGTGGGACAGGCCAAAGACCCTGCCGCTACGCAACGTCTCACCTCCAACAGCAGCAGAAGCAGGCAAACGATCGCCAAACGCGGCCTGGGGCTCACGGCCGTTGCGGTCCGGAGCCGCCCCCACTTCTACTCCCAGAGCGGGGCCAGGAGCGGAGCTGTGCTGCTGGCCGGGAGGATTTGATGAACTTTTCGGAAGGTGGGGAGGAACAAAAGCAGTCAGACTTTGCAGTTCAGAGCTCTGTCAGACTGCAGAGGCTTTCTTTGTTCAAAGAGTCCTCTAATTAGTAAGGTTTGTCTGTGTGTATCTGGAAAGTCGTAGGAGCTGCAGTGGCTGGCGGAAAGGCCAAGATTCACTTGAGCTGGTGGGAGCTGAGTCTGGAATGGTGTTTGTAGTTCAATAACATCGGAAAGCTCCCTCCCTACACCGACTTGCCCGGTCCAGGTGTGCTGGGTAAGTGCGGCAACAGTGCCTTGGATTTCGTTGAAGCCGGGGAGGCGACGGAGACCTGGGGAAGAAGCCTCCTGGAAGCTCCATTTTTGACGGCGGGAGGATTGACACGGACATTCCTATCTTATCAGGAGGAGACTGTTTCTGTTGCTTTGCCAAGAAAGCCTTCACAAGACTCATTAACTGTTGCAAAAGAGTGGAGGTGCAGCAACAGCAGAAAGACTGCTTTGATTTAAAAAGGACGGATACTGTGTGTTGTGCCGCGCCCTAAAAGATGGCGACCCCTCAGAGTTATGCAGCTGTCGCACGGTCGGCAGTCCCCGAGACTGAGGGCCATGAGTTGATGGGGCGCACACATGGGGTAAAAATGTACATGCAGAGCAACCTGCCCTTCAAGGCCTTTCTAGATGCGCTGGGTGAGACTGTTGGCAAGAAAGCCATAGTCTCGGGCGCGGTGGTCAGTGGGAAGGTGGTTGTTCTACTGAAGACTGAACA
The DNA here is from genome assembly GCA_035221665.1 of Okamejei kenojei. Lineage (NCBI taxonomy): Eukaryota > Metazoa > Chordata > Chondrichthyes > Rajiformes > Rajidae > Okamejei > Okamejei kenojei. Next base: position 41,873,424 of record CM069132.1, read on the forward strand.
GGCGGTGGCTCTGGCTCTGGAAAGGGGCATAACAGCGGTGGGAATTTTGCGGCGGTGGACCCATGGGGGGGTCCCGTGCTGCCGGTCATTCTGTCCAACGTTCCCACTTTTGTTCCGGATGCGCTCCTGCTCCCACATGTAAGGAAGCTGGGGGTGGTGCGGTCGGGGCTCACCAAATTGTTGTATAGGTTTGATGATCCTGAGATGCAGCATATATATACATTCAAGCGTCGCGTGTATATACAGATGGCACAGGGGACGGACACGGAGGGGAGTTTTGATGTGGAGGTGGATGATTTCTCCTATCACGTGTTTTGGAACGCGGGCCAAGTGCGTTGTCACGCTTGCAAAAAGGTGGGGCATTTTCGCAGGAATTGTCCCAGGACCCGGGCTGCCACTTCCACCACGGTGGCCCGGGAGAGCACTGCTGGCCCATCTGGGGCTGCTGGTTCTACCACTGTAGCCCGTGAAGGCTCTATTCCCCTACCTCCACCCCCCATCCCCCCACCACCCCCATGTCCCGTACCTGCGGCGGTGGTTGCGGGTGAAGTGCGTGGGGTGGACAGGGACGGTTGGGAGCGTCAGGGGGGGAGGAAAGTCAAGAAAAAGAAGAAGGGCGGGCCCCAGGAAGAAGACCACCTCCAAGCGGGACCCCTGGCAGCGTATAAACTTGTGCTCGCCTCTGAACCCGGCCCAGGGAAGCATAAGGGGCCTAGGGTCCAACGGGGGGCTGGAGAGGTTGAACAAGTAGACGGTAGTGTGGAGGTAGAGGCTTCCGCAATGGAGATCACTGTGCCACCGCACGCCAGTGGTTCAAAGAGGAGAAGAACATGGGTCCTCCGAAATAGAGAAGGGCCCTGAAGTTCAGGAGCAACCTGAAGGGGGGCCTTCCCCTCCTGTTGAGGTGGGGGACCCAGGACACTCTTCCTCTGAGGGGGAGGATGCCTCTGTAGTGCAGGGAACACCTGAGAGTGGCGATACATTACCCTTGGGGGCTGTTCCCCCAGAGAGTGCGTCTGCTAACTTAGAGGATGACCAGGGCGGCCTGAAGAGGGGGACTTGGGTGAGGGGGAGGGTCCCCAGTCTGAGCTCCTCGTTGAGGCTGTAAGCCCAGATGAGGGGTGTGATGTCCCACTGGTCGAGGGAGCAGGGGGGACTTCAATAACATCGGCCCCTGAGGGTCACAGTGAGGTGATTCACCTGGTGGTGGGGGAAGGGGACTCTCGGGGTGATGGTGCTGGGGTGGGTAGCCTGGGTGAGGAGGAGGGCAAGGTAGTTTCGGATCGTGTCCTTCGGTCGGACTCTAGGCAGGCCCGCTTACAGCAAGGCCCGGAGACTTGCTCCGACTTCACTGTTCCCAATTCCGGTTACAGAGGGCGGTGGGAGAGTGCAGGAGACTGGCCAATTAGCAGATAGCTTGCCGCAGTCAGAGGCACCGGTACCTGCCCCTGTCACTGATCCTGGGGGTGGGAAGGTGACGGAGGAGGGACCGTGTGATGTGGCTGGAACGCCCACCTCACAAGGAGAGGTGAGCGAGGTGGCTGAGAGTAGCAACCTTCCGGACTCGGGCTCGGACATTGAGTGCGAGGAGGAGGGGTACGCGGAGTCCGTCGACAGTGCGTTGACGGACTGTCCCACCCGCGGCCCTGTGTCACGACTTGTCGAAGTCTGGGAACTTCGGAAGTTCTTAAAGGATACGAGAGGGAGTAGGAACAAGGTGGATTTGGCTGTCGACCGCTGGTCGGACCTGAGGGTGCCCATGCGGTCCATTTATGCCATCCTTCAGAAGAAGGGGAATGAGGCGGGGCTAATACGGAATGAGCGGCGCCAGTTCCAAGAGCTTTTTAAGGCCTAAAGAGAGGGCAGAAGGCTAGGGGAGGCTCCACTCCTTCACTGGGGGCTGGTAAAAGATCTAGTGTACACTCAAAATGAAGCTCACTATAGCCAGCCTTAATATCAATGGGGGCAGGGGGTCTCTCCGTAGGTATCACCATCTCTCAGTGCTCAGGGACGGGGGGTACGCGGTGAGCTTCCTGCAGGAAACACACACTGTGGCTAGTGATGAACCCACCTGGCTCCTGGAGTGGGAAGGGGGGGTCTACATGAGCCATCTCAGCTCCAATTCGAGTGGAGTGGCATTCCTGTTGGCCCCGTCTTTCCAACCGGAGATCCTCAGAGTGCAGGACGTTGTACCAGACCGTTTGCTGTATCTGGCCGTGCGTTTGGATGGCGTGCCATTACACTTCATTAATGTGTACGCCCCCAAGATCGGCGCAATGCAGACACGCTTAACAAGGGAAGTGACCACGTTGTTGAACACTATCGACCGTGGGGAGTGTGTTTTCCTTGCCGACGCGCACACGGGCTGGGTCCGCGTACTGGCATTTTAATAGCCAGCTGCTGGAGGATCGCCGATTCCGGGATTCCTTCAGGCAGTTCTGGGTGAGGTGGAGAGAGAGGCAGGGGCGTTTCCTTTCCCTAAGGCAGTGGTGGGACGTGGGGAAGGCCTACGTCCGTCTGTTTTGTCAGGACTATGCGAGGGGGTCGACCAAGGGGCGGGACTCCGAGATCGGACGGCTTGAGAGGGAGTTGCTCGACTCAGAGGCTCGTCTGGATCAGACTGGTGGGGCTTCGTGTGAGTGGGAGGAGTACCAGGAGAAGAAGGGAGCACTGAGGGACTTGCAGCTTAGGAGGTCCCAGGGCGCGTATGTGAGGTCGCGAGTCCCAGATGTTGTACGATCTGGACCGAGCCTCCCCTTTTTCTTTTCTCTGGAGAAGGGGCGAGGAGCCCGCAGGCAGCTTGTAGAGTTGCTTGCGGATGATGGCTCCTCTGTCACGGATCCAGAGCGCTTTGGTTGCCTCGGTTCGGTCTTTCTACAGGACTCTGTTCTCGGCAGGCACATCGAGTGCGGAGGCGCAAGAGGTCCTGTGGGAGGGCTTACCCGCTGTGTGCAATGATGTGGCTGAACACCTGGATGATCCCCTAACTCTGGACGAGTTGACTGGTGCCTTGCACCAGCTCAGGGGGGGCAAGTCTCCAGGGCTGGATGGACTGACTGTGGAGTACCTTAGAGCCTTCTGGGATGTCCTGGGGGGTGACTATATGAAGGTCCTGGGGGAGAGCCTGGCGACCGGGGAGATGCCCTTCTCATGGCGCAGGGCAGTAGTTGTCCTGCTGCCTCATGCCCCTGTCTCACTGTGCGAGTTGACCCACGAGGTACCCCGAGTGATAGACTCGTGGCTGCCCACGAGACTGCAAGTGTATGATCAAGTGTGTGCCCGAGTTCCCACGGGTATGTAATTGCTGCGATGTTGCAAGTTCCTCTCCCGAGTTAGCAAGTTCCTCTCCCGAGTTAGCAAGTTCCTCTCCCGTTACTCTTGAGCCAACCGTGAATGAAGGTATGGTTTAATAAAGCAACAATGTTAAAATACATCTCCATCCTGTGGTTTTGAGTTATTTCAGCGCGCGGCCGCATCTATTGATATGACCTACAATGGGAAAATGCGCATTCTACCAAGCATTTCTTGTTTTTTTTTATGTTTTTAAATACTTTTTTGCAATGGATCTCTATTTTAAATAATTTTAAAAAAGGAAGCAGCCCGGGTGACTGACATTGAGCGGCCGTTGGGACCCGACAGCAGACACACACACACACACACACACACACAGAGAGAGAGATACACACAGACAGCAGCTGGCCACCACTTCAGAGGAATTAAGCAGCGCGGGTGACTGAGCGGCCGCCAGACCCGACAGTACACACACCACACACACACACACACAGAGATAGACAGAGAGGGAGAGAGAGAGACACACACACACACACACACACACACACACACACACACACACACACACACAGAGATACACACAGACAGCAGCTGGTCACCACTTCAGAGGAATGAGGCAGCTCGGATGACTTTGAGCGGCCACCGGGACCCGACATCAGACACACACACAGATACACACAGATAGACAGAGAGGGAGAGAGAGAGAGACACACACACACACACACACACACACACACACACACACACAGATACACACAGACAGCAGCTGGCCACCACTTCAGAGGAATTAAGCAGCTCGGGTGACTTTGAGCGGCCACCGGGACCCGACAGTACACACACACACACACACACACACACACACACACAGATAGACAGAGAGGGAGAGAGAGAGACACACACACACACACACACACACACACACACACACACACACACACACACACACACACACAGAGAGATACACACAGACAGCAGCTGGCCACCACTTCAGAGGAATGAGGCAGCTCGGATGACTTTGAGCGGCCACCGGGACCCGACATCAGACACACACACAGATACACACAGATAGACAGAGAGGGAGAGAGAGAGAGACACACACACACACACACACACACACACACACACAGATACACACAGACAGCAGCTGGCCACCACTTCAGAGGAATACAGCTCGGGTGACTTTGAGCGGCCACCGGGACCCGACAGTACACACACACACACACACACACACACACACACAGATAGACAGAGAGGGAGAGAGAGACACACACACACACACACACACACACACACACACACACACACACACACACACACACACACACACACACACACAGATACACACAGACAGCAGCTGGCCACCACTTCAGAGGAATGAGGCAGCTCGGATGACTTTGAGCGGCCACCGGGACCCGACATCAGACACACACACAGATACACACAGATAGACAGAGAGGGAGAGAGAGAGACACACACACACACACACACACACAGAGAGATACACACAGACAGCAGCTGGCCACCACTTCAGAGGAATTAAGCAGCTCGGGTGACTTTGAGCGGCCACCGGGACCCGACAGTACACACACACACACACACACACACACACACACACACACACACACACACAGATAGACAGAGAGGGAGAGAGAGACACACACACACACACACACACACACACACACACACACACACACACAGAGATACACACAGACAGCAGCTGGCCACCACTTCAGAGGAATTAAGCAGCTCGGGTGACTGAGCGGCCACCGGGACCCGGCAGTACACACACACACACACACACACACACACACACACACACACACACACACACACAGATAGACAGAGAGGGAGAGAGAGACACACACACACACACACACACACACACACAGACAGCAGCTGGCCACCACTTCAGAGGAATCAAGCAGCTCGGGTGACTTTGAGCGGCCACCGGGACCCGACAGCAGACACACACACAGATACACACAGATAGACAGAGAGGGAGAGAGACACACACACACAACTCAGCGGACCAGGCAGCATCTCTGGAGAGAAGGAATAGAGTCGAGACCCTTCTTCAGACTTACCCGAAATGCCACCCATTCCTTCGCTCCAGAGATGCTGCCTGTCCCGCCGAGTTACTCCAGCATTGTGTGTGTCTATCTCCGGTGTGAACCAGCATCTGCAGTTCCTTCCCAATCCCACACTCTCGGCCCCGGGGGGGTGGATGGAGCATCACACGTGGACACATCCCACCCACCACCCCAGACTTGCCCCTTCGGCAGGTCTTTAAGCCGTTCATTGAGACAGAGTGAAGCCACGGGGACAAGTGGCAGAAAGGCCGAGATAGACACGAAATGCTGGAGTAACTCTGCGTGACAGGCTGCATCTCTGGAGCGAAGGAAAGTCTGAAGAAGGGTCTCGACTCTATTCCTTCTCTCCAGAGATGCTGCCTGGTCCGCTGAGTTATAAACTCCAGCATTTTGTGTCTATCTTTGGTTCAGTCTTACGAGCAAAAGAACAGATTATTAAAGTTCCCACGGTACACTCACGAGACACTAAGATAAACGCACGGGGCCACTACGTTATTGCAACGAGACTTTAAAATGTTTCCATTTTACACTTGAACAGTTAATTTGACTTGTGGAAAAAAATCAAACATGTTTGATTTTTTTCACGAGTTAACAAGTTTCCCGAGTACCTGCCGTTAGCGCCACGAGTCGATAAGTTGCTCGTGCGAGTTCCGACGTTCCCCGCTACGTGATCACCACGAGTGAAAACTCGGGGTCACTCGTGGGCCAACTCGCACAGTGAGACAGGCGTTTCAGAAGGTCGATCTCCCCTTTTGAAGAACTGGCGCCCAGTCTCTCTCCTCAGCACGGACTATAAAGTTTTTGCACGGGCATTGGCGAATCGCCTGGGTCCCGTGCTGTCTCAGGTGATCCGCCACTAAAAATGCCAATATAGGCATTCTCTGATCGTGGTACTGTTTTGTATTTGTTGGTTTGAATAAAAGCATTTGTAAAAAAAAAAAAAAAATAGAGCAGGGCCAAGAAAATTGAAGATAGACACAAAATGCAGGAGTAACTCAATGGGACCGGCAGCTTCTCTGGAGTGAAGTTTCAGGTCAAGACCCTTCGTTCAGACTGAAGAAGAGTCTCGACATGAAACATCATCCATTGCTTCTCTCCAGAGATGCTGCCAGACCTGCTGAGAGACTCCTGCATTTTGTGTCCATCTTCAAATGACGTCACGCACTCCAGACGGCTGTGCGGGGGCATGAAATCGCGCGTGACCTTCGTGGGACCGTCGCGCCTCAACACGACCACGAGGTCGCGTAATTAGTGTGCCAAGGACACGTAAGTGGGACAGGGGCTTTACTCCTGAATTGAAATCCTCTCAAATTAGAGGCTGACATCCTGCTTGCTCTGTTAATCACCTTTCATGTCTGTTTGATAAACACTTTATTTTTCTGATGAGCCTTTTGTGATAATTTCTTATGGATATGGAAAATATAATGGATATTTTCTTATGGATATATAAGTTCTGGTTTCCATCTTCCTTTGAAAGACAGAAGCCTTTAATCTCCCTTTGCCATGTTATCTATCTATTAGAGATTATTAGATCAGAAGTTCTCATTTTTTTGTGCAAAAAAAATCAACTCCTTTCCAAATATGTGAAATCTCTCCACCTCCGCAGTTTCTGAAATTCACAACTCAACCTAAGTGAGTTGGTGATGCTTCTCATTGTCGTGAGTACCCAAGGCAACGCAGAGCACTTGAAACTCCAATACAACTGTCCCTTCCTGCGCTGTCATTTGTATGTTTTGGAAGGAACTGCAGATGCTGGTTTAAACCGAAGACAAACACAAAAAACTGGAGTAACTCAGCGGGACAGACAGCATCTCTGGAGAAAAGGAGTCGATGACATTTCGGGCCTTGACCTGAAACGTCACCTATTCCTTTTCTCCAGAGATGCTGTCTGACCCGCTGAGTTACTCCAGCTTTTTGTGTCTATCTGTCATTTTTATATTTGCTTTGTGCTTTGTTTTAAATTTTAAGCAGATATTCATTTCTATCAATTGGTTCATTTATTCATTTATTAATTCCTTCCCTAAGGCATGAATGACCAATTTGACCTTGTTATTAATTTAGAAGTCCTTATTTTTACATTGTTACTGCATCATTATTCCTGTAATAAACTCTTGGCTGGAACTATCATTTTGCTTCCACCCCCCCCCCCCCCCAAAAAAAAAAACAAAACAAAATATCTTTCTGACACAAAGAAAGCTCCATATGGCACTGCAAATCTACAATTACAATTTTGAAAAACTCACATCCTGTTCCATAAACTATGCCGCTAGTTGGAATATTTAAGTAGAACATTAAGGTTTACTTCGTGATCATGCATTTGTGTTGCAATTGTTGGTCCCATCTGTTACAGCGGATTTATAAGTTTAAAACATTCCACTGGACATCTGGACCACATTCTATTCTCATCATCAAGGAGGTTTCATGATTAACAAAAAACACTTAATGTCTGACAATGTAATTTTTCATTGTACTGTCAGACAAAATACCGAGGTCAAGCACACAGATGTAATCAGTAAGAAGGTGTACCAGTTCCTCTAACTTCTCTGAAGATTCAACATGGTACCAAATGCTTTACACATTTCTACAAGATACATCAGGTACAGAAAGCATCCCCATTGGTTGCATCATGTCCTAATATGGCAATTCCAACACAAGAGGCTGCAAAGAATGGTGGACCAACAGGGGCCAAGTCCATCATGGGCACGGACCTCCCCACCATCGAAAACATCTACAAGAGGCACTGCCTCAAGAAGAGGGCACTATCACCACGGACTCCCAACGTCCGTGTCATGTACCTTTCTATTTGCTACCGTCTGGCAGGAAGTACAGAAGCCGAGTCCAACACTACCAGATGCAGGATCATCTTTTTTCTTAAACCATTAGGTTCTTGAACTGTCTTGTGCAACCTTAACACCACCTTGGCAATGGAAAATACAGACACCCTTTTGCACTATCATGGACTTGTTCTTTAAAAAAAATTGTGTTTTGCACTAAATCTTATTTTTATGCACAATCGTTATCTTCTCACTGTTGCCATCACGGCCTCAAAAAGGCTACCAACATCATTAAGGACCCACACCATCCTGGCCACTCACTCATCTCTCCTCTGCCATCAGGTAGAAGATACAGGAGCCTAAAATCTGGTAAAACCAGGTTTAGGAACAGCTTCTTCCCCACAGCCATCAGGCTATTAAATTGCCATCAAACAAACTCTGAACTATAACCGCCTATTGCACTTTATCTGTTTATTTATGTGTATATTTATGGTCTATGCTATATAGACACACTGAACTGTTCTGTATTTATCCTTACAATATTCTGTTGTGTTGCAGCAAGCAAGAATTTCATTGTCCTATCTGGGACATGACAATAAACTCTCTTGACTTGACTCCTATATAACCAGTGTAAGATATGTATCATTCATGTACGATTTGTGCGTTTGTCTGCGTCTATATGCCTGTGATGCTGCTGCAAGCAATATGTTTCATTGTACCTGTACCTCACTGTACTTCTGAATATGACAGTAAACTTGACTTGATTTAATTCGATTTGACGTAATTTATCTCAAGAAACTTATTTAGAACATAGAACACTATAGCACAAGAACAGATCCTTTTGCCATCAATGTCTGTGCTAATCATGATGACAAAAGGAGGATATAATACGAATTATATGCTTGGACATAATCCACATCCCTGCATTCCCTGTATATCCATGCACTTAAACAAAAGTCTCTTAAATTGTGCTATCATATCTCCAAATTTCTTTACATATTTGAATTTTCAAATCTACACATGAAACCGACAAATTTGGCGCTAACGATGGCTGCCATGGTGTACTGCTTCTTGCTGTTTTGTCTGTGTTTGTTCATTTGTGTCGTCTGTGAAAATCCCACAAAGATAACTTCCATGAGAGAGCTACTTATTAACATCAGATATACGGTACCTCCAAACATTGTTCCGGATTTCTCTCATTCGCTGGATTATGTGGACATACTTGTCGGCTGGGCTGTGGCTTTGTTCGAGGTCTTGAGATGGAGGAGGACCCGGGGAAAGCACTTTGCAGCACTTGCCCAACTCCGGCGATGAGGAATACGCACACCGCTCCTGAGTATATTCCTTGCAAATCTACGTTCTCTCAACAACAAAGTGGACAAACTAAAACGCCTGTGCCAAACAACCAAGGACTTCTCTCAAGCCGCAACCCTGTGCTTCACCGAGACCTGGCTGTGTAAGCCGACCCCGGACATTGCTCTGCAATTGGCTGGATTACAACTTCACGGAGCATACCACGATGCAGCGGCAGCGGGAAAATCAAGAGGCGGTGAAATATGCTTCTCTACTAACCAGGGCTGATGCAGCGGCATCATGGTATTGTATGACATCTCTTCTCCTTTTATTCTCCAAGGGAATTTAGCTCTTTTATTCTCACTGGAGTTTACATTCGCCCCCCCCCCCCCCCCCCCACCCCCCCCAAGCCTGCGTACGTGAGGCGCAAACGCAACTCGCTGACCAGGTAATGAGAGTAGAGAGTGACTTCCCGGACTCCATGGTCTTTATTTTGGGGGACTTTAACAACAGCCGAGAGCTTCCAAAATACAGACATCATGTTACCTGCCCCACCAGAGGGAAGAGAACACTCAATCATTGGTATACTACGATCAAACATGCATATCGCTCTGTTTCCCGTGCGGCTCTGGGACCCTTTGATCATTGTTTAGTTCCTACAGGCAGAAACTAAAATCTGCAAAACCTGTGGTCAGAACAATGAAAAAGTGGACAAGCGAGGGCATGGAAAACCTACAGTCCTGCTTTGACTGCACTGATTGGAATGTGTTCAGGGAAGCAACCACAAGCCTCTATGAATAGACAGACATCGTGACATCATATGTCAGCTTTTGTGAGGATAGTTGATTTCCCACTAGGACCCTGATCAGGTTCAACAATGACAAGCCCTGGTTTACAGCAGAACTCAGACAGCTCCGCCAGTCTAAAGATGAGGCCTACAAGAGCGGGGATGCCGACCTCTACAGGCAGGCCAAGTACAAGCGGAGAAGAGGAATCAAAGCTGCCAAGGAAAGGTACTCTGAGAAGTTGAGGAGCAATCAGCTAATGACTCATCTTCAGTGTGAAAGGGCTTGCAAGAAATCAAGAGTCAAGAGTCAAGAGAGTTTATTGTCATGTGTCCCTGACAGGACAATGAAATTCTTGCTTTGCTTCAGCACAACAGAACGTAGTAGGCATTGACTACAAAACAGATCAGTGTGTCCATACTGCTACAATCACCAGCTACAAGAGAAAAAAACCCCGCTCCTTGGACAATCGTCAGCTGACCAACGACCTGAACGAGTTCTATTGCAGGTTCGATAGACAGAAACATAACCCTGGTACCCCTTCCCACTCCTCCCCAATCACCATGTCACGCCTACTTACCGCCTGACTCCAGTCTGCAAAGACTGGGCCCTTTCCTTCCCACCCCTCCCCAACCACCACTTCACACCCACTTACAACCGGACTCCAGTCTGCAAAGACTGGGCCCTCGTCCACTACCCATCCCCTCCTTGCTGCCCAACATCAGTCTGGCCACCTCGCCATCACTAACAATAGAAATTGAGGAGATGAAGCTATTCAGGAGACAGAAAAGCTGGAAATCACCAGAATCAGACAATGTTTCCCCCTCTACTCTCAAGCTGTGTGCCAAACAACTGACACCAGTGTATACAGACATGTTCAACGTCCCAAAAACCTGCATTATCCCTGCCTGCTTCAAAGTCTTCACTATTGTTCCTGTACCCTAAACGCCAAGGATTACTGGTCTTAATGTCTTTAGGCCTGTCGTACTGACCTCTGTAATCATGAAGATGCTTGAAGGACTTGTGCTGGCCCAGTTGAAAAATATCACAAACCCTGGACCCCTGCAGTTTGCATACCAGGCCAATAAATCAGTGGATGATGTAGTCAACCTAGGACTGCACTTCATCCTCCAGCACCTTGACTGCCAGGGGACATATGCAAAGATTTTCTTTGTGGATTTTAGCTCTGCATTCAAAACCATTGTGCCAGAGCTACTACACTCCAAACTCTCCTAGTTGACTGTGCCTGAACCCCTCTGTGAGTGGATCACCAATTTCCTGACAGACAGGAAGCTGCATGTGATGCTGGAAAGCACATCTCGGACCTGCTGACCCTTAGCATAGGAGCACCGGAAGGCTGCGTAATCTCCCCTCTCCTTTACTCTTACACCAAAGACTGCACCTCCACAGATTCCTCTCTCAAGCTTCTCAAGTTTGCTGATGACATAGCCCTGATTCATAGAATCATAGAATCATAGAAAATAGGTGCAGGAGTAGGCCATTCGGCCCTTCGAGCCTGCACCGCCATTCAATATGATCATGGCTGATCATCCAATGCCTCTACCTGCCTTCTCTCCATACCCCCTGATCCCTTTAGCCACAAGGGCCACATCCCTCTTAAATATAGCCAATCACTGGCCTCAACTACCTTCTGTGGCAGAAAATTCCACAGACTCACCACTCTCTGTGTGAAAAAAGATCTTCTCATTTCGGTCCTAAAAGACTTCCCCCTTATCCTTAAACTGTGACACCTTGTTCTGGAGTTCCCCAATATTGGGAACAATCTTCCTGCATCTAGCCTGTCCAACCCCTTAAGAATTTTGTAAGTCTCTATAAGATCCCCCCTCAATCACCTAAATTCCAGCGAGTACAAGCCGAGTCTATCCAGTCTTTCTTCATATGGAAGTCCTGCCATCCCAGGAATCAGTCTGGTGAACCTTTTCTGTACTCCCTCTATGGCAAGAATGTCTTTCCTCAGATTAGGAGACCAAAACTCTATGCAATACTCCACGTGTGGCCTCACCAAGACCCTGTACAACTGCAATAGAACCTCCCTGCTCTTGTACTCAAATCCTTTTGCTATGAATGCCAACATACCATTCGCTTTCTTCACAGCCTGCTGCACCTGCATGCCTACTTTCAATGACTGGTGTACCACAACATCCAGGTCTCATTGCATCTGCCCTTTTCCTAATCGGGCACCATTCAGACAATAGTCTACCCTCCTGTTTTTGCCGCCAATGTGGATAACCTCACATTCATCCACATTATACTGCATCTGCCATGCATTTGCCCACTCACCCAACGTATCCAAGTCACCTTGCAGCTTTCTAGCATCCTCCTCACAGCTAACACTGCCCCCCAGTTTCGTGTCATCCGCAAACTTGGAGATGTTGCATTCAATTCCCTCATCCAGATCATTAATATATAAATAGCTGGGGTCCCAGCACTGAGCCCTGCGGTACCCCACTAGTCACTGCCTGCCATTCTGAAAATGACCCGTTTACTCCTACTCTTTGCTTCCTGTCTGCCAGCCAGTTCTCTATCCACATCAATACTGAACCCCCAATACCGTGTGCTTTAAGTTTGTATGCTAATCTCTTATGTGGGACCTTGTCGAAAGCCTTCTGAAAGTCCAGATACAACACATCCACTGCTTCTCCCTTATCCACTCTACTAGTTACATCCTCAAAAAACTCTATAAGATTCGTCAGACATTATTTACATTTCATAAATCCATGCTGACTTTCCAAATGTGCTGCTATCCCATCTTTAATAACTGACTCTAGTATTTTCCCCACTACCGATGTTAGACTAACTGGTCTATAATTCCCCTGTTTTCTCTCTCTCTCCCTTTTTAAAAAGTGGGGTTACATTAGCTACCCTCCAATCCTCAGGAACTACTCAGAATCTAAAGAGTTTTGAAATATTATCACTAATGCATCCACTATTTCTGGGGCTACTTCCTTAAGTACTCTGGGATGCAGTCTATCTGGCCCTGGGGATTTATCAGCCTTTAATCCATTCAATTTACCTTCCCGGCTAACCTGGATTTCACTCAGTTCCTCCATCTCATTTGACCCCCGGTCCCCTGCTATTTTCGGAAGATTATTTATGTCTTCCTTTGTGAAGACAGAACCAAAGTAGTTATTCAATTGGTCTGCCATGTCCTTGTTCCCCATAATCAATTCACCAGTCCTCTGGTAGGCTGCTTTTTCTGGCTAATTTGTATACTTCATCTTTAGTTTTGATACTATCCCTGATTTCCCTTGTTATCCACAGATGCACTACCTTCCCTGATTTATTCTTTTGCCAAACTGGGATGAACAATTGTTGTAGTTCATCCATGCAATTTTTAAATGCCTTCCATTGCATATCCACCGTCAACCCTTTAAGAATCACTTGCCAGTCTATCTTGGCCAATTCACGGCTCATACCCTCAAAGTTACCTTTCTTTAAGTTCAGAACCCTCGTTTCTGAATTAACAATGTCACTCTCCATCCTAATTAAGAACTCAACCATTTTATGGTCACTCTTGCCAAAGATACCACGCACAACAAGACTGCTAACTAACCCTTCATCATTACTCAATACCCAGTCTAGAATAGCCTGCTCTCTTGTTGGTTCCTCTACATGTTGGTTTAGAAAACTATCCTGCATACATTCCAAGAAATCCTCTTCCTCAGCACCCCTGCCAATTTGATTGACCCAATCTATATGTAGATTGAAGTCACCCATTATAACTGTTTTACCCTTGTTGAACTGATCCAGGATGGGGAGGAAGCTGCCTACAGACAGAAAGTGATACAGCTGGCATCCTGGTGCCACCGCGGCAATCTGGAGCTCAATTCTCTTAAGACAGTGGAATTGATTGTAGACTTTAGGAGACCTCACCCTCCCCTCACTCACCATCAACAACACCACAGTCACATCTGAGGAGTCATTTAAGTACCTTGGAACCATCATCTCCAGGGACCTTAAATGGGAGGCCACCATCGACAACAGTCAAAAAGGCCCAACAGACGATGTACTTCCTGCGGCAGCTGAGAAAACACAATCTGCCACAGGCAATGATGGTCCAGTTTTATACTGCCATCATGGAATCTGTCCTCACCTTCTCCATCATGGTCTGGTTTGGTTCAGCCACCAAGCATGACATCCAGAGGCTGCAGTGCATTGTTCGATCAGCTGAGAAGGTCGTTGGCTGCAACCTTGCCTCCAAGGGCCAGGAAGCGAGTGGGTAAGATCATTTCTGACCCCTCACACCCTGGCCACAAACTCTTTGAAGCACTTCCCCCTGGAAAGCAACTCTGGACTATCAAAGCCGCAGACATAAAAACAGCTTTTTTCCACGAGCAGTAGCTCTACTCAACAACCAAGAGACTGTAGCCTCCTTTTGCGCTGGTATTTATTCACATTTAAAAATTATAATGCTTTATTCTTAATTGTTTACTGTATATCGTGTTGTTACTTGCGAGCAAAGCACCAAGGCAAATTCCTTGTATGTATACATACTTGGCTAATAAAATGTATTCAATTCAATTCAATTCAAATTATGATTTTTTTAAAAACATATAAAGGCAAATTACCTGAGCACGATGGATTGCAGGCATTATATGGAATTTTTGATAATGGAATTTCTAAAGCAATTTCACTCATGGAAAACATTTTATTCATACCAAAAATGCTGTAGAATGCTATCATGTGTTTTGCATATTTTATTGCCTAATTTTCTCCAGGTAATTGTGTAGGTACCTGATTTATGCTGTTAGATGATTAGAGAAAAACTTGCAATACCACAATAATTCAATGTGATAAAATCTAAGTGATATAATGTCTATTGCTAATTAGACATTGTCAATAAAATTATAATGCAGGATATCCTGTGACTTAAATTATAAAAGTTGCACACTAGCTGTGTGAGTGGTCCAGCCACCAGCCTGTGTAATTGACTGCTTGAAAGGATATAATTTGACATAAATCTAATGTTTCTGTCTCAAGTTAAAATCATTAAAGAAACAGCAAAAGGTGTGTCAAATGTTTTAGTTAAATACAGTTTTTATACAAAAAGGAATGTAACTGCTGGCATCTGCTTTGGGTAAAAATTATGCATTTAGGAAAAGCCTGAAGATTTCTGATGTGGCTATCAATAAAGTATAATGAAAACCTGCCAATAGCAGTTTTCATTGTCCAACAAATGAGATACAGGCCATTATAATGGAACATTTAATTTAAAGGGAAATTAAATCAGAATTAAAACACAATGTGATTACTATCAAGCTTTACAATTTAGCTAGATTGTCAATTGCCATCCCCTAACAATGGAACAATAATTATCAACTCATGGTTCAACTAGAAAAGCTAATTGTCCTCTTCTAGGGAAATAATTCAGAAACCATTTGATACAAAGTAAATGGTTAGTGATTCCCCAATAATCTTACACTAATAGGCTTTTTTTTTTTGGTGGGGGGGTGTTCTTGGCTTTATTTAATTACTGAGGTGTTGAAAATATATTTCTGACTACTCTAGACATTTTCTATCAATTTCAATAATATCTATGTTTGCTTCTATCTATTAGTTATCTATATTACTAAGAGTGATCTTGACCACTTCCTGTTGTACTGTATATTGATTTTAGATAAAACGCTGCCACTAACGGCTGTGAGTTTTGGCCATCCTACTCAGAATCCCTCTCCGCTGTGCAGGACAAGAGGATTTTTCCCATTGATGAAAAATAAAATAGTTGTTCGTGTTTAAAAAATGTTGAGATTCTCTCTCCTGAAGGCCACACCCCTTCCGGACGGACTATAAAACACAGAAGTGTTGAGTGCCTCAGTCTCTGCAAGATGGGGGAGTGAGAGGGTCACGTCTCACAGTCTGAGCTGTGAATAACACTGAACACATGTCTACTAAACTGTGAGTGTGGTTTTACTGACCTTGAGTGCCCTTAATGTGGTTTGAAAATGAAAATGTGGTTGGTTTGAAGTGAAGCACTGCAAATGGGTATTGGTGGTGGTTGATTTGAAGTGAAACACTGCAAATGGGTGTTGGTGGTGGTTGGTTTGAAGTGACACACTGCAAATGGCTGTTGGTGGTGGTTGGACGAAGTGAAGCACTGCAAATGGCTGTTGGTGGTGGTGGTGGTGGTTGGTTTGAAGTGAAGCACTGCAAATGGCTGGTGGTAGTGGTGGTGGTGGTTGGTTTGAAGTGAAGCACTGCAAATGGCTGTTGGTGGTGGTGGTGGTTGGTTTGAAGTAATATAGGTGGCGCAACCGATGTTGCAGTGGCCTCTGCAATCTGTCTGTCTTTTTTTATATTTTTTGTCCCATTGAGTGTATAGTTTGTAGTGTTTTTAAAATTGTTTTCAACAGTGTATGTGTAGGGGGCATGGGGGTGGGGAAAACTTTTAAATCTCTTCCCTGCTCCGGAGACCTGACATTTTCCCTGTCGGGTCTCCGTTGTCGTTGGGGCCTAGCACCGTGGAGCGGCCTCCAACCGGAACGACCTGGGGGCTCCAATCGCGGAGCCTGTGGACTCACCATCTTGGGGCTGGCTGGCTTCAGAGCATGGAGAGCTGTGGTGGCGAGCGGCTGCGACCCGACTTCAGAGCTTTGGAGGCTTCAGCCGCAGGTCCGGTGGACAGTGACATCGGGAGCTCGCGGGTCCCTAGAGGGAGACCGCTTTTCAGAGCTCTCACAATGGCAACTTCTCCCACCCGAATTGTGGGGTTGAAGGTGACCTGGAGCTGGGCCTTACATCGCCCGGCGCGGCTTAAGCGGCCGCGGAACTTGCCAGCACCCGCCGGGGCTCCAACATCAAGACCCGGGCTGGGCCTTACATCGCGTGGCGTGGGCTTAATGGCCGCGGGACTTATCATCGCCCCCCAGGGGCTTTGACATCTGGAGAAGAATGGAGAGCAGGGGAGAGACAAAACATTGCCTTCCATCACAGTGAGGAGGAGATTCACTGTGATGGATGTTTGTGTAAATTGTGTTGGTGTGTGTCTTGGTTCTTTTCTTGTTTTCTTCTTCTTCTTTCGTGTGGCGGGCACAGCCTAAAGTTGTAGGATAACTTGTTCTATTTGATCTTCCATTTGTGCACGTCGGGTTGATCGCATTAGTCGAAACAGGGCGGACCACGTGAAGGTTGAAATCTTCCACCCCTTTCTTGTTGTATGACTGCAGAAACCAAATTTCGTTTGAACTTCATTTGAGGTTCAAATGACAATAAACAGTATTGTATTGTATTGCATTGTAAGTGAAGCACTACAAATGGCTGTTGGCGGTGGTGGTGGTTGGTTTGAAGTGAAGCACTCCAAATGGCTGTTGGTGGTGGTTGGTTTGAAATGAAGCACTGCAAATGGCTGTTGGTGTTGAATACTTGACAACTTCCTGTTTGCACTGTAAATTGATTTTAGATAAAATGCTACCACTTACGGCTGTGAATTTTGGCCATCTTACTCAGACCCTCACCTCTCATCAGGTACAGAGATTCTTCCCATCAATTTAAAATAAAAGTGTTATTAGTGTTTAAAAAAATGTTGAGAATCACTCTCCTGTCAATCATGCCATGAAGGCCGCGCCCCTTCCGGTGGGAGGGGGGAGGGATTATAAAACCCGGAAGAGTGGCTCAGTCTCTGCAAGATGGGAGAGAAGAGGTCATCACTGTCTGAGCTGTGAATCAACTGAACACACTGAATGTCTTCTGAACTGTGAGTGTGGTGTTTATGTGGTGTTTTGTGATGTTTTGTGTGGTTTGATGGTGGTTTCACCCTGCGTGAAATGGTATTAAACTGCATTTGAATGTGGTGGCCTTGCACCCTGCATGAAATGGTATGAAACTGCATTTGAATTTGGTGGCCTTGCACCCTGCATGAAATGGTATGAAACTGCATTTGAATTTGGTGACCTTGCACCCTGCTTGAAATGGTATGAAACTGCACTTGAATTTGGTGGCCTTGCATCCTGCCTGAAGTGGTCAGAAACTACACTTGAATTTGGTGGCCTTGCAACCTGCTTGAAATGGTATGAAACTGCACTTGAATTTGGTTGTCTTGCACTCTGCTTTAAGTGGTATGAAACTGCACTTGAATTTGGTGGCCTTGCACCCTGAAACTGCACTTGAAACGCCTTGCAATGAAACTGCACTTGAATTTGGTGGCCTTGCACCCTGCTTGAAGTGGTAAGAAGCTGCACTTGAATTTGGTGGCCTTGCACCCTGCTTGAACTGGTATTTCAAGGAATAGCTGTGAGTCAACTGCCAGCCCACCAGCCGTGAGTGAGTTGCCAGCACATCAGGCTTGAGTGACTGAGCTGCCACCCCAAGAATCCATTTGGCCCAGAATGTCCATACTAGCCCTCTGGAAACCAGTCCCTTCAGCCCACAACACCCATACTAGCGCCCCAGAAAGCGACCCCCCCCCCCCCCCCCAGGCCACCAATATTGGAATTGGTGGAGAGGCGAAACACTGCATTGGGGGACCAGCCCTCCCGCGTGAACATGGGACCCAACGTGTCCCACATAGTCTAGTAATATATTATTTCCATCAATATTTTTAACCAGGGACTTTGGGTTTTCTGTTATTGGGTTTTCAGCAATTGGGTTTTCAAACAGGTTTTCTGTAAACCATGCAAGCAAATCTGCTTAGCTTCAAACAGCATCCTAAGATATATGAACTAATAAAAACTATGTGTATAATGATAATTATATTCCAATATTTTCTGAACAGGCAATAAAAATTGAAGGGAAAATTGTAGATTAGTGTGTCTCTAATATATATATCAACACACAGATTATGCATGCTGCACATTCCTAATGTAGTCCAGTCCGGATCTTCATCAAAGGTCATGACCGCCTCGGTGTAATTTCTGCAACTGCCTCCAAGCCACGTTCATATTTGGTCAATGCCGATGGCGGCACCTACAGACATAATAGACAACACATCCTGCCTGTGAACGAACCATCACCACCTCCGTATTATCCTGACTGCACAGGTATCCTTCCATTCCCATCCAGCGGCATCGGCCCGTCCATACCATCACTACCATTCGCTTCTGATCTGGTCGCTTCGCCTATGGTCACACCGCCTCCACCTGTGCCAAAGTCTCCAGTTTCATCGCCCGGGATGCTGTTTCAATCTCCTGCACTTATTCTACTAGCGATCGCATCTCCTGTGATGGGAGAAGATGCAGGAACTGTACCGTAGGCGTGCAGGTCACATCTGCAAGCCCACCGTAAAGTACCCGGGCTACGTTTGAACTTCCTTCAGTTTATTGACACATACTATATGTACATTACGTAATCAGTAGTTCTTACATTTTGCATTTAATTCTTTAAGAGGAAGGATGTACATTAGTGTGTGTCTACTATATATATATATATCACCACACAGATTATGCATGCTGCACATTCCTTATGGAGTCCCGTCCGGATCTTCATCTCTACCCGCCCATAAGCCTGTGCAAGCCTGTGTGTCTCTCTCTCGCTCTTAGATTAGATGCATGCCATGGAGGACAAAAGCACAAGGTGTTTCCTCCGTGGAATTACAAATAAAAGACTATTAGTTCTAAACTCTATGTGTGAGTCTGATCATTTCAACAGAAATTCAATTGTCTTAGAGGATCTATTAGAGACTGAAGTCAAATATGCACCATTTGTTTAAGGATATCATTTATATAATGATATATGGATACACTGATCTGTATTGTAGTAAATGCCTACTATGTTCTGTGTGCCGAAGCAAAGCAAGAATTTGACAATAAAATCGGGGACACATGACAATAAACGCACTTGAACTTGAGGATGAGGAATATGTGCCAGACTGATGGTTCAATTGTTCAATGGTTCTTTATTGTCATGTGTACCGAGGTACAGTGAAATTTGATTTACCATACAGTCATACCAAAAAAATTGATATACGATACAAAACAACATCAAATTTCAACATAAACAGCCACCACAGCGGCATGTGTGAGAATCCCTAGCGCACAAAGCATAAGCAGAGACCCACAGCCATCAGTTCAATGTCCGGGCCACACACATGCTCCTTCACCGTGATGTGACCAGAGTTGTACCGACCGCTGTTACTCTCTCTGCAGTCCCTGTCCGCCCAAACAGTCAGAAAGCCATCCATACTTGCACCAGACTCCAGGAAGTCGTCATGGAGCGATATCCCCACAAACACTGAAATCACTGCATTCACGGCAATCCCTCCGAGCCCACCAGCGCAGGCAGCCACGTCCATCTTGTTTTTCGGCAACTTTACATTTCGGCAACCTCACTGTGATAGAAGGTGAATAACTTTTACCTTCTTCCTCCTTTTCACCCGTGGTCGGGGCGATCGAAACATCCGCAGTCGGGGCGATCGAAGCTCCCGCAGTCGGCGATCAAAGCCCCTGAACAGATCGGGGCGGTCACAGCTCCTGCGGTTGGAGATCCCGAAGTCAATCCATGACAAAGGGACCGCCAGCTCCACGATGTTAGGCTGCAGTGCGGACGGAGAGACGATACGAAAAAAGCCACATCTCCGTCGAGGGAAGAGATTTAAAAACGTTTCCCCATCCCCCCACCCCCCCTCCCCTGCCACATAATACAACAACTAAAGATTCACTAAAACATACAAATAAAACAAACTAAACACAACAAAAGAAGAAAGGGACGAGGCAGGCTGTTGGCGAAGCTGCCACTTGCGGCGTAACCATTATCAATAAATGTAATGCTATGGATATCTATTGAATTCCAATTAATTTACTAATCCTCTTATTGAAATTAGTTCAGCAATAGGCATGATTAAAGCTGATGGCAAAGTGACCTTCTTCTTCAATCATGTGCAGCAGCAAATTACTAAATGGAAGTACAGCAAAGAAAAATGAATGAGTTTTTCAGCACTTCAAGCTGCTATTGAAGCACATGTAACCTTCCCGATGGGCTGTGGCTGTGAACTGGGAACATGGCTGGAGACCTCTATCGAGGCGCCGCTGTTTCAAAGCCTGCGGAGCGGCCAACGGAGCCCACGGCTGGGGCCCAGATCAGCACCATGGAGGCATGAAGTGGAGCGTCGACAGCGATGAGGCATTGGCGACGGTGAAGCCATGCGCCGATGGGGCCTCGGCAATGGTGAAGCCTTGCGGCGGCGGCGGCGATGCCTTGTGGGTCGCCCCGTGGTCGACGGTCGATTAAAGCGTGGAGGTACCGCCGTGAGGGTACAGTCGTGAGGGGGTTGCGGGGAGAACAATGGACACTAGGGTGGGTGGGGGCAGGACAATGGGGACCTGGCGTGGGGCAACCGCTGGGGGTGGTGGGTGGGTGGGGGGAGGGGGTGGGACAAAAGGAGGAGCCGGCGTGCTTTGTAACTTTGTCAATGCTGTAGGTGGCTGCTATTTGTATACATTGTGTATGCAGACAAATTTCACTGTGCCTAGTCAATAAAGTATTCCTATTCCTATTCCTATTCCATTACTCTTATGGACTAATTTATTCAAGTATACATCTTCTCAGGAAAAGTCAGGAAAATGTATGGTGCAGGGGAAGAATTCTCACCTTATTTTCCAGATCCTTCCTTTTGGCCCAATTTCACACGCCATATATTTATCAATGATTCACATAGCATTAGTTTTGATGACAAAATTATCGGAATGGCTTCAGACATTATTCTGGAAACCATTTATAAATAGTCTAAATATGTAGGAAGGATCTGCTAATGCTGGTTTAAACCGAAGACACATAAAGCCGGAGTAGCTCAGTGGGTCAGACAGAATCGGTGACGTCTCCACCCAAAACGTCACCTATTCCTTTTCTCTGACCCACTGAGTTACAATGGCCTTTTGTGTCTATAAACAATCTAGATCAGTTAAGACTGCTTTATGTAAATTATGAGTACTGAAAAGACACACAAAAAAAACACCCAGCATGTCTTTGTAAGGCAATTTAGAGGAATTTTCAACCAGAGACTGATCATTTTGTGATTTGTGTGAATAAGATAGCCTTGGTCTATTAGTTGAGAGCTGCCCATTTTGGCTGCATTGTCAGTGTGTAGCACAATGTGCTGAAGTCACAGCCAATTGGGTGCAAATAGCAAGTGAAGAAATGCAGGTGTGAGCACAAAACCAAGATTAACTTCTGAGTTCAGTCCCGGCAATTGCTGCATTCATTGTCTGTTACAATGACTTTGGTATGGGTCATTAAAACTGTGTTCTAGGATAGACACTAAAAGCTGGAGTAACTCAGCAAAAGGTAGCATCTCTGGAGAGAAGGAATGAGTGATGTTTCGGGTCAAAATGCTTCTTCCGACTGGTTCTGGATAAGGGAAACTAGAGATATAGACAATGATGTGGAGAGATAAAGAATAATGAATAAAAGATATACAAAAAAGAAACGATAATAAAGGAAAAAGACCATTGTTAGCTGTTTGTAGGGTGAAAATGAGAAGCTAATGCGACTTGGGTGGGGGAGGGATAGAGAGAGCGGGAATGCAGGGGTTACCTGAAGTGAGATAAATCAATATTCATACCACTGCTCATAAGCTGCTCAAGCGAAATATGAGATGCTGTTCCTCCAATTTGCATTTTGCCTCACTCTGACAATGGGGGTGACTTAGGACAGAAATGTCTGTGTAGGAATGGGAAGGAGAATCTGTGTCCTTCCTGATCTCTCATATAAAATATCTCATGGCAGCATCTTAACGAATAAAAGAGAAGTTATGGAAATCTAAATAAAACTAAAGGTACGGGAAATTTGAATTAAGTACAAAGAATGCTAGAAATTCTTTGCAAGTCAAGAAGCATTTGTGGAAAGAGGAACAGTCAATGGTTCAGGTCGAGGATATTTTGTAAGTACTGCAGAGTTTCTCTCGTGTTAGGGCAATATTTGTCAACATATCACAAATAAGTAATCAGATCATTAGCATGTTGGACATCAAGTTATAGTCATCCAGCACAGAAATAAGCCTTTCAGTCCACCGTTTCTATGTGGACCATCCAATCTCAATTACAAGCAATTGCCCCTGGAGACCTCTGTGCCTTTGTGATTCAACTGATCATCTGAATACTTCTTAGGGGTGGTACAGTGGCATAGCTGTAAACTAAATGCTGTGGGAGTATCTGTCCCCAGTATCTACTCAGGCAATGCATTCCAGGATCCACCCACCCTCCAGGTGAAAAGGCTCTTTCTCACAACCTCATTTAACCTTTTACCCCTTACCCTAAACCTATGCCCTCTGGCTTTACATACCTCTGCATGAAGAATGTTTTCCTACTACTCATCCTTACTCTGTCCCTCACAATTTTACCTCTGTCATCCTTTTACCTCTTTCATGTTATCCTTAACCTTCTCTGCTCTGAGGAAAGCAGTCTTTCCTCATTGGCATCATGGAATGCAGCTGGCTTTTCAGCATTTTAAAGTGGCTGCACTACAAAGAAACACTTTGGCATAAAAACACAAAATGCTCTTGGAACTCAGTGGCTCATCGGGTCAGACTGCATCTGTGGTGGAAACAGATAGACAAGATTTTGGGTCGTCCTGACGCTATAAAAGGGGTTATACAATTCTCTTCATCGTCATTACATTACCGATGCTTTTGTCAGTGACCGTTTTGATCAGAGTAACTAGCACATTGTTCCTTTGAAGACAAAGCACCCTCTCCCATTGAGGACACTCTCCAGTTTGTTCAATTTTAGTTTAATTCAGATACAGCATGGAAACAGGCTCTTAGGCTCAGCGGGGCCATACTGACCATTGATCACCCATACGCTAGTTCCATGTCCTACACAATGGGGGAACTTTACAGAGGCCAATTAACCTATAAACCCGCATGTCTTTGGGATGTGGGGGGAAAACGGAGCATCTGAAAGAAACCCACGAGGTCGCAGGGAAAACGTGCAGACTCCTCAGACAGCATCCTAAGTCATGATCGAATCTGGGTCTCTGGTGCTCCGAGGCAGCTGATCCTCTGCTGCGCCACTGTGTTGTGTGGTAGAAAATTTCATGACCAGCGATTCCGGCACACTAAACTATCCTACACACTGGGGACAATTTACAATTATATCAAGCCAATTAGTGTACAAACCTGTATGTCTTTGGAGTTTGGGAGGAAACTGGAGATCCTGGAGAAAACCCACGTAGGTCACAGGGAGAACATATATAAACTCCGTACAGACAGCCCCCTTAGTCAGGATCGAACCCGGGTCTCCAGCGCTGTAAGTTTGCAACTCTACTGCTGCGCCACCATGCCGTAGTGTTGGACAATTAAACAATCGATGTGGAGTAGTGACACCAAGAACACCAACATTCTCAACAAGGTAGGGACAAGCATGTGAGGGATTTGTGTGTCTGACCATGCCCCTGGGAATCCAGTCTTCCTCTTCATTGCAGCTCAGATCAGGACATTTCATACAATCTCATACGGCAGTGGGGAGTTTCATCAGTCTGAAGAAGGGTCTCGACCCGAAACATCACCCATTCCTTCTCTCCAGGGATGCTGCCTATCCCACTATTACTCCAGTATTTTGTGTCCATCTGGGAAGTTCTCAAACGCTGGTTTATTCAGGCCTTGTCAGTACATACTGGTAAGAGGGCTGAAAGTCCTTCACTGACTCAAAACACATACACCAATTTAGTTTTTGCATTACAATGGTTACATGCAGATTTTACATTTTTACTATAATTTGCCAGTAATTTTTCTTCGTATTCTCTGATTTGTGTTTTTCTCTGCTGGAGTTGCCAGATGGAACTGACAGATGAGACTTTATTTCCTTTGCCTAAAAGCCATTTGCTCTGTTAATAGGTGTCATTAAATGACTTTTCTTCTCTTATAATCAATGTTATTGCACTCACCCTGGTTTACAAACATATGTATCTGTATCTTTGCTTCAGCTAAATATGCCTTGCAATTTCAGCACTACCCTAAACTGATTACTGTTACTTCTCGCCTGTCCTTTACGTTACCTTCACAATGTCGGCCTAATTTACCTACATTCTTTTCCACTATGTATAGCTCTTGGGTTATCCATATTGCAAACTTGTTAAATGTTCTTATAATTTCCAGAAACTCCTACATCAGGGGCTAAAGACAAGGTTGAATCATTCTCATCTATACTCAGCCAGAAATACTGAAAGGATAATTCATCTTGGCTTTCTCTTGAGATCTCTTGCATCATACAAGCACATCCTCAGCCAACTTATTTCCCTCTAAATGATGCCAAGAGGTAGCTGAGAGCACTTGATTCACCAAACGCTATGGGAACAGCTGTAGTACAGATAGCCTCCAGAGCCAGCCACGCCTTGAGCCAAGTTGTTTCAATGTTACCTGACAAAGTGAAAACTTGTCCATGTATAATCTACCAACATAAATAAATAAAATTCAACCTACAGTAAAACACCAGTAATCCATCTGCTCAGGAATCTGGTGGTGCCCTTTTGGAAGATATTCTCAACTGTTGGATGATAAAGTCATAGTCATAGAGTGATACACAGTAGAAACAGGCCCGGTGGCCCAACTTATCCACACTGGCCAGCATGTCCCATCTACGCCAATCCCACCTGCCTACACTTGGCCCATATCCCTCAGAACCTGCCATATCCATGTTCCCATCTAAATGTTTCTTAAACGTTGCGATAGTATCTGCCTCAACTACCTCCTCCGGTAGCTCGTTCCATACCCCTACCATCCTTTGTGTGAAAACGTTACAATAGACAATAGACAATAGGTGCAGGAGTAGGCCATTCGGCCCTTCAAGCCAGCACCGCCATTCAATGTGGTCATGGCTGCTCATCCCCAATCAGTACCCCGTTCCTGCCTTCTCCCTATATCCCCTGACTCCACTATTTTTAAGAGCCCTATCATGCTCTCTTGAAAGCATCTAGAGAACCTGCCTCCACTGCCCTCTGTGGCAGAGAATTCCACAGACTCACCACTCTCTGTGAGTAAAAGTGTTTCCTCCTCTCCTTTTTAAATGGCTTACTCCTTATTCTTAAACTGTGGCCCCTGGTTCTGGACTCCCCCAACATCGTGAACATGTTTCCTGCCTCTAGCGTGTCCAAACCCTTAACAATCTTATATGTTTCAATGAGATTCCCTCTCATCCTTCTAAACTCCAGTGTACAAGCCCAACTGATCCATTCTCTCAGCATATGACAGTCCCGCTATCCCAGGAATTAACCTTGTAAACCTACGCTGCACTCCCTCAATAGCAAAAATGTCCTTCCTCAAATTAGGGGAACAAAACTGCACACAATACTCCTGGTGCGGTCTCACTAGGGCTCTGTACAACTGCAGAAGGGCCTCTTTGCTCCTATATTCGATTCCTCTTGTTATAAAGGCCAACATGCCATTGCTTTCTTCACTGCCTACTGTACCAGCACGCTTACTTTCATACTGATGTACAAGGATCCCCAGATCCCCTTGTACTTCCCCTTTTCCCAACTTGACACCATTTGGATAGTAATCTGCCTTCCTGTTTTTGCTGCCAAAGTGGATAAACTCACATTCATCCTCATTAAACTTCATCTGCCATGCATCTGGCCACTCCCCCAACCTGTCCAAGTCACCCTGCATTCTCATAGCATCATCCACACAGTTCACACTGCCACCCAGCTTTGTGTCATCTGCAAATTTGCTAATTTGCTCATTTGCAAATTTGTTACTTTGAATCCCTTCATCCAAATCATTGATCTATACTGTAAATAGCTGTGGTCCCAGCACCGAGCCTTGTGGTACCCCACTAGTCACTGCCTGCCATTCTGAAATGGACCCATTAATCCCGTTTCCTGTCTGCCAACTACTTCTCTGTCCATGTCAGCACTCTACACCCAATACCATGTGCCCTAATTTTTCCCACTAATCTCCTACGTGGGACCTTATCAAATGCTTTTTGAAAGTCCAGGTACACTACATCCACTGGCTCTCCCTTGTCCATTTTCCTAGTTACATCTTCAAAACATTCAAGAAGATTAGTCAAGCATGATTTCCCCTTCGTAAATCCATGCTGACTCAGACCGATCCTGTTACTGCTATCCAAATGATTGAGGTCTTTAAAATGATGAAAGGGATAGACAGAGTTGACGTGGACACGTTTTTCCCATTGAGGGTAGGGAAGTTTCAAACAAGAGGGCATGACATGAGAATTAAGGGACAGAGGTTTCGGGGTAACGTGAGGGGGAACTTCTTTACTCAGAGGGTGGTGGCTGTGTGGAATCAGCTTCCAGCAGAAGTGGTGGAGGCAGGATCGATTTTAACATTTAAGAGTAAAGTGGATAGGTATATGGACGTGAAGGGAATGGAGGGGTATGGTCTGAGTGCAGGTAGATGGGACTAGGGGAAAACAAATGGTCGGCACGGACTGGAAGGGCCGAGAGGGCCTGTTTCCGCGCTGTAATTGTTATATGGTTATATGGTTAATGTTCGGCTATCTCATCTTTTGTAATTGACTCCAGCATCTTCCCCACCACCGATGTCAGGCTAACTGGTCTATAATTCCCTGTTTTCTCTCTCCCGCCTTTCTTAAAATGTGGGATAACATTAGCTACCCTCCAATCCACAGGAACTGATCCTGAGTCTATAGAACATTGGAAAATTATCACCAATGCATCCACGATTTCTAGAGTCACTTCCTTAAGTACCCTGGGATGCAGACCATCAGGCCCTGGGGATTTATCAGCCTTCAGTCGCATCAGTCTATCATACACCATTTCCTGCCTAATGTGGATTTCCTTCAGTTCCAAAGTACCTGTTCAATCTGAAGACAGATCCAAAGTACCTGTTCAACTCATCTGTCATTTCCTTGTTCCCCATAATAAATTCAAATTTTTGGGTCTTCAAGGGTCCAACTTTGGTCTTAACTAATTTTTTCCTCTTCAAATACCTAAAGAAGCTTTTACTATCCTGTAGGTTACCCTTCAGGTTCCCTCACCACGTTTCTATTAATAACCTTAAATACTGTTAATTCACTTCTTTAGATGTTATAATGTATAACAATAAATTGTCCAGTGAATTAACGAAGTGGGAAGGAACCAGAGACCTGTGTGAGCGGAAATGGGGCACGGGACCTAGGCCTCCAGTTAATGGAAATAGAGCAAAAAAACTGGGAGATAATGAGGGGAAACAGTGCACGGAAGCCAGGGTCCGATGAGTGAATCTGTAGTATAGAAACTGGTACTGGATGAGTGCAAATGGAGTGCAGGTGCTGGGGAATCATGAGTGGGAAGAGATTCCGGAAGCTGGCGACCCCCGGGATCTGGGTGTCCTTGTACATCAGTCTATGAAAGTAAGCATGCAGGTACAGCAGGCAATGAAGAAAGCGAAACACAACTACATAAAAGTTAACATAAAGATCCACCACAACGGATTTCCCACATTCCTCACTGTGATGGAAGACAATAAAGTCTAATCTTCTTCCTCTTTATTCACCCACGGTCGTGGGAGTCGAACCATCCGCAGTCAAGCGATCGAAGCTCCCGCTGCCGGCGATCGAAGCCCCCACGTCGGGGCAATCAAAGCTCCCTCATCGGGGCAATTGAAGCTCCTGCGATCTGGGCTGTAGGTGCTCCTGCCGCTTGGAGCTCTCGAAGTCGGTCTATAACCAGAGACACCAGCTCCACAATGTCCACGGGCTCCACGCGGTTGGAGCTCCAAGGTCGGTCCTAGACAGATATCGCTAGCTCCATGATGTTAAAGTCCACAGGCTTCCATGGTTGGTGCTCCCGAAATCGATCTCCAGCAGAGGCCACAGCTTCTCCATGTTAGGCCGCAGTGCAGACGGAGATACGATACAGAAAAAATATTTGTGCCTATCGAGAAATGGTATCTAACCTGATGTAGGTACTGTTTAAGAAGGAACTGCAGATGCTGGAAAAATCGAAGGTAGAAAAAAAAGCTGGAGAAACTCAGTGGGTGAGGCAGCATCTATGGAGCAAAGGAATAGGCAACGTTTCGGGGTCAAGACCCTTCTTCAGACTGATGTCGGGGGGGGGCAGGAAAAATAAAGGAAGAGGCAAGGACAGTAGGCTGTGGGAGAGCTGGGAAGGGGAGGGGAAGGAGGGAGAAAGCAAGGACTACCTGAAATTGGTGAAGTCAATGTTCATACCGCTCCGGTGTAAACTACCCAAATGAAATATGAGGTGCTGTTCTCCCAATTTGCGGTGGGCCTCACTCTGGCCATGGAGGAGGCACAGGACAAAAAAGTCGGATTTGGAATGGGAGGGGGAGTTGAAGTGCTGAGCCAACGGGATTCAGGTTGGTTATTGCGAAATGAGCGGAGGTGTTGGGCAAAGCGATCGCCAAGCCTGCGCATGGTCTCACTGATTTAGAGCAGTTGACACCTGGAACAGCGGATGCAGTAGATGAGGTTGGAGGAGGTGCTGGTGAACCTCTGCCTCACCTGGAAAGATTGCTTGGACCCTTGGATGGAGTCGAGGCGGGAGGTAAGTGTAGCATTTCCTGCATTTGCAAGGGAAATGACCAGGGGAGGGGGTGGTTTGGGTGGGAAGGGATGAATTGGCCAGGGAATTAAGTATGAAGCGGTCTCTGCAGAAAGCAGAAAGGAGAGGAGATGGGAAGATGTGGCCAGAGGTGGGATCCTGTTGGAGGTGGCGAAAATGTCGGAGGATTATATGTTGTATGCAATGGCTGGTAGGGTGGAAGGTGAGGACAAGGGAGACTCTGTCCTTGTTGCGAGTAGGGGGATGGGGAGTGAGAGCGGAGCTGTGGGATATCGAGGAAACCCTGGTGAGAGCCTCATCTAGAGGAGAAGAGGGGAATCCCCGGTCCCTAAAGAATTACAACATCTCCGATGCCCTGGTTTGGAATACCTCATCCTGGGTGCAGATGCGGCGTAGACGGAGGAATTGGGAGTAGGGGATAGAGCTACTGGATATTTTTTCATGGGTCATTCTGGGCGTTTTCTATGTGGAAGTGACAAAACTACAGGGATATCCTAACATAGTTTAATGGAAAATACTTACTTTTCTGTTCGAATTAACATGATAATACAATTATAATGAAGAAAGCAAAGTATGTGAGGGCTGTAAAGAATCTGCAAAATTATATAGGTAGATTAGGTGAGTGTGCAAAATATTGGCAGATGGAATATAGTGCGCAGAAGTGTGATTACTTACTATGGGAAGTAACCAAAAAACGGTATGATTTAAATGGAAACAGACTGCAGAATGCTTCAGGATAAGGCAAATTAATGTTGGCCTTTATTGCAAGGGGGGATACAGTGTAAAGGTAGGGAAACCTAATTAGAACAATCTAAGGTGTGATGAGGCCTGAAGCACTGCATCCAGTCCCCATCCAGGGACCCAAATTATCTTTCAGATATGGGAGCAATTCACTTGCACTTCTCCCAATCAATGTACTGCATTAGGTGTTCACAATGTAGCTTTCTTTTGGTTGGAGAAACCAAACACGGATTGGATGATCGGAGAATCCACACATTGACCGCGGCAATGATTCTGAGGTTCCAGTTTCCTACCGCTCGAATGATCCATCTCACTCTCATTTGACCCTCTCCGCCTGTAGCCTCCTGCACTGTTACAATGAGGCCCATAGCAAGCTTGAGGAACAAAATCTTATATTCTATCGGGCGCCCTGCAGCCTCCAGGATTCAATATCAAACACTCCAACTTTCAATAACTTACTTTTTCTTTGAGTTTGCAACAGAACTGACAACTTTTTTTTATCCCTTTCATCCTTTTTTCCCTTTGTCTTTTACTTGTATAGTCTGACCTGCTGAGCATGTCCCAGTTGGTCAACCTACACAATACTACACAAACTGTAACACGGGCAATACTGCTACATTATTTCTCTCTATCAGAGAAATTCACAACCAGAGAAACACATTACCCTCCCCCAACTTTCTCTGCTACCTTGATTACGTTGTTTTTTTTCTCCATTACAATTCTGCTGAAGGATCCCACACCTGAAATGCTGTTACTTCAGCTCGTTGTGTTTGTCTTCAGTATTAACCAGCATCTGTAGTTCCTTCCTACACATTAAATGTTATCCGTTTCTATTTCCATAGAAGCTGCCTGGCCTGCTGATTTTTGTTTCAGAATCTGTGGAAGCTGGACAAGGTGCATGGTGAAAGGATATTACTCCGCATGGTTGAATCTAGAAGTAAGGAGTTTAGATTCAGAATGAGCTTGCCTTTTTAAGATGAAAATGAGGAGGGATTTTGTGTCTCAGAACCTTGAAATTCCCAATCCAAGGAGCCATGAAGACAGTCAAGCAGGTATTCAAAGATGAAGCAGACACATTTGGGAAATACAAGCAACTCTGAAATTATGGGAAAGAGGCAAAAAAGTTAAATGGAAGCCAAAATCTGATTTTCTGTGATCTTATTGAATGGCACTGGAGTCTCAAGTGTTATGCACCTGCACCTGTCCCTGTTGTACTTAATTTCACTCAATTCCTATTAAAACAAACTCATGTTTTTCCTGAGTGCATGTGGTGTGAACTGATAATTTGTTTTTTAAAATACATCAAACTAAATTAAGAAAATCATTTGCTTTTAACGTTGTCTTTTTTCTGTTTGTACAATCAATTATCATACTCTGTGTCTTTTAATATAGTACAGATGATTGTCCTGTTTCTTTTCCATTGGTTAAATAAGGAAAACTGACTAATCTGAAAGGTGGTAAAGGATAGCAAGACACTCTCGCCTACATGTTCATACTCAAATGGGATGGATTTTGTCACTGAGTGAACGGGCATATTTTTGCTTACATTATCCCAACCAAACTATTAACATCCAATTCTCTCGTAATCTTAATTTTCATTTCTATGCAATTACCTTGTTCTTTGTAATCTGATGAGTCAGTTTACGACGTGACCAGTCAATATACAGGAGAGATGGAGCACCTGTATGAGTGATGCCGCACACAACAAACCTCTGCTCAAGGTCAACTAAACCAAGGAACTATTCAGCAAGATGAAGTCAGGAGACCACATGCCACCTTTCATTGGTGGGTCGGGAGTGGAGAGAATTTCAAATTCCTGGGCACTAGCGGTTCAGATGCCCTGTACTGGGCCGGATATAAGATGTAATCATGAAGAAAGCAGCTCAGTGCCTCTGATGGACACAAAAATGCTGGAGTAACTCAGCGGGACAGGCTGCATCTGTGGACAGAAGGAATGGGCTGACGCTTTGGGTCTGAAGTTTGAGTCTGAAGAAGGGTCTTGACCCTAAACGTCACCTATGCCTCCTGTCCCACTGAGTTACGGGACTGTCCCAGTTGGGCGATTTTTAGGCGACTGAAGGAGAATATGCAGTGTCACATGATCGCCACATGTTCGCGGGTGGTTGCCGGGGAGTCGCCTTCATGGTCGTGAGGAGTTCCTGCATTCTGGGAACTAGTCGCGGCCTCATTATGGTCGCCACAAAACTTTTGTTGAAAATTTAGCGGCGATCAGAATGAAGCCGCCATGGAGTAGCGAGAATCTCGTGCCGTAGGCCGGTTGTCAGGAGGTCCAAGTGGGTTGCCAGGAGGTCGAAGGTTCTCGTAGGTTCTTGTAGGTTGTAGCCGGTGCTGACCGGTGAATTTCATTGGCTCATTGGGAAAAAAAACGTAAGCAGTAGTTTTCAGAAACAAGGATGACGGACTGGTAATGTTAAATATCTTCCGAGCTTCACAGCCGTGTATCTCTGGCTACTTAAAAGTTGTCTCCACTCCTTCTGCCCTCTTTTCCCCCTTCTTCCCCCTCTCCAACTCCTCCCCCCCTCTCCCCCACTCTCCCCCCCTCTCCCCCCCTCTCCCCCCATCTTTTAAAGGACTTACCATACACTGTGCTTTAGCCGTCTTAATTACTGCACCAACCTTCCAGTTCATCGCGGTGTGTGGCTGTATCACTTTGGCTTTACACCGTAGAATTTCACTCAGACAGTGCTCCTCCCGCTTACCCTGTCCCTCGCCTGCATAACTGCCTGGCGTGTGTGTTCCACTCTGACAGTCGCCGTTCCAGTTGCCGGTTTTTCAGGCGACCGCCAGCAACTTGACAGTCGCCAGCAGTCGCCTGAAAAAATCGCCTAAGTGGGGCAGGCCCATAACTTCAGCATTTGTCTCTATCTTCGTTTAAACCAGCATCTGCAGTTCCTTCCTACACAGGTCAGCACCTCTACTTCCTTCAACATTTAAAGAGGCTTGATATGTCACTGAATACTCTAACAATGTTGTAAAGATGAACTGTGGAAAATATCTGACCAGCTGCAACATAGCTTGGTATGGCAATCACAATGCACAGGGTTGCAAGTGGCTGCATGCAGTGTGTTGTGGATTCAATCCGGTCGAATGCGGGCAGGGTCTTCTCTCCCATCAAAATCATCTGCATGAAGAGCTGCCTCAAGAAGGTGGCATCATTCATCAAGGATCCCCACCATTCAGGACATGCGCTCTTCTCACTGCTTTTGTCAGGCAGGAAGTACAGAAGCCACCGGGTTCACTAGGTTAAGGAACAGCTACTTTCCTACAACTACTGAGCTGTTAAACTGACCAATGCAACCCTAATTCCAACCTTGGCAACAGAGCACTATAGATCACCTCTTGCACTAATATGGACTCGTTTGTTTTTCCTAAGTTGTGTTTTGAACTAATGTCTTGCTTCTTTTTGCAGTCTTATTTTATTTTTACTGCCTTGCAGAATTGTAATTTAATTTATAAATAATTTATGTATAATTTATATTTTGTGTGTCATCTGAGCCTATGTGCCGATGATGCTGCTGTATGCAATATTTTAATTCTACTGATACCTTACCATACTTATATGCATATGACAATAAACTCAACTTGACGACTCCATTGAGCATATGCCTGTCCTAATCATTCATGGCATCAGATGAAAGGGATTTGGGACCAGAATATATTAATTCATAACTCACAATAAATCAAATTTGTGCAGAATTATCATTAGAGACAAAAAAAATTCAGGAAATTTATTTGCATTTATTCAGTTGGAAGTTAGATAGAAAATTTCAATTAAATTATACGCCATCCTCAAAATGGTATCAGTTAATATTGTAATATACAGTGAGTACTTTGCCACAATGCTGAATTCTCATGTCCATGAACAATTGGTAGTCTAACTTTATCACTTTATATTGATTGAGCTGTAACAAAAATAGAAAATATTTCCCAGTTTTTCCAGCTTGGTGACAGATCATGGCCAGTGCAAATATAATTTATTCATTGCTTCAATTAAATATTTAAAGTGTCATCAGGGGTTGCAGAGATGCTGAGTTAAATTTGTTCCATGGTTAGCTAATAAATGTGGGGAATTGAGATGACGGCAATGTGAGTCTTCTGAAAACCCATTTCATATACACTGTATATAAAACTTATTGGTATATAGCAAAGATATAGCAAAAATGAAAATATTACATTTTCTTATTATGTTTCATGATGCAAGTAGAATTGTTAGTGCTCAAGGTGCCAAATGTGGAATTTGTTGCATTCAGGAATAGGACTTCCATTTATCATTTGATTTCCTCCTGACAGGGACATACTTAACCACTAACTCCATTTTTTTTTTTTGCCTTATGGCGCAAACTACAGAGAGAAAGCATTTCAGGATAAAATAGATAAATGGCTGTACGGTGTTGTGTATGATCAGTACAGTCTCCCTAGAGAAATTATTTACAGAAACTAAAACCAGGAGAGAAAACAACGACAGATCATTGAGAAAGATACATAGCAGGGAAATTGCGAACAGTGCAACATGCACCAAGAGGTATGTGACTGACAAAGCAGCCAGGTATACCCGATGATAACAAAGCTTATGATATGAATCAGACATGCAAAATAATTTACAAATTTTGGTACTGCAAAAGCAAAAAAAAATGTAAATGTAGCAATTTTAAACTTGAACAGTTTTGAATTGCATTTCAAATGGATTCAAATGGATCTAATTTAGGAAAAAAACGTGAAATTCATATCCTTTGCAGTTTTCGGAGGTATATACTCAGGAGAGACCTTGCCAGTTTCTTGGTATTGAATGGATTTCAACTGTAAATTACCGTGCACTGTTCACATTTATGTAACCTTTGGTCTTTGTACAAAGATCATGCCAGAATGTGGTTCCTCGATCCATCACGGAGGGGGGAGAGAGGAAGGGGGGGGAGAGGAGGGTAGGGGGAGAGAGGAGGGGGGGGGGGG
Organism: Okamejei kenojei; assembly: GCA_035221665.1. Lineage (NCBI taxonomy): Eukaryota > Metazoa > Chordata > Chondrichthyes > Rajiformes > Rajidae > Okamejei > Okamejei kenojei. The sequence goes on from CM069132.1 coordinate 41,908,800, forward strand.
GAGAGAGGAGGAGGGGAGAGAGGAGGGAAGAGGAGGGGGGAGAGGAGGGGGGAGAGAGGAGGGGGGGGGAGGGGGGAGGAGGGGGGGAGAGAGGAGGGGGGGAGAGAGGAAAAGGGGGGGAGAGGGGAAAAGGGGGGAGAGGGGAAAAGGGGGGAGAGGGGAAAAGGGGGGAGTGGGGAAAAGGGGGGGGGGGTGGGAGGAGGGGAGGAGGAGGGAAGAGGGGGAGAGGAGGGGGGAGAAGATAGCAGCAGGGGGAGCAGGAGGGAACTGGGGGAGCGGGTAGCAGTGGGGGGGAAGTGGGAGCAGCGGGGAGGAGCATTTAGCAGCAGGGGGAATGGGTAGCAGCTGGGGGGAGTGGTTAGCAGCTGGGGGGGACTGGGGGGAAGGAGCAGGTAGCAGTGGGGGGAGCGGGTAGCAGCGGGGAGGAGCATTTAGCAGTGGGGAGGAGCGGTTAGTAGAGGGAGGGAGGGGGCGGGGGATGGGGGTGACCACTCACTGCGCGTGGAACATAGCGCAGCAGGCCCCGAGGAGAAAGTTCTTGAAAAGCAAACCGGGAAGCTCGTGAGTGCTCGTGACCTCGGGTGACCTCGGAAGACCTCGTAAAACCTCGGGATCTGCAGTACAGAGACCACTTGCTCGTTCTTTCTGCATCTTTTGAAGAACGGGGGTGGGTGGGGAGGGAGGGGGATGGTGGTGTCATCACTCCTGGAAAACAGTGCTCAGCAGGCAGCGTGTTGAAAACTGAGCTGTGGGTCGCGAGGAGTAGAGCCATTGTGACGTCATCAGCTTGTTAACTTCAGCTTGTTAACTTCAAAAAAGATTTCCGATTTGTGATAAAAATCTCGGGAAATAATGAATCAAATTTTCAGATGAGGCGATTTTCGAGATCATGAGGTAAATCTCTATCAGAATATGTAAAGATTTCACCGTTAGCGCGTCGTGTTTTCGAGGAGATGTGAATTACAAAAAAAACACAAATACAACGCCCACACACAAATACATCCACATCCAAGATCCAAGAGTTTTATCAGTATATAAATTTATCTACTAGCAGCCATATTATTAAAAGCAGCACTTTTAAATATATCCTGGAATATATTTTAAAATAGTTTTTAAATTTCAATTTATATTGTTCTTTGATTGCATTGGTTTATTGAGGATTTAATATTTGGCATATATATATGATTAGAAACTTTCACTTTATGGCAATTTTTACTTTTGTTTGCACCTGGATAGCAGATTAAACCCAATACAGAAACTCCAAGCTAAATTATAATTCCATATGACAATAAGACTAGAAGACATAAGTCAAGTCAATTTTATTTCTATAGCATATATAAAAACAACTCCCGTTGACCAAAGTGCTTTATTAGTGCATGTACTAACTTGCTACAAACAGTGGTACCTAGATCAAAAATGCATACATACAGTGGCTTGCAAAAGTATTCATACCCCTTGAACTTTTCCACATTTTGTCACCTTACAACCACAAACGTAAATGTTTTTTATTGGGATTTTATGTGATAGACCAACACAAAGTGGTGCATAATTGTGAAGTAGAAGGAAAATGATACATGGTTTCCAAAGTTTATTACAAATAAAAAACTGAAAAGTGTGGCATGCAAAAGTATTCAGCCCCCCTGAGTCAATACTTTGTAGAACCACCTTTCGCTGCAATTACAGCTGCAAGTCTTTTGGGGTATGTCTCTACCAGCTTTGCACATCTAGAGACTGAAATATTTGCCCATTCGTCTTTGCAAAATAGCTCAAGCTCAGTCAGATTGGATGGAGAGCGTCTGTGAACAGCAATTTTCAAGTCTTGCCAGAGAGTCTCAATTGGATTTAGGTTTGGACTTTGACAGGGCCATTCTAACACATGAATATGCTTTGATCTAAACCATTCCATTGTAGCTCTGGCTGTATGTTTAGTGTCGTTGTCCTGCTGGAAGGTGAACCTCCGCCACAGTCTCAAGTCTTTTACAGACTCTAACAGGTTTTCTTCCAAGATTGCCCTGTATTTGGCTCCATCCATCTTCCCATCAACTCTGACCAGCTTCCCTGTCCCTGCTGAAGAAAAGCATCCCCACAGCATGATGCTGCCACCACCATGTTTCACAGTGGGGATGGTGTGTTCAGTGTGATGTGCAATGTTAGTTTTCTGCCACACATAGCATTTTGCATTTAGGCCAAAAACTTCAATTTTGGTCTCATCAGACCAGAGCACCTTCCTCCACATGTTTGCTGTCTCCCCCACATGGCTTGTGGCAAATTGCAAATGGGACTTCTTATGGCTTTGTTTCAACAATGACTTTCTTCTTGCCACTCTTCCATAAAGGCCCGATTTGTGGAGTGCACGACTAATAGTTGTCCTGTGGACAGATTCTCCCACCTGAGCTGTGGATCTCTGCAGCTCCTCCAGAGTTACCATGGGCCTATTGGCTGCTTCTCTGATCAATGGTCTCCTTGCCCAGCCTGTCAGCTTAGGTGGATGGCCATGTCTTGGTAGGTTTGCAGTTGTGCCATACTCTTTCCATTTTCAGATGATGGATTGAACAGTGCTCCATGAGATGTTCAAAGCATGGGATTTTTTTTATAACCTAACCCTGCTTTAAACTTCTCCACAACTTTATCCCTGACCTGTCTGGTGTGTTCTTTGGGCTTCATGATACTGTTTGGTCACTAATGTTCTCTAACAAACCTCTGAGGATTTCACAGAACAGTTGTATTTATACTGAGATTAGATTACACACAAGTGGACTCTATTTACTAATTAGGTGACTTCTGAAGGCAATTGTTTGCACTGGATTTTATTTAGGGGTATCAGAGTAAAGGGGGCTGAATACTTTTGCACGCCACACTTTTCAGTTTTTTATTTGTAAAAATATTTGAAAACCATGTATCATTTTCCTTCCACTTCACAATTATGCGCCACTTTGTGTTGGTCTATCACATAAAATCCCAATAAAATACATTTATGTTTTGTGGTTGTTACGTGACAAAATGTGGAAAGTTCAAGGGGTATGAATACTTTTGCAAGCCACTGTAAATACATACAGCGTTCCCTCAGAGGACCTCAAGAAAGTCTTGAGAGTAGAAATAAGTTTTAAGTCTAGACTTAAAAGAGTTGACGGAGGGGGCAGATCTAATGGGAAGAGGGATGCTGTTCCATAGTCTAGGTGCTGCAACCGCAAAAGCGCGGTCGCCCCTCAGCTTATGCCTAGACATAGGATGGTCAGTAATCCCAAGTCGGCCGATCTGAGGGACCTGGAAGTGGTGTGGTGGGAAATTAGATTTTTGATGTAGGCGGGGGCGTTAAGGGTTTTGTAAACAAAAAGAAGGAACTTGAAATTGATTCGGAACCGCACTGGGAGCCAATGGAGAGAGGCCAGAATCGGGATGCCGTGGTCCCTTTTACGGGTGCCCGTCAGGAGTCTCGCTGCGGCATTTTGGACCAATAGCAGGCGAGACAGGGATGATTGGCTGATGCCCGTGTAAAGGGAGTTGCAGTAATCAAGACGGGCGGAGATAAATGAGTAGATGATCTTTTCAAGGTTGTCAAATCGGAGGATTTATTTTTGCTATTGTTCGAAGCTGGAAGAACCTAGCTTTTACCACGGCATTGATTTGTTTGTCAAATTTGAACGCGGAGTCAAATAGCATGCCAAGGTTTTTGATGTGAGGTTTGAGTAATGGGGTAAGGCTTCCAAGGCTGTCTACTATCGTTTTGATGGATTCCAAGGGGCGAGTAGGATGACTTCAGACCTACTCTTGTTTAGTTAGAGGAAGTTCTGGGCCATCCAACACTATCTATCCTCTAGGCAGTGGGTAAGGCTGAGTAGATAAGATTGTTTGTTGGGTTTGAGAGGGAGATAGAGTTGTGTATCGTCTGCGTAGCAGTGGAAGGAAATGCCATGCCTTTGGATGGATTGGCCTAAGGGTAGCATGTACAGTAGAGAAACTACTACCTTTGAGGTAGGAGATGAACCAGCTCAGGGCAGTGCCATCAATACCAACCCTGTACCGGAGACGGTCAATTAGGATGGTGTGGTCGACAGTATCAAATGCTGCGCTGAGGTCGAGAAGGAGCAGGATTGCACAGTCGCCGGAGTCAATGGTGAGCAGTAGGACATTGCGTACCTTCAATAAAGCAGACTGTGCTGTGGTGGGCCCTGAAACCTGATTGGAATGTTTCTAGGATGGAATTTTGATGAAGATAAGGCATAAGTTGATTTAAAATTACCTTTGCAAGAACTTTTGAAAGGAAAGGCAGTTTGGAAATAGGTCTGTAGTTGCTAGGCAAGTTGGGGTCTAGGTTAGGTTTTTTCAGGAGGGGCTGGACCACCGCGTGCTTGATGTAGGTAGGAACAATGCCAAGTGGCCAGAGAACTGTTGATGATGGCGAGGATGCTTGGACCGGCTAAAGCAATGACATCCTTCAGAAGGACAGAAGGGACAACGTCAAGGGGGCAGGTAGCAGGTTTCATAATGGTGACCAGCTTTAGAAGGGAGGGAAGAGTAACTGGTTGGAAACAGTCTAATTTCAAAGAACAGACCAATGAGACAGCTAGGTCATGGATGGGAGGGAAAATATTTGTTCTGAAGTTCTTAACTTTGCTGGTAAAGAAAGTAGTAAATTCTTTGCACTTAGCAGGGGACCCAGCTAAGCTGGAACTGGGAGCAGGACATATGATAGAGGTAATGGTACTAAAAAGGACCTTGGAGTTATGGGCGATTTTGAAATGAGGTCGGAAAAGTATTGTGTACTCGCAGACTTTACTGTTTCCTGGTATTTGAGAAGATTGTTTCCCAGAGGTTCAAGGGAAATTTGAAGCGTATCAGATTTATACTTCCGTTCTGATTTTTTGCACTCTCGTCTTATTGGTCTGGTGGTGTCATTGAGCCAGGGCCAGCCTTTAGGCTTAGGCTTTTTAATTTTAAGAGGAGCAACAGATTCCAGGATGGAAGAGCAAGTGGTGTTGAATAGAGAAATGAGGTCGTCGGTGCTGAGATGGAGGGGAGACGCCTCGATGGTGCAGATGTCGGGGGCGGCTATGAGAGCCTCAGAGAATTTACTGGCAGTTGAAGAGTTTATGTAGCGGGAGTAGCGAGCAGGGAGATGGGATTTTGAGGGAGAAAAAGGCAGGGATGCATCAAAGATAATTGCACTATGATCAGACAGACAGGCACCGGAAAGACCAACCGGAGAACGGCATACCTGGGCTCGAGGAACCGCCGATGGATGGAGTGGTAGGGCCGACCAGATCCGTCTTCACAGCGCTGGCAGAGGTAAGCTGATGTTGAGCGGGTGCAGGCAAGATTTTTTAAACTTTCCAGGGTTCCCGCCCATTTACTCTGCCTCCTGGGGGGTATGGTGTGTGCAGCGGCCTCAAGGCCGAGCCCGTGCACCCACCGGGACCCGAGCGAGGAGCGAACTGTAGAGGGAGCTTCGTCCGGGGCTTTGTCCGGGGCTTCGCCCGAGGATCGATCCGGCGCTTTGTCCAGGGCTTGGTCCAGAGCTCAGTCCGGGGCTCAGTCAGGGGCCTCGGATGAAGACCTCGACGACCGAGGCATGGATGTCCAGTAGTATTTGCTGTCCATAGACCAGGATTGACTGCAGGCCATACGGACGGTTGAGGTGGCTTTGTCCGGGGATTTGCCCAGACGGGAGACGACAGGCAGCCAAGCACAACGGCGCTGCCATCTCCCCACTGACTTAAGAAGAGCAGAGTTAGGCAATTCAGCCTACCAAGTCTGTCGCTCTGTCGTACAACCATGGCTGATCTATTTTCCCTCTTAACCCCATTCTCCTGCCATCTTCCCATAACCTTTGACACCCTTACTAATCAAGCACCTATCAATCTCCATTTTAGAAATACCCAATGACTCGGCCTCTGTCTGTGGTAATGAATTCCACAGATTCACCACCCTCTGGCCAAATAAATTCCTCTTCATATCTATTTGGATATATATTGGATATATATATATATACATACATTGATATTGTACGATCCTTCGATTAAGAAAGTAGGTTCCAATGAAACTACATAAAGGTTCCCAAGATTATTGAATAAACACTAATTTGAAATTATCTATAATTTTCTGGAATTCTTCCTAAACAGTTTGTTCCTAGTTTTGGGAAACCTATATTTTCTGCTGTTTAAGTGGAATCAAATTTCTTCTGCAAATGGAACCCTCATCTCGAATGGACTGGTATGGCCAATGCTTACTATTCAATAATGAAACAACAGAACTCAGTAATGTTAAATAGGGATTTCTGGTAATTTAAGGTACTACTTGCATACAGATTGGTTTGAATTCCTTGTAATTGCGAGAATGCACTGAGGTAAAATAACTCCTATTCATCAGTCACTTGCTGTCATTCCAAAACAAAGAATTTGTGACTTTAACCATGAATAACTGCAGTGCAGTGCAAGCATGTTGAGTAAAGAATTGTTGACAAATTGGGCAACTGAACGACTGATCAAACTGCATTCATATGTTACAAGAGAGGTAAATGAGAGGTCACATGCAATGTATTATGTGCTAAATTATGAATTCATTAATCTGAAAGATGAAAGATAAAACAATTATTTTGAGGAGATTGGATAATTCTTTAAACTGCAACTAAAATGTGGCTGTTTGTGGCAAAGGTTTGCTGTGGAGCAAATTATTTATTAGAAATTTCATTAAAAACACAGGTGCTGGAAATTATTACATTTCAATAGCTCTCTATCATTTCTTACACATTTGAAATGGGAGGTAAGTTTTCTTTCTTTGGATTTGTTTCACCACCTTGAGAGCTTCTAATACCTGAAATATCTTTTTTTTTCTGATTCTGGCTTTTGAGCACATGGAAACTTAATTAGTCAAGCCAGGACAGTCGTGCCATCTCATGCCAAGGCTCTATACTCCCAAAGAGCTTCACCATCTCTCTATTTGTTTCTTCTTCATTATACTGCTGATTTACATTTACCCTTTTGATCATTTGCCGATAGGACTAGAGAGATGTTGGTCAGCAGGCAGTAAGGGGGGTGCCATGATGATTCAGCGCAATGATTGGAGGAGGGAGGTGTCGGTCAGAGGGAGAGTTTTAATCATTTGCTCGTGGAGCTCCATATGTGTGACACGTTTGTCTATAGACTTCCCTGTGAGATCCGTTGATATTTCTTCGTTCTGATAAATGTGCTATAGTTGAGGTGCTGAAGTGCATTGAAGATGAAAGATGGTTGTTGCTGAGTGTGGAGTTTGTGGAGGAAGTGATGGGAGAGGGAATGCTCGACATGATGCCGAGATAAACTAATCTCATCTGCCTACATATGATTCATATACTTCCCATTCCTGCATATCCATGTGGATATCTAAAAGCCTCTTAAACATTACTATCATACCTGTCTCCATGACCACCGTGGCTGGATTTTCCAAGCACCCACTACCTTCTGCATAAACAACTTGCCCTGCATACCTGCACTAAACTTTGCCTCACTCACCTTAAAGCTATGCCCTCTAATCTTTGACATTTCCAACCTGCGGAAAACGTTCTGACTGTCTAATCTATAATGGCACGGAAATCGCTGTCAAAACATGGGGGTGGAAAAAATTTCATGGCGGCTGCGCACGCGCAGGTGCACACACACACACGGACTCGCGCGTATGCACACACAGGCGAGGTTTCGGCCGTGGGCCCAATGGTCGGTAACATCGGTAACTGACCTGGTTGGTGACCGACTCCGAACTCTGGCAACAGCAGCTTCGTCCGCCCCGAATTGTGGGACTTCAATCAGCCCATTCGCGGGGTTTCAACATCGAGAGCCTCGATCACCTCAACGCAGCAATTTGACCGCGGGGCGGTGGAAGATCCCGCGGCCGATTTTAAGCTGTGCCACGAACGGGCTGATTTAAGCCCCGCTCTGATCTTTGCTCCACTAGTACGTCTCCCTCCTCCAATCACCGTGCTCTATCCTCAGTCCCACCCCCCTACTCTCCCTCTGACCGACACCTCCCTCCTCCAATCATTGCGCTGAATCATCATGGCACCCCCCTTACTGCCTGCTGACCAACATCTCTCTAGTCCAATCGGCACCCTCGATCATCAGTCCCACCCCCATTTTCATGGAAAGCGGAGATTTTTAACAGCTTTTTTTTTGCACTGAGTTTTAAAATCCCGATTACAAAAAAATGGGGGTTGGAGAGGTTCGTCCCCCACCTCTCAAACCGGGGGGGGGGGGGGGGGGTGGAGGACGTGTCCCCCCTGTCCCCCCTGGGATTTCTACCCATGAATCTATCTATGACTCTCATAGTTTTATATACTTACTAGACCAAGTGCAGACCCGTTGGGTCTGGACCCCGAACATGCTTCAGTGCCCGAGTACAGGGGGGGGGGGGGGGGGGGGGTGGGGGGGGGGAGGGGAAGGGGGAGGAGGGGGTCCAGTTAAAATCGTCAAAAACAAATAGCGGCGTTTTGGGAGGAGAGCAAGCTGCAGCAGCTGCGGTTATGGTGCCTGGCCAGTAGGAGGCCACAAAATGAGTGAGTGCTGCAACAGCTGCAGTTATGGTGTGTGGCCAGCAGGAGGCCACAAAATGAGTGGGGGGGGGGGGGGGGGTGAAGGATTTGATGTTAAAAAGTGTACATAAAAATGTGTAAATGTAATGAGGAGTGGGTTTGTGAATGTACAAGCATAATGTCTAGCAAAATGGAAAAAATGGCGGCGTTTCAGGGTCCGGTTTTGGCGGAGCAGGGAATCAAAGGGCGAAAATGTGACAGCCAGCCGGCAGCCGGACGGCGGTCGGCAGACACACACACAGTTTTAAAAATATATAGATAGGTATCAAGTCGCCCTTCAACCTCCAGTGTCCCAGAGAATGCAATACATTTATACATACTTGTAGCTAATATCAATTAATCAATGCCACATTCTGATAAACCTCTACTCCACCCTTTCCAAAGGCACCTCATTCTTCCTGTAACGGTATGAATGGATCTGCCACAATACTCAAAAGGCGACCGAACCAAAGTATAGGAACCAAAAAATAGAGCAGCATTACAACGTCCTGACAGTTATGCTCAATACCCCAACCAATTAATTGCTTATCATAGTCATAGTAGTCATAGTCATACTTTATTAGCCAAATATGTTTTGCAAAATATGAGGAATTTGATTTGCCATACTAATAAAAAGCAACAGAACACACAAAATAAATTTTAACATAAACATCCACCATAGTGACTCCTCCACATTCCTCACTATGATGGAAGGTGCAAAAAAGTTAAATCTCTTCCCTTCTTTGTCCTCCAGCGGTCAAGGGTCTCTAACCATCCGTTGATGGGACGATCTTACTCCACTAGCCTGCAGGTGGGCCTCCTCGTCGGGGTGATCAAGCTCCTGCATCGGGGAGGGTGTCTCAGCTCCCCACGCCGGGTGATCTACCTCGGGGCTTGGTGAATATCATGCTTTTTTGGAGCTTTTTGGACTGCGAGTCCTTGATGTTAAAGTCCGCATTGATCCCAGGCAAGGAATCAGCTACGATGGTCAGTACACCCCGCAAAGGGACTCAAAGTCAGTCCATGATGTTAGGCCGCAGAGCGACTAGAGATACGACCTGGAATACAATCGCATATCCGGCAAGATAAGAGATTAAAAAAAGTTCCCCCCAACCCCCCCGTCCACCCCCCATGTAAAACAAACCAGAGAAAATTTAACACAAACTTTTTCAACACACTAAAAATAACAATTAAAAGATGAAAAGGACAGACAGACTGTAGGCGAGGCTGCCATTGAACTGCCACGGTGATGAGCAGCGCATGTCTCTTGAGCTGCTACTGCTCTTATGTGGAAGGAAATCCCAGCGTGTTAACTGGGCAGTCCTGGAATTGAAAATCTGAGTTATTGCCCTATTGGAAGTCTGCTTTCAAGTGTTGTGCATCCATGCAACTGTTGCATTTGTCTTTGGCAGAGGTCAAATTCTTGCAAGGTCTGTTGAAGACACTTCGGTAAGTTGTTGGTGCATTTTTGTAGTTTTTACTCTTCTTCCTAACTTCACCGATAAAATAAACGCAGCAGGGCATCATTCTTCTTGCATATGGTGTGCACAGAATAAAGTTGTAGGTCAACTTGTTCTATTTGATCTATTTGCTTGTGCATGTCGGGTTGATTGCATTAGTTAAAACAGGGTGGATCATGTGAAGGTTGCAATCTCCCACCCCAGGGCATCATTAAACCTTAGCCTATTATTCATTTCAAATTAAATTTGTGGAATGTCCCTCAACTCAAAATGAGTTGGTTCAATTGCATTGAGATTACAACATTCAATCAGCATAGTTTATAATTATACTTAAAGCCCTGGTATGGAATCAGCAATCACTTAATATCAACTTATGTCATAAACTGATATCAGCCAACTTTGATGAATTACATTTTGTTCCGAGTATGATATCATACTTTGTGAAGAGATCATCAACACTTCCATGGGGAGGTTTAATTATAGTACAAATATAAATCCCACGGGTGGAGTGGTGAGGACATGGAACATTGGATTTGCATTGAAGATAGACACAAAATGCTGGAGTAACTCAGCAGGCCAGGCAGCATCTCTGGAGAGAGGAAATGGGTGAAGTTTCAGGTCGAGATACTTCTTCATTGGATTTGCATTTCTTTGCAGCATCAAGAGAATGACTTCAAACCAGTGAGATCATTTTTTTAATTCTGGGTGATAATCCAAAGTAATCTATGATGGAAGATGTCACTTTTGTGTTTAAGCCTAATTAAGTGATCTATCAATGAAGTCTTCAGTCATTTCCTCAGTTATTATAATAATTAATAACCGCAATAAATCATTCTTGAGATCTATGATACCATCTCTGTCCTGCAGTTTTAACTGATATTTATATTAATACTAGACTAAGTGGGACCCGTTGGGTCCCATGGTTGCACGTGAGGGCTGGTCCCCCAACGCAATATTCCATCTCTCCACCAATTCCAATATTGATGGCCAATAAGTGGGGGGAGGGGGTGCTTTCTGGAGTGCTAGTATGGGTGTTGTTGGCTAAAGGGACTGGTTTCCAGAGAGCTAGTATGGACATTGTTGGCTGAATGGATTCTTGGGCCGGCAGCTCAGTCACTCAGGCCTGGTGGGCTGGCAGCTCAGTCACTCAGGCATGGTGGGCTGGCAGCTCAGTCACTCAGGCCTGGTGGGCTGGCAGCTCAGTCAGGCGTGGTGGGCTGGCAGCTCAGTCACTCAGGCCTGGTGGGCCAGCAGCTCAGTCACTCAGGGCTGGTGGGCTGGCAGTTCAGTCACTCAGGCCTGGTGGGCTGGCAGCTCAGTCACTCAGGGCTGGTGGGCTGGCAGCTCAGAAAGTGGCAGTAATTCTGCCCAAACCAGGTGAGAGACTGAGAGAGAAGGGGGAGATGGTGGAGAATCAATTTTAGACATTTTTCATCTTTTTCTGCAGATTACAGAAATGAAGGAGGAAAGTATTCTGGCCTGGTTCTCACAGGGAGCCAGTGAAGAGAGGGATAAAATACTGGGGTGAGGTTTGATACTTGCAGGGGGAATACTTACTGATGTGCCGAAGGGACTCCTCAAGGGCTGTACAGGCCTAATGGGCCAAAGGGACTTTTTTTTAAATTCAGTGAAATCTCAGTGAAAGGAACTTTTTCTGGACCTTTCCTGGTTTGGCACTGGCCTTTTAGTCCAAAATGCTCCTCCTGGGCTAATACGGGCATTTTGGGCTATAGGCCTCTCAGCTAATAGGGGCCTTGTGGGTCGAAATGAGTGGTTTCACTTGCCCGAAGGCTACGCAAACAACAGGCTGACAACACCATACATAAAATTAAGGACCCCTGTACACAGAATTTGAAGAGTGATCCAAAAGAAATAGAATATATCTTCCAGGAATATTATAAAGAATTATATACACAAACATCTACAGTAGATGGGGAATCAATGAGGACTTTTTAAAGTACAATAGATCCGCCCTGTATTGGAGAGACACAAAATAAAATAATCACAGCAGAAATATCACTGGAGGAGATAGAGAAGACATTTGGTAGAATGAAATCAAACAAGGCCCCAGGCAGCGACGGTTTCCCTATAGAATGGTGTAAAATATTTCGCAATGAGCTGAACCCACTTCTTCTGAGAACCTTTAACTGGATTATCAAAGAAGGCAAGATACCCCGTCATGGAAAGAGGCAATTATAACATTAATCCCCAAAGAGAACAAAGACAAGGAAAATTGTACCAACTACAGACCGATATCAATTCTAAATGTGGACTATAAATTATATTCTTCAATTATCTCCAAACGATTTGAAAAGTTCATGCCAGATTTAATTGATGAAGACCAGACTGGTTTTATAATAGGCAAACAAACACAGGACAGCATTAGAAGAACCTTACATATAATACACAAGAATCAAAAGGAAAGTACACGTGCTATCCTGATAAGTCTAGACGCGGAAAAGGCTTTTTATAGGGTTAATTGGAGGATTCTTATATCAAACACTAGAAAGATTTGGCTTTACCGAAGAGTCAATTCAAGTTATTAAAGCAATTTACCAGCAACCTACTGCAAGAGTAAAGGTGAATGGGTCCTTAACTGAGAGATTTGTGTTAGGAAGAGGAACGAGACAGGGATGTTGTCTTAGCCCTACCCTGTTTGCTATATATATTGAACCATTGGCTCAAGCGATTCGTCAAGATAGGGAACTGCGGGGAGTAACTATAAGAGACAGAGAACATAAAATTGGCCTTTTCGCAGATGATGTAATGATGTATCTCACGGAAGTAAACACCTCCTTTCCAAGGATGATGGGGATCATAGATAAATTTAATTTTTATGCTGGATTTCAAGTGAGTATTTCAAAAACTCAAATCCTCCTATTTAATTGTCCTCCAGAAGAAATCAAACAAAATTATAATATTAAATGGGATTCAAAATCAATCAAATACCTAGGGGTACATGTAACAAAAAATATATCAATGTTGTATGGGGCCAATTATAATCACATCAACCAAAACATAATAAAGGATATAGAAAGATGGTCCACCTACCCAATGGATTTTAGTAGTAAGATAAATGTGGTGAAAATGAATATTTTGTCAAGGCTATTGTACTTGTTTCAATCTCTGCCAATAGAGGTACCATTAAAACAATTCACAGAATGGGATAAATTAATATCTAGATTTATTTGGGGAGGAAAGAAGGCCAGAATTCAATACACTACACTACAGTTGCCAAAGGACAAAGGTGAAATGGCACTTCCAAATTTTAGGGTATATTTATATGCAACCCAACTTTGACCATTAATTCATTGGTGTGAGGACAGCTATATAGCTAGGTGAAAAGAGATTGAGACATATATCCCTGACTTCCACATCAAAACACTTTTGTGAGAAAAAGCGCTTCCTGGACATATCAGGATTATAATCGATCCAATAACGATATTTACTTTAGAAACCTGGTTACTCTTACCAGACAACTTAAACTGAATAAACGACACAAAAGTTTTAAGATGGATAGCTTTAGATAATGAATTTAAACCAGGGATGTATGACTCAACATTTAAAGAGTGGATGATGAAAGGAATGACTGCATTTTGTGCTGTTATTGAAAATGGAGAGCTAAGAGGTTTTCAAGATTTGAAGGATAGATTTGCACTTCAGAATCAAGACTTGTTTAGATACCTCCAACTGAGAGATTATTACAATAAAAAGATAAAAAGGGAGGCACTAGAAGAAAAGAATCCAATGATAGAAGTGATAGTTAGTGCGTATCATCAAAAAACATTAAGGATTATTTCTAAACTTTATCATAGTTTAATAGAATGTCAAGCTAAAACTACATTTTATGTAAAATTTAAGTGGGAAAAGGAATTGAACATTACAATCTCAGAAGAAGAATGGCATCATATGTGTGTAACACTACAGACATCCACCAATTCACAAAATTGGAGAGCATTTAATTGGAAACTTTTGATTAGTTTCTTTATTACGCCTAACATAAAAAGCAAGCAAATTCTAAGGCAGCAAACATGCTGGAGGTAATGTGGTCAAACAGACGCAAACCATGCACATATCCTCTGGAGTTGCCCAAAAATAGAACCATTTTGGGACAGAGTGAATTCAGAATTAACGGAGGTATTAGGATATATAGTCTGCAAGAAGTGTTCCATTTTATACCTGGGTAATATAACTACAGTGGTGCTGAAGGAAGACCATTACTTGGTTAAAATCCTACTCACAGCTGGCAGAAAGGCCATTACAAGAAACTGGCTCGCAGCCAGACTTAGACAATGGTTAGACATAGTACAGGAAATATTTGTCATGGTGAAAATGACATATTCTCTAAGAGTGAAAGAAGATGAGTTTAACAGAAAATGGGGGAAAATGGATTAGGTATAGAAATAAAGACATCAACACTGTATAATTTTATAGACAATAATGTAAGTTACTGGAAAATGTTTTAATATGAAAATAGTTCTGTATACTGCATCATTAATTGTAAACTGAACCCCCCGCTTCACTGCTGTACTTTTCATTGTAATGTTGTATGTTTCATTGTTATATTTGTGTTTTATTTGTGTATACATAAAAGCAATAAAAATTAAAGTGGAAAAAAAAATGAAATGAGTGGTTTCAGGCAGGCCAAACAAATCATTTCATTTCATTTCCATTTCCATTTCAAGCACAGGGCAAGTCAAACAACTCATTTAATTTAATTTCCATTTCCATTTCAATTTCAAGCACAGGACAGGTCAATCAACTCATTTCAATTCATTTCATTTCCATTTCCATTTCAATTTCAAACACAGGGCAGGCCAAACAACACATTTCATATAATTTCCATTTCCGTTTAAATTTCAATAACAAGCACAGGGCAGGCCAACAACTCATTTCATTTCATTTCCATTTCCATTTCCATTACAAGCACAGGGCAGGCCAAACAACTAATTTCATTTTCATTTCATTTCCATTTGCATTTCCATTTCAATTTCAAGCATTGAGCAGGCATTTTCATTTCCATTTCTATTTCCATATCAATTTCAAGCACAGGGCAGGCCAAACAACTAATTTCATTTTAATTGCATTTCCATTTCCATTTCACTTTTAATTTCAAGCACAGGGCAGGCCAAACAACTATTTCATTTTCATTTCCATTTCAATTTCAAGCACACGGTAAACCAAACAACTCATCTCATTTTCATTTCATTTCATTTCCATTTCTATTTCAAGCACAGTGTAGGCCAAACAACTCTTTTCATTTCATTTCCATTTCCATTTCCATTTCAATTTCAAGCACAGGGCAGGCCAAACAACTCATTTCATTTCCATTTCCATATCAATTTCAAGTAGAGGGCAGGCCAAACAATTCATTTCATTTTCATTTAATTTGCATTTGCATTTCCATTTCAATTTCCAGTACGGGGCAGGCAAACAACTCATTTAATTTTCATTTCATTTCCATTTCCATTTCAATTTCAAGCACAGGGCAGGCCAAACAACTTATTTCATTTCATTTCCCTTTCAATTTCAAGCACATGGCAAACCAAACAACACGTTTCATTTTCATTACATTTCCATTTCCATTTCAAGCACAGGGTAGGCCAAACAACTCTTTTCATTTCATTTCCATTTCCATTTCAACTTCAAGCATAGGGCAGGCCCAACAACTCATTTCATTGTCATTTAATTTCCATTTCCATTTCAATTTCAAGCACAGGGCAGGCCAAACAACTTATTTCATTTCATTTCCCTTTCAATTTCAAGCACATGGCAAACCAAACAACTCATTTCATTTTAATTTCATTTCCATTTCCATTTCAAGCACAGGGTAGGCCAAACAACTCTTTTCATTTCATTTCCATTTCCATTTCAACTTCAAGCATAGGGCAGGCCCAACAACTCATTTCATTTTCATTTCATTTTCATTTCATTTTCATTTCATTTTCATTTCATTTTCATTTCCATTTCAAGCACAGGGTAGGCCAAACAACTCTTTTCATTTTCATTTCATTTCCATTTCCATTTCAATTTCAAGCACAGGGCAGGCCAAACAACTAAGTTCATTTTCATTCCATTTCTATTTCCATTTTGATTTCCATTTCAATTTTAAGCACAGGGCAGGCCAAACAACTCATTTCATTTTCATTTCATTTTCATTTCATTTCCATTCCCATTTCAATTTCAAGCACAGGACAGGCCCAACAAGTAATTTCATTTCATTTTCATTTCCATTTCAATGTCAAGCACACGGTAGGCCAAACAACTCATTTCATTTCATTAAGGGTTAACAAATTATTTTTTGTAAGTACATGGCAGTCTCACAGTTCAGTTGACTCACAGCTTAGAATCACAGATGTGGACTCTCCACACGATCTTCCAGAGTGACTGACTCATGTCAGCATCCGGGGCTTTATACCCCTGGCCCCACCGGAAGGGGCATTACCTTCATCAAGGTGATTGACCATAAAAATATTTTTTTAATTTTTCAACGATTGTAAAAACCCTTGGGGTTGCTGGAGCGGAGGAGGACTGTGAGTAAGATTTCCAAAAAATCATAGCGATATAGGGTAGCGTTTTTTCTAAAATCAATATACAACATAGACTTTTAGTATAATAATAGATAGTATCCAGAATTATGGTTAGACATAGTTTAATGTTATTGCCTTCTCTTTTTCAACAAGTAGTTTAGGATTCACAGAATTGAAAACAACAGTTTGATCAGAATTAATGTAGTCCTGTTTCAATTCTGTGTGACTCCACATGTCCATAACTTGCTGAAATAAAACACAATAAAGACCTTGCACTACTTCCCCTTATCAGTAAATGATCTCACTGTGTTTAAACAAAGAATTACAAATAACTGTTGGGAATTATCTTGGACCATTTCCAGGAACTAAAAAGTGATCTCAAGGGTATTACTGTGAAATGTGAAAAAAAAATCTTCACTAACTTTTGCTTGTTTACCTGATCATCAGCTCACTTAACTGCTTTTTCTTGGTAATTGTTTTCCAATGCAAGTGAAGCTACAGAACCACACGCCAATTGACTTTGAGAAGCTCTGGGCAATCCAATCACAAGTCAATCAGTGCTGAAAGCCAATAGTGGATTGAAGTCTGATGGTTGCAACTAACTTGTTTCAAAAATTCCCCATCGGGCTCAACAGAGGTGTATGCAACAACACAAGTGTGACAAATAGCTCTTTAGCCCGGAGATGTAAGCATTTTAAAATTATCCTATTCTTTCTCTTTAACAGCGGCTGTTTATGTCTGTAAAAAAATGAAAATCAAACACCTGCAGATGCTGCAATGAAAATATAAAATGCTGTAAAATGCAGCAGGCGAAGCTGTTTATATCTAGTTAAACAGGATGTCTTCATAAATGACCAGATTATTTTGCTCCTTGAAGAGCACATGAGATTATTATTTATGCTCATTATCCCTAAAATATCAATTTCAATTGAATAAATGGTTTAAAAATGGAATTGCTTGGAGTGTGGAAAGTCACATGATTCAACTTCCAGTCAGGGTTGGTCTGCCAGTCTCCAGTATAGTGTGACCCACAGATCCTCATAAAATACACCGCAAGAATGGGACATTCGGCCCACAATCTCCTTTATTTATTTTTTCCTCTCACCTTCACGTTATACCTTCCAGACTTTGACATTTCTCCCTGGGAAAAAGGATTCTGACCGTGTACCCTGCCTTTGATCTTATCCATCCTATGACGGGTCCTCCATGTATATCCTCCTCCCAGAAGCAGCCTATCTGGGCATTTTCCTTCAAACGCCTCGCTGTCTGAATCTTTGTTGTCGAGGGCTAGAAAGATATAAAGGAACTACACAATGGCAGATTTCTTTTGATCCCCTGAGAATTTTCTGATTATTTGCAGCCTACCATGAAGTGATAATTATTAGCCAGGAATATTCTTACCTGATGTTATTTTGGGTTTTCAGACCTCAGGGAACAAAGCAAGTGAAATGATTTTGTCAGTGTACACACGCTGTGAGTGTTACACATCTGTACACACACGAATCATTTCAACAAGGAGCTAGCTATCGTTATGAAATATAGTATTGACAAAGCCTTTCAAGATAAAATGCCCCTATCCCTCTTCCTGCAGCACCAGTAATGGCAGCACTTTAACACTATTTCTTCTTCGTCGAAAGTAGACCTTGTACAGCGGTGATCAAAGTGTCCACTTTTGTCAAAGCCAGCAAATCTGGGGGTACAGTTCATTAAATTCTTGCAATTTATCAGTCTTGAAGTTCATTAACTTCTCTCGTACCATTGTAGATGCAAAAGACTGCAGATCCTTGGAGCTGGTGGATGAAACAATCTGCTGGAAGATCTCAACGGGTCGAGCAGCATCTGTGGGTGGGAAAGGAGATGTCATTATATCGGGTCAAAACTGTGCATCAGGATTAAGTGTGGGGAGGGAAGATAGCTTGTATAAAGAGGGGAGGAGGAGTGGTGCAACCATGGAGATCTGAAAGATTAGACTTTAGACTTTTAGACTTTAGAGAAACAGCACGGAAACAGGCCCTTCAGCCCACTGAGTCCCTGTTGACCAGCGTTCTCCTCGTACATGAACACTAATTTTCACACCAGGGGCAATTTATCAATTTATCAAAACTTTACCGCAGCCTATTAACCGAGAAACCTGTACATCTTTTGAATGTGGGAAGAAACTGGAGCTCCCAGGTAAAACCCATACGGTCATGGGGAGAATGGACAAACTCAATACAGACAGCACCTGTAGTCAGGATCGAACCCGTGTCACTGGCGCTGTCAGGCAGCAACTTTACTGCTGCGCCACTGTGGTAAGGGCTGGAGCCCAGTTATGGCAAAGGGGGCGAACAGCCAGAAGAAGGAAGAGAGGGATGGGGGGAGAGAGGGAGATCACCTGAGGTGATGTTTACATAAAGTTGGAAAATTCAAGGTTCATACTATTGGGTTGTAGACTACCCAGGCAGAGTATGAGGTACTGTGTAGGAGGGACTGCTAATGCTGGTTTAAACCAAAGACAGACACCAAAAAGCTGTAGTAAAGGGCCTGTCCCACTTACGTGTCCTTGGCATGCAAATTACACGACCTCATGATCGCGTTGAGCTGTGATGGTCCCGCGAAGGTCTCGCGTGATTTCATGCGTACGCACAGCCGTCTGGAGCACGTGACATCATTTGAAGATGGACACAAAGCTGGAGTAACTCAGTGGAACCCGCAGCATCTCTGGAGAGAAGGAATGGGTGACGTTTCGTGTCGAGACTTCTTTAGTCTGAAAGAAGGGTCATGACACGAAACATCACCATTCCTTCTTTTCCAAAGATGCTGCCGGTCCCGCTGAGTTGCTCCAGCATTTTGTGTATATCTTCAATTTTCTTGGCCCCGCTCTGGGAGTAGGAGTTGGGATGGATCCGGACCACAACGGCCATGAGCCCCAGGCTAAGTTCGGCGATCGTTTGCCTGCTTCTGCTGCTAATGCAGGTGAGACGTTGCGTCGCGCCAGGGCCTTGGGCCTGTCCCACTTTGGCTGTTAGTTTCGCGACAGGCCCTTGGCTCGCAACGATTTTGTTCACTACAAAAATTTCAGAGCCCCGCGTGATGTCACGCACAACTCCATACCCCTCTGCGCTTCTCAGTGGGACTGGCCCCGCACGGCCATATGATGCCCGTGCGCCTCAACGTGACCACGAGGTCGCGTAATTTGCATGCCAAGGACACGTAAGTGGGACAGGTCCTTAAGTCAGCGGGTCAGGCAGCATCTTGAGCAGAAGGAATGGGTGACATTTCAGGTTGAGACATTTCTGCCCGAGAAGTTGAGACACTTCTGTTCCACTCGTTTGTTTTGGGCCCTTCCCTGCCAGAGTAGAAGGCCCGGGTTGGACATGTCGTTGAGGGAATGGGTAATGGAATTGAAATGACTAACAAGTGGGAGCTCTGGATTCCCATTGTGGAGAGAGCACAGATTCTCTACAAATCGTTCACCTAGTTTGTGCTTGGTCTCATCAATATGGAGGTGACCACATTTGGAGCACCGAATGTAGTAGACAAGATGGAAGAAGATTTGTGTGAATCTGTGCCTCACCTGGGAAGGGCTTTTTGGGGCCCCTAGATTAGTGGTGAGGTGTAGGAACATGAGCTCCTGACATTGTAGGGGAGGGGTGGGCGCAGAGGGATGAGCAGACCAGGAAATCACACAAGGAATGGTCTCTGCAGGAGTCGGAAAGGTATGGGAAAGAGAATCTATAGCTCATGATGGGATTGTGCTGTGGTTGTCAGTAGCGGCAAAGGACAAAGTGCTGGATGCAGAAGATGGTAGGGTGAAAGGTGCTTTATTAATAACTACAATTTGGGTACATTTTTGTTTTATGCCTTTGGGAGTTGCTCCTTAAAGCAAACATAAACGTTTCCCTTCAATTACTTTAGTATGAATTTAGAAATGGATAAAATAAAACCTTCAACACCAGGCTTCTGCAAATGTAGGTATAATTGATCAACGGATTGGGATAATCATGTAAAGCATACAATAATATGTTATGGTTCACTGTGAGATCACCCCAAGCAATTTGTAGCCATATCAACTCATACATCTAGAGTAAAACAATGAATTCAAGTTGAGGAAAACAGATTGTCTTAAAAGACATGGCACCACACCTTTGTGCTGTGGGATGCTTGATTGAAGTCAAATTTCTTCCTCCACCAGGGTAAAATCTTGTCTCTGCTGTACAGAGAGTAAAAGCCAATTGCCATTCTGTTTTACAACAACTCAAAGTAAAGATGAATTAGGACAGATGTAACATGAGCTCACAAGTTCACAGCAGCCTGTTGAACACCATCATACAATGTCAAAAGCTACCTCAGTGAATATCCGTTATCTGAAGACAAGGAGCAGAGCATTCTTCTCCAAACCATTGAGTTATAGGTTATGAAAAGATCATTGCGGTGATATATTCTGACTTCCTCCGGTCCAACTAAGAACATTTAGGACAAACCTTGGGTTTAGTCTTTTGATTTCAGTGATAAAAATTGCAACTGACAAAAGAGAACATAAAGAGAAGTGGTGAAAAAAATTATATCATCAGCAATTGGTGCAGTTAATCAAGTGAACAACTGGGACATGTGGTTACCATCAGTAATTCCACTTGGTTTCATTCTACTCAATCATAATAAAATGATTCTAAGGCATCCCGGAACATGGTAAAAAGCACAGAATTATTTTGTAATGTAGCTATTTCTGCATGGTTTCCACGATTCAAATAATTGGCTGTTTATACAGACTTCACACAAAGACTAATCTAGGAGTTTTGCTTTTTGGCACAGGTCTGTATTGATCTGCTTTTCAGTCTTTTCAATATTCTATTAAGGTAAGATTAAGTTTCCTCTGCTCACTTCCTTACCATTGAGCGAAGGGTAGCCTGATTTTATACAGAAAGCTGAGTTGCGGAAGAACTATATTAAATAAGTTACTAATTTTCTTCCTGGATCAGGAATAAGGCATCTTGACTGGGAAAATACACTCCAAGCACATTTGAGGGAACAAGCAAATAGAGATCGTGCCAGGAAAACTATTAAATCTGGAAATATAATTCTGATTGATTTGGAAAGATCTTTAACTGAAGCACGAGCTGACCCTGCACTAAATTATAATCTAAATAACCAATGATCGAAGACAAACTCTTGTACTGGGCCTGTCCCACTGTACGAGCTAATTCAAGAGTTCTCCCGAGTTTCCCCTGATTCAAACTCGGAGAATTCCGGTAATAGCCATTCGTAGGTACTCAGGGCTCTTGTGGGCATTTTTAAACATGTTGAAAAATCTTCACAAGTCTTCACGAGCTTACCGCATTTCCTGAGTACTTGCCATTAGCGTTTCGAGCCGCTAAGAGATGTCCTGAGCTCCGACGTACCCGCAAAGTACATTCTACGTGCTAACCACGAATTTGATCTTTTTTAAACTCGGGAGAGCTCTTGAATTAGCTTGTACAGTGGGACAGCCCCTTTACTAACATAACTAAACATGCTTAATTTTCTTTTCTTTAGTGGAACTGTATAAATTTAAAAAGGGGGACAACTGGTCTCCAAACCGAGAAACAAGGAACTGCAGGTGCAGTTTTTATAAAGGAAGACACAGGCTGCTGGATTAATTCAACAGATCAAACAGCATCTCAGGGGAACTTAGATAGACGACATGTTGGGTTAGGACCTTTCTTCAGACTGATTGTAGGAGAGTTTAGTTTAGGTTTTCTTTAGTTCAGATTTAGTTTAATTTTAGTTTAGAGCTGGTGGGGGGGGGGGGGGTTGGTATAAGAGCTGGAAGAGAGGAGGAGTAGGACAAAGGGTAGCAATTAATAGGTCGACACAGCGAGGAGGGTCATTTGATAGGCAGATGGTTAGACAAAGGCCAGAGTTGAAAAGACAGGTGGTGTGGAAGGTGTGTGGATTGAAGAGCTAGAGCCAGGAATTGTAAAGCTAGAGAATGTAGGAGGAAGGGAAGGTAGAGGAGAGAAATAGGTGTGTCCAGGTGGGGCATAGGGGAGTGGGGATGTTAAATGGGCGAAGAAGGGAGAAGGGGAGTTATATCTATACTACTAAAAGTCTGATCTTGACCACTTCCTGTTGTTCTGTATATTGATTTTAGAAAACACGCTGGCACATACAGCTGTGATTTTTGGCCATCTTACTCAGAGTCCCCTCCGCTGCGCAGGACAAGAGGATTTTCCCCATCGATAAAACATAAAAGCGTTATTAGTGTTTAAAAAATGTTGAGATTCTCTCTCCTGAAGGCCATGCCCCTTCCGGAGGGACTATAAAACCCGGAAGTGTTGAGTGCCTCAGTCAGTCTCTGCAAGATGGGGGAGTGAGAAGATCACATCTCTCAGTCTGAGCTGTGAATAACACTGAACACATGTCTATTAAACTGTGAGTGGTTTTACTGACCTGTCAGTGCCCTTAATGTGGTTTGAAAATATAGTTTGGAAATGCTAAAGCTGTGTTGCCTTTGGTTTGGAAATGCTAAAGCTGTGTTGCCTTTGGTTTGGAAATGCTAAAGCTGTGTTGCCTTTGGTTTGGAAATGCTAAAGCTGTGTTGCCTTTGGTTTGGAAATGCTAAAGCTGTGTTGCCTTTAGATTGGAAATGCTCAAGCTGTGTTGCCTTATTAAAGTTGCCTTGCCTAATTAAAGTTGCCTTGCTTAATTAAAGTTGCCTTGCCTTCTATATAATTAAAAGTCCTGTTTGCGCTTGATATTGATTTTAGAAAAAGTGCTACCATGTATGGCTGTGATTTTTGGACATCTTACTCAGAGTCCCCCTCCGCTCATCAGGTGCCGAGGATTTTTCCCATATGTGAAAAATAAAAGAATTATTAATGTTTAAAAAATGTTGAGATTCTCTCTCATGTCAATCACGCCATGAAGGCCATGCCCCTTCTGGTGGGAGGCGGAGGGACTATAAAACCAAAACGTGTGGGCGTGGCTCAGTCTCTGCAAGATGGAGGAGGGAGAGGTCATCACTCGTTGTTTTTAGGGCCTTGCACCCTGCTTGAAGTGGTAAGAAACTGCACTTGAATTTGGTGGTCTTGCACCCTGCTTGAAATTGAATTTCAAAGAATAGCCGTGAGTCAACTGCCAGCCCACCAGCCGTGAGTGAGTGAGCTGCCAGGACAACAGGCTTGAATGACTGAGCCGCCAGCCCAAGAATCCATTTGGCCCACAATGTCCATACTAGCCCTCTGGAAACCAGCTCCAGAGAGTCCCCCCACTGGCCACCAATATTGGAATTGGTGGAGAGGTGGAATATTGTGTTGGGAGACCAGCCCTCCCGTGTGATGCTGGGACCTAACGGGTCACACTTAGTCTAGTTGTTGCCTAAAATTGAAGAATTCAATTATCATACCATTGGGTTATAATCTATGCAAGTGGAATGTGTGAAATTGTTCCTAACTAGAGAGAAGCTGAATGTTTATTTGTATGTAAAACACAAAATTCCGGAGTAACAGTGGGTCATGCTGTATCTCCAGAGGGAATGGACAAGGAACTTTTTGGGTCAGGAACCTTCTTCAGACAGAACGGTATGTATGTTTGAAGAAGAGTCATGGGCCTGTCTCACTTAGGTGACTTTTTAGGTGACTGCAGGAGACTATGCAGTCACCACATGGGCGCCACATGTTCGCAGGTGGCTGCTGGGGAGTCGCCTTCATGGTCATGAGGAGTTCCCGCATTCTGGGAACTAGCCACGGCCTCATTATGGTCACCAAGAATTTTTCAACATGTTGAACATGTTGGAGTGTAGCGAGAATTCTCGTGCCGTAGGTGGGTCGCCAGGAGGTCCTAGAGGGTTGCCAGGAGGTCGAAGGTTGTTGTAGGTTCTTGTAGGTTGTAGCCGGTGCTGACCGGTGAATTGCACTTGCTCACTGGGGAAAAAAAATGTGAACAGTAGTTTTTATAACTAAGGATAACCGACCGGTAATGTTAATGTCCGCCGAGCTTCACAGCCTTGTATCCCTGGCTTCTTAAAAGTTGTCTTCACTCCTTCTCCCCACCTCCCCCCTCTCCACCCTCTTCCCCCTCCCCTCTCTCCCCCCTCTTCCCCCTCTCCCCCCCCTCTTTTTAAGGATTTACATGACCCTTCCCGTACACTATGCTTTCACCATCTTAATTACAGCACCAACCTTCCTGTTCATCGCGGTGTGTGTCTGTATCATATTGGCTTTGCACCATGTGAATTTCACTCACACAGCGCCTCCCCAACTTGTCAGTCGCCGGCAGTCGCCTGAAAAATCGCCTAAGTGGGACAGGCCCATTACATCTTTTGTGTAAATGTATCTGGGGAGGAGATAGTTTGGATGGGATGGAATTCCAGGTGAGACAGAGGTTCACAGGATGTCCCTGCTGACATTGAGTGGAATTCTCTGCCACAGAAGGCAATGAAGGCCAATTCACTGGATGTATTCAAGAGAAAGTTAGATTTAGCTCTTAGGGCTAATGGAATCATGGGGTAAAAGCCAGACCAGGGTACTGATTCTGGATGATCTGCCATGAATCATATTGAATGGTGGTGCTGGCTCGAAGGGCCGAATGGCCTACTCCTGCACCTACTTTCTATGTTTCTATGTTTCCATAATTTTGTCTTATACCTTCTGTCATTTAATCTCTGGCCTTTGTCCAATCATCTGTCAGTCTATTGCCTATTAGGCTTTGTTCCGCTCCTCTTCTCTTCCACATTGTTCTGCTCCTCTTCTCTCCCCCCCACCCACCCCCTCCCCCACAGCCCCCTTCCACCAACCTGTCTGAACAAGGGTCCCAATCCAGAACATTGCCTATCCATGTTCTCTGTTGCCTGACTCACTGAATTACTCCAGCACTCTGGGTCTCCAAATTGTATTCTGCATTATTTGCACTTTAGCTTTGCACAAGAGCTATGCAAAAACATTTGCTTGTAATATTAAACTTCTAAAACGTGGCAATTATGAAAGCCCTATATTAATTTAGAATTATGACATTGGTGTAATCTCAAATTCCTAGATGGGATTGGCCATAACAGTGGGCATAATTAACATATCTGCTCAGTAGATGTATTTACCGTAGTGGATGAATGCTACTAATTCCAGGGCCTGAGAAATAGAAACTGCAGGCAGCTTGGATTTTCTAAGCTCATTTGATGTTACTACAAATAAGCTATCACATATTACAAATAAGTATCACTTCTGTTATCACGTTCTGTCCCTATTGTAATATCATGTGGCAATCATCCCGATGCAAAACTTCACCTTTCTATTCCCTCCCTTGATGCTGTCTGCCCCACTGTTCCTTCAATACTTGCCATTTCACTCGGGATCTGCACAGATACAGGTACTCCAGCATCTGCAATCTCTTGTGACAAAATCATTTATTATTTTATATGTAAAATAGCACTGTCCTCATTCAATAAATCAGACCTAAAACTCATTTTGCGTGGACTTAACTGTCACTACATGGTAGAAGTCATAAAAAAGGACTGTTCCTCCATGACCCATAAGGAGATCTTTTATTATATCATCCCTGATCTAGGTTTTCTTCATGGTCTACTTGTGTAGCGGCATAATTTGTGTCTAGTGGATAACACCTACATGTTTGAATATTGCCATGTTGCATCTGATTCCCTCCACTCATGGTGGTTCTAGCTTGTCGAACAATTTTAATTTCTGTGATCTTTTAGCCAGAAAATGTGCATTTCAATGGAGTTTACTTGCTGGAACTGCCAAACCTTCATGCTTGTACACCAATTGGGCTGATAGTTTAATTGACATTGCTCCTGACTGAGATTAAAATGGTGCCTGGTTGAATCCAGTTTGATACAATTGCCAAAGCAAGGTTTGGATGTAGGTTATTAAATCTCAACCCTATTGACTCACCAGTACTTCACATTGTCATAAAGACGCACTGAGGAAACAGATCCTAAAATGTTCCTTCAAACCAAGTCCAGGAGGAGGGGGAGGGGAATAGTTTCTAAATAAAACTGCTGGCACCACTGATGAACAGTGTTAGATGTTCTATTTCTGTCAATTCCATGTGACACAAATCTACGAGTGACAACTACAGAAAATTACCAGTCATATTGTCCCACTCTACTCACATTTCTCATACGTTGAACTGCAGATGAACAGGAATAAAGAATGAAAATATTCCTCACAATTGACAGCTGGTATTAGCTTGGATTTGGTAGTGGAAATCAAATGGAGTCTGGCAAATTGTAGCCATCTGTCATTGGGTTTAAGGTCAGCTTTGACAAAGACAAATAGATCGGGTCTGGCAAAAACAGTTGGAGAATGGCTCACTGTTCCATATCCTTTTATGTCTGCATTTGAACTGTTGCAGTAATTTCTGTATATATTGAACTTATCGTACTCCTGGGGATTTCTTCTTTGCCCCTCAAGTTTACATCTATCTTGATGTGAATACTTAAATTAACATAGCGAAACAAATTAATATGCAATATTTTAGGGTTATTAATATTACATGCAGCTTTTGATTCAATGATTTCAATGATACTTTATAGTCACATGTACCTAGGTACAGTGAAATACTTTGTTTTGCATAAAACCCGGTAAAATCATATAGCAGTCCTCACCTTGGCAGTATACAAAAGTTGCCACTGTTCTGGCACTGACAAAGTTACATAAATTTCATCAGATAAACTTAGTTGCTGCTTGCAGTAGTGAAGCAACATGGCAGCAGTAGGCACCCCGCCAGACCTCCCTTTGCTCTCAGCGGTATGGTTCCCCTTACGCACTCGATGGTCCACCTTGCTCACGACTGTCCCCATACGCATTGGCATTTGCTCGCAGGTCCCTCCTTGCTTTCTGCAACGCGGGTCCCCCTGCCCTCTCGACTGTCCAGCTCACTCTCTGCTGTTGTGGGGGGAGGGGTGTGTGGGTGGGGGGTGTGTGGGGTGGGAGGGGAGGAGGGAGGGGGATCGTTGGGGAGGGGTGTGTGGGTGGGGGTGGATTGTGGGGGAGAGGGATGTGTGGCAGGGGAGTGTGTGGGGGCGGGGGGGTGTGGGGAGGGTGTGTGTGGGACGGGGGTGCCTGTGGGGGGGGGGGACGTGGGTGGGGGGGCTTGTGGGGGAGGGGTTTGTGGGGGAGGGGTTATGGGGGGAGGGGTTGTGGGGAAGGGGTTGTGGGGGAGGGGTGTGTGGGCAGGGATGTGTATGGGGGGTTGTGGGCGGGTGGAATGTGGGAGGGGTGTGTGTGTGGGGGGGATGTGTAGGCAGGGGGGCTTGTGGGGGGAGGTGCGTGTGGGCGGGAGGAGTTGTTGGGGGAGGGGTTGTGGGTGGAGGGAGGTGCGTGGGTGGGGGAGGGGTGTGTTGGAGGGTGGTTTGTGGGTGCGGCATGTGTGTGGGGGGGTGTGGGAGGAGAGTGTGTGGGAGGGGGGAGTGTGGGAGGGGTGTGTGTGTGGAAGGGGGGTTTGTGGGTGGGTGTGCTTGTGGGGGGGAGTGGTGTGTGGGCTGGGGGGGATGGGCAGGGGGATTGTGGGATGGATGGGTGTGTGGGTGGGAGGGTTGTTGGGGGAGGGGGGTGTGGCTGGGTGGATTGCGGGGGAGAGTGGTATGTGGGCGGGGGGGTTTCTGGGGAAGGGGGTGTGTGGGAGGGGGGGTTGTGGGGGGGAGAGGGCTGTGGGCATGGGGCGGGAGATATCAGAATGAAACATGGTGTACTCGCAGCACATGAGAACGGCGAGTGAGCTGCCGAAAAATCGTAGCGTTATCGCGTACTGTTTGTTGTGTAAATAGAAAGACTGCGCAAACTGCAAGATAACAAGATCAAAGTTTTTGTTATGTATTGAAGGGAGACAAAAATGCTGGAGAAACGTAGCGGGTGAGGCAGCATCCACGGAGCAAAGGAAATAGGCAACGTTTCGGGTCGAAACCCTTCTACCCTTCTTCTTCAGTTATGTATAGATTGATTGTCTTTCTGCTGTCTGGTTAGCATAAAACAAAAACTTTTCACTATACCTTGGTACACGTGGTAAACTAAAGTGAACTGAACAATTTCAGTGCTTTGAATCTGAGATCAAGTTAGAAGGTGTGCGGTCAGCTTGGATGGAAATGGCCCACATTTAAAACAGGGAGAAGGGTCTCGAACCAAAACGTCACTCAATCCTTCCCTCCAGAGATGCTGCCTGTGCCGCTGAGTTACTCCAGCATTTTGTGTCGACCCACGTTTAAAACAATGCACTTCTCAACTTGATCTTTATCTTATTTATTTAGATGATACTGATCCCAACCATAAGTTGTAAGTCAAGTTTGAGAATTAAAATTATTTTGGTTTTCTCTTGAGGACTTTGAAATATTGAATATTAATTTTCTGATAATCCTAATCTGCAAAAGTGAATCTGGACAAACAACATGTCAAAGTCAAAAGTCAAAAGAGTTTATTGTCATGTGTCCCTGACAGGACAATGAAATTATTTCTTTGCTTAGCACAACAGAACATAGTAGGCATTGATTACAAAACAGATCAGTGTGTCCATATACCATTATGCATGTAAATAAACACACGAATGAATAAATAGATAAAGTGCAATTAACAAATAAAGCGGTATTGATGTTCAGAGTTTTGTCTGAGCCAAGTTCAATAGACTGATGGCTGTGGGGAAGCAGCTATTCCTGAACCTGGTCGTTGCAGTCCTCAGGCTCCTGTACCTTCTACCCGAAGGTAGCAGGGAGATGAGTGTGTGGCCAGGATGGTGTGGGTCCTTGATGATGCTGCCAGCCATTTTGAGGCAGCGACTGCGATAAATCCCCTCGATGGTAGGGAGGTCAGAGCCGATGATGGACTGGGCAGTGTTTACTACATTTTGTAGTCTTTTCCTCTCCAGGGCGCTCAAGTTACCGAACCAAGCCACGATGCAACTGGTCAGCAAGCTCTCTACTGTGCACCTGTAGAAGTTAGAGAGAGTCCTCCTTGACAGACCGACTCTCCGTAATCTTCTCAGGAAGTAGAGGCGCTGATGAGCTTTCTTAATAATTGCATCTGATTTCTCGGATCAGGAAAGATCTTCGGAGATGTTCACGCCCAGGAATTTGAAGCTCTTAACCCTTTCAACCATCGACCCATTGATATAAACAAGACTGTGGGTCCTACTCCTTCCAAAGTCCTCAATCAGTTCCTTGGTTTTGCTGGTGTTGAGGGCCAGGTTATTGTGCTGGCACCATATGGACAGTCGCTCGATTTCTCTTCTATACTCTGACTCATCCCCATCAGTGATACGTCCCACAACAGTGGTGTTGTCAGCGAACTTGATGATGGAGTTCGCACTATGACCGGCTACGCAGTCATGAGTATAGAGTGAGTACAGCAGGGGGCTGAGCACTCAGCCTTGAGGTGCTCCTGTGCTGTTTGTTATCGAGTCTGACACATTTCCACCAATACGAACAGACTGTGGTCTGTGAATGAGGAAGTTGAGGATCCAATTGCAGAGGGATGCGCAGAGACTCAGTTCTGCGAGTTTGGTAACCAGCTTGGAGGGGATGATTGTGTTAAATGCCGAGCTGTAATCGATGAATAACAGCCTGACATATGAGTTTTAGTTGTGCAAGTGGTCCAGAGCGGAGTGGAGGGCCAGTGAGATTGCATCCACCGTTGATCTGTTGTGGCGGTAAGCAAACGGCAGTGGGTCCAGGTTTTTGTCGAGGTAGGAGTTGATTTTCACCATGATCAACCTCTCAAAGCACTTCATCACCACAGGCGTTAGTGCCACTGGTCGATAGTCATTGAGGCATGTTACCTTGCTCTTCTTGGGCACCGGTATTATTGATGCACTATTGAAGCAGGCCTCAGAGGTGACAGGTTGAAAATGCCCGTAAAAACTCCAGCCAGTTGGTCCGCACAGGTTTTTAGAACACGACCAGGTATACCATCAGGTCCAGCCGCTTTTCGAGGGTTCACCCCTCTAAAGGATTTCCTGACGTCGGCCTCTGTGACTGAGACTGAAATACCATCACAGCGGATGGGGGCTCAGGAAGGCACATCGGTGTTCTCCCTACCAAAGCTTGCGTAAAACGCATTGAGCTCATCAGGGACTGATGTATCGCCGCCATTCGAGCTGCTTCCTGGTTTCACCTTGTAGGAGGTGATTGCATTCAGTCCACGCCACAGCTGCCGAACATCTGTCTCATCCTCCAGCTTGGAACAGAACTCCCTTTTGGCCTTTTTGATGGCCTTACCAAGGTTGTATCAGGACTTCGTGTAGACCACTGTATCATCAGACATGAACGCCCGGTGTCTGGTCTTCAGAAGAGTGCAGTTCTCACAGTTCATCCAAGGTTTCTGATTGGGAAACACTCAGAAGGTTTTGGTGGGGATGCAGTCCTCCACACATTTCTTAATGAAGTCTGTAACGACTGTGGCGTATTCGTTCAAGTCCGTTGCCGAATCCTTGAACATTGCCCAGTCCACAGATTCCAAACAGCCCTGGAGTTATTCCTCTGTCCCCCCCCCCGACCAGCTCTGTACTGTCCTCACCTCTGGGGGTGCGCTCTTTAATTGCTGCCTGTAGGCAGGGAGAAGTAGCACCGCGGTGTGGTCGGATTTACCAAAGTGAGGGTGAGGGATAGAGCGGTAGGCATTCTTGGTGCTGTAACAGTGGTCGACGGTATTTGGTCCTCTGGTGCAGCAGGACACATGTTGGTGGAAGTGGCGAGTGATTTCTTTATGTTTGCCTTATTGAAGTCCCCAGCAATGGTGGTAAAAGCCTCGGGGTAACATGCATGCATGCAGCAAATATGATAGATATATTTATTTAATTAATTTTGGGATAAGTAGGTATGTTCATAGAAAGGTAGTTAGATCTTTAAATATTATGTCAAGAAATCACATAACATTTACATTTTGAATGTGCTTCCGTTTTTTATTTAATTGCTGTTATTTCTACGTGATTAATTCTGAAAGATTACTGAAACAAATGCTCTGTATGCATTACAAAGTGGATTGCTTAGGAATACAAATGGAATTGAAGGCTGATAAATTTAAGGCTTGGTGGTGGATAAAGCATTTTTATTATTCATTAATTTTCTTTCAGAAAATTGCAGAACCATGAATTGAAATTTGGTTAAAAAAAACAATAGGTGAGTGCACGATCTTCCGATGCCTGTATCAACAATGCAGAGAGACAACCATTATTATGAAACTGAACCATAACTTAATCCCAGAAATGCATACATATTTAATAAAAGCATTTCTAGATTTAAAACATGCAACTATAATACATTCACTCAGGGAAGTTCTGCTGACAGAAGGCTTGCCTTACCTTGGGATCATTGATCGTCACACTGCAAGAGGTGTGTTTGCAATATTACACAAAACATGGTTTCAGTGCAGCTTAACTGTTTGGCTAGGCTTGAAATGGATCGACAAATGTGGTAAAACTATAATAATAAAGCAAAATGCTAATTACAGTATTTCAAAAATAAAATGAATGAGCAGATGCCAATTTTTCTTTAATGCTTGGCACTTCAGATGTATTTGCATTTTCTGAGTGTTCCCATTCCATTTTCTAAATATAAATATTCAATAAAAGCAAATTGTTTTTATAATTGTATTCACTTTCTAACCTTTATACCACTGTTCCTCTGCTCCTCATGGTGAGACCTTTGATGGGCTAGGGTGATGCCCACCCACCAGTTTGGAAACTTGGGAGCCACATCTAAGAGAATGGGCAGAACAGTGGTGCAGAGAAAGAGTTGCTGCCTTACAGCGCCAGAGACCCAGTTCGATCGTGACTCTGGGTGCTATCTGTACGGAGTTTGTGACTGTGCCTGTGACTGCATCGGTTTTCTTCGGGTGCTCCAGTTTCCCCCCACATTCCAAAGACGTACAGGTTTGTAGGTTAATTGGCTTTGGTAAACTGTCCCTAGTGTGTAGGATGGTACTATTGAATGGGATGATCACTAGTCGATGTGAACTTGATGGGTTGAAGGGCATGTTTCCATGCAGTATTTCTAAAATGTAAAGTCTATGTACAGTGGCTTGCAAAAGTATTCATACCCCTTGAACTTTTCCACATTTTGTCACGTTACAACTACAAACGTAAATGTATTTTATTGGGATTTTATGTGATAAACCAACACAAAGTGGCGCATAATTGTGAAGTGGAAGACAAATGATACATGGTTTTCAAATTTTTTTACAAATAAAAAACTGAAAAGTGTGGCATGCAAAAGTATTCAGCCCCCTTTACTCTGATACCCCTAAATAAAATCCAGTGCAACCAACTGCCTTCAGAAGTCACCTAACTAATAAATAGAGTCCACTTGTGTGTAATCTAATCTCAGTATAAATACATCTGTTATGTGAAGGCATCAGAGGTTTGTTAGAGAACATTAGTGAACAAACAGCATCATGAAGCCCAAGGAACACACCAGACAGGTCAGGGATAAAGTTGTGGAGAAGTTTAAAGCAGGGTTAGGTTCTAAAAAAATATCCGAAGCTTTGAACATCTCACTGAGCACTGTTCAATCCATCATCCGAAAATGGAAAGAGTATGGCACAACTGCAAATCTACCTAGACATGGCCGTCCACCTAAACTGACAGGCCGGGTAAGGAGAGCATTGGTCAGAGAAACAGCCAAGAGGCCCATGGTAACTCTGGAGGAGCTACAGCGATTCACAGCTCAGGTGGGAGAATCTGTCCACAGGACAACTATTAGTCACGAACTCCACAAATCGGGCCTTTATGGAAGAGTGGCAAGAAGAAAGCCATTGTTGAAACAAAGCCATAATAAGTCCTGTTTGTAGTTTGCCGCAAGCCATGTGGGGGACACAGCAAACATGTGGAGGAAGGTGCTCTGGTCTGATGAGACCAAAATTGAAGTTTTTGGCCTAAATGCAGAATGCTATGTGTGGCGTAAAACTAACACTGCACATCACCCTGAACACACCATCCCCACTGTGAAACATGGTGGTGGCAGCATCATGCTGTGGGGATGCTTTTCCTCAGCAGGGACAGGGAAGCTGGTCAGAGTTGATGGGAAGATGGATGGAGCCAAATACAGGGCAATCTTGGAAGAAAACCTGTTAGAGTCTGTAAAAGACTTGAGACTGTGGCGGAGGTTCACCTTCCAGCAGGACAACGACCCTAAACGTACAGCCAGAGCTACAATGGAATGGTTTAGATCAAAGCATATTCATGTGTTAGAATGGTCCAGTTAAAGTCCAGACCTAAATCCAATTGCGAATCTCTGGCAAAACTTGACAATTGCTGTTCACAGACCCTCTCCATCCAATCTGACTGAGCTTGAGCTATTTTGCAAAGAAGAATGGGCAAAAATTTCAGTCTGTAGATGTGAAAAGCTGGTAGAGACGTACCCCAAAAGACTTGCAGCTGTAATTGCAGCGAAAGGTGGTTCTACAAAGTATTGACTCAGTGGGGCTTTGCACGTCGCACTTTTCAGTTTTTTATTTGTAATAAAATTTGGAAACCATGTATCATTTTCTTTCCACTTCACAATTATGCACCACTTCGTGTTGGTCTATCACATAGAATCCCAATAAAATATATTTACGTTTGTGGTTGTAACGTGACAAAATGTGGAAAAGTTCAAGGGGTATGAATACTTTTGCAAGCCACTGTATGTCCTTCAGATTCAGTAAGCAGTAACTGGACTTCTGTTAAACAGGATACCCAGGAAAATGCATATTTAAATTTACAAGTGCTCTGCATACCATTGAGGCTTCCAACATAGAAAGACATATTTAGCCTGACATTATAATTATTAAAGAATTTTCAGGGCTGTGGAGACCGAGCAGAGGACCAAGGCTGACAGGACTGCTGTAATAGGAACTGGCATGTATTTGATGGACCAAATTACTTTTTTGCTGCAACCACTCTTTGATTCTCTGGCTATTTCAGAAACATTTTGGAGCTAACCAAACTAATACTACTTCTGGGGTGGTAGCTAGTGGTACCCTGTCACAGGTATATTGGCTATCAAAATAAATGCAGCCTGATTTACTATTTATTGACCAATTAGACTAATTGGGACCCGTTGGACTTTCATATGAAGAAAGACTGGATAAACTTGGCATGTACTCGCTAGAATTTAGAAGATTGAGGGGGGATCTTATCGATACTTACAAAATTCTTAAGGGGTTGGACAGGCTAGATGCAGGAAGATTGTTCCCGATGTTGGGGAAGTCCAGAACAAGGGGTCACAGTTTA
The DNA here is from genome assembly GCA_035221665.1 of Okamejei kenojei. NCBI lineage: Eukaryota > Metazoa > Chordata > Chondrichthyes > Rajiformes > Rajidae > Okamejei > Okamejei kenojei. Next base: position 41,943,494 of record CM069132.1, read on the forward strand.
AGGATAAGGGGGAAGTCTTTTAGGACCGAGATGAGAAAAACATTTTTCACACAGAGAGTGGTGAATCTTTGTAATTCTCTGCCACAGACAGTAATTGAGGCCAGTTCATTGGCTATATTTAAGAGGGAGTTAGATGTGGCCCTTGTGGCTAAGGGGATCAAGGGGTATGGAGAGAAGGCAGGTATGGGATACTGAGTTGGATGATCAGCCATGATCATATTGAATGGCGGTGTAGGCTCGGAGGGCCGAATGGCCTATTCCTGCACCTATTTTCTATGTTTCTATGTTTCTATTATCACACTGGTGGGCTGCTCCCCCAATGCAATATTCCACCTCTCCACCAATTCCAATATTGGTGGCCAGTGGTTGGGGGGGAGGGGGGGGGGTGGGATTTCTGGTGCGCTGGTATGGGTATTGTGGGCCGAAGGGACTGTTTTCCAGTGGGCTAGTATAGACATTGTGGGCCGAATGGATTCTTGGGCTGCCAGCTCAATACTCAGTAACTCAGGCCTGTTGGGCTGGCAACTCAGTCACTCAGGCCTGGTGGGCTGGCAGCTCAGTCACTCAGGCCTGGTGGGCTGGCAGCTCAGTCACTCGGGCCTGGTGGGCTGGCAGCTCAGTCACTCAGGGCTGGTGGGCTGGCAGCTCAGAAACTGCCAGAAATTCTGCCCAAAAGAGGTGAGAGACTCTGTGAGAGATAAGGGGGAGAGGGTGGAGAATCAATTTTAGACATTTTTCATATTTTTCTGCAGATCACACCAATTAAGGAGTCTATTCCAGCCTGGATCTCACAGGGAGCCAATGAATGGAGGGAGAAAAATACTGGGGTGAGGTTTAATACTTGCGGGGGAATACTTACTGATGGGCCAAAGGGACTCCTCCTGGGTGAGTACAGGCCCCATGATCTTTTAAACATTCATAATATTTTTATTTTTCAACGATCAGAAAAATCATTGGGGTTGCTGGAGCAGAGCAGGACTGTGAGTAAGATGGCCAAAGTTTTTTAGCGATATAGGGTAGCATTTTTTCTAAAATCAATACAGAACATAGACAGTAAGTGGTCAAGATGAGACTTTTAGTATAATAATAGATGACAGAAGACCTTTCTCAACACCTAGGTTTCCACCTGTAACAAAAATGAAAATAACCATTTGGTATTAAATCAGGTACAAAAACCCAAAATACAGTAACTAAATTGAAGTGACAATTTTCTCCAAGGAATCTTACACAGATTAATTCCTGTGTTCGACATGGCAGCACATTCAACTGTAGTACCAGTTGATTATATATCCGGCACAGAATCCTTAAAACCAGACGCTTAATTTTGACCTCTGCCTTGGGAAGAAATTCCCCTCAGGATAGAGAAAAAGATTCAAGGGTACACAAAATGCTGGAGAAACTCAATGGGTGCAGCAGCATCTATGGAGCGAAGGAGATAGGTAATGTTTCGGGCTGAAACCCTTCTTCAGACTGATGGGGGGTAGGGGAAGGCGGGGGGAAGAAAGGAAAAAGCAGGAAGAGCCCGAGGGCTGAGGGAGAGGTGGGAAGGGGAGGAGACAGCAAGGGTCAACAGAATTGAGAGAATTCAATGTTCATGCCAAGAGGATGCAGACTCTCCAAGCGGAATATGAGGTGTATTCTTGGACTCCCCTATTCCCAATTCCTCCGTCTATGCCGCATCTGCTCCCAGGATGTGGTGTTCCACACCAGGGCATCACAAATGTCCTCATTCTTCCGAGAACGAGGATTCCCCTCCCCCACTATAGTTGAGGCTCGCACCAGGGTCTCCTCCGTGCCCCGCAACACTGCCCTCTCTCCCCATCCCTCCACTCGCAACAAGGGCAGAGTCCCCTTGGTCCTCACCTTTCACCCCACCAGCCGGCACATACAACACATAGTCCTCCGCCAGTTTCGCCACCTCCAACGTGACCCCACCACTCGCCACATCTTCCCATCTCCCCCCCCCCCCCCCCCCCGTCTGCCTTCTGCAAAGACCGCTCCCTCCGCTACTCCCTTGTCAATTCCTCCTTTCCATCCCGCTCCACCCCTTCCCTGGGCACTTTCCCTTGCAACCGCAAGAGATGCTACACTTGTCCCTTTACCTCCCCCCTCCACTCCTTTCAAGGACCCAAGCAGTCCTTCCAGGTCCGACAGAGGTTCACCTGCACCTCCTCCAACCTCATCTATTGCATCGGCTGCTCTAGATGCCAGTCGATCTATATCGGTGAGACCAAGCGGAGGCTTGCCGATCGTTTCGCCAAACACCTCCGCTCGGTCCGCAATAACCAACCCGACCTCCCGGTGGCTCAGCACTTCACCTCCCATTCTGTATCCGACCTGTCTATCCTGGGTCTCCTCCACGGCCAGAGTGAGCAACACCGCAAATTGGAGGAACAGCACCTCATATCCCGCTTCGGGAGTCTGCATGAACATTGAATTCTCTCAATTCTGTTGACCCTTGCTGTCTCCTCCCCTTCCCACCTCTCTCTCAGCCCTCGGGCTCCTCCTCCTCCTTTTTCCTTTCTTCCCCCCGCCTCCCCCCACACCCCATCAGTCTGAAGAAGGGTTTCAGCCCGAAACGTTACCTATCTCCTTCGCTCCATAGATGCTGCTGCACCCGCTGAGTTTCACCAGCATTTTGTGTACTCTCGACTTTCCAGTATCCGCAGTCCCTTCTTTAACAAAAAAGATTCAAGGATGTGTTCAGAGCATCCTTGAAAAAAATGGCAGCATCCTCTTACTGACACTTGGAAATCCCTGGCCCATTACAGCTCAAAGTAGAGAAAAACTTTCAAGATGTTATTGGGAACTTGAGGCCATGCATCAAGAGCACACAGAAGCCCTGCAGTAGGGGTAAATGGAATGTACCACCTCACTAGCTGTTTACTCGTCTGTCCATTCAGGCACCTCCTGGCCCATTTGTGGAATCGACCAGAGTTCCCACATTAAGCTCTCCGGCTGCACAGGACAAAAATTGAAGCAATTCATCCTCCATTCTGAGGAACTGATTAAGAAGAAAAAGAAGAGAAAGATACAAGGAACTGCGGATGCTTGAATCTTGAGGAAAGCACAAGGGCTGGAGTAACTCAACTGATCAGGCAGCATCTGTGGTGTAAAAGGAATAGGCAAAGTTTCCCATCAGGATCCGTCTCAGAATCTGAAGAAGAGCCTTGAGCCAAAATGTTGCCAATCCATTTCCTCTATTGATGCTGCCTGATTCGTTGAGTTACTTCAGAACTTTGTGTTTTGCTCAAGAAGAAAAATAAGATGCATATCCTTGTTCATGTGAGGAGGAACCATTTCAGAGCCTGTACAATAACATGATTCCAGCTGTGAATTATACTCTAACGTTACTGATACAAAAGCTTGCATTATATTGTAACTCCTGCCTCCAAACTCCTTTCCCTTAATTTCACTTTTCCAAAGATATACTGTATTTAGTGACTTACTTTTTATTGAGAAACGTAAGCAGCCTTATAGTGATCCATCTTAAATGTTTCAGTTTAAGGAATACTTTTGACACGTTAATAGTATTTTAACGAAAAGACATCTGGCTGTGTGGAAAGTTTAATAGCTAAGCAGATATCAAATAACACCATTATTCTGGCCTATCTGTGTTTCTCTCTAATGCATTCTCATGAGGCTATGAATCAGATCAGTGTTGCTTTAAACAGACTGCAATTTAATTATTTCAACATTTGGGCAAATCATTCAAAAGGATTATATGCTTAAGTTGAGTAGTAAAATTTGTAACAAGAAGTATTCAGTAATATTTATTTATTTATTTTGACATAAAGGTATTTATCTCCAGGCCACAAAAATCTTCTGTAAGAATACAAAAACATTTTTGTGCTTAATTGAGTACAAAAGCGACTTCAAATGAATGGTTCACATTTCTAATTTTGGAATGGATGAGTTGGAGAATTTTGGAGCCCATGAGCAGTTCACTCACCTAACAACCTCCCCAGACAGCGGACAATAATAAGGTTTCCTTATCCAATTATAACCTCATGTCTTGAGCTCGTCCAACAGTGGCCCTGCTGAGCCCATGAAAGTTTTATTATAAAATCTCTATTCCTTCTGTCAAGTAATGGCGGTAGTCTAGATTATGGCTGGATTTCTCAAATCAATAACTATACCTACTCTCTGTATTAAGGGAAGTTATAAAGAAAACTGTTGCCTGTTTATGAGGCAGTCTGGAGCAAACACTTTAAAGGCTGTCAGTTAAAGTGTGCAAGGTGCTTAGCATATCCTTAAGGTGACCTTTAAGGAAACCAAAATATGATTTGTTCAAATTTTAGAGACCTCTGAGTCATAGATTGCAGTCCAATAAATCAGCTCTTTTTGGCACTGTTTTACATGCAAGTTACAGGCAAAACTGAGTCCAATTTGGACCTGGGGTTGTCAAATTTGATTTTTTGTATCTTAAATTACTGATACCATCATCTAATCTGTAAGGAGGTATTCCTAAAAACTAAAAGCACCGGCCACATCTGCTCATGGTTCAATTTGCTGAAAGTGTTATAATTGAAAATGGGGAAAGGATTTGAAATTCAATGAGTCAAGTCTTGCTAATATTGTTCTTCTCAGTCTGTTTATTGATAATCCATTTGACCCGCTACTTCTACAGTGGGTGAATAAATATTAAGTTCACCTGTGGCAGATTCAATATATTTCTAAAGGAAATCTTGGTGGAAGGTTGAAAAATGAATTGTTGCCATTGACTGTCTTCTTACGTGCTTCCTGATATTTCTAGACCATTAAACCTGATGACATTTTAAAATACAGTGATAGCTTAAAGATGGAGGGAAATGATGGAGGGAAATGAATGATAAAAACCTGCTAATTGACTCTCACCTTTATTAAATTTGAATCATTTTTATTTCAATTTTCTTCTTGATACATTTCCTAATTTTAATCAAATATCACAATTAACTGCGAGGAAGAATAAAGATAATACCCTCGTCACATAGTATTATGGGTTATTACTTCATTTATTCAACACACTTCCAGGCTGCATGGATTAGCAGTTTATAAGAAACTGCTAATCCATGGCCATGGATTAGTAGGTCATGATTTTTAATTTCCCCAGTCACTCATCCAGCATTTAGTCCTGATACGTAATATCTTTACTGAATTTTCATTGATTAGTTGGTGATATTTTCCAAAACCTCTTCTTCTTAAACGCAATTAAATGGTGTTTATTGGAAAACCATTAATAGTTGATGTAATAATCAACCTACTGGTTGCATGAAGCCTTGAAAAATATCATAGGTAAATAAAAATGCTGGGGAAACTCAGCAGGTGAGGCAGCATCTATGGAACGAAGGAAAATGTGATGTTTCGGGTCGAGACCCTCTGTTAAAGTTCGCATCACTCGGATGGTTGAATAAATCAAAGAGTCAAAAAATCTCTGTCAAAAACCTTTACTACGTCACCAAGGTGAAATAGAAACATGGCCAGTGATGTTTACAGAGCGTTCACACCAAAGGCTTGCGCTATTCAGACTGACGACACAGAGAATTTACGCACACCTTTATACTAATAAAACAGCCATAAGAACATGGTTAATAACAAAGATGCTTCAGTTAAACACAATGGATTCCCTCGGTTATATTGGGGAAGAAACAAAGTATAAACTATTAGTCTGGGAGACAGTACAGCTGCAAAGGGAAGAACAGGCCTATTGTTCTTCTTACAGCTTGCTGGTATCAGTATTAGTTCCAGACGCCCAGGAACATCCCTTATCTCTATTCTCATTGGGACAGCGAAGGTCGTTTATTACAAGCTCTGTTCAGGATTCGCAGGCTTTTGCAGCCTTATAAATTGGCCAATATTTTAAACTGCTACCAGCATGCTGAGTACAAAATGGAGGTTAATAGCAAATACAACTAAATAAGCTCAATAAGATGGAGGATAACCGCACTAACTTTCACATTCCCCCCCTTTTGATTGTATCAATCAATTTATCAAATAATGCAGCAAGAAGCCAGCCATTGGCGAGTACATGGTGACAGGCAGTAAAGCAATACAGCAACGATTATAATGATCAGAATAGTAATCCCATAATGCCATACGAGACCCCACAAGGAGCCCCATCCATTAAACCAATTCCACATCCCCTGATCATGATCAACAACCGGACTTTCCCCTACACCTTGGATCTCAGCTATCTCCTTCTTGATATGGGCTGCCAGATCAGTAATATTGGAGGACTTATCGGGAATATATGTACGGCAATCTTGCCCAATGATAGCACAGGTGCCTCCCTTCTCGACCCGAATGAAATCTAAGGCCATACGATTCTGTAGCACCACTATCCTCATAGCAACCGTTTCGGCTGACAGTGCCCCAATCTGGGCCTGCATATCCGTCAGGGCAACTGCTGTTTTATTAGCCAATTCCTCCAATAGCCCAGTAAGGCAGTCAATTTTTAATGCATTTTACCAGCATGCTGTGTACAAAATGGAGGTTAATAGCAACTACAACTAAATAAGCTCAATAAGATGGAGGATAACCGCACTAACTTTCACACTTCTTCGACCGAAAGGTCACCTTTTCCTTTGCTCCATAGATGCTGCCTCACCTGCTGAGTTTCTCCAGCATTTTCTTAATCCACCTTTGATTTTTCCAGCATATGAGTTCCTTCTTAAACATTTGGAAAATATCGTGATCACTCTTAGCTTAGTCCCATTCACCAGTGTGTCTGACTAACTTCACTGCTACAAATGGAGAACAAATGAGTGTGGAGAAGGGTCTTGAAATGAAACGGCACCTATAGAGTCTGGAGAAGGGCCGCAATCTGAAATATCACCTACCAGTTTGGGGAAGGGTTTTGACCCGGAGCGTTACTTATCGATGTTCTCCAGAGATTCTGCCTGACCCACTGAGTTACTCCAGCACTTTGTGTCCCTGCCACAAAACCTTTCCTGAGATTAGAACCAGATGTTAGAAGTTACATATGTGTAGGGTGCAGCAACGTTCAGAAGGCATTACAATATTTTAATTGACCTTTGCTTGTTTAAAGTACTGTTTCCTAGATTTTGCACTATGACTTGTAGGTCTGAATGAAATGATAAAACATCATTAGGACCAGAGGTGGAGTGATTTAATGATTGGGCCAGTAATCCAGTGAAGGTACCCAGACAATCCTTTCAGGTTAGGCAGAGGTCCACTTGCATCTCCTCCAACCTCATCCACTGTATCCGTTTTTCAGGATGTGGACTCTTATACGCCGGCGAGACCAAATGCAGACTGGGCGATCGTTTTGCGGAACACCTTCGCTCAGTCCGCGTGAACCAAACTGATCTCCCGGTTGCTGGACACTTTAATTCACCTTCCCATTCCAAAGCAGACCTTTCAGTCCTTGGTCTCCTCCATTGTCAGAGTGAGGCTAAACATAAATTGGTGGAACAGTATCTTATATTTCACTTGGGCTGCTTACAGCCCAGTGGTATGATTTTTGATTTCTCACACTTCAGTTAGCCCCAGCATTCCTTCTCTCTCTATCCCACGCACCCCACCCAAGTCACACTAGCTTCTCATTTTCACCCTACAAACAGCTTACAATTACCTGTTTCCTTTATCATCGTTACCCTTTTGCATATCTTTCATTCATTGTTCTTTATCTCTCCACATCACCGTCTACATCGCTCATTTCCCTTATCCCTAGCCAGACTGAAGAAGGGTCTCGACCCAAAACATCACCCATTCCTTCTCTCCAGAGATGCTGCCTGTCCCGTTGAGTCACTCCAACATTTTCTGTCTATATCCAGTGAAGGTAGTTCACTGGATTACTGTGTAGGAAGGAACTACAGATGTTGGTTTACACGGTAGATAGACACAAAATGTTGGAGCAATACAGCATCTCTGGAGAGAAGGAATGGGTGATGTCTCGGGTCGAGACCCTTCTTCAAACTGAGAGTCAGGGGCGAGGGGGAAATAGAGATATGGAAGGGTAAGGTGTGAAAATGAGAGATCAAAGGGGACTACTCAAGGAAAATATAAAATTGATCATTATTAGCTGAGGGAAAGGCAATAACGAGGCATACAATCAGTGAAATTTAATCAGGAGTACAGTGAAACGAGTCTGAGAATTAGGATGTGGAGGGATGGAGAGAGAGGGAAAGCGAGGGTTACTTGGAGGTGAATATTCATACCGCTGGGTTGCAAGCTGCCCAAGTAAAATTTGAGGTGCTGTTCCCCCAATTTGTATTGGGCTTCACTCTGATAGTGGAGGAGGCCCAGGACAGAAAGGTCAGTATGGAAATGGGAGGGGGAGTTAAAGTGTTTAGCACCTGCTTGGGAGAATACTTAACATCTGGTGATGAAACAAAGTAAGCAATGTGGATCTGTGGAAAAGAACAAGCCAGGAGCCCATTGACTTACAAATTTGAAGGAGCAATGGAGTTGGATTGGACCCTGAGGAGACCTGCCACGAACATCACCTGGCAAGCCCTGAAATGGAACCCCCAAGGAAAAAGGAAAAGAGGTTGCCCCAGGAACGGCTGGAGAAGAGGTGTCCAGTCAGAAATGCCTGAGAGTGGGCTCAACTGGGGCGATCTCGAAAGAACTGCCAACAATGAAGTGAGGTGGAGGATATTTGTCAATGGCCAATGCTCCGTAGAGGAGCAAAGGGCTTAAGAAGAAGAGAAGAAAGCAGACTGAGTGGTAGTGTTAGAAACATAGAAACATAGAAACATAGATCAGCGAAACGATCGCCAAGCCTGCACTTGGTCTCGCCAATATATAGGAGCCCACATGTGGAACAGCGGATACAGTGGATGAGGTTGGAGGAGATGCAAATGAACATTTTCCTCACCTAAAATAACTGTCAGGGTCCTTGGATGGAGTCGAGGGGGCAGGTATAGGGAAAGTGTTGCATCTCCTGCGGGTTGCAGGGGAAAGTACCTAGGGAGGGGATGGTTTGAGTGGGAAGGGATGAGTTAACCAGGGAGTATAACAAAGGGAACAGTCTGTGGAAAGTGGAACGGGATGGAGATGGGAAGATGTGGCTACTGGTGGGATCCCATTGGAGATGGTGGAAATGTTGAAGGATTACATGCTGTATGCGACAGCTGATGGGATAAAAGGTGAGGACTAGGGGGACACTGTCCCTGTTGAGACTGGGGGGGAGGGGAAGCAAGAGCGGAGCTGCGGGATACCGAGGAGAGTAAATTCAGAGGGACAGGAGCAGGCAGAAACAATGAAGAAAATAAGGTTGAAGAGGGCAAGGCTGCAAATGTTGTCTATATGGTCTTCAGCATGGTCTTTGATAAGGTTCAGCATGGTAGGCTACTCTGGAAAGTTACATTACATTGGATCCAGGAAGAGCTCGCTCAGTGGAATGTTGTTTTTTGGACTGGAAGCCTGTGACAAGTGGGGTGCCTCAGGGATTGGTGGTGGGCCCTTTACTGTTTGTATCAACAATTTGGATGAGAATGTACAAGACATGATGAGTAAGTTTGCAGATGACACTAAAGTAGGTGGTATTGTAGACAATAAAGGTGGTGGTCAAAAACTACAACAGGATCTTGATCAGCTGGGGAACTAGTCTGAGGTGTTTCACGCAGATAATTGTGATATGTTGAACTTTGCAAAGCCATACCAGGGCACAACTTCCACAATGTGGCCCTGGGGAGTGTAAAGGGCCTGTCCCACATGGCCATCATTTACGCGACAGACCGGTAGTGACTGATGCGCGATGGTCGAGTGCATCATCATGCATCCGCACAGCCGTCCGGAGCACATGACATCATTTGAAGATAGGCACAGAATGCAGGAGTAACTCAGCGGGACCAGCAGCATCTCTGGAGAGAAGGAATGGATGATGTTTCAGGTCGAGACTCTTCTTCAGTCTGCAGACCCGAAATGTCACCCATTGTTTCTCTCCAGAGATGCTACCGGTCCCGCTGAGTTACTCCAGCATTTTGTGTCTATCTTCAATTGTCTTGGCCCTGCTCTGGGAGTAGGAGTGGGGCCGGATTCGGATCCGCAACGGTCGTGAGCCCCAGGCCGAGCTCGGCGATCGCTTGCCTGCTTCTGCTGGAGGTGAGACGTTGCGCCGCTCCAGGGTCTTGGGCCTGTCCCACTTTGGCCGTCAGTTATGCAACAGGCCGGTGGCGCACGAAGAATTTGTGCAGGACGAAGTTCACACTCCTCCACGCCACTCCACACTCCTCCACACCACTCCATGCGTCCGTCCCGCGCTACCCACACGCTAGCAGGTCGCGTAAATGACGCGCGAATGACGGCCAAGTGGGACAGGCCATTTAGTGTACATTAACAGTTCCCTGAAAGTGGTATCACATGTAGACATGGTAGTAAAGCAGACTTTAGGTACATTCGTCTTCATCAGCCAATGTATTGAGTATTGATAGACTCAAAAGGCTGGAGTAACTCAGACTGAGGAAGGTTCTCGACCCGAAATGTCATCTATTCCTTCTTTCCAGAGATGGTGCCTGTCCCGCTGAGTTACTCCAGCTTTTTGTGTCTATCTTCGGTTTAAACCAGCATCTGCAGTTTCTTCCTACACATATTGAATATTGATGTTGGGACTTTATGTTACAGTTGTACAAGGTAATAATGAGGCCACATTTGGAGTATTGTGTTTAGTTTTGGTCACTCTGCTATACGAATGTCAAAGGTTCAATGGTTCAAAGATTCATTTATTGTCACATGCACCAATTGGTGTAGTGAAATTCAAGTTGCAGCACATTAATAAGAATACAACATAACATTATGAAGGAATTTAACATTAAACATAAAAGACATCCCCCCACAATTGTTCCCACTGTGAGGGAAGGCACAAAGTCCAGTCCCCATCCCCTTGTCCACCCATAGTCGGGCCTATTGAGGCCTCCGCAGTCGCCACTATGACGGCCCAATATTTCAGGCCCTTCTCACAGGGTGATGGTGTTCCGGCGTCGGGAGAACCCTCTCAGCAGCTTGGGATACCTGGAACGGCCGCTTCCTTACCGGAGACCGCCGCTTCCAAAGCCAAGATAAGATTTACAAGGATTTTGCCAAGACTCGAGAGCTTGAGCTAGAGGGAGAGATTGGGTAGGCTAGGAATTTATTTATTGGAACACAGGAGGATGAGGGGTGATCTTATAAAGGTGTACAAAATCATGAGGGGAATAGATAGTGTGAATGCACAGAGCCTTTTTCCAAGGATAGGGGAATCAAGAACCAGAGGACATAGTTTTGTGGTGAGAGGGGAAAGATTTAATAGGAATCTGAAGGGCATCTTTTTCATTCAGAGCGTGGAAGGTATATGAAATGATCTGCAAGAGGAAGTAATTGAATCAGGTATTATAGCAACATTTAAGATACACCTTGACAATCAGAACACTTCTGTCAGGATGCTAGTCATTGAAAGTCTGAAGAAGAGTCTCGACCTGAAACGTCACCCATTCCTTCTCTCCAGAGATGCTGCCTGAGTTACCCAAGCATTTTGAGTCTACCTTCGATTTAAACCAGATTCTGCAGTTCTTTCCTACACTGCTAGTCTTTGAAGGCAGCTCAGCCTTCAACACCATAATACCGAATAAGCTCATCCCTAAACGTCTGGACCTTGGCCATGTGACCTCCATCTTCAATTGGCTTCTGCATTTCTTGTTGGGCTGACCTCAGTTGATTAGAATTGATCTCAACAGTCCCGCCACCCTGACCCTCAACATAGGTGTCCCTCAGGGTTGTGTGCTCAGTACCTGGATCTTCTTTTTGTACACTCAAGATTGTGTGGCGAAGGACAGCAACAATTTGATTTTTTAAGTTGCCGATGATACCATCTGCACTAGGCTGAATCAACAAAAAATTTTAAGATGGACTAATTTTCTATTTGACCAAATTGCCTATTTCTACATTATTCATTCTCTGCAATTCTAGCTGAATCCTTTGCACCAGCTTTAACACACAAACATTCCCTTCATCACTCCCAGGTGCTTACTCTGACAACTGTAAAAAAATAACATGATGTTTTCCTAGATCTGAACACTCTATGAATTTGAATATATTTGTATGGAAGAAAAAATAGATAGGTCTCCTTGTGGAAATTGTTGCCACAGAAGGCTGTGGAGGCCAAGTCAATGGTTATTTTTAAGGCAGAAATAGATAGATTCTTGATTTGTTTGGGTGTCAGGGGTTATGGGGAGAAGGCAGGAGAATGGGGTTAGGAGGGAGAGATAGATCAGCCATGATTGAATGGTGGAGTAGACTTGATGGGCCGAATGGCTTAATTCTGCACCTATCACTTAGAATCATAGAGTCATAGAATGATAGTGTAGAAACAGGCCCTTCAGCCCAACTTGCTCACACCGGCCAACAATGTCCCAGCTACACTCTTCCCACTTGCCTGCGCTTGATCCATATCCCTCTAAATGTGTCCTATCCATGTACGTGTCTAACTATTTCTTAAACGATGGGATAGTCCAAGCCTCAACTAGCTCAACTACCTCTTCTGGCAGCTTGTCCCATGCACCCACCACCCTTGGTGTGAATCAGTTACCCCTCGGATTCCTATTAAATCTTTTCCCCTTCACCTTGAACCTATGTCCTCTGATCCTTGATTCACCTACACTGGACAACAGACTGTGCATCTACCCAATCTATTCCTCTCATGATTTTGTATACCGCCATAACATCAGCTCATCCTCCTGCTCTTCATGGAATAGAGACTCAGCCTACTCAAACTCTCCCTATAGCTCACACCCTCTAGTTGGGCAACATCCTCATAAATCTTTTAGAAACATAGAAAAATATAGAAATTAGGTGCAGGAGTAGGCCATTCGGCCCTTCAAGCCTGCACCGCCATTCAACATGATCGTGGCTGATCATCCAACTCAGTATCCCGTACCTGCCTTCTCTCCATACCCTCCGATCCCCTTAGCCACAAGGGCCACATCTAACTCCCTATTAAATATAGCCAATGAACTGGCCTCAACTACCCTCTGTGGCAGAGAATTCCAGAGACTCACCACTCTCTGTGTGAAAAAAGTCTTCCTCATCTCGGTCTTAAAAGATTTCCCCCTTATCCTTAAGCTGTGACCCCTTGTCCTGGACTTCCCCAACATCGGGAACAATCTTCCTGCATCTAGCCTGTCCAGCCCCTTAAGAATTTTGTAAGTTTCTATAAGATCCCCTCTCAATCTAGGGGAGGTGGGACCGGTACAAACAGGACGGTTTGCACCTGGAATGGAATGGAACCAATGTTCTTGGTGGAGTGTTTGCTAGTGCTGTCGGGGAGGATTTAAACTAATGTGGCAGGGGGATGGGTGCAAGAGCAGAGAGGCAGGAGGGTGTAAAATGAGGGTAGAAGCATTAGGTAGCAGGTGAACGGTTAAAAGTGGCAGGCCGACAAAACCAGGGCAAAAATCATAAGGGGGCCACTGTTTTTCACTAGCAAAATTGTATAAGGGGTAAATGCGTTGTAAAGATCAAGCCTGAAGGCTTGTGTCTCAATGCAAGGAGTATCGTAATAAGGTGGACGAGTTGAACAGATAGATATATAATGATTATGATATAGTTGGGATCACGGAGACATGGCTCCAGGGTGACGTTAGGGCTGGGAGCTGAACTCTGCTCCAGGGTATTTCAAAATTCAGGAGGGATAGAGAGAAAGGAAAAGGAGGTGGGGTGGGCGTTAGCTGGTTAGAGAGGAGATTAAAGCAATGGAATAGGCAGGACATTAGCTTGGTGATGTTGGAAATCGGATATGGGTAGAGCTACAAAACACAAGGTGGCAGAAGAACGCTGGTGGGTGTTGTGTATCAGGCCACTAACAGTAGCAGAGAAGTTGGGGATGGTTATTCCCCGTTTTCTCTTCCCCTCCCTTCAAACAGGTTAGTACCCCCTCAAATGCGTGCGACAAAGGCAAAACAGTTATAATGGGTGACTTCACGCGATTACACTAATAGATTGGGTTAATCAACTTGGCTGGGGTGCTGAGGAAGAGGATTTTTTGGAATGTATTTGCGGGAGTTATCTAAATCATACATGTTAGAGGGAACCAACGAGAGAGCAGGCTATTTTAGACTGGGTTTTGAGTAATGTGACGGAAGGGGTAATTATTAGTCCGTCATTGTTGTACGTGCCCCCTTGGGCAAGAGTGACATAATATGTTGAGTTCTTTTAGGATGGAGAGTGACATTGTTTAATTCAGAAACATGGTTCTGAAACTTAAAGAAAGTCCCTCGGTATCTTTGAGGGTATGAGAACGTGAATTGGCCAGATTGACTGGCAATTAATTCTCAAAGGGTGGACGGTGGATATATCCCATGGAAGACATTTAAAGACTGCATGGATGAACTACCTTCCCCAAAAATTGTTCATCCCAGTTTGGCCAAAAGATAATAAGATCGGGGTAGGTATGCTCCGTGGCTCCCCAGGGAAATCCAGGGATAGTATCCAAAGAAAGGATTGATGCGTACAAAAGTAGCCAGAAATGCAGCATACCGAGGATGGGAGAATTCAGAGACCAGCAGAGGAGGACAAAGGGCTTAATTAGGAAAGGAAAATAGATTATGAAAGAAAAATGGCAGGGAACATAAAAACTGACTGCAAAAGTCCCCTGTTTTTATAGATATGTGAAGTGAACGCGGTTAGATAAAAACAAATGTAGGTCCCTTGCAGTCAGAAACAGGTGTAGTTGATCATGGGGAACAAGGATATGGCGGACCCAATTGAATAACTAACTTTGGTTCCCGTCTTCCTCGGGAAGACATAAATTTATCTCCTGATAATAGCAGGGGACTGTGGGTCCAAAGGAGGAATTGAGTGAAATCAGGTCAGTCAGGAAGTGGTGTTGGGTAAATTGAATAGATTAAAGGCCGATAAATCCCAGGGCCAGAGAGGCTGCATCCCAGAGTATTAAGGAAGTAGCTCTGGAAATAGTGGATGCATTTAGTGATAATCTTTCAAAACTCTTTAGATTCTGGAGTAGTTCCTGAGGATTCGGGCGGGTAGCAAATGTAAACCCCTCTTTTTAAGAAGGGAGGGAGAGAGAAGAAAAGGAATTACAGACCAGTTAGGTCTAACATCGGTAGTGGGGAAACTGCTAGAGTCAGTTATTAATGTAGATGGGATAGCAGCACATTTGGGAAAGTGTAGTGTCTATAAATTCATGGGACAAGTCAGCATGGATTTACAAACAGGGTAATCATGTCTGACTGAATCTTGTGAATTTTTCGAGGTGTAAAATTGTAGCGTGGATAAGGGAGAACCAGTGGATGTGGTATATCTGGACTTCCAGAAGGAATTTCGACCAACGTCTTTTTCCACATAAGATTGTATACAAACTTAAGCATGGTAATAGGGGTTCAGTATTGATTGTGGATAGAGAACTGGCTGGCAAACAGGAAGCAAGAGTAGGAGTAAACGGGTCTTTTCACAATGGCAGGCAGTAACTAGTGGGGTACCGCAGGGCTCAGGTGCTGGGACCCCAGCTATCTTTTACAATATATATTATATGTTTGGATGAGGGTATTGATGGCAACATCTCCAGTTGCGGATGACATGAAGCTGGGGGGCAGTGGTTCGCTGTGAGGAGGATGCTAGAAACTGCAAGGTGACTTGGATAGGCTGGTGAGTGGGCAAATTGTTAGGCAGATGGCTTAGTATAATGTGGATAAATGTGAGGTTATCCATTGTGGCAAAAAACAGGAACGAGCAGAACTATTATTTAAATGGTGGCAGCTACGATTAGGGATAAAGGGAGAATGCAGCGAGACCTGGGTGTATGGTACACCAGGTCATTGAAAGTAGGCTATGCAGGTGCAGCAGGCAGTGAAAAAAAAAGCGAATGGTAATTTCAAAGTTTCATAGCAAAAAGGATTTGAGTCCAGGAGCAGGGAGTTCTACTGTCAGTTGTACAGGGTCTTGGTGGAGGACCACACCTGGAGTATTGGTACAGTTTTTGGTTCCAAAGTCTGAGGAAGGGACATTATTGCCATAGAGGGAGTGCAGAGAAGGCGGTTCACCAGACTGATCCTGGGCATGTCAGGACTGTCTTATGAGAACTGAAAGACGCATAGACTCGGTGTTATACTCTCTAGAGCTCATTTAGGAGATTAATGAGGGGATCTATAGAATGACTTACAAAAATTCTTAGGGGTTGGACTCAGGCTAGATGCCGGAAGATTGTTCCCGATGTTGGGGAAGTCCAGAGCGCAAGGGGTCATCGCTTAAGGATAAGGGGGTAAGGAATGCTCTTTAGGACCGAGATGAGAAAAGACTATTTGCTTCACACAGAGAGTGTCTGGTGAGTCTCAGTGTGGAACTCTCTGCCACACTGAGGGTAGTTGAGGGCAGTTTCATTGGCGATATTTGTAGAGTGAGTTAGGATGTGGCCCTGATTGTGGCTAAGGGGATCAGTGGGTAGGAGGAGGAAGGGCAGGCGGTGATACTGAGTTGTACATGATGATCAGCCATGCAATTGAGTAGGGACTGAAATGGCCTACTCCTGCACCTAAGTTTCTATGTTTCTATGTTTTCTATGTTTCTAATCTCCTAAATTCTAGAGAGTATAAACCAAGTCTATCCAGTCTTTCTTCATAAGACAGTTTTGACATCCCAGGAATCAGTCTGGTGAACCTTCTCTGCACTCCCTTATGGCAATAATGTCCTTCCTAGATTTGGAGACAAAAACTGTACGCAATACTCCAGGTGTGGTCTCACCAAGACCCTGTACAACTGAAGTTGAACCTCCCTGCTCCTATACTCAAATCCTTTTGCTATCGAACGCCACATACCATTCGCTTTTTTCACTGCCTGCTGCACCTGCATGCCTACTTTCAATGACTGGTGCTACCATGACACCCAGGTCTCGCTGCATTCTCCCCCTATTTCCTAATCGGCCACCATTTAGATAATGTAGTTGCTTTCCTGTTTTTGCCACAAAGTGGATAACCTCACATTTTTTATCCACATTATACTGCATCTGCCAAACATTTGCTCACTCACCCAGACTATTCCAAGTCACCTTGCAGGTCTCCTAGCATCCTCCTCACAGCAAACACTGCCCCCAGACTTAGTGTCATCCGCAAAACTTGGAGATATTGCTTTAATTCCCTCATCCAGATTCATTATATATATTGTAATAGCTGGGGGGCCGGTCCCAGCACTGAGCCTGCGGTACCCCACTAGTCACTGCCTGCCATTTGTGAAAAGGACTCGTTTACTCCTACTCTTTGCTTCCTGTTTGCCAGCCAGTTCTCTATCCACATCAATACTGAACCCTAATGCCGTATGCTTTAAGTCTGTATACTAATCTCTTATGTGGGACCTTGTCGAAAGCTTTCTGGAAGTCCAGATATACCACATCCCACTGGTTCTCCCTTATCCACGCTACTAGTTACGTTCTCGAAAAATTCCACAAAGATTCGTCAGACATGATTTACCTTTCGTAAATTCATGCTGACTTTGTCCAATGATTTCACCACTTTCCAAATGTGCTGCTATCCCATCTTAATAACTGACTATTAGCAGTTTCCCACTGACTGATGTTAGACTAACTGGTCTGTAATTCCCCGTTTTCTCTTTCCTCCCTTCTTAAAAAGAGGGGTTACAGTTTTGCTACCCGCCATCTCAGGAACTACACCAGAATCTAAAGAGTTAGAAAGATTATCACTAATGCATCCACTATTTCTGAGCTACTTCCTTAGTAGCTCTGGGAGTGCAGCCTATTGGCCCTGGGGATTTATCGGCCTTTAATCTATTCAATTTAACAACACCACTTCCCGACTAAACCTGGATTTCATTCAATTCCTCCTTTACCCCACCAGCGGTCCTTTCTATTTCTGGCAGATTATTTATGTCTTCCTTTAGTGAAGACGGAACCAAAGTAGTTATTCAATTGGTCCGCATATCCTTGTTTCCCATGATCCAACTCACCTGTTTCTGGACTACATTTGTTTTAACTAATCTCTTTCTCTTCACATATTATAAAAACTTTTGCAGTCAGTTTTTATGTTCCCTGCCAGTTTTCTTTCATAATCTATTTTTCCTTTCATAATTAGCTTTTGTCCTCCTCTGCTGGTCTCTGAATTTATCCCAGTCCTCTGGTATGCTGCTTTTTCTGGCCTACTTTGTACGCATCATCCTTTGCTTTGATTACTATCCTGATTTCCCTTGTTATCCACGGATGCACTACCTTCCCCAATTTGTTCTTTTGCCAAACTGGGATGAACAATTTTTGTAGTTCATCCATGCGGCCTTTAAATGTCTTCCATTGTATATCCACCGTCAACCCTTTTAGAATTAATTGCCAGTCAATCTTGGCCAATTCATGTCTCATACCCTCAAAGTTACCTTTCTTTAAGTTCAGAACCATTGTTTCTGAATTAACAATGTCACTCTCCATCCTAATGAAGAACTCAACCATATTATGGTCACTCTTGCCCAAGGGTACAACAAGACGGCTAACTACCCCTTCCTCATTACTCAAAACCCTGTCTAAAATAGCCTGCTCTCTCTTTGGTTCCTCTACATGTTGATTTAGATAACTATCCCGCATACATTCCAAAAAATCCTCTTCCTCAGCACCCTTTTCTGAACCCTTTCAAGCTTGGCAATATCTTTCCCATAACATGGTGCCCAGAACTGAACACAATGTTCTAAATGCGACCTCCCCAATTGTTTTACAACTGCAACATGACCTCCCAACTTCTATACTCAAACTCTGACTGATGAAGACTAAAGTGCCAAAAGCCTATTTGACCACCTTATCCACCTGTAACTTGACCTTCGAGGAACCATACACCTGTATTCCTAGATCCCTCTGCTCGACAACACTACCCAGAGGCCTACCATTTACTGTGTAGGTCCTGCCCTTGTTTGATATCCCAAAATGAAACACCTCACACTTCTCTATATTAAATTCCATCGACCATTCCTCCGCCCACCTGGCCATTCGATCCAGATCCTGCTGCAATCTTTCACAACCATCTTCACTAAATGCAAAACCACTCACTTTTGTATTATCAGCAAACTTGCTAATCTTGCCCTGTATGTTGTCATCCAAATCAGTGATGTAGATGACAAACAGTAACGGGCCCAGCACCAAACCCTGAGGCACACCACTAGTCACAGGCCTCCAGTCCAAGAGGCAACCATCCATCATCACTCTCTGCTTCCTTCCATGGAGCCAATTTGCTATCCATTCAGCTATCTCTCCTTGGATCCCATGCGATCTAACCTTCCAGCGTAGCCTACCATGCAGAACCATGTCGAAAGCCTTACTGAAATCCATGTACACAACATCAACAGGTCTGCCCTCATCGTCCTTTTTGGTCAAGTCTAGTTTCCCGTAATGTCCTCGGATATATCTGATCAGGCCCTGGAGATTTGTCTACCTTCAAACACGACAGTACCTTCAGTACTTCTTCTATGGTAACACAGACTGCTCTCAAGACACTTTCAATGACTGCTCCAATTCCTCGTCCTACAGTCTTTCTCCTCGATAAATACAGAGGACAAATACTCGCGGAGGACCTTGCCCATTCCCTGTGACTCCACACAGAGGTGACCACTTTGATTCTTGAGAGGTCGCACTCTCTAGTTACCCTTTTCCCCCTTAAGCATTTATAAAATATTTTGGGATTGTCCTTAATGCTACCCACCAGAGCTATCTCCTGGCCCCTTTTTGCCCTTCTGATTTCCTTTTTTAGTTTACTCTTTAGCTCCCGAAACTCCTCCAGGTATGCACTTGATCCCAGATGCCTATACCTGCCCCATGCATCCTTCTTGTTTTTGACCAATGCCTCAATTTCCATCGTCAGCCACGCTTCCATTTCAGAATGGCAGGCAGTGACTAGTGTGGTACCGCAAGGCTTGGTGCTGGGACCCCAGCTATTTACAATATATATTAATGATTTGGATGAGGGAATTGAATGCAACATCTCCACGTTTGCGGATGACATGAAGCTGGGGGGCAGTGTTAGGTGTGAGGAGGATGCTAGGAGGCTGCAAGGTGACTTGGATAGGCTGGGTGAGTGGGCAAATGTGTGGCAGATGCAGTATAATATGGATAAATGTGAGGTTATCCACTTTGGTGGCAAAAACAGGAACGTAGACTATTATCTGAATGGTGGCCGATTAGGAAAAGGGCAGATGCAACGAGACCTGGGTGTCATGGTACACCAGTCATTGAAAGTAGGCTTGCAGGTGCAGCAGGCAATGAAGAATGCGAATGGTATGTTGGCATTCATAGGAAAATGATTTGAGTATAAGAGCAGGGAGGTTCTACTGCAATTGTACAGGGTCTTGGTAAGACCACACCTGGAGTATTGCGTACAGTTTTGGTCTCCAAATCTGAGGAAAGAAATTCTTGCCATAGAGGGAGTACAGAGAAGGTTCACCAGACTGATTCCTGGGATGTCAGGACTTTCATATGAAGAAAGAGTGCATAGACTCGGCTTGTACTCACTAGAATTTAGAAGATTGAGGGGGAATCTTATAGAAACTTACAAACTTCTTAAGGGGTTGGTCAGGCTAGATGAGGGAAGATTGTTCCCGATGTCGGGGAAGTCCAGAACAAGGGGTCACAGTTTAACGGTAAGGGGGAAGTCTTTTAGGACCGAGATGAGAAAAACATTTTTGACAGAGAGTGGTGAATCTCTGGAATTCTCTGCCACAGAAGGTAGTTGAGGCTAGTTCATTGGCTATATTTAAGAGGGTTAGATGTGGCCCTTGTGGCTAAGGGTATCACGGGGTATGGAGAGCAGGCAGGTATGGTTTACTGAGTTGGATGATCAGCCATGATCATATTGAATGGCGGTGCAGGCTCGAAGAGCCAAATGGCCTACTCCTGCACCTATTTTCTATGTTTCTATGCTTCCTTATATTTGCTTGATTTACTCTTCACTTGGGGACGTACATATCCTGTGCTTCCGTCAGCACACTTTTAAAAACATCCCACGTGGCCGATGTTCCTTTCCCCTCAAATAACCTGCTCAAATAACCTGCTAACTTAGGACCTAGTGACCTTCTGTGAGTTGAACAGATTTGTTTTATGATAAGCATTCTGTCCATATGATTTACTTCCACAAGGCCATGAATATGCTATCTTTAAGGAAACAACTGTATGCAGGGTCAGCTGTGCTTGTTGTGCTACGTTGAGCGAGCAAGCACACAGGTTCCCTCTTGCCATATAAATAAGGCTGTGGTATGCACATGCGTAACGCAATTAAATATCTCCTCCAAACATGGGCAAATATTAATTCTGCACATGCTCTGGAGTAGAATAAAATCATTCTCAATCATAACTCATCCATGAAACCTGATTGATTAGATAAGGCTTTCATAAATTTTCAAGAGATTATTTTAATCCTTTCTTGCTTCCACCACAGATCTCAAGAATGTGATATTTTCCATGCTGGGATCAGAGGGTGGAGGATGGCTTGACTACTGACCATACATTTGATAAAGCCTTGTCCAATCCATCAGGTTTCACAGATAAGTTATGATTGGGAATTTGGAAGATTCCATAAAAAAGGAGAATGCTGGAAATCCCCAGAATGACATGCAGGCAGTGTCTCTGGAGGATGGGGATAGGTGACAATTCAGATGGGTACCCCTCTCCAGACTTATCCATGTCCTCCAAAAATGCTGCCTGGCCCATTGTGTATTCTAGCATCTGCATTTGCTTGTTTCTCCTTCTAATATTCCATATTGATGAGGTGTTGTACTAACTGGGGGACTGTTTCATAGCAGAATTCGAGAATACTTTGTCACCTGACATAAAACCAATATTAAGTAAGGTAGAATTATCTTGGTAACTCACGAGAATGAGATGTCAGGAAGCTGCCTCCTGATCTCCATCATCTCATCTGTTTTCCTCTCAAGGTGCAGGTTCCCTTCCCTGGTAGTTTCTGATGAACATATCTTCTAGTCCTGTAACATAAGAAGGAGTTATGTTGAAGTTGGTGGAGATTTCATTTCGGACTCACGTGAGTGACTTTGTGAAGACCCCGCCAGGCACGCATGTGCGACATATCGTCGACCGCATGCGAGCGATGGGCAGTGAGGAGCGCCACTCCTCTACTGCAGGGACCTGCCGGTAAGAGAAAAACTAACCTGCTGTCCTTCTTTACTTTCAGGACTCTGTTTTACAGAGTACTCTAGGCCGCTTCGGTACTGACTGCGGGCCGCGGGATGCGGGCAGTCAGCGGCGGCTCTAACAGAAGGAGTTGGGAAGAGCCTGTTGACCCAGGTGGGTCCGGGTTCACACTCGCCGGCGGAGGACGGCAGAGGCAGCCCGACTCTACACCGCAGTCCGCAGGACACCGCGGGCTGGCGGCATGAATAAAGGAATGTGGCTTGCAGGCTCGCCGTGCGCAATGAGCGACGGCAGAGCAGCAGCCCGACTCTACACCGCAGCCCGCAGGACACCATGGGCTGACGGCATTAACAAAGGAGTGGGGGCTAGCCCCAACTCAACTCTACTCCACAGCCTGCAGTATCCCTGTCAGTATTAACAGGTAATGGGGCTTGCAGGCCACGGCTGTGGGCTGACGGCTTTACTTACGCCGTTGCCCCGACTTTATTTTTACACCGGGCAGGTTGGGCAGCTCGTTGACCCGGTAGGGTCCGGACTCACCGTTCGCGCAGCGACGGCAGAGAGGCAGCCTGAATCCACACCACAGCCCGCAGGGTCACCACGGGCTGACGGCAACGCTACCCGGCAGTCGGACAAGCCCGTGGAGTAGGAGGGTCTGGGCTCGGAGACTGACATTCGCGGGCAGCGAAGGCAGAGCAGGAGCTCCGACTCAACGCCGCAGGCCACAGATACACCACGGACTAACGGCTATGCTACCCTATAGAGGTAGTAGACAGCCGGGGCCCCGACTCATACACAGGCGGGAGCCTTGCCGTTAGCGGCAGTCTATGTCCCGCATGAGAGTCTGGTCACCATTGGAGCTGGGGGAGGGGGGGAGAGAGTGTGCTCCTCCACCGGAAGCTCATAAAGACCCTCAGGTAAGATACTAACCTTGAGTTGTTTAGCTTCTATACTAGACTTTGCTTACAGAAACAATGGATGGGAGACCAGAATGAAGGCATCGAAGTATGCCTCCCAGGACCATGGGACTGCGGATGGGAATCAGCGCCCACTATTCCCGGAGCTGCCCGCAACGCCGGCAGCGCCCGCTCTGCGGGCCGGGATAAGAACGAGGAAACCGGGGAGCCCTGCAGCAGCCAGGACCCGATTCTCCACCACGACTGGCCATGGAGCCGTAAAGTGGTAGGAGCACCGCGCAGGAGCAGGGTAGGCAAGACCCTGACTCCCTACCACTGTCACCTAAGCATAGGGACAGTGGAGCAAAGGTGCGTAAAGCGTGTTATCGCTCGGCGGCACGTTCTCTCCCCAACTATGCAGGTCACCAGAGAGAGGACCAGGGGAAGAAAGTCGCACAACAGTCGGTGAAGCCCCGCTAGGAGCCAGGGTGACTTTCCACCGGAGCAGCCACCAGTTCATGGACCGGTGAAGGATTGAGGCCTGGGATCTGCAAGCCCGCATGTGCGGCCGGCACAGACTCACCGCCGGGGGAGCCTGCCAGATTGCAGGCCGGTGTAGTCTCATCTCGGTCACCGCACCCCCCTTTAGCGGCAGGATGTGACCGAACGTCGGGACAGGCGGCAAGCCCGCGCGGACGTCGGGGTACCACGCTTCGGTGGCCGGGACCGACTCATCACCGCTCATGTCTTATCAGACTAGCGGGCCGCCTCCGCCCGGAAGACGGCGGGCCAGCGGCAGGTCCGCGCGGGAGTCGCTTACCCACGCAGAAGCGACAGGCAGCGACATCCTGTCTAGGCACCCTTGTTATCATCTCTACGAGGTGCGGGGCGATGAAAGAAGCCTCAGAGATTCTCCAAAACCTGAGGAAAGTCGACGTCATCTGTAGATGCGGTGGCGGTTGCATGGCTTGGATGGAGCGTATCCTAGAGCACAATCTCTGCACCTGGACCAGATGTCCTCCAGTCCAGGAGACATGCGGCTGAGCCACCCAGCATGTCCACATCATCGGTGGGGAATGCCACGGATCAGCAGCTGGCTGACACGTAAGACGGGCTGGAGCAGGAACCTACAGTACCTGAGAAAACCCAGGAGGAACTGCTGAATGTGGTCTCCAAGTTCGCCCAGCCGAAGCACTCAGCCCAAACCAGGGGCCCAGCATAGACTACTTCACCACACACCAGCTGCAAGAACAGGTCTTTACCGAGGTGATCAACATATACCAGGCCCAAACAACTACATATCGCTGAATGTACCGACAGTCAACATGCCCATCTGGGGCAACATCAGTCCGGGAATAGGGCACAGGAGCTGAAGGTCCTAAAACATCCTGAAATTGCTGACGTCAGGGATTACTGCCTTTGCCAGGTCGGTTGACGGCATGGAAATGACGGCAGAACAGGAGGATGCTCTTGCAATGTTAGTCATGAAGATAACACTTCCCAGAGTATCGCCATCAAACTGACTCCAAACCCCATATTTGTGGGGTTGTACTAGGCATCTGCAACGCCACCACCGAGACAGCTGTTCGGTGAGGACCTGCCCAAACATGTCTAGGACCTGGATTAGGAGGCAAAGGCAGATGGGTTGATGAACCCACCTCCCTCCAGCAGGCCAGCAGTGCGCAGACAAATACCATATGCAAGACCTCGGGGGCCACCTGAAAGACCAGTAAGGACCTACACGCTGTCAACACCTCAACACAATTCAACGGAACACCAGGAACCAGAACGTCAGGCCTGCAGGTAACCATGGAGGTAAGGGGGTCTGGTTCTCTTGGAAGTGCTGCATGTTTAACCTCACAAGTAGGAGAGCAGTTATATACATTCTGGGATGCAAGGGAGCTGATTGTCACTATCCCAGGGAACAAAGCTATAGACATAATAGAGGCATATAACAGCCTTGCTTGCACCAGGAAACCGACTATTAGACATAATAAAATAATTAGACATGCTAAAATAATTGCTAAACTTGTAGCTACATTCTAGCTACATAATTGGGCCGTTACACTATCTAGGCTTGCAAAGAGCAAAATCTCGGCATTAAAAGCGAATGCTGGACATTTTTACGGGCCCATGCCACCGCCAATCAAGGCATAATATGAGCTACAATAGTGGATTAGCTATGTTTGTGATTGTTAAATCCCATCATTACATCAAACCCATTAGTCGTGTTACAAACTGACGCAAGCACCAAGGGCTGGGGAGCTACCGACACCATTTCCAGTTGGGGTGGTAGATGGGATTTGCATGAGTCTACTTTTCTTCAATCACAAGGTATAAACTGTTTAGAAATGCTGGGAGCATGTCACGGGCTACGGGCTTAATGCACTAATCTGCAGCATACGCATGTCCGTCCACTGAGGTGGCGTATTTAAACCTTATGGGTGGTATCAAGTCAATATCTTGTGATAAATTGGAAAAATTAATTTGGCTCTAGTGGATTGGAAGAAATATTTGGATATCAGCTACGTACCTTCAGGTTAAGCTCAATACAGTGGCGGACACCAGGTCACAAGTATTTAATAACGACATCAAGTGGATGTTGAACCTCCAAATATTTGCTAAAACTATAGCCTAATATGGAACACCAGATATTGACCTCCTTGCGTCCAGGTTGAACCATTGGATACCAACATATGTCTCTTGAGAACCAGATCTTGGGGCAGTGGTGATGGACGTGCTCTCGCTACATTGGGGGGGAAATGGGTTTCTATGCTTTCCCCCATACTGCTTCATCAGATAGGTGTTGTAGAAAACGCAACTAGATCTGCAACAGAAAGGACCATGGACATCATACAGCAGCATGCAGAGAGAGTCCACTAGGAAGCAGTACCTTACCCACATAAGGATATGTGAGGTTTCCATAGTCGGACCTAGAGCACCTACATATCTACTACGATCTCCAATGTGCTGGAATCCTCACGGGCCTGCATTATGATGAGTCCCTCAGTTACAGTGCCATATACAATGCCAGGAGTGCACTGTCATCCTATCTCAACATTGGAGTGGGATCTCACCAGCTGGTATCCACACTGAAGGGTATGTTCTATCCCTCCCCGACCTCGATATATTACCAGAGATATAGGGGGTGGTGTTGACCCTACTCAAGAGCTGGTCGCCTTTGGCGGATTTACCACTGGACTTATTCACCTTCAAAATGGTGATGGTAATGGCACTGAAGACAGCACAACGGGTCCAAACTCTACAGGAATTGCCTGGTTAGAATGATTTCGACCCACAATAAAGTGACTGCGTTATAGAAGAGTTGCTTAAACTACACAGACCTGCAACTACAGGTCTGAAAATGGGCATCAGGAGATGGCTCAAGGTGGTATTTGGTGCAGCAGGTAAGACATTAACATTTTAAAATGTCATTCTACAAGGGCTGCATCCACACCAGCGGCGGGGACCATGGAGGTGTTCATGGATCATGTCCTCGCAATAGCGGGCTGGGCCAGTGAAACTACATTTCAGCGGTTTTATAACAGACCTGTGGCCGCTCCCGCAACATTGGCGGATTCAGTTTTAAGTGCTGTCCCTAAACGTTTGTCCCCGAGTTCAGGAGTTTTATTGTTGTATTAACAAATGTTATTATTTTTCAGCTTGTTCAAGTCTGAAATACGTTAACATACTTCCTCCATCAGTATTACGGCAGTGTGTGAGCATGGACGATCCAGGGCATGTAATCACAGAGCTTTGAAAACTTCACGAAGTCACTCACGTGACTCCGAAATGAAATAGTAAGATTACACGAGAACTTACCAGTTTGAAGTTTGATCTTTATTTTATGAGGAGTTGCGATGAGGGATTTCGTGCCCTCCGCTCCCAACCCTCCACTATAAGGTCAGCTGGTAAATAGAGTCTCTTCAATCTTACTATATTGGTTCATTTCTGGGTAGTTCTGTGATTCCACACCGCTGCTTTGAAGAAAGTCGCGCATGCGTGCCTGGCGGGGTCTTCACGAAATCCCTGATCGCAACTCCTCATAAAATAAAGATCAAACTTCAAACTGGTAAGTTCTTGTTTAATCTTACTATTATAGAGAGCTCATTCGAAATGCCTGAAAAATCTCTTGTCAACTTGGCAAATGACTGGGCTTGCAACAGATCATGCGATTTAGTTTAGTTTCGGTTATTCATTGTCACATGTACCAAGGTACAGCAAAAAGCTTTTTTGTTGCGTGTTATCCAGTCAGTGAAAAGACCAAGCTGTCCACAGTGTACAGATATGGGATAAAGGGAATAATGTTTTGTGAAAGATAAAGTTCAGTAAAGTCCGATTAAAGATAGTCTGAAGGCCTCCAATGAGGTAGATGGTAAGTCAGGACTGCTGTCTAGTTGGTGATAAAATGTTTAGTTGCCTGATATTGCCAGCAGTCTCCTGCAATGATCAATATTCCCACATTGCTTGGTAATCTTGCATTAAATATTTCTGTTTCTTATATTATGTAGGGGTTTAATTCCCTTTACTCCACTTCGGGCCTAATTGCCCAAGTGATTCTCTCCCTTGTTGGTGGGTCAAACGGCCACCACCACTCGAGCAGTTCCCAAGAGAGAATACAAAAAAGGGGTTCCCCTGGGTTCTAGACCTCGGAATTATGGTGGGATATGATAAAAAGGTTGACTTGACCAGAGCGTGCTGATGAGAGAAAACAGAAACTAAGACGGACTCAAAGCAAGTCTAAAATTTACAGGCTTTATTAAACAATGAGAAATCGAATCTCACCAACACTACATAATACGTGGCTAAACTTATGCTTTAAGCTAAGACTATGGAAAGAAAATTATCGGGCACGTTGTAAAAAATTACTTTACACAATTTTAATTACAGATGCACCCCCCTTTCCCCTTCTTCTCTCAACCTCTATCCTATTTCGGGAACTTCACCAGGTCATCTGGGGGTATTTACAGCTAGGTCATTGCAGGGTCAGAAGCCGTCCAACAGAGCAGAAAAGAGAGCGAGGTCTGGCTTGCCTGTCCCTTTTATACCTGAGTTTCTCCCTTGAAACCTCCCAGGTGGTCCTCTGGACAAAAGGGTCTTTCGATGATTCCCAGTTTCGATCTGGCATGAACAATAGGCTTCCGAGGATAATGGGTTTGCTGATGTCACGATACCTCAGCCTGATCATTGTCCCATCACCTGGATGGGCTCCCATTGTCCCGATGGATGGGCCATATACGATGGTGATTGTCTTGCTGCTGGGCTGTTTACCCCCATCTGCTGAGGCTCGGTTCCTTCCTTTGTCTTTCCAAGATAATCTCGTTATCTTCGTCCCGTCCTTTCCTGTTCACACCATTCGCATAGTCATGTAATGCCCAGGCCCACAAACAGGTTTTAAACTGGTTCTTCCTTTATGGATTGGGTTTTATTCCTTTGCAGCCAGCAAGTCTGTTTTAAAAATGTCGATGTCCTTATCCCCAAGTTCTTCCATAATTTTGGAGGATTTTCCCCAATAACTTACATGCCCCTACGATACATCCAGGCTTGCATGGACCTTATCGATTGACAAAGTTAGTGGGCAACTCCTCCAGCCTCAAGAGCTATAAACACTCCTGGTGAAATGGTAAAATTATGTACCCCGAAAGACCCCTTAATTGCTAAACTAGACCCTCAAAGCACATTAACTTACACCATACACCTTTTACTATAAATCAATCCCACAAACCATACAGTACCATCACGACCATTCCCTGAAAATGCAAAGATCACAACATATGTACGAAAACCATTGCAATAGAGTACAGACATTTTACACTGACGAGGTGTCGTTACAGCTGCATCGGGTTGCTCGATTTACCAGTTGTTTTAATTTGGCCATCCTCCTCCGCCTTTTAAATTTGCAATTAATGCATAGCAAATACACCACAATTATCATCTGGCAGATGATCAGAACATGGGACATGATGCGGACCCATACTGGAACTATGATCCAGGACTCCAGGTCCCACCAACTTGGAGACTTGATCTCTTTGATCTCCCTGGCGATATCCAGTGTCTTTTGTTCCAGGAAGAAGCAGTGTTTGTGCGACAACTCGACCGCCACCAGCAACTCTTAATTTTTCCTTCACTGGGGGAATATCATACCCGAAATGGGCCACATTGTTAGATAAGTCCGTTACATTTTCTCGTACTGAGAGGTGAACCGAAGAAGGTTCCGGGATGGGTAATATTCGCTGCTGTGCCACATGGACTTCTGCCCTGGGTTTAAAGCAGAAGCTGCTGTGCGGTATCGGGCACCACAGCTGTGATCCGTGCTGATACCGCTGGGCACTTGTGGTGACACAGTACGTCCCACTGCCTATATACGCCACCTGTGGAGGGACATGGTCTGCCGCCATCGCCTCCATGGTGCAGTTTATAGGCTGTGCCCCAACAGTCCTGAACCCACACTGAGGCCTAGCCTCGGCGCCCATGTGCTGGGGACACAGGATTACCTGTGCTCCTCGGCTCTGACAACCCAAAAGGTCAATGCCTGTCACAGCTTGCTCTCTCACTATGACATAGGGCGGGACCTTCCCGTAGCGAATATGCACCCCCCCCACGAACAACTCCCACGTTCTCTACTCAGTACAAGAGGAGCTGGTCGTGCCGAGGTTCCCATCACCGGGATTCTTACGACCACTCCCATTATGGTGTGATTGGCCATTCCGCAATCCACCGGTACCGGGTAGGCCCCGGAGGACACACAAAGCTGACAAGGACTCAAAGTGCTGTTATAAGGGTGTAGCGCTGCTAGGTGCTGGTTGTTTATCCAGGAGGGGACCCGACCTTGCCTCAGGTCTTCCAGATTGCTCCTCCCCTCCCCCAACAACCACGCACCATACAGCCCACACACCTCATTCTGTGCAGCCTGATTGGACGCATTCCGGTCCTCTTTAATCAAAGCGTTTACCGTTTGTGCATGTGTCTCCAATTGTGCTATGATTTCTTTCAGATGTAAAGTCCATTGCCACCGCATTTTCATCCCCCAGAATCTTTTGTAATTGGTCCTGTTTTCAACTGATTGATCTGCAGGGCCAGTTCTACGTTTGTCCATGCATATTAATAATCAACGTTCCCCGTGTTAAATGCTGTAAACCCATCATTATGACCACCCATCGTCTTTGCCTACTGGACCCGATAATAAAATCCTCTCCCCCGCGATACATCTCTTCTATGTCTATGCCCCCAGAATCCAGGTTGTGGAATTTCTGGAACATGTCTTTTAGCAGGGCCTGATATAATAATTCCGTCTCGCGGGGGCACCACGCTGGTTAACCACACTTCAGTCAAATTTAATACTACTGAGGCCACAGCGTAATGCACTCCCTGGTACATCACCTTCTTGGTTGGGACAAGCGCTAACCCATTCTCCGGCCCTTTGATGGTGGTTGGACAGTTGTGAGGGTCGATCAGTTGGGCTGTGGGCAGGGGCTTCTTCACATGAACCAGCAGTTCGGTGGCTTTTACCGTCATCACCATCCCAGTCCTGGGGCCACACATGCCTGCCACTGCGTCCCAATCCAATCCCGTTCCCGGGGTCCTGCCACAACTTGACGAAGGTGATCGATGCCCCTATCGGACACACCTTGGCAGACCCCCATAGACATAAATTAAGCCCCTGGTCATAGGCCAACCATTTGTCCCAACATACAGTGATCCCTCCCGGTGACCCCATAGGTATCATTGTCCAGTCTTTCCCAGTCCAAAGATCGATCCCTCATGTCCGAGCACAGCTTCCTGAGCCACCACCATCTCCCCAAAGGAACGTCCCCCTTACAGGTTAAACACACCCGCCTGCCCTTGGTCACCCTAACTTGGTCGGTAGCCACCTGTATTTCGGCACAGGGTACGGATGCTTCCCCGTAGGTGAATCTCCTGTGGCTGCAGAACCTGGTCGAGTTCGACCCCAGCCACCCAGGCCATCTCCCCTCATGGAGTATCCGGCCTGGCTATCCGCTACCGGGTTTCCTTGCCCAGTATACACGAGGGGTGCTCTTCCCCCAGAGCACCCGTATACGATAGACTCCTCCGTGTCCCCGCGACGCGCCACGCACATCCGGAGGCACATCGTTGCCATCATCCATACGGCGGGGCTACCCATCTGGAAAACAAAGCAAAACACCTCCTTGCCGCCACAAAGCTATCCGCCTCCCTGCACTCCGTCACACTCCATCCAGCCGATGATAGCGACTACCGTCCTAATAATGGCATTCGGGGTTTTGTCTTTGTCTGTTGTGGTCTACTTTTCCACAGCTCATCCCTTCGATGCAGCCAACGATCCCGTACTGTCCGTCCCTGTACTCCCCTGTATCTATACAAAACCCTGTATCTAATTACCAAACGCTAACTACATTAACTCACACACAAACCAATGCTATATACAACGCCACCCATCTCCAGGTGGCCAACTCATAACTAGTCCCCGTCATGCTGGGGCCACCCCTCTGGTGGGCCCACCCGTGCAGGCCAGAACTCCTCCTGTCGAGGGGCCTGACTGCCCCTCATCTCCCTTTGCACTACGGGTTTTCGAGATCCCCCTACGTTCCCTGCGGAGACTTGGCTCGCTCCGGCCACATTCTGTAGTGCCCTGTTTCGGCCACTCTCCTTCTTGGCCCTCCTGTGGCCGGCCCTTGTCCTAGGTTTAATTAGGGATGGGGACAACCTTACTGGGGGTTTAGTGACCCTATTACTCCTACGTCTGACCGGGGCTTCCCACACTAGAGGTGATACCTCCATCTCCTCTGCTTCTGCTAGTTCTGCCTCTCTTAGGCGGTCTATGGTACCTGCCTGCGGAGGGCTGGAGTCAGCATCCTTCCCCGCTGCTTCCAGTCCTCGCCCTGGGACACAGCAGGCTACTTCAGGCTCTCTACCTGTGGGCTCGCCTGGCTCCCCTATGGTTTCCACATCAACCCGGGTCTGTTCTTGATCCTGTTTCCTGACATGTACCCCTTTCTTACCTTTCCCTGCCCTTGTGGGGTTGAACAATTTACACTGGTTGATGTGAACCATTTGACCTACGGGGAAGCTGAATGGCATACACCATGGGACTGGCCTTGTCCACTATGTTGTATGGGCCAGCATACAAGGGTTCGA
Source organism: Okamejei kenojei (assembly GCA_035221665.1). Taxonomy (NCBI): domain Eukaryota; kingdom Metazoa; phylum Chordata; class Chondrichthyes; order Rajiformes; family Rajidae; genus Okamejei; species Okamejei kenojei. The sequence continues at coordinate 41,975,579 of CM069132.1, forward strand.
AACATCCCTACCCTAGCCATATATCTCCTGACCATTACCTGGTCCCCCACTGCCCACTCGCAATGCCTGCGAGGCTCCAGCTGTAGTTTTCTTTTGTGCTGGTCCCCCATGTTTCTGACTGCCTGCCAGTGAACCTGCCTAAATTGTTCAAATAGCCTCTTGGCGAACTTGTCCCGGTTCACTTCCCTGAGCTGTCCCTCTGTTAGGGCTGGAACCATAACGTGCATGGGCATTCTCATGACCCGGCCCGTCATAAGCTCATGGGGAGAGTACCCCGTACTCCTGGACTGGCTGGCCCGAATCCCCATAAGGACCAGGGGTAAAACCTCCACTGGGTGAGTCCCCTGTTTCCTTCCTTATCCTTTCCTTTATTGTCCGGTGCAACCGCTCTACTGGACCTGAGGACTGGGGGTGGTAGGCCACATGTCACTTGGCCTTGATGCCCAGTATTCTAAGGGTGGACTGCATGACCTGTCCCGTGAAATGGCTCCCCTGATCTGACTCCACAAACTGTGGGAGTCCCCACCTGGTGAACACCTCCCTAACCAGGATTTTTGCCGTACCCATAGCTGTGGCTGCTCTGCAAGGGAAGGCCTCTACCCATTTTGAGAACACATCCACAAGGACTAAGCAGTACTTGTAACCCCCTTGAGTGGTTGGAAGGGGTCTGATGTAGTCGATTTGAATCGATTGCCATGGCCCCTCCACCCTCCTGATGTGTCCCATAGAAGCCTTCCTTTTCTGGGGATCTGGGTTGTTTGCTGCGCAAACCGGACAGCTTGCGCAAAAGTCACGAATGTCTCCCCAGAGCCCTGGACACCATCCTGCCATCTCTACTCGCTGCCATGTGGTCTCTGGCCCAGGGTGACCTGCCCCTGACCCTCATGGGCTTGTTTAAAAAATTCCCTTCTGTACAGGGAAGGCACCACCCACTTGTCTCCCTTGAATAACATGCCTTCCTTTATTGACATGTCTTTACCCCCATACAGTCCCTCTATCTTCTCCTGCCTGCAAATGGCTGCTGTGGCAGCCTTTAAAATGCGGTCTTGTGTCTGGACCATGGTCAGGTCCGGGGCCAAAACCACTCCTGCACTCTCCTTTTCTCGAGGCTGCCCCCTGGCTGCAGCTACCTGTCCTTCCTCATAGGGGTCCCATGCTTTCCCACTCCTGGCTCCTTCCCTGGCCAAGCGATCCGCCCTCTGATTTCCCTCGCCCCGTGGCTCCGTTTTGGAATGGACCTTCACCTTATGGATATATCATCCCCGCCCTTCCCTACGGCTGCCCACAATCCTCTCTAATAGGGGTTTTAGTGGTCAGGGGCTTCCGTCCGATGAGGTGGTGTACCCATCGGCGGGACCAGATGGCCAGATATTCGTGCAGGAATTGCATGTAACATGCTGTCCGAACATAATGGTGTATCGAGTGGGGAAACGCTCGGGATGGGATCACCACGTACTTTACCACCGACCAGCTCGGGCCTGCTGGGCACTTAACATATTTGGAGTTAAGGGCTAGGGCTAATCTCCGCCTCGGGGTCCCAGATCCCACAGCCCCGAGCCTTATGCCCTCGGACGATACGAAACATGGACCAGTCCACGTATATTTCCCTACCCGTGGGATGTAACCCTGCTCTAAGCCCAAAGTCCACCTCCCATACCCTTCCACCTGAGCAATGGTGTGGCTCCTTGGGGTACACCAAATTGGCTGCGAGCTTGGGCTCGCATAGTCCTCAACCATAAGGCCATTTGGGAACGGATAAGGGTCCAGCGAGTGATCCTCGCACTGCTTGATAACGGTCCCATCCTTTTCCGAACGACGTCCAGCAGCATCTGGGCTGGGGTTGTGGAGGGGTGAGGAGGGTGATGGGGACATTCTTATGAAGACCATATACCCTCTTCACTGCCCAGTATGTGGCTAGCAGGCGCCGCTCCACAGTTTGAATAGGACCATTTCTACCTATGTGAGGGACTCTGGAGGAATACACCACTGGCCTTAAACTTGCTGTGCCGTTCCGGGAGGAGCACTGCTCTCAGCCAATGCTTGCTTGCGGCTACCTCCATGGAAAAATTCCTCCCTGTAGTCAATGGCTCCCAGAGCTGGGGCCTTTTGCAGGTCCTGCTTCAAATGGACTGAATGCCGCCTCGCACTGCTCATCCCATTCCATCTACCCCTTTGATAGAGCCAGGTGCAGAGGTGTGCGGTCTTCGCAGCATAGTCCTTTATAAAGTTCGGCAGTAGCCCGTGACTCCCAGAAATGGGACCTTACTCCCCACTTCCGTTGGGCTGGGAGTTCTGCACTTGGCCTGCTTCTTGCTTGTATCGATCCCTTATCTCGGCCTAAGGTCTGTCCAAGAACTTGTACCTCTTGTAACCCTAATCTGTGCTCTTGGGAATTACTTTTAAACAGTCTTACAGGCAGCTCAGCAGTTCGTTTTATAGGGGCCCATGTTCCTCACTAGTGTCCTGTGAATAGCAAAATATCGTCCACATACTGGATGATTTGTGGGATTCACTAAATTCCTATAAACATTCGCCAAGTACATTGTGGGGAAATGCTGGGGCTATTGTGGAACTCTTGGAGAAGACCGTTCCCGTGTACTACTGGCCCTTGATGTGAAAGCAAAATTAGTACTGGTCTTCTTCCAGGGGAGTAGACAGAAAAGTTCGAGATGTCTAGCACGTAAATACAGACTGCAGACATGGAATTCTGCCTAATAGGTCGGCTACAGAGCCACGTTGGTGCGCAAGCGGAATATTCTTATTCTGGGACCCTATAATCTACCGGACCTCCAGGAATTGTCTGGTTTTATTTTTTTTTTTTGTTTTTTCCGTACAGCCAAAGCGGTGAGTTTTCACGTGGGTGGCTAGGGCCACCAAACGCCTTTGCCTAACATTGGAACTCCGGGCGACTTCGTAGTCAGCTATCGCTTCTCGGGGAAAACTATACTGTTTATCTGTGGTCCGGAGACAGGGATCCCCGTCTATCGTGACCCTGTTCTGCGACGACCTTCCACGGTCGTGCTTGGAGTAGCGAATGCGGCCAAATTTCGCTTAACATGCCTCGATACTCTGTCGGATCGGGCCCTCCATAGGGCCTCTACCGAACCCCTCTCTGGCTTCACCACACAAGAGCCCCTCTCTCTGGTGCCCTTTCTATGACAATTACCTCCTTCTCTCTCTCAGCCCCTTCTCATGCTATGCCCCACAAACAGTGGTTCCTCAGGCCCACCAGGACCTGGTGGGCCACTATAAAGTCGGCGCCTAGTATCCCCTTTCCCTCCTGCTCCCAACTCATCAGGACGCACTTCCACTGCGCCTGGAGTGCGACTAATAGAAATGATATTTCAAACAGAGAAAAACTCCCGTCTTCTGGTTTCTCATAAAACCGACAAGACTATAGGGCACCCCACATCCAGATAGAGGGGATGTACGGGGATTGTCAGTGTGGACAATGGTACTGGAAGCACATGTGTCCAGCAGGTAACTCCCGACCACATCCTGGACCTCCATCTTGACCCAGGGTCTCCCACATGGGCCATACTCTAACAGGCATAGGAATGTGGGCTGTTTCGCTGGCAGTCATAAAGGTGCCTGGGGTGCGGATACGGGCACACCCTGGCCTGTTGCCATGGCTACCTGTCCGGACCCTCCCGCCTTTGATTACAAATAGGTCAATAGATCTTTTACATCTATTGTTCCCGGCACTGCCGCTCCCTCCTCCGGGGCTGGGTCGGCTATTACCGGGCTCCTATCCCCCACTGCTCTACTTAGGTTTCTGCACTCCCTCTTGTAGTGCCCGGGCTTCCCACACCGGCCTCATCTCGGAAGAGGTCCGGCTGCCTTCCTGTTTCCACTCCCTCCTTTTGGGGGGTGCCGATACTATATTGTGCACCTTGCCCTTAAAGGGCTTCTACTCACTTCTCTCCACATTGCGATACACAAGGGTGAGCTTCCCTATTACCTCCACTTCGTAAAAGTTTGGGTCCACTGTGTCGAACCAGTGCTCGGCCTTTGCCCTAACTCGCGGGAGGCAATTCACTAGTCTTCAGCCAGTGGGCTATTCTCTCATCTAAATTGCGCCTATCTAAAGGCGTCCCACACGCTCCCTCATACACTGCCCACAGTATTTCTGCGAACATGTCCGGGACTCAGCTACCAGCTGCTTCATCTCCCCCACCCTGGCGAAAGGACTACCCTGATTCAACCCTATGGCCGTCTGTGCTGCTACCCATGTTTCAGGTCTTCCCCTTCCCTGGAGGTCACCGCCTTGCATAGGTAGGAATCCAGGGTCATCAGTAGTAGCTTTACCCATTCTACCTCATCGCAATCGTTTATGTCGGCTGCCTGCTGCACCTCCATAAAATGCAATGACGGGCCTCCCGCCCTGGTTAACCTGGGAACGTGAGCCACCATCCCCCTCAGCACGTGTGCCCCATGGGGAATGATGATATCACTCTCTATGGGCCCCCTATCTGCCTGCCCTACTGGGGACCATATTTCCTCTGCCGTACTGGGCACATCTGTCCTACCCGGGCTGTTGCCCCTTTACTCCCGGTTCTCCCACCATGATCGGTAACCCCACCACCTCGTGGTGTGCTACACATGGTGCAGACGCTGCTAACCGAGGGTGCTCTCCCGCCCCTCCTTGGGCCTGTCCCTCCCCGGACAACCCGAATCCCATGTGCCGACCCAAACCTATTCCCGGCGCCTCAGGAGGCGGTCAATTCCCCTTTGCCCCTGGGGAATCATCAGCTGAGGGAAGCCCTCTGCCCCCGGGGGACCACCCTGTTCCTACCAGGTGAACCCGTCCCCTAGTCTTGGACAGAGTCACCTCCAGCTGCGCTATCCTTGCCTGGCAAGGCCCGTGATCACAAAACCCTAGCTTGCTACCGGCCACCCTGTATGCTGCTTGGATACCTTGGAACTTTCCCTCCAGCTCCCTGTATCTCTGTGTACTCTGAGCCAGGAGTTCCTGGGCATTCCGTTCCATCTCCTTTGCCTCTACCACCTGGCATTGGAGCAATTCCTGGGCATTTCTGTGGGACTCCCTTGCCTGCAAGATACGCTGCCTGGTTTCACTGAGTTCCTCATATAACCCTTCCCCTTCTCTAGCGCTTTCCTCAGCGCTGGCCCTAGCTTCTCTCAGTTGCTCTTCAAGACTCTCTACATGTCTCTCCATTTTGGCTACCTGCTGTGATAGGCACGCTAGCCAAACTGCCTTTTCCTGCCCTTTATTATAAACTTTGCTTTCCGTCCATTGTGCTGCAGCTGCTGCGGGCTGCTGTGATGTCACAAGTGCCACCACCCATTGTTTGGTGAGATTGATCTTTTTAAACAGATAAGAGGAGATTCTCTCCTCCATCTTGCTACGTTCTCTCACCCCCTCTGGCAAGTCATATATCCCAAACCACCGCGGTCCTGCCATGGGTTGCCATTCTGTAGGGGTTTAGTTCCCTTTACTCCACTTCGGGCCCAACTGCCCAAGTGATTCTCTCCCATGTCGGTGGGTCAAATGGCCACCACTGCATTCGAGAGGTTCCCAAGAGAGAATACAAAAAAGGGGTTCCCCTGGGTTCTAGACCTCGGAATTAAGGTGGGATATGATAAAAAGGTTGACTTGACCAGAGCATGCTGATGAGAGAAAACAGAAACCAAGACGGACTCAAAGCAAGTTTAAAATTTACAGGCTTTATTAAACAATGAGAAATTGAATCTCACCAACACTACATAATACATGGCTCAACTTATGCTTTAAACTAAGACTATGGAAAGAAAATTATCGGGCACGTCGTAAAAACTTACTTTACACAATTTTAATTACAGATGCATCCCCCTTTCCCCTTCTTCTCTCAACCTCTATCCTATTTCGGGAACTTCACCAAGTCGTCTGGGGGTACTTACAGCTAGATCGTTGCAGGGTCAGAAGCCGTCCAACAGAGCAGAAAAGAGAGCGAGTTCTGGCTTGCCTGTCCCTTTTATACCTGAGTTTCTCCCTTGAAGCCACCCACGTGGTCCTCTGGACAAAAGGGTCTTTCGATGATTCCCAGTTTCGATCTGGCATGAACAATAGGCTTCCGAGGATAATGGGTTTGCTGATGTCACGATACCTCAGCCTGATCGTTGTCCCATCACCTGGATGGGCTCCCATTGTCCCGACGGATGGACCATTTATGATGGTGATTGTCTTGCGGCTGGGCTGTTTACCCCCATCTGCTGAGGCTCGGTTCCTTCCTTTGTCTTTCCAAGATAATCTCGTTATCTCCGCCCCGTCCTTTTCTGTTCACACCATTCGCATAGTCATGTAATGCCCAGGCCCACAGACAGGTTTTAAACTGGTTCTTCCTTTATGGATTGGGTTTTTTTCCTTTGCAGCCAGCAAGTCTGTTTTAAAAATGTCCCTGTCCTTATCTCCGAGTTCTTCCATAATTTTGGAGGATTTGCCCCAATAACGTATAATTAGCATAATAAGAGGCATAAGGGTGGTACAGTGGCACAGCGGTAGAGCTGCTGCCTTACAGCACCAGAGTCCGGGGTTTGATCCTGACCACGGTCCTGTCCGTATGGAGTTTGTACCTTCTCCCTGTGACCTCATGGGTTGGCTCTGGGTACTCCAGTTTCCTCCCATGCTCCAAAGATGTAAATGTCTCTAGGTTAATTGGCTTCTGTAAAAGTTGTAAAATGTCCCGAGTGTGTAGGATAGTTAGTGTATAGGGTGATCGCTGATTGGCGCGTACTCGGTGGGCCGAAAGACCCATATCTGCACTGTATCTCCAAATTGAACTAAACTAAACTAAATTATAAGCATAAGCAAAGACTATGTTAATATACAGGGTCTTATAGTGGCTCAGCTGATAGAGCTACTGCCTCACAGCTACAGAGACCTAGAGATCCTGACCTCAGGTACTGTCTGTGCGGAATTTGCACATTCTCCCTGTCTCTACATGGGATTCCTCTATTTTCTGCATCCCCAAAACATGCAAATTTGTAAGTGAAATGGCCTTTGTAAAATTGCTCCTTGTATGTAGGGAGTGAATAACAGTGGGATAACACAGAGCTAGTTTGAATGGGCGATTGAAGTTCACATAGACTCAGGGGCCAAAGGAATTGTTTCCATGCTGTATCTCTAAATTAAACTGAACTAAACTAATACGCTGATTTTCAGATGATCTGCCGGTTGTAGTCTGAAGAAACATTTATCTATGCTCTCCAGAGATGCTGCCTGACCCTCTGAATTACTCCAGCATTTTGTGTCTTTTTTTTGGCGGTTGGTCAATATTGAAGACTGTGTGAAAAGAATGGGTTCCTGTCAAATGACAAATTATCTATTGCACTATTTTTAAAAGATGTTTCTTCAGTATATTTGCACCACGCCAACTTTCCTTCCTTATAATTCCTCACACTAGTTTTGTACACTCAGACCCATTAATAACTTACTTAGCCTTGTGGATTCACCATGCGGTGCTTCAGCTCTCAAGACATTTATTCTAGATTTATGTATCTCTAATAATTTGACAGGAATCGCAATTCAAATTCAAAATTATTTTCATTCTGTTTGTGTAATCAATGAGCAGCCACTGAAATGTTTTATTTTATTATCTTAGGCCATGGTGCCTTGTGTGTAGGAGAGAGGCAGAGTGCTTAAAGTTAATGACTCCCTAGTTAAATCTTGCTAAGTAATTCTTGCATGTAATTGAGAAGTAAGAACATAGGTATACTTCATTTCCTGAAGGCCTGAACCAGGAAGACTGAACTATGGCTCATAATCCCTAATGGCTGAATAGCCATGGACTGCAAATTATGTTTTAAGCCTTGCTTGATGTATGTTAATAGATCCAAGCAATGACTCAGAAATGCGGCTGATGGTTAATGGCACATTAAAAGACGGTAAAATTATAATTTAGTCTTAGGGCAGTCCTGCCTAATGTTCAGTGCTCTTATTAATAATTTGTTTCTATGAGAAAATCTGGGCATTTTTGAAAAACATTTGCACCATAACACCATTCATCACTTCCATCCAATTCAATGCTTTAAACTTGGTAAAGACTGTTCAATTATTGATTGGGTTTTCAATATACAATGAACAACCGGTAGGAGTTCACTGAACAAATTAATAACCTTTTCTCTGATAACGCACATTAAGACCGAAACAATATATATATTTGAGTACCATCATCATTCGCACCACTTAAAGGTTAGTTTTCACTGTTTACATTGGTAAGGTTACACTTCCTCTGCCCCCTATAGTGATGGGATTTCAGGAATTCAGTTCTTTATCATTGAGACAGAGATCCTTTTAACTGAGCACAACACTATCATTGCTCAGAATTAAATTAATACAGTATGCAATATTAAAGAATGCATAATTTCTCATTTAAAGGTTCAATAAATCTGGAAGGTATATTGAAAAATCAGTTATACATGCAAAGACATCAGAAGCAAAGTGACACTTTTAAAAATGGGGAGTATTAATGTCAAATAAATAATATAAAAGAACCACATCATAGCATGGTGCGTGCTAAAAAATTAAACATATTTATTCACAAACTCTATGTGCTCACCTTCAGAGTATCTATAAAACACTAGAGAAATAAAGGACTGCAAATGCTGGTTTGCACAATAGAACTCAAAGTACAGGAGTAACTCAGCAAGTCAGGCAGCATCATTTGATCCTAATACCTCCTCCCTCGACTCCATCCAGGGACCTCAACAGTCCTCCCTGGTGAGGCAGAGGTTCACCTGCACTTCCTCTAACTCCGTCTACTGCATCCGGTGTTCGCAATGTGGGCTACTGCACATTGGTGAGACAAAGCATGGACTCGGCAACCTTTTCACTGAACACTTACGCTTGGTCCCCCAAGGCGGACTGGATATCTCAGTTGCTAACCACTTTAACTTCCCTTCCCATTTCCACACTGACCTTGATAGACACAAAATGCTGGAATAACACCATGTTATTGTTCATCATTAAGGAATGTTCATCACCCATTCCTTCTCTCCAGAGATGCTGCCTAAGAAGGGTCTCACCCCTAAACATCACCCATTCCTTCGCGCCAGAGATGCTGCCTGTTCCACTGAATTACTCCAGCATTTTATGTCTATCATCGGTTTAAACCAGAATCTGCAGTTCCTCCACAATGACCTTTCTGTCCTGGGCTCTTTTGCCAGAATGAGGCTGTATGCAGATTGGAGGAATAGCTGTTCATATTTCGCTTGGACAGCTTCCAACCCAGCTGTTCGAATGTTGAATTCCCCAATGTTATGTATCTTCTACTTACACCCCCATCCCTTTCCCCTCCTTCCCTCCACCACAAGATGGTCAACCAGTTCTACAGTTCATAACGATGTATCCTGTTGGGACCAATTGACCCGAGCCAATAATAGGCCTATCAGGGAACCTCCTTGCCTGAGGTCATCTGTTGCCAGGCCTGATATGTCCTGTTTTTTAAAATCTTGTTTCCAGTTTCTTTCCCCCCTCCCTCCCCCCCACTACAATCAGTCTGAGGAAAGGTCCTGACCCAAAACATCACCTATCCATTTTCTCCAGAGATGCTGCAGGGCCCATTGAGTTATGAGTCTTTCTTTCATTAGTGACAATGATGAGTCGGCGTACAGGATGGAGGTGGAGCTGCTCACAGGATGGTGCAAATCCCACAACCTTATTCTCAACGTGGGAAAAATGAAGGAGATGGTGGTTGACTTCAGGAGGGCGGGAAAACAACGCCATACACCTCTGCACATCGATAGAGCTGATGTGGAAAGGGTCAGCAGTGTGAAGTTCCTAGGACTCCACCTGTCAGATGACCTGATGTCCACGACCAACACCACAGCACTGGTCAAGAGAGCCCAGCAGCGACTACACCCTCTTCGAAGACTACGGAAAGCAGGTCTCCCCACTGCACACCTACGAACTTTTTATAGGGGGACAATCGAGAGCACATTAACCTACTTCCTGGTTTGGGAGCTGCAAGGCATACGAACGGCACCAACTGGACAGGATTGTGAAGACCGCCAGCAGGATTATTGGTGCTCCACTCCCTTTCCTGATTGACATATACAGGAAGAGATGTATCAGCAGAGCCATCTCCATCATCAAAGACCCCTACCACCCATCACATCACATATTCTCCATCCTGCCAATTGGGAAGAGGTACAGGAGCATCAGCTGCAAAACCAGCAGGATGCTCCTCAGCTTCTTCCCGCAGGCTGTAAGACTGATAAACGGACTTTGCCCCCTGCCAAAGTATCGTGCACCAACCACCAACCTGGACACACTGAAGCAGAGCCATTGTCGTGCCGCTGCCGAGTGGAACTCAAGATATATGTATTTTTTATTTTTATTTCTATTTATTTTTTACCGCACACTGAATGGACACTGGTTGAGAAACGTTCTTTAGTTTCCTCTGGGTATGTAAGTACTCAGGAAAAATGATAAAAAAGATATACAATACAATTCATGAATAGTTGCAGATTAATGACATATCAATGCAGAACATGTAAATAATAATAGATCATTGTTATCTGATGAAGCACTGATTTATTTGTTATTGATTGATTTTATTACTTGTCATTCGAAACCTCAGAGAGGCTCGAACGAAATTATGTTTCTACAAACCATACAAACAGAGCAATTCATAAAAAAAAACCACACAAACAATTCAATTCACACAAACATCCATCACAGTGACTCTCCTCCTCACTGTGATGGAAGGCAAAGTTCTTCTCTCTCTCCCGCACCATTTCTCTCCCGATGTCGAAGCCCAAGGCGGGCGATGTTAAGTCCCACGGCCATTGAGGCCGCGCGGGGTGATGTACGGCCCCACTCTAGGCCCAAAAGTCACAAAGCCCCCCGGCGGGCGCGGGAATGTCCCGCGGCCATTAAAGCCGCGCCGGGCGATGTACAGCCCCGCTCCGGGTCGTTCCAACCCCGCGACACGGGCTGAAGAAATTGTGTTGCGGGAGCTCCGGAGAGCAGCCTCTCACCCGGACCCGCGAGCTCCCGATATCCCGACTGTAAGCTGGAGCTGGAGCTCCGGAGTCTGGCCGCAGCTGGAGCTGGAACTGGAGCTCCGGAGTCGGGCCGCAGCTGGAGCTGGAACTGGAACTCCGGAGTCGGGCCGCAGCGGTGATCCACCACCGCTCCCACGCTCCGAGGCCGGCCAGCCCCATGATGGTAAGTCCGCAGCTCTGCAGGCTCCATGGTACTAGGCCCCAATGACAACGGAGACCCGACAGGGAAAAAGTCTGGTCTCCCGTGCAGGGAAGAGATTTTAAAGGTTTCCCCCTCCCCCCCTCACACCCCCCACATATACACAGTTCTAAACATACAAAAAAAAACACAAACAACTACATTTAACTAGACAAAAAATAAAAAAAGGCAGACAGGCTGTAGCAGCCGCTGCAACGTGAGTCGCGCCGCCGTTCATATTACACCATAACTTTTGGGCTACAATTATATACTTTGCCTGCATTTCATAATCACCTGAGTATGAATTCAACATCTGTTCAGCATTTTGAGAAAATAATGTATCATACTTGATTCCACAGCCAGAAATCTAAAAGTATATTAGGCACTTAGTCTGTTGTTTAGTAAATGGAGCCCTGTTCATAAGAGGTGGCATTATATTTCCACTTAGTTATTGTTCCAACCAAAAGGAGATCCTCTCTGAACTGAACATTTATTTGCTAATTGTTCCAAGAATTTGGTCATTAAAAGTTCTTTAAAATTGGCACAATGTATTAAAACCTGAATGTAGTTGAAGCCTTTCCCCAATTTTCATTGATAGAAGAAGTTAGCTATAACACTGAAGATAGACACAAAATGCTGGAGTAACTCAGCGGATCAGGCAACATCGCTGGAGAAAAGCAATAGGTTTTGTTTCGTGTTGAGACCCTTCTTCCCTTAGTTACTCCAGCATTTTGTGTCTATCTTCGGTGTAAACCGACACCTGCAGTTCCTTCCTACACATTTTAGCTATAAACACTAAGTCAATGGAAGTGCAAGCCAAACCATGAAATTGGGACAAGCAATGCAGAATGCTTTGCTGCTCTGCAGATAGATTTTGCATGGAGTTGGCAGAGGAAATAAGGCAGGAAACAGAACTGTGTTCAGGGAGTAGGCGTCCTGCAAGAGATTCAGAGATGGTTTGCAAAGATTAGGTCAGTCTTCAGGGGTACACAAAAATGCTGGAGAAACTCAGTGAGTGCAGCAGCATCTATGGAGCGAAGGAAATAGGCAATGTTTCAGGCCGAAACCCTTCTTCGATTGTAGAAAATTGTACCTTCAATTTTCCAGCATCTGCAGTTCCTTCTTAAACACAGGTCTGTCTTCAGAACAGAATTCATATGATTTAGGAGAGCAACAATTAGAGCAATTATCAGCAATGGAACATGAGAAATTGTGGATAAGCCTTTGGAAGATGAGACATTGGAGGGAGGGCATTGGAAATGTAAATAAAAAAGTATCCTTTATTGACATTTTGACATTTCAGTCTGAACAAAGTTGCGAACCTAGCAGTCATAACATAGAATAAAATAACAAAACCAACAATGAACACAGTTTAACATCCACCACAGTGAGTCTACCAGGCACCCCCTCACTGTGATGGAAGGCTAAAGTCTTGAAGTCCTTGTCTCTTCCCTCCTCAACCCTCTGCATTGCGACGATCCAGGCTTTCAATGTTGTGACCCCGTTGGGAGATGGTAAGTCGCGCGGCCGCATCCGAGCTCCGTGAATGGGCCAGTTCAAACTCTGCGGCCCGGGGCGGACTAAGCTGCCACCCTCCAGTCCAGCGGACGAAGCTGTCGCTGCGGGAGCTCCGGAGAACCGGTCACCAACCTGGGAACTGCGAGCTCCCGACGATGTCGTCCACTGGGCCCGCGGCTGAGCCTCCGAGTCTCCGAAGTCGGGTCGCCGCCGCCGCAGCACCACCACAGCCCTGAGGTCGGCCAGCCTCGCGTTGGAAAGTCCCGGCTCTGCCTCCGGAGCCTCGAGGTCAGTCCCAGTTGGAGACCGCCAGCTCCGCCTTTAGGCCTCAGCGCAGACGGAGACAGAGACGGGGGATACGACAAGAAAAGGTCGCATCCCCCTGAAGGAAGAAACTAAAAACAGTTTCTCCAACCCCCCCCCACACACACACACACATACACAACTAAAATAAACCGAATAAACTAAAATAACAGGACAAATGAAAACAACAAAAAACAAAAACAAAGAAAAAACAGACGGACTGCAGGTGAGCCGCAGCTGCAGGGCAGCGCCGCCACTTCCGGATCTGGAAAATGGGGTATTGTTGGATGGGGCATTGGAAGATAGACACTAAGGAATTTGGCATTGCAGGATGTGGTGTTGGAGGGTGCGATATTGGAGGATCAATCATTGGAAAATTGGATATTGGAGTATGGGACATAGTAGGATTTGTCATTGGAAGATATTACATTGGAGGATCTGTCATTTGAGGATGGGACATTGAGGATGGGATTTGGAGATGGGCAATGGAAGAAACACAGAAAGATTAAACAGAAAAGAGAAACATGATCAGCTAGACACAAAATGCTGGAGTAATTCAGCAGGTCAGGCCGAAAAGGAATAGGTGACTTTTCGGGTCAAGACCCTTCTTTAGATATGGTCAGGTGTAAATTTGAAAGAGCACACAATAGTCAGTTCTCTCTGGTTAAGGTGGGATTTGTTTGGAGTTGGAGGGACAAGGTGACGGCAGGGGACCAGCACATGGCAGCAAAGTGCTTGGGTAAGAGCGAAGTTGAGGCACAATGCTAAAGCAGGATTTAGAAACATAGAAACATAGAAATTAGGTGCAGGAGCAGGCCATTCGGCCCTTCGAGCCTGCACCGCCATTCAATATGATCATGGCTGATCATCCAACTCAGTATCCCGTACCTGCCTTCTCTCCATACCCCCTGATCCCTTCAGCCACAGGGGCCACATCCAACTACCTCTTAAATATGGCCAACAAACTGGCCTCAACTATCTTCTGTGGCAGAGAATTCCACAGATTCACCACTCTGTGTGAAAAACGATTTTCTCATTTCGGTCCTAAAAGACTTCCCCCTTATCCTTAAACTGTGACCCCTTGTCCTGGATTTCCCCAACATCGGGAGCAATCTTCCTGCATCTAGCCTGTCCAACCCTTTAAGAATTTTGTAAGTCTCTATGAGATCACCCCTCAATCTTCTAAATTCCAGCGAGTACAAGCCAAGTCTATCCAGTCTTTCTTCATATGGATGTCGTGCCATCCCAGGAATCAGTCTGGTGAACCTTCTCTGTACTCCCTCTATGGCAAGAATGTCTTTCCTCAGATTAGGAGACCAAAACTGTACGCAATACTCCAGGTGTGGCCTCACCAAGACCCTGTACAACTGCAGTAGAACCTCCCTGCTCTTGTACTCAAATCCTTTTGCTGTGAATGCCAACATACCATTCGCTTTCTTCACAGCCTGCTGCACCTGCATACCTACTTTCAATGTGTCTGAAGAAGCTGAAGAAGCGTCTCGACCCGAAACGTCGCCTATCTCCTTCGCTCCTTAGATGCTGCTGCACCCGCTGAGTTTCTCCAGTTTTTTGTGTACCCTACCTACTTTCAATGACTGGTGTACCATAACACCCAGGTCTCGCTGCATCTCTCCTTTTCCTAATCGGTCACCATTCAAATAATAGTCTACCTTCCTGTTTTTGCCACCAAAGTGGATAACCTCACATTTATCCATGTTATACTGCATCTGCCATGCATTTGCCCACTCACCCCAGTCTATCCAAGTCATCCTGCAGCCTCCTAGCATCCTCCTCACAGCTAACACTGCCTCCCAGCTTCGTGTCATCCGCAAACTTCGAAATGATGTATTTAATTCCCTCGTCCAAATCATTAATGTAAATTGTAAATAGCTGGGGTCCCAGCACTGAGCCTTGCGGCACCCCACGTCACTGTATGCCATCCTGAAAAGGACCCGTTCACTCCTACTCTTTGCTTCCTGTCTGCCAGCCAGTTCTCTATCCACATCAATACTGAACCACCAATACCGTGTGCTTTAAGTTTGTATACCAATCTCTTGTGTGGGACCTTGTCGAAAGCCTTCTGAAAGTCCAGGTACAACACATCCACTGCTTCTCCTTTATCCACTCTACTAGTTACATCCTCAAAAAATTCAATGAGATTCGTCAGACATGATTTACCCTTCGTAAATCCATGCTGACTTTGTCCAATGATTTCACCACTTTCCAAATGCGCTGCTATCCCATCTTTAATAATTGACTCTAGCAGTTTCCCCACTACCGCTGTTAGATTAACTGGTCTGTAATTCCCCATTTTATCTCTCCCTCCCTTTTTAAAAAGTGGTGTTACATTAGCCACCCCCCAATCCTCAGGAACTACTCCAGAATCTAAAGAGTTTTGAAAAATTATCACTAAGGCATCTGCTATTTCTGGGGCTACTTCCTTAAGATGCAGCCTATCTGGCCCTGGGGATTTATCGGCCTTTAATCCATTCAATTTACCCAACACCACTTTCTGGCTAACATGGATTTCACTCATTTTCTCCCTCATTTGACCCGCGATCCCCTGCTATTTCCGGCAAATTATTTATGTCTTCCTTAGTGAAGACAGAACTAAAGTAGTTATTCAATTGATCTGCCATGTCCTTGTTCCCCATGATCAATTCACCCGTTTCTGACTGCAAGGGACCTACATTTGTTTTAACTAATGTTTTGCGCTTCACATATCATATTTACTTTGAAGAAATTCAAACATTGAACTTTCCACTGTGACGAGATAATCTTAGAGCTAACATTAGCGTAAGCTTGAACTCTTCATTTAAGGCTTGCTTCAATGTGGGTTGCTTATGCTGCTCACAGACAACAGAACACAGAAGAATTGTATGTAAGGCACGTCAGAATATGTACTGCATGTCATTTGATATCACTGTGGTATAAGCATTGAGGATCCAAAACGAATTATGTTATGTTTTCTAAGCATCAGTAAATAAGCTGATGCCTGCAAATGTTACGGCAAATGAAGGGAGCTATCATCATTACACTCATTCTATTTGTTGCTGCCTAGCCATATCGAGTTATTGGCATTCTGCAAGGCCAGGTTGTTACAATGGGAGGATGAGAGTCTGTGAGGTTGGAAGGGCACGTCTCATCTTAGCTTGTAAATCAGAATAGACTGTAATGGGAAAGAAGTGTAAAATAAGGAGAAATAGAATAAGTGGGACCCGTTGGGTCCCAGTTACACAGGAGGCCTGGTCCCCCAACGCAATATTCCACCACTCACCCGTTCCCCCAGCGCAACAGCGGGAGCGTCTGTAGCCGGGGGACGGGGACAGCTTCAGGCTGGAAGCATCCTGCAGCCAACGGAGGGGGACAACTTCAGGCGGGACCTGTTGGGGGTGTGCAGGGGGAGGGGTGTGTGTGTGGGGGGAGAGGGGTGTGGGTGGGGAGAGAGGGGAGTGGGTGGGGAGAGAGCGGGTGGTGGTGAGGTGGGTTGGGGGGATGTGGTGGAGGTAGGGGGGAATGTTGGGGGTAAGGGGGATGGAGGGGTAGAGGGGATGGTGGAGGTAGGGGGCGTTGTGGGGGCAGTGGGTGTTGTGGGGGCAGGGGGATTGTGGGGGAAAGGGAGTTGTGGGGGCAGGGGGTTTGTGGGGGTAAGGGAGGGGGCGTGTGTGGTGGGGGGGATGTGTGTGGTGGGGGAGGGGCATGTGTGGTTGGGGGTAGGGCGGGGTAGTGTGGGGAGGGCAGGGGAGTGGAGAGAGTGTAGGGGAGGGGGGTGTATGGGAGCGGGGTGTGGGGGGGTGTAGGGGAGAAGGGGTGTAGGGGATCGGGTTGTGGGGGATGGAGGGTGTGGGGGGAGGGACCGTGTAAGGGAGTGGGGGGTGTACGGGGGGGGGTGTAGGGGGGAGGTTGGGGAGGGGGATGATGGGGAGGTAGCATGTGGGGGGTTAGGGAGGGTGTTGGGGGGAGGGAGGATGTGGGGGCAAGGGAGGGTGTGGTGGGGGGGTGTGGGGGTAGGGGTAGGGTAGGAGGTGTATGTGGGAGGGGGTGGTGTGGGCCCCCGCTCGCAGAACACAGAGCACAGACCCTGCTCTCACTTTGCTCACTACGCTCCTTCAGCTTTATTCTCACGGCCGGTGTTTGATAGCGGGTGCCAGAAGGGGCGTCGCCGTCCTGGTGAATAACAGACCAATAACCTTTCTAATATTTCACCGATCGGAACAAAATTTGTTTGACTTGCAGCAGAGGAGAACAGTGATTAAGGTGGCGGAAAATCGTAGCGCTATGGGGGGTCGTTTTTGCGCAAATTTAATTACAATGCAGACCGGAAGTGGTCAAGATGAGAGTTTTAGTAATAGTATAGATTAGGCATGAGGATTACATCATTTTCTACTGCCTCATATTTGCCACTGGCCATAACCTCTGTTATAACAGTTCTGAATATTGCTAGGATTCTCATATCTGGAAGGACACTGACGAACAATTGGGTCTACACTTGTCCCATATTAATCCACTGTTTTTGCCACCAATTATGTGCCATCTTGTTCTATGAGAGAGGGAAGGATTAGAAAGTGCTTTACGATATGTTTGGATGATACGCCTTCCATAGTTGAATGACTGGTAGTGAATGCAAGTCATGTAATGTGGATGTGAGCTTGGGACTAGTTGTATGATTGTAGTGGGCCACATTAGGAACATTAGTTCTAAGCACAATTCATAGATTTCTTGAGAGATAAAAGATAGAGGGATGATTGCACTGCAGTCAGATGTTAATGGTGCATTTGACCTATGATGAGAGTCGAGGATATCTGACTGACCTTGATCACTTGTGCAAGGACATTAAACTTCCTCTGGCATTCCATTCATATCCATCAAGTTCCGCTTGATGGTACACATAAAGCTGGAGAAACTCAACGGGTGCAGCAGCATCTAAGGAGCGAAGGAGATAGGCAATGTTTCGGGCTGAAACCCTTCTTCAGAATCTAAGTTCCGCTTGATGTTCTGCTCAAGTTGTTGCGTCCTCCTGCAGCCGTTTGTCTATATGTCCAGACAGTTTCCAGCCAGCACCATGCTGCCCCATCCCCATGTTTCTTTCCAGCTCATCCACCAGTGTCTCCAGAGCAATGCCCAAATCTCACTAGCTGGCATGGTCTGCTGCTTTTTACCATGCAAGGAGACTCCTTGTCTCCTTAAAGTCCTTGTCTCTTCCCTCCCAGTCTCCTTCTGCAATGAGGCGATCCAGGCTTTCGATGTTGTGACCCCGTCGGGTGATGGTAAGCCCCGTGGCCGCATCCGAGCTCCGCGAATGGACCGGTTCAAACTCCTTGGCCCGGGGCGGACCAAGCTGCCACCCTCCAGTCCAGCGGATGAAGCTGTAGTTGCGGGAGCGCCAGAGAACCGGTCACCAATCTGGGACCTGCAAGCTTAATCTCGCAGGTTCTTAATCTCCTTCCTGTACTCCGTCTCGTCATTATTCGATATCCGGCCACTACGGTGGTGTCGTCTGCAAATTTGTAAATTGAGTTGCATTGGTACTTGTTTGCACAGCCATCAGTGCAGGGGGCTGCGAATACATCCTCACTGATTGTGGTTTACTGGTTGGAGGTTGAGAGTTCAGTTGCAGAGGTCAGTGCTGACTTCAAGTTCCATTGGTTTGGAGATGAGTTTGGTTGGGATAATGATATTGAAAGTAGAGCTATAGTCCATAAATAGGAGTCTGACATAGATGTCCTTCTTATCTGGCGTTCCAGGGGTGAGTGTAAGGCCAGGGAGATGGACCTGTTGTGGTGGTGGGTGAACTGCAGTGGATCAAGGCTGCTTGGTAGACTGAATTTAATGCATTCCATAACCAGCCTCTTGAAACATTTCATGATTATGGATGTCAAGGCCACAGGTCGGTAGTCATTCCAACACTTTCTGTCTTTATTTTGCATTTCCAGTAATTGTAGTCTTTTACTTTCAATTACATCAGTTATTACTTCCTTTGTGGAGCCTGAAGGAGTAACAGTGATGATGAAGTGGAGCTGGGGCCATCAGTATCAGACATGAGTCATATCTTTGGATAGAGTCACCAAGGAACAGCACACACATAGGAAATGAAGAGAACCTGAGAAATAATCCTCGTACTTCTCAAGAAATACAATTTGTTAGTGTGACCAAAGCAGTTTGTAGTTCACAGTTTAGTTGGAGTATCTGCCGTTCAATATCCTGATGGTTGTTGGGAAGAAGCTTGATGTTACAGTTTTCAGGTTTCTATGTATATCTTCTTTCCAATGGCAGAAGTGAAATGAGAGCGTGGCCAGGGAGATGTGGTCCTTGATGATGCTGGCTGCCTTTTAGAGACGGCGCCTCCTATAGATTGCTTTGATGGTGGGGAGGTCAGTACCTGTGATGGACCAGGCAGTGTTTACCACTTTTTGTAATTTCCTTCATTCCTGGGCGTTCGAGTTACTGAACCAAGTCATGATGTAACCAGTCAATATACTCTCTACCTGTAGAAGTTAAAGAGAATATGCATTGACATACCAAATCTCCTCAATCTTTTAAGGAAGTACAGGGATTGATGAGCTCTCTTCATGATTGCATCAATGTGCTGGGTCCAGGACAGACCTCCAGAGATATGCACACCCATGAACTTGAAGTTGTTGACTCTCTCCACCACAGACCCATCGACAAAGACAGGATTGTGGATCCTCGGCCTTCCTTTTCTAAAGTCAACAATTAGTTCCTTTGTTTAACTGGCATTGAGAGCAAGATTGTTATTCTGGCACCATTTAATCAGACGATAATCTCACGCCTACACTCTGACTCGCCATTGGCAATTCACCCAACAATGGTGGTGTAAATTTAAAAATGGAGTTGGAATTGTGTCTGGCCACACAGTTGTGGGTATAGAGTGTGTAGAGCAGGGGACTGAGCACACACCCTTGAAGTGCCCCTGTGCTGATGGTTAGCGAGCAGGGAGTGTTAATGCCAATTTATACCAATTGTGTTCTGTTGATGAAGAAGTTGAGAATCCAATTGCAAAGGATATATAGAGATCCAGTTTCCTGAGCTTGGTAACAAGTTTGGAGGGGATGATGATGTTGTATATTTATATAATGCAGAACAAGGTTATTTCCTCATCTTCACTGATGAAAGGTCTGTTTACTCCAATGTAAGTAGCAGAGCCAAGTTTGTTCAATAATTTATCTATCATTTTAAATATTTCAATATCCCACATCATTAGTTCTCAACTTTTAAAGTTATCAGATGTTTGTGAGCCTCTTGTTGAAATAAAGACATTAATCTGGCAATCAAGCTATTTTACCATATTTTACTGAAATACCAACTTTGCTGTTATTGGGTTGGAAGTAGAACTCACGCTTTCACGACATGTTTGTGAGGTGAAAATTATTTTTTACTGAGTGACAAGTTTTTGAAGAAATTGAGGCCTGTTGTTTAGTTCATTAAGATGTTTGATGAGGTATTGGATTTGCAAATATAGCAACATCTTTATCCAATTTACACCTCTGTGATGCTGCTCAGCCAGAGAACATTCTGCACATCTGTGCAGTCCGAGCACAGCTTCTATTTAATGCTGGTTAACACTGTTTTATCTACATTTGCAAATCCACGCAATGTTTAGTTTAGTTTAGTTTAGAGATACAGCGCAGAAACAGGCTCTTCGGCCCACCAAGTCCATGCCGACCAGCGAACCCCACACATTAACACTACGCGAACACACTACGAACAATTTTCATTCATACCATGCCAATTAATCTACAAACCTGTACGTCTGCGGAGTGTGGGAGGAAACTGAAGAACCCGGAGAAACCCACGCGGTCACGGAGAGAAGGTACTATCTCTGTACAGACAGCACCCATAGTCGGGATTGAACCCAGATCTCCAGTGTTGGAAATGACGAGGGCAGTTACCAAAAAATACTTCAACAGCAAAAAGGCATGTCAAATTAAAGGCCCGTTATTGTAGGTGATTTGAAGATCCTTGTTTTAAAAATTCCCAATAATTTCAAATCCTAAACACATAGATGACTCAATTCCCTTTGGTCTAAAGAAAGATTATTTTTCAAGGATGAGGCTATTCATGAATATATTTATCTAGAATGCTTAGAACTTACAAAACAGCAATGGAATGTTTGTCATTATCAGTGGTGATTAAATGCCATAGTTCAAAGGAGTAACCCTTTTCCGAAGCATCGACAGTATCTTTCCATTGTATACCATATACTCTTCTTCCTTTCAAACACTTAATTTATATAACCTGTATGTATTGCTGATATTTGAGGAGGCAGTGATAATGATCCTTGAAAGGAAGAAGCAGCAATCGACTGCTAGATAAAGCTGTAAATTTATTTTGCCAAGCTAACGTTATCATATTCCAGAACAGACTTTCACGTATTCACTTAATTCTTAATCACTCATGGCATGTGGGTATGTCTGGCATGGCCAGCTTATCTCCAGTTGCCCCAAAGAGCGAAATTGTAACTTTTCTTCATTGACCTCAATGGTACAGCTGGTAGAACTGCTGCCTCACAGCTCCAGCAGCCTCTATAGAGTTTGCTTTTTTTCCTCTGTCTGCATGGATTTCTTGCAGGTGTTCTTGTTTCCCCTCACATCCCAAGAACATGCAGAGCAGTAGGTTCAGAACACACGGTAAATTGGCTTCAGTGAGTGATACATTTTGGGGTAGCTGATGGGAATACGGAGAAAATAAAATTGATTTAGAGGAGGAGTAGTGTGGAGAGCTTGATGGTCACCATGGATTCTCCAGGGTCTGTTTCTGTACAGTGATGATGATCAAATGGTACTGTTAAGCAGGTAATATCCAGTAAAACAAGGATTATCTATGAATGTTTCTCCAAGTCAAGCTGGTATATGCTTTGGAAGGTAACTTGGAAGTGATGCTGATACCATGTGCTTTCTGCCCTTTTCTTTTAAGGGGTTAGGGTTATGGGTATAGAAGGTTCTGATGAAGGATCTCAAAGTCATAGAGTCATAGAGCATTGTAGCTTGTCCTTTAGCCCAACTTATCCAAGCCAATCAAGATGCCCCATCTAAGCTAGCCCATTGACTTGCATTTGCGCCCATATCCCTGCAGACATAGAATATAGAACATAGATCATAGAAATGTACTAAACAGGAACAAGCCCTTTGGTCCACAATATCTGTGTTGAACATTATGCGAAGATCAACTAATTCCATCTGCTTACACATGATCCATACCTCTCCATTCCCAACATTTCCCTGTGTCCATCCAAAAGTTTATTAATTGCCACCATCATATCTGCCTCCTCCACCACCCCAGACAGTTCATTCCAGACATGCTCAATTTCTGTGTAAAACAAACGTTCTCTGCACATCTCCTTTAAACTTTGCCCCTCTCACCATAAAGCTATGCCCTCTAGTCTTCAACATTTCCACCACGGAATAATGTTCTGACTGTCTACCTTATCTACAGTATGCCTCTCAGAATTTGATATAATAGTAAGATTAAATGAGAACTTACCAGGTGCTGGTGATGGGGATCCCACTGGAACTCGTAGGCATGCTGGTAGTCCTCCTCGCCACATGGGCCTCTGCTTGAGGCTGTCCCAGAAAGCTTTTGGGGAATCCTGGAGGTATGCGACCCCGACTGGAACACTTCATGGTTCAACATTCTTTCTATCATTTTTTCCATCTCATCAAGACGTCCCCTGACCTTCTTGTTTGAAGTAGTGGAGTCTTCTTGGTCAGACTCATCTGAATAAACAGGCTTGACTGATTTTCTTTTTGCCTTCCTCCCGACTGGATTGGCCACAGTTGCCTGAGGCACCGGAGTTGATGGAGGCAGTTGAGCTGCCGGCGGTTCTGCAGTCGGCGTCCTCGGAACCGGCGTTATCGCAACCGGTATCTCCCTGGCCGACCTACGTTCACTAACCGCGGTCCTGCAAGTAAGTATTTTACTGCGAACTGCAGCACTCTTTTTCGCTACTCTCTCCATTTTGAGAGTACTCCCACTGGCTCCTGAAACCAGCCTTACGAAGTTTAAGTACCCGCAGAAAGCTGTTTAAACCACTTACCTGCTTGTTTGTTATTTACCGCTGGTGGAGCTGCACTCTCCAGCCCATCGGTGCGCCATTCGTCGGACGTAATGATGCGCATGCGCCTGGCGGGGCTTCTTCACGTAGTCACTCACGTGACTCCAAAGTAAAATTGTATCAGGTCTCCTCTTAACCTCCGGCGTCCTTGGGAAAATAATCCAAGTTAGTCCAACCTCTGAATTGTTGCAGTGGATCTTGCAGACAAACATAAGGCCATAAGAAAAAGCACTAGAGATCAGTCATCAGCACTTTGAGTCGTTTACCAAAATGATTGTTGATCTAGTTTTGTTCTCAATTCCTTTTCTTGCCAAGTTGCCATGATCCTTGTTTCCCTTATAGTTTAAAAATCTATCCATGAGGTACACGTGCGCTGTCTCGAGCTGGGAAATCTATTTTTAATCTAATTTATTTGGTACTGTCAGATAAAATGATGATTTGTGTTCTCAATGTGAAGTCAGTCTCTTCAAGGTCAGATGAGATAGGCACATAGCGTCCATGATAGATTGCTGGGTGAGTCAGTCAGGGACACTATTGCCACACACAATAGCTCTTCCAAGAGGTCTTCAACATCCAAGGCGTTTGAGGAGTTTGTAATTGATACACTTGCACATTGGTGTTATTGATCGAGGTTGAGATTTCATGCAGTCCAATATTGACGACTTACTGAGCCACTTCCTCACAACATTTTGTAACTGTGCCAACAACTCTGGTTGTTTTACCTTGATAGTAGGTCAGGGATTGTCCACGATGTCAATTCGGAAACCTGGGATTCCTACCTTTGGATCTTAGTCAGGAACATGTTGGGTTCTGCCTGTTTTTATCCAGATGGATCTAATTGCTAGGTTTAGTTGGAATTAATTTTTTTAACAGTTTTATGCAACTGTGTGACTTTCCATGAGGTGATGGTATTCTACTATATAGAGTCATCGAAGGCAGAGACCACATCACCTTGAACATTCACCTGCTTGAAATAGTTGGACAAATAGATTTTTGTCTGCACATATTTGGAGAAGCTCTAACGACTTTCTGTATGGATATTCCTTCCAAATATTAATGTTATTTCTCCAAGGTCGCATTGCCCCAAATGCCTTGCAATTTCCAATCTACTGTCTTCTAGCAGTGGAATTTTAATTTCCAGTTAGTTATCCGTAGTGGAAATATAACATTATTTTAGAATCATAAATTATTTAAAATTCTTAAGCCCAACTGTTTTATTTTACATTTCTGAGATTTACTGTCAATTTAACTGGATTATCTCCACGATGAAATGGAATTTGCGTAACGCCAATGATGAAGATGTCAAAGGTGCAAATTTATTAAAAACCTTCAAACTTCAGATAGGACATCTATGACCTTTGAGAACCAAATTCATTCTGGGAATTAACCTTTTGATACTTTGTCTGAAAATATCAATCTGTTCTGACAAGTGCCCATAATTCCAGTTCCGTTTAAATTTAAACTATGCCACTTTATCTTGTTATTGTAATAAACTGTCACTTAAATGTTTCCATACGGTGGAAATTTATTAAAAAATTATTGCTAATGGGCTTTGCCACCAAACTTCACACACCAACCTTTTCAGTCTTAACCTGTGATCTTGTAAAACACCAAGAATACATGGACTATTCTCTTATTAGAAAAGACAATGATATAGAAGATAACTAACATAATAAAATAAAAAGAATACTTAACATTATATAATTTGTAAAATACATTGCACTACAAACTGTAAGATGTAATGAGATAAATTAAATAACTCAAGTAATGAAATCTGTTATTTGGAATCATATCTGTATAGCAATTTCAATTTAATATGCTAGGCATCTGGGTATGGGTGATAAAGTTACATCTGACAAAGTTGACAATTGTCAGGAAGCTGAATCAATTGCTTACTTTCAGATTTAACTATAAAGCATCAGATTTCATGTGAGTGGACTTCTCAAGGCGTATTGATTTCCTTGTGATCATTGAGCAATTACTGTAATATTGGCATGGCTTATACCATTGAATTTCAAGCATACTTGATTGGATCTGGCCAATGAAAGCTGGGCAGTGACACAATAACTGAAAAAAAAGAAGACATGACAAGTAAATGTGCTATTGTCATTAGCCTCTGATCATTAAAAACAGTCATTTACTCTGACAGCAACCAGATCTTACCTGGCATAGAGCACCATTAGACACAAGGTAAACATCCAGTTCATGTCAGAACATCGCTCAGGGTCTTACTTGGGGTTAACTCAGAGATTATTTTTTTCTTCAACCAAGCCAATCACAGATTTTGCCAACTCTTTACCCCACTTCCCTGCACCTTAAAACTTGTTTACTTTTCCAAGTCCTGATGAATGATCTATGACGTGAACCATTGATGCTTTTTTCTCTCTCCACGGAAACTGACTGACCTCCTGATCAATGATATATTTCTGTTTATGGTCCAGCTTGTACGCAGGATTTTTTCCGTTGTATGTATGTATTTGCTTGGCATATAGATTCATGGGTTCATAGGTTCATTGATTGTAGAGCACGGCCGCAGACCCTGCAGCCCAATTTGTCCATGTAAACTGAGATGCCCATCTACGCTATTCACATTTGCCTGCATTTGGCCAATATCCCTCTCAAACTTTCCTATCCATGTACCTGCCCAAATGTCTTTTAATGTTGATGTATCTGCCCCTCTTCTGCCAATTGCTTCCATATATCCACCCTCAGTGAGAAAAACCTGCCCTCTTAAATCTTTCCCCTCTCATCTTGAAGCTTTGTCCTCTATTTTTAGATTCTCCACTTCCCTTCGTAAAAGACTACCCTATTTTTACCCTGCCGTCATTTTATATAAATATCACCCTTCAGCCTCCTTAGTTTCAGGGAGAATAATTCCAGTCCATTCTATCTCTTCTTAAAACTCAAGACTTCTAATCCAGGCAACATTCCTGTGAATCTTTTCTGATCCCAGTCTGGTTTAACCATACCCTTTCTACTGTATACCAAGGTGTCCAGAACTGCGCACAATATTCCAAGTGTGGCCTAACCAAGAATTTGTACAACTGTAACACTATGTTGCGAGTCTTGTGGGCAATGCCTTGGATCAATGCCATGGCATTCCACACCATAAGCCTTTTTTCACCACTCTGTGCATCTGTGTTGCCACTTTCAGGGAACTATAAATGTGTACTCCAAGGTCTTGCCGTACAATAACACTCCCCAAGGCTCTGCCACTAAAGGGGCTGTCCAACTTTGGCAACCTAAACTGCGAGTTTAGAAATGTTTGTCCTGGACTCAACTCACAGCGTGGTTGACACGAGGTCCTAGGAGGTCATATGAGGTGGCTGGAACTCTCCTTCATGCTTGAGGAAGGTTCCCGCCTACACGCGGCCTCAGCTAGGTCACGGAAAAATTTTCAGCATATTGAAAAATTTTCCGCGAGTAAAATTTGGTCGGCATGGGTCTTTTTCACTCGTAGTGCAGTGGAGTGGGGTGTCGAGGGCAGTCGAGGGCAGTCGAGGGCAGCCGTAGGCCGTCTCCTTCGCTGACCGGCCATTTTGACTGGCTCATTGGAGTTTCATGACCTAGGAAGACCTAAAGGTTAGTTAAAATGTACGCTAACATTATTAAACTTCATAAAAGTCTCCACTCCTTCCCCCCCCCCCCTCTATCCCTTTCTCCACTTCTCTTCTAACCCATCATCTAACCTATCATATGATCTCCACGAGCAAGGAGCTACACACCAGGAGTATCCCTGCTGATGGGCTTGGCCTCAGCTCATCCACGATGAACAGAGGACTCATTCACCAAGAACAGATGACCCACCCGGTAGGCCCGGCTTGCCCTCCGCGGACTGAGAACTTGGCCCAAATCCACCGGCATCGATGGGACCTGCACTGCCCGAGGAGGGACCTGCAAGCAACTGTCGAGTGAGTAGGAGGACCGTCGAGAGTTACCCGTTGGGGGGCCATCGAGAACGAAGGGGGGGCCCCATCAAGGCGATATCGAGAATGAAGTAGGACATGGCGGCAGGCAGAAGATAGGACTGTTCAATGCACTTTTGTAACTTTGTCGATGTGGCAACTCTTGTGTATTTCCTATTTGAGGTCTACTACATGATTTTACTGGGTTGTATGCAAAACAAAGCATTTCACTGTAGCTCGATACATGATACAATAAAGTACAATTTTCTTTGGAGTTACTGTAATGGGTCTGTCCCACTTAGGCGATTTTTCAGCGGACTGAAAAACCGGGAACTGAAACGGCGTCTGTCAGAGTGGAACACACACACACAAACACATTGCTTCCTTCACGAACTTGTGTGAATTTTGTAGACAGCGCTCCCGCTGCTTGCCCTGTCTAAAAAATTCACAAGGTGCAAAGCCAAGGTTTTACAGACACACACTGCTATGAACAGGAAGGTTGGTGCTGTAAAAATAAGGTTAAAGCACAGTGTACGGTAACTCCTTAAAAAGAGGGGGGGGGGGGGGGGGGGAGAGGGGGGAAGAGGAGGGGGGAAGAGGAGGGGGGAAGAGGAGGGGGGAAGAGGAGGGGGGGAGAGGGGGGAAGAGTGGGGGGGGGGGGGGTGGAGGCAGGGGAGGGGTGGAGAATGGGGGAGAAGGAGTGGAGACAACTTTTAAGAAGCCAGAGATACATGGCTGTGAAGCTCAGCAGTGATTTAACGTTACCGGTTGGTAATACTTGGTTCTGAAAACTACTGTTTACCTTTTTTCCCCGCAAAGAGCCAATAAAACTCACCGGTCAGCACCGGATACAACCAACGAGAACCTCCGAGAACCTTCAACCTCCTGGCAACCCACCAGGACTTCCTGGTGACCCACCTACGGCTCGAGAATTCTCGCTACTCTCCATGGCGGCTTCATTCTAGTCGCCACTAATTTATGGCGACCATAATGAGGCCACGACTAGTTCCAGAATGCGGGAACTTCCCATGACCATGAAGGTTACTACCCGGCAACCACCCGCAAACCTGTAGCGACTGCATTATCTCCTGCAGTCGCCTAAGTGGGACAGGCCCATCAGTATATTAAGCATGGATTTTAAAGAGATAATTAAAAAAGAAAATGTCCAATCACCACAGGTGGAGTGAGACTCTTGCAGAAAGTAAAAAAACCACAGAAAGAAAAATCTCTTCGTTAAAGTATCTGTTCCCAACAATTGTTACCTCTGATCCACTCTGAGCAATGTTCCATATACACACACTATCTTACAAGCACACACACACTTAAACAAACATACAAACAGACATACATGCACACTTTGTTCAAGCTGGTATCAGCTCATAAGATAGAGAAGAATATGATGGAGGTGCATGGCATTCCGTCTCTGGCTACATCTCATTTGCACCTGACAATATTATCAATCACTGATCCTTTGGGAATTGTCAGATTGTGCTAGAAACCGATGCTGAGATTTATATCAAAAGTTAAGGCACAGAGAATGATATCCGTCTGCCTTGCAAATCAATTTCATTCCAATGTTGGCTGCAAATAATGCGCCAGTAAAATCAATCTTAACAAAGTATCTAATCTCCTCACTAAACAGCGTGACTAGGAGCGAATGTTGCTTAAAGAAACAAGCAGCAATAAAGAACAAATTTGGTAATAGCCTGACCGCATAATATTCAGTGTGCTCAGAAGATTCCTCGGTCGGCGGGACCTCTCCTGAAGGTTTGTCGGTCGACGGGACAGGGAACCCATCCAAAGGCTCATCGGATGGTGGGACCGCCCGTATGCTCATTGGACGGCACGACCTGAGCTGCCGAAGACTCTATTTTTAAACAAAAATCACGTGGTCCGCCATGTTTCAACTAATGCAATCAACCCAGTGTGCACAATCAAATAAGATCAAATAGAACAAGTTGTCCTACAACTTTAGGCTGTGCACGCCATACGCAGGAAGAAGTGGAAGACCATCCCTGGCAGAGCATTCTAGTCACTCTGCGTAAAGAAACTTGTTCTACATCTCCTTTGAACTTTGACCCTCTCACATTAAAGCTATGACTCCCGGACCTTTGACATTTCCACCCTGAGAAAAATATTCTGACACTCTACCCTGTCTATGCCTCTCATAATTGTATTAACTTATATCAGATCTCCCCTCAGCCTCTGATGGAAGTAGAATGCCCTTGGCCTGAGATGCTTGCTGTGAGAATGCTTGAGAAATCCAGAAGGGAGGTGGTAGTTAAATGAGGGTCATGTGGAAGGGCATGGGCTTAGCTTAGTTCAGTTTAGTTGAGTAAAGTTTAGAGATACAGCACGGAAACAGGCCCTTTGGCCCACCAAGTCCGCACCGACCAACGATCCCCACACATTAACGCTATCTTGCACATACTAGGAACAATTCATATTTATATCAAGCCTATTAACCTACAAACCTGTACGTCTTTGGAGTGTGGGAGGAAACTGAGGATTTTGGAGAAAACCTACGCACGTCACTGGGAGACCCATAGTCGGAATCAAAACCGGTTCTCTGGCACTGTAGGGCAGCAACTCTACCATTGCGCCACCGTGCTGCCCCATGTTCTCGTGGGTACTGCTGATGGTGATGCTGTGGAGAATGATTATCAGCGACTGCAGGAGGCAAAGCTGCCTTTAACTGTCTGGAGGTGAATCTCACTTTTCTTTGCCTCACAGAGGTAAAGTCTGCACCATTTTGGGAGTTCCAAATCCAAATAATTCTGCTCTGCTCAACAACCTTGTTGGAATAGGCCCATGAATCCCTGTGTGTAGAAGTGCTTCAAAAATAAGCTGCTGGAAGAATTCAGTGGGTCAGGCAGCATCTGTGAGGAAAAAATAACATTTTGGGTTGAGACCCTTCAACTGGACTGAAAGAAGGGAAGATAGCCAGTATAATCAGGTAGTAGAGGTGGAGAGTAGAGCGAGGGCTGGCAATGTTAAATGCTTCCAGGTGCGGAGGAACTGATTGGGAGATGGCATAGGTGGAAGTGGGTGAAGAAACTGGGTAACAGAGGACTGAGTTATGCCCCGATCCCACTTAGGAAACCTGAACGGAAACCTCTGGTGACCTTGTGCCCCACCCAAGGTTTCCATGAGGTTCCCAGAGGTTTTGGTCACTCTCCCTAATGGTCGAAGGCGGTTTCCGTGTAGTCGAGGCTTCTTCTATGTTCCTGCGATTATTTCAGCAAAATCAAAACCGGCCTTGACTAAAAATAGATTGCCGTTTGGTCGAAGCCAGTGGAGTGGGGTCGTTATTTACTTACAGGCAGTCGAAGGCAATCTCCTTCGCCGACCGGCCACTTTGATTGGCTCATTGGAGTTTTCAGCAAAGATCCTATAGGATCTTTTGTTTTCAGGACCTAGAAGATCCGCCGGAAGGTAAAAATGCCCGCTAACTTTATTAAACTTCTTAAAAGTGTCTCCGCCCCTTCTCTCCCCACCCTTCTCTCCCCCTTCTCGCCCCTTCTCCCCCTTCTCTCCCCTTCTCCCCCTTCTCCCTCCCCTTCTCTCCCCTTCTCTTCCCCTTCTCTGTCCTTCTCCTCCCTTCTTTCCCCTTCTCTCCCTCCCTCCCGCGCTCTCCAAAGGACTTACCGTGCTCCGTGGCAGCCGTTTACCTACCTCTTCATCGCACAGACAGCGCTCCTCCGCTGTCCCTGGCCCTCACCTTCGCGATATGTGTGTGTGTGTGTGTGTGTGCGTGTGTGTGTGTGTGTGTGTGTGTGTGTGTGTGTGTGTGTGTGTGTGTGTGTGTGTGTGTGTGTGTGTGTGTGTGTGTGTGTGTGTGTGTGTGTGTGTGTGTGTGTGTGCGATCCATAGCAAAGATCCTGTAGGATCTTTGGTCAGTAGATGCAGCTCACGCTTCGGTCGAGGCTCTCCAGGCGAGTGACCAAAACCTCTGGCGACTCATGGAAACCTTAGGTGGGGTGCAAGGTCACCAGAGGTTTCCGTTCAGGTTTCCTAAGTGGGGCAGGGGCATTAGTGAGCTTGGAGAGAAGGGTGTGTCTAAAAGAATGGTTTATAAGGTCATGAGGTCATATGTGATAGGAGTATTAATAGGCCAATCGGCCCATCAAGTCTACTCTGCCATTCAATCATGGCTGATCTCTCTCCCCCTCGTAACCCCATTCTCCTGCCTTCTCCCCATAACTCCTAACACCTGTACTAATCAAGAATCTATCTGTCTCTGCCTCAAACATATCCACTGACTTGGCGTCCACAGCCTTCTGTGACAAAGAATTCCACAGATTCACTACCCTCTGACTAAATAAATTTCTAATCTCCTTCCTAAAAGAATGTCAGGGTTCAGAGGGAGAGAGGAGGGGAGAAGGCAGCAGGTTACCTGAAATTGGAGAATTCAATGTGCATACAATTGGGTTGCAGGCCATATAGGTGGAATATGATGTGTTGTTCTTCTAGTTGATGACTGCTGGTGGGATTGCCATGAAACTGGTGGGAATGTCAAAGAATGATGTGCTGGATGTGGGGAATGGTGGGGTGAAAGGTGAGTTCAGGTGGTTATGGCACGGACTGGAAGGGCCAGAGAGGGCCTGTTTCCGTGCTGTAATTGTTATATGTTATATGGTTTATGGGGTGGTCTACTCCTTCCACCATCCATGCTGCATTTCTGTGTGGTACTGAAGTTGAACTGAAGGCTCTCTTTGATGCTCCTTTTCCATTTTGAGCCATCGCGGATCATGGATTCACAGATTTCAGGAGGGATGTTAGATTTTTAAGGAGGTTTTGAGAACGAACATGAATATTTCCCTCTGTTCACCTGGTAATCTCATGTTGTGACTAAACTTGGAAAGACTGTTTGCTTCAGGGATACAGTGCCTGGCATGTAGACAATGTGGAGCAGAGTGGGCACAGTGGCACATCTTTAGCTTTGCTGTCTTACAGCACCATAGACCCGGGTTTGATCCTGACTACTGGTGCTGTCTGCACAGAGTTTGTACATTCTCTGTGGTCTCCCTGTGACCACGTGGGGTTTTTCTACATGCTCTGGTCTCCTCTGACACTCCAAACTCATACAGGTTTGTAGGTTAATTGGATTCTCTAAATTGTAAATTGTCCCTAGTTTGTCGGACAGTGATAGTGTACGGGGTGATCACTGGTTGGCCTGAACTAGGTGGGCCAAAGGGCCTGTTTCTGCACTGTATCTCTGGTCTAAAGTCTAAAAACTGAGTAATCCGTGTCCTGAGTTTGAGAGATGTTGCTTTGGGAGAGGACTCTGACATTGGCAAACTTATGCCAGTACATTTGAAGGATTTTGCACAGATAGTGTTGGCAGTAGCTCTCCAGTGCTTCGGGATGCGTGCTACAGATAGTCCAAGTCGCAGAAACAAATACAAAAATGAAAGATATCTGCTGCCTAGTAGATCATGAGCTGTTTTGAGATTTGAATCTTCAGACATCCTTTGCCACAGATGACAAACATCTGTGCTGGTGTACCGGAAGTTGTGGGAAGTGGTCCACATTTTCTTGAGTAGCACTATGTATCTTTAGTGTGAGGAAGTGGTGTTGCACAGTGGTTGCAGGTTTGCACATGACCTATGTCTCAAGGATGATAAGTGTATGACCCATCCTCTTTGCATTATTTTGTACTTGGCTCCATACAAGCAAAATTAAAAATTGTCCATTGGCCAGAATCGAGTCTGGAACAGTATTGTTGGTCTCACGGAAACAAGACTGAACAACTCTGCCACTTTTTATGTAACTGATAAGGTTAACGGTCAGACCCAATCAAAGCTGAGGCAGGAGGTGCTTGATGGAACAGGTGGATGGATTATTTGTAATGGTGCACTTCTACTGCCATTTCCACTATGCTTCTGTGTACAACAAAAAAATCATTTTGTGACAATACTGGAACCCTAAATACATTTGAACACATGCTGTCTTTAGAATAGGGAATATGCAGGATTGGCTGAATCCCACAGCCATTTCACCCAGGGACTGGCCACAGTATTAATTTCATTGAAGGAGCTCTGCATATTGTCTCTATTCTGTCGCAGCTTCCCTTGCAGAAAGTCGGGTCATTCGATAAAGGTGAATGGAAAAAAGATGGTCATTTTCAACCTTTTTTCAGTGCCATGTGTTTCTGTTTTCAGAGTGAATAAGGTGTGCCTTCATGATCAATGTCTGCAAGAGAGATTTTCTGTTTGTTAAGTAGTGATTTTATTTTACTCTCAGCGTGAGAGTTTTTGAATTTCTTAGGCCCATGGATGTCAGATGTATTTTTTTTAAGTCGGCTTTGGGGAGCAGTTAAACTATCTGATCCAATGGCTGCAATAGATAAATCAGGCCATTGTTTTATTGGGGCCAGAGCTTATGAACTACTGAGGTAAGTAGGTAAAACACAGTATATAATGTGTTGATGCAAAGGAAGAATTCCCAGCAATAAACTGAATGTGGCTGTTGCTGCTGATGAAATTGGTGTGGAAAGCTGAAAT
Source organism: Okamejei kenojei (assembly GCA_035221665.1). Lineage (NCBI taxonomy): Eukaryota > Metazoa > Chordata > Chondrichthyes > Rajiformes > Rajidae > Okamejei > Okamejei kenojei. The sequence goes on from CM069132.1 coordinate 42,009,068, forward strand.
TTAGAAAATCCACACCTTTCTCATGGATGAAATGCATCAGAAATAAACCGGATGAATCCCATGTGTAAACTAGTTAAGCTGTGAAGGGAAGATTGGCAACATTTCAATATCACATCCCAGAAAGTTAGCAGTAAAGTAGAAATCTCTGACATAAATAAAACATTAAATGCCATAGAGAAGATAGATCCAGATATTTGTTTCAAAGGGCATCAAGTATGTGTTGAGATTGTAAATACAATCAATTAAAAAGTAAGTTTAGAATAGACAGGTTTTCTGGTGTATAAAAACTTGGATTTATCAAGCAACAAAAATATTAAAGTTAATCAAAATGTGATGATAACATTAAAGGGCGTTAATGATAAATTTTATTTTATTTTAAATTAACATTAAACATTAAATTTTCTTTTTTTTGGATAGAATCAGAAATGTCATTCAGTCCTATAAACTAGCATCTCATTCAACATGATAATCATTAATATTTAGTCTGAATTAATAATTTCAGCAATAAACGTTTTATTCGATTCCCTTATAATATCTAAAAATGTAATGATCTCTGAATTTGCATATGCAATGGGGTTCTCTATATATCTGTCTTTATCTAAACTTTTGTTAAACTTATAGAGATTTGTAATGACTAAAGGAAAAGGAATCCAAATCAAATGTGATAATGACCTCAATTGAAACTCTCACCATGGAGCTTTTGTAGGAGAAGCCTTAGAATGATTGAAATTTGCAGAGCGTATGGATAAAATTGATGCTGAGCCAAGTCCCATTATTGCTCCACAATCTATCCACATCTGAAGCAACTAGTGCATTTAAGAGGCATTTAGGAAGACACTTAAATAGTCTGACATAGAAGGAGGTGGTCCTAATATCAGCAAATGGGATTAGTGTATATGGGCCAAAAGGTCAGCATGGTCTTGATGGGCTGAAGGGCCCATGTCTATGCTGTATAGCATTAGATGCAATCACTTATCATATGCAGTTTACTTCTGCCCATCTCAAAGCCAAGAATGAGTTGAAATGATAGACTGCTCCCTTTTGCACTCAGAATGCAATCAGTTGTGATGTCTTTCTGAATGACATGGGAAATAACACAGGTAAAATGATATGAGCTGCCCAAGTCAAGACCGAGTCAAGATTTCTATAGACAGAGTAATTGATCTGAGGACAGAATTTATGTTGTACTGTCAATGTGAAGCTTCACCTGATTCAGTCCAGTGCCATTCTTTGAATCTTCCAGGGTAAAACAGTGGTAAAAATATTAATGTTCAAAGTAAAGGTTGCTATTTTTCAGCATTTTATGTCAATGAAAAACTGAAAAATCAACAATAAGAATAGTTTCCATTTATATAATACCGTTTAAATAGTTAAAACCTCCAAAGCACTTAATTAAATAGAATTTCACTTTGAGTTACTTCATGAAATATTAGCATGGGTATCCACCAGTTTATCACTAAGAAGGTTTTGGAGCATCTCAAATGATGAGAACGTGCGAGAAAGACAGAGAGATTTATAGTGAAAATCCAAAGCTTAGGATCTAGACAGCAAAGTCATGGCCATCAATAAAGAAACTCAGGATGTACATAAGGCCAGAATTGGAAGCACATTGAAATCCTGGAGAACTGTAGGACTGGAGGTGGCTGCAAGGAATTTCATCCTTTCTGCAAAATATGTTACAGTTACAATCTGCAGTGGAACCATGCCAGTTTATTTAGGGACAGTGGTGTCTGTGGGCGATGTAGATATTTTGTGCGACCATGCATATTAACCAAACATTTTTGTGAGATATGCCACCATGGCTGGAGCTCTGGATGTGACCGTTCTTCACTGGAATGCTACTGGAAGTAGTGGGGTAGTTTGTAGCATATAGTTGTGAGTACCATAAGTTCATAAGTTATAGGAGCAGAATTACACCATTTGGCCCATCAAGTCTACTCATTCAATCATGGTTGATCTATCTATATTCTCCTCTCAACCCCCTTCTCCTGTCTTCTCCCCATAACCCCTGACCCCCATACTAATCAATAATTTATCAATCTCGGCCTTAAAAATATCAATTGCCTTGGCCTCCACATTCTTCTGTGGCAATGAATTCCACAGATTCACCACCCTCTGCCTTAAGAAGCTCCTCTTCATCTCCTTCCTAATGGTACATCAGTACATTGACGAATATGCTCTTGAACCTCTCCAGGGTACGGTAGAGAGCATATTGACTGGTTATATCACAGCCTGGCTTGGCAACTAAATTGCCCAAGAATAAATGAGATTAAAAAATGTGGTGGACATTGCCTAGGTACACATATCATCTACAATCACAGATACTGATCTCTACACCAACAAGGTGTACATGCATAGGGAAGAACTGCAGATGCTGGTTTAAATCAAAGGTAGGCACAAAATGCTGGAGTAACTCAGCGGGACAGGCAGCATCTCTGGAGAGGAGGAATATGTGAGGTTTTGGGTCGAGACCCTTCTTCAGTGGTGAAGGGTCTCGACCCAAAGCGTCACCCAGTCCTTCTCTCCGGAGATGCTGCTTGTCCTGCTGAGTTACTCCAGCATTTTGTGTCTCCCTATGACTTTGTACATGGCAGGTTGTGTCTCATTAACAATCAAGTTTTTTGAGGAGGTGACGAAGGAGATAGATGTAGATTGGGTGTTGTATACATGGGTTTTAGTATAGCTTTTTATAGGGTCCCTCATGACTTGAATTGAGTTGAATGATCAGCCGTGATCACATTGAATGGCGGTGCAGGCTCGAAGGGCCGAATGGCCTACTCCTGCACCTATTTTCTATGTTTCTATGTTTCTATGACTTGGTTGTATGGATTTGGAACTAGCTTATTCATAGAAAACAGAGGGTTGTGGGGAAGGTAGATATTCTGGCTGGAGGTTTGTGACCAGTGGAGTTACGCAGGGGTCTGTGGTGGGACCTCTGCTGTTTGTGATATATAGATGACCTAGACATAAATGTAGATGGGTTGGTGAGTACATTTTGCTAATGACTGTTTATTGGTGGCTCAATAAATAACATTAACTAACATTGGAGGAGGTTCAGATAGTGAGGAAGGCTGTCAGAAGATATAGTGCGATACAGATCAGCTGCAGAAATGGCAGAAAAATAGCAGATGGAGTTTAACCTGAATAAGTGTGAGGTGTTGCACTTTGGGAGGTTGAATGGAAGGAGAGGGTATACAGTTAATGGCAAGACCATTAACTGCAATGATGTGCAGAAGGATCTTGGAGTCCAAGTCGCAGGTCACTGAAGGAGCAGCACCAGTAGATCGGGTGGTAAAGAAGGCATATGGTATGCCTGCCTTCATTGATAGGGCTATTGAATATAAGAGTCAGGAATCTTGATAGGACTTTAGTTTGGCCACATTTGGAGTATTGCATGCAGTTCTGGTTGACCCATTACAGGAAAGACGTGGAAGCTATGGAGAGGTACAAAGGTGGATTACATAATTTGCCTGGACTAGAGGGTTTCAGCTAGAGGGAAAGGCTGTACAGGCTTGGATTGTTTTCTCTGGAACATTGGAAGTTGAGGGGAGACTTGATAGAAGTATAAAAAATTATGGGAGGCAGATGGAGTGTTATAGTTTCAGTCCGCTATAACCAAAATCCGTTATATGAAGAGGTCCGTTAAAACAAGGATAGACACAAAATGTAGGAGTAACTCAGCGGAACAGGCAGCATCTCTGGATTGAAAGAATAGGAAATGCTTCTGGTCGAGAACCTTCCTCAGACTGAGAGTCAGGGGAGAGGGAGACACAGAGATAAGCACCTCTGCTGTTTGGCACAGAGATAAGCACCTCTGCTCCATTGTAAGGTCTGAAAATGAGACATCAAAGGTGGTGAACCAAGGAAAATGTAGAATAGATCATTGTTAGCTAGGAGAAGGTGACAACGAAGCATACAAAGATAAAATTAAATCAAGCAGACGGTCAGACTAGTCGGAGAACTGGGAAGGGGGAGGGATGGAGAGAGAGGGATTGCATGGGTTACTTGAAGTTAGAGAAGTCAATATTCATACCGCTGGGTGAGCTACCCAAGCAAAATATGAGGTGTTGTTCCTCCAATTTGCTCTGGGCCTCACTCTAACAGTGGAGGAGGTAAGGACAGAAAGGTCAGTATGGGAATGGGAGGGGGAGATAAAGTGTCCGTGAGATCAGGTAGGTTCAGGCGGACAGAGCAGAGGTGTTCAGGGAAACGTTCGGCGAACCTGTGCTTGGTCTCGCCGATATACAGGAGTCCATACCTGGAACAGTTAAAAAGATGGTTTACTGTACTTTAAACATTTGGAGGTTCAGTTTTGACATATTTTATTCCCAAGTAAAACATGTGATTTTATCTAATAATATTTGATTACATTTTCAATGGTTATTTGTGTCCTTTACTGATTTATATAATCATTAGAAAATGTACAACATCTTATCTTCAAGAAATATTATACAGAGCAAAGTAGATAAAAAATCCGTGGACCAACCAAATTCTCTAGATATGAAAAGATTAACTACCAGGATGCGAACCCACCATGAATCACCAAGATAAAAAAACAGAAATTATACGTTAAAATAGGTTTCACAACACAGTGGGCAAATTTTTGTCTTTATCACCTTTCACTGTTCATAAAAATGAAAATCGTGCAGGATTTACAATAGACTGCTGAATCATTTTGTGAGATTAACGGCAGGCATTAAAGATTAAAATCTTCTCCCGGGACGCTCTGTAGGATGAATATATAGATTATTTCACCAGTTCAGAATGACCTGAAGGACGTTTAGAAGAATAGACAGAGTTTATATGTTTTATAATGCATTTTATTTCCAAAAGGATGTCACACTCACAAGTTACTTCTGAAATACATTCACTATTGTTTATAAACTAATTTGCAACAAACTCATTTGTAAACACAAGTGCTGCAAGCTTAATTGTCAAGCTGAAAGGGAACAATGTAATTTTCAAGTTTAAAGGGAACAATATAGGGTAAAGTGGTCACAGAGGGTTAAAATCTCAGATATGTTTTCAGTTTGATGGTGTCTCACTTTGATCGAGAGAATTCTTCTCTGATCCCAGGGGTCATTTTGTATCAGCCTGTGGTATGATAGTGATTTATACTGGGCATCTTCTCAAAACTCTAGTAGGTCTTTGTAAGCCTGCAGTCTTCTGATGTGGAAGAAGGGAAAGATATAATCGACGTCAGTTGACAGTCTAGCTCCTGTGATGGAGACGGTGAGATCAAGAATGGTGTTGGAGCTTGTCCAAAGAAGCAGGGTCTCAACCCGAAACATCACCTATTCCTTTTCTCCAGAGATGCTGTCTGACCTTCTGAGTTACTCCAGCTTTTTGTGACTGTCTTCTGATGTGGAATGGTTTGTTAAGTCCTAAAGCATAACCTACCAATTGATGGAGATTTAGGTTTAGGTTTAGGCTTATTATTGCCACAGGTACAGTGAAAACATTTGCTGTGCATGCTATCCAATTAAATCAGATACTATACATAAATACAATCAAGCCACCTTGTGTACAATAGGTAGAAGCAAAGTGGAAGGTACAAAGTGCAGAATATAGTTCTCAGCATTGTAGCTCAACTTTTCCAGAGACAAAGTTAAATGTCTTCAGTGGCATAGAGGAGAATAGTAAGATTAAATGAGAACTTACCAGGTCAAAGTTTGATCCTAATTTTATGAGGAGTTACGATGAGGGATTTCGTGAAGACCCCGCCAGCACGCATGCGCGACATTCTTCAAAGCAGCGGTGTGAAATCACAGATAGTAGAGTTGACTGAAGATAGTAAGATAAGAGAACTAACATACCAGTTGACCTTATAATAGAGGGTTGGGAGCGGAGGGCACGGAATCCCTCATCGTAAATCTTCATAAAATAAGGATCAAACTTCAAACTGGTAAGTTTTCATTTAATCTTACTATTTTACTTCGGTGTCACGTGAGTGATTTCGTGAAGACTTCAAAGCTCTGTGATTTCATGCCCTGGAAATGAGTCCATGCTCACACACTGCCATAATAACCAATGGAGGAAATATGTTAACGTATTTCAGACTTGTACAGTGCTGAAAAACAAACAATGTATTATTTAACAATAATAATAATAATCCCTAATTTTGGGGAAAATTATAATACAGAACTTAAAATAGTGTCTGTAAATATCTCAAGCGTGGCTACAGGTTTGTTATAACCGCTGGAAGTTGTTTCATTAGACCAACCCGCCATTGCAAGGGTGTGGCCCATAGGGACTTCCATCCTCCTTGCTGCATGATGTAGCTGCAGCCCTGGTGGAATGAGATTTTAAATATCCGTGTCCACCCCTGCTGCACCTTAAACCACCCTGAGCCATCTTAATATGGTCTGCACGGTACTCTGTGATGAAGATGTTTAAACTTATCAATAGAGCCATTTCCATTCCCTAGAGACTATTGGTGACCTCCAGTTAATGTAGGAGGTGGTTCACTATGCATAGGCATCTATCTACTGGATAAGCCTGGAACTCCAATTTGAGGCCAGATGACAAAGGCCTGTTTTGCTTAGGTAACTCATAAATGTGAAAGGTACCTTATTTTGGGATGTTGCCATGGTGTCCAGTCTAGTTTGTGCAGAGACTGGACCCACTGCGCCGTTACAAGTGTCATCAGGATCACTATTTTATACGTGTTAGTGAGAGGGATGTGGCTGGTGCCCAATCTCTCAATAGGTCAGGACAATGCCAATATCCCAGGTCCGGGTATATTGAGGCCTGGGGAATTTGTGTTAAAATCCCCTCATGAGTTTTGACACCAGAGGGTGAGATACTCCTCCATGGTGTTCTAGCTCCTGTCCCACATATGAGGATAGGGCACTTTTTGCGCAATTGTTGGCATTATAACTCAAGCCTTCATCGAAGTGTAGACTTACCAGGAACTCCAGCACAACTGTGATGGTGGCTGTGTTGTAAGTTGTGTCTGTCCTGGTACAAAATACCTCCCATTTTTGATATGGGTGAGTACTGTTTCCTGGTGGACTCTTTGCATGATGCCGCAATGATATTCATGGTTCGGTCCGACAGCCCAAATTCCAGGTGAGGTCTTTTCCAAATCTCGCACCCAATGGGTTCATTCGGTCATGGCATGGATGACTTTCCCTTGTCACAGGTGAACCAGCAAACTCGAGCATTTGTAGATCGGAATCCATGGCTCTGACCATGTCGAGTCCCACAGGGTACCATGGCTGAGTAGGCCAATCGGGTACTCCCAAAATACCCGATGTGGAGTCTTGTTGAATTTTCTGCAAGACCCGACTAATGAGGCAGAAAGGGGGGGGGGGGGAAATGCATAGAAAAACAATCCCCCCCCCCCCCAGTGTAGCAAGATACGTTAGTATCTGGTGATTAAGTCTTGATGCAAAACAATCGATATCTGGTGTTCCATACCGAGCTACAATGTCAGTAAATAACTGGTGTTCCAACATCCATTCGGTGTTGTCATTGAATTTGCGTGACCTGGTGTCCGCCACTGTATTGAGCTTACCCGGAAGGTAAGTAGTTGATATCCAAATGTTTTGTTATATGCACCAGTGCCAGATTGTATTGATCAATTCATCACAAGATATCGACTTAATTCCACCCATTGATTAATGTATGTCACCACGGTGGTATTTTCAATTTGTAGGCAAACATGCAGATGATGCATGTCTGAAACAGTACGATGATTGATACCCTGAAGTAAGGTTCTCATGTGTATTCCATCTACCACTGCATCTGGAGGAGGTATTGGTTGCTCCCCAGCCGTGAGTGCTGGCGTCAGTTTGTAACACGACCGAAGGGTTTGTGACTGTGATGGGATTTAGAGCAATCTCGAACATTGCTAATCCACCATCGTAATTCTAATTTGCTTTGGCTGGTCTGTCAAAATGGCCAGCATGGTATTTTGAGTGCTGTAGTTTTGGCCCTTTGTAGATTTTGGTAATGTAAGGGTCCAAATTGTGGCTGGGAAAAGGCAGCCACGAGCTTCCCAATTACCCTGGCTATTTGCTGAATAGATAGTTTACTGACACAAACAAGGCTGTTATATGCCTCTATCAAGTCTGTTGCTTTGTCCTTTGGCAAGGTGACAGACGTATGAACAGAGTCAATCGTGAATCCCAAATAATCCATAGTCACCAGAAGGCATTTTACTTGGATTTGTCTGGATGGATAATAAACCCCGATTTTTGGAAATTGGATCTTGGTGGCTGAGACAGCCAATTTAGCCAATTCCAAGGTTATCCCCACAATAAGATGTCATCTAGATATGCCATGACAATATGTTTTTTTGTTTCCGAAGAAACGCCAACACTGGTTTCAATATTTTTGTAAACAGTCTGGGGCTGATGTTAATCGATTAGGCAGCGCTTTATACTGCCAGAGCTCCCATCCAGATAAATTTCAAATATCTGTCTATTGGTTCTGAGTAGTATGCATCTTTTAGGTCGATGCAAGCCATGAAGTACCCCTTGAAAACTAGTTGTTTTAGCAGTAAAAAAAAATTTCCATTTTGAAGTGGGTGTACTGCACAAAGTATTCAGTTATGTCAAATCAAATGATGCGGCATCCGTCATCTTTTTTGTTTTTAGGTGAAGATGTTTGATACAAACTTAAGAGACTCTATTGCTCCTTTTGTATATAGTCCTAACAGTTCCGCATGACCTTCCACTTTCTCTTTTTTGTGAAAGCACAAACTTTGGGCTAGGTGCATGTTGAACCAGAAAGGAGGAGTTTGTCAACAAATTCAATTTTGTATCGCTGAATACTGTGCAGTATGAAAAAATCAGAAGTTATTCCCTGAACAAGTGTAACCTTCCCCCAACCTGTGAAGAAGTTACACATGCTAAGTTCCGAAGGCAACCAGACCCACCTACCTCCATGGTTACTGGTGGTGCTGTGTTGGTTTTCTCCTTCTTTGGTTCCTGGGAGGTGGAGGCTTTGTGGTGCGGGGTTGGCGCATCTTCCAGGAAGGCCGTTCTGGGACATGGCCTGAAAAAGACTTTGTGTAGGTTGTACGATCTTCGAGCTTTCACCAGCTTTTCTTTTGGTGTGATAACGCAGCCTGCTGATGGATGCGTAGGGGTGCTGCCGCCAAATACGTGAGGACCTGGTAGCGGCCTGCACCTTAATCATGCCGACGGCTTTTGTCTCTTTGTCGAGGTCTTTCCCCCAAATAACAGAGTAGGCGGCTGTGCACTGCTGGTTCTACACAACCCCGCGAACTTGGGGTTTAGTGTAGTTCGGATGGCATTCTTCCTCAAATAGTTGATCTCAATTGACCATACAGCAGAGTGCCAGAGCTTCCTGTTGCTCCTCTGACATATCTTCCGTCTACTGACCTGGCAAAGCTGGTAATACCCGAAGCCAGTAGAGTGAGGATTTACCGCAGGCACATTGAGGGAAATACAGATTCCTGGAGTTAGATGAGTTGTTGAGTAATTTTATTTAGTAATTTTAATTTGGAGTCACGTGAGTGATTCCGTGAAGATGACCTGCCAGGCCGCATGCGCACCAGTACGTCAGCCGCACTGGCGCAATCACCAGACTGGCAGCACAGAGCTCCTGCCTGTGGTAAGTTAAACCTAGAAGGTAAGTTAGTTTTTAATTACCAGGGGTTTTCAGGCAGGAGCCTCTTTTCACAGAGGTTTTCCTGCCAGTTTTGCAGCCCAACGAGTGTGCCGTTTAAGGACTCTGGAGAAACCCAGTCCGACCGCAGATGTGGATTACCGGCAAAAAGATTGGGTTGCGAGATAATGAGCCGCTAACAGTGCAGTCAGTGGCTCCCAGCCTGTGGGGATGCTGTAACAACGGCAAGAAATTCAAGCAGAGTCGCTGACAGTGTAGTCAGCGGCTCCCAGCCTGTGGGGATGCCGTTGGAACGGCAAGGAAGTAACGTTAGAGTCACTGACAGTGGGGTCAGTGGCTCACAGACATTGGTCCCCAGGCAATGAATTAAATGGGACTAATTCAGACCTATTTGGACTCAGGTGAGTCGGGCTACAAAGGGTTCTCCTTATAATAAAATGTATGTATGTTATAGTGTTTTTCTTAAAGTTAAAAGCTAAAGGCAAAGTTAAAGTCATAAAAAGTTATTGTTATATGTCTCTGACAATGTAATCCTTGTTATTTAGCAGAAGTGCTGTGAATTGTTTTAACCCTTCACAGATAAAAAGCTGTACACTAAAAATGTTGATTAGTGAGCTTACACTGTAATAGCGCGGGCCTATGGGACAAGTCGTGCCTAGCAGCGCCTGACAGGGCTGCTTCATGAATGAAAGTGCCGGCCTATGGGAGAGCCGTGCCAGCAGCGCCTGATACAGGGCTGTTTCATTTGTGACATTACTGGCCTACAAGAGAGCGGAGTCGTGCTAGCAGCACCTCGGGGGGTACAGGGACTATCCCTGCAACTGTTGCAAGAGGTCTCCTTCTGATGGGTCAGTATCCCGCTGACACTGAGTCTCAGGGTATGGCCTGGGGCATACCCCAAGGGATTGCTCAAGGTACCTTTTTCCTGACAACAAAGTTGCCATCCCAGCAGAATATTTTATTTTTGGTTAAGGCCAATGGGTTTGTATCGGTATTGGTATCCTGCGGCCTGCGGCAGCACCTGTTTAGGGTTGTCTATGAATCACCCTCTCTGAGGAGGGAAGAGCAAAAGGTCAGATATAACTGACACCAGGCTCTAAAGAAGTCAATAGAACATACGTAAACACATATGTGCTGGCAGTGAACAGCGCCAACCGATGTGAGAGCCAGCCGCTGAATCAGTTATTCAGGTAGGCCTATTCAACAGGGGAAGAAAGCCTGGCAGATGAATCAATTAGGCAACGGCGGGCAAAAGTCATCTTTTCAGAACGCACCCCAGGCGCTCATCGGCAGTAAGCGGTTCACTGGAGCTGGTGGCAGCATGATAGCTCAGAAATTCCATGCACCTTACCGATCCTACTCAACAAAATGGGTCTAGCACTTCCAAAATAAGGGTGGTGCACTGTTCACAAGTTATAATATTTACATTTGTTTTGTACAACACACAAAGGGTAAAAATATTTGGTTGAGGCACAGTCAGAGCATTCCAAGCAAGTTTGGATTATGGCCAGGGTTATTTAAAAAAATTAAGAATCAGAAATTGGGCAAAAGTTCTCATGCAAACTACCCATGGAATAAGGCAGGAGTGGCATGTTATTATGAAGAATGGAGAGTGTCGGGCATATGAACTTTCCGAATATTGAAAACTCTATATTCTATATTAAGATGAGAAGTTCCGAATACCATCACCTACTTGGAGGTATTGGAGATTGCATGAGTTACCAATTCTTCAATTGTTGATATCAACTAAATATATGCACTAGATGCACCCCACGGGTAAGGGGCATTGAGCGAATATACATATTCTACATGCTCAAATTCAAGTTGCTGCTCTACGATGGTGACATATGTTTGTCATATCATAATCAAGTAAAAGTATCCCGTATAATTACTTAAATCTCCTTTGCCACTGGTGTATCATCCAGTTCAGATTGATGATAACACAGAATAAGTGTTGGATCTCAAAGTATGATGAAAGTATGGTTCAATACTACATCGAATATCGACATGTTGGTGCATGTTTATTCACTGGTTGCAAAAATATGTGGCACAACGGTGCGAAGAAATACATTCTCGCTTCAATAGGAGGAATGGTGTTTTATGTCTTCCTCATTTTTTGCCTCATTAGCCGGGTCTTAAAACAGTCTGCAAGACCTCGCTTGGGTTCATACTGTCGGACTAGCCAAGCGTCCATGTTGCATGCTTCATCAGGCATAATGGCAAAACGGTATACGGTTATTACAAATAACAAGAATTTGCTGTTTCAAACTGTGGTTCAAGAGACCGGGTTTTGAAAGTAAAACATTTATTGACTTATACATTTTGAATGGATTGACTTATGCCTCAGGTTGTCACATCAAGCCATGAAGGTGCGCACTGCAGTGTGCAGGGATAGCATCCAAAAAAGCAGTAGATTACTATTGAGGAGATCAGAAGTGTTTTTGTTAAATGTTAATGTTACATTTAATACGGTACAGATTACTGACATTTTCCAGTTCATTTTAAATGGTATTTGACAATAATTCAGTTATAGAGACACTACAGCTGCAACATAAAAGAACTACGCTGTCGGGTTCAATCCGGATATTGAGTTATTAAAAGATCTTGACACAAGTTCTCCCACTACAAGATTATGCAGTTGGGTATTGAAAATGTGTGAACATTACTTCACTAAGGGGTTCCAGCTACATCCTTAGGTATGACACTTGTATCAGCACAACGACGGCAAACATTGCAAACGCTGTGGCTAGATAGGATGGAATTGCCTGCAGGTGCCATTACATTTTACATTCTGGTCTACACAAGCAGAATAGACTAGGGGTGGCATGATTTAAGATCATTTTGGATACCCCACGGTCTCACGGCTATGTTATCAAGGCCATCAGAATTCTATGAAGTATGGAATCAGCATTGTTTATTAGTCAACAAACAACTACACAAAGGAAGGTCAGTTCAGACAATTTCAAGGTGGCTGCAGCAGGTTCTGGGTTATACAGGTATTAACACTGACGATTGTATGTCTCATTCCACCAGGTCAGCATCAACATGTCAGCGTATCATTTAGCTAGTGCGTTTACATCTCATTCCACTAGGACAGCAGCTATGTTGGTGGCCTAGGCGAGGGACGTGCCCGTCGACCATATTTTGGTGGCCGCCGGATGGGCAAATGAGCTGATGTTTCAGAATTTCTATCATCAGCCGATTGCCGATCCAGGGCTGTTTGCCAGTGCTATTTTAAGTTCTGTTAAATGCAATGTTACTACTAATGCATTAATATCTCATTTGAGTCAATCAATGCAGTAGGATGCCGAGATTTGTAATCTGCGGCATGAAATCACAAAGCTTTGAACTCTTCACGGAATCACTCACGTGACTCCGAAGTAAAATAGTAAGATTAAACGAGAACTTACCAGTTTGATGTTTGATCTTGATTTTATGAGGAGCTACATTGGTGATTACGTGCCCGCCATGCCCAACCCTCTCTCATAAAGGATCATCTGGTAGTTCTCGAGTCACGCATCTTACTATGTCACTTAGGTGCTGTTATTTGTGATTTCATACCGCTGCTTTGAAGATTGGTGCACATGTGGCCTGGCGGGTCTTTTTCACGTAATCACCAACGTAACTCCTCATAAAATCAAGATCAAACTTCAAACTGGTAAGTTCTCATTTAATCTTACTATTTATACTGCCTGCCTGCTGACAATGGTAGCCCCTTTTGTGAGGGCATCGCAACTTGGGTGCCATCCCGAGTAGCTCCTGTTCTTGCACCCCTAGCATGTTGTATTCTTCTGTCAACACCCCCTCTTCAGAGTCAGACCAGACCCGACTCCTTATGCTCCCCTGCGAAGAGGGTGAGCATTTGGAAGCCCTGTAAAGGGTACTGCCGTGGGTCTGCTAGGAGACCCACGGTGACCAGACTCCTGCTGGAGTGTGTCATGTTGGAGCTAGTGCTCCCCATCCGCTCCATGCGGGATTATAGACTGCCATCGCTGCCCGCGAATGGCAAGTCTCCGAGCTCGTACCCTGCCGAGTCAACGGGCTTGCCCCACTTCCGGGTCGTTGTGCTGCCAGTCTGACGTTTTTTGCGGGCTGTTGTGGCTTTAAGTTGGGGCTGCTGCTCTGCCGTCGCTACCCGCGAGCGGTTAGTCTCCAAGCCTGGACCCTGCTGGGTCAACGGGCTTGCCCGACTTCCGGGTTTGTAGAGAGGTTCTGCCACTGCTGACTGCCCGCGTTCCCGTGGTCCGCAGTCAGTCTCTCGAGGTGGCTCGTTGGTGGGGTAGTCTGTGTCACAGTCCCTGAAAGAAAAACCGACCTCAGGATAGTTGTTCCTTACCTGTAGGTCCGTTCCGGTGGAGGAGCGACCCTCCTCCCTGCCTGTCGCTTTGCATGCGTGCGACGATATGTCACGCATGCATGCTGGCAGGGTCTTCACAAAGTCACTCATGTGACTCCGAAGTAAAATCAGGACTATGTCCTAGCTTATGGAAGGACCATTCAGAAGCCTGATAACAGAGGGGAATAAGCTGTCACTGCGGGTGTATTCATCTCCACCCCAGGAGGGCGAATCATCCTTCTCCCATGATCCAAAATCCACTTCAATGTTCAACCTCCTGTTCCACCTATGACATCTGCAGCATGCACTGCAGTAACACATCATGATTCTTTTAATGTCATCCTCCAGAGCCACCAGATCTGCCATCTTGGATGGTAAGACTGCCAAGTGCACAAGAATGCTGCCACATTCAGGACCCCCTCCTTGATACACCTTATTTATACATAGATTTACACCACAATCTTCAATGGGCTTGACTTGCAAACTGCAAAATGCCACCCCCTTTATCATACAGACTGTGGTTCACCACCCTCCACTCAAGGACAACTAGAGATGGACAATAAATTATAATTTTCCCAATGATGTCGATAACGAGGTTGAAAATGAAATTATTTGCAGCTTTTAGCATACTGGCATGTGGGACTTGCATGGGAATTTGGCCTGAGGCACAAAAGATATTGAACCATCTATTTTTTGATTTTCTTTTCACTTTCTTTTTATACGTGGCTGGAACAGCCAAAAAAATATTGATTTATTTTTGTTTTCCCTTCTCTTTCTTTTTTCATGAGGTTCGAATGCAAGCTTGTACCACTGCCTGTAGAAGGAATCATTCTCTGTCGCTATTACTGTCTACCCCAGTTAGGCAAGCAGGGAACGAGCACTTTAATGGTGCAAATACCTGATGACATCTAATTATGTGACCATTTGCTTATCCTGAATACTCTGACAAATCACTTGCATCAGCATGTAGGTTCTGGGAATTTCCAGCACTGATATTAAAAAAAATATTCTGATCTACTCCCAACGAAGAAATCTTCTTTTTCTAGAAAACATGATTCATGAATGCTTAGCTTTTGGGAATGAACTACCTCATTACATTTCGAAGTAATTTCCTTTTTGTGATAATCAAGATAAAGTAGGCAGCTACCCAAGAATCAATACTGCAGGAATCAGGCAGCACTTGATAAGAACCCAGCTTCCAGATGCAAATGTATTTTATAGAGAGATTACGGCTTGTGTAATGGCAATTTAGAACTATTCCAAGCTTCAGCTTTCCATTGTTGTTACTACACAAGCAGGGGGGAGTGGTCATACGCAGCTGGTAGCAAAAGCTAATCCTCTAGTTGCTAGTTCCAGTTTCATTGATTTTAATTGAAGTTTGTTGCAAATACAAAGAAGTGAACATACCAGATCCTCTTTATTCTTATACAAATTGTAGCTTACTGTTCCTAATATCTGAACTGGTAAAAACTATATTCCTTCTCTCCTGCTCGCTCCAGTCGATCTGAGCACTCCCAGCGGTTTCGCTAGCCTCATCAGATGTACGTCACGCTCATCTATGTATCAAAATCCCACCCCCAAGCATACAAAATAATTCTGAAAGAAATATTTGGACAAAATAATAAAATATGTTAACAGTGGCTGGCCTAAGCAAGAATGGCTCCTTAGGCTTGTGTTTGGCATGTAGTTGGTAGAAGGTGGAAAATTCATGAATATTTAGCTATTAGAAACGTTTCAAAGGATTGGTGTTGCAGTGCTCATTTACTTTGCTCAAAGGAATTTTACTAATTCATCGTTTAATGATTAAGCAGCAAAAAGGTTTATCTTCAATCCCTTCTACCTATGAAGAGGAATCTGTTTTTTATAAACCATCTGAAGATTATTGTTCTAGTTGACTTTAAGTTCTCACCTCCAATCTTCTTTCACCTTCACCCAATGGGTTTTATTAATTCTCTGGGGCTCTTTAGACAACAGAACATGGGAGATCTGAATTAGGAACATGAGGGTTTTGATAAAATTGAGTGAGTCAGAACATTCAGAGACATTTTATGAAATATACTGCACCAGAGTTTCTGGGCTGAATATATAGATTTCTGGAGGCTGCCCTTTTTTTTTGTTTTTGTTTTAGAGATGTAGCATAGATACCCCATGCCCCACTGGGTCCATGCTGACCATCACACTATGTGATCCCATCACACTATGTGATCCCATTTTTTCATCCATTTTCTACACGATGGGCAATTAACCCACAAACCTGCACGCCTTTGGGAAGCTTTGATTTTTTTGGAATTGTGCTCTTAACTTGGCATTTCTTCTGGTCGAACATCAGTGAGATACTTTGAAACTTTCAAAATCGCTTTCCATAGAGTTTCCTTGCTGCTTACCTGCAGGGTAAATTCACTGATCCTTCATTCTTTGTGCGAAGTCAACTTTGAGGAAAGTGCAGATCAAAAAGAGACATACCACAGCGCAGCACTGATAATCTGACAAATGTACCCTTCAAGTGTGGCTCCCTTATGGAAGTGCAGTCTTACTGAATTTATTACAATGATGGTCATGCTGCAAGAACAACAAAGCCACCTTAATAGAATTTTTGTACAAGATTCAAAGAATATTGATCTGGAACTAAGTCATGAAGATTTGAAAGTGACAAGTTAAAAGGAAAGCAGAGAAATTTCATAAAATGCTTTCAGAAATACGTCATTCTCGCAACATTACATTTTTAACAAAAGTATAAATAAAGAAAAATATGTTCAATGGTGGGATGGTAGTGGGTGTGAAATAACATTTAAAATGAAAAGCTATAAAGCAATAAATAGGAAATAAAACAATATTTTCTCACCTTGTTTTTCTGGCACTCTGAGTGTATAAATAAGCCAGATGATTTAGAAGGAAATGAAATAGTTTTCCGAATGTGCCATTTCTCTTGTGCAATTCTCCCAAGATTGGCCACATTAATGCAGCAGAATGAAGATCATCTCGGATCAGTTACACTCAGCTTGAATCAAAATACCGTAATCTTTCTCACCATTTTAAAAACATACTTTATCAGTAATCATTAAAACTGGCCATCCAGCCAAATCAGTATAGTGTATTTCTTCAAGTTGCTCGCTTTAATAGTTTTTCAAAAAAGTA
This sequence comes from Okamejei kenojei, assembly GCA_035221665.1. Classification (NCBI taxonomy): domain Eukaryota; kingdom Metazoa; phylum Chordata; class Chondrichthyes; order Rajiformes; family Rajidae; genus Okamejei; species Okamejei kenojei. The sequence continues at coordinate 42,026,139 of CM069132.1, forward strand.
CAGGTCTGTATTTCGCATACGAAGCTACTTTGATGCACGGCTACATAATCTTTAAGATAAAGAAACTGTTGATTGTACATTATTTTAAGTAACAAATGACTGCACACTTCTAAAAAATAATTTCCAGCCATTTGAAATCAGATTTCACACAATGAGATAGACATAAAAATGCTTATTTCTTTTTGAAAAAAATATCCCAGCGATATTCATAAAATTGTCCAAGCTTACAACTCTTCAACATTATGCTGGGTTGATGTTAATAGCTAAGCTTCTCTGTAAATAATGGGACAGATTTACTGCCTAAAGGAGACTTACATTTTTGATAATGTTCATGGAACTGAACTGTTCCCATTAAAGTTTTTTAAATAATTAGCGGCAAAAGCTGAATCAGATGGGACGTGCTTTATTAGCACAAAGGGACATGATCAGGAAATAGGCTGAATCTAATTTTCTCTCCGAAGCCCAATCCAAAACTGAGGTTTTGAATCGTAAAAACAAAAAGATTCATTACTGAAATCTCAGAATGTTTCAGATGGGCCGCTGAGAATTTATCAGACATCTGAATTGCGGTCCAAAATATAAAACAGCTCATGAGAGAATAGTTATGTTGATTGCTGTATTGCTTTGAGAGATGTTAAGTCATTACTATTCGTAGGAAATAAGTTGATATCCTGAGCAACAAGCTGCAGATGAGAAAACCATTACAAAACAGTGCTGGGCGTGGGAGGATTGGCAGAACAGGGTAGGGGATGTTGGTCAGGGACTGAAAGGGATGGAGGAGAACTGCAGCAAGAACGATCAACCAGGCAAATACATGGTGCAAAAAATAAGATACTCCTCAAATTCCAAAGACTTGTTTCTGTTTCCATAACAAAGGCTGCAGAATACGTTATGATTGACATATCACTTAAACATATCACTCACACGATGAATAGGAAACTTTTATTCATAGTACATCTGTGTACTTATTCTTATTAACAAACAACTGACAAGCAAAAGGAATGAGAAATGTCTGTCTCACATCCCCAAGTCCACTCCCATTGATTAACATTGGCATTACGAAAGACAGACTGCATTTTATATTTGGGACAATGCGTTTTGCACATGCCATTTTAATTCCCTTTTGTCTTCAACTGGAAATGAAAGTCCCTTCTGCGTTCTAATTGTATCTTCCCTCTCAATCATCATTGTCTCAGCCTACTTGAATGAAGATATGAGTTTAACTTTAACAGTGCGCTTCCAAAGGGAACTGATGCTGGCAAGGTCACGTTTCTGTCTTCCTGTGGTGGAGTGAAGTCATGCTCGTTATGGCTTATAATTTGCACTGAGGGGCCCGCTGATGTGCTATCTGAAAGGGCAGGAAATGTATACCAATTTGTGGAAAATTCCTGATTACATTCCAGTGTCCTGATAAGATGAAGGGATGGTAACATCTGGTAGTAGTAAAAGGGGTGGGTGAGCACGGCTGGCGAAACCCATGCTTCCACCTCCCCCGTGACTCTCTCCACACCTCAGACCCTCAGAGCCTGGGTTTGACCTCAACGCTTAACCCTGTCAGGGTTTCACCATCACAACCCTATCTTCCTCTGCTTCAATGCAGAGATGTCACTCCTCTGTGTAGGCTTTACCTTTGTACCCCTACACCCACACCTCAATAAGTTCTAAGCCCGTCATGGTACTGAGCTCTCTTTTTAATCACCTCTGCCTCCCAGCCTTTTTTATGGTAAGGAGTCCTTGCCTTCCAGTGATGGTGCCTTTTCCTATCTCCAACATCCCTCCTCCTTGTGGACTCCCCCTACTGACCTCCTACACTCTCTGAACCTTTTAATTTACAAATGCCAGCATTTGTAATCGTGTTGACTTCTCCACTCCCCTTACCTACTCTAATCTTTCCCCCTCTGAATACACAGCCTCCGCTCACTGAGCAACAATCCCAACATTGTTATTAAATCTGCCGACAAGGGAGGTGCCATTGTCATCTGGCAGGCTGACCGTGACCATGCTGTAGTCAGGCGCCAGCTCTCGGACACCTCCGCATACCTACCCCTTGACCCATAATCCCATAGACAAACACCAGGCCATCATCTCCTAGCCTGTTACTGATCTCATCACGACTGACAATCTCCCTTTAACAGCCTTGAAACGTATTGTTCTCTAGTCCCATCATTGTTCACTAGCCGCTTCTGAAAAAGGGTCTCGACCCGAAATGTCACCCAATCCTTCTCTCCAGAAATGCTGCCTGTCACGCTGAGCTACTCCAGCTTTTTGTGTCTATCTACCTGCTTCCCTCCTTTTCAAAATCCACAAACAAGTTTGCTCTGGCAGACCCACCGTTTCGGCCAGCCTGCCCCACAGAACACATCTCCAAATATCTTGATTCCATCCTATATTCCCTTGTCCAGTCGATTCCAATTTACACCTGAGACATGTCACACATCCTTCAACTCTTCAATAACTTTCGATTTCTAGGCCCCCATTGCCTCATCTTCACCATGGATGCCCAGTCCTATTACACCTTCATCTCCCACCAAGAAGGTCTCAAGCCCCTCTTCTTATTCCCTCCATTAACACTCTGCTCTGCCTGATGGAACATTTCCTCACCCTCAACAACTTCTCTATTGACTTCTCACACTTTATTCAAGTTAACGATGTAGCCATGGGCACTCGCATGGACCCCAGCTATGCCTGTTAAATGGCCAGCGAGGAGTATATTGGAGTATATTGGAGTATCTTGGAGGTATGTATTAGTTATCAGTACATTTACACTTGCATTCAACATCAAATTGATTATACTCGGAAAATTTATTGGTTTAGGTATTTAACCTGAAAGCATGCGATATAATCAGACATGGTATTGATTCAAATAATTAATCATTGTCACTTAATTAAAATGTGCTGTTGGTCTAAAGTCCATTATTTTACATTGCCTATAAAACATTATAATTGGACAAGTCTAGTCCATTTAACAAGCTTGTACCAAATAGATCCATTGCCTATTCTATATAACTTTTATCTATCAACAATGTTACCATATATGGTCTGTAGATAAATAACCCAATTCACTCATAAATAATAAATTAAAAACAAATAAAGCATCATGGCAATTATTTCATTTTTTAATTCCACAATTGATTCAGCAAAAGATGATACATCTAATGCAGTTTCTATTTTCTCCAACTCTCCCGTTTTACCAGCTTTCTTCTCCCCCTACAATCAGTCTGAAGAAGGGTCTCGACCCGAAACGTTGCTTATCCATGTTCTCCAGAGATGCTGCTAACCTATTGAGTTACTCCAGCACTTTGTGTCCTTTTGTGTATTAACCAGCATCTGGAGTTCTTTGTTTCTACACGGCACACTAATGCCACTACTTCCTGAAGAGATTGAGGAAATTCAACATGTCTGCAATAACCTCTTACTATCTTCTAAAGATGCACCATTGAAAGCATACAGTTGGTTTACATTGTACATGTAGCCCAGCCCATCACACAGACCATTGTCTCCATCCACACATCACGCTGCCTCTGAAAAACAGCCGACATAATCAAAGACTATTCCCACCCCAGTCATTCCTTCTTCTCCCTGCTCCCAATCGGCACAAGGTAGAGAAGCTTGAAAGCGTGCAGCAACAGACTCGGGAAGAACTCCTTCCCCTCTTTTATCAGGCTTCTGAATGGTTATAGAAACATAGAAACGTAGAAATTAGGTGCAGGAGTAGGCCATTCGGCCCTTCGAGCCTGCACCGCCATTCAATATGATCATGGCTGATCATCCAACTCAATATCCCGTACCTGCCTTCTCTCCATATACCCTGATCCCCTTAGCCACAAGGGCCACATCTAACTCCCTCTTAAATATAGCCAATGAACTGGCCTCAACTACCCTCTGTGGCAGAGAGTTCCAGAGACTCACCACTCTCTGTGTGAAAAAAGTCTTTCTCATCTCCTTGGTCCTTCCACAAGCTAAGGTACTTATGGAAGCTCTTTACTGTGACAATAATAAGCAACAACCTAAACCCAAGGATTTTAGGATGTACATGTAGGTTGCCCAGATAAGAACTGGGGATTCCCTTTCATTTGTGAACAGGCTGACTGTTGGAACAGGAAAATCTGGTAAATTCATTGCCACTATTAAATATAAGATTTATCTTTCCACAATCACTTTATCAACTAAACGTAAGCTCCTCTGTATCAGTGTGAGATTTGAATTCACATCTGAATCAGTACTTCTGGTCTCTGTTATCGGTTTGTTACTGCAGTCACAATACCATCAGCTCCAATTTACGAGATCTTTGGAACAAATGGCTTGTCATGTTTCCCTATTATTTCCCTTTGGGAGTAATTATATTTCCAACAGTACACCATCAGCTGACAAGAAGTTTAGGATCACTTAGCAATTGAGAAAGGTTAGATAAATGTAACTTTTTTATAATTAGAATATATGAACAGTAGGATGTAAAGAATTCTGCTAAAGGAACAAGATCCCCCTATGTGTATAATTTTCAGTGAAATCACATTCAGGAATTGTGGATTCATTGTGAATCTCCCCTTTTTTCACAGTACTTAAAATTTATACCTAATTTAAATAAATGTTTAGCATGACGATCTTTAAACTATTTTACATGTAAATGTCTGAGCCTTTTAATTCAAGTTTAGCTTTAAGATTCACACATACATATTCCACTGAATTGGGCTCACAGACACATTTTAAACAAAAGGCTAAATTAGATCATCAATCCCAATTTGTTTTCTGCTTCTATCCGCTTTAGAATTCGACAAACTGAAATAATAAATAGTCTCCTTTGCATTGCAGGCCAGCCAATGAGAAATGCTTCATTCTAGTCATGCTAGCTGTGAGTTCAGTTTCCAGCCAGTAGTAAACTAGTGCTGTGTGCATCTGGCACATGTTTTTTCTTCCAGTTTATATCACACAGTGGATTTCCTGTGGGAAGGGCAGCCCAGAAAAGATTATTTGTTTCTTGTTTAAGTCCTTGCAAAAGGTTTGGAACAACCTCTTATCTCTCTTGGTATTTGTGCATTTACATAGTAAGATTAAACGAGAACTTACCAGTTTGAAGTTTGATCTTTATTTTATGAGGAGTCGAGTTGAGGGACTACGTGCCCTCCGCTCCCACCCTCATAGATCTCATCTGGTAGTTCTAGTTTTATCATCTTACCGTTATACTTCGGTCATTGTTAGCTGTGAATTCATTCCGCTGCTTTGAAGATTGACGCACCAACGGCTGTACGGGCTTCTATTCACGTAGTCCCTCAACTCGACTCCTCATAAAATAAAGATCAAACTTCAAACTGGTAAGTTCTCGTTTAATCTTACTATTTTACTTCGGAGTCACGTGAGTGACTACGTGAAGAGTTCAAAGCACTGTGAATTCACGCCACAGACTCATATCCGACGTTCACACTGCCTGGATTGACTCAAAAGTCGTTAACAATCAATCATGCATCAGTAATACATTTGTTAAATGAAATAACAGTTTATTTACAAACAAATCATAACAAACCCCTCTAACTCAGGGGAAAAATGTAACAGTACTGACACCAGAATCAGCAAACACCCCGAGCCTTGAAATCGGCTTGTGATAAAACCTCTGAAAAGTTAGCTCACTGGACCATCCTGCGGCCGCGAGGACCTTGAAATCGTTTGCACCGACACCTTACTGTGTGGTTTTTTGTGACTAATAAACAAAGCCAACTCTGTTCCTCTCAGAGGTTTAGTAATCTCAATGTAACAAGATAAATGTGAGACTACACAGAAGCGATCATCTGCGGGGTATGCTGAAAAACACAATCTTACATCCTGTCATGCCTCTTTTATTATGTTTAAGCAAATCATAGACATAAAATATAATGGCATCAGCCGACACATGCATTCTATCTAGCCGTAGCTTTTGCAAATTTGTACACGTTGGGCTGAAACCAACACCATAAGCATGACCACCTTCATAGTTAATTTGGCTATAGATAGGCTTGTAACCGGAGCCCACTGGCGAAGAAGCATAAGAACCTCACTCACATTCCAAATCCCGGCATACCTGGGTTTAGGAGGATTAGAATTGAAAACTCCCTTCATGAATCGTGAACTAACGGATGTATCCCTACTGTATGCAATTCTGCATTCATAGGTAAATAAGAAGACAGAGCACTTCTGGCTGAATTAATCGCACTGTAACTTAATTTTTTTTGGTCAAAATAAAGAGTTGACAAACTCCAATACATCCGTGATCCCTGCAGTGTGATATACAATATTCTGCTGTAGGCAGAATTGCTCCCACTTCCTTATATAGGTGATATATTGCTGCTGTGTACTATCCCTGCAGGCCGACGTGAGAACATCCACCGTCCGATGAGACAGTCCTCTCCCCAGGTATGGCCTCCTTAAAATCTGCAAATTAACAGATCAATACGATCCTATAAAGGATGTTGATCCCCAGTGACTGGATTTACCAGTAGATTTTTATTCTTGGGCATAAGCATGTAAGGCTCCCTAGCCATTTGTAATACAACGGGAAACCATGCTCGTGTAGGCCAACCTGACACTACCAATACCCCTGAAGCGGAGTCCTCCTTGATCTTTTGCAAACATCTGCTGATGAGACAGAATGAAGGAAATACATACACAAACATTCCTCCCCCAATGCAGCGAAAATGCATCCACTGCTACTGCCCCAGGACCTGGTTACCATGAAACATATCTAGGTAACTGATGATTTAATCGAGATGCAAACAAGTCAATATCTGGCAATGCATACTGATCAATCATTTGGTTAAATACATCCTGATTTAACATCCATTCAATGTTGTCATTAAACTGACGTGACCTCTTCCTGGCAAATAAAGTGCTGAAAGCCAGATATTTTTGGTCAATACACCAGCTCCAAATCTGGTTAGCCAGTCTATCACAAGACTGTGACTTAACTCCACCCATGTGGTTTACATATGCCACTGTTGTGGTGTTGTCAATCTGACCTGCACATACAGATCCCTCCTTGTAGAACAATAAGCTTTGAGCCCATACCAGGTGCCCAACAACTCTAAATAATTAATCCCTCTTAATTGAGGAAGCGATGTCTCATCCACATTCCATCTGCCTCCACAACTAGAAGACATATCTGTTGCACCCCAACCCAGTGCACTTACATCAGTCTGTAATATCAGTGATGGTGATTCCACCAAAACCTTCCTTAAATTTTTTGAAACATGTACTATCCACCATTGTATGTCAGCAATCGCCCCAGCTGACAACTGCATAGGCCTATCAAAATGGCCCCTTTGTATTCTCAGTGCCTGTTCCTTTGATGGTTGTAATTGTTGATAATGCAGAGGACCATACTGCACAGCTGGAAAGGCTGCAACAACTTCCCAATAAAACTGGCTACTTGTCTAATCGAAGGCCATTGTTCTCCAACGAGATTAACACAGTCCTCAATTAACTGATTCAATTTATCCCTGGGCAAAGTTACCAACATGTGATTGGAATTAATGGTAAATCCCAGATAATCAATAATTTGGACTGGTGATAATTTAGATTTATCTGGGTGAATAACAAATCCCATTTGTTCAAAAGTGATTTTAACAACTGAAACTGATGATTGAGTTTCAGCATGAGTCTTTCCAACAATCAGAATATCATCTAAATAGGCCATTACCACATGCCCCTGAGCTCTAAGTAATGCTAACACAGGTTTTACCAATTTAGTAAATAATCTAGGAGCTGAAGTTAATCCATTCAGCAATGTCCTGAATTGCCACAGCTCAGTCATCCAAATAAATTTCAAATATCTTCTATCATCACCATGAATAGACACTGCGTAATACGCATTCTTTAAATCAATGGTTGCCATATAATACCCTTTGGACACTAGATGTTTGCCCGTGGTAAAGTTCTCCATTTTGAAATGCCTATAACAAACAAATTTGTTCAAATTCGATAAATCCAGAATAATTCTACATCCCCCAGTCTTTTTAGATCTGAGAAATATACTTGACAGAAATTGTTGACTTTGATAGACAGAAGGCTCAATTACCCCTTCTTATGTAACGACTGAATCTCTGCTTGAATAAGCACATTTTCCTCATCTGAAAAATAAGTTTACAACTAGGGAAATGTTGATTAGGTAGACTGTCATAGTAAAATCCAATTTTTCACCCCTTCAATACACTAAGTATGAACAAATCTGATGTCAACTGCTGCCATTGTTTGAGAACAATTTTAATCTTCCCCAATTTGAACAGGAACATCAGTTAATTCATTGTCTGTCAATGTTATATTCCTTACCAGCATCTTTCCTTGCGGCCTTGTTGTCCTCGACTTCTTGTAGAGAACCTTTTTTGCCTTGCTTCCAGCTGGCTTAATGAGGGCCATGGTTATAACAACCTCATAACAGTCTTTGACCCTTTTTGCAAGGTTACCACCAAACAACAGATTTTGTGGTGGTACACTGGTCGGTTTGCACAACTCGCCAAATTCGGGTTAGCACTGGCCTAATAGCGGCCCTCCCAATATTATTAATTTCAAAATGCATTACAAAGGAGTCCCAGTTCATCCTGGTGTGCTTCAACCATATCATTTGTATCAATAACTTTCACCACAGCTGTAATACCTGCTTACAACAGTTTAAGCACTTTTTTTAAAACTTCATCTCCTGGGCCCTAGCAGGCAAACCCATCTATGCAAATTTGGTGATTAACCACCGGTACCTTCAGGAGATCACAATTAACAGGAGCTTTATAGTTTTTTGCTACTTCATCCATAGCTAGCTCCTGTAACTGGTGGGAGAGCATATACTGAATGGCTTTGGCCAATTCTACATCAATCGCCTTTCCTGCCTCTCTACACTCAGCAAACTTCCCAGCAATGTTCGGAATTACCTCCAACCGAACACCTTTACTGCTCTCCCCCAGCATAGAAACAGTGTCAGCAAACAGCCCTGACAGAACATCCTCCTCACAGGCAGGATAGTTCTGCAGCCCTGAAACAGGTGCTGCTAGCACAAGCTCTCCATCAGCCTGGCTTGGGCACCAACTCCGCCTCAAGGAGCTGGAACATCCTCCTCACAGGCAGTTCTGCAGCCCTGAAACAGGTGCTGTTAGCACAAGTTCTCCATCAGCCTGGCTTGGGCACCACTCCTCCTCACGGAGCTGGTCCCTGTCGAGCATTCTTTTGTAATAGAATCTCGACGTGGGAGAGCCGTGAGCAAACGGACTCTCCTATGGAGGGTATAACCTCCAGGCCCGACTCATCTATGGGCCACAGAGACTTGCCAGTGGCCTTCCGCCCTACTGTGCAAGCCTCCACTGCCCCCCGGCAGTGGGTCCGCAACCACTGGCTGTGTAGCCAGCACCGGACCAGGTGTACCAGACGGGCCTCCATCCTCAACACTCTCCTGGTCACTCTCCTTTCTACCCCCGGAGCGCCTCGCCGACACCTTCTTCACTTTCTGCAACATATCCACCAAAACTCCCAACCGTCGCAGAAAATGACCTGTGGTAAAATTTTTCAACAAACCTTACCTCCGTTTAAACTTGTTAACAAAGAACTGCAGATGCTGGAGAATCGAGGGTGAAGTCTGAAGAAGGGTCTCGACCCGAAACGTCGCCCATCTCCTTCGCTCCTTAGATGCTGCTGCACCCGCTGAATTCTCCAGCTTTTCGCGTAACCCGTTTAAACTTACCGCTCGGAGGAGCGCTGCTGCTCCAACCGGCCGACTGCACCAGCGTCTGACGTCATGACGCACCAACGGCTGTACGGGCTTCTATTCACGTAGTCACTCACGTGACTCCGAAGTAAAATTTCAGAATAGCCTATTGTTTTTTCTCATAGACCATTCATCATTCTGTTAATTTTAACTGTGCCTCATTTATATTGGTGATGTGATTTCTCTTGGTTGATCAACAAGATAAAAAGGTCCACATGTTTTCCAATGCTTGTATCCAAGGAATGGTTATTTGCCTTTCAACACCAGTACCCCCTCTCCCAGTCTCCACCCAATCAAAGACTTGTTCCGCTTTATTTCCCTTCTCACAAACCCCTCCCGCATTCTCTACATCATAAAATATTTATTTCCTCTCTGCCTCTGCAGATACTGACCTGACCTGCCTCATGCTTCCAGCATTTTCTGTTTTTATCCTGGATTTCCATCATCTGTAGTTTGCACTTGTTGTTCAAATCATCAAATAATCTGGTAGAATTATCATTATTATAAATTACTATTACTGGAAGCAAATTGCTGACATCATCCCTGCAATAGAGGTCTTTGTGTTCAGTATGTTCATATGAATAACTTTGTATGTTATATCTACAATATCAAAATATCACAGCTGCATAATTTTAAGGTTTGAATCATTCAAAGAGATTTACAGCAATCCACAAATATAAAGAACCATAATTTTTTTTCCACCTAAAAATTACCGCGGAAGTAATCTTTGTGGATTTATATCAACCTTTTGAGTAATATATTCCAAATCATTAAAATATTCATTAAATTAATGGGCTGGGAAATTGTCGTATATTGTGTGCACAAAGCATATGATGTATTGGTGTGCAAGTACAGAATTCAGTTTCTGAAATGTAGTTTCACTGAAGTAATTAAAATTATATTTACTGCTTACAACAGATAATACATTTCCTTGGCATCTTTCCTTTGGAAACCTATTCTTAACAATGCCCTTCTTTCCTGTTTGCACAATCTCTTATAACCACAATTGTTAAGATTCCTCTGGTGGACATAGAAACATAGGAACATAGAAATTAGGTGCAGGAGCAGGCGATTCGGCCCTTCGAGCCTGCACCGCCATTCAATATGATCATGGCTGATCATCCAACTCAGTCAGAGGAACTGCAGAAATGGACCCATTTCTCAGTGACCAATCTTTTATTTTCTTCTCATAGAAACATAGAAAGGCAAAGCACAGAAATGGGTCCTTTCCACCCACCTCGTCCAGGCTAATTATGATGCCTATCTATGCTACTTCCATTGGCCCACATTAGGCCCATACACATTTAGTTTAGTTTTAGTTTAGTTTAGTTTAGTTTAGAGATAGAGCGTGGAAGAAGGCCCTTTAGCCCACCAAGTCCGCGCCAACCAGTAATCACACTAGTTCTATCCCACACACTAGGGGCAATTTACGGAAGCCAATTTACCTCCAAACTTGCACATCTTTGGAATGTGGGATGAAACCGGAGCACCCAGAGAAAACCCATGTGGTCAGAGGGAGAGCATACAAACTCCATACAGACAGCACCTGTGGTCAGGATCAAAACCAGGGTCTCTGGCACTGTAAGGCAGCAACGTTACCACTGTGCTACTGTGCTGCCCCTCTAAATCCTTATTCCTTAATTCCTATCTTGCCTTTTCTTTGCCTTTTAAATTTTGGAATTGTATCTGCCCTTTTAGTTCTAGACTCTTCATCCAAGGGAAATCCCTATCGTATCTATGCCCCTCCTTATTTTATAAATTTCTTTCAGGTCATCTCTTTGTCTCCTGTGTTCCAGTGAGAATGAACCCAGGCTATGCAAATTCTCCTGCTCATCATAGTCCTCCATTCCAAGCAACAACATGGTGAATCTCTTCTCCACTCTTTCTCTTGATGCCACTTTCTTCCTGTAGTCTGGTGACCAGAACTGTACGCAATACTGCAAGTGTGGTCTAACCACCATTCTTGTCTTATCTTTGGAGGAGGTGGATGGGTCTGACTATGTTCTGGTTGGGCGTGCTGGTCTACTCAGCCTACATTGTTGGTGTGCTCCCTGAAGTCACCAACCCTGGTTAACCTGCAATGGATCATGAGAGTTAACAGGTTATCTCATCTGCATCCCCTACACCAGGATCAATTGGAATCAATGTTCCATACTCTTAGTGAGTCTCTGGCAAATAGACTCCCTACTGGAGAAGGTGAGATCTTCTGGGTGGAGCACAATGCACCTCTTGGGAGCCCACCTGAGCCCAACTGATGACACATGGCCACCAAACAGTGGCAGTGCTGCTCATAAACCAACTGGTGGCCTCCATGTTGGTTGTTTTGGTCCAGCCCTCTGCCTTTGTTGCCAGGATCCAGAGGAGGTTGGTGCCCTTCTTCTGGGGCGATGGGAAACACTGGGTCTCTGCTGCAGTCCTATATTTCTCGATTATGGAGGATGGTCACTCACTGGTGTGTATCCTTCCTCTTCTCCTTTGCGTATGATTCCCTGCCTGATGGATTCTGACATGATCCCAGCCAGAGGTATAGCATTGTACATTCATAAGGTTTGAGTACATCCAGTCTCACAGAGTCAGTTACAACTCCATAGATAAGCAGTCACCTTTGGGAATTTTATTCATTTCAAGAGAATGAATGGAACTAGTTAGGATGTACAAGGTCAGTGGCTGATCTTGTTTGTTGCCATCCAAAACCTCCTCTTTACATTTTATCATAATCTGGGACTGATGGAAATATACTTCAAGAGGGTGTAGAATGGGCTGTCCACTTTATGGTGTAATTAATTATAAAGACTATCTGAAGAAGGGTCTCGACCCGAAACGTCACCTATTCCTTCGCTCCATGGATGCTGCCTCACTCGCTGAGTTTCTCCAGCATTTTTGTTTACCATCTAATTTTAGAACCTCTGTTTTCTTCTTGGAAACTTATTTCCTCTCCTTCATGTAAACTGTACTTCATTATTCAACAGTACTAATCAAGTATTAGCAGGAACAGAATAAATAACTGCTTCCCATTAGAAAGTGCCAGGATCAGTGGTGAAGTGGAACTCTTCAAATGCTACTTTTCAATAATTAAATGGTATCCATTCAAACTAATTAAAAATTACAAATCAACCATCCATTGACACATTGGGCTCTGTTGAAAATTAGTTTCGGGTTGAAGTCAACTACATGCAAATATGTAGAAAAGGTTCCTCTCTCAATAGCTTTTTCACATCTGTTCGCACTTTTCAAAATTGTTCCACTGATGTTTTTCCTGGCTCATCACATATGGAAATGATTTCCAAGTTGATAGACTCTAAAATTGATTTAATCTGATCCAGGATAAATAGTTTATCATCAACCCTTGGGGAATGGAGAAAAAGGTAAGTAGTGCTTGCAAAAACAAACAAACAGCACAGCGGGTCACCACTGGTCTCTGTTTACCAAATTAAATTACTTGTGGATCTTAGTCAGCTTCTTTTTCTGCCATGTGTAGGAAGGAACTGCAGATGCTGGTTTAAATCAAAGATAGACACAAAATGCTGGAGTAACTCAGCAGAATAGGCAGCATCTCTGGAGAGAAGGAATGGGTGACGTTTTGGGTCGAGACACTTTTTTCTGCCATGTTTCTTTCAGGTATTTAATTTAACAGTTCAGGCTGATAGTCCTTTATAATGCTTGTCATTTAATAATGAGGTAAATAAAAATGTCTTATTTCAGCAAAATCATATGTATCCCTGACTCATTTATGATTCTCAACATTTGGACAAAATTCATGCATATATGCTCTTTTATATGCCTTAAATAGTTCATTCACAAAAATAATGTTTTTTACATGTTTGTTCTAAAACTTTTGAAATAACACAATTGCTTTAGGCAAAGTATATTTTCTCCTTAACACTGGCACTGCATTTGCATCATCTGTAATGTGAAGAATGTTTTTGTATGTTTCGAAGAGAATCCAATGAATAAAGAACCTCACACTCCCATTGAAAATATATGTTCATGTATCATTAATGTATCCTATGGCTGAAGTATTGTTAAAACAATCACTTTTATTGTAATTTGCTGCATTCTTTTGATTCCCCTCAGTCACAACATACAGGCAATAAGTAACTGTGATTTGAACCATGGAAGTAAATATTACTTTTTGCTCTGATTACTTGTCTTGAGGAATGGACAAGCTGGGCATTGGCCTCTTCAGCAATTTGGCAAGGTTATAAATGTTCACATCACACTGATAACAAGAGCTGGAAAATTTAAACTCCTGTCAGTGTCCTTGTGTCTTGCATTTTATTTATTTGATGCTTTTTCTTTTGGTTGCTTCAATCTTGAAATGTGTCCTGATATTTATTTCTTGTCAAACACAAAATATGTTTGCCTTTAGACTTCTCTTTACTATTGTACAGTGCTATGTAAGATTTTTAAAAACTCTATCTTTCAACTGAAGAAGGGCAACGGAAATGAGCTTTGTCAGATCTTGTTAAATACTGTTCTCTATATTTCAAATAACTGAATCTAACTTGACTTTGATCCTTATCTTTTTCTTCAATTATCAGGGAAATATTGGATTTAAGCTATTTCATCATACAGAACATCTGCCATAATCCAATGTAGACTTATTGTTTCATTCACTCTAAATCTAAGCAAAAACCGAAACATTGCCATGAAATCGCAACATCAGATAAGGACGTACTTTATTTCCCAAAACACCAGCTTGTCATCAGTACAGTCACGCCTCTCATCATGAAGATGTTGCCATTGGGCCTTCCTCATGGCATATTCCAGGAGGTCTGAAAAGGGCAGTTGCAATCCGAGAGCAAGCTGAAAAGTGGTACACTGCTGTTTCCTCTGCGCTTCCTTACTATTTCCTGATTTTGAACATTTTCTGGTGGCTTCTCTTCAGCAAGCACAAACATTTTGATTATGACAGTGATGACAAAAGTCAGTCCAGTCTGCAGAAGCAGTTGAATTGCCTGTTTCATTTCCAAGTCCAGTTTTCAGGAGAGTGGTCACTGTAAGTTGGTGTAGCAGGGAAATGCGATTTGGCCAAGCAAATTCCTTATTAACAGAGAGGGTGGTGAGTATATGGAGTGAGCTGCCAGAGAAGGTAGGTGAGGCAGATACTATAAGATCATTTTAAAGGCATTTAGACAGTGATGTGGATAGGATAAGTTTAGAGGGATACGGTCCAAATGCAGGCAGGTAGGACTAGTGTAGATGGGCCAAAGGGCCTTTTTCCATGCTGTATGATGTTGGGCCAAAGGGCCTTGTTCCATGCTGTATGACAAGTTGGGCCAAAGGGCCTTGTTCCATGCTGTATGACAAGTTGGGCCAAAGGGCCTTGTTCCATACTGTATGACAAGTTGGGCCAAAGGGCCTATTTCCATGCTGTAAGAATGTGACTCTTTTGAGGTCTGTTCAAGTTCAATTTCAGGTCCACTGGAATTTCCTACAAGATAGATTAAAGAGCAAGTAATCCTTGGAACATTGGGTTGGCATGGTGGTGTAACAGTAGAGTTGCTGCCTTACAGCACTAGAGATCTGGGTTCGATCCTGACTAAGGGTGCTGTCTGTACGGAGTTTGTACGTTCTTTCTGTGACCACTTGGGTTTTCTCCGGGTGGTCTGGTTTCCTCCCACTTAGAAACATAGAAACATAGAAAACAGGTACAAGAGGAGGCCATTCGTCCCTTCGAGCCAGCACCGCCATTCATTGTGATCATGGCTGATCATCCACATCCTTACACTCTCCAAAGACATACCGGTTTGTAGGTTAATTGGCTTCAGTAAAATTGGAAATTGTCCCTATAGTGTTAGTATATGGGGATTGATGGTTAGTGTGGACTCGATGGGCTGAAGGACCTGCTTGAACACTGTATCTCTAACATAAATAAATAAAGAATCTCAGGTCACAGTTTGGGTGATGGACATCTGATTTTGCACGAGAAAATCGTATACACTGTACTTGCCATAATGCTTATATTCAACCCCAATGAATATGTAATCTGCAACACACATCCTGAGGAAGTGGTGGAGGTGGGTACGCTCACAACCTTTAAAAAGCATCTGGATGAGCACTTGAATTCGCCAATGCATAGAAGGCTCTGGACCAAGTGCTGGTAAATGGGATTAGTGCAAATGAGTATTTGATAGTTAGCATGAATGAAATGGGCTGAAGGGCCTGTTTCTGCATTCTATGACTTTATTACTTTGTTATAAGTACCAATTCTATGATATCCATTAAAAGTCTATCATGTAGTATAGTTAACATGGCTCCAGTCAAAAAAAAGATGTCAGAATATTCGCCTGTAATGGGAATCAGAACAGTCAGACTATTCCTTTGTGACAGTTTTGTAGCAGTTAGTTTAGTTTAATTTAGTTTAGAGATACGATGTAGAAACAGGCCTTCAGCCCACTGAGTCTGCACCGACCAGCGATCCCCGCACATTAACACTATCCTACACACACTAAGGACAAGTTACACTCACACCAAGATAATTAACCTACAAACCTGTACGTCTTTAGAGTGTGGGAGAAAACCGATGATCTCGGAGATAACCCACACGGTCACGTGGAGAACGCACAAACTCCGTACAGACAGCACCCGTAGTCAGGATCGAACCCAGGTCTCCTGGCGCTGCAAGTGCTGTAACACAACCGCTGCGCCACCGTGCAGCCCAAAATATTTCAATCTTGCAAAATACAACTGACAACTTGTTTAAGAATGAACTGCAGATGCTGGAAAATCGAAGGTAGACAAAAGTGCTGGAGAAACTCAGCGGGTGCAGCAGCATCTATGGAGCGAAGGAAATAGGCAACGTTTATATTCAAGTAAATATATGCCATTAAATATCAATGCATTAAAGACTCAGAGTAGAATTCAGACTTTTCCAAATTTTTAGCTGGTGAAGTTAGCTTGTGTGCATGAAATAATTGCCATTTTCTCGCTAAGTGAAAGATAATATATTATTCTTCAGATGTACATCTTGAGTTTCCAGAACATGCCCAAATAACACCCTAAAATTATTAATATGAACTAGGTTTGGCATTTTATAACTGAGAAAATAGAAAATAAATTGAGTAACAAATGCTGGTAATTCAAAAAATTCAGATTAATGATTTTATGTGCCAAACTGTTACAATTAAGAAGTAATGTGCTATTTTCACTTAGAAAATGCATTTTGGACATAACCATTGCATAGTTTTCAAAATGTATTATTTGTGAGTTTTTATTTTAATTCGGAAAAGCAGAGTATTTCAAATCTACACCTGGAAGAAAAAGAAAAACATTATAACTCTAAAAAACATAAAGCTAAATCAAAAACTCTTTAATTGCATGGAACGAGTAAACGGCATGCCCCCTTATCTACAGAATATTCTCAGACATCACGGTTTATTTCATCCACTAAACTGGGCACTTCTGGGAATGAAGAATTTTGTTTTGGTCATTAAGTTGAGGAATGATAATAGTAAGATTAAACGAGAACTTACCAAGTTCGAAGGTTGATCTTTATTTTATGAGGAGTTGCGGTGAGGGATTTCGTGAAGACCCCACCAGCACGCATGTGCGACATCCTTCAAAGCAGCGGTGTGGAATCACAAAACGCACCATGACTGAAAATAGTAAGATGAAGAACGTAGAACATACCACTTGACCTTATGATAGAGGGTGGGAGCGGAGGGCACGAAATCCCTCACCGCAACTCCTCATAAAATAAAGATCAACCTTCGAGCTTGGTAAGTTCTCGTTTAATCTTACTATTTTATTTCGGAGTCACGTGCTATCACACTGCCGCAATCCTGATGGAGGAAGGCTGTTAATGCAGTTCAGTCGGAACAGGCTGAAAATTAATGCATATTTATTGCACAAATAATAATAAACAAATAACCCCGAACCCAGGGACAAACATTCACTGAGCGGCTCCCAGCATGGCTTCTGCGAATGTTGCGGGGGCGACCAGTGGTTTGTTGTAGAACCTTTGGAAGGTTGCTTCACTAGCGCAGCCCGCGGTGGCGAGGATGTGGTCCATGGGCACCTCCATGGCCCTCGCCGCTGATGTGGATGCAGCCACAGAAGAGTGAGATTTAAACATGTTAGTAGCGACTCCTGCTGCACCCAACACCGCCCTGAGCCGGCTGGTGATAGTCTGCACAGTCACCCGGTGATGCGGAGGTTTGTGGCTGATGAGGAGCCCCTGCTCCATCTTCCTGATGGTTCATGTAATGCGGATGTAGAGGTGGAGATGGGTGACTATGCAGAGGGTGGCATCAGTGGGGTACGCCCGAAACTCCAACTGCAGCCCATGAGCCCCAGGTCTGTGCTGCTTCAATAGGTCCTGGACAAAGGAAGTCACCTGTGTAGGGGTGGAGACCATGCTATCCAGCTGCAGCTTTTGTAATGCCTGGACTCGTTGAGCTGTAGTCAGTGCCATCAGCATCACCACTTTGAGGGTGAGCTGTTTGAGTGGTAACTCGGTCATAGGAGACCAGCTCCTCAGTAGGGTCAGAACGATCCCTACGTCCCAGGTGAAGTTGTATCTGGGCCGTGGAGGGTTGGTGTTAAACACTCCCCTCATGAATGTAGCCACCAGGTGGTTGGAGCCTATACCAATGTCTAGGTATGAGGACAGTGCACTCCTGGCGCTGTTGATGGCACTGTAGCTAAGGCCAGCATCGAAATGAAGGCCCACTAGGAATTCCAGGACATCAGGGATTGTTGCCGAGTTGGAAGTCGTGTTGGTACGGGAGCAGAATGCCTCCCACTTCCTGATCTGTGTGAGATACTGCCTCCTGGTTGATACTCGGCATGACGCTGAGATGAGTTCCATGGCTCGTGGTGAGATGCCGGCCTTGACGAGTGGCCTTTTTAAAACCTGCAGGCCAACATGTTTAGGTGACCATGGCACTGGTGACTGTCCCCCGTAATGGGGTTAGTGATTAATTTGGGGTGTTTACCAATCAGAAGCCATGGATGTTTCAAGATTTTGAGGACCATCGGGTACCATGGCTGTGTAGGCCAGTCGGGAATTAACAATATGCCAGTTGCAGAATCCAGTTTAATTTTCTGCAAAACCAGACTGATGAGGCAAAATGGGGGAAATGCCCAAAATGGGGGAAAAAACTATTTCCCCCAATGGATAGAAAAAGCATCCATAGCTATTGCCCCAGGGTCTGGTTCCCAAGACACTTACGTTGGTTACTGATGGTTCAACCTGGACACAAAGAGATCAATATCTGGTGTCCCATAGTGAGCTATAATGTCAGCAAAAATTTGGGGGTTCAACATCCACTCGATGTTGTCATTGAACATTCGTGACCTGGTGTCCGCCACTGTATTGAGCTTCCCTGGCAAATAAGTCACTGTAATCCAAATATTTCTCTCGATGCACCAGTGCCAAATTGTATTAGCCAATTCATCACAAGATAACGACCTGATATCACCCATATGATTGATATAAGCCACCACCGTTGTGTTATCTATTTGGAGGCGGACATGTAAGTCCCGTGAGTTAATACAGTAAGCCCGTAGTCCATGGAAAGCCCCTAACATCTCCAGATAATTTATCCCTTGTGACTGGAGGAGGGTAGACTCGTGAGAGTCCCATCTGCCACCACAACTGGACTTGGTGTCAGTTGCACCCCAGCCTTGTGCGCTTGCGTCAGTCTGTAGCACGACGGATGGGTTGCTAACAATGATGGGTCTGTGACACTCACTAATATTGTCAATCCACCATTGTAGCTCAGCTCTAGCCTGTTGTGGCAATTGGATTGGTCGATCAAAGTGCCCAGCATTTGCTTTTAATGCTGCGATCTTTGTTCTTTGTAAAATTTGGTAATGTAACGGGCCGAATTGCGCAGCTGAGAATGTAGCTACCAGCTTCCCAATCACCTTTGCCGGATAGTCGGAACCCTGGCGCAAGCAAGGCTGTGACACGCTTCTTTTATGGTGATAGCTTTGTTGGTTGGGATAGTGATCATCATTAAGGTTGTGTCAAGGGTGAAACCCAGGTAATCCATAATTTGAGAGGGGTGCAGTTTGGATTTGTCTGGATGGGTTACAAACCCTAGCTTCTCGAATAAAGATTTGGTTGCTGTAACTGCCTGTGTAGCCAATTGGAGGGTCTGACCCACGATAAGGATATCATCTATATACGCCATGACGATATAATTTTGTTGTCGGAGGAGGGCCAATATAGGTTTCACTAATTTGGTAAATAGTCTGGGGGCTGTGGTGAGCCCATTAGGTAATGCTTTGTATTACCACAACTGTCCCTTCCAGACAAATTTCAGAAACTTTCTGTGCGATTCAGTGATGGGCACTGTATAGTATGCATCTTTTAAATGGTTACAGGCCATAAAGTACCCCGGGTAAAGCATCTGCTTAGCTGTTTCGAAGGTATCCATTTTAAAGTGGGTATATTGTACAAAAGTCTTCAACTTTGTTAGGTCTATGATAATCCGACACCCCCCATCTTTTTTGGTTTTTGTGAAGATGTTGGACACAAATTCAAGGGGTTCGTGTGTTGTTTTGCCAATCACCCCTTTGGCTGCGAGCCGTAAGATTTCAGCATGTCCTGCCTCAATTTCATTTTGAGAGAGTGTAAATTTTCGATGAGGTGCATGCTGGGTAGGGGGAAGTTGACCATCAATGAATTCTATGACATAACCTTGAACACTTTGTAGAATAAACGCGTCAGTGGTGATAGTATCCCAAGCTCCCCTAAATGCCAGCAACCGTCCCCAACTTGTGCAGGAAGAAATGCTACTGCCTGGGAGGAACTGGACCCCCTTACCTCCATGGTTAGCGGCGGGTCCTGGTGTATGGCGTTTTGGGGGGACGTTGCGGTGGTTGTCGGGATGGCGGTCGCATCTTCCTTGCGGGCCGTTGCAGGCCTTGCCCTAAAAAAGGCCGCTGTGGTTGGGGAAGTGGAGGGGGATAGGTCCTTGGCGTCCTATCCGGCTGGCGCTGCTTCCAAGTAGTGTGCGGTTGTTGACGGTGATATGGGTGGGGTTTAGCCGGAGGAGGTTCCATAAGCCCCACAGTTTTGGCCTCCTCGTCGAGGTCTTTGACTTGTTTGGAGAGATCTTTTCCAAACAGTTGATGAGGTGGTGGAGCGGTGGAGGGATGGTACAACACCGCAAATTTCGGGTTGAGAATGGGCTTGATAGAGCTCTTGCGCAGGCAGTTTATTTCAAACTGGGCGTTCCATAGAAGTGCCAGGGCATCCTGCTGCTCGCTGGACACATTGTCGCCATCGAGGGTCCTGGCATACGCCGTAATGCCCGTCGAGAGGAGCTTCAGGATGCGCTGGAGACGGACGTCCTGCATCTTGGTGGTCGTGCTCAAGCGTCCCCAGATCTGGGCATTAACCGTAGCAACAATGAGATTGATGCAGTTCTCAGGCGGTTTGAATTTATCCATGGTCTCATTAAATACCTGACCCTGAAGTTGGTGAGTGGTCAGGTAATTAATGGTGCCTGCCAGTTTGTGGTGCAGGGGTTCCCCAGTGTGTGTGGCCGTGGCAAATTTGCCCACCACGTCCAGCATGTCCTCATCGTGCTCTGGCTCTGTGGTCTCTGGCAGTCCCAGGTCATCTTCGAAGGCAGCGGCCGGACAACTGCTGGCACTCCTGGCTGGGGAAGACGAGAGGCTGAGTGGGCTCCTGGTGGGCTCCTGGCGTGGCAAGTAGAGGCCCAAGAGTCCCGTTCATCCCGGTCCCTGTCCCGCTGGAGGAGCTGCTCCACCAAGAGCTCCAACCGCTCAATGCGACCGTCCCCGCTACTCGCGGCGGACAAGCCGACTTCCCCAGGCCCTGCAAATTCTCTGGGGCTTCCACCAACGGACCACACCTCCGTAAGATGCAGACTAGGGTCCGAAGGCAGGTTGTCATGGCCTACCGCCCCTGTAGGCTCATACGACTCCCGCACGGACTCTCCGCTAGTCGGCCTTCGAGCAGACTGTGGCGGCCCACCTGCCTGGTAGGAAGGCAGGGGAGATGAATCGGCGCCAGCCCCCGGAAGCTAGCTCCCCAGAGTCCGTGCAGGTTTACCTCCACTGTTGCCCAATGTTCTGCGTGGAGGTGCATGGTCGGCAGCTGCCAGAACTAGGCTAACCGACCGTCTACTGCTGCCAACAATGCCCTTGACCGCAGCCTGACGAGGTGTTATGCCGGCAGCACCTGCTCCTGCAGGGCTGCTCGACGCAGCAGTATCCCTGCCAGACTGCCCTACGGCAGATAGCCCCGGCGGAATGTAGCGGAATGCGGCTGCTGGGCTCCCCTGTAGCGCAGCCGTTCTCCGGCCCGGTCCCCGTGGATCCACTGCAACTCGGGGTGAGGTCGCTGGCGACGAGTGAGGCTCCTGGGGGAGCCTCACTCGTCCCTGCTTCCTGGGGGATGGGGGCACGAAGTCTGGGTCGGCAGCAACCAGCTCCTGTACGGTCAGCCATTCAGGTGATAAGTCGGGCGCTGGTGTAATGGAAGCGCCCGACTTCCGCACTCTTACCCCCGACCGTCCCGATGCTGCCGGTGGTGCTCGCAGCTCCAGTGACAAAGGCCGTTGGCTTGTCGATGCCCCGCGGCTCCTGGAGAGTGTTGCCTTCCGTTTGCCTTTGGTGTCCATCCTGTTGGAAGTCAAGGTTAGTGGACTTACCTGACGGCCTTTTGAAGGAGCTGGTGGAGAGAGCACACTCCCCCCCCCCCCAGCTTGTCGAGGCAAATGCGCGCGACGATACGTCGTGCATGCGTGCTGGCGGGGTCTTCATGAAGTCACGCACGTGACTCCGAATTAAAATGCTGAATAAATGAGCATTTTTCCTTAATGACCTTTTTTTCACCCAGTTTTATTCCACCAGGGAGGTCTTACCTTCCACTACCTGCAACCTCTGGCAACCACCTTCAACTAGCATCGCAACCGGCTTCGACTAAAAAATTACCGATTTTTATAACAGCAACCAATTTTTAGTCACGTTCATTTTTGAATTTTTTGAAATAATTGCCAGAACATAGAAGAAGCATAAAGCACTTTCCACCATTAGGGAGACTGACAAAAACCTCCGGAACCGCACGGAAACCTTGGGTGGGGCGCAAAGTCTCCAGAATTTTCCGTTCAGGTTTCCTAAGTGGGACAGAGGCATAAGGAAGGTCTGCAGAAGGGTTTCGGACCGTTGCCTATTTCCTTTGCTCCATAGATACTGCCACACCCGCTGAGTTTCTCCAGCACTTACCTTCGATTTTCCAGCATCTTCAGTTCCTTCTTAAATAGTGAATAAGGAATATGTCTTCAATTTAACACTTTTTATCATCGTCTCATCACTACAAAATTTTATGGCTCTTGTGTTTCCTTCTCCTCGAGGGTTCCATCTGAGTGATGCAGATTACATCTGATGGCATGTATCCCATCGGGTTTCTTTTTTACTTTTGCTGCTGTTTCTGTTGTTAGCAGCATCAAATATGATCCTTTCCACCTAGGACAGAAAGAATAGTAAGATTGTATGAGAACTTACCAGTTTGAAGTTTTATCTTGATTTTATGAGGAGTTACGTTGGTGATTATGTGAAGAAGACCTGCCAGGCCACATGCGCACCAATCTTCAAAGCAGCAATATGAAATCACAAATAACATCACCGAAGTGACATAGTAAGATGCATGACTCGAGAACTACCAGATGATCCTTTATGAGTGAGGGTTGGGCGTGGCGGGCACGTAATCACCAACGTAACTCCTCATAAAATCGAGATCAAACTTCAAATTGTCAAGTTATCGTTTAATCTTACTATTTTACTTCGGAGTCACATGAGTGATTCCGTGAAGAGTTCAAAGCTTTGTGATTTCATTTCGCAGATTACAAATCTCGGCATCCCACTGCATTGATTGACTCGAATGAGAAATTAATTTATTAGTAGTAACATTGCATTTAATTCAGTAATAAAGTATATTTAAAAATATAAACAAACAATAGTACCCCTCTATCCCAGGGCACTTTAAACAGAACTTAAAATAGCATTGGTAAACAGCGCTGGATCGGCAATCGGCCGATGATAGAAATTCTGAAACATCAGCTTATTTGCCAAAATATGGTCGATGGGCACGTCCCTTGCCTTGGCTCGCCGACGTACCTGCTGCCCTAGTGGAATGAGATGTAAACACATTATCTAAATGATACGCTGACGTTGATGCTGAATGAGATATACAATCGTCAGTGTTAATACCTGTATAACCCAGAACCTGCTGCAGCCACCTTGAAATAGTCTGAACCGACCGTCCTTTGTGTAGTTATTTGTTGACTAATAAACAATGCTGATTCCATACTTCTTAGGATTCTGGTGGCATTGATAACATAGACGTGAGACCGTGGGGTATCCAAAATGATCATAAATCATGCCACCCCTAGTCTACTCTGCTTGTGTAGACCAGAATGTAAAATGTAATGGCACCTGCAGCCAATTCCATCCTATCTAGCCACAGCGTTTGCAATGTTTGCCGTCATTGTGCTGATATAAGTGTCATACCTGAGGATGTAGCTGGAACCCCTTGGTGAAGTAATGTTCACACATTTTCAATAACCAACTGCATAATCTTGTAATGGGAGAACTGTGCCAAGATCTTTTAACAACTCGATAACCGGGTTGAACCCGACAGCGTAGTTCCCTTATGTTGCAGCTGTAGTGTCTCTATAACTGAATTATTGTCAAATACCATTTAAAATGAACTGGAAAATGTCAGTAATCTGTACCGTATTAAATGTAACATTAACATTTAACGAAAACATTTCTGATCCCCTCAATAGGAATGTACTGCTTTTTTGGGTGCTATCCCTGCACACTGCAGTGAACACTTTCATGGCTTCATGTGACAACCTGAGGCATAAGTCAATCCATTGAAAATGTGTAAGTCAATAATTGTTTTACTGTGCAAAGGCCGGTCTCCTGAACCACAGATTGAAACAGCAAGTTCTTATTTTTTGGAATAATCGTATACCATTATGCCATAATGCCTGATGAAGCAGGCAACATGGACACTTGGTCAGACCAACAGTACAAACCCAAGCGAGGTCTTGCTGACTGTTTTAAGACCCAGCTAATGAGGCAAAATGAGGAAGACATAAAAGACCATTCCTCCTATTGAAGCGAGAATATATTTCTCTGCACCGTTGTGCCACATATTTTTGCAATCAATGAATAATCATGCAGCAACATGTCGATATTCGATGTAGTATTGAACCATACTTTCATCATACTTTGAGATCCAACACTTATTCTGTGTTATCATCAATCTGAACTGGATGATGCACCTGTGGCAAAGGAGATTTAGGTAATTATTACAGGATACTTTTACTTGATTGCCATGTGACTAACATATGTCACCATCGTAAAGCAGCAACTTGAATTTGAGCATGTAGAATATGTATATTCGCTCAACAGCCCCTTACCCATGGAGTGCATCTAGTGTATATATTTAGTTGATACCAACAAATGAAGCATTGGTAATTCATGCAATCTCCAATACCTCCAAGAAGGTGATGGTATTCGGAACTTCTGATCTTAGAGTCCTAGGCATCACCTTGTAATAACTGAATTACAACTTGCGAGTTTCAAGTTCGAGTTCAATGAGTTATTTTCATGTTCAGCAATGCTGAATACTGTTACTTCATCACTGTGACTGAGGTAGCTTCAGCTGATAATAGCATAAGGTTGTTAACAATGGTCTAATTGCTACTTACCCGATATCAGTTCCTCAATTTGCTCGGCTGAAACACAACTGCTATATTGCTAATTACTCTTGATGAAAATAAAACTCAGTTTTGTAACAGATTGCTATAACTCCAATCTCCTGCCACAAGGCGGAGTCAAGGCTAATAATAATTAAAGGTAAATCCCAATGACCACAAACAATTTATCCCATACCCCAAAGCTTTACTGTTAAAGTACAGTTATATTGTCTTTGATAACCTCTGTAATGGGATTTGTATAGCATGGATCTCTGACCCTTATGAATCTGTTGTTAGTCAGGAAAATAAGTTTTCATATTCGGAAAGTTCATATGTCCGACACTCTCCATTCTTCATAATAACATGCCACTCCTGCCCTATTCTATGGGTGGTTTGCATGAGAACTTTTGCCCAGTTTCCGAACCTTAATTTTTTTTTTAAAATAACCCTGGCCATAATCCAATTTGCTTGGAATGCTCCGACTGTGCCTCAATAAAATATTTTTACCCTTTATGTGTTGTACAAAACAAATGTAAATATTACAACTTGTAAACAGTGCACTACCCATATTTTGAAAGTTCTGGACCCATTTTGTTGTGTAGGATTGGTAAGGTGCATGGAATTTTTGAGCTATCATGTTGCCACCAGCTCCAGTGAACCGCTTACTGCCGATGAGCGCCTGGGGTGCGTTCTGAAAAGATGACTTTTGCCCGCCATTGACCTAATTGATTCGTTTGCCAGGCTTTCTTCCCCTGTTGAATAGGCCTACGTGAATAACAGATTCAGCGGCTGGCTCTCACATCCCACTGTTGGCGCTGTTCACTGCCGGCACATATATGCTTACGTATGTTCTATTGACTTCTTTAGAGCCTGAGTCTTATGGTCAGTTATATCTTGACCATTTGCTCTTCCCTCCTCAGAGAGGGTGATTCGTAGGCAACCCTAAACATGCGCTGCCGCAGGCCCGCAGGATACCAATACTGATACGAACCCATTGGCCTTAACCCAAATAAAATATTCTGCTGGAATGGCAACTTTGTTGTCACGAAAAAGGTACCTCTGACACGTGCCCTTCATCCCTTGGGGTATGCCCCACGGCCATACCCTGAGACTCAGTGTCAGCAGGATACTGACCTGTCTTGGTCTCTGCCTCCTAAGAGGGAGGCCTCTGTAGCACTATATGCAATGGTTGCTGGATACAGTTGCTTGCAATAGTCGTTTCCAAATGCACTATCAGCCCCGGTGAGGAATTCATCCTCCGACTCCGTGGGCCTTGCTGTCCAGCCCTGGTGGAGAATCATCTCCCGACTCCATGGGCGTAGCAGATTATGTGTGAACTTGAGCAACCCAGTCCCAGACGTTGCTGCCACCACCTTTCGTAAAGGCCGGCGCTTTTTGACATGACACAGCCCTGTACCAGCTGCTGCTAGCATGGCTCTCTCGTAGGCTGGAAAATGTCACAAATGAAACAGCCCTGTATCAGGTGCTGCTGGCATGGCTCTCCCGTAGACCGGCACTTTCATACATGAAGCAGCCCTGTTTCATAGGCCCGCACTATTACACATGAAGCAGCCCTAACAGGCGCTGCTGGTGCGACCTGTCCCATAGGCCCGCGCTATTATAGTGTAAGCTCACTAATCAACATTTTTAGTGTACAGTTTTACCTGTGAAGGGTTAAAACAATTCACAGCAACTTCTGCTAAACAACAAGGATTATATTGTCAGAGACATATAACAATAAGTTTTTATGACTATAATTTTGCCTTTAGCTTTTAACTTTAAGAAAAACACTATAACATACATACATTTTATTATAAGGAGAACCCTTTGTAGCCTGACTCACCCGAGTCCAAATAGGGCTGAATTAGTCCCATTTAATTCCTTGCCTGGGGACCAACGTCTGTGAGCCACTGACCCACTGTCAGTGACTCTAACGTTACTTCCTTGCTGCTCCAACAGCATCCCTACAGGCTGGGAGCCGCTGACTGCACTGTCAGTGACTCTGTTTGAATTTCTTTCTGTTCCAACGGCATCCCCGCAGGCTGGGAGCCGCTGAGTACACTGTCAGCAATGCTTGAATTTCTTGCCGTTTTTACGGTATCCCCACAGGCTGGGAGACGCTGACTGCACTGTTAGCGGCTCCTTATCACGCAACCCAATCTTTTTGCTGGTTACCTGCTTCTGCGGTCGGACTAGGTTTCCCCAAAGTCCATAACCGGCACACTCGTCGGGCTGCGAAACTGGCAGGAAAACCTCTGTGAAAAGAAGCTCCTGCCTGAAAAAACATGGTAAGTAAAAGACAAACTTACCTTCTAGGTTTAACTTACTGCTGGCAGGAGTTCCTGAGCCAGTGCGGTTGACGTACTGGTGCGCATGCGGCCTGGTGGGTCTTCTTCACGGAATCACTCAAGTGACTCTGAAGTAAAATCTTTGTTCATTGCTTGTTCATAAACCTGATCTCCTGGTTTAAACGGCTGTATATTTATTTTTGTTGGAAGGGCCTGTGCCTGCTTTACTTTATCATAGATTATGGAGTTATGGGCTTGGATCCCAAAATTCCTCAGTACATCAATGCTGTTAAGAGTCATGCGATTAATTGTACAATTTGGCATTCCCAACTCCCAAACTCTCAAAGTGCAACACCTCACACTTGCTCAGATTAAACTCAATCTGCCAGTTCTTCACCTGTGTTTGTAGCTGATCTATATCCGGCTGTATGCTTTGACAACCTTCTTCACATTCTGTGCCCTAGCAATCTTGGTGTCATCTGCAGACTTACTAATCAACTCATCTACTTTTACATCCAAGTCATTTTTATATTTTTACACTACAAGCAGCAGCGGTCCCAGCATAGATCCCTGCTGAGTTTCATTAGTCACAGACATCCAGCCTGATTAATGTCCTTCCACCACAACCCTCTGACCACCATCAGTAAACCAGTTCTGAATCCATAGGACCAAGTCATTGTTAATCCTTTGCATCTTAATCTTTTGGATTATGGGCCACTTTATCAAATACCTTACTAAAATCCATGAAAACAACCCTCATCGATCACCTTCGTCACCTCCTCAAAAAACTCGATCAAGTTAGTAAGACATAATTTGCCACGTACAAAGCCATGCTGACTGTCCCTAATTAATGAATTATCTTCCAAATGGGAATAAACCCGATCCCAAAAAGTCCTCTCCAATAGATTCCCTACCACTGACATTGTTTTATAATTCCCTAGATTCTTTCTACAAACCTTCCTAAATAGAGTAACAATATTAGCTAATTTCCAGTCCTCTGGGGCCTTGCCTGCGGCTAGAGAAGATGCAAGATCATCAAGGCTCCTGCATAACTTTCTGTCTTGGCTCGCTCAATAACCTGGGATAAATCCTATCAGGTCTTGGGGACTTATCCACCTTAATGCTCTTCAAGAGCCCCAATACCTCCTCTTTCTTAATCTCATCTCTTAATTATGCCCTTGCATATTAATATTCTCCACACTGATCTCAATGTCCTCCATGCCCTTCTCCTTGGTGAAAACAGTTGCAAAGTACTTGTTTAGTACCCTACCTACATCCTCAGTCTCCAAGTACAAATTCCCTCTATCCTCTATCTCTTAAATAATTGTTTATCCCAGATTGTTGTGGAAGCTCAGTTATTAATTAAGTTCAAATGTGAAAGCAATGTGTTTGGATATGAAAGCTATCAAGAGATGTGGGGATATGGTATGAAAATTGTGTTGCTCAGAATCAGTTTTGATCTTCTTGAATAGCAGTGCAAGCCAGAGGGACTGAGTTAAGACTTAGCTGACCTAAGACTTGCTTCTTATGCTCTTGTTATAATGCATCCATATATCCAAGAATATTTTAAATAGCATGAGGCGCCTGGTCTGTGAATTATTACATTGGAGTTCCATTATTCAGATTGAATCAAAATTACACGCAAATATCTGGCTGCTTTAATCAAAAAAAGATGTAAGAGCACATGAGATGCATCAGTAGTCACTTTTCTGTTTTCCACAGAACTTCCAAGGAATATGGTCTCCAAGGAAGGGATTCTGTTTCTTGCAATTTAAAACCTGAATCTGTTAAATCATTCAGAATTTTAGTCTGAAAGTATCCCCTGAACGACAACATAAGCAATATTTGTCATCAGGCTTAAAAATAACATTTAAGTTATAAAATAGTTTTGAAGTAACAATGGTGACTTTATTGCAACTTAGATTTCTATTAAAAAGCAAAGATTTTATTAAAACTTAAGTTTTATGTTTCTTTTTTTCTGATTCTGTGTTAAAGCAGAAAAAAAATATTTTCTGAGAATTCAAACCATTAAATATAAAAATATTAAATAGTCCTACTTATAAAATAAATTATTTCTGAATATTGCAGGTTGGTCAACTTGAAAAAGAAATTTGTTTCTGCGATTTGAAAATAGTTATCAAAGACTATTAAGAAGGAATTGTTCAATGGTAGAAAAGCCAGTAATATGCCAAAATATAAATTTATTAACTTTCTGAAACATCCCTTGAACAAGAGATGGAGATGTTTTTGACTAGAAATATTTATATATACTTTTTTACTCCGAGATATATTGTCCTTTAATGAAAAAGCAGAAAGATTATGAACGCATCACATATAAAAAACTAAAATATACACTCAAACACACAACAATTGCAGTATGTATAATTCTGACATTTAATCAGTTTTATATGAAAATTACCTTGAGGAATACCAATTATTCCAACACAATATATCAAATTTATTACACCTTGGGATTCAATTGACCCCAGTTGACCTCATATGCATGGATAAATGAGCAGAATAATTTGAGTTCTTGCTCCTAATCACAGTTAGTGAACTCCTACATGAAGGTACACGTGGATGATTATTAGCTCAGGGCAATGCCAAGCTTAGCTGTGATATCGCTCTCTCTGCTCCGACAACCTACCAACATCCATAAGCAAGCTTCAAACTAGAAGAAAGTCATTTAGAATAGAGCAAGAGGGTGGATAATCCTCACCAGAACTAAAAGATTTGCATTGAGATAGCAGCGTACATTTCTTCAGGATCTTTCCAATTACCCCTGAAATATTTTGTACACAATTTGTACACAAATATGGCAGCTAAATGTGCATCCTCAAAAATTAGCTGCATTTAAGAGAAATAATGTTTTCAACTATAGGTTGAGCACCTATTTTCCGGCTACTGATGGCCTGCTCCCCCCACCGCACCCTATAATCCGGACAAAATAAGCCAGTTCAGTATCCCGAAAAACGCAAGGAATCATGAGATTTGTCAAAGGACTTACAGGAATGATAGCCCAGGCTTACAGCCAGCGTGGAGAAGCAGCGCTGAATCCAGCTCAACTCTGCCTGTCTCGCTGGGTTAACCTACAGCCCTGCCTGGACTGACGGGACATCAGCTCGGAGCCGTGGAGTTAGCCCTGCTTCTCTGCACTGGCTGTAAGCCTGGGCTGTCGTTCCCATAAATCCAGATAGGGCTGATAGGTTAACAGGCAGAGTTGAGCTGGATTTAGCGCTGCTTCTCCATGCTGGCCGTGGACCTGGGGGCGCCGCTCCCGGGTGGGGGGGGGGCACTCGGGAGAGGATGGGAATGGTCCAGTGGCGGTTCGGCAGCGATTGTGGCGCCAGAGACCCGGGATCGATCCTGGATGCAGCGCAGATCTATGTCCATGCCGCGGCACAACATGGACACGAGAGTGTTTTCCGCTTGTGACCTACGATCTGGGCATGCGCAGTCGGAATACCGAACTTGCTTATTATTAGAGTTCAGTTGAAATTCCCTGAGTGGCCACTGATGGTTTATGGAATAGTTTCTGGAGCTCTATCGGGTCATGTTCCTCTGTCCCTATTTGTTTACATCTGAACATTGTAATCCCTCCTTGGCCTTGTCTAATTCTATCTCAATGTTTACATTTTTCATACTTCATCTCTGTCTGGTCCCCACGGCAACCCCGCAACTCCTCCTCGCCCGTTCTTTTCATTTTTCCTCTTACCCTCTGGAACTCTGAACCTCCTCTCAAGCCTTCTCTAATTTACCGGGCACCTTTAAAAGGCCACTTCCCAAAATCCATTTTCAGCATTGCTCTCAATAGACTCTCCTAACTGTTTCGCAAATACAATACAGTAAACGACTTGTTTTAACAACCTCCATATAACAGATGTTGGATATAGCGGACAGACCCGCCGACCCATCCCAGCTCCGCCGGCCCATCCCTGGCTCCCATCCTCTTCCCGGCTGTTTTGAGACCCGGATTTGAATGCACCAGTGAGCCCTTCTTCACCCACATCATGGTTTGGTAAAACGGCTGTTGTTGAGGCTCACATTGTAGACCCTGGGGACAGTGCTTTCTCTGGGCTGCCACCACCAACAGTACTCGGTCGCCATCTGCGGTCAATGGCAATAATGGACACTCTTCCTTCCGTTTTGGTGCGTTTACAGTAAACCCTCGATATAATGGACCATAGCAGAAGGAGAGGTATCCATTATTGCTGATTGTCTGCTATAACCACGGCCAATGCCACCAGTCTGCTGCACAAGGCCTTCTTCACTGGTTCACATGGCTGTTGTTGCGGTTCACATTATAGCCTCACACAGGACGCACTTTCTTCAGGCCATTGCCAATGACAGGACGTGCCCGGTCACCATGGGGCTCCCTCTTCTCCCACCTGCTTGGCCTTCCAAGGTGTATTTTGTTGGTGACTCCGGGGGAGAAGGTGGTGGTGGGGGGAGGAGGTGGGGGGGGTGGTGGAGTGTGGTGAAGGAAGATGCCGATTGGACAGAGCCACTGGCGAAGCAGGCAGCAGTGGTCGATCAAGGCAAAGCCACCGCTGACAGTGGGAAACGGCAGCAGGTGAGAGGAGTCTGAGCCCCATGGTAAATGAATGCATTCTGTCCATGGCAGTGGCCAGAATAAAGCGCTGTGTCCAGGGGTACAATATGACCCCCAACAACAGCTGTGTCACTGGATTGTGCGATTGAGCGACGAAGGGATCGCTGGTGCACCTTGCGAGTCGGGAATGGGGTCGGAAGCAGAACACTAAACGGCCGGAGAGACGGTGGGAGTCAGGGATGGGTCAGCAGGTTATTCCATTCGCATTCAGTTTACATTTTATATTTGTTTTATTTAATTTCTGGCACTCCATGGTGTTTTAGAGGCATGGGAGGGGAGTCATTAGCAGGCCAGGGGTGTACTGTCATTTCATTATCATATGACCTCAGTTGGTCCAGAAAAACGGATTATCCAGAAAGCATCTGGAACCGAGGGTTACTGAAAATTGATATTCAACCGGTATTAAATACTTGACTATCCATTGAATGTTGTTATCTTTATGTTTGTCTATCCATCTCCAGACACATTTATCATTAATAGACATCTTAAAACAAAAATATTTAACAAACAACAAGGATTATTTTTTAATATCCAGATCAAGAGATCTTTTACATTTACTTACCAAATTACTAATTTGAAACT
Organism: Okamejei kenojei; assembly: GCA_035221665.1. NCBI lineage: Eukaryota > Metazoa > Chordata > Chondrichthyes > Rajiformes > Rajidae > Okamejei > Okamejei kenojei. Next base: position 42,059,025 of record CM069132.1, read on the forward strand.
CATATGCTTTAGGATATCCTTTCTGTACTGTCACTAATTAAGATTGCAGCAATGTTCACCAAAGGTTAAATCGTACATTTATCCCAAACTGCTGGGCTGTGTAAAGAGTACTGGGGATTGAGCAAGTTGGTTTGTATGCATTTATTGCCATTTTCTTTCTCACCATGATATTCTTATCACATAATTTTAGTTTACCGATGAGACATACCGCACAAAATAAACGATCATGTCCACCTGTCTTTTAATCTGCAATCCACTTGTTCCCTCATTCATGTTTTGCATTTCAAGCTTCAAAGTATGAAGAGGAAAAGTGGTAGGAACAAATAGTTAATCAATATTTAATCAATAGTTGATCAATATTTAAGCTTGCACATAACAGTCGATGTTGAGATTTTTATTTTAAGCATGAATCAAATTGTGCTTATGCATTCAAATATTAGCCTAGAAATTAGATACATTTCCACCCATTTTTTAAAATCACTTGTTAAATATATAATGTATCTGGTTTTAAAGTATTTAGTGTCCATTTCTGGCAGAAGCACAGCTAATCAGGAAATATGATCATGCATCTTTTGTGGTGTTCAACCCAAAAGCAGATATCGCTCACATTGCAGCCCTCTGCATGATAATTCCATCAACATGCATGGATCATTGTAATTATTTAACAACAGAATAGGATCAAAAGATGAGGTCCTGCGACCTTCATCGTTAACTCACAATTAATCAAAGTCAAGACCTTGCTGAAAATAGCTGGCCAGGTAGATTTAAAGAGTCCCCCAGGAAGTAATTTTTAAGTTTGAAACATGCTCTAGTGAATTTTCTATTAGGGAAAATAAAATTGTGCTGACAGACTTCTTTAAATAACAGAGTTCTGTGAATTGGTGTGTATAGTTCTCTAACCCCTTGATCTGGGACTAATAGCTGCTGCTGTCATGGGCGCTATGCACTTTCACAGCCGGTCTTCCATAGTCTTGGGGTCTCCTGGGAGACTAATGTGCCATTATCCTCCTCCATTCCTGCTTGTTCTACATTCTGTAAATTCCTCCCTCTACCCAGAAGGGTACAGCGCCAAACACCCGGGTTGGATCCTGTCTACAGAGTCTTGTACAGAGTTTGTACGTTCTCCCCGTGGGTTTTCTCCGAGACCTGCATGGATTTTCTCCGAGATCTTCGGCTTCCTCCCACACTCCAAAGATGTACAGGTTTGTTAGTTAATTGGCTTGGTATAAATGTAAATTGTCCCTCATGTGTGCAGGATAGTGTCCATGTGGACAGTGGAGAATGTGAAGGAGCCGCTGTGGTGGCTGGTTATGTCAATTTATATGCAATTGAGTGTCTTGTTGCTTTTTTGGTATGAATGTATGGCAAACCAAATTCCTCATATGTTGCAAAACATACTTAGCTAATAAATTACAATTATGATTATGATTAAGTTTTGCTGGTATCACCAACATTGCACTGAGGAATAGCCGCCTCTTAGTTCCAAGGCAGAAAATTGAGACTGAATCTATTTTTTAATATTTGGCATTAGTTTAATGTCATTTACATTCTTTGCATGTTTTAACTGACTGAATCTATTTTTTAATATTTGGCATTAGTTTAATGTCATTTACATTCTTTGCATGTTTTAACTAACTTACATTTTATTTTTGTTAATTATTTACCTTAATCATTATTGACAACCAGAGCCATTACAATCACCTTTTATTGTGAGCAAAGCCTGGGTTTGCCTGCTGTCAAGTGCATAGCTTTAAGGTGAGAGCGGCAAAGTTTAAACGTTTTTTGATGATGATGATGATACTTTATTATCACGACTACATAGGTACGGTGAAAATCTTTGTTTTTGCATACAATGTACTCAAAAGAGTTGCCGCAGAGGCCGACAAAGTTACGAAAGGTACTCATCCCTTCTTCATCCCCCCCCCCCCCCCCACCACCCCCACACTAAGGGGAACCCAGGTCCCTCTTAGTTCTCGGTAGCTCCCCACACCGGGGATTTTTTACACGGAGGATGGTGGTTGCCTGAAACATGCTGCCAGGGATGGTGTTGAAGGCAGATATGAAACTGGCATTTAAGAGGATTTTAGATAGGCATATGGATATACAGTGAATGGAGGGATATGGATCGCGTGCAGCCAGAGGCGATTAGTTTAACTTGGCATTATGTTTGGCGTGAACATTATGGGCCAACTGTTCTATCAATATGTTGTACTGTTCTATGTTCTATCAATAGTCTCGTGAGAAATTCTAGCAAAGCCTGTCACCGTTCACACGTCTCTGCTGGGACCCAGGGTGTGGAGACTGAGTGAGAAAGGCTCTCTGCAACTTGCTCAGATTCCAGAAGGAATGGTAAAACCAGATCAATGCTAGGATTTTGCAAATAGTTTTTGTGGAACCAATCATAACAGCAGTTTCTTCTGAAGTATTAATTTGGCATTGTTTTAATTATAGATATAAATTATATAATTTACAATTAAAACACAAAGCACAAGCAATAACTCCAGGATAAGCGCTCAATTAAGAAAACCAAGCCCAAAGCCAGCCTAACTGTCTAATTGAATATGCCAATTGATGTTAGGGCCAAAAATTATTTGGCTCAAAATCTATTAAATCATTTAGTTAATAATATGCAAAATTAGTAGATTGCATATCACAACTCAGCTCCTCTTGGAGTTAACTCTGCACTCTTTGAATGGAACATTTATTTGTTTTAAAACTCTTTAACAACTACTTCTGCAGACCTTTGAAACAAACTTTGCATCAAACTATACTCATGAGTTCTGTTTTTGCTATTACTTCACCAGACAATGTTTATATTGTTTCGACAGTGTGCAACTAAACTTGAAAGATTATTCTGCTGTTTATGCTGGTCTACTGACCTGCTCCATGCATCATTTTCCAACAAATTGCTGCATTATACACAGATGAACAGTTTGAGCAATTAAAATGTATTGGGTACTTAAACTGCTAGTAAATAATTGAATATATTCTCACATTTAAAATTCATGATTTGTTTATTTTTTCTAGGTAAATATTACAATTTGAAATTTGCATCAGTAACTTAATTCATAATTCAAAAGAATACAAGATCCATAATTGAAATTCTGCCATACAAGCAGTCAGCTGAATCTGGATTAGATGACCTCCTTAGCCGAAGGGTCTTAAATTCTTGTTTGCAACTCATTCCCCCTGATAACCGCACAATGAATTTAATGTAATTGCACATTCTTGAGATGAGGTGTTTGTGCAAAGCGGAGTCTTGAATCATTTTGCACGGCAAGTCATAGATAAACCTTTGTTTTATCACCACATAATAATCAGCTTGAAAATAACAAATAAAAAGGACAAAGGACAAAGGACATTTATTGTCACAAACACCAATTGGTGCAGTGAAATTTGAGTTACCATGCAACACACAAATAAGATAAACACAACACTGTAGAATTTAACATAAAACATCCCCCACAGCGGAATCAACGTTTCCCACTGCGAGGGAAGGCAATAAAGTTCTGTCCTCTTCCTCATGTTCACCCGTGGTCGGGGCCTATTGAGGCCTCCGCAGTAGCCGCAATGGCAGCCCAATGTTTCAGGGCCCTCTCGCCGGGATGATGAAACTCCGATGTCGGAACGGAAGAACACTCTCAGCGGCTTAGAGTTTCCAAATCGGCCGCTTCCTACCAGAGACCGCGGCTTCCGTAGTCTACAGGCTGAGCTGGGCGGAGCTCCAACACTGGCGATCCTTGGCGAAAGATCCCAGGCTCCGCGATGTTAGAGTCAGCGCCGCTCGTGGCTAGAAGCGCCACAGACCACAGCTCCATGGTGTTAAAGTCGGCAGGCCTTCCGGAGCTCCACTCGGCGATCTTGGTAAGGCATTGACCGCTCCGCGATGGAATTCAGTGTTGCGCCGTCGCTGAAGCTGTGGCCAGTCTCCAGCAGGAAAGGCCGCACCAATCCAGATGGTAGGCCGCGAGGAGGGGGCAAAGATGTGCCTTGGAGAAAAGACACTTCCTTGACCAGGTAGTGACTGAGAAAAATGTTTTCTCCCTTCCACCCCCCTCCCCCCACATAAAAAAGACTAAAATATCTCATAAAACAATCTTTTAGACAGACTAAAATTAACAAAAAAGGTTGAAAGGACAGACAGCTGCTGGCGAGGCTTCCACACTCGATGGCGCCACCACTTGACTATGAAGCAACCATAAGAGTTCACTGAGTTCATACACTGAGTGGCCAAAACATTTAAAGTAGTTTCAACCTTCATTATACTTTCAGCTGCTGAATTCATCTCAGGGGAAGGGCAGCATAATTGGCCTGAATGTCCCTGGTTTAGAGGAGAGAAAAGCAATTCAAATGTTTTGATTGTTGTTGAAAACGCATGCATACAAAAGGAGGAAGGGACAGAATCTGGTTTGGCCATGATTCGGTCCATAGTTAAATGGCTGAAGTGAAATATCTGTTGAGACGAGTAAAACAAAATGATAATTGGTGCAAAAAAATGCAGATGGTGAAAATATAAAACTCAGTAGGTCAGGCAGAATCCATGGGGAGAGAAAGACAGTCAATGGTTTGGGTTGATCAGAAATGGAAAAATGAGAAGACAAGTATGCTGTGTTGGAGAGGAAGAGTTGGTGACACACTGGCGCAGAAGTAGAGCGCCAGACCCGCATTTGATCTATGGATGCTATCTGTGTGTTTCAAGTATGTTCTTCCTGTGACTGTGCAGGTTTTCTCTAGATTCACTTGTTTCATGCTCATAAGTTCATAAGCAGAATTAGGCCATTCAGCCCCATTCAATCACGGCTGATCTATCCTTCCCTCTTAACCCCATTCTCCTGCCTTCTTCCCATAACCCCTGACACCCATACTAATCTATCTCTCTGCCTTAAAATTATGAATTGACTAGGCCTCCACAGCCTTCTGTGGCAATGAGTTCCACTGATTTCCTCCCACATTCCAAGGACGTGCAGATTTGTAAACTAAACTAAAATGGGTGCGAGAGAGAACAGAGGGAACGTCTGTGTAGGCTGGACACCAAGGTTGCCATGGTAATCCTTACTTTAAATACTGGCAGTTAAAGATAGAAGAGAAAAGAAGCAACAGAAACAAATTGAAACTGAAAATATGCCAAATCTACCACAGAAATTATTGAATGCATAATTAAATCCTGAGGGCTGCAAGGTGCCGAAATGGAAGATGGGACAATGTTTTGTCTGAAGAAGGGTCTCGAGTCGAAACGTCACCCATTCCTTCTCCCCAGAAATGCTGCCTGTCCTTCTTACTCCAGCTTTTTGTGTCTAGCTTCCTTAAACATACATATGATTTCATTGGAACAGTGTGGCAGACTAAAGGTAGAGAGCGCAGAGTGGGAGACTGATGGAGAATCAAATACCTAAGCTGTTTAACTGAAAACTCTGGGTCATCTTTATTGACTCAGCAGAGGTACAGTGTAAATTACATTCCCAATCTGCATTTGTTTTTTCCAATTTAGAGATTAAATCTCAAGAACTGATTTCAGTGGACTAAAGTAGAAGTGTTAATAAACTGCATGGTTGTGCAGCGGTAGAGTTGCTGCCTTACAGCGCCAGAGACCCGGATTCGATCCTGACTATGGGTGCTGTCTGTACGGAGTTTTCAGGTTCTCCCTGTGACCTGCATGGGTCAAGAGAGAGTTAGATTTAACTCTGAGGGCTAAAGGAATCAAAGAATATGGGGAAAAAGGTACTGATTTTAGTTGAGTTTTGCTCAAAGGGCCAAATGGCCTACCCCTGCACCTATTTGACTATGTTTCTATGTTCCTCCGAGATCTTTGGTGTCCTCCCACACTCCAACGATGCACATACAGGTTTGTAGGTTAATTGGCTTGGTATAATTGTAAATTGTCCCTAGTGTGTGTAGGATAGTGTTAGTGTGCGGGGACCGCTGTTCACTGCGGACTCGGTGGGCCGAAGGGCCTGCTTCTGCACTGTGACTATAAATTAAACTAAACTAAACTACTGAAGCACTTGGAAAGTTTGTTTGGGTCCCTTGCCTGGGGGAAGGGGAGAAGTGAACTGCGATACTGCGATTGAACCGAAAAGAAGAGAAATTGGTTGATAGAAATGGGAGAGAGAAGTGAGGAGTCATAAATGAAACAGGCCCTTTGGAAAGTTGAAAGCAGAAGGGAAAACTAGTTCTCACCCAAACGCATTACATGCTCAGAAGACACAAGGAACTGCAAATGCTGGAATTTTGAGCAAAACCAGAAGTGTTGGAGGAACTCAATGGGTCAGACAGCATCTATGGAAGGAGTGGACAGTTGTGATATTTTTTCAGTTTGAAGCAGGGTCCCAACTCCAAATATGGTGTTTATTAGTGTTAACGAAGAAACTGCAGATGCTGGAGAATCGAGGGTTACACAAAAAGCTGGAGAAACTCAGCGGGTGCAGCAGCATCTAAGGAGCGAAGGAGATAGGCGACGTTTCGGGTCGAGACCCTTCTTCAGACTGGTATTTATTACCTCCACAATTGCTGCCTGACCCACTGATTTCCTCCAGCACTTTGTGCTTTACCATCTCAAAACATTATTACTGCTGTTTTTACACAATGCTCAGAATTGTTGTAATAACTAAATTATTTACTCAATCATGTATGGAAAATATTTTACTAGAGCAGGCATGTAATGTTAAAGAGAATAGTAAGATTAAACGAGAACTTACCAGTTCAAAGTTTGATCCTTATTTTATGAGGAGTTACGTTGAGGGATTACGTGAAGAAGCCCCACCAGGCGCATGCACGTCATACTTCAAAGCAGCTGCGTGAAAACACAGAAAACAAAGTCAAAGTCAAGTCAAAAGAGTTTATTGTCATGTGAAGATCTTTCCTGGTCCGAGAACACAGATGCAATTATTAAGAAAGCTCATCAGCCCCTCTACTTCCTGAGAAGATTACGGAGAGTCGGTCTGTCAAGGAGGACTCTCTCTAACTTCTACAGGTGCACAATAGAGAGCTTGCTGACTGGTTGCATCGTGGTTTGGTTCGGCAACTTGAGTGCCCTGGAGAGGAAAAGACTACAAAAAGTAGTAAACACTGCCCAGTCCATCATCGGCTCTAACCTTCCTTCCATCGAGGGGATCTACCATAGCCATTGCCTCAAAAAGGCTGGCAGCATCATCAAGGACCCACACCACCCTGGCCACACACTCATCTCCCTGCTACCTTCGGGTAGAAGGTACAGGAGCCTGAGAACTGCAACAACCCGGTTCAGGAATAGCTACTTCCCCACCGCCATCAGGCTGTTAAACCTGGCTCGGACAAAACTCTGAACATTAATACCCCTCCATCTGTTATTTGCACTTTATTAATTTATTAATTAATGTGTGTATTTAAGCATATAACTGTAGTCAATGCCTACTACGTTCTGTTGTGCTATGCAAAGAAAGAATAGCCGAAGTAATATAGTAAGGCTTTAAGAAGACTAGAACTACCAGATGATCTCTTAGATTATGAGGGTGGGAGCGGAGGGCACGTAATCCCTCAACGTAACTCATAAAATAAGGATCAAACTTCGAACTGGTAAGTTCTCTTTTAATCTTACTATTTTACTTTGGAGTCATGTGAGTGACTATGTGAAGATTTCAAAGCTCTGTGTTTTCATGCCGTAGATGTACTCCATACGACAATCTGCTTCGGTTGACACAGTAGTGAATAAATAATATATTGAACATTGCTTCAAATTATTCAATAACTATTTTTAATAAGAACAAAAAACAGTAATAACCCCTTTGTCCCAGGGGGAAATTACAAACAATGATATAAAACAAAGCAAATGAATTAAATGGAACCCAAAACAGCATGCCCAAACCGTGGCACTGTCTGTACAGGTTTGTCATAGAATTGTGAAAATGTTGATTCTCTAGACCATCCTGCGGCCGTGAGGATTTGGTCTAGCGGCACATCCTGAGCCTTCGTCACGGATGTTGATGCCGCCCTGGTGGAGTGAGATTTAAATACATGAGTGTCGACTCCAGCATAATTGAGATCCTGTTTCACCCATCTATAAATAGTTTGTACTGACACTCTTTTATATGGCTTTTTGTGACTAATGAGCAGTCCTGTCTCAGAACCTCTGAGACTCCTTGTTAATTCAATATATTGGCTTAAGTGTTTAATTAAACATAACATTTGGTCAACAGGATATGCTTTAAACGTCACCTTGGTTCCTGCCATACCTGGCCTGCTTTGTTTGATTAAATCATAGACATAAAATGTAATGTCATCTACAGACAAATGCATACAATCTATTCATAACAATTGTAATGTTTGTACACGTTGTGCTGAAACCAGCGCCATTAGCATAACCACTTTAAGAGTTAATCTCTGCATAGATAATGACGTAATTGGAGCCCATTGCCGAAGTAGTGTGAGAACTATACCGATATCCCAGATTTCTGTATATCTAGGTTTAGGAGGGTTTTTGTTAAAAATTCCTCTCATAAATCGGGATACTAATGGATGAGACCCGATAGGTTGTTGTTCTGAAGATTGCCCTAAATAGGAGGACAAAGCACTTCGAGCACTGTTAATGGCATTATAACTCAAGTGTTCATCAAAATGCAGCTTAGCAAGGAACTCCAACACATCACATATGCTTGCAGTATGATAAGATATATTTGATTGTACACAGAACATCTCCCATGTCTTTATGTGAACCACATATTGTTTTTGAGTGCTATTTCTCCAGGCTGCAGTGATAAAACCTCCATGGTCCTGTTTGACAATGGTCTGATCAGAACCTGCAGACCAACAAATGATTACGGTCATGTAACAGGTGACTTTCTCTTGTAACCGGATGCACCAACAAATTACTGCAGCTGGGAATCGTCATGAATGGCTGAGCCATCATTCTGAGTACTAATGGAGACCATGGTTGTGTTGGCCAATCTGGGACCACCAAAACGCCTGTGGCAGAGTCATACTCTATTTTGGTGAGGCATTTCGTGATCAGACAAAATGAAGGAAATGCATAAAAGAATGAGTGCCCCCAATGTAACGAGAATGCATCTACAGCTACTGCTCCTAGATCTGGCTCCCATGAAACATATTTAGGCAACTGGTGATTTAATCCGGATGCAAACAGATCAATATCCTGCAACCCAAATCGAGTGACAATTGTTTGAAAATTTTCAGAATTCAACATCAATTCTATAATTCTGCCACCACATTGTCTCTACCTGGTAGATAGATGGCTGAAACCCAGATGTTCCTTGAAATACACCAATGCCACATGAGGTTAGCCAAGTTATCACATGATACTGATCGTGCTCCTCCCATATGATCAATATATGCCACTGCTGTGGTGTTATCAATCTGGAGTTGAACGTGTAAATTATTAATTGTGGAGCAATATGCCTTTAACCCATAAAATGCTCCCAATAATTCCAAATAATTGATTCTTTGTGTGTGGAGAATCAAACCTTCTTGTTCATTCCATCTACCCCCACAGCTAGACTCAGTGTCCGTAGCCCCCCATCCAAGAGCGCTTACATCAGTCTGTAAGATCACTAAAGGTTCTTGCACCAAAATGTTATTGGTAGCTTGACTAACATTAACAATCCACCACTGCAATTCTGCTAGGGCTGTGGTTGGTAACTGCATAACCCGATCAAAATGGCCTGCATGCTCTTTTAGTGCTTGCTTTCTTGCTCTTTGCAAATTTTGATAATGCAAAGGTCCGAACTGTACTGCAGGGAAAGCTGCTACCAATTTCCCAATGACCTTAGCGACTTCTCGGATGGAGGGATAAAGTTTTTGTGTGAGGTAAGTACAGACATTAGCCATATCCACAACCTTGGCTGTTGGTAATGTTACTGTCATATCAACTGAATCAATAAGAAATCCCAAATACTGAATATTTTGGGTTGGCTGTAACTTGGACTTAGTTAGATGGAACAAAAACCCTAGTGTTTCAAACACATTTTTGGTTGCTGCAACCGACTCTTCAGCTGACTCTTTAGTGTTGCTGATAATTAAGATATCATCCAAATAAGCCATGACAATGCGATTATGTGCCCTCAATAGCCCCAGCACAGGTTTTAACTATTTAGTAAATAGCCTAGGTGCTGAACTTAATCCATTAGGCAATGCTTTGTATTGCCACAGCTGTCCCATCCAATTAAATTTCAAGTACCTGCGATAATGAGCATGAATTGGCACTGAATAATATGCATCTTGCAAATCAATAGTTGCCATATAACAGCCCTGTGATACCAGCTGTTTAGCAGTAACGAAGGTGTCCATTTTAAAATGCCTATAGCGAACTAAAGAATTTATGTGAGTGAGGTCCAGAATTACTCTACAACCTCCATCTTTTTTAGGTCTGGGGAATATATTAGACACAAATTGTTGAGGATTATTAATGGCTTTCTCAATCACTCCTTTTTGGAATAAATTCTTAATCTCATCGTTTACCTGTTCAGTCTCTGGAGCAGAAAACACCAACATTTTATTAGGCTTGTGCTGTTGAGGTGGATCTATCCCTGAGATAAACTCAATGGTAGAACCTGACACAGTATTTAGTATAAACATATCAGATGTTATACAACACCATTCATTATAAAACAATTGTAATCTACCTCCAATAGGAGGTTGTCCACCAGAAACTTTATTGTTAACAAAAATTCCCTGCACCTCTACAGTTGGCCTGTAAGTTTGTTGTCTGCCCATATTTGGGTTGTCTTGGTGGGTAAACTCGTTGCCCCACTGGCCTCCCCCTGATGGGCCCAGCACCTGGATCCAACCTTCGGTACATTAAACCAGGCTTTCGAATAGGGGGCCTTGAGATGCTTGGCTTCATTAAACCAATTGTTTTGGCCTCATCATCAATTTCACAAATTTGCTTGACAATGTTCTCCAAACAGGAATTCAGGCGTTTATACATTAGTTGCCTTACATAAAGCAACAAATTTTTGATTGAGTGTTGGCCTGATGACGATTTTCCTGATGCTATTTACCTCAAAAAATGCATTGCATAAAAGAGCCAACATATCTTTTTGAGTTTGAGTAATCATTGTCCCTTTGACCATTGTGCCAAATGCAGTAATTGCAGCAGCCACCAGTTGGAGGACGTGTTGATACCGAACCTCCTGTCCCCTCATAGAAGGACTCATGGGTGCCCAGATTGCTGGGTTCACCGTGGGCACTTTCAATTATGCACAATTGACGGGTGTCTTATATTTGCCAGTAGTCTCTTGCATCATAGCTTGCTGGAGCTGGTGAGACACTAAATAATTGATATTGTTGGCAAGATACTCGTCCATTGCCTCACCAATCCCCTCCGGAATAGCAAAACTCATTGCTATTTCCGGGACACCCGGAACGTGCTCTGGTGTATGCACATGGGCAGGGACACCAGAATCAGGGTCAGCTTCATCCTGCCCTGCTTCTCCGAAGGCATACTGTAGGGAGGCATCCTCCAGTCCTAAACAAGGCGCTGGAAGGAAATCCCCTTGCTGATACTCCACATATTCTTCTTGATATGGGCCTTCTTGAGCAGCTGTCTGGGGAATCACTGGGGCATTTGACCCTTGATTTATCAAAGTTTGGAGCATCTTCTCCATATTTGGCATCCTCTCCCACATTCTTTTATTATCCGGAGGGGAGTCTTCGTCTTCTTCAGACTCGTCTGACAAAACCGTTCTGATAGACTTTATTTTAGCCTTCCTATAGCTATCAGTGGCCTCAGGCTCCTGAGTCCCTGGAGCTGGTGTAGAAGTTCACTATTTAGTATAACGGCTGTCGGTAAAATGGCACCCGGTATTGGAAACGGCGTTGCTTCTGTAATCTGCCGACCTGATCCAATTTGTGAATCCACATTGCTGGACCCACGCTTGCTGCGAACTCTCCTACCTGACGGCTCCATACCACCGACTCCTACTGACTGCTCGAGCCAGCTTGACGGAGTTTAGATACTTCCAGGCAAAGTATTCAAAACCACTTACCTGTGAAGTTTCTACTTACCGCTGGTGGAGCTGCGCTCTCCAGCCCGTTCAGTGCGACATGCGCGGACGTAATGACGCGCATGCGCCTGGCGGGGCTTCGTCACATAGTCACTCACGTGACTCTGAAGTAAAATTGTTTTTTAGCTTGATAAAAATTGTTTATCACATTAAAATCACAAATCTCAGAAGCAACACCATTTCCTGAAAAGAGGCAAAATGCGCTTGCAGACTTCTATCGGCTATGACTTAAGCATGTCTTGATTAAACAAATTCCCATTCTGACTTTACTTACTGCAGCTTTCGATATAGAATCAAAGTTATAATCTTTCATGACTTCTATTGCTTTCATGAAGCATCTTTGACTGCAGTGCTACATAATGGCTGTTGTTGGTGTAGTTGTAAAGAAACTAATTAAATCAACATGTATTATCAAAAAGAAGAGATTTCTAGTTTATAAATCTTTACGAAAATTCTATAACAATGTGTTATTTAGAGTGAATATTTTTCTTGTAAGTCAATATTCTGTGAAACATTTAACGGCTGTACCATGGACTACCAAGTGTCATAAAATCTTAGTGAAACATTACTAAGCATGCAAGCATGAAGGAACTACAAATAAAGTTGTCCCCTGGTGTAATATTACAGGCTCGACTTTGTTCATGGCACAGTGGCACAGGAACTTAGGATAATGTTTGCAAACACACTTATGAAACTTTATAATCTTTAAGTGACTTGAAGTACCTCTTCAGGAAAAATAGGAGATCCAATATCTGCAAGCTAATAACATGCATATGTTTTCAAAAAGCTGAAATGTGATAGGTCTACGGGGATATATCCAAATAAATTGGACTTGTGCTTTGGGTTAGTTACAATTTTAAGTAGGTTTCAGTAGCATGGAAATGCTACTAAAACCTGCTAAAGTTATTCAGTAGCATAACCTTTCTTCGTGGGCTATCTAAGCCCACAAAGAAAGTTAAACCATAAGTATATTTACCCTATACTTCACACATTTCTCCACTCATAGACAAGACGGTGAACATCAACCCACATTGGGTCATAATCAGAATTAATGCACATGAAGTTGCTCTAATTGACCTGTTCACTAATACTATGGGCATTAAAATAAATGTTGAATATTCCTTCACCATGAGTATTAGCCTTCACCATGAATACCTGAGTTGGTACCAGTGTAAAGGGAGACCGCATTATTGATGGCCATGAGGGTACCATATATTTGGGTTGTTCTGTAATTTGTGAAATAAACAGGTACCTCTTCATGCATCCCAACAGCACTTTTCTGGGGTGGAAGATTGCAACCTTCACGTGGTCCGCCTTGTTTCGATGAATGCAATCAACCCGGCATGCACAATCAAATAAGATCAAATAGAACAAGTTGTCCTACAACTTTAGGCTGTGCACGCCATACGCAAGAAGAAGAAGAACAGCACTTTTCTATGCTGTACTTGACGGAGTCCAACAGAGTTACATAGGTACATAGATAGATACATAGACAATAGGTGCAGGAGTAGGCAATTCAGCCCTTCGAACCAGCACGACCATTCAATGTGATCATGGCTGATCATCCACAATCAGTACCCCGTTCCTGCCTTTTCCAATACCCCTTGATTCCGCTAGCCCTAAGAGCTTTATCTAATGGCCCTGTCCCACGGTACGAGTTCATTCCAAGAGCTCTCCCGAGTTTGCCCTGATTCGAACTCGGAGATTTACGGTAATGGCCACTCGTCATAACTTGGGGCTCTCGTGGACATTTTTCAACATGTTGAAAAATCTTCACGATTCTTCCCGAGCGTACATGCCGTTAGCAAGTCTTCCCGAGTACCTGCCATTAGTGTTCCAAGCCGTTAAATGACATCCCCGAGCTCCGACGTACCCGCTACGTTCATTCTCCGTGCTTACCACGAGTTTGACTTTTTTTTAAACTCGGGAGAGCTCTTGGAATGAACTCGTACCATGGGACAGGGACATAACTCTCTTTTGAATGCATCCAGTGAATCGGCCTCCACTGCCTTCTGAGGCAAAGAATTCCACACATTCTCAACTCTCTGTGTGGAAACATTTTTCCTCATCTCAGTTCTAAATGGCCTACCCCTTATTCTTAAACTGTGGCCCCTGGTTCTGGACTCCTCAAACATCATGAATGTGTTTCCTGCATCTAGCATGTCCAATCCCTTAATAATTTTATATGTTTCTATTAGATCCCCTCTTATCGTTCTAAATTCCAGTTAATACAAGCCCAGTCACTCCATTCTTTCATCATACGATAGTCCCGCCATCCTGGGAATTAACCTCATGAACCTACGCTGCACTCCCTCAATAACAAGAATATCCTTACTCAAATTAGGAGACCAAAGCTGCACACAATACTGCAGGCATGGTCTCACCAGGGCCCTGTACAACTGCAGAAGGACCTATTTGCTCCTTACTCAACTCCTTTTGTTATGAAGGCCAACATGCCATTCGCTTTCTGCCATTCGCCTGTTGTACCTGTATGCTTCCTTTTAGTGACTGATGTACTAGGACATCCAGGTCTCGTTGTACTTCCCCTTTTCCTAACCTGACGCCATTTAGATAATAATCTGTCTTCCCGTTCATGCCTCCAAAGTGGATAACCTCACATTTATCCACATTATACTGCATTTGCCATGCATCTGCTCACTCACCCAACCTATCCAAGTCACTCTGCAGCCTCATAGCATCCTCTTCACAGGTCACACTGCCACCCAGCTTTGTGTCATCTACAAATTTGCTAATGTTACTTTTAATTCCTTCATCTAAATTATTAATGCACATTGTAAATAGCTGCGGTTCCAGCACCGAGCCTCGCGGCACCCCACTAGTCTCGCAAAATAGATGAAAATGTACAGAAAGCTTAATTTCTCTGCAGACAATGGTAGATCATATTAGTGCTGGTTCTTGATAGCCAGAAATTGCTTTAAAATGGACTGCTTATTAATTTATGTATCACCATTGTCACGTCCACCTTCCCACTTCTCAGAAATGAGCTGCATTACGTGAAGATTTCCTTGAAAGCTGCTGCACTCATCATGAATGTGGGTCAACGTGCACCTGGGAATAAAGTGAAGTTGTCGCAAATTATATTCATACAATCACGATTTCATTTCATTAGAAAAAAAAAACAAGGGAGAAAAAGAGCTTCTTATATCATTATACTTTAATGGAGTGCCATCGCTTTTCTGAGATGAAAGCTTAAGGAGGATTATAACCAGACAGCTTTCATTAACATTTTCAGAGGCATATACATTGATATTTCAGTAGAGTGATTGTATTGAGCACAGGTTCAATCAAAAACACTGTTGAGATACTGTGGCAATACAAACATTGAGGCAGATCTTGAGGTTAACAAAATACGGGCTTACCCTTGACAATAGTCCCAGTAGCTTCACAGTGGCGCAGCGGTAGAGTTGCTGCCTTACAGCACCTGAGACCCAGGTTCTATCCTGACTAGGGGTGCTTGTCTGTACGGAGTTTGTATGTTCTCCCCGTGACAGCGTTGGTTTTCTCTGGGAAGCTCCAGTTTCCTCCCACACTCCAAAGACTTCCAGGTTTGTAGGTTAAATGACTTCTGTAAATTGTAAATTGTCCCCGTGTATGTAGGATGGTGTTGGTGTACGGGAACTGCTGGTCGGTGCGATTTCGGTGGGCCGAAGGGACTATTTCCGCGCTGTATTGCTAAGCTAAACTAAACTAAAAAAAAGAAGCTTGCAGAACCCACTGGGAGCATCTGCGCTGGCCAGGTTCTCCACATCATAAGCAGCACAGGACAACCAAAATGAGTATCACGCACAAGCCCACAGTGGGACTCCACAGCACAGCCAAAACCATAGCTCCACGCACAAACCCCTCTGGACCACCGGCAGCAGCCAAAACAAGCCCGCCCATAAAATGAAGTGAAAATGAGATTTTGCCAAGTCATAACTGGAACTGTCAGAGGTTTTAACACTGAATTTTTCAGAATATCGCATTCAATAACATTCAAAAATGTAATCTCAGAAAATACATTACAAAACCTAAAATGCTTTTAAGCACATTTTCAAGTACTCTTAGTTCAAAAATCTCTGTCCCATCCCCACCCCAGTCATCATACTAGTTTCACCATCATCCTGTTGAGTTTCATTGCCTGTCTAACTCGTTATCACCTACCCTATATTCAACTTGATCACCGTTACTTTTTTGCATATCTTTCATTCATTTATTCTATATTTCTCCATACCACCTTCTATATCTCTCGTTTCCCTTTCTCCTGACTCTCCGTCTGAAGAAGGGTCTCAACTCGAAATATCACCTATTACTTTTCTCCAGAGATACTGCCTGACCTGCTGAGTTACTCCATGTTTTTGTGTCTATCTTCAAGATTAACAATCTTTAAAATAACTAATTAAAAAATAACATTGGAAATTAAAAAATAAATAAAAACATTAACCTATGTGAAAGCTTGGGAAACCCTGGCTTTCTCCCCACACTACAATCAGCCTGAGGAAGAGTCCTGACTTAAACCATCACCTATCCATTTCCTCCACAGATGCATCCTGACCTACTGAGTTCCTCCAGCATTTTTTTTTAACCTATCTGAAGTTTATGTTCATAAGTTGTAGGAGCAGTATTAGCAGTATAATCTCTGGGTTTGTTAGGTAAATATAGGATGATTCGCCCAACTCTCCTATACTGAACTCTATGTGTCGGATGCAACTTGCTACCTAGCAGAAGAATCACTGTCAGTCATTCTGTATTTCCACTTTGCACACACAAGCATGGAAATCCGAAAGTTGCTGTGATAAGATGGTTAATGTGTAAAAAGGAATTGCAGATGCTGGTTTATACTGAAGATAGACACAAAGTACTGGAGTAACTTAGAGGGTCAGGATCACTAGAGAAAAGATGATGGGTGATGTTTTGGGTTGGAACCATTCTTCAGTCTGAAGGACGGGTGATGTTTCGGGTCGGGACCCTTTTTTAATCTGAAGAAAGGTCTCAACGTGAAATATCACCCATCCTTTTTCTCCAGAGATGCTGCCTGACCCGATGAGTTACTCCAGCACTTTGTGTCGATCTTCTATAAGACGGATGATGTTGACTGTCTCTCTGACAGTAGCCTTCAGAATCTTTCCTTTTTTTTGCAACAAATGTTGGTGGCATTCAGATTAAAAACTAAGATCTTTTGGTTTAGTTTTCAAATCAAGCAGGGTTGAACTGCTGAACTGTTGGTAACTTGAATTGTATTAAAGTATAATCCTTTAACAAGATTGTTTCATAGCTGCATCATTTTTTTGCAAAATCAAGTTACAGCTATAAAATGATCTGATGTGGCCAATAACTGCCCTCTGAATGGCAGCGGCTCCCAGAATTGCTATTCATTCAATGGAAAATCTGATTAGACCATGCTGCAGAGCTCAATTGAGCATAATCTTTACAGGCCACTGCTTCCTAATATTTAGTAATTCCTATTCACCTCTTTATGCCTTTGTGTCTCCTCAAGTCAAAATAAAAGGATTTAACTACTTTCCTGCAAAACCTGTTGCGGTACATTCTAAATGAACAGGTACTAAAATGTCTTTGGCAGCTCCTTTGAATCAAGGGCAATACACTGCCGCGGGTATCTGAAGTGGCTAATGAGAATATTGTGGCAAATGTAGGCTCTTCCACTGATGGTCCAGGTGGTGATGGGTTGGGCTGTCAGGTGGGTGGTCTATTATATGATCTGCTCTTTCAGCCACTTGTACAGAGCCCTCATGATGCATAATCCCAAGTTTCTCAATACCATCGGCACGGTGGCGCAGTGGTAGAGTTTCTGTCTTGCGGTGCCAGAGACGTGGGTTCGATCCTGACCATGGGTGCTGTCAATACGGAGTTTGTACGTGGCCTGTGTGTGTTTTCTCCGGGTGCTCTGGTTTCCTCCCACACTCGAAAGACACATAGATTTGTAGATTAATTGGCTTCTGCAAAATTGTAAATTGTCTCTAGTGTGTAGGATAGGGTTAGTGTGCGGGGATCACTGGTCGGCGCAGACTTGGTGGGCTGAAGGGCCTATTTCTACACTGTATATCTAAACTAAACTAAACTAAATCTCTGATGTTCCTTCTCCACCTCATGGGATAGAGCTTCCAAGCAGTAGCTGGAGATGTTGCATTTCTCTTTGGAGGCTTTCAGCTCTTCCTTACACCTTCTCCTCTATCCCGTCCTAGCACAGACTTCAGGGTAGAATGAGCGTTTCAGTATTCTGGTGTTGGGCATGTGAATGATATCTCCTGATCATCATAGCCAACTAAGTACAACTGAGATCTCAAAATCAGGGACATTCGCCTGGAAGAGAACACTAAAGGGCCTGTCCCACTTGCATGTCCTTGGCACGCAAATTACGAAACCTCGTGGTCTTGTTGAGCCGCGATGGTCCTGCGAAGGTCGGGCGCGATTACATGCGTACGCACAGCCGTCTGGAGCACGTGATGTCATTTGAAGATGGACACAAAGCTGGAGTAACATAGCGGGACCGGCAGCATCTCTGGAGAGAAGCAATGGGTGACGTTTCGTGTCGAGACTCTTCTTCAGTCTGAAAAGAAGCGATGCTGCTGGTCCCGTTGAGTTACTCCTGCATTTTGTGTCTATCTTCAATTTTTTTGGCCCCACTCTGGGAGTAGAAATGGGGGCACCAGGCCGAGTTCAGCGATCGTTTGCCTGCTTCTGCTGCTGTTGAAGGTGAGACGTTGCGTCGCGCCAGGGTCTTGGGCCTGTCCCACTTTAGCTGTCAATTTTGTTCACTACAAAAATTTCGGAGCCCCGTGCGATGTCGCGCACAACTACATACCCCTCCGCGCTTCTAAGTGGGACCAGCCCCGCGGAGCCATACGATGCCCACCAGTACGCCTCAATGCGACCACGAGGTCGCATAATTTGCGTGCCAAGGACACGTAAGTGGGACAGGCCCTTAACTTGTTTTTCACTTGCACCTCCAATGAATTTGGAAGACTCTGTGAAGACAGTGTCAGTGGTACTTTTTCAGAGATATCTGCTGTTGGAATCCAGGTCTCAAAGGCATATATGAGGCTAGGAATACACCTGCCTAGCAGAACATGAGTTTCAGGCCAATTCTGAGATCATGATGTTTAAATACACTTTTCTTAAATCATCCAGACACTCTGTGGTGAATTCATCATTGAGGGTAGTATTGTGCAGAGAAGGCTGGTGACTGAATGAATGATACTTTATTGTCACATGTAACTACTGTAGGTACAATTAAATGCTTTGTTTTACATACAACCTAGGCAGTACACAAGAGTTGCCACATTTTGGGTTGCCACATTACAAACGTACCGAACAGTTCTATCTACTGCCTGCCACAACACCTGGCAGCTGCCCTCCCCCCCTCCTCCCCCCCACCCATCTTCTCCCACTTTGCTTTTGGCATTCACCTTGCTCTTGTGTCCCTCCTTGTTCTGGACGTCGTTGTTCCCATCGACGCGGTGGCTCGGATCTGACATGGAACCACGCCTACTGTGGGTCTTCCGCCGTCAGCCCACGGCGTGCGAGCCTCGACCCACTGACTACGTTTTATGTATGTTGAGTTTAAGGCTCATCCTCTCATATTCCTCTTAGTGAATTATGTCCACTAAGTTGACATGAGCTGACAATTAACTGAAGCTTGGTCTCTGAGCACATGCAATCACAATCACACTATAGCTTTATTATTGAGGTTCAGGTGACTTTGGTTCAGGAGTCTTCTTGCTGTTGGTTAAATAGTTTCCCATTAGTTCTGAAGATTAGCTCCACTCCAGAAGGAATTTAGTTGGAGATTTGATCCAACATTATAGTGAGAAAGATGAGAAAAGTGTTGTGGGGATGACACAGTCTTGTTGGAGATCAACCTTGAGAATTATCCTGCTGTGGAACCATTGGTGAATATCATGGCTTGAACTCCAAGGAGCAAATGTAGGATGAAGAAAAATTTCTGTAGGGAACTGATCATGAGAGAGTTATTGCACACCCTCTCGAGGGACAGTCAGAGGTTTTGGTGAGATTGAAAAATATGTTGTATATTGGCAGGTGCTGCCCTCTGCATTTTGTCACATGGTGTAAATGATGACTGAATGAAATGATGACTGATGACTGATGACCTCTGGCTGAATGCAATCCACAGGGTGATTTGGGGATGGATCCTAGCAGCATCTGACATACTCTTCTTGGTACATCAAAAGTAATTAGTTATTATCACCATTGTCCCATACTTAACAGTGTCAGACTACAGTCTACATTGCTTGAGAGAAAAAGGAATGAATTACATTGCATGTTGGTTGAAATTGATAGTTTTCTGTTTCCTCTCTCCATAATGAAACATATAAATCCAGAGACAAACATAAACCTATTCAAATATAAAGAAACTGTTGGAGGTATGCAGTGTGTCAGGCAGCATCTGTGGAGGGAAATAGACAGATGACAGATGATCTATCTGAAGAAGGCCCTGACCCGAAATACCATGTCCATTTCCCTTCATAGATGCTGCTTACACCTCTGACTTCCTCCAGCAGTTTGTTTTTTTGCCAAGGTTTCAGCATCTTGAGTCTCTTGTGTCTCTATGCACTTTTTCAGCCTGCTACATCTTCATTGCCGATCAAAGAAAACTCCAATTGTGACTGCATAATATCTTCAGATGACATATATTGTTCCAGAATTTTCATTTATCTTGACGCTTCTAAATAAGATATGTTTTACCAGTCTAGCAACATTTTATCTCAATGGGAGCTTGAATTGGGAATCAGCTAGATCTTTCACATCAAAGTCCAATGTGGTTTAGGACACAAAGCTGGAGTAATTCAGTGGGCCAGGCAGCATCTTTGGATAGAAGGAATGGGTGACATTTCGGGACGAGACCCTTCTTCAGACTAGGAGTCTGGTAACATTCAGAAGAACAGTGAAAATATGTTTTATGACATACACATTTTGTATGGCTGCTTCAATGCTACTCACAGTTACTTGGAAAAATATTGGCTATAGAAATGAAAGGCAACAATGCCCTGTAAGATTCTGATTAATAGATTGAGATTTAATTATTATTTAGTGAGAAGTTCTTGTAGACCATCATACCTGGTGCTACATTGGTGTTAAACACCAAGTGCTGTTGGAACACAATGAATCAAGTAGCACTTTTGAGTTTGGTTTGGTTTAGTTTGGAAAAACAGTGTTGAAATGGGGCTTTTGACCAACCGAATCTGAGCCAATCTGTGATCCCTGCACACGAACACTACACATACTAGGGACAATTTGCAATTATACCAAACTGATTAACCTACAAACTTGTATGTCTTTGGAGTGTGGGAGGGAGCCACAGATCCCAGAGAAAAGCCAGGCAGGTCACAGGGAGAATGGACAAACTCTGTACACACAGCAACCGTAGTTAGGATCAAATCCAGGTCTCTAGCGCTTAGGCAGCGGCTCTACCACTGTGCCAACGTGCCGCCCACATGTGGTCGGAATAAACAGGCAAGTTTCGGGTCGGGACACTTCCAAAATATCACCTGTTTATTCCCTCCACAGATGCTGCCTGACCAGCTGAATTCCACCTGAACTTTGTATTTTGCTCCAGATTAGAGCATCTGCAGTTCCTTCCTTCCTTTCTAGAAATGGTGGTACAATGTAATGTAAACCATTGTCAGCAGCTATAATGAGCAAGCATTAATGTCTTCAGCAGCATTTGGACATCTGAATGAACAATGTAAACTCATGTAAATGTAAACAACGCCACTGCTTCACTAATCTGGCAGGTCAAAGTTTTACTTGTTGTTGTTACTTTGATTTGGAATTGAACTCTGTGAAATGGCAGAAAAATTCTCAGTACAATTTTCTGTTCTTTTTCCTTAACATGTTCACTGCTAGGATTTTTTTTCACTATTGCCCATGATCTGAGTATACTCGGCGGTGGCACTGAACTAGTTAATCCCCTAATCATGACTATGCAAAATTTGGATACTACTGCCAAAGTCCATTAGTCTTGAGACAGGTATTGGTGGGTATTGGTGGGTATTGAACAATAGGGAAGGCTTTACCTAACCAACCTTGTGAGCGTCCGTTACCATTCCACCACCGCAAGCTTTGAACTGTGTAAATGCTCTGCTATGGAAAAGTGATATGCTTTAGTACAGATTTCCTGGAGATAACTGGGAGACAGCTTTAAAGTTCATGTTTAAGAAGGAACTGCAGATGCTGGAAAATCGAAGGTAGACAAAAATGCTGGAGAAACTCAGCAGGTGAGGCAGCATCTTATGGAGCGAAGGAAATAGGCAACGTTTCGGGTCGAAACTCTTCTTCAGAAACCCTTCTTAAAGTTCAACTTGCCAATTAGGTTTAAGAAACTCTTCTTAAAGTTCATACTTGCCAATCAGGTTTCCCGTGACGAGAAACTCGGGCATGGACTAGAGGTAGGGATTGAACGTTTAAAGCTAAATGCTTTATTTTGGAGTTCTTCGAGAGAGAGAGAGAGACAGGAGAGTCAGATATCTGCCCTTGCTTGAGGAAGGCTTCCTCTCTGCAAAGCATCAGCCCCCTCATCCTCCCAGTTATAATCCTGCCCTGATATAAATTGCCAGGACCATGCTCATGGGTTCCCAGCTGCAGCCTTGTGTGGTTAGTTTTCACATCCAACAGCTGGCCAGTCTCACAATATGGCCAGCTGCTCAAGCAGAAACAGAAGACTAAATGTAATAATGAATTCATGATTTTACATGTTCCAGAGTTTCCACATCCCAGGCCTTCTTGGTGGGCTCAATGTCCGCGTTTAAAGAATTACTTCCAGATTCTGGTTTATATGCTCACAATCTGCAACATGAGCACAAATGAAATAGCATTTACTGTTAACGTTTCTCTATGTTGGGTTTATTACTTAATCCCATAAGATTGCCAGCAGTGAACTTGGATTTGTTGATATCATTTATTTTATATGGTTATTTGGTCATATTTATCCCAGCCCAATTTAACTCACATTGTCTACAATTGTTTTTTCAACAGTCACTGTATTTTTCCCCTGTGAACTCAGAATGGATCAATTTTTATTTCCATACAGATAAAAATAGGGATCTATTTTCTTTATTGTCACCATCACTTTGGGTGGCAAAGTTGTGCATCCTCCACACACAATGACATCTTATTAAAACAGTTAAGCATATAATAGAATGACTATCATGAGACTTATTAATCTTCTGAATACCAATTAAGGTGGCCATGATTGCTTATTCATAACACAAAACAGAGAACCTAGAACAGAACATGCCCTTTGAGCCACAATGTCCATGCCAATAATAATACCAAGTCATTTAGAGTATAATGTGCAGTTCTGGTTGCCCCATTACAGTAAAGATGTGGAAGACAATAGACAATAGACAATAGGTGCAGGAGTAGGCCATTTGGCCCTTCGAGCCAGCAATGTGATCATGGCTGATCATTCCCAATGAGTACCCCGTTACTGCCTTCTCCCCATATCCCTTGACTCTGCTATTTTTAAGAGCCCTATCTAGCTCTCTCTTGAAAGCATCCAGAGAACCTGCCTCCACCACCCTCTGAGGCAGAGAATTCCACAGGCTCACCACTCTCTGTGACAAAAAGTGTTTCCTCGTCTCCGTACTAAATGGCTTACTCCTTATTCTTAAACTGGGGCCCCTGGTTCTAGACTCCCCAACATCGGGAACATGTTTCCTGCCTCTAGCATGTCCAAACCCTTAACAATCTTAGGCTTTGGAGAGGGTGCAGAAGAGGTTTACCAGAATGCTGCCTGCATTGGAGGGTTTCCGTTACAGGGAGAGGTTGGATAGACTTGAGTTGGGTTTGTCTTGAACATTGGATACCGAGGGGAGACTTGATAGAAGTATGTAAAATGGTGCGAGGCATAGATAAGGCAGTCAGAACCTTCTCTCCAGGGTGGAAATATCCAACACTAAAGGGCATACCTACATGTGAGGGAGGGAAAATCTAATGGAGATGTTGGAAATCTAATGGGGCACGTTTTTTACACAGGTGGTGGTGGGGGGCTGGAACGCATTGCCAGGGGTGGTGGTGGAGGCAGATATGAAAGTGGCATGTAAGAGACTTTTCAGTAGGCACATGGAAGTGCAGGGAATAGCGCGATATGGATTAGGTGCGGGCAGATAAGATCAGTTCAGTTAGGCATCATGTTCGGTACAAACATTAGGGTCAAAGGGCCCGTTCCTGTACTGTTCTATGTTCTATATTCAATGTTAAAGTAATCTCTTCCACTTGCATGTGATTGATATCCCTCTATTCCCTGCATTTCCATGTTTCTATCACATCTGCGTCCGTTATCACCCCTAGCAGTGTGTTCCAGGCACTCACCACTTTCTCTGCAAAAAAAACTTGCTCCACACATCAACATCAATTTTGCCCCTCTCCCTTAATGCTATGCACTTTAGTCTTTGATATTTTTACACTGGGAAAAAGTTCTGACTGTCTACACCAGGGGGTGGGGAACCTTTTCATGTTGGAATGCCGCATCAAGTTAGCTGTAATCTAATAAGGCCGCATCCAAGAAACTTCAATTAGATGTACTTCAAAATGTGCATTATTTTGTTAAAATAGTAAGATTAAATGAGAACCTATCAGTTCGAAGTTTGATCCTTATTTTATGAGGAGTTACGATGAGGGATTGCGTGAAGAAGCCCCGCCAGGCGCATGAGCATCATACTTCAAAGCAGCGGCGTGAAAACACAGAAATCGATAGCCGAAGTAACATAGTAAGTCTTTAGAAGACTAGAAGTACCAGATGATCCTTTCGATTATGAGGGCCGGGAGCGGAGGGCACGTAATCCCTCATCGTAACTCCTCATAAAATAAGAATCAAACTTCGAACTGGTAAGTTATCGTTTAATCTTACTATTTTACTTCGGAGTCACACGAGTGACTACGTGAAGATTTCAAAGCTCTGTGATTTCATGCCGTAGATGCACTCCATACGACACACTGCTTCAGTTGACACAGTAGTGAATAAATAATGTATTGAACATTGCTTCGAATTATCCAATAATCATTTAAAAAAAATAACAATACAGTAATAACCCCTCTATCCCAGGGGAAATTACAAATAAAATTTATAAAGACAAAGTAAATCAAATCAAATGGAACCCAAAAGAGCATGCCCAAACCCTGGCACTGTCAGGACAGGTTTATCATAATTTTAGAAAGTTGATTCTTTAGACCATCCTGCGGCCTTGCTGCGGATGTTGATGCCGCCCTGGTGGAGTGAGATTTAAACACATGAGTGTCTACTCCAGTGGAATCCAAAACCTGTTTTACCATCTAGAAATAGTTTATACTGACACCTTTTATGAAGTTTTTTGTGACTGATGAGTATTGCTGTCTCAGAGCCTCTGTGACTAAGTTACCTCGATACATTGACTCAGATGCTTAACTACACATAACCTTTGGTCAACAGGGTATGTTTTAAACCCTTTACGGAACCCAACACAGCATGCCCAAACCCTGGCACTGTGAGAACAGGTTTATCATAAAACATAGAAAATGTCGATTCCTTAGAGCATCCTGTGGCCCCGAGGATTTGGTCTAGCGGCACGTCCTGTGCCTTCACTGCGGATGTTTATGCCGCCCTCGACAATCGGCCTGCAAGGTCTCCTCCCGATATTGGGGTTGTTGTTGGGCTGCACTGGTGGGTAATATCTTCGCCCCATCGGCCTGCCTCTGCTGGGCCCTGCCCTGGGATCCGACCCCCATGCGCATCCAACCTGACTGTTTAGATGACGTCCTGGGAGCAGGAATGAAGGGTTTCATAAGCCCAATTGTCTTTGACTCATCGTCGATGTCCCTAATTTGCTTGATGAGGTCGTCGCCGAACAAGTAATCCGGTGCTTAAATGTTGCTAGCCCTACACAGGCCTGCAAACTTTCGGGTTTAAGGTTGGTCGAATGGCAATCTTCCTCATGCTGTTCACCTCGAAGTAGGCATTGCAAAATAGTGCTAGCATATCTTGTTGGGTTTTTGACATCGGTGACCCCTTGACCATCTTCCCGAATGCAGTAATGCCTGCTGCCACCAACTTGAGGACACGCTGAAAGTGCACTTCCTGACCTCGCATCGTTGCACTCATGGGTGCCAAAATTGCCGAGTTTACGATGGGCACCCTGAGTGAAGCACAATAGACAGGTGTTTTATATCATGTTGTAGTTTCTGTCATGATGGTTTCTTGGAGCTGCTGAGAAGCGAAGTAGTTCACATTGGCAGCTAGATTGTTATCCATAGCCTCATCAGTCCCTTCCGGAATAGCGAAGTTTTGCGCTACATCCGGGACACCCGGAGCATGGCTCTTGTACTCTGGTGTGTGCACATAAGCAGGGTCACCAACTTCAGGGTCAGACTCCTCCTGCCCTGGCACTCCCGAGTCCTGCTCAAGGGAGACCGCATCCCGACCTAAACAAAGTACTGGAGAGAAAGATTCCCATTGTGGACAGGCACCTTGGACCCCTGGCTGATTAGGGTGTGGAGCATTTGCTCCATTTGTTCGAGTCTCCCCCACATTTTCTTGCGATCCGGAGGGGAGTCCTCTTCTTCCACAGACCCGTCAGATAAAACGGGTCTGACAGACTTTCGTTTTGCTTTTTTGCTTGTTGCCGTGGCATCAGTGCCCTGCGACACTGGAGCAGCTGGAGGCTGTTCTTTCACTGGGGGAACGGCCGTCGGTATCGGAGCCGGCGTTACCGCACTTATCTCCCGACACAATCGCTGAGATGGAACCGCATCCCTGCGCGCCCCACGCTTACTGCGAACAGACGTTCTCCCAGCACTTTCCATAACCGCTAGCTCCCACTCCAAACTGCACTACAGGGAAAGCTGCCACCAATTTACGAAGAACAGTAGCTACTTCCCGGATGGAGGGATATTGTTTTTCAGCGAGACTGGTACAGACCTCTCTGATCCCCACAGCCTTGGCTGTAGGCAAATTCACTGACATATCAACTGAATCAATGACAAATCTCAAATAAACATTTTTTTAGGATGGCTCTAACTTGGATTTGGTTGGATGGACCAGGAACCCTAACCTTTCAAACAGGTATTTGGTTGCTGAAACCGATTCCTCAGTTGTCTCCTGAGTGTTGCTTATGATTAAAATATCATCTAGATAAGCCATTACAATGTGATTCTGGGCATGTAGTAGCGCCAGCTCTGGTTTCCACGATTTCTTGAATAGCCTAGGAACTGAGGTTAACTCATTGGGTAATGCTTTAAATTGCCATGGCTGTCCCATCCAACTAAATTTCAAGTATCTCCGATACTGATGATGAATTGGTACTGAATAATATGCATCTTTCAGTTCTATAGTTGCCATACAACAGCCTTGTGATAACAGCCGTTTCGCAGTATTGCAGTATCCATTTAAAAAATGCCTATACTGAACATAGGAATTTAACTGGTTTAGGTCCAGAATGCTTCTACTTCCCCCATCTTTTCTCTGTCTGGGGAATATATTGGACACAAATTGTTGAGGATGGTTTATCGTCCTCTCAATTACCCCTTTCTTTGGGACAAACCCGTAATTTCTTCTTTTACCTGCTGAGTTTGTGCAGAAACCCCCAATACTCTATTAGGCATATTCTGTACAGGCGGATCAATTCCTGACACAAACTGTATTCGAGCTTGAGACAGTGTGTAGTATAAACCAATGAGATGTTATGCAGCACCATTCATCATAACCAATTGCAACCTACCCCCAACCAGAGGTCCCAGAATCTTATCCTGGATAAAATGAATCACCTGTACCTCTACAGTCAGCCTTTACTCCTTCTGCCCATATTGGGGTTGTAGCTGGGATACACAGGTGAGTAATACCGTCGTCCCACTGGCCCCACTCTGCTTGGCCCTGCCCCTGGATCCGTCACCTTTCATGCTGAAACGACCTGCGAGATGGCATCCTGGCAGAAGGGACGTATGTCTTCATGAGACGGATTGTTTTGGCATGTTCCTCCAGGTCCTTGACTTGTTTGAGGAGGTCCACCCCAAATAAATAATCTTGGCTTAGATATTGGTGGACCTACATAGAGCTGCAAACTTCGGGTTCAACGTAGGCGTTGCAGAACAGGGCCAGCATATCTTGTTGAGTACCAGACATCGGTGCCCCTGGACCTTCTCCGAATGCCTGCTGCCAACAACTTGAGGATGCGTTGAAATCTCGCTTCTTGCCTCCGCCTCGTCGCATTCATTTGTGCCCTTGCCGAGTTCACGGTGGGCATTTTGAGTGAAGCACAGTTTGCAGGTGTTTTATAACATGTGGCAGTCTCCATGAACGTATCCTGGAGCTGGTGAGAAGCCATGTAATTTACATTGGCTGCTAGAGTTTTCTCGATAGCCTCACCAGTCCTTCTGGGTTTTAGTGAAGTTTAACGCTACGTCCGGGACACCTGGAGCATGACTCGTGTGCGCTGGTGTGTGCACATAAGCAGTGACTCCAGCTTCAGAGTCAGATTCCTCCTGCCCTGCTTCTCCCGAGTCATGCTCTAGGGAGGTCACATCCAGCCCTAAACAAGGTGCTGGAGAGGATGATTCCCACTGTTATCCATAAGCGATGTTTTCTTCTTTGCTGTATGGACCTCTGCGAGAGGCTGTGTGGGAATCCTAGGGCATTCAACCCCAATTGAAGTTTTTTCATGGCTCTTTAAATTTGGAGCATTTTCCCATTTGGTTGAGCCATCCCCATACCTTTAAATTAAAAGGAGGGAGTCTTCCATATCATCAGACTCATGAGACAAATGAGCCTGAGAGTACTTTAGTTTGCTATTTCTGAGTGCCTTGAAGCACTGGAAATTGATGGAGGCAGTTGAGAAATAAAGTTAGCATTTCATTTTATTTTATTTCATTTCATTTCAGCTGCCAGTAGAACAGTAGCAGGTATTGGAGCCGGCATTAGCGCAGCCGTTATCTCCAAACCCGATCTAAATAGCGGTAATCGCGGGAGCCGGCTTTAGAGCAGCCGTTATCTTCCGTCCCGATCTATAAGCGGTAACCGCGGCCCCGCGAGTTCCACTCTATTACCGCAGTTTAACAATATATATTAGCAACTCTAGCTGGCTTTGCGAGCCAGACTTACAGAGTTTAAAAAACACTCGCAGGAAAGGCTTAATATTGACTTACCTGCGGGTTACTACTTACCGCTGGTGGAGCTGAACTCTCCAGCCTGTCGGTGCGACATGCGTCGATGTAATGACGTGCATGCGCCTGGCGGGGCTTCTTCACATAGTCACTCATGTTACTCCGAAGTAAAATAG
This sequence comes from Okamejei kenojei, assembly GCA_035221665.1. Classification (NCBI taxonomy): domain Eukaryota; kingdom Metazoa; phylum Chordata; class Chondrichthyes; order Rajiformes; family Rajidae; genus Okamejei; species Okamejei kenojei. The sequence goes on from CM069132.1 coordinate 42,088,303, forward strand.
CCCTCATGACTTACTAATGTTTTAATTGTGGCCGTCAGTCGGGGAGGATTATTTCGTTGAATCTTCTTATACTCTTTGGTATTTTAAATACGTTCATTTTAAAATAATAAAAGACGAACAAAAACATATAATAAAAATAAAAGGATTTGTTCTACAAAATTTGGATTAATTCAAAAGGCCGCACTTAATGGCCTAGAAGGCCGCAGGTTCCCCACCACTGGTCTACACTATCTATGCCCTTCATGATTTTATATAGTTCTATCAGGTTTCTTCTAAACTAGCAACCAAGTTTCTCCAATCTCTCATTATAACTAATACCCTTTCTATAAATGATTCCAATACATTTTAGTGGTTAGTACTGAAATCAATGACCTTCCAACAGTGACAAACAGTGAAGAAGCTTTCCTGAAGAATGCAAGAGCTTCCCAGGCTAAGTTCAATTTTTTACTGTCATCTCCAATGTGTTTGAAAAAGACGATCAAAAAATGGGGCAAAACTACACCAGGAGCTTGAGGAGAGGAGAGGAGAGTGAGTTGAGGATGTACCAAGGTAAAGTGAGTGAGTCAGTGATGATTACAATTGTGTCATCCACAGTGTCAGATACATTCATGCAACATAATCATCATCATCGTTATGGTGCCTTACAATGCTATTTACGACAATGATCACAACTTCATCAAATGAATGCCCTTTGACAGTCCACAGTGGCAAACCAGGTATGGAGCAGGTGATTACAAAACCTTAATTCAATCGTTTCTAATGAGGGACAAGTTGCACCGCGGCCATTTCTCTCCTTACCCAGATGTAGGTGTGAAAGCACACACCTCCAGAGAGCAATTTCTTCTCAGCTGTGATCAGGTAACTGAATCAACCTACCAAGAACTGGACAGCTACCAGGGAAATTAAATGAGATTCTATGTCAGATATTAAAACAGTAATGAAACTTTTGGGTTCCATTACAAGACTTTGTCATTCTACTGAAGCCCACGGAGGACTGGCATGAAAGAGAAGCCCTCAGTCATCAAACTCTGCACTAGGTCAGGCTCTGCAAGTCACTGGATTGAACTGGGCAACTGGAAAGTAAGTAAGTAAGTAAGTAAGTAAGTAAGTAAGTAAGTAAGTAAGTAAGTAAGTAAGTAAGTGAGTGAGTGAGTGAGTAAGTAAGCAAGTAAGTAAATAAGTTTATTGGCCAAGTATTCACATATAAGGAATTTGCCTTGGTGCTCCGCCCACAAGTAACAACATGACCTACAGTGACAGTTACAAATGACTCAGTCAATGCTAAACATTAATAATAATAAAACATTAATGATAAAACACCATTGATTAGGCATGTGAACCAACAAACTACCAGATCAAAAGGAGGCTACAGATTTTTCGCTGTTGAATAGAGCAACTACTCGTGGATAGAAACTGTTTTTATATCTGGTTGTGGCAGCTTTGACAGTCCGGAGTCGCCTTCCAGAGGGAAGTGATTCAAAGAGTTTGTGGCCAGGGTGAGAGGGGTCAGAGATGATCTTGCCCGCTTGCTTCCTGGCCCTTGCAGTGTACAGTTCATCAATGGAGGGAAGGTTGCAGCCAATAATATTCTCTGCTGATCGGACGATTCGCTGCAGCCTCCAGGTGTCGTGCTTGGTGGCTGAGCCAAACCAGACCATGATGGAGAAGGTGAGAACAGACTCTACGATGGCCGTGTAGAATTGGACCATCATTGCCTGTGGCTGATTGTGCTTCCTCAGCTGCCGCAGGAAGTACACGTACATCCTCTGTTGTGCCTTTTTGACTGTGGAGTCGATGATAGCTCCCCACTTAACGTCCTTGAAGATGATGGTTCCCAGGAACTTAAAAGACTCCACAGATGTGACTGTGGTGTTGTTGAGGTGAGGGGAGGGGGAGCACTACTAAAGTCTACAATCAATTCCACTGTCTTAAGAGCATTAAGCTCTAGGTTGTTGCTACGGCACCAGGAAGCCAGCTGTGACACTTCCTGTCTGTAGGCAGATTCATCCCCATCCTGGATCAGTCCAATCAGGGTTGTGTCGTCCGCAAACTTGAGAAGCTTGACAGAGGTGTCTGTGGAGGTGCAGTCGTTGGTGTAGAGAGAGTAGAGGAGAGGAGAGAGTACGCAGCCTTGCGGGTGCTCCTATGCTGAGTGTTTCCGTGTCCGAGATGTGCTTTCCCAGCCTCACATGCTGCTTCCTGTCTGTCAGGAAGTTGGTGATCCACTGACAAAGGGGTTCAGGCACAGTCAACTTGGAAAGTTTGGAGTGTAGTAGCTCTGGCACAATGGTGTTGAATGCAGAGCTAAAATCAACAAACAGGATCCTCGCATAGGTCCCCAGGTGGTGTAGGTGCTGTAGGATGAAATGCAGACCCAGGTTGACTGCATCATCCACAGATCTATTGGCCCGATATGCAAACTGCAGAGGGTCCAGCAGGGGGTTTGTGATATTTTTCAGCTTGGCCAGCACAAGCCTTTCAAGTGTCTTCATGACTACAGAGGTCAGTGTGACAGGCCTGTAGTCATTAAGACAAGTAATCCTTGCCTTTTTAGGTTCGGGGACAATAGTGGAGACTTTGAAGCAGGCAGGGACAGTACATGTTTGCAGGGACTGGTTAAAAATGTCTGTATAGACCTGTGCCAGCTGTTTGGCACAGAGCTTAAGAGTAGAGGGGGAAACATTGTCAGGTCCTGGAGATGTCCGGCATTTTTGTCCTCTGAAAAGCCTTCTCCGCCTCCTCTATTTTTATTGTTGATATTTGATGTTATATTGTGCCGAAAGGAGAGGTTCCAGCTTCTGTGTCTCACCAGGACTAAAGCAAGAGTCATAGAGTCATGGAGCACGGAAACAGGCTGGGTAAGATACTCTGTGCATCAGCTCTATCTGTTCCTCTCATGATCTTGTACACCTCTATAAGATCACCCTTCATCTTCCAAGGAATAAAGTCCTAGCCTGCTCAACCTCTACCAATAGCTCAGGTCCTTAAATCTTGGCAAGATCCTCTGCACTCTGAAGAGATGAGCTACTTTCGCCATAGACATCATGTCGATGTCAGAGTCAGAGAGTTATAGAATATGGAAGCTGTCCCTTCAGCACAACTTGTCTATGGCAACCGACCATCTACACTGGTCTCACCTGCCCATGTTTGGCCCATGTCACTCCAGACCTTTCCTGTCCAGGGGTTTAGGAATAGTTGTGGAAGTGGCCAAGGGTCTCTGAGCAGAACCTCCCTTTTTCTGCTGCAGCCATAAAATTACCACTGCCCTCATGATTACAAGCAGCTCTGGAGATGTACTGTACCTTTTCTCCCTGATTGCATCTTGCTGCCTGCTGAAGAATGCCATCATACAGAATCTTAGAAGAGAATGAGTAGGGATTATGAAATTATGACCTGATGTGATGGGTGAGAGTGATGCCTCACATGGTTGAACAGGTACAGCATATTAAGTGGTCAGCTTGTGAAACCAAGCATGTGAGTGTATACTTTGATGCTGTTGTATGTACTGATAGTAGAGGCAGTGGTCTGCAGTTGCCGGCAACATAATTTTGACATATGTTCTAAGTCAAGACCTTACTTTTGCTAGTTTTAATTTGGTTTAGTTTAGTTTAATTTAGTTTAGTTTTAATTTAGATTATAGATACAGCATGGAAACAAGCCCTTTGGCCCACCGAGTCCACACCGACCATTGTTCACCCGTTCATTCTTCTATGTTATCTCACTTTTTCATTCACTCCCAACACATTAGGTCAATTTACTCAGGTCAATTAACCAACAAACCCGTACTTCTTTTAGATGTCGGAGGAAACCAGAACACCCTGAGGTAATCTACGCAGTCACAGGGAGAACCAGCAAACTCCACACAAACAGCACCCAAGGTCAGGATCGAACCCGAGTCTCTGGTGCTGTGAGGCAGCAGCCCTACCAGCTGTGCCATTATTGTCAAATCGTTCTACATCATGTAGTACTGGAAACATAGCTGTCAATTTTCCCATCATTTGTGGCCCACACCCTGGCAAATACTGATTTCTACTCCTTTACCTCCTCCGCCAGCATCCCGTGTTACCTTTGAAAATCTCCCTCATGATTCTGAATCATCCTAATAACTGGTCTGAAGACTGCTTGCCCGTCTCCAGGATGATTGTCTTTTAAGGCTTGAATGCTCAAGATGCAGTTTTAGCTTTAGCCCTTTTTAATCATCAGTAATCAGCCAGAAATTGTTGGCTAAAACAAAGTTTCAAAAATCTGTCTTTGACCAGTGCAGCACCTACTCTGACCTTGATTTCACTTTGTTTAGTAAACTCTCCTTGCTCACCTTAAACCACCATCCTTCAAGGCATATTACATCAAGTACTTTAAAAAGAACTCTTATGTATTTTGCTCACTCTGAAAACGTGATCCGCATGGACACAGTGTGAATATCTTTTATTTCTCTCAGCAAATCATGCTTGGGAGGATATAACGAGTAACGGTCAGCCGAGACAATCGATTTAATCACAAAGCTCCTTTCCTCAGTATTACTCAGAAACGTGTTAGGGACTATAATTGCCAAATACTAGCAGTTTAATGAAGGACAGGTTTCCAATTACATGTAATATTTCTCTCATTTGCAAGTTCCTAAGTCATAATGGGAAGACACCTCTTCCGATAATGTCGCTCAAGGTTTTTTTAAGTCATTAAACTCATCCACTCACAGACTGTAGTGCATTAATCAAAGGACATTAATCAGTCTATTGGCCTGCAGCTTCAATTAGACTCTAGTTACAGCTGACATGGAATTAATTATAAAACCTAGTGATTCCAAGGTGCTTGACCTCTTGTCTCTGCCAATGACAACATTGTAGACATAATAATATGCTTCCATCAGCATTATGGAAACGGAATAATATGAAAATATAGCACCGCATTTCTCGCATTCTAGTTTTCATCCATTTTGCTAATTGCACACAGGAATGTTATATTTAACTGGGCATACATCTACTCCAATAACACATTAAATGCTGTAGGATCTAAACAGATCAGGCAGCAACTGGGAAGGGAATGGACAGGCAACGTTTTGGGTGGGGACCCTTCTTCAGACGCAACATTTTGTCTATCCATTCCCTCCCCTGATACTTCCTGACTTCCAGCATTTTGTACTTTGCTCAAGATTCCAGAATCTGCAGTTGCTTGCGACTCCATTATACAGCTCCTGCATTCTGTGCCCTTTCTCCTGCATCTCCCAACAATCCATTTCATTGATGCAGAACTCTTAAAACTTTTCCCTCAGGTCACATTCCAGTTAGTTTTAGTTGTTAGTTTTAGCTTTAGAGATATGGCGTGGAAACAGGCCCTTTGGCCCAATGAGTCCATGCCAACCAGCAATCACCCACACATTAATTCTATTCTACACACAAAGGACAATTTACAGAAGCCAATTAACCTACCAACCCGCATCTGTTTGAAATGTGGGAGGAAACCAGAAAACTCGGAGAAAAACCATGCGGTAACAGGGAGAACGTACAAACTCCGTACATACAGCACCCGTAGTCAGGATCGAACCCAGGGCTCCGACACTGTAAGACAGCAACTTTACCACTGTGCCACTGTGCTGACTAATCGCCTCCTCCTCTACCTTTGCAGCCTCATTGCTCTTTCACTAGCTACCTTAAAACACATCTCTGTAAGAAGTGTTTTTGTTATCCCTCCTGAATACATACTTTAGTGATTTGTGCATTGGTCTACTTTCAGGGTATCTTAGGAAGGGTTAAAACAGGGAGAGAGGGCAATGTGTACACAAGAGTGATCTGCATTTTTAATTGAATGATATCAAGTTACTTCTCACAGCTGGTGGTACTGAGACTGAGTAAGAAATGCCAATGATTTCTCATTGATTCAATCCTACATCTATAAATCTTTTCAAAATAATCAAAATGACATCAATTAACTAATATTTCGCTTCTTTATGTGACATGCTCATGGCAAAACGGACATGACATTGTTCCTTCCCCATAATGGCTTGCCAGGGCTTTGTGAACAGTCATATATATATATAGTTATTCTTGTTAAATCTAATTGACAACATTATCTTTAATGACCATGAAACATGTATCAATGATTTTTATTATTGCCTTAAGGGAGAATTCTCAACGCAGTTATCTTCAAATCATCATTGACCTTCTATCTATTAACTGGCTATTCAATGAAGATCAACATTGTCTAACAATTCAATTGAATGCACAGAATTTTTTTCCCAGGGCAGGGACTCAAAAACTGGAGAGCACGGTGTAAGTTGAGAGTGGAAAGATGGGACAACTTTTTCACAGGTGTATGGAACGATCCGTCAGAGGAGGTAGTTCAAGCTGGTACAATAACAACATTTGTAAGACATTTGGATAGGTAAGTGGGTAGGAAAGATTTAGGGAGATTTGGACCAAATGTGGGCTATATTAGATCGGGCACCTTAGTTGGCATGGATGATTTGAACCGAAAAGGCCGGTTTCTGTGCTGCATGACTCTATGAACCTATGATTCCCAGGAAGTCCCATGACGCTCCAGGAGGCTGCAGAAAAGCCAGATGACCAATCCCTGCGGTCAGACTCTGGGTACACAGAGCCATCAGGAGAAGACCCGACAGAAGTCGAGGTCGGGGCCGACGGTCGAGGAGAGCGGGGGCGGACAAGGAGGGTGGGGGCGGTCAAGGACGGGGCGAGCAGTCGCAATCGAGGTCAGGCCGATGGGCGAGAGGGAAGCAGCAGTTGTGGACGAGGATAGCACCGTCCGTTGAGGTCGGGTGACAATGGTCTAGGCCACGGGCACCGGCAGTCGAAGACAGGTCAGCGGAGGGTGATGGGCCGCCAAGAACAAAGGAGGACCCGGCGTGGGGGGGCTGCTGAGAGCAAAGGGGGACCATTGGGAACTAAATGGAATACTTTGTATCTTCGGCGCCCCATATGTGATGGCTCTTTGGATACCTTGTGTTTGCAGAACAAAGAATCTCACTGTGACATGTCACATGTCACAACAAAGTATAAGTAATTAATTAATTAATCAGTTAATTCATAAATTAATTAATTAATTCATGATTCCTACAATTATGAAGCTGTTCAGGCCTGAGCCGATTATATGTTGAAATCGTGTGCTATGTGTATCATATACAAAAGATCTTTCTGTCTCCATCACAGGAGACAGACTTTCAACGGACATCTATTTATAAGCCTATCGATTCTCACAGTTATTTGGACTACACTGCTCCCCACTCTGCCATTTGCAAAGATGCTATTCCCATCCTCTCAATTCCACCGTCTCGGCTGAATCTGTTTCCAAGGTGAGATGTTCTATACAAGGACATCTGAGATGTCCTCGTTCTTCAGGGAATGTGGGTTCCACTCTTCTGTCATGAGGCCTTCACACATGTCTGTTGGGGAGGTGCAGAACAAGGGGTCACAGTCTAAGGATAAGGGGGAATTCCTTTAGGACCGAGATGAGGAAAACATTTTTCACACAGAGAGTGGTGAGTCTCTGGAATTCTCTGCCATGGAAGGTAGTTGAGGCCAGTTCATTGGCTATATTTAAAAGAGAATTAGATGTGGCCCTTGTGGCTAAAGGGATCAGGGGGTATGGAGAGACAGGTACAGGATACTGAGTTGGATGATCAGCCATGATCATATTGAATGGCGGTGCAGGCTCGAAGGGCCGAATGGCCTACTCCTGCACCTATTTTCTATGTTTCTATGTTTCTATGTTTCTATGTCTCCTCTGGTTCCCATAGTTGTGCTCACGCTCCCCTCTCTCTCTCAACCCCCAGACATAATAAGTACATAATTCCCCCTAATCCTCACCTTTCACCCCACCAGCCTCTGCATCCAACACATTATCCTCCAACATTTCCATCATCTCCTACGGGATCCCACCATTAATCAAATCTTCCCATCTCCACCTTATTCTGCCTTCCACCTGGGACAGCTCCCTCTACAACTACTTGGTTCACTTATCCCTTCCCAACCAAACCACTGCCTCCCCAGGTATTTTCTCCTGCAACTGCAGGAGATGCTACACTCCCTCGACTCCATCCAGAGATCCCGATAATCCTTTCAGGTGGGACAGGGGTTCACATGTATCTCCACTAACCTCATCTACAGTATCTAGTGTTCCCGATGTGGTCTTTTGTACATTGGCGAGACCAAACATTTTGCTGAACACTCATGCTTGATCCGTTGAGGCTAACGGGATTTCCTGGTTGCCAAACATTTCAACTGGCATTCCCATTCCCATTCCGGCCTTTTCGTCCTGGACCTCCTTCATTGCCAGAGTGCGGCCACACTAAAATTGGATGCTCAGCACCTCATTTTACACTTGGGTAGCTTACAGCCCAGCGGTATGAATGTTTAATTCTCCAATTTTAAGTAACTTCTACTTACATTCCCCCCCCCCCCCCCCTTGCTCCCTTCCTCCAACCCAATCATTTTACCTGTTCCACAGTTCTCCACATTGTTTCCCTCTTTAGATCACATCTTCCCTAGCCAACAATGGTCCTAAAGGGCCTGTCCCACCAGCATGCGACTCCAGGCGGTGAGCGCGACCTAACGTGGTCGCTTGAGCCGTCCGGCCTCGCGGGGCTGGTCCCACTTCGATCACCGGAGTCGTATGGAGTTGTGCGAAGCTGGTCCCGACATCGCGCGGGGCTCTGAAAAACTGACCGTGTTCAAAACATCCGCGCGGCAACGGCCTGTCGGCCCGCAGCCGCCTCGACACATTATGCACCGCCTCGACGTCGTGCCTCCGTGACCCTCTCTGTGTGCCTCCGTGGCGCTCTCTGTGTGTCCCTCTCTCTGGTCCTCCGTGTCCTTCTCTTTGTGCCTCCGTGACCCTCTATATGTGTGCCTCCGTGGACCTCTCTTTGTGTCCCTCTCTCTGTTCCTCCATGACCCTCTATATGCGTGACATTCTATACGTGTGCCTCCGTGACCCTCTATATGTGTGCCTCCGTGACTCTCTCTCTGTGCCTCCATGACCCTCTCTATGTGCCTTCGTGACCCTCTATATGTGTGCCTCCGTGACCCTCTCTCTGTCCCTCCCTCTGTGTGCCTCCTTGTCCCTCTCTGTGTGTCCCTCTCTGTCCTTTTGAACTTACCGCGGAATTCGCTCCAACTTCGCTCCAACTTCGCGCCACGTCGCGCCACTCACCCGACCTCCGCGCGGCCCCCGCTGCCGGTTTGGTCACGCTCGCCAAATGCAGGCGCATGCTGGTGGGACCCGCCCTGTACGGGGATCACCCGACCTCCGCGCGGCCCCCGCTTCCAGTTTGGCCGCGCTCACCGCCTGGAGTCGCATGCTTATGGGACAGGCCCTTAACAGGCACCGCCCTGCCTGAGGCCATTTGTGGCTGGCACTAAATATTCCTGGCCTTTTCTCAACTCCAGCCCACCACCCCCTACTTTCAGTCTGAAGAAGGGTCCTGACGTGAAACGTCACCCATCCTTTTTCTCCAGAGATGCTGCTGGACTCGCTGAGTTATGTTAGCACTTTGTGCCTATCTTTGGTATAAACCAGCATCTGCAGTTCTTTGTTTCTATGTACAAAATGTATTCCAGTTACTCTCAGAAGCGCACTCTACTGCCATTCTAATAGCATCTACCAAAGCTGCAAGGAAACAACACCACCTGCAGGTTCCCCCTCTACCCTGAGTTGAAAATATATAGCCAGTCTTTCACCTTCACTGGGTCTAATTCTTGCATGATGGAAGTATCTTCGTTGGTAGGACTGTAGCAGTGTAAGAAGGTAGACAAAAGGAACTGCAGATGCAGGATTATCGAAAAGGACACAAAGTTCTGGAGTAACTCAGCGGGTCAGGCAGCATCTCTGGAAACATGGATGGGCAATGTCAGGACTCCCCTTCAGTAGCTCCATACAACCTTCACAAAGGTGATTAGAGAGGGGAAATAAATGCTGGCCTTACTGACATCTCATAAGTCCATAAGTCAGAGGAGTAGAATTAGGCAATTTGACCCATTGAGTATACTCTGCCATTTAATCGTGGCTCATCTATATTTCCCCATAAATCCCATTCTCCTGCCATCTCCTCATAACCTTTTGTGCCCTTTCCATCTCTGTTATGTTCTAGTCCTCTCAAAATGAATGCTAACATTGCAGTTGCCTTCCTCACAACAGATTCAACTTGCAAATGAGCCTTTTGGGAATCCTGAACAAGCACTCTCAAGTGTCTTTTCACCTTCAATTTCTGAATCCTCTCCCCATTTAAAACATAGGCTATGCCTTTATTCCTACTACCAAAGTACATGACTGCACACTTTGCTTATCTGTATTCCATCTGCCACTTCTTTACCCACTCTCCCAACATGTCCAAGTCCTTTTGTAGTCCCTCTTCCTCCACACTACCTGCCCCTCCACCTATCTACGCATAATCCGCAAACTTGGCCACAATGCCTTCAATTCCCTTATCCAAATGACCAGAGCATTATCAGAGATTAGGTACTTTCCACTACTGCCTCCTCAGTATCAGCTGTTGTTAAATCAGGAATCTGATTTGTCTGTCAACAGTCTGTCTGTTTTTTCGTCTTTAAAAAAAATGTTTAGTCTGTGTTAAACGTTTGTGTAAATGTTCTCTGGTTTGTTTTATATGGGGGTCAGGGGAAACTTGTTTGTTCAGTTTCTTACCTTGCCGAGTTGTGATTGTTTTCCAGGTTGCGTCTCTGGTCGCTCTGCGGCCTACCATTGATGGAGCTGGTGGCCTGCTTGGACTGACTTTGAGCCCCACCACGGGGCATGGACTTAACATCGGAGCTGATCCATTGCCTGGGATCGCTCCAACTATGGCCTGTGGACTTACCATCAAGAGCTCGCAGTCTCGGGAGAGGCCGAGTCGGGAAGCTCCAACGACGCAGAGGCTCGACCAGCCCCGACGCGGGGTTCGATCGTCCGGCGCAGAGGAGCTGACATCCCCCCGATACAGTAGCTGATCGCCCCAACACAGAGGGGGGCGACGGGAGTCAAGATCGTCCTGTCAACAGAGGGCCCGAGGCCCCCGACCGCAAAAGAGCATTGAAGGGAAGAGATTTGAACTTTTTTCATCTTCCATCACAGTGAGGAATGTGGATAAGCCACTGTGGTGAATTTTATGTTAAAATGTAGTTTGCTTGTTCCATTGGATTTTATTTGTATGATTGACTTGGCAAATGAAATTCCCCGTATGTTGCAAAACACACTTGGCTAATAAAGTATTGTTGTGATTGTGATTGTGATTGTGATTGTGATTGTGATTGTGATTGAATACTGAGCACTCATCAAGAAGACGTTCTCTGTGGAAAAACACTCAAGCAGCTTGACTCCATTAGTAAAAGAGAAGATGGTTTAATTGTTCCATTTTCTGAACTTAGTATCTGCTTCGTACATGGATATATACTCAAATGGAGTACAAATGCTGTTTGGGCCAGTACATGTATTTTCCTAAACCATAAAATGTAGACTTTAGGAGAGCTCCCCTCCCCTCACCCCGCTCACCATCAACAACGCCACAGTCACATTTGTGGAGTCTTTTAAGTTCCTGGAAACCATCATCTCCAAGGACCTTAAGTGGGGGGCTAAGTCAAAAAGGCACAACAGAAGATGTACTTCCGACTGCAGCTGAGGAAGCACAATCTGACACAGGCAATTATGGTCCAATTCTACACGGCCATCTGTTCTCACCTTCTCCATCATGGTCTGGTTTGGCTCAGCCACCAAGCACCTGGAGGCTGCAGCAAATCGTCCGATCAGCAGAGAAGGTTATTGCGTGCAACCTTCCCTCCATTGATGAACTGTATACCGCAAGGGCCAGGAAGCGAGCAGGCAAGATCATCTCTGACCCCTCTCACCCTGGCCACAAACTATTTGAATCACTTCCCTCTGGAAGGTGACTCCGAATTCTCAAAGCTGCCACAGCCAGACATAAAAACAGTTTTCATCCATGGGTAGTTGCTCTACTCAACAGCCAAAAATCTGTAGCCTCCCTTTGATCTGGTATTTTGTTGGTCCCATGCTTGATCAATGGTGTTTTATCATTAATGTTTTATTATTATTAATGCTTAGTATTTTCTGAGATTTGTAACTGTCACTGTATGTCATGTTGTTACTTGTGGGCGGGGCACCAAGGCAAATTCCTTGTATGTGAATACTTGGCCAATAAACCTACTTACTTACTTAGGTAATAATAAACACATGATGCAGTTGAGGAACTCTGAAAGCTTTGGCAAATACATCCAGTCTCTTGTCCAGTACCAGTAACAGCATCAAACCTATCAACACGTCCAAGCTGCCCTTTAAGTAACACATCTCTCAGGCTTGGATTATCTTGTCATGTCTTCATCATCCCTACATCAATATTTTGAATTCCCCTCCCATCATGTATGCGACCAGAGCTGCAGTGATTCATGGAGAAAGACCAGCACTGTATTTTCAGCATGACCAGGGAGGATTGAGAATTGGGAACATGACAGTTTGGACTGCATCAATCAATTAAAACAATTGATTTAATTTTAATTTTGATGAGACTAAACCTTATTCAATGTGTTGTGGTATTCTGTCTGTGGGGTAACTAGTTTGTGGTGTTTGTTCTCCATTATTTTAAAATCCAATATCAATTTTGCTCAATCTGAAAACCTATCTGTGAGATTCTTATAATTAATCTTTGTTCCGTAGATTCAAATGTTTCCTGGCAGTAATGTGCCTGATAAACCATTCTGGACAGCTACCAAATGCCCTGTAACTGATTGAATGTATAACCTCTTAATAGCCTTCAATAAAATTGTTTCAACAGAGACTATATAAATTATTCATGACATTAAATTTTAGTCATGATATTTGTGGGTAAAATTACCTTTGGTACATTGTAAATGCTTTCATCTCTAAGTATTTGACTATCTTTGCTTATTGCAATGGGTTTTGAATTTTAATGGTCCATGTTAAAAAAAAGACCTGCACTGAATATTTGTTTTTAGGAGAGGCTATAAAATGCTAAAGAATATTACGGAACATAAATGCAGTGTGTTAATCCAACTGTTGATAAAATGTGTCTACGGACCAAATGTTAACAAGTAGTCAAAATATTACCCTTTTAGGTCATGTTGATGGCAATTAGTAACTCAAAAAGACAGCTGATATCTGTCTTAATTCTCAAATCACAGCACAACATGAGTTCAGTGCGTGAAACGTGACCTCTGTCTCTGGAAGAAAATTTGACACATGAAACTGCAGGATGGAGGTAAATCTATAACTTGTTATTCAAATCCAGCTGGTGGAAATTTTACATCTGTTAAATGTTAATGGGTTGGATTTCCTTCTTAGCAGTATTACATCCCAGGGAGACTGCCACAGTTTGATTGTTTTTTTTTTCAAACCTAATACCACAGTTTACGGCTGACTATGAAAGCGACTATTATATGCTTTAAACTATCCTTTATTTCCTTTCCTGTTCAGAACAGATACACATTTGAACTTGTGTCAATTAGAGTCTTAAATTGTGAAGAATGGATTGATAGGTTTTATCAATTATCCGTGGGTGCAGCATTATCCATAGGTGTAAAAATCAAGGCAAGTTTAGGTTGCAGTCATATTCTACAAGGTGGGATCATGGAATATGAAGGGAATTTAAATTTAAGTCCCACTCACAGCTGATTTTCTGACCAGTTGTACTTATAACACTCATTATCACCGCCATTCAAAAAGTCATCAGCAGCTGTGAAGTCAAAATAAGCGATGATAATCCTGACCTGCTCAAATTTATACTTTATCAATAGGTTAGATTCTGGATTGGCTGTCTGCTGATCTGATGGAATTCACAAGTTCTTTCACAAAGAAGCTAAAAAGTTATATTACAACATCAATTTAAGACTGAGGTGAGGACTTGTTTTCTCTCAGAAATGGTTGAAGGCTGACTCCGGGACCTGTGCAGTTCTTGAATTACAAAGTATATGTAAGTCTGAGCTAGATAGACTTTTGAACTACTGGGTGGCCAAGGGCTGGGGGGGGGGGGGGGGGGGGGGGGGGGGGGGGGGGGGGGCTATGGGGAGTAGACAAGAAAGCAGAGGTGAGGCCACAATCCTGTTGAATAGCTGAGCAGGCTTGAGTGGAAACATGACCGATAGTCCCTTCATATTTCTTATGTTCTTAAATTTTACATCACAGCTGAGTCTTGGGACCTAATAGAAATACGGAGAGGGGTTTCAAGCAGGATGGAACAATTGGATACACAAGGATCAGCAGATGCTGAATCTTGCACAGAGCACAAAGTGGGAGATAACACAACGGGTAAGGCAGCATCCTTGGAGCACATGAATAGGTGATGTTTTGGGTTGGGATCCTTCTTCAGACAATTGGATATGTGATTCCATACAGGAGCTCATGGATAGCTTCATCGCACAAAGGCTACATGAAGGAACAATGTAGAGGCAGATCTATGGGATCGGGTAATGTCTAATATGGAAATGTAGCAAGCTGTTACGTTTCTCTTGTGCATGTATGTTGGTTTTGGCACCAAGTATGAACTAGCTTGGCATCTCAGTGACTCTCCCTGTAGAATAAACAAGCATGCCATGACTCCCCAGCTCATTCTAATGACATTTCAGCACATGCCAAACATCATCACATGCACCCCAATTCTAGATACTATATATATTGTTGAGGATCACTTTGCTTAGCCTTAAAAATAATTGGTCAATGCCCTATATAGAGACTATCAGATCCTCCAGTAGGCCCCTTAAATCCAAAATAAAGTATCAGCCATTCAAAGATAAGAGCTATTTTCACCCAGACTATGCAATTCTCAAGAAGGTATGGGACATTTGGTCTCTGGATGTACTCAATAAAAAAGTGACACATTCTCCAATGGAAATCAATGGAAGAAACGGCCACTGGCAGAAATGTTTGTATCATTGATAGTCACGAGCATGATCTGGAAGTTTGGAGAGTGGTCAACACCTCTTTTTAAGAAAGACTATAAGGAAAGTCAGGAAGAGAGGTAGATAGTTTCACTGGGCATTCAGAGGGTGAAGCATCTGGAAAGCTTGCCTTCATCAGTCAGTGTTGAGATAAGGCAATTTAGTGTTGAATGTCATGGGTCATCAAAAGGTATACAAGCTGCTGAGTGTCTACAACATCTGGATCTTTTGATGGCTCTCATGAGGAACTGTTAGCCTCTTAACCAAAGACAGCAGAACTTGTTTTGATGAGAATGACTTAGGGATCTAGGATCCAATTAATGCAAACACAAAGTATTATTGGAAACTTGACTGAAGAGAAAAATTGAAAAAAATGACTTTGCAACTTGAAGACCAAAGTTGAATGGGAAAGCTGTAAAGAGCAGATATTATGCAGAAAGATCACATATGGCATAGGGGGAAAACAAATGGTCGGCACAGACTGGAAGGGCCGAGAGGGCCTGTTTCCGTGCTGTAATTGTTATATGGTTATATGGTTATATGGCCCAATACCACATTTCCAACCATGACGTGTATGGATTCTTTGGCACTTTCAAGACCAGTATGGCTCAAACACCCAAGAATCCCACCCATTGCTCGCTTTTTGTCCCTGGAGAGGAAGCACGAGGTGTCCATGGGGACTCTGGATGGCTTCCGTGAATACTTTTCACTGCGGGGCGCTTGAGTGTATTGTATATGAGGTTGACAACGTTGTAATTTGGTAACTGTTTGATTGTTGCTTGCAAACTGCCAATGGCAGTCTTGGTCTTTTCAGTACTCTGCATCTGTTACCAATTGAATAAAAGCTTCTTGTTATGGAAATAAAAAGAATCCCTCCCATCAAAAGACAAGAATGGAGGAAAGTCCATGAAGTACAGAGAGGCTATAATTGCTCAAAGAAAAATTATCTTGGAAGAATTATCATAGATAACCACACCAGCATAGAAGCACGGCCTTCAGCCCATTGAATCAATACTGACCAACAAGCACCTAATTACACCAATCCTATAGTAAGCCCATTTTATTCTCTTTATATTCACTTGAACTCCACCCAAAATTCTATCACTCGCTCATAAACTCACAAATTTAGAATTTTAGAATGGACAATTAACCTACCAACCAGCAGGTCTTTGGAAGAGACCAGAGTTCCTGGAATAAAATTACATGTTCACACCAAGAATGTGTGATACATGCTCACACCATTTAGCACATCAAGTCTACTCTGCCATTCAATCTTGGCTGACCCACCTTTAATTCTCAATTCTTCTGCCTTCTCCCCATAACTCCTAACACCCATGCTAATCACGAACTTGTCAATCTCTGTCACAAAATATATATTAACTGGGCCTCCACTAGCCCTCTGTGGCAATGAATTTCACAGATTCACCACCCTCTGACTAACAAAATTCCTCCTCATCTCCTTCCTAAAGGTACATTGTTTTATTCACAGGGTATGGCCTCTAGTCCTAGACTCTCCCATTAGTGGAAGGATCCCCACCACATACACTCTATCCAGGCCTTTCACTTTTCGATAAGTTTCAATGAGGTCTCCCCTCATCCGTCTAAACTCCAGCGAGTACAGACCCTGTGCCGTCAAACGCTCATCATCTGTGTCATAAACGCAGGAGTAGGCCAAGCCTTCATTCATTAGATCATGATGACAGTATCAGATATGCCACATCCAACTCACTCTTAAATATAGCCAATGAACTGCACCTAAACTAACTGTGTTCAAGTGTGAGGCAAAATTAAATGACTATGGTGTCGGTTTCCTTGTTATTTGCTACTGGAAGGTTCATTGCCTGAGTCTTCCTCCCATGCCAGGCAACTGATGTACATCTGAACATGATGAACTCTCCCTGAATGACATACTTGGTGATCACATGGTCCTTCTTTGTGCCTAAGTGATGGTATTTTCTCACAAGAGCATCTACCAGTTTTGAAGTGTATGTCCATTGTCTCCTAAATGCCAACCCTATGTCTGACTGCATTGTTCTTTAATTAAGTCAAGGCTTTCCAGGCTCTATATGTGAGTCCTTCTTCAGAAGTGGTGCCTGATACGACCTCAGCCTCTCAGTTGTTGTCTTTCCGGTTTCCTTCAAATCTTATCCAGCGGAAGTCTCTTTGCAAACTCCCTCCAATGGTTCCCAGTCTCCTGTGGCATTCACCTATTCACTTTGGTCTTGTGGGCATTATGTGCCTGTCTTCTGTAAGTCTCTGGCACTTTGCCAACCATCTTTGGAGCAGTTATTGTTCGCAGTATTCCACAATGCCCTTGCTGCTATGTTATTTGGTATCCACCTGAGAACTAGTGTTGAACACATCCAAGGTGCCCTCCACTCTGCTGCTGTCTTTTTAAAAGATCCAAAGTTGTAAGAATCTTTAATGCTGACAAAAACTCTCAGCTTCAGGGTTGCCAGAGAGAATCAACCAAGATGCTGGAACTCACCCTTTAAATTAACATAAGGAATTTTGAATTAAAAAAAAATGTTGACTTTCAATCTCACCTGATTTTCCTGACATCTATGTTCAACCTTTGTTAAATTCAAGAAAATATTCCAACCAGTTAGCATGAACAAAAAGTTTTTCACCATACTGCAATACATATGACAATAAACTAAACTGACCATCTTTGGAATGTGGGAGGAATCCGAAGCAACAGGAGGAAATCGACGCACAGGCAGCACCCGAGGTCAGGATCAAACTCGGGTCTCATAAGATCTTGAGCGATAGATATAGAAACATAGAAAATTGGTGCAGGTGTAGGACATTAGGCCCTTCGAGACAACACCGCCATTCAACGTGATCATGGCTGCTTCTCCAAAATCAGTAGTACCCTGTTCCTGCTTTCTTCCCATATTCCTTGATTCCATTAGCTCTAAGAGCTACATTTAACTCTCTCTGATAGGAGTAGAATGAGGCCAGAATGAGTTTCGTCTATGCCAGTCAATCATGGCTAATCTATCTCTCATAACCCCATTCTCCTGCCTTCTCCCCATAACCTGTGACACCCGCACTAATCTCTGGCGCTGTTAGGCAGCAGCTCTACTGTTGTGCCACAGTGCCTTTACAACATTCCCAGTCTGCGTGTGAATTTTAATATCCCAGCCCAGCTTTAAACCTGGGAATGGGAAGAGTAATTTTACAGAAAATAGGAAGTAGAACAATACATGAGGGCACCTAAATGGGGAATTAGGGAGAGGGAGAGAGGGAGAGAGAGAGAGAGAGAGAGAGAGAGAGAGAGAGAGAGAGAGAGAGAGAGAGAGAGAGAGAGAGAGAGAGAGAGAGATTCTCCACTCACAGGGCACAAGGGTTAACAACTTTACTTTGGACTTTAGAGATACAGCGCTGAAACAGGCCCTTTGGCCCAAGGGTGGAAATCCCGGGGGGGGGGGGGGGGGGACAGGGGACACTCGTCATGTTTTGAGAGACGGGGGACGATCCCCTCCCCTCATGATTTGTAATCCGTATTTTAAAACTCAGTTTTAAAAAAAATATTAAAAATCTCCGCTTTCCGCGAGACAGTAGGGGTAGGACTGATATCGAGGGCGCCGATAGGACAAGAAAGTTTTCGGTCAGCAGGCAGTTGGGGGGGGGGGGGGCGACCATGATGATTCAGCGCGATCATTGGAGGAGGGAGGTGTCGGTCAGAGGGGGAAGTAGTGGGGTGGAACTGAGGATAGAGCGCGGTGATTGGAGGGGGGAGACGTCCGTGGAGCAAAGATCATAGTGTGGAGTTTGAATCGGCCCGTTCGTAGGGCTTTTCATCGCCCAGCCCGGCTTCGCCTGCCGCGAGATCTTCTACCGGTCAAATTGCTGCTTCGAGGCTCCCGATTTTGAAGCCCCTGCGAATTGGCCGATTGAAGCCCCACGATTCGGGGACGGACGAAGCTGCTGTTGCTGGAGTTCGGAGTCGGTCACCAACCAGGTCAGCTCCCGATGTTACCGTCCACAGGACCCATGGCCAAAGCCTCGCGTGTGTGCGCATGCGCGTGTGGCCGCCAAGAAAATGTGTGTCCCCCATGTTTTGAGCGCAATTCGGCCCACCGAGTCCACACCGCCTAGTGATCCCTTTACACTAACTCTATCCTACACACTAGAGAAAATTCATAATCTTTACTGAAGCCAAATAATCAGACAAACCTGCACATCTTTGGAGTGTGGGAGGAAATGTGCGGCACGGAGTTGCTGCTTTACAATTGGCTCACCTGCTGTAATAATTGGGCTGCCTGTGATATGGCGATTACTCAAACATTTAAGTCAAGCATTAAGTCGGACATTTAAGGTTTGAAGAAAGGTCTAATTTACGTCAAACCCCTAATTATGTATGTCTTTTAATTTGGTCTTCCTGGAGTCACTTGTCCTCGTTGCTATCTGGAGATTTATTCAATCTTACTTTCCATGATGCCCTAATTCCCATCAATCTTACGCTACAAAGATTCTGTAGGCCCGCCAGAAACTACTGTTACCTATGATTAAAAGTAATAAAAATAAAACACAATTATGTATAATGTTCTTATATAATTAGGTCAGTTTTAAATCTATCATAACAATTCAGAGGAATTGTTAAATTATGCTCAACTTAAAAAGAAAAAACCAATCATTGCACTAACAAAACAAAATTCCATATGATGTTACAAACCATCCATTAAACGTCTAATTATATGCCAATGTTTTACTCATATGTAACTGGCCAATCAATCAAATCTAACCACAGATCAGCATAATAATTGTTCAACCGCTGAAGGACATATTACCTTTCTGCTTACTCATGACAGGTAGTGCAGTCAGAGATCAGACTGAGTCATTAGATGATCCAATTAGCTTTCAATTTCACAATGACATTACATCTTTCTGGTGTAAATATTCCAAGCTGGAACAGCCTGTCAGATAATACAAAGCTCAAGTGAACCTCACCAGTCGTTTCAAGGCAGACTTTTTCTTCAATGAAATGTGAATTGTTAAGGTTAGCACCTCCTCCATAAAACATAGGTGATGTCTTTCTGACTATCTTCGACTCCACAGTCAAAAAGGCACAACAGAGGATGTACTTTCCTACGGCATCAGCTGAGGAAGCACAATCTGCCACAGGCAATGATGGTCCAATTCTACACGGCCATCGTAGAGTCCGTTCTCACCTTCTCCATCATGGTCTGGTTTGGCTCAGCCACCAAGTACAACACCTGGAGGCTGCAGCGAATTGTCCGATCAGCAGAGAAGGTTATTGGCTGCAACCTTCCCTCCTTTGACAAACTGTACACTGCAAGGGCCAGGAAGCGAGCGGGCAAGATCATCTCTGACCCCTCTCACCCTGGCCACAAACTCTTTGAATCACTTCCTTCTGGAAGGCGACTCCGGATTGTCAAAGCTGCCACAGCCAGACATAAAAACAGTTTTTATCCACGAGTAGTTGCTCTACTCAACAGCCAAAAATCTGTAGCCTCCCTTCGATCTGGTATTTTGTTGGTTCACATGCTTGATCAATGGTGTTTTATCATTAATATTTTATTATTATTAATGTTTAGTGTTTTCTGAGTCATTCGTACTGTCACTGTATGTCATGTTGTTACTTGTGGGTGGAGCACCAAGGCAAATTCCTTGCATAGGAATACTTGGCCAATAAACTTACTTACTATCTTTATCACTTGTCAAATGTGACCTTCAGCACATTCTAAAGATGGATCCTCTTCGAGGTCAGGAATTACTGCTGTTGCCCTGGTCAGATTCACATGACCTTTAACACTGGTTATTGGACTAATGCTGTTGTGTGGCCTCATGTACAGGTATTCAAACATTTGCCTTAATGTCACTGTTAACAAAACCCGCATGTCTGCCAGATTCTTGTTTCTGCTCTGGCATGTGGGAAACATTTTTGTTTAATTATTTTAAAAGGAAACATTTTGACATTTGACCCCTGCATTAGTTACACCAATAAAATAAAGTGCAGTTGTCCAAATTAATGATTTGTGGACATTGTTAAAGTAAGATATAGATTTTTTGTCAATTAAATCAACGCATTATGTGTTCATGACTTTAGTGATGATCAAGAAAACAAATATATATTCAGACTCAACAAGTTTCATTCATATGGTTTAAAAAATATATCCAATCTTGGAAGCATATTGCAAGAAATGAACACAGTAGAGCATGATAGGGAAATTTCCTGCATGCAAAATAAAAACAGAAACCTTCTAGAATTAGATGGAAACAAAGAACTGCAGATGCTGGTTAATAGACAATATGACACGAAGTGTTGCAGTAAATCAGCAGGTCAGGCAGTATCTCTGGACAACTTGGATAGACAATATTTCGGCCCTTCTTTAATTAGATGTTAGATTTGTTTTATTTTTCCAAAGAGTATTTCGAGTAAGTTTCTGGCTCATATTATGGAATATCGGTTGGCTTTGTGTTTAGGAATGGTGCTAGCAGGTTTCTAACAATGATTAATACTAAAGGTATCATCTAATGTTGAATCTGATGTTACAAGTGTGCTTCAATTTGTTTTGAGTGTCCTGTTCTGTCCATGTACCTGTCTAACTGTTTCTTCAACATTGGGATTGTTCCAGCCTCAACTACCTCATCCGGCAGCTTGTTCCATATACCTTCCACCTTTTGTGTGAAAAGGTTGCCCCTATTGCTATTGAATCTTTTCCCCTCTTCTTAAACCAATGTCCTCAATTTACCTACTCTGGGCAAGAGACTCCGTGCATCTACCTGATTCATTCCTCTCATGATTTTATACACCTCCATAAGATCACCCCTCATCCTCCTGTGCTCCTAGGTTGAGTCCCAGCCTACTCAACGTCTCCCTATAGCTCAGACCCTCTAATCCTGCCAACATCCTCATAAATCTTGTTACCCTTTCCAGCTTGTTCTTTTATGTTCTTCCTGTGACTGCTTGGGTTTCTCTACGTTCTCTGATTTTCTCACATGCTCCAAAGATTTGCGTGTTGGTGGGTTAAGAGCCTGTCCCACTGACGTGACTTTACAGCGACTGTCTTCGACCTTCAAGCTCGAGGGTACTCACCTGGAAAACCTCGAGCTGGATCGACCGTCAGTGATGAAACCGCAAGCCGGATCGACCATCTGCACACACACACACACACACACACACACACACACACACACACACACACACACACACACACACACACACACATCGCAAAGGCGGGGGCCAGGGAAAGCGGGGGAGCGCTGTCTGAAATTCACACCCGCGATGAACAGGAAGGTAAAAGACGGCTGGCACAGTTTGGTAAGTCCTTTAGAGAGCGCGGAGATGGGGGGGAGAGGGCAGGAGAGAGGGGGAGAGAAGGGGAGAGAAGGAGAGAGGAAGGGGGGAAAGAAGGAGTGGAGACACTTTTTTTCCTCAACAAGCTTTACCTTCAACTACCTTTGATTAACCAATTGACTTCAACTACCTAAAAATAGCATTATGACCTACTACGACCTACCTTGACTAAACCCACAAGTAAAAAAAAAGATTTTTTCCATGGCGACCTTTTTTTACTCGTGGGCATTTTTCAACATGTTGAAAGAAATACGCCGCGACCTAGCTGAGGCCTCGTGTATGCGGTGACTACTCTTGAGCATGAAGGAGAGCAATAGAGACCTCCTAGGACCTCGTGACAACCATGCTGCGAGTATGAGTCGAGGGCAAATTCGTCTGAACTCGCGTTTTATGTCGCCGCAGTGGGACAGCCCCTTTAATTGACTACTGTAAATTCCCTGTAGTATAAAAGTAGGATCTGGGAAGAGTTAATGGGAATGTGGGAGAATAAGAAATATGAGGTTAGTGTAACATAAGTGTAAATGAGTGTTTGATGGTCGATGCATGACTTGGTGATCACAAGAACCTATTTCTTTGCTGTATAATTCTAGCTCCATAACAATGAAACTTGCCTCACACAAGCTTCTGTGTGAGCGGTCCCCACTCTCCACGAATTGTAGATGTAGACAAGGTTTTGGAAGTGTTTGCAAGCGTGCACTGGGTGGCATTGATGCCATTGTGCATGTCCAGACTCCTCAATGTGTTAGAACATCGGACTCACAAAGGAAACCCCATGGAGCGTAAATACATATTGTGACTGACATTTAATTGCCTCGCAATCAGCACCATTAAACAACCCAATTTCCAGTTTTAAATCTTCGTTATATGTATAATCCTGAACTTTCTATAATCGACTGTATTTGGAAAGCTGTGACCTGACATTTAATCCACTCCAAACACATCCAGTTACAGCTGTGAAACCATTCCCACCTCCAGTGGACAATCCAAGGAAAGTTATTGGTTGGGGAGAAGTTATACTAGGTTAGGAAATTTGAGCCTTTCTAATATCAGTATTAGATATTGACAGAATCATTGATGTGCGAATGAGAGGCTGGTTACAAGAGGCTGGTTTTATGTACAAAGATATTCCAGGTCTCTGCAATCTTCAGCTCTCTGTGATCACAATATTCCTTCAATTCAGGTTTTTATCTATTTTGTATTTTATTTTCTCCATTCGTAAAGGAACGGATTTTGGTAATGAAGCACAACAGGCCAGCCGTTGCACTATCATGGTCTTGTTTTCTAATTGTGTATTTTTGAACATTATTTTTCACTGTCGTGTAGTATTCATGTATAATTTATATATCATTTATGGGATGGAAAAAAATAAAATACTTGAGGGCATAGCTTTGGTGAGAGAGGCAAATTAAAAAAAAGATGTGCAGGACAATATTTTCACACAGAGAGTGGAATGCGCTGTCGGGAGTCGTGGTTGAAACAGGTACTTAAGAGAGTTAAGCGATTTCAGAGAGTTTTGGATGTGCACGTGGATATGCA
Organism: Okamejei kenojei; assembly: GCA_035221665.1. Classification (NCBI taxonomy): domain Eukaryota; kingdom Metazoa; phylum Chordata; class Chondrichthyes; order Rajiformes; family Rajidae; genus Okamejei; species Okamejei kenojei. The sequence continues at coordinate 42,112,078 of CM069132.1, forward strand.
GGGAATGGAGGGATAAGGATTATGTGCAGGAAGGAATTGCAGATGCTGGTTTAAACCTAACTTAGACACAAAATGCTGGAGAAACTCAGTGGGACAGGCAACATCTCTGCAGAGAAGGAATGGGTGATGTTTCGGGTCAAGAACCTTCTTGAGACTTGCACATCAGTTATGTTATCATATCGATAACAATATAAATAGCTCAACCTGGGCTAGAATTTGTGCTCCTATTAAACAAATCAGTATCTAACACATGTCACCAATGAAAATGTATTTGAAATCTAATAAATCTCTTTCTCAACATTACCCAGTAAAGTTTGAGAACACTGAATTGCAGTGACTTGCTGCTGTCTACTGGGAAGACTTGGTATTACCAGTAGACAGCATGAAAAATTGTAGATCTGCCTAGAAACCAAATTATTTTGAGTGCTATGAAGTTCAATTCAATGAAAAACAATTTGCAAAAGAAATTGTGGATTGCTGAGAGTTTGACAAACTGTATGAATGTATCTGCCATGCAATTACCCAAACAGACAAAAGTTGCATACAATGGTATGGTACGGATGCTACTTCCACTATTTTTTACCACACATGCGTGGGCTGTAAGAGCAGGTCACTTATGCAGAATTGAGCTTCACAATATTTAAGGAGAATTACCCTGGTACTGAGCCATGGTGCCTAGTGCAGGAGACCTGCCTCAGGAAAGTTCCCTTTAAGTAATATGTTCATTAATTGTAATGCCTAATCCTCCTGTCATGACCAGATTCCCAAAACTCACAGCTCATTATCTTCTTTTAATCATCCTCCACTAACCACGATCTGACACTCTTGCCTCCCCTATAATAATAATAATAATAATAATAATAATAATAATAATAATAATAATAATAATAATAATAATAATAATAATATCTTTTATTGTCATTACACATAAGTGTAACGAGATTTGGTTTGCAACTTCCATCCGATGTCATAACTTAATCGACAATAAAATTTAGGTTTAGATACCCCAAAAACAAGGTTTGTAAAAAGAAACATTAGACCAGTAAAATCAATACCGACTAAAGTGCGAGGCCGGGGGAGACAGTCCATTGGGTGTGGGGGGTTACCTCAGAAGAACTGCTATAGCTCTGGGAATGATATAGCTCTAGCGCTGTTCCTGAGTCTGGAGGTGCGGGCGTAGAAGGCCTTGTAACGTCTGCCAGGAAGGAGTAGTTTGAACAGTCCATTACAAGGGTGAGAGGAGTCTTTATGTATGCTGACGGTCGACCTTCCTGAGATGCATCGGGTGTGGTGTGGTAGTTCCCCTCCAAGGCTGGTAGCGGTGTCCCAATAATCTTTTGCGCTCTGTGTGGACAATGCGCTGTGAAGAGCTTCTCCTCTCCGCCTTCATGCAGCTGAGATTTACCACACAGAGATGCCGTACACTATATGCTCTCTGTGGTGCAGCGGTAGAAGGTCGTCTTCAGCAGACTGTTGGGGCAGATCTGTCCGTTTCAAAGTTTCTTAGGAAGAACAGTGTGTTACTGTGGCCTTTTTGACCAGCACAGCGGTGTTGGTGGACCATGTGAGGTCCTCTGAGATGTGAGTGCCCAGAAACGTGAAGCTGGACACTCTCTCTCACACACTGTCTCCGTAGATGGAGATTGGGGCGTATTCCCCATTCTGTGACCTCCTGAAGTCGATAATCAGCTCCTTGGTCTTGGAGGTGTTTAGCGACAAGTTGTTCCGTGAGCACCAGTCCGCCAGGTTCTGTACCTCCGCTCTATAGTTTGTTTCATCACCGTTGGTGATCAGCCCGATCACCGCTGTGTCGTCTGCAAACTTGACAATGGTGTCAATAGACAATTGAAATGCTTCCCAGTACCAACCTTCCCAATTTCCCAATAAATCCCAGTGTGAGTCTCAATGCAGCCATCAACACAATCAACCTCCCAACCCAACCACTGCCCAACCCACCACCAATACCCAGGTCAAGCTTTGCCCTATCCAGTTACCCCCCCCCCCCCCCCCCCCCCCCCCCCCCCCCCCCACTCTCCCCCACTTATCGGTAGCAACTAATACCTCATCCTCTACCCGAGGTAACCTTCCTAACACTCAAGGCTCTGTTTTCTCTGATCGACCACTCACCACCACTGGCTTCTCTCCCCCAAACACCACCTTTGTGAGTCCCAAATGTTCCCATTTTCCTTTGTGAACCCTGTAATAACCATGTGATGCAAGTCACCATACATAGACATGGCAGCAACCTGTTAGGAATTAATTTTCAGGTAATTCAGGTTTTATTCGATATAATTAAAATTATGGAAAGCAAAAACCTACTGAGCTGCTACCACTATAGACACTCTCTCCTGAATTATTTTCTTTTGGAGAATCTCACTATTCCAAAACGAATTATTCACCATCTGGCACTGCTATGTAAAAATGAAAGCTTGGAGGTTAATTGTAATAAAAGTCATAATATTATGGAAATATTCTAGACATACAAGGTGCAGGAATTTTACATAAGCATGTATACCCGTATTATACATTGATTGTAAATAATAATTTACAGAACCCAATAACATTGTCATTGAAGAGTGAAAGGAAATGATCCTGCTGGACTCCAATGTTGTCATTCATCGGGAGGTACTAGCTAATTTCTCTTGAGCAATCCAGTGAAGAGCTGTTGTGTTCATTCTTTAAGAGACATCCGTGTGTTAAAGTTAGACACAAAAAGCTGGAGTAACCCAGTGGGTCTGCCAGGATCTCTGGAGAAATGAAATAGATTACGTTTTGGGTCGAGACCTTTCTTCATACTCAGGGGAAAGGGAAATGAGAGATATAGATAGTTATATAGAGAGCACTTGTATAGGCTTGTATGTCTGAAATCTAATAAACGGAGTCATTGGTACTGTAGTTATAAAGAAGCTATAATTACAAAATTGACTGAAAGACATGTCACATTTTTTATGTGTTGATGGTATTAGATCTCACACTGTAGCATAAATACTTATACATCTGGGCAATTATCCTTTTTTTGTGTTTTATTACTAAGAAAGCATCACCTTTCACAGTCAGAAAACAACCTCACACGTTTGTTTCAATTAACAAGAGAACTGCAGGAGGTCTGTCTCCTAGTAACTAGTAACACCACTTTACTGTTTACTGCACCAACAGCAAACTTTGGTGTTACCAGTCTAACCATTTACTGATGCTATAATTTACCCAATCAGTGTCATTGATTTGATAACTTTTGCATTCTGCATTTATGTGGGAGATGGTGGGGTAAAGAAGGTGAGGATTTTAAGTTGGTTTCTGAATCTGCTTTGGATTGTTTGCTGCTGGGACTTCTGTTTGTTTTTGGCCTTTCATGGATCATAGCAGCACTTTACAGGTTAAACTGCAAACTCACTCACTCCCTGGAAAGACACCAAAACAGGCATGGCTGCTCCTCGTGGTCGAAGTTTGATATTTACTGCACTTACTTCATCTGTACAGCACATCAAAGGCACAACAGCTTGCACATATTTGCTGAAGGTAACAATTTTAGAAAATGTTCTTGACTATTATTAACTTTTAATGCTTTGACAACCTTTTTTGCTTATACTTTATTTTGTTTTTAGTCAAAATTTCTCTGAATCATTGTATTCTCCTAATTATTGTATTCAAATCTACAGTTCTCTGTATGCTTAAGCTCTGATTGTGTCAGGCCCCACCTTGTCCAGTGAAATGTTTACAGCAGGAATTTGTTGTGATATCAGTGAATGTACATATAATTCTGACCATGCTTTGCCTCTGGATCTTATTATTCTCATTCCCTATTGTCTTCCTTTGTCACTTCCTCACGCTTTTCACTAGCTGGCATAGCTGAGCAAAATTACCTCATCCAAAGTCTTATCTCGCTCTCATCTGCAGTTCCCTTCATGTTGTCCAGTTTTCCACACCATTTATTTGTTTAAATAGCACAACAGCAGATTTTATGTACAGTCCAAGTTTATAACTGCACCCTTATGCCCTGAAATATTTCTTCAGTCCAAAAATTTAATCTTTAACACGGAAGATTGGAAGTACTAGAGAACATGTGAAGCACCTACTGCTGCTCTTCCATTGTTTTTTCCCCACTTATATCTATGTATAAAATTTGCAGATATATAGTGCAGTATATTCATAAGTTGCCATGCACAGTAAACATTCTATTTGCTTAGTGAGACAATCTGAAGAAGGGTCTTGACCCGAAACGTCACCCATTCCTTCTATCTAGAGATACTGCCTGTCCCACTGAGTTCCTCTATCATTTTGTGTCTATCATCGTTTTTTCTTACTCATATAGTCGATAGAAGTTTTATGCAGTCTCTGGCCTCTCAATGAGGAACAGTGCAATAAGAGGAGGACCTTAAACTGTGGTCCCATAGAGCCTCTGTGGCGGCTGCAACAGCTTCAGTACATCCTTCAGTGTATGGTTCCAGTCCACGGGATGAGTCAGTCTGTAACATTCACTTATGCACAGCTCTTGTCAAGTTATACAGGCCCTTCCCGATTTATCTAGGGGTTACTTCCCGTGAAGTCTCTCCTAAGTCAGATTTTACATGAATTGGAGTCATTATTTCCCATCCCCAGTGCAAAATACCTTTGGAAGTACCATGACCACAGATGGAATTGTACTGTGTTTAATATGGTCCAATAATTTCATAAATTCACTCATCACATTACTTACATAAATGTGTCGCACCGTATCTCTCATTTCAGTTGGAATGGTCTCAATCATCTATTTTGTTTTGCTGGCTGATCAGCAGAAATATTCCTCCAGTATAAAGTCACTAATTTAAAGAACAAGCTAATGAAAGATGGATGGCAAATCAAACAACATTGCCAGTCAATTTCAAGCAAATTCAGTTTCCATTTTGAAAATCAGGAGGTGTGATTAACCGTGGTCGGAAGCACAATTTACAAGATGGACATTCAGCAGTCAGTTTTACACTGGGCAATTTATTTATTATGATGGAAAATAGTTTATTTTAGTTTAGTTTGAGAGACAGCGTGGAAACAGGCACTTTGGCGCACTGAGCCGGCACCGACCTGCGATAACCATACACAAATTCCATCCTACACACAATGTTCAATTTACTGAAGCCAATTAATCTTCAAACCTGCACATTTTTGGAATATGGAAGATTACACTCTGTCCCTGGTGCAATTTGTAATTTCCACAACGCTGTATGATCACTCACATTTACATTGGAAACAACTTGATCCCTGGGATGGCGGGACTGTCATATGAGGAAAGATTGAAAAGACTAGGCTTGTATTCACTGGAGTTTAGAAGGATGAGGGGGGATCTTATACAAACATATAATATTATAAAAGGACTGGACAGGCTAGATGCAGGAAAAATGTTCCCAATGTTGGCCGAGTCCAGAACCAGGGATTACAGTCTTAGAATAAAGGGGAGACCATTTAGAAAAAACTTTTTCACCCACAGAGTTGTGAATTTGTGGAATTCCCTGCCACAGAGGGCAGTGGAGGCCAACTCACTGGATGGATTTAAGGGAGAGTTAGATGGAGCTCTAGGGGCTGGTGGAATCAAGGGGTACGAGGAGAAGGCAGGCACGGGTTATGGATTGGGGATGATCAGCCATGATCACAATGAATGGCGGTGCTGGCTACAAGGGCCGAATGGCCTACTTCCGCACCTGTTTTCTATGTTTCTGTGTTTCTAAGCTGGCAATTGTGGCAGTGCTTACATAGGAAATCGCGAATGTTGCTGATGCAGCCGGATTCCAATGAGACAGTTAATATTCGGCATAGTGGCGTAGTGGTAGAGGTGCTGCCTTACTGCACCAGAGACCCAGATTTAATCCTGACCATGGGTGTTGACTGTATAGAGTTTATAAGTTCTCCCTGTGGCCATGTGGGTTTTTCCCGAGTGTTCCAGTTTCTTCCCGCATTCGGGTTTGTAGGTTGTGTAAGAAGGAACTGCAGATGCTGGTTTAAACCAAAGGTAGGCTCAAAATGCTGGAGTAACTCAGCAGGACAGACAGCATCTCTGGAGAGAAGGAATGGGTGACGTTTTGAGTCGAGTCTCAAGAAGGGCTTTGACCTGAAACGTCACCCACTACAGAATAGATGCTAGAGCTTTTAAAAGTCATAAATGTCGATAAATCCCCAGGACTTGAGCAAGTATAGTTTAGTTTGGTTTAGTTTATTGTCAGGGTAAAGCTATTTTGTTGCGTGTTATCCAGTCAAAGAAAGTACTATACATGTTTACTATCATGCCATCCACAATGTACAGATACAGGATAAAGAGTATATAATTTAGTGCAAGATAAAGTCTGATGCAGTCCGATTAAAGATAGTTCAAATGTCTCCAATGAGGTACTGTATCTGGAAGGTCTGGACTGCACGCTAGCTGGTGAGAGGATGGTTTAATGGCCTGATAACAGCTGTGAACAAACTGTTCCTGAATCTGGAGGTATGTGTTTTCAAACATCTGTACCTCTTGCTTGATGGGAGAGGGGAGAAGACTGAAGAGGCGGTGAAACTGGTCCATAATTATGCTGGTGGCCTTGCCAAGTGTAGATGGAGACCATGGGAGGGAGGTTGGTTTGCCTGATGGTCTGGGCTACGTCTACAACTCTCTGAAATTTCTTGTGGTCTTGGATGGAGCTGTTCCCAAACCATGCTGTGATGCATCAGGATAAAGTGTCTTCTACAGCGCATCTGTAGAAGTTGCTGAGGATTGTCGAGCATATGCCAAACGTCCTAAGCCTTCTAAGTAAGAAGAGGTGTTGGTGTGCTTTCTTGACCATTGCTTCACTGTAGCTTGTCCAGGACAAATTTCTGGTGATTTTTATACCTGAAAACATGAAGATATTGAGCAATTTACTTTGACGCTGTCAATGTACAATGTGGTGTGTGTACTGCTTCGCTTCCTGAAGTCAATCATGATCTCCTTAGCCTTGCTGACATTGAAGGACATTTTGTTGTTTTGACACCATGTTACAAGGTTCTCAATCTCCTTCCTGTACTCCATCTCATCATTATTTAATATCTGGTGCATGATGGTGGTGTCATCTGTGAACTTTTAAATTGAGTTGGATTGGTATTTGGCTGCACAGTCTTGAATGTATGAGGAGTACAGTAGGGGGCTGAGAATAAATCCTTGCAGGGCACCAGTATTGAGGATTATCAGTAGAGGATGATTTGTCACCTATCCTCACTGATTGTGGTCTGTTGGTCAGGAAGTCGAGGATCCAGTTGCAGAGGGGTGTGCTGTCTCCAACTTCCATGTGTTTGGAGATGAGCATGGTTGGGATAATGGTATTGAAAGCAGAGTTGTAGATTATGAATAGGAGACCATTCATAAATTCATGAATAGGAGACTAGATAGGAGAGTATATCCTAGGACATCGTTGGGAACTGGGGAAGAAATTGCAGGAGCTCTGGCAGAGATATTTCTTCACCAATAGCCATGAGTGAGATGTCGAAAGACTGAAGAATCGTTAATATTACGCGTCTATTTAAGAAAGGGGTCAGGTAAAGCCTGGGAACCATGGACCATTGAGCATGACATTAGTGGTGGGTAAATTATTATGACAGATAGGAACGACTTGCATTTGGAAAGTCAAGTAATGATTCGTGATAGTCAATTACTTGACTGAGTTTGTACAATTTATTGTAAGCCAAAGCCTCAGCAGGAACCCCCTTGCAAAATCAACCCTTTAATTTATCTGATGCAAGGTCTCCAATCCAAGGTGTCTACTATCCCTTTGTCTCTGCAGATGTTGCTTGACCCACTGAGTTTTTCCAACAGTTTATTTCATTTTGCCAGATTCCAATATTTTCAGTCTCTTGGATCACCTCGAAATTCCCTTATTTGTAAATAATTCTCCTTTTTTTTGCAGAACAATTTTATTACTGTTTTAATAACTCGATACATCAAGGCAAATGTTTATCCATGAGGTATCAATGAAATAACATATCAAGCCAGAAGAATAAATGGATCTAGAGGATGTTTTGGTTGGCGAATCCACCTTTGGATTTTTGCAGAAACGTAGATTCACTGCAAGGCAAAGTGTGGCTGAGATAAGAAGTAAAAGCCATGTCCAACTGAAACCAGAATCTGATAACTACATATGGAACAGGAAGCCCCCTGACTTCACTCCAAAGCTCTACATATCTTCGGCAACATATGCTGAGAAAATGGTTTGGAAAAAAGATAAAGATTTTAAGCAGGCAAAAATAAACAGAAAGGTTATTTTTCCAGAACTCGTTTTGAAGAAACGTACTTCAAACTTTGTCTGCAGGTTTAAAATTATAGACCCATTTGAAGCCAAGATTATGTTTGTGAAGACTGGCAAGTATGAACTTGGTGCTTATAAAGATCCAAAGCCTCATGATTTCAGACAGGTATTTTTTTAATGACTATCATATTAATCGGTATGAAGTGAGACCATGGTCATAAGTCATTGTTGGGATATGAACGTGCATCAAAGTTTAAAACTTGCAAATGTACAGAAATGTACCTCGAACATTATTTTCCTGAACGTATTGGCATGATATTTATATGAGATGTCCCATGCCTTGGGTGTGCCTCCCATGACTACACTTAATTTGGCTTCTATGAAGTTCCATTGATCTTTAGTCTTTGCTGTCACAGCATGCTGTAAAGAGGAGCAGTCCTTGAGCAGTGAGCAAGCCTCATGCAGCACGATCTGGGGCTGCTGCCATAGACGGCTCTTTGAAATAACCCCTAACAACTGTTTCTATATGTCTATCATGGTCATCGATATTTGAAAAGGGTTAAAAGTGACGTAATATAAACATTTAGAATCCATTTTAAAATGGATACAAATAAATTTCAATAAATTTCTATGTTAATTAAAAACAATATAAAGAAAAATAAACAAAAAGCTTAACTTTCACTTACCTGTTTATTGGTAGGCAAGTTACCACAGAATATTCTGATGGATAAGATATATAGGCATTTGGATAAAGAGGGGCTGATTGGTGATTGTCAGCATGGTTTTGTGCATGGGAGATTATGTCTCACAATCTGATTGAGTTTTTGAGGAGGTAACAAAAAGATTGATGAGGGCAATGCCACTGATGTTTTCTACATAGACTTCAGCAAGGCATTAGATAGGTTCCATGTGGTAGGTTGCTTTGGAATGTTAGATCACATGGGATCCATGGGGAGCTGGGCGACTTAATAGTGAATTGGCTTCATGGAAGGAAGCAGAGGGTGATGGTGGAAGGTTGTTTTTCAGACTGGGGGCCTGTGACAAGTGGAATGCCTCAGGGATCAGTGCGGGGCACTTTGCTAATTGTGGTTTAGATCAACGATTTGAATGAGAATGTACAAGGCATGATTTGCAAGCTTGCAGATAACACAAAAGTGGGTGACAGCATAGATAGTGAATGTTATCAAAAATTGCAACAGGATTTTGATCAGTTAGACAGTTGGGCTGAGGAATGGTTAATGGAGTTTAATACAGATAATTGCAAACTGCCAGCTGTTTCTAATGTAAAGTTTAAGGGCAGATATAAACTATATCAGATACTTAGCTCGTCAATAAGGAATTACCTGTGTTTTCAGTCATATATCCACAAGCAGAGTTATAGGTTAGAAATACAGGCTTCTGACCCCCAACATATTTCATGCTTTTACACTGGAATATGTAAGCATGGAAGTTAGGAACATGCTAACATATGAGAACTATCAGCCGCAATGAAGCGCAATTTAGCACAAGCCTTTATTTGGTGTCTTAACTCCATGGATAACCACAGTCTGTTTAAACTGTTTAATTTCACCCTCAAATCCATTACTCTGCCATGCTGCTATCTAATTGGAAGGGGGAGTCAAAGTTTTTGCTATTAGGCAGTTTGCCGATTGTTATCCTCAGGAATTTAGCTAGCCCTAACTTTGAATCACCTTGACTGAAGAGTTAAAGTGGGCTGACTGGGTATGAAATGGACCACAGAGAAAATCCAAAATATTTGTGCATCACACATTCTTCATGGACACTAATATTTTCATTCGGGACCTAAATTCATGCTGGAGCCTGAACTTGTTCAAGTTGATCACTTCCACTTTTAGATCGGTACCCATCAGATTTGGGAACCACCAACAACAAATCTGAAGGGCTACAGCACTTTGTGGGGGTTTGAGAGATCGTGGGTCCTAATATACTCCATCAGTGTTAATATTCGACAAAAAGGCTGAAATTTTCATCGTAGATTATATCTCTGGAGGTAAGATATTTAGGCCTTTACGCCCATGCGGTCTCTTTGCTGGCATATCTTAAAACTAAGTCTCCTGTCCTCACTTTTCCTCATGTCCTATATACTGTGTCAAATATAAAAACACTTTTCCTCAAACGTTAGATCCTGATTGTAGAGATACCACTGGAATTAATTATTAATAACATTTTAAAGTATCTTTATATCTAAAAGTATACGCAATGATCATATAACTCTCTACTCTTTCTTTTGTTAGTATGAGGCTGGGATTACAAACTTTGTGACCAGTTTTGGCAGAGATCCATTTACCATGAAATTTGAATCAGGCTATTTAAAAACAGGTACATTAATGGCTTTAAATCTGTAAATTTACATGAACCTTCTGCAATAATCTTTTTCCAGGTGGCCGTGCTTTCATTTTTGAAAGAGAAATATGAATGCGATTAATTCCTTTGTGTGCTTCTCTTTGATTCATAAAGGAATACGGGGAGAAAAGATGAGGTACGAAGGTAAGCTAGCCAAGAATATAAAGCAGGATAGTAAAAGCTTCTTTAGGTATATGAAGAGGAAAAAATTAGTTAAGACCAAAGTTGGAACCTTGAAGACCAAAAAAGGTGAATTTATTATGGGGAACAAGGAAATAGCAGATGAGTTGAACAGGTACTTTGGATCTGTCTTCACTAAGGAGGACACAAACAATCTTCCTGATATAGTAGTGGCCAGAGGATCTGGGGTGACTGAGGAACTGAAGGAAATCCACATTAGGCAGGAAATGGTGTTGGATAGACTGATGGGACTGAAGGCTGATAAATCGCCAGAGCCTGATGGTCTGCATCCCAGGGTACTTAAGGAAGTGGCTCTAGAAATTGTGGATGCATTAGTGTTAATTTTCCAATGTTCTATAGACTCAGTATCAGTTCCTGTGGATTAGAGGGTAGCTAATGTTATCCCACTTTTTAAGAAAAGCGGGAGAGAGAAAACAGGGAATTATAGACCAGTTAGCCTGACATCGGTGGTGGGGAACATGCTGGAGTCAATTACAAAAGATGAGATAGCCGAACATTTGGATAGCAGTAAGAGGATTGGTCCAAGTCAGCATGGATTTACGAAGGGGAAATCACGATTGACTAATCTTCTGGAATTTTTTGAAAATGTAACCAGGAAAATGGACAAGGGAGAGCCAGTGGATGAAGTGTACCTGGACTTTCAGAAAGCATTTGATAAGGTCCCACATAGGAGATCAGTAGGCTAAATTAGGGCACATGGTATTGGGGGTAGAGTACTGACATGGATAGAGAAGTGGTTGGCAAACAGGAAACAAAGAGAAGGGATTAACGGGTCCCTTTCAGAATGGCAGGCATTGACTAGTGTGGTACCGCAAGGCTCGGTGCTGAGACCGCAGGTATTTACAATATACATCAATGATTTGGATGAAGGGATTCAAAGTAACATTAGCAAATTTGCAAATGACACAAAGCTGGGTGGCAGTGTGAACTGTGAGGAGGATGCTATGAGAATGCAGGGTGACTTGGACAGGTTGGGAGAGTGGGCAGATGCATGGCAGATAAAGTTTAATGCGGATAAATGTGAGGTTATCCACTTGTAGCAAAAACAAGAAGGCAGATTACTATCTAAATAGCATCAAGTTAGGAAAAGGGGAAGTACAACGGGATCTGGGGGTCCTTGTACATCAGTCTATGAAAGTAAGCATGCAGGTACTGCAGGCAGTGAAGAAAGCGAATGGCATGTTGGCCTTTATAACAAGAGGAATTGAATATAGGAGCAAAGAGGTCCTTCTGCAGTTGTACAGAGCCCTAGTGAGATCACACCTGGAGTATTATGTGCAGTTTTGGTCCCCTAATTTGAGGAAGGACGATCCTGACTACGGGTGCTGTCTGTACAGAGTTTGTACGTTCTCCCTGTGATTTCTCCGTGTGGGTTTTCTCTGGGTGCTCCGGTTTCCTCCACATTCCAAAGTGCAGGTTTGTAGGTTAATTGGCTTCTGTAAGTTGTCCCTGATGTGTAGGATAGAACTAGTCTATGGGTGATCGTTGGTCAGTATGGTGACCAAAGAGCCTGTTTCCATGCTGTATCTCTAAACCAAACTAATAAAACAATGAAATATTTTAAAAATCAGCAAAGGCAAGTTAAATTGGGAATTGTATTGTTGGTATTGTATTACCAACATTAGTGCAACAATTTTGATAACAGAATCAACATTTAATATGGTATTTATTTTGTATTCTGGTCATTTCACCTGTTTTACCTCGTTACCTATTATAAGCAATAAAATACCTACTTGATCCTACAAGGCAAATACGTATTCATGTCTCAACCGATTTGCCTGGGTTTTTGAAGAGATGACCAACAAGATTGATGAGGGCAGTAACATAGATGATTTCCACACAAATGTTATTAAGGCCTTTGACAAGGTGCCACATGGTTGGCTAGTCTGGATGGCTAATATATGGGATCCTGGGCAAGCTAACCAGTTGGAAACGATGTGTAGGAAGGAACTGCAGATGCTGGTATAAACCGAAGATAGACACAAAAAGCTGGAGTAACTCAGCAGGACACGCAGCATCTCTGGAGAGAAGGAATGGGTGACGTTTCGGGTTTTCAAAATGTTTCCCTTTCCCGTGACTTTCAGTCTGAAGAAGGGTCTCGACCCAAAACATCACCCATTCCTTCTCGCCAGTGATGCTGCCTGTCTCTCTGAGTTACTCCAGCTTTTTGTGTCTATCTCCAATTGGAAACAACATTGGCTTGAAGGTAGGAAACAGAGGGTGGTGATTTCAGACTGTAGGCCTGTAAGGTGTGTACCACAGGGATCAGTGTTGGGTCTATAAATGTTCATTATTTATATTCACATTGTGGTTGTGCATGTAGGTGGCGTGTTTAGTAAGTCTGCGGATGACACTGATGGTGATATAGTGGACAATGAGGAAGATTATCTATGATTATGATGGATTTTGAGTGATTGGGACAATGGTCCAAGGAATGGCAGATGGCGTTTAATTCAGATAAATGCAAGGGGTGGCACTTCAACAGGATAAACTAGGCCGGTACTTGCAGAGTAAATGGAAAAGGCTTGGGGTAGTGTTGTAGAACTGAAAGCCGTAGGTTGCAGATACAAAGTTCCATTAATATGGTGGCACAGTTAGACAGATGGCGAAGAAGACATATGTTATGCTTGCCTTCATTCGTTCAGGTATTGAGTACATGAGTTGGGACATCATGTTACAGTTGCATGAGACATTGGTATGACCACATTGGATTGCTGTGTACAGTTATGGCTGCCATTCACTCGGAAGGATGTCATTAAACTGGAAATGGTGCAAAAGAGATTTGCGTAGATGACTGAGGGTTAACCTTCTGGAGGTTTATAACATCATAAGGGGCATAAATAAGTTGAATAGCCACAGTCTTTTCCCCAAGGTTTGTGTGAGTAAAATTAGAGGACACGGTTTAAAGTTTAGTTTAGTTTAGTTTAATTTAGTTTAATTTAGTTTAGTTTAGAGATACAGCGCAGAAACAGGACCTTCGGCCCATCTGGTCCGCACCGACCAGCGATCCCCGCACATTAACATTATCCTACACCCACGAGAGACAATTGTCACATTTACCAAGCCAACTAACCTGCAAACCTGTACGTCTTTGGAGTATGGGGTGGAAACCGATGATTTTGGAGAAAACTCAAGCAGGTCACGAGGAGAACGTACAGACATACGGACAGTACAGACAGCACCCGTAGTCGGGGTTGAACCTGGGTCTCTGGCGCTGCATTCACTGTAAGGTAGCAACTCTACCGCTGTGCCACTGTGGCCGCCGAAGTGATAGGGATTGAATTGAAATTGACCTGAGGGGTAATTGTTTTTATACTGTGTGTTGTGCACGTGTGGAATGAGCTGCTAATGGGAGTGGTGGAGGCAGATACCATTACGCAAGTTAAAAGACACAAAGATAGGTACGTGGCTAGGAAAGGTTTGGAGGGAAAAGGCCCTGCCTCAGCCCAGCCTGCCTGGCCTGCCCAGCCCTGTCCTGCCTCTCCTCAAACTGCTATAATCATTGACATTTCTCTTCCTCCATTTGAATGTTCAGCTTCAGCTGCTGCCTGATCGATTCCTCAAAGAACAGTCAGCTGATACAGATTTCCCGAAAGCAAAGTAGCGGGACATCAGTTTAGTTCCATTTAGTTTATTGTCACGTGTACTGAGGTACAGTGAAAAGCTTTTTTGCGTGCTATCCAGTCAGCAGAAAGACAATATATGATTACAATCAAGCCAATACAATGTATAGATACATGATAAGGGAATACAATTTAATGCAATTGACCAATTTGATCACAGAGAGTTTACACGTTAACACAATCATGTTTAATTTATTTTATTAGTTCATGAGCCTCTCTCAAAGGTTGAGCAAAAAAATGGTTTAAGTGCCCAGGTTTTCGATACTTATAAACCAGAAGAGCTCAAGTGGGATTCTCAACTCATTCTGACGAAAGAGCATTGGCCACCCAGACCAGCTTCCTACACGGTCAGTGCATTTATCAACTCATTTCTGACATTTGAGAGTTGAATGTAAATCGCAATGTGCCTAAAACTGATAATGTTTTAATTCATTACAGAGACATAGAAGGTATCGGGATGCCTACAGTGCCTTCATGGACCGGGTAGAAGAAAAAGTTACAAAGCTTTGGCAAAAGGTGGGTGAAGAACATGAATATCCCAAATGTAATTTTAAATGTTTAAATAACATGATCAGATGTAATTTATCCTCAGGGCACAAGGCACATGTTAATTGATAAGAACTTGGAAAATTATGGGTGTTTTTTTGGGTAATCTAGTTTAGTTTTAGTTTAGAGATACAGCATGGAAACAGGCTCTTTGGCCTGCTGAGTCCGCACCAACCAGTGATCCACGCACATTAACACTACCCTACACACATTAGGGACAATTTTACATTTATAACCAAGACAATTAACCTACAAACCTTTAAGTCTTTGGAGTGTGGGAGGAAATCGAAGATTTCGGGAAAACCAACACAGGTCACGGGGAGAACATACAAAATCCGTACAAACAAGCACCCGGAGTCGAGATCGATCCCGGGTCTCTGGCGCTATAGTCAATGAAAGTAAGCATGCAGGTACAGCAGGCAGTGAAGAAAGCAAATGGCACGTTGGCTTTCATAACAAGAGGAGTTGAGTATAGGAGCAATGAGGTCCTTCTGCAGTTGTACAGGGCCCTAGTGAGACCACACCTGGAGTATAATGTGCAGTTTTGGTCTCCAAATTTGAGGAAGGACGTTCTTGCTATTGAGGGAGTGCAGCAAATGTTCACAAGGTTAATTCCCGGGAATGGGTGACATGGCCCATCCAATGTTGCCAACTATGTGCAACAGAGGCACCAGAGCTGGTGCTCCTGGCTTAGAAAAGCACAATAGTGACCTCATCCTTCCTGTGAATTTGAAGGATTTTGTGGAGGTAACATCACTAGAACCTTTCCTATCTCGTTGTTGTAGCCCAGGTCTCAAGATCATGGAGAAGGGCATGGATTACTTATAGAAGCTGATGGCATAGTTAGAACTAAGAACCAATTTTTCTTGAGAGACTTTGAAAAGCTAGCATGAAATTGAAACAAAAATGTCAATAGTAATATTCTCTGAAATACCACAGAAATGTGCAACAATTAAACAGGTGAGAGGTGCTTGGCTGGAGCAAAGCAGAAAATGTCATGAGAAAATATGATGTTACATAACCAATAGCAAACATTGCAGAATGAAAAGCAAGAGAGGAAAACATAGGAAGAACTATGATGGGGAATAGGAAAATAGCACATGCATTAGACAAATGGTTTGTATCTCTCCCAGAAATGTGGTTGAAACCCTTGTTTGAATGCAGTCAATCAGCTTCGTTCACCTGCCACGAATCTGCTCTTTGCAAAGTCACAAAATAAGTCCCTAATTACTGCAATAAAGGAAAGACTGCCATAAATCTTAGATCTATTTGCAGCTTTTGGCAGATTTTACCCCAACAGCCGTCACCAAGCCTCTCCACATCATTCCGTTGGGTGAGACAGCAACTCCATTAGATGTGGGTTAACGTGGGCTGAGAATCACCCACAATAGCTTTTCTTCCTGCTCTCAGCCTTTACAAGGATATAAATCTATCACGCTTCCATTTCTCATTTACATTTAAAGCCACGTCATCAGTTTCCATTCTGGCTCTCAGCTCCATCTCACCGCCACTTAACCCTTTCATGTTCTCTATGTTCAATGTTCAATATTCAGTGCAAAAAAAAGTAGACATTACCTCCAAATTAATAATGAGAAAACTAAAGTCATGGCCTTCAGCTTCCATTAGAAACTCAATTCTACTATTAATTATATCCCTCTTACTGGTAATTGTCTAAATATGAACCAATTTGTTTGCAGCCTTGGGGTCATATTTGACAGAAGATAAACTTCCTCCGTCATCCAGTCCCTACAATAATATTCTTTCTTGATGGAGGTTTCATCCTGAAAAATGTCAGTAATTTCTTTCCACCCTGAGATGCTGATCAACCAGCTTTCCTCTGGCAGATTGCTTGTTGCTCCAGTAAATGTCAGTGCTGTATAACTAAACTAACTAAACTAAACTACAATGTTGTTTATTTCTGCTCGGTAAAATCATCAGATTCTTATCTCCCACCATCTCCATTTCTGCTGAAATCTTCATCTACTTTATATTCTTTAAATTTACTATTTCAACTGCACTCACAAATCTCTCAATCTCACATTGGTAAATAGTTATCTATGTTGTAACAAGCATTCAATCTTGGTTGTCTATCACTCCTAAGCTAGCTGATTCAAATTGCAATGTTTTAAAACAGTGTGATCTCAATTTTCTCATCTTTATTTTTACTTTAGCCCATTATTTTTACTTCACCCCTCCCCATCTCTATCTTACAAGTTTCAATGACATCAGCTTCCAATTTTTGTCTAAAGATCAACCTAATATTCCACTGGGGGTTTCGTGTACTTTCCAACTTACGAGATTCCAGCAGAGATCAAAAAAGATGGCTGTGCACCAGGATGCTGCGGCTGTGAGCTCTCCTAGATTGAACTGTTTTTTCGTCTTATCTCTGTTTGTTTGGTGGAAATTGTGCCAGGGTAGACCAAACACGATTCACTTCACCCGAGAATCGCTAACTTTTATTGGAACGACGCAACAATGGGGGGTTTCGTGTACTTTCCAACATACACACGAGATTCCAGCAGAGATCAGCAGAGCACTGGGGTCCCCATGGATAACCTCCCCCAACAGTCACCGCAGGAGACGGAGAGACCGCAAATGGAAGCGAGGGCACAGAGCCGGCGTGCTAACTCGGCTAAAGAGGAATCCGCACAGACCACCACTCCCCAGCCTCTTTGTCTCCAACGCCAGGTCTCTTAACAACAAGATGGATGAACTAAGACTCTGTTTATCATCACAATCAGCTATCCAGGATAGTTGTGTTCTGATAATCAGTGAGACCTGGCTTCATCCTAGAATACCTGATGCTGCTATCGAGCTAGCGGGCCGGGCTACTCACCGCAGCGACAGAACTGAAGCCTCAGGTAAACAATGCGGTGGGGGGGGGGGGGGCTGGTTGCTTTTACGAACAATAACTGGACTACGGATGCTACTGTTACTGAGAGACATTGCTCACCAGACCTAGAAATGATGGTAGTTAAATGCAGACCCTACCATCTCCCAAGAGAGTTTTCTGTGGTTTTTATTACAGCCGTGTACTTGGCTCCGGAGGCTAAAGCTAATGTAGCACTGGGCTACCTGCTAAATGCGATCAACAAACAACAGAACTCACATCCTGATGGGGTTTTTATCGTGACTGGTGACTTTAATCACACCAACTTAAAGAAAATACTGCCACAGTTTGTGCACCATGTTAAATGCCCAATTCGAGGGGAAAACACACTAGACTGTGTTTATTCTAACATTCCTAAAGGTTACAGAGCCTTACCCTTCCCCCTTGGACAGTCAGACCACCAGTCATTGTTGTTAATCCCAGCCTACATCCCCATCAGTAGAAAGCAGAAACCCACTACCAGGATCATTAAAACTTGGCCAGAGGATGCAACCTTACAACTGCAGGACTGCTTTCAGAGCACAGACTGGAGTTTATTTTATAACCAGGACCTAGAAGAGTACACTGCAGCAGTACTCTTCTACATCAGATGTTGTGTGGAATGTGTCACCATCAACAAGTGCATCCGTGCCTTTCCGAGCAGGAAACCATGGATGACTATGGAGATCCAGCGTCTTCTGAAGGAGCGGGACTAGGCCCACAAATCTGGCAACAAAGAACTGTACAGCGCTGCCAGACACAACCTTAAGCGGGGCATTAAATCAGCTAAAATGTCCTATAAGGAGACGATCGAGGACCATTTCAACTCCAGGGATACAGCACGCATGTGGCAGGGAATACATCACCCATACCTGCCAACTTGTGAGATTGAAAAATCGGAATCCTATTAGTCTGACGTCAGTGAGGGCGGGGCACGTGACGTCAGTAAGGGGCGGGGCAGTTGACTGTCAGTAAGGGGCGGGGCAAGTGACGTCAGTAAGGGGCGGGGTACGTGACGTCAGTGAGGGCGGAAGTGACCTCAGGGGGGTTACACAAAATGCTGGAGAAACTCAGCGGGTGCAGCAACATCTAAGGAGCGAAGGAGATAGGCGACGTTTCGGGTCGAGACCCTTCTCAGTCTGAAGAAGGGTCTCGACCCAAAACGTCGCCTATCTCCTTCGCTCCTTAGATGCTGCTGCACCCGCTGAGTTTCTCCAGCATTTTGTGTAACCCTCGATTCTCCAGCATCTGCAGTTTCTTCGTCAACTCTCAGTTTGTGAGTAGAAACATAGAAACATAGAAATTAGGTCCAGGAGTAGGCCATTCAGCCCTTCGAGCCTGCACCGCCATTCAATATGATCATGGCTGATCATCCAACTCAGTATCCCGTACCTGCCTTCTCTCCATACCCTCTGATCCCCTTAGCCACAAGGGCCACATCCAACTCACTCTTAAATATAGCCAATGAACTGGCCTCAACTACCCTCTGTGGCAGAGAGTTCCAAAGACTCACCACTCTCTGTGTGAAAAAAGTCTTTCTCACCTCGGTCTTAAAGGATTTCCCCCTTATCCTTAAGCTGTGACCCTTGTCCTGGACTTCCCCAACATCGGGAACAATCTTCCTGCATCTAGCTCACTGTTCCTAGCCAACAATCAGCCTATCAGGAAACCTCCCTGCTTGAGGTCATCTGTTGCTGCCCTGATACGTCCTGAATTTCCCTCGCTTCCAGCCAAAGCCCTCACTAAATCAGTCTGAAGAAAGGTCCCAACCCAAACGTCACCTATCCATATTTCTCCAGAGATGCTGCCCGACCCACTGAGCTACACCAGTATTTTGTGTCTATCCTCCAGCACTTTGTTTTTTTCTCCTCATGATTCCAGCATCTACAGCTACTTGTGTCTCACTATGAACTATTTCTTTTCATTTTACAGATGCTGCCTGACCTGCTGAGCATTTTCAGCATTTTCTGTTTTATTTCTGATGTCAAGACCTTCACCATCTTCTCTCCACCCATGTTCTGCATCTTAAAACATGTTTTCATTTTAGTTTTCGAGATACAGCGTAGAAACAGGCCCTTCGGCCCAGCGACTCCGTGCCAATCAACTACCCCCTGTCCACTTAGTTCTGTGCTACATCCTAGGGACAATTTACAGAAGCCAATTAACCTGCACCTAGGGACAATTTACAGAAGCCAATTAACCTGCAAACCTGCACGACCTTGGAATGTGGGAGGAAACTGGAGCACTCTGAGAAAACCCAAGCGGTCACAGGGGAGAACGTACAAACTCCGTACAGACCGCGCCCGTATTCATGAGCGAACCCCGGTCTCTGGCGCTGAGGCAGCAACTCCACCGCTGACGGGATCTCTTTCTAACGTTCTCGTTTCTGGATGGGAAAAGCTCCAAACTGAAACATTAACTCCCTGTCTGATCAGATGTTGTCTGATCTTCTAGCATTTTTTGTTTTATTTCAGATTCCCAGCATCTGTCTCGTTTTACTTTAAAAAAAAAACATTTTCTTTTTTTTTAACCATATGATGATACTTCCCACTAAAACCCTTCACATTCCTGGCTCATGCCCGAGTGACACGTTTCAAAATGATGTATTTCATGGCAATACAGACCAAAAATAATTTGTCCATTTTTGTCTGGAAGCTGAAAGTCCCTTTTAAAATTGATTCTCACTGACGGCTTGTTCTGTTTAGTCATGTTACAGCGAACTCCAAGCTTTCTGGTGTTCAGAAGAATGGAGTGATCACATTGAAACACACTAGATTGCACAGCTGGTTGGGAGAGGAGCCGCGTTGATGGTGCTGCGGCTGGGGTACTCACAAACAGGGTTAGCGTGACAGCCGTGGGAATGCGGTCGGCAGTGGCAAGGCCATTTCTTTCTTCCCGAACAGAAGTGAATCTTTGGAAATTTGAGATGCAGGGACTTGAGCGCAGAACATATTCGCGAGAGCGATCAATTGATGTTTGCATAAGCATGTCAAAGCAAGTGGGTTTAGTACAGGGCAGTGGTACTTTCAATCGTGTTCTCTTGAATGGTAAAGCCCGGGGGTTGGGGTGGGGGGGGGGAGGGAGGAGGGGGAGATGTGGGCATCTTATGTTTTCATGTTCTGATTATTATTCATCTACCGCTTACTTCCCCCTGCTGCGCTCTGACAGTTAACAATGAGAACCCCCCCCTGTTTTTGTATATTTGCCAGAAAGGTCACAACAATTCCGGAGATGTGTCAAAGAGCAGGGTGGAGATTTCAGCTGCTGCTGGGGAAGTATTTCCCGCGTTACAATGCTGTGTTGGTGCTACTCGCTGTGAGAGGTGCGAGAGGCGCTTCAACGGGGGTTAACACGCCAGCAAGGTATCGCTTCTCCCGACACGGCTACCAGTGCGTTTGTCCTTGGACTGGGTGTTTATTCTGCTCTTGGAGGACAGTTGCCCCGTTATAACTGTGTTTATTCTGGTATCGGAATACATGGGAACCGCCATGGGGCAGGGATTTGGAGGGGCTGGAACGAAAAGACACAGGGGGAGATGGCGGGCTCAGATGGAGAAGGGCCGGGGTCCCTGGGGGGGGGGGGAGGGGGGGGAGGGAGAGGACGTCCAGAGTTCCCGTGGGAGTGGGGGGTCGTGGCCCCGGGGAGTGGGGGGTCGGGGCCCCCGGGAGTGGGGTGTCGGGGCCCCGGGGGGGTCGGGGCCCCGGGGAGTGGTGGGTCGGGCCCCGGGGAGTGGAGGGTCGGGGCCCCGGGAGTGGAGGGTCGGGGCCCCGGGGAGTGAGGGTCGGGGCCCCGGGGAGTGGAGGGTCGGTGGCCCCGGGGAGTGGAGGGTCGGGGCCCCGGGAGTGCAGCGTCGGGGGCCCCGGGGAGTGGAGGGTCGTGGCCCCGGGGAGTGGAGGGTCGGGGCCCCGGGGAGTGGGGGTCGGGGCCCCGGGGAGTGGAGGTCGGGGGTCCCGGGGAGTGGAGCGTCGGGGCCCCGGGAGTGGAGGGTCGTGGCCCCTGGGAGTGGAGGGTCGGGGTGTGGAGGGTCGGGGCCGGGGTAGTGGAGGGTCGGGGCCCCGGGGGAGTGAGGGTCGGGGTCCCGGGGAGTGGAGGGTCGGGGCCCCGGGGAGTGGAGGGTCGGGGCCCCGGGGAGTGGAGGGTGGGAGTGGAGGGTCGGGGTCCCGGGGAGTGGAGGGTCGGGTCCCGGGGAGTGGAGGGTCGGGGCCCCGGGGAGTGGAGGGTCGGGTCCCGGGGAGTGGAGGGTCGGGGTCCCGGGGAAGTGGAGGTCGGGGCCCCGGGGAGTGGAGGGTCGATGGAGGTCGGGCCCCGGGAGTGGGAGGGTCGCGGTCCCGGGGAGTGGAGGGTCGGGGTCCCCGGGGAAGTGGAGGGTCGGGGCCCGGGAGTAGGTCGGGGAGTGGAGGCGGCCCCGGTCGGGGCCCCGGGGAGTGGAGGGTCCCGGGGAAGTTGGAGGGTCGGGCCCCGGGGAGTGGAGGGTCGCGGTCCCCGGGGAGTGGAGGGTCGCGGGTCCCGGGGAGTGAGGGTCGGGGCCCGGGGAGTGGAGGGTCGCGGTCCCGGGGAGTGGAGGGTCGCGGTCCCGGGGAGTGGAGGGTCGGGGCCCCGGTGGAGGGTGGAGGTCGCGGTCCCGGGGAGTGGAGGGTCGCGTCCCGGGGAGGTGGAGGGTCCGTCCGGGGAGTGGAGGGTCGCGGTCCCGGGGAGTGGAGGGTCGGGGTCCCGGGGAGGGGAGGGTCGGGGGCCCCGGGGAGTGGAGGGTCGGGGTCCCGGGGAAGTGGGAGGGTCGGGGGGTCCCGGGGAGTGGAGGGTCGGGTCCCGGGGAGACGCGCGGGGGGTCCCGATGTGTGGGCCGAAGGGACTGTCAGGTAGCCCGGGCCAGGCCAAGGATCCAGGGGAACGGGCTCCGCCGCCACCTACCTTCCAGACAGCAGGTCCTCCAGAGCCCCGAGTGGGTCATCACCTCCTCGTTCTTGTGGACCGTGTCGTTGTCCCCGCCGCCCTTACTCCGGCACACGCCCCGCGAGTACAGCCAGTAGTCGGTGCCCACGGCGATGGTCATCAAGCTGAAGGCACCGAACGCCCCTACCGTGGTCAGCAACATCTGCACGCCGCGCTCCACGCCGCCCCCCCATGCCCGGCCCGGGAGCCAGCCAGCCAGCCAGCCGGCCCTGCTCTGCTCTGCTCCGTTACCCGCCCGAGCACTGAGCAGTCTGGGTGCCTCGGCGGCTGTGTCGGTGTTGGTGAGGCGGGAACGGGCTGGCCCATCCGTTCCCAATTCCGATTTTTTTGTCTCAATATTCCGAGAAAAAAAATCGGAAAAAAAAACACATAGAAAGTTTCTGTGTGTTTTTTTTTTCCGATTTTTTTTCTCGGAATATTGAGACAAAAAATCGGAATTCGGAATTGGGATGGAAAAATCGGAAACATTCCGCCCAAATCGGAATGGTTGGCAGGTATGCATCACCTAACAAACCTCAGGGGCAGCAGGGACCCACTGACAGCTGCAAATACATCTCTGGCAGAGGAGCTCAACCACTTTTTTGCCCGTTTTGAGAGAGGTCCGAATGAAAAAACCTCTCTCCAACTGGACCCTGCTGACCAGCCACTTACCCTCCAGTTAGAGGAGGTAAAGCGGGCCCTGAGAACTGTTAATGCTGGTAAGGCTGCTGGCCCGGATGAGATCCCAGGCAGGATGCTCATGGACTGTGCTCACCAGCTCGCTGGGGTATTCACAGACATTTTTAACCTTTCCCTAGCACACTCCTCCGTGCCAACGTGCCTGAAAACCACCACTATCATCCCGGTGCCCAAGCAGACAAACATCAGCTCCCTCAATGACTACAGGCCCGTTGCTCTTACATCTGTAGTCTCCAAGTGCTTTGAAAGGCTGGTCCTAGGTCACCTTAAATTATCTCTCCCCCCCTCACTCGACCCACACCAGTATGTATATAGGGCTAATAGATCTACAGAGGATGCCATAAACACTGTCCTCCATGCTGCACTACAACACCTGGAGGAGGAGGGGTCATATGTCAGGATGCTTTTAGTTGATTACAGCTCAGCTTTTAATACAATCATACCCAGCAAGCTGATCACAACAATGCTAGACCTTGGCCTCAGCAGTCAACTGTGTCGCTGGATATTGGACTTTCTCAGTGAACGCCCACAGATGGTGAGACTTGGATCCTACACCTCGACATCCCTGACCCTCAGCACAGGAGCATCGCAGGGCTGTGTGCTCAGTCCGCTCCTCTACGCCCTATACACACATGACTGCTTGCCCCATCACCCCGCAAATAGGATCATAAAATTTGCGGACGATACAACTGTGGTGGGGCTCATCTCAAATGGGAACGAGGTCGCCTATAGAGAGGAGGTGCACAGACTTTCTGAGTGGTGTGCTCACAACAATCTCTCTCTGAACACTAAAAAGACAAAGGAGATCATCACTGATTTCAGGCGACATGGAGCGGAGCTCAGGCCACTGGAGATAGGGGGCGAGGAGGTGGAGAAGGTGCCTAGTTTTAAATTTCTGGGGATCAAAATCAGTGAGGATCTTAAATGGTCTGTGAACTCTGCTGTAGTTGTAAAAAAGGCGCAACAGAGACTTTACTTCCTCAGAACACTGAGGAAGGCCCATCTGTCTGCTAAACTGCTGGAGTCTTTCTACCGCTGTTCGGTAGACAGCAGACTGACTTACTGCATAACTGCCTGGTTTGGGAACTGTTCAGCAGCTGACAGAGCAGCTCTCCAGAGGGTGATAAAAACTGCCCAGAGTATCATTGGACTCCCCCTGCCCCCGCTGGAGGACATTTACCACTCCAAATGCCGCAGCAGGACCTGTAATATTGTAAAAGACATTACACATCCTTGTCACCACCTTTTCACACTGCAGCCCTCATGAAAAAGGTACAGGTCGTTAAAGTCACGCACTGCCAGACTCAAGAACTGCTTTTACCCATCAGCAATCTTGGAACTGAACTCTGTCTCGGGAGCGGGTTATGGGGAAGGGGGGGGGGGGTGGGGGTCGGAGACAGTGTTAATTTATGTAAATGTGAATCCATGGGTGGGTTTGGGGAGGGAGGGAGTGTAAAAAGTATGAGTATGTGAATGTTTGAAGTTCTTTTAAATGGAGAGACACAGTAATCTCGTTGCATGTGACACATGCAATGACAATAAAGCATTCTAATCTAATCTAATCTAATCTACTGAATGCTATATCATGAGAAAATTGCTTTCCTAAATACTCTTCCTGACCACCTCTGCCTTTTTATGACAATACTTAAAATCTACCCTACCGATAAATGTTTTGGTCATCTGGTCTACTATTTCTTTGAATGGTCGATATTACATTTTATTTGCTTCCCATGAAGCACCTTGGCATGATTTACTCCTGTAATTGCTGAGCAGACTCAATCACTTATTTAGTCTTGTTTCAATGGAACAAATCTCAGTCATGGACATCAGCATCTAAAGCAGTGGTTCTTAACCTTTATGGCACCAGTACGCGAATATGCGAACAAAATACTATATGTGGTATGTACCTTTGTTAGGTTCCTAAACATGGGTTCAACAAATTGATATGTTATTTGTGTCCATTTCATGAGCCCCGGCAAGCCCCAAACAACCCCCAGGTTAAGAACCACTGATCTAAAGTTTGCCAATATTCCCTTAAAATTCTGTCTAGGTAGAGAAAAATACAATAATCAGATGGAAGTCTTTGCATTCCCAAGAATCATTGGCAGTGATGTGGGTTAAATGTCTTCAACATTTGTAGAAATCAAGAAGAGAAGATATTGTTCCACTCCAAACTCTTCACACCGTCTGATATTGGCTTTGCTTATTTTGGCAAACAACCTATCTGGAAATGCTATGGTAAACACCAGTCCAATTCTGTCCTTTGCCAGAATAAAGAATAATGTCTTATGGGAACAAAGGCAAGAAGATTAGGCCTGTCAACTTGTCATTTAGTGCTTTGTTCTGTTGTGGTGTCAAAGACAATTTGTTTTTTTTTTGTTTTTTTTTTGTTTTTTTTAAAATTTATTTATTATAGAAACAAAATAATAACAGAGTACATTATTTTACTATAGTAAAAAATACATAATATTAATGATCAATTCATACTATTAATATTATTTGTATTGTTCTTAATTATAAATTTCAAGGTTATATATTTTTATATAACTAAAATACATGATACTAATAATACATTTATAATATTAGCAATATACTCATACTGTTAATACTATTTATTTTGTCTCTAATTTTAAGTATAATGCTAAATATCATGTGATTAATAATATGAAATACTAGTAAAACTTTTATAATATTCATTATATTTTCGTAAAGTTAACAATATTTGTGTTATTATATAATTGAAAATACACAATTTTATATAATTAAAAATATAAGATGCTAATAATATTCTCATGAAATTAATAATATTTGTATTCGTACCGGTATTTTAAGAGATTAAGATCATTTGTTTCTATACTATTTTCTAGTTTTTTATATAGATAAAAGAAAATAGAAAATAGAATAAAGAATAAGAAAGGTTTGATGGAGAATAGAATATTCGTCATTAATTCGCCCTTAAAGATATATTCATGAATTATTATATATATTTCTTCATCCATTCAAATATCCAGGCCTCAGTCAAGTCCTCGCGCCGAACCGTTATGACCCTGTAAATATTTAATATATGGAGACCAAATCCTTCTGAAGAGGTCTAACCCATCTATAAGGATAAGCCTCAATCTCTCCAAATGGAGTGTCTCCGACATTTCTATATTCCACATTTTGATTGTTGGGAATGCAGGGCCTTTCCAAAATTTTTATATTAATTTTTTCCCAATTATTAGACAGTAGTCAATAAAAGTTCTTTGATTCATTGTTATTAATTGGTCAGTTTCAAATATTCCAAGTATAATTAACTTTGGGTCAGGAGTCATACTTATATTGACAACATTCGAAATTATCTTAAATATTTCATTCCAGTATTCTACAATTTTTATACAGTTAGTAAATGAATGTGACAAATTTGCTTCTGAATTTGACATTTATCACATGTAGGAGATATCTTTGGGAAAATATAATGTAATTTAGATTTAGAATAATGTAATCTATGTAGTATTTTAAACTGTATAAGGAATGTTTAGCATTTAACGAACAGTGATGTATAGTAAGATTAAACGAGAACTTACCAGTTTGAAGTTTGATCTTTATTTTATGAGGAGTCGAGTTGAGGGACTACGTGAATAGAAGCCCGTACAGCCGTTGGTGCGTCAATCTTCAAAGCAGCGGAATGAATTCACAGCTAACAATGACCGAAGTACAACGGTAAGATGATAAAACTAGAACTACCAGATGAGATCTATGAGGGTGGGAGCGGAGGGCACGTAGTCCCTCAACTCGACTCCTCATAAAATAAAGATCAAACTTCAAACTGGTAAGTTCTCGTTTAATCTTACTATTTTACTTCGGAGTCACGTGAGTGACTACGTGAAGACTTCAAAGCACTGTGAATTCACGCCACGGACTCAAATCCGACGTTCACACTGCCTGGATTGACTCAAAAGTCGTTAACAATCAATCATGCATCAGTAATACATTTGTTAAATGAAATAACAGTTTATTTACAAACAAATCATAACAAACCCCTCTAACTCAGGGGAAAAATGTAACAGTACTGACACCAGAATCAGCAAACACCCGAGCCTTGAAATCGGCTTGTGACAAAACCTCTGAAAAGTTAGCTCACTGGACCATCCTGCGGCCGCGAGGACCTTGAAATCGTTTGCACCGACACCTTACTGTGTGGTTTTTTGTGACTAATAAACAAAGCCAACTCTGTTCCTCTCAGAGCTTTAGTAATCTCAATGTAACGAGATAAATGTGAGACTATACAGAAGCGATCATCTGCGGGGTATGCTGAAAACACAATCTTACATCCTGTCATGCCTCTTTTATTATGTTTAAGCAAATCATAGACATAAAATATAATGGCATCAGCCGACACATGCATTCTATCTAGACGTAGCTTTTGCAATGTTTGTACACGTTGGGCTGAAACCAACACCAGAAGCATGACCACCTTCATAGTTAATTTGGCTATAGATAGGCTTGTAACCGGAGCCCACTGGCGAAGAAGCATGAGAACCTCACTCACATTCCAAATACCGGCATACCTGAGTTTAGGAGGATTAGAATTGAAAACTCCCTTCATGAATCGTGAACTAACGGATGTGTCCCTACTGTATGCAATTCTGCATTCATAGGTAAATAAGACGACAAAGCACTTCTGGCTGAATTAATTGCACTGTAACTTAATTTTTTGGTCAAAATAAAGAGTTGACAAACTCCAATACATCCGTGATCCCTGCCGTGTGATATACAATATCCTGCTGTAGGCAGAATTGCTCCCACTTCCTTATATAGGTGATATATTGCTGCTGTGTACTATCCCTGCAGGCCGACGTGAGAACATCCACCGTCCGATGAGACAGTCCTCTCCCCAGGTATGGCCTCCTTAAAATCTGCAAATTAACAGATCAATACGATCCTATAAAGGATGTTGATCCCAGTGACTGGATTTACCAGTAGATTTTTATTCTTGGGCATAAGCATGTAAGGCTCCCTAGCCATTTGTAATACAATGGGAAACCATGCTCGTGTAGGCCAATCTGGCACTACCAATACCCCTGAAGCGGAGTCCTCCTTGATCTTTTGCAAACATCTGCTGATGAGACAGAATGAAGGAAATACATACACAAACATTCCTCCCCCAATGCAGCGAAAATGCATCCACTGCTACTGCCCCAGTATCTGGTTACCATGAAACATATCTAGGTAACTGATGATTTAATCGAGATGCAAACAAGTCAATATCTGGCAATGCATACTGATCAATCATTTGGTTAAATACATCCTGATTTAACATCCATTCAATGTAGTCATTAAACTGACGTGACCTCTTCCTGGCAAATAAAGTGCTGAAAGCCAGATATTTTGGTCAATACACCAGCTCCAAATCTGGTTAGCCAGTCTATCACAAGACTGTGACTTAACTCCACCCATGTGGTTTACATATGCCACTGCTGTGGTGTTGTCAATCTGAGCTGCACATGCAGATCCCTCCTTGTAGAACAATAAGCTTTGAGCCCATACCAGGTGCCCAACAACTCTAAATAATCAATCCCTCTTAATTGAGGAAGCGATGTCTCATCCACATTCCATCTGCCTCCACAACTAGAAGACATATCTGTTGCACCCCAACCCCAGTGCACTCACATCAGTCTGTAATATCAGTGACGGTGATTCCACCAAACCTTCCTTAAATTTTTTGAAACATGTACTATCCACCATTGTATGTCAGCAATCGCCCCAGCTGACAACTGCATAGGCCTATCAAAAATAGCCCCTTTGTATTCTCAGTGCCTGTTCCTTTGATGGTTGTAATTGTTGATAATGCAGAGGACAATACTGCACAGCTGGAAAGGCTGCAACAACTTCCCAATAAAACTGGCTACTTGTCTAATCGAAGGCCGTTGTTCTCCAACGAGATTAACACAGTCCTCAATTAACTGATTCAATTTATCCCTGGGCAAAGTTACCAACATGTGATTGGAATTAATGGTAAATCCCAGATAATCAATAATTTGGACTGGTGATAATTTAGATTTATCTGGGTGAATAACAAATCCCATTTGTTCAAAAGTGATTTTAACAACTGAAACTGATGATTGAGTTTCAGCATGAGTCTTTCCAACAATCAGAATATCATCTAAATAGGCCATTACCACATGCCCCTGAGCTCTAAGCAATGCTAACACAGGTTTTACCAATTTAGTGAATAATCTAGGAGCTGAAGTTGATCCATTCAGCAATGTCCTGAATTGCCACAGCTCAGTCATCCAAATAAATTTCAAATATCTTCTATCATCACCATGAATAGACACTGCGTAATACGCATTCTTTAAATCAATGGTTGCCATATAATACCCTTTGGACACTAGATGTTTGCCCGTGGTAAAGTTCTCCATTTTGAAATGCCTATAACAAACAAATTTGTTCAAATTCGATAAATCCAGAATAATTCTACATCCCCCAGTCTTTTTAGATCTGGGAAATATACTTGACAGAAATTGTTGACTTTGATAGACAGAAGGCTCAATTACCCCTTCTTATGTAACGACTGAATCTCTGCTTGAATAAGCACATTTTCCTCATCTGAAAAATAAGTTTACGACTAGGAAAATGTTGATTAGGTAGACTGTCATAGTAAAATCCAATTTTTCACCCCTTCAATACACTAAGTATGAACAAATCTGATGTCAACTGCTGCCATTGTTTGAGAACAATTTTAACCTTCCCCAATTTGAACAGGAACATCAGTTAATTCATCGTCTGTCAATGTTATATTCCTTACCAGCATCTTTCCTTGCGGCCTTGTTGTCCTCGGCTTCTTGTAGAGAACCTTTTTTGCCTTGCTTCCAGCTGGCTTAATGAGGGCCATGGTTATAACAACCTCATAACAGTCTTTGACCCTTTTTGCAAGGTTACCACCAAACAGATTTCGTGGTGGTACACTGGTCGGTTTGCACAACTCGCCAAATTCGGGTTAGCACTGGCCTAATAGCGGCCCTCCCGACATTATTAATTTCAAAATGCATTACAAAGGAGTCCCAGTTCATCCTGGTGTGCTTCAACCATATCATTTGTATCAATAACTTTCACCACAGCTGTAATACCTGCTTACAACAGTTTAAGCACTTTTTTAAAACTTCATCTCCTGGGCCCTAGCAGGCAAACCCATCTATGCAAATTTGGTGATTAACCACCGGTACCTTCAGAAGATCACAATTAACAGGAGCTTTATAGTTTTTTTGCTACTTCATCCATAGCTAGCTCCTGTAACTGGTGGGAGAGCATATACTGAATGGCTTCGGCCAATTCTACATCAATCGCCTTTCCTGCCTCTCTACACTCAGCAAACTTCCCAGCAATGTTCGGAATTACCTCCAACCGAACACCTTGCTCTCCCCCAGCATAGAAACAGTGTCAGCAAACGGCCCTGATAGAACATCCTCCTCACAGGCAGGATAGTTCTGCAGCCCTGAAACAGGTGCTGCTAGCACAAGCTCTCCATCAGCCTGGCTTGGGCACCACTCCTCCTCAAGGAGCTGGAACATCCTCCTCACAGGCAGGATAGTTCTGCAGCCCTGAAACAGGTGCTGCTAGCACAAGCTCTCCATCAGCCTGGCTTGGGCACCACTCCTCCTCACGGAGCTGGTCCCTGTCGAGCATTCTTTTGTAATAGAATCTCGACGTGGGAGAGCCGTGAGCAAACGGACTCTCCTATGGAGGGTATAACCTCCAGGCCCGACTCATCTACGGGCCACAGAGACTTGCCAGTGGCCTTCCGCCCTACTGTGCAAGCCTCCACTGCCCCCCGGCAGTGGGTCCGCAAACACTGGCTGTGTAGCCAGCACCGGACCAGGTGTACCAGACGGGCCTCCATCCTCAACACTCTCCTGGTCACTCTCCTTTCTACCCCCGGAGCGCCTCGCCGACACCTTCTTCACTTTCTGCAACATATCTACTCCCAACCGTCGCAGAAAATGACCTGTGGTAAAATATTTCAACAAACCTTACCTCCGTTTAAACTTGTTAACGAAAACTGCAGATGCTGGAGAATCGAGGGTGAAGTCTGAAGAAGGGTCTCGACCCGAAACGTCGCCCATCTCCTTCGCTCCTTAGATGCTGCTGCACCCGCTGAATTCTCCAGCTTTTCGTGTAACCCGTTTAAACTTACCGCTCGGAGGAGCGCTGCTGCTCCAACCGCCCGACTGCACCAGCGTCTGACGTCATGACGCACCAACGGCTGTACGGGCTTCTATTCACGTAGTCACTCACGTGACACCGAAGTAAAATATGTTGTAGACTTTCATCCCATATTTCTGGTCTTATTATTTGACCTAATTCCTTTTCCCAAGACTCTCTATATGTTTCTGTTGATGGGGGTATCATTTTCCAATAAAATATTATATATATATGATATCATTTTTTTCCGTATTTGGATGTTTATTCAAGCATTCATCTAAAATTTCTGTCTTTCTATTTCTAAATTCTTGTATATTTGCAGAAGCATAATTTCTAATTTGTAAATATCTAAAAATATTCTTTATTGTGTAGCCCATAAATTTGTTGTAACTCTTGAAATGAAAGAAAAATATTTTCCTTATAAAGATCACCCATATCAAAGACAATTTGTGATGTTCTTTTCTTTCACAGGAGCAAGAGCTGCAAAACAGGCAATCCAGCAGGATACAAACTACATGGACAACATCACCATAGGGGTCCAGATATCAAATAATGATGAGACAGAGCACAGGAAGGAGATTTAGAACCTCGTAACCTGGTCGAGACAACAACCTTTCTCTCATTGTCAGCGAGATAAAAGTCATTATGCCTAGCCATTCCCTCTTCTCTCCTCTCCTGTCAGGTAAATATATAGAATTGTGAAAATGCACATCTCCAGATTCAGGGACAGTTTCTTCCCATCTCTTATCAGGCAACTGATAACCATCTTACCACAACTAGAGCGTAGTCCTGAACTACTATCTACGTCATTGGTAACCTTTGGACTATCTTTAATCAGATATTACCTGCACTAAATATTATTCCCTTATCCTGTATCTGTACATTGTGAACAGCTCGATTTTAATCATGCACAGTCTTTCTACTGTCTGGTTAGCATGCACCAAAAACTTTACACTGTACCTCAGCACACATGACAATAAATAAACTATACTAAAACTAAACTAAGTATTTCCACGAGTATCTTTCATGATATTTTAATCCTTATCACAATAATATGCCTGGTGGGTTTTGTTTCTTATGAGACTGATGACATTATATTTTAGTTACATGGTTCTCGAAAACTCATTTTACATTTCTTTAAATGTTGTACACATGGACTTAGAGTTTGACTGTGCAATCATGCAAATGGGCAATACTGATTCAATAGATAATGGTACACCTCTGCCAATTCTTTTTCTTCCTGAAGCAAAACAACCTATTACTGTGGACCATTTTTTTAATTGAGCGAGCATTTAATTGCCCACATGAGGAACTACAGATGCTGGTTTACAAAATAAAGACACCAGGTGCTGGATTAACCTAGCTGGTCAGATAGCATCTCTGGAAGACATGCATGCATTTGATGCATTGGATTGGGACCCTTCTTCAGACTCTTTACTTGCCCATCCCTAATTGCCCTTGAGAAGGTGGTGAGAGCTGTCCATTTGAACCTCTGCAGCCTTGAGGTCTGGGTGTGCCCACAACACTGTCAGGGAAGGAGTTCCAGGAAATTAGAACAGCAACAGTGAAGGTTTGACAATATATTTCTAAGTCAGGACGGTGTGTAGGTTGGAGGGTAACTTCCAGTTGATGGTGACCCAGCTTTTGCTGCATTGTCTCTCTAACTTGTAGAGGTCAAGTGTTTGCAAGGTGCTGTTTAAGGAGTCTTGGTGAGTTGGTCAGTGGTCACTGGTACTTTATTGGCACATGTACCGAGATACAGTGAAATTCCTTCTTGAAGTACACTTCAGTAAAAGTATTACTGTTCATAAGCACAATCTTAGTTAAGTCCAAGTGTACATGAATAGTGTACTGAGACAGTACACAAAAGTTGCTATGCCATTTTTCATGATTCATCCAAGATGTTATAAATATTGAGTTCTTAATTTGGCCATACAGACCCACTGTTCTGTTGCATTGCAGAGTTGGCCTGGCCAAGCAAAGTCCTTGGTGTCCTCCATCACTCTATGCTAGTACCTGCCTTGTCCGATCCGTGTGCTCTGTCAATTGGAGTGGCGCCCACTCCAATCGAGACACAGGATGCTGCAGAGCCGCCAGTGGCCCACTCCACTGATATGCCTCAATCTGGGCACATCAATAAGTGAACTGTTGTCTTTCGCCTCACCCAGCCACCATTCAGTCTTCATGCCCTGGTGGCCACCCCCACAGCCGACCTCGTAGCATCCAGATCGGAGGTAAGCGCCCTTTACGTGGTAACTATTTGCATACCTTTGGTATGCAAACAAAGAATTTCACTGTGACTTGTCACATATGACTATAAAGTATTCCATTCAATTCGATCCGCTTACCATTTGTTTCCCTGCATCTGCTGCCACCGCCAACTTGAAACAGTGGTTACATTGCATCCTGCAGATGGTTAAAAGCTGTTGAATTGCAGTGGTGGACTGAATGAATTCTTCTGTATGGAATGCAACTCAAGCAAGTTATTATGTCCTTTATCATATCATTGAAGTGCAGCTTGTTGAAGCTGCACTCATCCAGAACAGTGTAAAGAGTTTCAACACACTCCTAAGTTGAGCCTTCGAGTTGGTGGACAGGCTTTGGTAAGGTAGGAAGTGAGTTACTTGCTGTAAGATTTTTAGATGTGGTAATGAAAATATATATGAGCAATGTTACACAGCATCTGCTTTATACTATTACCCAAATTCAAAACTTCATTAATGGTGAACAAACTCCGTTAAGCAATAATGATAACATTCTCACATCATTTCTTTACAAAAAAATTGGTTCTCAACATTTTCTCATCACTGAAGTGAATATATTTGTAAGTGCTTCAGTTACACAATAACACGAAAAGTATGGTGATGCTGACAGATGTGAGACACATTTTTCTATCAAGACTGACAATTTAACATTAAATCAAAATTCATAATCATGGATATCTTGCATAGAGCATCATTATCTTCAATTTTCTTCAATTTTCTTGGCCCCACTCTGGGAGTAGGAGTAGGGGCGGATCCGGATCCGCTACGGCCGTGAGCTCCAGGCTGAGTTTGACGATCGTTTGCTTGCTTCCGCTGCTGTTGGAGGTGCGACGGTGCATCCCACTTTGGCCATCGGTTATGCAACAGGCCAGTGGCACGCAAAGATTTCGTGCAGGACAAAGCCCTCACTCCTCCACGCCACTCCACACCACTCCATGCGCCCGTCCCCGTGCTACCCACACGCTACCCACACGCTACCCACACGCTAGCAGGTCGCGTAAATGGCACGCACAACACAGCCAAGTGGGATAGGTCGTTAAATCAATGGGGTTTCTAATTTCTGAAAAAGGGTCTATTCGTTTTCTCCAGAGATGATGCCTTACCCGCTGAGTTACTCCAGTATTTTGTGTCTCTTTCCAATTTCTTTCAGTCAGTAATAATAATACAAAAGAGTTAAAGTTGCCACAGGATTTTCATCTGGAGGAAGAACTTATGTGTTTTTCATCTCACCTCTAGCTGTTTCCGCTCGGCCACTCGGCTATGCCTACAAAATGTAAGGGACAATATTGTCAAGGGTTATAATCCCTTGTGCAATATCAAGAATGTATTTTTTAATTGCACCACATGCAAATCTCAGGGATTAATTTCAACATAATTTATTGAAATATGTGACTCAAACCAATGCAGTGAGTGTTCCTTGAGAATTAAAAGCCCTATCAGCTTTCAACTTGCACGGAACTGAACTATTTTTGGAATAGTTATTGATGGCCTCTTCTCCTTAATACTGTATTCATTGTTCAAGGTCTGCTTATATCTATAGACACAGAGAAAAACAAATGCCACAGCTTAGCAACCACTACCCAACAAACTCAACAAATAAGTAGGTGGACAAAAATGCTGGAGGAACTCAGCGGGTGAGGCAGCGTCTATGGAGTGAAGGAAATAGGCGATGTTTTGGGTCAAGATCCTTCTTCAGAATCATTAAGTAGAGTCGTTGCTTTGGAAAACATGCCCTGAACATGTTTTTTCTGGGAAGTGAGGATTCAATCCATATGTAAAAATAAAATTTTTGTTAAAAAATTCCCAATGGTGGATATCATGCTGCCAGGAGCAACACTTTAAAAATTCCTGAAGAAATAGTGATATATTAGTGACATATAAACTGATATTGATTTCCCTTCATATGGAAGGTGAAGTTGAGATCTTTCACTGATTAGCTAAATAGCAATACAGATCTGGACTTCTCAGTACATTTTCTTCTAGAGATCAATTGATGGTATTCAAGGATCAAGCACTAGATGGCAGTAAAGTTCAAGTTCAACTTTACATTTATTGTCACTGTACCAATTGGTACAGCGAGATTTGGGTTGCCATACAGGCATACAAATAAAAAAAACACAACACACGATAGAATTTAACATTAACATCCCCACGCAGCGGTATCAACGTTTCACACTATGAGGGAAGGCAATAAAAGTTCAGTCATCTTCCTCTTTGTTCACCCGCGGTCGGGGCCTATTGAGGCATCCGCAGTCGCCGCAACGACTGCCCTATGTTCAGGCCCTCTCGTCAGATGATGGAACTCTGGCGTCGGAAGAACACTCTCAGCGGTCTGGAGTTCCGAATCTGCAGTTTCTTACCGGAGGACCGCGGATCCCGAAGCCCACAGGCCGAGCTGGGCGGTGCTTCACACGGCAATCCTCGGCAAAATTGCCATGTGAAGCACCGCGATGTTAAAGTCAGTGCCGCCCGCGGATGGAAGCTCCGCAGACCACAGCTCCATGATGTAAGAGTCGGCAGTCCCAGCACTCTGCAGCTACAACACGGTGCCCTCGGTAAAGCAATGGTACTTCAGTGCTGCGCTGAAGCTGAAGCTCTGGTCATTCTCAGCAGGAAAGGCTGCGTCAATCCAGATGGTAGGCCGCGAGGAGAGGGCGAAGATGCGGCTCGGAGGACAGACGCATCCTCGACCAGGTAGTGACTGGAAAAAAACAGTTTCCCCCTTCCCCCCCCATCCCCCACATAAAAAGACTAAAAAGACCTCCAAAACAAAACTTTTGACAGACTAAAAAATAGAAAAAAAAGAATGAAAGGACGAACAGCTGCAGGCAATGCTGCCATACTCAAAGGCCAATTCCGCTGGTTTCAGTTATGAATATTGCTACAATGTAAGATTTTAACATTTTTGCAAAGATTGCAGGTTACCTAAAGGGGTTCAGGAATATAACATTTTTACTGGTGCATAATGAAATGGCAGTTACTCTAAGTAGCAGAATATAATTACATAAAATAGAAACACGAGCCATAACTAGTCCTGATAAGTGATCGATTTGAAACATTGACTCACTTTCTCTTCCTGTTCATGAGGTCTGGCCTGCTGAGTATTTCCTCTATGTTCAGTTTTTCTTGGAGTCATAAGCTGCTTGTGAACAAGCAGCACATATAACTCATGATTGGCAGTAGCTTCTTTAAACCTGATGATCCTTTGGACTTGGTCAAGATGGAGAGACTAGGCAGGTCAAGCATGCATTACCCTAGAAAGCTTTATCCCCTCTCCTCTTCTCACACCAATGCAAGATCACATGAACATTGGAGCATTGAACATTAGACTCTCAATCCAGTTCCACCATTTAATCTGTTCATCCCTGACCTGCCCCAGACCACATTCCACTTTTGTGCCAGATCCCCATACCTTTCGAAAATTTCAACTTACACTTTGAATACATCCAATGATTTATCCTTCACAGCCCTCTGCATTTGCAAGTTTCAGAGATTCAAATGCTCTGGAAGTAGAAATCCCCGTGAATTTTCAGTTTTTAATGTCTGCCCCCCCGATTTCCATGCCCCTGATTCTTAACTCTCCCACTTCCAGATTGTGCAGTATGCATTTAGGATCTAAACATTGGCTGTTGTCATATTTGATGCATTTCAACTGATTCACAAAAGCTAAGTTTCTATTTTTATTATGTTTTTCCACCTACAAGTTGTTTGAAAAATTACCATAATTTTAATCAATAAAACTAAAGAAAAGAACCACTAAAGAATTGAATGAAGAGGAAATGTTTTTCCTATACCATCATGACCTTCATTCCAGCATAAACATCTCATGTATTGCAAGAGAGAGCTCTGATGACTAAATAAATCAACGGATATGGGGAAAAAGCAGCAATGGGGTACTGATTTTGGATGATCAGCCATGATCATATTGAATGGTGGTTCTGACTCGAAGGGCCGAACGGCCTCCCCTGCACCTATTTTCTATGTTTCTATGTTTCCCTTCCTCTTGCTCTTAAGCAATGTTGAAGTCCATCTACTTAAGTCTATTCATCCTCCACTATAATGTAGAAGATTGGAGATGCAGGAACACTTATTCTGTCAGTATGTTATTGGTCGCAATTAGACTAATTCTATTTATCAAGTTATTTTCATCAGAAACCGGGACTGGTACTTACAGGAGCACAGAAGAAGGCCATTCTTCCCTTCATGCCATTGCCACCTCCTAGGGAAGCAGTCCCAATGGTCTAATGCCCTTTTTCTGTTTCCTTTGTTTTTTTTAGTTTAAAGATACAGCATGAAAACAGCCCCTTCAGCCCAGCAAGTCCACGACGACCAGCGATCCCCACACACTATCGGGCCTGTCCCACTTAGGTTATTTTTAGGCGACTACAGGTGACTAGGCTGTCGCCACATGGTAACCAGGGTGTCACCTGCATGGTCATGACTAGTCGCCTCAGTCTCCCAAAGAGTCGTAGCGTCTTTCTGGCCGAACATGTTGAAAAATTTAGGAGACAGTCGGCGACAGTGGGTTTGACGCTAATGAGCGTAGCTTGACTTCTCCTGATGTAGCTACTGTCGTAGTTGTTGCCAGGTTAGCTTAGGTTGTCGCCAGGTGACATAGGTTGTCGCTGGTGCTTACTTCTTTTTTTGGTTAAAGTAATGATTCTATTTCAAATTTTATCTCGAATGGGGGTCCAGTTGCTGGCAGTCGCCTAAAAATAACCTAAGTAGGACTGGCCCAATATACTACCCTACACACACTAGGGACAATTTACAATTTTACCAAGTCAATTAGCCTGCAAACCTGTATGTGGAAGGAAACCAGAGCTCTCAGAGAAAACCCACAAAGATCACATGGAGAACATACAAACTACATACATACTGCACCTGTAGGCAGGATCCACCCCCGGGTCACCTTCGAGCCAGCACCGCCATTCATTGTGATCATACCTGCCTTCTCCCCATATCCCTTGACTCCACTAGCCCCTAGAGCTCAATCTAACTCTTTCTTAAATCCATCCAGTGATTTGGCCTCCACTGTCCTCTGTGGCAGGGAATTACATAAATTCACAACTCTCTGGGTGAAAAGGTTTTTTTCTCACCTCAGTCTTAAATGAGCTCCCCTTTATTCTAAGACTGTGGCCCCTGGTTCTGGACTCATCCAACATTGGGAACATTTTTCCTGCATCTAGCTTGTCCAGTCCTTTTATAATTTTGTATGTTTCTATAAGATTCCCCCTCATCCTTCTAAACTCCTAGTCTTTTCAATCTTTCCTCATATGACAGTCCCGCCATCCCAGGGATCAATCTCGTGAACCTACGCTGTACGGCCTCAATCACAAGGATGTCCTTCCTCAAATTAGGAGACCAAAACTGTACACAATACTCCAGATGTGGTCTCACCAGAGCCCTATACAACTGCAGAAGAAAGGGTAAGATCAAAGAGAATTTACTGTAGCTGTCACTTGAGCAATACACAGTGCTGGAGGAACTCTGTCAAGCAGCATCTGTGGAGGGAATGTTCGGGCAATGTTTCATGTCGGGACCCTTCTTCAGTCTGAAGAAGTATGACTTCCTCCAGCACAATGTGCTTTGCTCAAGATTTCAACCCATGCAGTTCCTTGTGTTTCCAACTAACTGTCACCTTGGGATATAGGAAGAAACTGAGCACCCAGAGGAAACCCATGCACTTGTACAGATAATGTGCAAACTTCCCGTGTCAGAATAAAATCCGGGTTTATGGAGCTGTGAGGCAGCAACACTAATCACACAATCAAACAGAACTAAACGCTGCACCTCTGCGTAGTTGGAACTATGTGTTCCAGATCTTATGTTATACCCTCTTATCTGTGGCAACACAAAGAATAATAATGTCTGCAAGAATATCCTTTTGATAGTAAAATTAAACATAGAAAATAGGTGCAGGAGAAAGCCATTCAGCCCTTCGAGCCAGCACCGCCATTCATTGTGATCATGGCTGATCGAAATTGACTGTTAATGTAATGATAAACCAAGATATTTGTTTCGGTATTTTTCATGTTACTGTTAAGCAAGGCAGCTTTTTGATTAATATCTGTTTTATCTCACTAAAGTTGGCTCCACTTGCTCTTATGAAATGCTGAAGTCCACAGTTTCAATCATCAAGGGATATGAATAATGTACAACAGGAGCAGGAATAAACATCAATAAAATTAGGGCACATGTGTATACAGTTGACATCAATGAGCGCTGAAAGGTGTTATGATAATTTGAAACAGGTCAACCTGAAAAATGGTTTTCACATTTTTGGATAGGAGTGACAAGAAAACCAATAACCAATACTTCTGAAATATGGGGAGATATTTATAAAAAGTTATTGTGTCTGAAGCAAATTGATTTTTTTCCCCATTTGCTTGAAACTATAATTTGCAGATTGGTCTATTATGCTCGATGAGATGGTTGAGACACCACAAAAATAATCAATAAGTCAGATGGGGAAACTATGTCAAGAGTTTTATTGTCATATATGTCCCAAAATGGAACAATGAAATTCTTAATTGCAGCAGCGCAGCAGATATGTAAACATAGTACTCAGTAAACACCATAATAAACTACAAAACAAGTTCAGTATATAGATATAATAAACAAACAAACAATAATGGTGCAAAGACAAAGACAATGCCCCCAAGTCTAGATGCTTATTTGGAGATTGTAGTGATTGTAGTGTAGTGATAAAATAGCCTGATGGTTGAATACTGCCATTGCTTTTCTCATTTGTATAAATCATGAACAAACTTTGCTTTGCTTTCCAATACAATTGTTAGACACAGCAACAAAAAAAAGGAAAAAATAATATTATAACACATGCATGGGTTTGAAAAAAGACAAGTATGTCTTTGACTTTATGCGGTAAGCAGTGAACAGATAATGTTATCCCTCATTATAAATATAATAACTACCTGGAATTTAAATCCTAAATTTTATGTCTAGCAGTATTGTAATACAAGAAAGTATTATTATCTACAAAGATTTCAGATGCCCCATTATCACTATGTTTTAAATCCTCATGGTTCACGAGCTGCTTTGTATGTTATTTGCATTCTTTAAAACTTCAGTTATCGCTAACAATGAACTGCCACTCTATGTCATTGTAAATTGACGTTAAATCTTCCAGACATATTGTACTGTTAAACCAAAATATCAAAAAGTCTTCTTGCCAGGAAAATTTGCCATCACAAAGAAAAATCCAGTGTTGCGAGCAATGTTAATCCAGTGTTTACGCCAGATAAGATTCCCCAGTTTCCTTGAGAGGTGCGCAATCAATGGCACTCAAGAGAGCAAATCCATGACAAGTTTAAATTCACGTCTTGTCATAAGTGCTGCTCCCCTGGGCACCATCAATATCCAAGAAGTAATCTTCTAATAAAAACACGCACAAACACACAAGTTCAGCACAATATCGTTTCAAACTCTTGTCAACCAGATGATAGTTGTAACCTGCGCAGGTTGTACATCTAACTCTGAACGTCGAAACTCTTCTGAAAGGAACCAACATCACAGCCCCAGTTTTATAACAGCAGAAATTGAAACCAAAGCAATGTTGGCACTCGGTTGCCATTAGCACTAGCTAAGCACCAAGGAGCATTACCTTACAATATTTCTACTGAATGGTTTGTGAGGAACCGTCAAGAAATCCGACCTTCCTTTTCATTCTGACAGAACAATCGCCGTTTGCTTGAATGCAGGAACAATCTTATTTACAGATTGCTAACGCCAGCAAGGAGCAACAATACTTAACACTTCAGGTGAATGCAATGTGATCTCAAAACTCATTCCAAACATCTTAGTCTTAATGCTTTGCACCAGTAATTTTGAAATCAAGGTTCCTGTCAGAATAAGTTATTTTTGGAAGATTTGAAGTGCACTGAATTATGCATAGGCAATAGAACTGGTCCAGATCTTAGGAGCACCAGGAACTTGCCAAAATCCGTTATTTTTTGCAGTCTGAAGAAGGGTCTCGACCCGAAACGTCGCCTCCTTTTCTCCATGGATGCTGCCTCACCCGCTGAGTTTTTCCAGCATTTTTTGTCTACTTAAGATGTTATCAAGATCTGTTGTCGTATGTAAAAAAAAGCTGTAGTTGCTGAAACTTGTAATGAAATTGCTGTTAGTGGTAATTTTGCCTTCACTTCACAGATACAGTGTTACCAGGCAGAATTCAACATTGAGGGATTGGTGAACCTATTGCATCCTCCATGTAGTAAATGTGCATATGGGGTCAGCTTTTGTGCTCAGTGCTAGCACATATACCTCTGAATCAAAAGTTAGCATTCACCCCACTCCAAGAACAGTGCCATAGCACCAGGAACTTACCAAAATCTGTTATTTTTTGCAGTCATCTGCCATATTGATATTCAATCCATTCTACATTCCACAAACCATTTTATAGCTCAGTGGACAAGAATCCAATATCTGTTTTGGTTAATATTAATTAACTCAATTTAATGACAGCTCCTCTTGTGATTGTCTTTGC
This sequence comes from Okamejei kenojei, assembly GCA_035221665.1. Lineage (NCBI taxonomy): Eukaryota > Metazoa > Chordata > Chondrichthyes > Rajiformes > Rajidae > Okamejei > Okamejei kenojei. Next base: position 42,154,485 of record CM069132.1, read on the forward strand.
AAATAACAGGTAGGATTTTGCATTTAAAGCATAAGATTTTCTCTTGTGTATCAGAGCAGAAATTTGTTTTCATGCTCGCCATTGTTTTCTGCAACTGTACAAAGTCAAGTCCCATTGCAAGACTTCAACGTGTAATGTTCATTGAGATTCCTGTGCACTTCAGAGAGAGCAGCACACTGTCAGATATGTGGCAAACTGCGATACTATCCATCAGCTGAGATGGATGCATTGAACCCCATGACATTGTGCAAAGAACAGGAGAGGTGGTGTCCTAGCTAATATTATCCCTTAATTAACACTACTAAAATAGTTTATTACTTAACACTACATTGAATTTGTGTGAAAATTGTTACATTTAATAACTTATGGAAAATAATTTGAAAGTTAAAAGTGTGTAATTGGCATGTGTATTGATGACAGAACCATGAAATTCATACCGGCAGCAGCTTAGCAGGCCTGTAAATGCAATTCAGAAACAGTCAAAAAGTTAATAACCTCTTTACTAGTGCAACAAAAATGAAAGTCCGTAGTGCAACCAAAACTGCTTTTTCTGCTATCCATATAGGATATATTTCTTTGACAAAATGAAAGTCACATTAAGTAAGCATAAATTTATTTTTAATGCTTGAATTTATTTGTTAACTTTATATCAGGGTTTGGAAAATTAGATTGTGGCAATCAGATGGATCCTTATTTCCAGCAGTGTTCATTAACTGAATAAATATACCCTTAATACATGCATTATTACATGCATTATTACATGCTATGCCGCAAGTCATTAACTGAGAATCCACCAGGCAGTTCAAACCATAAATGGACAAATAAATAAGAATTATAGCATTAGGACCTGGCATCCAATCTCGTGTTCAGACCATTGCTGTTTTTTTCACCACGTCTTTTAGGCATCCTTCGTATCCACATGAAACAAGTAATTCCTTGTGTAAGTTTCTGACTTAAGTGATACCAATTTAAGGACATTCACAAAATAATATTTTTTAGATTAATTTGATGAACCTGGGAAGGGTATGAGTGCTCCTAAATCAATAGTATTCCATCATCTGCCATATTTGTCACTTATTATGGTCCATTGCACCTCGCAACTTTGCAAATAATTTTGTTCAAGTTGACGTAGATGAGATAGGAAAGCACTGTATTGCCTGTAATAATTACTTAGGCATTTGGACCAGTTTTGTACCAGTCTCATGGTAGCTGTCTTTGCAAATGAGTTTGAGTTTAGTTTATTGTCACCTGTACCAAGGTACAGTGAAAAGCTTTTGTGCGTGCTAACCAGTCAGTGGAAAGACAGTACATGATTACAATCGAGCCACCAACAATGTACAGATGCATCATAAAGGGAATTATGTGAATAATGTTTAATGCAAGATAAAGTCCAGTGACTATCAAATATAGTCCAAGGGTCTCCAATGGGGTAGATAGTAGCTCAAGACTGGTCTCTAGTTGTTGATAGGATGGTTCATTTGCCTCATAACAGCTGGGAAGAAACTGTCCCTGAATCTGGTGTGTGCTTTTATACTTCTAAACCCTTTGCCCGATGGGAGAGGGGAGAAGAGGGAATGGTTATATACCAGACTGCACACAAAAGACACACAAAGGGCAGCTATTCCCTGGTGGACCTTCTTCTGGTGGCATTCTGCCAGCTCCCCACTGACATCTGACACTTCTGAGATCTTCTAAATGATGTGACATGGAATTATATAATACATTAATATTTGAAATTAATTAATTTCCTGTTATTTTTACTTAGGTCGATGCTTTGAGTATAAGTGTCAGGAAGTCATGTTGCAGCTCTATAGAACGTTGGTTAAGCTACATTTGGCGTATTGTGTGCAGTTCTGGTTTCCCCATTACAAGAAGGATGAAGAGGATTTGGAGAGTTTGCAGAATAATTTTTATCAAGATGCCGCCTAGATTAGAGGGTTTAGCCATAAGAAGAGGTTGGGAAAATTTGGATTGTTTTATCTGGAGCATCGGAGACTAAGGGAAGAGCTGAAAGAAGTTTATAAAATGAGTGACCTAGATAGGATAGATAGAGCATTTCTCCCTGAGCAGAACTGTCAAATGCTGGAGGGTCTAGCTTTAAGGTGAAGGGGGGAACATTTAAAGGAGATGTGCAGGGCAAGCATCTTTACACAGAGAGTAGTTGGTGCCTGGAACATGCTCCTATGGGTGGAGGTGGAGGTAGATGCAATTAAGAGGCTTTTAGACAGCCACTCAAATATGCAAGGAATAGAGGCCCATGGATCATGTCAAGCTAGGGCATTAATTTAATTTGGCATCAAGTTCAACACAAACATTATGGGCCAGTTCCAGTGCCGCAGTATCCTATGTTCAATGTTGAAATGAATGAAATTGGAGGGGAAATAGATTATGGCAGCACACTTGTTATATTGATAGATTAATATCTAAAGACTGGATAAGTAATTTTGAGAATCTTTTGTTCTGCCATGGCATCTGGGGAGTTTATTTGATCGCTTGAATTTAAATTTGGAATCCCAAAAAAGATAATATTAAGAACAGCAACCATAGAACTACCAAATTATTGTTAACAATCCACCCTGTCCAGTATCATCCTTCAAAGATGAAAATATGTGCCTGGCTTGACCTATATGTGACTCCAGATTCCTTGCCTGATTGTGAACTTACCTTGGTTCAGAGATAAAGAGGAATTTATAATAAATGCTGGCCATGTCCACATTCTTGTTAGTTTGGATTAAGGCTAAGGTTTAGGGTTATTATTACCAAGGTACAGTGAAAGCTATGTTTTACATGCTATACAAAATGGAGCAGATATATTTAGCTAAATAAAATTGTGTCAAACGCAATACAATAGATAGAGCAAAGAAGAAGGTACAGAGTGCAGAATATAACAGTAAGATTAAATGAGAACTTACCAGTTCGAAGTTTGATCTTTATTTTATGAGGAGTTACGATGAGGGATTACGTGAAGACGGCCCGCCAGAGCACCTGCGCATCATACTTCAAAGCAGCGGCGTGAAATCACAGTAACTACAGTCGAAGTGATATAGTAAGACTCAGAAGACTAGAACTACCAGATGATCTTTGTGATTATGAGGGTCGGGAGCAGAGGACACGTAATTTTTCATCGTAACTCCTCATTAAATAAAGATCAAACTTCAAACTGGTAAGTTCTCATTTAATCTTACAATTTTACTTTGGAGTCACATGAGTGACTATGTGAAGATTTCAAAGCTCTGTGATTTCATGCCGTAGACACACTGCCTTGGTTGACACAGGATAAATAAATAACGTATTGAACATTGTTTAAATTATACAATGAACGTTTTAAACAATAAAAGAACAGTAATAACCCCTCTTTCGCAGGGAGAATTACAAAGGAGAACTCAAACAGAACTCAAAGCAGCATGCCCAAATCTTTGAATTGCGAGGCCAGGTTTATCATAAATCGTGAAAAAGGTTCCTTAACTGGACTATCCTGCGGTGAGGATTTGGTCCAATGGCACGCCCTGTGCCTTTGCTGCGTACATTGACGCCCCCTGGTGGAGATTTAAACACATCAGTGTCTACTCCAGCATAATGCAAACCTGTTTAGGCCATCTAGAAATAGCTTGTACCGACGCCTTTGTATGAGGTTTTATGTGGCTGATGACCATCGCTGTTTCAGAGCCTCCGAGACTCTTGATGACCTTGGTATATTGGCTCAGATGCGTACTACACATAGTCTTAGATCAATGGGTATATTTTAAGCTTATTTTGGTTCCAGCCATCCCTGGCCTGCTCTGTTCGATTAGATCATATGCATAAAATGCAATATTATCAACAGAAGAATGCATGCTGTCCAGTCATAACTTTCACAATATTTGGACCCATAGTGCTGCCATTAGCACCATGAACAAGACCACTTTGAGTGTTAACTTCCGGAAAGGCAGAGATGTAATTGGAGCCCATTGCCAAAGCAGTGTGAGAACTATGCTCACACCTCAGATTAGGCGATATACTCGCCTTATTTTCATAATTTTAATTTTTCCCCTTAGGAAAATGGTTCCTGTAACCAGCCTTACGGGACCTAAGCAAAACCGCAGCAAGTTTAAAACACTTACCTGCGGGTGTTTTACTTACTGCTGGTGGAGCTGCGCTCTCCAGCCTGTCGTTGCGCCAAACGCGTCGGACGTAATGACGCGCAGGCGCTCTGGCGGGCCTTCTTCACGTAGTCACTCACGTGACTCTAAAGTAAATTTCATAGCATTGTAGCGCGTAAGTCCAATGTCCTCAATGGGATAGAGTTGAATCGGACAGTGCCTTAGCTTATGGAAAGACTATTCAGAAGTCTGATAACAGAGGGGAAGAAGTTCCTGAGTCTAGTCATGTGATCTTTCAAGCCTCTGTTGGACAGGAGCAGGGAGAAGAAGGAATGACTGAGGTGGGACAAGTCTTTGATTATATTGGCTGCTTTTCCACGGCAACATGAAGTATGTATGGATATTAATGAATATTTAAAAAAAAAACAGGAATATGGAGTTCCTGGGAGGGCTGAATGTCTTTATAGAGAAAGGGAAGAAATGCAAGATAATGAGATAATGGAGACCTTTAACAGGCGTATGAAGATTCGGTATGAGTCAGGATACAGACAGCAGTATTCTAATAAACCAAAGTTTATCAACGGTATAAAATACTAGAATAGTTGGGAGAGCAGTGGATGATGCGAGATTAGTTAGGATTAGTTAGGAAAGCATTGCAGTAAGACTAGCTGGGGGAGTGCTAGATGATGCATAGATAACTAGAAGAGCTGTGGATGAGAGAAACCTGGAGTTCCTGAAAGTACCTAGTGAAGATAGTGAAGATAGAAATAGATAATATTTTATGTTGGTGACTTTTTATTGGAAGCGTTCAGATGACGTCACAATTTTTTAATCTCTCCACTGATACCAGTTGCTATGCAGAATATATTTAGTGTTTTCTGCTTTGGTTAGATACTTAAAGCTGTCAGATTAAGTGGTGACCCTAATGCTGCAAGAACAGGGGAGGGAATGGAAGACAATAGTTGCTGAGAGGAAGTGGCAACTGACAAAGATCAGAGGAAAATGGCAATGAGGATATGGGCCAATGTGCAGATGGGAGAGGAGGACTCGCAATACATAGGCAGCAAAGATAGTCACACTTCCCTGACAACAAACTATAGCAACAAGTTTTGAACAAGAGGAACTTGGGAAAATGTATCATCTGAAAATTACATTAACATTCCTCTTTCCCATTCTCACAAAAACACAAAAAACACGATTAGACCGTATATGGAAAATTTGCTTTCAGAAGTATTGTGGTAGCTATAAATCTCCAGATTACTAAACTCGAGAGTGACATTTGTTACTACCAATGCTAGTATTTGGAATATAGTTGTAAATCAAGTCACTGACTATGGGAAATGAAACACAGAAATAATCTATTTTATTGAACAATTTAGTGCCCGCACTCTGCTTGCTGTGGGATCTGGTTACATGGGTAAGTTATCCCATTGGCACCTCTGTTACAATCTAGGACCACAGAGATTCAGGACTCCACAGCAAGTCCTTTGATATGCACATTTACCAAAGCCACTGGTGCAGAATCATTGTAAAATGGTGCTTTCTCTTTTTTAAATGTATTTTGCTTTTTAAATGTGGCTTGCATTTTAAATGTGGCTTGCTGTGCAAAAGTTTTTGGAAGGAAAAACCGTGAATAAACGTTTTATTAGATCAGGACTGTGTTTAATGCAAAATTGTTGCTCATTCCGTGACTTCTGCTTAGTGGAGAGGTGGCACTGATTGCGTCATTTCCGCTTAGTGCAGATGTGGTGCTGATTGCCTCATTTCCGGTGAGTTCAGTGGCGCTGAGTGCGGGAGGCCCCAAGCGGAGATGCCGCCCTGAACCGTTTGAGTAATTCAAGAGAGCTTATTGCCATACATATGGTGAGTGTGTGTGTTTGTCGAAAGTTATTTAAAGCACGTTTTTGCAGTAGCAGCAGCTCTAGAGGAGTGTTTCAGAATATAAAAGGCTTTAAACATTTGAATCATTTGGTTTAGGCACACCAGTATTCTTATTATCAAACTACTTAAGTAGAGTATATGATTAGTAACAGGATTAAGTATGCTTACCATGTTCCGAAGTTACTTGGCAATTTAGTATTGGTGCTGTGTGTCTGTGTGTGTGTCTGTAGGTGTGTGTCTGTGTGTCGGTGTGTGTCTGTGTGTGTATAGATGTGTGTCTGTGTATAGTGTGTGTGTGTATAGGTGTGTGTGTATATAGGTGTGTGACTGTGTGTGTGTGTAGGTGTGTGTCTGTGTGTGTGTCTGTGTGTGTGCATAGGTGTGTGTCTGTGTGTGTAGAGGTGTGTGCCTGTATACGTGTGTGTCTGTGTGTGTGTATAGTTGTGTGTCTGTGTGTCTCTGTCTTTATGTGTGTGTATGTGTGTGTGTGCTTGCGTGTATGTGTGTGAGTGTCTTTTTGTGTGTGAGTGTCTGTTTCCTGATGTGTGCGTCCCTGTGTGCGCATCCCTGTGTGCGCGTGTCTGTGTGCGTGTCTGTTGGAGTGCTGTGAGGTTGGAGTTGCTGCCCGCACTCTGCTTGCTGTGTGATTGGACTTGCTGCCCGCACCTTGCTTGGAGTACTGTGAGATTGGACTTGCAATATTTTAAGATTCATTCACATTTTAAACTTTAATAAATCCTTTTTCCACTTGCCATGTCTGCATGTTCTTCATCACGATGGGTACCTAATAGGCAGGAATGGCTGCGCTGTCGGAGAGCCACTAAGAGTGCATGGGGGGTAGGTTGAGGGGAGATGGACTGAATGCGTTGGGGGAGGGAAATGGCAAGGAGCTGAGTTGGGGGGTGAAGGGGGGGGGGTGAAGGGAGGAGGGGTAACTGAGTAAACTGCCACCACACCTGCTGTAAGTGACTAAAATGCCAGCCCACCAGCCATGAATTAGTGAACTGCCAGCCCACCAGCCATGACTCACTGAACTGCAAGTCCATCTGGAAACTGCAAGCCCTCTGAAAACTAGTCTCTTCAGGCTACAACACCCATACTAACGCTCCAGAGATACACACAAGGATAGACTTTCCTCCTTCATTGCTATCATTTGTAAAAAAAGATGAAAATATCTAAAATGGTCTACCCTCTCCCCCTTCTCTCTCACAGTCTGTCACCTGTTTTCAGCAGAATGTCTGGCAGTTTCTGAGCTGCTAGCCCACCAGGCCTGAGTTTCTGAGCTGCCAGCCTGCCAGGCCTGAGTTTCTGAGCTGCCAGCCTACCAGGCCTGAGTGACTGAGCTGCCAGCCCAAGAATCCATTCAGCCCACAATTTTCATACCAGCCCTCTGTAAACCAGTCCTTTTGGCCCACATAAACCCATGCTAGCACTCCAGAAAGCCCCCCCCCCCCCATTAGCCTGGAATATTGGAATTGGTGAAGAGGTGGAATATTGCGTTGGGGGACCAGCCCTCCCGTGTGAAGCTGGGTCCCAACGGGTCCCACTTAGTCTAGTCATGTATTATACTGTGTGTGCTACAGATACAATCTTTTTGGCCGCTTTTATTTCCGTGTTCTCTGTATTGTGCAAAGTTTGTTACAGTAACTTACCCAGATGGCACCTCCAGTGTTGATTATGTCTCCTGATCTACAACTCCTGAATAGGTCTAAAGTTATATCAGCCCATTCTGTGAAATATTGTTTCATGTAAAATATTATGTCATAAGGTCAAAAGTGAGAGGAGTAGAATCAGGCCATTCGGCCCATTAAGTTTACTCTGCCATTCAATCATGGCTGATCTATCTCTCCCTCCAAACCCCATTCTCCTGCCTTCTCCCCATAACACCTGATACCCGTACTAATCAAGAATCTATCTATTGCTGCCTTAAAATATCCATTGACTTTGCCTCCACAGCCTTCTGTGGCAGAATTCCACGGATTCACCACCCTCTGTCCAAAGAAATTCCTCCTCATCTCTGTCCTAAAGGAACGTCCTTTAATTCTGAAGCAATTATCTCTGGTCCTCTAGACTCTCGCACTAGTGGAGACATCCTCTCCACATCCATTCTATCCAACCCTTTCTTATTTGGGTATGTTTCAAAGAGGTTTCCCCTCATCCTTCTAAACTCCAGTATGTACAGCCCAGTGCCATCAAACGCTAATCATATGTTAACCCGCTCATTCCTGAGATCATTCTTGTAAATCTCCTCTGGTCCCTCTCCAGAGCCAGCACATCTTTCCTCAGATATGGGACCCAAAATTCCTCATATAACTCCAAATGTGGCCTGACCAGCTCCTTATAGACCTTCAGCATTACACCCCTGTTTTTGTATTCTAGTATAATCTTGAAATAAATGTTAGCATTGCATTTGGCTTCCTCAGTACCGATTCAACTTGCAAATTAACCTTTTGGGCATCCTGCACCAGCATTCCCAAATCCCTTTGCACCTCCGATTTTGGGATTCTCTCCCCACTTAGAGAATAGTCTACACCTTTATTCCTACTACCAAAACACATAACTCCACACTTTGCAACACTGTATTCTATCTGCCACTTCTCTGCCCAACCTGTCCAAGTCCTTCTACAGCGTCCCTGCTTTCTTTACACTACCTGCCCTTCCACCTATTTTTGTATCATCTGCAAACTTTGGCCACAAAGCCTTCAATCCCTTCGTCCAAATCATTCTTCTGCCGTTGCTCTATAATTTTCAAACAGGTCAATCCAAAGAGCATTTGAGAATTCATACAGTAAAAGAGGAACCTTACCCAAACACACCCTGGTGCCTTTCAAATGGTGTAACTGAGGCCAAATTAAATTTATCTTAGACTTTGTGATCTTTAGAGGCTCGGTATAAGATTAGGCAGGTGGATATATATTCAATCAATTTAGCTGTTGGATGGCTATGGTAGGTTTGCAGCCTCTGGAGATTGTAAATACTTTATACCTGCTAAAGAATGTAATAAAGTAGGAGCAAGCCTAGGGCACCAGGCCCCGCAAGCTTGCCCCAACATTCACATGCTCCTGGGTGAACTATGCTGGCCGCAACCTTTCTGTACCAGTTCCTCATAACCCTTTTTCAAATATTTATCTAACTCCACTTCAAATATATCCGATTATCTTCTGGGCAGATAATTTCAGAGATAAACTTTTAAAGAATTTCAGAAGACGTCATTTGGAACATCTGGCGATCTTCAAAGAGGAAAACGCTGTTGATTGTAGAGCTCTGATGGAAAACAAAAAAGTGGCAGAAATACTCAGTAGGTGGCAGTGTCTGGGGGAAAGTAGGTAACAATTCAGGCATCAACTATAAACCCACAGACTCCAATGGCTATCTGGACTATACTTATTCCCACCCTGTTTCCTGTAAGGACTCTATCCCCTACTTCCAATTCCTCCGTCTACACCGCATCTGCACCAGGATGAAGTTCCAAACCAGGGCATCGGAGATGTCCTCATTCTTTAAGGAACGGGGGTTCCCCTCTTCAACTATAGATGAGGCTCTCACCAGGGTCTCTTCTATATCCCACAACTCTGCTTTCACTCCCCATTGCCCCTCTCGTAACAAGGGCAGGGTCCCCCTTGTCCTCACCGTCCACCCTACCAGCCATCACATACAACAAATAATCCTCCGACATTTTTGCCACCTCCAATGGGATCCCACCACTGGCCACATCTTCCCATCTCATTCCCTTTCCACAGAAACCGCTCCCTCCATAACTCCCTGGTCAATTCGTCCCTTCCCACCCAAACCACCCCCTCTCCTGGCACTTTCCCTTGCAACGCAGGAAATGCCACACTTGTCACTTTACCTCCCCCCTTGACTCCATCCAAAGACCCAAGCAGTCTTTCCAGGTGTGGCAGAGGTTCACATGCACCTCCTCCAACCTCATCTATTGCATCGGCTGTTCTAGGTGTCAACTGCTCTACATCGGTGAGACGAAGCGTAGGCTTAGCGATCACTTCACCCAACACCTCCAATCGGTTTGAAATAACCAACCTGATCTCCCGGTGGCTCAGCACTTCAACTCCCCTTCCCATTCCAAATCTGATCTATCAGTCCTGGGCTTCCTCCATGGCCAGAGTGAGGCCCACCGTAAATTGGAGGAGCAGCACCTCTTATTTTGCTTGGGTAGTTTACACCTCAGCAGTATGAACATTGACTTCTCTAACAGTCCCTGCTTTCTCCTTCATTCCCCTCCCCTTCCCAGCTTCTTCCCGCCCCCACCCCCAGTCCCACATCAGTCTGAAGAATCGTCTCGACCCGAAACGTCGCCTATTTCCTTCGCTCCATAGATGCTGCCTCTCCCGCTGTTTCTCCAGCATTTTTGTCTCCCTTCGATTTTCCGGCATCTGCAGCTCTTTCCTTAACAATTCAGGACAATCACTTTGAGCTCTGATTAAAGGAATTCAACCTAAAACATCAACTCTTTCTTTCAGAATAATTGCTGCCTGACTGCCTGCCAATCTTCTCCTTTCATGGAAGTTCAAACCAGGTCAGACAACCGAAAATAGGAATAGTATGAAGATTGACACAAAATGCTGGAGTAACTCAGCAGGACAGGCAGCATCTCTGGTGAGAAGGAATGGGTGACGTTTTGGGTCGAATCCATTCTTCAGACTAGTCAAGGGAAAGGTAGAAGTTAGAGAAATCAATATTCATGCCACTGGATTGCAAGCTGTCCAAAGAAATATGAGATGCTCTCCCTACAATTTGTGTTTAGCATCACTCTGACAATGGAGGAGAGCTAGGACAGAAAGGTCAGTGTGGGAATGGGAAGGGGAACTAAAGTACATTGAGACAGTTTTGGTGTCAGGGATGACGCCGGGTTTGGCAGCTCCCCAGACTTGATAACAGTGAGTGTGGACTGGACGTGAACTGCAGCTGCACGGACCGGTGGAGCAGCAGTGGAGGACACCAGCAGCTACGCTTGGCCAGGCCGACCCTGCAACCAGATGGTGTCACTCACTGTTATCAAGTTGGAAAAGGTTCAGAGAAGATTTATGAGGATGTTTCTAGGATTTGACGGTCTGAGCTATAAGGCATGGATGAGCAGGCTGGGACTATTCTTTGGAGTGGTGACCTTATCGAGGTGTATAAAATCATGAGAGTAATAAATTGGATAAACGCAGAGAGTCCCTTGCCCAGAGTAGGGCAATCGAGAACCAGAGGACACAGGTTTAAGGTGAAGAGAAAAAGACTTAATAGGAATCTTGAGGAGTAACTTTTTCACACGAAGTGCTGTGGGTGTATGGAACAAGCTGCCAGAGGCGGTAGTTGTGTCAGGGACTATTGCAACATTTAAGAAGCATTAGACAGGTACATGGATAGGACAGGTTTAGATGGATATGGGCCAAACACACGCAGGCAGATGGGACATGTTGGCTGGTGTGGCCATCAGGCCGAAGGGTCTTTTTCCATGTTGAATGACTCTGTGACCAAGATTCTCGGCCTCTCAGAATGGTACCGGATCCTGCCGACTTCCAGGCTGCTGCAGATTCTCCAGCAGTCCTTTCCATTCAATTCCCCATCCCCCTCGGTCCACTTACTGGACCTTTGTTATTTGCGTTTGCTGCCGCCGCCATCTTGGATATCTTCACCCATTTCACCGGGCCTCGGGGATGAGCAGGGAAGGAGTTGGTGGCTCGCCTCTTGGGAACAGCGGGTGAGCCAGACCAGCTGCTGGAGGATACTTGCAGCACCACCTTCTACTGTGTCGTACCACCGTCTCCATCAATATAACTCACTTCCTATTGTATTCCAAGCTACTACGGATAAAGGGCAACACATCAACTTTTAGGATTATATTTCATGCCCATCCTCTGCATTGTGTACCACATAACATTCATATTCCATAAACTCCAGCTTTCAGAGTTCAGAAAGTACTCCTATTACCTATTTTTGGATCTATGTCGATGCCCTTGTTTTCCCACATTGAATACCAGTTTAATGGTTTTCTCCCTTTATTGGTTAGTTTAGGTTTAGGCTTGTTATTCCCATGTGTACCAGGGTACAGTTAAAAGTTTTGTTTCCTGGCTTAGGGAAAGACCATTCAATGGCTGATAACAGAGGGGAAGTAGGTGTTCCTGAGTCTGGTGGCTTCTGACAGATGGCAGTGGGTATGAGAGGGACTGACCGGGTGGGATAAGTCTTTGATTAAGGTACATAGAAAGCATGGACTGATAGAAACATTTCCTCACAGAGAAGCATCCAGAGGGCATAGGGTTAGGGGAAAGCATTTGAGGTTTGGAGGGATCGGACTGATTTTTTTCTCCCGTGGTACGGTTAGAATCTGAAACATACTGTCTGAGTGGCTGATTGATGCAGATGCTGTCACAACATTTAAGAATTATGTAGACAAGCCGTGAATTGCCAAGTTATGGAAGGCTATGAACCAAGTTTAGTTTAGATATTAGTTTAATTTAGAGATACAGTGTGGAAGCAGGACCTTCGACCCACCGAGTCCATGCTGACCAACAATCACCCTTACACTAGTTCTAACCCACACACTAAGGTCAATTTACAGAAACCAATTATCCTAAAAACCTGCACAACTTTGGAATGTGGAAGGAAACTGGAACACCCGGAGAAAACCCACCTGGTAAGGGGGAGAACCCATACAGCCCGTAGTCAGTATCAAACCTGGCTCTCTGCTGCTGCAATACGGATGGGTTCGATTCAAACAAGAGGGCATGACATGAGAATTAAGGGACAGAGGTTTCGGGGTAAGGTGAGGGGGAACTTCTTTACTCAGAGGGTGGTGGCTGTGTGGAATGAGCTTCCAGCAGAAGTGGTGGAGGCAGGATCGATTTTAACATTTAAGAGTAAAGTGGATAGGTTATATGGACGTGAAGGGAATGGAGGGGTATGGTCTGAGTGCAGGTAGATGGGACTAGGGGAAAACAAATGGTCGGCACGGACTGGAAGGGCCGAGAGGGCCTGTTTCCGTGCTGTAATTGTTATATGGTTATATGGTTATGGATGGGTACTTGCTGGTTGACATGGACATGGTAGACAAACGGGCCATTTTACTTGCTGTATGATGCTATGACAATGACTCTCTGATGCTACTTATCTGTGACGATGACAGGAAGGTTCTAATGTGTTTTGAATTGGCCACTTCTGTATATTAAGACATTTTATTTTCCTTCTTTGGAAACTTACTTCTGACTTTTATTTTCTTGTTTTTGTCTAGCATTTCTTATATGTTGGAATTTATTTCATTTCTCCTTCTCCTCTGTATTTTTATCTTCAAAAACCCTGGGAAAGTTCAGTTTATTTTCATTACAAACTTTTGCCTGGCATTGTGATCCTAATTCAACAGCATTTAGCCAGAGACAAATAAAGGTTGTATCATTACAGTTCATGTCAATGTAGAATTTTAAAAATAATCTCTGGCCCGCTGCCTCGACTTAATTTTTTGTATCAGGATACATGTTTACATTTATATACAAGTTGGCACACTGGACTCAGAATACTCTACAGGTGCCAATTTGTCTGTCTCCTTGAAAAATGTTTTGCAAGATTGTTGTGCCTCCTGGAGAGGTAAATTATACTGCTGTAATTTGGACTGGCGCCTCAAAGAATGACATGCTGAAGAAACTAGCAGTTTGGCGTTAATCATTATGAAGATGAGTTTTAATACATAGCTGTGGGAAGCTGGATGTGGTTCAGGCTAAACACTCCCGATAAAAGAGAAGGTATTAACAGGCTGAAGAGCCAAGTATCAAGGGTGTGGAGTTCCTGCTAATTTCAACAAATTTGCCTAAGTTAACTAAAATGGTTTTGTTGTGTGCCCAGTAGTTGTACAAGCTGATAGATTAGCTGGTAGGTTGGAATACAGCCAAGTAACACTGGATCTCAGTTCTCAGCTGGGGGCTGTGAAGTTTAGGGGGTTTCAAGCTGTAAGAGGGTAGCTGGGTGGGGTGGTGGCAGGTGAAACACATGAGGCATCATGACACTGTTGAGATAAATAAATATTCCATACTAATATTGAATTGGAGGAATTAACCTGGAAGGACAAACACTCAAGGCTCTCGTGGGAGGTTTGAAAGTGCATCTCTGCACCACTGGCCAACAGAAAAGTAAATGGTTAATCTTGGTCTTCATTTGACCCAGGATTTATCACCCAAAACATTTAGGCTAATGTTGTAATTCAATATCTCCACACCATCCCCACTCCAAAATCATTAAACCTGAACTTCTTATATACTGCAAACAGAACCCAACCTCCTTCCTCATGGTGCCTCGGTTAAATGGGCAGGTTATTATTGAGACACACCAGCAAGGAATATTGTGGGAATATTTATCATCCATTTGCTGCAGGTGACCTCTGGTGTACTTTCTGTCTGATGAAGATTCTGTCCATAAAAAATATGATGTTTCAATTAAATGGAGAACAAATATTTGCTCACTATCTTTCATGGTTGAAAGATGTTCTTTTTTTCAGTTGAATGGAGGACATAGAACACAAAACATAGATTAGTACAGCACAGGAACAGCCCACAAGGCCCATTCCAAACATAATGCCAAGGTAAACTGCGTGTGCACCTGCCTGCACATGACCATATCCCTCCATTCCCTACATATCCATGTGCCTATCTAACAGCCCTTAAATGCCGCTATGTCTGTCTCCAATAACACACCGGCAGCACTTTACAAGCAGCAACCACTCTCAAGGTAAAAAACGCACTCCACAAATCTCCTTTGAACATTGTCCCTCTCAATTTAAAGCTATGCCCTCTAATCTGACATTTCCAACCTGGGAAATGGTTCTGACTGTTTATGTCTCCCTACTTATGTCTTTCATGATTTTATGTATATCAATCAGATCACCGTTCTGTCCCAGAGAAAACAAATCTTATGGGTAATACCCCCTAAACCAGGCACAGTCTGGTAAACCTGTTCAGAGCCTTGCCCTTCTTCCTGTGAGCTGCACACAATACTCTAAATGCAGCCGAGCGAAAGTCCCATAAAGCTGGAATATGATTTTTTTTTAATGCTTGTACTCAATGTCCTGACTGATAAAGGCAAGCACGCCATATGACCTTAACCACTCTATCTACTTGTGTTGCCACTTTCAGCGAGTTATGAACTTGGCCCTGAAGTTTCCTCTGCACAGTAGGCTTGTGTATGCAAATGTTTCTACCTTCTGGTGGCTCCAGCTTTAACGTGTATTTGTTGTGAACAATACTTGTTGACTTAAAGCTTTTTGTTATTTTTAGGATTGCGTCACATTACAGTATGCTCTCAGGGGTTATCACAATGACATTGCTGGTTGTGGGGAAGGTGACAACAAGTTATACTAACAATGAAACAACAGGATAACAGCCAAGCTGCAAACGCAAATTGGATGGACAGCACATATTTTGCTTGGGCAGCTTACATCCCAGCGGTATGAATATTAATTCTAATTTCAAGGAACCCTTGCACCCCCTATTTCTCCTTCCCTCCTCCACCCTACTCATCGTACTAGTTTCACTGCCATCCTGTTGAGTTTCACTGTTTGTATAACTTGCTATCAACTTCCGCACAGTAAACTATGGACCATTTTAGGCTCCACCTTTCCTTGATTATTATTGTTTTGTTGCATATCTTTCATTCATTTGTCCTAGTTACATTCTATATCCCTTCATTTCCCTCTCCCCTGATTCTCAGACTGAAGATGTCATGACCCAAAATGTGACCTATTACATTTCTCCAGAAATGCTGCCAGACTCACAGCGTTAGTCCAGTTTTATGTGTCTATTATCAGATTATCACTTTTCAACATTTATCTCCATCTCTGCCCTCACTTCCCCCCACCATCTGCCTTCGTTATTCTTGTTGATTTTTTTAAAATCTGCTTTCACCTATCACTCTTTCTCACAACTCCACCTCTTCTGCTCCCCTACTTCTCTCCAAGTGTTCATTATTCTTCACCCCTCCTCGATCCATCAATCCCTACCGACCCCTATCCCACCACCCCACTTCTCCTTGTTATACTTGCTATATTTTGTTTCCACTGTTCTGATTTAGGGCTTCAACCCAAGATGTCAAAAAATCCTTCCCCCACCTCATTAAATGGTGACCAGTGGTGTGCCTCTGGGATCGGTGCTGGGCCCATTGCTGTTTGTCATCTATATCAATGATTTGGATGCAAAGGTATAAGGTGCGATAAACAAGTTTGCAGATGATGCTAGATAGTGAAGATAATTGTCAAACACTCCAGCAGGATCTTTTTCTGCTGGGCAGATGGGCTGAGGAATGGTATTGGAATTTAATACATAGAAATGCAAAGTGCTAGATTTTGGGAAGTCGAACAAGGGCAGGATTTGAACAGTGAATGGTACGGCTCTGGGGAGTGTTGTAGGGAAGAAGGATCTAGGAACCAGATACATAGTTCCTCGAAAGTGGCGCCACTGGTAGAAAGGGTAGTCAAAAAGGCTTTCAGCATATTGGCCTTCATCATCCCAGGAGGCCGCAAGCGTCTGATGCTCCCAGGAGGCCGAGGCGAATCCAGGTGGAGGATCCACGCAGCTGGTCTCTGGGTCAGAAACGTCAGGAGTGGGCCCGGCGGCGGTCGAGGAAGGGCGCCCGCAGTCGAGGAGGGCCGGTGGTCTTTCGAGGAGGTTGGGCCAGCAGTCGAGGTCATGGAGGACTCCAGCGGTCAAGGTCGAGGACGAGGATAGCGCCAGATGTCGAGGATGAGGTCGAGGGCATGCAAAGACGATTGAGGCCACGGTGGTCGAGAATGGTTCGGTGGTGATTGCCGGAAGTTGGATGCCCCATGTGGGTGCCAGAGGTCGAATGCTCTGCCAAGAACAAAGGGGGACCCGGTGTGGGAGGAGGGGGTGGGGAGGCGCCAAGTACTAAGCAAACTACAAAATGGAATACTTGTGAGAAATAAACACTTTGTAACTTTGTCAGTGCCCTTTATGTGGCGACTCTTTGCGTACCTTGGGTAAAAAAATGAATCTCACTGTGACATGTCACATTTGATAATAAAGTATAAAGTATCATTCATCATCAGTCAGAAGTTGGGAGGTCATTTTACAGTCATATAAAAAATAGGTGAGGCCACATTTTGAGTATTGCATTCAGTTTTGGTCACCATTTTACAGGAAAGGTGTTGTCAAAATGGAAAGGGTGCCAAATAGACTTACAGGGATGTTGCCAGGACTTGAGGGCCTGAACTATATATAGGGAGAGGTTGAGCGGGCTAGGACTTTATCCCTTGGAGTACAGGAGGATTAGGGGTGATCTTACAGAGGTGTACAAAATCATGAGAGGAATAGATCGGGTAAATGCACAGTCTTTTGGCCAGAGTTGGAGAAATTGAGAACCAGATGACACAGGTTTAAGGCAAGGGAGGAAAGATTTAATAGGAACCTGAGAGCTAACTTTTTTTTGTTTACAGTATATTTAAAAATGTGTTTTAGTGTGTTTTAGTGTTGGGGGGTTGGTGGCGGGGAAAGGGGAAACTGTTTTTAGTCACTTACCTCGGTGGAATGTAACTTTTCTCCTAGTAGCATTTCCGCCCTCCAGCACGGCCTAACAGCTTGGATTGGTGCAGCCTCTCCCAGAGTCGGGCCCAGAGCTTCAGCAACGGGTGCAGCATGGACGTTCCATCACAGAGCCAGACGAACCCTTGCTGGGGGTCACCAGAAGAAGTGCTCCGATCGCTGGCCCGCGGACTACAACATCCTTAAGTCGCGGTCTGCGGAGCTTCAAGGCGCAGGCTCGGCATGGACTTTCTATTGTGGAGTCTGGGATCCCTCGTCGGGGAAGAGCTCCGACCGCCAGCCTGCGGCCTATAACATCTTGAGGCCACAGTCTCTGATAGGAAGCGGCCGATTCTGGACCTCCAAGTGTCCGTCCATCCCAACGCCAGAGTTTTAATCATCCCGACAAGAGGGCCTGTACATCGGGGCATCCACAGCGGCGACTACGTAGGGTTTATGGCCCCGACCATGGAAGAACAAAGGAGGAGGACTGACTGAATCTTATTGCATTCACCACAGCGAAGAATGTTGATTCCACTGTGGTGGATGTTCATGTTATATTCTATTGTTGTATTGTGCTCTTTTTGATTGTGTGGCTGCATGGTAAATCAAATTCCACGGGTGCATGTGGCAATAAATATGAACATGAACTTGAACTTGTTCATGTGGGTTTGAATAATTTTATATTTCATCATGGCAGTTAATCTTGTGACATCTACCACAATTTACAGGCATTATTGTGTTCAGTTTCCGCCTCTCCTCTGGACAAGCACTATAACCTTTAGAATCATGGAACTTTGAGTAAAAGTTCCATTCAGAGACATGATCAGAAGTGTGAGACTGACACTTGTTTTCATTGCTGAAAGTCCTGTGCCTTAAATTAAATGAGTTTAGTTTAGTTTGGAGATACTATGTGGAAACAGGCCCTTCAGCTCTCCGAGTCTGCACCGACCAGCGACCCCCTCATCTTACCACGTTCCTGCACAACTAAAGACAATTTTACATTTATACCAAGCCAATTAAGCCACAAACCTGTATGTCTTGGAGTGTGGGAGGAAACCAAAGATCTTGGAGAAAACCCACACAGGTCATGGGGAAAATGTGCAAACTCCACACAAACAGCACCCATAGTCAGGATTGATCCCGGGTGTCTGGCGCTGAAAGAGGATGCAACATTTTCCAAGACACAAACATTTGTGATATTCTGCCTAATACTTCAGTAGAAAATCTCAAAAGAAAAAAATGCTTAGTCAATATCATATTATTGTACGTGGGAGTAAATAGGATGTTATGGCATAATGGCCACAGTTTCAATGTGGCATTTCATTTGTTTTCAGTGTTCTGGAGCCATGGAGGATGACAATAACAGCAGGTGTTTATGTACCTTGGTTAAATATTAGAATATACAGTATATGCATTGTTAAAATACTTATGTCCTTTACGATATCACACAAGATTTTATTTTAATCTAGATGTACGATACGGATGGATTTCTGGGAAAATATTGGGGAAAGTGGCAACTTTGCAGAATAGAGAAAAAAAAGTGCATTTATTAAGCACTTTTCATACTGTATCTCCGTTAGACATCCTAATATGCGTTAGTCAGTTACAAATAATACTTTTGAAGGGAGTTATGTGATTGTACTGAGTTGGTTTATAACTACAGTGGCTTGCAAAAGTATTCATACCCCTTGAACTTTTCCACATTTTGTCACGTTACAACCACAAACGTAAATGTATTTTATTGGGATTGTATGTGATAGACCAACACAAAGTGGTGCATAATTATCAAGTGGAAGGAAAATGATACATGGTTTCCAAATTTTATTACAAATAAAAAACTGAAAAGTGTGGCGTTCAAAAGTATTCAGCCCCCCCTGAGTCAATACTTTGTAGAACCATCTTTCGCTGCAATTACAGCTGCAAGTCTTTTGGGGTATGTCTCTACCAGCTTTGCACATCTAGAGTCTGAAATTTTTGCCCATTCTTCTTTGCAAAATAGCTCAAGCTCAGTCAGATTGGATGGAGAGCGTCTGTGAACAGCAATTTTCAAGTCTTGCCAGAGATTCTCAATTGGATTTTAGGTCTGGACTTTGACTGGGCCATTCTAACACATGAATATGCTTTTGATCTAAACCATTCCATTGTAGCTCAGGCTGTATGTTTAAGGGTCGTTGTCGTGCTGTAAGGTAACCTCCACCCCCAGTCTCAAAGTCTTTTGCAGACTCTAACAGGTTTTCTACCAAATTTGCCCCGTATTTGGCTCCATCCATCTTCCCATAAACTCTGACCAGCTTCCCTGTCCCTGCGGAAGAAAAGCATCCCCACAGCATGAAACTGCCACCACCATGTTTCAACAGTAGGGGATGGTGTGTTTTAGGTTGATGTGCAGTGTTAGTTTTCCACCACACATAGCGTTTTGCATTTAGGCCAAAAACTTCAATTTTGGTCTCATCAGATCAGAGCACCCTCCACATGTTTGCTGTGTCCCCTCACATGGCTTGAATGGCAAACTGCAAACGGGACTTCATTTTTTAGCCATTTTTTTTTTTTTTTTTTAATTTATTTATTATAGAAACAAAATAACAACCAGTTACATTAATTTTCAGTAGTAAAATATACATAGTCCTAATAACTGATTCAATACTAATAATATTATTTATACTGTATTATCACTTAGTTATAGATTTCAGAGTTATGTATTTATATAATTAAAGATACATAATACTACTAATACATTCACAATATTAGCATTATACTCGTACTATTAGTAATTATCATTTTATTTCTAATTTTATTAAGTATAAGACCAAATTTTATGATATTATTGATACAAAAAGTTAGTACATCTTATAATAATTTCTTATTATTTCTTCCTAATGTTAACAATATTTATTTTATCGCTAAATTTAAAATTATTGTACCATTAAAAGCATATAATTTTATAATATTTAATTAAAAATATAAAAAATACTAGGAAATGCTAATAATACTAACAATGTTCTTATAAATCTAATGATATTTATATTCATTCTAATATTAAAGCTAGTGTTTCTATATTATTTTTTTTATTTTTTATTTAGATATAAGAAAATAGAGAAATTAGGAAATAGAATAAAGAATAAGAGAGGTTTGATGGAGAATAAAATATTCGTCAATAATCCGTCCTTATAGATATATTCATGATTTATTAATACGATATCTCTTCATCCACTCAAATGATCCAGGCCTCAGTCAGGTTCCCGCGCCGAACCATTACGACCCTGCAAATATTTAATATATGGAGACCAAATACATCTGAAGAGATCTAACACTATCCATAAGGACAAGCCTCAATCCTCTCCAAATGAAGTGTCTCCGACATTTCTATATTCCACATTTGATTGTTGGGAATGCAGGGCCTTTCCAAAAAATTTTAATATTAAGTTTTTCCCAATTATTAAACCATAATCAATAAAAGTTCTTTGATTCGTTTGTTATTAATTGGTCAGTTTCAATTTAATTCCAAGTATAATCAGCTTTGGGTCAGGGATTATATATTTATATTAATAACAGTTCGAGATTATTTTAAATATTATCCTTTCCAGTATTCTACAATTTTTTATGCAGTTAGTGAATGAATGTGTCAAATTTGCTTCTGAAATTTAAGACATTTGTCACATGTTGGAGATATTTTTGGGAAAAATATTATGTAATTTAGCTTTAGAGTAAATGTAATCTATGTAATGAATTTTAAACTGTATAAGAGAATGTTTAGCGTATAAATGAACAATAATGATATCATCTATATGTTGTACAACTTTCATCCCATATTTTCTGGTCTTATTATTTGGCCTAATTCCTTTTCCCCAAGATTCTCTGTATATTTTCTGTTGATGGAGTATCGTTTTCCAGTAAAATATTATATATATATGATATCATTTTTTCCAAAATATGATGATTTAATCAAACATCATCTAAAAATTTTCTATTTTTCTATTTCTAAATTACAATATATAATTACAGAGGCATAGTTTCTAATTTGTAAATATCTGAAATATTCTTATATTATGTAGCCCATAAATTGCTTTTTGCAACTTCTTGAAATGAAAGAAAAGTATTTTCCTTATAAAGATCACCCATCTTAGAAATTCCTTTATTTTTTCCATTGTAAAAAAGCCTTATCCAAAATCGAAGGTTTAAACATAAAATTATTAACAAAAATCTTAAGACTTATTGGTATAGAGATTTTAGTTTTTAATGCTTTCTTTATTTGTTTTCCATATGCGGATTCCATTTTTCTATTATCGGATTTTCACTATAAACTTTCTTAGCTACATTAATATTAGTACAAATATTATAAGAGCTAATTTCTAATGGAGAACAATCTTCTTCTTCCATCCTTAACCAATTGGTTTTATTATCTATTTCTCCTAACCAAAAATCATGTTTTTTAATATTAACTGCCCAGTAATAAAACATCAAGTTGGTAACGCTAATCCTGACCATTTATTTTAGACTTACATAAATGTTTTTTATTTATTCTATGAATCTTATCATCCCAAATAAAATTCGTAATTAAAGAATCTACTTTTTTAAATAAAATTTTTGGAAGATATATCGGGATTAATTGAAATAAATATAATAATTGTGGAAGAAAAATCATTTTTATTGCATTCATTTTCCCTATCATCGAAATAGGAAAACTTTTCCCAGTATAATATTCTACATTTAATTTATCTAGTTCTCATACGTCCACTTGGGGGAAGTTAGCGCAATTAAATTAGCTGATTTAACCTAGTAAAGAGAACACTCGACAATCTCCGTTATTGTAACAGAAAATCAATCCCAAGATATCGTATAATATTCTTTCTTCTGGTTAGATTATCTTAAAAAGGAAATTATTTTGGGGGGGTACATGCTCTACTGCAATATATGTAACAAAAATTCATTTATTCATTCTTAGTATAGGCATAAGTTCATCACTTTTATTCCAATTAATACTGTATCCTAGAAAGGAATCCGCAAACAAAAAAAAAAAAAAAAAAAAAAACAAAACAATTCGGTAACATACCGTTATTATTAGTTTTTTAAACAACAAATTTTCGAACACACTTATTTCTGGTTATTGAGTGATAAAAAAAAATAAAATAAAAAGTAATACAAACAAAAAAAAAACCATCTGGCATAAATAAAAAAAAAAAAAAAAAAAAAAAAAAAAAAAATTTTTATTCTTAAAAAAAGAAAAAAAAATAAAAAAAAAAAAAATATAAAAAAAAAAAATAAAAAAAAAAAAAAAAAAATAAAAAATAAAAAAAAAAAAAAAAAAAAGTATCATATCCATATATTTCCGGGTGTAGTACCTTACCCTCTATAGCAAGTGGTTCTATTGATCTAATGCAAACAATAAAGGTGATACCGAAGGGCCAAGCTCTTGCCTGGTACAATCTCTCAAGGCCGGGCGGGGGGGGGGCGGGGGGGGGGGGGGGGTGGGCAGGTATGATAAATTAAACTCCTTGATAATTGCAATGACATTCGATTTGTTGTTATTGGGTGGGGGGGGGGGGCTAGCGATAATAACGAGTGATTGCATATAAATGGAATTTAATCTCCAAGTAATAAACTCCTCTCCTAATTTCATAAAAAGCTTACCCAACTCATCCGACTGATACAATTGAAAATAATATAGGGATACCATTTCCACTTGGTCAAAAGCCATTTTTTCTGTTAATCATCAAGCGAAAAAAATGCTAACTAAACGTCTTTAATAGTCTACTAAACACTTCACTATTTACACTCCTCGAATATATAATACTTCCTAATCACAATCGTACTATTACTAGCATTATAGTGAAGCTTTCCTATCGACACGAACATATATGTAAATAAGGTCCATTTTGATCGCTCAGTTCCATCTGTATGTTTAACAAATGACCTACTAATTGTACCTGTCATCAAGCGAAACTCTCTATACATCTGACTCAACACACACTATTCTTTACTGCCGCTTCACACAATCTCGCATCTTGGACCTGACTTTATATTAGAAGCCTATCGCTCTTACAAGCTTAACTCAACAGATGGAATGACATTCATACGATGTTTGGATCATACATTATATATTCACGATTAATGATGTCCGAGTAGAAATCATTCGATATTCAATTTTCTACTCATTCGTCAAGCATTGTTTGTTGAGAATCTCTGTCTAATCTTCATTGCTATCATATATATGAGTGAGGGATGTCGCGAGACATATTTATTATATGGCTAGCTATTTATAATACCACTAGAAATGATAGACTCTAAATAAATGATTCCGAACCTACTAACCTCGAGGCAGTTCGTCTAAGTCTGTTGAATTTATCACCTTTAGGTATTGAGTGTTATATTATCTTGATTCGTTCAATGTTTTTATCTTTTCTGGAAGCTTCTGTTCTAGTTTCATATTCTTTATTTTCTGTTCATATAGTGCTTTTAAATATGGATTACTATATATTTTCTTTTTTTTTTTTTTTTTTTTCTACTATTTGAAAGTGATTTTTTTTTGTTTTATCTAAAATTTTTTTTTTTTTCCAACCTATACCATCAGGTCCTGGTATGTTTAAAATAAAATAAAAAACCGTTTTTTAATGATCTCTTAATAGATTCTTTGCGATGTTGTGTGTGGGTTTAGGGACATTTATGAAATAATCAGCAGAGAATACAATTAATGTTCTATTTTGTAAATTTCCAGGGGGGGCCCTCCTTTCAAGTTACATTTTTTTTATAAATGCATCTAATTTTCTAATTTTACTTACTGTTGTTTTTAGCAGTGTATTAAATTTTTATAATATTGCATAAATCTTTCATTAATATCTTTAGGTTGTATTAATAAATCACCATTTGTGATTTAATCCTATGTATAATTTTTTTCCGCTTCAATTTTCCTTAATTGACCGAGCCAGCAGTTTTTTGGGGCTTATCCCCAAAATTCAAACTGTAATTGTATTTAGTATGTTGGTAAAATTTTATCACTTGATCTGTAATATATTTTATTTAATTTATATTTCAATATAATAATTTGTATAGTATGTAATGTCGTATCTGGTTTTATTGCATTCTGTATATAATCTATCCTTAATCTCCTTTTCTAGATCTTGTTGTTCTTTCCGAGTCTTTTTATTGTCAAATGCTTGTGAAGAAATCATTATTCCCTCGAAGAAATGCCTTAAAATGTTTCCCACAATAAAGAACGCGATATCTCTGGTTGATCATTTATTTCAAAAAAAAAGTTTTAATTTGAGTTAGTTAATGATATATTCCTGAGTGGCTTTGTTTTTTAAAATTTTTTGTGGGTTAAATTTCCACTGTCTTAAATTTTCTATTTTTTTATTATTACTTTTAATATTTTAAACGTTACTGGAGCGTGCTCTGAGATTATTATATTATCATATTTAGCTTCATAATAAGTGAGAATAAGTTTTTGCATCCACCAAAAAAAAATAATCTATTCTTGAGTAAGTTTTATGAAGCTGGGGAGTAAAAAGAATATTCTCGTCCTGTAGGATTTTCTTGTTCTCCAAACATCTTTAAAATTGGTGGGGGGTTTGGTTTGTTTGCATATATGCATTTAGAGCAAATCACTAGAACGTGATTTTGATTTTTTTCTTTGTTTTGTAGATCTGTCTAAGTAAGGGGTCTAATGACAGTTGAAAATCTCCACCAATTATCAAATTATATTGTGGGTTAAATTCCGGAATATTATTAAATACTTTTTTAAAAAAATCAATGGACTATCAAAATTTGGTCCATATAATATAACAAGAATTACTTTTTCTGTATTTAATTCCTCCCCCACCCCACTTGGGGCCTATCACAATAATATATCTACCATTCTTTTATCATCTATGGTTTTAATGTAATGCTTAAATAAAGTACCTTTGACGAAATAATATTGCTACGCCTCTTGATTTAATTATGTGTAAAAAGAAGAGTGATATATTTTTTATCTATCCATTTATAGCCTTTCAACCTGTTTTTCCCCCCCGCCTCTATTTTTTAGATGGTCTCTTAATGTAAATTACATCAGCTTTACTTGCCTTTAAGTATGTCCAATACTTTTTTTCCTCTCTTTATCGGTTTCAATTAATAACCTTTAAACATTCCAACTGCAGAATTTTTTTTTTTTTAATCCCTCATTCCCCGTATTTCTTTTTAAGTCTTGCATTTTTAGATTTATGGGGATCTGCAGGATCTAAGGATCAGCGCGATAAACCCAACCTTACACCCTGAACCCCGAGTGGAACGGGACTTCTTATGGCTTTGTTTCAACAATGTCGTTCTTCTTGCCACTCTTCCATAAAGGCCCGATTTGTGGAGTGCACAACTAATAGTTGTCCTGTGGACAGATCCTCCCCACCTGAGCTGTGGATCTCTGCAGCTTCTCCAGAGTTACCATGGGCCCTCTTGGATGCTTCTCTGATCAATGCTCTCCTTGCCCGACCTGTCAGTTTAGGTGGACAGCCATGTCTTGGTAGGTTTGCAGTTGTGCCCATACTCCTTTCCATTTTCGGATGATGGATTGAACAGTGCTCTATGCAGATGTTCAAAGCTTGGGATATTTTTTTTATAACCTAACCCTGCTTTTAAACCTCTCCACAACTTTATCCCTGACCTGTCTGGTGTGTTCCTTGGGCCTCATGATGCCCAAGGAAAATTGTTTGTTCAGTAATGTTCTCTAACAAACCTCTGAGGCCTTCACAGAACAGTTTATATTTATACTGAGATTAGATTACACACAAGTGGACTCTATTTACTAATTAGGTGACTTCTGAAGGCAATTGGTTGCACTGGATTTTATTTAGGGGTATCAGAGTAAAGAGGGCTGAATACTTTTGCACGCCACACTTTTCAGTTTTTTATTTCTAAAAAAATTTGAAAAACATGTATAATTTTCCTTCCACTTCACAATTATGCGCCACTTTATGTTGGTCTATCACATAAAATCCCAATAAAATACATTTACATTTGTGGTTGTAACGTGACAAAATGTGGAAAAGTTCAAGGGGTATGAATACTTTTGCAAGCCACTGTATGTAATATATCATGAAATAATTTTGGAAAAATATAAAATATAAAAAAGGGGGTATTTTTAAATGAGCCTGAATAATCTGCACACAGGTTCAGCAGTTGAATTTAGGTGGGCAAAATGAGAAAAGCTTCACCATTTATTATGCACACTCGAATTGGAGACACACCAAGGCAAAACTGTTATTTTGTTTGTAACAGCTTATTTGCTTCATTAGGTTTCAAGGTCAGTTTATTGTCACATGTACCAATTAAGGTACAGTGGTATTCAAATTACCATACAGCCGTACTGAAAAAAAGCAACAAGAAACGCAACTACAAAAAAGTTGACATAAACATGCACCACAGTGGATTCCCCACGTTCCTCACTGTGATGGAAGGCAATAAATTCCAAACTTCTTCCTCTTTGTTGCGGTCGGGGCAGTCGAACCATCTGCAGTCGGGGCGATCTAAGCTACCGCAGCTGGCGATCAAAGCCTCCACATCGGGCGATCGAAGCTCCTGTGTCGGCGTGATCGAAGCTCCCACATCGGGGCGATCGAAGCTCCCATGTCGGGGCAGCCGAACCTCCCACATCGGCGTGATCAAACCTCCTCCTTCGGGGTGATCGAAGCTCCTGCGTCGGCGTGATCGAAGTTCCCACATCTGGGCGATCGAAGCTCCCACGTCAGGGCAGCCGAACCTCCCACATTGGGGCGATCAAACCTCCTCCTTCGGGGCGATCGAAGCTCCTGCGGCTTGGAGTTCCCGAAGTTGGTCTCTGACAAGAGACCACAAGTTCCCTGATGTTAATGTCCCGCTGACTCCAGCGGTGGAGCTCAGAGGTTGATCCCTGGCAAAGGGATCGTGAGCTCCGTGATGTTAAAGTCTGCAGGTACCCATGTTGGAGCTCTCGAAATCGGTCTCCAGTAAAGGCCGCCAACTCCTCGATGTTAGGCCGCAGTGTGGATGGAGATACAATACGGAAGATAATCGCATGTCCGTCAAGGTAAGAGATTTGAAAACGTTTCCCCCAAATCCCCCCCCCCAACAAAAGAAGGAAGGGTCAGACAGACTGTTGGCGAGGCAGCCATTGCTAGCGCCGTTAGCTTACAGAGAGTAGAAAAGAACAGGAAGGATATTGAAAGCTAACTCTAAATTAGGCCTGGTGCATAATGTAACATAATTCGGTGATAGGTTTCACCATGGTGACCAAGTTAGAACACATTTTCAACACACAATCCAAAGTTCAGATCAGGGCATGAAAGGTGTTGCTTATCCATTCATTTTCAAATTTCACAATTACATGTTTTTGTACAGATGTTACAGATGAAATTTTCCGCTTGGAATCACTTTGTAGCTGTTTTCAAATCTCCAGTCCCTGGGTAATTGAGCAGGGTCAGGAACAATGATCTCCCAGATTATTTTCTTTTCACAGCTGTAAGCCTTCCATTGGCATCCTGACAGCTCCACCAAGGGACTGTTAAAGACCAAAATGCAGGGAAATTGATTGATGGAGACAGAGGAGGGTCTAAGAAAGGTATGAATTGTGATCAGACAAACTAACTCTTGTTTTAGTACATAACCTGGAGATTTAGTACAGGAAACTGGAGAATTTGTAGAAATCCACACCACAGGGAAACCATGCAAACTCCATGCAGACAGCGCAAGTGATTATTAAGGTCACCTGAACTAACCATTATGTCATCCTATTGGAATAAACGTGGGGAGACCAACTAATTTTTAAGCATTGGGACAAATGTCAGGAAACCAACACACTCATTCCCAGTAATTATGGTCAGGAATGGAATACCAACAGGAGCAGGTTGCTTTTTTGAAATATTTTGGAGAGCTTTAGAATTTCTTCCTTTATCGGCTCTCACCTTAGCTGGCCAGGCATTGAGTAACTAGCAAGTGAGTCAAGGGACACTGCAAGGAGGAGCAAAATTCATTCATTAGTTTGATGAAGGGTCATGACCTGAAATGTCACCTGCTCTAGAGATGCTGCTGAACCTGCTGAGTTACTCCAGCATTTTGTGTCTATCTTTAGCTTAGTTTAGTTTAGTTTAGCATAATTTAATGATAAAGTGTGGAAATAGACTCTTTAGTCCGCGCCGACCAATGATCACTCGTACACTAGTTCTATCCTACACACTAGGGACAATTTACAGAAGCCAATTAACCTATAAATCTGCATGCCTTTGGAATGTGGGAGGAAACCAGAGCATATTGAGAAAGCCCATGTGGTCACAGGGAGAACATACAAACTGTATACCGACAGCACTTGTAATCAGAGTCTTTGGCGCAGTATATACACTTTCACGAGGTAATTCACGAATTCTCCCGAGTTTTCCCCTTGATTCAAACTCGCAGAATGTTCGTAATGAGTCCGTAGGAGGTCGTAGGAGTTTGTAGATATGTTGTAGCGGCTCGTTATGCCAGCGGTAGGTACTTGTGGTATCAGGTAAGTCGGGACGTTTTTTCCAGCCCGATAAAAAAATGTCCACGAGTAAAAAAATGGTCAGGATGAAAGAATTTGCAACTTTTTACTCGTAAGGAGGGCATCAAAATAGTCGTGGGAATTCGTAGTCATGCTCTTAGGAGTTCGTAGGAGTTCGTAGATTACGACAATCTTGATTTTTTTTTTTTTAGGTCCTTTAAACTCGGCAGAGGTTTTGAATTAAGTTGTGAAAGTGGGGCAGGCCCTTAAGGCAGCAACTCTACAGCTGCACCACTGTTTGCATCTCAAGTTTTTTTCAGTC
Source organism: Okamejei kenojei (assembly GCA_035221665.1). Taxonomy (NCBI): domain Eukaryota; kingdom Metazoa; phylum Chordata; class Chondrichthyes; order Rajiformes; family Rajidae; genus Okamejei; species Okamejei kenojei. Next base: position 42,183,756 of record CM069132.1, read on the forward strand.
CTAATGATCCAAAATCAATGTAATCCAGAGTATGAAGATGGGTTCTAAGCTGTAACATCACCCATCAAGCACTTTGTCTTTTTTTTTTGTCAACCAGCATCTGCAGTTCTTTCTATATATATTTTAATGCACCACTGCAGATAATCCTCAAGGTCTGCCCACTTTGAAGAAGTTTACATCCAGTTCCGTTAGACCCTTTCGCATTGCTCCCAGTCTATGGTCTGAAGAAGGATCTCCAACCTAAAACATCACCCATCCATGTTTTCCAGAGGTGTTGCCTGAACCGCTCAGTTACTCAGTACTTTCACCTTTTAAAAAAATTCAGATTAATATAGGATTTTGTAATTAAATGACTCCAATTGAAGCTGGATAGTGTTCTTACAGTCAGAATCTGTACAGTCAGGATCCTTGCCATCATTCCCAATGTTGTGACCACCCAATATCTGATCCCAAAACATCGCCCATTCCTTTTCTCCAGAGATGCTGCCTGACCCACTTAGTTACACCAACTTTTTGTGTCTATCTTTGGTGTAACCCAGCATCTGCAGTTCCTTCCTACATACCCAATGTTGCATCTTGTGACATGGTGCATCATATAACACACATTTGAAGCTTTTTGACATAAAATAACGCTCCTTGATCCAGAAAATGACCGTTGGTTGGCAGACAGACATAAAAATAACCAGATTTGAAGGGTCATTTGACTTACAAATGGGGAACTTCACAAGATAGTTCCAAAATCAACTGAAGATTGCTCATACATTACATCCCCAAAACTACACAGAAAAATTAGCAAAGAATATGTTTCACCACTGATTAATGCATTTCAAAGACCACTAAACCAGGCCATGTACTATTGAATTTCCACCACATGCTCTGCAGCACATCCTTTGTGGCAAGGAGAGCTGCATGCAGTACTCAAGGTGTGGCCTAACCATAGTTTTTTTTTAAAGCTGCAACATAAATGTCCCAGCTCTTGTTTCTATGATTTGGCCTACATAGTCAAGTGACCCATATATCTTCTTCACCACCCTTTCTACCCATATTGTCACTTTTACAAAACCATGGAAGTGGGCACCTCGATCAACATTCCTTAGTCCCCTACTATTTACTTCATATGTCTTCCCTTATTTGACTTCCCAGGTCCTTCACTTCACAATTGGATTAAATTCCATCTTCCACTGCTTCACTCAACGTTCCAAATCATCTACAACCCTCTATATAATTTCCCAACCTTCCATGCTCTCCAGAACATCACCAATGTTCACATCATCCACAATCTTATTTTAGTTTAGTTTAGTTTATTGTCACATGCACCGAGGTACTGTGGAAAACTTTTGTTGCGTGCTAACCAGTCAGTGGAAAGACAACACATGATTACAATCAAGCCATCTATAGTGTACAGATACATGATAAAGGGAATAATGTTAATAATGTTTAATGCAAGATAAGTCCTGTAAAGTCTGATTAAAGATAATCAACTAACTATCCATCCTACATTGACATGCAAATCTTTATGTTGTAGCGGCACCAAACGTGATGAATAAACAGTTGCTTTATTCAGGTGTAACATACAAGTTTGGTCCACTAACATAATAGTCATTGCTGCTGTAGCTGAGCGCGAGTGTTGTGTCGAGCTCAGCTACCTGTTGACTCCCGTGATCTCAAGGTGAGATATGCTTATGTAGCAGGACACTTGCCTTAAAGGGCCTGTCCCACCAGCATGTGACTGCATGCGCCGAGAGCGACCAAACGTGGTGGCTTGAGGTGTATGGCCTCGCGGGGCCGGTCCCACTTCCAACCGCGGAGCCGTATGGAGTTGGTCCCAACATCATACTCACCAATCAGCTGGGCAGGAGGCGGGCCGACTGAATTTGGACATCGCACAGCGTCGGGTGGTGACGTTATCATGCAACGGCACGCCGGGAGGTAACGTCATCGCGCAACGTCACGCGCTAGGCATACGCCGTAAAGACGCTGCGTACGACATCCAGATGCTGCGTACATCATCAAGACGCTGCGTCCTCAATGCAATTGCGGGCCGACAGGCCGTTGCCGCGCGGGACTTTTGAACAGTGTCAGTTTTTCGGAGCCCCGTGCGATGTCGGGACCAGTCCCGCACAACTCCACAGGGCTCCGGCGATTGAAGTGGGACCGGCCCCGCGAGGTCGTACGGCTCAAGCAACCACGTTAGGTTGCTCTCGCCGCATGCAGTCGCATGCTGGTGGGACAGGCCCTTAACCCATGACATCACATGACAGCCTTGTAACCACTGACGAGGGTTCGACCATAAGTGGTCTGTCTACCAGCTGACGCCACAATGTATATCATAAATAGCAAACATCACAGTACTAATCCCTTCAATACATCATTGATCACAGGCACCCCATCAAAGAAATTCCTTTCACCATCACCAAACCAAATTTAGATCCAATTACTCAGACCTTATATAATGCCTTACCAAAGACTAAAAATACATATACCTGTATTTAATGCCTTACTAATTATTAAAGACCATACACCTTATATAATGCCTTACTAAAGACTAAAAATACATACACCTGCCTTCTTCATACCTCCTCGAAAAAACCCAGGCAAATTAATGAAACAGGACTTCCCTTGCACAAAAATGTACTGACCCCAAATAAATCCCTGGAATTCAAATGTACATAAACTTTGCACGTTAGGATTTTCTCCAATAATTTTCTAACCATTTATATAAATCCATTGGTCTATAGTTACCAGGCTTATCTCTGCTGCTCATCTTAAATAAAGGAACAAATTGGTTATCATCCAGTCTTCTTGGCAGAAATCTACTCCCTTGTTTCCCGTAACATACCCTGATAGATATCAAATATGTTCCATGACATCTAACACCTCCACATTCTTTAATACTGACATGTACAAGATAATTTGTTTTTTTCCAATGTAATCAGTTGATCATAGTCAGCAAATGAACACTGAAAGTAAAGTATGACTAAAAAAGCCCTCAAAATAATTGACTGAAGCTACAGTTCAGCTGGACACAGTTAGGCATGGATAGTAATTTAAACATTGGCTAGTGGTGAGTAAAGTGCATTTTAGACTCTTCTTTGAATGTCAACAAGCAATTTCACTTTCAATTAGTTCCTTAATCATCTTTTGGATTTCTGTTCCAAGCATTAGCATCAGCTCCTTTGTTAGACTGGTAATCTTGTTTTTAACTAACATTGTAAGTTAAGACGTCATATTGGCTTCCTGACTCTAACAGACATGTAACAGAATATATTATCGAAAAGCAATCTGAACATCATCTTATAAAGGTAAACCAAGGCAGTGAATGCCATTTGAAGATTGCTTCAAGTAAGAAAAATGTTACATTTGTGCTTTAAAAGGCAACAACTACACAGCTTGTAAAAGAAGCAGTAAGTTGAGAAAATAAAATTAAAGTAAGAAATTACGAGAAAGGATGTTTAATGAAAAAGATGACTTAACAGACGTAGGACTACTGATTGTTGTCATGAAAGTCAATGATGATATGTGATGTGATAATGAAGCTTTACACTGGCTGGGAAGATAAACTGATGGGCCAAACTGAATATGCAACTGGGTGGTCAAGAACCAATGCTGATCAGGAATGATGAGGGTGAAAGATTTAGTCAGGTTGTTTCAGTTGCTGGCCTGAAGTGGATTCTGACATTGAGTGAGAGGTTCAGTCGTACACCAAGATAGCGGAAATGTATCTTCTTCTGCTCCTTGTTTAAAAAGGAACCGCAGATGCTGGAAAATCGAAGGTAGACAAAAATGCTGGAGAAACTCAGCGGATGAGGCAGCATCTTTGGAGGGAAGGAAATAGTCGACTGTTTCGGGTCGAGACCCTTCTTCAGACTTTTTTTTCAGAAGGAGAACTGCTGCGTATGGCGGCAGATAACAAGTCGGTATCTATAGTTCGGGTTGGGTCGGAACTGGGAGGCAGGGAACTGGAGCTGGAAACCAAGAGGTACAAGATGGAGGTGCAGGCAAGTCGCGAGAAAGCAAACGTGGCTGTGGTAACGGGCCTGGGTTAAGATGTGGTCGTATAGTTGGAGGGAAGGGTCTCGACCCGAAACGTTGCCTATTTCCTTCGCTCCACAGATGCTGCCTCACCTGCTGAGTTTCTCCAGCATTTTTGTCTATCTTCTTCTGCTCCTTTTCATCTTTAGAGTTCCACTGATGGTTGTTGATTATTTGAAACAAATCTACTGATGTCCAATGAATAGATCAGTGAAATTGAAAAGCTCAGACAACGTTTCCGCATTCATTCATTGACTCACTTCTTTGTATTAGACAAAGTAAATTGCTTTACAAGGGTGAAACTTGAGAATGTCATTGCGGTACAATAGTTAATGTTGCTGCTCACAGTTCCAGTAGCTCTTCAATTCTCTCTTTGACACTGTGTTTTATTCCACTATGTCTTCTGGTTTCACTCACACTTCTGAAGAGCAAGGTGGTTATATAATAGGTCGGGATTAGATCTGATGGAATTGCTCACCTGGAAGGTAGTTTGGAGTTGAATGGTTTCCTTTTCTATTGTTATAAAATATGTCACAGTCACATGACATCTCCCTATCCCTTCCAATAATAGTTTTGGGAGCCATTTAAAGTGTACCAGTAGTAGGGGAAAGGAATGTTTAAGGTGGTTGATGGGTTGCCAATCAACTGGTATGCTTTAATCCCAGTAGGTATTCATCTTCTTGAGTGTTGAAGTAGCTGCTCTCAACCAGGCAAGTGGTGAATATTTCATTACACACACTGGCTTGTACCATTTAGATGATGGATAGGCTTTGGGGTACCAGAAGATGAAACACTAACCACAAGACATCCATTTCCTGCTGTGTATCTGTAGCCTTGGTACCGTAGGGCTGATCTAATTGATTTTCTGGTCAGTCACATCGCCCAAGATGTGGATGGTAGCACAGTGGCATAGTTAGCAGAGCCACTGTCTCACATGTGAAACTCTGGTTTAATCTGGACCTGGCCACCATCAGTCTGCATTTGTAAGTTCTCCCTGTGATCACATAGATTTCCTATGGGTCCCAATGATATGCATTGATTAACTGCTGTAAATTGCCCCTTGTGTAGGTGAACGGTAGAATCCTGGGGAAGGCGGGGGATGTTGATGGGAAAATGCATGACATAAAATTTGGGATCAGTATAGGATTATGGCAAATGGGTGGTTGATGGTTAGCACAAATGTAGTGGGACAAAGGGCCTGTTTTCATGTTCTAATTCAATGGTGGTAATGTAGGTATGTTACAAAACTTACCTTTAGCGGCGCTGCAGTTCTGTCACTGGCCGTGTGCGTGACTTTGGCGCCTTTGAGGGGGGTGGCGAGATTAAAATGCGGCTTTCCCCTGCCTTCCGGAATTATATTTTCTCGGGGTGTGAGCTTTTGCTGAAGATTCGTTCCGACTGCCGGTATGTGAAATTATTTTTTTTAATCGGCCGACTATTTCAGCGCTGGAGTAAAATAAAAATTAGCTTCTAATGCCGTGAACGCCGACAACGGAGATGGATTTCACGTAGGGGACAGGTAAAGGAAAGCCGTTTATTTTTTCATATAAACTTGCTTGTTAAGATGACCTTAATCAACATTTCATGTTGCGAAACGGTGATTTATTCCCCATACGAACCAGGAGTATTTTTCCTGCCGATATGGGGTTTAAATTCTCTGCAACCGCAACGTTCCAATCCATCGCGTTCCATATAATCCCACTCGCAAGCTGATTTAAATGGCCATTAATTTACGGGCATTAAACACAAAATTCCTTCAATTTGGCCTATAAATTCAAAACAATGAGATTTAAAAATCATGTTATATTGTGAATTATTGTGTGAATGTTATTTGGACACTTAGGCTTTTTAAAAAATGTTAATATTTTCTTAAGAAATGGATAGATGTTTAGATCTAGTAATTTAATTTTGTAATTAACTACAATTGGGTAACTAACTAATTATATGCTTTAATTTCAGGTCATCCAAGTAAGATTATTTCATATTTGTTTCAGAATGCTTCAATCTATAATAACTGAAAATCTCTTTCAGTTTTCTTAGTTTTTAAGAAAGTTATGGGCTTTTGACAGTCCTCGATCACATCTTTTGTGTTAAGAATGGAAAAGCAATAGGGAACAAGATGCTAATTTCCGAGTATGAATATTTTGTTAATATTTTGTTCAAACTTTGAATGCTAGAGGGGGCAGCATTTTAGCAGAAACTTTAAGCTCAGTCCTTGTGTTGAGAAGTCAGTGTCGGACAAAAATGTAGGTGGGCTGATTTAGTAAGTTTGCAGATTACATCACATTTGATAGAATTGTGGAGAGTATGTGGTTCTGCTCACATTACAGGAAGAATGTGGTGGCTTTGGAGAGGGTGCTAAACAGGTTCACCAGTATGTTGCCTACATCAGAGAATATTAGCTATAGGGAGAGACTGGACAAAGCTGGACTGTTTTCTCGGGAGCATGGAGGCTGAGGGGGAATCTGATCGAACTTTCTCAAATTTTGGGAAGCTTGAAAGGCAGATGGTCAGAATCATTTGCTTGGGGTTGAATTATCAAGTGCCAGAAGGCATAGGTTTAAGGTGAAAGGTGAAAAATGTAAAGGAGATTTACAAGTTAATTTACTTTATACAAAAAATGTACTGTAGGTGCCTGGAACATGCTATCAAGGCAGGTGGTGGAAGCGGGTTCAATAACAATAGTTAAGAGGCAGTTAGATAGGCAAATTAACAGACAGAAAGTAAAGGATTATAGACAATGTGCATGCAGATGTTTTTTTTTTAATATTTGGCACCAAGGCAAATTCCTTGTATGTGAATACCTGGCCAATAAACTTATTTACTTACTTACTTACTCACTCACTCACTCACTCACTCACTCACTCACTCACTCACTTTCTTGGTTTGTATATCATGGATCAAGGGCCTATTCATGTGCTGTATTATTCTAAGTCCAATGTTCAAGGGAAAAGATTTGATACAGAAAAGCTTTACCTCCCTGAGCATCTCTTGCATTAATGATTAGGTGCTTATTTATAGATAGTGAGTTGGGAGAGTAAATATATGTATTAGTAGAAATGCTTTTGTCCAAGATACCGTACATGGTTGATGAACCGAGTGTGAAGCTATAATTTGGTCAGTGGGCATGTCAGTGTACTCTTGGACACTGAACAAAGCATGTAAAAGATAGATATGCAAAAAATAGATTGCGTTTAAGGAAATTAAAGGAATGCAAATATAATCCAGCAATAAAATGTACTGAACAGGTCCTGTAAACCAGAAACATGCAAATCAGAAACCAGAAATCTTCCCAGTGAGGTAATGTTGTTATGTCACTTCACTTTATTGTTGCTTAATTCATTCTATTTTGAATTGAGATTAAATCCTCATTTTTTTCTGTTTTTTTAATCTCAATACAATTGTCATGCTTATTCCTTCACAGAATCTGTGCCTTGGATTTGAACTTTTAGATGGGATAGGGATGATGTCAGAGGATGAATGTGCTCATCTTAACTTTATGTCAAGAAGCCACCTTCAACCCACTAATTTTGCTTTCAACAGGATGTTTGTGCTTTAGTAGTCTGTCATGTTGTTCGGATGGAAGACAAGCGTCTACCAAAGCAAACTTTCTACTTCCAGCTTAAAGAAGGCAAACATAAAAGAGGCGAACAAAAGAAGTGATTCAAAGATGCCTTACAAGCCAGCATGAATAAATGTGAAATCGACATCAACAATTGGGAAACCAATGCCAAGGACAGGAAAATCTGGGGAACCGTCATCCAAGAACGAAGAGCGACCTTCGAAGCCAAGAGATGCACAGAAATAGAAGAAAAGAGAAGAAAATGGAAAGAGAGGCAGCAACAACCAAAGCCCGATCTGCCATCTGGAATTATCTGTCCTGAATGCCGAAGAACTTTCAAAGCCAGGATTGGACTCATAAACCACCTGAGGGTCCATAAAAACAACAGAACGTAGACCATCATCCTCGACCCGTGCCTGCCTTCTCCCCATATCCCTTGACTCCACTAGCCCCTAGAGCTCTATCTAACTCTCTCTTAAATCCATCCAGTGACTTGGCCTCCACTGCCCTCTGTGGCAGGGAATTCCATAAATTCACAACTCTCTGGGTGAAAAAGTTATTTCTCACCTCAGTCTAAAGCCCCTGCCCCACTTAGGAAACCTGAACGGAAACCTCTGGAGATTGTGTGCCCCACCCAAGTTTCCCGGGGGTTCCGGTCACTCCCCATGAGTCACCCAAGGTTCTGGTCAATTGCCTGGAAAGCCTCAACTGAAGCGTAAGCTGCATCTACTGACCAAAGATCCTAAAGCTACTGCACACGCGCGCACACAAACACATCGCGAAGTTGGGGGCCAGGGACAGCAGAGGAGCGTTTTTCTGCGTTTGAAGAGGAAAGTAAACGGCTGCCACAGAGCACGGTAAGTCCTTTAGAGAGCGTGGGAGGGAGGGAGTGAAGGACAAACAAAGGGAGAGAGAAGACATAAAAGCTGTAACTCGTCTAAAGCCTATCTATGACTGAGGATGTTATAGAAAGTCCTCAAATGTTTTATTCAAAGTCTGGCCTCAGAATCAGAGAAGTGGGAATGGAGATGCCAGCAAGGCTGAGCCCCATAGGGAAAAGTAAAAGCTTTGGATTGCTTGGAAAACTGTGAATAAATGTTAGAGAGTTTAGATGATAGAATTGTTAAATTTTACATATGGGATATTCAGTGCAGCGTTTTGCATCCGACATCATCCTGTTAATATTGACCAAATTAAAGTCACCATAAAATGGAGGATCCCTGCATTTGTCAGAATTGCTTAACCTTTTGTCAGTGGAAAATTACAGGCTTTGGATGGCGCCAATTAGTCTGCGCCTCAGAATGATATGAAGGATCCAGGTGTTCTCCTCATTTCCCCTTAATTGATAAAATGTATAGAAACTCTGCAAACAGACTTAAATGCATTGATATGATTGGATTACTGCAAAGAGCCTTTTGTATATATTGTAAATAATGTTGTTGGACAGTTACCCTGCTGTTTGTTGATTGGCCAAATTGTTAAGCCCCTATGTAGCTCAGCCCCTCGAGGTTCGGGGACCAATAAAAGGCAGCCCCCACGAGGCCCTTTGTCGATCTTCTGGAAGAGCATTTGGAGTGACCTTTTGGGGTGTTTCTTCTTGCACAAGGCTGCAGGCCTTGGCCAGGCAGCTACAAGGATCGAACACGTGGTGGTTTAGGTATTGTTTAGGGGAATTTGCTGTTCAATCTAAAAATAAAGATTAGTTGTTCCAGTGCTTGACTCAGTACTTTATTAACAGAACTAGACTGGGGGGAAGCTTAGAAGAGCATATTTACAATCCCAAGCAATATTGACGATATTGAAAAAATATTGACGATACCAATGTAGGCATCAGAATTTGTTAAATTCCTAACTTTCACCCTTCTTCCTTTGCTAGGAAGCTCACCCTCATGCCATAGATATGTGCATACCCCTCAATCTCAGTCCTGTATGTTTGGCAGAACCATCTCTGGAGATTCCTGGCAGGATCCCAAGGGCCATCCCTTGGAAAATAAGGCTACAGATTTCCTGGCATAAAATTGCTTTTCATGAATTTCTTAAGGTCTGTTCTACTAATGTGGAAGGGACAATATGCCTCTGGATGGCATGCAGACACGCCTCTGGATGGCATGCACCCACCTGACATACTCACTCTGATCCTCCTCTGTAGACAAGAAATACAAAGGAATCCCCAGGGTAACATTTATGGATCTTACTTTAGAAGATGTGCAGGTAATATCCCCAAGGCATAAGGCAAAGAAAGCAGGTGGGTCCCTGTTTTTAAAACAAATCTTATGGCATATTCATCTTGGAAGGCAGTTAAACTGGTTTCCAGGTAAACACCTATAAAGCAAAGAAGCAGGTGAAGATAAACAGGACAACTATTTCTGGCAGAATTATCTCTTTTATTAAATAATCCAATATGTAGGTATAGAGTTTCTATGCAAACTATTGCCAAACTTTTCAGGGTACACAAAAAGCTGGAGAAACTCAGCGGGTGCAGCAGCATCTGAGGAGCGAAGGAGATAGGCGACGTTTCGGGTCGAGACCCTTCTTCAGACTGGTCAGGGATCAGGGAAATGAGAGATAGACGGTGATGTGGAGAGATAAGGAACAATGAGTGAAAGATATGCAAAAAAGTATCGGTGATAAAGGGAACAAGCCATTGTAAGCTGTTTGTGGTGTGAAAATGAGAAGCTGGTGCGACTGGGGTGGGGGAGGGAGATAGAGATAGAGGGAATGCCAGGGCCCGAGGGCTGGGGGAGAGGTGGGAAGGGGAGGAAACAGCAAGGGTTAACAGAATTGAGAAAATTCAATATTCAAGCCCAAAGGATGCAGACTCCCCAAGCGGAATATGAGGTGCTGTTCCTCCAGCTTGCGGTGTTGCTCACTCTGGCCGTGGAGGAGGCCCAGGACCAAGAGGTCGGATGTGGAATGGGAGGGGGAGTTGAAGTGCTGAGCCACCGGGAGGTCGGGTTGGTTATTGCGGACCGAGCGGAGGTGTTCGGCCAAACTTTTCACATTGGTATTAGAAAAATGTTGTTCTCTTAAGATTTCTGCACCAGCCTTCTCCCCCTCTAATGCTCTTGGCATTGGTTAATATATGTGAGAGGCTCTCTCCCAAAAAAGCCCAGAGGGAAATAGTGACAAATAAATAAAGGGGAAGGGTTATTGTTGTTATAGGTCCTGATGTGTTTGTTGTCTATTGCAATTTGTCTCTCAGCCTTGGAGGTCATTGTACTGTCTATGTGATTATTGTGCATTGAATAATCCAAGAATTTTACAATATACCCATATTATACCTTGTCTCAACTCTTACTGAATGACCAGTTGAGGGTGCAGATATCACTGTCGGATGTCCAGAGGAAATCTTTCTTTAGATTATCCTGTAGTCTTTTAATTTCATATATTTGACTGGTACGTTAATACATCTGTGAGACCTGATGTAATGTCATGGTGATGTTACTTCAGAAAGTATTCAGACTCCTTCACCGTTTCCACATTTTGCTACATTACAGCCTTATTTTAAAACGGATTAAATACATCAATAGATTATAATCAATCTACACACAATATCCCAGAATGAAGAGGATACAATAGGTGTTTAGACATTTTTGAAAAGTAATTAAAAAGAAATAACTGAAATATCACATTTACATAAATATTCAGACACTTTGCTATGACACTCAAAATTGAGCTTAGGTTCATCCTGTTTCCATTGATTATCCTTGAGATGTTTCTACAACTTGATTGGAGTCCACCAGTGGTAAATTAAATTGATTGGACATGATTTGGAAAGGCACGCACCTGTCTACATAAGGGCCCACCGTTGACAATGCATGTCAGAGCAAAAACCAAGCCATGAAAATGAAATAATTGGCTGTTGACCTCCGAGACAGAATTGTGTCGAGACACAGATCTGGGGAAGGGTAAAACACAATGTCTGCTGCATTGCAGGTCCCAAAGGGCACAGTGGCCTCCGTCATTCTTAAATAGAAGAACTTTGGAACCAGCAGGACTCTTCATAGAGCTGGCCGCCCGGCCAAACTGAGCAATCAGGGGAGAAGGGCCTTGGTCAAGGAAGTGACCAAGAACCCGATGGTCACTCTGACAGAGCTCCAGAGTTCCTCTGTGATGATGGGAGAACCTTCCAGAAGGACAACTATATCTGCAGCACTTCACCAATCAGGCCTTTATGGTAGAGAAGCCACTCCTCAGTAAAAGGCACATGACAGCCCACTTGAAGTTTGCCAAAAGGCACCTAAAGGACTCACAGACCATGAGAAACAAGATTCTCTGGTCTGATGAAACCAAGATTGAACTCTTTGGCCTGAGTGCCAAATATCACGTCTGGAGGAAACCAGGCACGGCTCATCACCTGGCCAATACCATACCTACAGTGAAGCATGGTGGTGGCAGCATCATGCTGTGGGGATTTTTTCAACGTCGGGAACTGGGAGACTAATCAGGATCGAGGGAAAGATGAACGGAGCAAAGTACAGAGAGATCCTAGATGAAAACCTGCTCCAGAGCGTTCCGGACATCAGACTGGGGCAGAGGTTCACATTCCAACAGGACAATTACCCTAAGCACACAGCCAAGTCAATGCAGGAGTGGCTTTGTGATAAGTCTGTGAATGTCCTTGAGTGGCCCAGCCAGAGCCCGGACTTGAACCCAATCGATGTTCGGAGGCTCTGGAGGGACCTGAAAATAGCTGTGCATCGACCCTCCCCAACCAGCCTGACAGAGCTTGAGAGGATCTGCAGGGAAGAATGGGAGAAATGACCCAAATACAGGTGTGCCAAGCTTGTAGTGTCATACCCAAGAAGACTTGAGGTGCCTCAACAAAGTATTGAGTGAAGGGTCTGTACACTTATGTAAATATGATATTTCAGTTATTATTCAGTTAACACCTGCTTTCGTTTCTTCATTCTGGGGTATTGTGTGTAGATTGATGATAAAGAAAATTAATTTAATTCATTTTAAAATAAGGCTATAACGGAACAAAATGTGGAAAAAATGAAGAGGTCTGAATACTTTCTGACTGCACTGTGGGATAAATTGCAAGAGTTTAGATCCAGATTCTTCTGTTTATTGTCCCTGGTGTATTATTAAATACTATATTCAGCAAAGACAATCTGAAAGACCCACATTGTAAAGATTCAACGATAATAAAATAACCTAAAATGTTACAGCTGTAGGGAATTGCAAGTGTGGGAAAGGCTCCAAAGATATTTTAACATTGACTCATTTCTTGGATCATCGAGTAATGCTGCCTACAATACTTTCTGAACATTTTGGTGGCAATGTTAGATGAAGGATATGGATTGAATTGCACTTTATACCTTGCCCCAACTTCCTTTCAGCTCCTTCCTCCAAAATGTATTGATGAACGTAAAGGTTAAAAAATATATTTTAAATGTTATATGATTTTGAAGCAAATAATGTATGACTGTGATTAATATTTTGGGATGATTTGACAACAGAAATTAGTTCTAATGTTTGTTTCAATTATGTCGCCTTTGCTGCATACATGCTGAAACACACAAAGGGGATTTGCACCAAAACGCCAATTCATCTATCTCTCTGCAGATGTTGACTAGCTGCTGTTTCTCATTGCATATGGGTCCAATTTTCCTGAGATAGCTTTTCCTGAGATACCTTGCCGCCACTCCAGTTCAGTGGGTTGTGAGGTGGCTGATGAGGCTAAAGTGTGACCTGCTTTCTCTCTCATGGGTGAGCTAGGAGGTGCTTGATACTTAAATCAAAGTATGAGTATTTTTTTTAAAGGAGGAAGGTTTTGCGAGATCATTGTGGGACCTGTTACCTCTGTTAAGGGTGGGCAGGGAGGTGCTTGAGAGAAGGTGTACTACCTCTGCCCTTTACCCTGAGCTACTCTGGGCCTTAGTTAAACGCACTGAAGAATTTTGAATATCTAGTTTCCATTTTGGATAGTGTTGGGAATGCAATCGCATGGTCTGACCATTGGAGCTGACTACAGGTCAGCCCGGTGAGCCTTGGGTGACAAAAGTAATCCTGAAGAGCTGCGGCCCCTCCCAAGAGAGAGATAAGAGAGACAAGAGACATTTATTTGTCACGTACCAATTGGTACAGTCAAATGTGTGGTCACCATACGAATAAAAAAGAGCACAGAACACAATAGTCTTTAACATAGACATCCCCACACAGCGGAATCAAAGTTTCCCACTGTGAGGAAAGGCACCACAGTCATCCTCCTCTGTTGTCCTCTGTTGTTCACCCGTGGTCGGGGGACTCCTAAACCCCTCGCTGTCGCCGCTACGGGCGGCCCGATGTTCAGGCCCGCTCGCCGGATGATGAAACTCCGGCGTTGGAACGGGAGAACATTCTCAGCGGCTTGAACTTCCGAATCGGCCACCTCCTACCGGAGACCACAGCTCCCGAAGTCCACAGGCCGAGCTGGGAGGAGATTCATGCTGACGGCCCTTGGCAAAGGGATCCCAGGACTCTGCGATGTTGGAGTCAGCGCCGCCCGCGCTGGAAGCTCTGCAAACCACAGCTCTACGATGTTGAAGCAGCAGGCCCAACACTCCGGAGCTTCAAACAGCGATCCAGGTAAGGGGATTGCCCGCTCCGCGGTGAATCCAGTGCTGCACCGCTGCTGAAGCTTTAGTCCAGTCCCCGGCAGGAAAGGCCATGCCAATCCAGTTGGTAGGCCGCGAGGGGGGGGGGGGTTGGTGGGGGCGAAGATACGACTCGAAGAATAGTCACATCCTCACCAGGAAGTGACTGAGAAACGGTTTCCTGCTTACCCTACCCTCCCTCCCCCACCCACATAGAAATACTAAAAAATCCTCCAAAACGTACTAAATAAACTAAAAATTAAAAAAAGATAGAAAAACAGACAGACTGTAGGCAGAGGCTGCCATCAATGCGGCTCCCTGTGGCAGGCCTGGCTCGCCGCTCACTGTGAAACCAGTAACCATGCCCGCAGAGGGAAGCTGTGGGGAGGAGGATGGAGGGAGACGGTGGCAGAAGTAAGGGGTCCTGAAGGAAATTTGAATGGTAGAAATGGTATGAAGTGAACAGTAGGCCCGATTGGCACTTCACAGGCACATAAGGGCCCTCTTCCTTTGGCAGGTCAATGTAGCTGCCTCTTCCATTCCTGCTCTGCACAAATGTCTCGAGGAGACAGATCAGCCAGACCATCACACACACCAACCTCCCTTCCATTGACTCCATTTACACCTCATGTTGCCTCTGCAAGGCCTCCAGCATAATGAAGGATGAGTCGCACCCCAGCCACTTCCTCTTCTCCACTCTCCTATCGGGCAAAAGGTATAGGCCAGAAAGCGCACATCTCCAGATTCACGGACAGTTTCTTCCCAGCTGTTATCGGGCAACTGAGCCATCCTACCAACAATTAGAGAGCAGTTCTGTGCTAGTATCTACTTCACTGGAGATTGTCGGACTATTTTTGATCAGACTTTACTGGACATTACCTTGTGCTAAACATTATTTACGTTATTCCCTTTCTCATGTATCTGTACACTATGGATGACTCGATTGTAATCATGTATTATCTTTCCGCTAACTGGTTAGCAGGCAACAAAAGCTATTCACTGTATCTCGGTACACGTCACAATAACCTAAACTCAACTGATTTAGTTCTCATGGCCTCCCTGCAGGGCATTGACCGGCCTGTTGTTTTGCAGCTATGTCCCCTTGCCCTTGTTGATAAGTCTGCCACAAGTGAAAGTACAGATGTTATGGTTATCCTCCTCATGGGGTTGGGGTTCGCTCACTGTGGTGAGCTCCTCTATATTCTTGACACATTCCTGGCTCAATTCCTAATGGGTGAATGGATGTGAAGGTCAGCTTCCCGATGGAGCACAATCAGGAAGCTGGCCTACATGATAATGAGCTGCACAGGAATTTTGTCTCTGGAATGTGATGGGGTGGTGAATGTTTGGAATTATCTGCCCCAGATGGTGGTGGAAGCCAGATCATTAAATATATTTGAGATGGAGATGGATAGCTATTCGAACAATTGAGGAGTTGAGTGCTCTGGGAAAGTAGGACAGGAGGTGAGGCCAGCATGGATCAGCCAAGATTGTCTATTATCTAATGTCTATTATCCTAAACAGTGGAGCAGGCTTGTGGGATCTGAGGGCTTATTTTCTTGTATATTATAGTTCTTTTTTTCCACTCGGTAATTACTCCATTTTTAATTGCTACAGGTTGGATTTTACTTTGGTTGTAGCTTGAGAAGTCACAGAACCATATCCTATTGCGTCTTTCACGGGATAGAAGCCCACGGGGGACCTGATCATAAAATGGTATATTTAATGAATGTAATCTTAAGGATAGTAAAATGAGAAGAATTTCTCAAACATAATCCCTCTTCTCCCCCCTCCCCCCACCCCGTCACAAATACAGGAAACTGTGGCATTGGGTGTATGGATTTGCAGTTTCTCGTTTCTGATCATTGTCAATTATAAAGTTGCGTTACACGTTGTATTTTACTATGAGTAAATGAGCAAGGCTTTCAAATATCATAAATTCTCTTCTCAAGTCTGTTTGGACTTAGGGATATGGGTCAAATAGGGGGAAATGAGATTAGCTGATATGGACATCTTCATACCGTCTGAAGAAAGGTCTCGACCCGAAACATTCTCTCTAGAGATGCTGCCTGTCCCGCTGGGTTACTCCCGCATTTTGTAAGTAAGTAAGTTTATTGGCCAAGTATTCACATACAAGGAATTTATATATATATTTTGTCGCATTCTCATGCTGGTTTTCTGAGTTGACGTCTGGCTCCAGGATCTGATTAACAAATTCCTGTAGATATTCCCAATGAGAGAGCAGTTTGTCTGGTTATCAAAGAAAGGCCTGTTCTGCCCTGCGTTCTGAACGATCTAAAGAAAATGTAAATGTGAAACATTGATTTCTACTGTCGCTGAAGACAAAGCCGACTTTTCATGACCTCAAATGAATTACAATTAGTTGTTTTCTAAGTCCAAAAATATTGCCAAAACAACTCTCTCCATCGCGTAATTCTTGAAGGAAATAAGATTCATGTGGATTGTAGATCCTCTTTCTCTGTCTTCTGTTTCGCAGGTTTCAGAAGCAATACATCTTCCAGTGTGATATAGATTGGAAATGGTACTCTGAAGAGCTACAAGTATATAAAATTAATGAAATTTTAGATAATGTACCATGTACATTTTCTGCCCCCTATACAAAGTTCCCAAGCTCAAACTACAGTATATACATGTCTGAGGTTCTATGCCAATCTGAGGGCTATTCTTCAACCTACGCATTTTATTCAAAGCGCAAAATCCTGCAGATGCTGGAAATCTGAAATAACAAGGAAAATGTTGCATTATACCTAACATCAGGCAGTCGCTGCATTAAGACAAACAAGACTAACATTTCATCTACATTAAACATTAGTTTTGTTTACTTCCAGTTTTTTTTCAACACTTTTTGTTATTTCCTACATTGTAATATGACTGAAGCTGAGGCTCTATAAGGCACTGGTCAGGCAACATTTGAAGTACTGGGAACAAATTTGGGCCCCATATCTGAGAAAGGATGTGCTGGCTATGGAGAGGGTCCAGAGGAGGTTTAGAAGAATGATTCCAGGAATGAGTGGGTTAATATGATGAGCCTTTGACAGCACTGGGCCTCTACTCGCTGTAGTTTAGAAGGATGAGGGGGGGGGCCTCATTGAAACTTGCAGAATAATGAAAGGCATAGATAGAGTTGATGTGGAAAGGATGTTTCCACTGGTGGGAGAGTCTAGGACCAGAGGTCAAAGCCTCGTAATTAAAGGGCCCTCTTTTAGAAAGGAGGTGAGGAAGAACTTCTTTACTCAGAGGGTGGTTAATCTGTGGAACACATTGCCACAGAGGGCTGTGGAGGCCAAGTCAGCGGATATTTTGAAGGCAGAGATACACAAATTCTTGATTAGAACGGGTGTCAAGGGTTATGGGGAGAAGGCAGGAAAATGGAATTAGAATGCAGAGATCAGCCATGATTGAATGGCGGAGTAGACTAAATAGGCCAAATAACTTGTGAACTTGTTACTGATAACTTTAATGGGGTTTTACTTTTTGTTTAAAAAGTTGTTTTCCAATACACCCTGCCATCTTGACTTGACTCCAAAGCCATTTGATTTGACATTTGTCTTTTCTGTGGCATTTTATTGAGGATCATCTGAAATTTTTTTTATATAACGAATTCCTTGATAACCTGCTCTAATACTTTTTTTTAAATTTTAAAATCAATGGCCTGGACTTAGCTATAATAATAACAATGACATTAGTAGAATGGATAAGCAGTGGATGTTGTGGACTTAGATTTTTGATAAAGCAAAGTAAGCAGTAAAGTTAGAGCACACAGAACTGATATGGAGTGATAATCGGTTAATGGACAGAAAGCAAAGAATCAATCTTAAACCAGCATCTGCAGTTCCTTCCTACACAATCAATCTTTCTCTGGTTGCCAGGCTGTGACGAGTCGCATCAATACTTCAACCTCAGCTATTCACTATCTGCAACAATGATTTGGTGATCATTGGACCGAATGTTATATTTTGAAGTTTACTGATGAGACAAAACCAGTAAGGAGGAGGATGTAAAGCAAGTTCAAGGATATATACATGAGCTACGTGAGTGGGCAAATATAATAAAACAATTAAAACCAGTGAAGTTATTTATAGAGAAACTGAGTATTTTAATGGTCAGAGTCATAGAGTTATACAACGTGAAATCAGGCCCTTCAGCCCAACTGAAGAAGGGTCTTGACCCAAAACGTCACCCATTCCTTCTCTCCAGAGATGCTGCTTGTCCCACAGGGTTACTCCAGCATTTTGTGATCTACCTTCAGCTCAACTTATCCATACCGGCCAACATGTCCCATCTATGACCATTAACATTTCCTCTGACACCAACCACGTTCTGAATAGTGAGTACAATTTGTTACCATCAAACCGGAGATATAGGGTACCAAAATTTAATAAGGTTAGAATGAGGGGCTCTTTTGTGCACCAGTCAATCCTTGAACTAAAGACGGCGCTTAATCCCAGATCAAACGTATGCTGACGGGCCATAAATGTGGTCTTCTGTTATTGTAATGTCTTGTTGAATGTGGGTATTTTGGGATCCTGTCTTGATATCTTGTTGCATGTCTTCTTTCGCCACTCTTGTCTTTTTTGTGATACTGTAAATGGAGCTTCCATGATGCAAAACACATTTCAGACTCGCTCTGACAATAAAGTATTATCGTATCGTATGCTAGTCCCACCTGCCTACGTTTGGCCCATATCGCTCTAAACCTGTGCTCTCCATGTACCCATCTAAATGCTTCTTAAACGTTGCAATAGTACCTGCTTCAATTATCTCCTCCAGCAGCTCATTCCATACACACACTGTGTGAAAAAGGTATTCCACTGGTTCCAATTAAATCTTTCCCACCTCACCTTAAAACTATGCCCTCTGGTTCTCAATTTCCCTATTCTGGGCAAGAGACTCTCTATGTCCACCTGATCTATTCCTCTCATGATTTTATACACCTCGATAAGATCACCCCTCATCCTCCTGCAGTTCAAGGAATAGAGTCCCAGCATACTCAACCTCTCCCTATAGCTCATGCCCTCGAGTCCTGGTAACATCCTCGTAAATCCTCTCTGCACCCTTTCTGGCTTGATAACATCTTTCCTATAACATGGTGCCCAAAACTGAACACAACGCATGAGCGGAAACTGCTTTTAAAACATGAGAGGGACACAATGAGGCCTGACATCTAGGACAGGGTACGGTCCATAACCATAGTTTCCCCCCCCCCCCCCCCCCCCCCGTATCCTGCCCCAGGATTTCCGCCCTTAATTGCTGCTTCACCACATGAGATTGAACAATACTTATTTTAAAAGAGTCCTAAATGTCCTTGCACATGAGTTAATGAAAGCCAATGTGCAGATGCAGGAAGTAATTATGAAGCAAGTGATATAATAATTATTAAATAAATTAAATGTCTGAGTAAAGATGTCTACTGTGAACGCACAGGGCCTCTGCAAGACTGCACCTGGAGTATTGGGTACAGTTTTGTTCTCTTTACTTCAAAATAATAAATGGTTCTCCCTCAGTTAGAAAATAGTTACTTAATTAGTCTTTAATAAAATGAAGGATTTATTTTATTTTATTTTTTGCTCAACAAGATTTCCTTTCCAACAATAAATGGTATGGGTAACACATTTAAAGGCATTCCTTCAAACACATTCATAAAAATAAATAACATTTAAGTCTATAGACACAGAATTCTGAGGAACTCAGCGGGTCAGGCAGCATCTCTGGAAAAAAGGAAAAGGTAATGTTTCGGGTCGAGACTCTTCTTTTTTAACATTTAAAGATAGTGTTTAACATTTAAGTCTTTTTGATACAGCCAATGAGAAGATGTCTTTTAAATAAAGAAGCTAATGAGCTTGTCTGGTTTTCCACCCAGCAACAGTGGCCTTTCCGTAAATGTATGTGTCTGCTTGCTCTCTTAAGTTGGGGTTAAACACCACCATTTACAGGGAGGGGATTGACCAATGATGTCTGCCTTCATTAACTTCACCACCAAATTGCACCCTGCCATCAAATTCACTTTTCACACCATCCACAGCAACTGGTTGCTGGTGGCTGCCACTGAAACAGCAGACCAGGGTTTCCAGCACGACAAATGGCTGTGGTATTCACGGTTTCACAGCGCACGTAAAAGTTAGAGGTTTCCTGATCCTCCCACATTGCAATTTTCTTTAGAGACAGACATAAAATGCTGGAAGAACTCAGCGGATCAGGCAGCATCCCTGCAGAAAAGGAATCGGTAACGTTTCAGGTCAGGACCTTTCTTCAGACTGGGAGTCAGAGGATAGGGAAACTAGAAGTATGTAAAGGTTCAGAGCAATTCAGAGCCAGCACCGATGACCAAGGAAAGGTGAGGCCCAAAATGGCCCATTGTTGGCTGTGAAAGAGGTGATAATAAAGCGATGTAAGATTAAACGAGAACTTACCTGTTCGAAGTTTGATCGTTATTTTATGAGGAGTAACGATGAGGGATTACGTGAAGAAGCCCCGCCTGGCGCTGGAACGGCATACTTCAAAGCAGCGGCATGAAAAACACAGAACACAATAGCCGGAGTAAGATAGTAAGGCTCATTATAGATTTAGAACTACCAGATGATCATTCATTTTATGAGGGTGTGGAGTGGAGGGCACGTAATCCCTCATCGTTACTCCTCATAAAATAAAGATCAAACTTCGAACAGGTAAGTTCTCGTTTAATCTTACTATTTTACTTCGGAGTCACATGAGTGACTACGTGAAGAGTTTGAAGCTTTCTGTGTTTTTCATGTCGTAGAATTCTTCCATACGACAGTCCGGCTAGGTCAACACATACATGAGAAAACCAGACTAGTTTTAGTTCTTTCCATAATAAATTTTTAATGATAAAAGAACATATAATAACCCTCTTTATACCCGAGGGAACCATTACAAAGTGATAAAAGATATAAGTGATAACATAATTGATCATATTAATCAATAGTGAAACAAAGCAGGTGACTATAGTGAACCCAACACCGCGTGTCCAAAGCCTGTCATTGTGTGAACAGGTTTATTGTAGAACTTTGAAAAAGTTTATTCTTTACTCCACCCTGCGGTTTCTAAAATATGCTCGAGCGGTACGTCCTGCACCTTCGCTGCGGATGTAGCTGCTGCCCTGGTGGAGTGAGATTTGAACACATCAGTGTCTACTCCTGCTAAAAGTAAACACCTGTTTTAACCACCTTGAGATTGTTTGTACTGAAGCTTTTGTGTGTGGTTTCTTATGCGTAATCATTAACGTTTTTTTCATTACCTCGAAGAGTTTAGGTAATTTTTATATATTGGTTCAAATGTCTAACCACACACAATGTTGGATCAATAGGATAAGCTTGAAAGGTTACCTTTGCTCCAGTTCTTCCTGGTCTGCTTTGTTTGATCAGATCGTAAACATAGAACACAATGTTATCTGTAGTCACATGCATACAGTCTAAACGCAACATTTGTAATGTTTGCACCCTTTGAGCTGAAACCAATGACATTAACATTATTAATTTGAATGTTAATCTTTCAAATGACAAACCTTCGATTGGAGTCCATTGCCTAAGTAAAGTAAGTACAATGCTAACATCCCAAATCTCTGTATATCTTGGTTTGGGTGGATTTTTGTTAAAGATTCCTTTCATAAATCTGGATATTAACGGATGTGATCCAATTGATTTCTGATCAGATATTTGTCCTAAATAAGATGATAAGGCACTACGTGCACTATTAATGGCACTGTAACTTAAGTGTTGTTCAAAATGCAATTCGGCAAGGAACTCCAATACGTTTGCAACGTTCACAGTATGATAAGATATGTTTGACTGTCTGCAAAATCCTTCCCATTTCTTTATATGTGTCATATATTGTCTCTGTGTGCTATCTCGCCATGATGCGACTATAACATCCATAGTTCTATCCGACAATCCAAGCTCCTGTAGTGGTCTGGTCAAAACCTGCAGATTAACAAATTCATATAAGCATGTAATGGATGAATTTCTTTGGTTACTGGTTTTATCAATAAATCACTGCTGTTAGGAATTGACATATATGGTTCTTTAATCATGTTTAACATCAATGGGAACCAAGGTTGTGTCAGCCAATTTGGGAGTACCAACAATCATGTGGCAGAGTCTTGTCCTATTTTCTTCAGACATTGCTGAACCAAAGCAAATGGTGGAAAAGCATAAAAGAACATATTCCCCCAGTGTAATGAAAAAGCATCTACTGCTACTGCATCTGGGTCTGGTTCCCAAGACACATATTTAGGCAACTGATGATTTAGTCTTGATGCGAACAGATCAATGTCTGGTAACCCATATCGAGTCACAATTTTACTGAAAATTACTGGGTTAAGCATCCATTCTGTGTTATCTTTAAATATCCTTGATCTATTATCTGCCACCACATTGTCTTTACCTGTAATGTAGTTTGCCGAGATCCAAATTTGGTGATTAATACACCATTGCCATATCTCATTGACCAGACAATCACATGATACCGATCTGACTCCGCCATGTGATTAATATATGCAACAGCTGTTTTATTGTCTAATTGTATTAATACATGTAGATTCTTTTTTGTAGAGCAATATGCCTTTAGTCCATAAAAAGCCCCCAATAATTCTAAATAGTTAATACCCATATGTTTGGAGAAACATTTCCTCTTGGACAGTCCATCTACTTCCACAACTGGAGAATGAATCTGTTGCCCCCCATCCGAGAGCGCTAGCATCTGTTTGTAAAATCACTTCAGGCTGTTGTATCAGAATGTTTTTAGCAGCTTGTGGGACATTTTCAATCCACCATTGTAATTCCAACAAAGCTTCTTTTGTTAATTGCATAGGCCTATCAAAATGGCCTGCTCTCTTTATTAGAGCTCTTATTTTGTCCCTTTGAAGGTTTTGGTAATGTAATGGACCAAATTCCACTGCAGGAAATGCTGCTACTAGCTTACCAATAATCTTTGCTACTTCTCGGATGGAGGGATAAGGTTTGTGAATGAGACCCCTACAAGTCACCAAAATATCATCAATTTTATCTGTTGGTAAAGTTACTAACATAGTAACTGAGTTAATTACAAACCCCAAATAGTTAATTGACTGTGCTAGCTGCAGCTGGGATTTAATTGGGTGAATCAAGAACCCTAACTTTTCAAACAAAGCTTTAGTTGCTGAAACTGATTTCTCAGCTGATTCCTGATTGTCATTGATGATTAAAATGTCATCGAGATAAGCCATAACGATGTGTTTTTGTGCTCTTAATTGAGCTAAAACTGGTTTCAACAGCTTTGTAATGAGCCTGGGAGCTGAACTTAACCCATTTGGTAAAGCTCTGAATTGCCACAGCTGTCCCAGCCAATTATATTTTAAATACCTTCGAAAAAAACTGATGTATTGATACAGAATAATAAGCGTCCTTTAAATCAATTGTAGCCATATAACAACCTGCTGATATCAAATGTCTTGTAGTATTAAACGTTTCCATTTTAAAATGTTTGTATTCTACAAATTTATTAAGATTTGTAAGGTCCAGAATAATTCTGCAACCACCATCTTTTTTATATCTTGGAAATATATTTGACACAAATTGATGCTCGTGTTCAACAGTTTTTTCAATAACACCTTTTTTAAACAATTTGTCAATTTCTCCATTTATTTCTGCTTTTTCCTTTGCAGAAAACACGAAAGCATAAGCAGGTATATTCTGTACTGGAGAGTTAACACCTTCTTTAAATGTAATAGTAGCTCCTGAAACTGTTTTGTAAAATAAACCGATCAGATGTGATAGTAAGCCATTCATCATAAAACATTTGTAATCTCCCTCCAACTGGAGATTTGTCCACAGTTTTCTTTAAGCATAGGATAAATCTTTAGTACCTCTCCATATGAACGTGGTGGTCTCCTTCTCCCCGTATACGGGGAGAACATTAGGCTGTGTCGGATGATAATATTTCCTTGACATACTTCTGCCTCTGTTTCCAAAATCAAATCCCCTTCTTGGCGAAAAATACCTTTTTTGTCCAAAGACGAAAGGTCTCATGTGGCTAATAGATTTAGCTTCTTCATCCATATCTTTTATTTGTTTAGGCAGATTTTCTCCAAACAGATAACCAGGAGCTTGAACACCACTTGCTCGACACAGACTTGCAAACCTTGGGTGAAATATGGGCCGAATCGCAATCTTTCTCATACAATTAATTTCATAGAAGGAATTGCATAATAAGCCCAAAGTATCTTTTTGAATTTTATCCATCTCCAACCCCTCCATTTGTCTTCCATAAGCCGTAATGGCAGCAGAAATTAATTTGAGGATTCTTTGAAATCTCATTTCTTGTCCTCTCATGCTTGGGGTCATAGATGTCCCATATAGACGGATTAACCATAGGTACCTCCAATGAGGCACAATTATCCGGTGTTTGATATAATTCTGCTGTTTCAATCATCACAGAATCTTGAAGTTGGTGAGATACCATATAATTAATGTTGGCAGCTAGGTTTTCTTCCATAGCCTCACCACTTCCTTCAGGTATAGCAACATCTTTTTGCTATCCCAGGCACATCTGGCCTTTTCTTTTTTATTTGTGGTGTGCATTCATAATCCACATCACCACTTGCAGGGTCTGTCTTTTGCAGCCCTGATCCACTTGGAATTATATCCAATGAGACTTCCTCTGCCCTGAATCCTGGGTCCGGAGTTTCAAATTCCCAATTTGGCACATAGCCATAGTCTGTATATTCAAGCCCCTCAGGGTCTTTTTGGGAAACTTCTGGGTACTGTGACCCTTGTCTCATAATTTTTTGGACTACTTTCTCCATATGCTCCATTTTTGGCCACATAGTCTTATTATCCGGAGGACTTTCATTATCAGAGTCATTATCAGAAACCACTGGCCTCACAGATTTCTTTTTACATTTTTTAGGAACATTTCCCTCCGTGGTTAGTATTTCTGGAGAAATTAAAATCTCACTAACGGGTGAATCAGCGGCCACCGGTATCGGAACCGGATCCGCACTAATCTCTTGTCCCGTATTTTTAGCTTCACCCCGGGATGATCTTTTTACCCGCGAAATTTTCCTTTGCGATTTCTCCATTTTCTTTCCCATTTATCTGGCTAAATCAGTACGCCAGCGTGACTGATTTTTACTTTTACTTTCACTTTTTCTGCTGGTTTTACCAGCGTAACGTCTTTTTTAGAACGTCCCCACTTTCCCTACACTTACCTGCGGGTCCGTTCCGACCACTGCGAGGAGCTGCGCTCTGCAGCTTCCTGCTTCTGCCGTCAGCGTCAACGTAATGCTGTTCCAGCGCCAGGCGGGCCTTCTTCACGTAGTCCCTCACGTGACTCCGAAGTGATAATGAAGCGATATATAGTTGCCCAGTGGAACTATCAGAACAGCTAGGGTTGGGGAGGGGTGGAGAGAGAGGGAAGGCAAGAGTTTCTTGAAATTAGAGAAATCAATATTACTGCTGGGTTGTAAGCTGCCATTTTGACGGGATGAGGAGAAAGGTTTTCATGCAGGTGACGGTGAAACTTTGGAGAGCTGTGGAGATTTAGCAAAATATGAGTTGCTGTTCCTCCAATTTGTGTGTGGCCTCACTCTGAAAACGGAGGAGGCCCAGGACAGAAAGGTCTATATGGAAATGTGAAGGAGAGTTCAAATGTTTGGCAACCGGGAGATTGCGTAGGCCAAGGCAGAGCGCAGGAGAAGTGTCTCGACTCGAAGTGCGACCTATTCCTTTTCTCCAGAGATGTTGCCTGTCCCGCTGAGTTACTCCAGCATTTTGTCTATCTTCAGTGTAAACCAGCATCTGCAGCTCCTTCCTACACCCAAACCCTTTCATTAACCAAGTTAGCATATATTCGCATTCACTACCATTCACATTAAGATAATTGGTATGCAGTTCTAACTCCCTGATAAAAGATTTATTTTTAAATCTCTTTACTCAGTCCATGTCTGCACTTACTGAAGAGGGAGTGCAGCATAGATTCATCAGAATGGATCCAGGGTTGGTTGACTTGCCATATGAGGAGACCAGGCATTTATTCTTCTAAGTTTGAAAGGAGAGCAATGTCATCAAACTGCACACAATTCCTTGGAAGGTTGGAATTCACGGAAGCTCACGGAACTGGGACTCTGTCCATCCCTCTGCAATTGGATCCTCGTTTCTCATCCACAGACCACAGTCTGTTCGAATCGGTGGAAATATGCCATCCTCAACAACAATCAGCACGGGAGCACCTCAAGGCTGCTTTGCCTCTTACTTTACTCACTCTATACCCATAACTGCGTAGCCGGACATAGTGCGAACTCCATCATCAAGTTCGCCAACGACACCACTGAAATCACAGTTGGGGACGAGTCAGAGTATAGAAGTGAGATTGACCGACTGACCAAATGGTGCCAGCACAACAACCTGGCTCTCAACATCAGTAAGACCAAGGAAATGATTGTGGACTTTGGTAGGGGAAGGATGAGGACCCACAATCCTGTTCACATCGATGTGGAGAGAGTCAAAAACTTCAAATACATGGGCGTGTATATTTCTGAAGATCTTTCCTGGACCCAGCACACTGATGCAATTATAAAGAAGGCACATTAGCAACTCTACTTCCTGAGAAGATTACGGAGATTCGGCATGTCGAAGAGGATTCTCCTAAACTTCTACAGGTGCACGATAGAGAGCATTCTGACTGGTTCCATCGTGGCCTGGTTCAGCAACTTGAACGTCCAGGAGCGAAAAAGATTATAAAAAGTTGTGACCACTGCCCAGTCTATCACCGGCTTTGACCTCCCCACCATCGAAGGGATCTATCGTAGTCGCTGCCTCAAAAAGGCATCATCAAAGACCCATACCATCCTGGCCACACACTCGTTTCACCATTGCCATCAGAAAGAAGGTACAGGAGCCTGAAAACTGTAACGTCCAGGTTCAGGAACAGCTTCTTCCCTACAGACATCAGGCTATTAAGCACAACAAGGAATAAGATCTGAACTGTGAACTGCAAAATACCATATTATTATTGCATTATATTTGTTATTTATTGAACTTTTTATTTTATTTTCTCTTCCCCCGTAATGTACTATGTTTACATATTCCCATATTCTGTTGTGCTGCAGCAAGTAAGAATTTCATTGTCCCATCTGGGACATATGACAATAAAACACTCTTGACTCTTGGCAGGGTGGATGAAGGGAGAACGTGTCCCTTGTGTTACAGTCCCAGAAAAAGAGGTAGTACATTTAGGCTTGAGATGCGAGAAATGGCTTCATGCAGGTGACGGTCAAACTTTGGAGAGCTGTGGAGATTGTTTAGTAAAAGCAGAGTTCAAAGGTTCAAAAGTCAGTTTGTTTTCACGTACCAATTAAGGTACAGTGAAACTCGAGTCATTGAGGGAGGTGAAGGATTGTGGGAACAGTGTGGGATAATGTTATTGAGGTGGAAGATGAGCTAAGACCTTGGTGAATAGCAGCGCAGCCTGAAAGGGCCAAATCGCCTATTCTTGCTCAAATTTATTATATTATTTATGCTCTGTCATCGTATAAGCCTTTGCTGATAGATTTTATTGAACTCATGTAATTATGTGAGACGATGTATTTGTTCTGTAATCCTGCACCGAAAATGGATAAAAATGATGGACTGGTACATTTAGATTGCAATTCCTACCAGCTCAATAAGCATTAATAAAACAACCCTTCTGCTCTCTGAAGAAACCCGTTTTACCAGCATGAAAATTGTATTGGAGATTTTAAGAAATAATTAAGTTGAGTTTAAAGATACAGCGCAGAGACAGGCCCTTTGGCCCACTGAGTCCGCACCGACCAGAAATCCCTATAAACACGCACTATCCTACACACTAAGGGCAATTTACAATATTTACCAAAGCCAATTAACCTACAAATCTATAAGTCTTTGGAGTGTGGGGGGAAACCGGAGCACCTGGGGAAAACCCACATGGTCACAGGGAGAATGTACAAACTCCATACAGACTGCACCCAAAGTCAGGATCGAACCAGGGTCCCTGCGCTGTAACTACTACTATGGTGCCACCGTGCCCCCCCAAAACTCTTCAACCTTTTCTCTTAGTTTTATCTATCTCCCTTAATCCCATAATTATTTCCTGCTTTATAATCTCTGGTGTGGACTCTCATTGAGGATTGGCCACTTGGTAAACTGCAAATTCTCATCATGGCTGGAATAGATGGCAAACTTCCACTCTAAAACCGGACAAACTCCCTGCTGGGCAATTGTAACAAAATGTACACTGCAAAAGCTGGGCCAATGTTTGATTAGACATAACCTTCCTTTTCTAATCTAGCATATTTTTTTAAATGCTAGCTGCATTTTCCTTTTGCATATATTCTATTGTAATTACAAATATTCACATTAACTGATTGATATGCAGTTCTTTCACCCTGATAAGGTTTAGTTCAGTTTAGTTTATTATTGTCACATGTACCGAGGCGCAGTAAAAAGGTTATAACTATTATATTAACTATTTCTGTTCATAACTGTACACTGATGCAGATGTCTCTTTCATCTTTACCTCAATTGTGGTTTGAGTTTTTTTCCTTCATGTGGTTGAATAATCTCTGCCAGTTCTCTCTCATCTAATTTTTTTCAACATGTGGATCTCTAAAGCTAGCTTACTCTTACTTAGAGTTTTACAGCACAGAAACAGATCCTTCGGCCCAGCTTGCCCATCCAAAAGCATTTTAAATAGACAATAGACAATAGGTGCAGGAGTAGGCCATTCGGCCCTTCAAGCCAGCACTGCCATTCAATGTGATCATGGCTGATCATCCACAATCAGTACCCCGTTCCTGCCTTCTCCCCATATTCCCTGACTCTGCTATCTTTAAGAGCTCTATCTAGCTCTCTCTTGAAAGTATCCAGAGAACCGGCCTCCACCGCCCTCTGAGGCATAGAATTCCACAGACTCACAACTCTTTGTATGAAAAAGTGTTTCCTCATCTCCGTTCTAAATGGCTTACACCTTATTCTTAAACTGTGTCCCCTGGTTTTAGACTCCCCCAACATCGGGAACATGTTTCCTGCCTCTAGCATGTCCAAACCCTTAATAATCTTATATGTTTCAATAAGATCCCCTCTCATCCTTCTAAATTCCAGAGTATACAAGCCCAGCCGCTCCATTCTCTCAGCATATGACAGTCCCGCCATCCCGGGAATTAACATTGTGAACCTACGTTGCACTCCCTCAACAGCAAGAATGTCCTTCCTCAAATTTTGGGACCAAAACTGCACACAATACTCCAGGTGTAGTCTCACTAGGGCCTTGTACAACTACAGAAGGACCTCTTTGCTCCTATACTCAACTCCTCTTGTTATAAAGGCCAACATGCCATTCGCTTTCTTCACTGCCTGCTGTACCTGCATGCTGACTTTCATTGACTGATGAACAAGGACCCCAGATCCTGTTGTACTTCCCCTTTTCCCAACTTGTCACCATTTAGATAGTAATCTGTCTTCCTGTTTTTGCTACCGAAGTGGATAATAGTAAGATTAAATGAGAACTTACCTGTTTGAAGTTTGATCTTGATTTTATGAGGAGTTACGTTGGTGATTACGTGAAGAAGACCCGTCAGGCCGCATGCACATCAATCTTCAAAGCAGCGGTATGAAATCACAAATAACAACACCGAAGTGACATAGTAAGATGCGTGACTCGAGAACTACCAGATGATCTTTTATGAGAGAGGGTTGGGCGTGGCGGGAACGTAATCACCAACGTAACTCCTCATAAAATCAAGATCAAACTTCAAACTGGCAAGTTCTCATTTAATATTAGTATTTTACTTCGGAGTCACGTGAGTGATTCCGTGAAGAGGTCAAAGTTTTGTGATTTCATGCTGCAGATTACAAATCCCGGCATCCCACTGCA
This sequence comes from Okamejei kenojei, assembly GCA_035221665.1. Taxonomy (NCBI): domain Eukaryota; kingdom Metazoa; phylum Chordata; class Chondrichthyes; order Rajiformes; family Rajidae; genus Okamejei; species Okamejei kenojei. Next base: position 42,213,837 of record CM069132.1, read on the forward strand.
TTGATTTACTCGAATGAGAAAATAATGCATTAGTAGTAACATTGCATTGAATACAGTAATAAGGTTTATTTGAAATTATAAACAAACAACAGTACCCCTCTATCCCAGGGCACAGAACTTAAAATAGCATTGGCAAACAGCCCTGGATCAGCAATCGGCCGATGATAGAAATTCTGAAACATCAGTTTATTAGCCCATCCGGCGGCTGCCAAAATGTGGTCGACGGGTACGTCCCTCACCTTGGCCGCCGACGTAGCTGCTGCCCTAGTGGAATGAGATGTGAACATATCAGTGTTAATACCTGCATCAATCATGACTTCTTTCAGCCATCTTGAAATAATATTAACTGACACTCTCTTATGTGGTTTTTTATAACTGATGAACAATCCTGTCTCCATGTTACGTAAAGCCTCTGTAGCTGCAATGTATTGCATCAAATGTGTTTTTACACATAAGGATGGATCCGTGGGATATGCTGAAAACACTATTTTAAACCCTGTGACACCTGTCCTGCTTTGTTTGAGGAGGTCATAAATGTAAAACGTAACATTGTCTGCAGCAGTTTCCATTCTATCTAGCTGTAGTTTTTTGTAACGTCTGTACTCTTTGTGCTGAAACCAATGCCATGAGCATGGTCACCTTCATGGTGATTTTGGTCAAAGACAAAGACGAGACAGGAAACCACTCACGCAGTAGTCTAAGGACCATACTCACATCCCAAATTGCCATATATCTAGGTTTGGGAGGTCTGGAATTAAAAATCCCTTTCATTAACCGAACAACCAGAGGGTGAGATCCAATAGAATGTTTGTCTGACTTCATCACTAAATATGATGATAAAGCACTTCTTGCTGTTTTGATTGCACTATAACTCAATGCTTCATCATAGTAGAGGGTTGACAGAAACTCTAGAACATGCAAAATACGTGCTGTACAATAGTCAATATTATTTTGTACACAATAAACTTCCCATTTTTTTTCATAACAAATATACTGCTTTTGTGTACTCGATCTCCAAGATGCAGTAAGCATGTCCACAGTTCGACCCGACAATCCACGCCCCAGATATGGCCTTCTTAAAATCTGCAAATTAACAAATCAATACGGTCATACAACGGATGGCAGTTACCGGATGCACCAATAAATCCCTTAGTTTGGGAACAGCCATCAGGGGTTGTGTCATCAGCTGTAAGATCAAAGGGTACCATGGCTGGGTAGGCCAGTCGGGTATCACCAGTACCCCTGAAACATCATCCTGCTTGATTTTAAGCAGACAACAATTTATGAGACAAAACGGTGGAAATGCATATATATATATATACATACCACCCCAATGCAGTGAGAAAGCGTTAATCGCCACTGCCCCAGGATCTGGTTCCCATGACACATATTTGGGAAGCTGATGGTTTAGTCTGGATGCAAACAAGTCGACATCTGGCCTTCCATAGCACCTCACATTTATCTGCATTAAACTCCATTAACCATTCCTCAGCCCACTTGCACAACCAATCAAGATCCTGCTGCAGTTTTTGGCAATCATCTTCACTATCTACAGTACCACCCACTTTAATGTCATCTGTAAACTTACTAATCAGGCCTTCTACATTTTCATCCAAATCATTGATATAGGTAACAAACAGCAATGGGCCCAGCACCGAACACCACAAGTCAGAGGCTTCCAATTCAAAAAAATAACATTCCAACATCATCCTCTGCTTCCTTCCATGAAACCAATTTTCTATCAAATCTGCAGGCTCTCCTTGGGTCTGTGTGGTGTAACCAGTCAGAGCAGCCAACCATGCTGAATGTTGTCGAATGCCTTGCTGAAATCCATATGTACAAAGTCCACAGCTCTGCCCTCATCAACGTTTTTGGTTCCACCTTCAAAAAACTCAATCAGATTTGTGTGACACGATCTCCCACGTACAAAACTGTGCTGACAAAGGTCAAACCAGGCGGATGAAACTCAGCCGCAGGAAGAAATTTACAGTCTGCAGAGCATCAGCACCCTACGGGATGTGGCAGAAGTTTCAGGCAACAGTCGAAGACGCAACCAGGCACATCGTAAAGTGGAGAACATGCAAGACGTAAGCCGTTGGTGAAATGGCCAACGTCTAACAGCAAGGAGTGGGAAATCATCAATGCAGATGTGAGCTTAATCTTAAGAGGAATCAAGGCATCAGCAGAAAAGAAGTTGGAGAAGAGGGGGTTATCTAATCGACAGCTATGGAAAGGAGAAAGTTGATGAGAAGGAACAACTCAGCAGAAAAGATAGGCCTCCTCCCCCCAAGTCCCATCGTCTCCAGGAAATCCAAAGACTTGTTAAAGAGGAAGGTGTGGAAAAAAGCAGCAGCAGAAGAAAGGGAGAGCATCAATCTCCTTCGAGGACCTAAAACAGAGGCTCTCGAAGCTGCGCAGCGGAGAATTTAAGGAAACGACGCAAAAAGAAGGAAAAAGTAAAAACAGACCTACAAATATCCCTTTAAGTTTGTGAAAGGCATTTTCACAAAAGAAAAAAGCGGATCCCTGAAAGCGTCAAAATAGGAGGTTTAAGGACATATCAGGACCATCCACACTGATAAGTTAAAAGATGATCCGATTTTTGTCCCCGCTGACATCCCACCAATCTCACCCACACAACATCAATTTGACATCAGCCCTCCCAAGCTGAGTGAGGTAAAAGAAGTAGTGAGGAAGGCAAGAATGGCCTCTGCACCAGGCCCTAATGTTGTTCCGTATTGTGTCTACAAGAATGCCTCAGATATTCTGAAATTCCTCTGGAGGAACATGAGGGTTGCGTGGGAAACGCAAGTCATCCCCAAAGCCTGGCGAAGAGCGGGGGGAGTGCAGATCCCGAAAGAAAACAATTCTTCCACCATCGAACAGTGTGGTGGCGAAAAGATTTACAAAGTATCTGAAACAAAACCATTTCATTGATACGTCAATCCAAAAGCTGGCATAGCAGGTTTCTCGGGATGCCTTGAACACACCAGCAGCATATGGCATCAAATCCAGACTGCTAAGAAGGAATAAAATAATCTGCATGTCTTGTTCTCGATCTGGCCAACGCCTATGGATCAGTTCCTCATTCATTACTGTGGACTGCTTTAGAATTATTTTAGATGCCTGCAATAATAACAAAATCTGGTAAAAAACTACTTCCAGGATCTGCAATTTTGTTTCACAACATCAGACACCAGGAGACAATACCTGACCAACATAAGGAAATGGGAACGGTATTGCTCCAAAACAGGAACTACCTACACAACAGCAACAGCTACCAGTGTTGTGGAGTTCCTGGTTGGATTACAATGGGATGGACTCAGCTACAGCACCATCAATACAGCCAGGAGTGCGTTGTCAGCTTATTTGGTTCCAGCAGCAGGACAACAGGCTGTGGGGTCCCATCTACTTGTGGTCAAAATCATGAGGGGTATTTTTAACACTAATTCCCCCAGACCAAGGTACACTCAGATCTGGGATGTCAGCATTGTGCTGACGTACCTTAGGGGATGGCCACCACCCAGGTCACTCATGCTGGAACAACCTACCCTGAAATCAGTCATGCTCATGGCACTAGTGTCAGCTCAAAGGGTACAGTCCCTCCACCTTCTGAGGCTGGACAGCATGACAGAGTCATCGGACTGTATCACATTCCATATTCAGGGTCTGGTGAAACAAACTAGACCAGGAACCACTCCTCCAGTCATGGAGTTCCGGTCATATTCATCTGACCCACGGCTGTGTGCCAAGACCCATCTCGCCATTTACATAGACACAACATACAACTTAAGAGGGAGAGAAAAAGCCTTATGGATAAGCCACAAGAAGCCCCATGGTCAGGTGACGAGCCAAACCATTTCAAGGTGGCTCAAGCAGGTGCTTAAGTCCGCGGGAATCAACACTAAAGTTTACAAATCTCACTCCACCAGGGCTGCATCCACGTCGGCGGCTAGGCGAATGGACGTGCCTATGGACCATATTCTGGCCAGAGCAGGATGGTCCTCGGAAAGAACTTTCCAAAGGTTTTATAATAAGCCGCGGGCAGAACCTGCTCCATTTGCAGACAGAATTTTAGAGTCTGCAGATAATATTTAATTTAAGCCCGGGGGAGCTCTCTGTTTCTTGTTGTTATTAATAAACCTTTTTTGTTCTCAAACAGGTTATTGTTGGTTGTGATAACATACTTCCTCCCTCAAAGGTCTTCAGACAGTGAGTGAAGCATGAGCTGGTACACGGTTCGGAATCACAGAGCTTTGAAGTCTTCACGTAGTCACTCACGTAACTCCGAAATAAAATAGTAAGATTAAATGAGAACTGTATTTTATGAGGAGTTACGATGAGGGATTACGTGGCTTCCGCTCCCACCCTCTATTATACAGATCAACTGGTAATTAAGTTCTTATTTTTTCTTTACTATATTTATTTCAATCGTTGTGTTTTTTCTGTGAATCCACACCGCTGCTTTGAAGAATGTTGCGCATGCATGCTGGACGGGTCTTCACATAATCCCTCATCGTAACTTCTCATAAAATACAGATCAAACTTCGAACTGGTAAGTTCTCATTTAATCTTACGGTTACTAGTTGCAGACATGTCCATAGTGTTAGCCAGAACCAACAATCCTCCCAAATTTCATAATATATGATAAGTCGCTACATAAAAATAAATTGGGCAGGAATTTACTCAGATACATTATCGAATGCAGTCACAAAAGAGTAAGATTAAATGAAAACTTACCAGTTTGAAGTTTGATCCTTATTTTATGAGGTGTTACGATGAGGGATTTTGTGAAGACCCCGCCAGCACGCATGTGCGACATTCTTCAAAGCAGCGGTGTGAAATGACAGATAGTAGCACTGACAGGAGATAGTAAGATTAAGAGAAACCATATACCAGTTGACCTTATGATAGAGGGTTGGGAGCGGAGGGCACGAAATCCCTCATCGTAACTCCTCATAAAATAAGGATCAAACAGGTAAGTTCTCGTTTAATCTTACTATTTTACTTCGGAGTCACGTGAGTCACTTTGTGAAGATTTCAAAGCTCTGTGATTTCATGCCCTAGACCACGTCCATGCTCACACACTGCTGTAATAACTGTTGGAGGAAGCGTGTTAATGTATTTCAGACTTGTAACAGAGCTGAAAAACAATAATGTATTTATTAATACAAACAAAAAACCCCTGAGTTCGGGAACCGTTCAGGGAACAGAAACTTAAAACAGTATCTGCAAACGTTGCAGGAGTGGCCACAGGTTTATTATAAAACCGTTGAAACGTGCCTTCATTGGCCCAGCCTGCTGTTGGGAGGACATGGTCCATGGGACCTCCATGGCCCTCGCCGCTGATGCGGACACAACCCTGGTAGAATGATTTAAAATGTCAATGTCTACCCCTGCTGCATCCTACACCTCCCTGAGCCACCTGGAAAAGTCTGCACAGTTACCCTGTAGTGCGGGCGTTTAAAACTGATAAATAGACCTGTTTCCATTCCCCTTAAATTTGGAGTGACTTTAATATAATGTCGGAGATGGGTGGCTTTACAGAGGCGTACATTAATGGGATATGCGTGGAATTCCAATTTAAGATCGGTTGTTCCAGATCTATGATGTTCAAGTAACTCATCTATAAAAAAAGGTTACTTTGGTGGTGGTCGAGACCATCCTGTCCAATTTCAGTTTGTGGAGGGTCTGGACCCGCTGTGCTATAATGAGTGCCATCAACATCACCACGTTATAGGTGAGTTTACAAGTGGGAGTGCCGAAACTGGTGACCAACTCCTGAGTAGGGTTAACACTACCCCTATATCCCAGGTCACAGTGTATCATGGTCTCAGAAGGATTGTAATTAAAAAATACCCCTCATAAGTTTCAACACCAATGGATGGGATCCCACTTCAAGTCTGAGGTAGGATGATAATGCACTTCTAGCACTATTGATGGTACTGTAGCTGAGGCCCTCATCATAGTGAAGGCCCGCGAGGAATTCCGGCACATCTGTGATGGTGGCAGAGTCGTAGGTGATATTAGTCCTGGAACAGAAGACCTCCCATTTCCTTACATGGGTAAGGTATTGCTCCCTAGTGGACTCTCTGCATGACGCCGTGATGATGTCCATGGTCCTGTTCGATAGTCTTTCAAGCAAAGGTCTCTTCAGAATCTGCAAGTCAACAGGTTCACTCTCCCCTGATATGGGATGTGTCAGGAGGTTCGGGCATTTAGGAATCTGCACCCATGGTTCCTGCACCATGCTGAGGAATCTGATGGTTCAATCTGGACACAAAGAGGTTGATATCTGGTGTGCCATCCATTCAGTGTTGTCATTGAATTTTGGAACCAGACCCCGTTACCTCCATGGTTACTGGTGGGGCGTGGCATTCCGTACTTGGTTCTTGGGATGTTGTGGCACTGTGGTGTGAAGCTGACGCATTTTCCAAGCGGGTCGCTCTGGCCTTGGTCTAAAAAAGACCTCTGTGGATGAGGCGCGTCCTTTGGGTTTGCACCCGTCACCCTGTTGGGTGTTGCATATGGATGCTGTTGGGTGTTGCATATGGATGCTGCCATCGATATGCTGGTGGCCTGCTGGAGGAAGGTGGTTTTATCATGCCCTTAGCTTCCTCTCTAGGTCTTTGACCTTTTTGGGCAGGTCATCCCCAAACAACAAGCTTGGTGATGGCGTAACGCTAGTTTTACACAACCTCGCAAATTTGGGGTTGAGCGTGGGCCGGATAGAGCTTTTCCTGAAGCAATTGATTTTGTATTGCATGTTACAGAGTAGGGCTAAGGCATCCTGCTGCTCTTCCGTCATGTCCACACCATCGATTGACCTGTTCCTGAAGCTGGTGTGTGGTCAGGTAATTAATACTGGCCGCTGGCCGTGGTTGAAGAGGTTGCCCTTTCTGGGATGGATGTGTGAATTTTGACACCATCCCCAGAAGTTCTTCTTCCTGTATCCCATGAAACTTAGGGTCTTCGGTCAACCTCTCTTCCAGGTTAGGCAGTCCCTGACTTCTGGCACTCCATTCTGAGGGGGGAGAGATGTTGGACAGCCCTGGAAAGGGCCTGTCATGGACCTGATTGATCCATGGGATCCACATGGACCTGAATGATCTTCTGGAGCAGCTGCTCCATCATCCGCTCCATGCGGGCTATGCGATCGCCGTTGCATCTGCAACCGGCAGGTCGTCTTCCCCAGATTCTGCAGAATCAATGGGGTCATTACCGCCAGTCCGCACCCCATCGGAGTGATGTCTATGGCACTGATGCGGTAGAGAGTCGGTGCCCGCCGCTCCTGCGGGGCTACACGCGCGGGTGTTGTTTTGCCACCGGTCCGCAATCTAGCGAACTGAAGCGGTGCAAAGTCGGTGCCAGCCGCTCCAGCGGGGCTACTCGACTTGTGTGCGGATTTGCAACCTGTCCGCGGTCTTCCAGACTGAGGTGGTGAGGAGTCGGTGCCAGCTGCTCCAACAGGGCTACACGACATCCGCGCGGCCCTGCCGCTAGTCTGAGGTCTTACGGACTGATGCGGCGGAAAGTCAGTGCCAGCCGCTCTAGCGAGGCTACTCGACTTGTGTGTGGATTTGCCACCTGTCCGTGGTCTTCCGGACTGAGGCGGTGAGCTGGGGCCTGCCATTAGAACCGGGCTCTCTGCACTCTTTTGCTGCTAGTCCACGGTCGTGCGGACTGAAGCGGTGGGGAGTCGGGGTCTTGGCTACCCTGCTCCCGCGCGGTCCTCCCGCCAGTTCTCAGTTTCCTGGACTGTGGCGGTGGAGAGTCGGGTCCCGACTGAGCGGGGCTCCCCGACTTCCACGTTGTCTTCCTGGCCCGAGGTATGGGTGCTGCCGGAAAATCAACGGTCAGCTCCGGGGATGTTGGTCGCCGACCTCGCTCCGAAGTCCCGCGGCTTTCAATGGCATGCTTGAAAGCAGCTTTCTTTCCATTATGAAGTTTCTGTAAGGGATTTAAACAATACAGAAACCCAACCAACTCAAGGTTAGTAAAACTTACCTGTTGGTCCTTTTTTAAGCTGATGGCACAGGAGCGTGCCAAAGCCGCTGGCTCCACCACCAGCGACTTGAAAAAGCGAATTTGACCGCCGCCCGCTACCCGCATTCCGTGGTCTCTGTAGCGGGTTCCCCATGGTCCGTGGGCGGGATTCTCCGAGGTCGTGACCGGGATTCCCTGTGGTCCATGACTGGAGTTCCCTGCGGTCCATAAAGGGTCTTCCGCGGCCCATCCGGTCTTCGCCCAAATTTAGCAGGACCTCTGTAAGGCTTAGAGATTCCTGCAAACATAACCTGGGAAAAAGTTTAAAAAAACTTACCTTCAGGTTTGGCCCCTGGTGGAGCAGCGTTCCCCCCCAGTCAGACATTGCGTAATGCGATTCCCTTCTTCAGAGTCAGCCTAGACCTGACTCTTATGCTCCCCTGCGAAGAGGGTGAGCATTTGGCAGCCCTGTAAAGGGTATTGCCGTGGGTCTGCTCGGAAACCCATGGTGACCAGATTGCTGCTGGAGTGTGCCATGTAGGAGGCAGTGCTCCCCACCTGCTCATGTGGGAATATAGACTGCCGCAAACGGCAAGTCTGTGAGCCCGGACCCCGCCGGGTCAACGGGCTTGCCCACTTCCGACAGTGGTGCTTAGAAGACATTTTAGGTAGGCACATGGAAGCCCAGCATTTGAGACTGGGCCCCGGCTCTGTCTTTGCTACCTCTACCGTGTAGCGTTGCCGTCAGTCCGTGATATTCCTGCGGCCTGCGGCGTTGAGTCGGAGCTCCTGCTCTGACTGCTACCCGCAAATGGCAGTCTTCGAACCCGGACCCTCCTGGGTCAACGGGCTTGCCCGACTTCTGGGTGGCGTTGCCGTCAGTCCGCGGTGATCCTCCGGGCTGCGGTGTTGAGGCCAGGCTTCTGCTCTGCCGTTGCTACCTGCAAACGGTGAGTCATGGAGCCCGGACCCAACTGAATATTGTTTCACATCAATGAACATCTCTACTATGGGAAAAAAATGTTTTGCACAATCTTTTAGCGAATTTAATTTATTTTTTCCTTTTCTTTTACCAGGTTGCCCATTGCACTCAGTCATATCCGTCTCATTTTTATGATGTTTTACACTGTAATACGTATTTTACACTGTAAAATATAACTGATTTAAGAAAGTAAAATCAAATTTTTGTCACATTTTCAAATTATAATCTTCCTCAAATAAACCACCAAAAAAACCCCAAAATATGATGCATTGATTTTAAACCTTCTAACAGTTTACTGCCGAAAAAAGTGGTGATTATCAGCAAGAATGGTAACCGTCACATAGCTTTTCACCAACTTCCTCTAAAACAATATTAACTTCAGATGAATAGGCTGGAGCATATTGTTCATTTATCAATTACAATTGATAATTATGGTAATTGTTGTATTATTTTATACATTATGAGCATAAAATACTCATGTGACGGATATGACATCGGGATGGAGATGATCAGTCAAGGCATCTCTGTCATGCTGGGTCATATCCGTCACATGACAAAAACTATCTTAAGGCTTCAACAGTTGTTAAAGGTTGAGAACAGGAAGCAACATATGAACAGGGATTAGTGTTTCCTTAACACTGGTGTTTCATTCATTTTTATCCATTTTTTCATGTGAATATAAAAGGCAGCTACTGTAGATAGAACCTTGTTTACTCAGGTGAATTTTCAATACGCTATATAACAATTTTGAACATTTCTCACAGTGAGCACCTCAAGACTGTGCACAGTCCCCTGCTCTACTCACTCTAAGCTGGAGGAGCTGGAGCTGGAGCTATAAAACAAATAAACAAAAAACCTAGGGCTAGGGCTAGGGTTAGGGCTGGGGAAGAAAAGATAAGCTGGTGGAGCTGGAGATTGAGCTAGATGAAGATCGGGGGTTAAGGGACGGAGATGGCCATAACGGGTATGGTGGCCTAAGCCTTTAGCCCAGCATGGCCTCGCCGGAAGGCCATGCCTAGCCATATCTTTTGGACGAATGGCACATGGCACGAACACATCTCCCGTACAAATCAAAAAATATATTTTTAAAATTTTTTTCTAAGTGTTCAACACCGTTCGGAGATGGCGCTGATTAAAGGTATTCACCCGTTGTGCAGCAAAAAGCGGTTTTCACACGCTTCTCATCCTACGAATCAGGAGAAATTCACACAGTAGGTGACTTTTGAAATTTGGCGGTGTTTTGAGGGTGGAAGTGCATGTCCATTCCATTTATACCCATGTGGGATGGCTCAACACAGGTGTGTGACGGCAAATGACTCCAATCGTCGGGACAAGAATTTTTTATAATTTTATCAAGCATAGAGGAATCTTTTTATGGGTGATAAATATTTTAATTATTAATACCTACCGTTTAAAAGCATTTTAAGTTCAGATAGATCCCCCGTTAAATAAATACGGCAACTTGAATTTTTAAGTGACCATCTGGACTTGCAGTTTTCTGGGGGGGAGGGGGCATCGAACATCGGGAAAAAAATTTAAAAATAACACTTTATTCATTTACGGTTTAATATTTATTTATAATGATTATGTTTATTAACAATATAGAAAAAGTAGAAATGGGATAGAATTACAGATTTTCCTTATATACAGCACCAAAGTAGCAGGACACCAAAGGAGACATTTACTGAAGAATCACCCCTTTTTGTTATCAGGCAACAATGGTAAAGAGAGAAATAAGGTACATGTTTCAAATCAATGATCATGCATCAGAATGAAAGGTCGTTAAGCTATAATTCTCTCCATAGACAGAGGACCTGAGCACTTCCATTCTTTTCTGACTTTTTATTTTTAAGTTACAGAGTTTGCAGCATTTTACTTTGGTAAATTCTTGATTACTTTGGTGTTGATAAAGTACTTAATTGCATGTGATTACAGGCTTGCCTTTCATCTACAGGCCCAGCCAATGGCCTCACCGCAAGTTATATTAATTTGCACAATTTTCTCTGCAATCAACTTTTAAATGAAGGATGGTGAGAACAGCACTACTGAAGCACAATAATGGCAGGCAGAAGGCAATCCCATGTTTCGATAAGAAGCGATTGCCAGCAGAAATACCATTTCAAATGGTTCTCACAATATTCACTCAAGGTGGGAAGTGGTCTGGGTGAAAACAATGGTATTGGTATTGGTTTATTATTGCCAAGTGAACCAAAATAAAGTGAAAAACTTTTTTTTACGTGCTAGTGTTAAATAATGCTATACATGATATATGATTAAGTCATACCCAAGTTCAATAGGTATTGCAAAGTTAAAATATACCAGTGCACCAAACGTACTGAAAAAACAGTTGCTTTACTCAGGTGTTACATGCAAGATTGGTCCACTAACATAATTGTCATCGCTGCTGCAGCTGAGCGAGGGTGTTGTGTCGAGCTCAGCTACCTGTTGACTGAGTTTATCTCAAGGTGAGATCTGCTTATGTAGCAGGACATTCCCCTTAACCCATGATGTCACATAACAGCCCTCGTAACCACTGACGAGGGTTCGACCCTAAGTTGTCTGTCTGACGCCACACCAGACTACAGAATGTAGCATTGCAGTGTTAAAGCATTACAGCGAAACAGAAAGTGCCGATTAAAAAAAGTGCATGGGCTGCAATGATGTAGGTTGGGAGATTAGGACTACATGCTTTGTTCATGAGAGGATCATTCAGTAGTCTATTGACAGCAGGGAAGAAGCTGCTCCTGAATCTCATGGTACATGCTTTCAAGTTGTTGTACCTTCTGCCCAATGGCAGAAGTGAGAATGACCAGCATGTAATTGGTCCATGATTATGTTAGCTGCTTTCCCTGGGCAACATGAAATTTAGATGGAGTTGAATAGGGGTCAGCTGCCTTGTTCGGTGGACTGGGATATTTCCACAATTCTCTGCAATTTCTTGCAGTCTTGGGCAGAAATGTTGCCAAACCAAATTGTGATGCATCCCGATAGGATGCTTTCTACAGAGCATCTGTAAATGTCAGTAAGAGTATTTGGAGACTACCAACTTCCTGAGTTTTCTCTCTCTTGGCTGCAGCTTCATTGGAGTTGGTCCAGAACACATTGTTGTTATTTTTATTTATTTTTACCACAGCTAAACTTTGGATCATATTGTCGAGCATTATTAGTGCTTTGCAGCTTCGTTAATTTGTTATTTTTATCCTTCCATTCTTCTCTTAATGATTTATTAAGATCGGTGACGCCGTCAGCGATGGCAGCCTCACCAATGGTCTGTCTGTCCTTTCATCTTTTTAGTTATTTTAGTGTGTTTTTAAAAGTTTGTGTTAGTATTCTCTGGTTTGTTTTATGTAGAGGGTGGGGGAGGAGATCAGGGGAAACCTTTTTCAATCTCTTACCTTCCGGGAGATGCGATTTTTTTCGGTTTGCATCTCGGGTCGCTCTGCAGCCTAACATCTTGGAGCTGGAGGCCTTGCTCGAACCTGACTTTGAGCCCCACCGTGGGGCCATGGACTTACCATCAGAGCCTGTGATCCCTTGCCTGGGATCAACGCTCCAACTGCGGCCTGCGGATTTCCTCATCGAGGAGCTTGCAGTCTCGGTTAGTAAGCTCCAAAGTCGCAGAAGGTTCGAATAGCACCGACCCGGCGCTGCGGAGCTGAGATCCATTCCAATGTGGGAACTTGATTGCCCCGATGCGGAAGGCCCAACCACCGGCTATGTGAGCCAAAATCGTCCCGTCAACAGACGGCTTGAAGCCCCCTACCACTGGAGGACAAAGAAAGGAAGAGATTGAACTTTTTTTGTCACCTTCCATCACAGTGAGGAATGTGGATGAGTCACTGTAGTGGATGTTTATGTTAAAATGTATTTTTGTGTCTTGTTGCTTTTTATTGATATGACTGTATGGCAAATCAAATCAAATTCCTCGTATGTTACTAAACTTACTTGGCTTATAAAGTATGATTATGATTATTATGATTATGATAATTTATCTTCTAAACAGAAACATAATCTTTCTTATTTGTTAACTCCCCTCTATTTAAACCACTCTAGGTTTTCCTTTTGCTATGCGATAATTGCAAATTGGCATGAACTGCAAAGGTGAGCTGCTCTGGGCAATAAAGAATGGTTTAATCGTACTTTATGGTATAATTTGCCTGGATATCATGCAAAGCAATGTTTCTCCTTGTGCCTTAGTAAATGTGACAATAATAAAATACCAAACCAAACCATACTAGACTGATTCCTGGGATGGCACGACTTCCATATGAAGAAAGACTGGATAGACTCGGCTTGTACTCACTGGAATTTAGAAGATTGAGGGGTGATCTCATAGAGACTTACAAAATTCTTAAGGGGTTGGACAGGCTAGATGCAGCAAGATTGTTCCTGTTTTGGGGAAGTCCAGGACAAGGGGTCACAGTTTAAGGATAAGGGGGAAGTCTTTTAGGACCGAGATGAGAAAATCGTTTTTCACACAGTGGTGAATCTGTGGAATTCTCTGCCACCGAAGGTAGTTGAGGCAAGTTCGTTGGCCATATTTAAGAGGGAGTTGGATGTGGCCCTTGTGGCTGAAGGGATCAGGGGGTATGGAGAGAAGGCAGGTACAGGATACTGTGTTGGATGATCAGCCATGATCATATTGAATGGCTCCTGCACCTAATTTCTATGTTTCTATGTTTCTATAACTCCGAAGATATCGGGATTTATCCTAAGATATCGAGAGAGTAAATTGGTGGAGTTATTTGGTATCTTGATTCATTCCATGTGATATCAAGAAATGGTTAACAACACTGGATACAGCAAAGACAATAGGGTCAACAACACACCAACTATAGTATTGAAGGCCTACACTCTAGAACTACCTGCACCTCCAGCCAGCTTCTCCAGCACAGTCACAATAGTGGCATCAACCTAACAAATGTAAGCATTTTCCATATGTGTTCTGCTTTCAAAAAGCAGGATAGGTCAAATCCAAACAGTTGCCTCTCAGGTTCCTATTAAATCTTTTGCCTCTCACCATAAACCTATGTACTATGGTTCATGATTCCCCTACTCTGCGTAAAAGATTGTTCATTCACCCTTCCTATTCCCTTCATGTTGTTATAAACATCTATAAGATCGCCTCTATCCTCTGCCCTTCAAAGAATGAAGAACTAGCCTGCCCTATAGCTCTGTCCTTCAAGTCCTGGGATCATGCACATAAATCATCTCTGCACTCGTTCTAGCCCACCAATATCCTTCCTATAACCTTTGGTTATAGTTTTCTATAACTAAAATTGAACACAGTACTCCAAATGCAGCCTCACCAGGCCAGGCAGCATCTCGGGAGATAAGGGATGGGTGACGTTTCGGCTCGAGACCCCTCTGAGAGTCAGGGGAGAAGGAGACATAAAGATATGGAAGGGTAAGGTGTGAAAACACAGATCAAAGGGGATAATGCTCAAGGAAATACAAAATGGTACATTTTTAGCTCTGGGGAAGGTGACAACGAAACATACATTCAGTAATATTTAATGAGAAGGACAGTGGAACTAGTCAGAGAACTAGCATGGTGAAGGAATGGGGAGAGAGGGGAAAGTAAGGGTCATCATCAGAACATAGATCAGAACAAGCAGAACTGCAGCTTCAGTGGGAGGATGCACACACTCAAGAAATCTTCACCTCCCCTTTAGAGAGATGAGAAATAACTTTTTTTTTTAATACGGGTATTGCTGAGAATGCCCACATTTAATATTCATACCTAATTACTTTTGAGAAGAGCCATCATTATATACCACTGCAAGTCTGCTGATGAAAACACTCACACAAATGCTCAATCAATGTTCTGCAGAAATGCCGCCTGACCCGCTGAGTTACTCCAGCACTGTGTCTTTTTTTTTTCCAACAAGACTACGCCCCAGACCAGATTCTGGGGCGTAGTCGCTGAACACTGGAAATTCGCTGGAAGTTTGCATGTCGCTGAACACTGGAAATTCTCTTCAAAAACACAAGCTGCAACCTGCTTAATTTAGACTTCTTTAACGAGTTATTTGTGGTTATTTTTAATTGGTTTTAGATGTTCATAAAAGCTGTTAAAATATTGGCAGCTTTGATGAAGTACAAAGCCCCACGTTCAAGTTTGCCTGCAAGGAAAACCCATCAGGATCATTCTGAAGTCAGAGTCTTTGCATTTTACTGGCCACCACTATAGTCACTGGACTCTTAGGTTATTAACCATATAACAATTACAGCACGGAAACAGGCCCTCTCGGCCCTTCCAGTCCGTGCCGACCATTTGTTTTCCCCTAGTCCCATCTACCTGCACTCAGACCATACCCCTCCATTCCCTTTCCGGCCAATATACCTATCCACTTTACTTTTAAATGTTAAAATCGATCCTGCCTCCATGATACAAAACTAAAAAAAAGTTTGTGAACGCCATAATTTAGTTTCCCAAACACTTGTTTTTTTTTGTTTTTTTTAAGTGATATTCCTTTGGCAAGAGCTTAAATGGCCTGGTGTGACTCACAGAATGCAAATCAGAGTGAGAAACCTCTCATGAATTTTGATGCACGTATATCTTTGCATCTGTGAACATTGAAATCCCATATCAAATATACCACTCAAGTCACCATACCACTCAAGATATCATTTCATGAATATGCACTTTTTAAGCTTAAAACCCCTTTTTCATTTAAAAAAAAGATGCACTTTAGAGTAATCTGTTTTGTGTAATCATTACGCATACATGGTGCACTGAAACTTAAAACAGTATATATATATTTATAATACACACACACATACACGCGCACTCAGTACCTGCTAAAATGAAAGTGAAAGCTACAGATACCCAAGAATTTATGCTAGATTTAAAAATTGTGACAGATGAAGGCCAAGATAATCTTTTGTAAAATAGATCGACTTCAACTGGCTTGTTAAAGCATCTTAAAGAAATGCATATTGCACAAACAGTGAACGCAAACGTTTTACCAACTCTATCTGATCAATACGGTGGGACAAATCAGTACTTTGCAGCTACCTCTTACTTAGGACTTGGGTGCATTATTTTCAATACAGATGGCTCTGTGAATACTGTCCCAAAAGGTTGTGGGGCCCTCTGCAATCCAACAGGGGTAAAAATGGGCATGCAGGGACAGCTAGGAATGATTGCAAGCAGAAGGCTTGCCTGAACATGGATAACAATAAATGATGCAAATAGAAGCAGGATTGATGTAGGCTCAGAAAAAGAAGGCTGTATATTGCATAATGTCAGCCAGAATCAAGGAGATAACAGTTGGAGAATGCGGGGAGAAATGGATTTCCCACATATGGATCCATTAAGGTTAATGGATCAGAGTATGTGCAATTGGCACTAATATTTGCAAGTGCACTTAGTAACTAAATGATTTTCCCTCCACTGTGCATTATCCCATAACATAATGGAGAAAGGCCAAACAAGAAAAGAGTTTGCAATGGGAAATAGATTGGAATAGATAAGAGAAATGTGAGCAAGATGAAGAGAAATATTGTTGGACAAAAATAGAACTGGAAATATTTTTAAATGGTGATCAATTAAGATCAACATTGAAATCGGGAGAAATCGAATATATTAAAATAATAAAGGGAACCAAGATTAGAATGTGAACTCATGAATAATAAAAATATGAAGCATTATATTGTATCCACAAGAAAAGGAAAAAGCAAAATAATCAGAAGATGACAAAAAGGAATATAATGTAGGCAAACTAAAGAAAACAAAGAAATTAATGTAACAATAAAGTTCCCAGCAGTTTCTATCAGCAGAAAGGAAATTCTAGTCAAATTGGTCACAGACCCCTAGCCTGAATATTAACCTTCCGCGACTACACTGTCTTCTATCAGTAAGTCCATATGACCAAGTCACTATTAATCCTATGCATCTTAATTTTCTGGATCAACCATGAATTCTGAAGAAATTGGTCATCTCTGTGTGGACCCGCAGGAGATGGGCAATGTCCTCAATTGAGTATTTCTCAGATGAAATCCCAATTACAGCGCATTTAGAAAGTATTCAGACCCTTTCACTAAATCATGTCTAATTAATTTAACTTACCATTCGTGGACTCCTATCAAGTTGTAGAAACATCTCAGGGATAATCAATGGAAACAGGATGAACCTAAGCTCAATTTTGAGTGTCATAGCAAAGGGTCTGAATACTTATGTAAATGTAATCATTTATTCATTTTTAATTACTTTGCAAAAATTTCTAAACACCTGTTTTCACTTTTTTATTATGGGGTATTGTGTGAGATTGATGATTAAAAAAATGAATGTCATCTATTTTAGAATAAGTCTGTAACGTAACAAAATGTGGAAAAAGTGGAGGGGTCTGAATACTGATTGAAACATTGTCTAATAGGACAATGTTTCAATCCCTGTAATAAGTCGGTACTCTTGCTATTTGCAGTGGGATTGGAGTGGTGAAAGGTAGGGTAGGTACGTCATCGGGGTCATCAGGTGGGCACCCTCCTTTGACATTTCATTGATAAGCCCACAACATCTCCAGAGGGCTCAATGGTGATACTTGGCGTCCCAGTTACACCCCACTCAATTCCATACCTTCCTGTATTCCTCTTGCAGCCCAATTGTTGTCTCTTCTTTTGATCCAAATCCAATTGCTGATTTTTTCTGCAGAATTTGATAATGATTTGATTGCTTGTTGGAGGGAGCGACCCCTCACCCCCATTTTCTTTAATAGCCTGGTCATAGATGTAGCAACAAATCCCCTGCATCCCACTTCGACAGGGAAAATCTTGGTCATCCAGCCATTCTGGGAAGCTTCAGTTGCCGGTTCAGAGTACTTGGTCTTTTTCCTCTCATAAGCTTCTTCAACACCATCTTCCCATGGAACTGTCAATTCCACAACGTATGCCAACTTGGCTGTTGTGGACCACAGGACCATGTCTGGCAGGAGGGTTGTAGCCACAATGTCTGGGGGAAACACGTCTTTTTTCTAAGTCCACTTTCATTTTCCAATCCCGAGCAGGCTGCAGAATGCTTGCATCCATTGATGTCATTTGGAGCTCTGGGGATTGGCCTGCTGGTACAAATGTTGTGAAGTGGACATTTCCTGCCGATGTTTGTGGGGAAGGATTTGTGATCCTATGCCTCTGTTCAAGGATTGATGCCAGCTGTCTGAGAACTTGGTTATGCCGGCAAGTGTAACGCCCTTGGCCGAGGCTCATAGTGCATCCTGTTAAAATGTACCTTAGTGATGCAGGTGCTTAGCAAAGGGAGCAAGCGGGGTCTTCTCCGAACCACTGCTTCAGGTTCTGGAGTGATGGTAGAAAATCATAAGTGGCTCTGATGACAAAACTTAACTGAGATCCTTCCATTTGCCAGATGTCACGCCAGCTGAGTTTCCTCTTTTCCAGGCTCTCCCAGTTAGTCCATTGGCCCTGCTTGCTATTGAGATGGCCTTGGCGTGTGGCTTTGCCTCCTCCCGTCTGCCTCCTCCCGTCTTCTCACCTCCTCCACCACGAGCCGTCTTTTCTGCACTGATGTTGCCTTGTGCCATTGAGGAGCTTTTGGGATGAGCCCGATCCCGGCTTTCCCGTGTTGGACTTGGCCAACCGCATCCTGGAAATGAAGAGCAGACTTAGCACTCTGAACGGCTTCGGATGGGGCCCACCTCCTCCCCGTTGCAACACGAGGGGGCCGCTGTTCGAATAACAGTATAGTTTTTGGGGGATCTTTGACTTTTATATGTGGGGGAGGGGGGCAGGGCAAGGGGGAAACTAACTCCTAGTCGCTTCCTGGCGGGGACGAGACTATTTCTCCGAGTCGCGTCCTCGCCCCCCCCACCTCGCGGTCTACCTCCTGGATTGGAGCGGCCTTTCCTGCCGGGGACTGGGAACGGGACCAGAGTGCACCAAGCGGCTGGCGACGATGCCTACCTGGGTCGCCGTTGGAACTCCAGAGCGTTGGGCCGCTGCTCCAACATCATGATGCTCTGGTTTAGAGAACTCCCAATGCGGGCGGCGCTGACCATCATCATGGAGTCCTGGGGCCCTTTTCCGAGGGCCTCCAGCATTGCATCTCCACCCGGCGCGGCCAGTGGACTCTGGGAGCCGCGGACTCCGGTAGGAGGCGGCCGACTCAGGGTCCAGGCCGCTGAGGATGTCCCTCTGCCTCGACGTCGGACTTACATCACCCCGGGGAGCGGGCCTGAACATCGGGCCGCCCGTAGCGGCGACAGCGGAGGGCTTGGGGAGGCCCTGACCATGGGTGAACATTGGGGAGCATCGGGAAGAGACTGACTTTGGTGCCTTACCTTCACGTTGGAAAATTTCAATCCTGATGTGAGGGGATGTTTTATGATTAATTTCTGTCTACTCTGTGTTGTGTTCTTTATTTTTGGCTGTATGGTGACTTCATTTCACTGTGCCAATTGGCACGTGACAAATAAAATCTATCTGTATCTGTATCTGTATCTGTAGTATCTTCAGATTCAGTGAGGGTCATGACCAACCTTGCTTTAGTGCATTTGAACTCTTCCACGAGTCCTGCAATGGGCAATTCCAATTTGCCACTCCCGTACAGTCCGACAGCATCATGGAAGTCCAAGCCACTGTTTCACATGTGTGCTGATCATTCTTTCCTGCTTTTCCACTTTGTTGATGGGGATTTCATACATAGTTAAAGGCCACATGATTCTTGGTAGTACGCCAAATTGGAAGCACCACAGCTTGAGTTTTCCTGGTAGCAAGGTCTTGTTGATGCGAGCAATGCGCATGATGGTATCTTTTTTCAATTGTTCAAACTGCTCGGTCCTTGAGCTTTGCATCATACCATCGGCCTAAACTCTTCACTGGCATTTCTGAAACAGTTGGAACAGGTATTCCATCAATATAAAATCTTTGATCCTTGACTTGACCTTTGACAATGGAGATGCTTCTGCACTTGCTGGGTTTAATCTTCATCCTTGCCCATGTGATGTTTTGATGAAGTTTTTCCAGAAGTCTCTTGGTGCAGGGGATAGTTGTTGTTAGTGTTGTTATATCATTTATATAGGCTCGTATCGGTGGTAATCGCTGACCACACTGTAGCTGTTTTCCTCCCACAATGTATTTTACTTCGGAGTCACGTGAGTGACTACGTGAAGACCCCGCCAGGACGCATGCGCGACATATCGTCGAACGCATTGCGGAAGCGACAGTCGCGAGGAGCGCCGCTCCTCCAGCGCGAATTTTGAAAATTTACTGAAGGTAAGTCTTACCTTTTCTGGTGAGCGTGGGGACTCGGTGTGATTCTTTTGCAGAACGGAGGAAGCACCATGGAGTCGCGCAAGGGAGAGCAGCAGCTGATACCGCTGCTGTGGAAGCAGCCAGCAGCGTGCCGTCTCTCCAGAGCTGCAGGTGCTGCCAGCAGCTGCCGGCTTCTCGCCGCTACAGACCGCAGGTGCGCCGCGGTCGGCGGCAAAACCACCCGGAAGTCGGACAGGTCCGTTGACTCGGCTGGGTCCGGACCTGAAGACACCCCATTCCCGGATAGGGACGGTGGCCGTCTTTCCCGCGGGAGCGGATGGGGAGCAGTGCTCCAGCGTGACCTGCTTATGCAGGGGCAGAGTCACAGTGGGTCTCTTCGCAGACCCACGGCAGCATCCTTTCAAGGACTGCCAAATGTCTCACCCTCTTCGCAGGGGAGCATTAGGGGTCAGAGCTGGGCTGACCCTGAAGAAGGGGCAATGGCTGAACAGTCAACTGTGAGGGGTGCCAGAAGAGAGAGCAGCAGAAGATTGTGGCATGCTGTATCAACTCAAGAAGGACTGCCTATACAAAGCTGCAAGCCAGTGAAAAATACATGGCTACAAACCAGCTACAGGAGCAAGCCATTAACTTTATGGTTGGGAAGTACATTGCTCCAGAGAACTCCATTTCTCTTAAAGTACCAGCAGTCCATGACCCCATCTGGGGCAACAGGAGCCCATCTATAAGGAGCCAGGAGGTGAAGCTCCAGAGGAAACTGCTGGCTGCTAAAATCACAGCAGTACCAGGACAACTGATGGGGTTGATTTGCCTGAAGAGTTACGTGATGCTCTAGCAGACTGTGTAATACTCAGTGGAGATTTACAGTTACAGGAAGAGCATCATCAAGAGGTGCGGAATTATGCAAGACAAGTAGCACACAGGCACCAAAATTGCTGTTGGGGGACCTCCCGAAGCAGGTGAAAGACCTGCATGAGGAAGCCAAGGCTATAGGCCTGATCAAGGTGCCAAGCATCTCTAAAACCCCCTATCAACAGCGGCAGCACCCCTACACACCCACCAGACATCGGAGCTATGGAAGACCATCTGGTGGTGAAAGCTCGAAGGCCGGCCCACCTGCACAGCGGTCTTTCAGACCATGGCCCAGTCCGGCCTTCATGGAAAACGCGCCAACCCCACAACGCAGCAACACAATACCAGAAGAAACAACTGCGGAGCCAACCCACACAACACCGGTAACCATGGAGGTAGGTGGGTCTGGTTGTCTTAAAAAAGATTGCATGTCCGATTCATTAAAGTTGGGGGACGGTTGCACTTGTTTCATCATGTGTGCTGCACTTTTACCTCTGAACTTTTACATACTCGGAAGTATTCAGAATTACAAAATTGAATTTGTATACGAACTACCGTCCCAGTTCAGCATACGCCTAGCAGGAAGTTCATACTTCACAAAAAGAGAGAACAGCAGGCCATGCTGAACTGTTAAGACTAACAGTAATCTAACCTGCACCTAATTTCTATGTTTCTATGTTTCTATGACTAAACACAAAATGGATTGAGAAAACAATCAGAGAATTTCAAGAGTTCGTATCAAATATATTTATAAAAAACTAAAAAGATGGTGGTTGCCGTATCATTATAGATTTGACCGAACTAAAATACTTCCGTTCAGTATGCCCATTTCAAATTAGACACGTTTGTCACACACAGGGTCATCGTAAATACCTGAAATTTATCTGGATGGGACAGCAATGGTAGTATGCCTTATCCAATGGGTTGTCATCAGCACCCAGGCTATTACAAATTTATTAAAACCAGCTTTAGCATACTTAAAGAAACATAACCATATCGTCATGGCTTACCTTGATGATATTCTCATTGTAGGTGAAAATTGGAGCTGGCTACATTGGTGGTATCAGCCACAACAGAGAGGTTTAACGTACATCCAGATAAATCAAAATTGGAACCCTCCACTACCATGGATTATTTGGGGTTCACTATTGACTCTGTTCATATGTCTATCACCTTGCCACCAAACAAAGTGACAGACTTGATGGGAGTATGCAAAAGCCTCACTGGCATCAGGGAACCATCCATTCGGCAAGGAGCAAGAGTGATTGGGAATTGGTGGCTGCGTTCCCAGCAGCACAATTGGACCACTCCATTATTAAAACCTGGAAGAGGGAAATTTTAGCTCTCAAAAATCATACAGGCTATATCACCCATGTGGTTGATATAAGCCACCACCGTGGTATTATCTAATTGCAACCGGACATGTGCGTGATGCGTATTAGATGAATATGCTTTTAAACCATAAAATGCACCCAACATTTCTAAGTAGTTAATACCCTGTGTCTGTAGGCAAGATGATTCAAAATTAGTCCATCTGCCCCCTGTGCTGGATTGCATATTAGTTGCTCCCCAGCCCAAAGCACTGGCATCCATTTGAATGGTTAACACTGGGTTGGTGATTATTATGGGACTGGAACTAAGCCTAATGTTTCTTTTTTGTTAAATATTTTTTTTATTATAGAAACATATTTATGAAAATTACAATGTTTTACATAAACGAAAATACATCATTATATACTTTCATAATATTAATAATATTGATATTATTACTAATATTACAATTTAGGACTATGCTTCTATATGCTTTTTTAATTATTTTTTATAAAGTGGGAAAAGATAGAGATAAGTAATGAAGAAAATATGAAAGCGAATGGACTATTAATCATTAATCCGTCATTGGAGATATAGGCATGATTTATTATATATATTTCTTCATCCATTCTAATATTCAGGCCTCAGTCAAGCCCTCGTACCGAGCTGTTATGACTCTGTAGATATTCAATATATAGAGACCATATCCCTCTGAAGAGATCTAACCTGTCTATTAGGACAAGCCTCAATCTCTCCAGATGAAGAGTCTCCGACATTTCTGTATTCCACATTTTGATTGTAGGGGATGTAGGGCCTTTCCAAAATTTTAATATTAGTTTTTTCCCAATTATTAACCCATAATCAATAAAAATTATTTGATTTGTTGTTACTAATTGTTCTGTTTCCAGTATTCCTAGTATTATTAGCTTTGAATCAGGTATCAAAGTTATATTAACAACTTTCGAAATTATCCTAAATATTTCAATCCAGAATTTTGTAATTTTTATACAGTTTGTAAATGAATGTGACAAATTGGCTTCTAAATGTTGACATTTATCACATATAGGAGATACTTTTGGGAACATATTATGTAATTTGGATTTTGAATAATATAGGCTTTGTAATATTTTAAACTGTATAAGAGAGTGTTTAGCATTTAGCGAACAATGATGTATATGTTGTAAACTATCATCCCATACGTCTGGTCTAATAGTTTGGCATAATTCATTTTCCCAAGATTGTCTATGTATTTCTGTTGATGGAGCATCACCTTCCGATAAGATGTTATATATATATGAAATCATTTTTTCTGTATTCGGATGTTTATTCAAACATTCATCTAATATTTCTGTCTTTCTATTTCTGAGTTCTTGCGTATTTGCTTTAACATAATCTCTAATTTGTAAATATCTAAAGTAATCTTTAGAGTGTAGTCCATAAATTTGTTGTACGTCTTGAAATGAAAGGAAGGAGTTTTCCCTATAGAGATCACCGATCTTAATAATTCCATTATTTTTCCATTGTAAAAAAGCTTTATCCATCATTGAAGGTTTAAACGTAACATTATTTACAATGCTAAGAGATAGTGGTATAGATTTTAGTTTTAATGTTTTCTTTATTTGTTTCCAAATACGTATTCCACTTTCTATTATTGGGTTATCTCTATAAGTTTTCTTAGCTAAATTAATATTAGCGAATATTATAGAACTAATTTCAAAAGGAGAACAATCTTCTTTTTCCATATTTAACCAAGTTGGTTGGTTATCTATTTCTTCTAACCAAAAATTCATATTTTTAATGTTAACTGCCCAATAATAAAACATAAAATTTGGTAGAGCTAGACCTCCGTTTATTTTTGATTTACATAAATGTTTTTTATTTATTCTATTGCACTTATAATCCCAAATGAAGTTAGTGATTAAGGAGTCCACCTTTTTAAAGAAATTTTTAGGGAGATATATCGGGATTGATTGGAAAAGGTATAATAATTGTGGAAGAAACACCATTTTTATTATATTAATTTTGCCTATCATTGAAATAGGTAACGTTTTCCAATATAAAATATTCTTATTTAATTTGTTCAATAATAATGGGAAATTAGCTTTAAATAATGAGTCAAATCTTTTTGTTACGAAAATTCCAAGATATTTAATTTTTTAATTTGTTATCTTAAAAGGGAATTGTTGTAATATGTGTAAATTGTTTACCGTTATTGGCATAAGTTCACTTTTATTCCAGTTAATACTATATCCTGAATAGGATCCAAATTCCGTTATTAATTTTAACAAATTACGAATACTAGTTTCTGGTTTTGTGATGTAAAGTAACACATCATCCGCATATAAAGAAATTTTATTTTTATCTCTAGTATCGTATCCATATATTTCCGGATGTGATCTCACCCTCAGAGCTAGCGGTTCTATTGCCAGTGCAAACAATAAAGGGGATAAAGGGCAACCTTGTCTACAACCTCGAGATAAATTGAATTTAGGTGATAACATTTGGTTTGTTATTATTCTAGCTGTCGGATTTGTATATAGCAATTTGATCCAGGTAATAAACTTTTCTCCCAATTTAAAAGCTTCCATAACCGAGAACAAATAAGGCCATTCCACTTGATCAAAGGCTTTCTCTGCATCTAACGAAATAACTACTAGAACTTTATTAGTATCTCTTTTCGAGTATATAATATTGAATAACCGTCTCAAATTATATGAAGAGTATTGTTTTGGTATAAATCCTGTTTGATCAGGGTGAACTAATTTTATTAACAACTGAACTTAACCTTTGTGCTAATATTTTAGTTAATATCTTTTGATCAGTATTTAGAAGAGCTATTGCTCTAAATGACCCTGGTTCATTCAAGACTTTGTTTGTTTTAGGTAAAAGTGTTATAGTAGATTCATTTAATGTTTCTGGTAGTTTTTGCTGTATATATATATGTTCATATAATAATTTCAAACGTGGTACAATCTGATCATAAAATATTTTATAAAATTCTGAGCCAATGCCATCTGGTCCCGGTGTTTTACCCTTTTTTAATGATCTGATAGATTCTTGGATTTCTTTTATCGTGATATCAAGATATCGTGATATTGTGATATCAGCATTCAGCAACTCTATATTTTGTGAATCCAACCCTTTCAGGTTACATTTTTTTAAGAATGCTTCAATTCCTATTTTATTATCTGTTGTTTTCGCAGTGTATAAATTTATACACAGCCTAATGTTTCTTGTCCACCATTGTAACTCTGGAATGGATTCAGCAGTTAAATTCATAGCTCGGTCAAAGTGACCTGAATTTTTCTTTAGTGCATGCACTTTTGCTCTTTGTAAATTTTGATAGTGCAAAGGCCCAAATTGTACAGCTGGAAAGGCTGCTACCATTTTCCCAATGACACTAGCTACCTGCCATATGGTTGGCTGATGATTAACCATTAGTTCGTTGCATGAGTGCGCCAACTCTGATGCTTTCCCCTTCGGCAGATTTACAATCATGCGAATAGTGTCAATCGTAAATCCAAAATAGTCCATGGTTGTGGACGGTGTCAAATTGGATTTATCTGGATGTATGACAAACCCCAAAGTTTCAAACAAACGTTTGGTGGCTGCTACTGCCAAAATGGCTGTCTCCAAGGTTTTCCCTACTATTAAAATGCCGTCTGAGTACGCCATGACTATATGCTTTTGTTTCCTCAATAATGCCAAGGCAGGTTTTAAGATTTTTGTGAACAACCTTGGAGCTGAGGTTAGCCCATTTGGTAAGGCTTTAAATTGCCTTAGCTGTTTCATCCAGCTAAACTTTAGGTATTTACGATGCTCCTTGTGTATAGGTACTGAGTAGTAAGCATCTTTTAAATCAATGCTTGCCAGAAAGTACCCTCTAGAAATCATTTGCCTGGCTGTTTCAAAAGTTTCCATCTTGAAATGTATATACTTAACAGACTTGTTTAAAGAAGTTAAGTCAATGATGATGCGACATCCACCATTTTTTTTAGTTTTAGTGAAGATATTAGACACAAATTCCAAAGGTTCATGTTTTGTTCTATCAATGACACCTTTTGCTAGTAGCCTCATCAGTTCAGCTTGACCCTCTTGTTTCTCTTTGACTGAGAGGGTGAATACCCTTTGGAGTATATGCTGAATTGGTGGCATGTTTTCATGAACAAAGTCAATTTTATAGCCATGAATGCTGCTGAGTGTATATTTGTCATTAGTGATAGACTCCCATGTATCCAAAAACAAGTGCAATCTCCCCCCTGTTAGTATAGAGCCCCTACTGCTCATATGCTGAGAGGAACCAGACCCACCTACCTCCATGGTTACTGGTGCTTCTTCTGCCTCTTTGCTGGACGATGAGGTGTCTGCTGGGCTGTAGAGGGCTGCTGTTGATGTTGCTGTTGATGTTGGGGGTGGCGCATTTTCCACGGGGTCCGCTCTGGGCCCTGGTCTAAAAAAGGCTTACGGGGAATGGTTGCGGACCCCGAGCTTTCACCAGTCCCATATGGCAGTCGACGACTGGTGGACGCCGTGGGGTACTGCCGCCTGGGTTTGTTAGGTCTGCTCGGTCCCAAACCTGCCCTCACGAGACCAAAGGTCTTGGACTCTTCCTCCAGGTCTTTCACCTTTTTTGGAAGGTCCTTTCCAAAGAGCAGAATTGGAGGTTCTGAACCCGGTGTTTTGCAAAGTCCTGCAACCTTAGGGTTGAGGGCAGGCTTGATGATTTCCCTCCGTAAATTGTTAATCTCATATTGAGTGGTGCACAGCAGAGCTAATGTATCTTGCTGATTTGTGGTGGTCCACACCATCTATGGACCGAGCATATGATGTTATTCCTGCTGTCAGGAGTTTTAGGGTTTTCTGGAGCTTCAACTCCAGGTTCCTGATGTTCTGCCCCAAATGTCCCCAAATTTGGCTGTTTACAGCTGGTACATTCAATGATGTACAATTTTCTGGGGCTGTATACAATTCAAGAGCCTCATTGACCAGCCGTTCTTGTAGAGGTTTTGAGGACAGGTGGTCAATGCTGGCTGCAAGTTTCGGCTCTAAAGGCCGACCCGCTCGTGGAATGGCCACGTAGCAGTTGACCACACCCAGCAGCTCTTCCTGATCCTGTACACCCTGCGTACTCCGGACATCTTCAGCCAGCAACCCCTCTTCTTGACCAGCCCAGACCTGGTCGCCAATGCTGCCTTCAATAGAAGGTGAAGTAATGGCCAGTGCCGTAAAGGGCACTGCGGGAGTGCCTGAGCTCCCTTGGCGAGTCTGCTGCTGCTCTCTCAGCAGATCTCGCTGGAGCAATCGCTCCATAAGCCGTTCCATTCGGCTTAGGCGGCTGCCTTTGCCGCTCTCGAGCGGTGAGGCATCTTCATCCAAATCGTCGGATACTACCGCCCGGTTCTGGCTGCAGGTACCTCCAGCCTGCTGCTCAGGCTGCACTAGCGGTGCTGGGCTCGGCTCAGTAGTCAATCCTGCCGCCTCTTGCCCCCCCCCCCTCCAAAGAACGCTCCTCAATGAAACGAACAGGGGCGAACTACAGATTTCTTTCCTCTGGTCTTGCTCATTCTTCCTGGAACACAAAGCAGACCACAGAGAAAATATACACGGCCACGGTAAAACACTTACCTGTCGGCCCGACTTTCAAATTGTAGCGGGAGCGCCTTGAACTCCCGTTCGTCGCGGGTGCACTGCATGAACGCTAATGTCGCTCATGCGTGCTGGACGGGGTCTTCACGTAGTCACTCACGTGACTCCGAAATAAAATTATAATTAACAGGCAATTCATACTTCAAACATCTGTTGCAATACAAAAACAAACTAGTGTGCCTGGCCTCCTTAACATGTAAACCTGGAAGAGTTATTCTGTAGAACTACAGAAACATTTGACAGGCACAAATATTCTGCAAATTACTCATGCCCAGAGCAAATCTTGAACAGAAGATAGACACAAAAAGCTGGAGTAACTCATCGGGACAGGCAGCATCTCTGGAGAGAAGGAATTGGTGACATTTTGGGTCAAGATCCATTCCTTCTCTCCAGAGATGCTGCCTGTCCCGCTGAGTTACCCAGCCTTTTGTGTCTATCTTCGGTTTAAACCAGCATCTTTAAGAGCTTTATCTAACTCTCTCTTGAAAGCATCCAGAAAATTGACCTCCACTGCCTTCTGAGGGAGAGAATTCCACAGATTCACAACTCTCTAGGTGAAAATGTTTTTCCTCATCTCCGTTCTAAATGGCCTACCCCTTATTCTTAAACTGTGGCCCCTGGTTCTGGACTCCCCCATCATTGGGAACATATTTCCTGCCTCTAGCGTGCCCAATCCCTTAATAATCTTATATATTTCAATAAGATCCCCTCTCATCCTTCTAAATTCAAGTGCTTACAAGCTCAGTCGCTCCATTCTCTCAAAATATGACATATCTCGGGAATTAACCTCGTGAACCTATGCTGCACTCCCTCAATAGCAACAATGTCCTTCCTCAAATTTGGAGACCAAAACTGCACGTAATACTCCAGGTGTGGTCTCACCAGGGCCCTGTACAACAGCAGAAAGGACCGCTTTGCTCCTCTACTCAACTCCTCTTGTTATGAAGGCCAACATGCCATTAGCTTTCTTCACTTCCTGCTGTACCTGCATGCTTACTTTCAGTGACTGATGAACAAGTATCCCCCAGTTTTCGTTGTACTTCCTCTTTTCACAACTTGACAACATTCAGATAATAATCTGCCTTCCTGTTTTTGCCATGAAAGTGGATAACCTCACATTTATCCACATTAAACTGCATCTGCCATGCATCTGCCCACTCACCCAACCTGTCCAAGTCACCCTGCATCCTCATAGCATCCTCCTCACACTTCACACTGCCACCCAGCTTTGTGTCATCTACAAATTTGCTAATGTTACTTTTAATTCCTTCACCTAAATCATTAATGTATATTGTAAATAGCTGCCGTCCCAACACCGAGCTTTGCGGTACCCCACTAGTTACTACCTGCCATTCTGAAAGGGACCCGTTAATCCCTACTCTTTGTTTCCTATCTGCCACTCACATTTCTATCCATGTCAGTACCCTACCCCTAATACCATATGCTCTAATTTTGCCCACTAATCTCCTATGTGGGACCATATCAAATGCTTTCTGAAAGTCCAGGTACACTACATCCACTGGCTCTCCCTTGACCATTTCCCTAGTTAGTCATGCATGATTTCCTCTTCGTAAATCCATGCAGACTCGGACCAATCCTGTTACTGCTACCCAAATGCGCCGTTATTTAATTTTTTATAATTGACTCCAGCATCTTCCCCACCACCGATGTCAGGCTAACTGGTCTATAATTCCCCGTTTTCTCTCTCCCGCCTTTCTTAAAAAGTGGGATAACATTAGCTACCCTCCAATCCTGAATCTATAGAACATTGGAGAATGATCACCAATGCGTTGACGATTTCCACAGCCAGTTCCTTAAGTACCCTGGGATGCAGACCTTCAGGCCCGGGGGATTTATCAGCCTTCAGTCCCATCAGTTGACCCAACACCATTTCCTGCCTAATGTGAATTTCCTTCTGTTCCTCCATCACCCTAGGTCCTCCTGCCACTAGTACATCTGAGAGATTGTTTGTGTCTTCCTTCGTGAAGCCAGATCCAAAGTACTGTTCAATTTGTCTGCCATATCCTTGTTCCCATAATAAATTCACCTGTTTCTGTCTTCAAGGGTCCAACTTTGTTCTTAACTATTTTCTTCCTCTTCACACACCTAAATAAGCTTTTACTATCCTCCATAATATTCCTGGGTAGCTTGCCTTCGTATCTCATCTTATCTCCCCATATTGCCTTTTTAGTTATCTTCTGTTGCTCTTTAAAAGTTTCCCAATCCTCTGGCTTCCCGTTCCTCTTTGCTATGTTATACTTCTCTTTTATTTTTATACTTTCCTTTACTTCCCTTGACAGCCACGGTTGCCGCTTACTCCACTTAGAATCTTTCTTCCTCTTTGGAATGAACTGATCCTGCACCTTTTGTATTATTCCCAGAAATACCATTGTTGCTCCACTGTCATCCCTGCTAGGGTATCTTTCCAGTCAAATTTGGCCAGTTCCTCCCTCATGCCTCCATAGTCCCCATTGTTTAACTGTAATACTGACACTTCTGATTTTCCCTTCTCCATCTCAAATTGTAATTACAATTTATCATATTATGGTCATTACCTCCTGATGGCTCCTTTGCTTCGAATTGCCTAATCAAATCCGGTTCATTACACAACACTAAATCCAGAAATTGCCTTCTCCCTTGTAGGTTCCAGTACAAGTTGCTCTAAGGCACTCCAAAAACTACCTTTCTTGGGGTCTAGTGCCAACCTGATTTTCCATGTCTACCTGCATGTTGAAATCTCCCATAACAACCGTAGCATTATCTTTTGTGACATGCCATTTTTAACTCTTGATTCAACTTGCACCCTATATCCAGGCTACTGTTTGGGGGCCTGTAGATAACTCCCATTAGGGTCTTTTTATCCTAATGCCCTGTCCCACCTCTGGAGACTTTGTGCCCCACCCAAAGTTTCCGTGCAGTTCCTGGAGGTTCCTGGAGGTTTTAGTCAGTCTCCCTAATGGTCAAAAGTGGTTTCCGCTTCTTCTATGTTCCGGAGATTATTTCAAAAAATTCAAAATCGGCCGCGACTAAAAATAGGTTGCTGTTTTAAAAATCGGTAATTTTTTAGTCAAAGCCAGTTGCGGTGCTAGTTGAAGGTGGTTATCGGAGGTTGCAGGTAGTGGAAGGAAGGACCTCCCTGCTGGAATAAAACTGGGTGAAAAAAAGGTCTAAAGCCCCTGTCCCACTTAGGAAACCTGAACGGAAACCTCTGGAGACCGTGTGCCCCACCCAAGGTTTCCGTGAGGTTCCCAGAGATTCCCGTGAGGTTCCCAGAGGTTCCCAGGGGTTCTGGTCACTCTCCATGAGTCACCAGAGGTTCTGATCAATTGCCTGCAAAGCCTCAACCAAAGCGTGAGCTACATCTACTGACCAAAGATCCTAAAGGATCTTTGCTACTGACCGCGCGCGCACGTAAACACATCGCGAAGGTGGGGGCCAGGAACAGCAGAGGAGCGTTTTTCTGCGTGTGAAAAGGAAAGTAAACGGCTGCCACAGAGCACGGTAAGTCCTTTAGAGAGCGCAGGAGGAATGGAGAGAAGGACAGACAAAGGGAGAAGAAGGGAGAGAGAATGGAGAGGCTGTCTAACCATAAAAGCTGTAACTCGCCTAAAGCCTATCTATGACTGAGGATGTTATAGAAAGTCCTCAAATGTTTTATTTGAAGTCTGGCCTCAGAAGTGGGAATGGAGATGCCAGCAAGGCTGAGCCCCATAGGGAAAAGTGAAAGCTTTGGATTGCTTGGAAAGCTGTGAATAAATGTTAGAGAGCTTAGATGATAGAATTGTTAAATTTTACATATGGGATATTCAGTGCAGCGTTTTGCATCAGACATTATCCTGTTAATATTGACCAAATTAAAGACACCATAAAATGGAGGATCCCTGCATTTGTCAGAATTGCTTAACCTTCTGCATATTGAAGAGGAATGTAAACGGCTGCCACAGAGCACGGTAAGTCCTTTAGAGAGGGAGGGAGAGAAGGACAGAGAAGGGGAGAGAGAAGGGGTCAGAAGGGGTAGAAGGGGAGAGAACGGGGGGGGGGGGGGGGAGAAGGAGTGGAGACAGTTTTAATGTTTAATAAAGGTCACCATGGACAAAATTGATATTGTTTTTACTCGTAGGTTTAGTCGAAGTAGGTCGTAGTAGGTTGGCATGTTATTCGTAGGTAATCGAGGGTAGTCAAAGGTTGTCAAAGGCAATCATAGATAGTCTTCAACATTGTCGAAGGGAGGCTGAAGGAAATCGAAGGAGGTCGTCTTCACTCTATTATTCGGTATCCAATTTTTACCGAAGCTAGTCTTCAACATAGTCGAAGGAGGTCGAAGGAGGTCTTCTACATAGTCGAAGGAGGTCTTCAACATGACACTTTGTCAAACTCTCCTAAAGTCTTCTAAACTCACCAATTAGGACACCGCAGTGGGACAGCCCCTTAAGCATTCTCCCAGAAGATCGACACAGGACCTCGTGGGAGCGGCCTTTAACAGGTCCCTGTAAATTGAGGGGCTGAACCACATGGGGGTGATCTCTATACAGTCCAATAACAGATATCGATTAACACAGTACATGATAGACATTTCCGTAACCCAAAAATACAGTGACTAATACAATGTATCTGATGAAGTTCCTAGATGCAAGTTAACAGAGATGAATTATGCAACATGTGCCTGGATATTCAAGAAAACCAGACAAGGCTCAACACTTAACCCAATCAAAATCTAGCAAAGTAAAGCTTTGCAACAATATTTACAATGTGTATGTCTGGTTTGCATTCATCCAATCCCTTTCATGTAATTTACACCTAATTGTCAGAATTAGCTGATGTTCTATTCTCTTTGTGCAATTCTACAAATATATGCAGGAAGGCACACAATTATCATATAAATAGACAAAACATGGTGTCCTTCAGAAACTGAACGCAATCCTTCTATAATCTTCACTTGCAGATTTCTCAGTAGATTTGCAGGAATCAATAAGAGTACTCCGCAACTGAGCACGTGAATTGCATGGCCGGGTCTCTGTGTATAACCAAGAGCTCAGTGGGAGCAGGAAGCAGAGAGAGAGAGAGAGAGAGAGAGAGAGAGAGAGAGAGAGAGAGAGAGAGAGCTGTGACTTAATTATTGAGTGATATGAATCCACTCATTGTGACTTCATTGTTGAGTGATATGAATCCACAATCTTAGTCACATCTTCATAAATATTCCCTGTACCTTCTGAAAAAAAGGTTACATCTTTTCTACAATACAATGACTGAAACAGCATAGCATGCACAATGCAATGATGCACTGTAGACATTACTTCAGCTGGGGTGCTATATAACATAAACACCCTAGTATTATGTTTTTGTCTTGGCTAATAAAAATAAAGTATATTTTCCACTTCACCTACTTGTTCAGTGATTAGTGGACTTGTTCACCCAGAACCCTTTATCAAAGGGCGGCACGGTGACACAGCAGTAGAGTTGTTGCCTTACAGCGCTTGCAGCACCGGACACACTGGTTCAATCCCAACTACAGGTGACCATGTGGGTTTTCTCTGAGATCTTCGGTTTCTTCCCACACTCCAAAGACGTACAAGTATGTAGGTAAATTATCCCTGGTGTATGTAGGATAGCATTAATGTGTGGGGATCGGTGGGCCGAAGGACCTGTTTCCATGCTGTATCTCCAAATTAATCTTGTTTATATTTCAGAGAATTCTATCACTTATCATATCTCCTTGCCTCACTAGCGCTCTTTAACTGCTTTATTCACACTTTCCGAGACTGAATGCTATTTGCCAAATGTTTGTCGAACTGATGGGTCCATTATCTTACTTATGTGGTCTGTATATTTCTTCCATATGTTCAACGACAAGGCAAGTTTTGATATATTCTGCAAATATCTTAACTTCAATATTCAACATTGACTTCAACATTCAGTTTTGCCATTGAGATATATCATGAGAAACAAAGAGATGTTGCATGAAGTCATATGCATCCCTTTCATATATCATTCCAAACTCCAAAAACTCCTTAAAATCCATTGCTTTTTGATCACTACCATTGAACTGATTTTGGATCCAACGTCAATTTCTTTTAACATCACCAATGTATTAAATTCCTACATTGGCTATGCCATCCACATTTTGTGTATGAAGGAAAATAAATGCTTCATTCAGAAACTTTATTTCCATTTCAAATATTTTTAGAATAGCCAATCAGTCAAAAGAACAAAGGTTATTTAATTCATTTTGAAACTAGGGTCGTAATCTAAATAATGTAAACCACCAATGTATGCATCACGAGGTGACTATGTACATTGTAAAATTAGTAAAAGTAAGACAGTGAACAAGTAATGGTTAACGTTTAAAGAAGTAGTACATAGTTTACTAGGAATATGTATTCCTTTAAAGCACACAAAACAAAAGGGTAAATAATCTAGTATGATCAACAAGAAAAGTTTTAGGTCAATTTAGATTAGTGGCGAAACTGGCGGCGGACTTTGTGTTCCTTAATTTAGGTCCGTTTAGATTTGTTTTTGTGTCAGGTCAAAGGAAAGAGCCAAAAATGAAGCCACACAGAATTGCAAACATAAGGGTACACAAAATGCTGGAGAAACTCAGCGGGTGCAGCAGCATCAATGTAGCGAAGGAGATAGGCAACATTTCGGGCCGAAACCCTTCTTCAGACATTTCAGGGGGTGGGGGGGAGGCGGGGGGAAGAAAGGAAAAAGGAGGAGGAGGAGCCCGAGGGCTGAGGGAGAGGTAGGAAGGGGAGGAGACAGCAATGGTTAACAGAATTGTGAGAATTCGATGTTCATGCCAAGAGGATGCAGACTCCCCAATATGAGGTGCTGTTCCTCCAATTTGCGGTGTTGCTCACTCTGGCCATGGAGGAGGCCCAGGATAGAGAGGTTGGATACGGAATTGGAGGAGGAGTTGAAGTGCTGAGCCACCAGGCGATCGGGTTGGTTAATGCGGACCGAGCGGAGGTGTTCGGCGAAACGATCGCCAAGCCTCCGCTTGGTCTCACCGATATAGATCAGCTGACATCTAGAGCAGCGGATGCAATAGATGAGGTTGGAGGTGGTGCAGGTGAACCTCTGTCAGACCTGGAAGGACTGCTTGGGTCCTTGAATGCAGTGGAGGGGGGAGGTAAAGCGACAAGTGTAGCATCTCTTGCGGTTGCAAGAGAAAGTGCCCGGGGAAGGGGTGGAATGGGAGAGAAGGGAAGAATTGACAAGGGAGTTGCAGAGGGAGCGGTCTTTGCGGAAGGCAGACGGGGGGAGATGGAAAGATGTGGCGAGTGGTGGGGTCACGTTGGAGGTGGCAAAACTGGCGGAGGACTATGTGTTGTATGTGCTGGCTGGTGGGGTGAAAGGTGAGGACCAGGGGGACTCTGCCCTTGTACCGAGTGGGCGGATGGGGAGAGAGGGCAGTGTTACGGGGTATGGAGGAGATCCTGGTGTGAGCCTCATCTATAGTGGTGGAGGGGAATCCCCGTTCCCTGAAGAATGAGGACATTTGCGATGACCTGGTGTGGAACATCTCATCCTTTGGAAATAGTGAAGAACAAGTGTAGAGTGAAAAAGGAGATAAATAAGTTAACTGAATAAAATATTGAAGAAGTCAGTGGATCAGAAAGTAAATAAATTCCCCCAACCAAATGCTTGTTCCCTAATGTTTTAATATATCGGCAATAAACATGAACATGTTATTATTTTCATAATTCCATGGATTCTAGAATGGTTTCCACAGAAGCCAGCAAATGGTACCCTACTAATTTAGAAAGGGGGAAAAGAGAAAACGGAACCATAGACCAATTAGCTGTACATATGCGGTGAGGAAAATTACTAATATTGATTATTCAAGAAGTGGATGCAGGGCACTTAGAAAATAATAGGATTGAGCAGAGCCACCATGGTATTATAAAAGGAAATTCGTTTTTCACAAATCTTTTAGAGCTTCTTGAGGTTGTTACTGATATGTTAGGATTGTCAGAAAGTCTTAGATAGAGCATCACTGAGTACATTAAACACAATTAGAGCACATAAGCTGGCAACTGGCACCAGCGAGCCGGAAATTAAAATGAAACATTTAAAAAGTCCAAATTTAAACTAGATTTTAAAATGCATTTAAAAGTGTAGCCCAGAAGTGCAGGACTCCTGGGTTGGTTAGCACGCTAGCTATCGGATGGTTCTCTGCGGCTACGTTATTGCCGAGCATTTTCAGTTCCGGACTTGACAGGCTTTAGCACCGGCACGCCTCCCCGCTCTCCCAGCAACTCGCAGATCGGAGATCACACTGAGTGTTCGCCTCCGCACAACAGCGAAAGTTTATTTGCCAACAAATCGGTCGCTGCCGGCACCTCTCTCGGACAGTTCGGAAAGACGAAGATGGTGCTGTACCACAAAGAGTTTGAGAAAGCAGGGAAGGAGCCGGGGACCCAGGTCTGGAGAGTGGAGCGCTTGGAGCTGGCGCCTGTCCCTAAACGTGTGTACGGCAGTTTCTATGTAGGGGACGCTTACCTGGTGATGCACACCACGGCGATGAAGAACAACTTCTCTTACAATCTGCATTTTTGGTTAGGTAAGACTGTTACACTCGTTTCTGATGTTGCACTTTATTCCAGCCTTGGGTTGATTATAATACCAAACTGATGTCTTCCCCTCCAGGAAAGGAATGCTCTCAGGATGAAAGCAGCGCCGCTGCGATCTTCACTGTGCAGATGGATGACTATCTGGCAGGGAGACCGGTCCAGTACCGAGAGCTTCAAGGCTGCGAATCCAACACTTTTGTCAGTTATTTCAAGGGCGGACTTAAATACCAGGTAAAAAGCGCAGTGTTTCCTAAATCGACCCCTCTCCTTCTAAAACTGATATTTTTTTTTTTCGAGTTCTGCTTGTGCCAACTTTGCACAATCTTCTCTTTGGAAGTTGTGTACTCGCTCTTCTAAACAGGCAGCGAGTGGTAAACTAGTGATAATCATCGATGCACGACCACAAAACTGTCGGTTTAATGGCAAAGTTGTCATAACTAGATAAAACGTTTTAATTTTCATTCTCGGTTCTATTTATTTTAATTGTATACATGCTGTCATACTTCATGAGTCTGACAGAATATTGAGTCAACAGTTATGAGGAGGGACCCAACAGGAAACGTTGCCTGTCCATTCCCTCCACAATGTTGCTCAAGATTCCAGCACCCGCAAGTTCCTTGTATCTCCAGAAGTTTGAAAATTGACTGAATATTTGAAATATTTTCATAATACTTTGGATAATATTTGTCCTAATGATTTAATTTAATTTATTTTGGTTTAGGAATTGATAATCTTGTCAATCTTGTCAATTCCATACACTTCAGTACCTCTGGAACATGAATGAATGAATAAATACTTTATTGTCACATATGACAAGTCACAATGAAATTCTTTGCGTGCGTACCCAAGGTATGCAAATAGTCGCCACATAACGGCACTGACAATGTTACAAAGTATACACAGTATCCGTGCCTTGTCCTCCTTTGTTCTCCCCCTCCTTCACCCCCCCCCCCCCCCCCCCCCCATCATGATCCCCCCCCCCCCCCCCCCCATGCCGAGTTCACCATGTGTTCAAAATTCCCTTTAACTAGGCCGTAATTCCATTCTGGGTCTCCGATAAGCCACCTACCAACCTACAGGTGTATCAAATGTGGAAGCAAATCAGGCACCCAGGGAGAATGAGCAAACTCCAAACAGACAGCACTTGTGGTCATGTTTGAATCCAGGCCACTGGAGCTATGATACCACAGCACTACCTACTGCAGTACCCGATCACCTGCATTGCAGGCCATCACAGCCAAGCCTGATCCAGCCATCACCTTATTGCCACACCCATATATGGTATTGACATTTTGTTTTAATTCTCTTTGATATTCAGCTGTTAGATTAAATGTGCTTTAATCATTTAAAGCAGATCAGTTTTAAAATGCCGCAAGAATTTCCAAAAAACTCATCTAATCTTTTTAGAAATACAGCCTGAAGCTCAGAATTAATCAATTCTCCTTATTTGGATGACTAAGGGTTAATAATTTATTAATGTCCTATTCTCTAGATGGTCGCTGCTCAGTCTTGTGAACTGTATTCCTTACGATAATTGATTTCACAGAGTTGAAGCATAGAGACAGGCTTTTAGTGCAGCATGTTTACGCTGAACATCAATTACCCATCTACACGAATCTAATTTTCTAGCTTGTGGTTGGTAGTCTTCTTTCCATTGACGACTCAAATACTTGCCTAGCTACCTCTTAAATATTGTAAGGGTACTGTTCCATCAAATACTCATAGTGTGTTGCAAATTCCTCTGGGTGAAAATAATATTCACCAGACACTTTTTGGAATATACAAAATATTGATGTAAGATAGACACAAAATGCTGGAGAACTCAGCGGGACAGACAGCATCTCTGGAAAGAAGGAATTGGTGACATTTTGGGTTGCGACCCTTCTTCAGACAGGTGTAAACCAGCATCTGCAGTTCCTTCCAACACAGGGATGTAATGCTGAGGCTTTATATGGCACTAGTCAGACTGCATTTGGAGTATTGTGAGCAATTTTGGGCCCTCTTTCTGAGGAAGGATGTGGTGGCATTGAATAGGGTCCAGTGGAGGTTTACGAGAATGAACCCCAGGAATGATTGGGTGAACATATCATGCACGTTTGACAGCGCTGGGCCTCTACTCACTGGAGTTTAGAAGGATGAGGGGGGGATCTCTTTGAAATTTACCGACCAGCGATCCCCGCACACTAACACTATCCTACATACACTAGGGAAATTTACATTTACAGTAAGCCAATTAACCTACGTCCTTGGAGTGTGGGAGGAAACTGAAGATCTCGGAGAAAACCCACACAGGTCATGGGGAGAATGTACAAACTCCATAGAGACAGCACCCATAGTCAGGATCGAACCCGGGTCTCTGGCACTGCAAGCGCTGTAAGGCAGCAACTCTACCGCTGCCCGTAATGGTGATGGTTCCACAAGGGGAGAGGCACTGTTGAAATATGATAATGATCACCAATGAGTGATTGAGGGAAATGATCAATCATAAAATGGGATCAAGTGGAATATGCCGGAAGGAATGTGGATGCTGGTTTAAACCAAAGATAGATACAAAAAGCTAGAGTAACTCAACGGGTCAGACAGCATCTCTGGAGAGAAGGAATAGGTGACGTTTCGGGTCGAGACCCTTCTTCAGACTGTGATGGGTGTATATGGCTTGGATATCAAGGAGAATTGGCCAGATTGTAAAATATTTTACCTGTTTTTTTTTTAATTGGGAGGTGTTTCTTTTCCACAACCCATAAAGATATTTGCTTTCAGCACCCAGTTTTTCTCAGAAAATACTGGATTGCCAAGATCCTAGTATTTTGGTTTTGGATTCCATCTTCTCGCACCCATTGTAGTTGTATCCAAGCGGATGGATGTAGATTAAACATTTAAACAATATTAGTAATGTATGCAAGCTGCATTTTACCAGATAATTCACTTCCAAAGTGAAAATTGGTTTCCACACCCCAGTCCCACTTACCTGAAGCTCATGAGTGGGTTTACAGGACTTCAGATCTCTTTACATTTTCACTTCCCACCTAACCCAAATCCATTTTTGGGAAATTAAATTGACAATTATATGTTTGATGCAGTTCCAATTTTAATAAAAAATAATGAGCACAATCATCCTTTTTGCATTTCTGCCACACAGAGCCCGCGTATAAATGTTACCTTTGTGCAGTAGATTTTGTTGCAATAAGGAATAGGCAAGTATTTAGCTGTGAAATGAAGGCAGCACTTCATGTAATTGTCAGCAGTTTGGGATTCCTGTGCAAGCATGTGCCAAAGCTGAACTCCAATACTTCCTGAAAAGTGCTTGCTGTTGGTTCTTTTACTGTGCTCCACCTCTGAGGCACTCATGGAGGTAGACCTACAAATATCTGGCAAATCTCAAATACTTAGACATGGGAATCTGCTGTAAATACAATCATAGGGCAGTAATAGAACCTCCATTTGTTAGAGATATGCAGAAATTATTTACATTGGTGAGTTGAAATCTAGACTGGGTGACCATTTTGTTGAACACTTACGGTCTGCCAACGCCTGCTGGATCTCCCAGTTGTTAACCATTTTAACTCTCCTTCCCATTCCCATACCAACCTTTTTGTCCTGGGCCTCCTCCATTGCCAGAGTGAAGCCACATGCAAACTGGAGGTAAGGCACGTCATATTCCGCTCAGGTAGCTTACAACCCTGAACAGGAATTCTCCAATTTTAGGTGACCCCCCTCCCTTTTTTCCCCCTTCCTTTCTCCCCCCTCTCTTTCCTGTGCACCCCTATTTCCCCCACTATCCCTACCCCCTTTCCTGTTATCCCCCGTCCCCTTCCACTTGTATCCCTCTCGTTTTACATTTCACTCCTCCTTTTCTGACACCTTTTGTCTCCTTTTCATCTCTGGCCTTTTCATGTCCATGCTGTATCTCTAATCTAAACTGAAGGAGATATGAACCATCCAAAACCCTCAACAGCCCTTCCATGTGAAACAGAGATTTATCTGCTACTCTACCAACCAAGTCTTCTGCATCTGGTGCTCAAATGAGGCCTCTTCTACAATGATGCAATGAAGTGTCGATTAGGCAACCATTTTGCAGAACACCTGCACACTGTCCGCAAAGGCCATCTTGGGTTTTTGATTCCAGTAGTGCATTTATGTCATTTTAAATCTCCTTCCCACTCCCACAATTGACCTGTATGCATTGCAACAGAGAGGCCAAATTAAACTGGTAAAGCAACATCTCCTATTCCCATATCTCAGTGGTATAATTGACTAATTATAGGTAACTCACATTCCCAGTGCCCTCACCACCCTCCCCCCCCCCCCCCCCCCCACCCCCCCCCCCACCCCCCTCACCTACGCACACAACCTACCTGCCCACCTAATTTTCTTGGTCCTTTGTTCTTTCCGCCCATCCCCTCCCTGCCATATCAGCTTCAGTTGACTCCACTATCACATACCTCCATCCCACACCCTCCTCCACCATCTGGTTGTGTCTATCCTTTAAACTCTTGCCAGCTTGTTACAGATATCACCTACAACCTGTCGTCTCACTGCCCGCCATCCTCTTGTTCAATCTATTACCTACTAGTCTCCATCCACATCCATGCTGCTATATATTGGCAAACTTTCTTTTTCTCTCTGACTCCTGATCTAGAGTCTTGATTTCAACTTAATTCTTTTGCCTCCATAGATGCTGCTTGACCCATTGATTTCTTCCACTGTTCTGTTCTGTTGTTGTTCTAGCATGGACCCATCCCTCATTGGACTACCTTCATATTGCTCAATATTCCTTTTGGATGCACCTCCCAAGATATGCCCATCTAAGTCCCTGGCCCTAGGGTGGTCCCAGTCAATATTGGGAAGTTAAAATCTCCCACCACATCAACCCTGTTGTTTTTACAGGGCCGCATTTTAAAGCTTGTTGACGTCATTGTTTTCTAATGTATTTCAAAGTTATACATTTTAATTTTGAAAAATAAGAGGTTATAACCACATCAACCATGCCGTGAAACATTCAAAGACAGTTGAACGAGCACACTGCTGACCAATGTTGGTTTATCGGTGGTAAACATATTTACTACTTATAGTGACAGGAAATAAGACTGCAATTATTATTTTTATTATGTTTAGCTCATTTAGTGAGTAGTTGTGTGACTAGGAAATGCAGAAGCAAAAGTCACAACTTTTTTGTTAAATTATCAGGATTTTGGCAGATTATATCTTTATAATTATCTTAAAAATGTAGCCTTTAGTTTTCAACTGTTTCTTTTTTGGACAAAAGAATGAAGAAATGCAGTACACAGAAGCAGCTATGTTATGAAAGGAATAAATACCATGAGCCCTTAATTTTTTTTGAGTAAGAAATTACAATTTTCTAAATTCTAAAGCGCTTTATTCTATATGTTTGGAATGACTGGAGAGAGGTATGACCATGTTCAACTTGCAGTCATTTTTGTGACTAGTGGAGAGAGCAATGATGATATCATCAGAAAGACTAACGTCATTTAGTCCCAAAGTCTATTCTGTCATTTCAGGAGATCACCTCTGTTCTCTATATTAACCCCACTTACGGCATTTTTTTCTTGTTTTTTCGTCTCCTCACCGAAAAAAAAGTATTGCTTCTATTATTATAAATGTTGATTGGTTCAACATTTGCAGATGTTGGAGCAGACATTTTTTGTGAATAAATACTATTGAATTTTACTCAGAAATGCACAATGTAAAATTATCCTTCCTTGTTTTCTCCTATGTCTCCTATGAGGGGAAATGCTTTGTTTTGGCCTTTTGAATTATTTTGTAAGTTCCATTGATCAGATTACTCCTTAAACGTCCAAACTCAGGTGAATAAATTTACATAATATTATATCATAATTTAACCTGGTATTGTTTTTGTAAATTTTTCAACATGCTGAAAAATGCCCACGAGTAAAAAAAGGTCGCCATGGAAAACAATCAATTTTTTTTTTAACTCATAGGTTTAGTCGAAGTAGGTCGTAGTAGGTCGGCATGTTATTCGGAGGTAATTGAGGGTAGTCGAAGGTAATCGAAGGTAGTCGTAAATATTTTTCAACATAGTCGAAGGGAGATCGAAGGAGATCGGAGGAGGTCGTCTTCACTCTTCACTATTCGGTGTCCAATTTTTCCAAAGCTAGTCGAAGCTAGTCTTCAACATAATCGATGGAGGTCGAAGGAGGTCTTCTACATAGTCGAAGGAGGTCTTCAACATGACACTTTTTCAAACTTTCCTAAACTCTTCTAAGCTCGCCAATTAGGTCGCCACAGTAGGACAGCCCCTTAACTTTGAACACTTTTTCCTTTAGCACTATAGTCATCTCAAAGTATAGACTGGGATCATTGGAAGCTCCTCAAATTGACTGCTGGATCATTTCATTGGGGTTCTTTGAGGAAACATTTCATGTCAAACTATACCACATTGCTTGATCGTTTCCCTTCTCTCTTTAACAAGTCTGGAATTTTGAATTGAAATATGAGAAGTAACATTTGAACACAGGTTTCAGGCAAGCTTTAACAAAAGAAAGCACAACCACTTCTATGTGACAATCAAGGGCATCTCTGTCAGTATTAAGTGTCACCATTCACCAGAAAATGAAATGAATGTAAACATTATGGCCACAAGGGAAGGCCAAGGTTTAGCCACTCAGAGGTGAGGTGCTCACAAAATTCCTACCCAAAGGCTCTCAATATTAACTAAAGAAGGAACTGCAGCTGCTGGCTTTCTCCATAGGTAGGTACAATAAGCTGGAGTAATTCAGCGGGTCAGGCAGCATCTCTGGATAGAAGGAATAGGTAATGTTTCGGGTCAAGACACTTCATCACCTCTCATTATTAGATCATTAGTCGGATTTGTTACAAAATACCCACTTCTAGCCTTGAGGGATCTAGCATAATTCAAAGAAACTTAACTCCATAACAAAATAAACCATTTGATCAATAACCTATTCATGAGACAGAGCATTAGTTTACAGTGTTTACAGTAGAGTTTACAGTGTTTACAGTACAGTGTCTACAATACATAAAGATTATTTAGTTTTATTGAGAAGTTATTGTTTTACATTTGTACTGGTAGATCCTAACAATCCTATTGCAGTTTACAGTGGGCAATTTGGTACCACAGAAGGGACAGTAAATGGAACATGGATCATAAAAACAGTGCAGCACAGGAACATGCAATTCAGCCCACAATGTCTGTGCATAACATAACCATATAATCATATAACCATATAACCATATAACCATATAACAATTACAGCACGGAAACAGGCCCTCTCGGCCCTTCCAGTCCGTGCCGACCATTTGTTTTCCCCTAGTCCCATCTACCTGCACTCAGACCATACCCCTCCATTCCCTTCACGTCCATATACCTATCCACTTTACTCTTAAATGTTAAAATCGATCCTGCCTCCACCACTTCTGCTGGAAGCTCATTCCACACAGCCACCACCCTCTGAGTAAAGAAGTTCCCCCTCACGTTACCCCGAAACCTCTGTCCCTTAATTCTCATGTCATGCCCTCTTGTTTGAATCTTCCCTACCCTCAATGGGAAAAACGTATCCACGTCAACTCTGTCTATCCCTTTCATCATTTTAAAGACCTCAATCAAGTCCCCCCTTAACCTTCTGCGCTCCAAAGAATAAAGACCTAACTTGTTCAACCTTTCTCTGTAACATAGTTGCTGGAACCCTGGCAATATTCTAGTAAATCTCCTCTGTACTCTCTCTATTTTTGTTGACATCCTTCCTATAACTAGGCGACCAAAATTGTACACCATACTCCAGAATTGGTCTTACCAATGCCTTGTACAATTTTAACATTACTTCCCTACTCCTATATTCAATGCTCTGATTTATAAAGGCCAGCACACCAAAGGCTTTCTTTACCACCCTATCTACATGCGATTCCACCTTCAGGGAACTATGCACAGTTATTCCTAGATCCCTCTGTTCCACAGCATTCCTCAATTCCCTACCATTTACCATGTACGTCCTATTTTGATTTGTCCTGCCAAGATGTAGCACTTCACACTTATCAGCATTAAACTCCATCTGCCATCTTTCAGCCCACTTTTCCAAATGGCCCAAATCTCTCTGTAGACTTTGAAAATCTACTTCATTATCCACAACACCACCTATCTTAGTATCATCTGCATACTTACTTATCCAATTTTTCCACCCCATCATCCAGATCATTGATGTACATGACAAACAACAGTGGACCCAACACAGATCCCTGAGGCACCCCACTGGTCACCAGCTTCCAACCTGACAAACAGCCATCCACCATTACTCTCTGACATCTCCCATTCAGCCACTGTTGAATCCATCTTGCTACTCCGCCATTAACACCCAAAGATTGAACCTTCTTAACCAACCTTCCATGGGAAACTTGTCAA
Source organism: Okamejei kenojei (assembly GCA_035221665.1). Lineage (NCBI taxonomy): Eukaryota > Metazoa > Chordata > Chondrichthyes > Rajiformes > Rajidae > Okamejei > Okamejei kenojei. Next base: position 42,258,811 of record CM069132.1, read on the forward strand.
AGGCCTTACTGAAATCCATATAGACAACATCCACTGCTTTACCCTCATCAATTTCCCTAGTTACCGCTTCAAAAAAATTCAAGAAGGTTTGTCAAACATGACCTTCCAGGCACAAATCCATGTTGACTGTTCCTGATCAGACCCTGTTTATCCAGATGCTTATATATATTATCTCTAAGTATCCTTTCCATTAATTTGCCCACCACTGACGTCAAACTAATAGGTCTATAATTGCTAGGTTTATTCTTTGAACCCTTTTTAAACAATGGAACAACATGCGCAGTACGCCAATCCTCCGGCACTATTCCCGTTTCTAATGACATTTGAAATATTTCTGTCATAGCTCCTGCTATTTCTACACTAACTTCCCTCAATGTCCTAGGGAATATCCTGTCAGGACCTGGAGACTTATCCACTTTTATATTTTTCAAAAGTGTCAGTACTTCCTCCTCTTTGAATCTCATAGTTTCCATAGCTACTCTACTCTTTCCCCTTAACTCACCGAGTTCAATATCCTTCTCCTTGGTGAATACCGAAGAAAATAAATTGTTCAATATCTCTCCCATCTCTTTTGGCTCTGCAGATAGCTGTCCATTCTGGTTCTCTAATGGTCCATGGCAAGGTGAAAGCTTTGGCAAGAAAGCTTTCACCTTTCTTGCCAAAGCAACCTCATATCTTCTTTTAGCCTTCCTAATTTCTTTCTTAAGATTCTTTTTACATTCTTTATACTCCTCTAGCACCTCATTTACTCCATGCCTCCTATAATTATTGTAGATATCTCTCTTTTTTCGAAACAAGTGTCCAATTTCCCTTGAAAACCATGGCTCTTTCCAATTTTTACTATTTCCTTTCAACCTAACAGGGACATAAAGATTCTGTACTCTTACAATTTCCCCTTTAAATGTCCTCCATTTCTCTTCTACATCCTTCCCATGAAACAAAGTGTCCCAATTCACTCCTTTAAAATCCTTACGCATTCCCTCAAAGTTAGCCTTTCTCCAATCAAAAATCTCTACCCTAGGTCCAGTTCTGACTCTCTCCATAATTATATTGAAACTAATGGTATTGTGATCACTGGTCCCGAAGTGCTCACCAACGCATACCTCCGTCACCTGACCTGCCTCATTTCCTAACAGGAGGTCCAGCACTGCCCCTTCTCTGGTGGATACCTCTATGTACTGCTGCAAAAAAACTATCCTGCACACATTTTACAAACTCCAAACCATCCAGCCCACTTACAGAATTCTGAAGAGTTTCCCAGAATGTGATCATAATGCCAAAATCAACTCTTATCTGCCTGCTCATAATCCATTTCCCTCCATTCCTGGCATATCCATGTGCCTATCCAAAAGTCTTTTAAATAACACTACTGTATCTCCCTCCAGCACCATCCCTGGCAGCACATTCCAGACACTCACCACCCTTTGTGTGAAAAACCTGCCTCACATTTTTTCTTTACATTTTACACTTCTCACTTTAAAGCAATATCTTTAGTATTTGATTTTCCAACCTGGGTAATAGGTCTGACTGTCCACTCTATTTTATATACTTCCATCAGTATATAATATATACGGTGGTGATATATGGCAGTGTTGGCTCGAAGGGCCGAACGGCCTCCTCCTGCACCTATTTTCTATGTCTATCAGCTCTCCCTGCAACCTCAAGCATGCCAGAGAAAATAAATTCAAATTTGTCCAACCTGTCCCTGTACCTAATACCCCTTAATAAGGCATAATTCTGGTAAACCACCTCTATGACATTTCCAAAGCTTCCACAACCTTCCTGTAACGGGATGACTCGAACTACACTCAATACTCCAAATGAAGCCCAAATAAAGCCCCATAATGCTGCATCACATCTTTGTGAATTTTATACTCAATGCCCCTCATTTCCAGCATCTTTAAACATATATCTGCTTCATTCTGAGCGATTGATAAGTGACTATTCCACATTTTTTATTTCAATAATATATTTAATTCCTAATACATACAAGAAATACAGTTGGTACAGTGTTATCCCTGCATTGATTGTATCATCAAATCAATACATTCCTGTGCAACTCATGTTTCCTTCCTAATACATCTATGAAGTATTCGAGAGGCAGGTACACAGGGCCCAGCCCCACTGTTTCCAGTGATGACATAACCCTAGATTATGTCCTTCCTCACAACACATTGTCAGTGCTTTCACTGAGCTTCAGTAGATAGTCTCACCACCACCAGCCACAGCCGATAGACCCGCACCATGAAATGCGTAAGGTGCTTGCCAGGAACATAAAACATAGAACACAGAACATAAAACAGTATACACAAGGAAAGGCCTTTTGCCCTACGTCTATGCCAAACATGACACCAAACCCAACTCTTCTCTGCCAGCACATAATCAAGATCCCACAATTCCCTGCATATCCATATCCCTATCCATAAGTCTCCCAAATGCCAATCAAATCTCTTAAAAGCCAAGACAAGCGTGCTTTGGGCACACTATCACCAAGCCGATGACCTTCCAGCAGCAGTTGATGTTTTTATCAGAGCATGTCCCTAATAGCTGTCCATTGATCACAGAGTTCCCTGTTACAATCTGAAGAAGGGTTTCGGCCCGAAACTTTGCCTATTTCCCTCGCTCCATAGATGCTGCTGCACCCGCTGAGTTTCTCCAGCATTTTTTGTTCCCTGTTACATAGCTGTTTGAGATGAAGCTCAATAATGACCTTGTCCAGAACTTCTTGGCAAACGTACAGTCCATGAAAAGATGATTGATCATCTTACCCGCATTTCAGCCATTCTCAAAGGCAGCAAGCGACAAGTGTGAGGCTTTGGGTATTTGTGAATGAATTAATGAACAATACTTTCAGAGGTATTCAGGAAGGATCTACTGATGTTAATATAACTACAGTATTAAGAAGATGTGAGGAAATAATCCTGTCATACAGTATGTCAGGAGTTGGATTCGAGCCTGTCCTACCTTTCAATATCACGTCTGATCTTCTACTCGTCTGAAGAAGGGTCTCGCCCCGAAATGTCAACCATTCCTTTGCTCCAGAGATGCTGCCTGTCCCGCTGAGTTACTCCAGCATTTTGGGTCTATCTCCTATCTCCTATTTCACTTGATTTTCTGCATTTCGAAATTGCTCTCATTATTGAAAAGAATCAGTTCATCTCCCTGAGCAATAATGAGGTGAAAGAATGTCCGCTTTCATAGCAAAATGTGAAATTCATTTTTACAAATACCTGCATGTTATGTTGAATGATTTGTTTGGAGATTAATGTTTTACTTTACTTTTATGTTAGAAAATTCTCTGACACGACAAACTTACATTTGTTTGTTTCCTTTGTTGCCTTAGGCTGGTGGTGTGGCTTCTGGATTTACACATGTTATTACTAACAACCTCTCTGCAAAGAGATTGCTGCACATTAAAGGCAGGAGGGCTGTGAGAGCAACAGAAGTTCATCTCAGCTGGGACAGTTTTAATAAAGGAGACTGTTTCATCGTAGATCTGGGAGCGGTAAGTTAAGAGGAAATGATATGGCATAACTTAACTTCTACCTTCAACCTTCACTTTATTCAGTCTACTGTTAAGCAAAAACTCAAACAAAGAGCTTGGTGATTGATCGGAACACTGAAACATTGCATAGCTCCTCTTAGTGTGCTTTGATGCCAGTCCTTCATACCATTTGCCTTCTTATGCTCGGTCATCCACAAAAACTAAAAGCACATCCTCATGGTGGTAGACTACCTAATAACAGCATGGCTACGGTCTGCTTCTTGAACATGCACTCAAGAAGCCTTTTGTCCATGTTTCCAGCAGAAGCCGGAGCTGATACTTCAGTAAGTTTGTTTAAGAGTCAAGGATTAATGGGCTGGGTAGAAGGTGGTGTTGAGGCTAAGATCATATCAGCCGTGAAGACCAGAGCAGACTCGGGGGGCCTTATGGTCCATTCCTGCTCCTAGTCCCTAGACTTAACACTGTACACCCAGCACTCGCCTTCTTGATGCAGCATTCTCCAAGACGTCACAAATCACAATGCAATGAACTGACAATTGCATCCTGTGGCTGCCTTTACACCACCCATCAGTTGACTGTGCGTAAACACATATGCTGAGCTATTGAATTTTCAGTGTTATGTTCCCATACAAAAGCTTGAGACAGATAAATGAAGCCTAGAAACAACACAGACAACTTACCACATGGGGAAGTTGATTTTGACTAGTTGATCCCACAGAAAGTGGAAATCTTACCACATTCAATAGCATCACTTGGATTGTTTTCTCTGGAGCACGGAGGCTGATGGTAGACCAGATAGAAGTATAGAAATAATGAGACATAGTTAAGATAAACAGTCAGAACCTTTTTCCCAGGCTGGACATGTTAAAGTCTAGAAGGCTTAGCTTTAAGTTGAGAGAGGCAACATTTAAAATAAATGTGCGGGTAAGTTTTTTTACAGAGAGTGGCGAGTGCCTGGAATGGTGGAGGCAGATACAATAACTGACAGGGGTGATGCTGGAGGCAGATACAACAGCAGCATTTGAGAGGCTTTTAGATAGGTACACACAGACTTCACCCAGATGGTGACTTGAATGTAGCTGTGCTGTATCCTCAGACTAGATAAAGAATACCTAAAAGCAATTAGCTTTACCATTAAAAAATAAATAATGCCATGTCACAAGGTGAAAACATGAATAATCTTTAGATCCTCAGTCAAATCTCAAGCTCGCAATAGTACTCTTGAAACTACTGTCATATATCCATTTTAACGATAAATTTGGAGATGTTAATACAGATGCTGTGTGTAAGCATATGATTATGTGCTGCAAAATGGCTTAGTTAAAACTACGTCCAAAAAGCATGATGCAATAATGTATGCATTATCTTATCAAAAATTGAGGTTTTATGCAAAATAAACAGGAATCTTTCCTTGGAGCCTTTGGCTTGTCAGTAGATAAGCCTTTTATCAGCAGAAGGTAGCTGGCTAGATATACAAAGTGTAGTTCTTATTAGCTTCCTTTTCACTTTGTAGTACCGCATGTGTTTGGAGAAGTTGGAGCTCAGGGCAACTACCAGACCTATCTCCCATGGAAATTACCCCAGATTCTGATGAAGAAAATGCTTTGAATCTAGTTGAGTGCCACTTTATTTGGACCAAGCTCGATGTTGCCGAGAAGTGAGAAGCTCCATTGAATTTATGTCCTGGTGGATTTAAATTGCAAGTTAAAAAAAACTAAAATTAATCAACTTAAATGTGTTGCTGCTCTTCAAAACTCAGACTTAGCTGACACTCTTGAGTTTCAGAGGTTTAGAAATCTGAAATGGGTTGATATATGTTAAGCCTGAAGTAATTAATCACAATCCATAGCCCAGCATTTTCTGAACATAGAACAAAGAACTTAGGTCTTTAGGTCTTTATTCTTTGGAGCGCAGAAGTTTAAGGGGGGACTTGATTGAGGTTTTAAAATGATGAAAGGGATAGACAGAGTTGACGTGGATACGTTTTTCCCATTGAGGGCAGGGAAGATTCAAACAAGAGGGCATGACATGAGAATTAAGGGACAGAAGTTTCGGGGTAACGTGAGGGGGAACTTCTTTACTCAGAGGGTGGTGGCTGTGTGGAATGAGCTTCCAGCAGAAGTGGTGGAGGCAGGATCGATTTTAACATTTAAGACTAAAGTGGATAGGTATATGGACGTGAAGGGAATGGAGGGGTATGGTCTGAGTGCAGGTAGATGGGACTAGGGGAAAACAAATGGTCGGCACGGGCTGGAATGGCCGAGAGGACCTGTTTCCGTGCTGTAATTGTTATATGTTATATGTTATATGGTTAACTGTGCAGCACAGGAGATAGACACAAAATGCTGGGGTAATTCAGCGGATCAGGCAACATCTTTAGAGAAAAAGAATAGGTGATGATTCGGGTCAAGATCCTTCTTCAGAATGTTGCCTCACCCACTGAGTTACTCCAGCATTTTGTGTCTACCTTTGGTGTATACACGTATCTGCCAAGTGCAGCAGAGGAATTGCCCCTTTCCCTGTGTTGACTGTGAAGACCATGATGCAGTATTAAACTAATCCCATTAGCCCACTTATGATCTATGTCCCTTTATTACTTTTATCTTCATGTCTCTAATTGAATGCCTCTTAAACGTTGCTGTCATTTGCTTCTGTTGCCTCCATTGGCAGTGCAGTCCAGAAACCTACCACTCTCGGTGTATAAGGAACTTGTCTCATAGATCCCCATTGAACTTTGCTTCTTTCACCTGAACCCTTTTTTTAAGCCAGGACATTTCTATCCTGGATAAAGACTGGTTATCTGCCTGATTTGTCCATAACTATACTGCTGTGGCCTAAGGCTGCATTTTAACCCTGACATTTACATGAAGAGTGGTGTATGAACCTAGATTCTACTGAATTATATTCTCAGTTCAGTCTACTAATCCGGCTACACAATAATCTATTTTGGTTTCATTTCTTGTAATATTGAGTCAACCATCTGAAGGAGTCAACCATCTGAACCAGAAAGACTAGTTTGCTAAAATACCATAGTTCAATAAAGTCATGTCTATTAATACAATCATCTAACAAAGAAAAACACGAATTTAAGTACCAAATACATTTGATTTTGGTGGGTCCTGGGAAGTACAAGATGTGGAAGATATTAAAAATCAAACAAACTGCAGATTCTGGAAATAAAAATAGGAAATATTCAAAACATGCATTAGATCTGAAGGGCCTGCTCCTGTGCTATACTGTTCTATGTTCTATGTTAAACAAAATATTAATCATTGTCAGGTCTGGAACTAGGATTGCTGGAAGATGACTGTGAATTGATCTTAAAAACCCAAGCACAATTATGTATGCATACCAAAGATAGACACAAAAAGCTGGAGTAACTCTGTGGGCCAGGTAACATCTCTGGAAAGAAAGAATGGGTGATGTTTCTGGTCTTGGCCCAAAACATCACCAATTCCTTCTCTCCAGAGATGCAGTCTGTCCCGCTGAGTTACTCCAGCTTTTTGTGTCTATCTTCAGTTTAAACCAGCATCTGCAGTTCCTTCTTACACATTATGTATGAAAAACATATTTGTTCGCTCAGTTGCCAATCTTACCTTCATTTTATACCACATATTATTATTTACAACAAATAATCAAACTAATTACCAGCTCATATAATCGAGAGATCAAAGGGAGATAGGTGATCAACCAGCTCTGACCTGCCTGCGGCAAGAAGCTTGCAAACTCTTTGACTATAATTTTCAGTAAAACCAATAGACCTCTTGATACGTTTTCATAGCATGGATGAGAGGACATAGTGTTTCAGAAGGATAGCATCAATGTTTGGATTGTCTCTGTGAGTTCACTGAGTAAGTTCCCTCAAGCTTTCTACCACAGTTTGTTCCTTCTTTTTCTCACCAATTACTAGCAACACCCCAGCTCACTGCCGGAGACATAACTAGCTGCGTACATATTGCCACAATAGCTCCACCACAAACCATAGGCCCACTCCCTATCGGGCCTTATTTGCATGTATTAAATATGTATCCAGTGTTCCCTGCAGTTCTTACATCTGCTAAACGTTGTTGAATCATGAAACTTGCTTTATTAGCCTAAGGTAGGTCCACCTTGTATGCATTGTGGAATAATGGTGCACATTATTGCTCCTACAGCTTCACAGGGTTAAAAACAAGTTTTGAAATTGAAGCTTTCAGAAGCCATCTTCTAAGACTGTTTTTGAATATCATATGTAACAATCATAATCTCTGCTATGTCTGAACATGCATGTCATAAGTAGTGCATTGCCTGTTTTTGCCCATTGCCAGAGATGACTGAACAATAATTAAACTATGCCATTCTCAAAACTGGCCTTAATCCAGTTTAATATATGTAAAATGGGCACAATTAGGTAAAATGTGCCATTTTTCATGCTATTTTTCTTTATTCTCGTGGGAGTCTAGTCAATGCATCATCTTGTCAGCAACCAAATTATATGTTAATTTGTCCAATTTCTCCCAGATTTTGTAAAGTTTGCTAGTGGCAGCCTGCAGTTCCAGTACTGAGAGAAATGGCACATTATTCTGTTGCTGTTTCTGCAAGACAGCTCATGCAACACTTCTTCTGAAGTGTGCTGCCATACTAAACCAGCACGTATTCTCTCTTGCCCTCTTTCTTCACGCTATTGCAACTAAATTAGCCTATTTTGGGTTGGGACCCCTTATCAGAATGATGAAGGTCTGAAGGAGGATCCCAACCTGAAATGTCACCATGTTCACCATGGATGCTTGCCTAGCCTGCTGAACTACTCCAGCACTTCGCAGGGTCAGTCATAGGGTGATCCAGCCATAGAGTGATCCTCGTGGAAACAGGGCCTTCTGCCCACACCGGCCAACGGGTCCCATCTATACTAATCCCACGTGGCCGCACTTGGTCCATATCCCTCCAAAACTGTTCTATCCATGTACTTGTCTAACTGTTTCTTAAACGTTGGGATAGTCAAAGCCTCAACTATGCCATCTGGCAGCTTGTTCCATACACCCACCACCCTCTGTGCGAAAATGTTACTGCTCAGATTCCTATTAATTATTTTCCCCTTCACCTTAAACCTATGTCCTCTGGTCTCGATTCATCTACTCGGAGCAAGAAACTCTGTGCATCTACCCAATCTATCCCTCTCATGATTTTATACACTTTGTGCCTTTTTCTGTGAACCAGCATCTGCAGTTTCTTGTTTGAATGAATGAATAAGTTTATTGGCCAAGTATTCACATACAAAGAATTTGCTTGGTGTTCCGCCCACAAGTAACAACAATACATACAGCGACAATTACGAATGACTCAGAAGAAAGTAATCTTTGTAGGGTTTTCACAGACAACACGAACGAACAAACGCATCCAAAACAGCAAGGAGCAGTACACCGAGGCTGCCATCGTCGGTGCCAGCAGGAACAAGCAGCATCAGCTACACTGCAAGCAGCTACACTGCTAGCAACTACACTCGCTACTTTCTTGTCTATTAAAAAGTGCTGCTTTTATTTACAGCCCCATGCCCATATCCTACTCCTTTTAAGCTAATCTGCCTTCATTTCCAGTAGAAAACATTCCTTCATAAATGCCACAAAAATTGTACGTTTGGAATAGCAAGGCGATCAGTTTGGTTTAACTGCTACAGCTGGTCCGACCAGTTGATGCAGTCTGTTGCTGCTACTTGCAATGTAAAGACTGCATCAGTTCCTCCTTCCTACCCAGAATATTACTCCCATGTTGCACAGAACTAAAGAAACACAGGAGGTTTAAAAATAAATTGATCCAACTTTGATCCAAATAATACATCTATATAATTTTGATGATATGGTGATATTTATAACACCATATAAAGACATCATTACAACCACTGAAGTACTTTTGAAATCCATTCACTTTTCTGATGTAGGGATCAGGACAATCATTTGTAGTCAAGTCCTATAAACAGCAATTGTTGGCTGTTTCATTTCAGGTTGGGATCCTCCTTCAGACCTTCAACCATTGATTTCAGCAAGGATTATGGTGGGAAATGAGCAGACAAAGATAAACATTAAAAAATATATATACATTTAATTTTAGTTTATTTTTTTTGTGTTTTAGGTGCATAACCTTAATAATTTTATTGTTTTACTAATATTGCAATTTTTTTTCATTTATTTTGTGTTTAATAGTTTCTTATAATTTCATAGTTTCGTATTGCATCTTAATGTCAGAAATATGTCAGTATTAAACACATTCCTGCACAGCATTGATAGGCCTCAAAGATGGACATAGGAGAAGGGAACCATTGAACCATTGAGAGCCTTAAAATGATCACTACCAAGTTGTTTTTTACACTACTGGCCACGCCCGAGCATACTCGGGGGTGGCACTGAACAGGTTAACGGTTGTCTAAGCATCCAGGAGTATGTTGGGGTTGGCGGGGGGGGGGGGGGGTGGGGAGGTGGTCAGTGCTCCCTAAATGCATGGCCCAGAGATACTGGCACTACTCAGACCATGTCATGTAACACGGGGTGCTTTTGGCTGATGAGATTGCCCCTCCACACGTGGACCAGGTAGGTTATGGTATAGGCAGCAATTTCAGTCAGGCAACCATCTCGATGAATAATAATCAGATAACCTGTTCCTAAGCATACAAATTAGCCAGAAAAAGAAGCTACCAGAGGACTGGAAGAAATTCAGAGACCAGCAGAGGAGGACAAAGGGGTTAATTAGGAAAGGGAAAATAGATTATGAAAGAAACTGGCAGGGAACATAAAAACTGACTGCAAACATTTTTATAGATATGTGAAGAGAAAGAGATTAGTTAAAATAAATGTAGGTCCCTTGTAGTCAGAAACAGGAGAATTGATCATGGGGAACAAGGACATGGCAGACCAATTGAATAACTACTTTGGTTCTGTCTTCACTAAGGAAGACATAAATAATCTGCCGGAAATAGCAGGGGACCAGGGGTCAAATAAGGTGGAGGAACTAAGTGAAATCCAGGTTAGCCGGGAAGTCGTGTTGGGTAAATTGAATGGATTAAAGGCCGATAAATCCCCAGGGCCAGATAGTCTGCATCCCAGAGTACTCAAGGAAGTAGCCACAGAAATAGTGGATGCATTAGTGATAATTTTTCAAAACTCCTTAAATTCTGGAGTAGTTCCTGTGGATTGGTGTGTAGCTAATGTAACCCCACTTTTTAAAAAAGAAGGGAGAGAGAAAATGGGAATTACAGACCAGTTAGTCTAACATAGGTAGTGGGGAAACTGCTAGAGTCAGTTATTAAAGATGGGAAAGCAGTACATTTGGAAAGTGGTGAAATCATTGGACAGTCAGCATGGATTTACGAAAGGTAAATCATGTCTGACGAATCTTATAGAATTTTTCGAGGATGTAACTAGTACAGTGGATAAGGGAGAACCTGTGGATGTGTTATATCTGGACTTTCAGAAGGCTTTCGACAAGGTCCCACATAAAAGATTAGTATACAAACTTAAAGCACACGTATTGGGGGTTCAGTATTGATGTGGATAGTGAACTGGCTGGCAGACAGGAGGCCTTTTCAGAATGGCAGTCATTGACTAGTGGGGTACCACAAGGCTCAGTGCTGCGAACCCAGCTATTTACAATATATATTAATGATTTGGACGAGGGAATTGAATGCAACATCTCCAAGTTTGCGGATGACACGAAGCTGGGGGGTAGTGTTAGGTTTGAGGAGGATGCTAGGAGGCTGCAAGGTGACTTGGATAGGCTGGGTGAGTGGGCAAATGCATGGCAGATGCAGTATAATGTGGATAAATGTGCTGTTATCCACTTTGGTGGCAAAAACAGGATGGTGGAATATTATCTGAATGGTGGCAAATTAGGAAAGGGGGAGATGGAACAAACCCTGGGTGCATGGTACACCAATCATTGAAAGTAGGCATGCGGGTACAGCAGGCAGTGAAGAAAGCAAATGGTATGTTTGTATTCATAGTGAAAGGATTTGAGTATAGGAGCAGGGAGGTTCTACTGCAGTTGTACAGGGTTTTGGTGAGGCCACACCTGGAGTATTGCATACAGTTTTGGTCTCCAAATCTGAGAAAATACATTCTTGCCACAGAGGGGGTACAGAGAAGGTAATCCAGACTGATTCCTGGGATGTCAGGACTTTCATATGAGGAAAGACTGGATAGACTTGGCTTGTACTCGCTAGAATTTAGAAGACTGAGGGGCATCTTATAGAAACGTAAAATTCTTAGGGGGTTGGATAGGCTAGATGCAAGAAGATTATTCCCGATGTTGGGGAGTTCCAGAACAAGGGGTCACAGTCTAAGGATAAGGGGGAATTCCTTTAGGACCAAGATGAGGAAAACATTTTTCACACAGAGAGTGGTGAGTCTCTGGAATTATCTGCCACAGAAGGTAGTTGAGGCCAGTTCATTGGCTATATTTAAGAGGGAGTTAGATGAGGCCCTTGTGGCTAAAGGGATCAGGGGGTATGGAGAGAAGGCAGGTATAGGATTCTGAGTTGGATGATCAGCCATGATCATATTGAATGGCAGTGCAAGGATGGGCCGAATGGCCTACTCTTGCACCGATTTAATGGCTCGAAGGGCCGAATTGCACCTATTTTCTATGTTTCTATGTTTCTATTTCCAGTATTTGCTTAAGATTTAAATGTTTAATCCTTTGAAGAAAGCAAATGGCACATTGGCCTACATAACACGAGGAGTTGAGTATTGAGCAAGGAGGTCCTTCTACAGTTGTACAGGGCCCTAGTGAGACCACAACTGGATTTTACTTCAGAGTCACGTGAGTGACTTCGTGAAGACCCTGCCAGCACACATGCACGACATATCGTCGAACGCATTGCGAAGCGACAGGCGGGGAGGAGGGTCGCTCTTCCACCGGTACGTTTAGTGAGTATTCACTAACCTGAGGTGGTTTTTCGGGCACTCTGTTCTTGTTTCTCTTACAGAGTGCCCCACCATGGACAAATCCCAAACAAAGTCCAAATGGGCCGCTTCCAAACTGACTGCGGAGGACCGTGGGAATGCGGGCAGGCAGCAGCGGCCGACTTCTCCAGAGCTGCCCGTTGTACAAACGGCAGCCCCCGACTTGATGCCGTTACAACCTGCAGGAACACCTCGGACTGGCGGCAAAGCCACCCGGAATTTGGGCTATCCCGTTGACTCGGCTGAGTCCGGGCTCGACTCAGCAGGAGTCTGGTCACCGTGGGTCTCCTAGCAGACCCACGGCAGTACCCTTTACAGGGCTGCCAAATGTCTCACCCTCTTCACAGGGGAGTATAAGGAGTCAGGTCTGGGCTGACTCTGAAGTGGGGGAGTTGGCAGAAGAATCCAACGTGCTAGGGGTACAAGAAGAGGAGCTACTCAGGATGGTATCCAAGTTTGCAATGCCCTCACAGAAGGGACTGCTGTTCCAGCCACAGTTGGCAGCCAGCATAAATTATCTAACAACTCATCAGCTGCAAGAACAAGTTATGAATGACACGACAGCCAAATACCTAGCTCCAGAGAACTGCATCTCACTCAGTGTGCCTGCAGTAAATAACCCCATCTGGGGAAATATCAGTCAGGAGCATCAGGAGCCAGGAAGTTAAAATGCAAACATCTTCAAAATGGCCTCTGGTATTACAGCTTTTGCCAGGTCAGTAGACAGAAAAGATATGTCGGTGGAGCAACAGGATGCTCTGGCACTCAAATGTTCAATTTGAGATCAACTGCTTCAGGAAGAGTGCCATCCGACCAACACTGAACCCAAAGTTCGTGGGGTTGTGTAGAACCAGCAGTGCACAGCCGCCTACTCTGTTGTTCGGGGACAACCTGCCCAAACAGGTTAAAGACCTCGACGAAGAGGCAAAAGCTGTCGGTATGATTAAGGTGCCGGCCGCTACCAGGTCCTCATACATGCACCCCTACGCATCCACCAGCAGGCCTCAATATCACAGCGAAAGAACGGCTGGTGAAAGCTCGAAGGCCGTACAACCCACACAAAGGTCTTTTTTAGGCCATGTCCCAGAACGGCCTTCCTGGAAGATGCGCCAACCCCACACCACAGCGCCTCCACCTCCCAGGAACCAAGCATGGAGAAAACCAACACAGCACCACCGGTAACCATGGAGGTAGGTGGGTCTGGTTGGCCTCGGAACATAGCATGTGTAACTTCTTCACAGGTTGGGGGAAGTTTACATTTGTTCAGGGATGCATGGAGTTCTATAACTTCTGACCTTTTCATACTGCACAGTATTCAGTTATACAAAATTGAACTTGTTGACAAACTTCTCCTTCCGTTTCAACATACACCTAGCCGAAAGTTTGTGCTTTCACAAAAAGAGAAAGTGGAAGGTCATGCAGAACTGTTTAGACTACATACTAAACGAGTAATAGAGAACACCAAACATTAATCTCTTGCGTTTGTATCAAACATCTTCACCAAAACAAAAAAGATGGCGGATGCCGCATCATTATTGATTTGACACAACTGAATACTTTTGTGCAATACACCCACTTCAAAATGGAAACTTTTGTTACTGCTACACAACGTTTCCAAGGGGTACTTTATGGCTTGCATCGACCTAAAAGATGCATACTACTCAGTACCAATAGACAAAGATTACCGCAGATATTTGAAATTTATCTGGATGGGGCAGCTCTGGCAGTATAAAGCACTGCCTAATGGATTAACATTAGCCCCCAGACTGTTTAATAAAATATTGAAACCAGAATTGGCGTTTCTTCGGAAACAAAAACATATTGTCATGGCATATCTTGATGACATCCTAATTGTTGGGGAAACCTTGGAATTGGCTAAATTGGCTGTCTCAGCCACCAAGCTCCTATTTCAGAAATTGGGATTTATCATCCATCCAGACAAGTCCAAATTAATGCCTTCTGTGACAATGGATTATTTGGGGTTCACGATTGACTCTGTTCATATATCTGTCACCTTGCCAAAGGACAAAGCAACAGACTTGATAGAGGCATGTAACAGCCTTGTTTGCGTCAGTAAACCATCTATGTGGCAAGTAGCCAGGGTAATTGGGAAGCTCGTGACTGCCTTTCCAGACACACAATTTGGACCCTTACATCACCAAAATCTACAAAGGGCCAAAATTGCAGCACTCAAAAACCATGCTGGCCATTTTGACAGGCCATTGCAGTTACCAGCCAAAGCAAAATTGGAATTGCGATGGTGGATTAGCAATATTTGACATTGCTCTAATCCCATCACAGTCACAAACCCTTCGGTTGTGTTACAAACTGATGCCAGCGCTCACGGCTCGGGAGCAACCGATACCACCTCCAGTTGTGGTGTTAGATGGAATACACACGAGTTAACCTTACTTCAGACACTGGATATTAATCATCTAGAGATGTTGGGAGCATTTCACGGACTTCGGGCTTACTGTTCAGATATGCACCACCTGCATGTTCGCCTACAAATTGACAACACCACCATGGTGGCATACATTAATCATATGGGTGGAATTAAGTAAATATCTTGTGATGAATTGGCCAATTCAATCTGGCACTGGTGCATAGAAAGAAACATTTGGATATCAGCTACTTACCTTCCGCGTAAGGTCAATACAGTGACAGACACCAGGTCACGCATATTCAATGACAACACCGAATGGATGTTGGACCACCAGGTATTTACTGACATTGTAGCTTGGTATGGAATGGCAGATTTGCATCCGGACTTAATCACCATATGTTGCATGGAAACCAGACCCTGGGGCAGTAGCGATGGACGCTTTCTCACTACACTGGGGGGATTTGTTCTTCTATGCATTTCCCCCCTTCAGTCGGGTCTTGCGAAAAATTAAACAAGACTCCGCATCAGGTATTTTGATAGTACCCGATTGGCCTACTCAGCCATGGTTCCCTGTGGTACTCGACATGGTCTCAGAACCATGTATTCCAATCTCCAAACGCCCGGGTTTGCTGGGACATCCTGTGACAGGGGAGAATCATCCGTGCCATGACCGAATGAACCTATTGGTTTGCAGGATTTGAAAAGACCACTCCTGGAATTCGGGCTGTTGGACCGAACCATGAATATCATCATGGCATCATGCAGAGTCCATCAGGAAACAGTACCTCACCTATATCAAAAAATGGGAGGTATTTTGTACCAGGACAGGCACTACTTACAACACAGCCACCATCACGGATGTGCTGGAGTTCCTGGAAAGTCTACATTTCGATGAAGGCTTGAGTTATAGTGCCATCAACTGCGCCAGAAGTGCCCTATCCTCATACCTGGGACAGAGGTTAGAACACCATGGAGTAGGATCTCACTCTCTGGTGTTAAAACCTATGAGGGGTATCTTTAACTCTAATCCCCCCAGGCCTCGATATTCCCAGACCTGGGATATTGGCATTGTACTGACCCTGCTCAGAGATTGGGCACCAGCCACATCCCTCTCACTAACCAAACTCACGTACAAAATAGTGATGCTTATGGCACTTGTAACGGCGCAGCGGGTGCAGTCTCTGCACAAACTAAAACTGGATGCCATGGTAACATCCCAAAATAAGGTAACCTTTTACTTTCATGAGTTACTTAAACAGAACAGGCCTGGGTCATCAGGCCTCAAATTGGAGTTCCTGGCTTATCCCATAGATAGACGCCTATGCATAGTGACCCACCTTCTACATTACCTGGAGGTCACCAAAAGTCTCAGGGGAACGGAAATGGCTCTATTGATAAGTTTTAAATGCCCTCATCACAGAGTAACCATGCAGACCATCTCAAGATGGCTCAGGGTGGTGTTAGGTGCAGCAGGGGTGGACACTGATATTTTTAAATCTCATTCTACCAGGGCTGCAGATACATCAGCAGAGAGGATGATGGAAGTTCCTATGGACCACATCCTTGCAACGGTGGGTTGGTCCAATGAAACAACTTTCCAGCGGTTTTATAATAAACCTGTGGCCATGCCTGAGATATTTGCAGACACTATTTTAAGTTCTATATTATAATTTTCCCCAAAGTTAGGGGTTATTATTATTATTATTTGCTAAATAAATACATTATTTTTTTCAGCACTGTTTCAAGTCTGAAATACGTTTACATACTTCCTCCATTGGTTATTATTGCAGTGTGTGAGCATGGACTCGTTTTCCAGGGCATGAAATCACAGAGCTCTGAAGTCTTCATGAAGTCACTCACGTGACTCCGAAATAAAATAGTAAGATTAAATGAGAACTTACCAGTTCGAAGTTTGATCCTTATTTTATGAGGAGTTACGATGAGGGATTTTGTGCCCTCCGCTCCCAACCCTCTATTATAAGGTCAACTGGTATGTTAGTTCTCTTATCTTACTATCTTCAGTCAACTCTACTATCTGTGATTTCACACCGCTGCTTTGAAGAATGTCGCGCATGCGTGCTGGCGGGGTCTTCACGAAATCCCTCATCAAAACGCCTCATAAAATAAGGATCAAACTTTGAACTGGTAAGTTCTCATTTAATCTTACTAATATTGTGGGCAGTTTTGGTATCCAAGTTTGAGGAAGGACATTCTTGCTATTGAGCGAGTGCAGTGTAGGTTCATAAGATTAACTCCCTGGATGGCGGGACTATCATATGCTGAGAGAATGGAGCGGCTGGGCTTGTATACTCTGGAATTTAGAAGGATGAGAGGGGATCTTATTGAAATATATACGATTATTAAGGATTTGGACATGCTAGAGGCAGGAAACATGTTCCCGATGTTGGGAGAGTCCAGAACCAGGGGCCACATTTAAGAATAAGTGTCAGCCATTTAGAACGGAAATGAGGAAACACTTTTTCACACAGAGTCTGTGGAATTCTGTGGAGGCCAGTTCTCTAGAAAATTTCAAGAGAGAGTTAGATGGGGCTCTTAAAGATAGTGGAGTCAGGGGGTATGGGGAGAAGGCAGGAACAGGGTACTGATTGTGGATGATCAACCATGATCACATTGAATGGCGAGGCTGGCTTGAAGGGCCGAATGGCCTACTCCTGCACCTATTGTCTATTGTCTCTATTGTCTACTTTCTCTCTTTATACTGTAGATTTTAGAGATTCAGCATGGAAACAGCCCTTCTGTCCACGTCGACCAGTAATCACCCCGTACACTAAGAACAATTTAAAGGCCTGTCCCACTTTCACGACCTAATTCATGACCTCTGCCGAATTTGCCCTTGACCCATACTCGCAGCCTGGTCGTCACAAGGTCATAGGAAGTCATAGGTAGGTGGTAGCAGGACGTGATGCTAGTCGTAGGTACTCGTGGCATCAAGTAGGTCGAGGCGTTTTTCTAGCATGATGAAAAATGACCACGAGTAAAAAAGGTTGTGAATTTGGTCGTGAAAGTGGGACAGGCCCTTTACTATTTTTACTAACATCAATCAACCTCCAAACCTGTTAAAGAAGGAACAGCAGATGCTGGAAAGTCGAGGGTACACAAAATGCTGGAGAAACTCAGCGGGTGCAGCAGCATCTATTGAGCTGGAGAAACTCAGCTCCATAGATGCTGCTGCACCCGCTGAGTTTCTCCAGCATTTTGTGAACCTACAAACCTGTACGTCTTTGGAATGCGGGAGGAAACTGGATCACTTGGAGAAAAACCATATGGTCACAGGGAGAACGTACACACTCCATACAGAGTGTGGACAGACAGAGATTGTGGTCAAGATTAAACCAGGGTCTCTGGGGCTGTAAGGCAGCAACTCTACCACTGCACCACTGTGCTGCCCTTCACAGAGAAACTATTGCCTTCTTTGGACTGCTGCATTCATATATGACCTAACTGCTGGGGTCATGGTTTAGAGGGGATGAGAAGGAAAAATAGATCAGCTATGCTGGATGGCGGAGTAGACTCGATGGGTTGAATGGCCTTATGCTGCTCCTATGCATTATTAGCTTATAGTCTTGTGACTCTTCAACAGGGAATCTTTCCCTTGCTGCATGGATTGTCAGTCGGGATGTTACGTTCCAGTCTCTGGAGCCTCGCCAGCGAATTCACATCATGGGAATAAATAGAAGGAACATTCATTTTGTGAAATTTTCCTATCCTGATTCCAGAGAAACAAAATAGAGTCATAAATCTGGCTGAAAAGACTGCTGTGTTTGCAGCAGATAGTGCAGCTGCTACACATTTAACCTGATTATGCTAAGGCATTTAAAGGGTGACTGGTTTGCTGGGCCAAGGTTAACACTCAGTGGAGAAAGTTTAAATAAGCTAGTGTTTAGTTAAAGGAAAAGCATATTTTAGTTAGCAGAAACAAACAGTGTGCTTTGAAAACAAAGTTGGCTTTTATGAGGAACCAGTGAATAAAAGCATTTTTGACAGTGCATGGCAACAGGCAACGGGGCTGTGGTTTAGTCCAATGTAAGAGACATTTTATGCATGTTTTCATTAGAGGACTGGCAGGAAGCAAAGGGGAGCCAACAGTAAAGAAGGCTACATCTGATAAATATCTGTACCTTCTGGACAAAGTTATTGCAAGCTGCACATTAGGAGTGCAAAGGTGCTTTATTGATATTCTTTGTACTGCTCACATTTTTGTACAGGAATAATGTTTCCCAACTTTATGATAGAATGGACAGCTTGGTTTTTATCTGAATCATCTGATAGGACCTTAAAACCTTGTAAAAAATCATGTTCATTCTCCCACTGGTAACAGCAGAAAATTATTAAAATTCAGTTGGAATTTGGAATATACACTTCTGAGTGGATTCACTCATTCATTTCCTGACCATGCACTCTCTTGGAAGTGTGACAGTTTCATGTCACCCTGAACGTTAAGAAGATTTACAGCATGCACTGAATGCGGTCATTGGTGCTATGCTCTCAAAGGTTTAACTAATCGCCAGTCCCTGCTTAATTATTTTTTTATGAGATCTGATTGCAGCTGCAGGATGAACATTTCCAAAAGCAAAACAAAGTTTTTTAATTATATCTTGGTAAACGTGATGATATAAATAAAGCACTTTAAACCATCCCACTTTCCAAATAGTTTTATGACTTTGTTTTATTTCGCTGTTATCAGTTCGGAAAACTTCAATAGACAATCGGTGCAGGAGTAGGCCATTCGACCCTTTGAACCAGCAGCGCCATTCAATGTGATCATGGCTGATCATCTCCAATCAGCACCCCATCCTGCCTTCTCCCCATATCCCCTGACTCCGCTATCTTTAAGAGTCCTATCTTGCTCTCTCTTGAAAGTATCCAGAGAAACGGCCCCCACCGCCCTCTGAGGCAGATAATTTCACAGACTCACAACTCTCTGGGTGAAAAAGTGTTTCCTTATCTCTTCCTTGCCTCTTATTCTTAAATAGTGGCCACTGGTTCTGGACTCCCCCAACTTCGGGAACATGTTTTCTGCTTCTAGCGTGTCCAAACCCTTAATAATCTAATATGTTTCAATAAGATCCCCTCTCATCCTTCTGAATTCCAGAGTATATAAGCCCAGCCACTCTATTCTCTCAGCATATGACAGTCCCGCCATCCCGGGAATTAACCTTGTGAACCTACGCTGCACTCCCTCAATATCAAGAATATTTTGGAGACCAAAACTGGTGTGGTCTCACCAGGGCTCTATACAACTGCAGAAGGACCTCTTTGCTCCTATACTCATTTTATTATGAAGGCCAACATGCCATTCACTTTCTTCACTGCCTGCTGTACCTGCAAGCTTACTTTAATTGACAGATGAACAAGGACCCCTAGATCCCATTGTACTTCCTCTTTTCCCAACTTGAC
This sequence comes from Okamejei kenojei, assembly GCA_035221665.1. Lineage (NCBI taxonomy): Eukaryota > Metazoa > Chordata > Chondrichthyes > Rajiformes > Rajidae > Okamejei > Okamejei kenojei. The sequence continues at coordinate 42,279,050 of CM069132.1, forward strand.
ACCATTTAGATAATAAACTGCCTTCCTGTTTTTGCTACCAAAGTGGATAACCTCACATTTATCCACATTAAACTGCATCTGTCATGTATCTGCCCACTCACCCAACCTGTCCAAGTCACCCTAGATTCTCATAGCATCCTCCTCACAGTTCACACTGCCACCCAGCTTTGTGTCAGCTGCAAATTTGCTAATGTTACGTAATCCATTCATTTAAATCATTAATATATATTGTAAATAGCTGTGGTCTCAGCAACGAGCCTTGCGGTACCTCACTAGTCATTCTGAAGTTTCTGGAATTTCACTTTTCATAGAGTAAATTCTTTATTTTACTTATTTAATTCTCATGATGTGAAATCACTGGCAAGACTGTTGTTAATTGCCTACACTTGGGTCTCATTGAGAACCATTGAACTTGGTTGGCACTGGCCCCAATCTTGAAGCCCACTGTTGAATGCAATGCATTCCCATGTTACAGCAGAGTAGGGGGTTCCAGGATCTAACCCGCCACTGTTGGAGGAAAACTGATGTATTTTCAAGTTAGGATAGGGTGAGATTTTTGGATTGATAGCATTCTCTTAACCATAAAGATGATGGAAGTGTGCAGGAAAGAACTGCAGATGCTGATTTGAACCGAAGATAGACGCAAAAAGCTGGAGTAACTCAGCAGGTCAGAGAGCATCGCTAAAGAAAAGGGCCAAAACCCTTCTTCAGACAAGTGGCTCTCAACCTGAAACGTCCATTCTTCCTTTTCTCCAGAGATGTTGTCTGATCCGTTACTCCAGCTGTTTATGTCTAACTAAGGTTGTGGAAGTGACAGGCTTGAAAAGTGCCATCAAATAAGTACATTTCTTCAGTGAAACTTTGTGGATGGTTGGATGGCACACAGTACAGCCAGGATGTGCTGGAATAGAGGAGTGGAGGCATAGGATGTTATGATTGTCTGACCTGTTTAATGCTTTTTCATTCCGTTGTTAACCTCTATTGCTTAGAAAGTGGATTCGGTTATGCATATTTTATGCCCAGTTTGTGTATAAAAGTTATTCTATGTGTGTTAAATTTTGCTGGTGATGATTGCCAGTGTAATCATTAACAAAACATTGTGGCATCCTGGCACAGCTGGTAGAGCTGCTGCCTCACAGCGCCAGAGACCCAGGTTTGAATTGACTTTGGGTACTGTCTGTGTGGAGTTTGCACAGTCTCCCTGTGAACCTATTCTCATTGCTGATTCCAAGGCAGAAAATGGTGGAAGGTTTGTTATAGCATTGTGTCCCATGTAGTTGTCTCCAACATATGTGTAAAGTATTTGTTAAAGTGTAAATGTGTAAAATATTGTCAGTCGTCAGGATGTTTGACTTAGCGGGATTGCAAGAAGCATTCAGATGGTGTGAGAATTAGAGGGAAACTGTGGAGTACCAGGGATTCCACTAATGTCTTTGGATTGCTCTGACTTGGAGTAATTTAGAATTAAATTCTTAGTTTAGTTTAGAGGTCCTTCAAGGAAACAGGCGCTTCGGCCCACTGAGTCCGCACCGACATGTGATCCCCGTACACAAGCACTATCCGATGAACACTAGGGACAATTTACAATTTTTATCAAAGCCAATTAACATACAAGCTTGTACATCTTGGGAGCGTGGGAGGAGACCGGAGCACCCGGGGAAAAACCCACAACGTTATGGGGAGAACGTACAAACTCTGTGGAGACGGCACCAGGATCAAACCCGGGCCTCTGATACTGTAAGGCGGCAACTCTACCTCTGCACCACCATGTACAACTGTGCCGCCCTGTAGATTGTTTCATTGTTATTTTCCACAGAAATATATATTTTGTTTTACATTTGTCTGATAGAATGTAGTGACAAAAGTAGTTTCTGTCAAATCAAATATTTAATATTAAATTAACTTTATCTTCTGGGAAGGTTGAAATTTGGAATATTGCTTCAGAGTTATATCAGAAATAGTTCATGTGGAACTGATTCTAGTGAAATATGTGAGTCAAAAACATATTGCATGATAAAACATTTGCTGATTCTTGATGATGCAGAATGTGGTTGCTGAGGTTTGTGTTGCAAGAATAAGTTTTTTGTTCCTTTTGCAGCTAAGGATGCTGTAACAATCCTCCAGATTATTTGACATACTTTTAGTGGACGACACAACACCAGGTTGTAGAAAAACTTCCGTGGGCCTTCAGAAAAATTTAGAGCAGACAAAAGGGGAAAGGGAAATAAGTTACCAAAACCGGCCGTGATGCGACCAGTTAATATCCTCTCGAATGTGTACCTGTAGAAGTTCAAGAGAGTCTTCTCTGACATATCTCTCTGTCACGCCATCAGAACCTGATAGAACATGTTTAATATTTTGTAATTGGGAAGGGAAGCACGTAGACTAGGAAATGAGCACCATAGTGATATATTACATTGAACATTACTGAATGGGAGGACTAAGATTGAATTCATTCAAGCTTGGAAGAATGAGAGAAGATCTCATTGGAACCTGCACATTTATGGCAGGACTTGATGGGTTGGGTGCAAGGAGAATGTTTCCTCCAGCCAGAGGGTCTGGGACCAAGGTCACAGGATGAGGTTACAGAGTAGGATAATCTGGGCTGACGTGTGGAGGAACCTTTTATTCAAATGGCGGCGAACCTGTTGAACTCTTTACCACAGAAGGTTATGGAACCCCAAGTGCTAAATATATTTCAAAAGAAGGTAGTTGGATATAAAAGGAATAGAAGATTTTGTAGCCTGTGGGAATATAGAATTGAGATAGAGGATCATGCATGATTGTATTGAATGGCAGGGAAGACTTGGATACTCCTGCTATTTTTTGAGGTTTCAATGATATCATAGAAATAACATATTTTGTATCTATTATTGTCCCTTTGCATTTTAATGATGTTGCTGCCATTATGTTTTCAAATCAAAAGGACAAACGTCTGTCACAGTTTTGACTGTTGACTGTTTTCCGTGTATGTGAGAATGGTCAAAAGTGACCATACCTCCCAATGGTTCTTTGCCGAATGCAATTATCTGCTCTTTAAAACTAACTCAACTGAGATCATTAAACCAATATTTTGAGAATTGTAGTGTTTTATCCATTTGTACAGGGGAAGGTATTTGATGTATTAGCATGCTTAAAACTGTGGGATGCAAGGAAGGCTCTGATAGAGACTTAATGTCTGCTGGCCACAGGTGAGGTACAGAGGGCTGGAGGACAGCGAATGTAGTACCTTAATTCAAGAAGCGCAGCAAGGATTAGCCAGGTTATTTTTTACATAAGTGATTGGGAACATACTGGGGGAAAAAAAACTCCTGTGGGATTGCATGAATCTTTACTTGGAAAGGCAGGGATTATTCAAAGAGTGGACAGCTTTGGCAGGAGAAATTTAAATAATCGTTTGAAGAGGTTATGAAGTGTATTGATGAGGGCAGTTCAATTGTTGTATGGACTTCAGTCAGGCCTTTGACATTGGAGAGCCCATGCAATGCAAGGAACGCTTGTAAATTGGATCCAACATCGACCTGGTAATAATAAGAAGCAGGGGCTATTGATGAAGGGTTTTTCTTTTGCGATAGGAAGCCTGTGACATACAGTGGCTTGCAAAAGTTTTCATACCCCTTGCACTTTTCCACATTTTGTCATGTTACAACCACAAACGTAAATGTATTTTATTGGGATTTTATGTGATAGACCAACACAAAGTGGTGCATAATTGTGAAGTGGAAGGAAAATGATACATGGTTTTCAAATTTTTTTACTAATAAAAAACTGAAAAGTGTGGCGTGCAAAAGTATTCAGCCCCCTTTACTCTGATACCCCTATATAAAATCCAGTGCAACCAATTGCCTTCAGAAGTCACCTAATTAGTAAATAGAGTCCACTTGTGTGTAATCTAATCACAGTATAAATGTATAAATACAGCTGTTCTGTGAAGGCCTCAGAGGTTTGATAGAAAACATTAGTGAACAAACAGCATCAGTGGCTTGCAAAAGTTTTCATACCCCTTGAACTTTTCAACATTTTTTCACGTTTCAACCACAAACGTAAATGTATTTTTATTGGGATTTTATGTGATAGACCAACACAAAGTGGTGCATAATTGTGAAGTGGAAGGAAAATGATACATGGTTTCCAAATTTTGTGTGGCGTGCAAAGGTATTTCAGCCCCCCTGAGTCAATACTTTGTAGAACCACCTTACGCTGCAATTACAGCTGCAAGTTCTTTCTACCAGCTTTGCACATCTAGAGACTGACATTTTTTTGCCCATTCTTCTTTGCAAAAATAGCTTAAGCTCAGTCAGATTGGATGGAGAGTGTCTGTGAACAGCAATTTTCAAGTCTTGCCAGAGATTCTCCATTGGATTTAGGTCTGGACTTTGACTGGGCCATTCTAATGCGTGAATATGCTTTGATCGAAACCATTCCATTGTAGCTCTGGCTGTATGTTTAGGGTCGTTGTCCTGCTGGAAGGTGAACCTCCACCCCAGTCTCAAGTCTTTTGCAGACTCCAACAGATTTTCTTCCAAGATTGCCCTGTATCCATCTATCTACCCATCAACTCTGACCAGCTTCCCTGTCCCTGCTGAAGAAAAGCATCCCCACAGCATGATGCTGCCACCCACCATGTTTCACAGTGGGTCCGTGCTGTAATTGTTATATGGTTTATATGGTTATATGGTTATATAGCATCATGAAGCCCAAGGAACACACCAGACAGGTCGGGGATAAAGTTGTGGAGAAGTTTAAAGCAGGGTTAGGTTATAAAAAAATATCCCAAGCTTTGAACATCTCACAGAGCACTGTTCAATCCATCATCTGAAAATGGAAAGAATATGGCACAACTGCAAACCTACCAAGACATGCCGTCCACCTAAACTGATAGGCCGAGCAAGGAGAGCATTGATCAGAGATGCAGCCAAGAGGCCCATGGTAACTCTGGAGGAGCTGCAGAGATCCACAGCTCAGGTGGGAGAATTTGTCCGCAGGACAACTATTAGTCGTGCACGTCACAAATCGGGCCTTTATGGAAGAGTGGCAAGAAGAAAGCCATTTTTGAAAGCCATAAGAAGTCCCGTTTGCAGTTTGCCACAAGCCATGTGGGGAACACAGCAAACATGTGGAGGAAGGTGCTCTGGTCTGATGAGACCAAAATTGAAGTTTTTGGCCTAAATGCAAAACGCTATGTGTGGCAGAAAACTAACACTGCACATCACCCTGAACACACCATCCCCACTGTGAAACATGGTGGTGGCAGCATCATGCTGTGGGGATGCTTTTCTTCAGCAGGGACAGGGAAGCTGGTCAGAGTTGATGGGAAGATAGATGGATACAGGGCAATCTTGGAAGAAAACCTGTTGGAGTCTGCAAAAGACTTGAGACTGGGGTGGAGGTTCACCTTCCAGCAGGACAACGACCCTAAACATACAGCCAGAGCTACAATGGAATGGTTTAGATCAAAGCATATTCATGCATTAGAATGGCCCAGTCAAAGTCCAGACCTAAATCCAATGGAGAATCTCTGGCAAGACTTGAAAATTGCTGTTCACAGACACTCTCCATCCAATCTGACTGAGCTTAAGCTATTTTGCAAAGAAGAATGGGCAAAAATGTCAGTCTCTAGATGTGCAAAGCTGGTAGAAAGACTTGCAGCTGTAATTGCAGCGTAAGGTGGTTCTACAAAGTATTGACTCAGGGGGGCTGAATACCTTTGCACGCCACACAAAATTTGGAAACCATGTATCATTTTCCTTCCACTTCACAATTATGCACCACTTTGTGTTGGTCTATCACATAAAATCCCAATAAAATACATTTACGTTTGTGGTTGAAACGTGAAAAAATGTGGAAAAGTTCAAGGGGTATGAAAACTTTTGCAAGCCACTGTATATATTAATAATATGGATGTGAATGTGAGAGGTGTAGATAATATGTTTGCAGATTGGTCAAATTACTAGCGACCTTGTTTTAATGAAAGAGATGCTAGGTCAATTGTTATACACGCATAGTCATACAGCAAAGATCCAGGCCCTTCAACCCAACTCGTCTATGCCAACCAAAATGCTCATTCCATTTGCCTGCTTTCGAGCCATATCTCTCTAAACCTTTCCAATCCTGTTGATCGGAACTTTTGAAGAAGTCTGTCATTGGATTATTTTGGAGCAGCTCAGACACCAACTGAGATGGAACTTCAGTTTAGCATCTAAGTTGTGCAACTTCTAATAGTACAACCTTCCCTCAATATTGCACCGAGATGTCACCCATAGTTATGTGGTCTGGTCCTGTGAGAGATCTTTGAAGCCATTTCCTTCTGGAGAAAAAAAACATTCACCAAACAGAGAGAATTATAAATGAATTCTTCAAGAAATATACCTTCCTGTTAAGTGAAAAGTAAGTGATATAAACCTACTGAATTCTGGCATTCTGTGCCAAATTTCCTTTTGTTGAATAAATAAAGTCTTGGTGTTTCCACAACATGTTATGTATTTTATGATGAGATATAAGCAGAAATATAAATGATTTCATTCAGATAAGACATTTCAGTAAATGGTGATTAAAATGCTGCTGTTTCACTAATAGTTAACACAATTCAACTGTGTGAAATAATGAATAACTTTTCTGCATCAATCTACACAGTGGAAGACACCAGCAACATGCCTGAAATTCAAGAGAGTCAGGGGGTGGATGTTAGTGGAGTGGCTATTACTAAGGAGAAGATGCTTGGGAAGCTGAAAGGGCTAAAGGTGGATAAGTCACCTGGACTGGATGGACTGCACCTAAAGGTTCTGAAAGAGGTGGCTTTAGAGATTGTGGAGGCATTAATTGTGATATTTCAAGAATCACTTGAGTCAAAAGTGGTTCCAAAATTGCCAATATTACCTCGTTGTACAAGAAGTGAGCAAAGCAAAATAGTAGAATCTATAGGCCGGTTTGTCTGACTTCAATGGTTAGTAAGATTTTAGAGCCCACTATAAAGGATGAGTGTAAGGAGTACTTAGAAGTTCATGATAACATAAGAGAGCAGGGAAGAAGTTGTTCCTAAAAATGGTGATCTACGCTTTCATGCTTCTGTATCTTCTGCCCAATGAGAGAGTGAAGATGAGAAAATGACCAGGGTGTCACTATTCCTTGATTATGTTGGCTGTTTTCTTGAGGGAGTGTGAAATATTGATCGGCCGGATGAAGGGGAGGCTATATTGGGTGATGGACTGGGCTGCGTTCACGACTCTCTGCAGTTACTTGAAGGAAGAAGGGGAGAGCCCTCAGACCCTCCTGATGTGGGATGGAGGTGAATTGGTTAGGACCAGGCAATTGAAGGTGCTCACAGTGGTGGAGGGCATCCAAAGTGTCATGGGTGTTAACGGAATGGACTGGAACAGGGAAGAATGAATGGAGTCATACTAGGAAGACATAAGTTCAATGGGGAAAGAGCCGGCTGAAACAATGGATCTGTCTGGGCAGAACTGATTGTGGGGCTTCTGTAGAAAGTAGACGTGGCTGTATGGAGCTGTGACACAACAAGTTGAGGTAAGAAGATCTCCAAAGGAAATTAGATCTGAGTGGGTGACAATGACCTTACGTTCATGTTTGAGGTTAAGATTCAGTGGGAGTTATGCGGATGTGACTGAGCCCTTATTTGGCATCTGTGGGATAGTGATCAGTTTACTAGGCTACAACAGTGCCACCTTCATCAACAGGTTCGTCGACAATGTCAGGTTTAGTTCTTTGCAAGTGTAGTGCTGCAAGTTCAATTGTAGTGTAGTGTGACAGGTTAGACTGAATAAGACAAAGGATCGTAACTGCCCCTTATAAGCCCGATTATTTCACCCTCTCATTAATGCCCCACTATTCATAAAATTCCTTTAGTTCACCCATTGCTCTCCTCCACCTTCTCTTTTATCCCAATTAACAAACTTCTCTCTTTCTGAGTATCAATGAAGGGCCTCCAACCTAAATGTTAACTGTTGTCTCTCCTCAGATGCTTCGAGACCTACTGAGTTTGTCTCACATTTTATTTTACTATTTCAGCTTTTCAGCATCTGTAGTCTTTTTTTTACATTGGATGTCAGGGATTATAGGGAGTAGGCAGGAGAATGGGGTTAGGAGGGAGAGATAGACCAGCCATGATTGAATGGCATAGACTAGATGGGCCGAATGTCATAATTCTGCTGCTATCACATGACCTTATGACATTCTGATGTTGGACAAGTTCATTGCAAGCAGGTGTTGTTTCAGGCAAACATTAAGCATCAGATATTCCTACTATGAGCCAGTGATAGCACAGCTAATCAACCTACTTCATATCCCACCTCCAACCCATGGTCAACCCATTGTTTTGCGATTGGGGACAAAACTTATGCAACATCTCTGTTTCCCTCAAACCTTTCCAACCTTCTGGCTTGCTTAAGTGCTCATCTTCTTAGCTCACCATGGAGGGAGCAGGGACGAGAAGGTTAGGAGAACCTCCTCCTGTCTTTGATCCTCAGCAACACAAAATTATGGGCCTGTGTGTGTTGTGTTTGGAATCTATGGAAATCTCGACAACATAAAGCAAGTAAAAACTGAGGAAGCAGACCTCTGTCATTATTTCCTGTTTGCAATGCTGGTTACCTGAATGAGCTGCAAGGTCACAGAGGGGAAAAACAATCCTAGTTATTGCTGTCATAAAGTAGTTACACAAATTTAAAAAATAAACAGCTGTTCTTTAAACTTTAAAAATTGTTCTGCATTGGAGATAAACTAAGTGTAAAAATCTTTAAAGTGGGATCTAATGTGCACCCATCTGCATTAATATTTTAATGTTTATCTTTATTATTCATTGTTATTTCATGATCATTTCATGCAACAAAATAAGTTTTAATAATGGCATTTGACCTACAAATATCCAAGCTACATTATACTCTAAATTTTTAGCACTTACAGTACTTGAAAATACTTTTCATTAGATCTTCAATAATACATTCTCTCAAGATGCGCCCCCTACATTTACATGACACACTGTAAAATTTAGTTATGAAAATGATTGGTAACCTGAAATGCTGCAGAGCCTTTGATGTACCTGCTGAGTGCAACACATGCAAGGATCTTCAAGTCTTCTTTGGCTTCTGGGGTGTGGGCATTGTCTGTCCTCATTGCCTTTGAACGGGATGGCTTGTTAAACCATACGGGAGAAAATCTAAATGTCACGGTGGCGCAGCGGTAGAGTTGCTGCCTTGCAGCGCCAGAGACCCGGGTGCTGACTGTACAGAGTTTGTTCATTCTCCCCGTGACCTGTGTGGGTTTTCTCTGAGAATTTTGGTCTCCCACATTCCAAAGACGTAGGTTTATAGATTAATTAGCTTGGTATAAATGTAAATTGTCCCTAGTGTGTGTATGATAGTGTTCATGTGCGGGGATTGCTGCTCGGTGTGGACTCGGTGAGCTGAAGGACCTGTTTCCGCGCTGTATCTCTAAACTGAGCTAAACATTGACAGCCTATTTCCATTCCTAAAAGGCAGCAATGAGTTAGATGGGATTTTATAACGATATGGTCGGCATGAGCCACAAGTATTTTTTAATTCTATGTATATAATCCTTAAATTAACTTATTGAATTAAATTTCTTAGAATTTATATATCTGATATCATTTGTCTAATTGTTTACATTATTAGTCCAGTGACATAATCATAATATCATCATACCGGTACAGTTCAAATTACTGAGGTGACAATTATGAAAGACTTTGGGCCTAATATTTTTACCTTCTGCTCGCTCAACAGGTCATTCATCAGTGGTGTGGATCAAAGTGCAATAGATATGAGCGTCTCAAGGCTGCTGAGGTTGCTGCGGGCATTCGAGACAATGAAAGAAATGGCAGAGCACAACTTATTGTTGTTGAGGAGGGTCATGAGCCAAAAGATCTAATTCAGGTAAGAGCTTTATTTGCAATTATATTTTGTTATAAATAACATCTAAAAGCAATCATTGCAGCATCACCCCATACTCATCAAGGCCAACAGGGCAGCAAAGTGACAGAGCTGGCAGAGCTGCTATCTCATAGCACCCAAGATCCTGGTTCAAGGTTTCACGGTTTCAAGGTCAGTTTATTATCACATGTATCAGTTAAGATACAGTGAAATTTGAGTTACCATACAGCCATACTAAGTGAAAAGCAAAAAAGACACACAACCACATAAAAGTTAACATAAACATCCACCTCAGTGGATTCCACATTCCTCACTGTGATGGAAGGCAATAAAGTTCAAACTTCTTCCTCTTTGTTCGCCCGCAGTCGGGGCAGTCAAACCATCTGCAGTCGGCGATCGAAGCCCCCGTTGGGGTGATCGTAACTCCCACGTCGGGGCAGGTGAAACTCTCTCCGCGGCATGGAAGTCCACAGAACCCACGGTTGGAGCTTCAATGCTAATTTTGGATGCTGCCTGTGTGGAGTTTGCATGCCCTTCCTGTGACTGCATGGATTTCCTCTGGATGTTTCTCCCACATCCCAAAGACGTGTGGGTTTGTAGGTTACTTGGCCTCTGAAAATTGCCTCTGGTGTGAAGGGACCGGATGCGAAAGTGGGATTACATAGGTGATTGATGATCAGCATGGACTCAGTGGACCAAAGGGCCTGTTTCCATGATGTAATGCCATCCAAAAACTAAACTAAACTAAATATTCTTGCAACGAGCTCTGCTATCATCCTCAAATGCCGATTTCATCCTGTCCTTCTTGTGGCCGCAGCGTAATTTAGAAACTGCCATCAATGACTTGCTTTAAGTGGCATGATACAAGCAACCTTACAGAGGTGGAAATAAGTCACCAAGTTTATTTCATTAAAAATTCTGTGAAGAAGAAACTATATCGACAGATACTACTTTATCGGTATTAAAAACTTTCAGTATAAAGCAGAGCAGTTGGAATTGTATGATGGTTGAGGAATTTGCTGTAGGAAGGAAGGGCAGAGACTTCACTGAGTAGAGCAGTCTGTAGTAGCAGCAAAATTTCTTGCAGCCCCATGTCTAACTGGACTTGGAAGGCTGAACTTGCTCACCAAAAGCATTGTGGACTTGATCATCTCACATTTATCATTGTAAATGTCGGCAACCTGTCACGGGGGAATGAAAGTATTTATCAACAAGATTCAGATTTGGGTAATCTTGAGACTGTTCAAAAGTAGAATACAATCCAAAAAATACCCAGGTAATTCAGCAATGACAGGAAGTAAGTGGAAATTTGTTGTATAACATAGGATGATTAGTTTAGTTTGGTTTAGTTATGTTTAGTTTAGTTTAGTTTTGTTTGTGGTCTAGTTTAGTTTAGTTTGGTTTATTTTAGTTTAGAGGTACAGTATGGAAAGAGGCTCCTCGGCCCACCGAGTCCAAGTTGACCATTGACAAGTTCACACTAGTTCTATGTGATTCCACTTTCTTATCCACTTCCGGTACACAAGGGGCTATTCACAGAGGCCAATTAAACTACAAACCTGCTCGTCTTTGTGATGTGGGAGAAAACTAGACCACTTGAAGGAAACTCACATGGTCACAGCGGGACCATGCAAACTCCACACAAACAGCACCCGAGGTTAGGATTGAACCTGGGTCTCCGGCACTGTGAGGCAGCAGCTCCACTGCATTGACCTTGAATAGCATTTATCAATGTACTGTTTAAAAATGTGAATGTTGAAGCACAAGAGATAAAATAGTAAACAGAGTCATCGTCAATTCAAATTTATTGTCATATGCGCAAGAACAGCGATGTATGATGTCTGTATCACAATGAAAACTTTGTTTGTAAAAGTTTAGCAAATGTGACAATCATGAATGATGACCATTAATTGAACCGTCAATGTGAGACAGTGAGAATAACAACATGTTCAAACCATATTACTATGTGGTGCTGTTTCAGGAACCAGAGGAAGAAATATTTACATATTTCTAGTAACAACATTATTAATGATATCATGTCAGTGAAAACAGGTACATTGGTCATACTTACATCAGGCACTGGAAAAGAATACCAGAATTGGGAGTTATGAAGGAGACTGGAGAAACTGCGGATGCTGGAAATGCTTGAGATACAAAACCTGCTGTCAATCTTTCAATTTTTATTTTGTATGAGCACATCAAACTAGTTCAATCTCTAAAAGTTTAAGAAGGAACAGCAGATGCTGGAAAATCGAAGGTAGACAAAAATGCTGGAGAAACTCAGCGGGTGAGGCAGCATCTATGGAGCGAAGGAAATAGGCAAGGTTTCGGGTCGAAACTCTTCTTCAGACTGAGGTGTGGGTGGGTGGGGGGCAGCGGGAAGAAGAAAGGAAGAGGTGGAGCCAGTGGGCTGAGGGAGAGCTGAGAAGGGGAGGAGAAAGTAGGAACTACCTGAAATTAGAGAAGTCAAAGTTCATACTGCAGGGGTGCAAATTGCCCAAGCGAAATATGAGCACCAGGCCACTATCTCTAGCACCATCACTGACTTCATCAAGTCCGGCTCCCTGCCCTCCCAAGCTTCCAACCTCACAATTCCCCAGCCCTGCACGGCCAGATTTTACCTTCGCCCCAAAATCCACAAACCTGACTGTCCTGGCAGATCCATTGTTTCTGCCTGTTCATGTCCTGCTGAACTTATTTCCACATACCTCGACTCCATCCTAACCCCCTTGGTTAATTCCCTCCCCACCTATGTTCAAGACACCTCACATGCTCTTCATGTACTCCAGGACTTCCGTTTTCTAGGCCCCCATTCCATCATCTTCACCACGGATGTCCAGTCACTCTACACCTCAATCTCCCACCAGGAGGGTCTCAAAGCCCTCCGTTTCTTCCTCGACCGCAGAACCAACCTATTCCCGTCTACTGATACTCTCCTCTGCCTCGTGGAGCTGGTCCTTACCCTTAATAACTTTTTATTTGACTCCTCCCATTTCCTCCAAATTCAAGGCATAGCTATGGGCACGCGCATGGGCCCTAGCTATGCCTGTCTCTTTGTAGGGTACATCGAACAATCCTTGTTCGAGGCGTACCATGGCCATATCCCCGAACTCTACCTCCGTTACATCGACGACTGCATTGGTGCTACCTCCTGCACCCACACACAACTCAATGACATCATCATGTATCTTGTATCATCCATTTCACCACTAACTTCCATCCGGCACTCAAATACACCTGGACCATTTCCGACATTTCCCTACCATTTCTTGACCTCATTATCTCCATCGCTGGTGATAGACTACTGACCGTCATCCACTATAAACCCACTAACTCCCATGGCTATCTGGACTACACTTCTTCCCACCCTGCTTCCTGTAAGGACTCCATCCCCTACTCCCAATTCCTCGGTTTATGCCGCATCTGCACCCAGGATGAGGTGTTCCACACTAGGGCAACCCCGCGGCGGCAACTTCTCCCGCCCGAGTTGCGGGGTTGAAAATGACCTGGAGCGGGGCCTTGCATTGCCCGGCGCAGCTTTAATGGCGACGGGACTTGCCATCGCCTGCCGAGGGCTCCAACATTAAGAGCCGGAGCGCAGCCTTGCATCGCCCGGCGTGGCATTAATGGCCACGGGACTTATTTACCATCACCCGCCAGAGGCTTTGACTCTGACATCGGTAGGAGAATGCGGAGTGCAGGGGAGAGATAAGACTTTGCCTTCCATCACAGTGAGGAGGAGATTCACTGTGATGAATGTTTGTGTAAATTGTGTTGTGCCTTGGTTCTTCCCTTGTTTGTATGACTGCAGAAACTAAATTTCGTTTGAACCTCAATGAGGTTCAACTGACAATAAACGGTATTGTATTGTATTGTATGTCCTCATTCTTCAGGGAACGAGTGTTCCCCTCTTCTACTATAGATGAGGCTCTCACCAGGGTCTCTTCTATACCCCCCGTGACTCTGCTCTCGCTCCCATCCCCCACTCGTAACAAGGGCAGAATTCCCCTTCCCCTCACCTTCCACCCTACCAGCCGTCACATACAACAAATAATCCTCCGACATTTTCGCTATCTCCAACGTGATCCCACCACTTGCCACATCTCCCCATCTCCTCCCCTGTCTGCTTTCTGCAGAGACTGCTCCCTGGTCAATTTGTCCCTTCCCACCCGTACCACCTCCTCTCTGGGAACTTTCCCTTGCAACCGCAGGAAATGCTACACTTGTCTCTTTACCTCCCCCCTTGACTCCATTCAAGGACCCAAGCAGTCGTTCCAGGTGTTCACCTGCACATCCTCCAACCTCATCTATTGCATCCGCTGCCCTAGATGTCTGCTGCTCTACATCAGTGAGACCAAGCGTAGGCTTGGCGATCGCTTCGCTGAACACCTCCGCTCGGTTCGCAATAACCAACCTGATCTCCCGGTGGCTCAGCACTTCAACTCCTCCTCCCATTCCGAATCCGACCCTTTGTGTCCTGGGCCTCCTCCATGGCCAGAGTGAGGACCACCGTAAATTGGAGGAGCAGCACCTCATATTTCGCTTGGGCAGTTTGCACTCCAGCGGTATAAACATTGACTTCTTTAATTTCAGGTAGTCCCTACTTTCTCCTCCCCTTCTCAGCTCTCCATCAGCCCACTGGCTCCATCTTTTCCTTTCTTCTTCCTGCCCCCCCCCCCCCCCCCCACTCACATCAGTCTGAAAATGGGTTTCGACCCGAAACGTTGCCTATTTCCTTCGCTCCATAGATGCTGCCTCACCCGCTGAGTTTCTCCAGCATTTTTGTCTACCTTCATCTCTAAAAGTGTTGCATTTGTGACAATGGTACCATCAAAGAAAATTGGTTCTTTGAAATATTACATTTTCTTAATGGTGATATTGGAACAGCCTAGACCTATGCATCAATATAGTCTGCATTCAAAATTAGCATTTTAAAATCTTAGGGTACACAAAAGGCTGGAGAAACTCAGCGGGTGCAGCAGCATCTAAGGAGCGAAGGAGATGGGCGACGTTTCGGGTCGAGACCCTTCTTCAGACTGGTCAGGGATCAGGGAAACGAGAGATATAGACGGTGATGTGGGGAGATAAAGAACAATGAATGAGAGATATGAAAAAATCTTAAACTGGATCACATGCAGGCCGAGGGGAGTAGTTTGACCTGATATCATGTTTGGCACGGACTTTATGGGATGAAGGGCCTGTTCCAGTTCCTAGGAAGGAACTGCAGAGGCTGGTTTAAACAGAAGATCGAGACTAAAAGCTGGAGTAACTCAGCGGGTCAGACAGCATCTCTGGAGGTGACGTTTCGGATCTGTCTGAAGAAGGGTCTCGACCCGAAACGTCACCCATTCCTTCTCTCCAGAGATGCTGCGTGTCCCGCTGAGTTACTCCGTTTATGTGTCTATCTTAAGCTCATACATTTTGTTCTGTATACTGCGTGCATTCAAATATAACACCTTTAGTTCAGTATTCACCACCCCTCTACTCACATTAGTCCCAATTTTGCCTGACATTATCCCTTCTTAAAGTTTATATCCTATAACCTCTGTAGATTTCAGTAACCTCTCCTGCACTCTCCTTCCCTATAACTTCATCCATACATTTTCAATTTGTTGACCCCTCTCCCATCCCCCTTTCCCCACACCCCCGCTCTTCCCCACACCACCCCCCTTCACACCCACACACACACCCCCCCTTCCCCCACACCCCCCTTCCCCAAACACCCCCTTCCCCACCCCCCTCCCCCACACTCCCCCACACCCCTCCTACCCCACCCACACCTCCCCCACACCACCCTCACCCACGACCCCCTCCCCCACACCACCCTCACCCACACCACCCCCTCCCCCACACCCCTCCTACCCCACCCACCCCTCCCCCACACCACCCTCACCCACAACCCCCTCCCCCACACTACCCTCACCCACACCACCCCCTCCCCCACACACACCCTCCCCCCACATCCCCTCCTCCCCACACCCCTCCTCCCCACATGCCCCCTTCCCCAAACACCCCTTTCTCCACACCCCCCTTTCCCCACACACCCCCTTCCCCACATCCCCCTCCCCCACAACCCTCACTATCCCCAAAACCCCCCACAATCCCCACTCCCCCACCCGCCCTCCCCCACAACACCCTCACCCACACCCCTGTTGCTGATATCAAATGAATTATTCCAGTCTATGGAAACCGATAACCAGAACCCCATTAAAGGATAGGATGTTCAAATAACAGCATTTATTAAGAGATATATGATATCCCTGCTTTCATCCTCAGACTTTTTAATATAGGAAGAAAAATAAATAAACCTTTCAAACCTGCTTGATAAATTCCACGTCTCTATTTCCACCTCAACTCAGCCACCTCATCTCCAGTTAAAAGCAATATTTATTGAAATGTCTTTGTGTATATTTATACCCAAGAATATTGCAAAGCTTGGGATTAGATAAATGGTTCTTTACCCTTGGAATTTATCCTTGCTCAGATCACTTATAATCTGCTATTCCTTATATATTTTTCTCTTTTAAGAGAGAAAAATTGTATAAATATGGCCTAAATGGTTTAAAAATGTTGGAACTCAGCAGGTCTGAGTGTCAAAAGAGAAACAGGGTTACTGTCTCATGATTAAAAAATTGCAATTTTTTTATAAATGTGGTTGCTGGGGGAACATAATCTATATTTTTCTCTTCTGCATCCCTACTGTTCAGTCGTTTATTTTATTCCACACACAGCACAATGTTATCCGATCTCTTAAGCAACACAGGAATTATTATCACGGATAATCTCAATCAACAAGTAATGTTTGACTTAAATCAAAATCAAATCATTTTAACCAGTTTCAAAGGAATTAATGAAAACAGCATCAGATTATTTTATTAGGGTGTCCGTTACATTAAAAGAAGAGGAGGGACCTCATTGAAACTTGCAGAATAATGAAAGGCTTGGATATAGTGGATGCAGAGAGGATGTTTCCACTAGTAAGAGAGTCTAGAGATCATAGCCTCAGAATTAAGGGGGAGATGTGGAGGAATTTCTTTAGTCAGAGGGTGGTGAATGTGTGGAATTCTTTGCCACAGAAGGCTACGGAGGCTCTATTTAAGGCAAAGATAGATTCTTGATTAGTACGGGTGTCAGAGGTTTTGGGGAGAAGGCAGGAGAATGAGGTTCGAAGGGAGAGATAGATCAGCCATGATTGAATGACAGACTAGATTTGATGGGCCGAATGGCCTAATTCTACTCCCATCAATTATGATCTTATGATTAACCCACTACTTTGGAAGAGGAAAATGTATTCAAATCTAACACCCCTCTTGAGGTTTATAAAATAATTGAACTTTGATGATAATTTCTCTCATCTTGATATGGGAGAATAGGGTGAACGTGGAGTGATTTAATAATTTACTTCCTAGTTATGGAGACCTGCACTTTGCTTTGCACTTTGAACTGTGATTCCACGTTGATGGGAGAAAGCATTTCCCAACAAGTATGAAACACAACTATCAGTTCAACTGTCCAGCTGTTAAAATGGTCTCCTGTATTTATTTCCTTAGTTTAGTTTGGTTTAGAGGTACAGCACAGAAACAGCCCCTTCGGCCCACCGAGTCTGCACCAACCAGTGATCTTTGCACATTAACACTATCCTACACACACTAGGGACATTTTATATTTATACCAAGCTAATTAACCTACAAACCTGTATGTCTGTGGAATGTGGGAGGAAACTGAAGATCTCTGAGGAAACCCATGCAGGTCACAGGGAGAACGTACAAACTCCGTACAGACAGCACCCGTAGTCAGGGTCGAACCCGGGTCTCTGATGGTATAAGACAGCAACTCTACCGCTGCTCCACCGTATGCCACATTTCTGGTTTCATTTTTCTAAAGTCATAGCAACATCCCAGTTTAGATAGCTATATTCTACTAGATCAGATTGTTCTGCATCTTAAAATGGGTTTCAAATACAGAATACATCACACAAGGTTGTGCTCTATAATGGTAGATGAATAAATAGACCTTCACTGCAGAGTAATTTGAGTAATTGTTTTATTTTCAAAATTTTGCTCCTCTGTTGGATAAAAAAATTATATGAGGAAGGAGATTCAGCAGATTAAAATAGTATTTGGTTGATTTACAGCCAAGAAATTATATAAACTTTCAAGAAAGCAACACAGCACGTGAGAGCATCCAAAGGCTTGAACCATTGATCTGTGGTTAGAAGTTCAATTCCCATGATGACAGCTGGGGAATTTAGGTTCAAGTAGTTAAAAATAAACTCTAGGCTCAGTAATATTAACCATTAAATCATTGGATAACTGTAAAAGCCCAGCTAGTTTACCAATAAACCTCAGAGGCAGGAATCTGTTTCCCTTACCCAATCTGGGTCACTGTCACTGTTGCTGACCAGCTAAGAGGTTGGTCCTTAACTACCTCCTCAGTTCCTGGGCAATTAGGGATCAACAGTACATCTTGGCAACGTCAGCAATATTTGTATTCCATAAATTAATCAATACAAAATATCCTCAGGGGCAGCACTGTGGCGCAGCGGTAGAACTGCTGCCTTACAGTGCTTGCAGCGCCAGGGACCCGGGATAGATCCCGACCACAGGTGCTGTCTGTACGGAGTTTGTACTTTCTCCCCGTGACCCGTATGGGTTTTCTCCAAGCCCTTCGGTTTGTCCCACATTCCACAGACATACAGGTTTGTTGGTTAATTAGCTTGGTATAAATGTAAATTGTCCCTAGTGTGTGTAGGATAGTGTTAATGTGCGGGGATCACTGATCGATGTGGACTCGTTGGGCTGAAGGGCCTGTTTCCGCATTGTATCTCTAAACTAATCATAACACCTCAAGACATCAGACATCTTCTCCACTTCCCTTTCACACTCCAACCAATCTCACCCCCTTTGAATGCACAACCTGTCGCACATTTAGTCCCAATACTGTTATTAAATCTGCTGGAAAGGGTCAGCCAGGCTGACCTCTGCCATGCTGAGGCCAGGCGCCCGCTCTCGGACACCTTCTAACCCATACACTGTAACCTATCTTATTGCCTCTGATAATCACTCCCCCACAACCTCAAACCTTATAGTTCTTCAAACGCATACTCGCTGTTTTGATCTCCAGTCCAAAATCCACAAGCACTTCTGCACTGGCTGACCTACTGTTTCTGCCTGCTCCGGTCCCACTAACTCATTTGTTAGTCAATTTGTCCAGTCCATTTCCAACCTACATCTGAGACATCTCACACACTCTTCAAGACTTTGATAACTTTCAATTCCTAGAACCTCATCGCCAGATCTTTACCATGGACATCCAGTCCCTTTACAATAGACAATAATAGACAATAGACAATAGGTGCAGTAGGAGGCCTTTCGGCCCTTCAAGCCAGCACAGCCATTCAACGTGATCATGGCAGACCATCCACAATCAGTATCCCATTCCTGCCTTCTCCCCATATCCCCTGACTCCGCCGTCCTTAAGAGCCCTATCTAGGTCTCTCTTGAAAGTATCCAGAGAACCGGCGTCCACCGCCCTCTGAGGCAGAGTATTCCACAGACTCACAAAACTCTCTGTGGATTTAGTTGCTAAAGACAAATCGCTCCGACATTTGTTTTATGAAGGTATTTTTAAACTACGCTATATCATTTATTAGCAAGAGTAATTTAAAAATCATCTTGTAAAGCCGTGAATGCCGACAACGGAATGGACCTTAAGTAGGGGACAAAAGAAGGTACACAGTTTATTTTTACATAAAAACATGGTTCTTAGGAAGCCTTTAATCAAATTTTCATGTTGCGAAAAGGGGACAAATATCTATAAACCGGCAGTATTTTTCCTGCCGACTGTGGGTTAAATTCACAGCAAACCGCAACGTTCCAATCCACCGTGTTCCACAAAAACCCACTCGCAAGTTGATTTAAATGGCCATTAATTTATGGGAATTAAACATTAAATTCCTTCAATTTGGCCTATAAATTCATGAAATTGAGATTTAAAAATCATGTTTTATTGTGAATTATTGTGTGAATGTTATTTGGACACTTAGGCAATATTAAAATGTTTATCTTTTCTTAAGAAATGGATAGATGTTTAGATCTTGTAATTGAATTTTGTAATTAGCTACAATTAGGTAACTAACTAATTATATGCTTTAATTTCAGGTCATCCATGTAAGATTGTTTCATATTTGTTTCAGATTGCTTCAATCTATAATAACTGAAAATGTCATTGAGTTCTCTTAATTTTTAAGTAAGTTATGGGCTTTTGACTGTCCTCGATCACAGCTTTTGAATTAAGTCAATGGAAAGGCAATGGGCAACGTTGCTAATTTCCAAGTATAAAAATGGCCATAACCTTTTTAATACTGAAGATATGAAAGTGAATTAGGTGTCAAATTAAACTTCTTTTTATGCTTTATCTGAAGGGATAAATTGCAGACTTGATTTTTAAAATCTCAAAATTTTGTAACATTGCTATTAAAAGTGCTCCCCCTTCTGCCCCCCCCTCTGCCCCCCCCCCCTTCTGCCCCCCCTTCTCTCCCCCTTCTCTCTTCCCCCCTTCTATCCCCCCCCTTCTCTCCCCCCCCTTCTCTCCCCCCCCTTCTCTCTCTCCCCTCACCCCCCCCTTCTCTCCCCCCCCTTCTCTCCCCCCCCCTTCTCTCTCCCCTCCTTCTCTCCCCCCCCCTTCTCTCCCCCCCCTTCTCTCCCCCCCCCCCCTTCTCCCCCCCCCTTCTCTCCCCCCCCTTCTCTCCCCCCCCTTCTCTCCCCCCCCCTTCTCTCCCCCCCCCCTTCTCTCCCCCCCCCCTTCTCTCCCCCCCTTCTCTCCCCCCCCCCCTTCTCTCCCCCCCCTTCTCTCCCCCCCCTTCTCTCCCCCCCTTCTCTCCCCCCCCTCCCCCCCCTCTCCCCCCCCCTTCTCTCCCCCCCCTTCTCTCCCCCCCCCCTTCTCTCCCCCCCCTTCTCTCCCCCCCCTTCTCTCCCCCCCCACTTCTCTCTCCCCCCCCTTCTCTCCCCCCCCCTTCTCTCCCCCCCTTCTCTCCCCCCCCTTCTCTCCCCCCCCCTTCTCTCCCCCCCCTTCTCTCTCCCCCCCCTCTCTCTCCCCCCCCTTCTCCCCCCCCCTTCTCTCCCCCCCCTTCTCTCCCCCCCCTCTCTCCCCCCCCTTCTCTCTCCCCCCCTTCTCTCCCCCCCCCTTCTCTCCCCCCCCCCCCTTCTCTCCCCCCCCCCTTCTCTCCCCCCCCTTCTCTCCCCCCCCCTTCTCTCCCCCCCCCTTCTCTCCCCCCCCCTTCTCTCCCCCCCCCTTCTCTCCCCCCCCTTCTCTCCCCCCCCCTTCTCTCCCCCCCCCTTCTCTCCCTCCTCTCCTCTCCTTCTCTCCCCCCTTCTCCCACTCCCCCGCTCTTTTAAAGGACTTACCATACATTGTGCTAGCCGTCTTTAACCTTCCTGTTCATCGCGGTGTGTGTCTGTATCACCTTGGCTTTGCATCATGTGAATTTCAGACAGCGCTACCCCGCTTTCCCTGACCCCCGCCTCTGTGATGTGTTTGTGTGTGTGTGTGTGCTCCACTCTGATGTTCGCCGTTCCAGTTCGGGATTTTTCAGGCGAGTGCCTCGAGCATGAAGGTCGCAGGTAGTCCGCTGAAAAGTTGCCTAAATGGGACTGACCCTACAAAATCTTATTTTACACAGATGCATTTCGCCTCTAGCATCACGTCTGCTCAGCCATTTGATGTGACTGAAATAGCACACAAATAAGTTGTTAATGGGCATCTGCTTTATTATTTTTATCTTTACAATTTGTCATTTCGTTATGTTTTTGTGCAGAAACATTAATCCTAAAATCACTAGGAAATAAACTTAAGTTCAAGCATTTAAAGGAAAGAATGCTTACAGTGCAATCCACACCTTAGCTCAGTATGTGATACATCTGGCTACCAACCTTGCACCATCACTTGCTTCACTTCTGCGGTTTGCTGTTACTCACCAGACATCGCATTAGGCAGCTTGTTAAACACATTTAACAATAACCCTTGATTCTCCAGCATCTGCAGTTCCTTCTTTAACACTTTGTCTACTCCACTGCGATATCTCCTCAAGGTATGCCTACTTTGAAGAAGTTCTCCTCCTCCCTACGGAGACAGTTTCACAACCTCCTCTCTAACTGCTCCCCCTCTGTGATACCCCCTTCCCTCCAACTCTACGACCACATCCTCACCCAGACTCGATACCACAGCCACATCTGCTTCCTCGGGGCTTGCCTGCGCCTCCATCTCATACTCCGTGGATTCCAGCTCCAATTCCCTGCCTCCCAGTTCGGACCCCAGCTGGACTATCGGTACCGATTGGCTATCTGCCGCCACACTGTACAATTCTCCAACTGGGCACTAAGATCCACCCTGGTTGCAATGCGCCGACACCAGCAGGACCTCGCATTGACTCTCCCGAATCTTTGGGCCTCACTCACTCAGACCTGCAACTGAGCACAACTACACTACATCCTCCGGAAGATCTACCAGTTCAATCAACAATTCCAGTCCCACCTTACCTGTACCATGGACCTGAAATTAGCCCGCCTCCAGGCCGTCCCAGCCACCGACAATCCCCGACTCGACCGCCCGCAGGCCCCGGGCCCTCAACTCTGGCCCGAGCCGCCGGCCTGAGTCCCCCGAAGCCATCTTGTCCACGAGGAGCGCCTCCAGGACTCACCAGGACGCCGCCTTCACCGACCTCCACGCCGATGCTGCCGCCGACCTCCACCTGCCTACCGATGACGCCCAGCCCCGCTGCCTGCCCGGTAACTCTGTTTATCTCCCCCTCCCCGATTCCACTGCCCATCACCAGCACAACGCGACTGCCGAACCTCGCCGTCCCTGGTACCACCTAACCCCAACGCCGCACCGGGCTCAACCAGCATCGCCATTGTACTGGGCCCGCCGAAGATCACAGCCGCCGCACCGGGCCCATCCAGCATCGCCGTTGCACTGGGCCCGCCGAAGACCACAGCCGCACCCGCCTCACCTTGCATCACCACCGGACCGGGGCTCCCCGAACATGGCCGCCGCACCGCACCCCACTCATCTCGCCGCCTCACCGGTCGGACCGCCCACCCACCCACCGAGACCTCCAACGCATCGCCCGCCGACCCCGACTCCACTGCCCACGGACTCCTACCTTCGGGTCCGCCGACCCACGACACTCCACCGCCCTCCAGCAGCCCGCAGCCATCGCCTCACCTGCAGACTGGACACTGCAGTGGGCCTGAAGCCTCCACATTGCTAACTCCTCCCACCACTCTGTTTTTAACGGCACTGGCTCCTAGTGCCCGTCTCCCCAGCCCCAGTAACCTTAGTGGCTATTCCACTGGGTCTTCCCCATCCCCCCCCAACCATGTAACCCCTGCTCTTCCCCACCCACACCACAGCCCCCATACCACCCCCACCCCCTGACCACCCTCCCCCCCCCCCCCCCCACCACACAACGCTTCATCCTCAGTGCACTAACATGACTTCCTCCGGCCACAACCCCCGTCCTTGCCGCGTGTTCACCATCCCCCCGGACCTCCCCCTCGCTGACACTGAAAGATCGGTCCTCAGCAGAGGTCTTACCTTTGTCCCCCTCCATCCCAACCTCAATGTTCCGCGCCCACCACGACTTGGAGCTCTTCTACCGTCGCCTCCGCCTCACAGCGTTCTTCCATGGGAAGAGGTCCTCGCCCCCCACTGATGATCCCTTTTCCTGTCTCCAACGTACCCCCTCCACTTGGACCCCCCCTCGTAGCCTTCATCCTGTCCCCCTTTGTTGAATCCCTCCCCACCTATGTTCAAGACACCTCAGACACTCTCCGTCGGCTCCGTGCATTCCATTCTCCAGGCCCCCATCCTCTCGTCTTTACCATGGACGTCCAGTCACTCTACACCTCCATCCCCCACCAGGACGGTCTCAAAGCTCTCCGGTTCTTCCTCGACCAGAGCAACCCATACCCGTCCACTGACACCCTCCTCCGCCTAGCGGAGTTGGTCCTTACCCTCAATAACTTCTCTTTTGACTCCTCCCATTTCCTCCAAACACAAGGCGTAGCTATGGGCACACGCATGGGCCCCAGCTACGCTTGCCTCTTTGTCGGGTACGTCGAACAATCCTTGTTCTCGGCGTACCATGGCCCCATCCCCGACCACTACCTCCGTTACATCGACGACTGCTTTGGTGTCACCTCCTGCACCCACACACAACTGACTGACTTCATCCATTTCACCACCAACTTCCATCCGGCACTCAAATACACTTGGACCATTTCCGACATTTCCCTACCATTCCTTGACCTCACCATCTCTATTGCAGGTGATACACTCCTGACCGACATCCACTACAAACCAGCTGACTCCCACAGCTACCTGGACTACTCTTCCTCCCACCCTGCTTCCTGTAAGGACTCCATCGCCTATTCCCAATTTGTCCGTCAATGCCGCATCTGCTCCCAGGATGAGGTGTTCCACACCAGGTCATCACAAATAGCCTAATTCTTCAGAGAACGGGGATTCCCCTCCCCCACTATAGATGAGGCTCGCACCAGGGTCTCCTCCATACCCCGCAACACTGCCGTCTCTCCCCATTCCCCCACTCGCAACAAGGGCAGAGTCCCCCTGGACCTCACCTTTCACCCCACCAGCCGGCAAATGCAACACATAGTCCTCCGCCAGTTCCGCCACCTCCAACGTGACCGCTCCACTCGCCACATCTTCCCATCTCCCCCCCGTCTGCCTTCCGCAAAGACCGCTCCCTCCGCAACTCCCTTGTCAATTCCTCCCTTCCCTCCCGCTCTACCCCTTCCCCGGCGCTTTCCCTTGCAACCGCAAGAAATGCTACACTTGTCCCTTCACCTCCCCCCTCCACTTCTTTCAGGGACCCAAGCAGTCCTTCCAGGTCCAACAGAGGTTCACCTGCACCTCCTCCAACCTCAGCTACTGCATCCGCTGCTCCAGATGCCAGATGATCTATATCGGTGAGACCAAGCGGAGGCTTGGCGATCGTTTCGCCGAACACCTCCGCTCGGTCCGCATTAACCAACCCTACCTCCTCAGCACTTCAACTCCCCCTCCCATTCCGTATCCGACCTCTCGGTCCTGGGCCTCCTCCACGGCCAGAGTGAGCAACACCACAAGTTTGGAGGAACAGCATCTCATATTCCGCTTGGGGAGTCTGTATCCTCTGGGCTTGAACATTGAATTTTGTCAATTCTATTAACCCTTGCTGTCTCCTCCACTTCCCACCTCTCCCTCAGCCCTCGGGCCCTGGCATTCCCTCTCTCTCTATCTCCCTCCCCCACCCTAGTCGCACTAGCTTCTCATTTTCACACCACAAACTGCTTACAATGGCTTGTTCCCTTTATCATCGATACTTTTTTTGCATATCTTTCATTCATTGTTCTTTATCTCTCCACATCACCGTCTATATCCCACGTTTCCCCGATGCCTAACCAGTCAGAAGAAGAATCTCGTCCTGAACCGTCGCCTATCGTAGCAGAAAACGCTAGTGGGTGTTCTGTACAGGCCACCTAACAGTAGTAGTGGAGTTTGGGATGGCATCAAACAGGAAATTAGAAATGCGTGCAACAAAGGTAAAACCGTTATAATGGGTGACTTCAATCTACATATAGATTGGGTGAATCAAATTGGCAGGTGTGCTGAGGAAGAGGATTTCTTGGAATGTATGCGGGATAGTTTTCTAAACCAACATGTGGAGGAACCAACGAGAGAGCAGGCTATTCATAGACTGGATATTGAGTAATGAGGAAGGGTTAGTTAGCAGCCGTGTTGTACGTGGCCCCTTGGGCAAGAGTGACAATAATATGGTTGAGTTCTTCATTAGGATGGAGAGTGACATTGTTAATTCAAAAACACGGGTCCTGAACTTAAGGAAAGGTAACTTTGAGGGTATGAGACGTGAATCGGCCAAGATGGACTGGCAATTGATTCTTGAAGGGTTGACGGCGGATATGCAATGGAAGGCATTTAAAGACTGCATGGATGAACTACAATTGTTCATCCCAGTATGGCAAAAGAATAAATCAGGGAAGGTGGCGCATCCGTGGATTACGAGAGAAATCAGGGATAGTATCAAAGAAAAGATGAAGCGTACAAATTAGCCGGAAAAAGCAGCCTACCAGGGGACTGGGAGAAATTCAGAGACCAACAGAGGAGGACAAAGGGCTTAATTAGGAAAGGGAAAATGGAGTAAGAAATAAAACTGGCAGGAAACATAAAAACTGACTGCAAATGTTTTTATCGATATGTGAAGCGCAAAAGATTAGTTAAAACAAATGTAGGTCCCTTGCAGTCAGAAACGGGTGAATTGATCATGGGGAACAAGGACATGGCAGACCAATTGAATAACTACTTTGGTTATGTCTTCACTAAGGAAGACATAAATAATTTGCCGGAAATAGCAGGGGATGGCGGGTCAAATGAGATGGAGGAAATGAGTGAAATCCAGGTTAGCCGGAAAGTGGTGTTAGGTAAATTGAATGGATTAAAGGCCGATAAATCCCCAGGGCCAGATAGGCTGCATCCCAGGGTACTTAAGGAAGTAGCCCCAGAAATAGCAGATGCCTTAGTGATAAGTTTTCAAAACTCTTTAGATTCTGGAGTAGTTCCTGAGGATTGGAGGGTAGCTAATGTAACCCCACTTTTTAAAAAGGGAGGGAGAGAGAAAACGGGGAATTGCAGACCAGTTAGTCTAACATCGGTAGTTGGGAAACTGCTAGAGTCAATTATTAAAGATGGGATAGCAGCGCATTTGGAAAGCGGTGAAAGCATTGGACAACGCCAGCATGGATTTACGAAGGGTAAATCATATCTGATGAATCTTATTGAATTTTTTGAGGATGTAACTAGTAGAGTGGATAAGGGAGAAGCAGTGGATGTGTTGTATCTGGACTTTCAGAAGGCTTTCGACAAGGTCCCACACAAGAGATTGGTATACAAACTGAAAGCACACGGTATTGGTGGTTCAGTATTGATGTGGATAGAGAACTGGCTGGCAGACAGGAAGCAAAGAGTAGGAGTGAACGGGTCCTTTTCAGGATGGCAGACAGTGACTAGTGGGGTGCCGCAAGGCTCAATGCTGGGACCCCAGCTATTTACAATTTACATTAATGATTTGGACGAGGGAATTAAATGCAACATCTCGAAGTTTGCAGATGACACGAAGCTGGGGGGCAGTGTTAGCTGTGAGGAGGATGCTAGGAGGCTGCAGGATGACTTGGATAGACTGGGTGAGTGGGCAAATGCATGGCAGATGCAGTATAATGTGGATAAATGTGAGGTTATCCACGTTGGTGGCAAAAACAGGAAGGTAGACTGGTATTTGAATGGTGACGATTAGGAAAAGGGGAGATGCAGCGAGACCTGGGTGTCATGGTACACCAGTCATTGAAAGTAGGCATGCAGGTGCAGCAGGCTGTGAAGAAAGCGAATGGTATGTTGGCATTCATAGCAAAAGGATTTGAGTACAAGAGCAGGGAGGTTCTACTGCAGTTGTACAGGGTCTTGGTGAGGCCACACCTGGAGCATTGCGTACAGTTTTGGTCTCCTAATCTGAGGAAAGACATTCTTGCCATAGAGGGAGTACAGAGAAGGTTCACCAGACTGATTCCTGGGATGGCACAACTTCCATATGAAGAAAGACTGGATAGACTCGGCTTGTACTCGCTGGAATTTAGAAGATTGAGGGGTAATCTGATAGAGACTTACAAAATTCTTAAGGGGTTGGACAGGCTAGATGCAGGAAAATTGTTCCCGATGTTGGGGAAGTCCAGGACAAGGGGTCACAGTTTAAGGATAAGGGGGAAGTCTTTTAGGACCGAGATGAGAAAATCATTTTTCACACAGAGAGTGGTGAATCTGTGGAATTCTCTGCCACAGAAGGTAGTTGAGGCCAGTTCGTTGGCCATATTTAAGAGGGAGTTGGATGTGGCCCTTGTGGCTGAAGGGATCAGGGGGCATGGAGAGAAGGCAGGTACAGGATACTGAGTTGGATGATCAGCCATGATCATATTGAATGGCAGTGCAGGCTCGAAGGGCCGAATGGCCTGCTCCTGCACCTAATTTCTATGTTTCTATGTTTCTATCTCCCTCGCTCCTTAGATGCTGCTGCACCCGCTGAGTTTCTCCAGCCTTTTGTGTACCCTTGTTAAACACATTGCCTGAAGCATGACTTTGCTGGAGTTTGAGATATTACAGTTCATTTTCAGTTCATTTTAGTATATTGTCACGTGTACCGAGTACAGTGAAAAGCTTTTGTCGCGTGTTAACCCGTCAACAAATATACAATACATGATTACAATCAATCCATTACAATGTATAAATACATGATAAGGAAATAACGTTTAGTTCAAGGTAAAGCCAGCAAAGTTCGACCAAAGATAGTCCGAGGGACATCAAAGAGGTAGATAGTGGTTCGACACTGTTCTCTGGGTTGTGGTAGGATGATTCAGTTGCCTGATAACAGCTGGGAAGAAACTGTCCGTGAATCTGGTTTTATTTATTAGAATTACAGAGCTGTTTGAGATGTTTCATCTAAGCAACTAGGGTGGTGACAGGCTGCATAAAAATAGGCCTAAAGTCAACCTTAGTTTGATGCTGTTCGACCACAGCAATCTCCAGGATCCAATATAGTGTGTGCACTGCCACCATATCTTGCTGCACTTATTCCTCACCTTAAATGTGACACCTGAACTATTACATTTCTAGTGAGAAAGTGAATTTGTTTACAGAGGCAAGCAGAACACCATGTTGATCTGGGTGTTACACGGACTTGTCACAGGCTGCTATTTTAGAAGCTGTTACTTCAGCAAAGATTGCAGAGCTGAGCACAAGTTTGACAGCAAGAAGGACAACCCTGCCTTCACCACCAGTACTTCTTCAAGAAACCATCAGTAACTTAAATTTAGACGTCGGATAATTATTCTTTTTCTCACTGTCGAGGTGTGATTTTACAAGTGTTTGGTGCTTTTCATAATTGCTCTGGATTCAGCGGGTTAAATTCATTAAATTGCATGTAGAGGCTCCAGCCACACTACACACAAGAGAAACACATCTACATTTATCAGAGTTATTGTATGCAGGAAATAAATTCAATGGTATCTCGCAACATTCCTCTTCTGCCTGGAATTGAAAGTCGATACTGCTATTAGGCCTTCTGTTGGGGATCATTTGTTTTCCGTATTTAGTTTTAAAAGAAAACAATTGTCAAACTCCCTGCTACCTGACACCAGGAATATATTTTCTCTCCACCAATATGCTATACCTTGACTTTTAAAATATGATGGAGATTTTTATATTGATTGTATGAAAGATACAGCTTGAAAACAGGCCATTAGGCCAACCGAGTTCACACTGACCATCAAACTAGTTCTGTGATATCCCACTTTTGCATCCACTCCCTACACACTACTGGCAATTTACAGAGGCCAATTACCCTACAAACCCACACGTCTTTAGGATGTGAGAGGAAACAGGAGCACCCTTAAGAATCTCATGTGTTCACAGGGAGAACGTACACACATACAGCACCCAAGGTCAGGATAGAACCCGGGTCTCTAGCGCTGTCAGGCAGCAGCAGGGGAGAAGGCAGGAAAATGGGATTAGGAGGCAGAGATCAGCCATGATTGAGTGGCAGATTAGACTGGATGGGCCAAATAGCCTCTTTCTATTCCCATAACATGAACTTGTGAAGTCCACAGGTTCACCACTGTAAAGGTAGAGGTTGCTTCATCCTTCAAGAACTTCATTTATTTTCTTCATACCTGTTGAACACATCATCTGCAAGCACATCCTTTACAAAGATCGGCCAAAGTAGCATACGGCAAAGACAAGAGCAGCAACATAAGATGAGGCCCCAAACCACCATGACCCTACTGGTTTGAAGGAGAACAACAAACAACAGTACACATTAGTTATTTACACAAATGGCATCATATAATTACTGCATAAATAACTTTAAATTCCTACTGTAAGAATAAAACTGCTGCTAATTTGGTGACTGCCTCCCACCCAACCAACCAATATGGGACTGTGCCATGTAGGCAGACTGTTGAAGAACATCACAAAGCACACAGCACACTGCAGCATGAACACGTGGCCAATAAATAATCCACATGCACAGAAAGTGTCATGCTATGCACTAATTCAGCCCTTTCTGTAAATAATGAGGTCAAGCTGAATATTTTGTTTTGCCTCAAAGATGAAAAGCAAGACAACTTATCCGGAGGCTTTTATTTAAAATGAAACTGCAGCAATGGAAATTGGTTCACGTCAGATGAATTCCAATCAGCCACAAAATAAATAAATGATGTTGCAAACCGAAACAACTTTCCCCTGCAAACTTCATGAGCAAGCTACAGTTCTAGCGTCAGCCTTGGTTATGTTATTTTAGCGAGGCTGTTCTTGGCTATTTTGCACCTTCCAGTCAGAATATATCCAATGTTGTCCATCGTTTAATGAAGGATGTCTGCTTGTCAGTTCAAGGATCCACATCAGAAATGCATTTTGCACTTTCACAGAGTGCTTTGGTTGTGTTGAGCCTGGCATCAGTAATCAGCATTATTCCACATAAAAACAGGACCCAACCTTAAAGCACCTTTTTAAAACAAAAATAGGGTGAAAAAAAAATAAAATAAGTGTTTCATTTGGAAGAGCTTTTCCACAGGATGTAATTTATGCTAACTGTTAATCAACATCTGCTTTTGGAAAATATAATTGCATTTGTTGACTATCTTTTAGCTAAAAATATTTGCAATTTTACATGTAATGGCATACATCTACCCACCTTTTATGTAGTGCTTAATGAAGGAAAGCTTGGTATAAACAAGTTGAAAGATTAACTTAATAAAAACAGTGAAATATTTCACAGTGTGAAATGGTTTGAAAGCCACGTGCATAAAACAGATGGCTACTTGTTGAAAGACTGACTTCCAGTAGTGATCAGTAGCTCGGAGTCAGAAAATATTAAAAGGTGAAGCATGTGAATAATTGCTCAGATAGCACATCATCACAATAACACTTTGCTGACATGTTGGAAATGAAGGTATAGTGAATTGTGTGGTCATTAAGCTTCATGAAGGGAAGCCAATATGATATGTGTGCAGGAGCCGATTAAATAGACTTTGTATCAGAGATTTGGATCACACTGTTCTACATTCAGAGTGTGTCAGAGATTATGGGGAGAAGGCAGGTGAATGGGATGAGGAGGGAGAGATAGATCAGCCATGATTGAATGGTGGAGTAGACTTGATGGGCAAAGCGGTCTAATTCTACTCCTATCATTTGATCTTATGGTCCCCCAACATTTGTAAAGTTAGGAGAAGTGATATGCAGGGAATAGGATATGGATCATGTGCAGGCTGATGATATTAATGTAGGTTGGCATATTGTTCAGCATTGTGGGCTGAAGGGCCTATTCCTGTGCTGTACATTTCTGTGTTCTATGTTCTGAAAGTCTAAAGAAAATGAGGTTGTACAAGTTCTATGTTCTGAATCATGGTTTCATGCATAAACTGCCTGCCCCCCCCCCCCCTCAAGTTGCCCGCGGGTCAGGGACAAGAGTATTTTGCATATTGTTCCACAGTATTTAGTTATATTGGTTAAACAGTAGAACAGCCTGTGCATATTAGGATAGTACCAGAACAATATTTATTTAAATTTTATTAGGGCTCCTTATCGCCATGCTCAGCCAGATGCTCAAGGTCATGTGTTTCACTCTCACCCTCACCCACTGAGTTAATTTATTTACTTTGTAATAGAATCTCGAGTTGAATGTTTCTAAATTAGCATTAATTAATTCCATCCCTAATGTATGAGAAAAACTCCAACCATGCACCAAAATTACTTCAACCTTACCTGACCTCCCAATTCTCTTCTCTCGAGAATATGAAAATAATGCCATTTTATCAGTAGAGCTAATAGGACTTGTTGTTTCAATCCCTGTAATAAGTTGGCACTCTTGCTATTTGCAGTGAGATTGGAGTGGTGAAAGGTAAGGTAGATACATCATCGGGGTCATCAGGTGGGCACCCTCCTTCTTTGATGTTTCATTGATAAGCCCACAACATCTCCAGAGAGCTCAACGGCGATACCTGGCGTCCCAGTTACACCCCCCTCAATTCCATACCCTCCTCTATTCATCAATTGTTGTCTCTCCTTTTGATCCAGATCCTATTGCTGCTTTTTTCCGCATAATTTGATAATGATTTGATTGCTTG
This sequence comes from Okamejei kenojei, assembly GCA_035221665.1. Classification (NCBI taxonomy): domain Eukaryota; kingdom Metazoa; phylum Chordata; class Chondrichthyes; order Rajiformes; family Rajidae; genus Okamejei; species Okamejei kenojei. The sequence continues at coordinate 42,311,199 of CM069132.1, forward strand.
TTGGAGGCAACGAACCCTCACCCCCATTTTCTTTAATCGCCTGGTCATAGATGTAGCAACAAATCCCCTGCATCCCACTTCGACATGGAAAATCTTAGTCTTCCAGCCATTCTGGGAAGCTTCAGATGCCATTTCAGAGTACTTGGTTTTTTTCCTCTCATAAGCTTCTTCAACATCATCTTCCCATGGAACTGTCAATTCCACTTCATATGCCAACTTGGCTGTTGTGGACCACAGGACCATGTCTGGCCGGAGGGTTGTAGCCACAATGTCTGGGGGAAACACAAGCCTTTTTCTAAGTCCACTTTCATTTTCCAATCCCGAGCAGGCTGCAGAGTGCTTGCATCCATTGATGTTATCTGGTGCTCTGGAGATTGGCCTGCTGGTACAAATGTTGTGGTGGACATTTCCTGCCGATGTTGGTGGGGAAGCATTTATGATCGTTTGCCTCTGTTCAAGGATTGATGCCAGCTGTCTGAGAACTTGGTTATGCCGCCAAGTGTAATGCCCTTGACCGAGGCTCATCCTGTTAAAATGTGCATTAGTGATCCAGGTGCTTGGCAAAGGGAGCAAGTGGGGTCTTCTCCGAACCACTGCTTCAGGTTCTGTGGTGATGGTAGAACATCATAAGTGGCTCTGATGACAAAACTTAGTCGAGATCCTTCCATTTGCCAGATTTCACGCCAGCTGAGTTTCTTCTTTTCCAGGCTCTCCCAGTTAGTCCATTGGCCTTGCTTAGCCATTGAGACGGCCTTGGCATGTCACTCTGCCTCCTCCTGTCTTCTCACCTCCTCCACCATGAGCCGTCTTTTCTGCACTGATGTTGCCTTGTGCCATTGAGGAGCTTTTGGGACGAGCCCGAGCCCGGCTCTCCCATGTTGAACTTGGCCAACCACATCCCGGAAATGAAGAGCAGACTTAGTACTCTGAACGGCTTCAGATGGGGTCCACTTCCTCCCCGTTGCCACACGGGGGGGCCGCTGTTCAAATAACAGTACCTTCAGATTCAGTGAGGGTCATGACCAACCTTGCTTTAGTGCATTTGAACTCTTCCACAAGTCCTGTAATGGGTAATTCCAATTTGCCACTCCCATACAGTCTGACAGCATTGTGGAAGTCCAAGCCACTGTTTCACATGTGTGCTGATCATTCTTTCCAGCTTTTCCACTTTGTTGATGGGGATTTCATACATAGTTAAAGGCCACATGATTCTTGGTAGTATGCCAAATTGGAAGCACCACAGCTTGAGTTTTCCTGGTAGCAAGGTCTTGTTGATGCGAGCTATGTGCATGATGGTATCCTTTTTCAGTTGTTCAAATAGCTCGGTGTCCTTGAGCTTTGTGTCATACCATCGGCCCAAACTCTTCACTGGCATTTCTGGAACAGGTATTCCGTTAATATGAAATCTTTGATCCTTGACTTGCCCTTTGACAATGGAGATGCTTCTGCACTTGCTGGGTTTAATCTTCATCCTTGCCCATGTGATGTTTTGATGATGTTTTTCCAGAAGTATCTTGGTGCAGGGGATAGTTGTTGTTAGTGTTGTTATATCATCCATATAGGCTCTTACCGTTGGCAATCGCTGACCACACAGTAACCGCTTTCCTCCCACAACCCATTTTGATGCTCTGATAATGAGCTCCATTGCCATAGTGAAGGTCAATGGGGAGATGATGCCTATTTCCAATGGTTGCCACGCTGTGGTAGATTCTGATGTTGTGAGACAAAATTGCAGATCCTAGAAGTCGTTTTTTTATCAGATTTGTCATTATTGCCGGCACCTGAAAGAATTCAAAAGCAGTCCACAGTAGCGAATGAGGAACTGATCCATAGGCGTTGGCCAGATTGAGGAACAAGACATGCAGATTCTTTCGTTCTTTCTTAGCAGTCTGGATTTGATGCCATATGACGCTGGTATGTTCAAGGCATCCCAAGAAGCCTGCTATGCCTGCCTTTTGGATTGATGTATCAATGAAATTTTTGTTTCATTGCTTTGTTTCAGATACTTTGTAAGTCTTTTTGCCACCACACTGAAAAAGATCTTGCCCTCTATGTTAAGAAGGTTTATTTGCCGAAACTGTTCGATGGTGGAAGAATTTTTTTCTTTTGGGATCAGGACTCCCCCTGCTCTTCGCCAGGCTTTGGGGATGACTTGCGTTTCCCACGCAACCCTCATGTTCCTCCAGAGGAATTTCAGAATATCTGGGGCATTCTTGTGGACACAATACGGAACACCATTAGGGCCTGGTGCAGAGGCCGTTCTTGCCTTCCTCACTACTTCTTTTACCTCACTCAGCTTGGGAGGGCTGATGTCAAATTGATGTTGCGGGGGTGAGATTGGTGGGTTGTCAGCGGGGACAAATTTTATCACTCCCTCATCCTCCTTCAAGCCACACAATCTCTTTTCATTCATAGTGTCAGGAATTATGTGGTGCTCAATGTCCTAATTTAGATTTTCTTTGCTGATCCCATCATCATCCATGGAGATAGAGGACCTGTAAAAGCCACCAACAGGAAACTAATAGACATTTCCCCTGCAGCTTCTTTACAAGGTTAACTGCTGGGAAATTGCTTCTGTGGCCACATAAACTGGAGTATAATTGCACGTGCCAACTGCCTGCTCACAATCCCATTAATTGGTTATTCTTCATGAGGATTATTTGAAAGTCGTTCTGCACAATAAGTCGTTTGTTCAAAAATCCATACCATTTGTCCATACATGGACAGGTTGCTAGTTAATCATCACGAGACGGAAAACTGGCTGATATTTTCTCCTTATGTTGTTAACAATTATTAAAGTTATTGGTAGTTGATCTGCTGCCAACTAGTCAAAGTCATCACAGTGCTGTAATAACTTAGCAGGTCAGGCAGCATCTCTGGAAAATATGGATCAGAGACGTTTTGGGTCAGGATCCTTCTTCAGACTTCTTCAGTTTGTTTGAGTCAGGATCCTTCTTCAGACTTCTTCAGTTCTGTTCTGTTGTTTTGCACAATCCCGCAGGCATTGCCACTTTCCTTTCACTGTACATCTTGTATGTGTATGTGACAAATAAGGTTGACTTGCCACATTGGCTGATAACTATCTAATACATCACAGGAACAATTCCTGGATTTCACTCTATGATTAACCCATATTGTTGACAGACAGTCATAAATGAGTGGCTTCAAATATCATGAGTAACTTGGCATGATTTTGCAATAATAGTAAGATTTATTAGTAACAATTGCCCTAAGTCGTAATTGGACTACAACCAAAGATTATAAAAAAAATCTCCTGTCCATACATGTTTGGCACAGATCGGTTTGACTCAGAACCTTTTTCTAAGGGTGGAACTGCCAAAGATTAGAGGGCGTCGCTTATAACATGAAAGGGGCAAAGCCTAAAGATGATGAGGTTTTGCAAGTTTTTTACCCAGAGGAGAGTGGATGCCTGGAACGTGCTGCCAGGTGGTGGTGGAGACCAATATGATAGTATGGTTTAAGAAGCTTTTAGATAGGCACATGTATATTCAAGAATAGAGGGATATGGATTGTGTACAGGCAGAGGAGATTAGTTTTGTTTAAAACATGTTCAGCACAGACATTGTGGGCCAAAGGGCCTGTTCCTGTGCTGTACTGTTCTATGTTCAATGTTATGTCCAGTTTTCACGTAATTACTGAAACTTGTTTGAAGAATACATAGAAATTGGCTCGTATAATGACTTGATAACAAATGTATGTATTTGTGACCTTCAGTGTAATTGAATCAAAAGCAACTCACAGGGATAAATGCCAAACAGCCATTTCATTTTGTGAATACACTTAAGGTTTAAAAGCTAAAAGATGCAAGGGTGGACTACCCCAAACTTGTTCATTTCAGGCAGAGTGAGCAGGAGATGGAGGAGTGTTTTTTATCAAGGTGGAGCATCAGATGGTGACTCATTTGCTTTTACTGCTTTGAACACCCTTAGGCTCTGAATAAAAATAGAAACGATGCTTTAACTGGCTAAAGGCCAGCAAGCTGCAGATGTAGAGTCATTTCTCCAGATACGTGTTTCGCTTGAATTCCAAGTCAGTTCAAGTGTTAGTGGGGTCCGTGTGAGGGTCCATCTGGCTCTGATCCAGGTGCAGAAGGAGAGTAATAAGGAGAGAAATTCTGAACTTCATTGATGTTTGAGTTTGAATGAGTAAATGTCCTGTCAAGAAAACATAGAAGAATTGATGAAATGTGGGCTAGGAAAAAGATGCAACTCTTGGAATAAACCAAACTTAGAAATGAGAAACTCGGTTCACTCCACACACAGCTTGGACAATAGTTAATTTATTGCCAAAAACAATGCAAATATGAATTATTCTCTGGCTCTTAGCAATATCAAAATGCTTTATTTGCCATTTCATGCAAATTCGTTCTTCATGTCCTTTATGCTTTGCATAATGGATTGCACATTCCATAGAATGTGTTGTGAGGGAAAAATAGATCAGTCACGACCGAATGGCGGAGCAGACTCGATGGGCCAAATGGCCTAATTCTGTTCTTATGTCTTATGGTCTTCTAGTGGATAGTGCTGCCATCTGACATCTCCAGGTTGGAACCTGACCCCAGCTGTGGTCTGTGAGGAGTTGGTTTGTTTTTGCTGTGATCTTGTGGGTTTCTGCTGGAGCTCTGGTGTCCCTATGTCCCAAAGACATGCTGGAACACTGATTGACCATTAGGGTCAGTGCAGATAACTGGCAAAATAATCAAAGGCGACTTGATGGGCATGTCGAGAGAGTAAGTTGCAGGATACAGGGCAGAGAGGGGGAGTTGGACTGTTGAGATTGCTCTGTTGGAAGCTGGCATGGACCCAATGAACCACATGACCTCACTCTGTGTTGTAGTAGATAGGTACTATGGACAACCAAAATACACGTATCTGCAATAATCCTACACCACAGTAGTGCTGTTATCAAGTGACTCTTCCAATCTTGTGCTGTGTGCATTTTCGCTTTGGGCTGCACATTTCACCATTCCTCTCCCCATCTGCCATTCGTCCCAATATCCTCCATCCTGCACCTATTTGAGGATTTTTTATCAGAGGATGGCCTCAGAGTTGAATTGTGAGCTTCGGAGGCTAGAGACGATCTGCTGACTCTACTTGTTATGAATTGGGAACAAACATTAATCGATGCATGTCATTGCGCCCCTCCTCAAGTTGTGTGATCTGCCCAGTGTGTGTGTGTGTGGTACCCACAGCAATAGGTCTAAGGGCACAAAACAGTGTCCATTGCAAATGTTTGATGCAAGATATCAGTGAAGATTACTTGCTGTCCCTGTCATTACTCATGGTTGCCTTTGCATCAAATGACATTAATCTTGGTTGTTACTCACTACTGTCTGGCGTGCAGCTTTTTAAAACTTCACCGCTCTATGTCATTCCCTGCTAGTAAATGTTTTACTCTTGAGTGATGACAGAAGTAGCTTGGTGCAGCTTACACTCACAGGAACCCAAGAACATAGGAGCAGAAGGAGCCTTTAGGTCTACCCAGCCATGAAAGATGATCACAGATGATCTAGTCTGGTCTCAACTCAATGCCTGTGCCAGTTTACCATAATCCTCAATTCCTTGTTCCTTTAATTTTTTTTCGCTCCACCTTAAATAAACCTCCACCAAGCTCAGGGGCATATAGTTCCAGAGAGTCACTGCCCTCTAGGAGAACAAAATTATATGCAGCTCCTTACTCTGCAACTATAGCTCTTTGTTTATGTGTCGTCTTGTGAAGACATCTCACCATCCACCCCTTGGGATCTCATTTGTTTGAATAAGATCACCCCTCATTATTCTTAACTGACACAAACATTGACTTACTCTCACAAGTTCACGTTTACAAGTTATAGGAATACAATTGGGCCATTCGGCCCATCAAATCTGCTCCGCCATTCAATCATGCTTGATTCCTGCCTCCTAATCCCATTTTCCTTCCATCTCCCATAATCCTTGATACCCATTCTAATCAAGAATGTGTTTATTTCGGAAACGGGAATAGATCCAGAGGATTGGCATACTGCGCATGTTGTTCCATTGTTTAAAAAGGGTTCAAAGAATAAACTTAGCAATTATAGACCTGTTAGTTTGACGTCAGTGGTGGGTAAATTAATGGAAAGGATACTTAGAGATAATATATACAAGCATCTGGATAAACAGGGTCTGATCAGGAACAGTCAACATGGATTTGTGCCTGGAAGGTCATGTTTGACAAACCTTCTTGAATTTTTTGAAGCGGTTACAAAGGAAATTGATGAGGGTAAAGCAGTGGATGTTGTCTATATGGATTTCAGTAAGGCCTTTGACAAGGTTCCCCTTGGAAGGTTGGTTAAGAAGGTTCAATCTTTGGGTGTTAATGGCGGAGTAGCAAGATGGATTCAACAGTGGCTGAATGGGAGATGTCAGAGAGTAATGGTGGATGGCTGTTTGTCAGGTTGGAAGCCGGTGACCAGTGGGGTGCCTCAGGGATCTGTGTTGGGTCCACTGTTGTTTGTCATGTACATCAATGATCTGGATGATGGGGAGGAAAATGGGATAAGTAAGTATGCAGATGATACTAAGATAGGTGGTGTTGTGGATAATGAAGTAGATTTTCAAAGTCTACAGAGAGATTTGGGCCAAATGGAAAAGTGGGCTGAAAGATGGCAGATGGAGTTTAATGCTGATAAGTGTGAAGTGCTACATCTTGGCAGGACAAATCAAAATAGGACGTACATGGAAATGGTAAGGAATTGAGGAATGCTGTGGAATAGAGAGATCTAGGAATAACTGTACATAGTTCCCTGAAGGTGGAATCGCATGTAGATGGGGTGGTAAAGAAAGCCTTTGGTGTGCTGGCCTTTATAAATCAGAGCATTGAATATAGGAGTAGGGAAGTAATGTTAAAATTGTACAAGGCATTGGTAAGACCAATTCTGGAGTATGGTGTACAATTTTGGTCGCCTAATTATAGGAAGGATGTCAACAAAATAGAGAGAGTACAGAGGAGATTTACTAGAATGTTGCCTGGATTCCAGCAACTATGTTACAGAGAAAGGTTGAACAAGTTAGGTCTTTATTCTTTGGAGTGCAGAAGGTTAAGGGGGGACTTTAAAATGATGAAAGGGATAGACAGAGTTCATGTGGATAAGCTTTTCCCATTGAGGGTAGGGAAGATTCAAACAAGAGGGCATGACATGCGAATTAAGGGACGGAAGTTTAGGGGTAACGTGAGGGGGAACTTCTTTACTCAGAGGGTGGTGGCTGTGTGGAATGAGCTTCCAGCAGAAGTGGTGGAGGCAGGATCAATTTTAACATTTAAAAGTAAAGTGGATAGGTATATGGATGGGAAGGGAATGGAGGGGTATGGTCTGAGTGCAGGTTGATGGGACTAGGGGAAAACAAATGATCGGCACGGACTGGAAGGGCTGAGAGGGCCTGTTTCCATGCTGTAATTATTATATGGTTATATGGTTATTTATGCCTTAAAATGTCTTGGCCTCCGCAGCCCTTAGTAGCAATGAGTTCCACAGATTAACTACCCTCTGACTAAAGAAGTTCCTCCTCTCCTCCTTTCTAAAAGAGCACCCTTTAATTCTGAGGCTATGATCTCTGGTCTTAGACTCTCCCATTGGTGGAAACATCCTTTCCACATCCACTCTATGCCTTTCATTATCCTGTAATCCTGTTGTGGACCCAGAGAAGGAAGCTTATTGAAAGTCCTGATTCAAAATGGCATAAGATGTGTGGTGGCCGGACTTTGGTTGTTGTGATGTGATGCATTCTTGTGGGACGGCTGTGACCAATTGAAAGCTCATAAAAATCAGGAGACAATTCAAAAGTAAATATACAAAAATAAAATTCCATTTATGCTTTTAAATAATAAAAATCATTAAAACGATCATTATTTTTAAAAACTTCTTAGACGTACTGTTCTTTTTTCAAATTGGTCTTCTCTGTTCAAGTGAACAGGTTGAGTCCTCCTGGTCTAATTAAACCGATTTGTGAGCAAAGAAGGACACAAAGTGCTGGTGTAACTCAGCAGTTCAGGCAGCATCTCTGGAGAACATGGTTAGGTGATGTTATGGGTCGATCTAAAACATCACCCATCCATGTTCTCCAGAGATGCTGCCAGACTTGCTGAGTTACGCCAGCACTTTGTATCCTTTTGTGTATTAACCGGCATCTGCAGTTCTTTTTTTTCCCCAGCATTTAATTTAGTGATATAGCGCGGAAACAGGCCTTTCAGCCCACCGGGTCCATGCCGACCAACAATCCCCGCACATTAACACAATCCCACACCCACCAGGGACAATTTTTACATTCACCCACCCAATTAATCTACAAACCTGTACGTCTTTGGAGTGTGGGAGGAAACCGAAAATCTCAGAGAAAGCCCATGCAGGTCATTCGGAGAACGTAAAAATTCTGTACAGACAGCACCCTTAGTTGGGATTGAACCCGGGTCCCCGCCGCTGCATTCGCTGTAAGGCAGCAACTCTACCTCTGCGCCTCCATGACCGGTATGTGAGCTGATACAAACTGTAAATGCTGGAGAATTTGGTAGCTTTGAGATCCCCTTCTCAGCCACTTGCGCAATGCAACCTCGGAGTGTGGTCAGCAAATGTGAGACCTCTGCCATAAGCTGATGGTCCCAAACTAACTGGCCTTTCTGAGGTAAATTCTGATACGTTGTTGTGTGGCTGCTAGATTTTCCAGCAAGTTTCATTCATTGTTTTCTCCCTGCATTAATAGATCCTTTCTTTCCATCCTAAATCCTGAAGAAATAAATAGACATAATTGCATAGATGATTCATCCTCATCCAAGAGGTAAAGGCACAGCTGTAACACCACACCCATACTAGCACATAAATGATGAATATAATGGTTGCTATCTGCTCTGTTTCTCACATTTGTCTCGGGATAATAATCCACAACTTCCTCATTTGGAGTTAAATTGTGTAATGTCTGGTTACGTTACTTGTCATATGCTGCCTGATCCTGTTCTTTGTCGATTTTAATTTTAAACTGAAGAAAAATAAGATTAAGGTATTGTGATTTGGCACATTAGTTGCAGGATCCTAATGTACGTACCTGCAATGGATGTCCTGCTATATCCATGTTAACACATTTATGAATTATTAACATTGTTTGCCAGTCATTCAAATTTATTTTCACCCTCAGTGGGCCAGTGGGTTCCCAAACAGAAGCCCTCCTGTGTGCTGCCCTCTTGTGTCTTAATTGTTGGTGAATATTACCTGACTTTAAAGATCATGTTTAAGAAAGAACTGCAGATGCTGGAAAAAGAGAAGGTTGACAAAAATGCTGGAGAAACTCAGCGGGTGAGGCAGCATCTATGAAACGAAGGAATAGGTGACGTTTCAGGTCAAGACCCTGAAGAAGGGTCTCGACCCGAAACGTCACCTATTCCTTTGCTAGTGGGCATACATGGATTTGCACTTTTATGCCCCTTTAAGATCTTTCATCAATTAATGCAAGTCATCCGCTCACTCAGTAACAACCCCAATATTGTTATCAGACCCACTGACACAGGAGACACAGTGATAATCTTCCAGGCTGATCTCCACCATGCTGAGGCCTGGCATCAGCTCTCAGCACTTCCTCATACCTACATCTTGACCAAGATCCCATTGATCAGACCAACATCTCCCAGACCGTCACTGATCATATCACCTCCTGCACTCTCCCTTCCACAGCTCCCAAGCTTTCAGTTCCATGACCCCTCACTGTCAGTTTCCACTTCCTTCCCAAAATCAACAGGCAGGAATGCCTTGGCACACCCATTGTTTCTGCCTGTTCCTGCCCCAACAAATTAATCTCCAACTACTTTGATGCTATCTTATCCCATCTTGTCTAGTCCTTTGATGCTATCTTATCCCACCTTGCCTAGTCCTTTCCGACCTACACCAGGGGTCCAAACAGTTCCCGTTAACTGACACGCTCCTCTCCCTGGTGGGACTTGTCCTCACCCATAACAATTTCCCTTTTGCATCCTCATACTTTCTTCAAGTCAAAATTGTAGCCATGGGCACTCACATGGTCCCCAGCTATCTTGAGTGCGTGCAGCTCCTCCCACCCTGCCATCCAAGGTATCCTTTCCTCAGCAAATAAGGTTTGCCCCCTACTATTGTGGATGGAGCCTTCATCCACGTCTCCTCTGTGTTCATCAGATCTGCGTTCGCTCACCCTCCCTCCAGACAGAACAAGTATTGAGTTCTCCTCCAGCCTCCACATTCAACGTATCATTCTCCGATCTTTCCACCACTTTCAACATGATTCCATCGCATGTCATATCTTCCTATCCTCACCCCTTTCTGCTCTCCGCAGTCACCACTCCCTGCACAACCACTTGTTTCGCACAATCCTTCCCATCCAACCCATATCCTCCCCAGGCACTTTCCCCTGCAATCACAGGAGCTATAACATCTGTCCCTACACCTCCTCTCTCACTTCCATCCGAGGATCCCAGCAGCCGTTCCAGCTGAGACAGAGGTTCATGTGTACCTCTTGCAACCTTGTCTACTGCATTCAATGCTCTCTATACAGCCTCCTTTACATTGGCAAGACCAAGTGTAGACGAGGCAACTGTTTCACCCATCACTTGCACTCTGTCCAATGGAGCTCCCGGTCACTGACCATTTTAAATTCCCTTCGCTAATATAATTCCACATGAAGCTGGTACTACATTTAATTTACACACTGCACTGAGCATTCGCCTTGATCTTTACACCATTCTGTGAAGGATATTTTCAAGTAGCTGACGCTGAAGCAGATGTGTGCAGCATGTTGATATTTTACCGTGTTATTTAACATTGGGGCTAGACATCAGCCTTATCCTTGTGCAACAACTGCAGAAGCCAAATTATTGGACAAAGAGAAAGTTTAAATACGTTTTAACATGGAAGTAAAAGTAGGAGATTACAGCATATGCAGGAAAAAACATTGAATGGTTGTAACTACAATATAAATAGATTTAATTATGCCCTTGGATGGAGTTTAAAATCACAAAACGTTTTCAGGATAATAGGTACAAAGAGGAAAATAGTTTCACAGCTTTGAGATGTATAGTGGATTTGAATTCCAATGTCTTTCAAGGCCTGAGGAGGAAAATGAAAATGAGTGCGGTCTACAAGTAACTTTGAGGGAGTGAAAAATGAGTGTTGTCAAGGCTATCTGCCTATCCATGTGGAAAATTTGTCATTTTTGACTCATTTTGAAAAATGTCATTTTTTGGGAAGTCTAAAGGAACTGGATATTTCTGTCTGGCTTCATAAACCCCAATAGGTGCAATCAGCATTTACTGTACTCTACAAGCCTCTATCCCACCAATCACCCTCACACAGAACTCCCTGCAACTATCATCCACATCTCATTTGGCCAGGAGTCATAGAGTCATGCAGCATGGAAACAGGCCCTTCAGCCTAATTTGCCCATGCCAACCAAGATGCCCTATCTACACTTGTCCCACCTGCCCGTGTTTGGCCTATATCCCTCTATATCCATGTACCTGTCCAAATGTCTTTTAAATGTTGTTATCATACCTGCCTCAGTTATCTCCTCTGACAGCACATTTCCCACTCTGTATGAAAAAGCTGCCCCTCGGGTTCCTGTTAAATCTCCTCCCAATCATACCTGTTTTTTTAAATTCCCTATACTGGACAGAAGACTATACGTATTTACCCTATCTATTCCCTTTATGATCTAATACACCTCTGTAAGATCATCCTCATCCTCCTGCGCTCCAAGGAATAAAATCCTAGTTTGTTAAACAACTCCCCAAAGCTCAGGCCCTCAAGTCCTGACAACATCCTTGTAAATCGTCTCTGCGCCATTTCCAGCTTAACAACATATTTTCTATAACAGGTTGACCAAAATTGAGCACAATACTCCGAATATGGCCTCATTAACATCTTGTACAATTATAACATGATATCCTACCTTATATACTCAGTGGTTCCCTGGCCAGCTGGACACCGAGACCATTTCCCAGTTGGAATCTAATGAGGCCTGTGCATCAAAATGTTGGCTGAGCCTGCCTGCATGGTGTAGGCAAATGACTGGCATGTTCTGCGAGGGAGCCACACAGATACCTAAATACAAACAGACACACACATACTCACTCATAACACACATATACCACACACATAGTGACATACCCGTACACACTGACACACAAATATACACACACAAATGCACACATACATCCACACAACACACATACCACTCACACACACATATGCACACACAACATACATACACACATAAACCTTCACACATACACACAAGGCACACACTGCACACCCAGACATACAACACACACATATACACATGTATACACATACACACATCGTACACACCACATACACACTAATCTGGCAGAACATACAAATGCTTATGAAAGGTTTGAGTGAAAACACCATATCCGAATAACGAAGATGAAGTAATAATTGTTATTATTTAGTGAAATTCAGGAGTCAGAAAATCAGTCCTATCTGTAAAGTGGAAATGTCTTTTGTGTTCTGCAATATCTTAAAACATGCCTGATGCTCACCATTGTCAGGCAGATGTTGTGTTAGTTTTATCCAACGTTTCACTGCATGCAAAATAATATTTAAGAGACCAGGCTTCTTCTTCTTATCAAGTCCGCACACAAGATTAGAAGTTGTTCAGCCAGAGCTGAACACACTTCTTGGCATCTGCACAAGATTAGAAGTTGTTCAGCCAGAGCTGAACACACTTCTTGGCATCTGCGTACAATGGTGTCTGTCTTGTCGCTTCTTGTGCGTGGTGGTGGAAAGTTTGGTGGAAACAGGTCAATGACATGAACGCTCTTTCCTTGACCCCTGATGCATCCTCACACAGAATAGGCACATCCTGATCATAACTACCTTGAAATATGTATTTTGCAGATAGTTTGCCCAGGAGTTCTAATGTTGGAAATGCCACGTTAAAAACAGTATTTGTCTCTTGCAGGTCCTTGGTAGCAAACCCGAGTTGAAGGAAGGAAATGATGATGAAGATTTTATTGCTGATATATCGAACAGGAAGATGGCAAAACTCTACATGGTATTCTCCCCATTTTGCCTCCCACCCATGCCTCTTTTAGAGTTTGTATTCACTCCGCTGACATGCCGGGATAGTTTCAATGAATGGCAATGTACAGACGTCACATTTGAAATGTTCGCAAGTAATGATTCAGAGCAAATGTCTATAATGAGGAACATATTTAGATCAGAAATTTCAGCCACCCAATGTGAGCATGGAGATGGTAATCATGTAAAAATTACTGCCAACATTGTTATCATTGGTGATAAAACAAACGGCAGACTACCAGGCTCCACTCTTAGTTGCAGGATTGCAGAAGCAGAAGGGAACGAACGCACTGCTCTCGTATCTCAGTACAGAGCCACAATGACCACAATTACAGGCCTCTTTTTAGTTAGATTTACAAAGCGGAAACAGGCCCTTCGGTCCACCGAGTCCACACCAAGTAGCAATCCCCGCACACTAACACTATTCTACATACACTGGGGACAATTTTTACACAAACACCAAGCCAATTAACCTACATACCTGTACGTCTTTGGAGTGTGGGAGGAAACAAAAGATCTCGGTGAAAACTCACAAGGTCATGGGGAGAATGTACAAACTCCGTACAGTCAGCCACCTGTAGTCAGGATCGAACCCAGGACCATGGCTGCCGATTACCCCTGATTTTGTTTTTCATTGAGAACAATGAGTTTTGAACAATCTACCAGTTCATTTGTCTCCCCAAATCAATTTTGATTGTCAGTAAATCTGCACCTTAGTTGTAGTGATCTAGAAATGTACCATGCCTTCGTGTGGCCTGCAGATTTATGGCCTGCCGCACACTGGGTACTACCAACAATATATTAATCAGAGAGAAAATATGTTTTAAATTTGACTTGGTGTTCTTGGCAACAAACATTAGCTATTGTTTAGTGGCAGTCTGGCCAAATGGTCTTTTATTAAATGAGCCCCTCTTTGGCTGTCCCGTTTCTACCGTAATGATTAAGGTATCTGTTTGTTTTTGTGTAACAGAAGGGAAGGATTTAAATTATTATGACAAACATTGATTTATTTTATAGCAGTTTGGAAATGTATTACATTAAATTTTAGAAGGAGGAAGTCACATACTGAAAATTGTCATCCGCAGAACTTTCATGACTTTCATTATAGTCAGGGTTTATTATCTGCATTTAAATTCCACACTTCTATGGTGGGATTTGAACTTGGATCTCTGGATCTCTAATCCTGTAACTTTCTCATTGTACAATCACCCTAACGCTAATATGAATAGCTGAGTTAAACATTTTAAAAATACTGCTTGTAATCCTTTAAAGCATTGGAAATGTAATGCTGGCATTTATATTGAGAGGACTAGAACATAAAAACAGGGATTTACTGCTGAGGCTTGAGAGGGCAATGGTCAGACCGCATTTGGAGTATTGTAAGCAGTTTTGGGCCCCATATCTGAGGAAAGATGTGATGGCATTGGAGAGGGTCCAGAGGAGAATCATCCCAGGAATGATTGGGTTAACATATGATGAGGATTTGACGGCACAGGGCCTGTACTCGCTGGATAGAGTGGACGTGGAGAGGATGTTTCCTCGAGTGGGAGATTCCAGGATTAGAGGCCATAAACTCAGAATAAAAGGACATACCTATAGAAAGGAGATGAGGAGGAATTTCTTTAATTAGAGGTGGCGAATCTGTGGAATTTATTGCTACAGAAGGCTGTGGAGATCAACTCAATGGATCTTTTTACGGCAGAGATCAACAAATTATTGATTAGTACGGTTGCCAGGAGTTGTGGGGAGAAGGCAGGGGAATGGGGTTGAGAGGGAAAGATGGATCAGCCATGATTGAATCGTGGAGTAGACTTGATGGGCCAAATGACCTACTCCTGCTCCTATAACTTATGAACATATGAACATGGATTTATCTGTTGATCTTCGCATTGGTTTAAGGATAGAAACATAGAAAATAAGTGCAGGAGTAGGCCATTCGGCCCTTTGAGCCTGCACCGCCATTCAATAGGATCATGGCTGATCATCCAACTCAGTATCCTGTACCTGCCTTCTTTCCATACCCCCTGATCCCCTTAGCCACAAGAGCCACATCTAACTTCCTCTTAAATATAGCCAATGAACTGGCCTCAACTACCTTCCGTGGCAGAGAATTCCAGAGATTCACCACTCTCTGTGCGAAAAATGTTTTTCTCATCTCGGTCCTAAAAGACTTCCCCCTTATCCTTAAACTGTGACCCCTTGTTCTGGACTTCCCCAACATTGGGAACAATCTTCCTGCATCTAGCCTGTCCAACCCCTTAAGAATTTTGTGAGGTTGTATAAGATCCCCCCTCAATCTTCTAAATTCTAGCAAGTACATGCCGAGTCTATCCAGTCTTTCTTCATAAGACAGTCCTGACATCCCAGGAAATAGTCTGGTGAACCTTCTCTGTACTCCCTCTATGGAAAGAATGTCTTTCCTCAGATTAGGAGACCAAAACTGTACGCAATACTCCAGGTGTGGTCACACCAAGACCCTGTACAATTGCAGTAGAACCTCCCTGCTCCTATACTCAAATCCTTTTGCTATGAATGCTAACATACCATTCGCTTTATTCACTGCCTGCTGCACCTGCTTGATAAATTAAAAGAATATTGCAACCATATATCAGCAGATAGTGATGAAAGGTATAATGTATAATTTCTTATTCCTTCAGATCTCGGATGCCAGTGGGTCAATGAAAGTGTCACTCGTGTCATCAGAAAACCCTTTCTCACCTGATATGCTTTTGAATGAGGAGTGTTTCATACTGGACAATGGAGCAGATAGAAAGATATTTGTTTGGAAGGGTATGAATTTGAATAATACAGAAGAAAGGCCCATCTGGCCTATCTTCAGATGGAAGTTTTGAGCTTTATTTAAAAATCTGTAATTCATGTGGATACTGGCATTGAAGTGTGTAAATTATAAATTGGTTCTCCAGCAAACATTTTATTCCAGAAAATTGATCTATACTAATGTTGTATGTATAATTTGCAGATAAATCATGTGTCGAGTGTATTTACTATGTAGGCTGGTTCAGACCCTATGGTAATAATTGATAATGTCCTCAATCAATTGGGATGATCATCCAACTATTTTTCTGTGATTAACCCAATTTGATGAAATAAAAACAAAAAATACCGCAAGCACTCCGGCATCTGTAAAATGAAAAATAATTGATATTTTAGCCGTGCCAGAAAAGAAGAGGTGAAAGAAGAGGTATGGAAATAGATGAGATGGGGTCAAGGCTCTATCAGCAATGGTACAGGGAAAGCCACAGTTAAGGAAAAATGAAGGCATGCCCTGATTACCCTATTAACCAGTGGCTCCATAAACATTGGGAATACTTAGGGCGGCATGGTGGCGCAGCGGTAGTTGCTGCCTTACAGCGCTCACAGCACCAGAGAGCCGTGTTCGATCCTGGCGGCGGGTGCTTATCTGTATGGAGTTTGTACCTTCTCTACATGACCTGCATGGGTTTTCTTCAAGAACTTCAGTTTCCTCCCACACTCCAAAGACATGCAGGATTGTTGGCTTGGTATGAATGTAAAAATTGTCCCTAGCGTAGGATAGTCTTAATGTGCAGGAATCACTGGTCGGTGCAGACGCTGTGTACCTTTCACTGAATCATTGAATGATTGAATTATTGAAAGATACAGCATGGAAACGGGCTCGTTGGCCTATTGAATTCACACTGACCAGCCATCTCCCATTCACACAAATTCTATAATATCCTACCTTCTCATTAGTTTACCCACCCATAAGGGGAATTTACAGCACTCGCCATCTTTGGGATGTGGGAGGAAACCTGAGCACCTGGATAAAGCCCACGTGGTCACAGAGAGAACATGCAGACTCCACACAGACAGTACCCAAGGACAGAATCGAAGCCAGGTCTCTGGCACTCTGGGGCAGCAGTTATACCAGCTGTGCCTCTGTGTAAACCTGAGCAAACATGTCAGAAATATTTTATTTCTCCAACCGTGCCCCCCAAACTAGTTCTGCAACTTAAAACTAACTCATTTTTCTCATTTTCACAGTTCTGACCAAGGGTATTTGACCAGAACCATTAACTCTGTTTCCCCTTCCACAGATGCTGCAGGGCTTGTTGAGTGCTTCCATAATTTTCCATAATTCTTACTTCAGACTTCCAGCATCTGCAATTCGTCTTTGGTTTCCAATTATTGATTTGTGGAGTCATGTCCAGCTCCTGGGAAGATGCACAAGGAGACCAATTTCACATCTGTGTCCTTGAGACTTCATTTGTACATTTAAAATGATAGTGTTATGTATAGGTACCCAATCATGCTGCCTCAGCAAGGCCAGCAGCATAATCAAGGGTGAGTCGCACCCAAGCTCCCCTCTCCCATTGGGCAAAAGGGACAGAAGCGTGAAAACGCACACCTCCAGATTCACGGACAGTTTCGTCCCAGTTGTTATCAGGCAACTGAACCATCATACCACAACCAGAGTGCAGTCCTGAACCACTATCTACCTCATTGGAGTCCTTCGGACTATCTTTGATCAGACTTTACTAGCTTTGTCTTGCACTAAACATTATTCCTTTATCATGTATCTGTACATTATGAATGGCTCAATTGTAATCATGTATTGGCTTTCCTCTGACTGATTAGCACTCCCTGACAGTTTTTCACAGTACCTCGGTTCAGGTGACAACAAAAGCTTTTCACTGTACTTCAGTACAAGTGAAACTAAACTAAACTAAACTAAACTAAAAAGTTTGGCCCCAGAGTCCCATGGGCTAAGTGTTCATCTGCCTAGATGTTCTGTGAAAATCATTGACCACATCCTCCTCGATCTTCAGCGACTCTCAGACTTGCACAACTGAGCATTGAAGTGAGGAAGTAAGGGACATGCTGGAAGTCAGATATTAGACTTACCACTGAGTTGAGGGGATGCAACACAAAACCTGAGCGGCTGGATGCATTTCACAAGTGCCTCAGATTTGCTGACCTTGTTTATATATATTTTTTAACTTTTCATAATATAACCTTAACTCATTTCTATTTTTTAAAGGATTTTTTGGGATATTATTATATATTTAAATACAGTTGAACGGTTTTGAAGTGGCTCTGATTGTCAAACATTTTATAAGAAGTTACAAAGGCTTTTGTGTAGAAAGGAACTGCAGACGCTGGTTTATACTTAAGATAAACACAAAGTGCTGGAGTAAGTCAGCGGGTCAGGCAGTATCTCTTGAGGAAAAAGGATGGGCGGTGTTTCCGGTCGGGATCCTTCCTCAGACTTTCCAAAGCTTTTGACAGTGGCGAACTTTCAAAAGACCTCCAATCTCATTCATCCCACGGAGTCATGAAAGGAAAATGAAGCTGCGTAAAAGTAAATGTTTGGGGTTCAATGTATGGAGCTATTTCAATAACTTTGCAAATAGGCACAAGAGATTGCAGACACTGGAATCTGGAGCAAAGTTTGTAACTACCATTTGGTGGTGCCAGAGAGCCATGGAAAGCCTTTGTTGTCAACAGCACCACCAAGGGGACATTAGTTGAACTGCACCCTCAGTGTGTTGCCATTTATATTGCTGTTTCAAATGTATGCATGCAAAATCATTATAGTTTCACTAAAAAAAACACAAAACAGCAATTCCTGAAATCAATTTCAATACATTTTGAGGAAACAGTAGATAATCTGTTCAACGTATGTACAAAGCCATTTGGGTTTTCCTGGATGTGGTCTCTAGAACCATATTTAAATGTTAAGGACTGACTAACTGGAATTGAGTTGATTTTTCAAGGCAAATCCTATAATTTGCTTTCAAGCTATGCAGGTTAAGTGGAGTATAGGAAAATGTTGATTTTTTATTGCCTCTCGTGACTCTTGAATAAATGGTGAAAGGTAAAGATCCTTATTTGCTACGGGATGGTTGAAAATGTCCATTCCAAGTCAATGCCCTAAGTAAGCCAATGTTCTGCATGAGTAAGCTATGCCATAGTTTGAAGTGACCCCATGCACCATTTCTTAAGCCTTAGATTTGGCCACATTAAACAGATAAGATAAGATAGTGGGTTTTAGGAGGCTTTTAGATAGGCACATGAATGTGCAGATAATGGAGGGAGATGTGATGAGTTTACTTTGTGCAGGCAGAAAGATTAGTTTATCTTGGCATTATGTTTGGCACAAACATTGTGGGTTGAAGAGCCCATTCCTGTATTGTACTGTTCTATGTTCTACAAGATCTCTAGTTTAGGTAAATGACCGAATGGATTACTATACCTGATTTTGCATTATGTTCAAATAAATAATAATGGTTGGATTAGGTAATCAAGCATATTGCATGATTACTTTTCATCTCAGCCAAATAAATGACACAATGAAAACAGGTGTTCCCAATAAGAGTTGAGATAAATTAGAATTGTTTTAGCTCTTAGCATAATGAGTGTAAACAATTGGAAATTTATCATATGGTTGATCGTAATAAACATGTCTACCACATTAAAGTGAATGAAAAAGGTATTAAAGTTGTACAAATGATAACATCACTGAAGACAAACATTCAATTGCAAATGAAATCAAATGCAATTTGCGGCTTTCACATGCTGTTTTTAACAAGGAAATATTCTGATACTAAGGTAAAAATGCAAACCCAGAGGAGCGGAAAGCAGCTATGAAGACTGCTGAGGGATTCATAGCAAAAATGGGCTACCCATCTAATAGTCAGGTAAGAGATTTTCAAATGCAGTTCAGCTACTCTATTAGGTAGATCTGCTTGAAGGACAATATAAGATACAGGTAGTGTCTGGGAAACACTTATTATTTCCTTGACAACTCAATGGGTGTACGTTAAATTGTATTTAATCTCATCACTATATTGTAAAAGCAACCATCCATGGCATGTAAAGAAAATAATTGACAGACGTTTCAATTCAATTTTAGTAGACATTTCAGATAAAATAAAACAAAGTTGTAAATTGCATGAAAGAGAAAAAAAGACAAATCCACCGTGATCAAATATATAGGACTGCAAATTTAATCACCATCAATTCTAGTGTCCAAAAGAAGATAAATTAGAATTTGTAGCTTCATTTTTCCATTACCATATGAAAAGGAAATACATTTAATGTCTGGTCTGTGTTTGTGAATTTAGCACAAAATATGCCGCAGTTTTTATACTGGTAATTTAATATATTGGAGCTTCACACTATAGAATCTGTATTATAGTATCTGATTATTTATAGTTTGTTAAAGAACATTTTTAATTGGTAATTTACTATTCTATGTAGGTTGAAATGTGTTTATTTAGTAAATACATTTTTATACTGTTGCAAGGTAAAATCCCTTCATTCCAGAAGAGGAAACTGGGTGTGAGTAGACAAAAGTGCTGGTGAAACTCAGCGGGTGCAGCAACATCTATGGACCGAAGGAAATAGGCAATGTTTCGGGCCGAAACCCTTCTTCAGACTGATGTAGGGTGGGGGATGGGGAAAAGAAAGGAAAAAGGAAGAGGAGGAGCCCACAGGACTGAGGGAGAGCTGAGAAGGGGAGGAAACAGCAAGGGCTACCGGAAATTGGTGAATTCCATGTTTAGGGTACACAAAAGCCTGGAGAAACTCGACGGGTGCAGCAGCATCTAAGGAGCGAAGGAGATAGGCGACGTTTCGGGTCGAGACCCTTCTTCAGTGTTTATGTCGGTAGGGTACAGACTGCCCAAGCGGAATGTGAGGTGCTGCTCCTCCAATTTCCGGTGGTGCTCACTCTGGCCATGGAGGAGGCCCAGGGCAGAGAGGTCGGATTCGGAATGGGTGGGGGAGTTGAAATGCTGAGCCACCGGGAGATCAGGTTGGTTAATGCGGACCGAGAGGAGGTGTCCCCCCCACTTCTACATCAGACTGAAGAAGGGTTTTGGCCCGAAATGTTGCCTATTTCCTTTGCTCCATAGATGCTGCTGCTCCCGCTGAGTTTCTCCAGCACTTTTGTCTACTTTTGATTTTCCAGCATCTGCAGTTCCTTCTTAAACTGGGTGTGAGAATGGGTAATGCACACGGCTATATTTTCACATTTCCTGGCATGTCATCCTGAACTGAAGATAAATTGGAAAGTTATGCAGAGATTTTGGTTAAACTAAGTCATAGCACTCTCTATATACTTGACCAGACATTCTGAATGGTTACAATGTGTGGGGTCTCATGTTAAATCCTTTGTTCTCCAGGGCAACAGATTTCATTCCTGACTTTGATTCAAACTCACACTCTTTGCTCAAGGATCTGCATTCTGCCACTGTGAGGGTTCTAGTTAGTTTTGAACTACAGTGCAAGATACTCCCTAATTTGGCAGGAGTTTGTACTAAGAGAATCAGAGAAGCACAAGCTAACATGACAAAAGTAAGATTGCTCACTGGAACAGCACACACCGTGCTCAGCTATTGACAACATTTTTAGTCTTTAGTCATTAGTAGAAATTTAAAAGAGTGGAGTGATTGATACGTGTGATACATCTGTGACTAGTACACAAAGAGTAGCCTGGGTTGGGTGCCATCTTGGTTCCATTCCATTTTGACTGTTCTGTGTTGAATCACATCAACTGAAGCAGCTTGAACAACAAACACACTGAGAATCTGCAAAGGTAATGGGTCCAGTGAAATTTCAGCCGTCACCGTCTGTTAAGTTGCTACCATAGGAAATTAAAGCTTTGTTTCTCACTGCAGATCCAAGTTCTTCCCGAAGGAGGAGAAACACCAACCTTCAAACAG
The DNA here is from genome assembly GCA_035221665.1 of Okamejei kenojei. Lineage (NCBI taxonomy): Eukaryota > Metazoa > Chordata > Chondrichthyes > Rajiformes > Rajidae > Okamejei > Okamejei kenojei. Next base: position 42,333,000 of record CM069132.1, read on the forward strand.
TTCTTTAAGAATTGGAAAGATTTGGATCAGAGCGAGGGTTTCGGAAAAGTATATGTCACTGAGACAATTGCCAAAATCAAGCAGATTGAATTTGATGCCTCCAAACTACACAGCTGCCCTCAAATGGCTGCCAACCATAACATGGTCGATAATGGATCTGGACAAACAGAGGTAAACTTACAATCCCCATTCAAAGCACAATGTGTTGGATTGGCATTAAAAATGGTGGAACAACTCACATTCAAATTCAGAGAATTCCACTTAAGAGTAATCTTAAAATGGATGATGCAAACTTCCATACATTCTTTTCAATTCTTCTGAAGAGCACTTCCCCAAATACATTTTATCTCTTCTGAAAGTGCCCCATTCATTTTATTTTGTTCTCATGTGGCATAGGTTTCAGGTGAGAGGGGCAAGATTTAAAAGGGACATGAGAGGCAACGTTTTCACAGGGTGGTGGGTGTGTGGAATGAGTTGCTAGAAGAAGCTGTAGAGGCGGATACAATTACAATGTTTAAAACACATATAGATGGGTACATGGCTAGGAATGGTTTGGAAGGATATGGGCCAAACACAGGCAAGAGGGACTAATTCAAGTAGACAATTTGGTGGGGATAGATGAATTGAGCCAATAGGCTCATTTCCATGCTATATAATTCACTATGACATTATTACCTTTTCACGAAATTCGCCCCCAAAGTCTCTTTGTATCGTGCTTCTCACCATAAAAGGGCATAACTTCATCCTTTCTGGATCCAAATCAATAACCTCAAATCTGCCCTCATTGAAATCTATCTGCCACAGTTGTGCGATTCACTCAAACTATTAATATATATTTAATTAAATGATATTATCTACTTTATTTACTATGTTATCTGTATTTGTTATACTGGCAAACATGGATATGTGACTTATGCAGCTGTCTAAGTTGACGATTAGTTAATTACTTATGTTACCAATTAAATTATAAATATATTTTACCTGGAAAGAATGGGGATAGAAATATAGTTTCACAACTCCAAAAATAACATTTGTGACGTTGAAAATTGATCACCTGGAGAAGGGCAATTCTGCACCCATTTCCGAGTCTTGTTGCATCTATCAGGAAATTCAATCCTGACGTTTGACAGAATTATTACATTTCCCACCACCATGTTTGCCAGAGTGCATCAACAATAATGCAACATGCAGTATTAACATGCGGTGAGATTTTCAGCCTCATTAGTCTGAGTAATAACAGTCCTTACATACTCACAAGCTTGTACTAACATTGTTTGCTCTGATGCCGTACTACTTAAATAGACAACATTCAGGCTGAATCTTTGTCCTCACTTGGATCTATGACTTACTGTGACCTCAGAACAACTTCACATGTATCCTGGATTATTTTGTCCATGGAGGTCAGGATCATGGCTGCAGTTTCCTAGCCTCAAGGTTATACGAGGCTGCCAATGCTGATCCTTTGGAACACCCAATAGTTTGCTACTTTGGTAAGCTTTCACAAAGCTTCATTGTGAAAATAATGAGTTTGCATTTACCTTTTGTTCATCGCATAGTATTAGCAAAGCAGTCATGGGCATTTGCCTACATCACTTGCTTCTCCGAAGAACAGGTATTCAGTAACTGCACTCATGTGTCTGCAGGAACAGCTCGAGCAACTCAAAGAGAATAGGACTGTATAGGACCAGAGGATATTGTTCTTCACCTCATTGTTAAAATGACAAACACATTGCAAAGATAAAAAATTTGCACACATTGGCGGGAATTGCCTCTTCCCCTCTACACTTTGGAGTTGTGCCCCTCTACTCTTTTAGTCCAGGTGAAGGATGTTGATCCAAAATATCGACTGTCCATTTCTATCCACCACACTTGTTTTGTTGCACATAATTGATCCTTTTATGACCTTTGAACATTCCAGTGAGCTTTAGTCAATATATCCTCTTCTGGAAAAGTAATCTCTCAAGTAATATACTGTAGATAAATGAGCCAGATAAAATAATACCAGGACAATGCCCACAGGTTGCAATGAACTGCTTAGAATATTTATTTTCCCGCTATTGAACATGGGGATAAAACGTTGCCAAAGCTCAAAAACTCAGGAAGTTCTGGAGGTATTCAGCAAGTCAGAAAATATCTGTGAAGAGAGAAACAAAGAATACATTTCAAGTTAATGATTTTCATCAGAAATTACTAGGAAAGCCCCTCATGCATGGTCAATGCTGTTTGTGGAATATTTTATATTCAGCTGAAAGAAGAAATAAGACAGTTAATGGTCTCATCCAAGAGCCAATGGGTTCAACTCCACAGAATGTCCTCAGGTTATGGAAAATTGAGTGAGGGATAAAACAGAGACTTCTGCTGCTGCTGCCCATTTCCTGCAGTCGTGAACTGTTAAAATCATCCCATGGGTTGTTTGTGCTATTTCTTTTGACTTATTATTTTTCTTGATTCATGGCAGCAGTGACTACAATTCAAAAACAATTCACGATTGGTGGTAATTTGTAATGTGATGATAAGGTGCGTACAGTAGATAAACGGAAGATGGTTTTTACTTTTGCAAAATTATTATATGTAGTATAACATAGATGACCAGCACGACCGTTCGATTAGCTGAGTCTATTTAAAGCTGCATGCTGCCATTTAATGAAGGCATGGAAGTTCTGACTTTACTTCACACTTTTCTCTTGTTCAAGATTTGGCGAGTTGAGAGCAACGGGCGGATTCCGGTGGACCCTGCTACATACGGACAATTTTACGGCGGAGATTGTTACATCATTCTTTATACATACAAATCGGGACAGATTATTTATACCTGGTGTGTATACCAACTCAAATATCTCTCCGAATGATTATTTTCAAAAGTTTTGTTCTGACATGTTCTAAGTCTATTCACCATGGAGAGCAAAATTTGGTGAGAATGGCTATGTTTCCCATTGTTAGGATAAGCCACTGGTAAATAGTAGCACAAATTAATGCGATCTAAAAAATCAGATTTGCTTCATTTGAGCTGAGTTTCCTCATGATGACAGAGTTCACCAGTCTCACAGTTGTGTCAATTCATGGGGAAACTTGCACAAGTTTTCTTTCAACAGTTGGCTTCTTTTACTTCAAGGAGTCTGAATTGCATCACAAGGGTAACCTAGTTAGTATTTACCAGCAAAATATTGTAATAGTTGATATAAATGGCCAAAATAACAACTTAAATTAATTATGCTCAGAAAATTCAATATGGCATGCAGTAGATTATGAACAAATTGTCAGCAGTGAGCTTTTACCATTGTTTTGGGGACTTCACTGCCTGGTGCCAGAATAAGTCTACCCCAATGTTTGACTGTGTGATATCAAGATGAAAAAAAAGCAATTGAAAAACAAATATAAGGAGGTGTTTAAGATATGAAATAAAACAGAAAATGCCAGAAACACTCAGTATCTCAGGTCATGTCTTTGATCTGAAACATACAGCTTCTCATTCAACAGTTGCTCCCGGACCAAAGGGATCATTTGCTTATAGATTATTATCAGGTTGATTAAAATGATAGAATGTTTGTTACAGTAAACTAATCAACCAAATAGTCCCATTGCTAGAAAGTAATGTTACGACAAGTCAAGTTGCAAAGCATCAATAAATTAAAATAGTAAGATTAAACGAGAACTTACCAGTTCGAAGTTTGATCGTTATTTTATGAGGAGTAACGATGAGGGATTACGTGAAGAAGCCCCGCCTGGCGCTTGATCGGCATACTTCAAAGCAGCGGCATGAAAAACGCAGATAATAGCCGGAGTAAGATAGTAAGGCTCAACATAGATTTAGAACTAACAGATGATCATTTATTTTATGAGGGTCGGGAGTGGAGGGCACGTAATCCCTCATCGTTACTCCTCAAAAAATAATGATCAAACTTCGAACTGGTAAGTTCTCATTTAATCTTACTATTTTACTTCGGAGTCACGTTAGTGACTACATGAAGATTTTGTAGCTTCTGTGTTTTTTATGTCGTAGAGTCATTCCATACGACAGTCCAGCTAGGTCAACACATAAATGAGTAAATAACCTTTTACCAGAGCAGGTGATTACAAACCCAACACCGCGTGTCCAAAGCCTGTCATTGTGAGAACAGGTTTATCGTAGAACTTTGAAAAAGTTTCTACTTTACACCACCCTGCGGCTTCTAAAATGTGTTCGAGCGGTACGTCCTGTAACTTCGCCGCGGATGTAGCTGCAGCCCTGGTGGACTGAGATTTAAACACATCAGTGTCTACTCCTGCTACAAGTAACACCTGTTTTAACCATCTAGACATGGTTTGTACTGATGCTTTAGTGTGTGGTTTCTTATGCGTAATAAATAACGCTTTTTCATCACCTCGAAGACTCTTGGTGACTTTTATATATTGAGTCAAGTGTCTAACTACACACAACGTTGGATCAATAGGGTAAGCTTGAAACATTACCTTAGCTCCAGTTCTTCCTGGTCTGCTTTGTTTGATCAGATCATAAACGTAAAACACAATGTTATCTGAAGCCACATGCATACAATCTAAACATAGCATTTGCAATGTTTGCACTCTTTGTGCTGATACCAACGCCATTAACATTACTACTTTAAATGTTAATTTTTCCAAAGACATAACTGTGATTGGAGTCCATTGCCTAAGCAAAGTAAGTACAATGCTGACATCCCAAATTTCTGTATATCTTGGCTTGGGCGTTAAAAATCCCTTTCATAAACCTGGATATTAATGGATGAGATCCAATTGATTCATGGTCAGAAATTTGTCCTAAATAGCACGATAGAGCACTACGAGTACTATTAATGACACTATAACTCAAGTGCTGCTCAAAATACAACTCAGCAAGGAACTCCAATATGTTTGAAATGTTCACAGTATGATAAGATATATTTGATTGTCTACAAAAAACTTCATATTTCTTTAGATGTGTCATATATTGTTTCTTAGTGCTATCTCGCCATGATGAGACTATAACATCCATGGTCCTATCTGACAGTCCAAGCCCTTGTAGTGGTCTGGTCAAAACCTGCAGATTAACAAATTCATATGAACATGGTAAATGGTAGGGAATTGAGGAATGCTGTGGAACAGAGGGATCTAGGAATAACTGTGCATAGTTCCCTGAAGGTGGAATCGCATGTAGATAGGGTGGTAAAGAAAGCCTTTGGTGTGCTGGCCTTTATAAATCAGAGCATTGAATATAGGAGTAGGGAAGTAATGTTAAAATTGTACAAGGCATTGGTAAGACCAATTCTGGAGTATGGTGTACAATTTTGGTCGCCTAGTTATAGGAAGGATGTCAACAAAATAGAGAGTGTACAGAGGAGATTTACTAGAATGTTGCCAGGGTTCCAGCAACTATGTTACAGAGAAAGGTTGAACAAGTTAGGTCTTTATTCTTTGGAGCAGAAGGTTAAGGGGGGACTTGATTGAGGTCTTTAAAATGATGAAAGGGATAGACAGAGTTGACGTGGATACGTTTTTCCCATTGAGGGTAGGGAAGATTCAAACAAGAGGGCATGACATGAGAATTAAGGGACAGAAGTTTCGGGGTAACGTGAGGGGGAACTTCTTTACTCAGAGGGTGGTGGCTGTGTGGAATCAGCTTCCAGCAGAAGTGGTGGAGGCAGGATCGATTTTAACATTTAAGAGTAAAGTGGATAGGTATATGGACGTGAAGGGAATGGAGGGGTATGGTCTGAGTGCAGGTAGATGGGACTAGGGGAAAACAAATGGTCGGCACGGACTGGAAGGGCCGAGAGGGCCTGTTTCCGTGCTGTAATTGTTATATGGTTATATGGTTATATGTAATGGATGAATTTCTTTTGTTACTGGCTGTATTAACAAATCACTGCAGCTAGGAATTGACATACATGGTTCCTTAATCATATTTAACATCAACAGGAACCATGGTTGTGTGGGCCAATTTGGAATCAGTCCTGTGGCAGAATCTTGTTCTATTTTCTTAAGACATTGCCTAACCAGGCCAAATGGAGGGAAAGCATAAAAGAACATATTTCCCCAATGTAGCGAAAAAGCATCTACTGCTACCGCACCTGGATCGGATTCCCAAGACACATATTTAGGCAATTGATGATTTAATCTTGATGCAAACAGATCAATGTCTGGTAACCCAAAGCGAATAACAATTTTACTGAAAACTTGTGGGTTCAACTTCCATTCTGTGTTGTCTTCAAATACCCTTGATCTGTTGTCTGCCACCACATTGTCTTTACCTGGGATATAACTTGCTGAAACCCAAATTTGATGCTCAATACACCAATGCCATATCTGATTGACCAGACAATCACATGATACCGACCTTACTCCACCCATGTGATTAATATATGCAACAGCTGTCTTATTGTCTAATTGTACCTGGACATGCAGATCCTTTTTTGTAGAACAATAGGCTTTTAATCCATAAAATGCCCCCAATAACTCCAAATAATTAATACCATATGTTTGGAGAAACAATTCCTCTTGGACAGACCATCTGCCCCCACAACTGGTAAATTTATCTGTCGCCCCCCATCTGAGAGCACTTGCATCTGTTTGTAAAAATACTTCAGGCTGCTGTATTAAAATGTTTTTAGCAGCATGTGGAACATTTTTAATCCACCATTGTAATTCCAATAAAGCTTCTTTTGTTAATTGCATAGGCCTATCAAAATGGTCTGCTCACTTTTTTTAAAGCTTGCGTTTTGTCCCTTTGAAGGTTTTGGTAATGTAATGGACCAAATTCCACTCCAGGCAATGCTGCTACTAATTTACCAATAACCTTTGCTACTTCTCCGTTGGCAAAGTTACTAACATAGTAGCTGAATTAATCACAAAACCTAAATAATTAATTGTTTGTGCTGGCTGCAGCTTGGACTTAATTGGATGAATCAGGAACCCTAGTTTTTCAAATAAAGTTTTAGTTGCTGAATCCAACTGATTCCTGACTATTACTGACAATTAAAATGTCATCCAGATAAGCCATAACGATGTGCTTTTGTGCTCTTAATTGTGCTAAAGCTGGTTTCAACAGCTTTGTGAAGATCCTAGGAGCTGAACTTAACCCATTAGGTAATGCTTTAAATTGCCACAGCTGTCCCAGCCAATTAAATTTTAAGTACCTCCGAAAAAGCCGATGTATTGGTACTGAATAGTATGCATCCTTTAAATCAATTGTAGCCATATAACAACCTGCTGATATCAAATGTCTTGCAGTGTTGAACGTTTCCTTCTTGAAATGTTTATACTGGACAAATGTATTAAAGTTTGTAAGGCCCAGAATAATTCTACAACCACCATCTTTTTTATCTCTTGGAAAGATGTTTGACACAAATTGGTGTGGATGCTCAACAGTTTTTTCAATAACACCTTTTTTAAACAATTTGTCAATTTCCACATTAATTTCTGCTTCCTCAATAGCAGAGAACATGAAACCATAAATAGGTTTATATTGTACCGGAGAATCAACACCTTCTTTAAATGTTATTGTAGCTCCTGAAACCATTTATAAAATAAACCGGTCAGATGTGATGCAAAGCCATTCATCATAAACATTTGTAATCTCCCACCAACTAGAGATTTGTCCAAAGTTCCTTCAAGAACAGAATAAAGTTTTTGTACCTCTCCATATAAATGTGGTGGTCTCCTTCTCACCGTATATGGGTGAACATTAGGCTGTGTTGGATGGTAATATTTTCTTACCATATTCCTGCCTCTGTTTGTTCCAAAATCAGATCCCCTTCTTGGTGTATAGTACCTTTTTTGTTCAAAAACGAAAGGTCTCGTGTAGCTATTAGATTTAGCCTCTTCATCCATTGCTCTTATTTCTTTAGGCAGGTTTTCTCCAAATAGATAACCAGGAGATTGAACACCACTTGATCAGCACAGACCTGCAAATCTAGGATGAAATATGGGCCGAATCGCAATTTTCCTCATAAAAGGAATTGCCCAAAAGCCCAATGTATCTCTTTGGATTTTGATCATTTCTGACCCTTCCATTTGCTTTCCAAAAGCAGTAATGGCAGCTGAAATCAGTTTGAGGATTCTTTGAAATCTTATTTCTTGTCCTCTCATGACTGATGACATAGGTGTCCATATTGTCGGATTCACCATAGGTACCTTCAATGAGGTGCAATTTTCCGGTGTTTTATATAATTCTGCTGTTTCAGCCATAACAGAATCTTGAAGTTGGTGAGATACCATATAATTAATGCTGGCAGCTAGGTTTTCTTCCATAGCCTCACCACTTCCTTCAGGTATAGCAAAATCTTTTGCCATATCAGGCACATATGGCCTTTTCTTTTTTATTTGTGGTGTGCACTCATAATCCACATCACCACTTTCAGGGTCTGTCTCTTGCAGCCCTGATACTCCTGGAATTTCATCAAAGGAGACTTCCTCCACCCTTAATCCTGGGTCTGGAGTTTCATATTCCCAATTTGGCACATAGCCATATTCTGGATATTCAAACCCCTCAGGGTCTGTTTGGGAAAATTCTGGGTTCTTTGACCCTTGTCTCATAATATTTTGGAGCACTTTCTCCATATGTTCCATTTTAAGCCATATAGCTTTATTATCCGGAGGACTTTCATTATCAGAGTCATCATCAGAAACCATGGGCCTCACGGATTTCTTTTTACTTTTCTTAGGCACATTTTCCTCTATGGTTTTAGTTTCTGGAGGAATTATAGTCTCACTAACGGGTGAATCAATGGCCACCGGTATCGGAACCAGCTCCGCACTAATCTCTTGTCCCGACTCTTTAGCCTCTCCTCGGGATGATCTTTTACTGAGACTTCTCCATTTTGTTTCAATTTTTTATTATTTTTGCTGGATCTGTACGCCAGCGTGACTCTGATTTTTTGTAAAAATATTTACTTTCATTTTGCTGGTTCTATACGCCAGCGTAACGTTTTTTGAACGCCCTAAAGTAAATCAATTGCACTTACCTGCGGGCCCGTTATTACCGCTGAGGGGAGCTGCGCTCTGCAGCTCTTGCTCTGCCGTCAGCGTCGACGTAATGCCGATCAAGCGCCAGGCGGGGCTTCTTCACGTAGTCACTCACGTGACTCCGAAGTAAAATTGTTGACGAGTTGTCACATCGAAGGCACGACAATATTGGGTTGTCAGACCCGAGCATTATACAGCTGCGTCATTAATGTTTATTTTAAGTAGGAGTGGAGAAATTGTTTTCTTTGAAGTGCAGCACCTTTTCTGACTGGGGGCTAGATTCTTCAGCGAATACTTTGATAGGTCTTCTCAGTAATATGAAGGAAATAGACATGTGATCAGAAAAGGCAAAAGATCAGTTCAATGTCTAACAGAGCTCAAGAATAACTCAGTGCAAGTATGGACAAGAGTTGTAATATAATTTCCCAAAGGAGGGTTATATTAGACAGACAAATGTATTCTGTGATACAGGTATATTTACAATCCAAAGTGGGATAAAGAAGTATATCATTCATTGCCTCTAAATTGACATTTTTAAAAATCCCAGAAAATCTCAGTTGAATGAGAAATAAGCAGCTGATTGATGTCAAAATCCATGTAATGCCTATAAATGCAGATAGGATAAGCCTCCTCTCACATGAGCAACTATTTTCATTCACAACTTGATTTTGTTGTAGCAAATACCTTGCTTTTACCTTCATAACAAATAATTGCTCGATACAGTAAACGTTTGTCATGGACTAAAGGGTGGAGATGGTATCCATTTTTACCGATTGACCGCTATAACTGAGTAAGGGATTACCATTGTATAAATAGAAAAAACAAAAAAACGCAGTTGCTAGTTAATGCACAAAAGGACACAAAGTGCTAGAGTAGGTCAGGCAGCGTTTCTGGAGAACGTGGATTGGTGACATCTCGGGTCTAAACTGGTGGAAGCAGTAGTGGTGATGGCGGAAGCAGCAGTGGTGGTGGTGGAAGTGGTGATGGTGGCAGTGGCCGTCGGAGTGGCATACTGTAGATGGCAGCAGCGGGAACAGTTGGGGGGGTGTGGTGGCAGCAGCGGCCCGAGCCAGGATGGCGTTGGCAACCTAGCCTGGCAGTGAAGGTCGGGGGCTCAGTCCACCTCAACTGAAGTCCATTATAAAGAGGTCCTTAAATATGACTGTACTTTTTAATTTGCTGATGGTGTCAGATCGCTGAATGTATTCCCAGCAGCTAGCTCAGTTGAGAGGTGTGAGGTGGTGCAATTTGATGTGTCAAACCAGGGTGGAACTTGCATTTAAAATGGTAGAGCTTTGGAGAGTGGTAGAACAGAGATCTGGGATGATCAAGGTTCAGCACGTTTTCTTAATCAGGAAGGGTATTGTGTACAAATGTTGGGACATCATGATACAGCTGGAGAATTTGTTTATGAAACCACGTTCAGTGTACTGTGTGTGGTTCTGGTTGCCCAGCTATAGAAATGATGTCACTTAGTTGAAAAAAGGTGCAGAAAAGATTCACCAGGACACTGCAGGCTTGAGTTGCAGGCTTGAGCTATAGGGAGAGTCTGGATAGGCTGGTAGCATAGGAGGATAGGGTGAGCTCATTGAGTTATTCAAGGTAATGAAGGGCATCAATAAAGTGAATGTTCACAGTCTTTTTCCCAGGTAGAGATTTCATTTACCCAGCATGGTGGTGCAGCAGTAGAGTTGCTTGCTGCCTTACAGCACCAGGGACGCAGGTTCAATCCTATCTGTATGAAGTTTGTACGTTCTCCACGTGACTTGCGTGGATTTTCTCCGGGATCTCTGGTTTCCTCCCATGCTCCAAAGACGTACAGGTTTGTAGGTTAATTGACTTGGTATAATTGTAAAATTGTTCCTAATATATGTAGGATAGTGCAAGTGTGCGGGGATCTCTGGTCAGCACAGACTCGGTGGGCTGAAGGGTCTGTTTCCAAACTGTATCTCTAAAATACTAAAACTAAAACTAGGCGGGATAGGCTTAACAGGGGAGATATTTAAGAACAACCTCAGAGGTAACTGCTCAACTCTGCATCTGGAATGAGCTGTCTGAGGAAGCTGCAGAAACAGCAAAAAATATGATTTCAAAAGACTTTTGGACAGATATATGGACAGGAAGGGTTCAAAGGCAGGACAGAAACAAAGAGCAAAATGCTGGAGGAAATCAGCAGGTCAGGACGAATCTGTTAAGGCAGAGAAATATAGACACAAGGAACAGCTGTTGCTGGTTGGTCTCGATCCAAAAAGTCACCTATCCAGAGATGCAACCTGACCCAGTGAGTTATTCCAGCACTTTGTATCGTTTTTTTATCGAGGCAGAGGGATGGGTGACAATTGTGGTCAAGGCACTGCATCAATCAGGACTCAGATTTGACAACTTCAGAGTTTAAAAGTCTTCTCAAGCTCAGAGCAGGGCAAAATAGGCCAAGGAACGAGATGAAACTGGAAGTAAATAAAACACCTAATGAAAGTGCAACAAATGAAATCCTTCAGTATGGAATTTCTACAGTTGCAATTGCTCAGACTTGAAAGCAAACCTTATATTTTCTGCATTTGGGTTTTGCAGAGCACTGAGGCGAAATCTTGCAGTTTCCACTTTTGGAAGTATAATATACAACAGCCTCATTATAATGCATTTTGTCAGTTCTAAGCGAAGCTAGCAGATGGGATACTTCTTCCTTGGGGCACGAAGACGCTGACTTAGTCTGCCATGCCCATTACAAGTGACCTTGTGACGGAGTGGAGAGATGAGCAGCATGGACCACTTTGAACATTTGACATCTGCCATACCCCAGAGCATCTACTGAAGAAACCAGCTAGCAATGAAAATAAAAAAAACACACTCATAATGAATGAAACAGCAGCAACAATGAGTATGGATTAGTTTAAAAATGATAAAATCAATAAAAATTGAAATATTTTTTCAAACTTCCCAATAAATAACATATCAATTGATGTTCAGATGGGAGATTTGCAATTTTTATAAATACTTAACATAGATTGAGTTTATACAAAACTAAGGGAATGTGAAAAGTTTCTGGTTAAGCTTTAAGGCCCTGTCCCACCAGCCTGCGACTCCATGAGGCAAGCGTGACCCAAAGAGGCGACCCAAAGACCCAGCACCGTCCGATCAAGGATAGTCCAAGGGTCACCAAAGAGGTAGCACTCCTCTCTGGTTGTGGTAGGATGATTCAGTTGCCTGATAACTTTGTTTTGGAGGTCTTTTAGTCTTTTTATGTGGGGGATGGGGAAACTGTTTTCCCAGTCACTACCTGGTTGAGTATGTGTCTGCCCCCTCCGCACGGCCTACATCTGGATTGGAGCCACCATTCCTGCCGGAGACTGGCCAGAGCTTCAGCTTTAGCAGCGGCGCAGCACTGCAGTGCCATCGCGGAGCGGGCAATGCCTTACCGGGGTCACTGTGTTGGAGATCCGGAGTGCTGGGACTGCCAACTTGAACACCGTGGAGCTGTGGTCTGCGGAGCTTCCAGCCGCAGGCAGCGCTGACTTTAACAACGCGGGGCCCAGTGATCTTTTGCCGAGGATTGCCACCCAGCTCGGCCTGCGGACTTCGGGAGCCGTGGTCTCCGGTAGGAAGCAGCCGATTCGGAACTCCAAGCCGTTGAGAGTGTTCTTCCGACGCTGGAGTTCCATCATTCGGCGAAAGGGCCTGAACATTGGGCCGCCATTGCGGTGACTGCAGAGGCCTCAATAGGCCCCGACCACGGGTGAACATAGAGGAAATGGACTGAACTTTTATTGCCTTCCCTCACATTGGGAAGCGTTCATGTTCATGATGAATTCTATCGTGTGTTGTGTTCTTTTTATTTGTGTGGCTGTATGGCCACCCAAATCTCGCTGTACCAATTGGTACAGTGACAATAAATGTAAACTTGAATTTGAAAAGTCTGAAGAACGGTCTTGAGCCGAAATGTCACCCAATCGTTCTCTCCAGAGATGTTGCCTGTCCCGCTGAGTTAATCCAGCATTTTGTGTCTATCTTCGGTGTAAACAAGCATCTACAATTCCTTCCTATACATTTACTTACTGTCCATATTTCAAGATAGCATCGATAATTTGATGAGAACAATTTGACACTATGCAATGCTAAATGAACAGAATAGAAACTGACCTGATCAATCTATAATAGACACAAAAAGCTGGAGTAACTCAGCGGGACAGTCAGCATCTCTGGAGTGAAGGAATGGGTGACGTTTTGGGTTGAGACTCTATAAACTCCACTACAAAATTATTTCCTCAGCTATAGATGTTGTGGTTTTGTGTTACATTTTCTGTTGATCATCACGGAATAAGCAATAATACTCGGGGTGCTGTGACCAGAGTGTGGAAACAGGCCCAACTTGCCCACACCGGCCAAAATGTCCCAGCTACATTCGTCCTACCTGCCTGAGTTTGGTCCATATCCTTCCAAACCTGTCCTATCCATGCACATGTCTAATTGCTTCTTAAACATTGGGATAGTCCCTGCCTCAACTACCTCCTCTGGCAGCTTGTTCCATATACCTTCCACCCTTTGTGTGAAACAAAATTGCTCCCTCAGATTCCTATTAAATCTTTTCCCCTCTTCTTACTTAAACATATGTCGTCTTGTCCTCAATTCACCTACTGTGCAAGGTAAAGCCAGCACCGTCCGATCAAGGATAGTCCAAGGGTCACCAAAGGGGTAGCACTCCTCTGGTTGTGGTAGGATGATTCAGTTGCCTGATAACTGCTGGGACTATCAACTAGTCCTGAAGCAGAAATTTCCCTGGGAGAAATGGCAGTGTGTACCTGTACATTGTCAAATGTATATGATGTATTGCTTCAGAAACACCTTTCTCTGAGACTGGATGAATGAGGAAACTGGGGAGTTGTGAACCACATTCCAGATACAGCTTTAAAGCCAATTATGTGGGCCAGACTTCACAGATATGGTTTACATCATTGCACTGTAGGCATTTGGCCTGAGCAGTGGTTAAAATGTTATCAGCTTCATATTACATATACAGCTGCTATTCTGTTCATCAAAGCCTGGTGGACAATGTGGCACAATCTTTACTCTGTTACAGATCAAAATAAATATTTACTGCCATGTGTTTATAAAGAACTCAGAGAATAATTTTTAAAGCACCTTTCCACACCACAGGAAGATGGGTACAGGGGTAAGCCGTTTAGTTCCTCAAGCCCGTCCCTACATTAGTTGGATCCTGGCTGATCTGTGCCTTAATCTATATACAAGGCCACTCAATATCCCTTCATACGTTTAACAAATAAATAATGTTATTTAAATAAGGAACTTTTAAAAGAGCCTTTTTTAAAATGTTTAATGCAATATCGCTGCAGCTTTGAAACAAATGTGTATTTCGTGTTACAGGCACAGAGCCGATCGTGATTGAATTTTTCTGCTTGTGCTTCCTTTCACCAATTGTACATGCATTGCGTGTTTCCAAGCCAGCTACTTAAATTTTCCATCACAGCCCACAAATGAGGCACAGTATGATATCCAGGCTTTATTACTCAAATTATATCCAATGTATTGAGAGATTTTTCAGCATGTTGGCCACTCAGTATGGATTCTACATGTTAGAAGTGGTTAATTATTTCAACCTAATTATTATGGCTCTTCACCATACATTCACACAGATTCTTAATTAGAGGCTCCTGCTATTTTATGCTTCACGCTATTTTCATCCCTGCACAGCATTATTGTGCACACGTGGTGGTCCATTGTATGTGTTTAATAACAGTTGCATAGCAATATTCATAAGTTTCTTTGAAAGGTCGATAATATCCAAATTACGAAGATGGAATTGAACAGAAAAATAGAGTCATTCTACCTGGGAATATTTTTAATCAAAATTGAAGCTGGTCTGTCTTGCTGTGAAAGATACTGTAAGCCTGAAATGAAATTCCATAGTTGCCACTTGAACATAGTGAGTGTCTTTGTCCAACAGCCAAACTGGAAATTATAACAAAAACGTTCAATCGTTTACTCAATATTTCAAAACTTCCACTTATAGCTTCCATTAGAGACCTAACTAATTAATGACATTTATTTTGCCTCCCACAGCAAGGCAACATTCTATTTTAATTTGCTGTTCTTCAATAATATTGGGAATTTAAAAAGACTGCCTTTACTCTTTAATCTTTACTCTTCCACAGCAGAGGGCTTATGTTGTAATATTCTTACCACTTCCTCTGTACCAAAACCTTTTTCCTGGTGATGTGGACACCAGACACTGCTGTTGCCCAATGTCCTTCTCTGAGGAGTCAGTTCATTCATGTACACACACACACTTTGACAGACACGTACACACTGATGATATTGTCAAATGCATGTTAGCTATTCAGCTATTGGGCAGCACAATGGTGCATCTGGTAGAGTATCTGGTGGAGTGGATGCAAAAGTGGGATAACGTAGAACTAGCATGAACGGCTGATCAATGATTGTCGGGGAGTAAATGGGTTGAAGGCCCTGCTTTGATGCTGTATCTCTAAACTCTAAATACAAAATCACGATATCGCCCACAGTTCCTATTGAATTCAATGGAAACTAAAATTGGGAAAGATCTGCAATGAATTAACATTGCCTGTTTCAAATTATATTTATAATCCACAATATTTTAGCAGCATCTGTCCAGTGGATTAATTGTGGCCTGTTAATGGATTCACTGTCCCCTCCAAATTGTTTTAAATTTGCATTCCATGTTCTCATTTATAATCAGATCCACTTGATTTATTTCAGGCAAGGATCCAGTGCTACAAAAGATGAGCTCACTATGTCAGCATTCCTCACAGTCAATCTCGACCAATCACTTGGTGGGAGAGCAGTTCAGGTAAGCCTTTAAGCAAATGCTTGAATTGTAATCCTACATGTACTTGCCATTATTATAAATTGCGTTAATGTATACCAATAAGCACTGGCTGCTTTGCATTATTTTAAAGATTAGGAGTGTAATTTATAAATGAATCTCTTCATAAAAGAAATCCCAGGGCTGGAAATACTAATAAATGGTTTCATGGAAGGGGCAGAGGAGTTTCATTGGAAGTTTCATCATACATTCTGTGCACCTGTAGCTTGCTTCCATCACTTATAGCGTAGTCTTGTATCCACATAGTACTCATGCATACAGAGGCTGCTGGTCATAGACAGTAACACCGCTGGCTGCACAATGCTGAAGTGACATGATTTATCCAATGTTTTTTAACCACAAATCACGGTCAGCACTTGTTCAAGACCAGCTGTTCCTCCATTATTTAAAGGAGCTATCACTAATTATGTGGGTACCAACTGCAAGCCCAGATCAGGCCAAACCCTCTCTCAATGTCCTCCATGATCCCTTGAAGCTCTCTTCAATCAATTGCCAATCTACGCGATTCTATCACCTCACTATAACTATCCTTAAACTTCTTGCTAACCTCTCCGAATTTCTACGGCCATCTTCATTAGTTTGGCTATTCCATAATCACCTACTACCACTCCTAAACGTCTCTGATTCTCCAGTGTTCTCTCAGGCCCGCTTCAGGTTTCTCATAACCATACGTCATAGACAGGGTGAATGCCCAGTCTGTATTCAGGGCTTGGGGAATAAAGATGAGAGGCCACGGGTTTAATTTGAAAGGGGAAAGGTTCAACAGCAATTTGAGGTGCAACATTCACACAGAGGGTGGTACATGTATGGATTTAACTGCCATCGTTTAGTGCAAGAAGGGTACTGACACAAAACATCCCCAATCCATGCTCTGCAGAGATACTGCTTGACCCGTTAAGTTAATCCAGTACTTTGTGTTTTCTCAATCATCCATAGGAGGTCGTTAAGGCAGGTACAATAACATTTTAAAGATATTTGGAAAGTTATATAAAGGTTTAGTGGGTCATGGGTTAAACTCTGGCAAATGGAACAAGCTTAGATAGGGCATCTTGGTTGGCATGGACAAGTTGGGGCCCAGCTGTATGCCTCTATCACCTTATGGGAATCATCCGCAATAAATCTTCTGTCTCCAGTGACCACCTTCCCATCACTCTAAATGTACCCGTCTGATCTCCTTCCACCACCACCATGAGACTTGAAAGAGGCTAGATCTTATGATCTAGCAGTAAGAATGTTTGCATGAAAAACAGGACTTATCGCTACAATCACATAATGCATCAGATCTTTGCAGCCATGAACCAAAAATACATAATTATCAATGCTGTATATGCCCAGGTATGGAATTACAAAATGATCAAATTCCAGCACCCAGTCTTTATATTTAATGAGGCTGTGGAACTTTAAAATGCTGGCTGAGCAGAGCCAACTGTCTGAAGGATTTTAAAATATGATTCAATATAAAGCTTACCAGCCTCAAACTATATCACAACATAAAATCAAACACAGCAATTACCAGGAAATAAACTATGATCATATGATGCTTACATGTATTTATTACTTTAATAAAAGATTAGATTCAGGCCATTACCAAGGTTTCTAAACTTGGGAGAGGTTATTGTGAGCGTATAAAAATCAATGTTGCTTGTAAATGGAAGAAGAAAGGTTACTGTGACAATTTGTGCTCATTGCTGTTGTCAATGCATTAAATGCTAAATTCCAGCAATTGGCTGCTCAATTGGCTGCTCATGTTTGGATACTTAACTATTTAACAGGCATTTATGACATATGTGCGCATGATTAAAACTTTTTTTTTACAGTTTCACGGCCACTTTAAACATAAATATTAGGTGCCTGAAATTGTTCATTTTGTGTGTGTTTAATATGTAAGGAAAAAAAGTAAAATGTTGTACAAAGGTGAACAATTAAGGTTACATATGATTAGATTTGACTATATAATGTGCTTTAGATTTTGAAAATGAGTCCTCTCATTCAGAACAGCAATCAGAAATTTAGCTGCAATGTGCCTGCTATGACTTTCTGTCCAATAATTTTGTAGCAATATAGACAGTTCTGTAAAATTGCTCGTACACCGTATGAAATGTGATCAGTGAATCTGATGAACCATAAGGGCTGATTTTAACCAGGTACTTCAGTTGGGTACAACTCCACTTCCCGTTTTATTTCCTCTTGAATCCTGCCATTTGTCCATGGTTACTGCTTTATCTAAAACCTGCAATGCACTGCTAGGGTTGATATGGAGCATTACAGCAAAAGAAAATTCATTTACAAATCCTCATCTTTGGATACCTAAGTCATCACCATTATTATTTAGAATATCATAGCATTAAAGTAAATTGCAGGCTGAATATTCTTTGCAAAAGTTTTCTTATTGTGCTATCAGCTGGCATGTTTCTCATTCATCTTACTGATCCTGACAAGTGCACCATTCATTTGTCTCCATCGGGAGGCTGTTGGTCTTCTCTTGATTTTATTTCACTCATCTTCCAACATCCTTCCCTTTCTCCCAAGAATAGATGACCTTTCATTTCACTCCTCACCTGCTCCTCCCCACATGTGTACATCATGCTGGATGCATTAGCGGTGCAGCAGGCTACCCTTGCTGTAGTCCAACAAATTGCAGGGCTGTTCTGCTTTGTGATGTCAAATGAACTTCTGGGACAAAGCAAATCCTTGTTTTTTATTCAAATTAACTGACATTGTTTGGCTTGGCACGGCACAGTTTAGTTAGGATTGTTTATTCATTGCTAATACAGATGCTATTCATTATTCTGTTTTAATTATGCCAGTAATGACTTCCGCAGTGAATCTAGTGTAAATTTCTCTTTATCCTTTGTAACAGCTACTTTAGTGCCGATGTTCATCCTGCATTCTAATGAAAAGATAATTATAAATGTACCCGTCACATTTATTTTAATCAGGGACACTGGTCTTTTGATAACTATAATCTTTTCATCCAATTGATCAAAATTCATTAATATTATTTCCCAAGGAAAAATTGATTCAGGATATTTGATGCAATCGTACAAATTAATTACAGGTGTTTGAATTTCAGAATTATCTCTTCTACCTAATACATTCGAACAAGCTCCTCAGCTCTACACATAATGACACATTTCTCACATGCCTCAATAAAGTTAATTTTCATTATAGACCAATTGGCCAGCTATTTCAGTTGCAGATTCTTTATTTGTAACTTCATTGCTATAGTTTCCAGAGAATTATGAGAACACCAACTCTTAAGGTACTACCAGGTTTGTTTGAAGGCATTAAGTTCTTCATCGACTTTGCAACACGACTGATTCACTACCATTGCACAAACATATAAAAAAAAATCAGAGAGTGCGGCTGTTTCTCTTGACAATTCCATCATTCACGGTGTTATTAGTTGATAAAATATAATTCAAACCAAAGAACCCATTTCGAAGTAACAAACCCAGTTGAGGCCTAATCCAAACTGTAATCAATCGAGTTGGCTTTTTAAATAAGTTGGACCTGGCTTTGACTAATGCAGCGTCTGTGGATACGTGAATAACATATGTCCAGCTACCCTCAAATAATGAGTAATTTGTCCTAAACATTGAATGTAAATAAATGATTTAATATATTAGTTGACATATTAGGTTATGAGTGCATTATAGCTTACAATATAGAACAGTACAGGACACGAACAGGCCCTTCAGCCCACAATGTCCATGTCAAACATGATTCAAGTTAAATAAATCTCTGCTTGTATGTGATCCATTTCCCTCCATTCCCTGCAAATCCACATGTCTATCCAAATGCTCTTAAATGCCACTATTGTATCTGCCTCTACCATCAGCCCAAGCAGTCCATTCAGGGTACCCACCAATCTCTTTGCTAAAAGCTTGCCCTGCACATCTCTTTTAAACTTTGCCCCTCTTACCTTAAACCTATGTCCTCTAGTCATTTCACTCTGGGGTAAAAGGTTGTGACTGTCTAGCTTATCAATGCATCTTATAATTTTATAAACTTCTCTCAGGTTAATCACAATCTCGATTATAAGGACTATAATTGCCATTGAACTTAAATAACCTGAATGCAAATCACCAAAATATTTTGAAATATGGCATTCATCAATCTGAATTAGAGTATTACTTGTTTTCTTTCTTCTAAAGGTTCGCGTGACCCAAGGGAAGGAGCCTTCTCATTTGCTTAGTTTGTTTAAGGATAAACCCCTCATAATTTATCAAAATGGGACATCACGATTGGAAGGCCAGGCACCTGCTCCGGCACAACGCCTTTTCCAAGTCAGAAAGAATCTTGCTACCATAACAAGAATTGTTGAGGTAAGGCTCATACAAAGACACATAGACATTAATGGGGAAGCTAGAATTTGTGACTCAGAAGCCAACCTGCCAAACTCAGTAGCGTGAAAAATGCAGGAGACTCGCTTGTAGAAACAACAGATCTGAAAGATAAAAGAGAATGCCTTGGCTTTTGCAGTACAATGTTGTCTGAACGGGCAACATTTCCCCACGTAGCTGTCAGGAACTTTCACGTTTCTATTGTGGAATTTGGTAATTTCCCGTCAGTAATTGGGCACTGGGGAACAAACTAAGTTCTCTGGCACTAACCTCCTCACGGAGTTCAGTACAGCAGCAGAAGGTTATGGGAATTTCCTATTATTGACTGTCGGGAATCCACATGAAGAGTGGAGGTCGTGCCTGGAGTGCATCTATACTCCACTTCAATGGGGAGAACAAATGCATGGCATGGAGTATTAATTCAATAAATAATTATTATGTTTTTTTTAATTTTTGAATGTATTGTTCATGTTTTAATTCAGAAAGTAATGGAATATGACACTTTGGCCTTGTTATTGTTTTAAATTAATTTTGAATGTGCCAACCATTTCTGACTAAGTTGCGAGACATTTGCTGAATGGAATTAATGAAAAATAAACATTGCTCTGATCAGTCAAGATTTGGAAGCTTTCTGTAGGGATCAGTGCTGGGAACGCAATCATTTTTGAAATACTTTCAGTATCTGCATTTAAGTAAGTAAGTTTATTGGCCAAGTATTCACATACAAGGGAAATATCAAAATATTTAATATGTTTGAGAAATTGATGCAATTTTTTTTTAAAAAGCACATCATTACAGTATTGCTTAAAATAGCAAACCTTGGTGCTCCGCCCACCGGTAACAACATGACATACAGTGACAGAAAACACTAAACATTAATAATAATAAAACATTAATGATGAAACACCATTGATCAAGCATGTGAACCAACAAAATACCAGATCAAAGGGAGGCTACAGATTTTTGGCTGTTGAGTAGAGCAACTAGTTGTGGATAAAAACTGTTTTTATGTCTGGTTGTGGCAGCTTTGACAGTCCGGAGTCACCTTCCAGAGGGAAGTGATTCAAAGAGTTTGTGGCCAGGGTGAGAGGGGTCAGAGATGATCTTGCCCGCTCGCTTCCTGGCCATTGCAGTGTACAGTTTATCAATGGAGGGAAGGTTGCAGCCAATAACCTTCTCTGCTGATATGACGATTTGCTGCAGCCTCCAGGTGTCGTGCTTGGTGGCTGAGCCAAACCAGACCATGATGGAGACGTGAGAACAGACTCTACGATGGCCGTGTAGAATTGGACCATCTGTGGCAGATTGTGCTTCCTCAGCTGCCGTAGGAAGTACATCCTCTGTTGTGCCTTTTTGACTTAGACACAAAGAAGATGGTAGATTTTGTTGATGATGCAAAGCAAGGGGGGTTGTTAACAAAGACACAATAATAAGGTAGCGCTATAAGATATAGAAGCAGGAGTACACCATTAAGTCTGCTCTGCTTTGCAATATGTTCATGGCTGATCTTTCACATCAGTGCCATTTTCTTGCATCAACCTCATATCCCTTGATTGGAGCAGAATTAGGCCATTCAGCCCATCAATACTTTGTCATTCACTCAATCATGGCTGATCAATCTCTCCCTCCTAACCCCATTCTTCTACCTTCTCCCCATAACCCCTGGCACTAATACTAATCAAGAATCTATCTATCTCTGCCTTAAAAGACTGACTTGGCCTTCACAGCCTTCTGTGGCAAAGAATTCCACAGATTTCTGTGGCAAAGAATTCCACAGAAATTCAGAGACCAGCAGAGGAAGACAAAGGGCTTAATTAGTAAAAATAGATTATGAAAGAAAACTGGCAGGGAACATAAAAACTGACTGCAAAAGTTTTTATAGATATGTGAAGAGAAAGAGATTAGTTAAAACAAATGTAGGTTCCTTGCAGTCAGAAACAGGTGAGTTGATCATGGGGAACAAGGATATGGCGGACCAATTGAATAACTACTTTGGTTCCGTCTTCACTAAGGAAGACATAAATAATCTGCCCGAAATAGCAGGGGACCGCGGGTCAAAGGAGGAATTGAGTGAAATCCAGGTTAGTCGGGAAGTGGTGTTGGGTAAAGTGAATAGATTAAAGGCCGATAAATCCCCAGGGCCAGATAGGCTGCATCCCAGAGTACTTAAGGAAGTAGCTCAGGAAATAGTGGATGCATTAGTGATAATCTGTCAAAACTCTTTAGATTCTGGAGTAGTTCCTGAGGATTGGCGGATAGCAAACGTAACCCCTCTTTTTAAGAAGGGAGGGAGAGACAAAACGGGGAATTACAGACCAGTTAGTCTAACATTGGTAGTGGGGAAACTGCTAGGGTCAGTTATTAAAGATGGGATAGCAGCACATTTGGAAAGTGCTGAAATCATTGGACAAAGTCAGCACGGATTTACGAAAAGTAAATCATGTCTGACGAATCTTGTGGAATTTTTTGAGAATGTAACTAGTAGCATGGATAAGGGAGAACCAGTGGATGAGGTATATCTGGACTTCCAGAAGGCTTTCGACAAGGTCCCACATAAGAGATTAGTATACAAACGTAAAGCATACAGCTTTAGGGGTTCAGTATTAATGTGGATAGAGAACTGGCTGGCAAACAGGAAGCAAAGAGTAGGAGTAAACAGGTCCTTTTCACAATGGCAGGCAGTGACTAGTGGGGTACCGCAGGGCTCAGTGCTGGGACCCCAGCTATTTACAATATATATTAATGATCTGGATGAGGGAATTGAAGGCAATATCTCCAAGTTTGCGGATGACACTAAGCTGGGGGGCAGTGTTAGCTGTGAGGAGGATGCTAGGAGACTGCAAGGTGACTTGGATATGCTGGGTGAGTGGGCAAATGTTTGGCAGATGCAGTATAATGTGGATAAATATGAGGTTACCCACTTTGGTGGCAAAAACAGGAAAGCAGACTATTATTTAAATGGTGGCCGATTAGGAAAAGGGGAGATGCAGCGAGACATGGGTGTCATGGTACACCAGTCATTGAAAGTAGGCATGCAGGTGCAGCAGGCAGTGAAAAAAAGTGAATGGTATGTTAGCTTTCATAGCAAAAGAATTTGAGTATAGGAGCAGGGAGGTTCTACTTCAGTTGTACAGGGTCTTGGTGAGACCACACCTGGAGTATTGCGTACAGTTTTGGTCTCCAAATCTGAGGAAGGACATTATTGCCATAGAGGGAGTGCAGAGAAGGTTCACCAGACTGATTCCTGGGTTGTCAGGACTGTCTTATGAAGAAAGACTGGATAGACTCGGCTTATACTCTCTAGAATTTAGGAGATTGAGCGGGGATCTTATAGAAACTTACAAAATTCTTAAGGGGTTGGACAGGCTAGATGCAGGAAGATTGTTCCCGATGTTGGGGAAGTCCAGGGCAGGGGGTCACAGCTTAAGGATAAGGGGAAATCCTTTAAGACTGAGATGAGAAAGACTTTTTTCACACAGAGAGTGGTGAGTCTCTGGAACTCTCTGCCACAGAGGGTTGTTGAGGCCAGTTCATTGGCTATATTTAAGAGGGAGTTAGATGTGGCTCTTGTGGCTAAGGAGATCAGAGGGTATGGAGAGAAGGCAGGTACGGGATACTGAGTTGGATGATCAGCCATGATCATATTGAATGGCGGTGCAGGCTCGAAGGGCCGAATGGCCTACTCCTGCACCTAATTGCTATGTTTCTATGTTTCTATTTGATGCTCACAATTGCTCACAATACTCCAAATGCAGCCTTATGCCCCTGTCCCACTTAGGAAACCTTAACGGAAACCTCTGGAGACTTTGCGCCCCACCCAAGGTTTCCGTGCGGTTCCCGGAGGTTTTTGTCAGTCTCTCTAATGGTCGAAGGTGGTTTCCGCTTCTTCTATGTTCCGGCGAATATTTCAAAAAATTAAAAAAACGGCCGCGAATAAAAATAGGTTGCCGTTTTAAAAATCGGTAATTTTTTAGTCGAAGCCGGTTGCAATGCTAGTTGAAGGTGGTTGCCGGAGGTAAGACCTTTTTTTCACCCAGTTTTATTCCACCAGGGAGGTCTTACCTTCCACGACCTGCAACATCCAGCAACCACCTGCAACTAGCATCGCAACCGGCTTCGACTAAAAAATTACCGATTTTTAAAACGGCAACCTATTTTTAGTCGCGGCCGGTTTCGAATTTTCAGAAATAATCGCTGGAATGTAGAAGAAGCGAAAACCACTCGACCATTAGGGAGACTGACAAAAACTTCCCGGAACCTCCGGGAACTGCACGGAACCCTTGGGTGGGGTGCAAAGTCCCCAGAGGTTTCCGTTCAAGTTTCCTAAGTGGGACAGGGGCATTAGCAGCACCTTATAGAGGCTCAGCATTACATCCATGTATATGCTAAAAATCTCAGAAAGAAAATGATAGGTTAGAAAAATGGACCAGGAAATGGAAGATGCAAACAAATTTGCACATTGATGCAGCAACACATTTTATGAGAAAATAAACCAAGAATGGAGCTGTGCTATCAAAGAATGCAGCAAGTAATGTGAATAGCTAGACAAAAGTGAAACACTCAGCCTTCATTAGCTACTGATTTGCTATCAATGGATCCACATATTTGCAAAGTTGGCACAGACCAGGCCAAACTTCCAGTCTTGTTTCTTCTAACAAATATTTCTACACACATACAGTGAAGAACCAGTTGCTGTTTGTGTAAATATGGGAAACGTGTACTGACCACCCATGCCAAGTGATTCCTCGCTGTGTTCTCCTCTACAGAGACTAATCTTTGTTTATGCAGCTGCATCTTGTGATTATAAAATCTATAGCTAGTTGTAATCATGTATAGACTTTCCGCTGACTGGATAGCACGCAACAAAAAAGCTGTTCACGGTACCTCGGCTCACGTAATAATAAACTAGACTAGGTTCGGCATGGTGGCATAGAGGTAAACATAGAAACATAGCAACATAGAAAAAAGTGCAGGAATAGGCCATTCGGCCCTTCGAGCCTGCACCGCCATTCAATATGATCATGGCTGATCATCCAACTCAGTATCCCGTACCTGCCTTCTCTCCACACCCCCTGATCCCCTTAGCCACAAGGGTCACATCTAACTCCCTCCTAAATATAGCCAATGAAATGGCCTCAACTACCTTCTGTGGCAGAGAATTCCAGAGATTCACCACTCTCTTGTGAAAAATGTTTTTCTCATCTCGGTCCTAAAAGACTTCCCCCTTATCCTTAAACTGTGACCCCTCGTTCTGGACGTCCCCAACATCGAGAACAATCTTCCTGCATCTAGCCTGTCCAACCCCCTTAAGAATTTTGTAAGTTTCTATAAGGACCCCCTCAATTTTCTACATTCTAGTGAGTACAAGCCGAGTCTATCCAGTCTTTCTTCATATGAAAGTCCTGACATCCCAGGAATCAGTCTGGTGAACCTTCTCTGTACTCCCTCTATGGCAAGAATGTCTTACCTCAGATTAGGAGACCAGAACTGTACGCAATACTCCAGGTGTGGCCTCACCAAGACCCTGTACAACTGCAGTAGAACCTCCCTGCTCCTA
Source organism: Okamejei kenojei (assembly GCA_035221665.1). Lineage (NCBI taxonomy): Eukaryota > Metazoa > Chordata > Chondrichthyes > Rajiformes > Rajidae > Okamejei > Okamejei kenojei. The sequence goes on from CM069132.1 coordinate 42,358,738, forward strand.
TACTCAAATCCTTTTGCTATGAATGCCAACATACCATTGGCTTTCTTCACTGCCTGCTGCACCTGCATGCCTACTTTCAATGACTGGTGTACCATGACACCCAGGTCTCGTTGCATCTCCCCTTTTCATAATCGGCCACCATTCAGATAATAGTCTACTTTCCTGTTTTTGCAACCAAAGTGGATAACCTCACATTTATCCACATTAAACTGCATCTGCTCTGCATCTGCCATACATTTGCACACTCACCCAACCTATCCATGTCACCTTGCCGCCTCCTAGCATCCTCCTCACAGCTAACACTTCCCCCCCAGCTTCGTGTCATCCGCAAACTTGGAGATGTTGCATTCAATTCCCTTGTCCAAATCATTAATATATATTGTAAATAGCTGGGGTCCCAGCACCGAGCCTTGCGCTACCCCACTAGTCATTGCTTGCCATTCTGAAAATGACCCGTTTACTCCTACTCTTTACTTCCTGTCTGCCAGCCAGTTCTCTATCCACATCAATACTGAACCCCCAATACCATGTGCTTTAAGTTTGTATACTAATCTCTTATGTGGGACCTTGTCGAAAGCCTTCTGAAAGTCCAGATATAACACATCCACTGGTTCTCCCTTATCCACACTACTAGTTACATCCTCAAAAAATTGTATAAGATTCGTCAGACATGATTTACCTTTCATAAATTCATGCGGACTTTGTCTAATGATTTCACCACTTTCCAAATGTGCTGCTATCCCATCTTTAATAACGGACTCTAGCAGTTTTCCCACTACTGATGTTAGACTAACTGGTCTGTAATTCCCCGTTTTCTCTCTACCTCCCTTTTTAAAAAGTGGGGTTACATTAGCTACCCTCCAATCCTCAGGAACTACTCCAGAATCTAAAGAGTTTTGAAAAATTATCACTAATGCATCCACTATTTCTGGAGCTACTTCCTTAAGTACTCTGGATGCTGCCTATCTGGCCCTGGAGATTTATCGGCCTTTAATCCATTCAATTCACCTAACACCACTTCCCGGCTAACCTGGATTTCACTCAGTTCCTCCATCGCATTTGACCCCCGGTCCCCTGCTATTTGCTGCAGATTATTTGTCTTCCTTAATGAAGACAGAACCAAAGTAGTTAATCAATTGGTCTGCCATGTCCTTGTTCCCAATGATCAATTCCCCAATTTCTGACTGCAAGGGACCTACAAGGTAGCGTTTCTGCCTTCCAGTGCCAGAGACCCGGGTTCAATCCTGACTATGGGTGTTTGTCTGTATGGAGTTTGTACATTCTCTCCGTGACCTGTGTGGGTTTTCTCTGGGATCTTCAGTTTCCACCCACACTCCAAAGACGTACAGATTTGCTTTGGTAACATTGTAAATTGTCCCTAGTGTGTGTAGGGTAGTGTTAGTTTGCGGGGATGGATTCGGTAGGCCGAAGGAACTGTTTCCACGCTGTATCTCTAAATTAAACTAAAATAAACTAAACTAAACTAACTCACCTATGCCAACTGATATGTCCCATCCAAGCTAGTTCCCTTTGCCCACATGTGGTCCATATCCTTTTAAACTGTGTAATTCTCTATCCTTTTAAACTGTGGAATTCCACACACTAAACTAGTCTGTGGAATTCTCTGCCTCAGAGGGCGGTGGAGGCAGGTTCTCTGGATGCTTTCAAGAGAGAGCTAGATAGGGCTCTTAAAAATAGCGGAGTCAGGGGATATGGGGAGAAGGCAGGAATGGGGTACTGTTTGGGGATGATCACCCAAGATCACATTAAATGGTGGTGCAGGCTCGAAGGACCGAATGGCCTACTCCTGCACCTATTGTCTATTGTCTATTGTCTAAACCTTTTCCAATAGTTTCATTTTAGATATTTAAATATTTTAATATGTTGTGAATTAATGTTATGTTTATTTATACTTATTGGGGTAGATATTAGATACAAAGTAAAATGCTTTGATGGTGTCCACATTTTTTGCATCTGTGGGATATCTGTAGCCCTATCGATCAAAGATACCAAGGACTGAAGGGTCATATTCTTTATAAATACAGGTGGATAAAGTTATACATTGTTTTAAACAATTGAAAAAGAAAAAAATGTAAGGGACATTTGGAGGACTACATTTCTAGTACATAATACAGTTTTGGTCATTCTGTTGTTAATAGGAACCATGGAGATTGCACTGTATAATTTCCTCAAAACAATGGCAAGTGTGCGAAACTTGATAGTTAAACGAATAAGTATGATGGAAGGACTATTACACTGGATTAAAGATTATTAAAATGAGATTTTATGGAGTATTTTAAAATTATTAGAATCTATAAGGATGTGCTATTTTTTTCTGGTTGGAAAATCAGTGATGAAGTTTATTCCATGCAAAATTATAACCCGGAGTGAGGGTCAGGTTAGGAGTGATTGTGGAGGATTATTGACAGGTCAGGTGAGGAGTCATTAAGGAATGTTATTGGATCATGGGGCACTGTGGTACAAGGGATGGCCGAAGCAGTGATCCATGCGTCAGAATTGCAACATTTGATGAAGAGGAAGATATGAGGCAGTAAACCGTCTGCCCAAATATTATAGGTAGACAAAAATGCTGGAGAAACTCAGAGGATGAGGCAGCATCTATGGAGCGATGGAAATAGGCGACGTTTTGGGTCGAGACCCTTCTTCATTAAAAAAAAAAACCTCTTGCACAAATATTATCTTCTGTTATAAACTCATAGTTGTACACTCACCTCCCATTTCAAGTCACTAATTTCTATTTTATTCTCCCATTTTCCCCTACACTCTGTCCCATTGTACCAATATCCTTCCATTTGGCATTACATTCCACATATCTTCTCTGCTTATCTGACATCTTTAGTCTCCTTTTCACCTCTTACTTTTGTCATTCCCCCCTACCTGTCAATAACAAAATACCCCTTTCCCTATATCCACCTATCACTTTCCAGACTTTGTCCTGCCCCTACCTTTTATTCCTGCTTCCCCCTGCGCCCCCCGACCCCCCCCGCTCCCCACTATTTTCAGCCTGAAGAAAGATCCCAACCCGAAATTTTGCTTGTCCATTCCCTCCGCACATGCTGTCTGATCCTCCAACACTTTGTGTTTTGCTCAAGATTCCAGCATCTGCAGTACCCTGTGGCCATAGTATTTGTTGGAGAGTTACCTTGTGAATGATAACTGTCTAGAATTTAACTTTATATTGGCTCTATTCTCAGGTTGACTTTGGTGCTCAATCGTTGAATTCCAATGATGTGTTTGTATTGAAATTGCCAAACGCTGCCTATTTCTGGGTTGGCAAAGGAGCCAGTAGCGATGAAGAGCGAGGTGCTCAATATCTTACCACAGTCCTGCAATGCAAGACAACAAGGATTACTGAAGGCAAAGAACCAGGTAAGACATCCACCAAACATCAGCAGTTATTTAGAGAAAAAGCAATTCCTTTTTGCTCTGTCATGTACTGTGGGACCTTATATAGACAGGTGTGTGCCTTTCCAAATCATGTCCAATCAATTTAATTTACCACTGGTGGACTCCAATCAAGTTGTAGAAACATCTCAAGGATAATCAATGGAAGCAGGATGAACCTAAGCGTTGAACAAATTTGAAAAAAAAAAGCTATTTTGTTGAAATGAAAATCTTATGGTGTTTTTGAAACATTTTTCCTATTCTGTAGATGCATTTTGGAATTCACTCGGTGGAAAGAAGCAGTATCAAACTTCAGCTCTGTTACAAAGTCATGAAGATTATTTTCAGCCTCGCTTATTTGCCTGTTCAAATAAGACTGGGTGCTTTATTGTAAGTGTTCATTATGATAAATTGTATTTTGCACTGCATAAATCAAGCTGGGTGCCATTATAATTGTTCTATTTTCACGGCATTGCATGTACCTATGGAGTTATTTTATTTTGGTGTGTGAAATACAAAAGTATTTTGTTTCCACACCTTATTGTTTGCACACTTTGAAAATCCATAACCATATTGCACTGATTAGCCCCTTATATAGAAACATGGTGGAACATTTGGAGGCATCGTGAGGCTCGAAACTGTGCAAAATTGTTTAAAGGAAAATAAGTTCAATATTTGTAATATACAGTGCATTCAGACCCTTTAACTTTTTTCACATTTTGTTATGTTACAGCCTTATTTTAAAAATGATTAAATTCTTTTTTTTATCATCAATTTACACACAATACCCCAGAATGAAGAAGCGAAAACAGGTGTTTAGACATTTTTTCAAAGTAATTAAAAAAAATTTACAAAGGAATATCTCATTTAAGTAAGTATTCAGACCCTTTGCTATGCCACTGAAAATTGAGCTTAGGTTCATCCTGCTTCCATTGATTATCCTTGAGATGTTTCTACAACTTGATTGGAGTCCACCAGCGGTAAATTAAATTGATTGGACATGATTTGGAAAGGCACATACCTGTCTATATAAGGTCCCACAGTACAAATCAGAGCAAAAGCCAAGCTATTAAGACAAAGGAATGGTCTGTAGAATCGAGACACAGATCTGGGGAAGGATAAAAAACAATTTCTGCAGCATTGCAGGTCCCGAAGAGCACAGTGGCCTCCATCATTCTTAAATGGAACAACTTTGGAACCACTAGGACTCTTCGTAGAGCTGGCCATCTGGCCAAACTGAACAACCTGGGGAGAAAGGCCTTGGTCAGGGAGGTGACCAAGAATCCGACAGTCACTGACAGAGCTCCAGAGTTCCTCTGTGGAGATGGGAGATATAGTTGTCCAGAAGGACAACTATATCTGCAGCACTCCACCAATCAGCCTTTATGGTAGAGTGGCCAGATGAAAGCCACTCCTCAGTAAAAGGCTCATGACAGCCCGTTTGGAGTTTGCCAAAAGGAACCTAAATAAGATTCTGTGGTCTGATAAAGCCAAGATTGAATTCTTTGGCCTGAATGCCAAGCGTCACGTCTGGAGGAAACCAGGCACCGCTCATCACCTGGCCAATACCATACCTATGGTGAAGCATGGTGGTGGCAGCATCATGCTGTGGGGATGTTTTTCAGTGGCAGGAACTGGGAGACTAGTCAGGATTGAGGGAAGATGAATGGAGCAAAGTACAGAGAGATCCTTGATGAAAACCTGCTCCAGAGCGTCCTGGACCTCGGACTGGGGCGGAGGTTCACCTTCCAACAGGACAATGACCCTAAGCACACAGCCAAGACAACACAGGAGTGGCTTTGTTACAAGTCTGTGAATATCCTTGAGTGGCCCAGCCAGAGCCTGGACTTGAACCGATTGAACATCTCTGGAGGGACCTGAAAATAGCTGTGAATCTGACAGAGCTTGAGAGGATCTGCAGGGAAGAATGGGAAAAATTACCCAAATACAGGTGTGCCAAGCTGGTAGCATCATACCCAGGAAGACTTGAGGCTGTAATCACTGCCAAAGGTGCCTCACCAAAGTACTGAGTAGAGGGTCTGAATACTTATGTAAATGTGATATTTGACTTATTTCTTTTTAATTACTCTCCAAACATTTCTAAACACCTGTTTTCACATTTTTATTATGGGGTATTTTGTGTAGATTGATGATAAAAAAAAAAAAATAATCCATTTTAGAAAAGGGCTGTATCATAACAAAATGTGGAAACATTGAAAGGGTCTGAATACTTTCTGAAAGTGCAATTCCCTATCTCATGTTGCCAACAACAGACTGTTTACAAAATGTAGAATAGGATTCTTGCCAAGGACAATATCAGTTTCAGTTTGGTTTATTGACACGTGTACCGAGTTACAGCGAAAAGCTTTTGTTGCATGCTAACCAGTCAGCGGAAATATGATGCATGATTACAATCGATCTATTTACAGTGTATAGATACATGATAAAGGAATAGCATTTAGTGCAAAGTAAAGCCAGCAGAGTCCAATGATAGTCTGAGGGTTATCAAAGAGATAGATAGTGTTCAGCACTGCTCTCTGGTTTTGGTAGTATGATTCGGTTTCCGGATAACAGCTGGGAAGAAACTGTCCCCAAATCTAGTGGTGTGTGTTTTCACACTTCTAGACCTTTTGTCTGATGGGAGTGGGCCAGGGTGCAACTCGTCCTTGATGATGCTGCTGGCCTTGCCGAGGGAGCATTGGGTATAAATGGAGTCAACAGAAGGGAGGTTGGTCTGTGTGATGGTCTGGGCTGCATCCACAATTCGCTGCAATTTATTGCGGTCTTGGATGGAGCTGTTCCAAACCAAGCTGTGATGCATCCTGATAAAATGCTTTCTATGGTGCATGTAGAATTTCCTTCATTAGATATTTTAGAATTTCCTTCATTAGAATTTCTCTTCATTAGATAGGTGTCCTTTCATCAGTAATTCTTAAGACCCTTTATATGCCACATGCACCACTGATTTGTAGGTCACTCAAAAACAGACTTAGTCCATATTATTACAGTTATAATGACACCATGTAAATAGTTAACATCTGCCTCATATCTAATCATAGTCCTCTCAAAGGATATTCTACATTGGAAATCATATCTCCATTTCCGCTGAATGAGAAATGTAAAGAAATAAAATATATACATTACACATGATAAATATAATTTGTAGATACAAAACAATTCAAACATTTCAATGTATATTTAATTTGAAATTGCAAGATATTAGTGATTAAATCCTGCACAATTTATTATGAAATCTATTTAATTATCCTGAATTGCATGAGATATCCTACTGAGTTAAGAATATTTTGATTTTTTTTTTGCCTTAACAATCTCTTTTTTGATGTGCGGACGTGTACTGGTATATTGCTTGATATTAGCCATACCTCTTACAACCAGATTATCTTCAACAATATTTTAAGTAGTCACTGTATATCAATCACAGGTGATGTAGGCATCTCTGTTATTCAAAAAAAGGTAAGTGAACAGCATTTACAGAAGCAATGATAGACACAAAATGCTGGTGAAACTCAGTGGGTCAGGCAGCATCTCTGGAGAAAATGGATAGGAGTTTCTCCAGGGACGCTGCCTGACCCACTGAATTACACCAGCATTGTGTGTTTATATTTGGTATAAACCAGCATCTGCAGTTGCATTTTATGGCATCTAGTAATGCTAATTTTGCTTTTTTACTGCCTTGCTTAAATGCTGTGAAAATAACTGTAACATATGTCATGAGTTGAGATTGGCCATTTCATTGTAGTTTAAGATTCATTTTAATGGTATTCTGTCTCTATGTGTAACCTGGGCTATGGGATAAATTTTGCCATTGAACCAGAAGAACTCTCCAATGATTGAAGTGTCAAATAAATGTTCCTCTCTCTTTATGCCATTGCAAAGGATATGTTGAACAAGAGTAGCATATTGGTCCAATACTTGGCATAGTTTTGTGCAATCACATTGAAATGATGCCAATAACAAGAGAGAACTCTGCAGAATGTTTCCTTGACTCCAGCAAAAAAAATCCTTTCTTGAATCTATTGTCATGCTGCTTTGTGTTCTTTGTTATTTATGAACATTATGCTCTCCATCATAGTGCCTTTAGAAAAACGACCAATATTCTCAAGGCCCCTCTTTAATTAGCTGTGAAGTAACTGCACTTTCTGGGATGAATTTGAAATGCACTGTCCATATTTAATCTGTGCTGAGTCAGCTACCCTAACTTGAATGCTGCTATTGGGTTCCATATCCCTCTGCTGGATCAAAACAAAAATAAATGATCTGATTATTGTTAATGAAGATGGGAAAACCCATTCAAAGTCACATTGACAAATGTGTACTTAAGATTGATGCTAAAGAAATGTAGATGTATTTGAAATTAGAACAATGTGCGGCACAGAAACCATCCCTTCAACCCACAATCGACGATTACTTTGGTGCCACCTCCTGCACCAACACACAACCGACTGACTTCATCCGCTTCACCACTAACTTCCATCCGGCACTCAAATACACCTGGACCATTTCCGACACTTCCCTACCATTCCTTGACCTCACTATCTCCATCACAGGTGATAGACTTCTGACCGACATCCACTATAAACCCACTGACACCCATGGCTATCTTGACTACTCTTCCTCCCACCCTGTTTCCTGTAAGGACAGCATCCCCTATTCCCAATTCCTCTGTCTATGCCGCATCTGCCCCCAGGATGAGGTGTTCCACACCAGGGCATCGCAAATGTCCTCATTCTTCAGGGAAGAGGGGTTCCCCTCCCTTACTATAGATGAGGCTTGCACCAGGATATCCCCCATACCCCGTAACACTGCTCTCTCTCCCCATCCCCCCACTCGTAACAAGGGCAGAGTCCCCCTGGTCCTCACGTTTCACCCCACTATCCGGCACATACAACAAATGTCCTCCATCAGTTTCGCCACCTCCAACGTGACCCCACCACTCACCACATCTTCCCACCTCCCCCCCGTCTGCCTACCGCAAAGACCGCTTCATCCGTAACTCCCTTGTCAATTCTTTCCTTCCCTCCCGCTCCACCCCTTCCCCGGGCACTTTCCCTTGCAACCGCAAGAGATGCTACACTTGTCGCTTTACATCCCCCCTTGACTCCATTCAAGGACCCAAGCAGTCGTTCCAGGTGCGACAGAGGTTCACCTGCACCTCCTCCAACCTCATCTATTGCATCCGCTGCTCTAGATGTCAGCTGATCTATATTGGTGAGACCAAGCGTAGGCTTGGTGATCGTTTCGCCGAACACCACCGCTTGGTCCGCATTAACCAACCTGACCTCCCGGTGGCTCAGCACTTCAACTCCCCCTCCCATTCCGTATCCGACCTCTCTGTCCTGGGCCTCCTCCACGGCCAGAGTGAGCAACGCCAGAAATTGGAGGAACAGCACCTCATATTCCGCTTGGGGTCTCTGCATCCTGGTGGCATGAACATTGATTTCTCACAATTCTGTTAACCCTTGCTGTCTCCTCCAGTTTCCTACCTCTCCCTCAGCCCTCGGGCTCCTCTTCCTTTTTCCTTTCTTCTCCCCGCCTCCCCCCACTCCCCATCAGTCTGAAGAAGGGTTTCGGCCCGAAACGTTGCCTATTTGCTTCGCTCCATAGATGCTGCTGCACCCGCTGAGTTTCTCCAGCATTTTTGTGTACCTTCCTTCAACCCACAATGTACCAAATATTATTGCAAATTAAACTAATCTCCTCGGCTTGCACATAATCCAGATCTCCCCATTCCCTACTTATGTACCTTTCTAAAAGCCTCTTAATGCCACTTTCATATCTGCATCTACAACCACATCTGGCAGTGTGTTTTGGACACCCAATACTCTCTGTGTGTAAAAGGAAAATGCTCTGCACATCTCCTTTAAACTTCACCCCTCTCACCTTGAGCTATTTCCCATGCTTTATATTTCTACCCAGGGAAACAGGTTCAGACTTACTACCCTATGTATGACTCATTGTTAATATATACATCTATCAGATCTCCTCAACCTCTGAATTGTATGGTGCCAAGAATTAACATGCATTGGATATGCATCAAAATATTCATTTACTTGAATTGGAATCATTCAATATGAAAATTAATATTTAGGAATTTTCACAACTGCACTGCATATAGCACAGTTCAACTCTCTAAAAATGTGTTTGCTTCTGTTTGATTAACTTCTGGGAATCATTTGCTTGTGAGCCAAAATCATATCAACCTGAAATGCTGAGACTGTAAACAACTACCTAACTACAAGATAACAGAGAGACACCTATCCTCTGCACAGGGCTTAATATAGTTTAAACTCAGCTGGTTATACTGGTGGTTCTGACATTTGGTGCTGTGGAATTAATATATTCATAAAGTTATGTCAGCACAGCCAGATTGATTTTATGCTTCTTATCGATAAGCAATATGAAAACAGTAATATATTCTTTGCTTTAGATTGAGGAAGTTCCTGGGGAGTACACACAGGATGATTTAGCTGAAGATGATGTCATGTTGTTCGATGTTTGGGATCAGGTCTGATAAAAAATTCTTTAACTTTATTGATGTAATGTTGATACATTTCATCTTGCCCCATTGCTATCACAACTTAAAGCTTAGTATCTTTGTTTAAATATATTTGTCTGACCCTCTGAGTTACTCCAACACTTTGTGTTTTGCTTTAAAAGTGAGCAGGGCAGTGTGCTATTTTTGGACACATTGCTCTAATTCATTGCGTTAGGTGACCTTTCTCAGCTTCTTAGCCTTGGGCTTATTCAGTCTGTACTGAACTGAAAATCCAATACTAAATCAAGTGAGCCCAATTTTAATAATATAAAAAAATGAGGCAAAATAAAACAAATATTACCTTCAGTTGAAATGTTGACTAATTCCAAATATTAGTCTTTGAGCTAGCATTCAATTTAGTATTCAAAATATTTCAAGATAATTTTCTGTGCAATAGGAGATGGAAAATAAATTTTCTGTGAAATGTTGTAAAGCGTCAGCACACTTAACCCTAAATGTAACATTCCTTGGATGCAAGTCATAAGGAGTTAGATATTGCACAGAGATGTTTATCTTTTTTCTGGGGTGCACAAAATGCTGGAGAAACTCAGCGGGTGCAGCAGAATCTATGGAGCGAAGGAGATAGGTAACGTTTTGGGCTGAAACCCTTCTTCAGGCTGATGGGGGGTGCGGGGAGGCGGGGGGGGGGGGGGGAGAAAGGAAAAAAGGAGGAGGAGGAGCCCGAGGGCTGAGGAAGAGGTGGGAAGGGGAGGAGACAGTAAGGGTCAACAGAATTGAGAGAATTCAATGTTCATGCGAAGAGGATGCAGACTCCCCAAGCGGAATATGAGGTGCTGTTCCTCCACACTTTATCTTTTTTTATATCGTGAGCCCCAAATGTCTAAGGCTGACTTGCTGCGACAGACGTTCTATATATTCTGAGGAGGATGAACACAGATGAGAGCTTTAATTTGTGTGCTAGGATCTAAGAAAGTAACAGTGGAAGATACTGGGCATGAAACCTTTTAACTTGGGTGGCCTTGCACACAAGCTTTGCATAATGGAATTTAGCTTAGTGATTAGAGAGTCCAAGAAGATTAGAGATCAAGCTCTGCTGCAGCCATATATGACTTCAGAGCTATTGAAATTACAAACATTGATTTTCTTATTCTGTCTATGCAAGCCTCGCGCTGAACTTCATTAGCGAAGTATTGTCAGAGTTTCTGAGAGGCTTTCGCATCTATTTGGGAAGTCAGGAATCATAGAGTTTACTATACATCACTTTGATAGGGTATCCCTTTGACACATACCCATAGACCAGACATTGTGTCATGAACGTGAGGTTGGACCGTAGAAATGATATTCAGCCATCAACATACAACACCAACATTAAAATTATATTGAAAGTATGAATAAAGGTGGCAAATGTTTAGAATCGTTAAAGTAATTATGCATTAATATTTAGGTATTTGTTTGGATTGGGAAAGATGCCAATGAAGTGGAGAAAAAAGAGTCGGTAAAATCGGGTAAGTCTGCATTAACTTTTGACACAGGAAACAATCATTTTCTAAGGATTAAAGAAGAATTAATTTATTTGTTTTTTTCTAAATTGAGAGATTTTTAAACATTCTAGTTAAAAGAGTTCATCTGGACAGGGGAATGCAAACATCCTTTTGTTATTCTCACCTGTCATCCACATTAAATATCACACCTTGCCTCCATGTTGTTTCAATTTTCCCTGCCAATAGACAATAGATAATAGGGGTAGGAGGAGGACATTTGGCCCTTCAAGCCAGCACCGCCATTCAATGTGATCATGGCTGTTCATCCCCAATCAGTACCCTGTTTTTTTTTGCCTTCTCCCCATATCCCCTGAATCAGCTATTTTTCAAAGGTTCAAAGGTTAGGTTATTTTATTGGTCACATACACCAATTGGTGTAGTGAAATGTTTCTTGCCAATGCAGCACATTTTTAAGTGCCCTATCTAGCTCCTCTTGAAAGCATCCAGAGAACCTGTCCCCACTGCCCTCTGAGGCAGAGAATTTCACAACTCTTAATTTCACTTAATGCTATTTTATAATCATCATTATTCTTCCACCAGAGTCCCAAGCGAAGAGTCTTCAGCCTAGAAACCTAAGAGCCTTCGGGGCCCATTTCCTAGCCTGAGTGGGCTCCAAAGAAAAAGGTCCCAACATCCAATTTCTCCCTATAACTCAAATCCACAAACCCATGTAATATTCCGGTGAATCTCTTCTGCACCCTTTTCAACTTAGTGACATCCTTCCTACAGCTAGAAGATCAGAACTGCATACAAGTGTGGTCTCACCAATGGCTCCTACGGCTGCATCATGATGTCCCAATTTTTGTACTTAATACCCTCCGCAATAAAGGCCAGTGTGCCAAATGCCTTCTTCATCAACCTGTCCACCTGACTCGCCACTTTCGGAATACATATGCCTAGAAGCAATTTTCCAACTTGAACCTGAATGAAAAATAACGTGAAATGGTTGCACTTAAGATAGATGTCCTCATTGAAATATGTTGCCATCAATTAGGCCATTCGGCTGATCGAGTCCACTCCGCCATTCAATCATGGCTGATCTGTGCTTCTTAATCAATCTGTGCCTGCCTTCTCCACCTAACCTTGACACCTGTTCTAATCAATAATTTGTCCATCTCTGCCATAAAAATATCCACTGACGTGGCCTCCACATCCCTCTGTTGCAACAAGTTCCACAGATTAACTACCCTCTGACTAAAGAAGTTCCTCCTCACCTCCTTTTTAAAAAGAGCATCCTTTAATTCTGAGACAATGACCAAAGCAACCTTGGTATAAGACATGGCTCAATTGCTGGTGACTGTGCCAGTGAATCTTATGAACCAGTTCCTCTTAGAATTTGAGGAGCAGATATTTGCAACATCACAAAGGTTACTAATGTGTAATGGAACACAATGAAGTCTCTATTTAAAGTTCATCGAGCTACAAATAGATCTTAAGAGATTACATGATTTGGCTAACGATAGCAGGCATCGCAGGGCACCATTGTAAATGTTAACATAGATGATGCATGTCAACATTCCCAACCTTCTTATGTGTCTGAACAGAAAGGGATCTGAAGTGACCTGTGGATGTTATACTTAATACCCTCCCAATAAGGGAGATTGATTAGTTCAATGCTTCTTTAAATTGATTCACATTCGTGGGCATTCATCTATCAAAGCATGCTGACAGGCAAAGTGTGGCAGTTAATTGATTTCAATCTACATAAGAATAAACGAGTGGGCAGCGGTGTGAAATCACAGAAAAAGTTGTTGAACCACATAAACAGAAAGATTGTTATGTTACGAGGGTAAGGAGCGGAGGGCACGTAATCCCTCATCGTAACTCCTCATAAAAACGATCAAACTTCAAACTGGTAAATTCTCCACTTCGGAGTTGAGTGTGTTTTGAAGCTCATGCCATGAGACGCGTCACAAATCAATTGACCAGGCCGAGTGAGAAATTAATGCATTCAAAACATGACATGGGCTTTAATAACAGAAAGAAAATAAACAGTGACTATCCAGGGGGAAACTTAAAACAGAATCAGCAAAAATCCTGGTCTGGCGATAGGCTTATTATAAAACCTCTGGTACGTCCCTTCATTCGACCATCCTGCAGCCGCCAGAATGCACTTGTGGTCAAGAGGGACGTCGATATCCCTTGCTGCTGATGTCAATGCAGCCCTGGTGGAATGAGGTTTAAAATGTCAATGTCCACTCCTGCACATGCCAGAACCTGTTTAATCCATCTAGAAATGGTCTGCACCGTAAACTTTTTGTGAGGTTTGGTGTAGCTGACAAAGAAGGAGAGTTCCGAGCCTCTCAGGCTCTTAGTGACCTTCATGTATTGGCTTATGTATGACACTACACACACTCATGGATCTGAGGGGTATGCCATAAAACTCAATTTGAGCCCCTGTACCCCTGGCCTGCTCTGCTTGACGAAGTCATGAACGAAAAAGGTGATGTTATTACAGGAAGTACCCATACTGTCCAGTCTGAGTTTTTGTAACGTCTGGACCATTGTGCTGAGGCCAGCGCCATGAGCATGACTACTTTGGTTGTAAGATGGTGCAGGGACAGAGATGAAACTGGTGCCCACTGATGGAGCAGTGTGAGGACCACGCTCACATCCCATATGTGTGTGTACCTGGGTCTAGGTGGAGTGGAGTTAAAAATGCCCTTCACAAACTTGGTTATTAAAGGGTGAGACCCTACCTGTGTGGTTCGCTGACCCCAGGCGTAAATAATTTGACAAAGCACTCCCGGCACTGTTAATGGCACTGTAACTGAGCTTGCTATCGTGAAAAAGTGACGAAATAAATTACAAAACGTCCGTAATAGAAGCTGTGTCGTATGAAATGTTAGAGCGGGAACAGTACATCTCCCATTTCCTTATGTGAGAGATGTACTGTTTCTGTGTGCGCTTCCTCCAGGCCGCAGTGATGACATCTATGGTACGCTCTGAATGCCTGAGCCCCAGGAACGGTCTCCTCAGAATCTGCAAACCAACGAATTTATACGGTCATGAAGAGCGTGGCTTTCCCCTGTCACCAGGTGTACCAGCAGATTTCTGCTCTTGGGCACTGCCATAAAAGGCTGTGTAATTAAGGCTCGATCCAGAGGGAACCAATGCTGAGTAGGCCAGTCTGGCACTACCAATATGCCAGTGGTGGAGTCTTGCTGAATTTTTGCCACACATCGAGTAATGAGGCAGAATAGAGGAAAAACATACACAATTTTCTCACCCCAGTGTAGCGAGAATGCATCTACTGCTACTGCCCCTGGGTCTGGTCCCATGACACGTAAATTGGTAACTGATGATTAAGCCTGGAGGCAAACAGATCAATGTCCGGTACACCATAACGAAGGACAATATCATTAAACACTTCGTGATTTAACATCCATTCTTTGTTGTCATTGAACTCTCATGATCTGTTGTCTGCCACCATGTTATATCTACCTGGTAAATAGATAGCTGAAACCCAGATGTTTCTTGCAATACACCAGTGCCAGATGAGATTAGACAATCTATCACAGGATACAGACTTACTTCTACCCATGTGAATAATGTACGCTACTGCGGGAGTGTTGTCAATCTGAAGTTGGACATGCACATGATGCATGTTGGCACAAAAAACCTTTAACCCATAGAGTTCTCCCAACAACTCTAAGTAATTAATACCATGCTTTAAATAAAGCATGAAATTTTCCGATGCAGATTTTGGACTCGATGGGAGAAATGCCAATAGGAATACTTAAAAATGTTATCGTTACCGCGTAGACCATTTGCAAATATGTAATAACACACAAACACACACATACACATCCAAGATCAGACTTTTAATTGTTACTGGACCATGTGGGACCAGTTGGGTCCTGTCCCCTCTACGCGCCTGTGGCAGTTAGCAGCGTATGACATCACAATGAGATCTAATTTACTTAAACTGTCCATCAACAGTGTTCCACGCAGTGCAATGCGAGATTTGTTACATTGTTGTAAGGAGATGGAGGGAGTGGGGCAGGGGAGGAGGGGAAATGTTATTTAAACATTGTGTTTATTGGGGTAGTGGGATAGGGAAGAGGTGAGGAGTGGGAGAGCAGGAAGATAGAGGGAGAGCAGGAAGATAGAGGGAGAGGAGGAGGAATGTACGGGGGGAGATGGGTTATGGAGGGAGTTACAGAGGGTAGGGGAAAGCAGAGGGAGGGAGTGGAGGAGGGGAGGAGAGGGGAGAGAAGAGGGAGTGTTTGGGGGAGAGAGAGAGAGAGAGAGGAAGTGGGGAATGGAGGAGGTTAGGAGTAGTAAGAGGGATGGGAGGTTGCCATGACTCACGTCGCAACGGAGATCTCTGGCATCACAACGGGAACCCATCAGCCATGGGTGCGCAGTTGGGGGCTATGGTTGAGTGGTGGAATATTGTGTTTGGGGACCAGCCCTCCCGTGTGACAGGGACTCAATGAGTCCCACTTGGTCTAGTTTCAAATCAATTTGTTTAGATGGTTTCACCAAGTACCTACTGAAAATAGAATCACAAAGTAGCATTTAATTATGAGGCTCAATTTACTTGTACACTCATTTTCTGTTATTTTGTTGTTTGTAGGAATGAAATATTTCAAAATTGTGCTGTAAAATAAATGGCTGATACTACATTATGAATCACATTACATTGTCACATTATTTAGAATATCACCAGATCTCTATTTTTTTTTTTTGTCTATGTGAACAAGATTATTTTTATTATAACTAAAATACCATCTTGACGGGCACAGTTTTAAAAATTTTAATGACAATTCCATAAAAATAAGATTCACAATACCCTGCAAGGTGTAGTGTTACTTATTTTCTTTAATCTGTGTGAGAAAAATATAAAGTAGTGCAGAATGACGAGGAGATACCCAAGAGAATATTAGCAGGCATATGACTTACTGTCAGAATATATATGTCTCAATAGGAGGCAGCAGCAAATTAAATAAGATTAGATAACATCAGTTTTAATCTTAACAAACGAAAGTAAGATAGACAAACAAAATGTAAGATAGCCTCAATAAACAGGTTGTATTTAATGCAGTATTGATCACTGCCATATCAGCTGTCTCAGCATGGTTTCTTTCAAGAAATTATTACTCAATTTTGAAACTCTAATGAAATTAATTGTTATATATACACTGTATGAGGCTTAAAGATATATAAGGCAATGTGGCCTTCAAAATAAGCTGAAGTACAAATTGTCCCAGTTAAAGCAGATTGAGCAATCAGAATTCAGTGTTCTAATAGGTTAATATCTTGTTATACAGAGGCATGACCTACATTTTGTTATGAATCAGAAAACACAAATTAAAACTGGAACATGCTATATTCTATTTCCTATAATCTCAGCCACATCTCTGGAAAGTGCAATTCCATTTATAAATCAAGATATATTAAATGGATTTGCAGCACAGAAAAATGGTATCACCAGACTGAATAGCAAGAGCCCCCTTGCTGTCCAGTGCATGTGCATTGGAGGTGTTCCACTGATTACATCCATTACAACTTTCCTCAGCAATTAGGAATCTACTTATGGAATCATAGAATGGGCTCTGATATAAAGAACATGGCCCCTTCAATCAATTTCCACTCAAGCTAATTCAAATAACAAATTAATTACACCAATCAATCCAGTACATGCCCACAACCAACTTGCTGAGCTGGCCCATTGTATAAATTTGTACTTTTTAATAATTCTTCAAATATTTCTTTGAGTTCTTTCATCCAAAATACTTATTTTGCAGCTTGAACATTCCTAGAACCCTCCATACTACTGGGTCCATAAGTGTACACAGAATTCCAGATTTAACAGTAATCTCTGCAGAAAACCTCTGGGGATTTGTGTTGTTTATGCCATTTCTCTCTATTGAAATTCATTGAAATTCATTGAAATTAAGATGGATTTTTTTTTACGTGAGGGATGTAGAAAATCAACCTTTGTGATAAAAATGAATAGGTTCTTCCATTCCCTGCATTTATATGTTCCGGCCATTGGTGCAAATTTTCCAAATTCAATAAAAAATGCAGAGTTTCCACAGAGTTATAATATTTCATCTGTTTCTTCCCCTCATCAGCAAAACATTACATTGAATCGGATCCCTCTGGAAGGGATTGCAGGACTTCGATTGTCGTAGTGAAACAGGGATTCGAGCCCCCAACATTCACAGGATGGTTCCTTGCCTGGGACACAAGCAAGTGGTCAGGAGACCATGTGAAGAAAGCTATGGCTTCACTGAAAGTGGCATAGAATTCAACCAAGCCCAGCTAAATGCACGTAACTTCACATAAAAATAATTTGCAGACATAAAGTCAAATGCCGCCTTTCAAATGCTTTTGGTATATTGCTCCTAATTTACAAATTTCTTTTATTTTTCTCATGTGAATTATTTGCCTCCTGTGATGATCTTTACATAATAAAGCTAATGGCACCATTACAAAATGTGTAAAGTTTAAGATATTTTTAATGCACATTTAAGGAGTCAATGTTTGGCCAAACAAACATCATACAAAGGAATAGGTGACGTTTCAAGTCGAGCCCCTTCTTCAGAAGGGTCTCGATCCAAACTGTCATCTGTTCATTATTTCTAGAGATGCTGTCTGACCCCCTGAGTTACTTTGCCAATATACATAACCTCTTTTCATAGGATAAACAGCAGGTTCCATGAATCATTCCAGTGAGCATTTTGGCGCGTCCCTACTAATACTGCTATATCTACTGCATTCGATGTTCCTGATGTGGCCTCTTACAATGGCAAGACCAAATGTAGACTCGGTAACTGTTTTGCTGAACACAGGTCCGCCAAGGCCTGATGGATCACCTGGTCAGTAACCATTTTTACTTCCCTTCCCATTCCAAACTGACCTTTCTGTCCTGGGCCTCCTCCATTGCCAGAGTGAGGCCACATAAAAACTGGATGAACAGTACCTCATATTCCACTTTGGTACATTATGACCTAATGGTATGATAAATTGTAATGAAAAGAAACTTCAGATGCTGGTTTATTCCAAAAATAGGCAAAAAATACTGGAGTAACTTAAGGGGTCAGGCAGCATCACTAGAGAAAATGGATAGGTGTTGTTTCGGGTTGGGACCCTTCCACAGATTAATGGTATGAACGTTGAATTCCCCAGTTTTAGATAACTACCTCCTGTTTTATTTTGCTCTGCTTTCCCTTCCCCCTCTTCCCTGTGCCCTCACCTGGACTTGTACCCATTTCTCCCCTTCCCCCTCCCCTTCCACCAATATTAAAACCCACCCCCCTGCCATCAACTGTATCTGCCTATCACTTGACAGGCATTGTCCTGCCCCCACCATCCAGCTTTCTCCTCTCCCCCCTCCCCTCCCTTCTCCCCCTCCCACTGCCAGAATCTATTTGAAGAAGGGTCCTGATCTGAAATATCATCTATCCATTCCCTCCACAGATGCTGCCTGATGCTGCCTGACCTGTTGAGTTTCTCCTGCACTCTGTACCTTGTGTTTGTAAACCAGCATTTGCAGTTCCTGGTATCTACATCACTTCATATTTGGAATGATCAGACCTGTATACAGTATTCCAAACACAGTCCCTTAAAGGTCCTATACAATGGTTGTAGGACATCTTTACTTCTGTTGTCAAATCATGTTGTAATATATGCCAGCATGCCCATTGACTTTCTAATACTTGCCGTAAAAATATTCCATGCACAGTCTTTCTGCAGCTCTAACATTTTTTCAGTAATTTGGTTCCTGATCAGCAAAGTGCCCATACTAGCGGATATGTTATATTGATTTGTTCTGCATAACTTGAATAGCTGATGTCAATAACTTGTTTCAAAGATGAAACTTATCTAAACTACATAACTTAGGATGTGTAAGAGGAGCAGAGACATCTGTCTGAGATGGGGAGAATTTCATGCTCAAATTATATTTTGAATTGTAATCAAGTAACAGACTTTATCCTTGGTATTGTTTCAAATCTTACAGGGCACAAACCTATGATATCAGCATGGTCTTCTGAGAAAAAAACATCACAATGGTTAAAATTTTCATTGCAACTTCTTTGAAATGATAGGGTTATACGGAGAATGTATTTGATAATGATAAATGCATAAATTGGACAGATGAAACAAAGCAGCCTGCCGCTGATCACAAGATCTATATTGGTCACATTATATCAGCTGGGCAAACCATCAGCATATTAAGTGGAATTTTACAGGAACTTAGATCAGCAGTATGACCTATATTGATTTATAAAATGTATTTAAAAATTGTGTTATATATTCATCCTAATCAGATATGGAGCATGATTAACTTACCAGCCTAACAGTTTGCTTTGGATGTGGAACCAGAAATATGAGTTTGAATCCCATTAGTCCAGCTGGGGGATTTAAATTAAAATAATTAAATAAATCAGAATTTTTATTTTTTTAAGTAATGATAATCATGAAACTGCTGTTTGATTTGATTCACTAATATCTTTCAGAGAAGGAAGTCTATTCTCATTACCTGCATAGTCTCTATGTTACCCCAGACACATTACTTCCCTTTCTCATCTGTCCTTGCAGTTCTGAAGCAATTGCAGATGACAAAGGACAAAGGATAAAGGACATTTATTGTCACATACACCGATTGGTGTAGTGAAAATTAATTTGCCATGCAGCACACAAATAAAGATAAGACACAACATCATAGGATTTAACAGTAGACATAAAAACATCCCCCCACAATGGTTCCCACTGTGGGGGAAGGCAGCAAAGTCCAGTCCCATCCCCAGTTCACCCATAGTCGGGCCTATTGAGGCCTCCGCAGTCGCTGCTACGGGGCCCGATGTTCCAGGCCGTTCTCGCCAGGTGATGGTGCTCCGGCGTCAGGAGTACGCTCTCAGCGGCTTGGGACACCTGGAACGGCCGCCTCTTCCGAAGGAGTCCAAGGCTTCCGAAGCCAACAAGACCGCGCCGGATGGAGCTCCATCACTGGGATGGAAGCTCCCGATGTAAAGTTCAGCGCCGCCGCCCGCAACTGGCCGCTCCACAGACCCCCGGCTCCGTGATGTTTTTGTCGGAGGTCTTCAGCTCACCGGAGTTCCAGGCAAGGCATCGCCCGCTCCGCTCCGCGATAACGCTCCAGCGGCCGTTCCAGGTGTCCCAAGCCACCGCCGAAGCCGAGGTTCCGGCCGGTCCCATCAAGAAACGCTGCTCCAGACCCGCTAGTAGGCCGCGAGGACGGGTCGAAGATGCAGCCCAGAGAAAAGCTGCCTCTCCGACCAGGTAGGGACCAGGAAAAGTTGTTTCCTCCTCTCTCCCCCCCCCCACATAAAAAAGAATAGACTCCAAACAAAACACTTTTTACACACTAAAAATTAAAAAAATAAGTTAAAAGACAGCCAGCTGCAGGCTGGGCAGCCATACCAACTGGACGGCACCCCCAGTAACAAATGGGTAACAAGATGGGTAACAAATGCTAGTGTTGGCAGATATGTCCTCATCCCATGAATTAATAAATGTATTAAAATGTTAATGCATCTACGATGGAGACAATGCAATCTGTAGTGGAAGTTGAAATAAATTTGTGATTGTTAAATGATTAATTAGAAAGCGTACTGAAGTTATTTATATTTCCTGACTTCGGTGTCAGCTTGCAAAGAATAAAATAATGCAAATACACTGTCTAATGGTGGTCAAGTTCTCTATTCACCCAGCACTCAGAATAGATTCAGAAGAATAAAAGGATGGAGGTTCTTCCCGATTATCATTTTTTTTTCATTTACATAACTCAGCAGGATTTGATTTCAGTCTCACTGAAACCATAGCATTTTGAAATGCAGCAGAAATGTTTTCCACTCGATCTAGGGCAAGATGTTAGGCATGAATTTACATCAATAGGTCTAAAATAGACAATAATGAAGTATAGTAGGTTGGCCTATTTTTTCCATATATTTCTCCCCCATGATTTATTTTTCTGAACAAAAATCTAACATGTTCATAGCACTATCTATTTTAATCGTGATCTGAGCATTAAACATCACCTCCGCAGGATCACCAAGATAATTTGGAACAAGATTCACTTCCTCTGCTCATAACTCATACCCTACATTATTGAAACAGAATCACAGTCATATTGCATGGAAACAGGTCCTTTGGCCCGACCTGTCCATGCCAACCAAGATGCTCCATCTAAGCTAGTAAGCCTGCATTTGGCCCATAACCCTCTAAACCGTTCCTATCCATGTACCTGTCCAAGTTTATTTTTAAAGTTATTATAGTACATGCCTCAACTACTTCCTCTGGCACACAAAAGGCTGGAGAAACTCAGCGGGTGCAGCAGCATCTAAGGAGCGAAGGAGATAGGCGACGTTTCGGGTCGAGACCCTTCTTCAGACTGGTCAGGGATCAGGGAAACGAGAGATATAGACGGTGATGTGGAGAGATAAAGAACAATGAATGAAAGATATGCAAAAAAGTATCGATGATAAAGGGAACAAGCCATTGTAAGCTGTTTGTGGTGTGAAAATGAGAAGCTAGTGCGACTAGGGTGGGGGAGGGAGATAGAGATAGAGGGAATGCCAGGGCCCGAGGGCTGAGGGAGAGGTGGGAAGGGGAGGAGACAGCAAGGGTTAACAGAATTGAGAAAATTCAATGTTCAAGCCCAGAGAATGCAGACTCCCCAAGCGGAATATGAGGTGCTGTTCCTCCAACTTGCGGTGTTGCTCACTCTGGCCGTGGGGGAGGCCCAGGGCCGAGAGGTCAGATACGGAATGGGAGGGGGAGTTGAAGTGCTGAGCCACCGGGAGGTCGGCTTGGTTATTGCGGACCGAGCGGAGGTGTTCGGCGAAACGATCGCCAAGCCTCCGCTTGTTCTCACCGATATAGATCATCTGGCATCTGGAGCAGCGGATGCAGTAGATGAGGTTGGAGGAGGTGCAGGTGAACCTCTGTCGGACCTGGAAGGACTGCTTGAGTCCCTGAAAGGAATGAAGGGGGGAGGTGAAGGGACAAGTGTAGCATTTCTTGCGGTTGCAAGGGAAAGTGCCCGGGGAAGGGGTAGAGCGGGAGGGAAGGGAAGAATTGACAAGGGAGTTGCGGAGGGAGCGGTCTTTGCGGAAGGCAGACAGGGGGGGAGATGGGAAGATGTGGCGAGTGGAGGGGTCAAGTTGGAGGTGGTGAAACTGGCGGAGGACTATGTGTTGTATTTGCCGTCTGGTGGGGTGAAAGGTGAGGACCGGGGGACTCTGCCCTGTTTGCGAGTGGTGAATGGGGAGAGAGGGCAGTGTTGCGGGGTATGGAGGAGACTTCCTCTGGCACATTGTTCTATATACCCAACATCCTCTGAGTGACAAAGTTGCCCTCAGGTTTCCTATCCATCTTAAATCTACGTGCTCTGGTTCTTAGTTCCCCTTCCCTGGGTAAAATACTGTGCAGTCTCCCTGTTTGTTCCCATCCTGATTTTATAGACATCTATAGGATTACCCCTCAGCCTATTAAATCTATCCCCCTCACCTGAAACCTATGTCCTCTGATTCTTGACTCCTGTACTCTGGGCAAAGGATTCTATGCATCTAACCAATTATTCCTCTCATGATATTGTACATCTCAAAAGATCATCCCTAATTCTCCTACACTCCAAGGAATAAAGTCCTAGCCTGCTCAACCCTATGAGTCCCATTAGCTGACATTGGATTTACCACCTGAACATCGTCAGCCTATTCCCTTTCAAACCCAGGCAATTCCTGTCAGAGGGGAGGAAAGAGAGGATGAGAGGAGAAGAGAGGAAGCGAGAGAGAGGAAGAAAGAGAGGAGAAAGAAAGGAGAGAGGAAGCGAGGAAGAAGGAAGGGAGAGAAAGTGGGGTGTCCCTATTAGTTGTGCTTCCCTGTCAGATTTGAAGAAGACTGAGCCACTGGGATAAACCTGAGACAAAAACTGAGTGGTTGGGGCGAGCTTGAGGCCCCATTGCTTCTTCCTGCCCATGGACAATGATGGACTGCACCCACACACAGAGGCAAAGACTGAGCTGCCAGGATAAACCTGAGACTGCCAGCTTCTCCTCTTGAGGCAAGGGCGAACTGCAGTGAGAAGCCTGAGATTACCATGCCTCCTAATTTGAGACCAGCACTGAGCTGCTGGGACAAGCCCGAGTTTGCCAGGTCCACCCTGATGAGGGACAATGTCCCCATGTACCGTGGACTTTCTTTTCTCTGTAAATAAAACATAAAACTTGAGTTTGCCCTACAGTGATTGTCGGTGTGGGCACTGCCGAACCTGGCGTCATCCCTGAAGCCACAATATATAAAGATAAGGACTTATTCATTAATATTTATTATAAATGATTATACCTCTTTTGGACACAAGGTGCTGGCATAACTTAGCGGGTCAGGCAGCATCTCTGGAGAACATGGATAAGTGATGTTTTGCGTTGAGATCCTTCCTTAGATGGATTCCGACCCAAAACACCACCTATCCATGTTCTCCAGAGATGCTGCCTGATGGGCTGAGTTACAACAGCTCTTTGTGTCCATTCATGTACTAACCAGCATCAGCAGTTCTTTGCATCTACATGATATCCCTTTAAGCATTTCTCATCAAGTCATATGTTCAGGTTAAAAATAACGTTGAAATTTTAAAAAAAAGTAGTTTAACCACAGCACAGGCACATGTCATGCTGTTGAATAACTAAACAAAGTAATTTCATGGGTTTGACACAAATAAATAAGTGTATTTGATAATGCATCAATTGGACAGCTGAAGCAAAGCGGCCTAGAGCTGATCACAAGATCTATATTGGTACAAACTGGTGCAAAGACAGATTCAGTGACATTTGGTTCATGTCATAACACAATTTTATAAAAATCAGATAAAAGTTATGAGCAGGGTTCCCAGCGAACACAGTAGCCGATTTGCTGGCAGCAGGGACATTGCAAGTGGAATTGATTCTTGCTAGATCATATTATCACTGACTAAACTATGCCTTCAAGATATCTTCTTAAGCCAACTAACATTTGTCGAAATCCTAAGGAGTAGGTAAATAATTATATAAGGAATCAGCTGGAGGAGGTTGACCTTCATGCTTGTGATGGTGGAATGCAAATGCAGATTAATAAAGATGCGATTGACAAGTTAAATAAACATTGAAGAAATAAGTGTGATCACAGGTCACATTATGAAAACATGAAATCATAGAATTTCATAACCAATTTTAACTTTTCTAATCAACATGAGGAAATAGTAGGTCAACCTAAATAATTCAATGCGTGCTTGTTTTCCCCGGGTGATGGATAATTAGAAAAAGTATTGTAAAATAATGAGATGAGTGAAGATGCTATTACAACAGAAATTATTATCAAGGACTTTTGCAAATAATCCCCCTTCATAATGGTCAGAAAACAACCTTTTCTGAATTACGCAATACGGCTGAATTACGGCTACAGACTTGGTGCCGTCAGAAAGCACCTTGGCTACCCCGCTGGGGAGAAAAGCCACCAGAAAGTCTGTCATGGCCCTGGACTCAGATGAGTCGGGCCAGGAGGATTCTCCTCCTTCTATGGGCAGTGTTTTTGGCAGACTGACCTACATGGAGCACCTAATGGAGAGGTTGCTCCAAAGATATATGCCCCAAAGAAGGGAGCTATCTGAGCTCGGGTATTATGGAGAACCCGTGATGTCTCCTTCTCTGAGGAGGGGAGCATACAAGGCCAGCTTTATACTGACTCAGTTTACGGAGGCACAGTTGGGGAGCATGCATCAACGCATGAGGGGCTAACCCCGGGAGTACCCCCCATGGCATCCAAATTTGCCATTATTTCCCATTCTGGGGAACCATTGGGAGAGGAGTTGGCCATGAGCATTAATTATATGGCCTCTCACCAACTCCAAGATCAGACCATGTCCAAACATCTTACCCCAGAAAACTGCGCCTGATTGAATGTCCCGGCAGTGAATCGCTCCATCTGGGGACACATTGGAGGGGGCGTCAGAGCCCAGGAGGGAAAATTACAAAAGATCTTAAAATTACTTGCCTCTGGCATCACGGCCTTTGCCAGGTCAATGGATGGGGGGCCCCTCTCTGATGTTCAGCAGGACGGATTGGATATAATGTGCAATGCACATTTTGAGATCAATTCCCTTCGTAAGAATGCGATCCGTCCTGCTCTGAACTCTAAATTTGCAGACGGTGCAAGACCGGGAAAGTCCACCCACCTAACTTCCTGTTTGGGGAAGACCTGCCTAAACAGCTCAGGGAGCTGGATGATGAGGCTAAAACGGCTGGCCTTATGAAGGCCCCAACCTTCCAAGACGTCAGCCTTCCGGCGGCAGTACCCCTACCTTCCTCTCTACACCAGACGGTTCGCCGGATATGGTGGGCATCATGAACACTAGGCACAGAGGCCTTTTTTGAGGTAGGGCCCAAGCTGGGCCATGTTCAAGATGCATGGATGGCGTCCTCCAACAGCCCTACCCCCCAGAACTCAGGGGCAGAAGCAAACACCTTACCGCCGATAACCACTGAGGTAAGTGAGCCTGGTTGTTTGTGTAACTCATTTTCCATGGGTCAGTTACAAGTTGGGGGGAGATTATAATTTTTCTTACATCAATGGCATTGGATAACATCTGACCCATTTATACTGCGCAGTATACAAGGTTTCCAAATTGAGTTCTTTTCCAATTCACCTCCACCCACACAGCATACAGCGAGCTGCACTTTTATTCCTTCACAACAGGAGTGTGTGAATGCACAAGCTGAAATTGTATCTTTATTCAAGAAAGGGGTAATGAGAAGTTGAGTCATGAGTCTCGCCAATTTGTGTCCAATGGATTTACTAGGCAAAAGAAGGATGGAGGATGCCGAATCATCCTTAATTTGACTGAATTTAACACCTTTGTGCAGTATAAACACTTCAAAATGGAAAACATTGTTACTGCCAAACAACTGGTATCCAAGGGATGTTACATGGCATGCATCGATCTCAAAGATGCTTACTATTCGATGGCCATTCATGAAGACCACAGGAGATATTTGAAGGTTAGCTGGATGGGTTAATTGTGGCAGTTTAAAGCATTGCCTAATGGGTTAACCTCTGCCCGCAGACTATTCACAAAATTGCTAAAACCAGTCCTGGGGCTACTCAGGGCACAGAATCATATAGTCAAGGCATATTTGGATGACATCTTAATAATTGGGAAACCTATGGAATTAGCTGCATTATCTGTGTCAGCTACCAAACTCATGTTTTAAAGACTGGGATTCCTAATCCATCCAGTTAAGTCTAAATTGGTACCATCTAGAGTAATTAATTATTTGGGATTCACCATTAACTCAACTCAGATGTCAGTGATTCTGCCTTGGGGCAAGCAATTTGATTTAATTGAAGCCTGCAGAAACCTCATTGTTAAGAACAAACCTACTATTAGACATGTGGCTAGTATAATTGGCAAATTAGAGGCTGCATTACCAGCTGCTCAGTTCGGGCCTTTGCACTACCAAAACTTACAGCGTTCAAAGGAACAGGCACTTAAACTTCATAGAGGTCACTCCGATAGACCCATGCAGTTGCCAGCTGGATCCATTGCTGAGTTACAATGGTGGGTGACCAATATTCGGTTTTGCTCTAGTACGATTTTAGTTGATACACCATCAGTTATCCTGCAAACTGATGCCAGTGCTCTAGGTTGGGGTGCTACCAACACCGTCTCAAGCTGAGGTGGCAGATGGAATCTGCAGTAATCATCGATGCTTCAGTCACATGGTATAAACTACCTAGAGTTGTTGGGAGCACTCTATGGGTTAAAGGCTTATTGTACCAATATGCATCATGTGCATGTTCAGCTTCAGGTTGACAACACTACAGCAGTGGCATACATTAATCACATGGGTGGAAGTAAGTCTGTATCCTGTGATAAATTGTCAAACCTCATTTGGCACTGGTGTATTACAAGAAACATCTGGGTTCCAGCTATCTAGATCTGTTTGCATCTAGATTAAATCATCAGTTACCAAATTACGTTTCATGGGAACCAGACCCAGAGGCAGTAGCAGTAGATGCATTCTCACTACACTGGGGTGGGAAGTTCTTGTATGTGTTTCCCCCTTTTTGCCTCATCAGTCGATGCTTGGCCATGATCAAGCAGGACATCACCTCTGGCATATTGGTAGTACCAGACTGGCCTACTCAGCCTTGGTTCCCACTCATCCCAACCATGATCACATAGCCTTTTATGACTGTCCCCAAAAGCAGAAGTCTGCTGCTGCATCCTGTGACAGGGGAAAGCCACCCTCTTCATGACTGAATAAATTTATTGGTTTGCAGATTCTGAGGAGACCATTCCTGGGGCACGGACTTTCAGATCGTATGGTAGATGTGATCACTGCAGCCTGGAGGAAGAGCACCCAGATATAGTACATCACTCATATAAGGAAATGGGAGATGTACTGCTCTCTCTCAAATATTTCATATGACACGGCTTCCATTACGGATGTTTTGGAGTTTCTTTCTACACTGTTCTACAATCAGAAACTCAATTACAGCGCCATTAATAGTGCTAGGAGCGCTTTGTCATCTTACTTATGGCTATAATTAAGGAACCACACTGTCGGATCTCATCCCTTAATAACAAGATTTATGAAGGGCATTTTTAAATCTACTCCCCCTAGGCCCAGATATTCACAGATATGGGATGTGAGCATGGTCCTCACACTGCTCCGTCAGTGGGCACCAGCTTCATCTCTGCCTCTGCCTAATCTAACACTTAAGGTAGTCATGCTTATGGCGCTGGTCTCAGCGCAATGGGTCCAGATGTTAAATAAGCTTAGAATGGACAGCATGGTAACATCTTTTGACAATATCACCTTTTTTTGTTAATGATCTTATAAAGCAGAGCAGACCAGGGATGTTGGGGCTCAAAGTAAGTTTTATGGCTTACCCCTTAGACCAACGGTTGTGTGTGGTAATTCACATAATTCAATACGTAAAGGTCACTAAGAGCCTCAGAGGCACGGAATTATCCTTATTCATCGACCACACCAAACCTCATAGGAAGGTTACAGTGCAACCATTTCTAGATAGATAAAACAGGTTCTGGCACGTGCAGGGGTGGACACTGAAATTTTTTAAACCTCATTCCACCAGGGCTGCATCTACGTCCATATCCCTCCAGCAGCGAGGGATATGGACGTCCCGCTCGACCACATTCTAGCGGCTGCGGGATGGTCTAATGAACTGACGTACCAAAAGTTTTATAACAAACCCATTGCCAGACCAG
The DNA here is from genome assembly GCA_035221665.1 of Okamejei kenojei. NCBI lineage: Eukaryota > Metazoa > Chordata > Chondrichthyes > Rajiformes > Rajidae > Okamejei > Okamejei kenojei. The sequence goes on from CM069132.1 coordinate 42,387,440, forward strand.
GGACTTTTGCTAATTCTGTTTTAGGTTCTGTTTTATAGTTTCCCCCCTGGGTGAGAGGGGTCACTATTATTTTTCTTTGATTATTAAAGCATCAGTATTTTTATCTATGTCATGTTTGAATGCATTCATTATTCTCACTCATCCTGGTCAACTGATGAAGTGTGTGACACATGGACTCGTTTCCACGGCATGAAATCACAGAGCTTCGAAATCTTCACGGAATCGCTCACGTGATTCCGAAATAAAATAGTAAGATTAAACGAGAACTTACCAGTTTGAAGTTTGATATTTATTTTATGAGGAGTTACGATGAGGGATTATGTGCCCTCCGCTCCCAACCCTCGTATCATAAAGGTCATCTGGTAGTTCTAGTTTCTCTAATCTTATTATGTTTACTTCAACTATTGTTATCTGTGATTTCGCACCGCTGCTTTGTAGATTGATGAGCATGCAGACTGGCGGGTTTCTTCATGTAATCCCTCATCGTAACTCCTCATAAAATAAAGATCACACTTCAAACTGGTAAGTTCTCGTTTAATCTTACTATTTTAATGGAAACTAAACCAAGTGCAGACCCGTCGGGTCTGATCCTCCAACGCCCGGTTGTGGTAGGGGGATGGGGGGGTGGCATGCGGCATCACATGCACTAACCACCCCCCTTGATATTATATTAATATTATTAAGAGAGCGAGGGGGGGGGTAGAGAGTGATGGCAGAGAGAGAATAGGAAGAGACAGAGAGAGAGGGGGCAGAGACAGAAGGGCAAGAGACAGAGGGAGATGGGGGTGGAGGGGAGGAGGAGAGGCAGGGTGGGGAGAGATGGGAGCAGAGACGGGAGGAGGGAGAGCGGGGCTGAGAGGGGGGTAGGGGAGGGGTTGAGGGGGTTTAGGGGAGGGAGGGCAGTGGGGTGGGGGAGAAGGTGGGGGAAATGGAGGGAGGGAGAGAGAGAGGGGGAGAGAGAGGGGGAGAGAGAGGGGGGAGAGAGGAGAGGGGGGAGAAAGGGGAGGGGAGAAGGTGGGAGGGGGAGTGGGGAGGAGGGGGGAGGGGGGAGGAGGACGGGGGGAGGAGAGGGGGAGGAGAGGGGGAGGGGGGAGAGAGGAAGAATGGAAGGAGGAGAGAGGTAGGACCACCCAGCAGCCGTCGGCCTCAGACTGAGCCTCAGCTCCATGGCCTTGCATCCTCGGCGCATTCTCTCTGTACCCCTGGAGCCAGCCGGTTATCTCTGGGTCATCACAGAGAACCGATTCCCGAACGCTTCAGACCCCGTGTACGGGGGGGGGGGGAGGGTGGAGTGGGCGGGTGGGCGTGGTCCCGAGTGAGCCTATGAGACCCGGAGCGATCAGAGGACGGTGAAAAGCAGCGGGGGGACCAGCCTACGTGGCTTCTGCCAGCATGACAGAGCCGGGCTGGGGGGGGGGGGGGGGGGGGGGGGGGGGGGGGGTGTGTGTGTGTGGAGAAGTGGAGGCGAGCCGGGCGGTAGCAGCCATCCTCGCGATGAGAAGGTGGCCCTGGCGGCCATTACTCCCTCTGGATCTTCGGTCCGTAGCACAGCGGGAGGCGAAAAATGACTGAGGGAGGGGAGAGGGTGGTGGAAAGTGCGCCGTGCGACGCCCGACTGAATCTGGGCGTCGCACGGCGTTGGGCAGTGACGTCATCATGCTACGCCATGCCGGGCGGTGACGTCATCACGTAACACCACGTGCTAGGCGTACGCCATCAAAACGCTGCGTACGCCATCAAGATGTTGCGCTGATATCCAGGGCTGTTCTTCAACTCCTGCATGTTACAGGACTGTATGTAAGAATTTAGTTCAAATTTTGACCTGTGGAGGGCAGTAATACGCTTAGCAGCGTCTACACTGCCGGAATCCTATAAGAAGAAGAAGAAGAAGATGTTGCGTACGACTGCAATGAGCCTGCATGCGTATGCGGGCCGACAGGCCGTTGGTGCGCAAAGATTCCGGTTTGCAAGAATTTCGGAGCCCCGCGCGAAGTCGGGACCGGTCCCGCGCAGCCATACGGTGCCCATATGCCTCAAGGGACCATGAGGTAGCGTAATTTGCGAGCCAAGTGGGACAGGCCCGATGGGGGTGCGGGGAAGGGGGTGGGGTAAGGTGGGTGTGGGTGAAGTGGGGGTTGGGGAAGTGGTGGTGGGGGAAGGGGGTGGGGGAGAAGGGGGGAGAAGGGGGGAAAGGGTGTGTGTGGGGGGGTGAGGGAGGGGAAGGGGGGAGGGGGGAGTGGGGGTGTGGGAAGGGGGTGAGTGGTCGCAGCAGACGCAGCTTGCATTCTGCTCATCATGCACCTTCAGCTTTCCGCCTCACGCATCAGCTCCCGGTCCCACTCCGACCTCACTCAGAGGCTTCCGGTTGCCGGAAGGGGCGTTACATTCATGGTGACTGACTGGCGAGAAGACCAATCTGTTGATCTCACAATTTTTTAAACCTTCATAACTTTTCTATTATTTCACCAATCAGAACAAAACTTGGTGCGCTTGGAGCAGAGGAGAACGGTGTGTAACATGACAAAACGCCCTAGCGATATAGGTTACCGTTTTGGCGCAAATTAAAAATCAGACAAACCGGAAGTGGTCAAGGTGAGAGGTTTGTAATAGTAAAAATTATAAGTGTGTTATTGTGCTAAACCCTGAGCTTTAGTCACTGAATAGCATCCTGACATTGGTGGTTTTATTGTCAATGTTATCCAAAGCTGAATATAGTGCAAGAGAGATGGTATTCTCTATAGACCTGTTTTTCTGGAATGTAAATTGCCCAGGAACATTTTCACTCAAAGGGTGGTTGGTGTATGGTACAAGATGCCAAAAGAGGTAGTTGAGGCTTTAACAACTTTTAAAAGACACTTGACCGGTACATGGTTATGAAAGGTCTTGAGGGATGCGGGGCAAACGCTGGCAAATGGGACTAGCTTAGATGGGGCATTTCGGTTGCATGGATGAGTTGGGCTGAAGGGCCTTTTTCCGTGCTGTATGATTCTGTGACTCTGAGGGCCAGGACAGTCACTGCTGAAGGCCAGGACAAATCTTTCAAAGTACTTTATTATGCTGCTTTTAGAGCTACTGGTGGTAGACATTGAGCCAGGTCACTTTACTTTTGTTGGGGATAATGCAGGTATCCTTGAAGTAAATGGGATGAGTAGATAATTGAAGTGAGGGGTTAATGATATTGGCAAAGACTGTGGCCAGTTACTTGGCACACAATTTCGGAATCCATCCAGGAACTTCATCTGGACTTGCCACTTTCCAAGAATTTACCTTAATCATACTTCTGCCACCAAGATGTATGGAACAGAACCAGTGGGGGTTGGGAAAATGCATCTAGGTGGAACTTTATTGCATGTTCAAAATGTGTGTAAATATCATTGGCTGACAAGATTAAGGAAATTCTCAAGGCATTTTATATGTACCTTAAGACCAAGAGAGTAATGAGGAAAGATGGAGGGTGCTGGATTAAGTGGGATGTCTGTGTGTGAAGACGGAGGATGTGAATAAACACTGATGAAGCCTTATCTCTCAATCCTCTGAATCGAGACAAAAGCTGAAAAAAATGGAAAACACTCCATTTTTTCCAGCTTTGAATTGGTTCAAAGGATTTGAGAGGAGTGGGAGATTGCAACCTTCACGTGGTCCCCCCTGTTTCGAGGAATGCAATCAACCCTGCACAATCAAATAAGATCAAATAGAACAAGTTGTCCTACAACCTTAGGCTGTGCTTGCCATACACAAGAAGAAAGGATTTGAGAGACAAGGCTTCTTCAGTGTGTCTTGGGATGCCCTATGTATGCTCGGGACATGATGCTGGATGTGAATAGTGTATGTTTGGGCTCAGAATACCCCATGCAATGTCAACAACTAATTCAGTGTCTGTAAGTAAAAAATAAATCACCAAATTTGAAAGGTTGCTGCTCAAAAACAGCATAAATTTATAATGTTCTCAACTTACCTGCAGAACGAACACTAAGAATAGCAACTAACTTTTATGTACTTTGTTTAATGCCACTTTCATCCTTAGCTCGAGGCAATAATAACATGGATGTGTGCCTCATAAATTTAACCTCAACATTGCTCAGGCCATATAAACATCTGAAGGATTTGTGTGTGGCTGCAAAGGACAATTTCATTGCACTGCCACAGTCTAATATATTCTTCAGAAACAATGATTCATTTTGTTTTTGGCACACAATAGAGCTAGTGATACCCAGAAAAGGAAATGTATGCAATCAGAAGCACTGACTATTTTATAACATTATCATCTAATAATCATCAGCCACAACAAACCTTGAAATAAAATACCAGACTTTGCACTTTAATAGGCAGCCATAACCTAACCTTTTGAACATTGCATGAGATGCCACTGGGTTTTTACTTGTCTTCAAATGCACATTCTTGGCACTTCAGTTCTTTATTCATTTAACAGTTTCACAGTTTCACCTTGGAGGGATATAATTGAAGTCACCGGCCTTTTCTTAAACGTCCTCATTACTGGTTTGTTAGAACATCATGGGCCTCCAAAAATGTATAGAGACAATAGACAATAGGTGCAGGAGTAGGCCATTCGGCCCTTCGAGCCAGCAATGCCATTCAATGTGATCATGGCTGATCATCCTCGATCAGTACTGCGATTCTGTTTTCTCCCCATATCCCCTGACTCCGCTATCTTTAAGAGCCCTATCTAGCTCTCTCTTGAAAGTATCCAGAGAACCGGCCTCCACCGCCATCTGAGGCAGAGAATTCCAGACTCACAACTCTCTGTGTGAAAAAGTGCTTCCTCATATCCGTTCTAAATGACTTACTCTTAAACTGTGACCCCTGGTTCTGGACTCCCCCAACACCGGAACATGTTTCCTGCCTCTAGCGTGTTCAAACCCTTAATAAAGGCAAGGGAATAATCCAAAGGGCATGAGGTTTGGCTCCAAAGATTTGTATGTGGGGTCGCAATTCTCACTCCTTTGAGAATTAGGTTAGAATTCACTCTACTTCTAACTGGAAAAAAGCCAATAAGCACTGAGGCCACACACAAATTATGTTTGGGTAGCTAATAATCCAATGGTGTGAATGTTGAACTCTCTAATTTTAGGTGACCGATAAACACCTCTCTCTCACCACCCCCATCCCCTGCCCCCTTCTTTCTTTAAAAGTCTGTGAACCAGTTCCACATGTCGCAATTAAGTATAATTGCATGACTCACATCATCTCAAGGCACCAATCAGCCTATCAGGAAACCTACTTGCTTGATGTAATCTGATGCCAGCTCTGGTTTGTATGGCTTTTATTTGTGCTTCTAGTTCCCCCCATTCTAACCCCCCCCTCCCCCACCCCCTTTCCCCTCTACAATCAGTCTGAAGAAGGGTCGCTACTTGAAATGTCACGTCCATTTTCTCCAGAGATGCTGCCTGACCTGCTGAGTATTTTGTGTCTATTTTTGACATGCTGTTAGCTGAAGTTAGTCCTCTCATCGTAGAACAAAGAGTACCTGGGCGCATGACTATTATGAAGCTCATTTCTCTGTAGAGTAACAATACTCAGAGTGGAAAGATAAACAAAGGAATCAGAGCTGCTCTCTGTTCTTCTCTTGAACAGAAGCTCTCTTCTTCCAGAGAAAACATCATGATCATGTTGTGAATTAATGGTAGGAGTAAAATGGGAATCTGGCCAGGGTGGTGTGGGGTATTTGATGATAGTGGCGACCTTTTTCTGTATATTCTTTTCCTATTTTCCCTTTGATGAGAGGTGAGTGCCTGTGATGGAGCGGACAGTGTCTACCATTTCCTGTAATCAATATGTCCTCTGCTGTACACCTGAAGTTGTTCAAGAGAGTATTCATCGACATAACAAATCTCCATAATCATCTAAAAAGGTAGTGGTGTTGACGGGCGTTTTTATGATTGTGCCAATGTGCTGGGACTGGCAGATTTTCAGAGATATACAAGCCCAGGAACTTGAAATTGTTGACTTTGCACACTAACCTGTTGATGGAGACAGCTTTGTGGATATGTTGGTGAATTTAAAGACAGCGTTGGAACTGTGCCTGGCAACATTCATGGATGAGTGGACTAAGGGACTGAATACACCGTCTTGAGATGCTCCCGCGCTGATAGTTATCAAAGACGAAGTATAGAAATTGGGAGGTCATATTGCAGTTGTACAGTATAAGACGTTGATTAATCCACATTTAGAATAGTGTGTTCAGTTCTGGGCACCATGTTATAGGATATTGTCAAGCTTGAAAGGGCTCAGAGAAGATTTACAAGGATGTTGCCAGGACTAGAGGGTGTGAGCTATAGGAAGAGGTTGAGTAGGCTGGGTCTCTATTCCATGGAGCGCAGGAGAATGAAGGATGATCTTATAGAGGAGTATAAAATCTTGAGAGGAATAGATCGGGTATATGCACAGAATCTCTTGCCCAGAGTAGAGGAATCGAGGACCAGAGGACATAGGTTCAAGGTGAAGGGGAAATGATTTAATAGGAATCTGAGGGGTAACTGTATGGAACAAGCTGCCAGAGGAGATAGTTCCTTTATCATTGTGCATATATTTTATTCATCGTTCTTTATCTCTCCACATCACCGTCTATATCTCTCATTTCCCTTATCCCTAACCAGTCTGAAGAAGGGTCTTGACCCGAAATGTCTCCCATTCCTTCTCTCCCGAGATGCTGCCTGTCCAGCTTTTTGTGTCTATCTTCGATTTTAACCAGCATCTGCAGTTCCTTCCTACACAGTTTAGAGATAATAATGAGTTATATAGACAGAGATGCTCAGCAGGATGATGTTAAAACTAGGATGACGACTAGAATGGTGGGGGGGGGGGGGGGGGGGGGGGGGGGGGGGGGGTTGTGGGGGGAGGGATGCAAGGGCTACCAATGTTTTAAAAAAATCCATACTCATGCAGTTGGGTTGTAAGGTACCCAGGGGAAATATGAGGTGCTGTTGGTCCAATTTCCGTTTGGCCTCACTGTGACAGTGGAGGAGGCCCAGGGCAGAAAGGACAATGTGGGTAGGGTGGGTAGGGAGGTATTTGCAGGGCCATGGGGAGAGCAGTGGGACGAGCGGCCGATGAGCTGTGGGACGAGATGCCAGGATGAGCAGCGGGATGAGCTGTGGGATGAGCAATGGGATGAGCCGTGGAATAAGCAACGGGATGAGCTTTGGGGTGAGCTGTGGGATGAGTTGTGGAATTAGCTGCCGGATCAGCTGTGTGTCGAGTTGCTAGATGAGCAATGGGACGAGCGGCCAGGATGAGCAGCGGGATGAAATGTAGGATGAGCTGTGGGACGAGCAATGGGATGAGCAGCGGGATGAGCGGCCGGGATGAGCTGTGGGATCAGCTGTCGAATGAGCAGCGGGATGAACGGCCGGGGTGAGCTGTGGGATGAGCTGTGGGATAAGCAGCGGGACAAGCGGCCGATGAGCAGCGTAATGAGCTGTTGGACAAGGTGCCGGATGAGCAGTCGGACGAGCAGCGGGATGTGCTGTGGTATGAGCTATGGGACGAGCTGTGGGATGAGCAGCGGGATGAGCTGTGGGATGAGCAGCGGGATGAGCTGTGGGATGAGCAGCGGGATGAGCTGTGGGATGAGCAGCGGGATGAGCTGTGGGATGAGCTGGGATGAGCTGTGGGATGGGCAGCGGCATGAGCTGCGGGATGAGCTGTGGGATGGGCAGCGGGATGAGCAGCGGGATGAGCTGTGGGATGGGCAGCGGGATGAGCTGTGGGATGAGCAGCGGGATGAGCTGCGGGATGAGCTGCGGGATGAGCTGTGGGATGAGCAGCGGGATGAGCTGTGGGATGGGCAGCGGGATGAGCTGTGGGATGAGCTATGGGATGGGCAGCGGGATGAGCTGTGGGATGAGCTATGGGATGGGCAGCGGGATGAGCAGTGGGATGAGCTGTGGGATGAGCAGTGGGATGAGCTGTGGGATGAGCAGCGGGATGAGCAGTGGGATGAGCTGTGGGATGAGCTATGGGATGAGCAGTGGGATGAGATGTGGGATGAGCAGTGGGATGAGCTGTGGGATGAGCTATGGGATGAGCAGTGGGATGAGCAGTGGGATGAGCAGCGGTTGCTCCCACAGAGCCCGCGCGCGGCGATTTTCAAACCAAGCGCCGCCGCGGTCTCCAGGCGACCGGCAGACAAGCGACCAATGGGACGGGCGCAGAGTGCGGTGCGGGCGCCAGGGGGCGCTGGCGAGCCGTTTCGCAAGGGCAGCGGCGGCGGCAGCTTTACGGCAACGAGTCCGCTCTTCAACACAAGTTATGCAGCTTAAAAGACCCATTTGTCTATTGAAAGGTACAAAATGCCGAAGTAACTCCGCGGGACAGGCAGCATCTCTGGAGACAAGGAATGAGTGAAGGTTCGGGCTAAGACCCTTCACCTCGGACAACAATGGAGAAGTGACTCTTTTTCCTTGGTAGATAAAAGTGCTGGAGAAACGTGGCGAGTGAGGCAGCATCTATGGAGCGAAGGAATGGAAGTTTCGGGTCGATTCCTTCGCTCCATAGATGCTGCCTCACCCGCTGAGTTTCTCCGACATTTTTATCTACCTTTCTTTTTCCTTGACTCGCTTCACCTTTGATGTCCCGTTTGCACACATTACCCTCCTGATCTGTGTCGCTCTCCCCTGACTCAGTCTGAAGAAGGGTCTCACCACCTGTTCCTTCTCTCCAGAGACGCTGCCTGACGCGCTGAGTTACTCCAGCATTTTGTGTCTTAACCACGGTGTAAACCCGCTTCTGCAGCTCCTTCCTGCACATTTAGGTTGTCGTTTTAGTGGCGGTTATGACGGTGTAGGCGGGAAGGAATGACATAAAATGAAATGTGTAGGAAATAACTGCAGATGCTGGTTTTAAATCGGAGGTAGACACAAAATGCCGGAGTAACTCAGCGGGTCAGGCAGCATCTCAGGAGAGAAGGAATGGAAACGTCACCCATGCCGTCTCTCTTCATTTTATTTGTGTCTTTTTTCCAAATAAAATGAAGCTTTTATCTGGCTGGCCTGACTGGAGCTGAATTCGCCACGCGAGCCGATCTAATTTTAGCAGCTCCGAAGAAAGGTCCTAACCCGAAACGTCACCCACCCCTTCTCTTTCTTCAATCTCTCTCTCCCTCCCCCCGCGGGAGCTGCTGCCGCCGCCGCCGCCGCAGCCGCTGAGTTACTCCGGCACCTTTGCTTGTCTAATATCTTTCATCTTGTGTCTAATTTTAGCCGCTCCTCGCCACTTGCTTTAAATCAGCCGGGGGGCGGGGCCACGGGGCGCTTGCGGCTGCGACTGACCTGGTCTCCGGCCAATGGCGTCGCGGTAGAGGGGGGGAGTGGCCAATGGGTGCCGGAGGCGGTACCTGGCTGGAACGTTGATCTCTGCGTCCATTGGCCACTCTTCCTTCAGCCCCGCCCCACTCCTGCCGCTCTCCCGCGACGCCATTGGCCGCAGCCCAAGGTCCATCACACCCGCTGCCGCACCGTGATCCCGCCCCCTCGGCGCCATTGGCCAGGGCCGATGTCGATCTCGCTCAACGCGGGCCGGCCCCGCCCCGTGCGGCCGTGCTCGTGGCCTCGTGCCCGCGCTCGGGGTTACTGCGGTGGCGCTGCTGGTCCGGGGCGCACAACAGCGGAGAGCAGCCCCGGCATGGTGCGGTGCCGAGAGCAGCGGTGAACCTCTTGTCGGGCGAGCTTTTGCTTGCTTGCTTGCTTGTTCGGTCGGCCGGCCGGTCGTCTCACAGCCTTTAAGGGTGGGTGTTTCGTTTAACACGGGGGTTACCGGGGGCAGAGAGAGAGAGAGAGAACAGGGTGAACAGAGTGTTTATGGCGGCAGTTGTGCACGGGTTTAGCTCTCTCCCTGAGTGCCGAGCAGTCTGGTTGACCCGGCTTAATCGCCTTTACTGGAGTGTTTACAGCAGCGCAGAAAGCTTTAAGTTCCAGCTGCAGCAGGCTGGATGTCCGCAGCGTCGTCCTTCCAGGACTTGTTGAATTGTTGGGTGCAATTATGTATTGTGGGATTGAGGTGTGAAATTTTAGTGAAAGCAAGCCAGTTTCCAAACTATTTGGGCAAACAATAAGGAATATATGGAAGGTAGACAAAAATGTTGGAGAAACTCAGCGGGTGAGGCAGCATCTATAGAGTGAAGGGAATAGGGTCGAGTCCCTTCTTCAGGAATATATGGAATGCGTGTTTAAAAATAAATAGAGGGTTTTCAGATGGTTTGAATTTTCGTTTGGTTTGTTACCATTCTAGGTTGGGCAAGGTTTAGTGAAAGCAAGGCGTGAGCCTGCTCTAATTTGTCGATCTGGTGTTTAATCGCAAAGGGTTTAAGAAATAAATTCTTAAGTTTTCGGGTGCTAAGATCAAATGGGCCAGATCGGGATTGTTGTTATTTGACCGATGCATAAGAATGTAGCGACTAAAGTAAAGATACATTTTTAGTTTATGTGTACTTATCGTTATAGTAATTAGTTTACATTAATGGGTTTATTCACATTTCGTCACTGTGGTTTTTGCATTGCGTGACGTGAGTGAACGCCCTATAAAATAATTTAGGTATTTGTTTTTCTTTTACGCCTGTTGTTAAGGAAATTTGACGTTGATTTGAAGATTTATTTCAGAAAGGAACATCGGTTTATTATTGTAATTACATTGGTGTCTGTTTGAAATGAAATTACATTTTCATTCTTTTGTAGTCCGAATATCATAACTCACCTTGTGATCTTGGATATGGTAGTAGCGTTAACCCAAACTTATTCTGCCATTTATATTACGGACTTCAAACAAAACTCTAAAATGCTACTGCAGGTCAATAAATTAAAACAAGGCATTTTAGAAATCTTTGAAATCCTGTCTAGATCACCTGTTGGTGTTTTCACCTGTTGATGTACCATTTGGGTTATGTAGTTATATAATACATTTCTTTTTTTTTCCTACAGAGATAGTTTATCTCAAAACTACCTTGGATTATTGTGGTTGAAGACATTGTGATCAGCAACCTTTGGAAATAACATTTTTCAGTGCAAACATCTGCGTTTTTCTTTTACATCGAGTCTGAGATGGGTAACGGACTTTCAGACCAAACTCCCATTTTATCAAACTTTCCATCTTTTCAATCTCTGCACATTGTTATTCTGGGTTTAGATTGTGCTGGAAAGACCACTGTTTTGTATAGATTGCAGTTCAATGAATTTGTCAATACTGTTCCAACAAAAGGATTTAATTCTGAAAAAATCAAAGTGACTTTGGGTAACTCCAAACCAGTGACCTTTCATTTTTGGGATGTAGGTGGACAGGAGAAACTGAGACCACTCTGGAAATCCTACACTCGCTGTACAGATGGTATCATCTTTGTGGTGGACTCTGTAGATATGGAAAGGATGGAAGAAGCCAAAACTGAACTGCATAAATTAACCAGGATCTCTGAGAACCAAGGAGTGCCTGTGCTTTTGATTGCCAACAAACAGGATCTCAGGAACTGCCTCTCTCTCTCTGAAGTGGAGAAACTGTTAGCGTTGAGTGAATTAAGTTCCTCAACTCCATGGCACTTACAACCAACCTGTGCTATTATAGGAGATGGGCTTAAGGAAGGACTGGAAAAACTTTATGAAATGATTGTCAAGAGGCGAAAGATGTTGAAACAACAGAAAAAGAAGAGATGATTCTACAAATGTTGAAGATACAAAAATGTTTTGTATTTTTAAAAGCTGAGATGTTTCTACACTGGTCATTATATCTGTAGCCTTTTAACAATGTTTGTTGAAAGTGAAAGTTTTTTGGAGAGCCAAGACTGGATTTTCTTAGTGGGGATCACAGTTGAAAGTGGGTGTGATGAACTAAGTATGGAGAACATTTATACCAGCATAAGACTGTCAGCATCTTTTATAGTTTGCCTGACCAAATTACATTTAGATCTGTATTATTTGTTCTGTGTTAATTGGCCTTTCCAATGGTCAAACATGTTTGTATGTATGTGGGCTATGTGTTTCCATTTTAGACCTAAATGTCCAGGTACCTGCCACAGTACAAGGCTGATTTTATAAGCCACTGAACACTGAAAATATTTGTTTGTTGACCATATGGTTATTGTTAAATGATGAATATTCACAAAACTTGTTGGGGGGGGGGGGGGGTGGGTGGCTGCTACAGATTGTTATTTTAAGTGTTTAACTGCTCTTTTTTGAAGTAAGAAATTTAAGGAACAGGTTACTAAATTTTGTTTTTGGAAGAATATTTAAAATGAGCTACTACTGGTATTAAAGAAAAGTCTAGCACAAAAGTGCTATACCTACATAATTTGTAGTGTAAGGGTTGCTTACAAGTGCATATCTCAATTGCGTGAACATTGTACAATGTCGTAACTGAAGGTCTTTGTGGAGGGAGGAGGAAAAATCTGCAATGATGTTTAACTGACCTTGAACTTTGAGTACAGAAGAGTTTTTTTAATAATGATGCAGGCACATAGCATTTGGTAGACAATGCTGGAGAAACTCAGCGGGTGAGGCAGCATCTATGGAGCGAAGGGATAGGTGCTGCCTCACCCGCTGAGTTTCTCCAGCAATTTTGTCCACCTTTGATTTTTCCAGCATTGCAATTCTTTCTTAAACAGGAATATAGCATTAGTTTGTTCTTGTTACAGATATACAAGTTGCCATGAAGCCCTGATTTCTAAACAGTGTTGCATGGGGAGATTGGATTTTATGCCATTATATAAGCTGTGACATGAGATGTGGAAGAAACAAAGAACTTATGTAGGTCTGCACAGGCTGACAACTGTAAAATTTGCATAATGAAGCTGTTTGGGTCAGCTTTGCCATGAATTCTTTTCATGCCATCTTTCTACGGGTTTTGTTTGGAGATTTAATTTGCTTCAATGATTGCAGTATTTCCTGCATATTAGTACTGATATAAAAAAAATAAAACTAGCCCCACTGTTAATTGTGGCCAGCTGAGTTTAGTGAAGAGCTAGGAAAGGTCTGAATGTGCAGCTATTTGGGGCTGAGAGGGGTGATAACAACCAACCACACCTAGATTTTGTCCTTTAATATAGATGAATATATTGCACATATTAGGCAATTCCAGAATGAGGGACCGTGGGGAAGCAGGAAGTTTCCCAATTTATTTATAGCTATCTTTTCCTTTGTAGCGTGCTGCTCTCCTTTGCAGGACTCTTTTCCAACACGGGAGTTATTGAATAACTTGTTGATTCTTTATGTAAGGAAGCTAGGTATATAATATTTGTGGACCATCTTTTATTGTATGGCATTTTTCATATTTATAAAATTTACACTTAGAAATTATTACTGAAAGTTGTATGACAATAGAGTGACACAGATTTTATAGAAAGCATGCATGTTTTAAACGGTTCACTGTTGATTTTCTTTTTTGACAAAGAGGGGCAGGGATTCTGAACTAATGTTTTGAGCTTGCAGTGGAAGCTCTTCCTCTAAAGAAAAGCAAGAAAAGTTGCCAGGCGGTTACAATTAATAAATATATGCAAACCTATTATTATTCATTTAGAACCTTGGTTAAGGAAGATTACCAAAATAGAACGTTACATTTTCCTCTCTCTGTCACGGCCACAAAGGTTTAAAATTCTATGAAAGTTTTTGATAAATATGTATTTGCTATTTCCAAGTTTTCCCCACTCTAGATTTTAAAAGTTTGGGGTTAGGTGGTGATCTTGTTGATTGTATACCTGAATGCTGGCTGTTCATGTGTATAAAAGCACAGGGCATTTTTTAACACTGAAGTGTTCACGCATTTGAAAGGAAATCTGGGTGACATATCGAATGCAGAGAATATCTCTGGCATGGTAAAGCCTATAAATAGTTTGCACAAAACATTTTGTTTATTAGCATCTCGTTTACTTCCAGTGTTTTTTCAAAAAGGCAGGTCAGTTTATAATCATTATGTTCATCACTGCTAAACCTATCAGTTGCAGGCAATTTTCTTTGTAAAACTAACAAATTGATGTGGCAATGAATTGTTGAAGCTAAAATGTAATTGTTATTTAAAACAAAAACTGTCTGATTTCAATCTCCAAAGACCTTCCATTGAGATGGTAAAAGCTTTCTTTAGTGATATGAGGCTGTTTGATATTTTACTGTACCAATTCTGTAAATATCTTGTTTGACTTGTGCAGTGGCTTTAAGAAATGCACTTTAGGTGTTCATTAAAGATCAACAGCTTTGTGTAACATTTGTTTTTATAACTGAAGGACTTTTAATGGATCTGTCTGGTTTATGTGTTTACCATCTGCATTTACGACACTTCCTGTCACTGGTTAGAAAAAAATCTTTATATTTATATGAAATGTTGGCTCTTAATAAATACACTCTGAATAAATCATACCACTGTCTTGGCCACAAGTATCGCGCCTTATCAAATGAATGTTTTTCCTGGCAGCTTTGTTTATATTTTGGGTTGAGGTTTTTGGTAACTTATTCAATTTGGGATTTTTCCCCCAGTGTTCGGTCAGTGCATTTTTGATATTTAAAAACAATTGAATTGTTCACTAATTCTGCAAACTACTTAGTTAAGTGAGTGCACGTTTTGAAGTAGAGGTTCTTGATTAGTAACGGTGTCAAAGGTTACAGGCGGAATGCAGGAGAATGGGGTTGAGAGGGAAAGATAGATCAGCATTGAGTCCACTCCACCATTGAATGGTGGAGTGGACTCAATGGCCCAATTCTGCTCCCACAACAAATTAATTTATAGCTGTCCTGATATTGGAATTGTAATGTGAGGAACTGCTACTACTTGGTGATAAATACCAGCTCATTCAATTTTAAGACGGATGTGGATTTAGTTGTTCATGCCGTGGCTTTAATCAAACATGTAGATTTAATAAAACAAGCTCAAATGTAGTAAAAACCTATTTTGTCAGCTGCCAGATTACCGGTTACCACTGAAAATGATATTCCTTGTTAGCCATGCCCCAGGCTTTTCTTTTTCGGAAGGATACCTTTTTGGTTGAATATGGGAGACAGTTGACAAAATTTCTGTCAGATTAGATCCCTCGCACGGAACGAACTTTGGCAAAGGCTTCATTTCCTATCATGTAATTGGAAACCTTTTTAACATTCTGCCTCATTTGCACCTGATCTTTTACTCGTCATCGTCATCTAACCACTGACTATCCCAACCCATGGAAAATTGATCAGTACTGTATCAATGTGTTTCAAAAACTTAATGCAGCATTTTATTGGTGAAAACATTTTCCCCAAGGAGCTTCAGGAATGATTTTCTGTTTCTTTTTTTAATGGCTAAAAATAAAATGGCTCAGTCTGATTTATGTTACAACTATTCTTTGGAGGTTTTCAGAAAGTAGAAATGAGTACCTATGGTTTAAATTCCATTAAGAATAAATAGTCCAATTTGTGTAATTGTCCAATAAGATTAGAACTATCCAGTTCTGATTTTTGATCTTAAAACATATAACCCCCTTCTACAGATGCTGTATAACTATGTTGAGTACCACACTTTGTAAAAAAAAAATGTCCCAATTGTTTCCTCCATTTACATAATAGCTAATGTGGCAAGTCTTTGCAAGATACTTAACGTTGTCAGACAAAAGAGGTATAACAAAGTACCTAAAAAGATGCAAGAAAAGATGATCAAAAATGTTATAATAGATAAGGGCTGGGATGGGCTTGTGTTCCTCAAATCCACAAATTAACCATTGATACAATGGCAAGTTTGTGACATATTTTGCAATCTGAACTCCAGTCAAATTGTTCAGTGAAGGAGCGAGTGGCTCGGAACATTGTTCAGCCTATTTATATAGTGAGCAGTTTTGAGCCATTGTGCAGTTTTTTGCCCCATATCTGAGGAGGGATGTGCAAGTGTTGGAGACTGTTCAGATGAGGTATACAAGAATGCCCCCGGGAATGATTTAGGTTAACGTATGAGGAGCGTTAGAAGGTTCTGGCCTGTACTTCGTTTAGAAGGATGAGGGGGACCTCATTGAAACTCATGTGAAAGGCCTTTCGATAGAGTGGAATGGGAGAGGATGTTTCTGCCTTTGGGAGTGTCTAGGACCAAAGGGCACAGCCTCAGAATATAGGATATAAGGGAATTTATTTAGTCAAGAGGCTGATTAATCTGTGGAATTCATTGCCACAGGTAACTGGAGGTCAAGTCATTGGGTATTTTTAAAGCAGAGTGTGACAGGTACTTAATTAGCAAGGGTGTCAAAGGTTATGGAGAGAAGGTAGGAGAATGGGGTTGAGTGGGAAAGATAGACCAACCATGAATGAATGGCGTAGTACACTTGATGGGCCGAATGGCCTAATTCTGCTCATGATTTATTAATTTATATCACAGCATGCAATAATATACCTGATTTGTCATCAGACATGCTGAGCTGCTGTCTGCCATTTAACTCAATTTTATTCTCCTATTCTACTTGTCCTACCTTGAATTCTTCAATTTTGTTTGGCACCTCCATCTTGATGGATTGAAAAATACAGCATGAAATCAGGCCCTTTGGCCTACCAAGTCCACAATGACCATTGATCACCTGTTTACATTAGTTCTGTGTTATCCCATTTTCGCATCTACTCCCTGTACACGGGGCAATTTACAGAGGCCAACTAACAGAAAACAGGAGAGGGAAAACAGGGAATTATAGCCCAGTTAGCCTGACGAAGATGCTGAAGTCGTGTATAAAAGATGAAATTGCGGCACATTTGGATAGCAGCAGGATAGCATGGATTTACGAAGGGGAAATCATGCTACACTAATCTTCTGGAATTTTTTGAGGATGTAACTAGGAAAATAGGGAAGGGAGATCCAGTGTATGTAGTGTATCTGGACTTTCAGAAAACATTTGATAAGGTCCCACATAGGAAGTTAGTGGGCAAAATTAGAGCACATGGTATTGGGGGTAGGTAGATAGAATATTGGTTGGCAGACAGGAAACAAAGAATAGGGATTAATGGGTCCCATTCAGAATGGCAGGCAGTGATGAGTGGGGTACCGCAAGGCTCGGTGCTGGGACCACAGCTATTTACAATATACAGTAATGATTTAGATGAAGGGATAAAAAGTAACATGAGCAAATTTGTAGATGACACAAAGCTGGGTGGCAGTGTGAACTGTGAGGATGCAGGATGACTTGGACAGATTGGGTGAGTGGGCAGATGCATGGCAGATGCAGTTTAACGTGGATAAATGTGAGGTTATCCACTTTGGTAGCAAAAACAGGAAGGCAGATTATTATCTGAATGGTGTCAAGTTGGGAAAGGGGAAGTACAACGAGATCTGGGGTTCCTTGTTCACCAGTCACTGAAAGTAAGCATGCAGGTGCAGAAGGCAGTGAAGAAAGTGAATGGCATGTTGATCTTCATAACATGAGGAGGAGTATAGGAGAAAGAGGTCCTGCAGTTGTACAGGGCCTTAGTGAGACCCCACCTGGAGGATTGTGTGCAGTTTAGGTCTCCAAATGTGAGGAAGGACATTCTTGCTATTGAGGAAGTGCTGCGTAGGTTCATAAGGTTAAGGCCCTTGGCATGCAAATTACGCGACCTCGTCGTCGCGTTGAGGTGCACGGGCATCGTGTGGCAACGCGGGTCCGGTCCCACTGAGAAGCGCGGAGGGGTATGCAGTTGTGTGCGGTATCGCGCGGTACTCTGAAATTTTGTAGCAAACAAAATCTTCGCGCGCCACCGGCCTGTCGCGTAACTGACGGCCAAAGTAGGACAGGCCCAAGACCCTGGCGCGATGCAACGTCTCACCCCCAACAGCAGCAGAAGCAGGCAAACGATTGCTGATCTCGGCCTGGGGCTCACGGCCATTGCGGTCCGGATCCACCCCCACCTCTACTCCCAGAGCGGGGCCAGAAAAATTGAAGATAGACACAAAATGCAGGAGTAACTCAGCAGGACCGGCAGCATCTCTGGAGAGAAGCAATGAATGACGTTTCGTGTCAAGACCCTTCTTTCATCTCGACCCAAAACATCACCAATTGCTTCTGTCCAGAGATGCTGCCAGTCCGCTGAGTTACTCCTGCATTTTGTGTCCATCTTCAAATGACGTCATGTGCTCCAGACGGCTGTGCGGACGCATGAAGTCACGCGCAACCTTCGCGGGACCATCGCGCCATAATTTGCATGCCAAAGACAAGTGGTGCAGGGGCTTTAATTCCCGGGATGGCGGGACTGTCATATGTTGATACAGCGGCTGGGCTTGTATACTCTAGAAGGATGAGAGGGGATGAGGGGATCTTATTGAAACATACAAGTTTACTAAACTAAGTCCTCTTCTTTCATGTGGCGGGCACAGCCTAAAGTTGTAGGACAACTTGTTCTATTTGATCTGCCGTTTGTGCACGTCGAGTTGATTGCATTAGTCGAAACAGGGCGGACCAGATGAAGTTTACAATCTTCCACCCCACGAGCCTAAGTGGGACCCGTTGTGTCCCAGTCACATGGGAGGCCTGGTTCCCCAACGCAACCCATTCCCCAATGCAATATTCCACCACTCACCTGTTCCCCCAACGCAACGGCGGGAGCGTTCTGTAGCCAGGGGACGACGGCTTCAGGTGTGAAGCGCCTTGCAGCCAGGGGAGGGGGACGGCTTCAGACGGGGGCTGGTGGGGGAACACAGCCAGTCCCCACCCGCGAACAAAGCCAGCCGGTGAACACAGCCCACGCTCCGCTCCTTCGGCTTTAATCTCGGCACCGATGATTGACTGCGGGTGCCGGAAGGGGCTTCGCTGTCCCGGCGAATAATAGACCAATAACCTTTGTAATATTTCACCAATTGGAATAAACCTTGGTGCGCTTGGAACAGAGAAGAACGGTAATGTGGCGAAAAAATCCTAGTGATATAGGGTACCGTTTTTGCGCAAAGTTAAAAACGCAAACCGGCAGAGGACAAGATGAGAGTTTTAGTAACAGTATATAGAATAGATATAGATATATATACAGATAGAAGATATAGATAGATATATATAAGGATAGAAAGATAGATATTGATAGAAGATAGATAGAAGATAGATGTAGATAGATTAAGGGTTTGGACATGCAAAGGCAGGAGACATGTTCTCGATGTTGGGGGAGTCCAGAACCAGGTGCCACAGTTTAAGAATATGGGGTAAGCCATTTAGAACGGAAAAAAAACATTTTCACACAGAGAGTTGTGAATCTGTGGAATTCTCTGCCTCAGAAGGCAGTGGAGGTCAATTCTCTGGATGCTTTCAAGAGAGAGTTAGATAGAGCTCTTAAAGATAGCGGAGTCAGGGATATGGTGAGAAGGCAGGAACGGGGTACTGATTGTGGATGATCAGCCATGATCACAGTGAATGGTGGTGCTGGCTCGAGGGGCCGAATGGCTTACACCTGCACCTATTGTCTATTGTCTATTGTCTATTGAACCAGAACACCTATGCAATTACAGGGAGAATGTACCAATTCCACATGGACAGCACCCAAGATTCTGGCACTGTGAAGCAGCAATGCTACCAGTTGTGCCACAGTGCTGCCTTTTCCTCCTCTGTAGATTGAAGTCTCTTGAATCACAATCTCTCTCTTGCTCTCTTTCTCCATTCCCCTGCTCATCCACCACCAATATTTATAAGCAAGATGTCCAATGCTGTTAACTAATCTTTGATAAAAATGATCTGGATGTGGAACCAGTCTTCAATTCTTTCAAAATCTAGCATGTTGCTGCTTTTCTAAATGAAGTATGACAATCACTACTCTCACCTGTTGGTAGTCAAGTTTTACAGGTTATCAAGATTAATCATTTTTGTGTAGGAAGGAACTGCAGATGCTGGTTTACACTGAGGGGAAAGTGACAATGAGGCATCAGTAAAATTTAATCCGAAGGACAAAAAAACTAGTCGCAGAACTAGGATGCGGGAAGGGTGGCAATACCTCAACACTGGTCAAGAAGGCTCACCAGCGTCTCTTCTTCCTGAGGAGACTAAAGAAGGTGCATCTGTCTCCTCAGACTCTGGTGAACTTCTACCGCTGCACCACTGGCAGCATCCTTACCAACTGTATCACAGTATGGTATGGTAACTGCTCTATCTCCGACCGGAAAACACTGCAGAGAGTGGTGAAAACCGGCCAACGCATCACCGGTTCCTCACTCCCCTCCATTAGTCTGTCCAGAACAAGCGATGTCTGCATCGTCAAGGACTGCTCTCACCCCAGCCACAGACTGTTTACCCTCCTCCCATCCAGGAGGTGCTACAGGTCTCTCCGTTGCCGGACCAGCAGGTTCAGGAACAGCTTCTTCCCTGCGGCTGTTACACTACTTAATCTCATCTTCCCACCCATTGAGTTTGGGCAAGCTATGAATTTCCTCCTTGAAGCACAGGAGGCTGAGGTGTGATCTTATAGAAGTGTATAAAATCTTGAATACAATCAGGGTGACTGCACAGAGTCCCAGAGTAGTGTAAAGGGTCATGAATTAGAGGGAAGATGTTTAAAGTGAGTGGGAATGATTTAATAGGACCTGAGAGGCATCTTTTTAACACAGCAGGTGGTGGTTATATGGAACGACTTGCCAGAGGAAGTAGTTAGGCAGGTACAAAAAGCACATTTAAAGGACATTGGACAGGTACATAAATAGCAACGGCTTAGAGGAATATGTGCCTATCATAGGCAAATGGGACTAGCTTAGATGTGGCATCCTGATCGGTATGGATGAGTTGACCCAAAGAGCCTGTTTTGGTTTTGAATGACTTTGTACCATCTGCAAGCTGGGCTGTGGTAAATTTGAAATGACTCAAGAGTCCATGTGATAACAATCAAAGATCCTATAGCAAGCAAGATAGATCATTCGACGAAAAAGACGTAGTACGGTTGTGGGCAGATTCATGGGTAATAATCGGCCCCATTTCCGTAACCGGCTTCCGTCTCTGCACCAAAGATCCCATAGTGGAGCAAAGATAACTAATGCGGAGACGGAAGCCGGAAACATCCTTGTAAAAATAAAAGTTATTTGATGAAAATCTTCTCATTTTCAGAATTATAATCATATTAACACAAACTGTCCCCTCCCCCCGCAACGTTGATTATACTGCGAGTCTAGTCGGGTCGGGTTACTGAAATGGATGAAATAAAAGGCCCACGTTCCGCTCCGTTGCGTACTACACGTCAGCCCATTGCATTCAGAAGGAGTGGTCTATCTTGCTTCGCTATAGGATCTTTGATAACAATTGCTCTGCAGGGGTGAAACCTGTGCTGAAAATGTTGCACTATTTTTGAATAAGAAATTAGGTAAACAATGATTTAATTTAAATGCAAACAGCCTTGGAAAACATCAGTTCAAATTATTCTATGAGAATGGATGTAGACCTTCTTGTTGCATTTCTGAAGGCTGGACAGTAATAGTGTGGGAATGTATAATTGAGGAGAAGATTAGTGTCACTGCTTTTCTGACTCTGAAATGGTCAAGGTGGAACAGCATCTCATATTTTGCTTGGGCAGCTTAGCGCAGTGGTATGATTATTGATTTCTCTAACTTCAAGTAACCCTTGCATTGCCTCTCTCCTTCCCTCCCACACCCAACTCGTACTAGCTTCAAAGTTGCCTTGTTGAGTCGGATTGTCTGTACTCGTTTTCACCTAGCACACAGCTAACAATGGCAGGTTTCCTTTATCATTGTTACTTTTTTGCATATCATTCTTCATTTGTTCTATATCTCTTTAAATCACCTTCTATATCTCTTGTTTCCATTTCCCCAGACTCAGTCAGAAGAAGGATCTCAATCCAAAACGTTGCCTATTCCTTTTCTCCAGAGATGCTGGATGTGTGACCCGCTGAGTTACTCCAGCTTTTTGTGTCTCTCTTCGGTAGTTCCTTCTGTAGTTCGGCATCTGTAGTTCCTTCCTACACTCCTACTTATCCACCTCTATGTTGTGAGAAGGTCTTTGGTCTTGTTTTGCTCTTTGGCAGACTGTACACATTAACTTTTCAACTTTGTGGGTACCTGGTCCATATATAAAGCTTCCAGCAATAGTTCTAGTTTCTAATGCCAGTATATCCTGAGAGTTGCTCATATAAGATTCATCTTAAGATATTAGGGATACGTGTTCTATGTCTCCACTTCAACCATCCTTGAACAATGGACAATTTGAAGTTTCTATTGGAAAAAGATTGCCGATCTGCATGTGCATGTTTATCTCAATTGGTCCAACTTTTGAGTATTGAATCACTTCAGAAATGTATCTGCATATTTTTCTTTGTTGTCTCCACGATTTCTGCAACTGTGACTGGAAAGTCATCGTCCCCGTACTGGTAATACAAAGATTGAATTCTCACTGCCTATGTCAGAAACAGAACAGTGGTCCAATGCCCAATCTTTTTATCATCGTGGGAAATAGGATCATACATCTCTGCATTCTTGCTGCTGCTGCAAGTGTAATTTTGGACCTAAAAAGGTTAGTGATCCGTGACTTAAGGGAAGGATATGGAAGAAAATGGAAACTGCTACACTTTGTCATTTTGCACACAATCGCATTCACATCAATTTAAAGTGCAAGGCACAAATATTATCGACTTTTCCTGGTCACCTACAGTGTGGTAAATAATAAATCCATACTTCTGATGTTTTATGCATGCACTTCAATGTTCTTGTTCAATGATAATCCAATAACGAATTCCTAGTTAAACTTTCTTAACATAAATTGTTTACCGTTCTTCCCCATTCTATCTACATGTTTTGTTTTGTTAATGTAGCAGAAGGTTTAGTAGTGTAAGGACTGATGCTAAATTGGTAAAGAGTCTCCCGTATCAAACTATACCCAAAAATGGATCTAAGCTCTGCCACATTTTCATTTTCTGGTCACTTTGCCTTGGCAATAGCCTTTTTTTTTGTCCTGGGCAGATTATGAATTTATTTATTTATTTATACATTATACTTATGGGCGCCTTATCAAAGACTCTCAAGGATGCCTTACAGAATTTAACAAGCAGATTACAAAACATATAAGCAGAATAAAACAAAATACTAAACAAAAATAGTAGGGACAAGACACAATTCAAAGAGAGAGGAGCGGCAGCCAAATGCACCAGCGTTCACTCTCCCTTCCGGCAGCCATCTTGGAGACAAAACAAGCAAAACATCTTTTAACATTGAACATCCACCACAGTGACTCCTACACACTCCTCACTGTGGTGGAAGGCAGAATATAGTTCAAGTCTTTCCCCTTGCTCTTCTGTGGTCGTGGGCCTCGAGGCCCCGTTGACGGGACAATTTTGGCTCCCGGAGCCGGTGTTCGGGCCCTCCGCATCGAGGCGCTCCACACCCGCATCGGGGGGGGGCTGTCAGCTCACCCATGGCGGGTGAACGAACCTCGCGTCGGGGCAGGTCGAGCCTTCCGCGGCGTTGGGGCTCCCGACTAGCCTCGCCCCGAGACTGCGAGCCCTTGCTGATAAAGTCCGCAGCGGTCATGGTGGGAGCGATCCCAGGCAAAGGATCTGTTCCGATGTTAAGTCCACGCCCCGAGGTGGGGCTCACAACAGTCCGAGGAGGCTTCCTGCTCCAGCGATGGTAGGCCACAGAGCCCGGAGAATGTGATCCGAAAAATGATCACATCTCCAGGAAGGTAAGGACTTGAAAAAAGTATCCCCCGATCCCCTCTCCCCCACATAAAACACACCAAAAAACATTAAACATTAAAACAAACTTCTATAATAGGTGTGCACTTTTAATTATAGATAAAAACCTTTTGGTTGGACATATTGCAATTACTTTTACATTTGCATTGAGGTGATGTGAGGGTCATTCTGCTTGATTACACAATGGTCTAATTGAAGCAGAACAGACAGATGATAACACTGGACTAAAAGAGGGTGAAGCTTAGACCCATAGACACAAAAAGCTGGAGTAACTCAGCGGGACAGGCAGCATCTCTGGAGAGAAGGAATGGGTGACATTTCGGGTCGAGACCGTTCTTTAGACTGATGTCTGTCAGTCTGAAAAAGGGCCTCGACCCGAAACGTTCTTCCGTTCCTTCTTCCCAGAGATGCTGCCTGTCCTGCTGAGTTATTCCAACTTTGTGTGTCTATCTTCAGTTTAAACAAGCATCTGCAGTTCCTTCCTACATGTTAGAGCCATAGATGTACTTGACAGTGGTTGTGCACTGGTCTAAAATGTTAATGTCCTTCGTGGGGCAGGAGACCTACTGATGATATTTGGGGAGCACGTTCATGATGTTTGTTTGATTAAAGTCTCTGGCAATGATGAATAGGGCAATTCTGGTTGCTACACCATAAGGATGTTGAGACTCTGGAGAGAGAGAGAGCAGAAGATCAATAGGATGTTGCCTAACTATATGAAAGAGTTTGACTTTTTCCCGAATGCCAGATGCAGATGGGTGACCTGATCGAAGTATATAAAATCATGAGAAGCACAGATAGGGCAGATAGCCAGTCCTTTCCCCAGGGTAGAAATGCCAAATACGTAAAGGCATAGGATTAAACTGAGAGAGGCAAGGTTTAAAGTAGAGGAGTGAGGCAAGTTTATTTTTTTGAGTGGTTGGCATCTGGAACACACTGTTGGGGAAGATGGTGAAAACAAATACAACAGCAATGTTTAACAGGTATTTAGATAGACACATGAGCAGGCAGGGAATAGAGGGATACTTACCATGTCGATGGGATTACCCTGGCACAAACATAGTGGACAAAATAACCTGTTACTGTAGTTTTCTGTGTTTTAAGAGAGTGTTGGAAATACCTAGCTGGTCAGACTGTTTATCTAGAGATTGAAAAAAATCTGGATGAATTGCAGATATTTCTTGAAACATTCCTAATCTCTCCTAGATTTCATAAATGAGTTAGTTCTTGAAACTTTAACTCTGTTTTTTTTGTTTACAAATGATGCCTAATTTATGGAGTGTTTCCAGATTTTCTGCCTTAACTCCTTGTGTAGTATGTTGTTTAGTATAGTGATGATGATTAGCGATCCTAATTGTTGGCCTAAACTGCTACACTCAAGGCTTCTCTGTATTTTGTTCAAATCCTTTGTTCTCATTCTCCTCTTGCCAGCATTTCTATGTTTCTCTCAGGCACTACCGACTGCTGCTGCCTTTTAATTGCCACAGCTTTCCTTAGGGCGTGTTTAGCGGCACCCTGTCTTAACGAGCACTTTGACCCAGCAGTTTTCTCTTCTCCATTTGAAAAGTTTTTAAGTCCTGCATTCAATGTCGTTAACCTTCAGAGTTTATGTGGCTGTTTTCTACAAAGTATGACATTTCTCTCTTCAACCCAGTACATACTGGTTGTTCTGAACATCCTTACTGTCACTTCTATAAATTGCGAGTGGTTTGTGAGTCATGAATGCAGAGCTGGGGAGTAATGTATTAAATAATTGCTTGTGGGAACCAGGTGCTTCAGAACACATGCTGACTCGTATGAGAGACTGGCAACAACTAGCTGTCACATGCACTATTATGTACAAGGCCCATGAGATTAATTTGCAGTCAAACTAGTTTAAATCATATTTGTTTTTATTTAAATTGTGAAGGTTGCACTTCACTTTATTTTCAACCAAATGTAGCCCACTCCTTGGAAAATTAAACTACCTTTCTGTGATTGTGGGTTAATTAATAATTTTGAAATTGATAATTGAAGAAACATTTATTACATTGTTTTTAATATTTTGTAAAAAAGCAATGGGGGAAAAGTCTAAAGGATTATTTTCTTTGAAAATACTGGTACCATGACAAAGAAGGTTGGAAAAAGATATTTGTAGAATAATAATCCTGTTCCACAAACTTATTTGTGCTACATAAGAACACAGGAACAAGAGCGGGCCATTTGAGCCCTCAAACCTGCTCTGCCATTTATTAAAGTCACGACTCATTCAAATTTAGCCCTCACACCATCAGCCCCATACTCTTTGGCTTTCTTGTGGTTTAAATGTATATTATATTCTGCTTCCTCAGCTCTATGTGGTGGAGAATTGCAAAATCTCTCAAACTTCTGAGCGGAGAAATTCTCCCTCATCTCCATCTCGAATGGGAAACCACTTGTTTGGAGACTTTTCCCCAGATCAAGGTACGTCCATTGTTGAGATGATCCTCGCCAAGATCCGAATGTAATAAACACGCTTCAAGGAAACTAAACATAAACGCATTGTTTTAATTGTCCACCATTCCTTTACATCCCCGCAACATGTGTCCCCTGACCTTTCTGACTCATAGTAACACGTGATACATTTAAATATGATGACAGTTACCATGACACCCCTCCCTTATCAAACAAAAAGGAAATCTACGCCATCACATTGTAAACTGAACATATTTACATCATTTAGGATATGGCATTCGTTGTATTGATAACGCATGATTTCCACAGGTCAATACATCTCATAGTCCTCGTATCTCTTGGGCCAATGACCTGGCCAATGCCTCTGTTTGCACTGGTACTGGATTCTGGTCTGTCATGTCCTGTTCCACCAGTTATCATCTTGATTCTGCTTTTGGCATAGTTTCGTCCTCAGACTCCTCAATTTGGTAGTATTGAGTCTGATCCCCCACAATCTCAACTTCAGTTTGTACTGTCCCTGGACTACTACAACAGTGATACTTTTTCACATATGATGTGCTTCTGTCATATTCGACTCCTTCTGGTAATTGGATCATCACCTTATTTCCTTATCTGGAAACCACTGTGTATGGTTGTGGAAAGATGTGTGTCCATTTTGCTTGGTGTTTCTCTCCTCACTAGCACCTCATCTCATAGCATCACACCTGATGGTTTGGCACCTTGTCTCCTGTCTGCATAGAGCTTTGGTGCCCCTTGCTTTTCTGCATCATGATCTCTCACTTCTGATCATTTACCATTTCAATAACCGGTGGTAACTTGGTCTTGGTTTTCCTTCCAAACAATAATTCTGCTGGACTCTTCATTGTTGTGCTGTGTGGTGTAGCTCTATATGCTGCTACATATGATAAGAGCATCTCCTTGCAATCTTTCCCTTCAGCTTGGGCAATTCTCATCCTCTTCTCTGGAGATCGGATCTAATGTTCCACTTCTCCATTAGCTTCCACATATCCATCTCTCTGCTCTCTGCTTAGTAAATCATCAGTGTGCATGTTGACTTCATTTGGGTGGAGGGATTGAGAATAAAGCCATTAACCACAAATGCACAAATCTAATTGTGAAACAGAAAAGCTACCTTTTTTAGCTGTTTGAGCATCTGAGTTTTGTAGTCTTTTTTCTATTATAGACACAAGAAGATGATGGCGAAGGGTTCTCATGTCTGACGGGGTTAGGTTTTGAGGTAGTGACAATGTAAACAGTAGTACAGTGGTGATGCTGTGGAGCGTGCTGAGCCTTTCCTACATTTTCTGCTTTTCTTTCAGGATTCCAGCTTTTGTAGTTTAGTGGATTTTTTTTTTGATTTGCCAGTCTAACAGATATGTGATTCTAAACCTACTTGAACTGACTAGTAAACATTGTGCAGTAATAAATGGACTATTTGGCATTGGTCAAGGAACTGGATTCAGTTCAGAATTCATACATGTCAATGACATCCCCATCCCAGTCATCAGTTATTCCTGCAAAGTCCTGCAAACTGGTATCTAGGGCAGGCACAGTGGGAAAGCTGCTATCTCACCGCCAGTGATCTAGGTTCAGTCCCAACCTCCAATTCTATCCCTGTGGAGTTTGAATGTTTTCTCTGTTACTGGCTGGGTTTTATCCCAGTTCTCTGGTTTCCTCCCTCATCCCAAAGGAATTCAGGTCGGTAGGCTAATTAGCTGCCATAAATTATTCTTAGTGGTAGGTGAATGGTCAAATCCGGAGGACGATGATAGAATGTGTGGAGAATAAAATGGGCTTGCATTGGATTTGTGCAAGTAGAGGTTTTGATGGTTGGCCTGAATAACTGAATAACAGACCATAGTCTGTTCGTATTGGTGGAAATGTGTCAGACTCGATAACAATCAGCACGGGAGCACCTCAAGGCTGCGTGCTCAGCCCCCTGCTGTACTCACTCTATACTCATGACTGCGTAGCCGGTCACAGTGCAAACTCCATCATCAAGTTCGCTGATGACACCACTGTTGTGGGACGTGTCACTGATGGGGATGAGTCGGAGTACAGAAGAGAGATCGAGCGACTGTCCATATGGTGCCAGTACAATAACCTGGCCCTCAACACCAGCAAAACCAAGGGAACTGATTGTGGACTTTGGAAGGAGTAGGATGGGGACCCACAGTCCTGTTTATATCAACGGGTCAATGGTTGAAAGGGTCAAGAGCTTCAAATTCCTGGGCGTGCACATCTGTGAAGATCTTTCCTGGTCTGAGAACACAGATGCAATTATTAAGAAAGCTCATCAGCGCCTCTACTTCCTGAGAAGACTACGGAGAGTGGGTCTGTCAAGGAGGACTCACTCTAACTTCTACAGGTGCACAGTAGAGAGCTTGCTGACCGGTTGCATCGTGGCTTGGTATGGCAACTTGAGTGCCCTGGAGAGGAAAAGACTACAAAAAGTAGTAAACACTGCCCAGTCCATCATCGGCTCTGACCTTCCTTCCATTGAGGGGATCTACCACAGTCGCTGCCTCAAAAAGGCTGGCAGCATCATCAAGGACCCACACCACCCTGGCCACACATTCATCTCCCTGCTACCTTCGGGTAGAAGGTACAGGAGCCTGAGAACTGCAACGACCCGGTTCAGGAATAGCTACTTCCCCATAGCCATCAGGCTATTAAACCTGGCTCGGACAAAACTCTGAACATTAATACCCCTCCATCTGTTATTTGCACTTTATTAATTTATTAATTCATGTGTGTATTTAAGTATATAATTGTAGTCAATGCCTACTATGTTCTGTTGTGCTATGCAAAGAAAGAATTTCATTGTCCTGTCAGGGACACATGACAATAAACTCTTTTGACTTTGACTTTGACACCACCAATCATGCAACATTATAAAGATTCTAAGCTCTTCTTGAATGGCTAGCTTTGATGTTAGAGGTGCCATGGAACAACAGCAGCATCCAAATTCTACACCACATCAATCTGTCACCTGTTACCTTTTGCTTTACTAATACCTCATCCACAACCATAAACGTTGATTCCTTCTACTACTGGTACTCAGTGGCTGCAACATGCACTATCTACCAAATGTTTTGCAGATACTGGCATAAGCCTTTCTGACAGATCCTGCAAATCCATGACATCTACCAGCGAGAAAGACCAGGGCTTAAGGTAGATGGGCACACCATCACCTGTGGGTTGACTTCCAAGTTGACTTGAAAATTATTCCCAGTCCTTCCCCATCACTAAAGTCTAAATCTGTGAAATATCAATCTTGTGGAATTACTTTTGCCAATAGGACTGACAGAACAGCAATCTTGCTCTCAACGTTATCAAGGCTGAGGAGTTGTTTATTGACGTTAGGAGGGGAAGAGTGGAGATCCATGAAGGGAGCGAACAGCTCAAGTTCGTGAGCATAATTATCTCCGAAGATCTGCCCTATACCCAGCTTGTCGATGCAATCACAATAAAAGCTCACAAATAAATCAACACCTCTACTTCCTTAGAAGATTGACGAGATTTGATATGTTAACTTGCAGCTATTAAGATTTGCGTTGTTCCATTGACCGTACATATGACAATTAAACTCTTTTGCAGTGCTACAAGAAGGTGAGGGGAAATTAAAAAAAGGTATTAAGTGACTAAACGTGCTAGTGAAATTAATATTTTTTGTAAAGTGAATAAATGAAAATTAAGATTCAGGTGTGTTTCTGCTATAATTTGTAGATAGTGACCTCACCCCTAACGGCATTATTTTTTTACCATCACCTGATTTACAGCAGAACAATCTGCTCACATAATGTTCATCGTGTCTTGCATAACAGTAATGATCATGTGGGTGAAGCTTAAAGGTTTTCAACAAATGAAAAGTAAAAGCAAAAAAGAATGATAATGGTAGACTGGTTTGAGACAATTTGACTTGGCCTATATAACTTTTTTTCGTGTTTGTAAATTTGTCCTTGCTTCATGGTAGCTTATTTGTTATTTTCAGTTGTGAAACCATTCTTCCTAAAGCTTGCCAAGAGTTCTGTGTGTTTCCAGTGCTTTTATATAAATCTTTAATGGTTTCATTGTTCTTTGATATGCATATAAGTCCTGAGCTGCTCTTTTAGCTTAACCTTTTGTACTCCTCTACGAAGTTGCATGGTTTCTTTTGTACTTTGGCACTGAGGTTTGTTTTCTCTGACAGATTGTGACGCCGGTTACCTTTAGCTCAAGCCAAAATACTCTGGCTGTTTTTCCATAGCACACTTTGCACTATTGTTTAGGGGTGAGGAAAAGAATCAATAGCCAAATGAGTAGGAAGGAACTGCAGATGCTTGTTTACACAGAGGATAGACACAAACTGCTGGAGTTACTCAGCGGGACAGGCAGCATCTCTGGAGAGAAGAAATGGGTGACATTTTGCATCTGAAGAAGGATCTCGACCCGAAATGTCACCCATTCCTTCTCCCCATAGATGCTGCCTGTACCGCTGAGTAAAGGTCCTGTCCCACTTACGTGTCCTTGGCATGCAAATTATGTGACCTCGTGGTCGTGTTGAGGCGTACAGGCATCGTATATGGCCACGCGGGGCCGGTCCCACTTAGAAGCGCGGAGGGGTATGTAGTTGTGCGCGCCATCGCACGGTGCTCCGAAATTTTTATAGTGAACAAAATCTTTGCGTGCCAACGGCCTGTCGCGGAACTGACGGCCATAGTGGGACAGGCCCAAGACCCTGGCGCGATGCAACGTCTCACCTCCAACAGCAGGAGAAGCAGGCAAACGATCGCCCAACTCGGCCTGGGGCTCACTGCCGTTGTGGTCTGGATTCGCCCCCACTCCTACTCCCAGAGCGGGGCCAAGAAAATTCAAGATAGACACAAAATGCAGGTGTAACTCAGTGGGACCAGCAGCATCTCTGGAGAGAAGCAATGGGCGTAAGTGGGACAGGCCCTTTATTACTCCAGTATGTTCTGTCTTTCAATAGACAAATGAGTCTTTCAAGCAGCATATTGTGCTGTACTGATGCTGGAATGATGTTGAAGTGGCTTGATAGGCATCTGAAAGGCATTCAGAAATTATTGGTTGTGAGATGTTTGTTTTTCATTTCAGTTAGCAGACCTAGACCACAATCAATGATAGCGCACTTCTCAAGACTGTCCTTCTGCATTTTGTTGTAGATCAAGAAATTATAAATCGAAAGTAGGAAAATATAGCCGGAAGTGAGAAAGACTTCCTCTTGCATATTGATAATGAACCTATCTATACGGCGTACTGCTGCACACTGATAATAATGTAACATGAAAGGCTGGGCTATCTGGAACCCGAGAGTGGCGTGACATGGTAATGAATTCCTGAACAAAGCATGAAATGAACCTGGTAATCCATATAAAAATAATGGTATTTGCATTTGATTATAATATTAACATATACATTTTCTGGTTTCTCCATTGTACTGAAAACTTTTTTTGTGTGGAAACTATGCAATGCTGAAATGTTAACTTGAAGAGTGTTTGCTGCTTATTTTGCCTCATGCTTGTGAAATGATCAAGCATTTTAGCCACTTTGCATAGGTTTATGTTTGTCATATTAGCCTCTTGTAGGCCTAGAGTGAAGTGCATTTTCTAAATAATAGGACAAACAAATCACATTGCTTTCACAGAATCTGGGTGCATTTTCCTTCAATAACTTCACCTGCCCCTTGCCCCCCCTCTCCCTCCCCTCCCCCCCCCCCCCCCCCCCCCCCCCCACCCCCAGGTGTTCAGTTATAAGAGACTCCTTGGTGTTTGCCTTTCACCCTAGCAGGCTCTGAATCCTTGCTTGGATGATGTGCCATGATCATATTGAATGGCGGTGCTGGCTCGAAGGGCTGAATGGCCTATTCCTGCACCTATTCTCTTAGTTTCTGCATTTAGAGATACAGCCTGGAATCAGGTCCTTCGGCCCAGGAAATCTCCTCCCTCCACCCCAAACCTGTTCCATCTGCTCATCCCTCCCTTATCTGACTTAATTTATCACTTTTAATTATCACTAGACTAAGTGAAAAGTCACATGGGAGGCCTGGTCCCCCAACCCATTCCCCAATGCAATATTCCACCACTCACTCATTCCCCAACGCAATGTTCCACCACACACCCATAGCCCATAACTGTGCAGGCGCAGCTCATTTCCCCTCATCCCCAAGCACTCCCTCCCCCTCCTCTTCATGTATGGGAGGGGAGGAGGGGAGAGGGGAGGGAAGTGGGGGTGTGTGGTGGGGGGTGTGGGTTGGGAGGGGAGGACAGGTGTGGGGTGGGAGGGGGTCGGTTGCTTCGGGTCCCACCGAAAATTGTGTCTGGTTGGAAACCTCTGCTGGCCATTCTCAGCTCCAGTAAAGATGCGATGGCGCAGGAAGAGGTGGACTGTCCCAGTGACTGACATGGGAAGAGACTAAACTGCGTGGCGCTGAACGGCAAGAGAAGAGATCGATCTGCACACGCTCGTTTTTAAAGATTTTTTTAAACCTCGCTAACTTTTACGACATTCAACTGATCAGAACAAAACTTGGCGCAATCGCAGCATAGGAGAACGGTGAGTGAACTGGTGAACCGTTTTTGCGCAAATAGAAAGACCGCACAAACCGGAAGATTATAAGATCAGAGTTTTAGTTATTTATAGAGTTTCAAGCAGAAGCAGTCTTTTGTGTTTCCATTTACCATCTTGTATGCTCGGTCTCTACCTCCACCCTACTCTCAACAACTCCTCACCCTCCCATCCTGCAACTCCCCCAAATTGCCTCCATTGTCTCTCCTATTTTTTTTCTATACATGTCTGTCTCTCTCTCACTTGCCAGTCACTATCTACCAACTGGGCCCCCCCACCACCTTGGTCCATCTACCCATTCTCCCTCTCCCCACCTGTCAGCTGCCAGCCCAAGCCTTATTGTTAATCCTGGTCAAATTGGTGAGGCCAGGGACCTAAAATTGAGTAAAGGCTTCTGGGCTGCTAGGCCTTTTGGTCAATTTAAATGTACCTTCTGCAAGAAATGGGACAAGCTGCAGAATGGTGCCAGTTTGTCCGGAGCCTGGATAAGAGCTGCAGGAAGAGATTGGAAACATCTGCAGATCCTGAAAATTAGGTGCAAAATGCATGGAATAGATTGGATGAATACAAACCAGACATACACATTGTATATAATGTTGCAAAGCTTTACTTTGCTAATTGATGATTGGTCGAACTGTTGAGCCTTGGAGGAACTGTCTGAATCTCAGGGCACATCTTAGTATGTTACATAGAAACATAGAAACATAGAAAATAGGTGCAGGAGGAGGCATTCGGCCCTTCTAGCCAGCACCGCCATTCATTGTGATCATGGCTGATCGTCCGCTATCAATAACCCGTGCCTGCCTTCTACCCATATCCCTTGACTCCACTAGCCCCTAGAGCTCTATCCATCCAGTGATTTGGCCTCCACTGCCCTCCGTGGCAGGGAATTCCATAAATTCACAACTCTCTGGGTAAAAAAGTTTTTTCTCACCTCATTCTTAAATTACCTCTTAAAACTCAGTCTTAAATGACCTCTCAGACTGTGGCCCCTGGTTCTGGACTCACCCAACATTGGGAACATTTTTCCTGCATCTAGCTTGTCCAGTCCTCTTATAATTTTATATGTTTCTATAAGATATCCCCACATCCTTCTAAACTCCAATGAATATAAACCTATCTTTTCAATCTTTCCTCATATCACAGTCCCGCATCCCAGGGATCAATCTTGTGAACCTACACTGCACTGCCTCAATCACAAGGATGTCCTTCCTCAAATTAGGAGACCAAAACTGTACACAATACTCCAGATGTGGTCGCACCAGAGCCCTATACAACTGCAGAAGAACCTCTTTACTCCTATACTGAAATCCTCTCGTTATGAAGGCCAACATTCCATTAGCTTTCTTCACTGCCTGCTGTACCTGCTCGCCAACTCTCAGTGACCGGTGTACAAGGACACCCAGGTCTCGCTGTACTTCCCCCTTACCTAACCTAACCTCATTGAGATAATAATCTGCCCCCTTGTTTTTGCTGCCAAACTGGTTAACCTCACATTTATCTATATTATACTGCATCTGCCACGCATCTGCCCACTCACTCAACCTGTCCAGTTCATCCTGCAACCTCCTAACATCCTCTTCACAGTTCACACTGCTACCCAGCTTTGTGTCATCCACAAACTTGCTAGTGTTGCTCCTAATTCCCTCTTCCCAATCATTTATATGTATGGTGAACAGTTGCGGCCCCAACCCCTGAGCCTTGCGGCACTCCGCTCGCCACTGCCTGCCATCCTGAAAAGGACCCGTTCACTCCTACCTTGGTCTACCAACCAATTTTCTATCCATGTCAACGCCCTACCCTCAATACCATGTGCTCTAATTTTAGTCACCAGTCTCCCGTGCGGGACCTTATCAAAGGCTCTCTGAAAGTCTAGATACACTACATCCACTGGCACCCCTTCATCCATTTTACTTGTCACATCCTCAAAAAATTCCAGAAGATTAGTCAAGCATGATTTCCCTTTCATAAATCCATGTTGACTTGGACTAATCCTTTTACTGCTATCCAAATGCCCCATTATTACCTCTTTAATAATTGACTCCAGCATCTTTCCCACCACCGAAGTCAGGCTAACTGGTCTGTAATTCCCCGTTTTCTCTCTCGCTCCTTTCTTGAAAAGTGGGATAACATTAGCTATCCCCCAATCCACAGGAACTGATCCTGAATCTATTGAACATTGGAAAATGATCAACAATGTGTCCACTATTAATAGAGCCACCTCCCTGAGGACCCTGGGATGCAGACCATCAGGCCCAGGGGATTTATCATCCTTCAGTCTCATTAGCCTAGCCAATATTATTTCTCGCCTAATGAAAATTTATTTCAGTTCCTCTACCCCCTTAGATCCTCTGTCCACCAGTACATCTGGGAGATTGTTTATGTCCTCCTTAGTGAAGACAGATCCGAAGCACCTATTCATCTCTTCTGCCATTTCCTTGTTGCCCATAATAATTTCACCTGTGTCTGCCTTCAAAGGACCCACATTTGACTTTGCTACTCTTTTTCCCTTAACATATCTAAAGAAGCTTTCACTGTCCTTCTTTGTATTCCTGGCCAGCTTCCCCTCGTACTTCATCTTTTCAGCCCATATTGCCCGTTTTGTTTCCTTCTGTTGTCCTATGAAAGTTTCCCAATCCTCTGGCTTCCGGCTACTCTTTGCTGTGTTATACATCTTTTTTTAAAGTTTTATTCTATCCCTAACTTCTCTTGTCAGCCACGGTTGCCTCCTACTCCCCTTAGAATCTTTCTTCCTTTTTGGAATGAAATGATCCTGCGTCTTCCGGATTATGCCCAGAAATTCCTGCCATTGCTGTTCTTCCTTTTAGTTTGTTTCCTTTTAGAAGTTTCTTTCAAATACAATGTATATAAGATTATATTATTGGTTTAGGGAACTGTCATTTATGTACTGTTATAATTGATATGTGTGATTGGGTTGTTGGGGTTGCCTCCCCCAAGTAATGTCACGCCCTTAGTTTGGAGGGGTGTAAGAGGGTGTGTAATTCTTTGGGGTGTGTCGGTTGAATGTGACTTCTGTCTGTTTGCACGAGATATTGCGTTTTGTTTGGGTGGATCAGCAATCGTCCCTGCAGTTTGTTCTTCAATAAAGTAAGGTTTTGGAACCAGAGTTTGATTTAGTGTTTGACTAAACCAGATTAAGGGGTTAAGTCTAGATGCCGGAATTTACATCATCAATCTCTCTTAACTCTTTATATTCCACACTCTCAGTTCTAATGCATTGTCTCAACCCAAAATGTTAATGACAATATTCCTTTGTTGTTTAGAGTAGCACAGTGGTGCAGCGGTAGAGTTGCTGCCTTGCAACGCCAGAGACCCAGATTTGATCTTGACTATGGGTGCTGTCTGTATGGCCTTTGTACATTCTCCCTGTAACCATGTGGGTTTTCTCTGGGTGCTCCCACATCTCAATGGTGTGTAGGTTTGTAGGCTATTTGGCATCTGTAAATTATCCCTATTGTGTAGGATAGAGCTAGTGTATAGGCGATTGTTGTTGGGCATGGACTCAGTAGGGCGAAGGGCCTGTTTCCACACTGTATCACTAAACTAAACACAAATCCTCAGTCTGAAGGGTCTTGACCCAAAACGCCACCCATTCCTTCGATCCATAGATGCTGCCTGACCCGCTGAGTTACTTCAGCATTTTTGGTCAATCTTTGACAATCCTCTACCTTCATTGATGCTGCAAAATCAGCCGGAGTTCCTCCAGCATCTTGTTATTTTATTCCAGGTCCCTTGTCTGGATATAATTAATTTGTCAGAGATGCTAGAAACTGCAGATGATGGAATCCTGAGCAAAACACTGTTCTGAAGGAACTCAGTGGGTTGGGCAGCTTCTGTGAAAGGAATGGACAGACGATGTTTTGGGATGGGACCTTTTTTCAGACTGAAGAAGGGTCCAGACTTGAATCGTCTATCCATTCTCTCCAAAGATGCTGCCTGACCCACCATGTATTATACAGCACTTTGTATTGTGCACTAGTTAATTTGCCACACTCTGACACCTTCAACGCTGTACCATGACCAAACATGTTTTTCTCTCTTTTGCCTTGCAGCATTCTGAATAGATCTAAGACATTCTGATTCTCTGCCCCCTATGGCTCTCATTTCACATATTCTTGCATTTATACTATCCAAGCCTCGAAACCACAATTTACTTGTACTTGCAATTTAATATGCTGTATATGCATGTGGTTTATGGAAATGTGGTTTATTTTTTCTTGGGGCAATGCAGATTTGAGTGATCACTTTGTGAACACTTCTGTTCAGTCCTCAAGCAAAATCCTGCAGCCATTAATTATATTGCCTATTCCAAATGATTTATCTGTTTTTAGCCTCCTATGCTGTTCTGAAGAACTTTCAACTTTTTTTTGGCATTTTTAATTCAGGTTTACTTTGGCAATTTTAGAAAATGATTCTGATTTTGTTTTTTGCACTTGATGTTCCAATCTAGTATTTTTGGGGTCTGAACAAGGGTCCTATCCCAAAACATCACCCATCCTTTTTCTCCAGAGATGCTGCCTGACCCATCTTGTTACTCCAGCACTTTGTGTCTATCTTTAGTATTTCTTTAGTGTTTCTATGACTTGTCTTAAGACAACTCTCTTTTAAGTTGTATTATTGTATTATTTTTAATCATTTAATGTATCTATAGCAGATATTGCCCTATGGCTCTCTCCACTCTTTTGTATCTTTCTCTGCAACTGAACACGTTTTCCAGTTTCCATCAACGCTCACTGACTTTTAAGTGTTTTTCTCTCTCAACAGATTTTACCTAACCTGATGTAAATTTCCTGCATTTTCTCCATTCCATTTAGATTTCTACTCTATAATATGTTTCCATCAGCATGAATCTGCCTCTGCTGATGTACCTTCTCCCATTTGAACTATTTAAACAGTGAAATGTGCAACACAATGATTCTAATCACTGTGTTAAGTAGCTCAGCAATGATATGAGAGAGGGAAAAAAAAAATCAGTCTCATTTCAATATAAATTAACTTCCAGTAGATCAGCATGATATGCTGACCAAGTAACGATGATGCAAATACAATTTGTAATCAGTGGCACTAAACAGCTTAGCAAAATTGCTGTGCACAAGCCTCAGAGGTGAACAAAGTAATTTCTATTCTACAGATGACTGCTGATAAATCCGATAGGATTTGAATCTTTTTAATGCTTTTTTGGAATTCAAATAACAAATAATAAGTTGTGCTTCATGTGAATGTCAACCTATAAGCTAGAGTCCCTAACTATAGAAACTCCACCCTGGCCAAAATTCCTTGCACTATCCCACCCCTTAATTCAGCACTCCTTCACTGATATTTCCCATGGAAATTGCGACATGAGGGATGGAATGCAAGGAAATATGGGTGGGAAATGTCAGGTGGTTTGAATTCCTTTGAGAGTTATGTGAGAGATTTTTTATCAGCAATGTACATTTAAACGACTATTTTCTGAAGTCAGTTCAGAATTTGTTTTGCAACTTTTGTTAAGGATATTTGATTATACAATCCAAATGAATTAATGCATAGGGTTTGTGCTGCAATGTGTACTCTACTGAAATACCAAAGGATAGATTGAAATAAAGGCTTTATCCTTTGAGTACAGCAGGGTGCAAACACAATCTACTTTTATATGTGGCTCAGAACCTGCTGAGGCGGTAATAGCTAGCCATTATTAAAAGCACAGCAGAATACGCATGTGTTCAATTCACTAGAAATCGCTAAATAATTTGGATTGCTGTATCATTAGTCGCAATGATATACATCATTGATTTTGATGAAGGGATTCAAAGTAACATTAGTAAATTTGCAGATGACACAAAGCAGGGTGGCAGTGTGAACTGTGAGGAGGATGCTATGAGAATGCAGGGTGACTTGGACAGGTTGGGGGAGTGGGCAGATGCATGGCAGATGAAGTTTAATGCGGATACATGTAAGGTTTTCATGGTGCAATATTGCGTTGGGGGGATGGGTTGCATTGGGGGAACAGGTGAGTGGTGAAATATTGCATTGGGGAACGGGTTGCGTTGGGGGACCAGGCCTCCCGTGTGACAGGATCTCTTCCGAGAAGGCCATGAGGGTGAGTTACCACAACGGCGGGTAGATGGGTCCTCCATTGCCGCAGAGGGCGGCGGAGGAGAGGGGTGAGTGATGAGGGAGAGAGAGATGGGACCTGGGCCACCACTGGGCCTCCACTGATTGGACTCCAGGACTGCCACCGGTGGTGGGGGTGGAGATAATAGACAAGTTACTGTGAGGAGGGGAGAGAGCAGTTTGTGAATGAGGTGGGACAGGCTGCCGCCGGTGGGGCAGGAAGGGGCGTCGTCATCCTGGCCGTGGCATTGACTAACAGGAGAAGAGACCAATCTGCTTGGCACTGACTGAAGGAATCTGTGCATGCGAGTTTTTAAACATCTTTAAACCTCCATAAGTTGTACAATATACCACCGATCGGAACAAAACTTATTGCACTCGCAGCACAGGAGAACGGTGAGTAACCTGTCGAAAAATCGTAGCGTTATCGCGTATCATTTTTGCGCAAATAGAAAAACCGCACAAACCGGAAGAGCACAAGATCAGAGTTTTAGTTATGTATAGATAGGTAGATAGATAGATGTATAGATAGTTAGATAGATATTTAACATTGGCTCTTGAGACATCATTCAGATATCATGATTTCAGATGGAGATTCATTTTGTTTCGGAATTAGGTTCTTGTGATTTCTACTCAAAGGAGTGGAAGCTAAATAAGCTCATGGCTGTCCGAAGAGGGGGTGCGTTGGATGCACAGTAAGAAAAAATCCTGAGGAAAAAAAAAATTCGGAGCGGAATCAGCGTTTACCCGAAACTTTGGTTCCCGCCCCGCTGGATGATTTGTGGGAAAAACATTGTGACCATCCGTGCCTGCGCAGTTGAGGGAAGCCCCTGACACAGTAGTGACGCAAAATAATGCTGTCTCTCCGCGCGTGCGCAGTGGGCCCTGGCGGGATCAGATCGCATTTTGCAGTCCACACAGTCAGCAATTGCCTCGATGCCTCATGTCTACTCTGGGTAAGTTGTGGAATATTGCGTTGTGGGAGGGGGAGTCTGGTTTTTATCCTGGGTAGCAAACTACCCCTAAGGGGTCTAACAGGAGACCGTTCCCCCATCGCCAGGCGGGAGCAGGAACGGCTGGCAGCAGCCGTAACCGCGACACCAGACGCCGCTCCGGCCTGGCCTTCTCCTCTCCCGCCGCGGGGCCCACGACACCACTCCCCACCCCTCCACCCCCCGGTTGGCCAACGCCATCTTCCGCCCATGCCACCCCCCACTTCCACCGCGCCCACGCCTTTCTTCCCCACCCCCCCGCCGCGGACCCTCGCTTCTCACCCCCCCCGCAGGCTCTCGCCTCTCCCCCCCCAAATATGCGTCAAGATGATAGCCTAATCGTTAAAGAGTTAAAAGATGGCCTAATCGATAAAGAGCTGAAAAGAGAAATCAGAGCTGCCAAGGAAAGAGAAGTTGAGGAGCAAGTTCTCAGCTAGTGACTCTTCTTCAGTTTGGAAGGGCATGCAAGAAATTGCCAGTTATGAGAGGAAAGTCCCCCACTCCTTGGAAAATCGTCAGCTGACGAACAACCTGAATGAGTTTTACTGCAGGTTTGAAAATCAGAAAAGTAACCATGGTAACCCCTCCCCAACAAACACAGCCAGATCCCTCTCTGCAAAGAATGGACCCTGCACCCTCTCCTTCCCATTCACCACTTCACACCTACTTAAGGCAAGACTTTAGTATGAAAAGACTGGGCCCTTCTACACCCACCCCACTCCAATCACCACTTCACACCCAATTACCCACTCCCTCCTTGTTGAAAAACATCACTTCATCAACAATAAAATTAGAGCAGGTGGAGACAGAAAAGGCGGAAATCTCACAAACATTTTTAACCAGTCCCTGCCTGCTTCAGTCTCTACTGTTGTCCCTGTACCCAAAAAGGCAAGGATAACTTGTCTTAATGACTACAGGCCTGTCACACGGACCTCTGTAGTCATGAAGACCCTTGAAAGGCTTGTGCTGGCCAAGCTGAAAAATATCACAATCCCCCTGTTGGACCCTCTGCAGTTTCCATATCGGAAAGGGTATAGTGAAGATGTACGAGGATGTTGCCAGCACTATTGGGAGAGATTGAGTAGGCTGGGACTCTATTTCATAGAGCACAGGAGGATGAGGGATGAACTAATAGAGGTGTATAAAATCATGATTTGAATAGATCAGGTTGAGTCTTTTGCCCAGAGTAGGTGAATCGAGGAGCAGTGGACATAAGGTGAAGGGGAAAAGGTTTAATAGGAATCTGAGGGGTATATTTTTCACACAAAGGGTGGTGGGTGTATGGAACAAGCTGCAAGAGGAGGTAGTTGAGGCAGGGACTATCGCAACATTTAAGAAAGTTAGACAGGTACATGTAGGACAGGTTTGGAGGAGGCAAGCACCGTCACAGAGTAGCTCACGATGGTTTGGGTAACATTCAGGAATGTCTATGCATGTCACACCGTGCATATTACTGAAGAAGGGTCTTGACCCAAAATATAATCTATACCTTTTCTTCAGAGATGCTGCCTGACCCACTGAGTTACTCCAGCACTTTATGTCTATTTTCCCTTCACCCATCTGCCCAAGACCATCCCACCTTCTCTCTTTTCCTATTTTCCTTTCCATCCATAAACCTCTCACTGCCTTTACATTTCACTCCTCTTTCAAATCTGCTCTACTTATCTACATGCATTTTTCTTCTTAAATTTTTAGTCATAGAGTGATGCGGCGTGGAAACAGGCCCTTCAGCCCAACTTGCCCACACCGACCAACATGTCCCATCTACACTAGTCCCACTCAGACGCGTTTGGCCCTTATCCATCTAAACCTGTCCTATCCATGTACGTGTACAAATATCTCTTAAACATTAGGATAGTCCAAGCCTTAACTACCTCCTCTGGCTGCTCATTCCATACACCCAGCACCCTTTGTGTGAAAAAGCTACCTGTAAATTTCTGAAATATTGGTCATAAATTTGGTTCAAAAATGCTTCAAAACAAGGCTCAGAATGCATCAGAGGGCATCTAAAACCCCTGAGCTTCTAGGGCCCTTAAGCGGGCCCTGGACCCTGGCTTCGAGGGACTTCACACTTCGCGCTCGTGATGTGCGCAGCGCACACATTATTTCACATTAGAATTTTTGTAATCCTGTCATGCCACCCAACTTTTTGAAAACCTTCATACGGGCCTGAAGCTTATATTGTCTGGAGAGAAATTTGTGTGGTTTAGCTTGTGTTCAGCACTTTCTGGTCTATCTGATGTGATAGTCTATTATTTTAGATGTTATCTTTATGTGAATCCTATGGTAATTGGCACCCTTGAGATTTTGTCCCAAACCTGTGTGGAGAGCCCATGAGATAATAAATGAATATTGATAATTGTGGGATGGTTTGCTGATACTTGGTCATATATGCTGAGCTACTCAATATCTAGTTTTGAGCAGGTCTCTCAACTAGGTGGATGGCATGAGGATAGAGAATCTTGAAACTGCTCCCAGAATTTCTCCTATTTTTAATTGAGAGTGAAGAAAGAAATTGCCTGGTTGGAGTGCTTGGGTTATAAGGAGCGATTGAATAGGCTGGGTCTGATTTCCCTGCAACAAACAAAGTCAAAAGCTCACATGGTGATGACAAGCACTTATAGAGTAGATATCCCTTATGGTAGGGGTGTGTACAATAGAGGGCATAGGTTTAAGTGGTTGTGAGGGTCGCGGGTTAAACGGAATCTGAAGAGTACGTTTTTCACATTGTGATATCTAGAACAAGCTACCAGAGGAGGTAGTGGAGGCAGAAACGTATCAACGGGTATTTAGACAAGTACTTGAATTAGTAAGGCGTAAAGAGATACATAATTAATTTAGGCATGTGGGATTACTGTAAATAATCATGAGGGTTAGCATAAATGCAGCGGGACCAAAGGGCCTATTTCTATGCTGTCCAACTCTATGACTCAATAGTGAAAATCCAACTTGTTCTTGCGTTGTAGTGTTGTACATTTAAACAGAGCCATTGAAGTGGTGACAAGATGACTGGGATATCATTTATTTCTAGCACCTTCAAATATATTTGTGCATGGCCCTTATTACACGCCACTGTCATTTTAATTTATTATTACTGCAAAGTATTCTCATAGTCTGAAGGCAATAGGTTGATGTTCCACTGCAGCTCATCAATATGTAATCAAACCTTATGCTGCGGTTCTGAAGGGTTACAGCACTACCAGATGCAGTTCTTTATACCAATTACTGTTTGTATCCTTCCATTTTACAGCCTGACAGTAACTGGCACTCTGAAGGTGCAAAAAGAATTCTTCACTGACATTCCTGTCTAAATTAAACAATTCACTTAATCAGTTACTATTTATAGGAACTTGCACATTTTTGTCATCTTTGTCATTACATAATTATTTGAAAAATCATATGATGTTCTTTGGTAATTTTTTCTAATACGATAAAGTTGTATGCATACAAGTCTTTCAATCTGTGCACTAAAAAAGGGCCTCAAGATTTCTAAAAAATCACCAACATTATTTAAAGTTAAACATCGTGAATAATTTTGATATATTCTATTTAATGTCTTTCTCTTACTAAACCGCTTTGAAGGACATCTTCTACATTAAAGGCAACTATTTTGTGTTCCTTTAAAGGTATTTTTAACCCATTCATTGA
The DNA here is from genome assembly GCA_035221665.1 of Okamejei kenojei. Taxonomy (NCBI): domain Eukaryota; kingdom Metazoa; phylum Chordata; class Chondrichthyes; order Rajiformes; family Rajidae; genus Okamejei; species Okamejei kenojei. The sequence continues at coordinate 42,430,764 of CM069132.1, forward strand.
GCCTTTGTGATTTTTCAGTTGATAAAATTTAGATTGTGAGCCTACCATAACATTTATTTGATCTTTATCTTGCACATTTCTATTAGTGCATTGTATTTTTGGTATACTGTAGATTGTGTTCATCAACTTAGTGTTCTGCTGATTCAAGTTTCTCAATGGTGTATTTTACAGTTGCTTAAGCAATTAATTCAACACAGCCACAGAAATGTCACAGCATTACAGAACTATTTATACTTCAAATACACTAATATAAAATGAGTTTGCAATAAATCACATATTACCTACCTTGCTTTAGTTCATTGTGAAATGCTGAGAGTATCTAGTACAAAGATTATATTGTATGTCTAAACCAGATCAATTATGGGCCAGGTCTCCCACTGCTGTGATTACTATGTTTTATTCCTGTTTAGCATGTTTTTCGCATATCATCACCTGAAAGCCTTGTACTCTTTCTGAATTCCTGATGCAGTTCTGAAAATGACATGTGTAAGAACTGTCACCCTTTCCTTCACTCCAGAGATGCTGCCTGTCCCGCTGAGTTACTCCAGTTTTTTGTGTCTATCTTCTGAAGATGACATGTTTGGCTGCAGATTGCACAGTGTAGAAATGATCCACTTGCAATGAAGATATGCGATTGACCTGCTGTCATGTGCATTTGAGGGAGGAGCAAATTAATCTGTGCTGAGACCTCGGTTATATACGACTTAAACATAAAGGTAAACAGGTTGGTTAGTATGTTTGCAGTTGACACCAAGATTGCTGACGTTGCGGAATGTGAGAAATGCTAAGTATTCAGCAGGATATAGATCAGCTTCAGAAATGTGCAGATTAATGACACTTGGTGTTTTAATCCGAGCAAGTGTGAGATGTTGTACTTTGGGAGGTTGAATGCCAGGGAAAAGTATGCAATTAATAGCATGACTTGAATAGTATTGTTATGCAGAAGTCTATAGGAGTTCAAGATGTAACTACCTGAAAATTGCAACACAAGTAGATAATGGTAAATATGGTATATGATATGCTTGACTTCATTGGGTATGGAATTGATTATAAGAGTCAGGAAGTCATGATGCAGCTTTATAGGACTTTGGCTAGACTTGGAGTTTTGCGTACAGTCTGGTCACTCCATTACAGGAAGGATGTGGCCCCTTGAAGAAATCTCAACCCGAAATGTCGCCGAGCCATGTTCTCCAGAGATGCTGCCTGACCCTTTGAGGTACTCCAACAATTTGTGAATTTTTGTGTATTAATCAGCATCTGCAGTTCTTTGTTTCTACATTTCCAATCTGGGAACTAATTTTTTCAAGACACCCAATACCTTTTTCTTATTATTGACATGCACTTGAATATCAAGACATTCCTCCCAAATTTCACCATCTTGTCGAATATGGTACAAAATGATCATTAAGAACATGACATTATTTTGTCCTTGCAGGAACTGGCTGGCCCTGAACTCTAATCTACCTGCTTTTAAAACACAATCAAAATGAGTTTCAGATTAGTTTCTTTATCATATACACCAGAGTGCAACAAAATTCCTAGCTCACATGAAACGCATAGAGTAAACAGTACACATACGTTTAATAAATGTGACAATACATTAGGTATGTTACAAAACTTACTTTCAGCAGCGCTGCAGTTCTGCCACTCCCCGTGTGCGCAACTTTGGCACCTTTCAGAGGGGGGCGGGTTTAAAATGCCATTTTTCTCCAGACAGTTCACATCGACCCATCTCAGGGGATTTCGTTGCTAAAGAGAAATCGCTCTGACATTTGTTTTATGAAAGTATTTTTAAACTACGCTAGATCATTTATTAGCAAGAGTAATTTAAAAATCATCTTCTAAAGCCATGAACGTCTACAACGGGAAGGATTTTTCGTAGGGGATAAAAGAAGGTACACAGTTTATTTTTACATAAAAATGTGGTTCTTAGGATGCCTTTAATCAAATGTTCATGTTGCGAAAAGGGGACAAAAAATATACACGAACCAACAGTATTTTTCCTGCCGACTGTGGGTTAAATTCACCGCAAACTGCAACATTCCAATCCACCGCGTTCCACCAAAACCCACTCGCAAGTTGATTTAAATGGCCATCAACTTACGGGAATTAAACACTAAATTCCTTCCATTTGGCCTATAAATTCATGAAAATGAGATATAAAAATCATGTTATATTGTGAATTATTGTGTGAATGTTATTTGGACACATAGGCAATTTAAAAATGTTTATCTTTTCTTAAGAAATGGATAGATGTTTAGATCTAGTAATTGAACTCTGTAATTAGCTACAATTAGGTAACTAACTAATTATATGCTTTAATTTCAGGTCATCCAAGTAAGATTGTTTCATATTTGTTTCAGAATGCTTCAATCTATAATAACTGAAAATAATGAAATTTTCATTATTGAGTTCTCTTAATTTTTAAGGAAGTTATGGGTTTTTGACTGTCCTCGATCACAGCTTTTGAGTTAAGTCAATGGAAAGGCAATGGGGAACAAGATGCTAATTTCTGAGTATGAAAATGGCCATAACTTTTCTAATACTGAAGATATGAAAGTGAATTAGTGTCAAATTAAACTTCTTTTTATGCTTTATCTGATGGGATAAATTGCAGACTTGATTTTTAAAATCTCAAAATTTTGTAACATTGCTAAAATACATACTGTATAATGAGGAGTGAAAAACAGCAGAATGATGCAAAATTGTAGTTCAACCTGAAGTAGTAATAAAATATTAAAGCACAATAACAAAATAAAGTAGAGTTACCAATGAGTACATGGCAGCACCCACAGAAAGGGGGTGGGGGGGTTGGGATTGTGCTGATTGATTCAGGAGTCAGATAGCAAACGAGGAAGAGGCTGGACATATAACCTTTCAAGCTTTTATATCTTCTCCTAGAAGGTGGAAGAGTGAAAAGGAATATTCAGGGTCACAGGAATCTGTGAAGATACTACCAGCCTTCCTGATGCAACACACTGTGAAAATGGACTGGATGGAATCAAATGATGAACCTGTGATAGGCTGGGCTGTGTTCACCACTCCTTGCAGGTTCAGGTGGTCAGGAGCAGGTACATCCAGTCAGAATACTATCACACATATGTAAAAGTTTGAACATGTTGATTCCTTCTCAGACACCACAGACAGTAATTACCCTAATGCACTTCAATGGCTCTGTATTGTCATGTTTGCGCTGCACAGTGAAATTAATTTTTGCATAGCTCACGCCTGCATGAGTTGCCATATTTTGGCATAATGTACAAAAAGTCCAACGTCTGGATCATGTGGTCAATGTACTGGAGCGGCCCCTTGATCCAAGTGAGCCCCAGTCTGTCGCCCTCGACTGTCTTGGCCCTTGAACAGATATATCACAGCCCTTGCATGACTGCCTCCCGGGGCCACCTTCTGCAGCTGACATTGAAGGCACCGGATGCAATATCCCTTGCCCTCTCCCACCGCCCACTCTTTGTGTCCATCGTCACTAGTCACTCCATCCTCCTCGACTCTCGATCTTCCATGCTGAGCTTGGCGGCTTCTGCTGCCCCTCCTGCAGGCATCAGCCCACCGGGTCCTTGGTGGCGGTGAGCCAGGCTAGCTACTGTGCCTGGCTTGCTGGATGTTCCTATGCGGCGGCCCGCTGCATTCAACTCTGCAGCGCATCCCGGGTGTCTTCTGCTGCCTCCGCCGCTGCACATACTGGGAAGACCTTCTTTATCGTTGCAACGGGACCAGGATAAGTTGGTCTTGATATGAAAGCCTAGGAACCCGAAGCTGTTGACCATCTCCATAGCAGCTCTGTTGATGAGGCCAAAGGTTGTGTTTAACCACTTGTTTTCATAAATCAACAACCAATTTGTTTGCCTTATTGCGGTTAAGCTCTAGGTTGTTGACTGACACCGTGACACAAGGTTATTTTTCATGTACTCTTTCTCATAGTTGAGCCTGTCAACATCAGTGATATCATCAGCGGGGTTAACAATCAAGTTGACATTGTACATGGCCACATAGTGGCTGTGCAGAGGGTAGAGCAAAGTTCTGAGCACACAATCTTGAGTAGGAATAGTGTTGAGGGTCAGGGTGAATGAAATTTAATAGCCAATTCTAATCAACCGAGGACTGCTGATTAGGAAGGCCAGAAACCTTTTGCAGATAGAGGCCACAATACCAAGGACCAGAAGTTTAGGGATAAGCTTGTTTAGTATTATTGTGTTGAAGGCTGATCTGAAGTATATGAATGACAGCCTAACAGGTGTTCTTACTGTCAAGGTGATGCACAGTTGAATGTGCAAGAAGGAACTCCAGATGCTGGTCTGAAGAAGGGTCTCGACACGAATATTCACCCATTCCTTCTCTCCAAAGATGTTGCCTGTTTTGCTGAGTTACTGAGTTACTCCAGCTTTTTGTATCTATGCACAGTTGAATGTAGTGCAAGAGAGATGGTGTCCTCCGCAGACCTACTTTTCTTGTACGTGAAATGCAAATAGACACGATTATCCAGAAGGCTGTTGTAGATGTGGACCATCACCCATCTTCCTTATGGTCAGTGATGGAACTACTGGGCAGAAGTCATTGAAATAGGTCTTTTTACATTGCTTGTGGACTGGAATGATGGAGGTTTCCTTGAAGCAAATGGGGACAGTAGACTATTGAAGTGAAAGTTTGAGGATGTCCATGAAGCCAAAGGTGAGTTGATTGGGGCCAATTTCATAACCCATTGGGGACAAGTCTTGCCCTTTTCCAAAGTTATCTTAAAACTATCAAAGTTATGGTCCTTTAAGAAGATGTGCTTGCACCTCGTAAAATTGGCAATTCAGTTCTGACTGGGTGACCATGAGATCGTTCTCCATGTTGAAAATGAAGAGCTGCTATAAGCTTACTATTACGGCAAATTAGTGGGAGGGCAATTAGAAAACGGGTGCTCATGCGAACATAGAACATAGAACAGTACAGCACAGGAACAGGCCTAATGTCTGTACCGAACAAGATGCCAATATTACTCATCCACCCATACATGAGCCATATCCCTCCATTTCCTACTTGCAGTAAGTAAAACCTGTTATGTCAGGCTGTTAAAGAAGTAAGCTAAATAAATATTTCACTGTGTACCAGAGGCAGTTTTAAAACACAACTTTACAAAATTCCTGGAAATGCACTTTGAACTGTTTCTTCAAAACATATTATGTCATTAACTGCTCTATTTATGAAGGGAAGTCACCATGTGAAATGTAAACAGCTGATTAGGTTAAAGTATTTTTTTTCAAAATGAACTGAATCAGTATATGATTTATGTTTTGGAGGTTTTTCACAAGTTAATTTTCCTGTTTTTTTTTAAATATCAACCAACTAAATTAGAATTGAGGACATCAGAAGAATATAAGATGTCTGAGGATGGGTCTCGACCTGATAGGTCAACTATTCCTTTCCTTACTTCTGCCCAGTAGTTTCATCACTTTTCACCAGAAATGCTGCCTGATCCAGCATTTTTGTGTCTATCTTCAGTGTAAACTGGCATCTGCAGTTCCTTCCTACACAGAAGAATATAAGCATTTGCTTTAAGTGGCTGATCGATTGTATTTTGTTACCAGAATTTTAAACAAATGATTTAAACAAAGTCTTGGCCCAGATTATCAAACGTGCAGCCCAGCAGTTACTGGAGTATCTACTGGTACTTCATTTCCATTCAGAAATTTCTGAGCTGATCTCCTTCTGTCCTCCCACTCATTGTTGAAGCTGGGAGGTGAATCTCTCAACCATTCCTATCTGTGCCCGAGTTAGCAGAATGAGTCTCAGGCAGCACATTCACGGGCGTCACTCTTCATCATTAGTTGTCACCTTCCTTTTCTTCCTGCATTTCATTCTGCTGCTGCTGCTGCACAACACAAAACGACTGACCCTCGCATTGATCAGATTATGTTGTGCAATAGCAGATAAAGACGATGGAGAATTCTGCAGGACGTTCCTGAACAGTCCGTTAGCAACTCTTCAGAAAACGACACACTCCATGGCCTCATTAAGTCAGATTCATGGAACATCTCGCCTTGGATGGTTGGAGGAGTGGGCAGATGCATGGCAGATGAAGTTTAATGCGGATAAATGTGAGGTTATTCACTTTGATTGCAAAAACAGGAAGGCAGATTACTATCTTGTACATCAGCCTATGAAAGTAAGCATGCAGGTATAGCAGGCAGTGAAGAAAGTGAATGGCATGTTGGCCTTTATAACAAGAGGAATCGAATATAGGAGCAAAGAGGTCCTTCTGCAGTTGTATAGAGCCCTAGTGAGACCACACCTGGAGTATTGTGTGCAGTTTTGGTCCCCTAATTTGTGGAAGAACATTCTTGCTATTGAGGGAGTGCAGCAAAGGTTTACAGGGTTAATTCCCAGGATGGCGAGACTGTCTTATGCTGAGAGAATGGAGCAGCTGGGCTTGTACACTGGAGTTTAGAAGGATGAGAGGAGATCTCATTGAAGCATATAAGATTGTTAAGGGTTTGGACACACTAGAGGCAGGAAATATGTTCCCGATGTTGGGGAAGTCCAGAACCAGGGGCCACAGTTTAAGAATAAGGAGTAAGCCATTTAAAATGGAGACGGGGAAACACTTTTTCTCACAGAGAATGGTGAGTCTGTGGAATTCTCTGCCTCAGAGGGCAATGGAGGCAGGTTCTCTGGATGCTTTCAAGAGAGAGCTAGATAAGGCTCTTAAAAATAGCGGAGTCAGGGGATATGGGGAGAAGGCAGGAATGGGGTACTGATTAGGGATGATCAGCCATGATCACATTGAATGGCAGTGCTGGCTCGAAGTGCTGAATGGCGTACTCCTGCACCTATTGTCTATTGGCTATTAGATACATGGAAGAGCCAGGGAATAACAATCTGCCATGAGAGCCAGTATCACTACCACCTTGGTAATGAGTGACATTATCATCATTGATTCATCCACCATCAACCAACTGGGGTTAACTCTCAACCAGAGTGGAGAGTTAAATAAATGCTGAAGAAAGGTCTTCACCCATTACGTCACCTAATCAATTTTCTTACAGCACTTTGTAAATATTGTTCATCATAAATTACCTATTGTACGCATTCAGAAACTCGACATGCTGCACCTCCACAAGCACAACCTTTTAACCCTCAAGTTCCTTGTTTGCATTGCCTGAGATGTCATAAAGTCGATGAACAACATAGAACAATTCAATTCAATTCAATTCAATTCAAATCAAATCAAATGTCATTGCACAGATACAAGATTACACAGATACAACAAAATGCAGTTTAGCGTCAGTTCGTAGTAATAGCAATATATAAATAGATGCAGAATGCAGACAATGTGGATGGAGAGACTGGAGAAATCTATTGGCGGAACTCCGAGTTCAGCAGTGTGATGGTGCTGTTATAGAAGCTGTTCCTCATCCTACTAGTGCGGGACCTGAGGCTCCTGTACCGCCTCCCTGATGGTAGGCGGGCAAACAGTCCATGGTTAGGGTGGGAGGGGTCTTTGATGATCTTCCCAGCCCGTCTCAGACACCGTTTTCGGTGGAGGGCATCCATGGCAGGGAGCGGGGCACCGATGATGTGCTGGGCGGTTTTTAGCCCGCCACCTATTATTTTACTTCCCTGCATTAATTCCATATCAGCCTGTTGCTCATTCAAGTACCTCTTAAGATGCCTCATAAACATTGTTACTTTGGTATTGGTTTATATCAATGGTAGATACAAAAAGCTGGAGTAACTCAGCGGGTCAGACAGCATCTCTGGAGAAAAGGAATAGGTGACGTTTTGGGTCGAGACCCATCTTCAATGGTATTATTCTTGCCTCCACCACCACCTCTGGCAAATATTATGTGAAAAAACTCACTTCTCAGGCCCCCTTTTAACCTCCTCACTTTCACCTTAAACCTATGTTTTCTAGAATTAGACAACCCCCCCCATGGGAAACAGAGCCTGGCTCTCAACCCTATTGAGACCTCTCATAATTTTACATACCTCTATCATGTCACCTCTTAAGGGCCTGTCCCACTTAGGCGACTTTTTAGTCGAGTGCAGGAGACTCTGCGCTCGCCACAAGATCGCCACATGTTCGCTGGTGGTCTCTGGTGAGTCTCCTTCATGGTCGCGAGGAGTTCCCGCATTCTGGGAGCTAGTCACAGCCTCAGTATGGTCGCCACAATTTTTTCAACGTTGACAAATTTTCTGCGACCAAACATTGGAGAGGGATATCTGAAAAATCGCCCAAGTGGGACAGGCCCTTTGTTATTTAGCCTCCATTCACTCCAGTATAATAAGACCTAGGTGCTGATGTATGGGTGAGACATTGAGTCTCTTGGCTGGGCAATGAAAAATCACGTGACATTCTTGCGCCTTGACAAATTTTTATTCCTGCGTCATTATCATTAAAATCGATTTATCTTATCATTATCACTTTGCTGGTTGTGGGAGCTTATCTTGTGCACAGCAGCTGCCACTTTTCCGACATAAAAGAAGCAAAAATTTATGGCTATAAAACACTTGGAGACATCTGGTAGATTGGCCTTCACTGCAAGAGTGTTTGAGTACATGAGGAAGGATTTCTTGCTGCAAATGTTCAGGGTTTTGGTGAGATGCCTGATGGAGTTTTTGCAGAAATGTAATCTCTTTATCGATGGAAGGATTTCTTAGTCCTGGATGATGCAGACACATTGATTCATTTAGACCTATGGTCACTGGGATTTAGAAGAATGAGAGGGATCTTAAAGAACGCTGTGCGATTGTAATAAAAGTTGATACAGGGTGAATGTCCTCAGTGGTTGAGGATTCCTGAATCTGGACTTACAGCCTCAGGAGAGAGGACATGCCATTTGGAACTGAGAACAGACGACATTTTCCAGAGGGTGAATTCTCAACCACAAAAGGCAATTATTTTTTATGAATATTTTTTATTAGTTGTAAATACATATTTATAAAAAATACTTCTTACATACATTAATAATATTATTAATATTAATATTAACATTTAAGACTTTATATTTCTATACATTTTAAAAAATTTTTTTTATAAAGTAGGAAAAGATAGAGAAAAATAATATAGAAAATAAGGAAGTGAATGGAGTACTAAAAAGTTATCCATCGTTGGAGATATATCCATGATTTATTATACGTAATTCTTCATCCATTCTATTATTCAGGTCTCTCGCACCGAGCCACTTTGACCCTGTAGATATTCAATATATGGAGACCATATCCCTCTGAAAAGATCCAACCTGTCCATTAGGACAAGCCTCAATCTTTCCAGATGGAGTGTCTCCGACATTTCTGTATTTCACATTTTGATTGTGGGGGATGTAGGACCTTTCCAGAATTTTAATATTAATTTTTTCCCAATTATTAAACTTTAATCAATAAAATTCTTTGATTCATTGTTATTAATTGATCTGTTTCCAGCATTCCCAGTATTATTAACTTTGAGTCAAATGTCAGGTTCATATTAACAACATTCGAAATTATCCTAAATATTTCTATCCAAAATTTTGTAATTTTTACACTATTTGTAAATGAGTGTGTCAGATTAGCTTCTAAGTGTTGACATTTATCACATATGGCAGATTCATTTGGAAAAAATGTTATGTAGTTTGGATTTTGAGTACTGTAGTCTATGTAATATTTTAAATTGTTTAAGAGAGTGTCTAGATGTATGATATCATTTTTTCTGTGTTCGGGTGTTTATTTAGACATTCATCTAAAATTTCTGTCTTTTTATTTTAATGTTTTCCTTATTTGTTTCCAAATACGTATTCCACTTTCTATTATAGAGTTTTCACTATAGGTTTTCTTACCTAAATTAATATTGGCAAATATTATTGAACTGATTTCGAAAGGAGAACAATCTTCTTTTTCCATTTTTAACCAAATTGGTTGGTTATCTGTCTCTACTAACCATAAATTCATATTTTTAATATTAACTGCCCAGTAATAAAACATAAAGTTTGGTAGTGTTAAACCTCCATTTATTTTTAATTTACATAAATGTTTTTATTTATTCTATGGCTCTTATAATCCCAAATAAAGTTAGTAACTAGAGAGTCCACCTTCCTAAAGAAATTTTTAGGAAGATATATCGGAATTAATTGGAAAAGATATAGTAATTGCGGAAGAAAAATCATTTTTATTACATTAATTTTACCTAACATTGAAATGGGTAGGGTTTTCCAATATAAAATATTCTTATTTAATTTATTCAATAATAGTGGGAAGTTGGATTTAAATAAAGAATCAAATCTTTTTGTTACATAAATTCCAAGATATTTAATTTTTTCGTTTGTTATCTTAAAAGGAAATTGTTGTAATATGTGTAGGTTATTTACCATTATTGGCATGTTCACTGTTATTCCAATTGATACTATAACTTGAAAAAGATCCGAATTCAGTTATTAATTTTAATAAATTTTGGATACTAATTTCCGGTTTTGTGAAGGCAATTAATGAAGGAGGCAGATATATTTATTGATGTTAAAGGGGCTACGATTATGAGGAGAAAGCAGTAACAAGATATTGAAGTGGAGCAGGATTTTGAAGAGACTGGGGGACTTCTTCAGCTCTTCTATATTTCTACAATTTTACACATTGATTATTAAAGATATAAAATATACTGGCCGTCTGCCTCACTGGTACAATATCCTGAACTTACTTGTTTAGACGCATATTAACATCTATCTTCCAACCATGATTTTCAGCAGTTCAATGCACCCTACCACAACACCAAGATTAGCTAGAAATGGAGGCCAATGCTACTCTTGTCTGAGATGACTACCTCTGAGTATTAATAAAACAAAGTAGAGTTGGGACAAGAGTCAGTCACTGTGTGCTGTGATGTTGTGCTCTTTCAATTCACGCAGTGCTTCTTCCAAAAGCTTCCCTTTTCTGTTAGAACTAAAACGACTATTCAGATCCATTTATTTCAACTCCGTTATAGAATGATATTCAGGAAAAGCTGTCATCATATTAAAAAGCAAAAATGTTACATCAGTAATCTTGCCTGCTGAGTTTCACCTTTCAATCTCCATTCACTGTTAACTCCAGCAAAATGTTAGGAAACTTTGCAAAGCATGGGTTAAAAGGGTAAAGTTGGTCAGTATCTTTTGATGTGTAGAATACTGATCAGTACATCCGTCTTGCATTTGAATAGTCTGCTTGACGCACACTGTTAAGACTTGTATGTTAATGGTCAACTGGGAAGGAAGAAGGGTCCCGACCCAAAACATCACCTATCCATGTTCTCTAGGGATGCTGCTTAACCTGTTGAGTTACTCCAGCACTGATAGGCCATGTGACCATGGCAGATGACTTCATGGGTTGAAATCACAATTTCTAAGAAAAAATGTTGACTATGCATCTATTCTACTTTAACTCGGTCTATGGTTCCTTTGCCTTTGGGATGCTTACATTATTTTAAAAACTTATACAAATGCAAACCACCATCTTGGTAAAACACTGTCTATTATGTGGATAACCAAAGTATCCTGCTAATATTTTCCGTTAATTGGTAACGTGGCCTTTTTTTACTTGCGTTAACGTTAAACGTTTGACTGTTTCTGCTTGTATGACAACATCCTGAATGTCGAAAAAACAAAGGAGGTCATCGTCGACTTCAGGAAAAACCGGCACAGTCCCACACTTCTTCACATCAATGACAGCGATGTGGAGGTGGTCAGTAGCACTACGTTCCTGGGGGTGCAGATCACTAACTGTCTGACCTGGTCAAATAACATCACATCAACAGTTAAGAGAGCGCAGCAGCGGTTGCACTTTCTGCGCCGGATGAGAAGAGCTCACCTCCCCCATCCCGTCCTCACCACTTTCTACAGGGGCACCATAGAGAGTATTTTGACCAGCCGTATCTCTGTCTGGTTTGGGGACTGTAAAGCCTCCGACTGGAAGTCCGTGCAGAGAGTGGTGAGGACGGCGGAAAAAATCATCGGGACTTCGCTCCCCTCAATCTGGGATATTGCGACCAAACGTTGCGTGTCTAAGGCCAGGAGTATTATAAAAGACCCCACACACCTCCATCACGGACCGTTCACTCTGCTGCCCTTGGGCAAAAGATATCGTAGCATAAGGAGCAGAACATCAAGGTTCTGCAACAGCTTCTTCCCACGAGCCATCAGACTCCTGAATGCCATGTAATGGGCTGCCACCATTGTCTATTTATCCTTTTATCCATTTTATCCTTTTATCCTTCTGTTTATTATCATGTTGCACGGGGAGCCAAATGCAATGGAATTTAGTTTGGAATTGCATATATCGATGTATTTCTAAATGACAATAAAGTTTGTTTGACTTTTTTTTTACTTTGATAGTTTTGGGAAAGCCAAGAGTGATGGATTTAATACACTTGAGCAATAGAACTTAAGGTAATTCAAGAGTTCTCCCGAGTTTATTTAGATAATCTATGCTTTGTTTTCCATCATGCAACACAAAATGTATTTTCAAATATTCAACGCAAATTGTTATATCTAATGGTCACACCTTCTGGGGCAATGCTGTGTCAGTTTTTCACTGATGATCAAATAGGAAGTGTAAATGGCATGCATCAGCAATGCTACATCATCAAACATTCCGTTACATCATTGTACAGTGGGGCTGAGATAGGCAACATCAGTGAAGCAATGATGTTCAACCATTATAATTTTTCTAAAAGGACAAATTGTACATGAATACTGAGGAAAGAAAATAAAGATAAACTCATGAGATTTTTGCAAAAATCCACAGAATGATTTAAAGATATTGTCTATCATAAGTTCAAATAATCATGCATGCCAAAGTATTTAGTTTAGTTTAGAGTTGCAATACAGAAACAGGCCCTTCGACCCATGATTAGCAATCCCTTCACATTAATACTATCCTACACACAAAAGGGACAATTTTACATTTATATCAGCCAATTAACCTACAAACCTGTACGTCTTTGGAGTGTGGGAGGAAACTGAAGAGCTCGGAGAAAACCCACGCAGGTCACGAGGAGAACGTACCAGCACCATACTGACAAACAGGCATAGTCAGGATCGAACCCGGGACTTACTGTCTTACTGAGTAAGACAGTAGCTCTATTGCAACGCCACCGTGCTGCCCCTTCTTCCACAAAGGGGGTATATTCTCTCTTCTGTATAATTGTATTAATTGCATTTTACTCTCTATTGCATAAATAACTAACAACATTTTCTATAAGATAGACACAAAAAGCTAGAGTAACTTAACGGGTCTGATAGCATCTCTGGAGAAAAGGAATAGGTGACGTTTCAGGTCGGGACCTTTCTTCAGACATTTTCTCTCATGCCTAAACACTTTCCATGAAGTGTATCGGATTGATCCTTCCAGCGTATATTAATTCATGCAGTTATTTACATCTCACAACATTTCAATTTTTCTAATGGCAGATTAATATAATCATGAGAATGAATTATTGCACTCACATGCTTTCATTCATCTACATTTTTGTATTCTTGTCGTGCGTTAAACATTTCCAGCTCAAATATTTTATTGATAGAAAAGCACCTTTGCATCAAACTGGGAACCTTGTGCTTCGTGCTGGTGTGAATGCAGAATTGCTGCGATCACTGGCATCTTCTACTTTCTATGCACTTAAGTGTTTCATTTTGAATGTTGACTGTGCTATACACATACATGTTTACTGAGGTCACAGTAAAAGTACATACATTCAATGTATGATCCTCTGCCAAGCACTTATACAATTATCAAGTTACTATAATTAAGGGTAATGTTACTTGGAAAATAGAAGGAAAGCTCAGGTGTTCCAACCTCCCAAATGTATCGTCACTTGCACTATTTACAAAGCAACACCAGTGCACAGGTGCCGAGGGATTCATGTGCTCAAGGGTCATAACATTATGCATAGTTCCCTGCCTATGGAAGGCATCAGTACTTCAGTCTCAGAGTAATAGAGCTTCATCCGTGAACTGATTTCAATAATTAACAAATTGCTCATTTAAGTTAGTGGTTATTGAAAAGGGCAGGGAAAAGGAAATATATTTAAATTATATTTAAAACTAGATTAAGTGGGACCCGATGGGTCCCATGTTCACGTGAGAGGACTGGTTCCCCAACGTAATATTCCACCTCTCCACCAATTCCAATATTGGTGGCCGGGGGGGGGGGGGGGGGGGGGGGGGGGGGCTTTCTGTAGCGCTAGTATGGGTGTTGTGGGCTGAAGGGACTGGTTTCAAGAGGGCTAGTATGGAAATTGTGAGCCAAATGGATTCTTGGGCTGGCTGCTCAGTCACTCAGGCCTGGTGGACTGGCAGCTCAGTCACTCAGGCCTGGTGGGCTGGCAGCTCAGTCCCTCAGGGCTGGTGGACTGGCAGCTCAGAAACTGCCCGAAAGTTTGCCCAAAACAGGTGAGCGACTCTGTGAGAGAAAAGGGGGAGCGGGTGGAGAATCAATTTTAGACATTTTTCATCTTTTTCTACAGATCACAACAATGAAGGAGAATCTCACAGGGAGCCAATGGAGGGAGGGAGTAAAATACTGGGGTGAGGTTTAATACTTACAGGGGGGATACTTACTGATGGGCCGAAGGGACTCCTCCTGGCTAGTACACGCCTGATGGGCCGAAGGGACATAAAAAATAAATCTGAGTGAAATCTCAGTGAAAGGCACTTTTTGTGGCCTTTTCCTGGCCTGGCATGGGCCTTTTGGGCCAAAATGCTCCTCCTGGACTAATACGGGCATTTTTGGGCAAAAGGGGCTGGTTTCTGGGCTAATAGGGGCCTTATGGGCCGAAATGAGTGGTTTCAGGTAGGCCAAAAGTGGGCTGGCAGTTCACTCACTCACTCACGGCTGGTGGGCTGGCAGTTCACTCACTCACTCACTGCTGGTGGGCTGGCAGTTCACTCACTCACGGCTGGTGGGCTGGCAGTTCACTCACTCATGGTGGGTGGGCTGGCAGTTCATTCACTCACGGCTGGTGGGCTGGCAGTTCACTCATGGCTATTCCTTGAAATTCCATTTCAAGCAGAGTTAAGGCCACCAAATTCAAATGCAATTTCATACCGTTTCAAGCAGAGTGCAGGCCACCAAATTCAAATTCATACCATTTGGGTTTCATACTCCTGGCCTCCCCGGAAGGGGCGTTGCCTTCATCATGGTGATTGACAGGCTAGAGGACCAATCAGCTGATCTCAAGATTTTTTAAACATTCATAACTTTTTTATTTTTCATCGATCAGAAAAATCCTCGGGGCTACCTCAGCGGAGGAGGACTGTGAGTAAGATGGCCAAAAAATCTTAGCAATATATGGTAATGTTTTTTCTAAAATCAATATACAGCACAGACAGGAAGTGGTCAATATGAGACTTTTAGTTATATAGTTTAAAATGTTATTTTGTTTGTTCTGTCTCAATAGAGTGGCATGTGAGCCTGCATCTGTAGTGTACAATAGTGAAAGAAGCCTGGCTAAAGAAATATGTTCGAAGAAGGGTCTCGACCAGAAACATCACCAATTCCTTCTCTCCAGAGATACTTCCTGCCTTGCTGAGTTACTCCAGCATTTTGTGTCTATCTTAAAGAAATATCCATTAATTTTCTCGTCGTTAAGTGGTTGCTGCTGATTGACACATTCCATGCTGAGGGAATACATGCCTAAGGGATGCTCTGAAGGTTGGTGCAGGCATTGCAAAGGCATCGGAAGGGAGGCGATCCAAGGTCCTGTCACTTCTGGATCTGAGTGTACACAAAAGGCTGTAGAAACTCAGCAGGTGCAGCAGCATCTAAGGAGCGAAGGAAATAGGCAACGTTTCGGGCTGAAACCCTTCTTCAGACTGATGGGAGGTGGGGGCGTGGGCGGGGAGAAGAAAGGAAAAAGGAAAGGAAAGGAGAAGAGGAGGAGCCCAAGGGCTGAGGGAGAGGTGGGAAGGGGAGGAGACAGAAAGGGTTAACAGAATTGAGAAAATTCAATGTTCAAGGCCAGAGTAGCTGGGCTTGAACATTTTGTGTAGCCTCGATTTTCCAGCATCTGCAGTTCCTTCTTTAACACTCTGGATCTGAGTGGCTGGGCCACAGTAATTACCGCAGCCCCTCCAACATTGATGAGCACATTGTTCAAAGAAACCACATTAGTGGCATTGGTGTGTACGAAGGAACTGCAGATGCTGGTTTAAACTGAAGATAGACACAAAATACTGGAATAACAGTGGGTCAGGCAGCATCTCTGGAGAGAAGGAACAGGTGACGATTCGGGTTGAGATCCTTCCTCAGAAGTGGCATTCTTCTGTGGCATTGGCGCTTTGTTTAATGACTTGGTTTAATGACTATACAAGTCAAGAAAGACTTGCAATTATGTTATTGCATTTCCTGCATACAGTTTAAGAATTAATATTAATTTTGTAATTAAACTAAATCTTCTCTTTTGACAATAGACAATATAGATTTGGAACATGATGTGTGACATCTGATGTTCTTCTCTGTATCTGAGAGAAAAGCCTTGGACAAGAGGCAAATCTCTATGTAGCTTTCCTTCTGTTAACTGGAATGACATCTCCAGGGTCCTGTTGAATATTAGTTGTCCAACTAGTGTTCTTTCCTGTTCAAGGAATTCCATAAGAGAATAAATACATGTGAGAATGAAACATAACATTCAGCTTTAACGTTAGCGGGAATAAAATTCCCTGAGATGAGTTCTCCACATTTTTCAACTAGAGCCCAATCTGAGTTTGAGAAAAACATTATTTTACAACTTTGCATATTGTAAACTGATTTCAATAAATAGAAATTATGATTCTACTATTATTATTTAAACCTGCTTCTTTGTCTCATCTTCATCTTTGTTTCTCCTGCATTATTTGATTTCTCTGGTTTGCTACCTTATTGCAGGTTTTCCTTTTCTTTTTCTTTTCCTCACATTTTTGAAATGTTAAAATTTTATACTCACATTTTGTAAACATTGGTGTCAAATTACTGGCCTGAAGTAGTAACTCTATTGTCATTATTGCACGCGGGATAGGCACATGAATATGCAGGGAATGGAAGGATATGGATTACGTGCATGCATTAGATTTGGCATCATGTTAGGCACAGACATCTTGGGCTGAATGGCCTTAGTGCCATAGTGCTCAGTTTTATGGATACTACCTGGTTTGAGTATTTCTAGCATTTTCTGTTTTTCATTCCCCAGCCATTGCTTTCTCTTGAATCAGCTATCTCTCGTATCAGCAATGTTATGTGATTCAAATTTCGTATGACTTATCCATTTCTTCTTGCTAAATTTTCTCCTACCATTGGGAAGAAAACTGTGACAACCAGATTCAAGAATTGCTTCCTCCCAATAACCATTAGGCTGTTGAACCCTACACAATACCGGCCTCAGTTGCACTTAGGACTTCTGGGTTTTTTTGCACTAGTATTATTAATGTATTGAGTATTTATTTATTATTTATTATCCGTGTATTTTGTTTAGAGGCCTATTATGAAGCTCAACCAAGTACTGTCCCACCAACGGACACGTGTCCAGAGCCCAACCAGTCACAGACAGCGGTAGAGAGGAAGATGGAAGGAAAAAAGCAGAATGGAGCAGTCACTGGCTGTGGCTGAAGAGAAAAGATGCTGTCTGGGCTGCCACGTGACCATCTAGAGGCTAACCATAAGACTGATCACCCTGCGGTGGGTCTGCCTCGACTGAGGGTGTCTTGTGGTAAAAGGCTGAAACACCCAGTGACGTTGAGGTACACAACTGAAGATGTGTCTGATTGGTAGCAAAATCACCTAGTGATCACCCCCAAGAATACCGGGTGTCAGTTGTGGTGAAGAACCTTAAGGGTCTGTTCCACCAGCATGCGGCTGCATACGGCTAGCGCGACAAAACCGGAAGCGGGGTTCGCGCGGCGGTCGAGTGATCCCCAAGCGAGTTGACGTGAAGTTCGAGCAAAGTCCGCGGGAAGGTCGCGTGTGACGTCGTTTTTACTCATATAAACAGGGGCTGCAGGCTTTAGTTCCTGTGGCGCACACTAATACTTTCCCCACAATGAACTTTCTCTAGGATTTCCACCACAGGTTTACCATTTCCCTTACCAAGTAAGTTATTTTTGTTTATAGCAGTATTCTGCTAGATAAATCCTTGGACGCTGCTCTAACATTTCCATTTTATTAATGACATTGGCTATGAGATTACTTGATTCTTTTTATCCGATCCTGCTTAATTCGATCACACATAAATTTAATATGCATTATCATTATGGAATCATAATTGCTGCTTTAAATTAGTTGTATTGAAAGTAATTAGTCTAAAAAGACATTGATAGCTTATTAGAACATATGGGATCAAAAATAACCAAGCTCAACCCGTGAAAACTGCAGGGACATGGGGAAAAGTGGCCAAACGTCCCCATTTTATTTATGAACTTTACAGACATTTAAGTTCCCTCTGGAGACAATGGTATGGGGATAATTTGTATTAGCATTGGTTTGTGATTTTCACAATGTGTACGTCCTCAATGCGGCTGCGGGCCGACAAGCCGTTGCCGCGCGGGATTTTTGAACAGTGTCAGTTTTTCGGAGCCTCGCGCGATGTCGAGACCTGCTCCGCACAACTCCATACGGCTCCGGCGATTGAAGTGGGACCGGCCCCGTGAGGCTGTACGGTTCAAGCGACTACGTTAGGTCGCGCTCGCCGCATGCAGTCGCATGTTGGTGGGACAGGCGCTTTAGGGATTGTAACATCCAGTCCTACTAATCAATATGCAAAGAAAAAAATAATTGTTCCGTTGTTAGTACACATGACAATTAAACAGTCTTCATTCTTGACTCTCTTCTGAAATGCCTTCACTAAGAATGCTGATGATTAATTCTGATCAGTTTGATGATGTGACTATTATTTATGTGTGAGCTTGGACTTTGGGCTTGTCCTGGTATTCTTACTAATAAATGAGTTGGTCAGCTCACCTGACATTACTATTTATTAAGTTCAAGAACTCACTGTGACAGGAGTAAAGCTAATTTTTCTTTTGAGCAATCTTTTTGTTTCAACAGTTGCTAGAATTGGAATAACTACACAGGACAGGGGTTAATTGAATCTGTACAGACCATGCAATATTGTCTTGAGAGGATGTAGTGTCATCATTAAGCTTTTCCAATTGGCTGTCATCCAAATCTTTAGACCGTTTTGAAGTTCTGGATGTATCAATAGCCATACATCACATTTTTCAACAACCCCTTTTTATAATTTCACTAGGTCCAATAGAATTTATATAAAACTAATTATATATCAGTAAAAGTAAAAGAATTAGATCTATGTCGAAGTTTAAACAAAAATGGATTTTCCTTTTATTGGTGACATTTTCTTTTAAAAATGGATAAAAATTCCAGCTGCCGGCAACTACTTTGTAAAATGGGTGAGTGGGATTTGCAACAAAGGCTGTGAATAAAGTTCGGATCTCTGATTAGATCAAACAATATTGGAACATGTAGAACCTTTGCACTGTTCGCGAGAGATTCTAGCTCCAGTGAGAATATACGAGGCCTACTTGTCAACGTTAGATAAATTGGCCAACATGTAAAATCGTTTTTGATGCACACCAGCTGTGCGCTCATTACAGCCAGGCTGTTATAAAAAAAAACAGTTATGTTCTGGCTCGAACACAAGGGCATTTCTTAAAGCTGTCCTGCTCTAACTAAGGGAATTGTTGTAGATCACGCAGTTGTGAAGACTGAATTCACTATAGTCTTTTATACCAAAGAGATAATTTCGGATGCAAGGGAATGATTTATGATAAGGTGAAAAGCAGGAAAGGTTAAATAACAAAGAGATATGATAATTCAAGGCAGGAGAAGATGGAATATAATGAGTAAAGAGATGAAAAGATTTGTCTGGGGAGACATGAATGAAAGGGACAAAATCAGTCTGAAATGTAGTTCACAAAAGATGAGGACTGGGTCATAATATCGGTGAAAACAAAGTTCTCAGAAAAGAAAATAGGCTGGTAAAAGGAGGTGAATATCAGTACTGATTAGGGAAGGCATTGTCATGTTGGAAAGTGAGCCTGGCTTTTAGGAGTAGTTCGGATATATTTAATTAGAACCGAGATGATAAAAACGGGTATGTTCCTGTTATTAGCTTCTAAATAATTAGATGGAGATAGAAGAGCAAATCTGCAGGGGATAGATGTGCAAGGACTACAGTGAGGCAATATTGGGGGACTTCAACAAAGGGATCAATCAATGGATTTTAATTGTCACATATGCATTGAACAATGAGATTCTTTTTGCATAGCTTACACATGCACAACTTGGCATATTTTTGCACCATTTACACAAAGAAAAAGTCCATAGTGCAGTCCACATGTTGGATGTATTGGAGCGGCCTCCAATCCAGGTAAGCCCCAGGCTGCTGATGGGCTACTTCTGTCACTATCGATTGACTTGGCCCATGAACATATATGTCACCTTTGTGTCCCGGGAACGCCTCCTGCAGCGTACTTTGAAGGAGCTGGAGGTAATATCCTGGTCCTTCTACCAGTCCACTCCTCTCAGTTGTCACCAGTGGCTCCCACCTCCTTCACTGTCTGGTCTTCAAGGCTGTGCTCAGCAGCTTCCGATCATCCTCTGCAGGTTAACCATATAACCATATAACAATTACAGCACAGAAACAGGTCCTCTCGGCCCTTCCAGTCCGTGCCGACCATTTGTTTTCCCCTAGTCCCATCTACCTGCACTCAGACCATACCCCTCCATTCCCTTCACGTCCATATACCTATCCACTTTACTCTTAAATGTTAAAATCGATCCTGCCTCCACCACTTCTGCTGGAAGCTCATTCCACACAGCCACCACCCTCTGAGTAAAGAAGTTCCCCCTCACGTTACCCCTAAACTTCTGTCCCTTAATTCTCATGTCATGCCCTCTTGTTTGAATCTTCCCTACCCTAGTCAATGGGAAAAACGTATCCAGGTCAACTCTGTCTATCCCTTTCATCATTTTAAAGACCTCAATCAAGTCCCCCCTTAACCTTCTGCGCTCCAAAGAATAAAGACCTAACTTGTTCAACCTTTCTCTGTAACATAGTTGCTGGAACCCTAGCAACATTCTAGTAAATCTCCTCTGTACTCTCTCTATTTTTTGTTGACATCCTTCCTATAACTAGGCGACCATTTGTACACCATACTCCAGAATTGGTCTTACCAATGCCTTGTACAATTTTAACATTACTTCCCTACTCCTATATTCAATGCTATGATTTATAAAGGCCAGCACACCAAAGGCTTTCTTTACCACCCTATCTACATGCGATTCCACCTTCAGGGAACTATGCACAGTTATTCCTAGATCCCTCTGTTCCACAGCATTCCTCAATTCCCTACCATTTACCATGTACTTCCTATTTTGATTTGTCCTGCCAAGATGTATAGCACTTCACACTTAACAGCATTAAACTCCATCTGCCATCTTTCAGCCCACTTTTCCAAATGGCCCAAATCTCTCTGTAGACTTTGAAAATCTACTTCATTATCCACAACACCACCTATCTTAGTATCATCTGCATACTTACTTATCCAATTTTTCCACCCCATCATCCAGATCATTGATGTGCATGACAAACAACAGTGGACCCAACACAGATCCCTGAGGCACCCCACTGGTCACCGGCTTCCAACCTGACAAACAGCCATCCACCATTACTCTCTGACATCTCCCATTCAGCCACTGTTGAATCCATCTTGCTACTCCGCCATTAACACCCAAAGATTGAACCTTCTTAACCAACCTTCCATGGGGAACCTTGTCAAAGGCCTTACTGAAATCCATATAGACAACATCCACTGCTTTACCCTCATCAATTTCCCTAGTTACCGCTTCAAAAAATTCAAGAAGGTTTGTCAAAAAAGAAGGTTGCGGCAGGTTGCGGCCCACCTTCTTCGCGGTGATGAGCCAGGCCTGCCACTGCACGTTGCCGTGGCCAGACCCCGAGTCCGTCTTTGTTTGCAGCAATCTGCTGGGGTACTTGCAGCAGCCTGCTGGGTCCATATTTGTTTGGCTCCATTGCATATCTTAGGAGCCTTTTGCCATTCCTTCACTCTTGAGAAGGTGGTGGTGAGCTTTCTTCTTGAAATGCTGCAGTCCTTGAGGTGTTTGGCGAGGGAGTTGCAGGATCTTGACCCCAGCAACATTGATCAAATGGAATTATATTTCGATGTCAGGGTAGTGTAGCTTGGAGCGCAACTTCTAGGTGCTGGTGTTCCCATGCCCTTTTCCTTTTAGCTGGCAGAGCGACAATGACTGGAGACACAGATTTAAGGTTGGAAACAAGAGAAATTGTGAAAATGTGAGAAAGAATAACGGTAATGGCCTGAAATGCTGCCGGTGAGTAAGGTGGAAACAGATGCAAACAAAGATTTCAAATGCCTGGATAGTTGAAGGAAATAAATGTGGGACTATAGGGTATATAGAGGGAAAATGGACAGGCTGCATTATGTTAGAGATCACATGGAATAGATGGGCTGAATTATCTTGTTCTCTACCATAATCACCCTCCAGCTCTAATAAAGAATTCCTGAATTACCAAATTTCCCTTTTGATCTCTCTTTCCTTATCCATTTCTCTAATCTTAAAATCTATCTTAATTTAAACCATTGTAGTTCTAATAAAAACATTTCATCTGAAATGTTAACTCTGGTTTTCCAAAGCGATTGCCTCACCTGGTTAGCATTTCCAACATTTTACATTCTATTTAATTGTTGGGTTTAATTGTATCCATTTTGATATGTTTTCGGTTTTGAGTTTTATAGTTCTCTGGAAATTATGAGCCATCTTTTATCAATCCTTTTCATTTCTGGCACAATTCATTCTTATCCACTTCTAAATCAAATTAAATAGAGATGCTTTTAAATTGAAATTTGTTAACTATACTTTTGGACAAACAAATTATAATAAAACATCAAAGTTGAACTTAAAATAAATTAAAATTAGGATGGAATATGTTAAATCAGATCAGATTTTACTCTATATGGATTAATATTTTCCTTTGAATTCAATGAATATAAAAAATTGTTTGAAACTCAAATGTTCAGAATGCTAATTTTTGGTGTACTATTTATAAAGCTGTCAACATTCTGACAAATTGAATAGAAATCAGTACCATTATTCTGCTACAAGATAAACCTATCTTCAAAGACCAAGAAAATGCAGTGCTGACAAACACAGTTAATGAAGGTAGACTAGACAAGATTTCTAGTGATCACTTTCAGTCATAATTTATTGGAAGCTTTGAAGAAATGGCATGAACAGTATTTCTCCAGAATTACTGCTCAAGTAATTGTAAATCAACCAGGCAAAATGACAATTTTTGGGGGATGCAGTGCAGTGATGGAACCTGACTCTGGGCTTCACCCATTTTTGATGTGCCCAGGGTGTTTTACTCTAATGTGTTTTACTCTAATATCAATTCGGGTGTCACCAAAATAACTACCAAATTGAGACATTCAACATGTAGTTTTCGACAATTGATGAACATTCAAAGTTGAAGGCCATCCTCAGATGGCACGTGAAGTGGGATCAGTCCCCACACTTGTGCTTTGCTAGAGAGAAAGCAGGTTAACAATATTAAAGAGTTTGAGTAACTTAGTGGGTCAAGCAGCATCTATGGAGGGAATGATTGAATCAATATAAAGAAAGCTCCTGACAAGTTTCTTGTGTCTCCAAGGATAAAATGGAAAGCAAGTTGCCCTGGGTGAAATGGTTGCCCTCCTTGGCAGCTGACTACCGTACGAGAAACATATTATTGCCGGTCTGTTTTCTTGGAACAGGATTTGGATTATGACACAGGTAAATCAAATGGAGTGGAGCAAAATAATTTTAAAACCGAGACAAAAGAAAAAATAATCTATGAAAAATATTAGTTTAGGAGATAAATAAAAACGGTCAAACTTCACAGAAGAACAAGCAACTTGGTGGAGACAAATAATGTTAACGTGTTAATGACCATCTGATCTGGGACAAATTAAATAAGCTGTGAGAGAAATGTTGCCTTCCCCAGATGCTGCTTGACCTGTTGAGTTACTTCAGCACTTGGTGCTTTGCTCAAGATTCCACCATCTACCATTCCTTGTGTCTGAATAGGAAAGAGCTCACATACTGAGGCCGCAGAAGTAGTCATGGAGATGTGAGGAAATGGGGATGGTGGGCTTGATGGCTAGGCTGAAAACTGGGAAAAAAGGGCACATTTGAAAGGGGGAGAGATCTGCAGTTGCAGTGTGTAGTAAGGTACTGCAAATGCTGGTTTAAGCCGAAGAGCTGGAGTAACTTAGTAAGACAGCATCTCTGGAGAAAAGGAATAGGTGATGTTTTGGGTCGAGACCCTTCTTCAGCCTGAGGTTGAGTTGGGTGAAGTACTCCGCACATCGGGGAGTGGCCTGCTTGGAGCCTGTACTGCAATAAGGTGATTCCCCAGTGATCATCAAATAACACCCACAATGATAAAAGCAATGTTCCACCATGTTCTGCGTCTAATAGTGATTTTCTCATTTCTATCAGTGAGATAATTTCACACTGTTTTGATTCATAGAGTCATACAGTTGCTCAGTGTGGAAAAGGCCCTTGGCACAACTGATTTTGTGTTGGGCCCATTCTTCAAGGCGGTCTATTTCCCACCACAAATGCTACTGGAACCGCTGAGTTCCTCTAGCAGTTTCCACCGCCTGCAGTCTTTAGTGTTTCCAAATGATGCCGTTTTTGACCCCGACCCAGCCAGAAGTGTCCACATTAAAATATTCCTTTGAAATAGCATCATTAATCATAAATGGTGGGTGGTGAACAAAGCTCATGGATTATTTTTGTATCCTAATATCCTGGAGGGGGGGGGGGGGGGGGGGGGGGGGGGAGGGAGCTCATATATTAATTATAAAAGAACCTGCAATATGCTTAGTTATTAACAGGAATTGAAGCATTTTGGGAAACGGGCTGTGCAAGTTGAATAACACCTGGTGTAGTGTGCCGCATATTGGCATTTCAGGAAGTTATGAGAGGGAAGGTAGTGTGAACGGTTGCTTGCTATTCCCACTTGCAGAGATCCTGATTCATTCATGCTGTTTACAGAAGGCAACTTTACACAGTAAAGGATAAAGTAGAATACAAAGTGCTGGAGGATCTCAGCAGGACAGGCCGCATCCGGGAAGGGAATGAACAAACAAAGTTGTGAGTCTGGTCTGGAGGCTTCTTTTGATTCACAGTCTGAAGAAGGGTCCTGACCCAAAAGGTAATCTGTCCATTCCCTCCACAGATGCAGTCTGGCCCACTGAGTTCCTCCAGCATATTTTGCACAAATTCCAGCATCTGCATTTTTTTGTGTCTACAAGTATAAAGTGGAACTGAAAGCAGGTTACCCTGGGTGATCTCACAGCCCTCCTTGGCAGCTGACTGTAGAGTTGTGCCATCCATCAAGGCAACGTTTCGGGCCGAAACGCTTCTTCAGACCCGAAACGTTGCCTATTTCCTTTGCTCCATAGATGCTGCTGCACCCGCTGAGTTTCTCCAGCACTTTTGTCTTCCTTCGATTTTCCAGCATCTGCAGTTCTTTCTTAAACTCTTGGAAGAGGAATTGGTTTGTGACACAGGTGAATCAGAGTGGAGCAAGAAGGGTCTCGACCCAAAATATCAACCATTCCTTCTCTTCAGAGATGCTGCTTGTCTCACTGCGTTACTCCAGCCTTTTGTGTCTATCTTTGGTTTAAACATCTACAGTTCCTTCCTACACGAAATAATATAAAACTGAGACACAAATGAATCTCTGAAGACACTCTCCGTCGGCTCCGTGCATTCCATTCTCCAGGCCCCCATCCTCTCATCTTTACCATGGACGTCCAGTCACTCTACACCTCCATCCCCCACCAGGACGGTCTCAAAGCCCTCCGGTTCTTCCTCGACCAGAGGAGCAACCCATACCCGTCCACTGACACCCTCCTCCGCCTAGCGGAGTTGGTCCTCACCCTCAATAACTTCTCTTTTGATTCCTCCCATTTCCTCCGAACACAAGGCATAGCTATGGGGACACGCATGGGCCCCAGCTACGCTTGCCTCTTTGTTGGGTACGTCGTACAATCCTTGTTCTCGGCGTACCAGGGCCCCATCCCCGACCATCTACCTCCGTTACATTGATGATTGCTTTGGGTGTCACCTCCTGCACCCACACACAAAACTGACTGACTTCATTCATTTCACCACCACAACTTCCATCCGGCACTCAAATACATTTGGACCATTTCCGACATTTCCCTACCATTCCTTGACCTCACCATCTCTATTGCAGGTGATACACTCCTGACCGACATCCACTACAAACCCACTGACTCCCACAGCTACCTGGACTAACTCTTCCTCCCACCCTGCTTCCTGTAAGGACTCCATCCCCTATTCCCAATTCCTTCGTCTACGCCGCATCTGCTCCCAGGATGAGGTGTTTCACACCAGGTCATCACAAATGGCCTCATTCTTCAGAGAACGGGGATTCCCCCTCCCCCATATTGATGAGGCTCGCACCAGGGTCTCCTCCATACCCCGCACTCGCAAACAGGGCAGAGTCCCCCCTGGTCCTCACCCTTTCACCCCACCAGCCGGCAAATACAACAGATAGTCCTCCGCCAGTTTCTCCACCTCCAACGTGACCCCTCCACCCGCCACATCTTCCCATCTCCCCCCCCTGTCTGCCTTCCGCAAAAGACCGCTCCCTCCGCGACTCCCTTGTCAATTCTTCCCTCCGCTTTCACCCCGCTCTACTCCTTCCCGGGCACTTTCCCCTGCAACCGCAAGAAATGCAACACTTGTCCCTTCACCTCCCCCCTCCACTCCTTTCAGGGACCCAAGCAGTCCTTCCAGGTCTGACAGAGGTTCACCTGCACCTCCTCCCTCCATCCTCATCTACTGTATCCGCTGCTCCAGATGCCAAGATGATCTATATCGGTGAGACCAAGCGGAGGCTTGGCGATCGTTTCGCCGAACACCTCCGCTCGGTCCGCAAAAAACCAACCCGACCTCCCCCGGTCGCTCAGCACTTCAAACTCCCCCTCCCATTCCGTATCCGACCTCTCGGTCTGGGCCTCCTCCATGGCCAGAGTGAGCAACACCGCAAGTTGGAGGAAACAGCACCTCATATTCCGCTTGGGGGAGCCTGCATCCTTTGGGCTTGAACATTGAATTTTTCTCAATTCTGTTAACCCCTCCCCTGCTGTCTCCTCCCTTCCCCCCACCTACTCCCTCGAGCCCTCGGGCCCCTGGCATTCCCTCTATCTCTATCTCCCTCCCCACCTAGTCCACTAGCTTCTCATTTTCACACCGCAAACAGCTTACAATGGCTTGTTCCCTTTTATCATCGATACTTTTTTGCATATCTTTCATTCATTGTTCTTTATCTCCCTCCACATCACCGTCTTATATCTCTCGTTTTCCCCTGATCCCTAGCGGACCTTTTCCTCCCCGGCTTTTCCAGTCTAAGAAGGGTCTCGACCCGAAACGTTGCCTATCTCCTTCGCTCCTTAGATGCTGCTGCACCCGCTGAGTTTCTCCAGCTTTTTGTGTAACCCCCAATCTCTGAAAACAAGTTGGTTTTGGAAAGAAATAAAAACACAAAATGGTGGAAATTCTCAGAAGGCCAGGCAACCTTCTGGAGAGAGAAATAAGGTTATCATTTTAATGACTGCCTGATCTAGAACAAAATAAAGAAACTGTGAGTAAAATGAAAAGGGTAAATCAAGGAAAGAACAAAAGAGAAGGGAATGAGAATGGGTGTGGGTGAGTCTGAATGACAAAGGTTTTGATGGTGTTAATGGGATTAGTTGAATCATTATGTGAACCTGTGGAATTCATTGGGCTGAAACCTGCATTGAAATGCACGTAGTTTCGTGTTAAACTACTGACATTTACACCCATGAGTGTCAGCAGGTTTGGCACACTCATGCTTATGTGCAAATCCAGAAGTTGCTGATAAGTTGCTGAAGTTCTTCTATCAACTTCTTCCTGGACTCCAATATGTCACCGATTCTCTCAGCTGAATGCCAAGTAAATATTTCTGTTTAGTATCTACTGTGTCTGCATTTCATAGTTTGCACTGAATTTATATTGTGTCTTCTCTCCTGTTTATTTTCCATTCTCAATTCCAAGTGGGGATTTTTTGTGTGTTTTTCCACCACTTCCCACAACTCATCTTGCATTTTTTTAATTGAAACCTACCTCCAGACACCAAAGATGTAAGGGAATAAGATAAATGGTGTTTAAAACATAAATCAAGGTGATGGTTTTGAGGTATACGAAACAAAATGAAGAGAATGGATATGTAAATGCAATTTCCAAAACATGCCACCTGGTCAGCTAAAAGGGTAGCCTTGAGGTAGATTGTATATTTTATTTTCTCAGTCACCCAAGCACATTGCTGCCCCTGACATAATACGTAAATGTGGCCCAAGAGAATTTCAGAGGTCTGGTGCTACATAAGGAGGGGCAATAGCTCTTGAGCACAATTACTCAAAAATATACTGTTGTATCTAACATCTGTTGTTAGAATCTAACAATGATTAAAAGGATTGTTGAAATGACAGTGGAAAAGACTATTGCTGTTAAGATTAACAAAAAATAATTTCCTAGGCATTAATGGTGAACTGTCTGTAAACTGTTAAAGGAACGGATTGAATGAAAAAAATCTTACTTGCAGCAGCCTCTTAAGCATAGTCTTAGACAAACGCACACACACGTTCACACACGCAAACACACACACACGCAAACACACGCAAACACACACACACACATTCACACACATGCCAACACACACACAACAAATTATAGATAAATTATACATAACATTTATGAAGGGGACTGTAAAAAACAAGACATCAGTGTAAAAGCATAATTAGAAAAATGAACAGATCTATGGTAGTGCAAGAGGTGGATCGTAGTGTCGATGTAGGATTCTATTTTTTTTTCGTTTAGTTTAGAGATATAGGGCGGAAACAGGCCCTTCGGCCCAATGAATCCACACCGACCAGCGGACCCTGCACATTAATACTATCCTACACCCACTAGGGACATTTAAAAAAAACATTTATACCAAGTCAATTAACCTACAAACATGTACCAGTCTGAAGAAGAGTCTCGAACCAAAATGTCACCCATTCTCCAAAATGTCTCCTGAGATGCTGCCAGTCCTGCTGAGTTACTCCAGCTTTTTGTGCCTATGTGAAACGATGGGCAGCACTGGGTGGTATGGATGCTTGATGTCAGATGCTGCCCTCTCAGGGCAGTAGATCTTGAAACATAGAAAGAAACATAGAAACATAGAAATTAGGTGCAGGGAGTAGGCCATTCAGCCCCTTCGAGCCTTGCACCGCCATTCAATATGATCATGGCTGATCATCCAACTCAGTATCCCGTACCTGCCTTCTCTCCATACCCTCTGATCCCCTTAGCCACAAGGGCCACATCCAACTCACTCTTAAATATAGCCAATGAACTGGCCTCAACTACCCTCTGTGGCAGAGAGTTCCAGAGACTCACCACTCTCTGTGTGAAGAAAGTCTTTCTCATCTCGGTCTTAAAGGATTTCCCCCTTATCCTTAAGCTGTGACCCTTGTCCTGGACTTCCCCAACATCGGGAACAATCTTCCTGCATCTAGCCTGTCCAAACCCCTTAAGAAAATTTTTGTAAAGTTTCTATAAGATCCCCTCTTAATCTCCTAAATTCCAGAGAGTATAAACCAAGTCTATCCAGTCTTTCTTCATAAGACAGTCCTGACATCCCAGGAATCAGTCTGGTGAACCTTCTCTGCACTCCCTCTATGGCAATAATGTCCTTCCTCAGATTTGGAGACCAAAACTGCACGCAATACTCCAGGTGTGGTCTCACCAAGACCTGTACAACTGAAGTAGAACCTCCCTGCTCCTGTACTCAAATCCTTTTGCTATGAAAGCTAACATACATTCGCTTTTTTCACTGCCTGCTGCACCTGCATGCCTACTTTCAATGACTGGTGTACCATGACACCCAGGTCTCGCTGCATCTCCCCTTTTCCTAATCGGCCACCATTTAAATATATTCTGCTTCCCTGTTTTTGCCACCAAAGTGGATAACCTCACATTTATCCACATTATACTGCATCTGCCAAACATTTGCCCCACTCACCCAGCCTATCCAAGTCACCTTGCAGTCTCCTAGCATTCCTCCTACAGCGAACACTGCCCCCAGCTTAGTGTCATCCGCAACTTGGAGATATTGCCTTCAATTGGCCTCATCCAGATCATTAATATATATTGTAAATAGCTGGGGTCCCAGCACTGAGCCCTGCGGTACCCACATAGTTACTGCCTGCCATTGTGAAAAGGACCGTTTACTCCTACTCTTTGCTTCCTGTTTGCCAGCCAGTTCTCTATCCACATCAATACTGAACCCCTAATACCGTATGCTTTAAGTTTGTATACTAATCTCTTATGTGGGACCTTGTCGAAAGCCTTTGGAAGTCCAGATATACCACATCCACTGGTTCTCCCTTCCTTATCCACGCTACTAGTTACATCCTCGAAAAATTCCACAAGATTCGTCAGACATGATTTACCTTTTGTAAATCCATGCTGACTTTGTCCAATGATTTCACCACTTTCCAAATGTGCTGCTATCCCATCTTTAATAACTGACTCTAGCAGTTTCCCCACTACCGATGTTAGACTAACTGGTCTGTAATTCCCCGTTTTCTCTCTCCCTCCCTTCTTTAAAAAGAGGGGTTACATTTGCTACCGCCAATCCTCAGGAAACTACTCCAGAATCTAAAGAGTTTTGAAAGATTATCACTAATGCATCCACTATTTCCTGAGCTACTTCCTTAAGTACTCTGGGATGCAGCCTATCTGGCCCTGGGGATTTATCGGCTTTAATCTATTCAATTTACCCAACACCACTTCCCGACTGACCTGGATTTCACTCAATTCCTCCTTTGAACCCCACAGTCCCCTGCTATTTCAGGCAGATTATTTATGTCTTCCTTAGTGAAGACGGAACCAAAGTAGTTATTCAATGGTCGCCATATCCTTGTTCCCCATGATCAACTCACCTGTTTCTGACTGCAAGGACCTACATTTGTTTTAACTGCGAACCTCTTTCTCTTCACATATCTATAAAAACTTTTGCAGTCGAGTTTTTATGTTCCCTGCCAGTTTTCTTTCATAATCTATTTTTCCTTTCCTAATTAAGCCCTTTGTCCTCCTCTGCTGGTCTCTGAATTTCTCCCAGTCCTCTGGTATGCTGCTTTTTCTGGCTACTTTGTACGCATCATCCTTTGCTTTGATACTATCCCTGATTTCCCTTGTTATCCACGGATGCACTACCTTCCCGATTTATTCTTTTGCCAAACTGGGATGAACAATTTTTGTAGTTCATCCATGCAATCTTTAAATGTCTTCCATTGTATATCCACCGTCAACCCTTTTAGAATTAATTGCCAGTCAATCTTGGCCAATTCACGTCTCATACCCTCAAAGTTACCTTTCTTTAAGTTCAGAACCATTGTTTCTGAATTAACAATGTCACTCTCCATCCTAATGAAGAACTCAACCATATTATGGTCACTCTTGCCCAAGGGGGCACGTACAACAAGACGGCTAATTACCCCTTCCTCATTACTCAAAACCCAGTCTAAAATAGCCTGCTCTCTCGTTGGTTCCTCTACATGTTGATTTAGATAACTATCCCGCATACATTCCAAAAAATCCTCTTCCTCAGCACCCCTGCCAATTTGATTAACCCAATCTATATGTAGATTGAAGTCACCCATTATAACTGTTTTGCCTTTGTCGCACGCATTTCTAATTTCCTGTTTGATACCATCCCCAACTTCTCTGCTACTGTTAGGTGGCCTGTACACAACACCCACCAGCGTTTTCTGCCCCTTAGTGTTTTGTAGCTCTACCCATACCGATTCCACATCCTCCAAGCTAATGTCCTTCCTTTCCATTGCTTTAATCTCCTCTCTAACCAGCAACGCTACCCCACCTCCTTTTCCTTTCTCTCTATCCCTTCTGAATATTGAATATCCCTGGATGTTCAGCTCCCAGCCTACGTCACCCTGGAGCCATGTCTCCGTGATCCCAACTATATCATAATCATTAATATCTATCTGCACGTTCAACTCGTCCACCTTATTACGAAGATGCATTCCAATGGTGTCAAGGCTTGAATCCACCACATTCTGGTCTGAAGAAGGGTCTTCACCCATTTCTTCTCTCCAGAAAGGCTGCCTGTCCCTCTGAGTTATTCCAACATTTTGTATCTATCTTCGGTGTATAACCAGCATCTGCAGTTCCTTCCTACACAGTCTGCAGCCTCTTGTAATTTTGTGTATTGGAATTGCCATGCCAGGCCATGATGCAACCAGTTAGGACACTTAGTACAATGCATCTGCAGAAGTTTGTAAGAATATTCAGAGATAAACCAAATTTGTTTAAACTTTCAAGTAGAGGTACTAGTGCACCTTCTTCATGACAGCATACATCTGCTGGCCCAATTCAGGTCATCCGAGATGTTAACATCAAGAATCTGAAGCTGCTAATTCTCTCCACCACTGAAAAAACTGGTACCAGGTCACCTGACTTCCCTTTGTGAGTTCAACAATTAAATATTTAGATAATTAGGATTGGTAAATCTTTCTATCATTTCATCTCCGGCCATTGTCAAACCATCTGCCTATCCTCACCTTTCTCAACCCATTAACTGCTAGTACTTGTCCTGTCCCTCTTCTCATCCAGTGTTCACTGCCCCCACCCCACCACTCCCCCCCCCCCCCCCCCCTCCCCCCGCCACTTCAAGTTACTCCAGCACTTGGTATCTTCTTTAGTAAATCTTTCATTTGATTTGGCCATTCTACATACTGTAGAACACATTAAAATGGTTTTATTTGTGCTCAAAAGTTCAATAATAATCGACAGACACCAACCAATATAGGAAATTGCAGTAACTATAACCTTGTGAAAACCGAGGAAGATATATGTTATTTGGGTTAGATGTCCTCAGCCAAAATGAGAGAAGGTGTTGTTTGCAGCACACAGACTAAGATAAATAAAAATAAGCAGTTCTTTTCTTCACTGGAATATTTTCAATGATTATAGTTGGGCAAACAAGTGGCTGCAAGGTTGCTTTGATGTTTTCCAAAGCATTGATTATCCAGATTCATTCTGTGGTTGTGATCAACATGATCTAAACTGGATGTTCTCTGCTCATATTAGAGTCATACAGTACTGCAGTGTGGAAACAGGCCCTTGGGCCCAACTCGCCCACACCGGCCAACAATGTCCCAGCTACCCTAGTCCCACTTGCCTGCACTTGGTCGATAACCCACCAAACCTGTCCTATCCATGTGCCTGTCCAACTGTTTCTTAAACGATGGGATATTCCCAGCCTCAACCACCTCCTCTGGCAGCTTGTTCCAAACACCCACCACCCTCTGTGCAAAAAAGTTACCCCTCAGATTCCTATTATATCTTTTCCCCTTCACCTTGAACCTATGTCCTCTGGTCCTCGATTCCCCTACTCTGGGTTAATGTGCATCTACCCAATCTATTCCTCTCATGATTTTGTATACCTCGAAAAGATCTCCCTCATCCTCCTATGCTACATGGAATAGAGACCCAGCCTAATCAACCTCTCCCAATAGCTCACACCCTCTAGTCCTGGCAACATCCTTGTAAATCTTTTCTGAACACTTTTAAGCTTCACATTATCTTTCCTATAACGGTGCCTAGAACTGAACACAATATTCTAAATGTGGTCTCACCAACGTCTCATATAACTGCAACATGATCTCCCAACTTCTCTACTCAATACTCTGACTGATGAAGGCCAAAGCACCAAAAGCCTTTTTAACTACCTTAACTACATGCAACTCGACCTTCCTGGAACCATGCACTTGTATTCGTAGATCCCTCTGCGCTACAACACTACCCAGAGGCCTACCATTTACTGTGTAGGTCCTGCCCTTGTTCGATATCCCAAAATGCAACACCTCACACTTTGTATTAAATTCCATCAACCATTCCTCCGCCCATCTGGCCAATCGATCCAGATCCTGCTGCAATTGTTCACAACCATCTTCACTATGTTGAAAACCACTAACTTTTGTATCATCAGCAAACTTGCTAATACTGCCCCGTATGTTCTTATCCAAATCATTGATGAAGATGACAAACAGTAATGGGCCCAGCACCGAATCCTGAGGCACACCACTGGTCACAGGCCTCCATTCTGAGAAGCAACCTTGGAGCTTCCATGGAGCCAATTTGCTATCCATTCAGCTATCTCTCCTTGGATCCCATGAAATCTAACCTTCCAGAGTAGCCTACCATGCGGCACCTTGTCGAACGCCTTACAGAACATCTACAGCTCTGCCTTCATCACCCTTTTTGCTCATGTCTTCAAAAAATTCAATCAGATTTGTGAGACATGACCTCTCACATACAAAACCATGCTGACTGTCCCTAATCAAGTTCAAGTTCAAGAGAGTTTATTGTCATGTGTCCCTGATGGGACAATGAAATTCTTGCTTTGCTTCAGCACACAGAACATACTAGGCATTTACTACAAAACAGATCAGCCTTTGACCATCCAAATGCCTGTATATCCTATCACTCAGAATACTCCAGTAACTTACCAACTACAGATGTTAAGCTCACCAGCCTATAGTTCCCAGAATTTTCCCTGCAGCCTTTCTTGAAAAGCGGCACAACTTTTGCCACCCTCCAATCCTCTGGCACTTCTCCTGTATTTAAGGACGACTCACAAATTTCAACCACAGCTCCCGTAATTTCTTCTCTAGTTTCCCACAATGTCCTCGGATATATCTCAGACCCCGGAGATTGTCTACCTTCAAACACGACACTGCCTTCAGTACTTCCTCGATGGAAACCCTGACTGCTCTCATGACACTTGCAGTGACTGCTCCAATTTCTTCTGTCCTACTGTCTTTCTCCTCGGTAACTACAGAGGAGAAATACTCATTGAGGACCTTGCCCATCTCCTGTGGCTTCACACAGGGTGACCGCTTTTATTCCTGAGAAGTCCCACTCTCTCTCTAGTTACCCTTTTCCCCCTAAGGTGTTTATAAAATCTTTTGGGATTGTCTTTTATGCTGCCCACCAGAGCTAGCTCCTGGCCCCTTTTTGCCCTTCTGATTTCCTTTTTTAGTTTGCTCCTTTGTTCCCAAAACTCCTCCAGGGATGCACTTGATCCCAGCTGCATATACATGTCCCATGCATCCTTCTTGTTTTTGACTAACGTCTCAATTTCCCACCTCAGCCAAGCTTCCTTATGTTTGTCTGCTTTGCCTTTCACTCTAACGGGGACGTACACATCCTGAGCTCTCTTCAGTACAACTTTAAAAAATCTCACTTGGCTGATGTTCCTTTCCCCTCAAATAACCTGCTCCAGTCAACTTGAGCGACACCTTCTCTCATATCTCATAAGTTGGCCTTACCCCAGTTGAGCATTTTAATACGTGGACCCTCTCCATCCCGATCCATTGCTATGGCAGTTTACTGCCCAAGCAGCAGGGAAGATGAAAAATAGCTCAATGTATTTGCAAATAATACACTCCTGGCTAGCCTCTTGTTCATTATCCAAAAGTTCACCTCATCACAATCTCTGCTGTCTGATTCTCATCGTACAGGTTTACCAGACCGACAAGAATGAAAAATGCGAGAAATATTTCACAGGTCAGGCTGTACCTGTGGGAAAGGAACCAGAGAAACACTCAAGATTGTGAAGAAGGGCTCGACCTGAAACATCACCTTTCCACGTTCTCCAGAAATGCTGCCTGACCCATTTAAGTTACTCCAGCACTTTGCGTTCTTCACGTTGAAGATCCTTTGTCAGAACCACGAGATCCTTGCAGAGTAGCCAACCTTTTGTTGACTTTTGCCAAAGATGCGGCCTGACCTGTTGAGAATTTCCAATATTTTTTGTTTTTGTTTAAGATTTCCAGCTTCTGCGATTTGTTGATATTCACCATCCCTGTATGGACTTCTGTTTGATCTGAATTTAATATTTCCAAATATCGTGTTTCTCCCTAATGTTGTGTTTTGGCTGTTGTAAATAACTGAAGTCTTACACCATGATAAAGGTCCAAAGACTTTATTAACTACATAGCAAATATGACTGCACACTTGCACATCTCTCTAATTCTAACTCTCTAATTCTAAGGGAACCAGGCAAAGAGGGTTACTGTAAAGCTAGTGGGCGTATCTACAAAAGCATGACTCATAACATGAGTGACACTGATCTACATCCTCCCTCTTAAATAATCAACAACAGTACCAACCCATCAACTAAGTAAGGCATGCATAACAATTGATAATAAACTGGAGCAAAGTCAAACATAGTCCGGATACTTCACAACCGGCTTACAAACACGACCAGCACGTGTACGATAGAGATCATCTCCGTTCTTTTCTCCTGGGGAGAGAGCAGGTGGTTTCACAGGCCAGGGAGACTGTATCAACATCCCTGGAGATGAAGCAGGAGACTGTGGTGCAGGCGAAGACGGTACAGGCAGAGGAGCCATTGCAGACATGGATTGTTGTGCTGGTAGAAGCATGGGAATGCCACTAGATGCAGACGGAAGTGAACTTGTACGATCTGGATAATATGGAGGAGGAACTGGCTCATTCACAGGCAGGATATGTTACCTGTTACGCCTGTAGATGCCGACATTGGTACTGATGATATACGAGCGTGGCTCTGAAGCAATTCCAGAAATCACTCCAATACGGCCGTGGCCTTTGTCAGTCTGTAAGCGGACCGACTGCCCCTTGGTCAGTGGTGGCAGTGGCCTACTTGCCTTGTCAAACCATTGTTTTTGAATGCCATGCTTCTGTTGCAACCTGGATTGAACCTCCTCAGGTGGAATCACTTGTGGGATCAATGCCTGATCCGCTACAGGCACTGTGGCACGGGTCTGCCTTGACAATAAACATTGAGCGGGTGAACCCGAGATGGGGACATGGGAGATGTTGCGTTAGTTGAGCAGATCTAGGAATACATTTAGCTCTGTAAGAACGTTCCATGAGCTGTTTAGCACTTTTGACAGCTCATTCAGCCAGCCCATTAGACAGGGGATATTCAGGGCTGCTGGTGATGTGGTGAAAATTCCAGTGTCTAGCGAACTCCTTGAATTGTTGGCTGGTGAATTGACTGCCGTTGTCAGTTAGCAGTCCGCCCGAAGATCCGTGGACTGAAAAGTGGCGAGATAACTTTGAAATCACTCCGCTGGAAGTGGGGCTGCTAAGAAAATCAAAGTCAAACCATCCTGAATAAGAATCAACAAGCACCAGGTACTGTTTGCCATGCCAATCAAATTTGTCAGCTGCGACTGTAGACCACGGGAGCGCAGGTACAGGATGTGAAAGAAGTGGTTGCTTTTGTTGGTGAGGTGCCAAACTGTTGAACACTGCACAGGATGCCACATTCTCGGTGATGTATTCGGCCATGCAAGGCCAGTAAAACATGCATCTTGCCTGTAGGACAGTGGCTTCAGCACCTGGGTGCCCTGCATGAACAGCGTTAAAATACTGGTTGTGCAGCGAAGCAGGAACCACAGCCTTGTGCCCTTTTAAAATAATGCTATCTTGCAGCACTAGCCCCCACAGATGTGCTCAGTCTGCAGAGATTCCTTGGCATGGCTAACTATTTGAGCAAATGCATTCCGGATTTCAGCGAAATATCAGCCCCATTGCGCCAACTGACATACAAAGACTCTGTTTGGACTTGGCACGAGCAACAACAGAAAGCGTTCGACACTCGTAAGCAGCAGATGTCTAGTGCTCCTACTCTGGCTTACTTTGATCCTAAACTACCGATTACATTTACTTGTGATGCATCACAACACGGTCTGGGCGCAGCGTGCCTTCAGAATGATGGCAACGGCAATAAGCCTGTTGCCTATGCCTGACACAGAACAGCGATATGCCCAAATTGAGAAAGAGCTGTTAGCGGTTGTTTTTGCCTGCAAGAAATTCAACGATTTCATCTTTGGTCACATGG
This sequence comes from Okamejei kenojei, assembly GCA_035221665.1. Taxonomy (NCBI): domain Eukaryota; kingdom Metazoa; phylum Chordata; class Chondrichthyes; order Rajiformes; family Rajidae; genus Okamejei; species Okamejei kenojei. The sequence goes on from CM069132.1 coordinate 42,468,796, forward strand.
TCACGATTGAAACTGACCACCAACCTTTGATCAGCATTTTCGACAAACCTATCCACACCTCCCCAGCGTGCCGACAGCGGATGTTACTGCAACTTCAGAAATATGACTTCACACTTGCATGTCTCTCTACTTCTAACTCTCTAATTCTAAGGGAACCAGGCAAGGAGGGTTACTGTAAAGCTAGTGGGTGTAACTACAAAAGCATGACTCATAACATGAGTGACACTGATCTACACCTCAGTTCCAGGGTCTTTGTTTCCTTTGTTTCCGACCTATTGTGCAACAGGCATCTTTTAAGATCATTACTGACAGCCCCTGTATAGGTATTACAATTTCTCATTTCCCTTTCTGCATTTAAAATTAATCTTCAGGTGGTATAAGTGGACATAGCAGATTAGTTACCTGTAATAATGGAACACTCAAGGTCAAGTCTACAGAACCAATTGCCCAGTCAAAAGAAGAAGTCCTATTCCTCGTACTTACTTGAACTTTATTGTTATGAAGTCAAAAACAGAGACAGAAGAATGGTAATTGAAAAGTTATTAGGGCAGCCAGACGTTGGGCATTCTACTTGCAGATTGCATTGAGGTATTGAGCAAACTGGCACCCGATTTGCATTTGGTTTCTATAATATTGAGGATTCTGCCTTTTGAGAATTGAATTCATTACAATAAATTGAATGAATAATATTGTCTATTGACTTAGAAGAGTGACAAATTCACCTTCAACAAACAACAGGAGCAGAACTAGTTAGAAAGCATTAAAATTCAGTGCAGGTGTTACTCGGCGGGTTAGATGTGGAAGGAATGAAAAAGCAGCTTTTCTTAAGAAAAGTGCCTATAAATGAATTCTTAAGAACTCTGTGTCTCTAATATGCTTAGAATCAGATTTAATCTGTGTGCATCATTTGGGTTTGTGTTCCACTAACACTAGAATATTTACTGTATGTCACATTGTTACTTGCGAGCAAAGCACCAAGACTAATTCCTTGTATGTCTACATACTTTGCTAATAAAATGTATTCAATTCAATTAAATTAAATTAATCAGCATTTTTTAATATATTATAAACTAATTGTATTAAGAATGCATTTGAAGCCTAAAGGAGTCGGGTAGGGCATACCCAGCATCACACAACCTTGATTACAAGGAAATGTCTGCAAATTATTATAACAGTTCATATATAGTCCCCCTCCACACCTGCCAGTATTTCTTCCCTATTTCAGAATGTATCAAGCTGGAGTAAGATTTCACAATCAGGGTAGTGTTCCCAGATGTCCAAAGTAATTCAAGTTTCCAAGAGGTTAACCTAAAGAGGCTTAATAAACTATCTTATAAACGAAACATCTTAAAAGTTTATGTGTGCATACAGTTATGAAGTAATGGTAATCAATCAACATTGCTACATGGCAGGACATGCTGATGGATTTATATTAAATACTTCCCTGCCCTGGGGCTATTTTATCAACTGTAGAGTGTCTAGCAGCATCTTGGTTGAGCTCAGCAGGTTTACCATAAAAGATCAGGTATGAAACCTCCCTGATCTTCATAAATATAATTTTGTCACTGTATTAATGTTTATGTAAACAGAATATAAAAAGAAGGTGATTATACGACCAGTGCATGAAAGTATGAAGGAGACAGAGTTTGTGTATTTGATACGATCTGTTTGATCTATTGTTCTCATGTGTTCAAAGTGAAGAAATACCTGAGGGCTTTCACAGTTGCCACAACACTGGAGATTTTATAAAAGACAATGTGAAGGTGCATATTTACCAAACTGGCTATGGCAGAATCCAGCAGTCGATCTCAAGAGTAAAGAGTGTTTTATTGTCATATATCTTGACATGCAAACATAGTACTCTGTAAATGCCATAATCATATCTATATAATTAAAAGTCTCATCTTGACCACTTCCTGTCTGCGCTGTATATTGATTTTAGAAAAAAACGCTACCATATATCGCTATGATTTTTGGCCATCTTACTCACAGTCCTCATCCGCTGAGCAAGCCCCGAGGATTTTTCCCATAGATGAAAAAAAAAGTTACTAGTGTATAAAAAATTGCGATCCTCTCGCCTGTCAATCACAGGGGGGAAGGGAAGGGGAAGTGTAGGACTATAAAAGTCGGATGCCTGAACATGACTCAGTCACTCTACAAGATCGTGAGGGAGAGGCAATGACTCTCACTCTAGGCTATGAATCAACTGAACTGTGAGTCTGCAATGTACTTGCAATAAATGATATGTCATCCCTTAATGAAAATGAAAAGAGTTGTTTGGCCTGCCTGTGCTTGAAACTGCAATGGCAATGGAAGTGAAATGAAAATGCAATCAGCTGTTTTGCTTGGCCTGCCCTGTGCTTGAAACTGCAATGGCAATGGAAGTGAAATGAAAATGCAACCAGCTGTTTGGCTTGGCCTGCCCTGTGGCAATGGAAGTGAAATGAAATGTAATGAGCTGTCGGCCTGCCCTGTGCTTGAAACTGCAATGGCAATGGAAGTGAAATTAAAATACAATGAGCTGTTCGGCCTGCCCTGTGCTTGAAATGAAATGGAAATGAAATGAAATGAGTTGTTTGGCCTGCCTGAAACCACTAATTTCGGCTCACAAGGCCCCTATTAGCCGAGAAACCAGTCCCTTTTGCCCAAAATGCCCGTGCCATGCCAATGTGTGAGTGTGTTTGTGTGTGTGAGTGTATGTGTGAGTGTATGTGTGAGTGTGTGTGTGTGTGTGTGTGTGTGTGTGTGTGTGTGTGTGTGTGTGTGTGTGTGTGTGTGTGTGTGTGTGTGTGTGTGTGTGAGTGTATGTGTGTGTGAGTGTATGTGTGTGTGTATGAGTGTGTATATGTGTGTGTGAGTGTGTATATGAGTGTGTGAGTGCATATGTGTATGTATGTGTGGGTGTGTATGTGTGTGTATGTGAGTGTGTGTGAGTGTGTGTGTGTGTGTGTGTGAGTGTGTGTGTGTGAGTCTGTGTGCATGTGAGTGTATGTGTGAGAGTATGAGTGTATGTGTGTATGAGTGTAAGTGTGTGTGTGTATGTGTGTGGGTGGGTCTGCGTGTGTGTGTGTCTGAGTGTGAGTGTGTGTGTGTGAGTATATGTGTGTGTGAGTGTATGTGTGTGTGTGAGTGTGTGTGAGTGTGTGTGAGTGTGTGAGTGTATGTGTGAGTGTATGTGTGAGTGTGTGAGAGTGTGTGAGTGAGTGAGCGAGTGAGTGAGTGAGTGAGTGAGTGAGTGAGTGAGTGAGTGAGTGAGTGAGTGAGTGTGTGTGTGTGTGTGTTTGAGTGTATGTGTGTATGTGAGTGAGTGTGTGTGTGAGTACATGTGTGAGGTGGAGGGTGTGTGTGTGTGTGTGTATTGGAATTGGTGGAGGTGGAATATTGCGTTGGGGGACCAGCCCTCCCAACGGGGTCCCACTTAGTCTAGTAACTTATAAACCTCTGATCTTGGATGTGGATGTGTGTGTGTGTCTTTTCATATGTGATTCACATCTCCTCGAAAACCCGACGTGGTAGCGGTATTTTTACATATTCCAGAAGAGATTTACCTCATGATTTCAAAAATCTCTCATCTGAAAATTTGATTAATTATTTCCCAAGTTTTTAACTAAAATTGTTCACCAATCTGACATATTTTAAAAATCTAACGTGCTGAAGCGTGCTGGGTGACGTTATAATGCCTTTGCTCCTTGCGGTAATATAATAGTAATATTATATTACTATAATATTACTATAATATCAAAACTAAGCTGCGCAGAGTTTTCCACGTGCAGCCATGAACTGCGAGTTACGTGTGCCAGCCGCCCTCCCGCCCTCTCTCCCCCCCCACCTCAGGCTCTGGATTGAAGCCATTGAACACGTGTTCAAGTCGTGCTGCACGCTCCGCTGCGCTCCTTCAAGTTCTACAACATGGCAGCGGCGGTCGTTATCGCAGCATGTCTGTGGACAAGCGCAGTGGAAAAGTGGCCGTGGCGGCCATCACATGGGACGACCTCCTCTCCGTCTGTCACACAGGTGGGTGTGCTACCCCCTGCGGAAGCCACGATCGGCCGGCCCCACCGCTGCTTTTCACTGTCCTCAGCAGGTCCGGCAGCATATACCACACCATCAACATATATCGGTGAGACCAAGCGGAGGCTTGGCGATCGCTTCGCCGAACACCTCCGCTCGGTCCGCAATAAGCAACCCGACCTCCCGGTGGCTCAGCACTTCAACTCCCCCTCCATTCCACATCCGACCTCTCGGTCCTGGGCCTCCTCCACGGCCAGAGTGAGCAACACCGCAAGTTGGAGGAACAGCACCTCATATTCCGCTTGGGGAGTCTGCATCCTTTGGGCTTGAATATTGAATTTTCTCAATTCTGTTAACCCTTGCTGTCTCCTCCCCTTCCCACCTCTCCCTCAGCCCTGGGGCCCTGGCATTCCTCTATCTCTATCTCTCCCCCACCCTAGTCGCACCAGCTTCTCATTTTCACACCACAAACAGCTTACAATGGCTTGTTCCCTTTATCACCGATACTTTTTTGCATATCTTTCACTCATTGTTCCTTATCTCTCCACATCACCGTCTATATCTCTCGTTTCCCTGATCCCTGACCAGTCTGAAGAAGGGTCTCGGCCCGAAACGTCGCCTATCTCCTTCGCTCCTTAGATGCTGCTGCACCCGCTGAGTTTCTCCAGCTTTTTGTGTACCCCCACACCATCAACATCTTGGTTTCATTATTGACCAGAAACTTAAAGAGAGAGAGAGGGGGGTGGAGGGAGGGGGTGGAGGGAGGGGGGAGAGGGGGTGGAGAGGGGGGTGGAGAGGTGGGAAAACATTTAAGGTATTCTGTATTAGTGTAGCTGCTATGAAATGTCAAGGTGGATATACAATGGAAAACATAATAAATATGATAGATCGAAATAATTTTTTGGCATTTAACTTGAATATCTGAATATGTTCTTCAGAGCTAATGGTGCTACAGAACGACTCAGCAGAAGATTGAAATACAGTAATTCATGAATCAAAGAAAGCCATACTAGCAATGGGGCTTAGAAAATAAGGTAACACAACAAACCTGTTGGCATTATGCAACTCAGTCGATAGCCTAGTCTTTGAAAAAATAAACTCACATTTTAATCAAGCACTCTATGATGTATTTCAAAGCTATTAATCTGGTGCATGTAATCAGATGTCAAAGGAGGCAATCAATTATAACCAGAATTTCTCGACCAAGCATTATTTGTCTGCAGGTTTATTGCCAGGGAAGTCATAGAGAGATAATATTAATCACAGATTTAAGAATAAGGAGTAAGCCATTTAGAACGGAGATGAGGAAACACTTTTTCTCACAGAGAGTTGCGAGTCTGTGGAATTCTCTGCCTCAGAGGGCGGTGGAGGCAGGTTCTCTGGATGCTTTCAAGAGAGAGCTAGATAGGGCTCTTAAAAATAGCGGAGTCAGGGGATATGGGGAGTAGGCAGGAAAGGGGTACTGACTGGGGATGATCAGCCATGATCACATTGAATGGTGGTATCAGCTCAAAGGGCCAAATGGCCTACTCCTGGACCTATTGTCTATTGTCTATTGATTGTTGCTGTAATTGATATAAACTAGGACATCTTGTATAGGTTTATGAAAGTAGCAACTATTGGGAGCTATTGTCCATGTATTTCTTGCAAGCAAGGGAATATCAAAACAACCAAAATGGGTGCTACAATAATAATAGAAGTAAATAAAGAGATGCAAAAATACATGCTAAGTACGAAGTGTGAGACAGAAATAACAGAGTAAAGAAATGCAATGAATTTAAAGGTACCATAATATAAAAAAACTACAAACCTGCATGTCTTTGAGGTGTAGGTAGAAGCCAGAGCACCCAAGAGGAGACCCATATGGTCACAGGGGGAATGTGCAAACTCAAGGCAGATAGCAGCTGAGGTCAGGACCAACCCTGGATCTCTGGTGCTATGAAGCAGCAGCTCTACCAGCTGTGCCACTGTGCTGCCCAGAACGCAAAAATAAATGCCTGATAGACACAAAATGCTGGAGTAACCCAATAGGTCAGGCAGCATCTCAGGAGAAAATTCTCCAGAGATGCTGCCTGACCCATTGAGTTGCTCAAGCATTTTGTATCTATATTTGGTATATTTGCTGTATTTTCCGTCCAGGATTGGAAAATTCTGCAAAAGGTTGTAAACACTGCCCAGGCCATTGCAGTCGCTGCCTCAAAAAGGCTGCCAACATCATCAAGGACCCACACCATCCTGGCCACACACTCATCTCTCCGCTGCCATCAGGTAGAAGGTACTGGAGCCTGAAATCTGCAACATCCAGGTTCAGGAATAGCCGCTTCCCCACAGCCATCAGACTATTAAACACACATGTAAACAATCTCTGAACTATAACAGCCTTAGAACTATTGCACTTTATCTGTTTATTTATGTGTATATATACATGGTCTATGGTATATAGACACACTGATATGTTCTGTATTTATGCCTACAATATTCTGTTGTGCTGCAGCAAGCAAGAATTTCATTGTCCTATCTGGGACACATGACAATAAACTCTCTTGACTTGTCTTAACTCTTGACTAAACCAGCATCTCAGTTACTTTTTATTGCAATAAAACAAATGCCTGATTTTGTGAAGGGAAGAGGCTTTGCAGTGGAGTTTGTCTGTATGTTATGTAATTTAAAAAGAGGATAAGCTTTTATCCTGATTTTATAATCAAGCAATTGTAACAAATTAGTTTCTGACTGAATGCCAGCCTGAATCCAACGGCACAAACTAAATGGCTCAAGGTGGTGGGCTTTGGTTACTTCAAACAAACAGCTAAGTAAAGATAGACACAAAAAGCTGGAGTAACTCAGCGGGACAAAACAGCATCTCTGGAGAGGTGGGTGATGTTTCGGGACGAGACCCTTCTTCAGACTGAAAGTTACGGGAGAGGGAAATTAGAGATATTGATGATGATGTAGAAAGGTATTGAACAATGGACGAAAGATATGCAAAAAGTAATGATGATAAAGGAAGCAGGCCATTGTTAGCTGTTTGTTGGGTGAGAGCGAAAAGCTGGGGTGACTTGGGTGGGGGAAAAATGGAGAGAGAGGGAATGCAGGGGTTACTTGAAATGAAAAGCCTTTATTTGTCGTTGTAAGCACTGCATACAACAAAATTGTTGTTGCCACTCCATTGGTGCATAATATACTGGAGTTGAATATATATATATATAGTTGGAGAAATCAATATTCATACCACTGGGCTGTAAGCTGCCTTTCTAGATAAACAGCTAAGTAAATATAGAATGATCTGAAATTGGGGTCAAGGCAAGAGCGTTCATGTCACTGCCCTGTTTTCACCAATCTTACCACCACCACGCACAAGAAGCACGAGACAGACACCATTGTATTCAGATGCTGAGAAGTGTGTTCAGCTCTGGCTGAACAACTTCTAATCATGTGTGGACTCGATAAGAAGAAGAAGATATTAAATTAATCCAAATTAAAATAAAAATGAAACTCATCACATGTGGTTGCAATATGTAGAATATTTCTTCTATTGATCAGGCACATTGTTTAATATTTTTTAAATGCAAATCTATTTTTGTGTGCTCATCATCAACCTCATTTAGCAAACAATAGTGACCGAGGTCACGTTGCACAGACTTAAATCTGGGACACATCAGACAAGATGACGGCAGGAGAGATGAAAACGCCCACATAAGGAATACTTGCTGTTTGTCCTCCCATTTGTTTTTATAATCTAGCCAATAGAGTCTTTTATGTCTTACTGCTGACTTCTTAAGCAGTAATGCAATGTAATAAGGAAAGGATTGAATTATTTAGGTGGAGCCTTTTGGTAATGTGCTTCCTTTCCCACAGTTTTTGCTGCGTCAGTACATGGTGGCTGAGAAAAGCAAAGCAGCTTAATAATACATTTTGGAGTGGAAGTTGTTGTCTCAGTCTCCACCCAGTTACATAAACCTGAGTACAGTACATATTGTACATTTATCCAGGATGAAGACCCAACTAACCACAACAATTATTGTTTTGAATGCTGAGTGTTCCCATAGAAAACAATAGATTGCTTTTAATTAAGTACAGTACCAGGATTTTCACAGCTGCTGTGTTAACTGTCTGTCAAAGCAGAAATACATGAACTTTAAACAACATCAGAGTTGTTTAAAAGGTAGACAAAAATGCTGCAGGAACTCAGCGGGTGAGGCAGTATCTATGGAGCGACGGAAATAAGCGACGTTTCAGGTCGAGACCCTTCAGTCTGAATTTCCAGCATCTGCAGTTCCTTCTTAAACAAAAAGTTGTTTAAAATATTAATTTTGCCGGAAATATATGGATACGATACTAGAGACACTAAAAATAAAATTTCTTTATACGCGGATGATGTACTACTTTACATTACAAAACCAGAAACTAGTATTCGAAATTTGTTAAAATTAATAACTGAATTTGGATCCTATTCAGGATATAGTATCAACTGGAATAAAAGTGAACTTATGCCAATAACGGTAAATAACTTACACATATTACAACAATTCTCTTTTAAGATAACAAATGAAAAAATTAAATATCTTGGAATTTTCGTAACAAAAAGATTTGACTCATTATTTAAAGCTAATTTCCCATTATTATTGAACAAATTAAATAAGAATATCTTATATTGGAAAACTTTACCTATTTCAATGTTAGGTAAAATTAATATAATAAAAATGGTTTTTCTTCCACAATTATTATACCTCTTCCAATCAATCCCGATATATCTCCCTAAAATTTTTTTTAAAAAGGTGGACTCCATAGTCACTAACTTAATTTGGGATTATAAGAGATAATAAATAAAAAACATTTATGTAAATCAAAAAATAAATGGAGGGCTAGCACTACCAAATTTTATGTTTTATTATTGGGCAGTTAACATTAAAAATATGAATTTTTGGTTAGAAGAGACAGATAACCAACCAACTTGGTTAAATATGGAAAAAGAAGATTGTTCTCCTTTTGAAATTAGTTCTATAATATTCGCTAATATTAATCTAGCTAAGAAAACTTATAGTGAAAAACCCGATAATAGAAAGTGGAATACGTATTTGGAAAACAAATAAAGAAAACATTAAAACTAAAATCTATACCACTATCTCTTAGCATTGTAAATAATGTTACATTTAAACCTTCAATGATGGATAAAGCTTTTTTACAATGGAAAAATAATGAAATTTATTAAGATCGGTGATCTCTGTAAGGAAAACTCCTTCCTTTCATTTAAAGATGCACAACAAATTTATGGACTACACTCTAAAGATTATTTTAGATATTTACAAATTAGAGATTATGTTAAAGCAAATACGCAAGAACTCAGAAATAGAAAGACAGAAATATTAGATGAATGCTTAAATAAACATCCGAACACAGAAAAAATGATTTCATATATATATATATATATATATTATATATATAACATCTTATTGGAAGGTGATGTTCCATCAACAGAAATACATAGACAATCTTGGGAAAATGAATTATGCCAAACTATTAGACCAGAAATATGGGATGAAAGTTTACAACATATACACCATTGTTCGCTAAATGCTAAACACTCTCTTATACAGTTTAAAATACTACATAGACTATATTATTCAAAATCCAAATTACATAACATGTTTCCAAAAGTATCTCCTATATGTGATAAATGTCAACATTCAGAAGCCAATTTGTCACACTCATTTACAAACTGTATAAAAATTACAAAATTCTGGACTGAAATATTTAGGATAATTTTGAATGTTGTTAATATAACTTTGACATCTGATTCAAAGCTAATAATACTAAGAATACTGGAAACAGAACAATTAATAACAACGAATCAAAGAATTTTTATTGATTATGGGTTAATAATTGGGAAAAAATTAATATTAAAATTTTGGAAAGGCCCTACATCCTCTACAATTAAAATGTAGAATACAGAAATGTCGGAGACTCTTCATCTGGAGAGATTGAGGCTTGTCCTAATGGACAGGTTAGATCTCTTCAGAGGGATATGATCTCCATATATTGAATACTTACAGAGTCATAACGGCTCGGTACGAGGACTTGACTGAGGCCTGAATATTACAATGGATGAAGAAATATATATATTAAATCATGCCTATATCTCCAATGGCGGATTAATGATTAACACTCCATTCGCTTTCATATTTTCTTCATTATTTATCTCTATTTTTTCCTACTTTATAAAAAAATTAAAAAAGCGTATAGAAGCATATAGTCTCATATTTTAATATTAATAATAATATCAATATTATTAATATCATGAAAGTATATAATGATGTAATTTCATTTATGTAAAACATTGTAATTTTCATAAATATGTTTCTATAATAAAAAATATTTAACAACAAAAAATATTAATTTTGTTCATTGAAATATTACATAGAGAAATCGCCTTCATCTTTCACTATCCACAAACACAATTGTCTTGGTATTACCATTGATTCTTCTACTCTCTTTGCTGTTATTTCTCTCTCTTTTCTCTCTTTTCTAAAGCCTTAAAAAAATTAAGGGGTACAATGACTGTAATACAATATAAGGGATGTACACTGATGTAACTTACGGTACCTCTAATAAATAAAGATATAAAAAATAAAAAATAAACCATTGATTCTTCCCACTCTACCTCCAATAAACATATTTCCACATATCTTCACTTTATCTTGTTCTCCCTAGTCCAGTCCATTCTCACCCACTTCCAGTTTACCTCTCATGCTCGCCATCATTTATTAATTTGCAATTCCTCGCCTGACCGCCCCATCTTTACCATGGATGTCCAGTCCCTGTACACTACCCTTCTCCATCAGGAAAGTCTTAGTGCCTTAAGTGTTTATTTCCAGACCATAGATCCAACCAATGCCTTCTACAATAACTTCTTCTGCTTGGCAGTACTTGTCCTTACCATGAACAACTTTTTAAAATTCCTCTAATTTTCTATAAATAAAAGGCATAGCCATGGGCATCGCATGGACACTAGCTCTTACTCTGGCCTTTTCTTTGGCCAAGTGGAGGGGTTTTTGGTACAGTCATCTAAACTATACTTCCTCCCACAATGTATCTTGAAAGCTACCTGCCCTTTCTCTCAGTTTTTCTATCCCCGCTGCATCTGGCACTACTGCACAACACTTCCTCCACCATAATCAATGATTGCACGTGTTACCTCCTGCATTTGTGAGGAAGTCATCAGTTTATCAACTTCGCTACTAACTTCCATCCTGCCCTCAAATTCACTTGGATTATTTTCGACAGCTTATTACTCTCCACTTTCCTGACCTCCCTGTCTCCATCAAATGAGACACATTAACCCATGACATTTATTGCAAATCCATTGACCACCACAGTTACTTAAATTATATCTCCTCCCACGCTGCCTCTTACAGAACACCATTTCTTCCACTCATTTTCTCTGTCTCTGCCACATCTATTCTCGAGGTTTTCCACTCCGGGATATGCCCCACTCCCACTGTGATGAATGAGCCCTCACCTGCATTTCCTCCATGTCCTGTACTTATACTCTACACCCCAGACAGAACAGGGATAGTGTTCCCTGGGTCCTTTCCTTTGATTCTCATGAGTCACCTCTGTGAATTTCTTCATCATTGTCCCACCAATACTGGAGTTATTTTTACTGTTCCAATCTGCAGTGAACATTCGAAAAATGATAACTAACGCAACCCTATTCCATCACCACACTTTCAATATTGTTGCATACAGATCATCAGTTGTTGCATAAAGATCATCTGGTCTATGCTGTCTCACCAGCTTTCAGTCCTGTTCATTTTTCCTGCACATTCTTTACTAAATTCCTTTTATTGACCCATTTGATTTCATTTGTTTTCCTAGAATTCCTGTGTAGTTATTTGTGTTTTTTTCCGTGAAGACAGATTGAAAGTATTTATTGAATTTGTCTGCGATTTCTTTATTTTCCATTAACTTTCCCATTTCAGGCTGCAAGAACATGCATTTATCTTCACATTTTTTAATTTTCACAGCTTTCATGGTCCACTTTTCCTTGTGAGTTTAGTCATATTCTATTTATACTGCCTACTCAACTTTTTACTGCATTTTAAACAATCTTCAGGGTTATTAAATTTGCTGGCAACATTTTATGATTCCACTTTGCATCTAAAACAATTGGAAGAATATTTTTCCTGACAACTGATTGCTGTTATATATTTAAAGCGAATGCTGATACCTCAAAGATATTTCAGGGCATACTTCACTGCTTCACAAATCATAGGAAAACTACTAAACTAATGGCCCAATTATGAATCCCAGTGGGTCCCATCATAATTCACCAATGCAGAGGATCCAATTTGTTTCTGAAATAGTTCCAAGGACCTTTTGTTTCCATTCACAACCTCACCATGAACTAAGTTCCACATTTTGCTTTATATGAATAATATCCTGATTTATATCATAAATTTATTTTTTGATTATTGTAATTCACTACTTTACTGTCTAATTTTGAATAGTAGATTCAGATTCAGCTTAGTTTATTGGCATATACACCTGGAATGAGAAATTGCTCACATGAAACTCACAGAGTAAAGGGTACACATAAAGTAATGATAAATACAGCAAGACAGCAGAGAGGTGGAAGATTATAGTGAAAGGAATATTAATGGAATAACCGATTGGGTTAGAGATAAGAGCAAGGGTAGCTTGCAGCACGTCCAGGAATGGGGCATGAGAGAGGTGTGTTATTTAGGATTGGGATAGCAGTGGGGGAGAAGAGGTTCTTAAGTCTGGATGTCCAAGTTTTCAAGCTCCTGTATCTTCTCCCAGAAGTAGAAGAGAGAAAAGAGAATGGCCAAGGTGGGAGGCATCCTTGATGATTCTTCTAGCCTTCTTGAAGGGCCACATTGTGAGGATGGAGTGTATGGAAGAAAGTGATGAGCCTGTGATGAAATGGGCTGTGTCCATCACTTTGTGCAGGTTCAGGCAGTCAACAACAGAGCAGTTGCCATATGAGATGCATCCCTTTAGAATAGTTTCTCTAATGCATCTGTCGAGGTTTGGGAGAATCCTTTGGGACATGCTGAATCATCTCAGATGACTAAGGAAGTAAATGCATTGATGCACTTTCTTAATTGCCACATCAGTGTGAGGGTCAAGGATTGCTTGCTGATGATGTAAATGCCTAGGAATTTGAAGCTGTGGCCAACTCTGCAGCAACTGTGGTATCATCTGCAAACGTAACGATGGAGTTTGCATTGTACTTGGCCACGCGGTCGTGTAATCATGGGTGAACAGGGAGTTGTGCAAGGGAGTTAGCACATAGTCCTGAGGGCCACCAATGTTGAGGGTCAGGGTGGAGGAAATGTAATGACCAATTCCACGAATTTATACCAGAAGTACATCTCCGTCATGTTTTTGTTGTTTAGCAGATTTATTTTCCTATACTTGTAATGATTTTGATCTTTGCTTCTCAACTGTCCTTATGTGGAGCTTGGAGAAGCATCAAGCAGAAGCAGAGAAAAGAGCATTTCAATCTGGTAAATTTCCAAACAAAATGAATACAGCAAAAGTAATATCATTATATAAATCTGGGAATAAACACCATTTCACAAATTACAGACCTGTTTCTTTACTCTCCCAATTCTCCAATATCCTTGAAAAACCTTTTACAGAAAGACTTGACAATTTCATTGAAAAACATAAGCTTTTGGTCGACAGTCAATAGACAATAGACAATAGGTGCAGGAGTAGGCCATTTGGCCCTTCGAACCAGCACCTCCATTCAATGTGATCATGGCTGATCAACCCCAATCAGTACTCCGTTCCTGCCTTCTCCCCATATCCCCTGACTCCGCTATTTTTAAGAGCCATATCTAGCTCTCTCTTGAAAGCATCCAGCGAACCTGCCTCCACCGCCCTCTGAGGCAAGGAATTCCACAGACTCACCACTCTTTGTGAGAAAAAGTGTTTCCTCGTCTCCGTTCTAAATGGCTTACTACTTAATCTTAAACTGTGAGCCCTGGTTCTCGACTCCCCCAACACCGGGAACATGTATCCTACCTGTAGTGTGTCCAAGCCCTTAACAATCTTATATGTTTCAATGAGATCCCCTCTCATCCTTCTAAACTCTAGAGTGTACAAGCCCAGCTGCTCCATTCTCTCAACATATGACAGTCCCGCCATCCCGGGAATTAACCTTGTAAACCTACGCTGCACTCCCTCAATAGCAAGAATGTCCTCCCTCAAATTAGGGGACCAAAACTGCACACAATACTCCAGGTCTCACTAGGGCTCTGTACAACTGCAGAAGGACCTCTTTGCTCCTATATTTGATTCCTCTTGTTATAAAGGGCAACATGCCATTCGCTTTCTTCACTGCCTGCTGTACCTGCATGCTTACTTTCATAGACTGGTGTACAAGGACTCCCAGATCCCGTTGTTCTTCCCCTTTTCCCAAGTTGACATCATTTAGTTAGTAATCTGCCTTCCTGTCCGCACTCAACCCTCAATACCATGTGCCCTAATTTTGCCCACTAATCTCCTACGTGAGACCTTAGCAAATGCTTTCTGAAAGTCCAGGTACCCTACATCCACTGGCTCTCCCTTGTCCATTTTCCTAGTTACATCTTCAAAAAATTCCAGATTAGTCAATATGGACAGACAGATCAACATCTATGGCATTAATGGAACTAATCGAGGAAATCACAAATTGCATAGATAATAAAAAGCTTGCAGTGGGAATATTCATACTTAAAAAAAGCATTTGATACTGTAAATCATGATATTTTACTCATGAACCTCGATAGGTATGGGATCAGAGGGGTTGAGTTGGATTGGGTGAGAAGCTATTTAAGAAACAGGCAACAATTTGTAGAAATAGGTGAACATAAATCAACTTACATGAACATAACTTGTGGATGCCAACCACTCAAGGGTCTGTGTTAGGTCCAAAGCTTTTCATAATATACATTAATGACATATGCAGAGCAACAAATATACTGAAATCGATTATATTTGCCGATGATACGAATATTATTTGATCCGGTGACAATTTGAAGCAGCTTTTGGAGGTCATCAGAAATGAATACATTTAAACAGTGGTTTGAAGTCAACAAAATGTCTCTAAATTTCAGCAAAACAAAGATTATGCTATTTGGAAAATATAAAACAAACAAACCCTCAAGTACAATTGATAATAGATAACATAAATATAGAAAGAGTATATTAAAATACATTTCTTGGTGTGATTTTAGACCACAAAATCTGCTGGAAACCACATATAGACCACGTCAAAGCAAAACTGGCAAAGTCTATAGCAATATTCTAAAAATCAAGACACATTCTGGACCACAAATCATTACATACTCTGTATAATACACTCATAGTGCCATATCTGAGTTACTGTGTGGAGATATGGGGTAATGCTTACAAAACCAACCTACAGCCGTTATGCACATTACAAAAAAGAGCAATAAGAATCATCAATAATGTTGGATATATTGAACATACCAATTTAGTATTCTTAAAGTCGCATACACTGCAGTTCACCAATCTGGTTAAATTTAAGACTGCACAAATCATGTACAAAGCAAGAAATAATTTACTTCCGGGAAATATACCAAAACTATTTATGGAACTGCTTACCCCGAGACATTTACCACCATTGCTGGGGACATCAATAATGCAAACCTCAAGAAATCGCTCCCTAACTTCCACCAACATGTCTCCTGCTGCACCAGAGGACCAAACACCCTCGACCACTGCTACACCACCATCAAGAATGCCTACCGCTCCATCCCTCGTCCTCACGTCGGTAAATCCGACCATACAGCAGTGCTGCTTCTTCCTGCCTACAGGCAGCAATTAAAGAGCGCAGAGGTGAGGACCGTACAGAGCTGGTCGGGGAGAGGGGGGGGGGGGGGGGGCAGAGGAACAACTGCAGGACTGTTTGGAGTCTGTAGACTGGTCAGTGTTCAAGGACTCGGCAACGGACTTGAATGAATACGCCACAGTCGTTACAGACTTCATTAAGAAATGTGTGGAGGATTGCATCCCTACAAGACCTTTCCGAGTGTTTCCCAATCAGAAACCTTGGGTGAACTGTGAGATCCGCACTCTTCTGAAGACCAGACACCGGGCAAGCATGTCTGATGATACAGTGGTCTACACAAAGTCCAGCTATGACCTTGGTAAGGCCATCAAAAAGGCCAAAAGGGAGTTCTCCAAACTGCAGGATGAGACAGATGTTCGGCAGCTGTGGCAGGGACTGAATGCAATCACCTCCTACGAGGCGAAACCAGGAGGCAGCTCGGATGTCGGCGATACATCACTCCCCGATGAGCTCAATGCATTTTACGTACGCTTTGATAGGGAGAACATCGATGTGCCTTCCCGAGCCCCCATTCGCTGTGATGGTATTTCAGTCTCAGTCACACAGGCCGACGTCAGGAAATCCTTCAGAGGGATGAACCCTCGAAAAGCGTCTGGACCTGATGGCATACCCAATCGTGTTCTAAAAACCTGTGCGGACCAACCAGCTGGAGTTTTTACGGACATTTTCAACCTGAGGTCTGAGGTTCCCACCTGCTTCCCACTGCAGTTCGCTTACCGCCACAACAGATCAACGGTGGATGCGATCTCACTGGCCCTCCACTCCGCTCTGGACCACTTGGACAACAAAAACTCATATGTCAGGCTGATATTCATTGACTACAGCTCGGCATTTAACACAATCATCCCCTCCAAGCTGGTTACCAAACTCGCAGAACTGGGTCTCTGCGCATCCCTCTGTAATTGGATCCTCGACTTCCTCATTCACAGACCACAGTCTGTTCGTATTGGTGGAAATGTGTCAGACTCGATAACAATCAGCACGGGAGCACCTCAAGGCTGCGTGCTCAGCCCCCTGCTGTACTCACTCTATACTCATGACTGCGTGGCCGGTCACAGTGCGAACTCCATCATCAAGTTCGCTGACGACACCACTGTTGTGGGACGTATCACTGATGGGGATGAGTCAGAGTACAGAAGAGAGATCGAGCGACTGTCCATATGGTGCCAGCACAATAACCTGGCCCTCAACACCAGCAAAACCAAGGAACTGATTGTGGACTTTGGAAGGAGTAGGATGGGGACCCACAGTCCTGTTTATATCAGGGGTTGAAAGGGTTGAAAGGGTCAAGAGCTTCAAATTCCTGGGCGTGCATATCTGTGAAGATCTTTCCTGGTCCGAGAACTGGAGGGGGACAACTTCTAGCGGGAAGGTGTGTTAATGCCACATGGGAGGATTTAAACTATATTGGCAGAGGGGTGGGATCTCGTGCAGGACAGAGGCACAGGAGAGGCTAGATGTTGGTATGGAGGTTGGCGTGGGATAGGTTAATGGATAGAAAAGGAAGTGAGGAAGGAGGGTAAGGCAGATGAGCTTAGGGCATGGATAGGTACGAGCGACTGGGATGTTGCAGCCATGACTGAAACCTGGTTAAGGGAGGGACAAGTCTGGCAGCTCACTGTTCCGGGGTACAGGAACTTCAGAAGTGGCAGGAGTGAGGGAAAAAGAGGAGGGGGAGTTGCATTGTTGATTAAGGAGAATGTCACAGCTGTGTTCAGAGGTGGCAATACGGACTGTTCGTCTAGTGAGGCTATATGTGTGGAGCTGAGGAACAAGAAAGGGATGATCACCTTGTTGGGGGTGTACTTCAGATCCCCAAATAGTCAACGGGAATTAGAAGAGCAAATGTGCCGGTAGATAACAGACAGCTGCAGGTCAAATAACATTGTTGTACTAGGGGATTTTAACTTTCCCTATATAGACGGGGAAAATCAAAGCGTGAAAGTGTTAGATGTATTGTACTGATTGTATTGGGAAGGGTGATTATAGGGTGATGGATTGTATATATGACTAATACTGTATAGTATATGTGGGTATTTTCTTTTCTTTTATTTTTTTCTCTTTTTTTTGTATGGCCTTGTAAATATTTGATTAGTGTATACATGTAAATAATTTGGTGTACATATAGCTGCTGGTGTACATATGGTGTACATATAGCTGCTAAATTTGTATAAGATAATTATAAGCAGTTGAATAAGGGGTGGGAATTAATAAGCTTTGGCTTCTTCCTGCTCCTTTTCGGACACATACATAGAAACATAGGAAATAGGTGCAGGAGTAGGCCATTCGGCCCTTAGAGCCTGCACCGGCATTCAATATGATCATGGCTGATCATCCAACTCAGTATCCTGTACCTGCCTTCTCTCCATACCCCCTGATCCCTTTAGCCACAAAGGCCACATCTAACTCCCTCTTAAATATAGCCAATGAACTGGCCTCAACTACCTTCTGTGGCAGAAAATTCAAGAGACTCACCACTCTCTGTGTGAAAAATGTTTTCCTCATCTCGGTCCTAAAGGAATTTCCCCTTATTCTTAGACTGTGACCCCTTGTTCTGGACCTCCCCAACATCGGGAACAATCTTCCTGCATCGAGCCTATCCAACCGCTTAAGAATTTTGTAAGTTTCTATAAGATCCCCCCTCAGTCTTCTAAATTCTAGCGAGTACAAGCCAAGTCTATCCAGTCTTTCCTCATATGAAAGTCCTGACATCCCAGGAATCAGTCTGGTGAACCTTCTCTGTACCCCTTCTATGGCAAGAATGTATTTTCTCAGATTTGGAGACCAAAACTGTACGCAATACTCCAGGTGTGGTCTCACCAAAACCCTGTACAACTGCAGTAGAACCTCCCTGTTCATATACTCAAATCCTTTTGCTATGAATGCTAACATACCATTTGCTTTCTTCACTGCCTGCTGCACCTGCATGCCTACTTTCAATGATTGGTGTACCATGACACCCAGGTCTCGTTGCATCTCCCCTTTTCCTAATTTGCCATCATTAAGATAATAGTCTACCCTCCTGTTTTTGCCACCAAAGTGGATAACCTCATATTTATCCACATTATACTGCATCTGCCATGCATTTGCCCACTCACCCAGCCTATCAAAGTCACCTTGCAGCCTCCTAGCATCCTCTTCACACCTAACGCTACCCCCCAGCTTAGTGTCATCCGCAAACTTGGAGATGTTGCATTCAATTCCCTCGTCCAAATCATTAATATATATTGTAAATAACTGGGGTCCCAGCACTGAGCCTTGCGGTACCCCACTAGTAACTGCCTGCCATTCTGAAAAGGACCCGTTTCCTCCTACCCTTTGCTTCCTGTCTGCCAGCCAGTTCTCTATCCACATCAATACTGAACCCCCAATACCATGTGCTTTAAGTTTGTATACTAATCTCACATGTGGGACCTTGTCGAAAGCCTTCTGAAAGTCTAGATATAACACATCCACTGGTTCTCCCTTATCCACTCTCCTAGTTACATCCTCAAAAAATTCTATAAGATTTGTCAGACATGATTTACTTTTCGTAAATCCATGCTGACTGTCTAATGATTTCACCACTTTCCAAATGTACTGCTATCCCATCTTTAATAACTGACTCTAGCAGTTTCCCCACTACCGATGTTAGACTAACTGGCCTGTAATTCCCCGTTTTTTCTCGCCCTCCTTTTTTGAAAAGTCGGGTTACATTAGCCTCCAATCCTCAGAATCTACTCCAGAATCTAAGGAGTTTTGAAATACAATTTCATTTATTTATAGATATTGTATATGACACTTTATAAATATTCTTGTTTTGTTTTTTTTGTGTGCTGTTTCACACTTGCTTTTTATTCTTTTGTTCTGTTCGAAATAAAGAATTATATTAAAAAAAAATTAGATATTTTTTTAGATGGGTTACAATTCCTCAAAAGTGTTCAGGATAGTTTTCTTAAACAGTATTTGGAGGCCCCCACGCATGCGAGGGCAACGCTGGATCTAGTATTGGGAAATTGGGAAGGGCAAGTTCATGAATTGTGTGTGGAGAAGCCTTATGGGACAAGTGACCACAGTTTGATTAGTTTCAAGATAGTTATGGATCGGACGGAGAGGGACCACGTGTTAAAATTCTCTACTGGGGTAAGGCCAACTTTGAGGGTATGAGAGAAGGTCTCGCTCAAGTTGACTGGAGCAGATTATTTGAGGGGAAAGGAACATCGGCCAAATGGGATGTCTTTAAAAGTGTACTGAAGAGAGCTCAGGATGTGTACGTCCCCGTTAGAGTGAAAGGTAAAGCAGGTAAACGTAAGGAAGCTTGACTGACGAGGTAAATTGAAACGTTAGTCAAAAATAAGAAGGATGCATGGAACGGGTATAGGCAGCTGGGATCAAGTGCATCCCTGGAGGAGTTTCAGGAATTAAGGAGCAAACTAAAAAAGGAGATCAGAAGGGCAAGATCAGAAAGCTCTGGCGGGTAGCATAAAAGACAAACCCAAAGATTTTATAAATACATAAGGGGGAAAAGGGTAACTAGAGAGAGAGTGGGAACTCTCAGGAATAAAAGCAGTCACCTCTGTGTGGAGCCACAGATGGGCAAGATCCTAAATGAGTATTTCTCCTCTGTATTTACTGAGGAGAAAGACAGTAGAACGGAGGAAATTGGAGCAGTCACAGGAAGTGTCCTGAGAGCAGTCAGGGTCACTGTCGAGGAAGTACTGGAAGTACTGTCGTGTTTGAAAGTAGACAGTTCTTCGGGGCATGATATATCCAAGGACATTGTGGGAAACTAGAGAGGAAATTGCGGGAGCACTGGTTGAAATTTATGAGTCATCCTTAAATACAGGAGAGATGCCAGAGGATAGGAGGGTGGCAAATGTTGTGCCTATTTTCAAGAAGGGCTACAGGGAAAATTCTGGGAGCTATAGGCTGGTAAGCTTAACATCTGTAGTTGGTACGTTGCTGGAGAGTATTCTGAGGGATAGGGTATACAGGCATTTGGGTGGGCAAGGGCTGATTAGGGGCAGTCAGCATGGTTTCGTAAGTGGGAGGTCGTGTCTCACAAATCTGATTGATTTTTTTGAAGCTGTGAGCAAAAAGGTTGATGAGGACAGAGCTGTAGATGTTGTGCACATGGACTTTAGTAAGGCGCTCGACAAGGTGCCGCATGGTAGGCTGCTCTGGAAGGTTAGATCACATGGGATCCAAGGAGAGATAGCTGAATGGATAGCAAATTGGCTCCATGGAAGCAGAGGGTGAAGGTGGAAGGTTGCTTCTCAGAATGGAGGCCTGTGACATATGGTGTGCCACAAGATTTGGTGTTGGGCCCATTACTGTCATCTACATCAATGATTTCGATGAGAACATACAGGACAAGATTAGCAAGTTTGCTGATGATACAAAAGTTAGCGATGTTGCACATAGTGAAGATGGTTGTGAACAATTGCAGCAGGATCTGGATAGATTGGCCAGGTGGGCGGAGGAATGGTTGATGGAATTTAATGCAGAGAAGTGTGAGGTGTTTCATTTTGGGATGTCAGACAAGAGCAGGACCTACACAGTAAATGGTTGGCCTCTGGGTAGTGTTGTAGAGGAGAGGGATCTAGGAGTCGCAGGTAGATAAGGTCGAGTCTCAGGTAGATAAGGTGGTCAAAAATGTTTTTGGCACTTCATCAGTCAGAGTATTGAGTATAGAAGTTGGGAGGTCATGTTGCAGTTGTATAAGATGTTGGTGAGACCGCATTCAGAATATTGTGTTTAGTTCTGGGCACCATGTTCGAGGAAAGATATTGTCAAGCTTGAAAGGGTTCAGAAAAGATTTACCAGGATGTTGCCAGTACTGGAGGGTGTGAGCTTTAGGGAGAGGTTGAGTAGGCTGGCTCTCTATTCCATGGAGCGCAGGAGGATGAGGGGAGATGTTATACAGGTGTACAAAATCATGAGAGGAATAGATTGAGTAGATGCATAGAGTATTTTACCCAGAGTAGGGAAATCGAGGACATGGGTTCAAGGTGAAGGGGAAAAGATTTAATAGGAATCTGAGGGGTAACTTTTACACACGGAGGGTGGTGGGGGTATGGAACAAGCAGCTAGAGGTAGTTGAGGCTGGGACTTTCCCATCAGTTAAAAAATAGTTAAACAGGTACATAGGTTGGACAGGTTTGGAGGATTATGGACCAAGTGCAGGCAAGTGGGTCTAGGGTAGCTGGGACATTGTTGGCGGGTGTGGGCGAGTTGGGCCGAAGGGCCTGTTTCCACACTGTATCATTCTATGATTCTATGTCTCTAACTGTCTTCATTCTTGACTGGTGCAAACTATCTCTATTTTTTATACAGGTAGCTCATCTCTATCATCATCTTTGTGTCTATTGTCCGCGTTCAACATTTAAATGACTTTGTTTTGTTTCTAAGCGACTAAAACTGAATGTGGTTTATTATATGCAGTCTGATTACAGAGCCTTGATGTCTGATTGCTTCTTCTCTAGATTTATATTCTGATGTTCTTACTGTTTAGTTTCACATTCTATTGGCTTTTTTGATTGCTGCTCTGTTTTGATAAGAAATGGTTATCTGTTGATGAAGAAATTCTAATTTTCCTTCACTGCAGTTAACATTAATTCTCTTTCTATTGTAGTCTGATTTTTTGGCACGATAATTTAACATCATAGCCCATTCTACATTTAATCATAAATTAGCAATGTTACAAAATTTTGAGATTTTAAAAATCAAGTCTGCAATTTATCCCATCAGATAAAGCATAAAAATGAGTTTAATTTGACACCTAATTCACTTTCATATCTTCAGTATTAAAAAAGTTATGGTCAGTTTCATACTCAGAAATTAGCATCTTGTTCCCCATTGCCTTTCCATTGACTTAACACAAAAGCTGTGATCTAGGACAGTCAAAAGCCCATAACTTTCTTAAAAATTAAGGGAACTCAATGAAATTTTCAGTTATTATAGATTGAAGCATTCTGAAACAAATATGAAACAATGTTACTTGGATGACCTGAAATTAAAGCATATAATTAGTTAGTTACCCAATTGTAGCTAATTACAAATTTCAATTACTAGATCTAAACTTCTATCCATTTCTTAAGAAAATATAAACTTTTTTAAATTGCCTAAGTGTCCAAATAACATTCACACAATAATTCACAATATAACATGATTTTTAAATCTCATTTTCATGAATTTATAGGCCAAATGGAAGGAATTTAGTGTTTAATTCCAATTGCGAGTGGGTTTTAGTGGAATGCGGTGGATTAGAACGTTGCGGTTTGCGGTGAAGTCGGCATGAAAAATACTGCCGGTTCATTTTTTTTGTCCCCATTTCGCAACATGAAAGTGTGATTAAAGGCTTCCTAAAAACCACGTTTTAATGTAAAAATAAACTGTGTACTTTATTTTCTCCCCTATGTAAAATCCTTCCCGTTGTCGGCGCTCACGGCTTTAGAAGATGATTTTTAAATTACTCTAGCTAATAAATAATCTAGCGTAATTTAAAAATACCTTCATGAATGAAATGTCGGAGCGATTTTTCTTCAGCAATGAAATCCCCTGACATGGATCGATTTGCTCTCTGTGGAAAAATGGCACTTTAAACACGCCCCCTTCTGAAAGGCGCCAAAGTCACGCACACGGGGAGCGGCAGAACTGCAGTGCTGCTCAAGGTAAGTTTTGGAACATACCTACATAAATCTTCCGCATTGCAAAACTAAATAGTTTTTCAACTGCAAAATTACATTTGTCTAACTTTTATTCTATTGTCACCTCTCTAGAGGTACTGAAACGTTACCAAATTTAAATCAAGTAATGGGCACGTAATAAAGAAAGGACTATTGTAAAGCTATAAACAACAAGTTATTGGTTAGTGCAGATCAGACTATATGTTATCCAGCAAAGAGGTTTTGTCTCCATTCAGTGTTTGAATATTTGTCTTGTTAACAGCTGATTATAGTTGGACGATATTTAAGGTATTTTTTTTTTAGTGTACTCTAACATGCTTTAAACTGTGCAGTAGAAAGATTTTTATTGGGATGCATCATACATGGTTTCAGAAAAGCTCCATCCAAGACCGCAAAAAATTGCAGAGTTGTGGACATAGCCCAGATCATTAGGCAAACCAACCTCCCTTCCATTTACTCCATTTGCACTTCATGTTGCCTCAGCAAAAGCCACAAGCATAATCAAGACTAGTCTCACCGCAGTCACCCCCTCTTCTCCCCTCTTCCATCTGGCAGGTGGCACAGAAGTTTGAAAATGCATACCTCCAGATTCAGGGACAGTTTCTTCCCAGCTGTTATCAGGCAATTGAACAGTCCTCTCACCAGCTAGAATGCTGTCTTAACCTCCCATCTGCGTCACTGGAGACCTTTGAACTATCTTTAATCGGGCTTTATTGTGCCTTAAATTTTGTACCCTTATCCTTTATCTGTACTCTGTGGGCAGCTTGATTGTAACAGTGTATAGTCTTTTCTTTAACTGGATAACATGCAACGGAAGCTATTCACTGTACCTTGGTACGTGTAACGATAAACTAAACTAAACTGTGCTTTAATTGGCATTTTTACTATTCTGTTTTGGTGATGTAGGTAGTGTACAAGCTGATTAAAGGTCTAGTATTTCTTGCAGTTTCATTTCTACACCATTTGCAGAGTATGCATATTACCTATATTTTTATTTTATTTCTGTGAACACCACCTTAACTTTTTAGCATCAATCTTTATCTACACTAAATTAGCATATTGGACATATAAATAACAGCAAAGGAACAGGCCCTCCTGCCCACAATATCTGTGCCAAACATAATGCCAACGTAAACTAATTCCATCTGCCTGCACATGATCCACTGCAACTTGTTAGAAATGGTGCACTGATATTCTGATATCTCAGTTATGTTTGACATTTTATAACTCTCCAAAATATTGCTTTTGGTTATCCTTGTTGATTGAATGAAACCCTATGAAAATGAAAATAAAAACAGGAATTGTTTGTTCAAAGGAATGCAGGATCTTTTTTGATTTTCATAACTCAATGTTGCAAAGGCTGGCTGTTCAATAGACGTATGCTAAATTTCAGGATAAAATTTAGAGCTGTAAAGCTTTTTGACAGGACTGATACAAACACAAGGCCAGACGTGCCATTGATTTACATAAAGTGTTTGATAACCTATGTTTTGCTACGTTAAATCTGCTAAATAAATGAAATTTATTTGTTGCTATAATTGTCCTTGGTGCGTCTAAAAGACTCGCCTTGAATTTTAATTCCAGTATGCCGATAAAATGAGAAAATAAAAGTGATGGAAGCTAGATGTTTGTGGAATCTTAGTGGCAAGATCCTTGAATTGTTTCTTGAATATTTAACCAAAATGCTGAGAACTATGTTTATTGTTCAAATGTGTCCCAAATGTTGATCTTTAATGAGGTCCTTGAAGTGCTTGAAATGCATTACCTATCGAATAAAGATTTTATTACATTTGTAACATCACTTTGGCAGATTACCTCCAGCGAATATTTTACATGTGGACTCATCAACAGAGGATTTTGTGACAGGTTATGCATTGACAATAGATCATAAGATGATAGAAGTAGTAGAATTAGTCCATTCTGCCCATCAAGTCTACTCCGCCATTCAATCATGGCTGATCTATCTCTCATTCTCCTGCATTCTCCCCATAACCTCTGACACCTGTGCTAATCAAGAATCTATCTATTTCTGCCTTAAATATATCCACTGACTGCCTCCACAACCTTCTGTGGCAAAGAATTGCACAGATTCACCGCCTCCTGACTAAAGACATTTTTCCTCATCTACTTCTTAAAAAAAAAAAAATTAATTCTGAGGCTATGACCTCTAGTCCTAGACTCTCTCGCTGGTGGAAGCATCCTCTCCACATTCACTCTGTCCAAGCCTTTCACTATTCTATTCATTTCAATGAGGTCCCCCCTCATTCTTCTAACTCCAGCGAATATAGGCCCAGTGCTGTCAAAATGCTCATCATAGGTTAACCTACTCACTCCTGGGATCAATCTTGTAAACCTCTCCAGAGCCAGCACATCCTTCCTCAGACGTGGTGCCCAAAATTGCTCACAATATTCCAAATGCGGTCTTACCAGCACCTTATAGAGCCTCAATATTACATCGCTGTTTTTATTATATAAGCCGTCTCAAAATAAATGCTAGCATTGCATTTGCTTTCTTTACTACCAATTTGAATTGCAGATTAACTTTTTGGGAATCCTGCACCAGCACTCCCAAGTCCCTTTACACCTCCAATTTTGGTGGGGGCACTGCAAGCCAGCAGCCCTGCCAGCAGCATGTTTGTTTTTTTCTACTTTTATTTATTTTTTTAGTGTGTCCTAATGTATGTTTTTGGTGTCTCTCTGTGTGTCTTGTGTGGGGGGTGGCCCACGGCAGCCTGAGGCCGCGGTCTGTGGAGCTCCAGCTAGCACAGCATCTGCAGCCTGGGGTCATTCGTTGGGGACCCGGGAGGAGAAGAGCTCCGACCGCCGGCCAGCAGCCTACTTCTATCGCGGGTGCAGCGGGGACTTACAATCAGGAGCGGGAACCCCTGGAGAGGCGCTCCGGCCGCCGGCCCTGCGGTCTGCGATGCTTCCGGCTGCGGGGTCTTTAGATCTTCAACCGCCGGCCTGCGGCCTACACCAACCTGAAGCTGCATTCTCCGGTGGGGAGGCACCGATTCAGGATTTACCTGGACTTTATCTGGACTTTACCTTGTCTACACATCTGGACGCCCGCAGCGGCGACTGCAGAGGGTTGAGGAAAATGGAGGAGGACTGCCCAAATTTTGTGTTAAATATTTTTTATTGTAGAAGAAACATATTAATAAAAAATACATTATTAGATACAATCATAATATTATTAATATTAATATTAAGATTTAAGACTTTATGCTTCTATACACTTTTTAAAACTTTTTATAAAGTAGGAAAAAGATAGAGAAAAATAATATAGAAAATAAGGAAGTGAATGGAGTATTAATCAATAATCCGTCATTGGAGATATAAGCATGATTTATTATGTATAATTCTTCATCCATTCTATTATTCAGGCCTCAGTCAAGCCCTCGCACTGAGCCACTTTGACCCTGTAAATATTCAATATATGGAGACCATATCCCTCTGAAGAGATCCAACCTGTCCATTAGGACAAGCCTCAATCTCTCCAGATGGAGTGTCTCCGACATTTCTGTATTCCACATTTTGATTGTGGGGGATGTAGGACCTTTCCAGAATTTTAGTATTAATTTTTTCCCAATTATTAAACCATAATCAATAAAGGTTCTTTGATTCGTTGTTATTAATTGGTCTGTTTCCAGTATTCCTAGTATTATTAACTTTGAATCAGGGGTCAAAGTTATATTGACAACATTCGAAATTATCCTAAATATTTCTATCCAGAATTTTGTAATTTGTACACAATTTGTAAATGAGATTAGCTTCTAAATGTTGACATTTATCACATATGGGAGAAACTTTTGGAAAGATGTTATGTAGTTTGGATTTTGAATAATGTAGTCTATGTAGTATTTTAAACTGTATAAGAGAGTGTTTAGCATTTAACGAACAATGGTGTATATGTTGTAAACTTTCGTCCCATACTTCTGGTCTGATAATTTGACCTAGTTCGTTTTCCCAAGATTGTCTATATATTTCTGTTGATGGGACATCATTTTCCAATAAGGTGTTATATATATATATATATATATATATATATATATATATATATATATATATATATATAATCATTTTTTCTGTGTTCGGATGTTTATTTAGACATTCATCTAAAATTTCTATCTTTCTATTTCTAAGTTCCTGTGTGTTTGCTTTTGCATAGTCTCTGATTTGTAAATATCTAAAATAGTCTTTAGAATGTAGTCCATAAATTTGTTGTAATTCTTGAAATGAAAGGAAAGAGTTTTCCTTATAGAGATCACCCATCTTAATAATTCCCTTGTTTTTCCATTGTAAAAAGCCTTTATCCATCATTGAAGGTTTAAATATAACGTTATTTACAATGGTAAGGACTAGTGGTACAGATTTCAGTTTTAATGTTTTCTTTATTTGTTTCCAAATACGTATTCCACTTTCTATTATCGGATTTTCACTATAGATTTTCTTAGCTAAATTAATATTAGCGAATATTATTGAACTAATTTCAAAAGGAGAACAATCTTCTTTTTCCATATTTAACCAAATTGGTTGGTTATCTGTCTCTTCTAACCAAAAATTCATATTTTTAATATTAACTGCCCAATAATAAAACATAAAATTTGGTAGTGCTAAACCTCCATTTATTTTTAATTTACATAAATGTTTTTTATTTATTCTATGGCTCTTATAATCCCAAATAAAGTTAGTAACTAGGGAGTCCACCTTCTTAAAGAAATTTTTAGGAAGATATATCGGAATTAATTGGAAAAGATATAATAATTGTGAGAGAAAAATCTTTTTTATTATATTAATTTTACCTAACATTGAAATAGGTAGTTTTCCAATATAAAATATTCTTATTTAATTTATTCAATAATGGTGGGAAGTTAGATTTAAATAAAGAATCAAATCTTTTTGTTACATAAATTCCAAGATATTTATTTTTTTCATTTGTTATCTTAAAAGGAAATTGTTGTAATATGTGCAAGTTATTTACCATTATTGGCATAAGTTCACTTTTATTCCAATTGATATTATATCCTGAAAAAGATCCGAATTCAGTTATTAATTTTAATAAATTTTGGATACTAATTTCTGGTTTTGTGATGTTGTGTGCTATCCAGTCAAAGGAAAGATTATACATGATCACAATCAAGCCTTTTACAATGTACAGATAATGGATAAAGGGTACAACAGTTAGTAAACGATAAAGCCCGATTAAGAGGTAGATGGGAAGTCAGGACTGCGGTCTAATTGGCGAGAGGATGGTTCAGTTGCCTGATAACAGCTGAGAACAAACTGTCTCCAAATCTGGAGATATGAATTTTCAAACTTTTGTCACTCTTTCTGGAGAAGAAGGAATGAGTGAGGTGAGACACGACCATGATAATGCTAGTGGCCTTACCGAGGCAGTGTGATGTGTAGGTGGAGTCAAAGGAAGGGAGGTTAGTTGGCATGATGGTCTAAGCTATGTCCGCAGCACTCTGCAATTTCTTGTGGTCTTGGATTGAGCTGTTTCCAAACGAAGCTGTGATACAAACTGCTGAAAAATGCTTTTGACGGTACATCTATAGAAGTGGTGGTAGACACAAAATGCTGGAGAAACTATGCTGCCTCACCCGCAGAGTTTCTCCAGCATTTTGTGTTTACCTTCGATTTTTCCAGCATCTGCAGTTCTTTCTTAAACATTTCCTCTACAGAAGTTGTTGTGGGTTGTAAGGGACATGTCAAACTTCCTGAGCCTTCTAAGGAAGTAAAGACATTGGTGTGCTCACCAGAGGCATAAGCTTACCAGGATGGCCACATCTGAGCGCTACAAGGTTTTGATTAGAAAGCAGACCCCTCCATCTCTAACCTTGCCCGGAGATGCCGTATGGTTCATTCGGTGAAGGGAGAAGCTCTTGGGTTGGATGGCACAGTTCAGGAACATTTAGGTTCTGTGAAACTGAGCATGCAGCAGTCTCTCAGTTCTCTAAAGCAGGATAGTCTGTCTTTACATTCATTTAACTTCATTTAACTTGCTCAGTGCAGGCTTCACATTAGCCAATCATCTATGCACATTACCTATCTGTGAACTGTGGCAATTTGGATAAAATTGAACAACAAATCAAATTTGAAAATGTTAAAGTGCAAAGAGAAAATATTTACAGAATAGATTTACATAATATTTACAGAATAGAATATTTACAGAATGGTTTCATAGTCTCAGGATATAAAAAACTCAGGAAATGTTGGCATATAAGCAGTAATCCTCACAGTGTCTAAATGCAGCAAACAGGAATCAAAATGGTCAATATTACATTGAATCAGGTCATCAAAATTACGTTGAAGAAGTGTCAAAATACCATAAATCCAGAGGATTCTTGCTTTGGATGTTGTGGAATGTGCAGTTCATATGGTACAATACAAACTACAGGTTTGATCCTGGTGTAACTGGATCCCGGTCATTAAGCATTCTATCCCCTGCAGCACCAACCATCTCAGAACTGTGCTTGTATTCAGCTGACAGAACAATGAAGCTAAATCCAGTCCAGCAATATTGGCTTACAGTAAGATTATGGAAGAGAGAGTCCAGTTACACAGATGACTGAGGAAATCAGGAAGCTATGACGTTCATCGTCTTTAATTTACATAAACTGCGCAAAATATCAGCTTTGGTTCTTGGCCTTGGGCTGTTCTTGCTCTTGTATCATTAAGCAACTCGATTGCAGTGATCATGTGTCCCTGCTCCTGTCTGCCATAAAGTAACGCATCACCAAGATATTGGACAAGAGAATAGACACAAAAAGTTGGAGTACTTCAGTGGGACAGGCAGCATCTCTGGAGAAAAATTAAAGGGGACACTTTGGGTTGAGACCTTGGTCAGGGTGGGTGGCTCCCAAACTACAGAAGAATTGTGTTAAAGAAGGAACTGCAGCTACTGGAGAATTGAGTAATGACTGGAGAAACTCAGCAGGTGCAGCAGCATCTAAGGAGCGAAGGAGATAGGCGACGTTTCGGGTCGAGACCCTTCTTCAGACTGGTCAGGGATCAGGGAAACGAGAGATATAGATGGTGATGTGGAGAGATAAAGAACAAATGAAAGATATGCAAAAAAGTATCGATGATAAAGGGAACAAGCCATGTAAGCTGTTTGTAGTGTGAAAATGAGAAGCTAGTATGACCAGGGTGGGGGAGAGAGAGATAGAGAGAGAGAGAGGGAATGCCAGGGCCCGAGGGCTGAGGGAGAGGTGGGAAGGGAAGGAGACAGCAAGGGTTAACAGAATTAAGAAAATTCAATGTTCAAGCCCAGAGGATGCAGACTCCCCAAGCGGAATATGAGGTGCTGTTCCTCCAACTTGTGGTGTTGCTCACTCTGGCCTCCTCCACTCAACCTGCCCAGGTCCCCCTGCAACCTCCTAACATCCTCTTCACAGTTCACACTGCCACCCAGCTTTGCGTCATCCACAAACTTGCTAGTGTTGCTCCTAATTCCCTCTTCCAAATCATTAATATTTAGCTTGCACCAACATGGTCTGATTAGCCTAGAATATATTTGGTCATTAATTGTATATTTATCTGTTCTGCATTTAATTTGTCTGTAAAGCTACAGGAAGTAAGAATTGCATTTCTCCTGTCCCAGTGCAAATGTCAATTAAATACTAAATGAGTTCCATTGGCTCCAAGCATTCTTTTGTATTAAAAAAAAAACAAAATTATTATAACATAATATACTGCAATAAGCTTTTTGCATCCTGCCCACAGAGCCCAATGAGTGATAAAGAACACTGAACCAAAAAGTTACCTATCCAAGTTGCCCAGAGATGCTGCCTGACTTGTTGAGTTATATCAGCACTTTGTGTCCTTTTGTGTATTAACCAGCATCTGCAGTTCATTGTTTCAATAGACTAATGCTTTGCTCTGATGTTCCTGAATCAGTCTGAGTTGAAGAGATGCAGGAGGACACATGTTACCAAATAACGGTGGTGGTTACTGTTGAACAATATTTGATGGGAACAGACATAATGTAAATAAATCCACTGTAGCCTTCCCAATGGTGCCCAAGAAAGGAGCTTTGTTCCAGATTCCTTGATTAAGATTACTCCACTATTTTGCTGCAAATGGTGGCTCCTGTTCCAATTAATTAACTATCTGAACAATTTTCTGCTTCAGCTTCAAAGCATGTAATCCACCCTGTCAATTAATCCACGGCAGCGGAAAATGTCAAAATAAATATGACCTTGCAATTGCCTTGTTAAATCCTTGGATGCTGCTCGAGCCACCAAATTCCTCCAATGGCTTGTTTGTTTCCTCTAGCTTCCAGCATCAGTAGTCTCTTTTGCCCCCTTGATTTGCCTGCTTCACACAGAAAATGCATGTAAACATTACTTTAATCATGAAATTCCATAAACTAGATGTGGATGAGGTTGAAGATAGTGATTAACCGTAAATCATACAAATGAAAGTAAGTAATGTCATAATGATATAATTGCTATTCTGTTGATGTTATGGGTCAGACTCGGTTGAGACCCTGCTCCCCTAGCAAATGATTACTGAAACCAGTACCTATTTGTTACTGATCTCAAATGTTTTTTTCACGCCATCGGTTCTGCCTCCTGATCTGAGCTACCATTGTTCAGAGGAATGGTCCTAGATTTTGCTCCAAGTAAGGCCCCACAAACTGTTTCTACAATACTTTAGCAGTTACTTCCTTCTTCCCAATCCATGATCTTCTGACTCAAAAAAGAGAGGACCATTGAAAGGCATTGATGCTTAAAGGCAAGTTTTCACCAGAGTATGTAGACCATGCTATTCCTTCGGTAATATATCCCAAAGAAGTTATTGAGCATAGAAAGAACTGTATGTATGTTGTTACAAATTGACCTTGGGGCATTCTTTTAAAAGTAAGTATCAAAGAACTGATACACATCAGAACATGAGATTTTATATCACATGATCACTGCGCAAACTTACTTACAATGTGCTTCTTTGTAATTCTGATTTTTAGTGCCGCACACTGGGGTTTATAAAGCACTCCTTGAGCTATGTTGAAATTATTACTAAAGGGCTAATAACCATATAACCATATAACAATTACAGCACGGAAACAGGCCCTCTCGGCCCTTCCAGTC
This sequence comes from Okamejei kenojei, assembly GCA_035221665.1. NCBI lineage: Eukaryota > Metazoa > Chordata > Chondrichthyes > Rajiformes > Rajidae > Okamejei > Okamejei kenojei. The sequence continues at coordinate 42,501,456 of CM069132.1, forward strand.
TGTGCCGATCATTTGTTTTCCCCTAGTCCCATCTACCTGCACTCAGACCATACCCCTCCAGTCCCTTCCTGTCCATATACCTATCCACTTTACTTTTAAATGTTAAAATCAATCCTGCCTCCACCACTTCTGCTGGGAGCTCATTCCACACAGCCACCACCCTCTGAGTAAAGAAGTTCCCCCTAACGTTACCCTTAAACCTCCGTCCCTTAATTCGCATGTCATGCCCTCTTGTTTGAATCTTCCCTACCCTTAATGGGAAAAGCTTATCCACGTCAACTTTGTCTATCCCTTTCATCATTTTAAAGATCTCAATCAAGTCCCCCCTTAACCTTCTGTGCTCCAAAGAATAAAGACCTAACTTGTTCAACCTTTCTCTGTAACATAGCTGCTGGATCCCAGGCAACATTCTAGTAAATCTCCTCTGTACTCTCTCTATTTTGAATGAAGCAGAGTTTTCTGTGTATGCATGAAGATGGGTTTGTTCCTAAGGGCACCTGAGTCCTGCATTCACTCTTCAACAGAGTGGCACGGTGGCGCAGCAGTAGAGTTGCTGCAGTACGGCGCTTACAGCGCTGGAGACATGGGTTCGATCCCAACTCTTCTTCAGTTTGGAAGGGCTTGCGAGAAATCACCAGCTTCAAGAGGAAAACCCCCCGTTCCTTGGACAATCGTCAGCTGACCAACGACCTAAATGAGTTCTACTGCAGGTTCAATAAACAGAAACATAACCCTGATACTCCCTTCCCCCCCCCCCCCCCCCCCCCCCCCCCCCCCCCCACCCCCAAATCACCACTTCACACCTACTCACAGCATGACCAGTCTGCAAAGACTGGGCCCTCGTCCACTACCTGTGCCCACCTTGCAGCCCAACATCATTCTGGCCACTTCTCTATCACCAACAATAGAAATTGTGGAGGTGCAGAGGCTACTTGGAAGACAGAAAAGCCGAAATCCTCAGGACCTAACAATGTTTCCCCCTCTACCCTCAAGCTCTGTGCTGAACAACTGGCATTTTCAACCAGACAAATATTGGCACAGGCATTTTCAACCAGTCCCTGCAAAATCTCCACTATTGTCCCTGCATCCAAAAATACAAATATTACTGGTCTTAATGACTACAGGCCTGTCACACTGAGCTCTGTAGTCATGAAGACCCTTGAAAGACTTGTGCTGGCCCAGTTGAAAAATATCACAAACTCCCTGCTGGACCTGCTGCAGTTTGCATACCGGGCCAATAGATCAGTGGATGATGCACTTCATCCTCCAGCACCTAGACCGCCAGGGGACCGATGCAAGGATTTTGTTTGTGGATTTTAGCTCTGCATTCAACACCATTGTGCCAGAGCTACTACCTCTCCTAGTTGACTGTGCCTGAACCCCTCTGTCAGTGGATCACCAATTTCCAGACAGACAGGAAGCCGCATGTGAGGCTGGGAAAGCACATCTTGGACCCACAATCCCTCAGCATAGGAGCACTGCAAGGCTGCGTACTCTTCCCTCTCCTTTACTCTCTCTATACTAATGACTGCACCTCCACAGACTCCTCTGTCAAGCTTCTCAAGTTTGATTGGACTGATCCAGGATGGGGAGGAATCTGCCTTCAGACAGGAAGTTACACAGCTGGTGTCCTGGTGCCTTTGTAACAACCTGGAGCTCAATGCTCTTAAGACAGTAGAATTGATTGTAGAGTTTAAGGGCCTGTCCCACTTGGCCGTCATTCCTGCGCCATTTACACGACCTGCTAGCGTGTGGGTAGTGCATGGGTAATGCAGGACAGGCGCATGGAGTGGTGTGGAGGAGTGTGGAGTGGCGTGGAGGAGTGTGGACTTCGTCCTGCATGAAATCTTTGCACACCACCGGCCTGTCGTGTAACTGACACCCAAAGTGGGACAGGCCCAAGACCCTCCAGAGATGCTGCCGGTCCCACTGAGTTACTCCTGCATTTTGTGTCTATCTTCAAATGATGTTACACGCTCCAGACGGCTGTGCGGACGCATGATGACGCGCGCGACCGTCGCGCGTCAGTCACTACCGGCCTGTCGTGTAAATGACGGCCAAGTGGGACAGGCCCATTTAGGAGAGCCCCCCCTCCCCTCTCCCCACTCACCCTCAACAACACCACAGTCACATCTGTGGAGTCTTTTATGTTCCTTGGAACCATCATCTCCAGGGACCTTAAATGGGGGGCCAGCATCGAATCCACATTCAAAAAGGCACAACAGAGGATATACTTCCTGCGGCAGCTGAGGAAACACAATCTGCCACAGGCAATAAAGTTCCAATTCTATACTGCCATCGTAGAGACTGTCCTCACCTTCTCCATCATGGTCTGGTTTGGCTCAGCCACCAAGCACAACATCCGGAGGCTGCAGCGAATCGTTCGATCGGCCGAGAAGGTTGTTGGCTGCAACCTTTCCCCCATTGTCGAACTGTACACTACAAGCGCCAGGAAGCGAGTGGGTAAGATCATCTCTGAACCCTCTCACCCTGGCCACAAACTCTTAGAAGCACTTTGCTCTAGAAGGCGACTCCGGATTGTCAAAGCTGCCACAGCCAGACATAAAAACAACTTTTTTTCCACGAGCAGTAGCTCTACTCAATAATCAAAAGTCTGTAGCCTCCTTTTGCTCTGGTATTTTATTTCATCACATGTTTAAACTATAATGTTTTATTCTTAATGTTTTAATGCTTTTTGTTTTATTCTTAATTGTTTACTGTATGTCGTGTTGTTACTTGCGTGCGGAGCACCAAAGCAAATTCCTTGTATGTGTACATACTTGGCCAATAAACTTATTAATTAATTCAACTATAGTTGCTGTCTGTATGGAGTTTGTACATTCTCTGAGACCTTTGGTTTCCTCCCACACTCGTACATGTTTGTAGGTTAATTGGCTTGGATTTGTGTACTTGGTATAAGTGTAAAATTTCACTAGCCTGTGTAAGATAGTGTTAATGTGCAGGGATTACTGGTTAGCGCGGACTAGGTGGGCCGAAAGACCAGTTTCCGCGCTGTATCTCTAAACTAAACTAAACGGGCTGCATTGCCAATGTTGAGGTTTGGTTAGAAAAGGCATATTAACAAGGAAGAGATGGTATTGTGAAGGTAGACACTGGCCACGTGTGTTGGGATTCTACATTAGAATGCGTACAGAACTGTGGCAGGATTGACTTGATGGGTGGTATTTGGTTTATTAAAATTTGCTTTCTACAGTGATACAAAATCATTTACTATCTACAGTGATACTAAATCATTAAAATGACATTCCACCCTAGGACAAGATATCACCCAATCAAGACGTATCTCCAAACCCGATCTAAATAGATAATTGACCCAGGTATGTCTTCCTATAAGGCAGGCTCCAAAGGAGTTTCCATACGCTGAGTATGGTGCCTATGAAAATGGGATTCTGATTCTCCAGTATTCTCGGGTCTGAAGAAGGGTCTCGACCCGAAATGTCGCCTATCTCCTTCACTCCTTAGATGCTGCTGCACCCGCTGAGTTTCTCCAGCCTTTTGTGTACTCTCACCCAATCAGTGCAGGGGCACATTATGTTGTGAATTGTGCTTGTGCCAATAATATTAATGCACTTCAATGTACGTGCAACAATTTTATTCAAAAATAATGCTGAGATAATGCTATGTCCATGTTGCTCTGAAGCATACCAGTTGTTTGACATGCATAGCCCAGCTAAGTGTTAACAGCTCTTCAGCAGTACATTTTACTTCGGAGTCACGTGAGTGACTACGTGAAGAAGACCCCGCCTGGCGCATGCTCGGCATTACGTCGACGCATGTGAAGCTCCGACAGGGTGGAGAGCGCAGCTCCCACCAGCGTAAGTTTAACCCGCAGGTAAGTCGCTGTTGAACTTTCTTGCTAGTGGGTTTAAACTCTGTAAGTCTGCAGAGCCAGCTAGAGTGCTGATGTATTTTTAAACTGCGGTAATTGAATAGAACGTGCTGGAACCGCAGTTTCCGATTTAGATCGGATCGGGAGATAAGGGCTGCTTCAAAAGCCGGTTCCCGCTATTTACCGCTATTTAGATCGGGTTTGGAGATACGGCTGCGCTAAATGCCGGCTCCAAATATCCAGTAAGTGTAAAATAATGTCTGCTCTGAGTATATGTTACCAGATGCAGTTTTCTTTATGGAAATGTATATAACCCTGTGTGATACTGAGGTTAATACAAATATTCTGCAAGCAGAATGCACCTGTCAGAATTACAATTTTAAACATATATGATTTATGCACAAATCCAAAACAGTAAAGAAATAACTTTCCTCCAAGGGAGGACAAGAATGTGGGGGAGGCTGGAAATGGAGAAAATGCTCCACACTTGACTTAGTCAAGGGTTCTTGACCCAGGTATGTCTTCCCGTAAGGCAGGCTCCAAAGGAGTTTCCATACACTGAGTATGGTGCCTATGAAAAATGAGAATCTCATTCACCAGTGCCTTGTTTAGGTCTGGATGAAGTCTCCAAGAGCAAAGACTCCAGAGGACCAGGGCAGGATGAAACTGACCCTGAAGCTGGTGTCCCTACTTATGGGTGTACACCAGAGCACAATAGAAACGCTCCGGGTGTTCCTGATGTGCAGGTAGATGGGACTAGGGGAAAACAAATGGTCGGCACGGACTGGAAGGGCCGAGAGGGCCTGTTTCCGTGCTGTAATTGTTATATGGTTATATGGTTATATGTAGCACCAAGTTTTGCTATATTAGCATGGACTGGTGAGGCTATGGATGAACCTGGCGGCCAACATTATTTGGTTTCTCACCTACTCCAAGAAACTGTTATGACTGAAACAGTGAAAAATATATAAAACACCCATCTATTGTGCCTCGCTCAGGGTGCCAACAGTAACTCAGTAATTGGGCACCCATGAGTGTAAAGATGCGAGGACAGGAAATGTGTTCCAGCATGTCCTCTAGCTGATATTCAGTTGGCATTACTGTATTTGGGGAAGACATACATGGGTCGATAATGTCCAATACTTTTAAGACATGCTTGCGTTACTCTGCAATGCATATTCGAAACCAATTGTATAATGAAAATTGCCATTTGGCTAACATTACCCAAAAAATGCAGATTATGTGGGCAAGCTGTAACCAGATTTATGATTGATGAAAAGCTGCCCCAACAATTAAGGATATTTGCCTTATAAAACTTCTCATCCCTGCTTTGAGAAAACAAACAGGTTGAATACGAACCCCTATATTAAGAGAAGGAGATCTTCTGGTTCATTTACGGAAGAACAGAAACTTGTACAGAAGTACATGGAATTTCTGGGAAACAACCTCTGGTTGGTTGTAAGATTACAATTGTTTTGTAATTCTGCATTAAATCTGATCGGCTTGGTGTTTGAATGTACCAGGGACTCGTCAGGTAGAGATAATATATCCCAGACACAGGTATGGGGGTTGCAGAGTCATTCTGGGACTCACAAACTTAAATTTATAGTTCAGTACAGGCATTAAAAAAAAAGTACACTTCAACACTGTAACAAAGTTGTTATCACAAAACTGCTATATGGCTATTATTAGACCTAAAAAAGATGCCTTATTATTCAGGTACTTAAATTAATTGGATGGGTCAGCTGAACGAATTACCTAATGGGTTAAATTCAGCCCTCAGATTGCTCACACAATTATTGAAACCAGCACTGGTGTTAATGAGGGCTCAGAATCACATTGTAATGACTTATCTAGAGGATATGTTAATTGTAAATGGGAGACAGCTGAAGAACTGGGTTCAGCAACCATAAACCTATTGAAAGGCTAAGGTTCTGTACATCCAAACAACATGTAAGTTACAGGCATCCCAAACAATTGAATATTTGGGATTTGTCATTAATACAATTGATATGTTAGTAACTTTACCAACAATTCAGGTTGGGGATGTTACAAATGCCTGTACTTGTCTTGGTTAAAAAAAAAAAAACATTATCCCACCATCCAAGAAGTAGCTACGGTTACTGGTAAAGTGATAGTGGTAAAGTAAAGTAAAGTGATCAAAGTCTGCAAAGACCAGAGAATAAGCGTAAAAAGTGTGCAGGTCATTGATTAGCTCCATGCAGTTACCAACTAAAAAGGTTGAGCTGAATTGCAATGATGGATTCGCAATGTTGCACAAGTTACTAGAAGTAAAAATGTGCTTGTTCAGTAGTCTTCAGTGGTATTACAGACTGATGGGAGTGCTCTCGGATGGGGAGCCAAGGACAGCGACACCAGTTGTGGTGGTTGATGGACTGTCCAAGACGATTTAATTCTCCAAATACATGTTCAATTACGAGTAGACAATACCACAGCTGTGGGAGAATACAATATTGTGGTAAGACAACAGATCACGAAAGTACAATGACAATACAGAATGAATGTTAAAATTCAAAAAGTTTAAAAAGGTTGTCAGACAGTATGATTATCAAATGTTGGTCTGTTGTGTCTGGATTAAATCTCCAGTGGTCTAAATGTGTCTCATGGGAGCCAGACCCAGGAGCATTAGCAGTGGATGCATTCTCGCTACATTGGGGAAGTATAGTATTTTGTGTTTTCGGCATTTTATGCTTGATTAGGCAATGTGTCACCAAAATAGAGCAAGTCTTCCAAACTGGTATTGCTTCTCGGCCTATTGGCTAAGATCCAGTGTAGTATCTGTTTTTTATCAGTTTAATATCTGATACATCCCTTATCTCGTGACCATTACTACACAGCCATTGCTCCCATTGGTGCTCAGAATGATGATTCAGACATTCATGACAAATCCCAGGTGCAGTAATTGTTGGTACATCCAGTAACAGCAGAAGTCATCCATTACATGACCGTATTAATTGTTAATCTGCAGGTTCTGATGGAATGTTGGATAGGACCATGGATGTTATAACTGCAGCTTGGAGATATAGCACTAAGAAACAATATATGTTTCATATAAGGAATGGGAAGTCTTTTGTGTACAGGCAGATATATTTTATCATACTGCAAAATATCAGATGTATTGGAGTTCCTTGCTATGTTGCACCTGAGTTATAGTACAATTAATGGAGCTCGGAGTGCTTTGTCCTCCTATTTAGGACAATTTTCAGAACGACAATTTATCGGGTCTCATCCGTTAATATCCCGATTTATGAGAGGAATTTTAATAAAATCCTACCAAACCCAGATATATATAAATCTGTGATGTCAGTATAGTTCTCACATTGCTTTGGCTATGGACTCCAATTATGTCACTGTGTTTTCAGAAGTTAATCTTTAAAGTGGTTATGCTGATGACATTAATTTCAGCACAATGAGTACAAACATTACAAATGTTACGGTTACATTGTATGCAGTTGTCTGTAGATAAAATGACATTTTATGTCAATGATCTAAGCAAGCAAAGCAAGCCAAGAAAGGCTGGAACCAATGTAATCTTTAAGACATACTCTTGTCAACCAAACATTGTGTGTGGTTAAGTATCTGATTTAATATATATTGAATTAAGAGTCTCCGAGATTGTGAGACACCAATGTTCATTATCCACAAGAAACATATAAAAAAGTGACAGTACAAACTATTTCTAGATGGATAAACAGGTTCTGGATTAACTGGAGTAGACACTGATCTGTTTAAATCTCACTCCACAAGGGCAGTATCAATGTCCGCGGCAAAGGTACAGGATATGCCGCTCGACCAAATTCTGGAGACCGCAGGATGGTCCAAAGAGGAACTTTTCTAGATTTTATGATAAACCTGTTGTCACAGTGCCAGGGTTGCACATGCTGTGTGGGTTCTATTCAAATTGTTTGCTTTGTTGCATATCATTTGTTGTAATTTCCCCAGGGATAGAGGGGTTATTAGTTTTTTTTAATTATTATTGTTATTATTATTATTAAAATATTAAAATATTTATTGCATAATTTCAAGCAATATATATTATATTGCTCACATGACTCCGAAGTAAAATAGTAAGATTAAACGAGAACTCACCAGTTTGAAGTTTGATCATTATTTTATGAGGGATTACGTGCCCTCCACTCCCGACCCTCATAAAAAAAATGATCATCTGGTAGTTCTAGTCTATGTAAGCCTTACTACCTTACTCCGGCTATTGGTTCTGTGTTTTTCACGCCACTGCTTTGAAGTATGCCGAGCATGTGCCAGGCAGGGTCTTCTTCACGTAATCCCTCATCGTAACTCCTCATAAAATAACGATCAAACTTCAAACTGGTAAGTTCTCATTTAATCTGGAGCAGATCTCAGTTCAAGTTGGGTAATACAACTCATGTAGGCACAAAGTGCTGGAGTAACCCAACAGGTTAGGCAGCATGATGTTGCCTGACCCGCTGAGTTACTTCAGCATTTTATATCTGTTTTTGTAAACCAGCTTCTGCATTTCTTGTTTCTATAACTACTGTAGTTCTCCTTTAATATATTTACATACCTGCCAATCTTTGGGAAACACCCCCTTCCTCCCCCCAACTATTGTGATACTGCTCAACACAAACTCCTTAGACTAGCAACCCTATCTTGAACACTAAATGTCCACACCCTTCCATCAAGAATGGGATGGCACAGTGGTAGAGTTGCCACCTAAAGGGCCTGTCCCACTTATGCGTCCTTGGCTCGCAAATTACGCGACCTTGTGGTAGTTTGAGTCGTACGGGCCGCATGGGGCCGGTCCCACTTAGAAGCGCGGAGGGATAAGGATTTGTGCGGGACCGGTCCCAACATCGCTCGGGGCTCCGAAATTCTTTTGTGAACTAAATCTTTGCGCGCCAACGGCCTGTCGCGGAACTGATGGCCAAAGTGGGACAGGCCCAAGACCCTGGCGCAAAGCAATGGCTCACCTTCAACAGCAGCAGAAGCTGGCAAACGATCGCCGAACTTGGCCTGGGGCTCACGGCTGTTGCGGTCCGAATCCGCCCCCACTTCTACACCCAGAGCGGGGCCAAGAAAATTGAAGATAGACACAAAATGCAGGAGTAACTCAGTGGGACTGGCAGCATCTTTGGAGAGAAGCAATGGGTGACGTTTCGGATCAAGACCCTTCTTTTCAGACTGAAGAAGAGTCTCGACATGAAACGTCACCCATTGCTTCTCTCCAGAGATGCTGCCAGTCCCACTGAGTTACTCCAGCTTTGTGTCCATCTTCAAATGACATCACGAGCTCCAGATGGCTGTGTGTACGCATGTAATCGCAGCCGACTTTCGCTCGACCGTCTTGGCTCAACGCGACCATGAGGTCGCGTAATTTGCATGCCAAGGACACGCAAGTGGTTCAGGCCCTTTACAGTGCCAGAGAGTCAGGTTAAATCCTGACTACAGGGGCTATCTCTGTAGGGTTTGTACATTCTTCTTGTGACCAGCGGGATTTTTCTCTGAGTTCTCTAGTTTTCTCCCACATTCCAAAGATTGTCCCAGGTGTGTAGGATAGAACTAGTGTATGGTTGTCATGGACTCAGTGGGCCGAGAGTCCTTTTTCCACAGTGTATCTCTAAATTAAACTAAACTAAACTAAACCTTATCCATAAACTGCCAATCTCAACTCAGGGATTCCCATCTGCACCACCCCTGCTTACCGACCTCTTTTGGATTCAAATAATTCCATCTAACCTGCAGCTGATTGAGTGACTCCTCACTTGGTCACTTTACTATCTGTAGTCACAATCACTTCCCTCACTCATCACCACTGATTGCTGCCTGGTGAGCCTCGTCCAAGACCCCTTTCTAATTCTCATCTGCCATAACCCGCAAACACCAGGTTTTGGACACGGCCACTTTCTATTGAAAATGCTAAACGGAAGGAAGGCTATTTCAGAGGTACCCAACCCTTTGGGGCGCCTGAATCTTCAAGCTCATGACCGAAGAGTTATTGACATGCCATACAGCAATGGATTAAGCAGCATCTGCAAGCACCAACAGGTTTTTAGGCCAGTGCATCTTGGCCAGATTGGCATTATCTCTACCTGCCTGGGGTATTTTCTGTGGGAGTATTTCAAGTTATAACCCCAACAGCTGTTTGAATGCTCTGTAGTTAATTTTCTTTTTAAAACTTGAGGCTCCTTCCTGCTGTCTTTTGCTCATATCACAAACTATTCGACCATCTGTTATTTGCCACATCAGCACCTCATTAGCTATTCCATGCGTAATATCCCTTTCATGTGAGTGTTTTAAAAATGCATTTTACTCTTATTTTGTTTGTACCACTTTTTTTAAATGAATCGAATTTTATTCATTTTCCTAATGCATTGATATTCTATTGAGCAATGTAACACGCAGTCTTTTCTTCTTTTAACTTGCAGTAACAAAATAAACATGCATGTTCAGGTGGGCAAGGGTCGAACTGTTATTATACCATGCTGAAAAAAATCATTATTTTTGAAAATCATGTAGGAAAAATAACTCTTCTATTGCAAGTCTGAAACATTCTCACTTTCAATTCTCTTTTCCCCGCTGACACAATTGTTTTTGTAACGTAACTTTCTGTAATGTGTGGTTCCTTTGGGGCACACTATCATATTATAGCAGATCTATCTGCACCAAAGAAGGGATGCACCTGAAATATTAACCTGGGAATGATATCTCAATGACAGTAAATCTGAGCGAATGACAGTAAAATTACTGAACCACGAAAGGTAAGCTCAGAACTTTGATACATGTTGACAGATTCTGGCATATCATATGGCCTGAGATTTAAACCAGCTTCTAAACCGATCTCCAGGAGTGCAGAAACTTTGAAACTATTTCGTGTTTACAGTGCTGTGGCATCTCAGCCTGGCATGGCAACAGTTTTACCACTGACCGCCTGAACCTGCAGAGGGTGGTGAACACTGCCTAGTCCATCAGAGGCGTGTCACTTCTTTACATTCAGTCCATCTTCATTGCTGTTTTATCTCTCATTATCCTTTATACTGTGTACTCAATGAGCTTCATACTAACAAGGAAATTCAATGTACCCTGATGTATAAGACAAAAAACTCATCTGATTCTGAATTTTACTCCTGGATTGGTTTGGAACTGGTGTTGCAGACAGTACATCTGCCTCATGGCAGCTCCTACCTGATTCTGGGATTTTTGATTCTGAGGTCCAGTGTTGGTTGTACGGAGTTTGTCTGTTCTTCCTGTGAATGTGCGAGTGTCCCCAGAGAATCTGGTTTCCTCCCATATCCCAAAGGTACGTGGTTTGGTATGCTAGCTTGCTAATCTAAATTACCTGTAGCAAAGGGGAGGTTTGGGAAATTAATGGGAATTAATGTAAGGGAGGATATGTTGCTAGAGAGTGGTGAGTCACTGGAGACTCACACAGAGAGTGGTGAGTCTCTGGAATTCTCTGCCACAGAACGTAGTTGAGGCCAGTTAATTGGCTATATTTAAGAGAGAGTTAGATGTGGCCCTTGTGGCTAAAGGGATCAGGGGCTATGGAGAGAAGGCAGGTACAGGATACTGAGTTGAATGATCAGCCATGATCATATTGAATGGCGGTGCAGGCTCGAAGGGCTGAATGGCCTACTCCTGCACCTATTGTCTATGTTTCTATGCTAGGAAATAAGTGGATGCACAGGACTGGTGAAATTGCCTTGAGGGACAACATCAACTCGATGGGCTGAATGGCTTCATTCTATATTGTAAAGGAATATGAGGAAATAAAAATATATTTTGCCTCCTGATGGCTTGCAAGCCATTAACCTAACTAAGGGGCCAACAACAGATACAATCTCAGTTAGAGTACTAGTGTCAAGCCACACTGCTTCATCACTCTGAAAGTTATGATACTTGCACCATAATCAGCAGTTGCATCAGTCATGTCACATTTTAAACACCATTTATGGAGAAATATACATGTAATAAAAAACATTCACAAGCTAAGCAATAGTTAGTTTGAAAAGTTTTGTTTAGAGACACAATGCAGAAATAGGGACTTCAACCTGCATTCACGGCAACCAGCGATCCCCACACAATAACACTATCCTAAATACACTAGGGACGATTTACAATTTTACCAAGCCAATTAGCTTAAAACTTGCACATCTTTTGAGTGTGGGATGGAAATGGAGTTCCATGAGAAAACCCAAGTAAGTCACGGGAGAACGTACTAACTCTGTACAGAGAGCATCCATAGTCAGGATCAAACCCAGGTCTCAGAAATAGTGGATGCATTAGTGATAATTTTTCAAAACTCTTTAGATTCTGGAGTAGTTCCTGAGGATTGGAGGGTAGCTAATGTAACCCCACTTTTTAAAAAGGGAGGGAGAGAGAAAACGGGGAATTACAGACGAGTTAGTCTAACATCGGCAGTGGGGAAAATGCTAGTCAGTTATTAAAGATAACTCCTATATTAAAGATGGGATAGCAGCACATTTGGAAAGTGATGAAATCATTGGACAAAGTCAGCATGGATTTATGAAAGGTAAATCATGTCTGACGAATCTTATAGAGTTTTTCGAGGATGTAAATAGTAGAGCGGATAAGGGAGAACCAGTGGATGGGGTTCAGTATTGATGTGGATAGAGAACTGGCCGGCAGACAGGAAGCAAAGAGTAGGAGTAAACGGGTCCGTTTCAGAATGGCAGGCAGTGACTAGTGGGGCACGGCAAGGCTCAGTGCTGGGACCCCAGCTATTTACAATATATATTAATGATTTGTATGAGGGAATTGAATGCAACATCTCCAGGTTTGCGGATGACACAAAGCTGGGGGCCAGTGTTAGCTGTGAGGAGGATGCTAGGAGGCTGCAAGGTGACTTGGATAGGTTGGGTGAGTGGGCAAATGCATGGCAGATGCAGTATAATGTGGATAAATGTGAGGTTATCCACTTTGGTGACAAGAACAGGAAAGTAGACTATTATCTGAATGGTGGCCGATTAGGAAAAGGGGAGATGCAACGAGACCTGGGTGTCATGGTACACCAGTCATTGAAAGTAGCCAGAGTACACAAAAGGCTGGAGAAACTCAGCGGGTGCAGCAGCATCTAAGGAGCGAAGGAAATAGTCGACGTTTCGGGTTGAGACCTTCAGACTGGTCAGGGATCAGGGAAACGAGAGGTATAGACGGTGATGTGGAGAGATAAAGAACAATGAATGAAAGATAAGCAAAAAAGTATCGATGATAAAGGAAACAAGCCATTGTAAGCTGTTTGTGGTGTGAAAATGAGAAGCTAGTGCGACTAGGGTGGGGGAGGGAGATAGAGAGAGAGGGAATGCCAGGGCCCGAGGGCTGAGGGAGAGGTGGGAAGGGGAGGAGACAGCAAGGGTTAACAGAATTGAGAAAATTCAATGTTCAAACCCAAAGGATGCAGACTCCCCAAGCGGAATATGAGGTGCTGTTCCTCCAACTTGTGGTGTTGCTCACTCTGGCCGTGGAGGAGGCCCAGGACCGAGAGGTCGGATACGGAATGGGAGGGGGAGTTGAAGTGCTGAGCCACTGGAAGGTCGGCTTGGTTATTGCGGACCGAGCGGAGGTGTTCGGCGAAACGATCGCCAAGCCTCCGCTTGGGTCTCACCGATATAGATCGTTCTGGCATCTGGAGCAGCGGATGCAGTAGATGAGGTTGGAGGAGGTGCAGGTGAACCTCTGCGGACCTGGAAGGACTGCTTAGGTCCCTGAAAGGAGTGGAGGGGGGAGGTGAAGGGACAAGTGTAGCATTTCTTGCGGTTCAAGGGAAAGTGCCTGGGGAAGGGGTAGAACGTGAGGGAAGGGAAGAATTGACAAGGGAGCTGCAGAGAGAGCGGTCTTTGCGGAAGGCAGACGGGGGAGATGGGAAGATATGGCGAGTGGAGGTGTCACGTTGGAGGTGGCGAAACTGGCGGGGGACTATGTGTTGTATTTGCCGGCTGGTGGGTTGAAAGGTGAGGACCAGGGGGACTCTGCCCTGTTTGCGAGTGGGGGAATGGGGAGAGAGGGCAGTGTTGTGTGGTATGGAGGAGATCCTGGTGCGAGCCTCATCTATAGTGGGGGAGGGGAATCCCCGTTCTCTGAAGAATGAGGCCATTTGTGATGACCTGGTGTGGAACACCTCATCCTGGGAGCAGATGTGGCGTAGACGGAGGAATTGGGAATAGGGGATGGAGTCCTTACAGGAAGCAGGTTGGGAGGAAGAGTAGCTGTGGCAGTCAGTTGGTTTGTAGTGGATGTCGGTCAGGAGTGTATCACCTGCAATAGAGATGGTGAGGTCAAGGAATGGTAGGGAAATGTTGGAAATGGTCCAAGTGTATTTGAGTGCCGGATGGAAGTTGGTGGTGAAATGGATGAAGTCAGTCAGTTGTGTGTGGGTGCAGGAGGTGACACCAAAGCAGTCATCGATGTAACGTTGGTAGAGTTTGGGGATGGGGCCCTGGTACGCCGAGAACAAGGATTGTTCGACGTATTCGAAAAAGAGGCAAGCGTAGCTGGGGCCCATGCGTGTGCCCATAGCTACGCCTTGTGTTTGGAGGTAGCCATGCAGGTGCAGCAGGCAGTGAAGAAAGCGAATTATATATTAGCATTCATAGCAAAAGGATTTGAGTATAGGAGCAGGGAGGTTCTACTGCAGTTGTACAGGGCCTTGGTGAGACCACACCTGGAGTATTGCGTACAGTTTTGGTCTCCTAATCTGAGGAAAGACGTTCTTGCCAAAGAGGGAGTACAGAGAAGGTTCACCAGACTGATTCCTGGGATGGCAGGACTTTCCATATGAAGAAAGACTGGATAGACTCAGCTTGTACTCGTGGGAATTTAGAAGATTGAGGGGGGATCTTATAGAGACTTACAAAATTCTTAAGGGCTTGGACAGGCTAGATGCAGGAAGATTGTTGCCGATGTTGGGGAACTCCAGAACAAGGGGTCACAGTTTAAGGATAAGGGGGAAGTCTTTTAGGACTGAGATGAGAATTTTTTTTTTCAAGCAGAGAGTGATGCATCTGTGGAATTCTCTGCCACAGAAACTAGTTGAGGCCAGTTCATTGGCTATATTTAAGAGGGAGTTAGATGTGGCCCTAGTGGCTAAAGGGATCAGGGGGAATGGAGAGGAAGCAGGTACGGATGATCAGTTGGATGATCAGCCATGAGCATATTGAATGGCGGTGCATGCTCGAAGGGCCAAATGGCCTACTCCTGCACCTATTTTCTTTGTTTCTATGTCTCTGGCGCTATAAGGCAGCTACTCTTCCGCTGCACCACCGTGTTTGATCCTGACTACGGTTGCTAACTGTATGGAGTTTTACCTTCTCCTCATGATGTGCGTGGGTTTTCTCCAGGCTCTTCTGTTTCCTCCCACACTCCAAAGATGTGCAGGTTTGTAGGCTAATTGACTTTGCAAATTTGTAAATTGTCCGTAGTGTGTAGGATAGTGTTAATGTGTGGGGATTGTTGGTCGGCGCAGACATGGAGGGCCAAAGGGCCTGTTTCCACGCTGCATCTCTAAACTAAACTAAACAAAACTGAAGGTCAGGCTAAATCTATGGGAAGAGAAAGAGAGTTAAAGTTTTAGGAGCCATTTTATTCTGATCAGCTGCAGTGTTTTCTGTTTCTGTAGTGGAAGGTAAGACCTCCCTGGTGGAATATAACTGGGTGAAAAAAAGGTCTTACCTTCCACTACCTGCAACCTTTGGCAACCGCCTTCAACTAGCATCGAAACCGGCTTCGACTAAAAAATTACCGATTTTTAAAACGGCAGTCTATTTTTGGTCGCGGCCGGTTTTTAATTTTTTTAAATAATCCCCGGAACATAGAAGAAGCGGAAACCACTTTTGACCATTAGGGAGACTGACAAAAACCTCCGAGACCCGCACGGAAACCTTGGGTGGGGCGCAAAGTCTCCAGAGGTTTCCGTTCAGGCTTCCTAAGTGGGACAGGGGCATAAGGCAGCAACTCTACTGCTGCGCTACCGTGCAGCCCCGTCGAGTACTTACAGCAATTTCTATTTTTGTTTTAGATTTCCAAAATCTGCAGTTCTTGTTATTTACAAGCAGTGGAGCAGTCCGGGTTTAGCAAAGGGATAGAGGAAGATCAGTGAAATTTAGTTGGATAATCATTGACAACCTTTTCCCATTTATTTGTTTTTGGTTGCGACGTGGAGAGGTTTAGGGAGGTGAGGTGTGTAACATCATTCCTTCAAGTGGCACTCAATTTCTATAAGCCATTGCCCTATACAACTGGTATCGATTGTCAAGAATGTTATTACACAGTGACTTAGCCCTGTTGCCTGACGTGAGCTAAGAACCTGGGACTCATTAATGATAATTGTAAAATGTCCTGCCACAAGCTTAGAAGTTCACTACTAATGTCCTGTGCAAATTAGTCAAATGCTGAATGGAATTATTATGTATGCATCAGTCCACAAATTAATTTGTTGCATTTCATGAATTGGCCACTGGTCAACATGCCTTTCTCTTGCTTTTGCCTGAGAAACCTTCATCATGCTTCAAGGGAAAAACACAGCTTTACGGGCACCTGAAAGTCAAGGTTCAACAAAAAAACCATCTTGGCCTAAAGAGGTGTGTGGAAAATACACAGCAACTAACTGATAAGTACAATATGCGTGGATTCCTCAATGTTGCCAAGATACAAACACCCAAGGACTCAATGTTCTTTTTCACGCCCATCTTCACAATGCATTGCATCAGGCAGGCTTGAAGTATTGTCATGGATGTCTGGCACCCTGGCCATTCCCTTTACTCTCTTCTACCTTCTTAAGAAGAAACTTAAAACAGGTATTTCCCTATGCTATCAGACTCCTGAACCAATCTTTCACACCCTTTTCTTGGAAGTACTGCAACATACTCTTAGTCAAGTAAGATAGAGAGAGTTAGATACAGCTCTTAGGGCTTACGGAATCAAGGGATATGGGGAGAAAGCAGGAACGGGGTACTGATTTTCAATGATCAGCCATGGTAATATTGAATGGCGGTGCTAGCTCGAAGGGCCGAGTGGCCTACTCCTGCACCTATATTTTTTATGTTTCTATGTTTATTCCTCATTTGGTTATACTGTTATTGTACTTTCATATTTTCTTTGCACTACTTTAGATTGCACTAAAATCTGGCAACATTCTGCTGTTTTATACATAATTATTATTTTATTTGTCATAACTGCATGTATACTGTTTACTCTGTGAGCTTTGTGTGAACAAGGAATTTCGTTGAACCCTGCTGAGTATGAAAAATGAACTAATCTGATCTAAACCTTGAGAACAAGGAAAGGAAGAGAGTGTTTCAAGAACAGCAAGGCATTCAGTACCATCTGAAGGAGCACTTCAGTGGGGTGGAAGATTGCAACCTTCACGTACTCCGCCCTGTTTCGACTAATGCAATCAACTCGACGCGCACAAACGGAAGATCAAATAGAACAAGTAGTCCTACAACTTTAGGCTGTGCACACCACACGAAAGAAGAAGAAGAAGAAGAGCAGTTCAGTGAGTTGCTCCTTCAGAGGCTTTGTCCGTGTGTAGGAAGGAACTGCAGATGCTGTTTAAATGGAAGATAGACACAAAAAGCTGGAGTAACTTAGTGGGTCAGGCAGCATCTCTGGAGAAAAGCTTGAGACCCTTCTGAGACTTTGTCCTTCATGTAAATGTCCTTGACTCTACTTCAGGTTGATAAAAGGCCAAATGCCAAGTGAAAATCAGCAAGTTCTACAAATCTGCAGAGAGGACAGCCACATTTCCCTTGTTTGATGATCATCTTCATTGTCATCTTTAAGAAGGGAGATGAGGCTACTTACAGTAACATTTTGCTATGCCTCGGGTAAATTGTTAACAGGCTCCTCAGTTGACTCCTGCAGTGGGTGAAGTGATGTCCAATTTACTGTGGTCATTCCATCCGTCAAGAGACACAATGGAACTTGATCTTAGCCGCACAAACATTTCATGAGAAAAGCCGCGAGAAACATCAACTGCTGTACCTGGTCTTTCTCAAATTACAAAAACTTCCAACTCTGCCAACTGAAAGCGATTGTGGAGAGCACTTCTGAAATTGCTTTTTTGTCGAGTGCATGGTAGCATATATTAGGTGTAGGCCATTCAGCCCTTCGAGCCTGCACCGCCATTCATATGATCATGGCTGATCATCCAACTCAGATCCGTACCTGCCTTCTCTCCATTTTTAGCCACAAGGGCCACAACCAACTCACTCTTTATAGCCAATGAACTTCTACCCTCTGTTTCAGAGATACTGTGTGAAAAAAGCATCGGTCTTAAAGGAATCCTTAAGCTGTGACCCCTTTGACCCACCGAGACCGCGCCAACCAGCAATCCCCCATTCACTTGCATTATCCAGCACACTAGGGACAATTTCCAATGTCTACTGAACCCAATTAACCTACAAACCTGTTCATCTTTGGAGCGTGGGAGGAAACCACGCAGTCACGGGAGAACGTAGAAACTCCATACAAACAGCACCCACAGTCAGGATTGAACCTGAGTCTCTGGCGCTGTAAAACAGCAACTCTACTGTTGCGCCACCATTCCACCCTAAGCTGAAAGCAAGATTTTTATTGTACCTGTGCTTCACCGTACTAATGCGTATGGCAATAAATACTTGACTTGAGATGATAACGAACGGGAATTTCAGAGGGAATCTGATGATTTTTTCACTCAGTGGGTAGTTGCAATCTGAAACACATTGACTGAGAAATTGGTGGAGTTAGGTACTCTCACAATATTAAAGAAGCATCCACATGACCACATGATTTGCCAAGACATAGACCAGATGCTGGTAACTGGACTAATTAGATGTTTATTGGTTATATCAGATGAGTTGGGTCGAAGGGCCAGTTTCTCTCTGTGTGATGTTGACCCCCTTATCATGATGACATTCAAGGTGTGATTGTAAGGAATTAATCCTCCGGTAGCCCAATCCCAGTGCAGACGAGGGCAAAACTAGGCTCTAAGACCTCTCTGAATCTTCCTCACCGCAATATTGTACTTTCACCCCAGATAACTTCCTACTTCAGTGGAACCAATCTACAGAATGAAAGGGAAAAATTGATTCCTCTACTAACAAAGGTTCCTCTCACCAATGGCTCTGACATTCAGCCCGGCCCATCAAGGGACCAACCCTGCAAACCGCGAAAACATCCAGTGGTTTCATGCATTGCTTTCTTTAAAACGATGAAAGGTCAGATAGCAATGCAAAGGCAAGGATGATGGAGATACCTTGCCACCTCAAGAGTTATCCTCAAGAGTTCATGTAGCACAGTAAGTGATCTACGTCATGCACAACAGACTCGCTCAGGATGAAGAAATAAGGAACGGCAGATAAACATAGTGCTGGAGTAACTCAGCGAGTCAGGCAGCATCTCTCTGTAAAAAGGATGAGTGACGTTTTGGGTTGGAATCCTTCTTCCGTCCGAAGAAGTGTCCCGATCTGAAACCTCACTCATATTTTTTTCCAGAGATACTGCCTGACTGCTGAGTTACTCCACCACTTTGTGTCTATCTTTGCTATAAACCAGTATCTGCAGTTATTTGTTTCTATAAGGAACTGCTGATGCTGGTTAACCAAGGAAAAACACAAAGTGCTGGAGTAACTCAGTTGGTCAGGTAGCATCTCTGGAGAACATGGACAGGTGATGTTTCAGCTCAGGAAACATCTTCAGAATGAAGAAGGGTCTCAACTCGAAATGTCACCTATCCATGCGCTTCAGGTATGCTGCCTGACCAGCTGAATTACTCCAGCATTTTGTGTCTACTCACAGAATGAAGTCATCCTGTGTATATCTTTGGTGCGGTGCATTAACATGAGAATTTTTTTTGGTGATCTCTTAGCATCTTGATAGTTAGATAGGCCTCATTGTTCATTAAGAACTTTAGATTTACGGGTAGTATGTGATACACCACAAATGCAACCTACCACTTCCTGGATCTCTGGGGAGCCCATAATCCTGGCAAATAGTGTCTGCTGCCCTCTCTACTCTAAGAGGAAGACATTATTTAACTGTTACTTGAAAAGAGAATTTGCAACAACTTGTCAACACCAGTTAGCTAAAATCTAATATTGGATATATCAGCCACTACAACCCAGACAAGAGTTTCAGAGCAACCATTACCTGTACAGGTAGACTAATCCAGGTAATAATGTGAGGCAGAAGCAGAGGGTCACCCAACTAATAGAGCTGCTGTCTCATTGTTCCAGAGACCCAGGTTGAATCCTGTCCTTGGGTGTTAGCCGTTTGGAGTTTGCATGTTCCCTCTGTGACCGCGTGGGTTTTCCCCGAGTATTCTGGTTTCCTCCCACATCTCAAAGACGAGCAGGTTTGTAGGGTAATTGGGCTCTGTAAATCGTCCCTAGTTAGTAGGAGAGTGGATGAGAAAGTGGGATAACATAGAGCTAGTATGAACGGGTGATTGGTGGTCAGCATGGACTCGGCAGTCCGAAGGGCCTGTTTCCATGCTGTATCTCTAAACTAAACTAAAAAACGAAGGAACAGAATAACATTTCAGGCATCACCTCTTCAGAAAACTGGTGTCTGGTTGTGTTGGACAATGGCTTTCTGCAGTATTTGGACCAAACCCTTCTGGTCTTTTCCCTTCAAACTTTCCATTGCACCTTTGTTTATTTTTGGCCTCTTCAGTTCCTGGGCATCCCTGCAGAGCCTCCACTGAAGCAACACTGATGAGCAGTACATGAAGACTACCCAGCCATCAACACCGACCCAAATTTGTTGCTTCATTTTGTTGTCTTCTGCCTCAAGGAATGAAGTGAATTCTGCAGGTACTCAGTCTCCAACTGATTCCAATAAGTATAGCTGCAGGCATGTCCCTGCTCTTCAGACCTGTTTTCCTTTGCAAAGTCCACACTGAATGTTAATTACTGTACATACCTGGATTATATTTTACAGCAGGAGTAGCAAAGTAAATGCTTTGTGTTGAAAGGCATTATCTGCATGTTGGTTAGCACAACCTATTTGAAGTACCAGTGTCTTACAGGGTTTAAAATATTCATAGAAGATGCATTACACGCATTAAATTGCACACAAATTGTTTTTGTTTTTTATTAAAACAATATTAAAGGAGAAATTGCAAGATATTTAATGAAATTCAGTTATCTGGCGATTATGAATGTAATAGAATTACTGCTTTTTCTACTCTTTGAAGTTGGTCTATGGGAAAGAGCAATTGTACTTTGATTACAGATGCAAAGTTCAGGGACTTTAACATGAATAGGGAAGAACAATTAATCTTCTGATTAAACACCTCGGTTCACAACAGTTTATGGTACAAAGAACAAAATAAAAGTGTATACATTCTCTATTTAATTACCCATCCTCTTTATGATTATAGTTGTTAGATTATTGGCTAGCTTATTAGAGGGGAACTATTCCTTCCGAAATGTGAAACATATCATTATAAACTCTTCTTTAATCATGTTGCTCAATTAAAGTGTCTGAAGGAAACGGAGTTTGGAACCACCCAAGTACTCCAGAAGCCTACAAGAAACAGACATTGTTATGGGTAAACATTTCCTCAGCAGGTTTTACGAGCATTTAAAAAAAAATCTGGGTTGTTATTTTTATTATAAATGTCCACTTCTGAAGATGCTGAGCCGAGAATGTCTCACTCTCTCACTCTCTCACTTTATTTGTATGTGAGGCACAGCTCCAGATCCTGTGTCTGTGCTTGGTGGTCTAGAGAACGTGGTGATTGCCTAATGTATCTTTCTGTGTTTCTTTGGATGTCTGTGACATCTGTTTCGTTGCGGCTCCTTTGTGAAGGTCTGCCTGTGGCATCTGTTTGCAATGTCGTGTGCTTGTCTGTGGCATCTGTTTCTTTGGTTATGTAAACAGGTAACTCTCGGATGTAAGATCACTGGACATCCAGTTATCCAGTTTCATTCTGGAAAATGATGCCTCTTACACACAGCTCAACAATGGTATAACAAATTGATAAACCAACATCCAATTTCCTATAGCCAGTTAATTTATCAATTGACTGCACCAAGATCCCCGATTAACAGATGTTTACTGAAATAGGTGTCCCCAAATAGTTTAGCAGAGAAAATAAAAATGTTACTATCATTGATATGCAAATAATGCACACTGTAAGGAAGAATATAATTTGGTTAATCTAATGATTCTTTCTTATAGAATCTCCAGGAGAATGAATAAGGAACCTGCCTTCCCTCCATAAAGCAATCGGTAAAAACAATCCAAGTAAAATTATCTATACGATATGATACGATAAAACGTTATTCATACCCGGAGGGAAATTGGTCTGCCGACCATCACAACACACAAAAACTTGAAAATAAAAGTGTAACTAAAAGAAAAATACAAGCGACTGTTGGCTGGCTGCCATGAGCACAGCTCCTTCACCGGAACAAATGAACAAACAAACAAACACAGACTTATCCTCTGGGCAGAGGATTCCAAACTAGAGTGTGTTTCCCCCCTCCCCCACACCAGGCCTCCCTTTGTTTTCCCACCGTCCCTCACGGCGGTCCCCCCATGCCAGGTCCCCATTTTTATTCATGGCGGTCCCCATTGACTTCCCCTCCCCCCTCATGCTCATCGACTGCAAGGCCCCACCGCCTCCGAGGCTCCCGTTGCCTCCGATGCCCATGTTGCCGCCGAGGCTCCCACCGCCACTGAGCCTCCCACTGCTGCCTAGGCAACCGCTACCGCCGCTGAGTCTTCCGCTGCCACCGCCAAGGCTCCCATCGCCGCCACCATTGAGGTTCCCCTCGCCGCCACCACTGAGCCTCCTTCGGCCCAGACAGGCCTCGCCGCCTGGCTTCTCCGCAGTCCAATGGAAGGCTTGCGTGGCGAGCTGGCCTACCGGGGCACGTTCCAGTCTTCGGTTATCGCTCTGGTCGGTGATGGCGTGGTTGTTCAGCGGGTGGATCGGCCCCACACGGCTCCCTGGAAAACTCCCACCATGTGCGCAGCTCCTCGGGACACACCCGCAGCACGCACGGCTCCCCGGGACATTCCCGGGGAATGAACTAGAAGTTGCGAGTGGGCTAAAAATGCTCAGCACAAGTACATTTGAGCATGTAGTGACATTTATCATGGAGCACTCAGGCAGACTCAAAGGCTGAGGTTTGCAATGCATTAACTCCCATTAGGAATATGTCATTGAATAGTCAAAGAACCAGTAAATCAGACGGACAAGCATACTGTCTTTTTCAAAAGTCAGTAAACAGATTGAACCAATTCAGCCCTTCCAGGTGATGCGTAGAACCACATGCATCTCTGCTAACCATGTCAATTGTATTAGGTGCTCTCAAAGTGGTCTTCTCTGCATCGATGATACCAATCAGGGACTAGACGACTGCTCTGCCAAGCACCTGCACTCATTCTGCAACGGCCATCCTGAGCTTCCGATTTTAATCCCCCTTCCCATTCCCAAACCGACCTGTCCATTCTTGAAGGTAGACAAAATGTTGGAGAAACTCAGCGGGTGAGGCAGCATCTATGGAACGAAGGAATAGGTGACGTTTCGGGTCGAGACCCTTCTTCAGGCTGATGTGGGGGTTGGGGGGTGGAAAGAAGAACTGAAGAGGCGGAGGCAGTGGGCCGTGGGAGAGCTGGGAAGGGGAGGGGAAAGAGGGACAAAGTAAGGACTACCTGAAATTGGAAAAGCCAATGTTCATACTGCTGGGGTGTAAGTAAACCAAGCAAAATATGTGCTGCTCCTCCAATTTGTGGTGGGACTCACTCTGGCCATGGAGGAGGCCCAGGACAGAAATGTCAGATATGGAATGGGAGGGGGAGTTGAAGTGCGGAGCCACCGGGAGATCAGGTTGTGAACTGTGCGGAGGTGTTGGGCAAAACGATCGCCAAGCCTGTGCTTGGTCTCAACGATGTAGAGCAATTGACACCTAGAGCAGCGGATGCATTAGATGAGGTTAGAGGAGGTGCAGGTGAACCTCTGCCTCACCTGGAAAGACTGCTTGGTCCTTGGATGGAGTCAAGGGGGGAGGTAAAGCGACAAGTGTAGCATTTCCAGTGGTTGCAAGGGAAAGTACCTGGGGAGGGGGTGATTTGGGTGGGAAGAGACAAATTAACCAGGGAGTTATGGAAGGAGTGGTCTCTGTGGAAAGCCGAAAGGGGAGGAGATGGGTAGATGTGGCCAGTGGTGGGATCCCGTTGGAGGTGGCGAAAATGCCGGAAGATTATCTGTTGTATGTGATGGCTGGTTGGGTGGAAGGTGAGGACAAGGGGGACTCTGTCCTTGTTACGAGTGGGGAGATGGGGAGTGAGAGCAGTGCTACGAGATATAGAAGAGACCCTGGTGAGAGCCTCATCTATAGTCGAAGAAGGGAACCCCCATTCCCTACAGAAAGAGGACATCTCCGATGTCCATTCTTGATATCCTCCAGTACCAGAGGGAGGCCAGATGCAAACTAGAGGAACTAGAACTCATATTCCACCTAGTAGTCCACCAGTCTGTTGACGTGAACATTGCATTCTTCAATTTCAGATAACCCGCTCCCCTCTGTCCCTTTCTTTCTCTGTCTCATCCACCCAGGCCCTCCACATGCACACTCTTCTGCCCAAGCATCCCCTCCCTCATCCCTCAGGTTTCTTTCCCCTCCTGGAAATTCACAGGGATTTATAAGAATGAGAGGGTATCTTATGGAAACCTAAAATTCTTAAGGGAATGAACAGGTTAGATGTTAGATGTTGCAGGAAAAATGTTCCCGATGTTGGGAGAGTCCAGAACCAGGGGTCACAGTTAAGAATAAGTGGTAGGCCATTTATGCCTGAGATGAGGAAAAACGCTTTCACCAGAGAGCTGTAAATCTGTGGAACTCTCTGCTATGGAAGGCAGTGGAGGACAATTCACTGGATGTATTCAAGAGAGAGCTAGATATAGCTCTTGGGGCTATCAGAATCAAGGGATATCCGGTGAAAGGAGGAATGGGGTACAGATTCTGGATGATCAGCCATGATCATATTGAATGGCGGGTGCTGGCTCGATGGGTCAAATGGCCTACTCCTGCAACTATTTTCTATGTTTCTATGCTTCCTCCAATTATTGTCATCTATCCATCAACCACACCCACTTCCCACTTGGCCCATCCCTCATTGTTCCCATTGCCCACCTTACCTCCCTTATTTGCTCCATGCTTCATCTTCCACTCGTTAGACTCCATAACCTGCAGCTTTTTGTTGGGTCGACACCATTTCCCAGCTCCTTGCTATTTCCCTCCTTTTCTCTCCTACCTGACTTCAATCTCTCCTCATGTGGATCCACCTATTGCATGGGGAAGTTGGGCCAAAGGGATTGTTTCCATGCAAAAACAACCCCCTCGTTCAACCCCTGTGAAGCTTCATGGAATAAATCCTTGGAGATTGTGGACAGAGGGGAGCGAGTTGTTTAATTCAGCATTCCTGCTTATCTATCCGAGTTGATTAAAGGATTACAAAGACAAGCAATTTTTCTCAACCTGGTTATTTCTTCGGTCTGGTATTGAGATCATCTTCTTCACAGCCTAAAGTTGTAGGACAACTTGTTCTATTTGATCTTATTTGATTGTGCACGCCGGGTTGATTGCATTCGTTGAAACAGGTGAAGGTTGCAATCTTCCACCCCAGTATTGAGATAAGAAGCACTGAGTGTGGAGACTGTATATCTTGCTGATGTGAGCAGGACCACCTGCTGACACAGTGCCTTGGAATATTTACCTCCCCCCTCCACTCCTTTCAGGGACCCAAGCAGTCCTTCCAGGTCCGACAGAGATTCACCTGCACCTCCTCCAACCTCATCTACTGCATCCGCTGCTCCAGATGCCAGATGATCTATATCGGTGAGACCAAGTGGAGGCTTGGCGATCGTTTCGCCGAACACCTCCGCTCGGTCCGCAATAACCAAGCCCACCTCCCGGTGGCTCAGCACTTTAATTCCCCCTCCCATTCCGTATCCGACCTCTCGGTCCTGGGCCTCCTCCACGGCCAGAGTGAGCAACACCGCAAGTTGGAGGAACAGCACCTCATATTCCGCTTGGGGAGTCTGCATCCTCTGGGCTTTGAATTTTCTCAATTCTGTTAACCCTTGCTGTCTCCTCCCCTTCCCACCTCTCCCTCAGCCCTCGGGCCCTGGCATTTCCTCTATCTCTATCTCCCTCCCCCACCCTAGTCGCACTAGCTTCTCATTTTCACACCACAAACAGCTTACAATGGCTTGTTCCCTTTATCATCGATACTTTTTTGCATATCTTTCATTCATTGTTCTTTATCTCTCCACATCGCGGTCTATATCTCTCGTTTCCCTGATCCCTGACCAGTCTGAAGAAGGGTCTCGACCCGAAACGTCGCCTATCTCCTTCGCTCCTTAGATGCTGCTGCACCCGCTTAGTTTCTCCAGCCTTTTGTGTACCCAATATTTTACTACCACCTGATTTGAAGAACAAAGGGGAGAACAGCTCTGGAGTCCAGGCTAATATTTACCCTTCAACCAACATTAGCAAATCAGATTATTCCATCTTTATCATGTTGCACATTGTTTGATCTTGCTGTGTACAAATTAGATGCCATTGTTCCCACGTTACCACAATGATTACATTTCAGAAATTAACTCTTTGGTTGTAAAAAGAGCTTGAGCACATTCCAAGGTCAGGAAAGGTGTGATTTAAGTGCACATTTTTTTTCATAATATAAAGTATGTGATAAAATGTAAAACCTTTTTATTTTGTTTGTAGGATAGATTTTGCTGAGTTACTCCAGCACTTTGCATCCTTTTGTGCATAATATCCAGCATCTGCAGTTCTTAGTTTCCAGTATTTTGGTTCCATTAGTTTGTGACGAAGAAATGCTGCAGTGTTCACATCAAATAGTCATAGTGCAGATCGCATACAGCCATAAACTCTACAAGATAGATGCCCTGCTGTGCAACATACAGGTCCCTTTATGCTTTTTTTTTTAATCCTCCCTGCAATTATTATCACATTCCACCTGAATGCATTGACCCCAGGCTGAAGCAAAATTTCACAGATGCCAAGCACTTGTTCAAGGGAACATTCACCATCATTGCTCACAGATAAAGAATGAAGCTGGGTTAATCAACCCTATGGCAGTCTGCCAAGGCTCATCCTGTCCTGGCACGATATTCAAACATGCACTCTTCCAGCGTTTACTGAGTACTCAGAGGAACCTGGCCCACATTTCCTTTCCTAAAATGGAAGACAAATGCATGGTGTGGCATCCGTACAGATTTCTACTTAGAGATTATGCAGTAGTGCTGCTGCCTTACGGCACCAGAGACCCATGTTCGATTCTGACTACAGGTGCTTGTCTGTACAGAGTTTGTACATTGTCCTCATGACCTGACTGGGTTTTCTCCAAAATCTTTGGTCTCCTCCCACATTCCAAAAACGTACAGGTTTGCAGGTTAATTGGCTTGGTGTAAATGTAAATTATCCCAGTGAGTAAGAAAGAACTGCAGATGCTGTTTTAAACCGAAGGTAGACACAAATTGCTGGAGTAACTCAGCGGGTCAGGCAGCATCTCTGGAGAGAAGGCATGGGCGACGTTTTGGGTCGAGACCCTTCTTCAGACTGATGTCAGGGGAGTGGGCAGGACAAAGATAGAATGTAGCAGATAGAGTAGATGCACCCAACCTCATCTACTGTATCCGCTGTTCCAGGTGTCAACTTCAATGACCTGGCGCAGGCTCAGCGATCGTTTCAGTGAACATCTCCGCTCAGTCTGCCTTAACCTACCTGATCTCCTGGTTGTTCAGCACTTTATCTCCCCCTCCCTTTCCCAATCTGACCTTTTTGTCCTGGGCCTCCTCCATTGTCAGAGTGATGCCCAGTGCAAATTGGAGGAACAGCACCTCATATTTAGCTTGGGTAGCTTACACCCCAGCGGTATGAACATTGACTTATCTAACTTCAAATAGCCCTTGCTTTCCTTCTCTCTCCATCCCCTCCGCTTCCCAGTTCTCTCACCAGTCTTACAGTCTCCGACCATATTCTATCCTTGTCCCACCCACTCTCCTGACATCAGTCTGAAGAAGTGCCTTCACTCGAAACGTCACCCATTCCTTCTCTACAGCGATGCTGCCCCTGTCCCGCTGAGTTACTCCAGCATTTTGTAACTTATCCCTAGTGTGTGTAGGGTAGCATTAGTGTGGGAACGCTGGTCAGTGCAGACACGGTGGGCCGAAGGGCCTGTTTCCGCCCTGTTTCTCAAAACTACGTTTTTTTAACTAAAAGTTACGTGATTCATAATAAAGCAGGAATTAACCTTATCTTTTCCCTGATTATATGATTATGGTTTGGCTGAAGTATTGTGTGAGAATTATGACACACTGTATAATTCTGTGCCAATCAAGAACGCTTATTTCTGCAGGGTTGTTGCACTAAGTATTTTCTTGATTCACAAACTTTTATACAGATAATTCAAACTTGTTGATGTCTTATTAGGTTGCCTTTCCATTTTCAGCACTGGCAGAGGTTAATTAGTTTTCCCCTTAATTTCTAGCTACTTTATCACTACAAAAAAAGATATTGAAATCTTGAAATTACATTAAATCAGCTTGCAGAACAAAATCTGAAAGAGAAACATTCTCTTTGGAGTAATTTGGAGTAATCACTCCAAAATGTATTGGGTTCCGATGCAGGCAATTAATCAGGCTTTAATCTTGTAGCATCTGTCTGCATAACTGAATGTACCTAGTAATATAACATCCATGTTATTTGGAGTTGAATTTGAAGCAATAGGAGATCCTGTGATTCAACATGAAACCTTTTTTAAACTCTGGTATTTAAAGAGCTAATCCACAGTAGGAATTTGGAGGAGTTGGTTGGTTTAGATTGTGAGTATTCAATAGTTGCATTCCACGTTAACCCTCGGAATAATGAGGAGTCAGAGTGATGTACATCATTGCATGGGTGAAAGAATGCAGCTGTTACCACAGGAGAATTAAGAAAACATGCCAACTTCAGCACAGAGATTGCCCTATTGACTTAGCCAGCAAACTTAGTTATATCAGTATATTCTCCCAGTTCCTGCTATGCATGTAGTATCTTTGTCCAATTTGCCCCATCCATTTACTCTCACTTATCCTGATATTGCTGCTTCTCCTTAACAGTCACCTGAATGAAATGGACTGTATCTATAGGTGGATACATGTTGTGTGGGAAGGTACAGCAGATGCTGGATGATACCGAAGATAGACACAAAGCACTGGAGCAACACAACGGGAAAGGCAGCATCTCTGGAGAGAGGGAATAGGTGACGTTTTGGGTCAGAATGCTTCTTCAGACTGAAGAAGGGTTCTGATCTGAAATGTCACCTATTCCTTTTCATCCAGAGATGCTGAGTTGCCCCAACACTTTGTGTCTGTTTTTGGAGATATGTTATTACACCCTGCTCTTTCAAAAAACGTGAGCAGAGTAGCAGCGAGAGAAATATGACCATCTTCATTATGTTGGTTATCATGACAATGCTACATTATTTCGTCTCTCTGTAGCAGGAGCTGCGGGTAGCTGATTCCTCCCAAAGGCACATCCCCTTGCATGCAATGCGCCAAACCTGACACTCACATTTTGTTGGCTTATTAGCTGAATTTTCACTGTTCACCACTGATCAACAGTTGACCCTGCAGACAGGGACAGCCCTGGAGAATATCGACCGCAAACTGCTCAGATGCCAAGTCTTACCTGATTATTAAAGGGCAGCAGACAGTCCGCAGCTTGATTACAGGCCTCACTGCGACCCGCACCCCGACTGCCAATAACTGCAGGGGGAATAGAGGGGTTTAAGTCACAATCACAGTTCCTGTGGATGACCATGACTTTGGAAAATCAAAGAAGAACATGTTAGAAATCACCAGCAGGTCAGGCAGTATATGCGGAGTAAGAAACAGAGTTAATGTTTCAAGTTGGTGACCTTTTGTCAGTTGTGTGTTTTAACTTGCACAGACAGCTTGATCAGCTCAGTGGAACCTCAGTTCCACCATGTGTAGGAAGGAATTGCAGATGCTGGTTTAAACCAAAGATAGACACAATAAACTGGAGTAACTCAGCAGGTCAGGCAGCATCCCTGGAAAAAAGGAATAGGTGACATTTCGGGTCGAGACCCTTCTTCAGACTGAGAGTCAGGGGAAAGGGAAACGAGAGATATAGACGGTCATATAGAGAGATATAGAACAAATGAATGAAATATATCAGTTGCATCATATTGAGCCAATGCAAATTTAAATTGCACCTGCAAATCCTAAATCTCAATTATGCACTCCCTCTTAACCCATCACCATATGCAGCAGGACCTTGTGTGTCCAATGTCTTTAAGTAGGAAGACAGGACGTCACTGCAATGCTCCTGTGGCCAGGACCAAGCTGCTCCCTACTTCTCTCCGACTAACCCTGCCGCCCAACTGCTACTCCTGAGTGTGAAATTGTTGGCCCAAAAGAGGAATGCAAAAGGGATTATTTGGCACGTACCCCATGCAGGCAGCATGGTGACGCAGTGGTGGAGTTGCTGCCTTACCACGCCAGAGCTCTGGGTTCAATCCCGACTACAGGTGCTGTCTGTACGGAGTTTGTACGTTCTCTCTGTGACCGCGTGAGTTTTCTCTGAGATCTTCGGTTTCCTCACACACTCCAAAGACGAACATGTTTGTTGGTTGATTGGCTTGGTGTAAATGTAAATTGTCCCTAGAGTGTGTAGGATAGTGTTAGTGTATTGGGATCGCTGGTCGGTGTGGACTGAGTGGGCCGAAGGGCCAGTTGCTGCTCTGTATCTCTAAACTAAACTAAACTAAACTAAACTACTCCCAATACTAAGTCTATAACTCATCCATGACCCATCCTCCCTTGGCAGCAGCACACATTTTTATCTTAACTTTTATTTGGTCAACTTGCCCTGAAGTAATGCAGGTGGAATAGTTCATTAAGGAGCTGTCACGAGCTCCAACATTGCAAGGTTGTTGGCCAAGATACTATCTCCCCAGTCAGAAAAGGGATCTAACCATGAGAAAGAGTGAGTCCTTATCCTGTGCTATAGATTCCATGCACCTGCTATAGATTCCATGACCTACCCCTGCTCTTATTTCTAATATTCTTTTGTCCAGGGAGTGATGATTTCCAAAAGCAATTTCCATCATCAGCAAAATTGTTCCGAATTAATGAAAAATGTTGAGGTGTGTCTAATGAGCTGTCATGTTCCTGCCATTAAAGTTTATAATCTGTAATGGTACTATTCAAAATAAAATTTTATATTTGTATTACCTGGTGTTGGTGAAACTATCTCCATTTATTTATTTAAAAAAATCTTGTTAAAACAGTAATTGTTTTTTTAAATTATTAATGAACCTGTCAGAATTGGTGCATTTGAATATTTCCATGATTAAGATTGAAACGCCTGAAGGTTTGTCCATTCTACCAGGCGTAATATGTGGTATGCGTTTGCCACTCCAATGACTGATTAGCTTGAAGGTACTTTATCAGCAG
This sequence comes from Okamejei kenojei, assembly GCA_035221665.1. NCBI lineage: Eukaryota > Metazoa > Chordata > Chondrichthyes > Rajiformes > Rajidae > Okamejei > Okamejei kenojei. The sequence goes on from CM069132.1 coordinate 42,532,802, forward strand.
CATTCCTGCTCAAAATGCATTCCCTAATATAGTGATTGCATAATGAAGCACTGGTCCATGTGCGCTTGGTCGTCAGTAATCGAGTGAAAGGTTTCAGATAACATTTGAAACTGCCAAGGACAAAGTGTGACATTTTGTAACATTTCATGCACTCAAGGTTGTGAATGCACCTAGATTTTCAACCTTCCTTACTGGCATAGCATTGATGACTGTGGATTGGGAAACATCATTTGTCAGTGTCATCACAAGCAAAAACAGTTGAATGGCTAGAGCATTTCTACAGTTCAGTTTGAAGAAGCGACCGGACCCCAAACACATCACCTATCCATGTTCTCCAATGATGCTACCCGACCCGCTGAGTAACTCCAGCGCCTTGTGTCTGTTTTTGTAAAGCAGCATTAGCGGTTATGTTTAGTTAAGTTTACTTTAGAGATACAGCGTGGAATCAGGCCCTTCGGCCCTCTGAGACCGTGCCGACCAATGATCACCCCGTACACTAGCACAATCCTACACACCAGGGACTATTTACAATTTTTACCGAAGCCAATTAACCTACAAACCTGTACATTTAGGTGTGTGGGAGGAACCCACACGGTCACAGGGAGAACATACCAATTCCAAACAGACAGTATCCGTAGTCAGACTAGAACCCTGGTCTTTGGCGCTGTAAGGCAGCACCTCTACTGCTGCACCACCAGGCCGCCCCTTGTTTCTACTATTTGGTATAATTCCTTTCTAACCCATGATCTTTACCACCCTGAAGCATGAGGGCATTGGGCACATAGGAATACCACAACTGCAAGAACCCTTGAAGACACACAGCGTCTCACTTGGCCTGCATTTGGCCCATATCTGCTAAACCTTTCCTATCCATGTTCCTGTCCAAGAGCCCTTTAAATTATGTTATGGTGCCTACTATAGCAGCAGCTGCTCTGGTCGCTCATTCCAGATATCCACCTCTCCCTGAGTGAAAATGTTGCCCCAGGTTCTTATGAAATCTTGCCCTCTCATTTGTTTTTGATTCTCCTACCCTGGGTAAAAGAATGTGCATTCACCCTAACTATTCCCTCCATAATTTTATACACCTCTATAAGATCACCTCCCAGCCTCCTGCGCTCCAAGGAATAAAGCCCTAGTCTGCCCAACCTTTCCCGATAGCTCAGACCCTTGAGTCCTGGCAACATCCTCGTAAATCTTCTCTGCACAATCAGGTGCTCCAGTCACAAGGTTGCTTGGGAGGTTTTTGTAAGAATGTGAATGGTGCTTTTTCAATGCCTCCTCTTGTGAAACCGACCACACAGGCAAATGCCTGTGCCCTCTTCCATCTGTTATGGGCTGAAGAAAATGTAAATGAAATCTGAGGTCTGAATAACTTCCCGATTGCAACAGTGAACGTAGGCAGCATGCAGCAAGTTTGAATAGTGAAAGGCCTGAATAGAGTGCATGTGGAGACAATATTTCCACTAGTGGCAGAGTCTAGGTAGGACCAGAGGGCATAGCCTCAGAATAAGTGGACATGCCTTTAGAAAAGAAACAAAGAGGGTTTTCTTTAGCCAGAGGGTGGTGAATCTGTGGAATTCATTGCCAAAAAACGGCTTTGGGGGTCAATTCTGTGGATGTTTTTAATGAAGAAATTGTCAGGTTCTTGGTTAGTAAAGTTGTCAATGGTTATGGGGAGACGGCAGGGTTAAAAGGGAAATATATATCTGCCATGATTGAATGGTGGAGTATATTCAATGGGCCGATTGGCCTAATTCTGTGAGTTATGAACTTGTGGAATTTTGCAGAGAACACTCACAGCAACATAGAATTATTCTGAGGCTGGAAAACTGAGAGTAACTGTGATCTACACGTCCATGTTCAAAACAAACCAAAATATGTGAAGTTGCAAGAAACTGGAAATACTGGAAACTTGAGTAAAACATCAAGTATATTTAAGGTGGCTGAGGTCAGAGGCAAACTTCATTTAACTAGCATAGTTTTGAGAAAATAGGGCTGATAAAAATTGATTTACAAACTGGTAACATTAAAAAAAAATTGAAACTGAATTTTGTATTGATGTTTGAGGAGGCATTGCATGAATAAAAAACGAATTATACAAATAAAAATCCCAATTAAAATTCAGGAGTCAAATTTCTCATCAGCTGATTCAACACCCATAAAATTAGTCAGAATTACATTTTGAAAAATAATTTTACAAAGCAATTTCTAGATTACCCTGAACCATTGGAGCCATTAGAACATTCCTTGTGTAATTCTAGATTACCCAGAATATGTATGAAAGCAGGCCTCAAAACCAACAAATCTGAGTCAATGCTTATAGTCCCCACAGTCCTCCTCCCACCTTAATTGATTCGGTCTATCAAATATCAGGCAGCTCACCAGATCAGGAAATGAAACTTGATTTTCCTAAATGGACAAACCATCAAAAGAGATTAAACAAATTAAAGGAATTATGCACTTTGGAACATAATTATAAGATATCCAATGTAAAGCTCATAATGAGTTGCATTGTAGAATGGATAAGAAAATTTTAACTATTTATTGAGCAACACTTCAGTGTGTTTGTGTCTTTCTAGATTTAAGGACTTCACTTATTCAAGGGTAATTCAATGATTTAAAAAGAACATATTGCATTTAAATGCCTTATTTATACTGTAACAGGAGTAGACTCTATACAGGCAGTGCAACCAAATTGTTGGAGACATTGAAAACATTCTAATGTATGGGTGTAGGTTCTGTAGTGTTAATGTGGAACTTTTGGAGCGGCTAGTTATTCATGAGCTTCTGCTGCAGTCTAATAGATTATTAACATGTTGCAATGGAGGTGATAGATATGCATAATAGCTGCATCCATGCTGTGTGTAAATCCTCCATTTCTATTATCATGGGTATGCAGACTTGTGGGTCTGTAATGTCAACAGCCATTTTTTCCTTTATAGTTATTCCAGGACACTATTTGCATGTGAAAACTTTGCATGTCTGATGACAGCCATAGCCTGACCTGTTAAGCAAAGGTCTTCAAGCCCTTCAATCATTTTCACCAGGATAACAGTAAACCAGCATCTGCAGTTCCTTGTTTCTGCATTAAATACTGCACTCCCTCCTTGTCAGAATACAAATGTGCTCCACTTTCACAAAGAGGCACAGATGTGTGTCTTTTGCAAGCCCAGTGTTGCTGTCTGCACCGATAGCAGAATATAAAGGGGCATGGCACCCCACATTGAAATTCATACATCAATTATGCATCAGTCTGATAGTTCGAAGAACAGTCTCCCAACAGTATTTTCTAAGAACTTTAAGATCCACCCAAAGGTTAAGGCCAGGTTTAACCTTAAGAGTTAAAAAATATAGAATGAGCTGGTTCATATTGATAGAGGGAAACAGAATGGGTCACATCTGATGAAATCGATTTCTTCAAATGCAATGGAGGGAATAGAGGGGAAAATTGTCTGCAAAGTCACATGCAAATCAAGCTTATGATTGACTTCTGTGTTGTAAATATAATTGAATATAATTAAATATAAATATAAATATAATCTGTACTGGATATATGGTTCAAAACCATCTTAAGGAAGAAAAAAAGACCATGTGGTATAAGCAATGCTAATTTCACTTTTATTTATGGCTAGATCAGAATTTTAGTAACATAGGCTAAGCTGCTAGTTTTCTTTTATATCTGTTTGGTGTGGTGTGGAAGCATCAGCTAATTGTAAGTTGAAAATAGGGCTGGGTTGAAAAGTACTACAGTATAGTTAAAACCCCTGTCTCACGGTGCGAGTTGGCCCACGAGTGACCCCGAGTTTTCACTCGTGGTGATCACGTACGATGAACGTAGCGGCAACGTCGGAACGCGCGCGATCAACTTGTCCACTCGTGGCGCTAACGGCAGGTACTCGGGAAACTTGTTAACTCGTGAAAAAAATCAAACATGTTTGATTTTTTCCACGAGTCAAATTAACTGTTCAAGTTAAAAATGGAAACATTTAAACTCGTTGCAATAACGTAATGGCCCGTGCGTTTACCTTAGTGACTCGTGAGTCTACCGTGGGAACTTTCTTATAATTTGTTTGTTCGCTCGAGTAAAGACTGAACCAAAGATAGTCACAAAATGCTGGAGTAATTACATGTGGTTAAGTTACATGTGGTTAAGTTACATGTGGTTAAGTTACATGTGGTTAAGTTACATGTAAAGAGGCTTGAGAAATATAAATGCTGAAATACGCGCGGATCAACGCAGGGTATCCAGAGCTGAAAGTTGCAATGAAATGAGATTGAACAAGACGACTTTGACACAAAAAGCTGGAGTAACTCAGCGGGACAGGCGGCAGGAGAGAAGGAAAAATGCAAAAAAAGTGAAACTATCGCCAGGGAAAATCGAGAACTTCTTGGCTCCCTTCTCCTCAGACCTAAACGCAGCGATCCCCCCTTCTCTGTGTTACGTGTGTCAACATGCATTCATTCCTGAATTCAGAGAAAAAGGCGAATATATTCCCCCCCTCGCCCCCCGAAAACAAACCTAATCCACGTTTCCCAAACACCAGTCTGAAGAAGGGTCTCAACCCGAAACGTCACCCATCCCTTCTCTCCAGAGATGCTGCCTGTCCTGTGAGTTACTCCAGCTTTTTGTGTCTATTTTTCCCAAACACTCGTTAGAATCAAGAAGCCATCTCTTGGGCTTTATGTATGAGAACCATCTCCACTTTCAGGTTTTTTCTGGAGGGATTAAAATAAATTAAATGTGTGGAACAAACTAAAAATGCAAAACTGGAAATAAAATTAAGTTTGTCTAAATATCAAATGCATATGCATTGCAATTTGCATCGGAGACACTGGATAGAAAGTATTCAGTAGCGCGCACACCACACACACATATGTCCTACTTCCCGCTGTTAAGTTACTATTTGCTTTCAGTGTTTTTGTTTTATCTCTTCTTATATTCCAGCTGGAGCTGTATTTTCACCGACTCACCAACCCCCGCTCCCCAAACTCGAGAACTTGGAATTCGCGAGCACTATTTTGTTTTGGTCTTAAAAAAGAACAATATTTTTAGTTAATCGGTCGAAGGCTGTGGATTGGCGAGAGATTTAGATTTGAAATGAAGGGGGTTGATATTTCGTGGAGTTACTCAGCAGTAGGCAACCCAGGAAACACGCCAAGTATATATACAGCACATGGACATGTCTATCTATATATATGATGTGTGTGTGTGTGTATAAGGTGCCAACCGCAGGACAAGGAAAGAAACAAAAGAAGGCCGTCATCTGGGAATCTCAGAAACGTAACAAAACTTGTTGAATTCAATGTTGAATCTGCAGGGCTCAAATGTGCCGAGGTGAAATTTGAGGTGCTGTCCCTCATCTTTACATTGAGCTTCAAGAAAATAATGTAGGGGCACAAAACAAACAGCTGAAGCAAATCAGCAGGTCAGGTGGCATCTTTGAAGGGGATTGGACAGGCATGTTACGGTCGGGTCCTTTCTTCAGGACTGAAGAAGGTTTGGAACACAGAGATCAGAGTGTATGAGGCAGAGAACTGAAGTGGAAGAGATAGAAAACTAGGAGACAGGTGAACATATCAAGCATCACATCTATTGTGCCTCCACAGATATGTGCTATATAAAGGAGAAGACATTGGTGAGGGTATTTTAGACAACATGATTACTATTCAGGAATGACTTTAAGGAGGAAAGAGATTAAGGGAGGCAGGTAGGTTTAGAGCCAAGTCCAGCTGCATAAGGCATGACCTCCAATGATGGTACACGATGCCACATAGAATGCCTGAGAGTAAAATTGAAGGTTAGCTCCACGGTGGGTGGAACAGTGGTGCAGTGGTAGAGTTGCTGCCTTGCAGCGCCAGAGTCCCGGGTTCGATCTCGACTACAGGTGCTGTCTGTACGGAGTTTTTACGTTCTCCCCATGACCCCGTGACGGAGTTTTTACATCTCCCCGAGAGAGCAGGCTATTCTAGACTGGGTATTGAGTAATGAGGAATGGTTAGTTGGCAGTCATGTTGTGCGTGGCCCCTTGGGCAAGAGTAACCATAATATGGTTGAGTTCTTCTTTAGGATGGAGAGTGACATTGTTAATTCAGAAACAAGGGTTCTGAATTTAAAGAAAGGTAACTTTGAGTGTATGAGACGTGAATTGGCCAAGATAGACTGGCAAGTGATTCTTAAAGGGTTGACTGTGGATATGCAATGGAAGGCATTTAAAGACTGCATGGATGAACTACAACAATTGTTCATCCCAGTTTGGCAAAATAATAAATCAGCGAAGGTAGTGCACCCGTGGATAACAAGGGAAATCAGGCATAGTATCAAACCAAAAGATCAAGCATACAAATTAGCCAGAAAAAGCAGCCTACCAGAGGACTGGGAGAAATTCAGAGTCCAGCAGAGGAGGACAAAGGGCTTAATTAGGAAAGGGACAATAGATTATGAAAGAAAACTGGCAGGGAACATAAAAACTGACTGCAAACATTTTTATAGATATGTGAAGAGAAAAAGGTTAGTTAAAACAAATATAGGTCCCTTGCAGTCAGAAACTGGTGAATTGATCATGGAGAACAAGGACATGGCAGACCAATTGAATAACTACTTTCGTTCTGTGTTCACTAAGGAAGACATAAATAATCTGTAGCAAATAGCAGGGGACCGGGGGTCAAATGAGATGGAGGAACTGAGTGAAATCCAGGTTAGCCGGGAAGTGGTGTTAGGTAAATTGAATGGATTAAAGGTCGATAAATCCCCAGGGCTAGAAAGGCTGCATCCCAGAGTACTTAAGGAAGTAGCCCCAGAAATAGTGGATGCATTAGTGATAATTTTTCAAAACTCTTTAGATTCTGGAGTAGTTCTTGAGGATTGGTGGGTAGCTAATGTAACCCCACTTTAAAAAAAAAAGAGGGTGAGAGAAAACGGGGAATTACAGACCAGTTAGTCTAACATTGGTAGTGGGGAAAATGCTAGAGTCAGTTATTAAAGATGGGATAGCAGCACATTTGGAAAGTGGTGAAATCATTGGACAAAGTCAGCATGGATTAATGAAAGATAAATCATGTCTGACGAATCTTATAGGATTTTTCGAGGATGTAACTAGTAGAGTGGATAAGGGAGAACCTGTGGATGTGTTATATCTGGACTTTCAGAAGACTTTCGACAAAGTCCCACATAAGAAATTAGTATACAAACTCAAAGCACATGGTATTGGGCGTTCAGTATTGATGTGGATAGAGAACTGGCTGGCAGACAGGAAGTAAAGAGTAGGAGTAAACGGGTCATGTTCAGAATGGCAGTCAGCGACTAGTGGGGTACCACAAAGCTCAGTGCTGGGACCCCAGCTATTTACAATATATATTAATGATCTGGATAAGGGAATTGAATGCAACATCTCCAAGTTTGCGGATGACACGAAGCTGGGGGGGCAGTGTTAGCTGTGAGGAGGATGCAAGGTGACTTGGATAGGTTGGGTGAGTGGGCAAATGCATGGCAGATGCAGTATAATGTGGATACATGTGAGGTTATCCACCTTTGGTGGCAAAAACAGGGAAAGTAGACTATTATCTGAATGGTGGCCGATTAGGAAAAGGGGAGATGCAACGAGACCTGGGTGTCATGGTACACCAGTCATTGAAAGTAGGCATGCAGGTGCAGCAGGCAGTGAAGAAAATGAATTGTTAAAGAAGGAACTGCAGATGCTGGAGAATCGAGGGTACACAAAAGGCTGGAGAAACTCAGCGGGTGCAGCAGCATCTAAGGAGCGAATGAGATAGGCGATGTTTCGGGTCGAGATGAATGGTGTGTTGGCATTCATAGCAAAATGGATTTGAGTACAAGAGCAGGGAGGTTCTACTGCAGTTGTACAGGGTCTTGGTGAGGCCACACCTGGAGTATTGCGCACAGTTTTGGTCTCCAAATCTGAGGAATGACATTCTTGCCATAGAGGGAGTACAGAGAAGGTTCACCAGACTGATTCTTGGAATGGCAGGACTTCCATATGATGAAAGACTGGATAGACTCGGCTTGTATTCGCAGGAATTTAGGAATTGAGGGGGGATCTTATAGAGACTTACAAAATTCTTAAAGGGTTGGACAGGCTAGATGCGGGAAGATTGTTCCCGATGTTGCAGGAAGTCCATAACAAGCGGTCACAGTTTAAGGATAAGGGGGAAGTATTTTAGGGCCGAGATGAGAAAATCATTTTTCACACAGTGAGTGGTGAATCTGTGGAATTCTCTGCCACAGAAGGTAGTTGAGGCCAGGTCATTGGCTGTATTTAAGAGGGAGTTAGATGTGGCCCTTGTGGCTAAAGGGATCAGGGGGTATGAAGAGAAGGCAGGTACAGGATACTGAGTTGGATGATCAGCCACGATCATATTGAATGGCGGTGCAGGCTCGAAGGTCCGAATGGCCAACTCCTGCACCTATTTTCTATGTTTCTATGTTTCTATGACCTGTGTGGGTTTTCTCTGAGATCTTTGGTTCCCTCCCACACTCCAAAGACGTTCAAAGGTTTTTAGGTTAATTGGCTTGGTGCAAGTGCAAATTGTCCCTAGTGTGTGTACGGTAGTGTTAATGTGCGGGGATTGCTGGTCGGTGCGAACTCTGTGGGCCGAAGGGCCTGTTTCCGCATTGTATTTCTAAACTAAACTAAACTAAACTCCAGGGAGGAGCAAGGAAAAGAAGCATACTAATGCCAATGTTGAGTCATTGGTTCAATGAGACACAATCATGGTGAAATGGTGAAATAAGAATGCTATTAAATTTATAATAGTTATAATAGTTGTGGGAGACTGGGAAAGTGTTTTGAGTTGTTAGATAAACAGCATGGAAACAAGCCCTTCTGCCCACCGAGTCTACACTGACCATCGATCACCTGTTTACACTGTTATCTATGTTATTCCCAGTTTTGATCTGCTCTGTACACACGGGGAGTAATTTACAGAGACTTAGAAGTAGTCAGTTCCAGTGATAACAAAGATGAACTTGTGCATTTCAGTCGCAGATCAACTGAGTCTGTGGTTGTAGCAGGTGACGTAATGTTGTCTTACTGTTGGTGCAGGTAAGTAATCAGAAGTAATAAGACTTCTCTCCACCCCATACCCACTCCAATCTCATCCCCAAAAAAATAAGTCTGAAGAAGGGTTCCGACCCGAAGCGTCACCTCTGTCAGGCGAACGACAACAAACATAGACAGCAGCAGTTCCGCAGCTTGGCGCCAACCTGGAGCATGCACCCTTTTTAGGGCGGGCACCTACGGATATCAAACCGGATGGCATTATCCTGCTGCAGACTTTTGCTGCCTCAAACGCTAGAAGAAGAAGTACCTGTCCATTTTCTCTCGAGATACTGCATGACCCTCTGAGTTAATCCAGTGCCTTGTGTCTATAACCATATAACCATATAACAATTATGGCACGGAAACAGGCCCTCTCGGCCCTTCCAGTCCGTGCCGACCATTTGTTTTCTCCTAGTCCCATCTACCTGCACTCAGACCATACTCCTCCATTCCCTTCACGTCCATATACCTATCCACTTTACTCTTAAATGTTAAAATCGATCCTGCCTCCACCACTTCTGCTGGAAGCTCATTCCACACAGCCACCACCCTCTGAGTAAAGAAGTTCCCCCTCACGTTACCCCGAAACCTCTGTCCCTTAATTCTCATGTCATGCCCTCTTGTTTGAATCTTCCCTACCCTCAATGGGAAAAACGTATCCACGTCAACTCTGTCTATCCCTTTCATCATTTTAAAGACCTCAATCAAATCCCCCCTTAACCTTCTGCGCTCCAAAGAATAAAGACCTAACTTGTTCAACCTTTCTCTGTAACATAGTTGCTGGAACCCTGGCAACATTCTAGTAAATCTCCTCTGTACTCTCTCTATTTTGTTGATATCCTTCCTATAACTAGGCGACCAAAATTGTACACCATACTCCAGAATTGGTCTTACCAATGCCTTGTACAATTTGTCTATCTTTGAACAAACTAGGAGCATTTTTTTCTGGAGGATTTGAAGCTGAGAGAAAACTTGATAGAATTAGTTTTTTTTATCGGGGTGGAGATGTCAAATACTTGAGGGCACAGCTTTCAGATGAGAAGGGGAAAGTTTAAAGGAGATTTGGGGGTGATTTTTTTACACAGAGAATGGTGGGTGCCTGGAATACATAGCCTGGGGAAGTGGTGGAAACAGATATGATAGCAACATTTAAGAGGTATTTAGCCAAACACATGAACATGAGTGGTGAGTCTCTGGAACTCTCTGCCACAGAGGGTAGTTGAGGCCAGTTCATTGGCTATATTTAAGAGTGAGTTGGATGTGGCCCTTATGGCTAAGGGGATCAGGGGGTATGGAGAGAAGGCAGGTACTGGATACTGAGTTGGATTATCAGCCATGATCATATTGAATGGCGGTGCAGGCTCGAAGGGCTGAATGGCCTACTCCTGCACCTAATTTCTATGTCTATGTTTCTAACAGATAGGGAATTGAGAGATTTATCGACCAGGTACAGGCAGGTGTGCAGTTTGAATCAGCATAGATATGGTGGGCTGAGGGCCTGTTTCCATGCTGTATCTGACTATTAAATTAACACGTTGCTTACAATGCCTTTATGATGTACTTTTACAGAGCGATAACACAGATGTTCTTTCCCACTCCCTCTCTCCTTGCTTCTCATATTCCTAAACTCAACTTTCTCATGCGCCTCACATAAATAGCCCTCCTCACCCCTGACAACTTCATGCAGAGTTTTCTCCATCCTCCATACTGTTATCTGATATCCCCCTTCACTCTGACAGACCCTGTCCCTTCAGCCTTTACATTCCTTTTCTCATTGTTTCACCTGCACCTGTTTCCATCCATGGTCCATCTCCCAACTTATCTCAGCTGCACATCAACCCCTGTACCATCTATACACCTGCCCACATTCCTGACTACGTTCCATCCGCACTCTTGCCCATCTTCCACGCCAGGCTCTGGTCCCTGGACACTGGTCCTTGGGTTGCACTTCAAGTTGATGGAACTGTCATTGGCTTGAGGGTCTTCCATTAAAGAAAACAAAGGGACATGATGATTGGCCCAAAGAAAGCTGGAGTAAGTCAACGGATCAGGCAGCATTTCTGGAGAAGGAATAGGTGACGTTTCAGCTTGAGACCCTTCTTCAGATAAATTATGTGGACTCATACATGCCTGAATTCTGTATGGGAATTGATAAATGATACACCCCTACATTCCTGGTTTAATCTTTGGTATAAAAATGGGCACTTTGCTAATTACTGAAGACCTACATCTCAGTCTGATTATTCAATGATGTGTTGAAATGAGAGGAAACATTGTAGATGGTGATCCAAGTCGCTGTAGGCAGACAAAGAGCACAAACAAAAATATTCTTGTGCATTATATTAATGTAATAGAACTTTAAATGTAATATCATTTGCTCCAGGAGTGCACACGATAAATGTGGTAAATGCGGTCATTTCAATAATCTCAAATGTATTCCAAATGTTATGGAGGAATGAATAGCTCAAAATCAGAAATGACCTAAATCCTGACAACATTTCAGTCTATAAATAAAATAAAATTAGATCTTATCAGTCTTTTAGTTTATTTTGGTGCATAACCCTCAGAGATATCCAATGGCTGTCATGGTCTTAGTCATTGCATATATTTCGGGCTCTGCTGCTTTCAGCTGCAAATGCATCTGAAGAAAGTGCACTATGGATATAGATGACCGGATTTCTTTTCAGCCAGCCGTGCATCCATTTACCCACTTCCACAGTTTGGTTTACAGTCTGCAGGTTATTTAGATATGGATAATTGCAACAAAGGGAAGCAACGTTGAAATGAACCAGAATTGTCAAGGAATCCATGAAAATTAAAACGGAAGTGAAATACAAATAATAACAAAATAACTGAAAGAAGAAACTGTACTTGGTCTGTATCACATTGCTGCCTCAGCAATCTTTAAATGACCCGCCCCACCACATGATATCCTTGACACATTCTACTCTTTATTTTCTTATCTTCACTTGCATGCCTGAACTAGAAAGCTGTGCTCAGATAACAAGTTTCCCATTACACCGTCTATTATATTTGACTATATATTATTTACCTTAATTCAGTCATGATTGCTATGTTCCTACTCTTACACCTAACAGATGAGTGGGCCTGGTTGCAATAAACAGAGGTTTAACCCCTTGTGCACTTGGTCGTCTTGCTCTGTATCTGACCACATGTGTATCTGGTCATGCTTAAAGTAAGTGGCTTGGTGCAGTGTTACTTTTATCTTTCAGGCTGGGTTCCCAGTGGTGCAATCTTCAAATGGACCTCAGTGAATTTCCCTACCCTATTTTCTTAATTTCTTACTTCTGCATAACATGAAAACTCATTGGAAGGTAGTCATGTATAGCTGGGTGGTAAAAATAAATTACCTGGGTCTATTTTAAATGGAGACTCAATTGTAAATAATGTGACTCAAAAAGATGTGCATCTACAATACCACTAGTTTTTATTTCTAATTCTACTGACGACATGAATCTGAGATTTACATTGCATTTAAGAAGCCCACTGTATTGCATATATGAACTTTGTTTATTGCAGCACCTGTTAAAGTAAACCATAATTTTCTTAAGGCACTACATCAAAATGATTCTGCTATGTAGCATTTATATGCCATGGTTCAGATTCTTTTCATCTTTCCCAATTGTCTCTTTAACATCTCTTTAATTGGCTCTTTAACTAAATTCAAGCTTTTCACATACAAGTATCTTGGGTTTCCTGAACAGTGATTTTGGCTTTATTTTTCATTCTGCTCAAAACCTCCAAGGCTCTCCACATCAGCCAACCATGTCATCTCTGGGTGCTCACTTTACCACCCACCAAATGGAGCTCAGGGCCTGGCAGACATTGACGCAGAGACAACAACCTGGCTGCTCAACACCCGGCTTGAGATCTGACTATTCCTTTGGTTTATGTTTCATTCACAAGAAGAAGTTCACTGATTACATTCTGACCTACAACTGTACCATACCAATTCACCTCTTCAGCACATGAGGCTTGTCTATCTTTGTTGACTGGACAAATCTATCCAAAATGTTAAGAACATAAGAAATAGAGTTTATTTTGCATTCTCATTCAATAAATTCTTAGCTCATTTTGCATTCTCATTCAATACATTCATAGCTAATCTAATCTTGGCCTCAGTTCTACTTTTCTGTTCCGAATATCCTTTGATTCTAGTGAGTGGGTGGAGGCACTGATTTAAGAAATATCCAGATAAGCACTTGAATTGTCAAGGCATAGGAGGATATGAATCAAGTACTGCTAAATGGGATAAGTATACATGGGTACTCGATGGTTGTTCTGAACATGGTTGACCAAGTGGCCTACTTCTATGCTGCATGACTCAATACGAGGAGTCACTTTAAACCATACATGGCTCACTGCTTTCACTGTAATGTGTTCCTCTCCTTTTTTTGTTTTGTTGAGTTTTGAGATATTGCGCAGAAACAGGCCCTTCGGCTCACCGAGTCTACACCGGTCCCTGCACATTAATACAAGCCTACACACACTAGGGCCAATTTACACTTATACCATGTATACAAACCCAAGCCAATTAACGTACCAACCTGTACGTCTTTGGAGTTTGGGTGGAAACCGAAGATCTTGAAGAAAACTCACGTGGTCATGGGGAGAAAATACAAACTCCGTACCGACAGCACCGGTAGTCATGATCGAACCCAGGTCTCCTGCGCTGCAAGCGCTGTAAGGCAGCACCTCTACCACTGCACCACTGTACCTTACAGTGAATTAATTAGAAAGGTTGTGTAATTATGCTCCTAAAGCTTACGCCCCTTAGTCTAGTTCAGTAAAACACTGAGTCAAGCACCAGATCAACTATTCTTTATTCTTTACAACACTAACAAACTCCCCATACAATACCTAACCACCGCGGGTCCGATCCTTGTCTCTGCTCGTTCAAGCCCTTCAGCCTCGTGCAAGCAGAAACCTCCAAAAGGTAGCGCAGTGCAAAGCGCCCTTCCAGAAGATCAATCTTGATCCTCGTGGGGTTCACTCTTTATAGGTCACCGGACCCTGTGACGTGAAACTAGATGGGGGTGGCAGCCCCTACAAACCAATCACAAATATTGATTATTGACAGTTCCCTAACCCAATTACAAAGTACTCCATTACAATGTTTTTACAGAAGCTTCTGGATGGAAGTCAGTTAACCAAGGTAATGCAACATTTTCCGAGGTTGTATACACAATTCAAACAAGGTTTCACACTTCAGCCAATCATCAAACAGCTGTTCAAACACCCTGCACATTATTAACAGTATTTACAACTCCCCCTTATCTGGCCAATCCTGTCCATGTATTTACAATACCTCTGAGCTCTCTGCAAAAGTCCTTATACATTTTTACAATGGAAAGGACATCTGGACCTTACCTCATCCTGAACATTCATCTAGGGTCCAGACTTTGTGGTGCCAGCTCACAGCTTGCAACTTTTCAAAGAAAGAGGCCAAGCAGGCCTGGCAAATGCAAAGATCCTCCATTTTATAATACCTCTAATTTGGCCAATATTAACAGTGTAGCATGCAATCTTTTGACACGATTTTTGTTCCTAAATAATTAACTGAGCACTCACATTGATGATGTTAATAGGGGGAAATATAATAGGCAAATGAAATCTGCATTAGAATAAATAACAGCTGAAAGTGACCGTCCAATTTTTCTTATTGCAGGATATGCCCCGAGGAAGTAAATGAGTTACAGCTGGAGAAGTTATTTTGTGTATTTGTATATGCTAATATATTATCCAAACACCAACTTTCAGAGAAGTCAAAAATGTTTAATTGACATATGCTCCAAAATGGGATAATCAATTTCTTACTTGCAGCCACAGAGCAGATATGTAAACATACTACTCTGAAAACAATTCCCCAAAGTCTACACAGTTTAGAGTTGATTTGGAGGCTGCAGTGTTTAATAGGACTGATGGTTGTAGGGAAGAAGTTGCTCTTGAACTTGGACGTTACAGCTCTACCTTCTTCCCGGTGGCAGATGTGAAATGAGAGTGTGGCTAGGGTGTTGTAGGTCTCTGATGATTCTGCCTGCCTTTTTGAAGGAACAACTGCTGTAGATCCCTTTGATGATGGGGAGGTCAGCACCCATGTTTTTTTGTTGTAAACCAACATCTGCTGTTCCACATGCCTACATTTTACTGGCTTCTGTCTGACAGCTGCACGGATTTCAACAGAAATACAACTGGAAGCTGGAAAAGATTGTTAATTCTCTGCTAAATTCATGTCAAATAGGTGGAAACTCCAGCATTAGCCTGATGCTTTCCATGGGATGCTTGATTGAGTTTTTGACAGGGTGTCATTTAAATACATACTTTGTCAAATATACTGCTATGGGTATCTTGTTATTTGCGAAGGCAGGATGTCTGGCAGAGCTGATACTGTGGTTTGCCCAATGAAACACCTTACATGGAAAGGTTGGGAAACACTTATTAGGCTTGTGGGGGTGGGGTGGGAGTGGATGTGCTTTATGAGGAAGTCAGTGGAGCAGCAGATTGAAGTGGTGGGAATGTAATAAATAAACGTATCTAGCAGCAAATGGCTGTACTTACAATAACTTTGACTTACAAGTCTTCCTCAATGCTGCATAGACTTCTGGCCTGCGTCCACCGTTCTACTGTCAGGGGCTGGAATTTTCCCAAATATAATTAACAATTCTGTTTTAAAAACATTTAATATTGCTACCTCCCTCTGCGCTTTCCAATAAGCTCACTGAAAGCTTTTTTATATTCAGTTTAGAGATACATTGCGGAAACAAGCCCTTTGGCCCACCGAGTCCGCACCGACTAGCGATCCTCGCATATTAACATTATCGTACACACACAAGGGACAATTTACAATTACACCAAGCCAATTAACCTACATACCTGTATGTCTTTGAAGTGTGGGAGGAAACTGACAATTTGAGAAAAAACTCTTGCAGGTCACATACGAACTCTTGCAGGTCAGAGAACGTACGAACTCCGGACAGACAGCGCCCGTAGTCAGGATCGAACCTGGGTCTGGTGCTGCACTGCGCTACCGTGCCACCCTAACATTTTCTTTGCAATGTCTCCATTCCAACAATCTGATGTGCTATTTATTTCTTCTCAACGCGTGGCAGTGAATTTCATGAAAAGAAATACATAAAACCATATTAATTCTAAAATAATGATTATCAAGTCAGTCGTTATATCTAATTGATAATTGCAGTATGTTTAACTATAGGCCCTAAAATAACTTCAATGTTTGTAGTGTTAAATGTTAGATTGTAATGCTGCTGCGATACATTTTTTTCTACTAGAAATCCTTTGCAGAGGCCATCTGAAATCATCCCCTGCTAATTTAAACACAATGTGTGCATGTGTTCTTCCCGTCTCTCGATGGTTCGGCAAAATGACCACAATGTTCTGCCTATGTCATAAGTTCCTATATCCTGCACTAAATGGGATCATAATAAAGTGACCTCTTTTCCCAGAAATCCTGCCAGAGGCTCTAGTGAAACCCGCTAGCCATTTTGCGGCAATATCACTGCAATTAATTGTCGGGTCGTGCAACTACCAAGAAATATGACGTAAACTGAGACTCTATTATCCCAAGAAAAGACAGACAAAAAAGAGACCTTACCGAGACCATCAAAAGTGGTTTTGATTGGATTGACGCGGAGAAGATACTTATTTAAGGATTCAGAGCAAGGAGATATAAATATGGATAACCGTTAACTGATCTATAAATATTAATAAAAGTTTTCTTTGACAGAGTAAAATGAGAAAATGTAAATCACTACCTATTTAAAGGAAATGTGTACGAAGGAACTGCAGATGCTGGTTTACACTGAAGATAGACACAAAATGCTGGAGTAACTCAGCGGGACAGGCTGTATCTCTGGAGATAAGGAATGGGTGGCGTTTCTGGTTGAGATCCTTCTTCAGACTGAGTTCAAAATACTTCAGTGTTTTGTGTCTATCTTCTATTTTAAGGGAAGCTTGATGCATTCACATTGCAAAGGACAAAAAGTATAAGGTGGCAGTTTGGAAAAAGACAAAAAGGGGCTTGTGCACAATTCCAACTCTGACGGAGACCATTGATCTGTTTCTGTGCAATAAATACTATATGTCTCTTATTGCAGTCAGAAACATTTACACGCAGACCATGTAATGTGACTGCACTACCAAGGTTGATATCCAGCAGAGCATATTGGAAATCCTACTCAGACTGATTATAACCCTCCAACTATATACGCTCATCGATTTCTGATTTGCATTGTTAACTGATGATTCTTCCTGCCAAAATTGTGGATGTGCCTAAGGAGTAAAGCAATGGTTGGAGGGTTAACCATTTAGCCTATTGTGTCTACTCTGCCATTTAATATGATCTTTTATCTGTATTGCTGTTTGACTTCCCATCTTCCCATTTTACTATGCATACAGCCCTGTACCTCTAAAGGGGCTGTCCCACTGCGGCTACCTAATCCGTGAGTTCAAAAGAGTTTGCCCTTGACTCATACTCGCAGCATGGTCGACACGAGGTCCTAGGAGGTCTTTGTAACTCTCCGTCATGCTTGAGAGTAGTCCCCGCATACTCAGCTAGGTCACAGCATATTTTTCAACATGATGAAAAATGCCAGCGAGTAAAAAAAGGTTGCCATGGAAAAAAAATCAATTTTATTTTACTCATAGGTTTAGTCGAAGTAGGTCGCAGTAGGTCGGCATGTTATTTGTAGGTAATCGAGGGTAGTCGAAGGTAATCAAAGGTAGTCGAAGGTAGTCATAGATAGCCAAAGGAGATTGAAGGAGGTCTACATAGTCGAAGGAGGTCTTCAACATGACACTTTTTCAAACTCTTCTGAACTCGCAGGATTAGGTCACCACAGTGGGACAGCCCCTTAAGCTTCTGTCATTGGGCTTTTTCTCCCTGATGAGGACCCAAATGCGGACCAACTTCTTTCTCTTTTGCTTCCTTTCTTGATACTTATAATAAATTGGATGATTCTACATTTTCTTACAGTTTGTTAATGGTCCACGGTCAGTAATTATCTTCCCAATAAGTTGTCACATATATCTTCCGAAAAGTAATACGCCAACAGTAAACTTATGAATGTTTCTCAAAATAGGCCCAAGCTATCTATTAGGGCATTGACTTACAGAATGAACCAGCGTTCCATATATATATATATATATATATATATGCCTAACCACTGCATAATCCTCTATTGAGCCAGTCTGACACATTAATAATTGTCAGTGTCTTAGCACATTATGCGCCTACTGGGCTCAATAATTAGATCATCGAAAGTGTCTTTGAGGATTTACTTGGTTTCATAATACATAGAACAGAACAGCACAAGAATGGACTCTTCAGCCCACAATATCTGTGGCGAACATGATACCGTTAAGCTGATATCATCTGTCCGTACATGATCCATATCCCTCTACTCCTTGCAATTCTGTGAGCCTATTTAAAAGCCACTTAAATGCCACTATCATATTTGCCTCCACCACCACACCTGGCAATGTGTTCCAGGCCGCCCCACTCCCTGTGTAAAAAAACCTGCCCTGCACATCTCCATAAAACGTTCCCGCTCTCACCTTATAACTATGCCTCCAGTGTTGGACATTTCTATCCTAGGAAAAAGGTTCTGACTGTCTACCCTGTCTATGCATCTCACAATTTTATAGACTTCTATCAAGTCTCCCCTCTACCTCCAATGTTCCAGAGAAATTATATTCAATATTATATTGTTGGAAGCATCCAAAGGAAGTTGAGCCACTAGCCTTTATTTCTAAACCATTGTCCCTGCAAAGAATATGATTGGTGTGGGTGGCACAGTGGTAGAGTTGGGTTCGATCCTGACCTCAGGTGCTGTCTGTCTGCAGTTTGTATGTTCTCCCTTTGACGGCTTGTGTTTTCTCCGGGTGCTCCGGTTTCCTCCCGCATGGAAAGACGTGCAGGTTTGTAGGTTAATTGGCTTTGGTAAAATTGACCGTAGTATGTACGATAGTGTTAGTGTATGGGGATCACTGGTCAGCGCGCACACTGTGTGCCGAAGGGCCTGTTTTCGTGCTGTATCTATGCTGTATTTTGTAATTCAAAATTGTTAATATCTCCAATATTCTGAGCCAAAGGATGACAATACTTTGACTAATTTGGTGCTGGATAATGGCAGTGTGCATTTTCCACTTGTTCTACTCCTGTTCGCCCCTGTTTCTGTCTACACCGGATCTCGCAAGAGTCTCTGGTGATGCATATTCCTCAGGGCTTGCTGCGCTGTCTCGATATTAGCTGCCTCTGCCTCTCAACGTGCTGCTGGCTTTCCTGTTTAGACTTCAGACATGAACTGCCTTCCTCCAAAGAAACCACTGATGAATCAAATTTGAGGTAATGAATTTGTCTGTTTCCTCCAGTCGAGTGGGGCTGACCCAGACAACAAAAATTTACATTTATCTAACAGTTTTATTTAAGGAAGAAATCGGAGAGTTCTGAAATAGGAAGGAAATGGGTGTTGTACCATTGGAGTTCCAAAAACCAAAGTAATCAAACTCTTGGATACAATTTGCTTTGAGAAGAAATTGAAAGGAAAGATTAAAACAGTGGTCCATCTGACTGGGGAATTCAAAGTGGAAGTGGAAGGTAATCCAATATCATACCACAAGAAACTATTGTAAATGGAAGAGGCAGCTCCCAATAGACCAAATTCAGAGGGCTCAAGGACACCTAGAGCAAGAAATAAATGACAGAAATACCCCAGAATAGCATTATAGAGGGATTCAAATTTCAATCTCCATTGGGGACAAAGGTTGCTAGTGTTAATGGGAGAGTGAAGCTAGGTCAGGGTGACAGAAGAGACAGTGCTGATATGGAAGATATCAAGTTTATGAAAGGAAATATGAAGAGGCTGTTGAAAATATCACACCATTTTGTAAGGGTTTTACTGACAGTGAGAGTAGCAATAGGAATCATACATTTGTACACAACCGGCCCTTTGACCCATCATCACATCCATGCCCATGTTTTTGCCCATCTACATTAATCCCATTTCCCCATATTAGGTAACCAATGATGATCCCTTAAGATATACCAGAGGTGACCAGCATACAATGCGGAAGCCTAAATTTATTAAATTACATAGACATAATGACTGCAGACCTGTCTAAATGTCCTTTGAACTGCTTTGATTACTTCCTCTGGCAGCTTAATATGCCCCATATATTTTCTAGTGTGAAAAAATTGCTCCTCAGGTTCCAATTAAATAATTTCCCTCTCACCTTAAACTTATGCCCTCTAGCTCGTGATTTCCATAACATGGCAAATAAAATACATTGAGATAAATTTATCTCTCAGCCTCTTTCACTCCAGGAAATAAAGTCCTAGCCTGCCCAACCTCAACCTATACCTCAGGCCCTGAAGTCCTGGCAACATCCTTTTTTAATCTTCTCTACTCTGGCATCTTTCCAATGCAGGGTGACCAAATCTGAATGCAATATTCCAATGCAATAAAAGCCTCCCACTTTCCAGACTTTTGAAACATGCATGGGGGGGAATTATTTGTAATTCCAATGTGACTCTGATGTGATTGCTTTAAGATATGGGAAATCATTAGAGAAATTATTTGGCAATAAAAATCAGATAAATTATTTGGCAATAAAAATACGCTCCACCTTCCTCTCTCAAAAAACAATTTTACAAAGATTCTACTGGTGGGTCATTTTCATCCTTCCCATTTTGATCACATTAAGAAGCAATATCTATCGGTTCTGAGCTGGCTCTTTCCACTTAGGGGAAACCACCGTGAGGAGTGTGGAGGGGAAAAAATACTGAACTTTGTTTGATTCATACAACATTCCACACGAGAAAATATTATGTAAGGCATTGAACAGTAGAGAAAGGAAATCCTCACCTTATTCTCAAACATGATCTATGGACTTTATTTTTGTTCTTCTATCTTTCGAAATGTTTTTACCAGTAGCTACACCACCTCCTTACAATTCAGTTCATGTAAGAAATAATGAGTTTTGATAAACATTTTGAATTTCAATGAAATCATAATTTGACACCAAATAGTTTGGAAATTGCAATACGTACAGGTATTCTCTGTTCATTATTTTAATATTTCCTGCTTTGATGTTTTTAATTGACAATTTTTTAAACAGGATGAGGGTTCACTGGATTTTTCAGCAATACCTGCACAATAGTTTGCATTTATCATTCTCAATGACATTGAATTTTAGTTGATGGTTGGCATCATGCACAGAAATCAATTAACAGTCTCAAAACTCAAACTGTTTCTCTTTGCCTTTAATAATGTGCTCACAATTGCCTTCGGACTTTACCCACCTGGCTCAAACCCAGCATTTAACCCAATGGACAAGAACAATGCTCCGGGAAACAACGATTTGTCCAAGGTCATTCACATTTCCAGCTGTGATCACCCTGTGCCAGTTATCCCTCAGGGCTGTTGGTCAGGCTGTCGGTGGTTCAAACCTTTGAAGCAATTTGAATGAGGGAATTAAGTAAAGTTTTTTCCAATTGGAAGAGGGGTCGGTAGGCGATTGGCTAAAGTGTCAGAAGCAACATGAGGAAAAATATCCATGTAGTGAACGTCCAAACGGTAATTAAAATATGTGAAAAGATAAAAGCACACAGGGTAATGGGGAAAAGAAAGAGTTTAAAACAGATTGTGTCACTCTTATAAAGCACCAGTCAGCAGAATAGTCCATATTCTGTAACAGTATGGGTGTCAGGGGTTATGGGGAGAAGGCAGGAGAATGGGGTTAGGAAGGAGAGTTAGATCTGTCACGATTGAATGGCGTAGACGTGATGGGCAGAAAGGTCTAATTCTGCTCCTATCACATGACCTAATGACCTTATTCGTGCTGTAGATAGATACAAAAAGCTGGAGTAATTCAGCTGGACAGGCAACATCTCTGGAGAGAAGGAATGGGTGACATTTTGGGTCAAGACCCTTCTTCAGACCCTTCTACATTATTCGTGCTATAACTTTCTATGAATGCACACATTAAAAATATCATCAGGAGGGACGGAAGAAGAGAAAAAATGTGCAGTATCCTTTAATAACCAGAAACATACTATTGAAAATAGTCTCTGCAATATGATACATTCCTTTATTTTAGTATAGCCTCAGTTATTAAATAATACTTTGTTAATTTAGCAATTTCTGCACAGATTCCACAATTTCAGTGCTTCATTGAACATGACAGACAAAATCAACTTTACAAAAATAAAGAATGGTAATGATTAGCTGAGCTATTTCATAAAATAACTTGCTGTAGCTTTTTAAATTAGCTGCTTCACTGATTATATACTATTGATCAATAGCATAATTGATATAATATATGTATTGATTTCCAAATAGTGCAGAAAACCTTGATGTATGATAGTATGTCAATTTCTAATAAAGTTTAAAATCTGTATAGTCCCAGTTGCAAAAAAAACAAGATTTTGATCTCCATTAATTTAGGACATGGGACTTTTGATGTGTTGCTGCTGTGAGAAATAAAATATATTATCTTTAATGTAGTAAATCATTTGAATGTGTATTGCCAGAACAAAATTGTCCTGGGCTCATAATGAGATATTGTTTAAGAGGATGGAATGTGTGGTGAAATAGATAGATTTTGATTATATATGATGCATTAGTTGAAGAAGACCATGTGACACACTGCACCTCGCTACTCGACAATTTGGGAAAATCATGGCTAAGGTCCTAGCTTCAAGCTTGGAGGTAATGGGGACCTCTGGGGGATATGGGAAGGGGTTGACACAAAGGGCTACAGTTGCATTTTAATTAAATTGACTCAAACTATTATTTTGAGACCTGGTTTGTTAAGCAGAGATCTGAGCTCAAATTGCACTGCAATTGAGAGCAAAAGTGCATAATATCAGAAGTAGAATTCATTTGGCCCCTGTTCTGCAATTCAATTGGAACAGGGGCCAAGATCAACTTTCCTGCATGCACTCCAGATCCCTAATGTCATTTATAGTCTAAAATCTATTGAACTCTGACATGAAATTACTGAAGAATTGAATATCCATATTTTGTTACGGTAATGATTTGGTGAAAGAAGTTTGAATTAAACCCATTGAATAAAAATATTGAATTAAAATAATAGTGACCAAGATACTCTTGGACTGCAGTAAATCCCTAAATCACTGGAGTACGTAAATCTGGCAATATTAGCTGACCTAAGCTGACGTGAACTCTTGTGAATGATGGTGAACCACTAAACAACTAACAGAAGAAGGTGGCGCCAAATAAATCCCATTGTCACCAATGTCTGAGGAAGGGTCCTAACCTGAGACATCACACATCCAAATCCTCCAAAGATGCTGCTTGACCTGCTGAATTACTCCAACACTTTGAGTCTTTGCAAACAAGCATCTGCACTTCCTTGTATCTACCCTTCACTTCCAATATTACCTTCCTGTAGAAGTCCAAGATATCACACACCTGCCCTTTCTCCTCCTTTTAATTTAGTAAAACAGGCCACTCCAACCATCTGCTCCAACCATCAACCATCTCCATCTGCTGTATCCTTTGACAAAATTCCCCACCATTGCAATTCCATCAATTTTTGTATCGTCTCCAAACTTGCTAATGAGGCAAACTCCATTTTCATGCGAATCTTTAATATGACAAACAGCAGCGGTTTCTTGCAAAACACCATTGGTCGCAGATTGTTGACCTATTCCCTCTCCAGATGTTGCCTGATCAACTGAGTTCCTCCAGCACTTTGTGTTTTGCTCAAGATTGCAGCAGCTGTAGTCTCTTGTGACACCAAAGCAAATTAGCAGCTGGTTTTATGCTTCACTCCATTATCTTTTCAAACAAAATCAATCTCCAGTTTGGGTTGCTGTCTAACACTCTATTTCTAAAGAAAGTAACTAAAATGCACTATCATTTGTTTCAGTCCATTCTCCTTCCCATATAATAGGATTTCTTCTGCAGTGCTCTTGGGGAACTGATTGAAACAAACAGACAAGTTCCTTTTTGTTTCTCTCATGTACAGCTCCATTTAAGGTTACACATCCAAGAGGATGAGCTATTAATCCATGTCTAAGCTTCTGTCAATGTTATTCTCTAACTAGCTGCTGAAGTGGTCGAATTGAGCCCAGTTGAGATATGAATGGGTGATATCATATAATGGGATAGTTGTGTATGTAAGCACAAAACAAAGTTCTGGTGCATTGATTTTCCATTATGCTGAGGAAACATTTCATTTGTAAGCCTACTGCGAAAGGCTGACCATTATAAATCTTTACAGAATAATAGTGCAAAAGATTTATTGTAATTTCTTTGATATTAATTTTCCGAGAATGCAATTAATAATGACGATCCGCAGCTGATCTTTTCAAACCAGTATATGTTAAGGTTTCCAGATCTGAGGAAGGATGTGCTGGCTTTGGAGAGGGTCCAGAGGAGGTTTATGAGAATGATCCCCAGGAATGATTGGGTTAATATATCATGAACGTTTGACGTCATGGGGCCTGTACTCGCTGGATGAGGGGGGAGCTCATTGAAACTTACCAAATAGTGAAAGGACTGGATAGAGTGAATGTGGAGAGGATGTTTCCACTAATGGGTGAGTCAAGGACCAGAGGCCATAGCATTGGAATAAAAGGACGTACCTTTAGAAAGGAGACGAGAAGGATCTTCTTTAGTCACAGGGTGGTGAATCTGTGGAATTCATTGCCAGAGAAGGTTGTGGAAGTCAAGTCAATGGATATTTTTAAGGCGGATATTGATAGATTCTTGACAATCATGGGTGTGAGGAGGTATGGGGAGAAGGCAGGAAAAGAGGGTTGAGTGGGAAAGATTGGGAAATAACTTTGCCCCTGTAACTTATGAACATGAACATATGAAGATGAATTCTTAGAGTTTGCTTATGCCATTTAAGGAAGAACCGAGTAATCTCGTAATTATTGATATTGTTTGTAGTCCATAACATTGTCTGGAGGATATCAAAAGGATTTTTATTTAAAGTTGTTTCTTTCCTTTTTTGTAAATGAAGAAGAAAATCTGCTTCTTCTGTGTCAGGTCGGGGGGAGTTCCCCCCCACCATAGGTACCATGTAATCCCATGCTACCTGCTCCATGGTCGGATAGTCGGCGACTAAACCGTCTCCCCCACCTGGTTTGCCAGGTGAGGAGCGGGCTGTGGACCCCCAGCAGGACCAAATATAATCCGCTGACTTGGCCTCCACAGCCTTCTTTGGCAAAGAATTCCACAGATTCACCACCCTCTGACTAAAGACACAAGATGCTGCAGTAACTCCACAGCTTAGGCAATATCTCTGGATATCACGGGTAGGTGACGTTTCAGGTCGGGATCCTATAGTCTGAAGAAGGGGCCTGAGCTGAAATGCCACCTGCCCATGTTTTAAAGGACTGTTGCCTGACACCTTGTGTTTATTTTTGTAAACAAGCATCTGCAGTTCCTTGTGTCTACATATTTTATGTACATATATTTGAAAAGAGCAATAAAACCAAGAATAGTACAGTGCCCACGCACAGTAGCTGGAGAATGGATGAGCAGCAAAGTGATGAAGAAAATAAATGCATATGTATGTTGGTGCCTCTGAACCTGGGGACAACAGATGCTATTTAATCCACTTCTAGGCTTAGTGTGATTCTGTAACAGAATTCTGCAGTGTATAGAAGGGGGCTTCTGTGTCATTCCATGAAGATATCCTCAAGCTGGGCAAGTATTGTGATCTCGTGCCTGGAATGAATACCACAGTGCCACAGTGCAGATTGGATTTTAATATGTAGGATGAACTTCAGATGCTGGTTTAAACCGAAGATAGACCCAAAGAGCTGGAGTAACTCAGCGGGATAGGCAACATCTCTGGAGAGAAGGAATGGGTGATGTTTCAGGTCGTGACTCGACCCGAAATGTCACCCATTCCTTTTCTCCAGAGATGCTGCCGGTCCCACTGAGTTACTCCAGCTATTTTGGGTCTATCTTTGGATTTTAACATTTTGATTTTTCCATGTATCTCTAGTTTTTCCCATGTCACTGGAAAATCCTCTTACTTTTCCCTGAGACGTGGCTTAATATATTTTTGAAAATCTACAAACATGTTTAAGAAAAAACAGTATCCCATAAATAATATATTATTAACTTAAATTATCTTGTTGGTCAACACTGGATCACTGTAAAATCTGCCTTAACATTTTCTAAATGTATTTGTTATTAGAAAATAAACAAACATTTTTTAATGTATTGTTAGACTGGATTATAGTGGGTTAGACTGATCTTTCATTCAGCACTGAGGCAAATCTACATGCTTTCAGCTCCATTTACATCGAGGGTGTACAGATTTAAAAAATTCCAACTGATTATTTCTTAGTGTTAAAGGAGGAACTGCAGATGCTGGAGAATCGAGGGTACACAAAAGGCTGGAGAAACTCAGCGGGTGCAGCAGCATCTAAGGAGCGAAGGAGATAGGCGATGTTTCGGGTCGAGACCCTTCTTCAGACTGGTCAGGGATCAGGGAAACGAAAGATATAGACGGTGATGTGGAGAGATAAAGAACAATGAATAAAAGATAAGCAAAAAAGTATCGATGATAAAGGAAACAAGCCATTGTAAGCTGTTTGTAGTGTGAAAATGCGAAACTAGTGTGATTAGGGTGGGGGAGAGATAGAGAGAGAGGGAATGCCAGGGCCCAAGGGCTGAGGGAGAGGTGGGAAGGGGAGGAGACAGCAAGGGTTAACAGAATTGAGAAAATTCAATGTTCAAGCCCAGAGGATGCAGACTCCCCAAGCGGAATATGAGGTGCTGTTCCTCCAACTTGCGGTGTTGCTCACTCTGGCCATGGAGGAGGCCCAGGACCGAGAGGTCGGATACGGAATGGGAGGGGGAGTTGAAGTGCTGAGCCACCGGGAGGTCGGCTTGGTTATTGCGGACCGAGCGGAGGTGTTCGGCAAAATGATCGCCAAGCCTCCGCTTGGTCTCACCGATATAGATCTGGCATCTGGAGCAGCGGATCCAGTAGATGAGGTTGGATGAGGTACCTGGAAGGACTGCTTGGGTCCCTGAAAGGAGTGGAGGGGGGAGGTGAAGGGACAAGTGCAGCATCTCTTGCGATTGCAAGGGAAAGTGCCCGGGGAAGGGATAGAGCGGGAGGGAAGGGAAGAATTGACAAGGGAGTTGCGGAGGGAGCAGTCTTTGCGGAAGGCAGACAGGGAGGCAGATGTGAAGATGTGGCGAGTGGAGGAGGGGTCATGTTGGAGGTGTCGAAACTGGGGGAGGACTATGTGTTGTATTTGCCGGCTGGTGGGGTGAAAGGTGAGGACCAGAGGGACTTTGCCCTTGTTGCGAGTGGGGGAATGGGGAGAGAGGGCAGTGTTGCGGGGTATGGAGGAGACCCTGGTGCAAGCCTCATCTATAGTGGGGGAGGGGAATCCCCGTTCTCTGAAGAATGAGGACATTTGTGATGACCTGGTGTGAAACACCTCATCCTGGGAGCAGATGTGGCGTAGACAGAGGAATTGGGAATAGGGGATGGAGTCCTTACAGGAAGCAGGGTGGGAGGAAGAATAGTCCAGGTAGCTGTGGGAGTCACTTGATTTGTAGTGGATGTCGGTCAGGAGTGTATCACCTGCAATAGAGATGGTGAGGTCAAGGAATGGTAGGGAAATGTCGGAAATGGTCCAAGTGTATTTGAGTGCCGGATGGAATTTGGTGGTGAAATGGATGGTCAGTTGTGTGTGGGTGCAGGAGGTGACAGCAAAGCAGTCGTCGATGTAATGGAGGTAGAGGTTGGGGATGGGGCCCTGGTACGCCGAGAAAAAGGATTGTTCGACGTACCCGACAAAGAGGCAAGTGTAGCTGGGGCCCATGCGTGTGCCCATAGCTACGCCTTGTGTTTGGAGGAAATGGGAGGAGTCAAAAGAGAAGTTATTGAAGGTAAGGACCAATTCCGCTAGGCGGAGGAGGGTGTCAGTGGACGGGTATGGGTTGCTCCTCTGGTTGAGGAAGAACCGGAGGGGGACCTGGAGAATGGAATGCGCTGAGCCGACGGAGAGTGTCTGAGGTGTCTTGAACATAGGTGGGGAGGGATTTATCAAAGGGGGATAGGATGGAGTCAAGGTAAGTGGAAATGTATTAGTTGGGGCACGAACAGGCAGAGACAATGGGTCTGCCAGGGCAGTCGGGTTTGTGGATTTTGGGGAGAAGGTAAAATCGGGCCGTGCGGGGCTGGGAAACGATGAGGTTGGAGGCTCGGGGGGGGGGGGGTAGGGAGCTGGAGCTGATGAAGTCGGTTATGGTGCTCGAGATGGTGGCATGGTGTTCGTCAGTGGGGTCATGGTCCAGGGGTAAGTAGGAGGAGGTGTCCGAGAGTTGGCGTGTGGCCTCCGCTTTGCAGAGATCGACGTGCCAGACTACCACGGCACCTCTCTTGTCGGCGGGTTTGATAATCCAGTCTCGGTTGTTATGGAGTTAGTCGATGGCAGTACATTCGGGGGGGAGAGATTAGAGTGAGACAGGGGACTGGAGAAGTCGAGGCGGTTGATGTCCCGACAGCAGTTCTGGATAAATAGTTCTAGAGCCGGAAGGCTACGAGGGGGGGTCCAAGTGAAAGGGGTATGTTGGAGACAGGAAAAGGGATCATCAGTGGGGGGCGAGGACATCTCCCCGTGGAAGAACGCTGTGAGGCGGAGGCGATGGTAGAAGAGCTCCAAGTCATGGTGGGCGCGGAACTCATTGAGGTGGGGACGGAGGGGGACAAAGGTAAGACCTCTGCTGAGGACCGACCTTTCAGTGTCGGAGAGGGGAGGTCCGGGGGGATGGTGAACACGTGGGAAGGATGGAAGGCAGGTGAGTGTACTGAGGATGGAGCGTTGTGTGGTGGGGGGGGTGGAGGGTGGTCAGAGGATGGGGGGAATATGGGGGCTGTGATGTGGGTGGGGAAGAGCAGGGGTTACGTGGTGGGGGGGATGGGGAAGACCCAGTGGAATAGCCACTAAGGTTACCAGGGCTGGGGAGACGGGCACTAGGGCCCAGTGCCGTTAAAAACAGAGTGGTGGGAGGAGTTAGCAACATGGAGGCTTCAGGCCCACTGCAGAGTCCAGTCTGCATGTGAGGCGATGGCTGCGGGCTGCTGGAGGGCGGTGGAGTGTTGTGGGTTGGCAGACCCGATGGTAGGAGTCCACGGGCAGTGGGGGGTCGGCGGGCGATGCGTGGGAGGTCCCGGTGGGCGGTTGGTCGGTCCGACCGGTGAGGCGGCGAGATGAGTGCGGTGCGGCGGCCATGTTCGGGGAGCCCCGGTCCGGCGGCGATGCAAAGCGAGGCGGGTGCAGCTGTGGTCTTTAGCGGGCCCAGTACAACGGCGATGCTGGTTGAGCCCCGGTGCGGCGATGGGGTTAGGTGGTCCCGGGGGGCGGCGAGGTTCAGCAGTCGCGTTGTGCTGGTGATGGGCAGAGGAATCGGGGAGGGGGAGATAAACAGAGTTACCGGGCAGGCAGTGAGGCTGGGCAGGCATCATCGGTAGGCAGGTGGAGGTAGGCGGCAGCATTGGCGTGGAGGTCGGTGAAGGCGGCATCCTGGTGAGTCCTGGAGGTGCTCCTTGTGGCCAAGATGGCGTCACGGGACTCGGGCCGGCGGCTCAGGCCAGAGTTGGGGCCCGGGGGCTGCGGGCGGTCGCGTCGGGGATTGTCGGTGGCTGGAACGGCCTGGAGGCGGGCTAATTTCAGGTTCTTGGTGGAGGTTAGTTGGGACAGGAATTGTTGATTGAAGCGGTGGATCTTCCGGAGGATGTAGTGTAGTTGGGGTCCGTTGCAGGTCTGGGTGAGTGAGGCCCAAAGATTCGGGAGAGTCAATGCGAGGTCCTGCTGGTGTTGGCGCATTGCAACCAGGGTGGACCTTAGTGCCCGGTTGGAGAATTGTACGGTATGGCGCCAGATAGCCAGATAGCCAGTCGGTACCAATAGTCTGGCTGGGGTCCGAACTGGGAGGCAGGGAATTGGAGCTGGAATCCACGGGGTACGAGATGGAGGCACAGACAAGCTCCGAGGAAGCAGATGTGGCTGTGGTATTGAGTCTGAGTGAGGATGTGGTCGTAGAGTTGGAGGGAAGGGGGTATCAGAGGGCGAACAGTTAGAGAGGAGGTTATGAAACTGTCTACGTAGGGAGGAGGAGAACTTCTCCTCCCTACGGATTATTTCTTAATGTTGCTGTGTACAGGCACTGTTGTTGAATAGTATGTACTATTCAGAAGTCCAAAAACACAGATGTATGCATTTGGAAGATAAATTTGTGTGTAAATCATGTACAGGAATTGATATGTAAAAGTCTTATGTTTGTTTTTCTTTGTAGATCTAAGCACTATATCAAAGGGAAATCAACATAGCCTTGCTAAAATGAGCTATTGTGCAAAGAGCTCACACTTGCACTTTAACTTACATTAGAGGATACTGGCAATGTTATGCCATGGGTGACAGAGACTGATGTGTGCATGATTTTGCAGAGTAATTTTCTTTTTCATGATTGTGTGGTTCTTGATAACATCTCTCGTTGTTTGCCTTTGATAATAGGTTAAGGATTAAAGTGGATTGCTTTTCAAAGACACACAACTGGGACCACACAAATACATCTTAATTGAACAAGTGATTGATCAGGATTTTTGTCACTTTATCAGACAGGAAAAATACATCTACTTTGTAATTGTTCTCTGACTACATTTTGCAATAATCATCTCCTTTATTTCTCACTGACTTCATTGTCTGACAATGCAGCTGTACAGTGTATGTTTAATATTAATATTAATTGTCCAAACCCTTCCTCTATTAATTGCTATGACAGGTTCTAATTGTTAGGTGACTTATTAATTAAATTAAATTAATTATTTTGTCTTTTGTTTAATGCTAATTAATAGGCTAATTTAGTTTTACCTCACAGGAGTTAATTTAGTTATTATTCTTTTGTCTTTAGTGCTTCATTATTCATACACCACTGTACATTTTCACCCATAAAGCCAACAGAATTATTGCAATGGATAGAAAATCTATAATACAATGCCTAACTGGATTGTGCGCTTAGCATCTGAAGTATTTATTTATTCTGCATGTGTTGTTTGGAAAAAATACCAAATTTGGTCCTATTTTGCTTCCCAAATCCATGTAAACTGGAGGGTTATTATAGGGCCAATGACATAAAATAGTAAGATTAAATGAGAACTTACCAGTTCAAAGTTTGATCGTTATTTTATGAGGAGTAACGATGAGGGATTACGTGAAGAAGCCCTGCCTGGCGCTTGATCGGCATACTTCAAAGCAGCGGCATGAAAAACACAGAACATAATAGCCGGAGTAAGATAGTAAGGCTCAACATAGATTTAGAATTACCAGATGATCATTTATTTTATGAGGGTCAGGAGTGGAGGGCATGTAATCCCTCATCATTACTCCTCATAAAATAATGATCAAACTTCAAACTGGTAAGTTCTCGTTTAATCTTACTATTTTACTTCGGAGTCACGTGAGTGACTACGTGAAGATTTTGTAGCTTCTGTGTTTTTTATGTCGTAGACTCATTCCATACGACAATCTGGCTCAATCAAAACAGTAATGAGCAAATAACACATTTTTTCCCAAACATTGCCTCAGTTTATGTGATAACTTTTTTCCATTATAAAAGAATGAAAATAATGCCCTTTTCATTGAAAGGCAAATTTATCACCAAATATCCATTGATAATATAATTTGATAGTATAAACAAAGCAACAATTACAGAGAACCCAACACTCCATGTCCAATCCTGACACCATGACTGGTTCCTTGTAACTTTAATATTTATTTTACACCCTCCTGCGGCCTTGAATCTTTGCTCGAGCGGCCCATTCTGTGCCATTCCTGTGAATGTATCTACCTCCTTAATGGAGTGATTTTACACATCTCAATGTCTCGTTCCACTGAGTTTTAAACATGTTTTAACCATGTAGAATATAATTATCTAGAACCATCAGTTTTTACTGATACTTAGTAAAACTGATGAACCTGCAGATAACCAAATTCATATCTTCATGTCCTGAACAATAAATTACTGCAACTATGAGTCATCATAACTGGTTCAAACATCAGTCTCAACATTAATGAGAACCATGAAGGTCCGGTTTGGGCCACCAAAGTGCCCCTGGTAGCGTCCTGCTACATTTTCATCAGACACTGCCGTATGAGACAAAAATGAGGAACATAAAAGAACATCTTTCCTCATGTAATTTAGCAAAATATATCCACCGCTCCTGCTCTCGGTTTTCCCACGAGAACATTTGAGAGATCGGTGATTTAATCTGGATACAACCAGATTAATAGTAAGTAATCCATATTACTGACTATGTTTTTCCCCTGATTTGTTGTCTGCGACAACATTGTCTCTTCCTTAGAGATAAACAGCTGAACTAAAACATTTTTAGAATACACCACATCTGGTTACCCAGATAATCACTTGATAATCTTACTTGACTCATGTGATTGATATATGCCACAGCCATGGTATTGTTCACCTGATATGACATGCACACTTTCATAATAGAACAATAGGCATTTAATCCATAAAAAAGCTCCTGATACTCCAATAATTAATACAAATGTTTGGAGAAATATTTCTTAGGACAATCCATTTGCAATTCCCTGGTGTTATTTTCCCTAGTCCCCTAAACATGGTACGTATCAAATATTAACTTAATAAGAATAGATATTATATTTATCTTAACCCAAATAATCACAGAAGCTATCCATCCGATAATACTTGCTTCAGCTTGCAACGGCTGCTAAGTTATATATTTAAAGCAGCTTGTGGAACCTTTTCTATTCACCACTTTAATTATGATAATGTATCCATTGGTATTTGCATAGGCCTGTCAAAAAGGCCTGCATACTTATAATGCTTGTGTTTTCCCTTTTTGGGAGCTTTTTTTTTACTCTTTTACCTAAACTCCTTCTCTGATGGAGGGACAAGGTTTCTCAACAAAGCAATGGGACATTTGTATCTCGGAAAACATGTTTCCCCCTCATATGGTGCTGAATTACTCCTAAACCCAGAATAGTAATTTAGGAATGTTTATGAATGCCTAAAACATAGTTTTTATTGGATGGGTCAGGACCCTTGCCTCTCAACAGGCTTGGAATTGCTGCACTAATTTGCAGCTGACTCCTGATCAACCTTCCAATTTAAAATGTGATCAAGATAAACCATGACCATGTCCACATTAGTGCAAGTGCTGATCTTCTTATCAGTGCAATTGTTGTTCCAGTAATTATGTGAACAGCCTAGAACTGAGTTTAATCCATTAGACAATGTCTTAACTTGCACAGCTGACCCATTCTAATTCATTTCAAGCACTTGTAAATATGATAATAAATTGGTACTAAATACCAATCCTTCGAGTCTTATAGTAATGATTAACAATTTGTTAATAACAACTGTTTTTCAATGTTGAAGATGTCCATTTCAATAAAATGTTTTTACACTGTAAAAGTGTATTTAAAATGATGTCTTGTATGGCTTTACCACATCTTCCTTTTCCCTGTGGAAATTTATGATACAAATTTGGAGAAAAAATTGATTACCTCTTCTTTATTGGAGATATTTTGGGTGCAAACCTAAAATCAATTTTTAGGTTTTCTTATACAGGTGAACCAATTCCTTTTACAAATTTTTGTAGATCCTTTACACGTTAAAATAAATCAACCCTTTGTTATGCATATCGTTGATCATAACACACCTGTAATCTCCCACATTGGAGATTTCATCAACTTCTTCTGTAACAAGTTTTTGCACCTCTTCAAATGTACATGAAACCTTTTCTTCCCAATCATATGGGTTCACATAAGGCTGTGTTGGATAAATATCTATTTATCATACTCCTGCCTTTGTTTTGATCCATTATCAAATCTTTACATTGGATCATAATTTTTCCAAAGTTTAATGACCAATAGTCTTTCCTTTGTAATCAATATCTTTGATTTATCCTGAGGCAGGTTTACTCCATAATAATCAAGGGTTTAACATAACTTGATCTGTTTTGACCTGCAAATCTAAAGTGCAAAATTGGTCACAATAACAATTTTTTATATATATATATATTAGTAGTGATGCCACGCACCAGCTTGAAATACTTCAAAATCGTATTTCCTTATGTCTCCATATAATTGAGACATGGGTGCCATACTTGGATTCACCGTTGATACCTTAATAAAACATAAAAAGTTTTATCAATAACTCTGCTGTTTCAACCATAACAGCTTTGGTGAGAGACCAATTAATTTTGGTTTCCATGGTTACTTTCCATGGTCTCACTCCTTCATTCAGGTATCGTACCTAGTGCACCTGTATATATATTTGTGCTGTGGTGGGTTCTTTATGACCAGCCACCACTATCAATGCACCTTTAAGGTCAGTTTTTTCATATTATTTTACTGCCCTGGTTACTCCTGAGTTTTTCCTCAAGGAGACTACCTCCAAAACAATCCGAGGTAGATATTCCCACATTGATAAATTCCACCATATATATTAATATATGGACACCCCTCAGGGTCTGTTTTTTGGGAATATTCTGGGCCTTTTTAAACCCTTTGGTTGATGTTTTTAATTTTTGGAGTCTTTCTCCATTAATTTTAAGCCATAATGCTTTTTTGTCTGGAGGCCTTTTTATTAGAACTTTTTAAAACATGGCCTCTCTGACTTTTTAAATTTTTTCCTCCCCACTGGAGTTTTTCCATCTGGAGTTTTTTCCTTTCTTTTTAACTTTTAAACTCAGTTTTTTCACCTGGAGTATTTATTTTCCTTTTTAACTTTTAAACTTTGTTTTTTCCCCCGGAGTATTTTATTTTCTTTTTAACTTTTAAATTCCTTTTTTCCTTATAGCCAAAAGTTTGTGGAGCAACTAAAGTCTCCCTAACGGTAATTTTAACGGCCACCAGTATCGGAACCGGCTCCGCACTTAATCTGCCATCCCGATCGCTGAGTTTTCCCTTGGGATGCTTTTTAAACTCAGTTTTTTCCACCCAGAGTATTTTCTTTTCATTTTAACTTTTATTTTATTTTTTTGCTCTTAAATTCCATTTATTTTTAACTCCTGGTGGCTCTATACACCAGCCACGGAGTTTGGATATGCCCTGTAAGTATTTCAACTGCACTTACCTGCGGGCCCGTACCTACCGCTGTAGAGGAGCTGCCTCTGCAGCTCTTGCTCTGCCGTCAGCGTCGACGTAATACCGATCAAGCGCCAGGCGGGGCTTCTTCACGTAGTCACTCACGTGACTCCAAAGTAAAATTATGGCAAACCTTTGTTTCTATAGGGAAGAGACATATGTAGTTTCATTTGTGTGCTAGGTTAACATTTTACATGTTTGCATAAAATGGAAGAAAAGGTCCTAGTCAAGTCAAATCATGGTTTGTTGTAATTTGCACAAGTATAGTTAGGTTCAGGTACAATGTAAATTTTACCTGCAGGTAACATATAAAACATAAATTATACATAACTTATATGAAGCAGCAAGAAGAAAAAGATAGTAAAAAGCAAGACATCAGTGTAAAAATGCAATAGGAAAACAAGTCCATGGTAGTGTCAGAGGTGGTTTCAAGTGCTCCATTCTTGAGGTAGAATTAGGATTGTGCGTGTCGATTCAAGAACCAGATAGTTGGTGGAAAGTAGCTGTTCTTGAATATAATGGTGTGAGACTTCAGGCTTCTGTACCGCCTGCCCGATCGTAGCTGCGAGAAGAGGGCATGACCCACATGGAGAGATCCTTGATGATGGATGCTGCCTTCTTGAGGAAGTCCCTTCCTGAGGGTTCCAGGAGAGATGGTGATCTTTGCAACAGATTAAAAGAAGAGTTTGCATTAATTTTGCACTTCATCATATCATTGTTTGAGAATGCATGTTACACATGAAGATTAATATTAAGTGGATAAACCCAGTTACAAGGTTAAATGCACTTTAAGAGTGAGACACTATTAGTGTGCAGCAGCTCTCAGGCAAATGAATATGAGGGATACAGACTGGAATATAATGTCCAAAGAAGGGACCCATTCCTTCTCTCCAGAGATGCTGCCTGTCCCGCTGAGTTACTCCAGTATTTTGTGTCGACCTTTCACTGTATTTATTGTTGTGTTTGTCATTATTGTACTTATAGTATTTATTCTGTGAACATCAAGCAACCAAGGAATTTGTGTATATGACAATAAACGGATATGAATCTGAATAGAATCTGCATAGAAGTGATTGTATTGAGCTGATATTCATCCTTGTGTCCTCAGTTTTGCATTTGGGATGAGTCAAAATTAAAAAGGGATTATTTTCCCCAGAAAGACTGCAGCAGTAGTAGGCAACCCATCAACACTTAGAGGGTAATTACGGACAGACAATAGATATTGACATAACTGATGATGATTGAATCTCAAAAATTGAATAAGTTAAAACTCAGTGGTACAATATCAGAAGAACAAGAATTTCTCCCAACTTCCAGGACAATACATATCCCTCAATTACAACATCATGTACAGACGCTGCCCAACTTACATAGTTATTATGTCCTCTTGACCCTTGCATAAGTTGGATATTACATGTTGGAAACCAAAGTGCAACTACGCATACGCAAGTTTACTATTTTGATGCGGAAATCGCATGGGAGCCCCGAGGCGGAGATCACGTGTGCGTCAGTGAACTTAAAGAATTGCTTACGTAAGTCACCTATTTACGTAAGTCGGGGAGTGCCTGTACGTTCATTTCAGAATCTAACCATGTATTAACGTGACTGAAGTAGCGGCATGTGCAAAATATGTTCTAAACGTTCAGCCTCTAATACTTTGAGAGTATTGTGATCATATTGGGAGGAAGGTACCACACGTGGCTATTACTAATGTGCTCATTTGGTCCTGCGATCGATATTAACCTTCAGTTCAATTACATTTTTAAAGTAACATCGAATTTAGTTGTATCCAAATGCAAAGTCAGCCAAGTTGCATGGCTCCTAAAAGTTAATGAATTGCAGTTAACTGTGCAATTTAATGCTGTCTCCCATTGTAATGACTTTAGCATTCAGACAGCAAACGATGATGCTGCTCATTGAATGAAAGCATTGGTAAGGGACAATTAACTAAGTACACTTGTGAATAAATCAGTTTGCATTCCTAAAAAGCAATGCAAGACACTTTGGACAATGGAAATCCAAAATAAAAACAAAAATATTCAACAGACCAGTTAGAATGTATTATTTGCAGCAATTTACTTCTGTTTCTGTTTGTGCGCACCTCTCAAAGATGGATGGAGTAGAGAACAGGCTGGATGTGTTCCTGGGCTTGGAACTGGTAAATAATGGCACCACATGGTACAATGCAGGCCTTAAGGTGTTTATTCTCTACACTAGAGATTTTGTGAAGGAGGGGGGTATTGTATTCATGGGGTGGATTCAGTGGGGCATAGGGCTAAAAGCCTCATGATTCCCCAGTCTAAGCTCAGAAGATGAATGGAACTGAACTTGGAGCTGAGCACCTTAAATTTAGAACCCTAATATGGTTCAGTTCACCTTATCCCATCATTCTTCATCAATGGCCTCTATCAATAAAGAATCATTCATTTTACTCCTAAATATGCTTCGTCTCAGCATTACATTAAACTTAGTAATGCTGAAAGTCTCATGACCATAGCCACATCTCACAATGTACACACACTGGCAATTATTCCACCAAGCCAAGCATAACAATCAAATAGATTGTACATCAACCTTTCTACCATTTGAGCAACCAGCAGTGGCGAGGGCTAACGGTTACATAGAAACTTAGAAAATAGGTGAAGGAGTAGGCCATTTGACCCTCTGAGCCAGCACCATCATTCAATATGATCATGGCTGATCATCCAAAATCAGTACCCCATTCTGGCTTTCTCCGCCATATCCCTTGATTCCCTTAGCCCTAAGAGCTATATCTAACTCTCTCTTGAAAACATCCAGTGAATGTTCCTCCACTGCCTTATGTGGCAGAGAATTCCACAGATTCACAACTCTCTGGGTGAAAACGCTTTTCCTTATCTCAGTCATAAATGGAATACACTTTATTCTTAAACTGCTACCCCTGGTTCTGGACTCCCCGAACATCGGGAACAGTTTTCCTGCATCATCCAATCCTTTAAGAATTGTATATGTTTCTATAAGATCCCCTCTCATCCTAAATTCCAGCAAATATGTCCAGTCAATCCAACCTTTCATCATATGACAGTCCCGCCATCCTGGGAATTAACCCCGTGAACCTTCGCTGCACTCCCTCAACAGCAAGAATGTCTTTCCTCAAATTTTGAGACCTAAACTGTACACTATACTCCAGGTGCAGTCTCACCAGATCTCTGTACAACTGCAGTATGACCTCCTAGCTACTGTACTCAAATCCTCTCGCAATGAAGGTCAACATGCCATTGTTGGAGATGGTGGTGTTTCTTAATGGAAGTACAATTCCTGAGCTTGTGGCCAGAGACTGGACAGAAAGTAATGAGAACAGCCTCTTCCATCTCACAGTCCATTTCCAACTCAGCCCACAATCTCATCTGAGCATCTGTCGGATGAGGCAGGAAAGTAGAGATCAATGATGAGATAAAGTGTCCTTTGCTCAATGGCAGAACAGCCTGAAAGAACTGAATGGCCTACTCCCGCTCTGATATTTTGTTCTCATTAGTACAGACTGTGTAAACACACACATGTTTATTTTCTCCTCACTACCTTCACCACTATCTTACATTTGCCTTTCTCCTTTGACATACATAGTAAATGCAACATCTCCTGATAGTAGAGGAAGAACTATATGAAAGCATGATTCTATCATTTAATTGAAGATTCTCTGCCCTCATCTAGACATTTAGAATGGAGACGAGGAAACACTTTCTCTCACAGAGAGTTGTGAGTCTGTGGAATTCTCTGCCTCAGAGGGTGGTGGAGGCCGGTTCTCTGCATACTTTCAAGAGAGAGCTAAACATGGCTCTTAAAGATAGCAGAGTCAGGGGATATGGGGAGAGGGCAGGAATGGGGTACTGATTGGGGATGATCAGCCATGATCACAATGAATGGTGCTGGCTCGTAGGGCCAAATGGCCTACTCCTGCACCTATTGTCTATTGTCTATTAGTTAAAGTTAATACACAGAGGAATTGATCTAAGAGCAAGGTTCTAAATGCTGCCGGCTTGTAGGTAAGGTGGTACCAAAAATAACAAGAACACCTGCACTGTTTCCTGAGGGAATTGAATGCTTGAATTCCTTTCTATTCTGAATTAGGACAGAGTTGACATGCCAAATCCATTCCGTGTTGTGGAAGCAGTCAACAACATACTGCACCATGGGGAAATCATCTCTTGTTGAAGCATTAAATCAAGAAACTATCTATTCTGTCGTGTGAATGTCACAGGTCCCTTGGCACTATTTGTAAACAGGGGAATTATCACCAGTCTTCTCTGCCATATTTATCCCTCAATCAACAAGAGTAAAACACATTATTAGGTACTTATCACATTGCTGTTGTGAGATGCTTCACAGGAGCAATTTTACATTGTAACAACCACACTACAAAAGTATTTTATTGGCCAGAAAACAATTTTAGGTTGTTCTGTGATTGTGAAAAAAACACTAAACAAACACTAGAGTCTTTCTTCTAGTTTAAAATAGGTCACAAACTAATATTTCTACAGCCTAAAAACTATAACATCCAGATTCAGGAACAGCTTTCTCCCTACAGTTATCAGGCCTTTAAACATTGCAACCTCCAAATAAGCTCTGAACTACATAGACGGGGGGTTTGGTTTTGTCTTTTTGCACTATTATTGTCTTTTTTGCACTATTATTGTTGTTTATATATTCATGAAATGCAGATGCTGGTTTATACCAAAGGTAGACATAAAATGATGGAGTAACTCAGCAGGTCAGGCATCATCTCCGGAGAACATGGATAGGTAATGTTTCGGATCTGGATCCTTCACCAGACTGATTGTAGGGTGGAGGAACTGGAAGTGAGAAAAGACTAGGATAAATCAGGGCCGGCAACAGATGACATCAGGCAGGGTGATTCTGATCGTCTGATTGTTGGCTAGGGACGATATGACCTCAAGAGGAATACATGGCCGAGAATTGTGGAACTAGTTTCTATATTTCAATGTTTTTCTAGTTAACCCACATTTAATGGAAGGAGAGGGGGAGGTGTGTTTGTATGTTATCTAAAATTAGAGAATTCAACATTCATACTGCTGGTTTGAAAGGTATCCAAGGGAAAAATGAAGTGCTGCTCCTTCAATTTGCATGTGGCCTCACTCTGACAACAGAGGAAGCCCAGGACAGAAAAGTAAGTGCGGTAATGATATGGGGAGTTACAATGGTTAGCAAACGGGAGATCCAGTAGGCCTCGAGGAACGAGCAAATGCTTTCATCAAAATCGTCGCTGGGTCTGCGCTTGGTCTCGCCAATGTACAGGAGCCCACATCAGGATGCAGTAAATGAGGTGAACCAAGGAATTGCAGAGGGAGCTGTCTATTGTTCTTATTAGTTGCAGATGGTATAAACACACACACTTGTTTTCTCATTACTACCTTCACCAGTATCTTGCATTGTACCTTTCTTCTTTGAGCGGTCTCTGTGGAAGGTGGAAAGATGTGGAAATGAAACGATGTAATAAAGGGTGGGATAGCATTGGAAATGTCAGAGGATGATCAGCGTTTGACGTAGAGGCTGGTGGGGCAAAAGGTGTAGACCTGGAGAACTGCCCTTGTTGAGACTGGGAGGAGAAGGAGCAAGAGCAGAACTACGGGACACAGATGAAACACATGTGAGGGACCCATCTATGACAAAAGGGAGGAATGAAAATATTTCAGATGTCCTAGAATGGAAAAGCTCAGCGTGGGAGCAGCTGTGGAGCTGGAGGTATTGATAGTAGAGGACAGCCTCTTTGCAGGAATCAAGGTGGGAAGAAGCGTAGTCCAGATAAACATGAGAGCTGGTAGGTTTGTACCATATGTCAGTCAATAGTCTGTCTTCTGTGATGGAGACATAGAGATCAAGAAAGCAGAGAGAGGTTTCAGAGATAGACCAGGTGAATTTGAGGGCAGGGTTGAATTTAGTGGTAAAGTTAATAAAGTCCAAAAATTGTTTCTCACCTTTTATTTCCTACCCTGTAGCTGATTTAACATGAAATTCACTCCCTTTCATTTATTCTTCTCAGCCGTTTCTCTGTCTCTTCTCCAATTTTAAAATCTTATTTGTTAAACAGGTTTAACAAGGTTAAACAGGTAAAACATTGTTCCTTGTTCATTCAGCCACCGTGTTCAGTTAATTCAGTCCTATTAACTTCATTGCTCTTTTATCAGTTCGCAGAAGATGAGTGAGCCAAGAGGAGATGGGGTAGTGCTATCCCAGCTAAAGCAAACTCTATGGCAACAAATGTCAAAGACACTATTGAAGGGAAAGGTTATAAAGGCAAGAAAAGATGAGGCAGGGCGAGGAAATGAAAACGCAGAATGTCTCACAGGGCAGTGAAATATTGAATGTAAATTGAGAGGTGACTTGAAATGACTTGCCAGGCTTTGTCCTGCCCCCACCTCTCATTTCCAGTTTTCTGCCCCCAAGTACATTCAGTTGGAAGAATGGTCCTAACATGAAATATTACCTGTCCATTCCCTCCATAGTTCGGGATATTGGTTTCTGGTTTTTGTTCTGTATTAATCATTCCATTCATTTTTATTTTCATTTTTAATCATGAGCGGATGGAAATGAACCATTCTGGTAGCATTGTGCTTTTCAACAATCTGCAAGGGTGCTTAAACATTTATTTATTAGGGCAATGTTATGAGTGTGTAAATAACGTTTTTGCACTTTTCATTTTCAGTCGCTGGTACAGATTGGTAGCCTAATCACCCTTCTTGGTCTCTGTGTCACTCGTGTAGAAGCTTCCTTTCACAGGTGCCAATGTGAAAGGCTTTTCTTGCTTCAATCTCAACCAAGAAAATCTGCAAATATAAACCTCTGGGCTTCAGTGTTTCTGAAATCCGCAGCTAAACTGCATTCCCACTGTATTCCGGCGAAATTCCTTCATCCAACCCATTACACTGTAAAATTGTCAAGTGCATCTCTGGAGAACAGGAATAGATGAAGTTTCAGGTCGACACCCTTCTTCAGACCGGTAAAATTGTCAATGATCCTTTCACCTTAGATGAAATGTTGTCAGTGGATTGAAGTGAATACATGTATAAGTATGTCTTGTGATGCTACACTTCTCTCTGACTCAGGAAAATACAAGGCAGTCTTTTTCTTACTTTATTAATCTTCGAGACTAAGTGGGACCCGTTGGGTCCCATGTTCATACAGGAGGGCTGTTCCCCCGATGCAGTATTCCACCTCTCCACCAATTCCAATATTGGTGGCCAGTGGTGGTGGGGGGGGTGCTTTCTGGAGCGCTGGTATGGGTGTTGTTGGCTGCAGGGACTACTGGTCTCCAGAGGGCTAGTATGGACATTGTGGGCCAAATGGATTCTTGGGGTGGCAGCTCAGTCCCTCAAGCATGATGTGCTGGCAGCTCATTCACGGCTGGTGGGCTGGCAGTTGACTGATGGCTATTCCTTGAAATTCCATTTCAAGCAGAGTGCAAGGCCACCAAATTCAAATCCATTTTCCTACCATATCAAGCAGGGTGCAAGGCCACTAAATTCAAGTACAGTTTCTTACCTCTTCGAGCAGGGTGCAAGGCCACAAAATTCAAGTGCAGTTTCATACCATTTCAAGGAAGGTGCAAGGCCACCAAATTCAAATGCAGTTTCATACCATTTCATGCAGGGTGCAAGGCCACCACATTCAAATGCAGTTTCATACCATTTCAAGCAGGGTAAAACCACCATAAGACCACACAAAACACCACACTCACAGTTCAGTAGACATTCAGTGTGTTCAGTCGATTCGCAGCTCAGACAGAGTTGTGACCTCTCCCTCCCCCATTATGCAGAGACTGAGCCACACCCACACTTCTGGGTTTTATAATCCCTCCCCGTCCCACCGGAAAAGGTGTGGCCTTGGTGACATGATTCACAGTGAGATTCTCAACATTTTTAAACACTAAACACTTTTATTATTCATTGATGGGAAGAATCCTCTGCACCTGATGAGCAGAGGGGGATTGAGTAAGATGGCCAAATATCACAGCCGTAGGTGGTACCGTTTTATCGAAAATCAATATAGTGCAAACAGGAAGTTGTCAAGTTTAGCCAAACAGCCTTTTGCAGTGCATTTTCACTACAACCCAAAACCCCCAAACAGCCATTTGCAGTGCATTTCCAATTCAACCCAAATGCCCCCCTGCCCAAACTGCCAGTTGCAGTGCATTTCCACTTCAACCCAAACCCCACCCCCTCGCCCAAACAGCCATTTGCAGTGCATTTCCGCTTCAACCCAAACCCCACCCCCCCACCCAAACAGCCATTTGCAGTTCATTTTCACTTCAACCCAACCCCCCCCCCCCCCCGCCCAAACAGCCATTTGCAGTGCATTTCCGCTTCAACCCAAACCCCACCCTCCCACCCAAACAGCCATTTGCAGTTCATTTTCACTTCAACCCCCCCCCCCCAAACAGCCATTTGCAGTGCATTTCCACTTCACCACAAACCCCCCCCCCCCCGCCCAAACAGCCATTTGAAGTGCATTTCCACTTCACCCAACCCCCCCTGCCCAAACAGCCATTTGCAGTGCATTTCCACTTCACCCCAAAGACAGCAATTGCAGTGCATTCCCACCTCACCCCAAAGACAGCCATTTGCAGTGCATTCCCACCTCCCCTAAAGACAGCCATTTGCAGTGCATTCCCACCTCACCCCAAAGAC
This sequence comes from Okamejei kenojei, assembly GCA_035221665.1. Classification (NCBI taxonomy): domain Eukaryota; kingdom Metazoa; phylum Chordata; class Chondrichthyes; order Rajiformes; family Rajidae; genus Okamejei; species Okamejei kenojei. The sequence goes on from CM069132.1 coordinate 42,576,721, forward strand.
AGCCATTTGCAGTGCATTCCCACCTCACCCCAAAGACAGCCATTTGCAGTGCATTCCCACTTCACCCCAAAGACAGCCATTTATAGTGCATTCCCATTTCACCCCAAAGACAGCCATTTGCAGTGCATTTCTACTTGAAACCAACCATATTTTGATTTTCAAACCACATTAAGGGCACTCACAGTTGAGTAGACGTGTTTAGTGTTATTCAGAGAGACATGACTCTCTCTCTTCCTCCATGTTGCAGAGACTGAGTGAGGCACACCACTTCCGGGTTGTGCAGTCCCTCCCCCCCCCCCCCCCCTCCCTCCCAGCAGCAGGAGCAGCAGAGAGAATGGCAAAAAAATAAAAAAACATTAATATATCTCTGATTTTTCATCGATGGTGAAAATCCTCCAGTCCCGGAAAGTGGAGGGCGGCTCTGAGCGAGGTGGACAAAAATGACAGCCATAGGTGGCGGCGTTCTCTCGGAAATCACATCACAGCGAGCCAAAAGCGGTCAAGATCAGACTTTTAGTAATATAGGTATTGTTCCTCAATTTGTGATTTTGGAATTAAGCTGAAGTTATTCCTCAGAATATCAATGAAGAAAATAGATTCTATATTGCAATTTTTAATACATACGGCCCTATGGAAATAATGTGTAATCATGAAGTTATTAAAAATCTTCCTTGATCTGTCCCCTCTTCAATTCTGTCTCTTCAAATCAATGATGTTCTTCCATTGATTCCCCTCTCCTTAAAGGCCAAAGCTTTGAATTTCTGCTGCAGATTTTTGCTGTTACTCTCTCCATGTTGAGGCCACTCCTCAATACATGATCAAGTAGGTCAAAACACTGTTCAGACTTTAGATCAATCGTCCCAATTTTTTCTTCTGCAATGCAGTGACAAATTTTGTTCGACACAATACGATACTATACGATAGAATTTTATTAATCCCAGGAGGGAAATTGATTTGCCAACAGTCATAAAAACATAAAATACATGAAACATATAATTAAAGTAACGATTGGAAAGGCTTTGGGGATGTACAAAGATGGAGGAGTCGTAAGTCGTAAAGTTTGATAGTCACAGGGATGAAGGATCCCCTGTGGTGTTCTGTCCTGCATCTTGGTGGAACCAGTCTGTTGTTGAAGTACTCCTCAGGTTGACCAGTGTATCATGGAGGGGGTGAGCAGTATTGTCCAGGATACTCCACAGTTTGAGGAGCATCCTCCCCTCCAAGACCACCTCCCATGAATCCAACTCCACCCCCAGGATGGAGCCAGCCTTTCTGATCCTATTGGTGTCCGCAGCCTTCACAGCACATGGCAGCGAAGAAGATGACACTTGGTAAAACATCTGCAGCATCTCACTGCAGACATTGAAGGAGCAGAGCTTTCTTAAAAAGTATAGCTGACTCTGTCCCTTCTTGTATAGGGCCTCAGCGTTCCTGGACCAGTCCAGTTTACTATCCAGGTACACTCCAGGTATTTGTACTCCTATAGATAAACTGCACATCCACGCCATTGATGGAGACAGGGAACCTCTCCTCCTAAAATCCACCTCCAACAAGATTAAGATCTTGATAAATTGCATATGAAAATTGTTTTAACATTGTTAAGGTTGCTATATAGATACAAATAATTGGTGTGTGTTTGAAATAGGAACAAATTGGAATTTGAAAGTCGAGGTAGACTATTCTGGACTCCAGTGCTACAGGTCAGTTATTTAGAAGATTATTTGAGAGACTGAAATATTGAATACAGAAGCAGTTACCATTTTGCTCCAAAATACAGATAAATGTCCATTAAATTGTTGATTATTTGGAGATTTACAGTCAATTGTGATGAGACAGATATAAATCACAATGGGTCATATAATAACAAAGTATCTCTCATCTGTGAAATGCAGCTTGCAGAGTTGACTGGTACGGTTTGCAAAAACAAGATTAATATCCTACAGTTTGATAGCTCAGTTTGAATCAATCCTCAGGTAAAAATAAATATTATTTGGAGATTTCTTTGAAAGTTTTAGTTATCTTTGAGCACTCGGGTCAGAAGACTAAGTGGTTTGCTGGTCTCCCAGTTCATTGGCAACAGTTAGGTATTGATTGAAAATTGCCTGGAATATCTTACTACAAGCTGTCTATTTCTTGTGCAGTTTCTAACCTATCCGTGCAGTAGCCAAATAGTTTTGTCTCCTGCAGACCTACCTGCTATTTTATGCTCTTAAGGGTAGCTCATGAAAAATAATTAATTAAATCTGAAATTACCGTGAATGATTGCTCACCGTAGTAGCTTTAGTAAACTCCATATAATTATGAAAACCAGTGATAATATAAGCTGCTTTATCTACCTGATCTAATCAGAAGCATATAAAGGCTTTTTGACAATCCATTCTGTAGCATTGTGAGAGTGAGTTGACCTTTTTATCAATACGCTCAATTAATTTCTATTCTCAGATTTCCCCACCTCAATGCTTAACTGCCACAAGGGCTCAGTGTATAACTTAAGCATCTGAATTGTTCAGATAGGAACATTATGAGTTTAATTCCACATATGAAGATAACTCATTTCATCTGAAAAAATGGTGACATTCAACTTGCACATGGAATGTTCTCACACATGGTAATGTAATGACAACCTAGCCTTAGTCCTCCAGGATTAGAGATCGTAAACATCATCTGATACAATTTCCAACCGTTCTTAATGTTCATTGACCACTGCTGGAAGAAGTGGCATTTCTATGTAGCTCACACAGTTATTGTCTTATCAACATTTTGAAAAGACTGAACAAGAGCTTGTTGCAATGCACAATAGCTTTAACTGGACATTGGGTTTGAGAGGAATGTTTGACAAACTAAATGGGCGTCATGTAAAACATTTTTGCTGACTTGGAGGGCGTACCCGTTTTCCGTTTTAAACTGTTTTCCACCTCTAACTCACCTCTGTCTCACCTCCCCCCACAGGCTTCAACCAATCAGCGCTTGTCCCTGCTTGTCCAAGATCCAAGTAAGCTCTGGGCTGTCTGGCTGCTTCTTGGAGCTCTATTTAAACTGTTTTCCACCTCTGACTCACTTCCCCCCTCGGGCTTCAGCCAATCAGTGCTTGTCCCTGCTTTTCTTTGTTTCTGCTTGTCCAAGATCCAGGTAAGCTCTGGGTCCACGCCTATTAAAGCAACAACCAGGAAAACACACACTTCCTTAGAAGGCTTGGGAAATTTGGCATATCGCCAACAACTCTCACCAACTTCTACAGATGTGCCAGAGAAAACATTTTATCAGGGTGCATCACAGCTTGGTTAGGGAACATCTCCGTCCAAGACTGCAAGCAATTCAGCAAATTGTGGATGCAGCCCAGACCATCACACAAACCAACCTCCCTTCCATTAACTCCATTTATACATTACGCTGACTTGGCCGGGCTGGCAGCATAATCAAGGAAGAGTTGCACCCTGACCACTCCCTCTTCTCCCCTCTCCCAACAGGCTAAAGGTATAGGTGTGAAACTGCACACCTCCAGATTTGGGGACAGTTTCTTCCCAGCTGTTATCAGGCAACTGAATCATCCTACCACAACTAGAGAGCAGTCCTGAGCGAGGTCAGGTAACAAACCAAGATCATAGGTGGCCCCCTAAATGCTCATTGTCAGCACCATTCATTGGAGCCATAGGACAATGGGGATTGTGAAGTATTAGTCCATTGAAGCCACAATCTATACAGAAGCCTACTGGCGCCTCTCTTTCCGAACAGTCATTTCATAGGAAGACTTTTTGAGTATTAAATAGGAGGAACGTTTTAAATGAAGCATAGTTCACAAGTTTCAGCATGAGATACTCCTTGTCTTATTTTGAGTTAATTACAAAGGTGATGAACTTTTGATGCAATTCAGTCATTAAATAATTAAAATGAGAAAGGTTGCACACCAAAATATTGACCATTTCTCTTTCAGTAATGTCTGACCTATTAATTTTCTGTTTTTGTTTCAGATTTCCATCATCTGAATTGTTTTAATATGCATACTCATTGATGATGTTATCACATGACAGGAATATGACAGATACATTAAACCTGAGATTTAGGGGATTAATATCCAGTTCGCCAGATCCAACTTTCCGATGGAAAGCACATTTGATGGAAATGCGTGAAAATACTGCAAAACCATGTAAATGTTTGCTTTTATGTGTTATTTACATATAAAATACAGGTGAACACGGAACAAAGTTCTGAGCCGCTTCCTTTACATTAAATATCTCTTTATCCAGGTGGATTGGATTCCTTACTCTAAAAAGGTCCAGTCTCATTTCATAAATTTGAACCTTCTAAGCCTTGAGCAAGCAGAAAACATCTGAGGCCAAAATAGTTCCATAATCCTGTAACTGGTGAGACAAACCAAGACATCGCAAAACAGCTTAATATGACAAATATAAACATTCCTTTAATTCCTTGATAAATATCATGCCATTTTGGTATCTTCGTTATCATATCATAGATACATTACAGAATGTTAAACTAAATCCCATTGAAGTATGGTATAATACTTTAGCAATCACGGCAGTGAAGATATGTCCTATAATTGATGATCTTTCAACATCTGAGTAATAATTGATCTATTTTTAAACCAGACTCACTGCCTGTGAAATGTTTACATTTTTATGTTCATGGGGTGGGCAGTACTGTTTGAAATCAATGAGCACTGTGATTTGTTTGCAACCTTTCAATACCGAGCTTATTTCTTTCTGCACGCTGCTAATTTTCTTTTCACAACCGTAAACTGCCACCTATTGTTTCATTTCTGGTGGTCACACAGATTGAAGGTACAGAGATGGAATGGTAGAGGCATGAACAAAAGCTAGGATTGTCTCATTAACAAACAAGCAAACAAGGAGATAGACACAAAATGCTTGAGAAACTCAGTGGGACAGGTAGCATCTCTGGATAGAAGGAATGGTTGAAGTTTCATGTCAAGACCCTTCTTCAGAATGAGAGTCAGGGGAGAGGGAGGCACAGAGATAAGGAAAGGTAAAGTGTGAAAGTGAGATCAGAATAGATGGAGATCAAGGAAACTGAAGCACCTTGACGAAACCCACAGAGAGAATATGCAAACTCCACACACCCGAGGTCTTTGGATGGAGTCAAGGGAGGAGGTACAGGGACAAGCAAATAATGAGCTAGATCTGGAGAAATATAGAGAAAATCAGATGAAAAGAAAGAATAACTGCAGTATTATTATTGTCATGAATGAATGAAACTTTGAACTGGGCAATTATCAGGAAAATATATATATTTTAGTTTGAGAATTTTTAATGAAAAGACCAAAGGAGCTGGTCTGACATTCCAAAAGGCATAGGGGTTGGAGAGGAGTTTTCCAGAAAATGTTCCCTCCAATACAATTTTTTTAATTTATTCTGAAATAGGTTTCCGACCCAAAATGTCACCAACCCATTTTCTCCAGAGATGTTGAGTTACTCCAGCATTTTGAGTCTATGTTTGGTATGAACCGGCATTTGCAGTTCCTTGTTATTATATTGGGTTTTATTTATTGTTTGTTACATCTTCCAGGAATTACCTATTGCTGAAGAGCCGGAACTAAGCTTGATGGTTCAGTTACCATGGCTATACTTTGCAGGTTTGATGGATAAGATGGTCTTTCCTTTTTTTTTTAAATTTAAAATGTTGGAATGTATCAAAATTACTTCAAACTCAAATTGAGTGTTGAGATGAGAATACGTAAAATATTAATTTGAAAGCAAAATACTGCCAAAAGTGGAAAATATTGGAAGTAGGTCCAGAAGCATCTGTACAGAAACAAATATTGTTAATGCTTCAGTTACAAAAAAAAAATTAGGATGGCACATTAGTACAGCTGGTAAAGGGTTCGATGCTGACCTCAGGTGCTGTCCGTGTGGAGTTTGCATGTTCTCCCTGTGACCGAGTGGGTTGCCTCCAGGTGTTTCAGTTTCCTCTCATATTGCAACAACATGTTGGTTTGTAAGTTAATTGGCTTCTGTAAATTGCCCCTAGTGTGAAGAGAGTGGGAAAAAAGTGGAATAACAGAACTGGTATGAACAGGTGATCAATGGTTAGCATGGACTTGAAAGGCCTGTTTCCATGCTGTATCTTTAAACCCCCCAAAAAACAGAAAATAATAGAAACATTCAGCAGCTCATGCAACATCTGTAAAAAGAGAAAAATACTTTTAACTTTTCAGGTTCAAGATCCTGAGTAAGAATTGGGGAAAAAAGAAAACAAGTTAGTTTTTAGTTGCAGAAAATGTGAAGTATTGTACAGAAACATATTTTCTTTCTTTCGAAGTAGGATCTTATGTCAGACTTGAAATATTATCTCTGATTCTCTTTCCACAAATGCTATCAGACCAACTGTTTCCAACTTTCACATTCCAACTTTCCACTTTCTTACCAACTCATTGATTGATCTACCCAATAACATTAATTTCCTTGGTTTTCTCCAAATCATCTTGCTTATTCTAACTTCCAGTTGCTCTTTTTGACAAGTTTACATTATTAAGCCCAATCCTCTAGCCTGGTGCCACAATATACCATATCCCTGGCTCTACACTCATCAACTTAGCATCTATCTAACAAGGACATCTACGTTAGACCCCTATTTATTGACTCTAGCTGTGCCTTCAACACTGTAATCCCAATCAAACTCATTTCCAAACTCCTGGACTAGGAGTCAGTAATTCCTTCTACAACTGGATCCTTGACTTCTATACCAATTGACCACACCACTGAGGATAGGTAACTAAACATCCTCCACAATAATTCTCAGCACCTGCATGAAAATAGGCCCTTCGGCCCACGAGTCCACACTGACCATTGATTACCTGTTCACACTAATTCCATGTTATCCCACTTTCAGAGCCACTCCATACACATTAACGGGCAATTTACAGAGGCCAATGAATGTACAAACCTGCATGTCTTTGGCATGTGGGAGGAAACCGGAGCTCCCAGAGAAAATTGATGTGGTCACAGGGAGAACGTGCAAACTTCATGCAGATAACACTTGAGGTTGTGATCAAACCCGGATCTCTGTTTATGTGAGGCAAGAGCTCTACCTGTTGCTACATTTTTTAACTCATAAATAATTATTGGAATCTGGAAAAGCTGTCTGTAAAAACAGTGGAAGCTGATTCCATACTTTATATTCAATGGAAGAAATTGGTGAGGATGAGGATGATCAAGTTTAGACAGTGTGTAGAATGACTGCTCTTTCAAAGTGTTTACCCCGGAGTGGTCTCAATCATACTATATGATTCAATAAATCTACATTTGCATCAATGAACAGCATCTCATATTTTGCTCGGGGAGCTTACAACCCAGTAGTATGAATATTGATTTCTCGAACTTCCAAGTAACCTCTGCATTTCCTCGCTCTCCATCCCTCCAAACAGCTGACAATTGCCGATTTCCTTTATCATTGTTAAGGGCCTGTCCCACTTTCACGACCTAATTCACAACCTTTTTTACTCGTGGACATTTTTCATCAGGCTAGAAAAACGCCCCGACCTACTTGTTGCCACGAGTACCTATGACTCGCCTCACGACCTACCTACAACCTACCTACGACCTTGTGATGACCATCCTGCGAGTATGAGTCAAGGGCAAACATGGCAGAGGTCGTGAATTAGTTCGTGAAAGTGGGACAGGCCCTTTACCTTTTTGGCATTTCTGTTATTCATTTGTTCTCTTTCTCTCTACATCATCGTCTATATCTCTCGTTTCCCTTTCCCGTGACTTTCAATCTGAAGAAGGGTCTCAACCCAAAACATCACCCATTCCCTTTCTCCAGAGATGCTGCCTGTCCCAACATTTTGTGTCTATCTTCTGTATCAATCCCACCGTTGCTGACCGCAAAACCATTATTGGAGGCAATTTGTACACCAGGATGAACAGCGACTTCAGATAATTTCAGATTGTCACAGGCTTTACTTGTACCCAGGATGTGTTCCACTACTTCATGTTTCAGAGAGTTCACAGCTAATCAATATGGAAAACCTTTATTCTCACTGTCTCCTGCAGTTTGCCTAGTACATAAATTAACCTTGTCCTGAAGGTTTAATTTGCCTCATAGGTCTGAGATTCTCCCATTATTATACAGGGGCTAGCATGAAGCAATTTAGTTTAGTTTAGTTCAGTTCACAGATGCAGTGCAGAAACAGGCCCTTCAGCCCACCTAGTCCATGACGACCAATGATTCTTGCACACTTACACTATCCTACACACACTAGGGATAATTTACAATTAGACCAAGCCAATTAGCCTACAAACCTGCACGTCTTTGGAGTGTGGGTGGAAACTGGGGATCCCGGAGATAACCCAAGCGGTCACGGGGAGAATGTACAAACTCCATACAGACCTGTAGTCAGGATCGAATGCGGGTCTCTGGCGCTGTCAGGCAGCAACTCTACTGCTGCGCCACCGTGCTGCCCAGTTGCTTTCTCTTGACCTAGACTTTAGTATCCAGTTTAGAAATGCCTCACAGTCTGCTGCATGTGCACTTTACCAATGTTGCTGGTTCAATCTCAGACAGTAGACGAGGCAAGTCAGCAACAATGCAAGCTCTGTCAAAGAGCTGCTGCAGTCGTCATGAGACAAACAACCTCTTTCTGTCCTGTAGAATTTAATCGTTTTGTTATTAAATTCTACCTTCTAGGCTGGAGCCAAAGGTCTGGGAAAGAATAGCTTTTCTGATGCCCTTGATTGATAATATTGTTTCAGGCAGTTATGATATGCACAGCAGCATCTTTATTGAGCTACTTAAAAAAAAAAACAATTTGATTTCCTGTACTGTTAATGCTGTGGAAAGATCAGCCTGTGGATTAAAGTGCAAAGCATGTTTCTTTACAAAATGATCTGCTAATACATGCCATTCAATTTAAACAAAATCAAACAGTTTAAAAATGATATATACTGTAAACATTGAATTGTTCAGATATCATCTACAGCTAATTCACTTCACTTTGCTGACCTTTGCTTTAGAACCATTTTTTTCCCTGAAACTGTGCTTTGCTCTTGTGCTCTATGAACAAGCCTCGTGAAACCAACTAATGCATGCTTCAGTTCTCATTTCTAATATTGGCTGGTCCCCAAAACCGTCAGCAATGAATTGTATTCAGGACAACCATGTCTACACACTAACATTTTATGCTTGATTTCCGATCTATTGCAAGTGCACTCTTATATTCGGCCTTCCTCTGTTTTGCATTCATTTGAGCATTCTGCATTTATTGGCCTGCCATGGGTAATTTTGTTGAATGGAATGTTAAAGGAGGTTGCTTTCTGGCAAAACCAGTTTATCAAGGCACAAGAAGAATACATGATAAGATCGAGAAAACATGATGATCATCATGGTGTTTGACACAGTATATGATAACTGTGGTGGTGGATGTATGGAACAAGTTGCCAGAGGAGGTAGTTGAGGCAGGGACTATCCCAACATTTAAGAAGCAGTTAGGAAGGTACATTGGTAGGACACATTTGGAGGGATAGGCTGGCAGGTGGGACTAGTGTAGCTGGGACAAGTTGGGCCAAAGGGCCTGTTTCCACACCGTTTCAATCTATGACTCTATAACTAAATAAAGTGGAGCGAATCAAATAAAAGAAGGAAAGCTGACATTTTTGCAACACCTTTCACAATCGCAGGATGCTCCAATATCTCATACCACCAGTGAAGTAATTTTGAATTTGGTTATGCAAAACATAAAGTGCTGGAATAAGTCAGCAAGTCAGGCAGCATCTGCAGAGGGAATATATGCATAGGTGATGTTTCGTTATGCGATCCGAATCATCACTTATCCATTTCCACTGCACATGCTGCCTGACCCAGTGAATTACTCCGGCACTTTGTGTTTTACTCAAGATCTCCAGCATCAGGGCGATAAGATGGCACTGCAGTAGAGTTGCTGCCTTACAGCACTAGTAATGCTGGAGACCCAGGTTCGATCCTGACCACAGGTGTTTGGCTGTAAGAAGTTTGGACGTTCTTCCCTTGACCGCATGGGTTTTCTCCGATCTCTTCGGTTTCCTCCCACACTACAAAGAGGTACAGATTTGTAGGATAATTGGCTTGTTATAAGTGTAAATTCTTCCCAGTGTGTGTAGGATAATGTTAATGTGTGGGCATCGCTGGTTGGCACAAACTCAATGGACCGAAGGGCTGTTTCAGTAAACTGAACTAAACTCTCTTTGAATATGGATATTCTTGTGATATGGGAGGCAATTCAACCAATTCGTGCACATGAAAAACAACATAATGAAATCCAAACAAAAATGCAGATGTTGGAAATCTGAAATAAAAACAGAAAATGCTGGAAACACTCAGCAGGTCAGTCCCTATTGCGAAACTTTTAACATTTGAGATCTGAATTCTTTCATGACAACAATGTGATAATGAACTTCTAATTGTGTTTTTTGTGCTAATAACTGAGGGATAAATTATGGAACAGGCACTGGTGGGAACTAGTGAGAACTGGCTTCCTCTCTATTTGCATAATAGTGTTGGCCCCTTTGCACAGATCTTAAGAAGGATGAGAAGGCCTTCGATTATTGTTTCTGTCAAAGCATTAATGCACAGTACCAAATTTGACATCACCTGCTGCCTCACAGTGCCAGAGACCCAGGTTCAATCCTGACCTTGGGTGCTGTCTGTGTGGAGTTCGTACATTTTCTCTGTGACCATGTGGGTTTCCTCTTTGTTCTCGATGTCCCCTACCCCCGCCAAGTCCCTCTTTATTCTCAGTGGCTGACTGCCTCTCCATAGCCTGTTCTCAGCCTGCCTTCTTTCCAGAATTGTTGGTATTTTGGCAATCTAATCTTTGATCTGAAAAAACAGCACCACTGACAGTACAGCACATCCTTGGTTGTATTCTCAGTATTAGCCTCACCTTCATGCTCATGTATCTGCAGTGTGACGTGAACGCACTAGGTTCCAACTCAGATCTGTGTGGATTATCAAGTTACAGCTGATGCCTGTCATGGGTTCCAGATGGGGACAAGCTAACAGGAATTTAACAGTGCATCCTGAATTTTCCTGCTGGAGGCTGTGAAGAATTGCAGAGGTAGTCTCCTCACCTACAGCGGAGGAGGATACAACTGCTACTGCTACATAGGTGACATGACTGGAGTTTGGCCCCAAAAAGACAACAGCGGGAGAACCATTACATGTTTATGAATTAACCAGTTCTGGGAAGAGAGTACAACTTCACATTCACCCCATCACAGGGAGGATGTGGAAGTTCTGGTGAGGGAGGGTGCAGAAGAGGCTGGCTGGATGCTGCTTGGATTAGGGGATATTAGTTACAAGGAGAGGTTTGACAAACTTGAATTGATTCCTCTGAAGCGGAGGAGAACGATGGTAGCAGAATATAAGGTTATGAGAGTTGTAGATAAGTAACAAAGTCAGGACATTTTTCCTGGGGTGGAAAACTAGAGAACATAATTTTAAGGTGAAAGGGGCAAAGTTTAGAGAAGATGAGTGGGTCAAGGTATTTACACAGTAGTTGGTAGGGGCCCAGAACATGCTGCCAGGGGTAGGAGTATGTTCTGCATGCAACCTGCAACTGGCAGCATGCAACATTACCAGGGGTAAAGTTTGACACCCTTATTAACCAAGTCTCTCTACATGTCAATGATTGCCACTCACCCTCATAGACTTGTACACCTGTCCCTGGGATCTACCCTCAGCAACAGCTCTAGTCCACTGGTAAATGCATGTCATTTCTGTTTCACACAGGTCTATTCATTTCCTTCATTGCAAGTGAAGAGAGTCCAAAGTAAAATGCACGAGTGAATTTAACGCTCAGAGTAACAATCTTCTGAGCAATATATAGTAAAATGTATTCAAACATATTGACTTCCTTTTAACAGCTGCAGAAGTAGAAATATCTTTGTAATGACACTTTGCAAGATTTATACCTTGCTGATCTAATTCATGCCTTTACTTTTCTCCAGTTTTCTTGTGCACCAGCTGTTGATGAAACTCTTGAATGATGAATGAACCCTCAAAGAAGGTGATCGCATTGAGAGTCTGCATCACAGTCCTGTGCTTATTATAACGCTCAGATACTTTAATCTAAAAGCAGAACATTCAGAAAAGTTTTCATTTTTGGAGGGTCTTGGACCTGAAAGTTTATTTTTCTACAGTTATTGCTTAACCCCCTGCTTAGTGCTTTCAGTATTTTCTGTTTTTATTTTAAATTTCAAGCATCTGCATTTCTTTGATTTTCTTGTACTATGGTGGGTGGCATCCTTGGCAGATAGTTGGAGTTCCACCTTGTGATTAACAGAAAACAAGTGAGCAAGACCGGATAGTGAGGAGACTGTGTCAGTAAGAACAATCCACACTGAGCCTTAGTGTAGAAACAAGGAAGTGCAGATGCTGGTTTACACAAAAGGACACAAAGTGCCGGAGTAACTCAGCTTTATCCCTGGAGAACATCAATCAGTTGAAGAAGGACTCAAAATATCTCCTATCCATGTTCTCCAGAGATGCTGTTTGACCTACTGAGTTAATCCAACACTTTGTGTTCGACACCAAGCCTTGATCACCAGGACACTGACGGTTGTTTACAGAGGCCTTTGATACAAAGGATCATCATTGAGGGAAAGCAAGGAATCCATCTGAAGTATGGGTGGGATGCAACTCATTGGCATTGCAAAGATAAGTTATTTCAAGAGTAGATTGGCCAACTCTGTGAAACATCAGTAGTGACAATCAAAAGAGTCCTTGGAAGTATGGACCATGGCTACACAGATTTTGGTTGTGAAATGTTGTGAATAGTTGTGAACTATGTTGTGGCGATAGATGTGAAATGCTGCTGGTCCTTGAGAAGGATGATGAAAGTCTGGACTCTACCCAAAGTACTTACACTTCTCATCTTCCGTCCCTCCGCATCTGTACTTATTCCATGTGTAGCTGCCTCTCCTGATAGGCAAGCTTGTCCTTGCACTTATCTAAATGGAACAGTCTATAGTGAGAACAATATTGGCTCAGGCACCATGGATTCACCTTGGTCCCCCTGGAGCTCCAATAGCTACAACTGGATCTAGATCACCTGGGAAGATGGAATAAGGAATGGCAAATGGAATTGAACTCTGACAAGGACAACACGGTGGCGTAGCAGTAGAGTTGCTGCCTTACAGTGCTTGCAGCATCGCAGACGGTTCGATCCTGACTATGGGTGCTGTCTGTATGAAGTTTGTACGTTATCCCCTTGACTGTGTGGGCTTTCTCCGAGATCTTCAGTTTCCTCACACACTCTAAAGACGTACAGGTATGGAGGTAAATTGGCTTGGTAAATGTAATAATTGTCCCCAGTGTGTGTAGGATAATGTTAATATGTGGGGATCGTTGGTCGGCACAGACTTGGTGGGCCAACAGGCCTGTTTCCACGCTGTATCTTTAAACTAAACTAAACTAAAGTGTGATGTGTTACACTCTGTGAACCAAGTGCAGGACATACACAGTAAATGTTAAAGACTTGGAAAATAGAGAGATTTTGGAGTGCAAGTGCATGGTTTCCTGAAGGTGGCAATTCAGCTGGTCAAGGGAATGAATAACGCTTGCTTTCATTGGGAAGGGGATTGAATACTAAAGTTGGACATATGGCGCACTTGCACAAGCCATTGCTGAGACCATGCTTGGAGTACGACGGAAAGGGTTTCATTAAGATGGAAAAAAATGCAGAAGAGCTTCACCAGGATGTTACTTGAATTTGTTGGCTTGAATGATAGGGACAGGCTGGATAGGCTGGAACATTTTCCTTTGGAACTCGGAAAGCTGAGGGGTGACCTTAATGAAGTATACAAAATTATGAAGGACATGGATAACGTGAACGCTTACAGTCTTTTTCCCCAGAGTAGATTAGCATAGGCTTAAAGTGAGAGGGAAAAGATTTAAGAGGGGCCACAGGGAAAACCTTTTAACTCAGAGGTCAACCCCCACCTACTTTGTGTCTCAGTTATTAGTCTTTCACTCCAAGTAGGTCATACTAATTTGACTACGTTTTTTGAGGAGGTGTCAAAAGTGATCTATGAGTGTAAGCCAATGGATATTGTCTACATGGATCGTAACAGCATTAATGTACAGAGGTATTTGGCGGTCTCCCGGCAAGTGGCAACACAGACGATGTCTATTATGCTTCCCTTAATTGGTTGTGGCATTGAGTACTAGAGTCAGGATGTCATGATGCAGCTTTGTAGAACTTTGGTTAGGTCACATTTGGAGTATCATCATCATGGGAACTGGTCATCCTATTACAGGAAAAAAGGCTTTTGGGAGGGTGCAGAATAGATTTACCATAAAATGCTGTCTGAATTAGAGGGTATTAGCTATAAAAAGAGGTTGGAGAGACTTGAATTGTTTTCTCAAGAATGTTGGCGGCTCAGAGAAGTTAGACATTTTTAAGATTATGAGAGGCCCAGACAGTGTAGACAATCAGAACCTCTGTCCCAGGATGGAATTGTTAACGACAAGAGAGTATAACGTTAAGGTGAAAGGGCAAAGTTTAAAGGGCAAGTTTTTACACAGATTGTGGTGGGTGCCTGCAATGGGCTGCCAGGGACAGTGTGGTGGAGAAAGATACAATAATGGCACTTAAGTAGCTTTTAGATAGGCACATGGATATTCAGGGGATCTCTCTACACTGCCACACCTACAAACTATTTGAGAGTCTCATCCTCAACTGTTTTGCTCCATATGCAGATGAACACCTAATATCAGGCAGGATTCCACCCAGACAAGTCCACAACAAGCCAGCTCCTCAACCTAATGCACCATCGAAGATGGCTTCGAACAAGAGCAAATCATGGGAGCAGTGTTTGTCGATTTGTCAGCAGCACACAACACTATCAAACCACAAACGACTCCTCTACAAGATCCTTGAGATGACAAAAGATCTGCATCTAACCGAGTTAATACAAACGATGCTCCAAAATTGAAGATTCCTTGTTGAGAAAGGAGGGAAATGTGGCAGATGCCGATGGCAGAAGAACAGCCTCCCTCAAGGAAGTGTTCTGGCACTGATCCTGTACAACATCTACACCAATGACCAGCCAACTGACTTGGTAACTAAGCGTTTCATCAATGCTGATGATCTCTGTATAACAGCACAGGGTTCACAGTTCCATGATGTTGAGACAACGCTGACAGAGGCATTCACCGGTTTATCTTCATACTATGAGGAATACCAGCTGCGTGCCAGCCCATCGAAAACACAGGTCTGTGCATTCCACCTGAGGAACCAAGAGGCTAACCATCAACTAGACCTCACATGGTCTGGACTCCCACTAACACATTGCCCAAACCCAGTCTACCTTGGAGTCACACTCGACCGCTGCTTAACATTCAAGGCACATGTGGAAAAAACTAAAGCAAAGGTGGGCACCCGCAACAACATATTGAACAAACTCAACACCACTAAATGGGGTCCCATCCCAACAACAGTACGTACTACAGCCTTAGCACTCTGCTTCTCTGCTGCAGAATACGCCTGCCCTGCTTGGGAGAGATCTACACATGCATAGATCGACTCATCCTTGAATGCCAGCTGCCATAGCATCAGTGGTTGCCTCCGATCTACAGACATAAACAACGTCCCCAGACATCAGGAGAGCTGTTGCAAGTAGGAGCGCCTGAAATAACAGATAGATGATAGACACCCATTACACAATTATGTGCCCCCTCCTAGGCAGTTAAAATCCCGTAAGAGCTTCCTAACCATTGGAAACACCACCAACTGAAGCTTGCCAAAAGATGTTGGAGAACAGACTAGCCACTGTCCCTATCTCTGCCAAGATGGGCATATACCAGCAGCAGAGCGCTTACCCCCAGGTGCTGATGAACACTGTCTGAACTGGAGATGTCTCAATCGATTGTGAACTGGGGTCAGGCGGTCAAGAGTGACAATGCAAAAAAGTGGGGCTACATTGAGGGTATAACAACCTGTGACTATGGCAAACAGACCCAGACATTTTGGGCTGAAGGACCCAGACACCTGGGCTGAAGGACCTGTTCCTAGTGCTGTACTGTTTTATGTTTTAGTAAGATAAACAGCCCTTCACCCAAAGAGAGATGATGGATCAACTGTGAGCTGTAAGAACATTGTTCTGAGGAAATTTCACTGAGCTGAAGTATTGTTTCTGTTTGTTCTCCCAAATGCTGCCTGACCTCAATAGATATTATTATCCATATACTGGACTTTTAACTGGATCCCTGAGCTGCCATTTGGTTTACTCATCTTGATGAGTTTCAGGAAGATTTGGAAAATGAGCATGTCATGTGTAATTTAAATCATGCTTAAAATCTTGTACACATTTCCTTATCTAAGTATTATACGCTGTAACCTAACTCTCTGAAGGGACTGGCTTTGTTACTTCAAAACATGCCAAGAGTTAAGATCAGACCCAGAATGTTGCAACTGGCTTCCAGTCAGGCAGGCATATTGTGCCAATTTTAACAACCCTCCCAAACACAGACCTGTTACACAGAACTAACCCCATTCTGCTCTACGTGCTTCAGGTTGGCAATATCAGCCTGCACACAGTTCACTGACAGATGCTGGATGTTGCTCGCCTTATTTCCACTAATGATGGTCAATTCTCAAAGCAGGCCAACACTGGAAGTCAGCATTAGAGACATTTAAAGTTAGTTTTTTTTTAAAACTGATCAACATTGATATATTCCCATATTTTCAGTATGTGTGGGAAGGAGCTGCGATGCTGGTTTAAACCCAAGGTAGACGTTCCAGCTTTGTGTGTCTCTCTCCCATATTTTCAGTGTGTTGGTGAATAAATTCAACGATTCCCTCCTAAACATAAGAGAAAAAAATAATTCTTACTGAAAAGCAAGTCTGGAAATATTATACAACTGAAACAACATTTTTTGTTCAGAATGTATCACTTGATTTTCAGAAGGACAAGAAACAAGAACATTTAATCTAAATGATTTTGGAAGAGTTTTGAGTTTGACATTCAATGATGTGGCCAACAAAGTCATCTGCTGGGCCAGGTCACCTGAGAGTATAGAGATCATGGAACACAGATCAGTAGAGGACAGGAGCAGGCCCTTCGGCCCACATTGCCTGTGTCAGATGTGATGCCAAATTAAATTAATCCCTTCTGCCTCCCATTGCCTGCATATTCATGTGGCCATCTCAAAGTCTCTGAAATCGCATTATCATACCTGCTTCTACCACCACCACCTCCACACACCCACCAATCTCTGTGTGAAAAAACTTGGCCTGCATAATTTCTTTAAACTTTAACTCTCTCACTTTATGGCAGCATGCTGCAGTGTTTGATATTTCCACCCTGAGAAAAAGATTCTAAATGTCTTCTACCATATCCAAGTGTTACGAGGGAATAGGTTCAAGGATCTGACTAGTACAACAGAAAAAAGGCATGCTCGTCTGTTAAGTTACAAATCAGGTTTATTGACATGAGAGGGAACATAAACAATACTGATCTCGCCATGCGTGGGGCGCTTCTTACAGCAGCACATCACCTTCTCTCTCTGACTCCGTCCGTGGCGCTGATCGTAACCCAGTCCATCGGTGCACCCCTCTCATCAAGAACTACCTTATGGCTTCCCAGCACCTGCCTTTATACAGGCAGAAATCAGTCGTTGAACCGCCGGTAAGTCCTGGTCAATAGCGCTGCCCCCAAATTCAAATTACAACCAATGGCAGCGCCATCAGCTGCAGACTTGGCGTGTAAAGCAATACACATAGCGCTACAGACTTGGCGCACAATGGTTTAAACAGAGCGCTGTCGGCTGCAGCGCTATAGATCTAAATATAACGCCACTGGCCACAGTGCTATGGGCTTTTAACATAGGGCTATGGCCACAGCGCTGTGGGTCACGGACTGCTCGGGCAAAATTCTCGTATAACACGATGTTTCTCACAGTTTTATAAACTTGTCTCAGAGCTCCCTGACACTCCAAAGAAAACAATCCTAGTTTGCCCAACCTTTTAGCTAATCCCCTCAAATCCAGGTAGTATCCAGGTAAACATCTTCTGCATCCTCTCCAAAGCCTCCACATTCTTCAAGTAAGGCGGTAACCAGAACTGCATGCAATACTCCACATGCGGCCAAACCAAAATTGTATAAAGTTAAACACGTCTTCCTGATTCTTATATTCAATACCCTGCACAAAGGACGTAACATGCCTTCTCTAATACCCTATTTGTGTTGTTACTTTCAGAGTGCTTGGACCCTAAGTTCCCAATGTCAAAGCTGTAATGCTGCTGACATGAACTGTATAGATTCCCTTCATATTTGTCCTCCAAAAGTACAACACTTCACACTTGCAGTGATTAAACTCCATGTGCAATTTCTCTGCCTATGTTTGTAACCGATCTACTGTATATCTTGCTATATCCCTTGGCAGCCTTCTTCACTGTCCAAATTTCATGTCACCTGAATTTTTTTTTTGGGGGGGGGGGGAGAGTGTGTTCAGATAAAGGTGAAGAATATGACAAGGCATTGTTTTAAAAGCCAATGCCAGAACCTCATTAAATTAATTCATTGTTGATGGACATCTGACAAACAGGCTCGTTGAATGCCTTAGGGCTGTGATTCGTGAGGGAATTGTCCCTGGCAATCAAGTCAAGTTCAAGTTGAGTTTATTGTCAGATACATACACATGGTGAGATACATGTAAAATGAAAATACTACTTGCATCACAGGCACATAGACTCAGACGGAACACTAAAACATAAATCATCTATAAACTATACATCAATTCTATTAAATAGAGGAAAAAGCAAGACATTTGGAAAACAATTCCATGGTCATGCAAAATGTTGTCTATGGTGTTCTATTGCTGAGGTAGATTAGGGATATACAGATTGGTTGAAGAACCTGACTGTTTAAGGAAGATTGCTGTTCCTGAACCTGGTGGTTTAAAATGATAGCTGTCCCTGAATCAGGTCTCTGCACCTCCTGCCCAATGGTAGCATAATTACAAAGTGGGGTGTTGGTTGGACTGCAGGCAATGATCAGGAAAGGAGAGATGTTTGAAAGATTAGGTCCTAGATTAGGCCTCTGGAGATCAATGGATTTCCTTTTAAAATGTGGATGTGCCTAGTTCCCACAAACCCACAAAAAGGTAAATTTGTTCACTCTTTTTGCTGGTTGGTCCTTTTGCCTTGTTTCTGCTGCCTGATATCAGGACGTGTAAGATTTTCCCCATTGTCAGGTGAAAGACAGGTTCTATGAGCAATACCGACATTAAGCCAGAACATTTGTATGTTCACTAGAATTCCTTCTTCTTTTTGTGTGAGGCGTTTCTGGAATGGGGTTGTGTTTCTTCATTTTAATTCCCATTCTCAACTTTCATGCCTGTTGAGGAGTTAAGAAATTAAAGCTCCTGTTTGCATACAAGTTCCTGTGAAGTGATGGCAGCTAAAATGACACCTGTAGAACCTCCAACCATATATTTGTGTATCTCTTCTGTGCGGAGTTAAATTTAAATCAGTTCAAATCTTGCACACGTTTTCTCACATTCTAAACTGCGATCAACCTTCCAGGAGTGGATAATAATCATGGAATAAATTACATCTAAGTTCAGAAATCAGTGTTTTGGAGCTAGTTTCCAGACACGCTGGCAATTTGTATCAATTTTAATAACCATCTCAAACACAAGCACATACACAAATCATTTTTGATTTCAACATTTCCCCAACATTTCTGTTCTATTGTCTTCATGGTTGTGAATAACAGTCTATACACACCTCACTGATGGATATTGATTCTCTCTAATCCCATCTCTCTTCTCTGTGCTCCCTCCCACACCAGTGGGAACCCATTTCTCCCACCAATTTGTTTCACCCCTCAGCTGCCCCACTCTGTTCCCCTCCTTCCTGCACTCATCTTCCATTCTCAAGTTCTTCCTTTTCCATTAATAATTCTACTTTCACACACACCCCCTCCCAGTTCCTTACCACCTATATGCATCTCTTTTATATTTCAATTTATATTTCAATCCTCTTTTTCACCTGACACCCTTTTGTCTCCTTTTCACCTCCAGCCTTTATCACTTACTCCACAATCTTCCAATCAACCTCCTACTTATCCATCTATCACTGATGAGGCTTGGTCCTGCCCCACCTCTCTTTTCCATCTATCTCTCTCCTGCTGCAATCAGTCTACAGAAGGGTCTCGACCAGAAATATTGTCTGTCCATTTCCTGCCGAGATATTGCCTAACCCGTTGAGTTGTTTCAGCACTTTGTGTTTTGATCAAGATGTCTGTATCTGCAGTTCCTTACATCTCCATCGATCTTCTTCATCATCATCTCATCACAGTAGATCACCTGATCAGAGCTGTTTAATATCAGCCCCGTGTCACTTGGCACAATGTCTGGAATGTACTATTATCTGACCCATCGGTAGCAAGTTTCTTGCTGCACCACCTGATGCTAAGCTAGGATATAAGGTTATCGTAGGGGAGTTGGATGGTGTTACTGGTCGTGTTGTACAGATTTAATACACGTGCGCATGGATGGTATGTTTTGCTGCCACTATCAGAGTACTCACTCCAAAAGCAAAACACTGCAGTTGTGTGAAACATGAAGGAAAACAAAATGCTGAAAATACTCAACAGCTCAGGCAACACCCGTGGGAAAGGAAGGAGTAAATGTTCAGGTTGATGGCATTTCATCAAAACTAGAGATAAGTTATTTGTAAATAGAAGCAAGAGGAAAATCCTTATGGTACACAGATGCTTAGGTAATGCTGCTGTCTCATAGCTCCTTCATTGTGGTGGCACAATGGCATAGCCATATGGATGCTGCCTTACAGCACCCGAAACCTGGGTTCAATCCTGACTATTGTTGCTGTCTGTATGGTGTTAAAACATTCTCCTTGTGACCATCTGGATTTTCCTCTGGATGCTCCGGTTTCATCCCACACCCCAAAGACGTGCTGGTTTGTAGGTTAATTGGCTTCTGTTAATTGTCCCTAAGGTGTAGAATTGAAGTAGTGTACAGGTGATCGCTGGTCAGCATGGACTCAAAGGCCTGTTGCCACACTGTATCTGTAAACTAAAACTAAATGGGTTTGGTCCTGGCCTAAAATGCTGCTTCTGTAAGGCTTGCAATTATTTACATTGGCGCACCCCCTGGGTGTTCCAATTTTTTCTTTCAGCTCAAAACCATGTTCATTAGCAAATTAATTGGGAAACTAAAATACTCTTTATGTAGAGCGAAATAAGATAGAGAAGTAAGGGAATAAGGGAATAACATTAATATATTTGTTCTGAGAGGCTGCAATTCACTCAATGAGCCGACTTCTACACCACAAGGGCACATGAAACTTGTAGTAAATATATAAATGGACTGCAAAGATCAGCAGTGTTAGTGGAGTTAATCATGATATGCAATAGTGAACATGTCAGAAGCTGAAAGGGAACAAATGCAGGGGCTTGTGGAGAGGGCACATCATCATAGAGTCATACAGCATGGGAACAAGCCCTTTGACTTGCCCACGCCAACCAAAATGCCCAATCTACACTAGTTCCACCTGCCTGCATTTGCCCCAAAACTTGCTATCCTAATATGTAGATTGTTCTTACATAGAGTCAGCATGGACACGATGGACTGAATGGCCTTCTTCCTAAGTTTTTTATGAAAATGTTTAAGATGAGCAGAATGGAAAGAGGCCTGTGATAAAGTGGGATGTAATTTCATGGATTTATTTGACTTCTCATATACAATCCTTCTCGATCCAGTTCTTTCAGGATCATTGCTTTACCTACCTCCTCATTTTTGTATAATTTGTTTCCTCCTGTCCTCACACTCGCAAAAACCTTTCCTTTTAGTCTCTACTTCCGCAGGTTTGCCACATGTTAAAACTAGCTTTCCCCTGCTAGTTTGAATTTGACCCATTAATTCTGTAACCTCTCCATAGATGCTTGTTTTCCCTTAAGCCTTGATCAAAGCCCTGGCAAACTGCTGGCGGTGACAACATAAACAATGATCTATTCCCTTTCAGCCCTTTGAGTAAGCACCCCCATTCAATATGACCATGGCTGATCATCCAGAAACAGTACCCCATTCCTGCTTTCTCCCAATATTCCTTGATTCTGTTAGCCCCAAGAGCTATATCTAACTCTCTCTATAATACAACCAGCCTCCACTGCCTTCTGTGACAGAATTCCACAGATTCACAACTCTCTGGGTGAAAATGTTTTTCCTCATCTCAGTCCTAAATGGCCTACCCCTTATTCTTAAACTGTGACCCCTGGTTCTGGACTCCTTCTGCATCTAGCCTGCCCAATCCCTTAAGAATGTTATATGTTTCTATAAGATATCCTCTCATCCTTCTAAATCCCAGTGAATACAAGCCCAGTTGATCCATTCTTTCATCATATGTCAATGTCAACTGACAATACTTTTATAGTGAGAGAAGCTCCTTCTCTCTTGCCCAGGAAATGAAATAAGCTCACAAACCCCCTATGCTAATGATAGCCTGTTACAAACCCGTGTCCTGGAACATGCAACAGTATCTGAGCAAATGCCAATTAAAGAACAAAATTGCAGAGAAGTTCATTTTCATGGAAGTGAATTAAACTGCAAACAAAATACTATTCAGGACAGCATCTCTGGTGAGAAGGAATGGGTGACATTTTGGGTAAAGAGGATGTAACTAGTGAGGATGTTTTTGAGGATGTAACTAGTAGAGTGGATAAGGGAGACGCAGTGGATGTGATATATCTGGACTTTCAGAAGGCTTTCGACAAGGTCCCACACAAGAGATTGGTATACAAACTTAAAGCGGTATTGGTGGTTCAGTATTGATGTGGATAGAGAACTGGCTGGCAGACAGGAAGCAAAGAGTAGGAGTGAACGGGTCCTTTTCAGGATGGCAGGCAGTGACTAGTGGGGTGCCGCAAGGCTAGGTGCTGGGACCCCAGCTATTTACAATATACATTAATGATTTGGAAGAGGGAACTAAATGCAACATCTCAAAGTTTGCGGATGACACGAAGCTGGGGGGCAGTGTTAGCTGTGAGGATGATGCTAGGAGGCTGCAGGATGACTTGGATAGACTAGGTGAGTGGGCAAATGCATGGCAGATGCAGTATAATGTGGATAAATGTGAGGTTATCCACTTTGGTGGCAAAAACAGGAAGGTAGACTATTATTTGAATGGTGACCGATTAGGAAAAGGGGAGATGCATCGAGACCTGGGTGTCATGGTATACCAGTCATTGAAAGTAGGCATGCAGGTGCAGCAGGCTGTGAAGAAAGCGAATGGTATGTTGGCATTCATAGCAAAAGGATTTGAGGAGAAGAGCAGGGAGGTTCTACTGCAGTTGAACAGGGTCTTGGTGAGGCCACACCTGGAGTATTGCATACAGTTTTGGTCTCCTAATCTGAGGAAAGACATTCTTGCCATAGAGAGAGTACAGAGAAGGTTCACCAGACTGATTCCTGGGATGGCAGGACTTCCATATGAAGAAAGACTGGATAGACTCAGCTTGTACTCGCTGGAATTTAGAAGATTGAGGGGTGATCTCATAGAGACTTACAAAATTCTTAAGGGGTTGGACAGGCTAGATGCAGGAAGATTGTTCCCGATGTTGGGGAAGTCCAGAACAAAGGGGTCACAGTTTAAGGATAAGGGGGAAGTCTTTTAGGACCGAGATGAGAAAATCATTTTTCACACAGAGTGGTGAATCTGTGGAATTCTCTGCCACAGAAGGTAGTTGAGGCCAGTTCGTTGGCCATAATTAAGAGGGAGTTGGATGTGGCCCTTGTGGCTGAAGGGATCAGGGAGTATGGAGAGAAGGCAGGTACAGGATACCGAGTTGGATGATCAGCCATGACCATATTGAATGGCGGTGCAGCCTCGAAGGGCTGAATGGCCTGCTCCTGCACCTAATTTCTATGTTTCTATTTTCCTAAGACTGACGAAGGTTCTTGACCCGAAGCATCACTCATTCCTTCTCTCCAGAGATGCTGCCTGACCCGCTTAGTTACTCCAGCTTTTTGTGCCTATCTTCGGTTTAAACCAACATCAGCAGTTCCTTCCTACACAACTAAATTCCATTTACTATTATAAAATATGTTGTTTACCATTATATATCATGTCATTTACTATAATAAAGTGTATCAAATTGCAATAATCCACCACATTTGTTAGCTCTCTTTCCCAACGTGGGTGGTGTGCATAATCTTTTTTCAAATTGCTCTGGATTTTGTTGGAACTTGTAAATATCAATGGCGTGAGCATACACATCCATATCCGTAACGTACAAGGGCAAAAGCAGAAACAAGAACAGGAAACAACTGGAAATTCATTGCAGAACCAGCAGCATCTGCGGAGAAGGAAACAAATGATTCAGGCTGACTGATTTGTCCTCAGATTTTGGAACTGATAATAGTAAAAGAAGTGAAAGTGGATGGAGTGGTGGTGAAAGGTTTTTTAACCATATAACCATATAACAATTACAGCACGGAAACAGGCCCTCTCGGCCCTTCCAGTCCGTGCCGACCATTTGTTTTCTCCTAGTCCCATCTACCTGCACTCAGACCATACTCCTCCATTCCCTTCACGTCCATATACCTATCCACTTTACTCTTAAATGTTAAAATCGATCCTGCCTCCACCACTTCTGCTGGAAGCTCATTCCACACAGCCACCACCCTCTGAGTAAAGAAGTTCCCCCTCACGTTACCCCTAAACCTCTGTCCCTTAATTCTCATGTCATGCCCTCTTGTTCCCTACCCTCAATGGGAAAAACGTATCCACGTCAACTCTGTCTATCCCTTTCATCATTTTAAAGACCTCAATCAAGTTCCCCCCTTAACCTTCTGCACGCCAAAGAATAAAGACCTAACTTGTTCAAAACCTTTCTCTGTAACATAGTTGCTGGAACCCTGGCAACATTCTAGTAAATCTCCTCTGTACTCTCTCTATTTTGTTGACATCCTTCCTATAATTAGGCGACCAAAATTGTACACCATACTCCAGAATTGGTCTTACCAATGCCTTGTACAATTTTAACATTACTTCCCTACTCCTATATTCAATGCTCTGATTTATAAAGGCCAGCACACCAAAGGCTTTCTTTACCACCCTATCTACATGCGATTCCACCTTCAGGGAACTATGCACAGTTATTCCTAGATCCCTCTGTTCCACAACGTTCATATGGAAAGAAACGGAATGGAAACGGGCCCTTCGACCCAACAAATCTACGCTGACCACCAATCACCTGTTCTATGTTATCTCACTTTTGAACCACTCCCTACACACTTGGGCAATTTACAGATGCCAATTAATCTACAGACCCATACGTCTTTGGGATGTGGGAAGAAACTGGAGCACCTGGAGGAAATCCATGTCGTCAAAGAGAGCACATGCAAACTCTCAACAGACAAACCCTATTAAGAAGAATTACAGCACATTGGCCTTCCTTAGTCAGAGTACCGAGTATAGAAGTTGGGATATTATGTTACAGTTGTACAAGATGTTGTTGGTGAGGCCACATTTGGAATATTGTATTCTGTTTTGGTCACCCTGTTAGAGGAAAGATGTTGTTAACTTGGAAAGGGTGCAGAAAAAAGTTACAAGGATGTTGCCAGGACTCGAGGGCCTGAACTATAGGGAGAGGTGAGCAGGCTAGGACTTTATTTCTTGGAGCACAGAAGGATGAGAGGTGAACTTATGGAGGTATATAAGATCATGAGGGGAATAAATAGGTTTAATGCAGTCTTTACCCAGAGTAGGGGAATCAAAAACCAGAGGACATGGGTTTAAGGTGAGAAGGGAAAGTTTTAATAGGGACCTGAGGGACAACTATTTCTCTCAGAGGGTGGTGGATATGTGGAACAAGCTGCCAGGGGAGATAGTTGAGGCAGGTACTATCACAACATTTAAAATACCTTTGGGCAGGTACATGGATAGGAAAGGTTTAGAAGGAATGGGCCAAACTCAGACTGGTGATGCAAGGTATAGATGTTGGTTAGCATCATACATTGGGCCAAGGGGCTGATTTCCATGCTGTATGAATATGACAAGCTTGAAGAGTTGACAATTATGCAGAGGAGGGGGAGGCATGAAATAGGTGAGAGTGCAAAACGAGGTGTGTGGGGGAGAAAAGGGAAGAGGGGTTATTAGAGGTTACCAATAATAGGTGAATTAAATGTTTATAATGTTGGGTAATGAGCTACCCAATGGAATACGAGCTGCTATTCCTCCAGTTTGTGTGTGTTCTCACTCTGGCAATGGAGGATGCCCAGGACAGAAAGGCCAGTGTGGGGAGGGGAAAGAGAGTTACAATGGTTAGAAACCAGGTGGTTCAGTAGGTCTTGGCAAACCGAGCACAAGCATTCACCAAAATGGTCGCCGAGTCTACACTTCATCTTACCGATATACAGGAGGCCACATTGGGAACACCGGACACAGTAGACAAAGCTAGAGGAGGTGTACGTGACCAAGTATTGAACCAGGCTCAAAACAATTCCTTCAGCCAAGTCATCCACACCGACCAGCTGGCCTCATTTGCCTGTGTTTGGCCCATAACTCTATAAACCTCTTCAATACACGTATCTGTCCAAATCTCAACCAAATATCACAACTGTACTTGCCTTTCCATTTTCCTCAGTCAGCTCATTTCACATATACATCACCTTCCATGTGAAGAAATTGTCCATCAGGTTTAGTACAGGGATACTGCATGGAAACAGGCCATTCGAGCCACCAAGTCCTTGCCAACCAGTGATACCAGCACATTTATACTATCCTATACACACCAGGGACAACTTACATTTATACCAAGCCAATTAACCTACAAACCTGTATATCTTTGGAGCATGGGACAAAACCAAAGATATCAGAGAAAACCCACATAGGTTACAGGGAGAATGTACAAATTCCGTACAGACAAGCACCCATAGTCAGGATCAAACCTGGGTCTCTGGCACTGTAAGGCAGTAACTCTACCACTGATAACTATTTTTTACCATCTGCCTATGAACAACCACCCCCTCCCTTCCTCATCATAACCTGTGTCCACCTATTGCCTGCCATGAGGTCTCTTTTAATATTTCTTCTCTCGCCCTAAACCTGTGCCCTCTCATTCTAGACTCTCTATACTGGAAAAATAAAGATGTACATTGCTCCAGGAAGGCTCAAATGGAATGTGGCTGAGTGGGAACCAACAGCCCCAGCAACTTGAATGTGATCCTTTTATGGATCTCCTTCTTACCTCAATACTTAAGTTTGAATCAAGGACCAATTTACTGCAATGATCACACCCTGAACTGATTAGTGCCCTGATCACCCTATTCTCCATATTTATTAATCTAGGCTTCCCAAACATTGTGCTGAGCTGAACTATGAAACACAGTGAAGGGGAGGATGGCACGCATACAAACTGGAGATGGTCTGTTATTTTATGCTGGAGGTCTAGGGTTTGGGCGATAGCATTCTGCAAGTGGAATCTTCAGAAGGGGTCTTGTATATTTAACACACTATTCAGGTGCTCTTGATTCCTCAGCTTTTTCCAATTCTGCTAATACTTTGATCTCTTTTTGTTCCCTATTATTTTACCATTCTTTATCTGCCTTGAATATTCCTTTTAGTCTTTTATGTTATCTTATCTTTTTTTCTAAATAATGTTGTGCTGCAACAGGGTTATTTCTGAAAGCTTTTGTTTGCTTGTTTAGTCCCGTTTGTAGTTCCCAGCTTCTATTATTGATGTGAGAGTAGGTTCAGAAAAATGAGCAACATGTTGGTTTAAAATCAGTCTTAAAATAATGGATTTTCCGATCAACACTTCTGACCTGGAAAGTTGAAAGTAAAAAATGTTTTATGTAGGAAGGAACAGCAGATGCTGTTTTAAACCAAAGATAGACACAAAATATTGGAGTAACTCGGCAGGACTGGCAGCATCTCTGGAGAGAAGGCGTGGGTGATGATTTGGGTTGAAACCCTTCTTCAGATTCCATCTCTCCAGAGATGCTGCCTGTCTCCAGCAAAAGTTACTGCAGCATTTTATGTCTATCTTTGGCATAAATGGCTTATCTGTTTTATCATGCTGTAACTGAAGGCTACTGATTAAATGCTGATGATGTTAAAAGGTATTTGATAGATCTACAGAGACAGTGGTACAACTTAGCAAAATGCCTTTTGGTTGACAAGACCTCACTGACCATCAACCACTCAATTCTACCAATTCTACAACAGATAGTCCTCTGCCAGTTTCGCCACCTCCAACGTGACCCCTCCACTCGCCACATTTTCCCATCTCCCCCTCTGTCTGCCTTCTGCAAAGACCGCTCCCTCCGCAACTCCCTTGTCAATTCTTCCCTTCTCTCCCACTCCACCCCTTCCCCAGGCACTTTCCCTTGCAACCGCAAGAGATGCTACACTTGTCCCTTCACCTCCCCGCTCCACTCCTTTCAGGGGTCCAAGCAGTCCTTCCAGGTCCGGCAGGGTCACCTGCACCTCCTCTCCCTCATCTACTGCATCTGCTGCTCCAGATGCCAGCTGATCGATATCGGTGAGACCAAGCGGAGGCTTGGCGATCGTTTCGCCGAACACCTTTGGTCAGTCCGCAATAGCCAACCCGACCTCCCGGTGGCTCAGCACTCCAACTCCCCCTCCCATTCCATATCCAACCTCTTGATCCTGGGCCTCCTCCACGGCCAGAGTGAGCAATACTGCAAGTTGGACGAACAGCACCTCATATTCTGCTTGGGGAGTCTGCATCCTCTGGGCTTGAACATTGAATTTTCTCAATTCTGTTAACCCTTGCTGTCTCCTCCCCTTCCCACCTCTCCCTCAGCCCTCAGGCCCTGGCATTCCCTTTCTCTCTATCTCGCCCCCACCCAAGTCGCACTAGCTTCTCATTTTCACACTACAAACAGCTTACAATGGCCTGTTTCCTTTATCATCATTACTTTTTTGCATATCTTTCATTCATTGTTCTTTATCTCTCCACATCACCGTCTATATCTCTTGTTTCCCCGATCCCTAACCAGTCTGAAGAAGGGTCTCGACCCGAAACGTCGCCTATCTCCTTCGCTCCTTAGATGCTGCTGCACCCGCTGAGTTTCTCCAGCCTTTTGTGTATCCTCTATCAATTCTACTTTAATCCCATATTTAATTGTCTGCACTTTAACCATGTTTAGTGGTCATTAGCTGCAAGGAAGTATAGGACAAACCTGGATTGATTTATCTAAAGTGTTATAGGCTGAGGGGGACCTGACAGAAATATATATAATTGTGAGAGGTAAATACAAAAAACTGCAGATGCTGGATAGTACACAAAAGAAGGGTCTCAACCCGAAAAGTTGCCTATCCATGTTACAAAACTTATCTTTACGCGGATCTTCTAATGCCATCAACGCTGACAACGGGGACGGATCTCACGTAGCGGACAAGGCAAGGTACACCGTTTATTTTTTCATATAAACTTGCTTCTTAGGATGCCTTTTAATCAAAATTTCATGTCGCGAAAAGGTGATTTATTCCCCATACGAACCGGCAGCATTTTTCCTGCCTATATGGGGTTTAAATTCACCACAACCGCAACGTTCCAATCGATCGCGTTCCATAAAAACCCACTGCAAGATGATTTAAATGGCCATTAATTTACGGGAATTAAACACTAAATTCCTTCCATTTGGCCTATAAATTCATGACAATGAGATTTAAGAATCATGTTATATTGTGAATTATTGTGTGAATGTTATTTGGACACTTAGGCTTTTTTTAAATGTTAACCTTTTCTTAAGAAATGGATAGATGTTTAGATCAAGTAATTGAATTTTGTAATTAGCTACAATTAGGTAACTAACTAATTATATGCTTTAATTTCCGGTCATCCAAGTAAGATTGTTTTATATTTGTTTCAGAATGCTTCAATCTGTAATAACTGAAAATTTATTTCAGTTTTCTTAATTTTTAAGAAAGTTTATGGGCTTTTGACTGTCCTTGATCGCAGCTTCTGTGTTAAGTCCATGACAATGGAAAAGCAATGGGGAACAAGATGCTAATTTACGAGTATGAGAATGGCCATAACTTTTTTAATACTGAAGATATGAAAGTGAATTGGGTGTCAAATTAAACTTCATTTTATGCTTTAGCTGATGGGATGAATTGCAGACTTGATTTTTTAAATCTTAAAATTTTGTAACTTTGCATCATATGTTTAAGGTGAAATTGCCAAGATTTAAGTGGGATGTGGGGGGAAAGGTTTTTTTTCCACAGAGTGTGGCGAGTGCTTGAAAAACATTGCCAGGGTGGCAGTGAGGGCATGTATGATAATGTCATTTAAGAGGATTTTAGGAAAAGGGACATATGCGGGGAATGGAGGGATGTGGAT
Source organism: Okamejei kenojei (assembly GCA_035221665.1). Lineage (NCBI taxonomy): Eukaryota > Metazoa > Chordata > Chondrichthyes > Rajiformes > Rajidae > Okamejei > Okamejei kenojei. The sequence goes on from CM069132.1 coordinate 42,607,068, forward strand.
AACATTGAATCTGAGGAGTTTACCTTGGCATCATGTTTGGTGTGGACAATGCAAGTTGAATAGTCTGCTTCTGTAGATAGACACAAAAAGCTGGAGTAACAGTGGGACAAGCTGCATCTCTGGAGAGAAGGAATGGGTGATGTTTTGGGTTGAGACCCTTCTTCTGTGTTGTACTGTTCTATGTTCTTTTTTTCAACCCTTCCATACTTATGCACAGATGAAGAATAATTAACCATGCAGCGGGTCTGGCAGCATTTCAGGATAAAAATAATAGGTGACTTTTCGGGTCGAGACACGACATCAGATCTTTTGAGTTTATGAGTGCATTCGAGATATTTATTCAAGTTTTATATATGTTCAAAAAAAATGGTGCAAGGTTTACATTTACAACTACTATGATGGGTGTGCTATCAGGTCACTTGCCTGAGAATAACACATCTTATAACTGCATGATTTTTTTCTAAAATATCTTTATAACAAAGTGTCATCTTGACCTATTCCTGTCTGTGCTGTATAATGATTTTAGAAAAAAAATGCTACCATATATCGCTATGATCTTTGGCCATCTTACTCAGTTCTCCTCTGCTGAGGCAGCCGTGAGGATTTTTCCGATCGATGAAAAATATAAAAGTTACGAGTGTTTAAAAACAATCTTGAGATCTACTGATTGGTCCTCTCACCTGTCAATCACCACAATGAAGGTAAGGCCCCTTCTGGGGGGAGGGGCAGGACTATAAAGTCACTCTGGAAGATCGCGAGGGAGAGTCCACAACGGTAATCTGAGCTGTGAATCAACTGAACTGTGAGTCTGCAATGTACTTGCAATAAATGATTTGTTAGCCCTTAATGACAATGCAATGAGTTGTTTGGCAATTTGGTGGCCTGCACTCTGCTTGAAATGCTATGAAATTGAATGTGGAGTGCAGGCCACCACATTCAATTTCATAGCATTTCAGGCACAGTGCAGGCCACCACATTCTATTCATAGCATTTCAATGGACTCAGATTTCAGTTGATTCACAGCTTAGAATTACAGTTGTGGACTCTCCCTCACGATCTTCCAGAGTGACTCACTCGCATCCGGGGTTTTATAGTCCTGCACCCCCCCCCCCCCCCCCCACCCCGGAAGGAGAGTTACCTTCATCGTGGTGATTGACAGGTGAGAGGCCCAGGAGCCGTTGGTCAGAGGCCCAGGAGCCATTGGTGAGGGAGGAGCGACTGAAATCCGTAACATTCGATTCAATTAACTGGGCTTGAGGAAGCCGCTGATTGGTGGACTTGAGTATGCAGCTGATTGGCAGTCAGATTCCAGCAGTTTGTAATGTACTGTACATTGTATTTTGTATTGTATTTTTGTATTGTACATTGTATTTTGTGTTGTATCTAGGGTAAGGGAAGTATGAGTGCCAGGGCAGCTTACTGTTCTGGATGTCAGATGTGGGAGGTCATGGAGTCGGGTAGCCCGCCAGAAGTCCACATCTGCACCAGGTGTGTCGAGATGGGGCTCCTAAAGGAGTGTGTTGGGAAGCTGGAGCAGCAGCTTGATGACCTCCGTCTGGTCAGGGAGAATGAGGAGATCATAGAGAGGAGTTACAGGGAGGTAGTCTCTCCAAAACCACAGGAGGCAGACAAGTGAGTCACGGTTAGGAGGGGCATAGACGGGCGCTAGAGAGCACACCAGTGGCTGTACACCTTGGAAATAAGTACTCCTGTTTGAGTGCAGTTCGGGAGGGGGGACAGCCTACCTGGGGATAGCAACAGCGACCTGGCCTGCGGTACAGACACCAGCCCTGTTGCTGAGAAGGGTAAGGAAAAGAAGAGGAGGGCATTAGTAATAGGGGACTCTATAGTTAGGGGGTCAGATTGGCAATTCTGTGGACGCTGTCCGGAGACCCGGATGGTAGTTTGCATCCCTGGTGCCAGGGTCCGGGATGTGTCTGAACGTGTCCAAGATATCCTGTAAAGGGAGAGAGAGGAGCCTGAGGTCATGGTACATATTGGTACCAATGACATGGGTAAAAAAAAAGAAGAGATCCTGAAAGGAGAATTTAGGGAGTTAGGAAGAGAGTTAAGGAAAAGAATCGCAAACATAACAATCTCAGGATTACTTCCTGTGCTACGCGACAGTGAGAGTAGGAATGGAGCAAGGTGGAGGATAGATGCCTGGCTGAAGGACTGGTGCAGAGGGCAGGGATTCAAGTTTCTAGATCAATGGAACCTTTTTTGGGGAAAGAGTGAACAGTATAAAAACGATGGGTTGCACTTGAACCCGAGGGTGCCCAGCATCCTGGCAGGGAAATTTGCAAAGGCTACCGGGGGGACTTTAAACTAGAATGGTTGGGGGGAGGGACTCAAATAGAGAAAGCCAGTAGACAGGGTAGGAGGCAGAGAAGGGAAGCACTCAGACCCAACATGTAATGGGGGAAGAAAAAAAATAATAAACAGAGAATAAGAGGTGGTGGGTTTCCAGGGCAAAAATCAAAAGGGACCACTTGTCAACATAATTGTATAAGGAGTAAGAGTGTTGTTAAAAACAAGCCTGAAGGCTTTGTGTCTCAATGCAAGAAGCATTTGTAATAAGGTGGACGAGTTGAATGTGCAGATAGCTATTAATGACTATGCTATAGTTGGGATCACGGAGACATGGCTCCAGTGGGACCAAGGCTGGGAGCTGAACATCCAGGGATATTCAATATTCAGGAAGGATAGACAGAAAGGGAGGTGGGGTAGTGTTGCTGGTGAGAGAGGAGATTAATGCAATAGAAAGGAAGGTAGCTTGGAGGATGTGGAATCGATATGGGTAGAGCTGTGAAACTCTAAGGGGCAGAAAACCCTAGTGGGAGTTGTGTACAGGCTACCTAGCAGTAGTAGTGGAGTTGGGGATGGCATCAAACAGGAAATTAGAAATGCACGCAACAAGGGTAAAACAGTTATAATGGGTGACTTCAATCTACATATAGATTGGGTGAATCAAATGGGCAGGGGTGCTGAGGAAGAGGATTTATTGGAATGTATGCAGGATAGTTTTCTAAACCAACATGTAGAGGAACCAACGAGAGAGCAGGCTATTCTAGACTGGGTATTGAGTAATGAGGAAGGGATAGTTAGCAGTCTTGTTGGGCGGGGCCCATTGGGCAAGAGTGACCATAATATGGTTGAGTTCTTCATTAGGATGGAGAGTGACATAATTAAGTCAGAAACAAGGGTTCTGAACTTAAACAAAGGTAACTTTGAAGGTATGAGAAGTGAATTGGCCAAGATAGACTGGCAAGTGATTCTTAAAGGGTTGACAGTGGATGTGCAATGGAAGGTATTTAAAGACTGCATGGATGAACTACAACAATTGTTCATCCCAGTTTGGCAAAAGAATAAATCAGGGCAGGTAGTGCATCCATGGATAACAAGGGAAATCGGGGATAGTATAAAAACAAAAGATGAAGCATACAAATTAGCCAGAAAAAGCAGCCTACCAGAGGACTTGGAGAAATTCAGTTCAGCAGAGGAGGACAAAGGGCTTAATTAGGAAAGGGAAAATAGATTATGAAAGAAAACTGGCAGGGAACATAAAAACTGACTGCAAAAGTTTTTATAGATATGTGAAGAGAAAGAGATTAGTTAAAACAAATGTAGGTCCCTTGCAGTCAGAAACAGGTGAATTGCTCATGGGGAACAAGGAATGACAGACCAATTGAATAACTACTTTGGTTCTGTCTTCACTAAGGAAGACATAAATAATGGATTAAAGCCCGATAAATCGCCAGGGGCAGATAGTCTGCATCCCAGAGTACTAGAGGAAGTAGCCACAGAAACAGTGGATGCATTAGTGATAATTTTTCAAAACTCCTTAGATTCTGGAGCACTTCCTGAGGATTGGAGGATAGCTAATGTAACCCCACTTTTTAAAGGAGGGAGAGAGAAAACGGGGAATTACAGACCAGTTAGTCTAACATTGGTAGTTGGGAAAGATTTACAACAAAACCACAGACTGGCTGCAGCATGAAAGGAGGTCATTTGGCATGTCAAGTCTGTACCAGTTCCGCATTGGAGCAATTCAGATGGTTAACGTATCCAGCCCCTCCCCATAACCCTGCAAATTAATTTATTTCATATATTTATCCACTTCCCTTTTGTACACTTACTAAATCTCCTCCATAATTATTCATGGTACTGTCTTTCAGATCCTAAACGTCTACTTGCACTAAACGTTATTCACGTTATTCCCTTCATCATTTATCTGTACATTGTGAATGGCTCAATTGTAATCATGTATCATCTTTCCGCTGACTGGTCAGCATGCAACAAAAGCATTTCGCTGTACCTCGGTGACGCATGACAATAAATAAACTACAATGTTAAAGGTTTCTCCACATTTTATCTTTGACTCTTTTGCAAACTACATTCATTATCAGTCCCTTGATTCTTGTGAACAGTTTCTCTCTATCTGCTCTAATCTACAATCTTCATGATTCCAAATTCCTCCATCACACCCCCAACTACCCACATCTCCTTTGTTCCAAAGTCTTTCCACCAAACCAAATTCCCTCCTTCTTGGAATAATTTCAGTAAATCATTTATATCCTTTAATAAAGCCTTTACATCTACCCTGTAGTGCAGTGCTGAGAAGTGGACACTGTATCTTGGCTGTGGTGGACGGATTCATCATGACTTCCTTGCTCCAGCTATTTGCTTGTATTTACAAATCTTGGGATCTCACTTGCTTTTCTTTCCACTTTGTCCAGCTGCCCTGGCATTTTTAGCAAATGTTGCCCTGTTATACCCTGAAATATTTCTTCTTATGAATCATTTTTAGAGTTGTACCCTCTAGTTTATGTTGCTGCCTCTCATTTTTCCTATGAAATTGTAATGGTTCACATTCCTCGCAGATAATTTCCTTCTGTTGCCCATCTGTTCCATCCACTAACTTATCATTATCTCCAAGAAGTCTATTACTTTCTTCTAAAAAAAAAATCACAATGCTTTCCTGTCCTGTGAAATCTGCTTCAGAAAATTGCATTCTGTACATCCAAATTCAAGTCACTGATAAAATAAAAAAAGCAATAATGCTCTCTGGTGAATTCCACTGTATTCCCTTCAATCGTCTGAATTAAATTCAATCGCTGGTGAATTCCAAAGATTCCCTTCAATCTTAATACAATCTTTTCCCATTGCTCCCTGTATTTTCATTTACTGTCAATTTTCTGTTCATGACTGCATTATTTTATAGTCTTCAAAATTGTTATCGCACTTTATCAGATACCTTTTAAGACTCTATGTGCCACATCAACCACATATTCCATATTGATCCTCTCCTGTTACTTCACTCACAAAAAAATATTTCTCAAGTTGATAAGAAAGAATTTGCCTGCAATAAATCCACACTGGTTTTCTTTAATCATTCCACACTGGTATTGTATTGTATATCTTTATTATCATTTTTCTGAGTACTTGCATACCCAGAGGAAAACAAAAAAAGCGTTTCTCAACCAGTGTCCATTCAGTGTGTGGTAAAAAATAAATAGAGATAAAGAATAAAAGTACATATATCACGAGTTCCGATCGGCAGTGGCACGACAATGGCTCTGCTTCAGTGTGTCCAGGTTGGTGTTTGGTGCGTGATACTTTGGCAGGGGGCAAAGTCCGTTTATCAGTCTTATAGCCTGCGGGAAGAAGCTGAGGAGCATCCTGCTGGTTTTGCAACTGATGCTCCTGTACCTCTTCCCAGATGGCAGGATGGAGAATATGTGCGATGGGTGGTAGGGGTCTTTGATGATGGAGATGGCTCTGCTAATACATCTCTTCCTGTATATGTCCAGCAATAAAGGGAGTGGAGCACCAATTATCCTGCTGGCGGTCTTCACAATCCTGTCCAGTTGGTGCCGTTCATACGCCTTGCAGCTCCCGAACCAGGAGGTGATGCCATAGGTTAATGTGCTCTCGATTTTCCCCCTATAAAAAGTTCGTAGGTGTGCAGTGGGGAGACCTGCTTTCTCTAGTCTACGGAGAGGGTGTAGTCACTGCTGTGCTCTCTTGACCAGTGCTGTGGTGTTAGTCAAGGACGTCAGGTCATCTGACAGGTGGATCCTAGGAACTTCACACTGCTGACCCTTTCCACATCAGCTCCACCGATGTGCAGATGTGTATGGCGTTGTTTTCCCTCCCTCCTGAAGTCAACCACCATCTCCTTCGTTTTTCCCACGTTGAGAATGAGGTTGTGGGATTTACACCATCCTGTGAGCAGCTCCACCTCCATCCTGTACGCCGACTCATCATTGTCACTGATGAGACCCACCACTGTTGTGTCATCAGCGAACTTGTTGATGAAGTTGTTGAGTCTAGCAGTACAGTCGTGTGTAAGCAGACTAAACAGCAGGGGGCTTATGACACAGCCTTGGGGCGAGCCAGTGCTCACGGCTATGGTTTTTGATGTCCTACTGCCCACCCTGACTGTCTGCTGCCATTGTGATAGAAAGTTCAGGACCCAGTTACATGTGCCAGCATCAACCCCCAATAACTCAAACTTCTCCACCAGCTGCTGCGGAATGATTGTGTTAAAAGCAGAGCTGAAGTCTATGAAGAGGATCCTGTCATAAGTATTTTTCCGATCAAGGTGTGGCAGTACGAGGTTCAGTGTTGTTGAGACTGCATCCTCTGTGGATCGGTTGGCTCTGTAGGCAAACTGCAGTGGGTCTAGGTCGGCAGGTAGGCTATTTTTGATATGCTGCATAACCAGTCGCTCAAAACACTTCATTACTATGGGTGTTAGAGCCACTGGTCGAAAGTCATTGTGGCAGGCTGGGTTTGGTTTCTTCGGGACAGGAACGATGGTAGCACTCTTAAGACAGTTGGGCACTACTGCCTGGCTGAGCGAGGTGTAAAAAATATCTGTGAAGACATCTTTTCAGTTGCTCGGCGCAGTCTCTTAGCACGCACCAGGAATGCTGGCAAAGGCCTTTTTTAGGCTGCGGACAGTCTGAGTGTCTGGTCACTGGGAGATGCAGTAGTGCACGTATCTGCTTTTAACCTAGCACTCGTTCAGTTCATCTGGTAGAGAGTGGTCGTTTTGGCATATCCCAGTGGGGGGGGGGGGGGGCTTGTAGTCAGTGAATGGTATGAAATCCCTGCCACAAGCGATGTGTGTCTTTGTCATTTGTGAAGTGACTATTAAGTTTTTGTCCATACAGCCTCTTCGCTTCCCTGATCCCCCTGGATAGGTTATTCCTTGCCAGTTTGTATGCTGCGTTGTCTTCAGATTTAAATGCAGCATTCCGGATTCTCAGTAGGGAACACACATCTCCAGTTAGCCAGGGTTTCTGATTGGCACGCCTCCTGACAGTTTTTCCCACCGTTACATCCTTAATGCATTTATTGATGTATCCGATGACTGATTCTGTGTATTCTTGGAGGTTGATGCCACTGTCAGCTGTTGCTGCCTCTCTAAAGATGGCCCACTGCGTGGTTTCGAAACAGTCCTGTAGTGTCTTGGCAGCTCCCTGTGGCCATGTTCTGACTTCTTTGACCGTTGGCCTGTCCTGTTTCACCCTGGGTCTGTATGCAGGTGTGAGCATAACCGCTAGGTGGTCAGAGTTGCCGATATGGGGGGGGGGGGGCTGCTTTATATGCATCTTTAATGTTGGTGTACACCAGATCTAGTTTGTTCTTTCCCCTGGTTGCAATGGTAGAATTTAGGCAGGACAGAAGTAAGACTTGCCTGGTTGAAATCCCCAGCTGCCATGAAGAAAGCAACAGGATGTTCCCTCTGCTGCTCACTGATGTTGTTGTAGAGCTGTGTCATAGCATCCTTCACGTCCGCGCTCGGTGGTACATAGACGGCCGTTATGAAGACTGCCGTTAGCTCCCTGGGTAAGTAGAAGGGTTGGCATTTCACAGTCATTAGCTCCACATGGGGTGAGCAGTAAGTGGAAAACACCACAGCATCCCGGCACCATGATCTGTTCACATACGCAGACAGTCCCCCTCCTCTTGCCTTACCAGCTAGCGAAGCTACTCTATCAGCTCTGTATAGCATAAGTCCCTCCAACTGGATCGTAGCGTCTGTGATGTTCTGATTCAGCCAGGTCTCTGTTAGGACGTAGACACAGCAGTTCTTCACGCTTCGTTGGGAGGCTCTCCACGCTCTGATGTAGTCCATCTTGTTGTTGAGGGAACGGACATTTGCCAACATAACTAAGTTGTTACTAATTCTGACCTTGATTATTGTATCTCAAACCCTCCCCCCGACCAAGATTAAACTGACAGGTCTATAATTACAGGGTTTATCCCAACACTTTCAGAACAAGACTTTTCCAGTCCTCGGGCACAATCCATGAATCTATACATTTGCAAGATGACGGCCAGGGCCTCTTTACTCCCCTCGGCAACCACAGGTGTTTGGTCTAGATGGTTTATCCACTTTAATTGCAGCTGTGCTTTCTGGCACCTCCTTCCAAATTTTAGATCATTCAGAATCTTTCATTTATATCTTCCTCGGTAAAGAAAACTACTGTTTGATACCTCAGCTGAAAGGATATTTTTAAGGTGGAGATTGATAGATTCTTGATTCATATAGGTGTCGGGGGTTATGAGGAGAAGGCGGGAGATTGGGGTTGAGAGGGAAAGATAGATTGGCCATGATTGAATGGCGGAGTAGATTTGATGGGGTGAATGGCCTAATTCTACTCCTACAACCTATAAACCTTTGAGCTCTTGTCGTCTGAATCTGTGGGTACATTTATTTCTTATTCTCTGATTGTTCCATTCTTTCTTCTTACAAACTTTTCTTATTTACACACCCATGGAATATCTTTGGATTCCTTCTTTATATATGTTGCCATTCTTTCCCATGCTCCCTTTATGAGTCCCTTATTTACTTTTTGTATTCCCTTCAAAAATTCCAGTGATCTCCTTGCTCTTTTTCTCCTGCTGTGTTTTCCTCTTTTTTTTGGTCATCTGGTGAGCTCTGGTTTGAGTTTTCCTTCCCTTCTCCCTCAAGCGAATGTACCCAAATGATAAATGAAACAGATTTACCTTAACATTTTCCATCGGTGTCTTTCATATTAGTCATTGGTTCTTCCTCAGACCATAAGACAGAGGAGTAGGAATAGACCATTTGGCCCATCAACCCTTTGGCCTCTGCTGGGATCCATTTTTCTTCCACAATTATTCTGAACCATTTGACACTATGAATTTTATTTTCCAAATGTTTCCATAGGGATTTTGTTACTTTCCAAAAGATGACACATACAGTTTCTTGTGATTGGTATGGATAATACAATTAACACGCCATTTCAGAGAGTAATTTCCTGTAATACCACATTACCAGCAAACAGAAGCTAATAATTATCAGTGTTCTTATCTTAAGCTGATGAAGCACAAAACACTCTAAACAATGTGTAGGAAGGAACTGCAGATGCTGGTTTAAACCAAAGGTAGACACAAAAAGCTGGATTAACTCAGCAGGACAGGCAGCATCTCTGGATCCTTCTCCAGATATGCTGCGTCCTGCTGAGTTACTCCAGTTTTTTATGTCCATCTACACTCTAAACAATGGCCAGTTAAGAGGTTTTGACCTATTTATCACACAAAAAAGATGAAAAGCAAGAAAACAAAAATGGAACGGGTAAAATAAATCAGATCCACATTCTTGAGCCATCACAAACAACTGCACATATATCAAGGTTCAGGCTATGACCTATAAGTGAGATCGGTATTTCAAGTGTGCATGCCCAGGCCATAGGTCACTCAAGATAAACATTTTCGGCAGCTGAGCTGCTGTGTATATACAGATCTGCATTTCATCCGTAGTCAGGATCGAACCTGGGTCTCTGGCGCTGCAAGTGCTGTTGAATTGCTACTGGAGTTAGATAATATAGAAAAAGTGCGAACGGGTGATCTCACTACCGTCTCCGTCTTCTCTCAAGTGTCCCATCCCTGTCTGAGGGTGGCCGGAGATGTCTGGGGTGATGGGGTACTGGCCTGGAGCAGTGCCGGACCCAGGCTTACAGCCAGCCCTAACTCCAGCTCAACACTGCTCCAATTCCCGAGGAACCCATTCCCCCTCGGGCTGGGGACTGTCAGCTGCACCTCTCGCCTCTAGTGGCTGTCGGTTAACCCCCTCGGTGCCAGTGAAAGCCAAGCACCAGTCATCAACGGGAATACATACAAAATGCTGCAGTAATTCAGTGGGTCAGGCAACAGCTCTGGAGAAGGGTCTCGACCTGAAACGTCACCTAATTCTTTTCTCCAAAGATGCTGCCTGTGCCGCTGAGTTATTCCAGCACGTTGTGTTCACCTTCGGTGTAAACCAGCATCTGCAGTTCCTTCCTACACAGTAATTAACGGGGTATCGATTACCCTATCACATATCGATTAAACTCGAGAGAGGGAGAGAGAACAAATGTCCTCCATCGCTGCTGGGAGAGATTGTGCTGAATTCCAGAGGGTGGTGTTGTGAAGTGAGATAGAAATAAGATCTAATTAATGTTCATAAAAGAGCAACCGCCTGTCCGCTATTGAGTTGACAGAATTCTAGATTAATTCATTGGTAGAATACTTAACAATGCCATCATCGACCGCCGCACTGACTACTCCACTTATTGCTGCCAGGTCCTCTCTGGACGCCTCCGTGGCACCATCCCAGGCACCAGCTGCGGGCTCCACAGACTCGGGGGCCTGCCGCTGGGTCCATCGACTCTGTCGGCCATGGGCTCCTTTCCACGAGGCTCCTGCCTCGGCTTCTCTGCAGCTCACCGGGAGGCTTCTGTCACCGCGGCAACACCGGGACCTGTCCAAGTGTCTAATAAATGTTGTTATAGTATACGTCTCAACTACCTCCTGTGCATCCACTCTATCTATTCCCCTCGTGATCATATACACCTCTATATGGTCAAACATCATCCTCCTGCGGTCCAAGAAATAAAGTCCTAGCCTGCCCAACTTCTCCCTTTAGCTGGTAACTTCCTCTCAAATCTTCCCTGCACTCTTCCCAACTTAATATCATCCTTCCTATTGAAGGGCGACCAAATCTGAACATAATACTCCAAATGTTGCTTCACCTATATCTTGTACGACTGAAACATGCATCGTCCAATAAATCAAAAAATCTATCTTAAAAATATCCAGAAGTTCTGTTTTTGCCACCCTTTGATGAAGATACTTCAGATTAACACTCAATTACCCCTGAGGGATATTTAATTGCACAATTTTGGTCTTAAATTGATGACTTGTTTTTTAGTTCTGTCACAAGATGAGATCCTCTCCTTTCATCTTGTATGTTTTAATCAATTTTAGTCCTTTTTTAGTTTTTTGTTTATAGACAAACTGTTTCCACATGAAACTACGCGGAAACAAGCCCTTTGGCCTACCGAGTCCATGCCAAGCATCGATCACCCGTACACTAGTTCATTGTCATCCCACTTTTGCATCCTATATACTAGGGATCTTATAGAAACTTACAAAACTCTTAAGGGGTTGGACAGGCTAGATGCAGGAAATTGTTCCCGATGTTGGGGAAGTCCAGGACAAGAGGTCACAGTTTAAGGATAAGGGGGAAATCTTTTCGGACCGAGATGAGAAAAAAAAAATTCACGCAGAGAGTGGTGAATCTCTGGAATTCTCTGCCACAGAAGGTAGTTGAGGCCAGTTCATTGGCTATATTTAACAGGGAGTTAGATGTGGCCCTTGTGGCTACAGGCATCAGGGGGTATGGAGAAGGCAGGTAAGGGATACTGAGTTGGATGATCAGCCATGATCATATTGAATGGCAGTGCAGGCTCGAATGGCCTACTCCTGCACCTATTTTCAATGTTTCTATGTTTACAGAAGCCAATCAACCTACAACCCGCATGTCTTTGGAATGTGGAAGAAAACCGAAGTACCTGGAGAAAACTCTCATATTCTCAGAGAGAATGTACAAACTCTGCACAGACAGCACCCATAATCAGGATCAAACCCAAGTCTCTGGTTCTGTGAGGCAGTAGCTCTGCCACTGCACCACTGTGCCACTCCTGCAAGGCACTGCACCACTGTGTCATCCTTGTGAAGTCCAGGGTAAAGGTCTGAACTCTAATCTTTTTTCATAAACTGTCCATTTTGCCTCTCACTAGTAATGCATGTTTCAAACAAATAATTTCTCACCTTTTTGAACGCCAGCAAGCTGAGCCTGTCCAACCTTTTCTCATAAGGCAACCCACCAATTCCAGGAATCGGCCTCATTAAATATAGCTGAACTGCTGCCAAAGGATTTATATCCTTCTTTAAATACAGTAGGAGTCAAGAATCAAGACTGTTTAATGTGTCCTTTGTACCGACAACAAAACAATGGCATTCTTACTCACAGCAATTTCACATGTCCATGAATACACTACACACAGACAAATATGTTAATTAAAAATAAAATATATTACTAATCGGAATTCTAGAGGTTAAAATTCTCAACAGTGACAATGATGAGTCGGCGTACAGGATGGAGGTGGAGCTGCTCACAGGATGGTGCAAATTCCACAACCTCTTTCTCAACGTGGGAAAAACGAAGGAGATGGTGGTTGACTTCAGGAGGGCGGGAAAACAACGCCATACATCTCTGCACATCGATGGAGCTGATGTGGAAAGGGTCAGCAGTGTGAAGTTCCTAGGACTCCACCCGTCAGATGACCTGACGTCCATGACCAACACCACAGCACTGGTCAAGAGAGCCCAGCAGCGACTACACCCTCTTCGAAGACTACGGAAAGGAGGTCTCCCCACTGCACACCTACGAACATTTTATAGGAGGACAATCGAGAGCACATTAACCTACGGCATCACCTCCTGATTCGGGAGCTGCAAGTTGTACGAACGGCACCAACTGGACAGGATTGTGAAAACCACCAGCAGGATTATTGGTGCTCCACTCCCTTTATTGCTGGACATATACAGGAAGAGATGTATTAGCAGAGCCATCTCCATCATCAAAGACCCCTACCACCCATCGCATCGCATATTCTCCATCCTGCCATCTGGGAAGAGGTACAGGAGCATCAGCTGCAAAACCAGCAGGATGCTCCTCAGCTTCTTCCCGCAGGCTATAAGACTGATAAACGGACTTTGCCCCCTGCCAAAGTATCACGCACCAAACACCTAACCTGGACACACTGAAGCAGAGCCACTGCTGATCGAAACTCGTGATATATGTACTTTTATTCTTTATTTCTATTTATTTTTTACCGCACACTGGTTCAGAAACGTTTTTTCGTTTACCTCTGGGTATGTAAGTACTCAGAAAAATGACAATAAAGATATACAATTAAAAAAATAGGCGTTATTGGCTCTGGAGGGAGGGTGATGTTGATATTTTGATTCTAGGGGTTGAATGATATTCCACAAATCTGTCTTGGATTTTGTGGAATTTAGAGTGATTTAAATGAAGTACTCAATACATTAAGGGAATTTATTTGTGCTGGAGTAACTCAGCGGGTCATGCAGCATCCATGGAGGACATAGATAGGTGACATTTAGAGTTGAGATCCTTCTTCACACTGATTTTAGTAAGGGGAGAAAGCTGGAACAAAGTAGTGAGAGGGACAAAGCCTGGCAAGTGATAGGTAGATAGACACAAAGTGCTGCGAGTCAAGCAGCACCTCTGGAGAAAAAGGATGTTTTCTTTCTCCAGAGATGCTGCCTGACCTGCTGAGTTTCTCATCTTCGGTATAAACCAGCACCTGCAGTTCCTTTCCACACAAGTGACAGGTGGATACAGGTGAGGCAGGTTTTGATAGGCAAATATGTGGACAAAGACTTGACATGAAAAGTAGACAAAATGGAGTCAGTAAGGAGAGAATAGGAATGAAAATTGAAGTCATAGGAAGGGATATAATTGGAAGGCTATTGGGAAAAGGGGGAAGGAGAGGAGAATGATAAACGTGCTCACCTGGTTGGGACACAGAGCAGAGTGGGGTGAAAAGGGGTGGGGGGGGGGGTGAGGGAGAAATTTAAAATTGGAGAAACCAGTGTTCATTAGGATACCACCCAATCTCCAGTGCTCTAAAGCAAATCATTCCATGGGAGGAAGTCGGAGGTGGTATTCTATACTGAGGTCAGCAGCAAGAGGATTATTACTTGTGCTCTTCCACTCGATGCAGAAAGTATGTTAATGAATTAAACAGTTCAGTGGACCAAGGCAATGCAACTTCATATTCACCCCTTTACACGAAGCATGTGGAGAGGTGTGTGCGAGGGCAACAAGAATGCTGCCTGGGTTAGTGAGTATTAGCTATAAGGAGAGATTGGACAGACTTGGATTGTTTTCTTTGGAATTCCAGAGGCTGAGTGGAGACCTGGTAGAAGTTTAGAAAATTATACAAGGCATAGAACGGGTAGAGAGTCAGAACCTTTTTCCAGGATAAAAATGTTTAAAACCCGAAAGCGTTTGGGAGTGGAAAAGTTTAAAGGAGATGTGCAGGGCAAGTGTTTTACATGGAAGGTGATGGGAGGCAGGTACGATAGTGGTGTTTAAGAGGCTTTTAGATAGGCACATGAATTTGCAGTGAATAGAAGGAAATTGGTCCTGTGCAGGCAGATGAGATTAGTTCTTCTTGTCATTATGTTCGGCACAGACATTGTGGGCTGAGGGATCTCTTCTTGTGCTGTATTTTTCTATTTTTTTTGTTCATTACGAAGTAACATGTTTTATTCCCAATTAAGTTATTACTTAAAACGAGTTTTTAATCCTCTTCCTTGATTTTGCTACAGTTAACCATCTCTGGTCCCTCTACTATATCTACTGCAGTTTCCCTTTTCGTCACCTCCTCAAAAACATTTATGACATTTCTCCATCCTTTTGAAATGAATGCTGGATGTCTTTATTTTGCCTTTATGTAGATAAGTGGTCATTCGGAGACAGTTAAACTCTTATCTTACCCGTTGTGGCAGCCTGCACATTATTGATGGAATGAGCGTCCTGCAGAGAAGGGATTCACTATGGTTGCCATTTTGGAATGGAGAACATTATACTGTGGACTCCCAGGATTGTAATTTCTAATAAGACAGGAGGGTGCAAAAGCTGTGTCTCTGTGAAGTTGAGTATAAAGATACTTCCAGAGTAGATAGACGTAAAAAGCTGGTGTAACTCAATGGGTCAGACAAAGTAATAGGTGATGGTACACAAAAGGCTGGAGAAACTCAGCGGGTGCAGCAGCATCTAAGGAGATAGGCAACGTTTTGGGCCGAAACCCTTCTTCAGACTGATGGGAGGTGGGGGGGGGGGGGGGGGGAAGAAAGGAAAAAGGAGGAGGAGCCCGAGGACTGACGGAGAGGTGTGAAGGGGAGGAGGCAGCAAGGGTTAACAGAATTGAGAAAATTCAATGTTCAAGTCCAGAGGATGCAGACTCCCCAAGCGGAATATGAGGTGCTGTTCCTCCAATTTGCGGTGTTGCTCACTCTGGCCGTGGAGGAGGCCCAGGACGGAGAGGTCGGATACGGAATGGGAGGGGGAGTTGAAGTGCTGAGCCACCGGGAGGTCGGGTTGGTTATTGCGGACCGAGCAGGTCTCCTCCCCTTCCCACCTCTCCCTCAGCCCTCGGGCTCCTCCTCCTCCTTTTTCCTTTCTTCTCCCTGCCCCCCCCCCCCCACCTCCCATCAGTCTGAAGAAGGGTTTTGGCCGGAAACGTTGCCTATCTCCTTCGCTCCTCAGATGCTGCTGCACCAGCTGAGTTTCTCCAGCCTTTTGTGTACCCTCGATTTTCCAGCATCTGCAGTTCCTTCTTCAACAACAAAGTAATAGGTGATGTTCTGTGTCAAGAGCCTACTTCTCGATCCGGAACATCACCTATTCCTTTTCTCCAGAGATGTTGACTGACCCGCTGAGTTACTCCAGCTTTTTACCTCTATCTGCTCTGGAAGTATCTTTGTACTCGACTTCACAGAGAGTAGCTATGAATAGTGAGGTGTTGGTACACAAAAAGCTGGAGAAACTCAGCGGGTGCAAGCAGCATCTAAGGAGCGAAGGAGATAGGCGACGTTTCGGGTCGAGACCCTTCTTCACAGAGAGTAGCTATGAATAGTGAGGTGTTGGCCACCTACACAGCAATTTAACCCCTGTGGCTCTCATCCTGGATAGGTGTATTCAAAGGACATCAATCACCCTATATAGATAAGGAAGATTGCTTTTCAGCAGTGCATTCTGTCTGTGCCTGTTCTGTGAAAGTGTTAGGTGAGTGTCTTTTGTCTCTAGTCATGTACAGTCTTCAGTCCTTTAGTTACCGTTCCATAGTTTCTTTGTTTTGTTAGTTATGATATGTTCAGTTTTTAGTTAAGGTCTGCAGATATTTTAATGCTTTGCTCGAATGTCGTATAACTGTTGTGCTTGAATAATACGTTTTAAAATGTGAATACTGGACTCAGCAAATCATTGAGAATTCAGTGATCCTACACGTACTGGTCACGTTTTCGAAAGGTTATTTGCTGAATAAGAGACTCTGAGTCAGAGGCTGAAAGTCCAAATTCTGTTTCCGAAATGCAGAGGTGGAGTTAAACGTGGAACCACTACAATATGTTTGTTCAGCACCATTGACCAAGAGATAAATTACCAGCAGTCGTCTGAGTTTACACATGACGTAAGATTTCCAGGGTGGGATGTAGTCTTATCATCAGGGAGTTATATTACAGAGCACTGGCACTGGCCTTAGATTCAGAAGTGAAGGTCCAATTACAATCTTACCACTTTTTGTTTGAACAGATCCCGAAAGTCAAGGTTGAACATGTTGCACAAGCACTTCTGGTTTTAACAGAACAATGACTTTCACATTCTGTCTTCAGGATGTCATTATGTTACATATAACTCCTAAAATATCAACTCAGAATGCAGCCTCTGCATTGCATAGAGTGTAGCAAATGAATTGTTAATTTATTGCACTTTAACAATATTCACACATGATTTACTTTTACTCCATATATTTAAAAAGCCTCAATTTAAATTGTGTTTTAATGACATCTATGGGGAATTTATCTGTTGCTCAGTATCTAGAACCTTTAAAAATAAGCTTAATTTGGCTTGACGTCGCACACCATTGTAATTCATGTTATTCAGGATAACTCCTGGGTCCAAAGTATGCATAGTAAATGCATTAGTCATCAGTGCCAAGTAGAAGTCTCTCTAACCTACTTAACATCAAAGATATACAGAGCTCAGTGCCCTGATTGGTGAAGGCAAATGCCTTCTTCACCAGCCCGTCTACCTATGTCACCACTTTTAAAGAACCATGTACCTGTACCCCTAAATTTCTCTGTTCTACAATGCTCTTCAGTGCCCTACCATTTACTATGGTTTAATTTACTCCTTCGCTGATTTAATTTACCAAAATACAACACCTCGCGCTTGATAAATCCAGGTTAAATTTGACGTGCAATTTCTTGGCCCAATTCCCTTGATCCTGTTGTAATTTTAGACGACCTTCTGAAAATTGATTATATTTTTTACTGTGAGAAACTTCTTAACGTCACCACTATTTACGTTACGAACAAAGGTCTCGGCCCGAAATGTCACCCATTCCTTCTCTTCAGAGATGCTGCCTGTCCCGCTGAGTTACTCCAGCATTTTGTGTCTTTCTTTAATGTTACTTTAATGTGTCACAAGTAATGCATGCATTATACTGCCTATTTGGTTAATTGCTTTTTTTTAAAATACAGGTCATATCTGGCATTAATATTAGATGAAACAAAGTAAGGCTGTGCTTTAAAGAACTACAGCAGTCCTTGAAATTGTTCTAATTGAATTTTTCCTTCCCAATACCATTAGGATGTGAGTGTTACATGATTACATAGTTATTCAATGTTCTTAAATTTAATATTATCAGCAATGGAAAACTAATTAAGGAAATTAATTATTTTGTTAAGGTTTGTGGACCTTCATTGTTTTTTTTTGCTGCAGCTTTTCCCAACTCACTAAATTCAAGGGTACACAAAAGGCTGGAGAAACTCAGCGGGTGCAGCAGCATCTAAGGAGCGAAGGAGATAAGCGACGTTTCGGGTCGAGACCCTTCTTCAGACTGGTCAGGGATCAGGGAAGCGCGAGATATAGACGGTGATGTGGAGAGATAAAGAACAATGAATGAAAGATATGCAAAAAAGTATCGATGATAAAGGGAACAAGCCACTGAGTTTCTCCAGCCTTTTGTGTACCCTCGATTTTCCAGCATCTGCAGTTCCTTCTTTATCACTAAATTCAAGTCTATTTCTTTTCTTCTTCGCTGTTTATTGTGGAGTGTTGCTTTGCTGGTCTTGCTGTCAATAAAACGAACTCTCTCTCCAATTCAACTGAAGCCAAACACCACAAGGAGCAAGAGAATAGTAGTAGAGGGAAAGTCAGAAAACATTATATAAATGTAAGAAAGCATCCTAAGTGATTACGTGGATGAATCTATGAAACATCGCCATTTCCTTTGCTCCATAGATGCTGCCTTACCCGGTGAGTTTCTCCAGCTGTTAGTCTACCTTCAATTTTTCCATCTACAGTTCTTTCTTAAACAAGTGGATGTGGGGAGTCAGTTTATTTTGGGCCTGGGAGTCAAAGATAAATAATTGACATACATGGTGCTAATAATAACAGGAATGTGGGAAATTAACAAATTATGTGAGTTGTGATTCTCTTCCTTTCAGGAGCTTTTAATCTTTAAAATATTTTAGATCTTTAATCTATTAAAATAATCTTGTGTAATTTAAACATGCCTCCATGTTGAGAACGTTTCGTTTAATCATATGCAATATTGTTGAAGCTCGGGGTTACTAAAACTGGAGCAATGTGTTTCCTGCTGTGGTGGAATGCTTTGAAACAATGCTCCAACTGCACAGAACAATAATTCCCTATCTACTTCCCCTCCCTCAGGAAGGGAGGAGTTGCAACCAAGCAACCTCCAGGTGCAACCAGTTTAATGTGAATGCCATTGTTGGGTGAGCTCACAACTGGGGTAGGAGGGGGAGGAATCTGTTGACCTTTCTGTTAACAGTTAGCAGGGACAATAGCACTGGAGTTCAGGGATACACATCTCACTGCTGACTGATAAACCTCGAAGCAAATTCAACAAATTAAAACAAACACTCTGCTTAATGAACCATTGTTTCATTTGAAAAATAGCAGCCAAGTCTAACAGATAGTCTAATGGGAAATGCAACACTATCTCTCTTGCTCTCTGTACTATCTGTAGTGTTACTAATAATGCCGACATATTGAATTTCAGCAATTCTTGGTGCATTGTAGCATTGTTGCATTCCACACTTGAAGTACAATGGGATCAATATTGCATTCCACACTTGAAGTACAATGGGATCAATAAACCCATAATGGTAAAGTGGTAAGACTCCATCACAAAGACATGGAATTGACCAGAAAGATATTTGAAGCAGTGTAATAAAATGTTGTCTGAAGGGACAGCTGAATTTTGCATGGATGCTGGTATTTGTTGCAAGTGGAACAGCGCCACATTAGGGCATCACCCCTGGCAGCCTGGCAGTGAAGCACAACCATGGCTTGTGTTCAGGGGTGGGAAGCTGCAGGAAGGATGGCGAGAGCTCTACTATTTATGCACAAAAAGACAGTTATCTGAAATGCAAGCCTCCAGAGTTGTGCATAATAGAAGGGTAACACTAATTTATTTATCTCCTGAAATTATACAAGGATTAGATGGGAAATAACCAGCATGGTGAGGCAGATGGGAGGGAGTGTGTGGGAGATCATCCTTCAATCATGGCCGTCCGAAAGGGGGGTGCGTAGGGGTGCCTCCCCCCCCCCCCTTTTTTTCCAGAGGAAAAAGAATTCAGAGGAAAAAAATATATTTGCGACCATCCGCGCCTGCGCAGTGGGGGGAAGCTGGTGACCAAAGATGCAGAAGCGACGCAAAATGACGCCGTCGCCCCGCGCGTGCGCAGTGGGCGGGGTCAGATCACCGCCATTTTCAATGCATCGCCTCGATGTCGCGTGCCTAGTTTGGGTGAGTGGGGCCGTGAAATATTGCGTTGCATCGCAGGGAGGGGGAATCTGTTTGTTTTATATTGGGGGTGTTAAACTACCTACTAAGGGTAAAAATCCGACCCGTGGGATGGTTTGGAAAAAAAGGAGTTCCCGTTTCTCTGTGGGGTGCGGTGTTTGCTCGCCCGCCCGGTCCATGGGCTCCATCCACGGCGTCGGAGCCTCGCCAGCGGGTCCTGTCCGCTGCTGCCGGTTGGTCGGCGGAGACCGTTCTCCCGTCACCGGGCGGGAAGCGGGAACGAATGAATCTGAACCCAGTCCTGGCAGCGGCCGTAACCCGACACCAGGCGCTGCTCAGGCTGGGTCCACACCCCCCCTCACCGGTCCCTCACCCCCGCCGGAACCTCGCCTTTCCCGGGCCCTCGCACCCCCCCATGCGGGGTGACGGAGGGGCGGAGTGAATGACGGGCCCCGCACAGCAGCAACAGTGGCGACGGCGGCTCCACCTCCTCATGCATCCGGCCGGCCCTCACAGCGGCCGCTGCTTGCCACTCCGCCAACGACGACAACCGCTTTCAAAAACCACCCCTCCTGCATGCCGAGGCTGGGAGGAGGGAGGGAGCGAGGAAAGAAGGGGGAGGCCCCCTTCTTCCGTTTGAAGCACCTGCACCGCTCGGCCCCGCACCTTCCTGTTGGCTGGCAGAGGAGGGGAGACCATGGCGACTCGGGAGTTCCCAACAGCCTCCCCCTTTGGCGGTGGCACTTGGCAGTGGACAGGGACGGCCAAGGCAGCGGGGCGATGATGCCATCCCTGTCCGAGGAGCGCTTGCTTTCCTTCCTCACCACCTCCTCTGCTCCTTCCCTCCTCTCTCTCTCTCTCTCTCTTGTACGCCCCCCCTCCACCCCCCCCCCCTTGTCCTGGGATCCCTCCTCTCCACCCCACACTGATCCCCATTCCCCCCCTATTTAGTCCTCACTGACATCCCCTGTGCTCCCATCCCCATCTTACACCCCCCATCTCTTCATCCTGATCTCTCTATCCACCTCGCATTGATCCTCCTGCCACCTCCACATCCATCCTACACTCGTCCCCCAATTCATCCTGTACTGACCCCCTTCCTATACATCCTGCACTGCTCCCCACCATTCATCCTGTACTGAACCACCCATTCATCCTGCAAAGCTCCCCCGATCCACACTGTACTGACCCACCCCCATTCATCCTGTACCGATCCCCCACATTCATCCTGTACTGATTTTCCCCCATCCATCCTGCACTGATTCCCCTCATCCATCCTGTATTTCCCCATTGACATCTCCCGTGCTCTCCCCTCACAATTTTACCGACTCCAACCAACACACACTAATTCCCCTGCCTCAATCCATCCATTCTGCACCGATTGCCTTCTCAAACCCCGCCCCCCCCCCCATCTATCCATCCCGCACTGATTCACCCAGCCCCCCCGCCCACCGAAATAAATAATAGAATAAGGGAAGTGAGGGGTGGAGGGGAGAGGGTTCAGTCTACATTCGCTGAATCCATTCCTGTGAAAAGTTAGAGATGGTGATTGAATCTGGAAGCGGACCAATACATCTGTAAATAAAACTGGACAGACATCTTTTCATTTGCACAATTGATTTTATTGAATTAATTTTAATATATTAATGCTTAAAATCCATGCATTGAAGGAAGAATATTTTACAGCCCATCTGTGGTCCTTAACCCCAACCCTAACCCTAACCGGTCGTCACCCGCAGGGCAGCATACGTCAGCGTGTGACAGGGCGCACGGCATGATGAGACACCCAGGTCGCCCCTGGATTTTGAACATTCCAAAATCCAGAGGTGACAGGGAGTCACCGCGCGTCACTACATGCGTCACCACGCATCAGGCCGCGTCACGACCCAACCACGACTCGACAACCTTTTTTCAGGCTGTTGCCGAAAATGTCACCCAAGTGGGACAGGCCATTCACGCTGCGAAACATGAGGGCAAGGCTTTCGAAGGCGGCGTCGGCGGCAAACCTCTCCCTGGCCAGGTTCTCGATCACCTCGGGCTCGAGTCCACAGTGCTCAAAGAAACTGTCCTAGCCTGAGCAGGCTCGGGAGAACCGGCAGCTGAGGTCAGTGTACGCTATAATCTGCCTTCACCAACCTACCGCTTGAGCGGCTCCTTGGGGTGACCTGCTGCTGCTTCTCATGGCGCTGCTGGTGTGGTTACTTGTGCAGCCTGGGATGCTGCTGGCGTGGCGACTGGTGCTTCCTGGAGTGCTGCTGGAATGGTTACTTGTGCACCCTTGGGTGCAGCTGGAGAGGGTGCTGTTTCTCCCTGGACTGCTGCTCGTGGTTACTTGTGAACCCAGGAGTGCTGCTGGTGTGGTTACTTGTGCATCCTGGGGTGCTGCAGCCTCTGTACCCTCTGCTAATTCTCCCCTTCCGACGTTGCTGCTCCTGTTGCCAGCCCTTGCTGCTTGAGCCAGGCAGCAGCCAACGGACCAGGCTGCCACGGCTCTTGAAACTGCGGGCGCTGCTGGTGGCCGCCGCTCCTAGCACAAATTCACACGTCTGCTGGTACATGACTAGCGAATCTGGCCTGAGCTGCCTCCTGG
Organism: Okamejei kenojei; assembly: GCA_035221665.1. NCBI lineage: Eukaryota > Metazoa > Chordata > Chondrichthyes > Rajiformes > Rajidae > Okamejei > Okamejei kenojei. Next base: position 42,629,610 of record CM069132.1, read on the forward strand.
AGCTGGAGCGATGCACAATGTCTGGCGGGAGCCCCAGCTGCCCGCTCTGCTGGGGTTGCCGGAGGCCAGGTAAGTCTTCATGCTGCTGCTGGCCCTGCTGCCGCTATCTTCCTCGGGGGCAGAGCTGCCTAAACCATTGGGCTCCACTTTGCACCCCCTCGCTGTCTGGCTCTTCAAGTTCTTGGCCTTGTCGGCAGCCAGTCTCTCCACAGCGCTCTGCCGACCCCGCCTGTCCCCCTCCATTTGACTGTGAAGGTAGCCGGGGCCCTTGGACATGAGCCTGAGCGGCAGAGAGATGCTCGCCTCAGGTGGCATGCTTGCAGTGGGCGCGATCTCGCTCGGCACCTTACTTTGATCCAGCCAACGAGGACAAACACGTTTTCATATCCGCAAAGAAGGAAAGACCAGGACTTCCATGAGCAATGACAGGCTGTCTGCACTCGCCTTAATGCACATTCACTATGGCTTTGCCCATGACTTGGACAAAGTGGTGAGTAGGTTTGCACAGTTGCATTCTCAGAAAACGGAACTATTGCATGTTGAGATTGATGTGAAGTTGTTAGGTCAGGAAGACTATTAAAGGTGCACTGCACACACTAATACAGTCTAACAGTAACAGGCAATCAAATCAACACACAAAACATTTTCTAAAAAAAAGGTTTTCTTTTCTTCAGTTTTTGCATGCTTCTTTATAACATTTTACATAACTTTTTACAACAGTACAACTTGATTATTAAAACAAGGACAACAATTCTTAATTTTAAAAAAGGATATAACAATGATCCCAATCATCCCATTCCACCCAGGCATTACTCTTGACTAAACCAAAATTATTTCTGCAATATTGGTCATACATTTGGTGCAAAATGCTCCAAAATAAGGCACAGAATGCACCAGAGAGCATCTAAAACCCCAGAGCTTTCAGGGCCCTCAAGCGGGCCCTGGAACCCGGACGTGAGGGGCTTCCCTCTTGTGATGTGTGCTGCGTGCACATTATTTCACATGACATTTTTGGAATCCTGTCATGCCACCCCCCTTTTTGAAAAGCTTCGTATGGGCCTGTTCAACTTGTGGGTGAGGATGTGTGAGATCCCCTGGCCTTCTGAACTAAAGCTGTAAATAAATCTGTGTGTGCTCATTACCAATGCTCCACTGTGACTCTGAATAAGTCGTATTAACAGTGGACATTCTCATCACTATCTTTGTTGTTGAATGACAATAGAGGTGTTTTGTGTACAGCTTACAAAATCAAATTCTGTTTTCCTATTGCACGGTATCAGTGAAGGCCCCATGATTTTTTGGAAATTAAGGGTGTCAAGGGATTTGGGGATAGTGCAGGAAAACTGAGCTGAGGTCAAGGTAAATCAAGTTTCTTGTCGTGCACTAATACAATGAGATACAGTATAATGAAAAATCTTGCTTGCAGCAGGATCACAGGCGCATAGACTCAGATAGCACATGAAAACATGTTATACATACATTGCACGTACAATTTCTAAAAGAAAGAAGACTGCGCATAAAAGCATGAAAGCAAAAATGTAAAAATAGCAAGTCCATGGTAGCACAAGAAGTGGACTGTTGTGTCTGCTTCCAAGATAGGATTAGGGTTGTGCAGATTGATTCAAGAACCTAATAGAAGACCACCCATAATTTTGATATATAGTGGATTGAGCTTGGAGGGCCAAATTGCTACTCGTGTGATACAGGGTTACACAAAAGGCTGGAGAAACTCAGCGGGTGCAGCAGCATCTAAGGAGCGAAGGAGATAGGCGACGTTTCGGGTTGAGACCCTTCTTCAGACTGGTAGGGATCAGGGAAACGAGAGATATAGACGGTTATGTGGAGAGATAAAGAACAATGAATGAAAGATATGCAAAAAAGTATCGATGATAAAGGGAACAAGCCATTGTAAGCTGTTTGTGGTGTGAAAATGAGAAGCTAGTGCGACTAGGGTGGGGGAGGGAGATAGAGATAGAGGGAATGCCAGGGCCCAAGGGCTGAGGGAGAGGTGGGAAGGGGAGGAGACAACAATGGTTAACAGAATTGAGAAAATGCAATGTTCAAGCCCAGAGGATGCAGACTCCCCAAGCGGAATATGAGGTGCTGTTTCTCCAACTTGCGGTGTTGCTCACTCTGGCTGTGGAGGAGGCCCAGGACCGAGCGGTCGGATACAGAATGGGAGGGGGAGTTAAAGTGCTGAGCCACCGGGAGGTCGGGTTGGTTATTGCGGACCGAGCGGAGGTGTTCGGTGAAACGATCGCCAAGCCTCCGCTTGGTCTCACCGATTTTGTTTATGTTCTTATGTTGGAATATTAATTATATTCTCACTTAAAATAAATAGTATCAGTTCAGCAGACCACATAATTGTGAAATAATTTGTTCAATGCTGTGACACTGATTTATGCGACTTGCATTGCAAAGTCATTACTGTTTCATGGCTTTATCCCCTGTTGGTTCCGGTATTGGAATGTTTATCATGGCCACCTCTGAGGGAGGGAGTCCTGTGAGAGACAGAGTAAATTGAGGGATGGAGCATGGTGAGATGGGACTGGAGCTCCATCCTTTCACACGTGGAGATTGAAATAAAGAGGAATAGGTAGGACAGCATTTGTGAAAAGCGATGGCTCCTGCAAGTTACATGAACTTGCTCCCATTGTGTGTCTTGTAATGGATCTTGGAGTGTACAGTGCATTCAGAAAGTATTCAGACCTCTTCACTTTTTCCACAATTTGTTACGTTACAGCCTTATTTTAAAATGGATTAAATTATTTTTTTTATCATCAATCTACACGCAATACCCCATAATGAAGAATCGAAAATGGGTGTTTAGAAATTTTTGCAAGGTAATTAAAAAGAAATAACTGAAATATCACAGTTGCATAAGTATTCAGACCCTTTGCTATGACACTCAAAATTGAGCTTAATTTCATCCTGTTTCCATTGATTATCCTTGAGATGTTTCTACAACTTGATTGGAGTCCACCAGTGGTAAATTATATTGATTGGACATGATTTGGAAAGGCACAGACTTGTCTACATAAGGACCTACAGTTGACAGTGCATGTCAGAGCAAAAACCAAGCCATGAAAACAAAATAATTGTCTGTAGACCTTGGAGACAGGATTATCACGAGACACGGATCAGGAGAAGGGTATAAAAAAATGTCTGCAGCATTGCAGGTCTCAAAGAGCACAGTGGCCTCAGTCATTCTTAAATGGAAGACTTTGGACCCACCAGGATTCTTCATAGAGCTGGCCGCCTGGCCAAACTGAGCAAACGGGGGAGAAGGGCCTTGGTCAGGGAGGTGACCAAGAACCTGATGGTCAACCTAGGAATGGCTTTGTGACAAGTCTGTGAATGTCCTTGAGTGGCCAAGTCGGAGCCCGGACTTGAACTAGATCGAACATCTCTGGAGGGACCTAGCTGTGCATCGATGCTCCCCATCCAACCTGACAGAGCTTGAGAGGATCTGCAGAGAAGAATGGGAGAAATTACCCAAATACAGGTGTGCCAAGCTTGTAGCATCATACTCAAGAGAACTTGAGGCTGTAATCGCTACCATAGGTGCCCCAACAAAGTACTGAGTAAAGGGTCTGAATACTTATGTAAATGTGATATTTCAGTTTTGTTCTTTTTCATTACTTTGCGAACATTTCTTAACACCTGTTTTTGCATTTTTATTATGGGATATTGTATGTAGATTGATGCTAATTTAATAAAAATACATTTTAGAATAAGGCTGTAATGTAAAAAAATGTAGAAAACGTGAAGGGGTCTAAATACTTTCTGAATGCACTGTATTAACAGAGATTCTTAAAGATAACAGATAAAATGGTAAAACAGCATTTGGGGATCTTTATTTATTACAATATAAGAGCAGAAACAGGGCAGCACAATGAAACAGCTGGTAGAGCTGCTGCCTCACAACGCCAGAGACCTTGATTCGATCCTGATCTCGGGTGCTGTCTGTGTGGAGTTTGCACATTCTCCCTGTGACCATGTGTGTTTCCTCCGGATGCTCTGGTTTCCTCCAACATCCCAAAAGTGCTGATTTGTAGGTCAATTGGTCACTATAAATTATCCCTAGCATGTAGGGAATGAAACTAATGTGAATAGATAATTGATGGTTGGCGTGAGCTTGCTGGATGTATCTTAAAACAAAACTTTAAAAATGTTATGCCAGTTTATGGACCAGTTAGCCTGATATTGGTGGTGGGGAAGATGCTGGAGTTAATAATAAAAGATGAAATAGCGGCACATTTGGATCGCAGTAACAGGATTGGTTCGATTTATCTTCTGGAATTTTTTGAGGATGTAACCAGGATAATGGACAAGGGTGAGCAAGTGGATGTAGTGTACCTTGGACTTCTAGAAAGCATTTGATAACGTCCCACATAGGAGATTAGTGGGCAAAATTGGGGCACATGGTATTGAGGGTAGGGTGCTGACATGGATAGAAAATTGGTTGGCAGACAGGATACAAAGGGTATGAATTAACGGGTCCCTTTCAGAATGGCAGGCAGCAACTAGTGGGGTACCGCAAGGCTCAGTGCTGGGACCGCAGCTATTTATATTTTATTTTAATGATTTGGATGAAGGAATTAAAAGTACATTTGCAAATGTGAGGTTATCCACTTTGGTAGCAAAAACAGGAAGGCAGATCATTACCTGAATGGTGTCAAGTTGGGAAAAGGGGATGTACAATGGGATCTAGGGGTTCATCAGTCACTGAAAGTAGCATGCAGGTAGTGAAGAAAGCCCTTAAGAACATGAGGAGTTGAGTTATCAGAGCAAAGAGCTCTTCTGCAGTTGCAGGGCCCTAGTCTGGAATATTGTGTGCAGTTTTGGTCTCCAAACTTGAGGAAGTACATTCTTGCTATTGAGGGAGTGCAGCATGGGTTCACACGGTTATTTCCCGGGAAGGCGAGACTGTCATATGTTGATTAGAGCGGCTAGGCTTGTATACTCTGGAATTTAGAAGGATGAGAGGGATTCTTATTGAAACATAAGATTATTAAGGGTTTGGACATGCTAGAGGAAGGAAACACCCAATGTTTCCAGAACCAAAGTGTAAGCCATTTAGAAACGGAGATGAGAGCTTTTTTCACACAGATGTGAGTGTGGAATTTCAGAGGGCAGTGAGGCTGGTTCTCTGGATGCTTACAAGAGAGAGTTAGATAGAGCTCTTAGGGATAGTGGAGTTAAGGGATATGGAGAGAAGACAGGAATGGGGTACTGATTGTGGATGATCAGCGATGAACACATTGAATGGCAGTGCTGGGTCGAATGGCCTATTCCTGCACCTATTGTCTATTGTCTAAAAGTATAATACACTAATTAGGCCACTGTTTGAATACTGTTTGTAGTAATGGCTGCCCTGCCGGCAGTCTGTTCTTTTTTTCATTCTTTTTGTTATTTTTTAGTGTGTTAAAACTTTGTTTTAATAGTTTGTTTTAATATTCTTCAGTTTGTTTTTTGTGGGGGAGGGGGTCGGGGGAAACTTTTTTTCAAATTCTCACCTTGCCGGAGATGTGATCAATTTTCGGATTCTTTGGCATGCTCTGTGGCCTTCCATCGATGGAGCTGGAAGCCTCCTCGGACTGACTTTGAGCCCTATGCGGATTTAACTGGGCTTTACCATCAAAAGCTCAGTCTTCGGGAGAGGCTAGTCGGGAAGCTCCAACGTCACGGAAGGTTCGACCAGCCCCAACGCGAGGTTCGATCCTCCAGCGCGGGGGAGCTGACATCCCCCCGATGCGAGAGCTGATTGCCTCGACGCAGAGGGCCCGAACGCCGCCCGCTACGGGAGTCAAGATCGTCCCGTCAACGGGGGCTCGAGGCCCACGACCGAGGAAGAACTAAGGGAAGAGACTTGAACTTTATTTCACTTTCCGTCACAGTGAGGAATGTGTAGGAGTCACTGTGGTAGATGTTCATGTTAAAATGTGTTTTTGAGTGATCTGTTGCTTTTAATTGTATGACTGCCCTGGCAAATGAAATTCCTCATATGTTGCAAAACATACTTGGCGAATAAAGTGTGATTCTGATTCTGTAGTTTTGGTCATCATTAAAGAGAAGATATGTGATTGCACCAATGAATATTGAAAGACTACATCTCCTATTCATGTTATCCAGAGATGCTGCCTGACCCGTTGAATTACTCCAGCATTTTACTGAAGATTCCAGCATCTGTAGTTCCTTGTGTTCTCTGTAAAACTCTGTCTGTGATGAAAGGTTGGATAAACAAGTGTTCCTTGGGATGGAGGGGAGATACATTAGATTAAATAGTACATCTGTGCTATTGAGCGGCCTGCCAGTGACTATACTGTACATTCCCCTTACATTTGACCTCCAAAGTGTAACATCTCACACTTATTTTTTTGCCCTAGAATTTTTTGAAGATGTAACTAGGAAAATGGACAAGGGAGAGCCTGTGGATGTAGTGTACCTTGGACTTCTAGAAAGCATTTGATAAGCTCCCACATAGGAGATTAGTGGGCAAAATTAGGGCACATGGTACTGGAGGTAGAGTGCTGACATGGATAGAGAAGTGGTTGGCAGACAGGAAACAAAGAGTAGGAATTAACGGGTCCCTTTCGGAATGGCAGGCAGTGACTAGTGGGATACCGCAAGGCTCGGTGCTGGGACCGGAGCTATTTACAATATACATCTATGATTTGGATGAAGGGATTCAAAGTAACATTAGCAAATTTGCAGATGACACAAAGCTGGGTGGCAGTGTGAACTGTGAGGAGGATGCTATGAGAATACAGTTTGACTTGGACAGGTTGGGGGAGTGGGCCGATGCACGGCAGATTAAGTTTAATGTGGATAAATGTGAGCTTATCCACTTTGGTAGCAAAAACAGGATGGCAGATTACTATCTAAATGGCGTTGTTGGGAAAAGGTGAAGTACAATGGGATCTGGGGGTCCTTGTACATCAGTCTATGAATGTAAGCATGCAGGTACAGCAGGTAGTGAAGATAGTGAATGGCATGTTGGCCTTTATAACAAGAGGAATTGAATATAGGAGCAAAGAGGTCCTTCTGCAGTTGTACAGAGCCCTAGTGAGACCACACCTGGAGTATTGTGTGCAGTTTTGGTCCCCTAATTTAAGGAAGGACATTCTTGCCACTGAGGGAGTGCAGCGTAGGTTTACAAGGTTAATTCCCGGGATGGCGGGACTGTCATATGCTGAGAGAATGGAGCAGCTGGGCCTGTACACTCTGGAGTTTAGAAGGCTGAGAGGGGATCTCATTGAAACATATAAGATTCTTAAGGGTTTGGACACGCTAGAGGCAGGAAACATGTTCCCGATGTTGGGGGAGTCCAGAACCAGGGGCCACAGTTTAAGAATAAGGAGTAAGACAACTGAAAATATAATCGCAGTCAAGTGACTTATTAAATGCATATATAGATACTAGTAATATTAAGGATGTCTGGAGAATTGAAAGCTCAACCGGACGAGAATATTCATTTTACTCATTGGTACATAAAACATATTCAAGAATAGATTATTTTTTAGTGGATTCCAAGCTTATCCCATTTACTTACAACTCAATATCACAACATTATAATCTCGGACCATGCACCCTTAACATATATGATTAAACTAAATGGAAGGACGGAGAAACAGTCACAATGGTGACCTAACCCACAAATCTTAAAGGAAAAAGTATGTCAGGAATATCTTACTAAACAGATTAATATGTTCTTTGAAACCAATGATCACCCTGAAACATCTGCTTCCCTACTCTGGGAAACATTTAAAGCATTTACTCGAGGAGCAATGATCTCCTCCAAAGCATTTCACAATAAAGAGAATCGGTTCAAACAACAGGCATTGGTAAGGGAAATAAGACAATTAGACATAGAAAATGTGGCTGCACCAACTATGATAAAACACAATAAAATAGCAACATTGAAATATAAATTAAATAAAATATATTCAGAACGGTTATAAAATTTTACCAATACACTAAACAATTCCATTTTGAATTTGGCGACAAACTACAAAAATTATTGGCTCGCCAACTTCGGAAATTGGACGGGGAAAAAAACAATTCACAAAATTAGATCAGAAACAGGAGAACCACTAGTACAATCTAAGGATATTAATGAGAGATTTCTGCAATATTATCAAAACCTCTACTCAGCTAAAACGATAGATCACTTGACAGGAATGGAAGCATTCTTACAAAAATGCAACCTTAAAGGGTTAGATTTGAAAGCTAGAGAATTACTAGACGCTGAAATAATAGTAAAAGAAATTGAAGAGTCTATCAGATTTCTAAAAAGCGGTAGGGCCCCGGATCCTGATGGTATAAGCTCTGAATTCTATAAACAATTTTATGATCTGATAGCTCCACGTTTAAAGACACTGTATGAACATATCTATCACCCAACAGAAACTACCAGCAACTCTAAATGAATCTATAATAACATTTATACCAAAAATGGATAAGGACCTGGAATATCCAGGTTCATATGGAGCTATAGCTCTCTTAAACACTGATCAAAAAATATTAACTAAAATCCTAGCACAAAGATTAAGCACTATGATTAATAAATTAATACACCCTGACCAAACAGGATTTATACCAAAACGCTATTCTTCATATAACCTGAGACGATTATTCAATATTATATACTCAAAGAGAAGTACCAACAAAGATCTAGCAATTATTTCATTAGATGCTGAGAAAGAATTTGACTAGGTGGAATGGCCCTATTTATTCTCGGTCATGGAAATTTTTCAATTGGGCGAGAAGTTTAGTACATGGGTAAAACTTTTATATACTAATCCAACAGCTAGAATATCAACACACCAAATGTTATCAGCTAAATTTAATTTATCTAGAGGCTGTAGACAAGGATGCCCGTTATCTCCGTTGTTATTCGCACTCGCAATAGAGCCACTAGCAGAAAGTGTTAGGTCCCATCCTGAAATATACGGGTATAATACTAAAGACACTGAGAATAAAATTTCCTTATATGCAGATGATGTATTAATCTACATTACAAAACCTGAATTTAGTATCCCAACCCTATTAAATGTAATAACTCAATTTGGCTCGTTCTCAGGATACAGAATTAACTGGAATAAAAGTGAAATCATGCCAATAGTGGAAAGCAATCCACATATATTTCAACAATTTCCCTTCAAAATAGTAAATGAAAAATTTAAATATCTTGGAATTTATGGAACAAAGACATTCTACTGCTTCAACCCGAACAGCACCGGGCCAGCGGTAAAACGGTGCGTAAATCAGTGCCTGTTTCAACGGCACGTTCCATTTCCACACTATTACATGTCACCAGAGGGCGGAGCAGTGGAAAAACCGCACTAGAGTTGAGTAGCCCCGCAGGAGTGGCTGGCACCAACTTTGCGTCGCATCAGTCCCATACTTCCGGGACTGGCGGCAAGCCCACGCGGATGTCGTGTAGCCCCGCTGGAGCGGCTGGCACCGACTCATCACCGCCGTAGTCGCAACAGACAGGCGGAAACACCAACAGGAGTTGTGTAGCCCCGCAGGAGCGGCTGGCACCAATACTCCACCGCTTCAGTCCGGAAGACCGCGGACAAGCGGCAAATCCGCGCGGGAGTCGTGTACCCTGCTTGAGCGGCAGGCACCGACTACCTACTAGGTTCCTTAGACATCACCTCGATGAGGTGAAGACTGATGGTAGAAGCCCCAATTGTTCATCAGAACTTGGGGAAGTCGACTTGCTGTCCGCAGATAGTGGCGACGGTCGCATGGCTCGTATGGAGTGAATGGTGGAGCAACTGCTCGAAAGGGACCTTCTCCCTCAAGAGCGTGTGTCTATAGGATCCAGAAGACACACAGCAGAACTACCAAACATCTCTCCCTCTTCAATAGGGAGTGCCAAAAGTCAGCCATTAGCTGACTTTGAAGAGGGGTTGGTGCAAGAACCTGTGTTGCAAGAGATGCCTGAAGAGGAACTTCTGGAAGCAGTGTCGAAGTTTCGCCCAACCAGCACAATCAGGGCAACCTCTTCAGCCTAGGCTAGCGGCCAGCATCAATTATTTAACCACGCACCAGCTGCAGGAACAGGTGCTCACGGAGACTACCAACAAATACAAAGCTCCGGGTAATTGTGTGTCGCTCAATGTCCCTACCGTCAACACACCCTTCTGGGATAACATCAGTCCTGGGATCAGGGCCCAGGAATTAAAAATACAAAAAATCCTGAAATTATTGACCTCAGGCATTACTGCCTTTTGCCAGGTCCATAGACGGGACGGACATGACGGAGGAGCAGCAGGATGCACTAGCGTTGCTGTGCAATACACAATATGAAATAAACTGCTTTCACACGAGCTCCATCCGTCCAACACTAAACCCAAAATTCGTGGGTTTGTGCAAAGCCAATGTTACGCCGCCACCGAGACAGCTGTTCGGTGAAGACCTGCCAAAACAGGTAAAAGACCTGGACGAGGAGGCAAAAGTGGTCGGGTTGATGAAACCACCATCCTTGAGCAAACCACCGGTGTATCATAGACAGCATCCTTACGCAACATCAAACAGGCCTCGGGTTCAACCCGACAGGGCAACTAGAACCTACCCTCCGGTCGCACCCTATCAACAAAAGCCTTTATTAGGACAGGGCCCACAGCGACCAGCCTGGAAGATGCGCCAACCCCACATCCCCGCAACACAACAAACCAAGAAAGGCCAGAACATCAAGCCCCGCCGGTAACTATGGAGGTAAGGGGGTCTGGTTCTCCTCGAAGTGCTGCATGTATAACCTCACAAGTAGGAGGGAGGTTGCGTACATTCTGGGATGCTTGGGGTTCTATAACTTCGAACACTTTTATATTACAAAGTATTCAGGGTGATGAAATTGAATTCTTAAATGGACACCTTCCCCCAGCTCAACATGTACCTAACTGGAAATTTGCACTTTCTAACAAAGAGAAAGTGGAAGGACATGCGGAACTATTAAGGTTATACGCCAAGGGGGTTATAGAAAAAATGACACATGAACCTCTTGAGTATCTAACATCTTTACTAAAACCAAAAAAGATGGTGGATGTCGTATCATAATTGATTTAACCCACTTTGTACAATATACCCATTTCAAGATGGAAACATTTGAAACGGCTAAGCAACTGATTTCCCGAGGGTGCTTCATGGCCTGCATCAACCTAAAAGATGCATACTATTCAGTACCTATACGGGAACATCACCGTAAATATTTAAAATTTGTCTGGATGGGGCAATACAAAGCCCTACCTAATGGGCCTACAACAGCCCGTAGGTTATTTACCAAAACACTAAAACCAGTATTGGCTTTCTAAGAAGACAAAACCACATAGTCATGGCATATCGAGATGACATTTTAATTGTGGGAAAAACTTTGGAATTAGCTAAATTAGCAGTAACAGCTACCAAATCATTATTCAAGAAACTAGGGTTTGTCATCCATCCAGACATATCTAAGTTCAACCCCTCTGTGATTATGGAGATATCCCAGGGAACAAAGCAACAGACATAATAGAGGCATGTAGCAGCCTTGCTTGTGCCAGGAAACCGACTATTAGACATGCTGCTAAGGTGATTGGGAAACTTGTAGCTACATTTCCAGAGACACCATTTGGGCCGTTACACGATCAGAACTTGCAAAGAGCAAAAATCTCAGCATTAAAAGCAAATGCTGGACATTTTGACAGGCCTATGCAGCTGCCAAACAAGGCAAATAGAGGCATGTAACAGCCAGGAAACCGACTATTAGACATGCTGCTAAGGTGATTTGGAAACTTGTAGCTACATTCCAGCTGCACAATTTGGGTTATAACACTATCAAAGCTTGCAAAGAGCAAAAATCTCAGCATTAAAAGCGAATGCTGGACATTTTGACAGGCCTATGCAGCTGCCAAACAAGGCAAAAATTGAGCTACAATGGTGGATTAGCAATGTTTGTGATTGTTTTAATCCCATCATTATATCAAACCCATCAGTCGTGTTACAAACCGATGCAAGCGCCCAGGGCTGGGGAGCTACCGACACCACTTCCAGTTGTGGCGGCAGATGGGATTTGCACAAGTCTACTCTTCTTCAATCACAAGGTATAAACTATTTGGAAATGCTGGGAGCATTTCACGGGCTGCGGGCTTACTGCACTAATCTGCATCATATGCATGTCCGTCTTCAAATAGATAATACCACTGTGGTGGCGTATTTAAACCATATGGATGGTATCAAGTCAATATCTTGTGATGAATTGGCAAATTTAATTTGGCTACGGTGTATTGAAAGAAATATTTGGATATCAGCTACGTACCTTCCGTGTAAGCTCAATACAGTGGCGGACACCAGGTCATGAGTATTTAATGACAACATCGAGTGGATGTTGAACCCCTAAATATTTGCTAAAATTATAGCCAAATATGGAACACTAGATATCGACCTCTTTGCATCCAGTTTGAACCATCAGATACCAACATATGTCTCTTGGGAACCAGATCCTGGGGCAGTGGCGATGGATGCATTCTCACTACGTTGGCAGGAATGGGTTTCTATGCATTTACCCCATTCTGCCTCATCAGTCGGGTATTGCAGAAAATTCAACTAGATTCTGCATCAGGTATACTGATAATACCCGACTGGCCCACACAACCATGATAATACCCGGTGGTTCTCAACATGATGAAAGAAACATGGGCACAGGTTACCAAATGCCCGAATTTGGTGACCAATCCCATAACAGGGGAAAATCATCCATGCCATGATCATCTGAACCTGTTGGCTTGCAGGTTCTGAAGAGGCCACGACTGGAATTTGGGCTGTCAACAAGAACCATGGACATCATTACAGCATTGTGCAGAGAGTCCACAGGAAAACAGTACCTCAGCCACATAAGGAAATGGGAGGCCTTCTGTAGTCGGACCAAGACCACCTACAACTCTGCTACGATCACCAACGTGCTGGACTTCCTCGCGGGCCTTCATTATGATGAGGCCCTCAGTTACAGTGCCATAAACAATGCCAGGAGTGCACTGTCATCCTATCAACATTGGAGTGGGATCTCACCAGCTGGTATCCAAACTCATGAGGGGTATATTCAATTCCAACCCTCCCCGACCACGATATAATATTACCTGGGATATTGGGGTTGTGTTGTCCCTACTCAGGAGCTGGTCGCCTATGACGGATTTACCACTGGACAAACTCACCTTCAAAGTGGTGATGTTAATGGCACTGACCACAACACAACGGGTCCAGACACTACAGAAACTAAAACTGGATAGAATGGTCTCGACCCCCAATAAAGTGACTTTCTTTATAGATGAGTTACTTAAACAACACTGGATCTACAGGTCTGAAATAGGAATTCCTAGCATACCCCATTGATGTAAGACTCTGTATAGCCACCTATCTCTGAGATTATATCAATGTCACACACACCATCAGGAAAATGGAGACAGGTCTGTTTATCAGCCATGAAAAGACACATCACAGGGTGACAATGCAAACTATCTCCAGGTGGCTCAGGGTGGTATTGGGTGCAGCAGGTATAGACACTAACATTTTTAAATCTCATTCTACCAGGGCTGCATCCACATCAGCGGCAAGGACCATGGAGGTACCCATGGATCATGTCCTCGCAACAGCGGGCTGGGCCAGTGAAACTACATTTCAGCGTTTTTATAACAAACCTGTGGCCGCTACCGCAACGTTTGCGGAGTCAGTTTTAAGTGCTGTTCCCTAAACGTTTGTCCCCGAATTCAGGTTTTTTTTGTTTGTATTAATAAATACGTTATTATTTTTCAGCTTGTTCAAGTCTGAAATACGTTAACATACTTCCTCCATCAGTAATTACGGCAGTGTGTGAGCATGGACGTGATCCAGGGCATGGAATCACAGAGCTTTGAAATCTTCACAAAGTCACTCACGTGACTCCGAAGTAAAATAGTAAGATTAAACGAGAACTTGCCAGTTTGAAGTTTGATCCTTATTTTATGAGGAGTTACGATGAGGGATTTTGTGCCCTCCGCTCCCAACCCTCTATCATAAGGTCAACTGGTATGTTAGAGTCTCTTAATCTTACTATCTTCAGTCATTGTTGTTATCTGTGATTCCACACCACTGCTTTGAAGAATGTCGCGCATGCATGCTGGCGGGGTCTTCACGATATCCCTCATCGTAACTCCTCATAAAATAAGGATCAAACTTCAAACTGGCAAGTTCTCATTTAATCTTACTATTCTATGACATTGATGAGAAACAAAAGGGTAAAACATTCAAAAGGAGTGGTGTGGAATAGGAAGTAATATTTGCATTCCCAACTCAGTCACCTATTAGTCTGAAGAATGGTCTCAACCCAAAACGTCACCCATTCCTTCTCTCCAGAGATATTGCCTTTCCCGCTGAGTTACTCCAGCTTTTTGTGTTTTTCTTCAGTTGAAACCAGCAGCTGCAGTTCCTTCCTACACCTATTAAAATATAGTTGTACAAATTTCCTGTTCTTGAATTAATTTACAGAAATCAAGCTGCAATAAAAAAATAGACCACTGACACTCCTATTTCTTAGTGTTTGTTTGTGACGTATGTATTGCGCAGAAGTCTAGAAGTTGGAACACACAAGTTAATTCTTTATTTATAGGGACCTTAGCACTGCAGATAGGATTTGTGTTTGAGTTTTGGTTTCACTGTTCTGTTTCGTAACAGAAACTGGAGAGTGTCTGGAGAGTCTTATATTGCTGGCTAAACTTGTTTCACAGAAAATGGCTTATTGTTTCCCTTTGTAAAAAGTCCTAATGACCAAGTTAACATGTATCTATTCAATATTCTTCTTAGGAAAAAGCAGATTAATGTAGGTGGTCAAGTTACAGAGGAACCAAGAAACTGAGAGCTAAAGAATGGTACTTTGGCATGAAAGTAATTGTAATTCAAAACCCTTTCTCCGATTTACTTCATTGAATAAATAATACTGTGCTGTGTTCTTAAGGGCCTGATTTGCTTAATCCTATGATTTGTGCACCAAAGTGACTCAATTTAATCTATTTAGGATCAGAATATGTTCTTCTACTCCAGCTGTGGCTTTCTTGCAGGTATCAGGTATTGGAATACTGATACTATTTTCCTGACTGATTTCTTAGATCCCTGTTCAAATTTAGAGGTGATGCAATAGATTTTACTTTGGAGTCACGTGAGTGACTACGTGAAGAAGCCCCGCCAGGCGCATGAGCGTCATTATGTCCCTGCATATCGCACTGAACGGGCTGGAGGGCACAGCTCCACCAGTGGGTAAGTAGGAACTTCTAAGATAAGTGTTTTAAAAACTTTACTTAGAAGTATTTCCACTCCGTAAAGCTGGCTCGAGCAGTCAGTAGGAGTGGGGAGTTGGAGCTGTCACTTCCGAAGATCCGTATTAACGTGGGTCCAGGGATTCACCAATTTGATCGGGTCGGGAGATAAGCGTGGCAACGCCGGTTCCAATGCCGGCAGCAGTTAAAATAGCGCGCTAATTTTCCCCCCTAGCTCCATTGACAAAAGGCAGGCCAACTGGAATTTGCTTCAGAATGAGCCTGGTCCATCTGTTTATTTCCAAGGGTGCTAGCAGACTGAGGCTGCTCCTAGCCATGAAAAGCCCAATATAAAGTCACAGACCTGGGTTCTCTGACAACAATGGTGACTCTTCCCCTGATCATACAAGACTGTGGGGGAGGTTGGGAACATGCAGCTGATGCTCCATCCTTCATTACATAAGGGTCCAAGGGCCAGTAATGTCCAAGAGGGCCATACCAAGACCAACATATGGAGGGTCCTTCCAGCGCCTTGTTTAGGGCTGGAGGATGCCTCCCTACTATATGATTTGGGAGAAGCGGGCAGATTACAGCTGACCCTGATGCTGGTGTCCCTGCCTATGTGCAAACACCAGCGTGCACAAGAGCCACGCTCCGGGTGTCTCGGAAATGGCACTGAGTTGCTATTCCGGAGGGGACTGGTGAGTCAATGGAACAATCCCTTGCCAGCGGTATCAATTATGTAGTACCTCACCAGCTCCAGCAAGATATGATGCACGTGACTGCAAACAAATATGAGACACCTGTTTAATGTGCATTACTGAAAGTGTCTATGGTGACCCAGGTTCTGGGCACCCATGCATCCTTCTTTGACGGGACAGGAGGTTCGGTGTTAACTGGTCCTCCAACTGGTGGCTGCTGCAATGACTGCATTTGGCACTGTGGTCCAAGGGACAATCATTCCTCAAACTCACAACAGATATGTTGGGTATTTTATGCAATGCATTTTTCAGGAAATTGCATCAGGGAATATCGCCATCAGGCCAACATTAAACCAAAAATTTGCTGCTCTATGTAGGGCGATTAATGTACAAACGCCTGAAATATTGTTTGGAACGGACCTTGTCATGAAAATTCATGAAATTAATGATGAGGCCAAAACAATTGGCTTAATGTAGTCAAGCATTTCGAGGCCACCTATTCGCAACCCTGGGTTAATACTGAAGGTCAGATCCAGGTGCTGGGCTCAGCAGGGGGAGGCCAGTGGGGCAACGAGGGTACCCAACGAGACAGACCGGCTACAATCCCAATATGAGCAGACAACAGCTTTACAGGTCAACTGTAGAGGTACAGGGACTTTTCTTAACGATAAAGTTCTGGTGGCCAATCTCCTATTGGAGGTTGATTACAAATGTTTTCTAATGAATGGTGCTGTATAATGTATGATATGTTTATACTAAATACTGTCTCATGTCTCCCATTGAGTTTATCTCAGGGATAGATCCACCTCAACAGCACAAGCCTAATAAAATGTGGGTGTTTTCTGCTCAAGAGCCTGAACAGATACAGACCGTGCCACGGTTTGGGCATGCTGTTTTGGGTCACATTTAATTCATTTGCTTTGTTTTCTATCAATGTTTGTAATTTTCCCTGAGACAGAGGGGTTATTCCTGTGTTTATTATTATTAACAATAGTTATTGAATAATTCGAAGCAATGTTCAATATATTATTTATTCCCTACTGTGTCAACCGAAGCAGATTGTCGTATGGTGTGCATCTACGGCATGAAAAGACAGAGCTTTGAAATCTTCACGTAGTCACTCACGTGACTCCGAAGTAAAATAGTAAGATTAAACGAGAACTTACCAGTTCAAAGTTTGATCCTTATTTTATGAGGAGTGACGTTGAGGGATTACGTGCCCTCCGCTCCCACCCTCATAATCTAAGAGATCATCTGATAGTTCTAGTCTTCTACGAGCCTTACTATGTTACTTCGGCTATTTGTTTTCTGTGTTTTCACGCCGCTGCTTTGAAGTATGACATGCAGGCGCCTGGCGGGGCTTCTTCACGTAATCCCTCAACGCCACTCCTCATAAAACAAAAATCAAACTTCAAACTGGTAAGTTCTCATTTAATCTTACTATTTTCTGTAACATTTTTATACTTTCAAAGGCATCTTATCAAATCGTAATCATTTGATAACTAAACTCATTGGGGGTGTGCACCAAAATAGTAAGATTAAATGAGAACTTACCAGTTTGAAGTTTGAACTGGTAAGCTCGTTTAATCTTACTATTTTACCTCGGAGTCACGTGAGTGACTTCGTGAAGATTTCAAAGCTCTGTGATTTCATGCCCTGGACCACGTCCATGCTCACACACTGCCGTAATTACTGATGGAGGAAGTATGTTAACATATTTCAGACTTGTACAAGCTGAAAAATAATAACATAATTGTTAATACAAACAATAAACCCCTGAATTCGGGGACAAACATTTAGGGAACAGCACTTAAAACTGACTCTGCAAACGTGGCGGGAGTGGCCACAGGTTTGTTATAAAAACACTGAAATGTAGTTTCACTGGCCCAGCCCGCTATTGTGAGGACATGATCCATGTGTACCTCAATGGTCCTCGCCGCTGATGTGGATGCAGCCCTGGTAGAATGAGATTTAAAAATGTTAGTGTCTTACCTGCTGCACAGAATACCACCCTGAGCCACCTGGAGATAGTCTGCACCGTCAACCTGTGATCTGGGTTTTCATGGCTGATAAACAGACCCATCTTCATATTCCTGATGGTGTGTGTGAGATTAATATAACATCGGATATAGGTGGATATACAGAGTCTTACATCAACGGGATATGCTAGGAATTCCATTTTCAGTCCTGTAGTCCCAGGTCTATGTTGTTTAAGCAACTCATCTATAAAGAAGTCACTTCATTAGGGGGTCGAGACCATTCTATCCAGTTTTAGTTTCTGTAGAGTCTGGGCCCGTTGTGCTGTGGTCAGTGCCATTAACATCACCACTTTGAAGGTGAGTTAGTCCAGTGGTAAATCCGTCATAGGCGACCAGCTCCTGAGTAGGGTCAACACCACCCCTATATCCCTGGTAATATATTATCGTGGTCGGGGAGGGTTGGAATTGAATGTATATTGGATACCAGCTGGTGAGATCCCACTCCAATGTTGAGATAGGAGGACAGTGCACTCCTGGCACTGTTTATGGCACTGTAACTGAGGGCCTCATCATAATGAAGGCCCACGAGGAATTCCAGAACATTGGAGATCGTAATAGAGTTGTAGGTGGTCTTGGTCTGACTACAGAAGGCCTTCCATTTCCTTATGTGGGTGAGGTACTGCTTCCTTGTGGACTCTCTGCACTATGCTGTTATGATGTCCATGGTTTTTGAAGACAGCCGGAAATCCAGTCGTGGCCTCTTCAGATCCTGCAAGCCAACAGGTTCAGATGACCATGGCACGGATGATTATCCCCTGTTATGGGATTGGTCACCAATTTGGGCATTTGGTAACCTGTGCCCATGGTTCTTTTATCATGATGAGGACCACCGGGTACCATGGTTGTGTGGGCCAGTCGGGTATTATCAGTATACCTGTTGCAGGATCTAGTTGAATTTTCTGCCTGAATAATGAAGCAGATTGGGGAAAAGCATAGAAACCCATTCCCCCCAACGTAGCGAAAATGCATCCATCGCCACTGCCCCAGGATCTGGTTCCCAAGAGACATATGTTGGTATCTGATGGTTCAAACTGGATGCAAAGAGGTCGATATCTAGTGTTCCATATTTGGCTATAATTTTAGCAAATATTTGGGGGTTCAACATCCACTTGATGTCGTTATTAAATAATCGTGACCTGGTGTCCGCCACTTTATTGAGCTTACCCGGAAGGTACGTAGCTGATATCCAAATATTTATTTCAATTCATTGTAGCCAAATTAAATTTGCCAATTCATCACAAGATATTGACTTGATACCACCCATATGGTATTATTTATTTTGAAGATGGAGATGCATATGATGCAGATTCGTGCAGTAAGCCCGCAGCCCATGACATGCTCCCAGCATTTCCAAATAGTTTATACCTTGTGATTGAAGAAGAGTAGACTCGTGCAAATCCCATCTGCCGCCTCAACTGGAAGTGGTGTCGGTCGCTCCCCAGCCCTGGGCGTTTGCGTCGGTTTGTAACACGACTGATGGGTTTGATATAATGATCGGATTAAAACAATCACAAACATTGCTAATCCACCATTGTAGCTCAATTTTTGCCTTGTTTGGCAGCTGCATAGGCCTGTCAAAATGTCCAGCATTCGCTTTTAATGCTGAGATTTTTGCTCTTTGCAAGCTTTGATAGTGTTATAACCCAAATTGTGCAGCTGGAATGTAGCTACAAGTTTCCAAATCACCTTAGCAGCATGTCTAATAGTCGGTTTCCTGGCTGTTACATGCCTCTATTATGTCTATTGCTTTGTTCCCTGGGATAGTGACAATCAGAATCCCATGCATCCCAGAATGTACGCAACCTCCCTCCTACTTGTGAGGTTATACATGCAGCACTCCCAAGAGAACCAGACCCGCTTACCTCCATGGTTACCGGCGGGCCTTGATGTTCTGGGCTTTTTTGGTTCATTGTGTTGCTGGGATGTGGGGTTGGCGCATCTTCCACGCTGGTCGCTGTGGGCCCTGTCCTAAAAAAGGCTTTTGTTGATAGGGTGCGACCAGTGGATAGGTTCTGATTGCCCTGTCAGTTTGAACCCGAGGCCTGTTAGACGTAGCGTAAGGATGCTGTCTGCGATACGCCAGTGGCCTGCTTGAGGATGGAGGTTTCATCAACCCGACCACTTTTGCCTCCTCGTCCAGGTCTTTTAACTATTTTGGCAGGTCTTCACCAAACAGCCGTCTCGGTGGGGGCGTAGCAGGGGCTTTGCACAAACCTGCGACTTTTGGGTTGAGAGTGGTTTGATGGAGATTTTCTGGAAAGAGTTTATCTCGTACTGTGTATTACACAGTAGCGCAAGAGCATCTTCCTGCTCCTCCGTCATCTCCGTGCCTTGGCTGGCCAAATTTGGAAACCACGTCGAGAAATT
This sequence comes from Okamejei kenojei, assembly GCA_035221665.1. NCBI lineage: Eukaryota > Metazoa > Chordata > Chondrichthyes > Rajiformes > Rajidae > Okamejei > Okamejei kenojei. The sequence continues at coordinate 42,649,989 of CM069132.1, forward strand.
CCTCTTGAGGTATTTCAGGTGCTGCAGGTTCCTGCGCCAACCCCTCTTCAACATCAGCCAGCTGCTGACTCCTGGCACTCCCCACAGATGAAGGGGATATGCTGGGTGGCCCAGATGCGTGTCTCCTGGAACTTGAGGACATCCGATCCTGCTGCGGGAGATCTCGCTCAAGGAGTCGCTCCATCATGCGCTCCATACGGGCCATGCGACCGCCGCCGCTATCTGCGGACAGCAAGTCGACTTCCTCAGGTTCCCCTGAACAACTGAGGCTTCTGCCATCGGCCCGCACCTCGTCGAGGTGATGTCTAGGGTGCCTAGGCAGGATGTCGCTGCCTGCCGCTCCTGCGGGGCTCTGCGACTCCCGCGCGGACATGCCGCTAGTCCGCGGTCTTCCGGACTGAAGCGGCCCGCCTGTCTGGAAAGACATAAGTGGTGAGGAGTCGGTTCCAGCCGCCGAAGCGGGGTTCACGGATATCCACGTGGGCTTGCCGCCTGTCTTCCCCCCGGGATAAAGGCGATGCATGGTCACGTTCTGCCACTAACGTGGGGTGCGGTGAGATGAGATGGTTTTCCACTGGCCCGCGATCTGGCAGGCTCCACTGGTGGTGAGTCTGCGCCAGCCGCACCTGCGGGGTTCCCAGATTCAGACCTCGATTAAAGGCGACGTTCGGTCACGTCCAGCCGCTAACGCGGGGTGCGGTGACCGAGATGATTTACCACCGGCCTGCGATCTGGCAGGCTCCCCCGGTGGTGTGTCTGCGCCGGCCACACCTGCGGGGCTCCCAGACTCAGACCTCGATCCCTCACCGGTCCGCGATCTGGCGGACTCCGGGGATTGTGGCTGCTGACTCCCATCCGAAGTCCCACGGCCCTTGGAGGCATGCTTCGATGCCTTCATTCTGGTCTCCCTGTCCATCGTTTCTGTAAACAAAGTCTACTACATAAACTAAGCAAAGTCTACTACAGAAGCTAAGGTTAGTATAACTTACCTGAGGGCCTTTTTGAAGCTGCTGGTGGAGGAGCGCACTCCCCCCCCTCTCCAGCTCACATGGTGACCAGACTCCCATGCGGGAATATATACTGCTGCTAACGGCAAGTCTCCCGCCTATGTTGTGGGTCGGGGACCCGGCTCTGCCTTCGCTACCTCTACCGGATAGCGTTGCCGTCAGTCCACGGTATTCCTGCGGCCTGTGGCGTTGAGTCGGACTCTCCTGGGTCACGGGCTTGCCCGACTTCCGGGTAGTGTTGCCGTCAGTCCGCGGTGATCCTGCGGGCTGCGGTGTTGAGTCGGGCTGCCGCTCTGCCATCGCTACCTGCAAACGGCGAGTCTGTAAGCCCGGACCCTACCGGGTCAACGGGCTGCCCAATTTCCCGGTGAATTCATGCCGTCAGTCTGCAGTGATCCTGCGGGCTGCGGTGTAGAGTCGGGCTGCCGCTCTGCCGTCACTACGAACGGCGAGTCTGTGAGCCCGGACCTTCCTGGGTCAACGGGCTTGCCCGACTCCGGTCTGTTGCTGCTGCTGCTGACTGCCCGCATCCCGCGGTCCGCAGTCAGTCTCGAAGTGGCCCGCGGAGTACTTTGTCACACAGAGTCCCTGGAAGAAAAACCGACCGCTGGTTAGTTTACCTTACCTGCAGGTCCATTGCAGTAGAGGAGCGACCCTCCTCCCTGCCTGTCGCTTCGCATGCGGTCGATGATATGTCGCGCATGTGTGCTGGAGGGGTCTTCACGGAGTCACTCACGTGACTACGAAGTAAAATATAGGGACTAACTTGATTATGGCATCGAAGATAGACACAAAATGCTGGAGTAACTTAGTGGGTCAGGCAGTTTCTCTGGAGAGAAGGAATGAGTGATATTTCGTTTCGAGACCCTTCTTTAGATTCAACTCGAAACATCATCTAATCCTTCTCTGCAGAGATGCTGCTTGCTGTCCCGCTGAGTTACACCATCATTTTGCGTCTATCTTTGGTGTAAACCAGCATCTGCAATTCCTTCCTACACACATGACTATGGCATCATTTGAAAAGCTTTTTTTAAATGCCTTGTCTGGAATTGGTGAAAGGAGCAGGATCATACATTCTCCGCTCAAAAACTAAACACAGCTTCCAGCCTATCTGATAAATGAGCTGATAGCATAATGCTGTGCTATCTGTCAATGATTGGTGTTTGTCGAGCAACAACAAAATAACAAAACATTTCAAGGTAGCTAACAGGAACATTATGTAACTAAATCTGAAAAGAGCCCTCATAATATATTATGCAAAACAACCAAAAGCTTGGTATACATAGTTTTCATGTCTGATGATACAGTGGTCTATAAGAAGTCCAGATACAACCTTGGTAAAGCCATCAAAAAGGCCAAAAGGGACCTCTTTTCCAAGCTGGAGGATGAGACAGATGTTCGGCAGCTGTGGCGGGGCCTGAATGCAATCACCTCCTACAAGGCGAAATCAGGAGGCAGCTCGAATGTCGGGAAACATCACTGGCTGATGAGCTTAATGCGTTTTACGCACGCTTTGATAGGGAGAACACCGATGTGCCTTCCAGAGCCCCATTCGCTGTGATGGTATTTCAGTCTCAGTCACAGACGCCGACGTCAGGAAATCCTTCAGAGGGGTGAACCCTCGAAAAGCGCCTGGACCTGATGGTATACCTGGTCGTGTTCTAAAAACCTGTGCAGGCCAACTGGCTGGAGTTTTTACGGACATTTTCAACCTCTCACTTCTGAGGTCTGAGGTTCCCACCTGCGTCAAAAGGGCATTAATTATACCAGTGACCAAGAAGAGCAAGGTGACGTGCCTCAATGACTATCGACCAGTGCCACTAACGCCTGTGGTAATGAAGTGCTTCGAGAGGTTGATCATGGCGCAAATCAACTCCTACCTCGACAAAAACCTGGACTCACTGCAGTTTGCCTACCGTCACAACAGATCAACGGTGGTTGTGATCTCGCTGGCTCTCCACTCTGCTCTGGACCACTTGGACAACAAAAACTCATATGTCAGGCTGTTATTCATCGATTACAGCTCGGCATTTAATACTATCATCCCCTCCAAGCTGGTTACCAAACTCGCAGAACTGGGTCTCTGCGCATTCCTCTGCAATTGGTTCCTCGACTTCCTCATTCACAGACCGCAGTCTGTTCGTATTGGTGGAAATGTGTCGGACTCGATAACAATCAGCACGGGAGTACCTCAAGGCTGCGTGCTCAGCCCCCTGCTGTACTCACTCTATACTCATGACTGCGTAGCCGGTCACAGTGCGAACTCCATCATCAAGTTCGCTGACGACACCACTGTTGTGGGACGTATCACTGATGGGGATGAGTCGGAGTACAGAAGAGAGATCAAGCAACTGTTCTGCTTGCACCATATGGCCAGGTTGTGCTGGCTCATATGGTGCCAGCACGACCTGGCCATCAACCCCAGCAAAACCAAGGAACTGATTGTGGACTTTGGAAGGAGTAGGATGGGGACCCACAGTCCCATTTATATCAACGGGTCAATGGTTGAAAGGGTCAAGAGCTTCAATTTCCTGGGCGTGCACATCTCTGAAGTTTCCTGGTCCGAGAACACTGATGCAATTATCAAGAAAGCTCACCAGTGCCTTTACTTCCTGAGAAGATTAAGGAGAGTCGGTTTGTCAAGGAGGACTCTCTCTAACTCCTACAGGTGCACAGTAGAGAGCTTGCAGACCGGTTGCATCGTGGCTTGGTTCGGCAACTTGAGCGCCCTGGAGAGGAAAAGACTACAAAAAGTAATAAGCACTGCCCAGTCCATCATCAGCTCTGACCTTCCTTCCATCGAGGGGATTTACCGCAGTCGCTGCCTCAAAAAGGCTGGCAGCATCATCAAAGACCCACACCATCCTGGCCACACACCCATCTCCCTGCTACCTTCAGGTAGAAGGTATAGGAGCCTGAAGACTGCAACAACCAGGTTCAGGAATAGCTACTTCCCCACAGCCATCAGGCTATTAAACCTGGCTCGGACAAAACTCTGATAACTAATAACCCATTATCTGTTATTTGCACTTTATTCATTTATTTATTCATGTGTGTATATATTTATATATGGTATATGGACACACTGATCTGTTTTGTAGTAAATGCCTTCTATGTTCTGTGTGCTCAAGCAAAGCAAGAATTTCATTGTTCTATCAGGGACTCATGACAATAAACTCACTTGAACTTGAACTTTTCCACAAGAATGACGAAAAGGGTAGTTTTGCAAAAATAATTGTACATTTAAGATAGAGATACAGATACAGATACATTTTATTTGTCACGTGTGCCAATTGGCACAGTGAAATGAAATCACCATGCAGCCATACAGTAAAAAATAAAGAACACAACATAGAGTAGATAGAATTCAACATAAAACATCCCCACACATCTGGATCAAAGTTTCCCACTGTGAGAGAAGGCACCAAAGTCAATTTCTTCCCCACTGTTCACCCTTGTTCGGGGCCTCCCCGAGCCCTCCGCAGTCGTCACTACAGGAGGCCCGATGTTCAGGCCCACTCGCCGGGGTGATGTAAGTTCGACGTCAGGGCTGGGGGACCTCCTCAGCGGCCTGGACCCCGAGTTGGCCCCCTCCTACCGGAGTCCGCAGCTCCCAAAGTCCGCAGGGCGCGCCGGGTGGAGATACAACATTGGAGGCTCCCGGCAAAGGGCCCCAGGACTCCACGGAGTTCTTCAGCGCCGCCCGCGTTGGAAGCTCTCCAAACCAGAGCTCCATGATGTTGGAGCAGCGGCCCAACGCTGCGGAGCTCCAAACGGCGACCCAGGTAGGCATCGCCCGCTCCGCGGTGACTCCAGCGCCACGCCGCCACTATTGCAGCTCTGGTCCGGTTCCCGGTCCCCGGCAGGAAAGGCCGCTCCGATCCAGGAGGTAGGCCGCGACTCGGAAAAATAGTCGCGTCCCTGCCAGGAAGTGACTGGGAGTTAGTTTCCCCCTTACCCTGCCCCCCACCCCCACATAGAAATGTTAAGGTTTCCCCCAAAAATAGACTTTTAACTGACTACAAAAAAGATGGAAAAACAAACAGGCTGCAGGCAGAGGCTGCTGTCAGTGCAGCGCTCCTAGTGACCAAAGGTGTTTACACATGGCCATCAGCTGGGAAGGATTTGAAAATGAAGAATTAGAGGACCAAAGATATATTGGAAGAGTATAGAGGTGGTGTTTACAATGATATGGAAGGGTGAGGCTATGAAGACATTTTTTAAATAAGGAGCCAGTGTCAATCAGCGAACATATCGCATGTGGGTGAATGGAACTTGGTGTGATTTAACAATGTTTTGGTAGAATCCTGGGTAAACATTTACCCTGTGTGCTAAATTGGTCATGTGTGCTAAATATGTAATGCAATAGAAAATGCATATTATCCTGTGCTACAAAAATCCATTGATTGCAATGGAACTGAATTTCCATTGCCAGAGTGAGTCCGCACACAAACTGGAGGAATAGCACTTTGTTTTCCACTTTGGTAGCTTACAACCTAACAGAATAAACATTGAATTCTCCAATTTTAGCAAACAAGCCTCAAAATACGGCCCTCTTTTCCCCCCACATTTTTCTGTGCTTCATCTGGATGTGCACCCGTCTCTCCCATTCCCCTTTCATATACCCTTGCACCAATATTTCTACCCCTAGTTTCACAATTCACAACTCTTCTACCCTTAACTCCTTATCTAATACTTTTTAATCTTTTCTTCTCTAGCCTTTGTTCAACCATATCCTAACCAAACCCACACCCCCTCACCTGCATCCACCTGTCACTTGCCAGACTTTGTCATGTCCCCACCTCTCTTCCAGCTCTATCCCCTCCCACCACAATCAGCTTGCAGAAAGGTCCCAACCCAAATATCACCTATCCATGTTCTCCAGGGATGCTACCTGATCCATTTTAGTTTTTTGGGTCATCACAAAGCGCCCTTCCTTTGTGACTTTAGTTTAGAGATACAGCATGGAAACAGGTCCTTCAGCCCACAGAGTCCATGCTGACTAGCGATAGCTGTACACTAGACACTATCCTACACTCTGAGGACAATTTACAATTTTTACCAATGCCAATTAACCTACAAACTTGTACATCTTTGGAGTGTGGGAGGAAACTGGAGCACCTGGTAAAAGCCCACATGGTCACAGGGAGAACGTACAAACTGCGCACAGACAGCACCCATCATCAGGATCGAACCCAGGTTGCTGGCTCTATAAGGCAGCAACTCTACTACTGCACCACCATGCAACTACTGCACCACCATGCAACCCGTACCACACCACCCTGACTTCCTGATCCACTTGTCTTTTACAACCAACCACTCCTTTTCCCAGATGACAACAGGAAATGTAACTCATGCTCTTTCATCTTGGAGCACAGAAATAAAATAGTGGAACAACTCAGCTGGTCAATCGGTATTTGTGGAGGTAATATGTGCAAATTAAGGGTTGAAACCCTACATCAGGATTGAGAAGGAACAGAAAAGATTGTCATATTGTAGCAGCATGTAAGGGAGTGGATAAGGCCGTGAAGAACAATGGAGGACCCGGCATGGGAGGACCGCTGTGAGGGACGGTGGGAGAACAAAGGAGACCTGGTGTGGGGGAGGAGGGGCACTATAGTTGTAGAATCAAGCTGCCCAGGAGATAAGCCTGCGTTTGTTTGTTTGTTTGTTTGTTCGTTTTTCCAGTTAAGCCACTGTGCCCATGGCAGCCAGTCAACAGTTGCTTGTCTTTATTTTTTTCACTTTTAATTTAATTTTAATTTCACGTTTTCGTGTACCTTGTGTGTTATGACTGTTTCCCTCCGGGGATGAATAAAGTTATATCGTATCATATCAGATAGAGGCCAGTGGGTGATGGGTGGAACCTGATGGGGCAGGGATGAACAAGTGTGTGAGAAGGAACTGCAGATGCAGGACATTTTAATTCTCCTTCCCATTCCTACACAGACCTTTCTGTCCTCGATCTCCTCCATTGTCAGAGTGAGACTAAACACAAATTGGAGGCACAGCATCTCATATTTCGCTTGGACAGCTTACAGCCCAATGGTATGACTATTGATTTCTCTCACTTCAGGTAACCCAGGCATTCCCTTTCTCTCTATCACTCCCCCACCCAAGTCACACTAGCTTCTCATTTTCACCCTACAAACAGCTTACAATGGCTTGTTTCCAGGGCTGGATCAACCATTAAGCAAAATAAGCACGTGCTCAGGGCATCAAGGAAAGGGGGGCACTTTTCAAATATAAATAAAGTGGAAGTATACAAAAATAGACATTATTTTCCATCTTACTATTTTGTCATTTTGAAAAATAAAAATGCATTTTATGGTTTATTATTGTTTATATTTTGTATTACATATATATGGGGGCACCAAAATCTTTTAAGTGCTGAGGGCCTCTATGAGTCTTAATCCGGCCCTGCCTGTTTCCTTTATCTTCATTACTTTTTTGCATATATTTCAATCATTGTTCTTTCTCTCGCCACATCACCGTCTATATCAGTTGTTTCCCTTCTGCCTAACCAGTTTGACGAAGGGTCTCGACGCGAAACATCACCCATTCCTTCTCGCTGGTAATGCTGCCTGTCACGCTGAGTTACTCCAGCTTTTTGTATCTATCTTAGGGGAGGAACAAGTACTGGACTATATGTTTTCAAAGAACAATAAATTTAACTTGAACTTGACTTGATCACCATTCCTCCAACTTCCACTCATGGAACTCCCTACTGGGCAGCACTATGAGAGCACCATCACAGGAGGCAGTGCAACAGTACATGGTGGCGTCATGTTCCTTCCTTCTCAGAGGTAATTAGGGAAGAGCAATAAATAATAAGCTAGCTAGCAATACCCAGATCCCAGAAATCAATCAAGAAAGCAGTGCCTAATTTATCTAAGTCCTGAACAAACCAATTCCTGTGCCACTTATCAGCGTGGGAAGGTAGATTTTATGTATTTATTCTGAGGTTGGGCCCAATGAGTCAAGCTCTGCTCCAAACAGACTGTAATCTAAATTTAAAAGGAAAGTAAAATCAAAAATGCTGGAAATGAACAATAAAAAAAGATTCAAAATAGGAGGGATTTATCAGCTTTCTATGAATAGTAGTGTGGAAGCTTCTATATATATCTGAGCAATAAAGTGGAACATGGAATTAGAGTCTCACTCAAAGTCAAAAACGATGGAAAGCTTACAAATGATCAAGGCAAGAGTACTGGATCACACAATAATAATGTCAATTATGTGAACTCATCTTAAAGGTTTTACTTGAGGTTTGTTACTCAGCTTCTGTTGATGCAAAACAGTGATAAAATATTATATTAAATTACTTGATATTGATTTAAGATGTACAATAACATGAGCTGTTCATTATGATGGTAAGCATTAGGCAAATAATCTAGATGAATTCTGTTTATGTACAGCAGGATGGAAAGCACACTTCCTCATGAAAAATAGATGTATTATACTATTTTAACAAGCAGGTAGAACATCATTAACAGTTTAACAGTGAGTTCTCAAGAGAGAAGAATAAAATTGTGCAAAATATTAACCTTTCGAGATGGATTCTTACAATTTTTTAATAAATGTGACCTGATACTGTTTTTCTGTTTTTTAAAACACATAAAATGCTTCTAATTCTACCATCCTCCACACTGTATGGTTATGGGAAATATAGACCATTTTACAATTACGACTCTTAAAAGACATTTGAACAGATCTAAGGTCATTTGATAGGAGTAGAATTAGGCTATTCGGCCCATCAAGCCTACTCTGAGATTCAATCATGGCTGATCTATCTCTCCCTCCTAACCCCATTATCCTGCTTTCTCCCCGTAACCTCTGACAACTATGTATGAAGGACTTAGAGAGACATGGGCCAAATGTAGGCAAATGGGACCAGCCCTGAATACAAAATTGGCTGGGATGGGTGTTGGGCTGAAGGGTTTGTTTCCATGCTATATAGCTTTATGACTGTGATTATCTGATACTGCCACATATCGGACACTGCCAATTAGTGAAGACAGACTCCAGTCATAAATAAGTTTGCTTCATGTTCATAGAAACATAGTAACATAGAAAAATACGTGCAGGAGTTGGTCATTTGGCTCTTCGAGCCATTCAATATTATCATGGCTGAATATCTAAAATCAGTACCCCGTTCCTGCCTTCTCCCTATATCCCCTGACTCTGCTATCTTTAAGAGCCCTATCTAGCTCTCTCTTGAAAGTATCCATAGAACCGGCTTCCACCTCCCTCTGAGGCAGAGAATTCCACAGACTCACAACTCTCTGTGTGAAAAGGTGTTTCCTCATCTCCGTTCTAAATGGCTTACCCCTTATTCTTAAACTGTGGCCCCTGGTTCTGGACTCCCCCAACATCGGGAACAAGTTTCCTTCCTCTAGCGTGTCCAAACCCTTTATAATCTTATATGTTTCAATAAGATAACCTCTCATCCTTCTAAATTCCAGAGTATACAAGCCCAGCCGCTGCATTCTCTCAGCATATGACAGTCCCGCCATCCCGTGAATTAACCTTGTAAACCTATGCTGCACTCCCTCAATATCAAGAATGTCCTTCCTCAAATTTGAAGACCAAAACGGCACACAATACTCCAGGTGTGGTCTCACTAGGGCCCTGTACAACTGCAGAAGGACCACTTTGCTGCTATACTCAACTCCTATTATGAAGACCAACATGCCATTCACTTTCTTCACTGCCTGCTGTACCTGCATGCTTACTTTCATTGACTGATGAACAAGAACCCCTAGATCCCATTGTGCTTCCCCTTTTCCCAACTTGACACCATTTAGATCTGCCTTCCTGTTTTTGCTACCTCACCAAGTGGATAAGCTCACAGTTATCCACATTAAACTGCATCTACCATGCATCTGCGCACTCACCCAACCTGTCCACGTCACCCTACATTCTCATAGCATCCTCTTCACAGTTCACACTGCCACCCAGTTTTGTGTCATCTGCAAATTTGCTAATGTTACTTTGAATCCCTTCATCTAAATCATTAATGTATATTGTAAATAGCTGCGGTCCCAGCACCGAGCCTTGCGGTACCCCACTAGTCACTACCTGCCATTCTGAAAGGGACCCGTTAATTCCTACTCTTTGTTTCCTGTCTGCCAACCAATTTTCTATCTATGTCAACACTCTCCCCAATACCATGTGCCCTAATTTTGCCCTCTAATCTCCTAAGTGGGACCTTATTAAATGCTTTCTGAAAGTCCAGGTACACTACATCCACTGGCTCTCCCTTGTCCATTTCCTAGTTACATCCTCAAAAAATTCCTGATGATTAGTCAAGCATGATTTCCCCTTCGTAAATCCATGCTGACTCGGACCGATCCTGTAACTGCTATCCAAATGTGCTGTTATTTCATCTTTTATGATTGACTCCAGCATCTTCCCCAACACCGATGTCGGGCTAACTGGTCTTTCATTCCCTGTTTTCTCGCTCCCATCTTTCTTAAAAAGTGGGATAACATGAACTACCTTCCAATCCACAGGAACTGATCCTCAATCTATAGAACATTGGAAAATGATCACCAATGCGTCCACGATTTCTAGAGCCACTTCCTTAAGTACCCTGGAATGTAGACCATCAGGCCCTGGGGATTTATCAGCCTTCAGTCCCATCAGTCTACCAAACACCATTTCCTGCATAATGTGGATTTCCTTCAGTTACTCCGTCACCCCAGATCCTCTGGCCACTAGTACATCAGGAAGATTGTTTGTGCCCTCCTTAGTTTAGACAGATACAAAGTACCTGTTCAACTCAAGCCATTTCCTTGTTCCCCATAATAAATTCACCTTTTTCAGTTTTCAAGGGTCCAACTTTGGTCTTAACTATTTTTTTCCTCTTCACATACCTAAAGAAGCTTTTACTATCCTCCTTTATATTCTTGGCTAGCTTACCTTTGTACCTCATCTTTTCTCTCCATATTGCCTCTTTAGTTATCTTCTGTTGCTCCTTCAACATTACCTAATCCTCTTGCTTCCGGCTCATCTTTGCTACATTGTACTTCTTCTCTTTTATTTTTATACTGTCCCTGACATCCCTTGTCAGCCATGGTCGCCCCTTACTCCCCTTGGAATCTTTCTTCCTCTTTGGATTGAACTGATCCTGCACCTTCTGTATTATTCCCAGAAATACCTGCCATTGTTGTTCCACTGTCATCCCTGCTAGGGTATCTTTCCAGTCAACTTTGGCCTGCTCCTCCCTCATGGCTCCATAGTTCCCTTTGTTCAACTGTAACACTGACACTGATTTACCCTTTTCCCTCTCAAATTGTAGATTAAAACTTACCATATTATGGTCACTACATCCTGATGGCTCCTTAACCTCAAGTTCCCTTATCAAATCCGGTTCATTACACAACACTAAATCCAGAATTGCCTTCTCCTTGGTAGGCTCCAATACAAGCTGCTCTGAGAATCCATTACGGAGGCACTCCTTAAACTCCCTTTCTTGGGGTCCAGTACCAACCTGATTTTCCCAGTCCACCTTGCATGTTGAAATCTCCCCTAACAACCGTAGCATTACCTTTACAACATGCCAATTTTAACTCCCGATTCAACTTGCAGCCTAGATTCAGGCTACTGTTTGGGGGCCTGTAGATAAGTCCAATTAGGGTATTTTTACCCTTATAATTCCTTAGTTCTATCCATACTGACTCCACATCTCCTGTTTCAATGTCACCTCATACAAGTACATGATTTCCCCTTCATAAATCTATGCTGACTTTGACCGATCCTGTCACTGCTTTCCAAATGCGCTACTATAACATCTTAGTTAAGCATCTTTCCCACTACCGATGTAAGCCTATAATTCCCCGTTTTCATGACTCACACCTGGCATAAAAAGCATAGTCTTCCCTCTTCATAGTTCTGAGACCAGGACTTTCTGCAACAGGTGCCTCAAAATACCGGAAAGATACCTCTAACAATGGGTACCCGGACGTGGTGTCGTAGGACAAGAAGCTGATGCTAAGAAGTGGAAGCCAAATAACCAAACGGAAAAAACAGCGAAAAGCCAAATTACCGAAAGGGTGCAACGCCGAAAAGTCAAATAACTGAACGGACGCAATGCCAAAAAGCCAAATAACCGAAAGGGCGGGATGCCAAAAAGCCAACTGACCGAAATGGGGCAACGCCGAAAAGCCAACTTACCGAACGGATGCAACGCCGAAAAGCCAAATAACGGACATGACATCGCCGGTCCAGAACCCTGCATCCATCACATCACTGGCGGGGGAGACGAGGGGGGGGGGGGTCATTTTCCTCACACGACCGCCCGGGGTTGTAGGGTGACTGGGCGCTGTGAACCCGAGCACCAAGGTGTAAGGGGCCGAAAGAGCGCATCCCTCGGGACAGCCCCCACTCTCCCCCCAGGGTCAACATTGTCCAGCCACGGCCGTCCCCCGCCTCGTCTCCCCTGTGCGGCCACACTGTGACGGGCTGTAGGTCGGCAGCGCGCACACACACACACGCACACAGGGCCAGGTGGAGTAGAGTTGGGGACAGTCTGATCTCTCTGCCCACCCAGTCACTGACCGCGATACACCGCCATTAGACCCTGACTTCCTCACCAGGGTGATTCACCCCCCGACCCCCGGACCCCAACACACACACGGGGTGATTCACCCTCGGACACCCACACTGGTTGATTTACCCCCTCCCTCCCCGACCGTGGGGACAGATGGCCCGGGACGCTCGCACCGATAGTAAATCACTTTTAAAACATGGGGGGGGGGGGAGAGACACAAAAACCTGGAGTAACTCAGCGGAACAGGCAGCATCTCTGGAGAGAAGGAATGGGTGATGTTTCAGGTTGAGACCATTCTTCAGACCTGAAGACTGAGTCTGAAGGCAAATATGTTATTGCTGATTTGTTTCGGGGACGGGGGAAAGTTGCAGTTGAATAATTTGCAATTTCCATTTCATTCTTTTCCACTCTGTGCGATGTGGGCTGATCGATGATACCGTGTCGCTCGGCTATCTTTCACTAGTGCTCATGAGATTGATTTCAAGATGCTCAGATGATCTTCTAATGCGAAGAGAGAGAGAGAGCCCAGGACGGAGCAGCCAGCCCAGTAGCTACCTGCCAACCACCACCACCACCGGTTGCGCCTGTGCCGAAGAACACCGTGGCTGGCTGGCGGGCCGGCCGGCAGAAGGCGCTGAGGTGGCGGCCGGTTCCCCGTCCGGTCATGGCGGCCGCTCGCAGCCACCCGAGCTACTTCCCTCCCCGGTCACAATGCCACGTTTACTACTTTGTGCAGCCCAGGCCATGCTGACCCGGGCCAGACTCCCCACACGCTGTGGAAAGGAACTCTTCCCCCCCCCACCCCAGCGGTGCTGTCCTTTTGCAGCCGCTTCCCAATTCACACAGTTCCAGAGTCAAAGGCGTGGCAGGTTCCGCGGAGCAGTTGCTACGAGAGTTGCATTGCTCGGCCTAACCTTCGGCCTCCAAGACGCTAGTAAATTTTCGGGCCTTATTTTAGAGTAAAAAATAACGTCTTGGATGCCGGGAAATACGGTTAGACAGGTACCTGGATAGGACAGGTTTGGAGGGATATTAGCCAAATGCGGGCAGGTGGGACAAGAATAGCTGGGACATGTTAGCCGGTGTAGGCAAGTTGGGCTGAAGGGCCTGTTTCCTGTTTCATTGAGTATCACTCTACCACTCTATGGCTCTAATAATACAATAAATTGTCAGTCATTTTATAGTTACTGTGCTGAAGGAAACATCTGTTTGGATGAGCCCATCAGGGGCGTGTTGCAGCCTACTCACGTCTCCTGATCTAGGTGAGAATATCAGCTTTTCTAGTCAAGAGCGAGAGAGGAAGAGAGAAAGAGGGAGAGAAAGTCGTATTATCATATGTCCCAAAAGACAACAGTGGAATTCTTACTTACAAACCACCACAGCTGGTTTATAAACACAGTGCTCAGAAGATACCGTAATGAAGAAGTTCAATAACTTGAAAGAAATGTGAATACAAGTTGTGACATTATGTTACAGTTCTTCAAGATGTTGGCAAGGCTGCACTTGGAGTGTTATGTATAGGAAGGAACTGCAGATGCTGGTTTAAACCGAAGATAGACATAATAAAACTGGAGAGCTCAGGCAACATCCTTGGAGAGAAGGAATGGGTAAGGTTTTGGGTTGAGACCCTTCTTCGGACGGCTTGGAGTGTTATGTTCAATTTTGGTCATCCTGCCATAGGAAAGGGGCCATTAAACCAGAAAGAGTGCCGAGAAGATGTATGCAGATGTTGCCAGGACTTGAGGACCTGGATATAAGGAGAGGTTGGGCAGACAAGGACTTTATTCCTGGAGTGCAAGAGGCTGAGGGTGTAAAACTTATTGAGGTGTATAAAATTATGATGGGTTTAGGGTAAATACACATGATCTTCTCCTCAGTGTAGTGGCATCAAGAACTAGAGGGCATAGGTTTTAGGTGAGAGGGGAAAGATTTAATCAGAACCTGGAGCAACTTTTTCACACAGAGGTGATGAATATATAAAACAATCTGCCAGAGAAAGTAGTTGAGGCAGATACAATTACAACTTTTAAAATACATTTGGACAGGTACATAGATAGGAAAGGTTTAGAAGGATATGGGCCATAAGCGGGCAAATGGGACGAGCATTGATGGGACACCTTGATCATCATGGATGAGCTGGGTCAAAGGGCCATTTTCCATGAAGTATCATTCTGCTACTCTATCACGTTTAAACTAACTGGTAAATAAGTTAAACGGGAGATGAAGATGGCCTCTTTTTTTGCTGTATGATGTGCAGCAAAATGATATGTACATTCTGAGGTTCACTAAATACAGTACCACCTAGTTTTTCAGAACAATCAATACAACTTTTTTTGCCTCACATATATAATCAGGTAGGCATGGTATTGTCTAAAAAGGACGGTGAATAGTGAAGCAAAATTGAATCGGTAGGTCAAAAGGGAAAAAAATATAGTTATGGGGAAAGAAAAGGGAAGAAGAAGATATTAAAATATATATTTTTTAAACAATGCAGACACAATGCCTCAAATGGTCTTTTCCTTTGCTCTATGATACTGCGGTATGTTTTGTACTCTCTGAGGGACACCAAGTGCATGAAAATTCAAAATCTCAGAGCAATATGTTTGAAATTGTGATTCTTTTCTTGCCTCTTGATTATGCCTCCAGTAGGCCAACATAAACTATTTCATTATCTGATAGCAAGAAGCAAGTGTGTTACAAATACTGAGATACACACGGTAAACATACAAAATCAGGTCAAACCTTTGCAGGCTTGGCCCTATTCTCCAAAGGATTTCAGTAAATCATCACATCAATGCAAGCTGCAGTTCAATCTTTGTTAAATTGTTTATAAGAAATACATAAAAAGACAGAATAGCTTTGATGCTGTACATCTACCAGGTGGTGAATCTCTCACATGTCCCGAAGTTGTGCTATAGTTCAAAGAATTTTCAGGGAATTTATGATTTTGACAGTTCTGCTGAAGATACTGGATGAAATCTTTAATTGATAACTTATTATAACTGCATTCCAACTCATATAAGGTTCAGGGAAATAAAAGAGCATTTTAAATGTCCCAGGAAACATAAGAAGCAGTTATTTATAATGACAGAGATTTGTTTAAATTAAGCTAGTAGTGGTTGGCACCGTTATTAAATAGGTGACAAATGATGGAAAAGATTCAATAGAAAAGGCACAGTTTAGGGAATTATATGTCTCCCTCCTGCCCACAGGAACACATCACAGTTTATTGACTAGTGAAACAAAATGGAGATGGGGAGAAAGAACAGAGCATCATACATCTGTACCTGTAGATTCACTGGCATTCATCACAAACGGTGATGTGTCACAAATGAGGAAGGATTAATGCGGGCAGCACAGTGGCGCAGCGGTAGAGTTGCTGAAGATAGGCACAAAAAGCTGGAGTAAGTCAGCAGGACAGGCAGCATCTCTGGAGAGAAGGAATGGGTGACGTTTCGGGTCAAGACCATTCTTCAGACTAGTCAGGGGAGCTGCTGCCTTACAGCACCAGAGACCTGGGTTCATCATCTGAGCCACTCTAATTACCACAGAGCCTTTGTGTTAAAGAGGGAAAAGGTTGACAAGATTCATGCTGTTGAATGCTATCCATGTGGTGACGGGATCACAATCAGCCAAGAAGCCAGTGTCTGAATGGCCCACCAAGACACATTTACGAGGCTCACATATGAATCCCGATACATTGCATAAAGTACCCTCGGCCTCCTGTGAAATGTGAAATGTGAATTGTTGCTAGCATGCATCACCACCAAGTAGGGGGAGACATTGAGAAAAGGACTTTAGTTTAATTTAGTTTTGAGATACAGCGTGGAAACAGGCCCTTCAGCCCACTGAGTTTGCGCTGCCCAGCGATCCCTGTAGGTTGGGGAGAAAGAACAGAACATCATACATCTGTACCTGTAGATTCACTCGCATTCATCACAAATGGTGATGTGTCACAAATTAGGGAGGACAAATGAGGCAGCACAATGGCACAGTTGTAGAGTTGCTGAAGATAGGCACAAAAAGCTGGAGTAACTCAGCAAGCCAGGCAGCATCTCTTGAGAGAAGGAATGGGTGGTGGCTCAGATGATGACAGCAGTTAAAGCAATGCTGACTAATGGTGGATTCTTGAACTCCTTGTTTTATGTGGTTTTATTTCGCACTAGCTACAGAATATAAACAGAACATTATTCATCACATTTTAAATTGGCAGGAGTTTAATGACACTGGAATGAGCTAAATATTGATTTTGGTAATTAATTGGAAATGACCCAGAACAAGATGCTTTGGCTTTGCAATGAAGATCGCTGTGCATCCTACTGGTAAATCGTACAAACATGTGTCAGACTTTCTGAACAGCTTGGTTAATCATTTACTTCAATCTATGTTAAACACCACTATCTTGTGAATCAATTAATGTCTGTTTAAGATAAACTGGTTTCTGGATCAAAGTTCAACATGAAAGTGGCTTTTGAACTGAGGTTTATCTCTTGAGGACAAAGGCAATACCAGCACTGACATGACGAATATTTCAGGGATCCCTTTAATTTATTCTGGACTGGCAGCAGGTCATGGTAATATAGCCCATCTAATTTACAGCATGTGAATAACTCTGCTCGGTGGAAGCTGTCCTGAGCCTAATTACAATATAATATTCATTTCAGTAATAATGCTCAATGCCTTCTGCAAAATTATAGCCATTTGTGACTAAATTGGTCAGGTACTTGCATGCTAGGTGTGATCAGACTAATGGTTCTGGTATGACAGCTATTCATTACATTTAAAGAGTGGACCGAGGCCCCAGGTGCTAATTCATCACATTGCTATGAAAAGGGTGAAGAATCAATCAGAGCGTCTCTGGAAGCCGTAGCGTTAGGAAATTGCTGTAGCGTTAGGAAATTGAATCTAACTTGCAAGAACCTGTTCTATGATAAGTCTACTCCTCTAATTGGAGAATATTTCTCCCATTCACAGTTTTTCCATTTAAACACGCATAATTAAAAATGCTAAAGATTGAAATTAGCCAAATCACAAAACTATATTAAAACAGGAACTAAATAGATTAAACGGGTATATACCTGTGTGTTAGTCATCCCTGGATTGATTACTCATTGCTGATCCACGCTGGCTCATCGTCTAGTGAATCAAGTTGCAAATCCTCTATCCTCCTTTGTTACCTGCTGTATAAACTCCACCTTTAACCCCAGGAGAACCAGAAAGAGGAGAGGCTGACATTGTGAGAGCAGTTGTGGTGATGATCAGGGCGGTGTGGTTAGAAAATAATGGGAGAGTAGTCAGATAGCATAGCAAAGTGTGGAGTCATGCATTTTGGTAGTAGGAATAAATGCATAGGCTATTTTCTAAATGGGGAGATAATTCAGAAATCGGATGAGCAAATGGACTTAATTTGCAAGTCGAATTGGTAGTAATTAAGGCAAATGCAATCCTAGCATTTATTTCGAGAGGACTGCAATATAAAAGGACTAGAATATGTAAGGCTGAGGCTTTATAAGGCACTGGTCAGACTGCATTAGGAGTATTGTGAGTAGTTTCGGGCCCCATATTTGAGGAAGGATGTGCTTGGGTTAACATATGATGAGTTTGACGGCAAGGGGCCTGTACTCGCTGGAGTAGAAGGATGAGGTGGGACCTGCATGAAACTTACTGAATAGTAAAAAGCTTGGATAGAGCGGATGTGGAGATGTTTCCACTTGTGGCAGAGCCTAGGACCAAAGCCCATCACCTTAGAATAAATGACGTACATTTAGAAAGAAGATGTGTATCAAGATTAATGCGCCACAAGCAATTAAATGATAAATGTTGAGTGAACATATGTAAATACGTCATTCGGCAATTATATTAGGCCTTGGTAAGCCTATGCCTGGTGTATTGGGCAGAGTGTTATCTGAAAACAATAACATACTTTTCAAATTGTGGGTGCAGCAAATGTTTGCAAGACTGGCTACATGAGGAGAGATTACATCTGCATTCAATAGACTTTTGAAAAATGAGCAGAGATTTTACAGGGCTGGGCAGGCAGTTTGCAGGGAGGATGCAGCTGGCCTATATCCATATGAACCTTTCCCATCCATTTACCTGTCCAAATGTATTTTCTATTGATGTAATTGTACCCACCTCTTCTACCTTTAACTGGCAACCCACTTAATGCCAGTCCATTTAATCTTACCATTTGGCATGGCCCATTTTATTTCTCTGGCCAACTATGGTTTGCACCCTTCTGTCCACCCACCCAGAGTAGCAACATCTTCCCATGCTCTTGCCCCATCTTGAAATTATGTCCCTACCATTGCATTCTGTCAGATTATATATTGATTTCTCAGTACTCAAATTATTTTGTTCTTTCTAGAGCCAAGGAACAAAGGTTCCATTATTAATTATGCCTCAATCAATTTTACTTCGGAGTCACGTGAGTGACTACGTGTAGAAGCCCCGCCAGGCGCATGGTCATCATTACGTCGACACATGTCGCATTGAACGGGCTGGAGAGCTCAGCTCCACCAGCGGTGAGTAGAAACCTCGCAGGTAAGTGATTTAAAAAACTTTACTGCGAGTATTTAAGCTCCGTAAGGCTGGCGTGCGAGTCAGTAGGAGCCAGTGGTTATGGAGAGCGTTGGAAGGAGGTCTGTTCGGAGTAAGCGTGGGTCGCGCAGCGATGCGGTGCCATCGCAGCGATCGGGTAAAGAGATAAGTGCTGTGCCGGTTCCGATACTGGTGGCCGTTTTCCCCGTGATTGAACAGCCTCCAGCTGCTCCAGCGTCGCAGGGCACTGAGGCCACAACTGTAGGAGAAAAGGAAGTCTGTCAGGCCCGTTTTGTCTGACGGGTCTGATGACGATGACTCCCCTCCGGATCGTAAAAGAATGTGGGGGAAACTGGACCAAATGGAGAAAATGCTCCACATTCTCATCAGTCAGGGGTCCAAGGACCCAGAGATTCCCCAGGCAACCTCCGAAGGAGTTCCATATACTGAATATGGTGCCTATCAACAGTGGGAATCCGACTCTCCAGTACCTTGTTTGGGTCTGGATGAGGTCTTTTCCTGGAGCAAGACTCGGGAGTACCAGGGCAGGAGGAGCCTGACCCTGAAGCTGGTGTCCCTGCATATGTGTACACACCAGAGCACAAGAGCCACGCTCCAGCTGTTCCCGATGTAGTGCGTAATTTTGCTATACCGGAAGGGACTGGTGAGGCTATGGATGAGAACCTAGCTGCCAATATCAACTATTTGGTTTCTCACTAGCTTCATGAATCTGTCATGTCTGAGACAGCAGAGTTGTACAAAACACCCATCAATCGTGCCTCGCTCAGGGTGCCCACAGTAAATTCAGCAATATGGGTACCCATGAGTGCAACAATGCGAGTGCAGGAAATGCGTTTCCAGCGTGTCCTCAAGCTGATATCAGCAGGCATCACTGCTTTTGGGAAGATAATACAAGGGTCGACAATGTCTAAAACCCAACAGGACATGCTCGCATTATTCTGCAATGCTTATTTTGAGATTAACTGTATGAGGAAGATCGCCATTCGGCCAACGTTACACCGAAAATTTGCAGGACTGTGTAGAGCAAGTAACATTCAGGCAACGGATTATTTATTCGGTGAAAATCTTCCGAAACAAATTAAGGACATTGATGAGGAATCGAAAACAATTGGCCTTATAAAACCTTTCATCCCTGCTCCAAGAAAACAAGCAGGTTGGATACGCAGGGGTTTTGATGCTGGGGCAGGGCCCATCAGAGGAAGGCCGATGGGGCAAAAATATTATTACCCAGTACAGCCCAACATCAAACCTTATATTGGGAGAAGGAGACCTTCCAGGTCGTTTGCTGAGGTACAGGAACTTCATTCCGTCACAGATAAAACTTCTGGGGTACAACATTCGGTTGGGGGTAGATTACAATTGTTTTATAATGAATAAAACATCTGTATAACATCTGGTCGGTTTATACTAGATACTGTGTCAGGCTTTACAATAGAGTTTATGGGAGGAGTTGATCCACCTATACAGCATATGCCTAATAGAGTCTTGGTGTTTGCTGCACCAGAAACTCGGCAGGTAGAAGAAGAAATTAAAAATTTATTCCAAAAAAGGGGTAATTGAAAGGATGGTTAATCATCCTCAACAATTTGTGTCCAATATATTCCCCAGACCGAAAAAAGATGGGGGTTGTAATCATTCTGGACCTCACACACTTAAATTCATATGTTCAGTATAGGCGTTTTAAAATGGACACCTTCAACACTGCAAAGCAGTTGTTTTCACAAGGCTGTATTATATGGCTACCATAGATCTAAAAGATGCTTATTATTCAGTACCAATTCATCATCATTATCGCAGGTACTTGAAATTTAATTGGATGGGTCAGCTGTGGCAATTTAAAGCATTACATAATGAGTTAACTTCAGCTCTTAGTCTGTTCACAAAGTTATTGAAACCAGTACTGGCGTTACTGTGGGCTCAAAATCACATTGTAATGGCTTATCTAGATGATATTTTAATTGTAAGCGCCACTCAGGAGACAGCTGAAGAATCAGTTTCAGCAACCACAAGCCTATTTGAAAGGCTAGGGTTTCTGGTCCATCCAACAAAATCTAAGTTACAGCCATCCCAAACAATTGATTATTTGGGTTTTGTCATTAATTCAGTTGATATGTCAGTAAATTTGCCAACAGCTAAGGTTGTGGATATTACAAATGCCTGTACTTGCCTCGCTGAGAAACCATATCCCTCCATCCGACAAGTAGCTAGGGTTATTGGTAAATTGGTAGCAGTGTTTCCTGCTGTAAAGTTTGGACCTCTGCACTATCAAAGTCTGCAACGAGCCAGAGAACAAGCACTAAAAAAGTATGCAGGCCATTTTGATAGGTCCATGCAGTTACCAACTACAGCCTTAGCTGAATTGCAATGGTGGATTATCAATGTTGCACAAGCTACTAAAAATATTTTGGTTCAGCAACCTTCAGTGGATTTACAGACTGATCTGAGCGCTCTCGGATTGGGAGCTACAGACAGCGAATCTAGCTGTGGTGGTAGATAGAGTGTCCAAGAGGATTTAATTCTCCAAACGCATGGTGTAGATTATTTGGAGTTATTGGGGGCATTTTATGGATTAAAAGCTTATTGTTACTCAATGAATAATTCACACGTTCAACTCAAGGTGTTAGCATATATCAATCACATGGGAGGAGTAAGGTCAGTATCATGTGATAATCTGGCTAACCTCATGTGGCACTGGTGTATCTCCAGGAACATCTGGCTCTCAGCTATCTACCTACCAGGGAGAGATAATGTGGTGGCAGACAACAGGTCACGAAAGTTCAATGACAATACAGAATGGATGTTAAATCCAGAAGTTTTTTAAAAGATTGTCAGCCGCTATCGGTTATAGTGCCATTAATAGTGCTTGGAGTGCTTGTCCTCCTACTTAGGACATTTTTCAGAACGACAATCTATCGGGTCTCATCCGTTAGCATCCTGATTCATGAGAGGAATTTTTAATAAAAATCCTCCCAAGCCTAGATATACAGAAATCAAGGATGTCAGTATAGTTCTCACACTGCTTTGGCAATGGGCTCCAATTACGTCACTGTCTTTTCAGAAGTTAACACTTAAAGTGGTTATGCTCATGGCGTTAGTATCAGCTCAACGAGTACAAACATTGCAAATGTTACGACTAGATTGTATGCGTTTGTCTGTAGATAAAATTACTTTTTATGTCTATGATCTAATCAAGCAAAGCAGGCCAGGAATGGCTGGAACCAAGGTAATCTTTAAAGCATACCCTGTGGACCAAGCATTATGTGTGGTTAAGCATCTGAGTCAATATATTGAAGTAACTAAGAGTCTCAGAGGTTCTGAGACAGCAATGCTCATTACCCACAAAAAAACATATAAAAAAGTGTCAGTACAAACTATTTCTAGATGGTTAAAACAGGTTTTGGATTACACTGGAGTGGACACTCATGTGTTTAAATCTCACTCCACCAGGGCGGCATCAACATCCGCGATGAAGGCGCAGGACGTGCCGCTCGACCAAATCCTCAAGGCCGCAGGATGGTCTAAAGAAGCGACTTTCTCTAAGTTCTATGATAAACCTGTTGTTACAGTGCCAGGGTTTGGGCATGCTGTGTTGGGTTCTGTTTAATTTGGGTTGCTTTGTTTTCATATAATTTCTTTGTAATTTCCCCCTGGGATAGAGAGGTTATTACTTTATATTGTTATCATTATTATTATTATTAAAATTGTTATTGAATAATTTGAAGCAATGTTCAGTATGTTATTTATTCACTACTGTGTCAACTGAAGCAGTGTGTCGTATGGAGTGCATCTACGGCATGAAATCACAGAGCTTTGAAATCTTCACGTTAGTCACTCACGTGACTCCAAAGTAAAATAAAAGATTAAACGAGAACTTACCAGTTCGAAGTTTGATCCTTATTTTATGAGGAGTTACGATGAAGGATTACGTGCCCTCTGCTCCCGGCCCTCATAATCGAAAGGATCATCTGGTAGTTCAATTCTTCTGAAAGCCTTACTATCTTACTTCGACTTTGAAGTAAGACACGCATGCTTCTTCACGTAATCCCTCATCGTAACTCCTCATAAAATAAGGATCAAACTTCGAACTGGTAAATTCTCATTTAATCTTACTACATTACAGCCAAATTCCGGTACTGGTCTGTTCGATTACGTGTGAGGGCATATTTTATCATATGTGAGTTTTCAATTCTGACATTGGAGTTAGTGAATGTCTTTTGGCAGAAAATCTGACTGCTGAAGCATTTTGCGACAAATATCCAAAATGTGTTACAATAATGTTTTAAATGGTCTTTCTCATTCCTTTACTTCATGTTTTACATTAATTCGACTGTTAATTAAAGATTAAAATAGATTGCTGATGATTGTAAACCTTAATCTATTTTCTTGGCACAGTGGCGCAGTGATAGAGTTGTGGAGACCCGGATTAGATCCTAACTGTCTGTACGGAGTTTGTACATTATCCCTGTGACTGCATAGATTTTCTCTGGGCACTCTGGTTTCCTCCTACATCCCAAAGACATGCAGTCTGTAGGTTATTTGGCTTCTGTTAATTGTTCCTAGTGTGTAGGGTAGAACTAGTGTACGGGGTGATCCTTAGTCAGCGCGGTGGGCCAAAAAGCCTGTTTTCACGCTGCATCTCTAAACTAAACTAAACAAATCTAAACTAAACCAGCAAAGTTGCAGAATTTGGTTGTCTCAAATTGAACTCTGCTTTTTCCAATAGAGCAAGTCCTGAGTTAGGAGTTGCTCTATTGGAATTAGAGAGTTATTAATAATTAGAGAGTTATTGTTTACTGAGTGATGGCGAAGTCAGCAGCACCATGAAAACTGCTGCAGGTCTTGCAATCATATCTATCTATAATACGAAAATTCTCATCTTGACCACTTCCTGTTGTTCTGTATATTGATTTTAGAAAAAATGCTGCCACTTACGGCTGTGATTGTTTGGCCATCTTACTCAGTCCCCATCCGTTCATCAGGTGCCGAGGATTTTTCCCATCGATGAAAAATAAAAGAGTTATTACTGTTTAAAACAGTAATTCCTCCGGCTACGCCGCATCTGCTCCCAGGATGAGGTGTTCCACACCAGGTCATCACAAATGGCCTCATTCTTCAGAGAACGGGGATTCCCCTCCCCCACTATTGATGAGGCTCGCACCAGGGTCTCCTCCATACCCCGCAACACTGCCCTCTCTCCCCATTCCCCCACTCGCAAACAGGGCAGAGTCCCCCTGGTCCTCACCTTTCACCCCACCAGCCGGCAAATACAACACATAGTCCTCCGCCAGTTTCGCCACCTCCAACGTGACCCCTCCACCCACCACATCTTCCCATCTACCCCCCTGTCTGCCTTCCGCAAAGACCGCTCCCTCCGCAACTCCCTTGTCAATTCTTCCCTCCCCTCCCGCTCTACCCCTTCCCCGGGCACTTTCCCTTGCAACCGCAAGAAATGCAACACTTTTCCCTTCACCTCCCCCCTCCACTCCTTTCAGGGACCCAAGCAGTCCTTCCAGGTCTGACAGAGGTTCACCTGCACCTCCTCCAACCTCATCTACTGCATCCGCTGCTCCAGATGCCAGATGATCTATATCGGTGAGACCAAGCGGAGGCTTGGCGATCGTTTCGCCGAACACCTCCGCTCGGTCCGCAAAAACCAACCCGACCTCCCGGTGGCTCAGCACTTCAACTCCCCCTCCCATTCCATATCAGACCTTTCGGTCCTGGGCCTCCTCCACGGCCAGAGTGAGCAACACTGCAAGTTGGAGGAACAGCACCTCATATTCCGCTTGGGGAGCCTGCATCCTTTGGGCTTGAACATTGAATTTTCTCAATTCTGTTAACCCTTGCTGTCTCCTCCCCTTCCCACCTCTCCCTCAGCCCTTGGGCCCTGGCATTCCCTCTATCTCTATCTCCCTCCCCCACCCTAGTTGCACTAGCTTCTCATTTTCACACCACAAACAGCTTACAATGGCTTGTTCCCTTTATCATCGATACTTTTTTGCATATCTTTCATTCATTGTTCTTTATCGCTCCACATCACTGTCTATATCTCTTGTTTCCCTGATCTCTGACCAGTCTGAAGAAGGGTCTCGACCCGAAACGTCGCCTTTCTCCTTCGCTCCTTAGATGCTGCTGCACCCGCTGAGTTTCTCCAGCTTTTTGTGTAACCCACTGTTTAAAACATGTTGAGATTCTCTCTCCTGAAGGCCACACCCCTCCCAGAAGTACTATAAAACCCGGAAGTGTGGAGGTGCCTCAGTTCTCTGCAAGATTGGGGAGCGAGAGTTCGCAAATCTCAGTCTGAGCTGTGAATAACACTGAACACATGTATACTAAACTGTGAGGGGTTTTATTGACCTGTCAGTGCCCTTAATATGGTTTGAAAATGTAGTTTGAAAGTGCTAAAGCTGTGTTGCCTTTGGTTTGAAAGTGCTAAAGCTGTGTTGCCTTTGGTTTGAAAGTGCTAAAGCTGTGCTGCCTTTGGTTTGAAAGTGCTAAAGCTGTGTTGCCTTTGGTTTGAAAGTGCTAAAGCTGTGTTGCCTTTGGTTTGAAAGTGCTAAAGCTGTGTTACTTTGGTTTGAAAGTACTAAAGCTGTGTTGCCTTTGGTTTGTAAGTGCTAAAGCTGTGTTGCCTTTGGTTTGAAAGTACTATAGCTGTGTTGCCTTTGGTATGAAAGTGCTAAAGCTGTGTTGCCTTTAGTATGAAAGTGCTAAAGCTGCCTTGCCTAATTAAAGATGCTTTGCCTAATTAATGCTGCCTTGCCTAATTAAAGTTGCCTTGCCTTCTATATATAATTAAAAGTTTAATCTTGACCACTTCCTGTTTGCGCTTTATATTAGAAAAAACACTACCACATATGGCTGTGATTTTTGGCCATCTTATTCAGAGTCCACCTCCGCTCATCAGGTGCCGAGGATTTTTCCCATTGATGAAAAATAAAAGAGTTATTAGTGTTTAAAAAATGTTGAGATTCTCTCTCCTGCCAATCACGCCATGAATGCCATCCACCTTCTGGTGGGAAGGGGGAGGGACTATAAATCCCAGAAGTGTGGGCATGGCTCAGTCTCTGCAAGATGGGGGAGGGAGAGATCACGACTTGCTGTCTTTAGTGGCCTTGCACCCTACATGAAATGGTATGAAACTGCACTTGAATTTGGTGGCCTTGCACCCTGCTTAAAATGGAACATCAAGGATAGCCGTGAGTCAACTGCCAGCCCACCAGCCGTGAGTGAAATGCCAGCACAACAGGCTTGAGTGACTGAGCCGCCAGCCCAAGAATCCATTCGGCCCACAATGTCCATACTAGTCCTCTGGAAACCAGTCCCTTCAGCGCACAACACCCATATTAGCGCTCCAGAAAGCGCCACCCCCACTGGCCACCAATATTGGAATTGGTGGAGAGGTAGAATATTGCGTTGGGGGACCAGCCCTCCCGTGTGATGCTGGGACCCAACGGGCCCCACTTAGTCTGGTATCATATAAAATCCGGCAGTAGCCAAGGGCGATTCTTTCTGAGAGCTACCCAGATATGAATAGACAGCTGAGCACTTAGCATCTTGCCTACTTTCACTTTAGGTCTTCAACTCACAAAATACAGAATATATTTAACTCTGTAACATCATGGTAATTTCTCCGAACATTCTGTTTATCATCTTTAGTAGTTGAAGACATGAAAGCGGTGGAGAAGTATGTTCAAAAAGGGTATATTCATCACAAAAGGAGTGCAATGAAGATTTGTGTAAGAAGGAACTGCAGATGCTGGTTTAAACTGAAGACAGACACAAAAAGCTGTAGTAAATCAGAAGGTCAGACAGCATCTCTTGAGAAAAGGCTTAGGTGACATTTCAGGTTGAGACCCTTCTTCAGACTGAGCGTCAAGGGAAAAGGAAACGAGTGATACAGACGGAGATATAGAGAGATATAGAACAAATGAATGAAAGATATGCAAAAAAGTAACTATGATAAAGGAAACAGGCCATTGCTAGCTATGGGCTAGGTGAAAACGAGTTAGACAATGTGACTCAACAAGACGGCTGAATTTTCACTAGTCTGTCCTGGAATGACAGAAAAGATTGTGTTGACAAGGTCTTGTATTCTCCTGAGTTTAAAAGAATGAGAAGAATGATTTCAGTGAAAATTATATTATTCTTAAAGGGCTCAAATTGGTGTGTTCAGATAATGAAGGGTCACAGTTTCAGATTGAGTGCTTGTAACTTAGACACACAAAACCACTGGTATTTGGAACAAAACTCTAGAACTCCAGAATAACGCAGAGGGTCAAGCAGTAGTTGTGGAAGGAAAAGGTGTAAGTCGACATTTCAGGTTGAGATCCTGCATCAGAACTAAAAGGAAAGGGGAAAGATTGCCTGTATACAGCAGTATGAGGATAAAAGGGATGCAGAGTGGTAGATGATAGGTGGAACCAGATTGGAAGGGTTTGTTGGACAGATGGAGCCAGGTGGTTGAGGTAGGACAGAGGTGAGACAGGAGGTGGTAGGTGATAAGTAAAACTGGAAGAGGAGGTCTACTCACACTCACATCAATTTCTTCTCCCTTTGTTCACCTCTCCCAACGTCTACCCCACACCTGATTTTATTTGCCTATAACCCACTCTTGACCACTTCCTGTTTGCGCTTTATATTAGAAAAAACACTACCACATATGGCTGTGATTTTTGGCCATCTTATTCAGAGTCCACCTCCGCTCATCAGGTGCCGAGGATTTTTCCCATTGATGAAAAATAAAAGAGTTATTAGTGTTTAAAAAATGTTGAGATTCTCTCTCCTGCCAATCACGCCATGAATGCCACCCACCTTCTGGTGGGAAGGGGGAGGGACTATAAATCCCAGAAGTGTGGGCATGGCTCAGTCTCTGCAAGATGGGGGAGGGAGAGATCACGACTTGCTGTCTTTAGTGGCCTTGCACCCTACATGAAATGGTATGAAACTGCACTTGAATTTGGTGGCTGAGGTAGGACAGAGGATTTTATTTGCCTATAACCCACTCCCCATTCATAAAAACATAGAGACATAGAAAATAGGTGCAGGAGTAGGCCA
Source organism: Okamejei kenojei (assembly GCA_035221665.1). NCBI lineage: Eukaryota > Metazoa > Chordata > Chondrichthyes > Rajiformes > Rajidae > Okamejei > Okamejei kenojei. Next base: position 42,678,168 of record CM069132.1, read on the forward strand.
TTCGGCCCTTCGTGCCTGCACCGCCATTCAATATGATCATGGCTGATCATCCAACTCAGGATCATGTACCTGCCTTCTCTCCATACCCCCTGATTCCTTTAGCCAAAAGGGCCACATCTAACTCCCTCTTAAATATAGCCAATGAACTGGCCTCAACTACCTTCTGTGGCAGAGAATTCCAGAGACTCACCACTCTCTGTGTGAAAAATGTTTTCCTCATCTCGGTCCTAAAGCAATTCCACCTTATCCTTAGACTGTGACCCCTTGTTCTGGACTTCCTCAACATCGGGAAGAATCTTCCTGCATCCAACCCTTTAAGTATTTTGTAAGTTTCTATAAGATCCCCCCTCAGTCTTCTAAATTCTAGTGAGTACAAGCCAAGTCTATCCAGTCTTTCCTCATATGAAAGTCCTGACATCCCAGGAATCAGTCTGGTGAACCTTCTCTGTACCCCCTCTATGGCACGAATGTATTTTCTCAGATTTGGAGACCAAAACTGTACGCAATACTCCAAGTGTGGTCTCACCAAAACCCTGTACAACTGCAGTAGAACCTCCCTGCTCCGATACACAAATCCTTTCACTATGAATGCTAACATACCATTTGCTTTCTTCACTGCCTGCTGCACCTGCATGCCTACTTTCAATGACTGGTGTGCCATGACACCCAGGTCTCGTTGCATCTCCCCTTGTCCTAATTTGCCACCATTCAGATAATAGTCTACCCTCCTGTTTTTGCCACCGAAGTGGATAACCTCACATTTATCCACATTATACAGCATCTGCCATGCATTTGCCCACTCACCCAGCCTATCCAAGTCACCTTGCAGCCTCCTAGCATCCTCCACACACCTAACACTAGCCCCCAGCTTAGTGTCACCCGCAAACTTGGAGATGTTGCATTCAATTCCCTTGTCCAAATCATTAATATATATTGTAAATAGCTAGTGTACCAGCACTGAGCCTTGCGGTACCCCACTAGTCACTGCCTGCCATTCTGAAAAGGACCCATTTGCTCCTACCCTTTGCTTCCTGTCTGCCAGCCAGTTCTCTATCCACATCAATACTGAACCCCCAATACCGTGTGCTTTAAGTTTGTATACTAATCTCTTATGTGGGACATTGTCGAAAGCCTTCTGGAAGTCTAGATATAACACATCCACTGGTTCTCCCTTATCCACTCTGCTAGTTACATCCTCGAAAAATTCAATAAGATTCGTCAGACATGATTTACCTTTCGTAAATCCATGCTGACTTTGTCTAATGATTTCACCACTTTCCAAATGTATTGCTATCCCATCTTTAATAACTGACTCTAGCAGTTTCCCAACTACCGATGTTAGACTAACTGGTCTGTAATTCCCCGTTTTCTCACTCCCTCCTTTTTTAAAAAGTGGGGTTACTTTAGCTATCCTCCAATCCTCAGGAACTACTCCAGAATCTAAGGAGTTTTGAAAAATTATCACTAATGCATCCACTATTTCTGTGGCTACTTCCTTGAGTACTCTGGGATGCAGACTATCTGGCCCTGGGGATTTATCGAGCTTTAATCCATTATTTATATCTTTCTTAGTGAAGTCAGAACCAAAGTAGTTATTCAATTGGTCTGTCATGTCCTTGTTCCCCATGAGCAATTCACCTGTTTCCGACTGCAAGGGACCTACATTTGTTTTAACTAATCTCTTTCTCTTCACATATCTATAAAAACATTTGCAGTCAGTTTTTATGTTCCCTGCCAGTTTTCTTTCATAATCTATTTTCCCTTTCCTAATTAAGCCCTTTGACCTCCTCTGCTGGACTCTGAATTTCTACCAGTCGTCTGGTAGGCTGCTTTTTCTGGCTAATTTGTATGCTTCATCTTTTGTTTTTATACTATCCCTGATTTCCCCTGTTATCCATGGATGCACTACCTTCCCTGATTTATTCTTTTGCCAAACTGGGATGAACAATTGTTGTAGTTCATCCATGCAGTCTTTAAATACCTTCCATTGCACATCCACTGTCAACCCTTTAAGAATCATTTGCCAGTCTATCTTGGCCAATTCACGTCTCATACCTTCAAAGTTACCTTTGTTTAAACCCTTGTTTCTTACTTAATTATGTCACTCTCCATCCTAATGAAGAACACAACCATATTATGGTCACTCTTGCCCAAGGGGCCACGCACAACAAGACTGCTAACTAATCCTTCCTCATTACTCAATACCCAGTCTAGAATAGCCTGCTCTCTCGTTGGTTCCTCTACATGTTGGTTTAGAAAACCATCCCACATACATTCCAAGAAATCCTCTTCCTCATTCATTTCCATCTATCAGCTACCCATCCCTGTTCCACCCCACTTGCCCACCTGGTCCCATCTGCCCATCTTCCCTTCACCATATGGTTCCAATTAACTCCTGCCAGCCTCTATCCCACCTCACTCCCACTCCCATCTGTACCACTACATACTAACAATTATTTGTCTTCCCTCTCAATCCTGATCCAGGGTCTCAAGGTTTCAAAGATTTCAAGGTTTCAAGGTTTTAAGGTCAGTTTATTGTCACATGTACCAGTTAAGGTACAGTGAAATTTGAGTTACCACACTGCTATACTAAGTGAAATGCAACGAGACACACAACCACATAAACATCCATAACAGTGGATTCCACATTCCTCATTGTAATGGAAGGCAATAAAGTTCAATCTTCTTCCTCTTTGTTCTCCCGTGGTTGGCATGGGCGGAAATCCCGGGGTGGCCAGGGGACACACCCCACCCCCTGTTTTGAGAGGTGGGGGACGATCCCCCCCATTTTTTGTAATCCGTATTTTAAAACCCGGTGAAATCTCCGCTTTCCGCAAGACAGTGGGGGTGGGACTGATGATCGAGGGTGCCGATTGGACAAGAGAGACATCGGTCAGCAGGCAATGGAGGGGGGGGGAGCCCATGATGATTCAGTGCGATGATTGGGGAGGGAGGTGTTGGTCAGAGGCAGAAGTAAGGGGGTGGGACTGAGGATAGAGCGCGGTGATTGGAGGAGGGAGACTGTGGAGCAAAGATCATAGGCGAAGCTTGACTTGCATGCTTAGGTCAAGCGAAAAACATACTTGGCAGCCCTGGACACAGATCTGCGCCTCATCCGCAGCCAGGATTGATCTGTCACTGCAATCGCTGCCGATCCACCACTGGACCATCCCCGTCCCCATCCGAGTGCCCCCACCCACGCCCGGGGTGGCCAGAGGCATCAGGAGGCAGACGGGAGCGGTGCCCGCAGCCAGCACAGAGAAGCAGTGCTAAATCCAGCTCAACTCTGCATGTCCTGCCAGGTTAACCCGCAGCCCTGCCTGGACTTACGGGAACGATGGCTCAGGCCTATGGCCAGCGCAGAGAGGCAGTGCTAACTCCGCAGTTCCGGACTGGTGTGCCGTCAGTCCAGGCAGGGCTGTAGGTTAACCCGGCGAGACAGGCAGAGTTGAGCTGGATTTAGCGCTGCTTCTCAGTGCTGGCCGTAAGTCTGGGCCACCGTTCCCATAAGTCCAGGTAGGGCTGGTAGGTTAACAGGCAGAGTTGAGCTGGATTTAGCGCTGCTTCTCCGCATTGGCCGTAAGCCTGGACCACCGTTCCCATAAGTCCAGGTAGGGCTGGTAGGTTAACAGGCAGAGTTGAGCTGGATTTAACGCTGCCTTTTTGCGCTGGCTGTGGGCCTGGGGGCACCGCTCCCATCTGATGTTAGGATTATTTAAAGCTCAAAACATTAAGATAGACACAAAGTGCTGCAGTAACTCAGATGGTCAGGCAGCTTCTCTGGATTTAAAGGATGGGTGACATTTCGGGTCGGGACCCTTGTTCGCGCGTGTGTGAGTGTGCACATGGGCACGTGGCTACCAAGAAATTGTGTGTCCCTGGTCCCCCTGTCCCCCCCATGTTTTGATAGCAATTTCCGTGCCTGGCGGTCGGGGCAGTCAAATCATCCGCAGTCGGGGTGATCAAAGCCCCTGCAGCTGACGATCAAAGCCCCCATCGAGATGACCGAAACTCCCGCCTCGTGGCGGTTGAAACTCTCTCCGTGGCATGGAGCTCCTGAATCAGCCTCTTCTTACCAGAGACCGCGGGCTTCACGATGTTAAAATCCACAGGCCCCGCGATTGGTGCTTCGATCCCCAGCATAGGGATCCCATGCTCCTCAAGGTTAAAGACCTGCAGACTCCCGTGGCTTGGAGCGCCTGGTCAGTCTCCCAGATAGGCCACCAACTCCACGATGTTAGGCCTCAGTGGGGAAGGAGATGCGACACAGAAAAATATCACAACTCCGTCGAGGTAAGAGATTGAAAAAAGTTTCCCCCAACCCGCCTCCCCCACCCCCCACATAAAACAAACCAAGGAACACTAAAACATACTTTTTACACATACTAAAAATAACATAAATGACAGACAAACTGTTGGCGAGTCAGCCACTGTAGTTGGCGCCACCCGGTGATTTCACTTGAATATATTGTCCATTCCAGAACTATGAATGTTTCTACCAGGGGAGATTTGTGGAAGACCACCCACATTGCAGCTCAAAAAATATATTGAGTCTGATAACCGGATACCGAAGCCTTCTAGAATGTTGGTACAAGTGCCCATAATCCAATTGTGAATGTGGAATTGGGAGGTAAGGGTAGAATTATGATTAGGTCTAAAACTGACATTGTGGGCTATTTTACCCCACATCCAACATTAGAAATTATTTCGCTTGGACTGCTTACATCCCGTGGTATGATACTGACTTCTCTAACTTCAAGCGACCCTTCCTTTCCTTCCCTCTCCATCCTATTCCCTTCCTTGTTCTCTGACCAGTCTGACTTTCCCCCTGACTAAATTTTAACTCTGTACACTTCGTTGCCATCTTCTCCTAGCTAAAAATTATCTATTGTACATTGTTCTTGATCATCATCTCCTATGGTGTCTCATTTTCACATCTTATCCTTCCTTATCTCTGTGACTCCCTCCCCCCTGACTCTCAGTCTGAAGGAGGGTCTCGACCCAATATGTCACCCTTTCCTTCTCTCCAGTGATGCTGCCCGTCCCGCTGAGTTACTCCAGCATTTTGTGTCTTGGTGTAAGCCAGCATCTGCAGTTCCTTCCTATGTAGTAGAAACCATTTGACTGTTTTAAAGGGAATATTAACCTCTGAACATAAATTTAAAATTTATCTCCAGTTTCAGAATGAAAGGACCAGTTTAATATCAAAGAACTTCTTGTTGCACAATAATTTTCAGAACTAATTTAACCTCCTATCCTTATGGCAATCTAAAAACATCAACACATTCAGTTCCATTCCATAGTCCCTGATTTTGTTTACAGGCACTTGACAGGAAACCTTTAGGAAACATATGGGTCCTGTTAAGCATGCAATGTCAACAGAGCTGTCAAGACTAATTTATTTTCAATTTGCTTCACGTACATTGGTAAAAACGTTTTATAACTTAATTCCGGTCAGTTTGTAATCCACCTCTACTTTCTAAGTATTCTTACTGTTGGCAGGAGTTTCACTTCAACAAGTATGAGGTAACTTAAAGATTCATTTTTTTCTTAGATTAGAAACAGTCCACTTAAACTCTAAGGGTGCCTCCTAATGGGAAATTCTTGGCTCAACCATTGGCACTAGGGTACAAATTGTTCCTATAGCTGCAACTGAAGTCAACTTTGTGCGTCATTTGGTCTTGTTGCAATTGCTCCTGGCTATTCTGTGCTAACCAGGAGTAAAAAGCAAACTTAGCACTGAGTAACAAAGGTTAAATGTATTGACTCTTATAAAAATTAGTGTATCTGTTACGCACAACAATGTATTATTTTGCCAATACAGATCATTTATTCCGATTTTTATGAAAATAATTACAAATCATTGTTGACTTAACATATAACAAATGTCAGGGACAAGAATGTTTCTCCAATATATACTCTGTCATTAAAATGCCATTGTACAAAACACTAAAATAGAAAAACATAGATTAAAATTCTATTTCAAATTTTAATATCTTTTTCACTTGTATGAAATGTAATGTGATACTAGTCAGATAGAAATGGAATTTGCACTGGAGGATGTGAATAGGTGGGAGAGTTGTTGATTATCGGTGACATCTCAGGGGTTGGGCAAATTACGAGAAACTGGCAATCTAAGGTGGTGCAATCTGTTATTTAGAGCCATTAAAAATCTCATCACAAATGCACCACAACTCTTCAGTCAGTACACTGCCAGGCTGATGAGCAATATTATTGTTGCAGGTTGGGTTCTGTAGATGGCAGCATGAATCACCTCTGGGTAAAATCGCTGTCTCTAAAGTGATCTCTCAGCAGGATGCTTGCACATTCCCTTGCTCATCAGCTGCTGCCAACACTGTTAAGGAGTAATACAGGAAGTCGGAAAGGCAACAAGCTAATGTAGAAAATGTTGATGATATAACACTTCACAAAGCTGCTGCAGGTCACATAGCTTGTCCTTATTATTTCACATTGTGTCAGAGTCAGCAACTTAAAAAAATATATTTAAAAAAAATCTAGTGTAATTTGTTAGGATTCTTAGCAACAGCTACTGTTCTGTAGTGGTGTAGATGGAGCACCATTTTAGTTACAGGGCTCACTTGTATTGCTCCTCTACATTCTCATTATTGCTATTATCATCAACATAGAACAATGCGGCAGGGGCAGGAGGTGCATGGTGGTGCATAGGTAGAGATGCTGCCTTACAGCACCAGAGTCCCGGGTTGAATCCTGACTACGGATACTATGGACTTAGTACGTTCTCCCCATGACTGCATGGTTTTTTTCTGGGATCTCTGGTTTCCTCCCACACTCCAAAGGCACACAGGTTTGTAGGTTTAATTGGCTTTAGTAGAATTGTAAATTGTTCCTAGTGTGTGTAGGATAGTGTAGAAATTGTCCCTAGTGTGTGTAGGATAATGTGTGCAGGGATCGTTGGTCGGCCAGACTTGGTGGGCTGAAGAGCCTGTATCCACACTGTATCACTAAACTAAACTAACCTAAACAGTACAGCAGAGGAACAGGCCATCGGCCCACAATATCTGTGCCAAACATGATGCCAAGATAAACATTTGCTTGCTCATGATTCCTATCCAGCCATTCCTTGCATGCACCTCAGCCTTTGCTTTACTTATTGTACCTGAGCTTAATCAGGTTGTGTTTATGGATAGTATTATCTGATCTGATTGGATAGTGGGCAAACCAAGCTTTTCGCTGACCCTTAGTAACACATGATAATAATAAATCTAAACATAAACCTAATGATTCTGATTTGGATATACATTTAAGTTTTTCTAATATTACTGCTCCATTCATTTAAATTCTCTTTGTAGAACGGGATGAAATGGTGTATAAATGCTTCCATTTCACTAACAGTCACTCCTCCTATAAAACACGCAAAGAATCAGAATTGTTCAAGGTGAATCATCATCATCATCATCATCATCATTGTTGAAAACATCAATGGGCACGGTGCCTTATAATGCTATCTGCGACAGTGATCACAACTTCTACTAAAGTGTGGATGGCTGTTGTTTGCGAGGTCATCCACCCTTTGACAGGTCTTGTTTTTGGTCCTGCTGGGGGTCCACAGCTCCCTCCTCACCTGGCAAACCAGGTGGGGGAGACGGTTTAGTCGCCGACTATCCGACCATGGAGCAGGTAGCACGGGATTACATGGTACCCATGGCGGGAGCAACTCCCGTAGACCTGACCCTCAAGGTGATGGATTCCATAATCTTCTTAATTCATTGAACCGTACAACTTTCATGTATTTTGTATTGTCATTTGATAGTTTTAGGCTATAATATCTTTACAGAGCGTGTCATGTGGCTGAAGGCTTTTGGGTTGCAACAATATTTTGTGGACATTTCCAGAGAGAGAGTGTGCATTGAATTCTTCCAAAAAACCACATGGCATGTCCTGTTCTTCCATGGCGTGCAAGTGCATACGTCCAGAACACTGATGCGCTTTGACTTCATCATGTCTCATTTTTGTTCGAGGTCAGGAACCCACTGAGCACATGTACTTTACCATAACAACTTGCACATGTACCATAATAACCTAGGCTTTGCCACCATTGCACAAATCCCCAGGACAAGTAAAGCAAAATAATGCATATCATCAGCCAGTATTGCTGAGATAATTCTCTCATTCTGGCCGGTATATGTTAGTGATACAATGACAATGGAGTGCGAGTTTGATGAGGAGGAATGGGGTAGAGTTGATTGGCAATCAGTTTGAAGGAGAGGAATAAGCAGGTCACAATTGCGCATGAAGCATTTTAATACACTGCAACTTGAACAAACAAACCAAAGTGCTGAGACACTTTAAAAAATATTCTTTGTTGCTTCACTATGAAACAAATGAAGGTCAGATTTCTTTAGCAAGGGACTCAAGAGAAATTTGGTGCAAAGTGTTGCTTGCAATGCAGATAGAAAGCTGTGATATCATGGTAACATTGTAATATGCAGGAATATACAGATGCCAAGTACAATTTGGTTGACATGGTAGCATTGATTACATTTTTCTATTCCCTTGACAGTTGCAAATATTTGTTTAGATTTATGTACAATTTGTTTGAAGCCATGATTACTTCTGTTAATATGATGTTTAAGGCTCTTTTATAATTAAATAAATCATGGATTATTAATCGGTATGTAATTTCATTTCCTATGCCTTTAATTTTGTTCACAGACAATTGAGCAAAATATTCTGTCAAATGCAAATTAATTAACTACTTAAATCCCGAACTCACTTGATATTAATATCATATACTCTTTATTAAAAGTCATGAAGTAGTTTCATGATTGTTGTTATCTTTTGCAAATTAAATAACTAAATTAATTTCAGAGTTACTGAGGTTATAACATTTTCTAATTCAATTTCCTCTTAAAGACAGCTCGACTCACAAATCAGGACATAGAGATATTTCTATGCTGATAGCTACTGCATTGATAGAGATGCTTGATAGACTGATGTGTAGATTATTTGTTATATAGCATGGAGAAATGAATAGATCGACCGGAGTTAGTTTAGTTTAGTTTAGAGACACAGCGCGGCCCACCAAGCCCACGCCAACCAGCGATCCCCTAACACTATCCGACACACACTAGGGACAATTTATAATTTTACTGAAGCCAATTAATGTACAAACCTGTACGTCTTTGGAGTGTGGGATGAAACTGGAGATTCCAGCGAAAACCCATGTAGGTCAGGGGGAGAACAGACAAGCTCCATACAGACAGCACCGAGAATCAGAATCAAACCCAGGTCTCTGGTGCTGTAAGGCAGCAACTCTATTGTTGCTCCACCGTGCCGCCCACTGGGGTGTTACAGTGGTGTAGCGGCAGAGTTGCTGACTTACAGTGCCAGAGATTAGACCAATTAGGCCAGGTTTATAGGAGTGTTTTATATGAGTAGATGTTACACAAATAGAAAGGCTCATTTTGTCCAATCCAATTTCTATGTTTGTCATTTTGCATTGATGCGTTACAATGCAAGATAACTATGTTCTGCAATCTATATATTCCCCTTTGCTCGACCTATTGTACTTGAGTTTGACCTGATTGTATTTATGTAGAGTATTATCTGATTTGATTGGATAGCATGCAATCTGTATCCTTCAGCACACATGACAATAAGAAACCTAAACCTAAACCTATGCATTCCGATTTGGAAATGAATAGATAGGTTGGCAAAGTTGCAGCTAAAGGGAAAGAAAGTGCATGTTTAATTCAATAGGGATATAAACATATTTTATTCAATATGATACTTTTGAAAAATCTGATAAATTCAAGTCCATTCACAAAGATGTGGGACAGCATTTGGATAATGCGGGGACGTAGTTTAGGACTTCCTGATATTTAACTGCCTAGCTTGTATTTGCCACTAATTCCTGCCCCCTTCACTGGAATGATAATCTTGGTTCTTTGTTTCTCAGCCATATGTAGATAGATGGCTGTGGGGTATAAGCTAGGGCTCCCTTGCCTTACTCTACTTAATACCACCACTACAAATAACTGCCATGAAGGTAGCAGAAGTTTGCCTCATGAGGGTGAAATAGTCAAAACCTCTTCCATGGAGTAACATGGGTTAATTCCTCCAATAGTAAGAATTATTAGTCAATATTTTCTTCAGAAAATCCCCATGACTTCAAAATCTGTGAAGGGACTGAGTTGGGGAGGTCATGGGGGAAGATAACTACCTAACATCTTAAAAGCAAATGCAAACGGAATTTGAAGGTCAATGCAAGCAGTAAATATACCAACGGAGGTCATGTTTTGAACTTGGGATACAAGCAAGGACATGTCAAAATACAATGTTTTATGTATTCATTTGGAAGTTTGTGCAAGTACATTTTGATGTAAGGTCTGGAGTGTATGGTCACTGTTACTTTCTTCTATAGGTAATCATCTTGGTCCGGGAGAATGCATTACTCTGCACTTTGTAATACATTCAAGAGAAATTTGAAAAGGGAGAAACATTTTTAACAATTCTTTACCTCATCAGCATAATTTTGCATCTCCATGGAAATTTGATTAGACCGTTCAGGCATACATCACACTTGTGGCATGCCAGGAGCGTAAAGGATGATGTAAATCACCATGTAATTTTCCCTGGTATCACTGGTCTCCCCAGCACATTGAACCCCCAGCATTGCACTGACTCACCCACTATCCTCTGATCTGGAGGGTACTGCACCGAAGAGCCTCATCCTCACATTGCATCCCATGTTTGAGTATTTGAAGGGGCTGCACCTCCCCTACTGGCTGCACTTCAGTCCCACCACATCCTCATCTTTGTGCATCCAGTGCCTAGGGAATGGGTAGAGCAGAGGATGCCCTAGTTAGTTTGCTTCTGGGCCTGGCCAAGCTGGCCATTTGTGGGTCACAGCGCCAGGCAGAGGAGGGCTCTTCCCGAGCCAACTGCCTGCCCCTTTTCCGGGCCAGAGTGTCCCACGAAAAGGAACATGCGGTGCCCCTGGGCACCATGGGAATTTTAGGGAATGCTGAGCACGGCGGGAGTATGAATATATCCTAGACCAGAACTATTTAATATTTAGTGTTTAGAATATTTTGTAATCTTTGTTTTTGGTGGTGGGTGTGACGGTATTGTTTATTTGTAAATATTATTGTTGCCGCAAAAGGCTGTGGAGGCCAAGTCAATGGATATTTTTAAGACAGGGATAGATAGATTCTTTATATTATGGGTGTCAGGGGTTATGGGGAGAAGGCAGGAGAATGGGATTAAGATAGGGAAAGATAAATCAGCCATGATTGAATGGCGGAGTAGACTAGATGGGCCGAATGGCCAAATTCCGCTCCAATCACTTATAAACATGAATAATTAAATACATTTATTTTTTGGTTAAAAAAAACTATCCTCTGATCTCACTCCTGACCCTCCAAATATCTGAATACCATACCATGAATAACCCTCCCCAATTACCTCCTCCTGCATTGATCATGCCAGTGTCCAATTCCCCCATTAATATAACTGAACAAGTATTTTACCCCTGTTCCACATAAAATGTTGTTCAGAAGGGTGTGAGTCCAAACCCCACTCCAGAGACAGGATCCCAATATATTTGCCCATGGTCCATGTCAATGATGAACACTTGTTATACCATCAGAATAATTTTTCGATGTGATGTTAAAACCTGGGATAATCTCTGCCTGCAAAGGATCCTAAAATACCATATGTCATTATTTTCAGAAACAAAATCTAAGATGTCTAATATTTATCTTTCATTTCAACATTCAATGTGACACCGGCTGGTCATTTCTGCATTGGTCTTTGTGGGATCTTGCTGTGTACAAATTAGGTTCAATGCTTCTCTCAGAGGAACTGTGATTACATTTCAAGAAGAACATTTGAGTGGCTATAAACAAGTATTTTAATATCCTGTGTTTATGAATGGCACTACATAAATGCAAATGTTTTGAGAGTTGAGGTTATTCCTCCGCACGCTTCATCTTCTTATCACTACTTTTCAAAAGGGAAACTAACCAAAATTAACTTTTTATTTTTTCCTTTCCTTGTGCAGAAGCATTGTGATCATTGTAAATCACTGACACCAGGATTCAAACTAGATTTAATCAAATTGCATTATGTTACACAAAGTGGTCCCTTAATTTACTGGTTCATAGTGGGACCAGTTTTGTTTGTGTCATTCATTTGCATTATTCTAATACAGTGGGCTCTTGGTTTCTTTGCATGAACAGGCTCAGGAGGAAACAGCTGAACTAATATTCGCAGGATTTTATGTCACTAAATACAGGTGCTTCACTGATCTATCTTGTCTCTTCAGAGATGGATGTTAATTCAGCTGCCGTGTTTTGCGAGATTTACTGTCTTCTCTAAATCATTGTCACAAAAATGTCTGCTTGGTGTTTAAACAAACATATTTATGGAAAAAAACAGTTAAGGCAGTCAAAAATAGAACCAGAGGGATCAGACAGACCAAATATTTATTTGCCAAATTTATATCAGTTGTCACAGTGATGGGACTGCAATAATTGTTGTGATCTTAAATGAAGATGCTGGATAGGCTTAGAAAGGAATATGTGATCAGAAGATAGACACAAAAAGCTAGAGTAACACAGCAGGTCAGACAGCATCTCTGGAGAAAAATAGGTGACGTTTCGGTTCGAGACCCTTCTTCAGACCCAAAACATCACCTATTCCTTTTCTGCAGTGATGCTGTATGACCCGCTGAGTTACTCCAACTTTTTGTGTCTATATTCGGGTTAAACCAGCATCTGCAGTTCCTTCCTACATATTAATGTGATCAGAGTTCTCAACCTTATTTTTTAATTTACTGTAGAGCCTGTGATTGTAATGTCATTAGCTGTTAAATAGCTACTGGTCATTAATTCCTTACATCTCTTGTAAAGATGAGGCATTTGGATTTTTTTCTTTTTTATGGCAGCTTTGTCCAAGAGAAATGAAGCTTGAAGAACCATTTGTTGTTTACCAAGAAGAACATGGAGGCCCTGTGGAGCTATACGTGAAGGGAGCATTAGTTACAGGTAGCGGTGAAATACTCCAGGCATGATTCTCTGACCAGCTTTCTCCCTGAGTGTATTTTATCGTTGAGCATGAGAGCACAAATCAGCATTTAGGTATTTATATATGTTTATGAAAATAGCATCTGGCTTACAATATATTCATATATTTTGAGAAATATTTTATCTTCTCGATTCTCTTCAGATGAAGTAAATGGGATAATAATTGAAGCCACGCAGTGGTACACAGGACTAATTTTTGCAGCTGGGAATTTTTTGCAGAACATTCGGCAAAAAATCTGGCAATTTATAATAATTGGGTCAACTCAATGCTTAGAATCCAAACATTGTCCTTCTTGTATCTCTCGTGTGTTTATCTAGGTTCATTGTATATTCATCCATGCTATTTTCTGTAATTGTTGTTTCATTTCACATTCACGGCATTCTCCATATGAGGGAGTTCTTTCAGAATGATATCCTGCAGTATACTGTAAATGATCTACTTGTACTTTATGTCCTCTGGTTACGTTTCCCGTACACCTACAAATGTCCTTTCCACCTCTATAAAACCTTTTTTTATAGTTCAGACCCTCAAAATTCAAACATTAGCTTTAATTTTTTATATAAAGGATGTATTATAGGAAGTACAAATACTTTGGAGTGTACCTGGACAGTAAACTGGACTGAGGCCCTGCACAAGGAGTGACAGAGCCGGCAGTACTTTTTGAGACGGCTCCGCTCCTTCAACATCTGCAATCAGATGCTGCAGATGTTCTACCAATCGGGGGTAGCCAGTGCCATCTTCTTCACTGTCATCTGCTGGGGCAGCAGAGCGAAGGCCGCGGATGCCAATAGGATTAACAAACTCATCAGGAAGGCTGGCTCCATCCTGGGGGCGGAGTTGGAGTCATGGGAGGTGGTCTTGGAGGGGAGCATGCTCCTCAAACTGCGGAGCATCTTGGACAATACAGTTCACCCCTACATGACACACTGGTCAACCTGAGGAGTACTTTCAGCGCAACCTGAGGAGTACTTTCAGCAACAGACTGGTTCCTCCAAGATGCACTACAGAATGCCACAGGACCTCCTGTTTCTATCAAACTGTTCAACTCCTGCCCCTTCTGTCATGGGGTACACTGAGGGCCTGTCCCACTTGGGCAACATTTTAGGCAACAGCCTGAAAAGAGGTTGTTGCATCGTGGTCGGGTCGTGACGCGTGCTGACGCATGTAGTTACGCGCGGGTGATGCGCGATGTCTCCCTGCTGCTCCAGGATTTTGGAATGTGCAAAATCCAGGGGCGACATCTGGGTGTCTCATCATGTTGTGCGCCCTGTCCCACGCTGACGTATGCTGTCCTACGGGTGACACCCAGTTAGGGTTAGGATTAGGGACCACAGATGGGCTGTAAAATATTCTTCTTTCAATGCATGCATTTTTAAAATTAACGTATTAAAATTAATACAATAAAATCAATTGTGCAAATGAAAAGATGTCGTTCAATTTTATTTACAGATGTATTGGTCCACTTTCAGATCAAATCACCTTCTCTAACTTTTCGCAGGAAAGGTTTCATTGAGTGCAGACTGAACTCCCCTCCCGCCCCATCCCTCCTCCACTCCCCCCCTACCCTACTCCCCTCCCCTCTCCCCCTCTTCTTCCCTTGCCCCCTCTTCCTCCCTTCTCCCCGCTCCATTCTTCTCCCCCTTCTTCATTCCCCCCCCTCCTCTCACATCCCCTTCTCCCTCTCTCCCTTCTCCCATTATCCACCCCCCCTCCACTTTCCCCAATGCCCCCCATTTATGGACCCAGCCTGTGACAGCTAGATCCCACTAATAGTACTGCACAAAGGTCACGTCATCTGTTTTAGTAACATTGACTATGGGATAAATGCAGACTTTGTGAACAACCCACCCCGCCCCTTCGTCTGCCCCCTCGCCTTGCTTCAAAATGTGTGGTGGGTACTTAGACTCAGTGGGTGGAGCAGGTGGGTGGCACTGGTACATTGACAACATTGCCTGTACCCAGTTGAAAAGCCCGCTGCCTCTGGGGGTTTGGAGAGACCATTGGTAGAGAGATCTGGGACAACTCGTGGCCAACAGTGTAGTTCCCATGCAGAGCATTGGTGGTTTGGAAGAGAGATCTGTCTCTGGGACAACTCGTGGCCAACAGTTTAGTTCTCATTCAGAACATTGGGGGTTCAAGTCCAACCCCTGGGGCCCCTGTATCACATTTAGTTCAGAGATACAGTGCCCTTTGGCCCAGCGAATCTGCACTGACCAGAGATCCCCCGCACACTATCCCACACACGTTATGGACAATTTATACTTATACCAAGCTTATCAACCTAGAGTTAGGGTTAGCGTTAGGGTTTCCCCCCTCACTCCAAAGGTGCACAGGTTTGTATAAATTGTCGCTAGCATGTGTGGGATAGTGTGCGGGGGATCGCTGGTCACAGGCTGGGTCCACAAATGAGGGGCATCGGGGAAAGTGAGGGGGGGGGTTGGAGAATGGGAGAAAGGAGGGAGAGGGGGAGAAGAGGATGTGGTGGGAGGGAGGGGAGTGGAGAAGGGAGAAGAGTGGAGCGGGGAGAATGGAGGAAGAGGGGGAAAGGAAGAAGGAGGGGGAGGGGGAGGGGGAGGGGGAGGGGGACAGGGGAGGGGAGAAGGGTGGGAGGGCGGGGTGGAGAAGGAGGGATGGGGGCGGGAGAGGGGAAGAGGGGGGTGGAGGGAGGAGGGGAGTTCAGTCTACACTCATTGAATCCATCCCTGTGAAAAGTTAAAGACGGTTATTGGATCTGGAAGCGGACCAATACATCTGTAAATAAGACTGAACGACCCAGACATCTTTTCATTTGCATAATTGATTTTATTGTATTAACTTTAATATATTAATGTTTAAAATCTATGCATTGAAGGAAGAATATTTTACTGCCCATCTGTGGTCCCTAACCCGAACCGGGCAACGCCCGCAGGACAGCATAGGTCAGCGTGTATGTCATACAACTTGGTGGTTTTACGGGTGTCAGTCACTGACGCTCGCAGTCGCCAAAAAAAATCGCAAAGTGCGACAGACCCTTGACTCTCCTCCACCCCCCCAATCTTTGCACACCTCTAATCCCTTCTACTCGTCACTTTCATTTCATGTTTCATGTATTTTGTGTGCATCTTGGTCAGCATGGATGAATGGGGTTGTAGGGTCTGCTTCCATGCTGTGACTAAGGTAATAGCAGCATCCTATTCTATAAAACAATAATGAAATAAAATACCAGTGGGATTGTGAGTGATTTCACAGTAACGATGTAATATTTGTCCTTTACTAGTATAACATTTGGGTCTGGAAATTTGCCCAATGTGAGGCGGTCTGCGAGGGTTTATGTTTACGTCATGGTTGCTCAAACAGGCGATTATGGATTTGGAATTATTTTGAAATTGTAAGGGAAGGAAAGAAGGATTTGCCAGGAAAATTGCATGCAAACCCCCGAAAGAAATTGAAGATCCTTCCTGCATGTGTTCTGTACTCAGATAGCTTGTATATTATCGCAAAGGAAACTTGACACTGACAGGGTGAATGGGTTAAGCAGCTCCCCCAGGGACCAAACAAAATAACATTGCGTTTGTGTGTTTAATGGTTTATTGCCAAAATGTTAGAATATCCAGATGTCATGATGTCTTTTCCTGTAAAATCTGTCACAATATACAGTAACTTGATGGCATCTGAATTTTTGACAGTGATTACATGCATAATTCTACCTAAACCATAGAATAAATTTAAATTATTTAATTTAATTCCTAATATGAACAGGAATAACATGTATCATTCAGTCGTATCGTGTGTATTCAACTTGTATCACGTTCCATATATTGCAGATAATTTAGAGCATTTATTGCATATGTGGTGAGAGGGTAAACACAGCCAAATGTGAAAGCTGTGAAGTCCAGCCAAACCTCTTTTTGCAGCAAAATCAAGACATTAATGCAAAAACAGAATGGGAAAACAAGTTCATGATAATGCAAGAGGTGATACGCATTGTACTGTTGTCGAGGTAGGATTAAAGTAGTGCAAGTTGGTTCAGGAATCTGATGGTTGCAGGAGGTATGTGTAGGAAAGAATTGTAGATGCAGGTACACCAAAGATAGACACAAAATCCTGGAGTAACTCAGTGGGACAGGCAGCACTTCTGGATAGAAAGAATGGGTGATATTTTGGGTCGACCCATTTCCAGAAACTGAAGAAGGATCTTGACCCGAAACGTCACCGATTTCTTCTATCCAGAAATGCTTCCTGTCCCACTGAGTTACTCCAGCATTTTGTGTCTATGTTTGCTTGTAGGAAGCAATTGCCCCTGAACCTAGCGGTGTGTGACTTCAGGTTTTAATATATCCTTTCCAATGGTGGCAGCGAGAAAGAGCATGTCTTGGATAATGGTGATGATTGATGCCACCTTCTTGAGGCAGTTCCTTATGTAGATGCTATTGACGGTGAGGAGGACAAAAACTGCTGGTGTAACTCAGCAGGTGAGGCAGCATCTCTGGAGAACATGGATAGGTGACATTTTGGGTTGAGACCCTTCTTCACACTGATTTTGTGCACGTGACAAACTGGGCTATGCCCACCACTTTCTGCAGTCTCTTGCATTCGTGGAACTGCCATACTAGGTCATAATGCAACCAATTGTTATACTTTCCACAATCAACCTAAAGACATGTGTTAGAGTAGTCAGGTACATACTCGAATCTCTTTAAACTTCTAGGAAAGCAAAGGTACTAGAATACCCTCTTCATGATTACATCTATGTGCTGAGCCCAGAACAGATCACCTGAGCTATTAACACACAGGAATGTTAACACCCAGGAATTTGAATTTGTTAATTCTCTCCATTACCGACCAAGCAACAAAAATTAACACATGGTCTCCTGATTTGCCCTTTCTGAAGTTAATAATTAGTTCCTTGGCCTTGTTGCATTAATAGGTTGTTGCTTTTTACAGCACTACTAGACCAGAAGTTTAGTTTCTCTCTTGTATGCTACAGTACAATAGTACTGTTGTTCACCCTACAACAGTACTATTGTCAATGAATTTTAAAAATGACGTTGATATTGTGTAATCTATTCAGACATTGGTGTAAAGAAAATAGAACAAGGAACGAAGCCTGGAGCCCCGAGCAGCCCCACTGTTGATGGTCAGTGAGAATGAGATCTTGATACCGATCCACACTAATCAACGTTTACCGATGAGGAAATTAAGGTTCGAGTTGCAAACGGAGTTGCAGTCCCAGGTCTTTGAGTGTGGTGATTAGTTTGGCAGGGATCATTTTGTTGAATGCCAAAATGTAGTAAGATGAACAGCAATAATCCAGAGCAGAGAGGCACTGTGGTTCCTGCCAGCAGTATGTTTGACTTTTTCCATGTCGCTTCTCCACCTCCCCTCCTGCAGCCTAACAGCTTGGATTGGAGCGGCCTTTCCCGGAGTCGGGCCCGGAGCTTCAGCAGCGGTCGCTGCATTGACTTTTCCGTCGCGGAGCTGGGCTGAACCCTTGCCGGGGGTTGCCAAAAAGGAGTGCTCCGATCGCTGGCCTGGTGACTTTGGCATCATGGGGCTGTGGTCTGCAGAGCTTCTAGCCACGGGCGTGGCATGGATTTACCATCCGGAATCTGGGATCCCTTGCCGGGGATCGCCGGAGAAGAGCTCTGACTGCCAGCCTGTGGCCTAGAACATCCTGAAGCCGCGGTCTACGGTAGGAAAGTGGCCGATTTGGGCACTCCAAGCCACGGAGTGTGTTCAACTGTCCCGACGTCAGAGTTTTGATCATCCCAACAAGAGGGCTGCACATCAGGCTGTCCATAGCGGCGACTACGGAGGGTTTATGGTCCCGACCACGGATGAACAAAAGGAGCAGGACTGACTGAACTTTGTTGCCTTCCACCACAGTGAAGAATGCTGTGGTGGATGATTGTGCTAAATTCCATTGTGTATTGTGTGTTCTTTTTTTTCAACTGTATCGCTGCATGGCAAATTCATTTCACTGTACCTTAGTTGGTGCATGTGATGAATAAATTTGACATTGACTTTGGCACCAGTGAGATTGTATCTGCTGTTGACCTGTTTTGGTGATGGACAAATTGAAGCACATCCAGATAGTTTCTGAAGCAGGACTTGGTTTGCGTCATAACCAACATTTGAAAGTACTTCATTCTGGTGGATGTAAGTGCAACCAAACAGTAACCATTTAGGCAGGTTATCATTCTTGCATTGGGCATCACTACGATAGAAGCCCTTTTGAAAAAGATGGGAAGCCCCAGACTGCAGAAGCGAGAAGTGGGTGGCACAGTAGTGCAGCGGTAGAGTTATTGCCAAACAGTGCCAGAGACTCGTTCAATCCTGATTATTGGTGCTGTCTGTATGGAGTTTGTACATTCTCTCCGTAACCTGCGTGGGTTTTCTCTGGGTGTTCTGGTGGAGTGTTCTCCCACACTCCAAAGATGTACAGGACTGTAGGTTAATTGACTTGGTAAAATTGTAAATTGTCCCTGGTGTGTGTAGCATAGTGTAAGTGTGCGGGGATCACTGGTCAGTGCGGACTCAGTGGGCTGAAGTTCCTGTTTCTGGGCTGTATCTCTAAGCTAAACTAAACTAAACTAAACTAAAATACCTTAAATACTCCAACCAATTTACACAGTCTATAGTCTATATGGTACACCACCTTGGCTGGATGCTTTAAATGGTTTCACCTCTTTGAAGTATGCACGGACTACCACCCCAGAGACTGAGACCACAGACTGGGTGGGCTTATGTGGGGAAATTGTTTTTCCATTCAAAGCATGTATGAAATGCATTAAGCCTAACTGGAAGTGGTGTATTGTGGCCACTGATGCTACCAGGTTGCCCTTGTGGGAGGTGATAGCATTGTTGTCCTGCCACAGCTGTTGAGTGTCCGTCCGTGACTCCAGCTTAGTCCGGAATTGTATCTTTGCAATCATGATGGCCTTCAGGAGGTCATACCTGGACTTCTTGTATGATTCTTTTCTTTTAGTGCACAGTATTTTTATTTTCACTGTTTGTAGAATTTATGTGTAATCTATTTATAATTTATGTACAGTATCTCTGTGTTGTCTGTAGCTATGTGCACATCATGCTGTTGCAAACAAGATTGGTACTTGAACCTAACCATACGTCTGCTTATGGCAATAAACAACATGATGTGAAATAGTTGGGGATCTAGCAAACTGCTTTAGGGCTCCATCGGTTTAGTTTGTACCATCCCAGAATTCATTCTGAAGCATTAACTCTGCTTCTCTTTCCATTGAAATGGCCTGACTCATTGACTGTTACCAATATTCTGTATTCCTTTAATGTATGCTGGAAGATTAGAAAAAAATCATTACGAAAGGATAATAAAATGAAATACATCATCCTATTGCTTCAAGTGGAGAACCTTCCTTGTCAAGAGAACCTATTTTAAATCTGGGCATATGCTGAGCTTAGTTTTGACCTTTAATTTAAGTGAACGGAAATTCATGTACAATTCATTTGAATTTCTGATTTGTGCACTTAGAGATGTAGAATAAAAATAACAACCCACTACTTATATAATAGGGTCGTATAAGTAATAAGATGGCTTCCAGACAATTGTAAAGGTCACAGTGTCCTCAGCACTCCAATTCTGGGTGGCTGCTACTGCAAAATAATTTTTGGTCAAAGAACACTCAATTGGAAGATCTAGCTTGTTGTTATCTGTTAATACCTGCAGATAAATATTTGACAGTGAGTGTGTTGTGTACAATGTATAGTCAGATGTACAATGTATAGTCAGCTAGTGTAGTGTTGTAGGTAGCGTTCTGACAATCCAAAGTAATAGCATGTTCCCAGGTCCAGTTGAATTTAATGGCAGGACTAGTCATCTGCTGCTGTCTATTTTGTTTTCCCCACTATAGCCAGCAATTTGTGAGTGTGCAGCAATCATGGAAGAGGTGAGTGTTAAAGAAGGAACTGCAGATGCTGGAAAATCGAGGGTACACAAAATGCTGGAGAAACTCAGCAGGTGCAGCAGCATCTATGGAGTGAAGGAGATAGGTAACATTTCGGGCCAAAACCTTTCTTCAGACCCTTGTGTCCCCATGGAAGAGGTGAATATGCTTGATCATTGACTGCAGTGGCTGGGTGGTTAGAGGAATCTAGCCAAAAAAGGAGAAAAACTAAACAAACTCAACAGATCAGGCAGCATCTGTGGAAGGAATTGGATAGTCAACGTTTCAGGTCAACAACATTCATCTAGATAAATATTGACTGCCCATTTCCCTACACAGACCTGCTGCATTCCTCCAGCACTTTGTGTCCTTTTGGCGGTTGAAGAAGAGCTCGCTGGGGATTGGTCGGCAGTTGTGTCCGCTAACACCTTTCATAAGGGCGTTGTTAAAACAAGGGTTTACTGCATTGTCTTTGCTAAGCAGTTAGGAGAGAAGATTGATTGTCAATTGGCAGTGGTAACTATATCCTATTCGGATACAATTTAATACTTTCCTTAGAGTGTTACAGACTGCTGATGCAGGAATCTCAGGCAAAAAAGGAGAGCAGCTGGAGGAGTTGAGCAGATCATGCAGCATCAGTGGAGGGGAATGGGCTGTTGACGTTGATTTAGATGAATGTTCTTGACCTGAAACGTTGACTGTCTAATTCCTTCCACAAATGCTGTCTGACCTGTTGAGTTTCTCCGGCTGTTCTACTTTTTTGCTAAGAGTCTTCCATAATGGCATGGTGGTCTGCCTGGCTAGGTTGCTGCCTCACAACTCCAGCAACCCAGACTCAATCCTGAATCTCCATTGTTGTCTATATGAAGACTATATGTTCTCCCTGTGACCATATGGGTTTACCTTGTGTACTCCAGTTTCCTTCCACATCCCAAAGTTATGTCTGAAGAATGGTCTCGACCAGAAAAGTCACCTATTCTTTTCTCCAGAGATGCTGCCTGACCCATTAAGTTACTCTAGCCTTTTGTGTCTACCTTTGGTTTAAACCAGCATCTTCACTTGGCCACAGTGAATTGTCCCTAGTGTGTTGGTGGGTGTTACAAACTGGAGGTGAAGATGGGAATGGAAGGAGAATAAGTTAAAGGGGACATTTTCAGGGAATAGGGTTGCTCTGCATAAACGTGACAGGTTGAAATGGCGGATTATGTCATAAGGAATATATCTTACCGTGACAGATAAAAAAACAGGTGGCTTCATGTTGGGGCCCTCAGTTCATCCACAACATAACTCCTTTGTGGTTTACCTTACCTTTACAGATTAATTTTCCTGCATTTTTTTTTTTAGAAAGAATGACTGGAAGAGAAAATACCTCCACTGAATTAATATGAAGATCAGATAGAGTAGTAGACTTTTATTATCAAGCATTGGACTCATCAGGAGGGGAAATTTAGCACGGAGAACTGTATGACTTTTTAGCAGAACAATTAGGCATGGTTCATCACTGATTTATGAACCTCCAGTCCCAAACCTTTTCCCCAAATTTCACCCACATCATTCTTCACACGTGGTGCTAACCATAAAAATGTGATTGAAGCAATTTACTGAAAGCTTTCAAGACACAAGCGTAAATCGCTACCAAACTCAATAGTGCAGTGATGTGCAAGAAAGCATGGAATGAGGTTACTGTCTGGAATAAACATGTGCTTCTCAGCACAGCAGGAAGCTGCTGGGTTTTGATGTGCTATGAAACAAGTGGAAGGTTTTTAATCAGACCCCAAATGGGACAAGGCTGACACAACCATTTAATTCCCTAATATTGTACAGAGGATTTTTGTTTATGGAATTGATTGGAATTGCCATTCATTATCTATCACAACATCCCTGAACTAAAGAGGCAGCAAAGAGTTAACATATCGATGGGACTAGAAGTGGCAGATTTTGCTTCCTTGAAAGATGTCAGTGAGCAAGATTTTTTTTAAACAATATTCCTGTTGCTTCAAGGTTACTGAGACTAGCCTTTTAACTTCAGATTGATGTAATTGAATTTCAGTTTCCCAGCTGCTGAGGTGGGAATTGGATGCCTGTGTGTGGCTCAATGGTCCAGGACTCTGGCTGCTCACACAGTCATTTATCGCTACCATATCCCATTGTTTTGTTGGATGTGACTGCTGCTAACCAACATGCCACACATCACATGAGTCACGCTGTCCTCTTTACAGATGTGCTAGTGACTTTACTGAGATACATCTACTGAGATACTGACTTTACATTAGAGATTGTGGAGGCATTAGTGGTAATCTTTCCCCCAAAGCTTCCAGTGGACCAGAACAAGAATTTCGGTTAATTTCCGTCATTGTTGAAACTCTGATAGCGCTCCAATTTTTTTTTTCTCAGGATGATTTTAACTCTGGGAAAAAAACACCTTGTCCACAGGCCCCCTAGATTTTGAGGCCCTAGGCTTCAGCCCATGAAGCCTATAGGTAAATCCGACCCTGCCAAGGCCCCCATAGATCTCGAGGCCCTAAGCTTAAGCTTGTGAAGCTTATACGTAAATCCGGCCCTGGGGACAGCCAGCATCTCTGGAGAGATGGAATGCAATGTCTGAAGAAGGGTCTTGACCCAAAACCTCACCCATTCCTTCTCTCCAGAGATTCAGCCTGTCCTGCTGAGTTACTCCAACTGTTTGTGTCTATCTTTCACTTGTTTTCTGATCATGTTTAATGGCAGAGGCAAGAAATGCGTGAAAGAAATGTACACACGTTGCTTCAGCATACTATGGTAACTCTTTTACCATGCTAATTTTTTTCATATGACATTTATTTTACTCTATGTTCCAGGCTTATAAGATACGTATCTTCAGACCAGAGAAATGGTTTAGTTCTTTTTTTGTGTAAACATTTATTTATATCTTCCAAGAAGCAAAGACAAAATATAAATTGAAAATACACGTAATTTTTTTGTTTTGCAAATAGCACAAAATAATTTTAAAGAGATGCAGAATAGAATTGGAACTTACTGAAAGTCAATCAACATCAGTTTAGATCACAGATAGATTTGCATTCTGTCTGCATTTCAAGACAGAACTGAAAAATAAAAGCTAGATAAAGAAACTCAGAATTAGGGAAGAAAAATGAGGGAGAAATAAATCAAACAGATGAAGTGTTGATGTATTATTGTATAGTACTTATAATATACAATCTCAATACGGTGCAGCAGAGCAGTAATAAAGAATACAATGAAGTTAGAAATAGCTAAAGCAATGGAAGGAAAACACACCAGTAGAGATGGATCTCTAGGAAAAGGAGAAATTGAAACTACAGACTATGCATGTGTGCTCTGAAATTAAAACTACAAATACTGCAAGAAAAGCAGAAAAGATGCACACAGTAAACACAATGACTTCCTTCCACAACTCCTATTCCCCAGGCCTCCCAACTGCACAGTTTCACACACCTTCCCTTCCCATCTCCATCCATTGTTTGACCTGCGTTAGCCCATTACTTTCTTATGGAAAATAAAAGATTTAGATGTGGTCTTAAGTTACTGAAGTCACTGTGTAGTGGGCTAGAATGTGTATGGTTGAAAGATGAGATATTCTTGATGTTTGTGTTAAACTTGGTTAGTATTACGCTTCAAAGCAACTGCACCATAGGAGGAGTGAAAGGTTGTGACAGTTCTGTGTTTCGTTTCATTGCATTATGCCCTTTTTCTCAACAAAGATGTACAATCTTTCAGTATCAGAAGTGAAATGGGATAAAATAACTTCCAAGTGTTTTTTTTTTATAAAACAAACAAAGCTTCAGAGTCTTTTGCTAGAAAGAAGAAAAAAAGATCTCAAGGGATTTCTGTACATTCTGATCTGAAAGAATATGGAAATATTCAAAAGATGCAAGTTCGACTATTTAACATAAAGCGCTGAACGGAATGCTTTGCTGGACCAATGCAAGTGAAGATTCTTAATATATCATATATAATATATATATAAGACTCGGTTTATACTCTCTGGAATTTAGGAGATTAAGAGGGGATCTTATAGAAACTTACAAAATTCTTAAGGGGTTGGACAGGCTAGATGCAGGAAGATTGTTCCCGATGTTGGGGAAGTCCAGGACAAGGGGTCACAGCTTAAGGATAAGGGGGAAATCCTTTAAGACCGAGATGAGAAAGACTTTTTTCACACAGAGAGTGGTGAGTCTCTGGAACTCTCTGCCACAGAGGGTAGTTGAGGCCAGTTCATTGGCTATATTTAAGAGTGAGTTGGATGTGGCCCTTGTGGCTAAGGGGATCAGAGGGTATGGAGAGAAGGCAGGTACGGGATACTGAGTTGGATGATCAGCCATGATCATATTGAATGGCGGTGCAGGCTCGAAGGGCTGAATGGCCTACTCCTGCACCTAATTTCTATGTTTCTATGTTTCTATCATGTGGATGCTTGTAGGTACTTTATCCAGTCAAGCTACATTGTTACAATTTTGTTGAAACTATGAATGCCATGGTTACCAGGATCCAGCATTTTGTGTCTATCTTACGTGATAGGTGGGTATAGGTGAGGGGTGTTTCAATGGCAAACGGGTGGAGTTAGTGACAAAGGCTCGATGTATAAATGTATAAATGCTGGAGGAAGGGATATGGGTGCAAAGGAGGCGGGGAAGAGGGGTTGGGGGGGAAATTAAAAGGGAAATAGCTGACTAGGGGTTTAAGAAGGAACTACAGATGCTGGAAAATTGAAGGTAGACAAAAATGCTGGAGAAACTCAGCGGGTGAGGCAGCTCCAAATAGAGGGGATGTACAGTATCACTTGAAATTGAAGAATTCAGTGTTCATACTATTGGGTTGTAAGCTGTGAGAATATGAGATGCTGGTCATCACATTTGTAGGTGGCTTCACTCTGGCATTGGTTCCTTATGATTACACTTCCCTACATGTTTCTCCACTGATGCATGGGAACTTGACCATCTCATCCCTGAGGACCAACACCTTCATTGCTTCCTTTTTCACTGAATGGGAAATGTACTCATAGAGGAATTTCTGGAAATTATAAGAAAATTGGGTGACTTTGAGAGCAGATGTGCCAGAGAAGCAAGATGGGAAAAGAGGCCAAAATAGTGAAGTTAACTCATAGATCACATTAGGAGAAGAATACATTGATTTAGGAAGTGTTTAGATTACAAAACAATGCTAGCTGGGGTGAAGATAAACATAGGAGGCTGTAAACAATGCCGAGGGTATAAAACTGATCATGAGATAACACTTTTTGATACCCATTTGTCAGACAAGCAGAAGAATGGTTTTCTAAATAACAGGGAACAGAAGGTTATAGATAACTCTGTGGAAAAAACAAGCATGAAAGATTAAAAATTCATCTCTGATGAATTATTTCAAAAATGTAAAATCCACATGCGACCATTATGTTGGAGAATATAAAAAGGTTGTAATTGTTGCGAATCACTGAAATACTTTGGGTTCTCACAAAGTGTTTCCCTGTATATACTGTTATTCCTTGAATAAACCGACTTGATTGAGAAATTCACCACCACTCTATAAGATTTTCCTAATGTGCTATCCCAATCTGAGCTGTAATTAAGAAGCAACTGGGCCCCATGTGAAAGCTAGATTCAGGATACAGGCCAGACGTACAACTCCCTGCAAACATGTACCGAGAAGGAAGTTTACCGAACATACTGCAGATAAATTTCTTTCTCTGAATGTTCCCATCTATATTATGTACCTGTACCAGACACTGCTGTTGATTGTGGAACTCGCAGTTGTTGTATCTGTTGGCAGCCCAGTGTTGTTACCTAATAAGGCAATATAACAGATTCAGAGCCACTATCGAGACATCCAATTGAAGATCTCTCATTAATATTTGATGGCTTTTATGCTGTTCTATAATTTCCCTGCAAATTTGATCTTCTCTATCCTTTGCAGAGGTTGGCAGATTTTAAAATGCAATGAGTATTGCACTAGAACTTCTGCATTTATTTTAACACTAATTATAATAGACTGAGTTACTGTCTGCTCAAAAATACTCTCACATTGTTCTGCTCTGCAATATTATCAACCGTTAACAAAAACCCATCTCCTTTCTCTCATTGCCTGTCTTTCCTAATATCCTGACATCCAGGAATATTTAACAACCAATCACATCAAAGTCTAACTTACCTAATTTCATCTGCAACCCTTCATTTTGTTTAATTCTCTTGTGCATTTATGTGCGTTAACTGTTAACTTTCCTGAGACCATCCTGTGCTCTCTCAAGGCTGTTCCTATCTAAAATGATCAAAGGTTCAATGATTCATGGCAATGTGACATTCTTTTTTTTACATACAATTCAGTAAAAATCTTACATACATAGGCATACAATCATACGTAAATACAGCAGTGTAAGAATTATAGAATACACTGAGGCACTGCACAAGATTCGCCACATTTCCAGCACCTTGTACCTTTTAATGTTAAATGTTGTTAAAACATGTAAAGTTGTAACTTGGTTATAAAGGCCCGTGGACCTGCCGGCAGCACTGAGTTGGAGTTGCAGGGATCGGCCTTGCCAAGAGATGTTGTCGATGTCCTCTACGGCTGCTCTACATCGCTGCAGGCCGCATTCGATCCATGCACCTGGCCCCTTGAAGTGGCACCTGATTTAATCGAGCCCCAGGCTTTTGCAAGGCCTCCAGCAGCCCACTTCACCAACACATCGATTGGTATAAGGAGCAATCAAACCCAAGGCCTCCTCTCATCTTCTGTGCCCCAGGGCATCTCCGGCAGCTGACCCTGTAACCCCCAGAGTGCCTGCAAGGGTGCGGGAGGCAAGTCTCCTGTCTGCTCATCATTCCTCTTCTCTGTCATCACCATCTTGCTTGCTCTACTGCTATCTTTCTCTAGCAATCCTACAAACATTCAAGGAAGTCCAAGAAGAAAGAAACTATGGATTGCTGTTGATTGCGAGTTGACTATTTTTTAATAAATGACATCTTGTTTGTAGCTCTGAATCTAATTATGTGAAATTTTAAGTAATAGCACCGGACTGCTATCAGAAACTACAAATGTGATACCCACAATTAACAGCAGTATCTGGTACTATAGTAAGATTAAACGAGAACTTACCAGTTGGATCTTGATTTTATGAGGAGTTACGTTGGTGATTACGTGAAGAAGACCCGCCAGGCCGCATACGCACCAATCTTCAAAGCAGCGGTATGAAATCACAAATAACAACACCGAAGTGACATAGTAAGATGCGTGACTTGAGAACTACCAGATGATCCTTTATGAGAGAGGATTGGGCGTGGTGGGCACGTAATCACCAACATAACTCCTCATAAAATCAAGATCAAACTTCAAACTGGTAAGTTCTCATTTACTCTTACTATTTTACTTCGGTGTCACGTGAGTGATTCCGTGAAGAGTTCAAAGCTTTGTGATTTCATGCCGCAGATTACAAATCTCGGCGTCCCACTGCATTGATTGACTCGAATGAGATATTAATGCATTAGTAGTAACATTGCATTTAATGCAGTAATAACATTTATTTAAAAAATATAAACAAACAACAGTACCCCTCTATCCCAGGGCACTTTAAACAGAACTTAAAATAGCATTGGCAAACAGCCCTGGATCAGCAATCGGCCGATGATAGAAATTCTGAAACATCAGCTCGTGGCCGCCAAAATATGGTCAACGGGCACTTCCCCCGCCTTGGCCGCCGACGTAGCTGCTGCCCTAGTGGAATGAGATGTAATCACACTATCTAAATGATACGCTGACGTTGATGCTGACCTGGTGGAATGAGATATACAATCGTCAGTGTTAATACCTGTATAACCCAGAACCTGCTGCAGCCACCTTGAAATAGTCTAAACCGACCTTCCTTTGTGTAGTTGTTGTTGACTAATAAACAATGCTGATTCCATAATTCTTAGGATTCTGGTGGCCTTGATAACATAGACGTGAGACCGTGGGGTATCCAAAATGATCTTAAATCATGCCACCCCTAGTCTACTCTGCTTGTGTAGACCAGAATGTAAAATGTAATGGCACCTGCAGCCAATTCCATCCTACCGAGCCATAGCTTTTGCAATGTTTGCCGTTGTTGTGCTGATATAAGTGTCATAACTAAGGATGTAGCTGGAACCCCTTGGTGAAGAGAATGTTCACACATTTTCAATAACCAACTGCATAAACTTGTAGTGGGAGAACTTGTGTCAAGATCTTTTAACAACTCGATATCCGGGTTGAACCCGACAGCATAGTTCCCTTATGTTGCATTCGTTCCCTTATGTTCCCTTATAGTTCCCTTAGTGTCTCTATAACTGAATTATTGTCAAATACCATTTAAAATGAACTGGAAAATGTCAGTAATCTGTACCATATTAAATGTAACATTAACATTTAATAAAAACACCTCTGATCCCCTCAATCGGAATGTACTGCTTTTTTGGGTGCTATCCCTGCACACTGCAGTGCGCACCTTCATAGCTTGATGTGACAACCTGAGGCATAAGTCAATCCATTCAAAATGTGTAAGTCAATAATTGTTTTACTGTGCAATGGCCGGTCTCCTGAACCACAGTATGAAACAGCAAGCTCTTGTTTTTTGGAATAACCGTATGCCGTTGTGCCATAATACCTGATGAAGCAGGCAACATGGACTCTTGGCCAGACTGACAGTGCGAACCCAAGAGAGGTCTTGCTGACTGTTTTAAGACCCGGCTAATGAGGCAAAAATGAGGAAGACATAAAAGACCATTCCTCCTATTGAAGCGAGAATGTATTTCTCCGCACTGTTGTGCCACATATTTTTGCAATCAGTGAATAAACATGCACCAACATGTCGATATTCGATGTAGTATTGAACCATACTTTCATCATACTTTGAGATACAACACTTATTCTGTGTTATCATCAATCTGAACTGGATGATACACCAGTGGCAAAGGAGATTTAGGTAATTATTACAGGATACTTTAACTTGATTACCATGTGACTAACATATGTCACCATCGTAGAGCAGCAACTTGAATTTCAGCATGTAGAATATATATATTCGCTCAATAGCCCCTTACCCATGGGGTGCATCAAGTGTATATATTTAGTTGATACCAACAATTGAAGAATTGGTAACTCATGCAATCTCCAATACCTCCAAGTAGCTGATGGTATTTGGAACTTCTCATCTTAGAGTCCTAAGCATCAGTCTGTAATAACTGAATTCGACCGACGACACTACTGTAGTGAGTTTCAGGTTCAAGTTCAATGAGTCATTGTCATGTTCAGCAATGCTGAATACTGTTACTTCATCATTGTGGCTGAGGTAGCTTCAGCTGACAATAGCATAAGGTTGTTAACAATGGTCTATTTGCTACTTGCACAATATCAGTTCCTTGATTTGCTTGGCTGAAACACAGCTGCTATATTGCCAATTACTCTTGATGAAAATAAAACTCAGTTTTGTAACAGATTGCTATAACTCCAATCTCTTGCCACAAGGCAGAGTCAAGGCTAATAATAATTAAAGGTAAATCCCAATGACCAACAAACAGTTTATCCCATGTACAAAACAAATGTAAATATTACAACTTGTGAACGGTGCACGACCCATGTTTTGGAAGTGCTAGACCCATTTTGTTGAGTAGGATTGGTAAGGTGCATGGAATTTCTGAGCTATCATGCTGCCCCCAGCTCCAGTGAACCGCTTACTGCCGATGAGCGCCTGGATGCGTTCTGAAACGATGACTTTTGCCCACCATTGGCCTAATTGATTCATCTGCCAGGCTTTCTTCCCCTGTTGAATAGGCCTACCTGAATAACAGATTCAGCGGCTGGCTCTCAAATCCCCCTGTTGGCGCTGTTCTCTGCCGGCACATATGTGCTTAGGTATGTTCTATTGACTTCTGTAGAGCCTGGAGTCAGTTATATCTTGACCTTTTGCTCTTCCCTCCTCAGAGAGGGTGATTCGTAGGCAACCCTAAACAGGCACTGCCGCAGGCCACAGGATACCAATACTGATACGAACCCATTGGCCTTAACCCAAATAGAATATTCTGCTGGGATGGCAACATTGTTGTCAGGAAAAAGGTACCTCTGACACGTGCCCTTCATCCCTTGGGGTATGCTCCACGGCCATACCCTGAGACTGACCCGTCTTGGTCTCTGCCTCCAAGAGGGAGACCTCTGTAGTACTGTATGCAACAGTTGCTGTATTTGGGACAGTAGTTTCAAACGCACTATCCAGCCCCGTTGAGGAATTCATCCTCCGACTCCATGGGCCTTGCTATCCAGCCCCGATGGAGAATCATCTCCCAACTCCGTGGGCGTAGCAGATCATGTGTGAACTTGAGCAACCCTGTCCCAGGCGTTGCTGGTGCCGCCTTTCATAAAGGCCAGTGATTTTTGTCATGAAACAGCCCTGTACCAGGTGCTGCTAGCATGGCTCTCTCGTAGGCCGGTAATGTCACTTTCATACATGAAGCAGCCCTGTCAGGTGCTGCTGGCGCGGCCTGTCCCATAGGCCCGTACTATTACACATGAAGCAGCCCTAGCAGGTGCTCCTGGCGCAGCCTGTCCCATAGGCCCACGCTATTACAGTGTAAGCTCACTAATCAACATTTTTAGTGTACAATTTTACCTGTGAAGGGTTCAAACAATTCACAGCTACCTCTGCTAAACAACAAGGATCACATTGTCAGAGACGTATAACAATAACTTTTTATGACTGTAACTTTGCCTTTAGCTTTTAACTTTAAGAAAACACTATAACATACATATATTTTATTATTAGGAGAACCCTTTGTAGCCCGACTCACCTGAGTCCAAATAGGGCTGAATTAGTCCCATTTAATTCCTTGCCTGGGGACCAATGTCTGTGAGCCACTGACCCCACTGTCAGTGACTCTAGCGTTACTTCCTTGCCGTTCCAACGGCATCCCCGCAGGCTGGGAGCCACTGACTACACTGTCAGCGACTCTGCCTGAATTTCTTGCCATTTTTACGGCATCCCCGCAGGCTGGGAGCCGCTGACTGCACTGTTAGCGGCTCCTTATCGGGTAACCCGATCTTTTTGCCAGTTATCCGCTTCTGCAGTCGGATTGGGGTTCCCCACAGTCCATAACTGGCACACGGCTGCGAAACTGGCAGGAATACCTCTGTGAAAAGAGGCTCCTGCCTGAAAACCCTGGTAAGTGAAAAACGAACTTACCTTCTAGGTTTAACTTACCGCTGGCAGGAGCTCTGTCCTGCCAGTCTGGTGCTTGCGCCAGTGCGGCTGACGTACTGTTGGGCATGCGGACTGGCAGGTCTTCTTCACGGAATCACTCACGTGAGTCCGAAGTAAAACAATGTATTAAATGTCATTGCACATGGTACACTCAGTTTTCAAACATATTATTCTTTTAGCATTTTATAAAAATTTGAATACGAGGACATAAATGTTGGGGTATGAGGCTGACTTTCTATGCCTGAATCGCATTTAACAATGCAATGGCAATTGAGTGGTTGAAAACTTCATCGAGATTTCTAAACCATGCCATTTGTTATGAGAAAATAGCGATGTTTTACTGTGCATTGTCCAAATTAAACCAATGATTGACATATATTAAAACTATTGATTTACAATTTGCAGTGGGCAACAATTACTTTCTGATGATGATTATCACAGTAATGAGATCTGCAAAATCCTAATGTACACACTCTGGAGGTGCTGCTGGCTCGATATCTGAACTCATGTGCTGTCTTTTCTGGACCAGGGGTCATGCTGAATTTAACCTCAATCATCTGCGGATATCATCAATTACTAACATCTTTATAGTCACACTTGTCAAAATTAAAACAAAGCAAATTATTTTTAATTACATATGTTTCATGTTTAAACTGTTTTTAATTGGTATATGTCCTTCTAGTTCAGGCAAGAACATAACTTTTCAATGGAAGCTTCTAACGAGGCAGGCACCTTGTAACAGAATAGAAATATCCCACCATATAACTAAGTGCATTTTAACTATTTAGATCTCAGGTTCTGAGATTGGGATTAGGAGGCAGAGATCAGCCACGATTGAATGGTGGAGTAGACTCGATGGGCCGAATGGCCTAATTCTACTATAACTTGCGAACTTGTTCTGCTTTTAACTTCCATGCCTCAAGCATAGGAATTCCATCCAAGAACATGTCAAATAATCTACATCTCTTTTATCTATTAAAATGCTTCTTCAAAAATCTACATCTTTGATCATGCCCACATTTATTCATGCCTTTTGTAACCAGGTTTCAAATCTTTGTTTGTCAATGCCCTGACAAAGCATCAAGCGACATCTTTAATGAATTAACAGTGGCGCATAAAAGTAAGTTGTTCTTCAGTGGCCTACTTGACTATCTAATGATATCAAATAGTTTTCAATGATTCACGTTCAGAAAATGAGTCACATAAAATGGAAACAGACATTCTGTTCCATCAAGTCACGTAAACCACCCATAAGACCATTGCTGATGGGCTCTGGATTTTAATACTCGTAACAATTTAAGAACTATCAAAGGTAGTCTCCATGAATCATTCACAATAATCATAGTCATATAGTATTGAAATAGACATTTTGTCCCATCAACCCACACCAACTGATAAAACATTCATTTATGCTCATCCCAAACAACCAATTTTTCGTCCAAGAATAAAATGGGATTAGTTTAGGATAAGCAGGGTGGTTGACGTGACGTGATGGAACAGAATGCCAGTTTCCATGCTATCTGACTCTATTACTACAGGGAATGATTCAAAGAAACTACCTTCGATACCGTAAATTGTTATTTTTATTTAAAATCTAGAACCCCTCAGCAATAGTCTAAACCTGAAACGTCACTTATCCATGTTCTCCAGAGATGCTGCTTCACCTGCTGAGGTACACCTACACTGTGTGTATTTTTCTGTTAAGCAGTATCTGCAGTTCCTTGCACCCGCATTTTATTCTTCCTACATTCTCATCGGCTTCCCCAGCTTCTACCACACACCTACACTTGGGACAATTTACAGTCACCCATTAACCTTTCAATCTGCATGATTAGGGTGTTGGAGAAAGCCAAAGGAACCGGGGGTAGCCCACTCAGTGACATGGAGAACTTGGAGGTCAGGATCAAACCCAGGTTGTTGGAGCCATGAAGCAGCAGGTCTTCAAGCTATGTCTCTATGCAACTTAGCTGAGTCACAACTCCAGACTACTAGACTAAGTGGGACCCGTTGGGTCCCATGTTCACACGGGAGGGCTGGTCCCCCAACGCAATATTCCACCTCTCCACCAATTCCAATATTGGTGGCCAGTGGGGGGGGGGGCTGGTTTTCTGGAGCTCTAGAATGGGTGTTGTGGGCTGACGGGACCGGTTTCCAGAGGGCTAGTATGGACAATGTGTGCCAAATAGATTCTTAGGCTGGCAGCTCAGTCACTCAGACCTGGTGGGCTGGCACCTCAGAAACTGCCAGAGATTCTGCCCAAAACAGGTGAGAGACTCTGTGAGAGGGAAGGGGGAGAGGGTGGAGAATCAATTTTAGACATTTTTCATCTTTTTCTACAGCTCACAGCAATGAAGGTGGAAAGTCTAATCTGGGTCTCACAGGGAGCCAATGAAGGGAGGGAGAAAAATACTGCGGTGAGGTTTAATACTTATGGGGGGAATAATTACTGATGGGCCAAAGGGACTCAACCTGGGCTAGTACAGGCCTGATGGGCCGATGGGACTTAAACAATATAAATCTGAGTGAAATCTCAGTGAAAGGAACTTTTTTCTGGACTTTTCCTGGCCTGGCACCGGCCTTTTGGGCCAAAATGCTCCTCCTGGACTAATACGGGCATTTTGGGCAAAAAGGACTAGTTTTGGTGCTAACAGGGGCCTTGTGGACCAAAATGAATGGTTTCAGGTAGGTCAAAGGTGGGCTGGCAGTTGACTCACTCACTCACGACTGGTGTGCTAGCAGTTCACTCATGGCTGGTGGCTGGCAGTTGACTCACGGCTGGTGGGCTCACACACACGCACACCCTCCATCACACACACACTCATACCCTCCATCTCACACACACAATCCATCACACACACACACTCACAGCCACACACACAGACACTCTCCATCACACACACACCATCACACATACACACACAGCCACACACACACAGACATCCTCCATCTCACACACACACTCCCTCACACAATCCATCACACACTCACAGCCACACACAGACACACTCCATCTCACACACACACACACACACTCACAGCCACCCTCCATCTCACACACACTCACACACACTTAACCAACGTATATACAACAGTAAAACTCTCTTGAATCTACTCACGCGGCTGAGCGGGACATCCGGAGTGAGCGGGACCATTGGATCAAGCAGAATGCAGGACCAACATTGAATTCATTGCATTTCAAGTCAAGCACAGTGAGTGCAGGGCCAACAATCCAATCCATTCCATTTCAAGTCAAGCACAGTGAGTGCAGGGCCAACAATCCAATCCACTCTATTCCATTTCAAGTGAAGTCAAGCACAGTGAGTGCAGGGCCAACAATCCAATACATTCCATTCCATTCCATTTCAAGTCAAGTCAAGCACAGTGAGTGCAGGGCCAACAATCCAATACATTCCATTCAATTTCAATTCAAGTCAAGTCAAGCTCAGTGAGTGCAGGGCCTACAATCCAATCCATTCCATTTCAAGTCAAGTCAAGTCAAGCACAGTGAGTGCAGGGCCAACAATCCATTACATTCCATTCCATTTCAAGTCAAGTCAAGCACAGTGAGTGCAGGGCCAACAATCCAATCCATTCCATTTCAATTTGTCAAGTCAAGTCAAGTCAAGGACAGTGAGTGCAGGGCCAACCACTCACACACCCTCCACCTCACAAACACACACACACTCACCCTCCACTTCACACACACTCCCTCCACCTCACACTCACACACTCTCTCTCACACGCACACACACACACACACACACCATATATATGACAGTGAAACTCTCTTGAATCAACTCACATGGCTGAGCGAGGCCTCTTCATTGAGTGCGACTTCTGCAGTGAGCGACATTTCTGCAATCAGCGTGACCTTTGCACTCAGCAGAACTTACGCAATCAATCAGCATGACCCCTCCACTAAGTGGAACTTACGCACTCAGTGCAACCTCTCCACTAAGCGGAACTTACGGAATGAGCAGGACCTTTGGACTAAACACGGTGGGGGCTAACAAAGCATTTATTCATTCCAAACACAGTGGGGGCTAACAAAGCCTTTTTTCCTTCCAAGCACTGTGGGGGTTAACAAAGCATTTATTCCTTCCAAATACAGTGGGGGCTAACAAATCATTTATTCCTTCCAAACACAGTGGGGAGTAAATATGCATTTCTTCCTTGCAAACACAGTGGAGGGCTAACAAAGCATTTCTTCCTCGCAAACACAGTAGGGGCTAACAAAGCATTTATTGCAAGCACATTAAGGGCCAACAAAGCATTTCTTCCTCGCAAGCACAGTGGGGGCTAACAGAGCATTTATTGCAAACACATTAAGGGCTAACAAAGCATTTCCTCCTCGCCAACACAGTGGGGGCAAACAAAGCAAACGGCTAACCAATCATCATTTATTGCAACCACATTGCGGGGTAACAAATCATTTATTGCAAGCACATTAAGGGCTAACCAATCATCGTTTATTGCAACCACATTGGGGGATAACCAATCATCATTTATTGCAACCACATTGCTGGCTAACAAATCAGTTATTGCAAGTGCATTGTAGACTCACAGTTCAGTTGACTCACAGTTCAGTTGACTCACAGTTCAGTTGACTCACAGTTCAGTTGACTCAGAGCTTGGAATCACAGTTGTGGACTCTCACTCACGATCTTCCAGAGTGATTGACTCACATCCAAGATTGGGGCTATATATTCCCGCCCCCCCCCAGAAGGGGCGTTACCTTCATCATGGTGATTGACAGGCGAGAGGACCAATCAGCTGATATCAAGATTAGTTAAACATTCATAACTTTTTTTATTTTTCAGTGATTGGAAAAATTCTTGAGGCTGCTGCAGAGGAAGACAGTAAGATGGCCAAAAAATTATATTGATATAGGTAGCGTTTTTTTCTAAAATCAATTAACAGGAAGTGGTCAAGATGAGACTTTTAGTATATTAATAGATAGATTAATTCAACAATAATAAACAATTCTTAACATTCAGCTGAGCATCTATACTGCCTAACATAGAACTCTGTTGTCAAAGGGGTTAATTAAGAGGGGGAAAAACGAGCATGAAAGAAAGCTTGTGAGGAATATAAAAACTGACTGTAAAAGTTTCTTATAGGTATGTAAAAAGGAAAAGATTAGTGGACAATAGTAGATCCCTTCCAGTCAGAGACAGGTAGCCAATGTAACTCCACTTTTTATGATAAGAGGGAGAGAGAAAACGGGGAACTATAGGCCAGTTAGCCTTACATTGATAGTGGGAAAGATGCTGGAGTAGATTATTAAAGATGTTGTAGGAGAGCATTTGGAAAGCAGTGATGGGATCCGTCAAAGTCAGCATGGATTTATGAAGGAGAAATCATGCTTGACTAATCTTTTGGAAATTTTTGAAGAAATAACAAGTAGAATGGATAAGGGAGCCAGTGGATGTGGTGTATCTGGACTTTCAAAAGGCCTTTGACAAGGTCCCACACATGCGATTAGTGTGCAAAATTAGAGCACATGGTATTGGGGGTAGGGTATTGACATGGCTAGAGAACTGGTTGGCCGACAGAAAACAAAGAGTGGGAATTAATGGGTCCTTGACTGAATGGTAGGCAGTGCCTAGTGGGGTATGGCACGGTTCGGTGCTGGGACCCCAGTTGTTTACAATATATATTAACAATTTAGACATGGAAATTAAATGTGACAGGGAGGGGGGTGGGGAGAAGGGGGGGGTGGGGAGGAGGGGGAGTGGGGAAGGGGAGAGGTGGAAGGGGGAGGGGGGAAGGGGGGACCAGACCATTCTTCTGGTCTCAATCCAATTCTCTTCCCAGATGATTATTCCACCCCTCTTAAAATTAATATCATCCTTTCTCTTGCTCTCACCTGATACATTCCACCCCCTAACCTGAGTTTTCCTATCACTGGCCTGCAGTCCACAGCTAGCTTACTCCATGAAATTTGTCATTGTGTGAAAAAATACACAAGCATATAGTGCGTGCCACCACTCCCCAATTCCCCAGCCCCAACCCCCATCGTCAGCAACTTTCCAGGACTACCTCACCAATTATCCCAGGCCTACCCTGCCAGCAGCTCTATGCAGGTGTGGATTCTTTATCTTTACATAGAAAACATAGAAAAATAGGTGCAAGAGTAGGACACTTGGCCTTCGAGCCAGCAGCGCCATTCATTATGATCATGACTGATCATCTAAAATCAATGCCCCATTCCCCCTTTTTCTTCATATCCCTTAATTCCGTTAGCCCCAAGAGCTCTCTCTTAACTCTCTCTTAAAAAACATATCCTTCAAGCTGTAACTGAATTGCTGAGAACTGTTATGGCCTTACAATACTTCACATGGACAGATGAAAATGGCTAATTGTACTCATTTGGAACAAATATAAAAATACTTTATTATTAAACAACCCTCCCCTATTCCCAACAGACTCTGACTCACTACCTTCCCAAACAAGAGCTAAAATACTCTCTCTGCACTTCAAGTGTTACTTTCTTTGGTGAACATTTCAACAGCACACAGCGAGTTTGTTCAATTAATAATTAAGATGGGGATTTCAATCTCTGATCCATATTATTATTCACACAGGCAGAAAGACTTATGTTTAATGAATAGGACGAATACTACAATTTTAGACAAACAACCCTATAATCTTCCAGCACACATGCTTCACACTGTGCCTGAAGTGGACAGTTAAATTTGAACTAGATCTCATATAAAATCAGTTGCACATTTTGAAATATAATTATATTTAATGCATTCAAATCCCACACAGTTGCATAAGCTTATTCTTAAATTAATCTAAAGCCTGTCCCACTTTCACAACCTAAATCGCGACCTCTGACGACCTTAAACGACCTAAAAAAAAGGTTGCGGTAACCTACGTCGTCCTACAACCATGTCCACGACCTCTTACGACTATGTCTATGACCTCCTATGACTATATTGAAGACCTCCCACGACTATGTTGAAGACCTCCCACAACTATGAAGATGACCTCCTTCAACCTCCTTCGACTATGTTGAAGACTGGCTTAGACCATGTACGTTTTACTGCTGTTTGCAGTAGCCCTTTTGCTTCAGCAGCCTTTTAAGAAAGGCAGAAGGGAAAGAGCAAGGATGAAGAGGAAGCACAAGAAGAGGTCTCAATGGGTGAATGGAGATGATGTGATGGACTGTCCCAGTACACCAGATGACTGGAAGAGCGTGGCGCTGGGCTTTTCACAAAAGATGGAATTTTAATCGCACATGTGGGGCAGTGGATGGCAAGCATGCCATTCTTGTCCCTGTCCCCCTCATTTTCCTTTTCATTCAGCATGGCATTCTGCTGGAACCATTCCTCAACGCCCCCCTCCTGCTGCCTGGTGAAGGTGTAGGGCATAACCTTCCTCCAGCCCTCCCTCACCACCAATGGGGCATCTGCCTCTGATGCTGTGTCAGACACAGGAGAAAGGGCTGCTTTGCTGCCTTCAAATGAGGCAGTGAAGGATGGGGTGGTGGTGGGGACATATACTACCACCCTGGTCTCCTTCTCCAGGGGTTTCTCGTGCAGGGCTACCTCCTCCTGCACAATCACCTCCTGTGGCATCACCTCCTGCCACTCCTCCTCCTGGGTGGGCAACATCTGTATAGCAGGTTTTTTAGGGTTGTGCCCTCCCCCTGCGCAGGTGTGGGGGTGGGGTGGTGTGGGGTGGTCTGGGGGGTGGGTGGAAAGGGGGAGGAACAGGGGAGGGGTAATGAGGGGGTGTGTGGGGGCGAGGAGGGGTTTGTTGGGAGAAGGGGGAGGGTAGGAGCGGGGAAGGGAGGTGTGTGGGGAGGAAGTGGAGTCGGTAGCTAACCCGACCCCACACAGCAGCTTTTCCGACTCCATACAGCCGACTTTTCCGACTCCACACAGCCGGCTTTTTCGACTCCACATAGCCAGTTTTTCCAACTCCACTCTTGCGGACTCAATCAGGACTACTTGCGGACTCAGCCCCGCCTCCGGGGTTTTATTCTCCAGCGGTTGCCAGAAGAGGCGTTACCTTCATGGTGACTGACAGGCAAGAAGATCTCACGATATTGTAAACCTTCATTACTTTTGTATAATTCAACCAATCGGAACAAAACTTGATGGGTTAGAGCAAAAGAGTACGGTGAGTATGGCGAAAAAAATCATATCAATAAAGTGTACCGTTTTGCTCAAATTTAAAAAGAATGCTAACCAGAAGTGGTCAAGACGAGAGTTTTAGTAATAGTACAGATGTATGAGGAAAAACATTTTCACCCAGAGAGTTGTGAATCTGTGGAATTCTCTGCCACAGAAGGTAGTAGAGGCCAATTCACCGGATGTTTTCTAGAGAGAGTTAGATATAGCTCTTAGGGCTAAGGGAGTCAAGGGATATGGGGAAAAAGCTGGAACGACGTACTGATTTTGGATAATCAGCATGATCATATTGAATGGCAGTGTTGGCTCGAAGGTCGGAATTGTCTACTCCTGCACCAATGTTCTATGTTTCTAACATCTGTGTAAGCCTGAATCCAGCTGGACATTTTGTGCAATTCCAAGTTCATACCTAGTTCCATTACAAATTATCATTGGAAATGGTTATCCAAAACTCAGTCCTGTTTCAGCAACATTGCTGAGGTAAAATTATTTTCCTTGATTTCAAATACATTTTGGCTTCACTCTCCATGTCTCTGTAGTTTCCTCCTGTCCTTCATTCTCCCTGCAATTGTAATCTCTTTTTTTCTCATTTATAATATTGTTTACAGCGTACTATATTTAAATATTCTGTGGTGTTGCTGCAAGTGAGAATTTAATTGTTCTGCATGGGACATATGACAATAAAACACTCGACTCTCTTGACACTGGACTCCAGACCCAGACTCCACTGGACTGTGAGAGGTAGCGGGAGTCTGTGGAATTCTCTGCCTCAGAGGGTAGTGGAGGCAGGTTCTCCGGATGCTGTCAAGAGAGAGCTAGATAGGGCTCTTAAAGATAGCGGAGTCAGGGGATATGGGGAGAAGGCAGGAACGGGGTACTGACAGGGGATGATCAGCCATGATCACATTGAATGGCGGTGCTGGCTCGATGGGTCAAATGGCCTACTCCTGCACCTATTGTCTATTATCTATTGTCCCCTTAAGTATTATTTCCAATAATACTTGGTCTCTTGAGCCTCCACCACAAACCCTACCTCCCACGTACCCACACCCCACCTCACCCCCACACACCCACCACCCTACCCCCACTCAATTTATCATGAGTAGTAGCCATGCCAAAAGGCCCCACTCTGTAATTCCATTCATAAGCATCTCAACATCTTTGCTTCAGCCAGTCTGAAGAAGGGTCCATACCTGAAATGTCACCCATCCTTTTTCTCCAGAGATGCTGCCTGACCTGCTTACTCCAGGATTTGTGTCTCCCTTTGGTATCAACCAACATCTGCAATTCTTTGTTTCTTCAACCTCTTTGCTTCTCTTTCCTCCTTGAAGTTGGTTGTTGCTGTTGAAACTCACTTTAGGTAGGATCGACCTGCAAGGAGGTGGCTCTTAAAATGATTGCCAAAAAGTGTTTTGTCCCCTTTGAACATTTATGCACCATAGCTGAATGGGAACAGATGCATTTCATTGTCCTTACATAGAATGACATTAAACATTCTGTTTCATGGAGATGAGCCAACAAGCTGGAAACATGACACTAAAAGTGAGGAACGAGATCAGAGGTCAAATGCAAACCAAAAGATGTCTCTAAACCTACATTTCCATAGGAACGTGTGGTTAGTAAAGGACAGTTGTTATTTTTCTTAGTAAAGAATCTTAGACTTGTAATAACATAGATCAGTGAATCATGTGTGGTTGCTTGCGTCTCTGTATGTTCAGAAATATAAATGCAAAAGTCAACCATTCAATTGTTTTGCTACTTAATCAGATAAAAAGTGATCTTTGACTTAACTGCACATCAGTGCATTTACCACCTACCAGTCATTAACAGTTTAAAACAAAAATTAATTTAAATTATTTAAATCAATGGTTCAATGGTCCTTTATTGTCACATGTACCGAGGCACTGTGAAGTTTGATTTACCATAC
Organism: Okamejei kenojei; assembly: GCA_035221665.1. Classification (NCBI taxonomy): domain Eukaryota; kingdom Metazoa; phylum Chordata; class Chondrichthyes; order Rajiformes; family Rajidae; genus Okamejei; species Okamejei kenojei. The sequence goes on from CM069132.1 coordinate 42,720,426, forward strand.
AGTCATACCAAAAAAAGAAACGAGATACAGAAACGATTGTCCCCACAAACACCAAGATCACTGCACTCACGGCAATCCCTCCGAGCCCCCACCAGCACAGGCAGCACGTCCATTAATTAACAATGTGTCTAGCAACAATTTCCATTTGCAGCACAGATCCTTAAACATCAATCATTGTTATAATTGCAAACCTGCTTGCTATCCTAGTTTGTACCTTTATTTTCTCTGCAGGGAGCTAGTGATCAAAACAGTCATTGATACCTTTCAGCTGTGCCAGTCTCAGGCACTCAGTACAATGGACTAACATGTCCAGGTCACAGGCACTCAGTCGCTGTTTTGCTTTTCTACCTTTCAAATGATCAATCATTGACAAACCATTAGGCTACAAAACTAAATATTACTCATTGTTTTTTGCCAAGTCTGATAAGCTCTATACCCTGTTAAGTATTATTTTAAAGCAAATTACTCATGACTCAAAGAACACCCTCATTACCAGAGCTAAAGAAAAGGTTCCGACCCAAAAGGTCAGTGTCCATCCACTCCACAAGTGCTGCCCGACCCATTGAGTTACTCCAGCACTTTGTTTAGTTTAGAGATACATGATGGAAACAGACCCTTCGGCTCACCGAGTCCATGCCAACTATCGATCACCCGTTCACACTATGCTATTCCCTTTTTGCATCCAAGGGGCAATTTACAGAGGCTGATTAACCTACAAACAGAAGCTGATAAACCTGTCCTGTGGTTGCGAGAGAAAGGCTTTGGGGAGGCGATGGTTTGGGTGGGAAGGGATGAGTGAACTGAGGAGTGCAGAGGGAGCAGTTCCTGCAGAACGTCCTCCCTGGACTCTATCCAGGGACCCCGACAATTCTTTCAGGTTAGACAGAGGTTCACATGTTATCTTCTAATCTTATCTTCTGCATCTGGTGTTCCTGATGTGGTCTCCTGTACATCAGTGAGACCAAATGTAGACTCGGCGACCATTTCCCTGAACACTTATGCTCTGTCCATCTAGGCCTACGAGATCTCCCAGTTGCCAACCATTTCTACTCCTCTTCACGTTCCCACACTGTACCTTATATCCTGGGCCTCCTCTACTAGCAGAGTGAGGCCACATGCAAATTGGAGGAAAAGTACAACATATTTTGCTTGGTAGCTTCTGAACATTGAATTCATTAATTTTAAGTAACTTCTACTTACGCTATCCTCTCCTCCCCCTTCCCCTCTTGCTCCCTTCCTCCACTCTACTTGGTTTACCAGTTTCACATTTCTCCACATTGTTTCCTCTTTAGATCACACTTTCTCTTGCCAACAATGGGCCCACCAGGCACTGCCCTGCCTGAGGTTATTTGTGGCCGGCCCTGATTGGTCCCGATTTCTTCTTACCTCCAGCTCTTCAACCCCCCACCTCAATTTATTTTCAGTCTGAAGAAGGGTTCTGAACCGAAATGTCACCCATTCTTTTCTCCAGAATCACTGAGTTACTCCAGCACTTTGTGTCTATCTTATTGTCGTCTTACAGACAATAGACAATAGGTGCAGGTGAAGGCCATTTAGCCCTTCGAGCCAGCACCGCCATTCAATGGGATCATGGCTGATCTTTCACAATTAGTACCCCGTTCCTGCCTTCTCACCAGGACAATACAAGGATGCAGCAGTTATAAGGATTCCCCATGGACACAGGATCAACCCAGATTGCGGGGGCTGTTTGTGTGGAGTTTGCACATCCTTTTTGTGGCCATCCGGGTCTCCTCTGGATGCTCCTGTCTCCTTTGAAAGATATGCCAGTGGGCTAAATAGCTGCTGTAAATTATTTCTAAAGGGCCTGTCCCACTTAGGCGACTTCACTTGTGAATGCAGGTGACTGTCATAGTCTTGTTGAATCGCCGAAAAGTGAATGTATCAAACGCATCCTACGACTGTGTAGAAGACATCCTACGACTATGTAGAACAAGCTACAACTATCTACGACTTAATCGCCGATGCACTCGTGACAATTGGCGACCCAATAGTGGGGACTGAAGATGACCACCTTCGATGACACACATCTACACCCACACATCGACAAGCTACGACTGGTACGACTCTATAGTCGTAAAATCACCTAAAAAATGACATTAGATTTTTCAAACATGTTCTATTAAATTCAGTGTATTGCTTGTTCGAGATGTATAAAAATAAAATCCTTTTAAATGCAGTGCATTTGAAGTGCTTGTATCTGTTTTCCTCATGAAAATAAATGTGGTCAAACTTTAAATACAGTGCATTCCTTCCTTGCGTTTGTGTGTGTTTCAATGATCTAAATATATGAGAAATGAAATATGAGATATAAGTGATGACGTGAGGGACTACTATGACAAAGAATGATATTCATACATCAATTTGAGGTTAAAAAGTCAGGGATTTCCTTTATTGGTAATGAAACACAAAAGTCTAATAAACAAACAAATGTTGATAACAGCCTGGTGGGTGATGTTGAGGGTTGGGCCCTGCCCCTGCACCGAAGCCTTCTCCTTGGAGCCATGTCTCACACCGTCTGATCCACTGAAAGAAAATTTGCGCAATGACCGTGCACTGGAATGATAGCGCATCACGTGCTGCTGTTTACATACCTTTTTTTTTGCAATGAGCAAATAAAAATGACTGGTCAGCAAAGGCAATTAACTAAGACTACCTATGACCCCACTATGACTAGAGCTACCACTAGAAAAGTATCGATTTTCTCCAAGGCGACCAATTTTTGGTCTCAGAAAAATTTTCAACATGCTGAAAATTTTTTGGCGTCCATACTGAGGCCGCAACTAGTTCCCAGAATGTGGGAACGCCTCCCGACCATAAAGGAGACCACCTGCGACCATGTGGCAACCTTGTGGTGAGCGCAGAGTCTCCTGCACTCGCCAAAGAAGTCGCCTAAGTTGGACTGGCCCTTGAGAGTAGGTTAATGGCAAACATCATTAAAATGTAGTTAGTTGGCATATGTGAGAGTGAATATGGTCACAGGAATAGAAAATATAGAAAGGGTAATTAATGGGATTGCTGGAAGCTGAAATTAACCCGATGGACCAAATTACCTCTTTCAGTTTTGAGATAAATATAAAGTTCTTGGGCTGGAGGTCTCCTGTGTGAGATGACACTGATTGGCCTCTGCCTCTATGCCCTAACATTTTGAAGAATGAGAGGTGACCACTTGGAAACATTGCAAATCCGTAGAGAGCATATCAGGGTAGATGTGGGGAAAAGGATTCTCCTGGCAACGTGGTCTAAAATGAACTGCCACTGTTAAAATAAGATAGATATCATTTCATGCTGAAATCAGCAGAAAAAGCTTTTCTCAGAGGATTTAATTCTCTGCCGTGGGGGCTTGCAGAGACTCAGTTAGTGGTGACATTCAAATCTGAGTTCAATAGATTTATAAATATTCGAAGATCCGCAGATTTGGGGATAGGGCAGAAATAATAATGTTGCCAAATTGCCTCTCTGTCCCCTTGTTTCATATATTGTTATCGCATTACTTAAAAAGCACAAATGTGTTTTGCTAGATTGACAGCCATCCGAAGCATATCTGTGACAGTGTTCCAGGGAAAGTAGGTGCTCACTGTTCTCAATGCTGCCGTTCACACCAATTAATAGCATTGTGCCAATCTGATGTGAGTCCTTCACATCTAGGGTTGCCAACTGTCCCGTATTAGCTGGGACATCCTGTATATTGGGCTAAATTGGTTTGTCCCATACGGGACCGCCCTTGACTGCATTTGACTGCTAATACAGGTACTCCTCAACTTACGATGGGGTTACATTCCGATAAACCCATTGTAAATCGAAAATATTGTGTCAAAAATGCATTTAATACGCCTAACCTGCCATCACCAAAGTGTTCATGGTTGGACCACCAGACGCTTGTGGGCTTTCATTCTCCAGGTTAGTTTTCCCCCCCTCTCCCTCTCCTTCTCTCTACTCTTCAGTCCTCTGCCTCTGGGAGTGTTTTTAATTTCCACCTTTTAATTAGGAAATCTCTGTGGCATCTCTCAACCACCGAGCGCACCCCACCCCCACTCCCACCACCGCCCCCGTTCTGTCGGAGCGCTCAACAATTCCCTGAACACCGACGCCTCTTAAATCTCCCTGGTGCCAGCCACCGCAGACTCATCAGATCTGTTGCCGTTTGATATCCATCTCGCCCCCTGCAAGATTCCTCACAAGTCCCTCCCATGGAAAGGCTAACACGGTTCCCTTATCTCCCTGCAAAATCTCGCCTTACGCCAGCCTCTTCTTCGGTCCTGAAGCTCGCCTCTTCTGTATCCACTGCACACTTTTTCTCTCTCTCTCTCCAGCCTCAGCTCAGATACGTCACATACAAAACAGCTGACTCAATCGACCTTACATCAAGATAAATAGGAGAGAAAGTGCACAGGCTAGCATTAGATACTAACAAGCCAGCTCAGGCGAGCGAGTGCGTCTACTCAACAGAGCAGGCGTAAATCTAAATATACCACAGGAAAGCAATTTTTATTAAACAGTAAAGCATCACCGCTTAAATTATCAACACAGCCCATCGCTGCCATGAGGCCAGGTTAGTGAAATACGGTTTCTACTGAATGTGTATCGCTTTTGCACCATTGTAAAGTTGAAATATCGTAAGTCGAAGCATCGTAAGTCGAGGAGGATCTGTACTCTGTAATCACAAGAGGGCACGCTTACAGACAGATCCTAGATCTGATACAACAGCGTGCATTTTGCATGTGCTGTTGACGCCACGCACGAGTGATTCACCTGTCATCCAATCACAGTGCCCCTTACGTGCATCAGTTGTACGTAGGGTTGCCAACTGTCCCGTATTAGCCAGGCATGTCACCTTTGTCCCTTATTTGGGAATGAGAAAGTTGGCAAACCTGTTTATTGGTATGTTACAAAACTTACCTTCAGGGGCACTGCAGTTCTGTCACTGGCCGTGTGCGCGACGTTGGCGCCTTTGAGAGGGGGGGGGAGTTTAAAATGCCGTTTTCTCCAGCCTGTTGAAATCGATCTTTGTCAGGCTGTTTAGCTGCTGAAGAATAATCACTCCGACATCCGTTTTATCATTTTTTAAAAAATAGCACTGCATAATTTAATAGCAGGAGTAAAATAAAAATAATTTTCTAAAGCCGTCAACGCCGACAACGGAACGGATCCCACGTACGGGACAAAACAAGGTACGCCATTTATTTTTACATATATAGGTGCTTCACCGCACATTCCAATCGATCGCGTTCCACAAAATCTCATTCGCAAGATGATTTAAATGGCCATTAATATACAGGAATTAAACACTTGGCCTATAAATTCATGACAATGAGTTTTAAAATCATGTTATATTGTGAATTCTTGTGTGAATGTTATTTGGACACTTAGGCCATTTAAAAATGTTAACCTTTTCTTAAGAAATGGATAGATGTTTAGATCTAGTAATTGAATTTTGGAATTAGCTACAATTAGGTAACTAACTAATTATATGCTTTAATTTCAGGTCATCCAAGTAAAATGTTCATATTTGTTTCTGAATGCTTCAATCTATAATAACTGAAAATTTCATTCAGTTCTCTTTTTTGTTAAAGAAAGTTATGGGCTTTTGACTGTCCTTGATTACAGCTTTTAAGTCAATGGAAAAGCAATAGGGAACAAGATGCTAATTTCCGAGTATGAAAATGACCATAACTTTTTTAATACTGAAGATAGGAAAGTGAATTAGGTGTCATATTAAACTTATTTTTATGCTTTATCTGATGGGATAAATTGCAGACTTGATTTTTTTAATCTCAAAATTTTGTAACATTGCTACTGTTCACATTGCAATCTGCAAAGGTAGGAAATGTTTGACAGCTACTCATATCTTCAAAGTAAAGGATCACGTTGAAAATATCAAGGTGCTGAGCATTACTATAAGAGGACATAAACATACTATTCTGTAGGCAGAGATTGGCTCAGAGATCTATCACATGCTCACTAATCCGCTAGACCTACAGAGAATCAAAGCCGTTCCATTTAGAGGAGAAATTGAAGGATTACTTCAATCCACAGCTACTAAAAATAGAGCAGAGCTGCAAGCTCAACTCGAAGAATCAAAGAACAGTAAAAGCAGTCAGAAACTATATTTTTGTATTTAAAGATTTATCCAGTGAGTGGAACTTTGATGTATTCCTAAACCTTGGACTGCTTAATGGTTCAATTCACTGCAAAGGAGAAGCAGACTGAATCTTCCACCTCATGTGACTTGCAAGATTAGCACCTTAAAAGAAATGGTACGAATATTGCTGAGGAATGTTGCCCCCTCGATGGTCAGAAGATGCTGTTTGTCATCTGTATACCTGTACGTGATTTGGATGAGAATGTACAAGGCATGATTAGCAAGTTTGGAGATGAAATTAAAGTAGGTGGTATTGTGGATAATGAAGATGACTGTTAAAAATTGCAGCAGGGTCTTGTTCGGTTAGGCAGGAATGGTTGATGGCATTTAAAGGCTCCCATCCAACCTAAGGATGTTACTAAAATGCAAAGTGTTGGAAGAACTCAAGGGTCACACAGTATCTGTGGCGTGAATGGACATGCAACATTTTCGGTGGGGACCATTCCCTCCACGGATTCTGCCTGACTAGCTGACTTCATCCAGCACTTTGTATTTTGATCAATATTACAGCATCTGCAGTTCCGTGTGCCTCTATTTTAGTCCAACGTTACCCTAAGTGGGTTAAATAAATTCTTCTCTTCTCTCAAATGTATCTGAGCATTGAGTTGGACCAAGGGAAAGAGAAGAGGGAAAAGAATGAACAAGATACAACATGAGTTGGCTTGTAGCAGCAGTGGGTAAGCAATAAACCTTTCAGCACAGTGCTGTCCAACTACAAGACTCACGGAACAGGCAGATTATTTTTTTAATATTGCTTCCAGTTACTCTTTGAGTGACTGATTCAGAGTCCCCTATTGTATCTTCTTCAATCTTAATGAGGGGACTGATGGAGACAGTTGGATAGGAATGCAGCTTAATGCAGGAGAGAGAAGTTTAAAAGTCAAGAATGTTTAATCGTCATTTGTACTGACAACTGAAAAATTAAATTCTTACATGCTGCAGAATTACAAGCCTGTAAACACAATACACATAGATAATATATCATAAACAAAAATTAAATAAATCAATTACCACAATACTAGTGCAAAATTAAAACAATGCGCTTAGTAAGTCCATAGAAGTTCATGGTTGAAGTTACTGTCGTGTAGTGTTCAAGAGCCTGATGGTTGTTGGGAAGAAGCTATTTTTGAACCTGGTGGTCACGTTTTAAAGGTTTAAAATTACTTTTTCAAAACTGTAAAGGATTAATATATTTATATAAAAGTGAATAACATAATAATATTTAATTAAAATATGAATGCACAATGCAATCATTTTTTTTTAATGTTATCACTGAAGTGAATGGAGACGTGCTGGATGTGCCAGTCAGTGGTGACATAAAGCTGAGGGGGCAGATACTAAGTGTATTCAGCCCCTCTGTTCATCAACTCATGGAATTACACGGTGAATGAAACCTCAGGCAGGGGCCAGCATCTGATCTCCAGCTTATTCTATACCTCTGCACAGTAATGCATGGAAGTCCAGAGCAAACTGCTGCTGCTTCTCTGCAGTTATATGGTAATGCACTAGAACAGAGAACATAAAACAGGAACTGGCGCTTTGGCCCACAATGTCTGTGCCATACATTAAGCCAAAATTAACTATTCTCATCTGCCTGCACATGATTCATATCCCGTCATATATACAGTATGTGCCTATTTAGAAGCCTATTAAACATCATCGTTGTGTCTGGCTCCACCACCATTCCTGGCAGAGCGTTCCAGGCACTCACCATCCTTTGTTTAATAAACCTGCCTCGCACATCTTCTTCTAACGTTTCCTCTTTCACTTTAAAGCTATGTCCTCTAGTATATGACACTCCCAACCTGCGAAAAACACACTAACTGTCTACCCTATCTATGTCTCATAATGTGATATATTTCTATCTGATCTCCGCTCAACCCCCATTGTTCCAGGCAAAAAAAAACCAATCCAAGTCTCTCCAAACTCTATTTAAGTATTAGCTCATCATCAGCATTGGATCCCAAACAGATTGTGATCCAACAACTTAGAAGGCAGTAAAGGAACAGATTGTCAAATGGTTTTAGAGTCATGTGTAGGATGAACTGCAGATGCAGTTTAAACCAAAGATAGACACAAAGAGCTGGAGTAACTCTTCAGGTCTCGACCCGAGACCTGAAGATGTATTCCTTTTATTAATCTATTCCTTTTTTATTCATCTATTCTCATCTATTCCTTTTTTCCAGAGATGCTGTCTGACCCGCTGAGTTACTCCAGCTTTTTGTGTCCAAAGTATCTTAGGCTTCAAAGTCATCCATTTTCTTGAGTTCGACTGCCAGATCTTGACTTACCACTTCATGCTATTATTTTTCTCAGGGGGAAATATTCCAGAGTTCATCTGTTTGTGGAAAATATCAAAAATGTTTCATTCCCTACATCACGACTTTAGGGAAAACTATGTGATTTGCTGAGAGCCGAGCTTTCTGGATAAAGGGAAATTAACCCACTTTCCTTGTCCTTGTGACATAAAACCTGTCTCTGAAATAAGATTGTCACGGTGCCCTAGTTCTCGTAAATTAAACTACAGCATGCAGATGACTGCTTAGAGGGTACAATACTTGAATTGTGAGTATTGTTACATGAGAAGTACCAACTTAGATTCAATTGGAGAAACTTTCCTGGAGCAGATCTTGTGCAAAACTTGAGTGACAAGTCTTTCATCTTTTCTCGCAGAAAGGCTTCAAGAATTCTCTTTTGATCCATAAACATGCTGTCTTAAAAGTAAGAGAGAGAGACGCTGATGAAAAATGATGAAGTATCTTTCCTAACATCTACTCCCCTCTCTGCGGATATCCTAGAATAATGATGCAAAGATTCCTGCTTAAGATTCCACATTATAATATCGAGTGGTATAATCCTGCTTGTAATTTGTTTGTTTGTATATAAGATAAAGCAGACTAAAAGCCTAAGTGTCCCTTGCAAAGAACAGAAGTTTCTGCTCCCCCCTCTTTAGAGAGTTTATATATATAGCGCGCAAACAGCCCCTTCGGCTCACCAATCCACACCGACCAACAATCCCCACACATTAACACGATCCCACACACATTAGGGATAATTTTACATTTATACCATGCCATTTAACCTACAAACCCGTATGTCTTTGGAGTGTGGGAGGAAACGAAATAGCTCATTAAAAACCCATACAGGTCACGGGGAGAACGTACAAACTCCGTACAGACCCATAGTCAGGATTGAACCCAGATCCCTGCCGCTGTAAGGCATTGACTCTACTGTTGCGCCACAGTGTCACCACCGTCTCTCCGTTTCTCCGCCACCCTAGTCGTCATACTAGTTTTACTGTTCTCCTGTTGAGTTTCATTTTCTGTAAAGCTCATTATTATCTAGCCCACAGGAACTCCAATACATCCGGTATGCTTGCAGTATGATAAGATATATCTGACTGCAAGCAAAACATCTCCCATTTATTAATATGAGACACATATTGTTTTTTAGTGCTATCTCTCCAAGCTGCAGTTATCACATCCATGGCCCTACTCGACAGTCCAAGCTCTTGGAACGGTCTGGTCAGAACCTGCAGATTAACAGATTAATACGATCATGCAACGGATGACTTTCTCCTGTTACTGGATGTACCAACAAATTACTGCACTTGGGGATAGTCATGAATGGCTGAGTCATCATTCTCAGCACCAATGGGAACCATGGCTGTGTAGGCCAGTCCGCAACCACCAAAACGCCTGAGGCGGAGTCCTGCTCTATTTTGGTGAGGCATTGTCTGATGCTGGAAAAGCTATTTTGAGTGAGGCTCCATTGATTTCTGATGATGCAAACAGCTGAAGGCATGGATTAGCATCCATTCTATGTGTCATTAAAACCTGTTGTCTGCCACCACATTAATCTGGTAGGTAGGTACCATCCCAAATGAGGTCAGCCAGATTATCACATGTAGACCTTATCCCTCCCGCTGAACATGTAAATTATTCATTGCTGAAACAATAAGCTTTTAATCCATAGAATGCACCCAGCAATTCTAAGTAATTTATACCATGCCTTTGCAAGATTAAGTCTCTTGCACACTCCAACTCACTGTCCATGGCTCTCCATCCCAAAGCACTAACATCTGTTTGTAAAACCACTGAAGGTTGTTGAATCAAAAATTTTTGGTACTTTTGCAATATTGATTATCCACCATTGTAATTTGGCGATGGCTTTGGCTGGCAACTGCATTGGTCTATCAAAATGACCTGCATGTTCATTAAGTGCTTGTTCTCTAGCTCATTGCAAACTTTGATAGTGCAGATCCAAACTCCACTGCAGGGAAAGCCGCCACCAAACCAATAACACCGCTTACTTGCCAGATGGAGGGTTGTTGCTTTTCTACGAGACTGGTACAGCGTGACTGAATCAATGACAAACCCCAAATAGTTATTTTTTTGGGATGGCTCAAGCTTGGATTTGTTGGATGGAAGAAAACCTAACCTCTCAAACAGGTGTTTGCTTGCTGAAACCGTCTCCTCAGCTGTTTCCTGAGTGTTGCTTATAATTAAAATATCATCTAGATAAGCCATCACAATGTGATTCTGGACCAGAAGTAATGCCAGAACTGGTTTTAATAATTTTGTAAACAACCTAGGAGCTGAGGTTAACCCATTGGGCAATGCCTTAAATTGCCACAGCTGTCCCATCCAACTAAATTTCAAGTAACTATGGTACTGATGATGACTTGGTACTGAATAATATGCATCTTTCAGATGTATAGTTGCCATATAACAACCTTTTGATAACAGCTGTTTAGCAGTACTGAAAGTGTCCATTTTAAAATGCCTATACTGGACATAGAAATTTAACTGGGTTAGGTCCAGAATGACTTGACACCCACCATCTTTTTTCTGTCTGGGGAATATATTGGACACAAATTGTTGAGGATGGTATATCGTCCTCTCAATTACCCCTTTTTGAAACTAAACCCCAATTTCTTTATTTACCTGCAGAGTGTCTGGTCCAGAAAAAACCAATACCCGACTAGGCATATTTTGTGCAGGTGGATGTATTCCTGACATAAACTTTATTCGAGACCCTGAGACAGTGTCCAGTATAAACAGATCAGATGTTATGCAGCACCATTCATCAAAAAATAACTGTAACCTACCCCCAGAGGTTGTTCCCCAGAGGATTTATCCTGGACCGAATGAGTTACCCGTACCTCCATAGTCGAACTTGAACTTCTCATTCTCCTTGCCATGCTGGGGTTGTAGTTGGAGTACATAGGTGGATAAGGACAGCGTCCAACTGGTACCACGCAGCTTGGGCCTGCCCCAGGATCTGATGCCCGTCTTGTTGAGAAAGACCTGCGAGGTGGCATCCTGGCCGAAGGTATGAAAGTTTTCATGAGGCCAATAGTTTTGGCCTCTTCCTCCAGGTCCTTGACCTGTTTCAGCAGGTCTTCGCCAAATAGAAAATTTGGCGCTTGAATATTTGAGGACCTACACAGAGCTGCAAAGCGTGGGACTGGCTCTCCCGAGTCTTGCTCTAGAGAGGTCTCTACCAGCCCTAAAAAGGTGCTGGCGAAGTTGATTCCCATTGATACTCGTAGGTGGTATAAGTCCTCCTCGCCATATGGGCCTCTGCGTGAGGCTGTTTGGGGAATCCTAGGGGCATGCGACCCTGATTGGAATACTTCATGGCTCATCATGGTCTGAAGCATTCTTTCCATTTGATCTAGACGTCCCAAGACCTTCTTGTTGGAAGGAGGGGAGTCCTCTTCATCAGACTCGTCAGATAAAACGAGCCTGACAGATTTTTGTTTGGCCTTTCTCCCTGCTGGAGTGGCTTCAGCGCCTGAGGCACTGGAGTTAATGGAGGCAGTTGAGCTGCCAGCAGTTCTACAGTCGGCATCGGAGCCGGCGTTACCGCTGCCCATATCTCACTACCCGATCTGCGAGCACTAAACTCCGCGGGTTAAACTCATGCTACGGACGGCAGACTTTTTCACAACTTTCTCCATTTTCTTGATGAATATTTTTTATTAGTTGTAAATACATATTAATAGAAAATACTTCTTACATACATTCGTAATATTATTAATATTAACATTTAGGACATTTATATTTCTATACATTTTTTTTAATAAATAAGAAAAGATAGAGAAAAATAATATAGAGATAAAAAATCAAAAATAAAGAGGTGAATGGAGTATTAAAAAGTTATCCATCGTTGGAGATATATCTATGATTTGTTATACGTATTTCTTCATCTATTCCATTATTCAGGTTTCAGTCAGGCTCTCGCACCGAGCCATTTTGACCCTTTAGATATTCAATGTATGGAGACCATATTCCTAACTTTCTCCATTTTCTAACGACTCCCGCTGGCTTCTGAACCAGTGTCACAGAGTTTAAATACCCACAGAATGTTTTGAAATCACTTACCTGCCGGTTTACTACTTACCGCTGGTGGAGCTGCGCTGTCCAGCCTGTCGGTGCGCCATGTGTCGGACGTAATGACGCACATGCGCCTGGCGGGGCTTCTTCACGTAGTCACTCAAGTGACTCCAAACGGATATGGGTCGAATGTGGGCAGGTGGGACTGGTATAGATGGGGCATGTTGGCCGGCATGGGCAAGTTGGCTGAAGGGCCTGTTTCCATGCTGTAGACTATGATTCATGACGTCTCTGAAGATCTCCCTCTTTATCAAGACCCTGCTTCACCTACCGCTACCTAATGTAGGGACAATTCCTCCTTGTGGAATTAACCAACATCTGATGATGCTACAGTTGTAAGTCCATATCTGTTGTAACATCATTCATATAATCCTCTGATCTCGGAAGTGCCTCCACATTGTACAACAGGCATTCAGAAATGCAGATGCTCACTTAAAGCATCCATCTTAAACTGCACAATTCAGTCTATTCAACAATTCTACAAATTCAGATGGACACTGACCTCCTCTCCAGAACTCGTGTAGTTTTATCTTCTCTGTCTACACCTTTCCTTGATTCAGAAGCGACTATGTTGCAAAACTGAGAACATCGTATCAAATGAAACATTAATTTCTGGCACAATTTCCAGTCCTCCCTATGTTCACTTTATTGTTTGCAAATAAAAATCTGCAACACAGAATTAATAATGTCATCCTTTACGATTTGTCAGTATCATAATTTGGGCTTGCTTTGACAGTAGCCAGGAGGAAATAGAAAATGCCTAATTTGAAAATGAATTATTCTGCATTTGACATTTTCTCATTATTCAGATTTAATATTCAAAGATTCAAATTTCAGTCATTTGCAGGTGGGAAAAAATAAAATTTGAATCCTTATCTCCCCTTAGCAGCACTGTCAGATTGGAGAAGTAAAAAAGGAATAAAATAGTGCAACTGTCATTCTTGCAGCATCCAGCTTAGCTGCTTGTCAGTCAATGAGCGATTTACAATGAGGTTCGGTTATCCCCTGTGTAACACTTGGACGGGAATTTGTGAAAGTAAGAACAAAGGTAATGAAATGAATAGCACTATTTTCTAACTTTCTCTAGGACTATAGTCCAGGCAGTGCTTTCCGTGAGCATTACTCACAGGAAGGCTGTGACACAGTATAGCGCGACAACATTGACGAGATTTGTGACTATTTCCCCACATGCATGAAGCATTTTACATAATGCATTAGGTGTGGGCTTTGGTTAGAGGTGACAAAATCTTCTATTGGATACAAAGAGATTAGCACAAGAGAAATATTGCACATAAGTGCATTATTGATAGCAAGGTATTATTCTATATAGGGGATGGAGCAATCAATATTGGGTGTTCAGAACCATGGCTTTGGATGGGAAATCAATACATGGTCGCTTTGTATTTGTTCTCACTAATGTAAATATTGATTTTGTGCTGGTGATGAATCAAGGTGTGACTAAAATTGAATCGTGGGTGTCAAAGTAAAAGGAGCTTAATCTGGGACAAAGACTCTGAAAACCAATTGAGCTAGCCTACAAGGCCACTTTTCTCTTAGCTTTAAGAAAGTTATGGATAAAGACAGGGCGGGCCACGAGTTAGAATTCTAAATTGGGGCAAGGCCAACTTTGATGGTATTAGATAAGAACTCATTCAAGTTAATTGGAGAAGGTTGCAGGAAAAGAAATGTCTGGAAAGTGGTTACACAAAAAGCTGGAGAAACTCAGCGGGTGCAGCAGCATCTAAGGAGCGAAGGAGATAGGCGATGTTTCGGGTCGAGACCCTTCTTCAGACTGGTCAGGGATCAGGGAACGAGAGATATAGAGGAGAACTTCTTCAAAGTAGGCATACCTTGAGGAGATGTCGCAGTGGAGTAGACAAAGTGTTAACGAAGAAACTGCAGATGCTGGAGAATCAAGGGTTACACAAAAAGCTGGAGAAACTCAGCGGGTGCAGCAGCATCTAAGGAGCGAAGGAGATAGGCGACGTTTCGGGTCGAGACCCTTCTTCAGACTGGTCAGGGATCAGGGAAACGAGAGATATAGAGGAGAACTTCTTCAAAGTAGGCATACCTTGAGGAGATGGAAAGTGGGATGCTTATAAAAGTGTGGTGATTAGAGTTTAGGGCATGCATCTTCCTGTCGGAGCAAAGGGCAAGGCAGGTGGACATAAGGAAGCTTGGAAGATGGGATAGATTGAAGTTCTGGTCAAGAAAAAAAGGAGGCATGGGACAGGTACAGCAGCTCCGATCAAGTGTAACCCTGGAGAAGTTTCAGGAACTGAGGAGCACGCTGGAGAAGGAAATGAGGAGGGCAAAAAGGGGGCAGGAGATAGCTCTGGCAGATATTAGGGAAAATCCAGAGACTTTATGTACATTAAGGGAAAAAGAGTAACCAAAGAGAGCTTAGGGTTCAACCAGAATCAAAACGGTAATCTCTTTATGGAGCCACAGGAGATGGGCAAGATCCTAAATGAATATTTATGTTCTGTTTTTACTGAGAAAAAATATTAAACCGGGAACTCAGGCAATTAATGGAAGTGTCTTGAGGACAGTATTACGGTCAAACAGGCGCCAAACATCCTAATTCTTCTGAAGGTAGACAAATCTCCTGGACCTGATCAGATATATGATCAGATATATCCAAGGATATTGAGGGAAGCCAAAGAGGAAATTGCAGGTGCCCTAGCTGAGATATACAGTGGCTTGCAAAAGTATTCATACCCCTTGAACTTTTCCACATTTAGTCACGTTACAACCACAAATGTAAATGTATTTTATTGGGATTTTATGTGATAGACCAACACAAAGTGGTGCATAATTGTGAAGTGGAAGGAAAATGATACATGGTTTCCAAATTTTATTACAAATAAAAAACTGAAAAGTGTGGCGTGCAAAGTATTCAGCCCCCCTGAGTCAATACTTTGTAGAACCACCTTTCACTGCAATTACAGCTGCAAGTTTTTTGGGGTACCATGCATTGCACATCTAGAGACTGACATTTTTGCCCATTCTTCTTTGCAAAATAGCTCAAGCTCAGTCAGATTGGGTGGAGAGCGTCTGTGAACAGCAATTTTCAAGTCTTGCCAGAGATTCTTAATTGGATTTAGGTCTGGACTTTGACTGGGCCATTCTAACACATGAATATGCTTTGATCTAAAACATTCCATTGTATGTTTATGTATGTTTAGGGCCGTTGTCCTGCTGGAAGGTGAACGTCCGCCCCAGTCTCAAGTCTTTTGCAGACTCTAACAGGTTTTCTTCCAAGATTGCCCTGTATTTGCCTCCATCCATCTTCCCATCAACTCTGACCAGCTTCCCTGTCCCTGCTGAAGAAAAGCATCCCAACAGCATGATGCTGCCACCACCATGTTTCACAGTGGGGATGGTGTGTTCAGGGTGATGTGCAGTGTTATTTTTTCCGCCACACATAGCGTTTTGCATTTAGTCAATTTTGGTCTCATCAGACCAGAGCACCTTCCTCCACATGTTTGCTGTGTCCCCCACATGGCTTGCGGCAAACTGCCGGGTCTTCTTATGGCTTTGTTTCAACAATGGCTTTCTTCTTGCCACTCTTCCATAAAGGCCCAATTTGTGGAGTGCACGACTAATAGTTGTCCTGTGGACAGATTCTCCCACCTGAGCTGTGGATCTCTGCAGCTCCTCCAGAGTTACCATGGGCCTCTTGGCTGCTTCTCTGAACAATGCTCTCCTTGCCCGGCCTGTCAGTTTAGGTGGACGGCCATGTCTTGGTATGTTTGCAGTTGTGCCATACTCTTTCCATTTTCGGATGATGGATTGAACAGTGCTCCGTGAGATGTACAAAGCTTGGGATATTTTTTATAACCTAACCTTGCTTTAAACTTCTCCACAACTTTATCCCTGACCTGTCTGGTGTGTTCCTTGGGCTTCATGATGCTGTTTGTTCACTAATGTTCTCTAACAAACCTCTGAGGCCATCACAGAACAGCTGTATTCATACTGAGATTAGATTACACACAAGTGGACTCTATTTACTAATTAGGTGACTTCTGAAGGCAATTGGATGCACTGGATTTTATTTAGGGGTATCAGAGTAAAGGGGGCTGAATACTTTTGCACGCCACACTTTTCAGTTTTTTATTTGTAAAAAAATGTGAAAACCATGTATCATTTTCCTTCCACTTCACAATTATGCGCCACTTTGCGTTGTTTTATCACATCAAATCCCAATAAAATACATTTACGTTTGTGGTTGTAACGTGACAAAATGTGGAAAAGTTCAAGGGGTATGAATACTTTTGCAAGCCACTGTATAAGTAATCAATATATCTGGGTGAGTTGCCGGAAGAGGTGGGGGGAAGAGGGGGTGTGGGGGGAGGATAGAGGGTGTGGGGGGGATGGAGAGGAGGGGAGGTGGAGGGGAGGTAGAGGAGTGGGGGGGGCGGGAAGGTTGGGGGTGAGGGTGTTTGGGAGGAGGGGTGGGAGGTGAAGGGGGGAGGGTGTGATGAGGGGGGGGGGGGAGGATGGGTGTAGGGGAGGGGGGTGTGGGAAGGAGGGGGGGTAGGGAAGGGGGATTTGGAGCGCTTGAGTGTCCCTCCCTTGGCCCATAGTGGCCCGTCCTGCCTTGTGAGTGCATTGTGATGTCACTCAGATTTTTTTTCCAAAATGGGTGAGTTTGAAGAAAGCGGGCTGTTTTTAAAATTTCAACAATGAATAACTTCGGAAATATAGGTGGAAATGTGACGGGCAGATGTTTATCGCCACCATGGGAAAAATGTCAGTAGAATGTGTGAAAATTGGAAGGCAGTGTGTAGCATTTGGAAGAAGATAGGAATTAACCAGATTGACACACACAGAGACACATTGAGGGCACAAACAAGTTAAAGACTTTTAGTCATATAGAGATCGACTGATTTAGGATAGTCAGCATGGTATGGCATGTGGGAGATCATGTCTCATGAATCTGAGCGATAGACGATGTCCATATGGAAGATAGACACAAAATGCTGGAGGAACTCAGCGGGACAGGCAACATCTCTGGAGAGAAGGAATAGGTGACATATCGAGTCGAGACCCTTCTTCAGAATTCATTATTCTGCATCATAGGCTACTCTGCAAGGTTAGATCTCATGGGATCCAGGAAGAGTTAGCCGACTGGATAAAAAATTGGCTTCATAAAAGAAGCTAAGGGTGATGGTGTAAGGTTGTTTTTCAGACTAGAGACCTGTGATCAGTGGATACACACAAAAGGAAGGGTAACTCAGCGGGACAGGTGACATCTGGTGCGGCTCAATGATTGGTGATGGGCCCATTGCTGTTTGTGGTTTATCAACGATTTGGATGAGAACATTCTAGGCAATAGTTGATGAATTTTAATGCACGGAAGTACGAGGTATTGAATTTTGGAAAGTCGAACCAGGTCGGGATCAACATAGTAAATGGCAGGGCTCTGGAGTGTGTTATAGAGCAAGGGATTTAGGAGTGCAGGTACATAGAAACATAGAGAAACATAGAAATTAGGTGCAGGTGTAGGCCATTCGGCCCTTCGAGCCTGCACCGCCATTCATAGAAACATAGAAACATAGAAATTAGGTGCAGGAGCAGGCCATTCGGCCCTTCGAGCCTGCACCGCCATTCAATATGATCATGGCTGATCATCCAACTCAGTATCCTGTACCTGCCTTCTCTCCATACCCCCTGATCCCTTCAGCCACAAGGGCCACATCCAACTCCCTCTTAAATATGACCAACGAACTGGCCTCAACTACCTTCTGTGGCAGAGAATTCCACAGATTCACCACTCTCTGTGTGAAAACGATTTTCTCATCTCGGTCCTAAAAGACTTCCCCCTTATCCTTAAACTGTGACCCCTTGTCTGGACTTCCCCAACATCGGGAACAATCTTCCTGCATCTAGCCTGTCCAACCCCTTAAGAATTTTGTAAGTCTCTATGAGATCACCCCTCAATCTTCCAAATTTCAGCGAGTACAAGCCGAGTCTATCCAGTCTTTCCTCATATGAAAGTCCTGACATCCCAGGAATCAGTCTGGTGAACCTTCTCTGTACCCCCTCTATGGCAACGAATGTATTTTCTCAGATTTGGAGACCAAAACTGTACGCAATACTCCAAGTGTGGTCTCACCAAAACCCTGTACAACTGCAGTAGAACCTCCCTGCTCTTGTACTCAAATCCTTTTGCTATGAATGCCAACATACGATTTGCTTTCTTCACAGCCTGCTGCACCTGCATGCCTACTTTCAATGACTGGTGTACCATGACACCCAGGTCTCGCTGCATCTCCCCTTGTCCTAATCGGTCACCATTCAAGTAATAGTCTACCTTCCTGTTTTTGCCACCAAAGTGGATAACCTCACATTTATCCACATTATACTGCATCTGCCAAACATTTGCCCACTCACCCAGCCTATCCAAGTCACCTTGCAGTCTCCTAGCATCCTCCTCACAGCTAACACTGCCCCCCAGCTTAGTGTCATCCGCAAACTTCAATTCCCTCATCCAGATCATTAATATATATTGTAAAAAGCTGGGGTTCCAGCACTGAGCCCTGCGGTACCCCACTAGTCACTGTCTGCCATTGTGAAAAGGACCCGTTTACTCCTATTCTTTGCTTCCTGTTTGCCAGCCAGTTCTCTATACTGAACCCCTAATGCCGTATGCTTTAAGTTTGTATACTAATCTCTTATGTGGGACCTTGTCGAAAGCCTTCTGGAAGTCCAGATATACCACATCCACTGATTCTCCCTTATCCATGCTACTAGTTACATTCTCGAAAAAATCCACAAGATTCGTCA
Organism: Okamejei kenojei; assembly: GCA_035221665.1. Classification (NCBI taxonomy): domain Eukaryota; kingdom Metazoa; phylum Chordata; class Chondrichthyes; order Rajiformes; family Rajidae; genus Okamejei; species Okamejei kenojei. The sequence goes on from CM069132.1 coordinate 42,739,779, forward strand.
GACATGATTTACCTTTCGTAAATCCATGCTGACTTTGTCCAATGATTTCACCACTTTCCAAATGTGCTGCTATCCCATCTTTAATAACTGACTCTAGCAGTTTCCCCACCACCGATGTTAGACTAACTGCTCTGTAATTCCCCGTTTTCTCTCTCCCTCCCTTCTTAAAAAGAGGGGTTACGTTTGCTACCCGCCAATCCTCAGGAACTACTCCAGAATCTAAAGAGTTTTGAAAGAGTATCACTAATGCATCCACTATTTCCTGAGCTACTTCCTTAAGTATTCTGGGATGCAGCCTATCAGCCCCTGGGGATTTATCAGCCTTTAATCATTTATTTATTTATTGAATAATTTACCCAACACCACTTCCCAACTAACCTGGATTTCACTCAATTCCTCCTTTGACCCGCGGTCCTCTGCTATTTCCGGCAGATTATTTATGTCTTCCCTAGTGAAGACAGAACCAAAGTAGTTATTCAATTGGTCCGCCATATCCTTGTTCCCCATGATCAACTCACCTGTTTCTGACTGCAAGGGTCCTACATTTGTTTTAACTAATCTCTTTCTCTTCACATATCTATAAAAACTTTTGTAGTCAGTTGTTCCCTGCCAGTAAGCCCTTTATCAATTGTTCCCAGTAGCTTTTTCTGGCTACTTTGTACGCATCATCCTTTGCTTTGATACTATCCCTGATTTCCCTTGTTATCCACGGATGCACTACCTTCCCTGATTTATTCTTTTGCCAAACTGGGATGAACAATTTTTGTAGTTCATCCATGCAGTCTTTAAATGTCTTCCATTGTATATAAACCGACAACCCTTTTAGAATTAATTGCCAGTCAATCTTGGCCAATTCATGTCTCATACCCTCAAAGTTACATTTCTTTAAGTTCAGAACCATTGTTTCTGAATTAACAATGTCACTCTCCATCCTAATGAAGAACTCAACCATATTATGGCCACTCTTGCCCAACAAGTGGTACAACAAGGCTGCTAACTACCCCTTCCTCATTACTCAAAACCCAGTCTAAAATAGCCTGCTCTCCGGTTGGTTCCTCTACATGTTGATTTAGATAACTATCCCGCATACATTCCAAAAAATCCTCTTCCTCAGCATCCCTGCCAATTTGATTCACCCAATCTATATGTAGATTGAAGTCACCCATTATAACTGTTTTGCCTTCGTCACATGCATTTCTAATTTCCTGTTTGATACCATCCCCAACTTCACTGCTACTGTTAGGTGGCCTGTACACAACACCCACCAGCGTTTTCTGCCCCTTGGTGTTTTGCAGCTCTACCCATACCGATTCCACATCCTCCAAGCTAATGTCCTTCCTTTCCATTGCGTTAATCTCCTCTCTAACCAGCAAAGCTAACCCACCTCCTTTTCCATTCTCTCTATCCCTCCTGAATATTGAATATCCCTGGATGTTCAGCTCCCAGCCTACGTCACCCTGGAGCCATGTCTCCGTGATCCCAACTATATCATAATCATTAATAGCTATCTGCACGTTCAACTCGTCCACCTAATTACGAATACTCCTTGCATTGAGACACAAAGCCTTCAGGCGTGCCTTTACAACGCTCTTACCCCTTATACAATTATGCTGAAAAGTGGCCCTTTTTGATTTTTGCCCTGGTTTTGTCTGCCTGCCACTTTTACTTTTCACCTCGCTACCTATTGCTTCTACCCTCAAGTACACCCACCTGCTCTTGTACCCATCCCCCTGCCACATTAGTTTAAATCCTCCCCGACAGCACTAGAAAACACTCCCCCAAGGACATTGGTTCCATTCCAGCCCAGGTGCAGACCTTCCAGTTTGTACTGGTCCCACCTCCCCCAGAACTGGTCCCAGTGCCCTAAAAATTTGAATCTCTCCCCCTTGCACCATTTTTCAAGCCACATATTCATCTGCAACATCCTCCTATTTCTACTCTGACTGGCCCGTGGTACTGGTAGTAATCCAGAGATTATTACCTTTGAGGTCCTACTTTTAAGTTTATCTCCTAGCTCCCTAAATTCACCTTGTAGGACCTCATCCCTTTTTTTACCTATATCGTTGGTGCCAACATGCAACACGACAACTGGCTGTTCACCCTCCCCCTCCAGAATGTTCTGCAGCCGTTCAGTGACATCCCTGACCCTTGCACCAGGGAGGCAACATACCATCCTGGAGTCTTGTTTGCGGCCGCAGAAACGCCTATCTATTCCCCTGACAATTGAATCCCCTATTACTATTGCCCTTCCCCTCTTTTTTCCCCCCTCATGTGCCGCAGAGCCACCCATGGTGCCATGAACCTGGCAGCTGCTGCATTCCCCTGATGAGCCATCTCCCTCAACAGTATCCAAAATAGAATACCTGTTTAGGAGGGAGATGACCGCAGGGGACTTCTGCACTACCTGCCTACTGCTTTGCTGGCTATTGGCCACCCGTTCCCTTTTTGTCCTCTTACCTTTTGCCTGTGGTGTGACCAACTCGCTGTACGTGCTATCCACGACTTTCTCCGCATCGTGGATGCTCCAGTATGAATCCAGCCGCTGTTTCAATCGTTCAATGCGGTCTGCCAGGAGCTGCAGCTAGACACACTTCCTGCAAATGTAGTCACCAGGGACACAAATTGCTCTGTATTAAATATTACAAAACACAAAAACTTATCCTTTAAACTTTACTAATAAATACTGAATCCTTAACCCAGAATCCTTAACTCCCAGAATCCTTAAACCTGAAGGCAGAAATGTAAAAATTGTAAACCCGGGGTTGCACCCAATCAGCTGCTTCCTCGGGTCCCCTTCCACCAATCAGAGGCTTCACCAGATTCCTTCTTTGGAAGTGAGATGGAACATTGCCGATTTGGTCTCACAGCTCCGGGTACTCCACCCTCTCTCACCAACTGCTCCCTGGGCCTCTGTGAAAGCAAGCCCCGTGATGTGTTTTATACTCACAGCTCCAGGTACTCCACCCTCTCTCACCAACGGCTCCCTGGGCCTCTGTGAAAGCAAGCCCCGCGATATGTTTTATACTCACAGCTCCAGGTACTCCACCCTCTCGCACCAACGGCTCCCTGGGCCTCTGTGAAAGCAAGCCCCGCGATGTGTTTTATACTCACATACTTCCTTGAATGGATGGTCCAGAAGGCTTTCGGCACATTGGCCTTCAACAATCAGGGTATTGAGCACAGAAGTTGGGAAATTACGTTACAGTTCCTCAAGGTGATGATGCGGCCTCAGTTGAAGTATTGTGTTTCAGTTTTGGTCGCCATGCTATACGAAGGATATTGATAAGTTGGAAAGAGTATAGGACTAATATATTGTTAAGTTGGAAAGACTTTGACTGATTTTGAGTGCAGAGAAGACTTACGGGCATGTTGCCAGGACTTGAGTCCCTGAACTATAGAGAGAGGTTGGGACAGGCTAGAACTGTATTCCTTGGAGTGTAGGAGGATGAAAGGTGATCTTATACAGCTCTGATCATGAGGGGAACAGATCAGGAAGATGCACAGTCTTTTACCTAGTGAGGATATAGGTTTAGAGTGAGAGGGGAAAGATTTAATAGGAGATTTTATAGGAATCTGAGGAGCAACCTTTTCACATGGGAATGCGTATATGGAATGAGCTGCCAGAAGAGGTAGTGGAGACAGAAATTATGCCAACATTTGAAAGGCATTTGGACAGGGACACAGGGAGGAAAGGTTTAGAAGGATATGGGCCAAATGCAGCCAGTGGGTCTAATGAAGACAGGGCACGCGTGGGCAAGTTGAGCCAAAGGGCCTGTTTCCAAGCTGTATAATTCGAAGGCTTGATGCCACAGAAAAATATGAACCACACTCAACAAAAGACCAGTTCACATTTTAGGATCTTGCCAAAGTTGGAGAGACCATGTGGCATTTATATTTAGAAATAATAATAAGATGGTGCCAACATACAAGTGCAATTGGATACAATTACGTAGAATCTAGTATGCAAAACATGCAATTAGACCCAGCTGTTCCATGGATGACTTTACATTTCCATTCTAGCTTCCACTTATACTTCTCGTCCAACTCTAATGGGCTAACCTTCCCTTCCCTCCCCTTCACCTTGTACCACAAAGTCTTCTCTCCCCTATCCCAGAGACTTTCCAGCATATTCAAGTCAAGATTGTGATATCTACTTGTCATTTGTGCAGACAAATCTGTTCCAAAAACCCTGTGAGTGAAAATGAGATGAATTTCCAGCGATTATCATAGGCCAGTTCCTTTTAAGGAGGCAAAATATAATCGGTATTAGAAGAAGGAAAAGCATATGGATCCATACCTAGAATAACTAACCAGATCTGCGCCACCAATGTAATCTCCGCACAAAAGCAATTATTTTCTTTCTACATGGATATTCAGAGGGGGTGTTTGAATAACCTTGAAGATGTTACAGATATAGTTGAAACAAACTTTTGCAGCATTTATATTACCAATGGAAATGGCAGGAAGCAATGCAAATGTTTAAATGCCAGCATTAATTAATGACCAGGCTGCAGAAGTGAATATAGATCCAACATCTGATTATTCCATCATATAAATATGATACAGCTGGAATATTTATACATGAAAATATTTATATCTATCATGGAAATTGTATTTTTAGGATAAATATTTAATGATATTGATGTCATTATCATATATTTATATATAATATAAGTATTGTGTAAATCTGATACATATCCACCTTTAACAGATTAACAAACCGTATCAAGGAAAAAGTGAATGTGCTGGTCTAATACAATGTATTGTTTGTTACAATGTCCAATGATTAGAAATTACAACATTCACAGTCACGGAGCAGCCAACATAGCAAGGATTGAGTTAAAAAAAAAATCTGTTGTAATAGTATGTTTAATGTTTGTACAAATACTGCAAAACTGTATTTAGAAATGCTATTGCACAATTGTGAATTAAGTTTAAAACATGCCTAAATTGACATTGCTGGTTACGAGTAATACTAAGATTGAACTGTATTGTAAGCTCTTTCACAGAAACATGGGTCAGAAAAGTGCTGGACAAGCCAGAGAAATATTTTACCCACCTGGGTGGCACGGTAGCACAGCGGTAGAGTTGCTGCCTTACAGCACATGCAGTGCCAGAGATCCGGGTTCGATCACGACTACCTGAAGTTCCCTGAAGGTGGAATCGCATGTAGAAGGGGTGGTAAAGAAAGCCTTTGGTGTGCTGGCCTTTATAAATCAGAGCATTGAATATAGGGGTAGGGAAGTAATGTTAAAATTGTACAAGGCATTGGTGAGACCAATTCTGGAGTATGGTGTACAATTTTGGTCGCCTAATTATAGGAAGGATGTCAACAAAATAGAGAGAGTACAGAGGAGATTTACTAGAATGTTGCCTGGGATCCAGCAACTATGTTACAGAGAAAGGTTGAACAAGTTAGGTCTTTATTCTTTGGAGCGCAGAAGGTTAAGGGGGGACTTGATTGAGGTCTTTAAAATGATGAAAGGGATAGACAGAGTTGACATGGATACGTTTTTCCCATTGAGGCTAGGGAAGATTCAAACAAGAGGGCATGACATGAGAATTAAGGGACAGAAGTTTAGGGGTAACGTGAGGGGAAACTTCTTTACTCAGAGGGTGGTGGCTGTGTGGAATCAGCTTTCAGCAGAAGTGGTGGAGGCAGGATCGATTTTAACAGTTAAAAGTAAAGTGGATAGGTATATGGACGGGAAGGGAATGGAGGGGTATGGTCTGAGTGAAGGTAGACGGGACTAGGGGAAAACAAATGGTCGGCACGGACTGGAAGGGCCGAGAGGGCCTGTTTCCGTGCTGTAATTGTTATATGGTTATATGGTTACAGGTGCTGTCTGTACAGAGTTTGTAGGTTCTCCCCATGACCGTATGGGTTTTCTACGAGATCATCGGTTCCCTCCCATACTCCAAAGACATACAGGGTTGTAGGTGTAAGTGTAAATTCTTCCTAGTGTGTGTGGGGTGGTGTTAATGTGCAGGGATCACTGGTGGACATGGACTCGGTGGGAAGAAGGGTCTGTATCGCTAAACTAAACAAAACTAAATTAACCAGATGTTACATTTGAATATGGTTAGATCATGATACAATGATGCCACTGAATGAACCAGGTGGTTGATGATGATTACATGTCCATTGCTAGTATTGCAATATTTTCATGCAGGGTTGGTGTGAACCAAGTTCTTGAAGCAGTAAGATTTGTCATACATGGATGCTCAACTAAATATGACCTAGACCTCAAAGTCATCACTGAAGAATATTCGTTAGCCACTTTACATCATGGGATCAGCTGCAGATCTCCTGCACCCCTCTCCCGTTATACCCCCCACTCCCGCATGGCTCTGCCTCCGTCTTTTCTCCTAGCTACCTGCCCTCCCCCCCACACGCTGGCACGCCGTTGCTGCTCATGCTTCTGGGCCAAGCCAAGGATCTGCGCTGATGGCTGGGGCATGCAAGAAGGGAGAGGAGCGGCAACCTCGAGATCCTGGGGAGGCAGAGTGGGGGAGGAGATGGGGTGGAGGGGAGTAGGGAGGGGAGAGGAGTTATGGAGCGAGGGAGTGACTGAGGGTAGGGGAAAGGAGAGGTGAGGGAGGGATTGGGGAGGGGAGGAGAGGGAAAAGAAGAGGGAGGAGGTGAGGAGAGTGGACGACGAGGGGGAATAGAGGTAGAGGAGGGAGGAGTGGGGTAGGTAGGAGTGGGGAATAGAGGGAGAGGAGAACAGTGGGGAAGGATGGGGGGATAGGGGAGGTGAGGGGTGGGGGAGGTGACGGATAGAGAGATAAGGAGGGAGGGAGCGAGTGACTGAGGGTAGGGAGAGAGAGGGGAGGGATTGGGGGAGGGGAGGAGGAAAGGGGAAAGAAGAGGGAGGGTGAAGAGGAGGGGGAGAGAGTGCTAGGGATGAGGAGAAGTGAGCTGTGCCTGTGCAGTTGGGGGTTATAGGTGAGTGGTGGAATATTGCGTTGGGGCACCAAGCCTCCTGTGTGACAGGGACCCAACGAGTCCCACTTAGTCTAGTATCCCTTTAAATCTTTCCGACCATTTACCTGTCTAAATGTATTTTCAAAACTGTCATTGTACCTGCCTCAACCACTTCATTTGGCAATTCTGTGTGAAAATGTTGCCCCTCTGGTCCCTACAGTACACTCTAGTTTGAGGCTCCCCACAGTGGGGAAATGACTGTGGCTATTCATCTCTCTAATCTCTTTCTGATTTTATGTACATCTATGATGCACACCTCAGCCTCCTACACTCCAGGAAAAAAAAAAGACTCCTGGACGACTCAGTCTCTTCTTATATCTCATACACTCCAGATGCCGTAAACTTTCTTGTGAATCCTCTTTGCGCATTTCCAATTTAATGACATCATTCCCAATTGTAGGGTGACCAGATCTATACATAGTATTCGAAATGTGGACTTGCCACAATCGTATACAGCTGCAACATCATATCTCAACTCCGGTATGCAATACCTTGACTGATGAACACCATGTATTTATCTGAATTAAACTTCAGCTGCCATTTTTTTGCCCACTTCCCCAGGTCATCTAGATCCTGTTGTAATCAGAGTTGATTGTCTCACTGTCCATTTACCACCAATTTAGTGTCACCTGCAAATTTACTGAACATGCCAACTACAGGTATGTTCTCATCCAAATTGTTAATATAAATAACACGTGAAAATGGACCCAGCATGATTTAGATTGGAGGCCTCCAAACCTTTCAGCATGAGGGCCACATTATATATTTGGCACGTTTTTACAGGGCGTACACACTCACGCATACGCACACTCACTCACACTCACTCACACACACCCACACACACACTCATACTCATCCACACACCCACACACTCATGCACACATCCATCCACATACCCACCCACACATCCACCCACACACACACTCACTCACTCACTGACTCACTGGGGCCACCACCGCCACTGTCGTGATCTGCACTATCTCCCCGGGGCCATCGACGGTAACCTGTCAACAGCTGCACACAAACCCTCAACCTATGGCAAACTGACATATAGGTTCCCGCGCTAGCACAGAATCCGCTAAATAGCCCGCTGCACGGAACGTGTTAAGAGCTTGGGGCGGGCGGATAAACTCTCATGGCGGACGGGATGTGGCCCGCGGGCCATAGTTTGGAGACCCGTGGTTTAGAGCCTCAAGCTCTCTAACTTTACCTCTATGAACGTTCACCATTCAAATCAACCAGGCAGTACCTCAGCTGCACTGCATGACCTCTTATAATGCGAAGGTTCTCTGATCAAACATTTAACAAGGCTGAGACTATAAGGGACGCACACTCAGCACACTTTGATGTTACTTTCTCAAACCCAAGGCTAAGCACACAAGCACCTGCTGAAGGTCATAGATCAAAGAGCACTGGGTTGCAAACAGCCCCAGGGATTTGTTATGACTGGCGGTAGATGAGAGGAAACCAGGCAAAAAAGTACAGAGAAAGATGAAGGGGGAGCATGGGAATGAAAACGTTCAGTGTAAGGATTAATATAAACCTGGGGAAACTGATGGCTGGAAGAAATAACAGCATTTTCCAGACCTGCAAAGAAAAAGAGAGCTGAGTTTATTTACATAAACCCTTTATGGAAATAATTGTGCTTGCAAGAACCTGCCGTCGGTGTTAACACAATAGTTTTGGCCACTCTCAAAAATTAGAAGGAAACAGCAGTGTTCAGTCAGGAAAGTAATCAGCACTTTAAGTCAATTAGAAAGGAAGCTGTGTAACACCGCCACACAACCTCACAAAGGGCTTTTTTTGTTACCATAAATATATAGATCACTTAGTGTGTCACTTGTCTGGTTCTTTCAGTATGTTGTTTGTTATTGCTGTAATTTGGCCAGCATGTATACTTTTGGAGGAGGCACGGCACTGGGCTGCTTTCAGGAGAGAGTGTGCTAAGTTATAAGCAAGGAATAAAGTTCTGCCAATTTTGTTATTCATTCCTCTTCCTCTCTAGTGTTTCTGATTCTTGCTCCAGTTTAGTTTTTTTTTAGTTTAGAGATACAGCATGGAAACAGGCCCTACGGCCCACCAAGTCCACGCCGACCAGTGATCCCTGCACATACACACTAGGTACAATTTTTACATTTACCATGCCAATTTACCTACAAACCTGTGTGTTTTTGGAGTGTGGGAGGAAACCGAAGATCTCAGAGAAAACCCAAGCAGGTCACGAGGAGAACGTACAAACTCCATACACACACGTAGTTGGGATCGAACCCGGGTCTCCGGCATTGCAAGCGTTGTTAGGCAGCAACTGTACCCCTGCGCTACTGTGCCGCCCCAATACAGCGTGGAAATAGGCCCTTTGGCCCACCGGGTCCGCACACACTAACACTGTCCTACACACACACACACTTAAATGCTGTTACTGTACCTGCCTCAACTACCTCCCCAGGCAGCTAATTCCATACACCCACCACCCTCTGAGAGAAAACGTTGCCCCTTAGGTTCTTATTAAATCTTTTCCCTCTCATCTTAAACCTATTTTCTCTATTTCTTGATTCACATACCCTGGGCAAAAGACTGTGCATTCACTCTATCAATTTTCTTCATGATTTTAAATACATCTGAAAGTTCACCCCTTAGTCTCTGGTGCTCCAACCAATAAAGTCCTAGCTTTTCCAATCGCTCCCTATAGCTTAGACCCTTGTTCTTCTTCTTCTTTTCGTGCCCATCTTGCTTCAAATGTTGGCCTTGTTGTCATCGTCCGTCCTGAAAAAGATGTAAGCTTCCGGCGACAATCAGTGGAAGCCACCACTTGTCGCAATAGACGATGGTGGTAACAGAATTAGCTCAGGATACCTCCAGTTTCCAGCCCTGTGACGTAGACGCTTCTGCTACGGGGCCTGTTAGCATCCGTGCAAATCTTCTCTGTGCTCTTTCCAGATTAAAGAACAGAACAATTTTCTGCTTATCCAAGGAGTCTCTTTCAGCATTCTGCAAAGTGTCCATTTGAAATACTGATTGCCTCTTTCTGGTAAGCAGTAATCCTAATTGTTCCACCCTCCTTGCTCACCTGCCGTCCCATCCAATTTGCCCACTGGGTTAATCTAGTGAACTATTTATTTCTGTTCAACCTGTGTAATATTATTTCTCCAAGTATTTGCTAACTAACAAACAGCCTTACTGAGACATAGAACAAGGCTATTTGGTCCATTGGGTCCAAGCAGGCAAAACAATTCCATCAGTCCCATTGTCCCTCTTCTTATCTTCTATCTATATCTATCTTATACTACTAAAAGTCTGATCTTGACTGCTTTTGACTTGCTGTGATGTGATTTCCGAGAGAACGCCGCCACCTACGGCCGTCATTTTTGGCTACCTCGCTCAGAGCCCTCCTCCACTTTCCAGGACCAGAGGATTTTTCTCATTGATGCAAAATCAGAGAGATATTGCTGTTTTTAAAATATTCCCCATTCTATCTGCTGCCCCTGCTGGAGGGAGGGGAAGGAACTATAAAACCAGGAAGTGGTGTGCCTCACTCAGTCTCTGCAAGATGGAGGAAGCCAGTGGTGTGCCTCACTCAGTCTCTCTGAGCTCTGAATAGCACTGAACACATGTCTACTCAACTGTGAGTGCCGTTAATGTGGGTTCTAAAAAGGGTGCAAACAATGTCTATTGGTTCTAAAATGGTTGCAAAATGTGTATTTTTGGTTCTAAAATGCTTGCAGAAAGTGTCTCTTGGTTCTAAAATGCTTGCAGAAAGTATCTATTGGTTCTAAAATGCTTGCAAATAGTGTCTATTGGTACTAAATGGTTGCAAAAGTGTCTATTGGTTCTAAAATGCTAGCAAAAAGTGTCTCTATTGGTTCTAAAATGGTTCCAAAAAGTGTCTATTGGTTGTAAAATGGTTGCAGAAAGGGTCTCTATTGGTTCTAAAATGCTTGCAAAAAAGTGTCTTTTGGTTCTAAAATGCTTGCAAAAAGTGTCTCTATAGGTTGTAAAATGGTTCCAAAAAGTGTCTATTGGTTGTAAAATGGTTGCAGAAAGTGTCTCTATTGGTTCTAAAATGCTTGCAAAAATGCTTGCAAAATGTGTCTCTATTGGTTCTAAAATGCTTGCAGAAAGTGTCTCTATTGGTTCTAAAATGCTTGCAAAATGTGCCCCTATTGGTTCTAAAATGCTTGCAAAATGTGCCCCTATTGGTTCTAAAATGCTTGCAAAAAGTGTCTCTATTGGTTCTAAAATGCTTGCAAAAAGCGTCTCTATTAGTTCTAAAATGTTGCAAATAGTGTCTCTGGGTTCTAAATGCTTGCAGAAAGTGTCTATTGGTTCTAAATGGTTGCAAAAAGTGTCTATTGGTTCTAAATGGTTGCAAAAAGTGTCTATTGGTTCTAAATGGTTGCAAAAAGTGACTATTAGTTCTAAAAAGGTTGCAGAAAGTGTCTATTGGTTCTAAAAGGTTGCGGAAAGTGTCTATTGGGTCTAAAAGGTTGTGGAAAGAGTCTATTGGGTCTAAATGGTTGCGGAAAGTGTCTATTGTGTCTAAATGGTTGCAGAAAGTGTCTATTGGGTCTAAAATAGTTACAGAAAGTGTCTATTGGGTCTAAAATTGTTGCAGAAAGTGTCTCTATTGGTTCTAAAATGCTTGCTGAAAGAGTGTCCCCATTGGTTATAAAACCCAGAAGTGTGGGTGTGGCTCAGTCTCTGCAAGATTGGGGAGGGAGAGGTCACGACTCTTTCTGAGCTGTGAATCAACTGAACACACTGAATGTCTAGTGAACTGTCAGTGTGGTGTTTTATAGTGGTTTTATGGTGGTTTCACCCTGCTTGAAATGGTATGAAACTGCATTTGAATTTGGTGGACTTGCACCCTGCATGAAGTGGTATGAAACTGCACTTGAATTTGGTGGCCTTACACCCTGCTTGAAGTGGTATGAAACTGCATTTGAATTTGGTGGCCTTGCACCCTGCTTGAAGTGGTATGAAACTGCACTTGAATTCAGTAGCCTTGCACCCTGCTTGAGGTGGTGGGGAACTGCACCTGAATTTGGTGGCCTTGCACCCTGCTTGAAGTGGTATGAAACTGCACTTGAATTTGTTGGCCTTGCACCCTGCTTGAAATGGTAGGAAACTGCATTTGAATTTGGTGGCCTTGCACCCTGCTTGAAATGGAATTTCAAAGAATAGCCGTGAGTCAACTGCCAGCTCACCAGCCATGAGTGAGCTGCCAGCACATCAGGCTTGAGTGACTGAGCTGCCACCCAAAGAATCCATTTGGCCCACAATGGTTATACTAGCACTCTGGAAACCAGTCCCTTCAGCCCACAACACCCATACTAGCGCTACAGAAAGCCCCTCCCCCTCCCCACTGGCCACCAATATTGGACTTGGTGGAGAGGTGGAATATTGCATTGGGGACCAGCCCTGTGAACATGGGACCCAACGGGTCCCACTTAGTCTAGTATATTACTAAAACTCTCATCTTGACCACTTCCTGTCTGCGTTGTAATTAAATTTGCACATAAACAATCCCTCTTAGCGCTACGGGTTTTCGCCACCTTACTCGCCTTTCTCCTCTGCTGCAAGTCAAATATGTTTTGTTCTGATCGGTGAAATAGTCCAAAAGTTATAATGGTTTTGAAGGTTCCCCTTGAGTTGAGTTTGTGTCCTTTTTCCATCCAATCGTTATCTTGAACTAAACAGTACTCCATATTAGTGACTGGCCTAAATCAGTGCTAAGAGCAAGATATATGCATGAACGACTGTGGATTAGTTGTTAATATTAGGCAAAGCTGAGTATTTGGATTTTGAATGCTGCTATTGAGTCAGGATTTCTGCGTAGTTTGGTTTTAAAGTCTTGAATAAATAAACTTACAGTGGAACATGGATCAGCAGGAAAAATCCTCTCAAGTCTGCCTGTCAGATAAATTCTCTGGGTGCTTAGTCATAGCATCTATGAAATTGCACAGCAGATGAATATGGATGTCACTTAAACGTCGTAAACTCTCCGAAAAATTGGAAATAGCACCAAAGAGAAGTGAAGTTTGGTAACTGATTCTGCTATTGCAAAAATATGTTTTAAGATGTGATATGAAGACAGAGGGATGCTAAATGAAAACGGAGCACCCTTCTGATTGTGCGATGGAACAATGAAAGCTCTGTCCTATTGATAAATTAGAAGGTGGTGGATATGGGAGGAAGGTGACAGCAAATCAGAGAGTGGATGCAGCATTAAGCACTGCTCCTCTCATGTGTCCCTTAGTATTAGGGACTCCAACCATCTGAAGGGGGTAGCCCCGTAAATCGCAGGCCAACACTAAGGGGCACGAAACATATTGTTATTCTATCAATTTTCTTTCACCATGAAGGGATTATTAAAACAACTGTGTCAGGCAATAACACAATTTTAATTCCTATTCGATTCAGATTTTAGCTCCAGATATTTATGATGGAGATTAAATTCTCTATCTTTATCACTAATATTTAAATTTACCACATGCTTACCATAGAGCAATATCAAGTACATCACAGGAACCGGCACTTTGGCCCATAATGTATGTGCCGACCATGACACCAATTTAAACTGCAACCTCCATTCATTGTCTGTTTGTGCCTGTCTAAATGCCTCAAATGCTATTACCGGATCTGCTTTCACCACTTCCCCAGGCAGATTGTTCCAAGCACCTACCATCTCTTTAAAAAATGGCTCATAGATCTCCTTTATACTTTCCACCTCTCCTCTTAATGCTATGCCCTTCAGTAATTGATTTTTCCACCCAAAAATAGACTCTCTATTAGACAGATAGTCTTGTCTATGGCTTTCACCATTGTACAGTGCCCTCCATAATGTTTGGGACAAAGACGAATCATTTATTTATTTGCCTCTGTACTCCACAATGTTTGATTTGTAATAGAAAAAAATCACATGTGGTTAATGTGCACATTATCAGATTTTAATAGAGGCCATTTTTATACATTTTGGTTTCACCATGTAGAAATTACAGCAGTGTTTATTTATACATAGTCCCCCCATTTTAGGGCACCATACATGTCATTGGGACACAGCAATGTCATGTAAATGAAAGTAATCATGTTTAGTATTTTGTTGCATATCCTTTGCATGCAATGACTGGTTGAAGTCTGCAATTCATGGACATCATCAGTTGCTGGGTGTCTTCTCTGGTGATGTTTTGCCAGGCCTGTATTGCAGCCATCTTTAGCTTGTGCTTGTTTTGGGGGCTAATCTCCTTCAGTTTTCTCTTCAGCATATAAAAGGCATGCTCAATTGGGTTCAGATCGAGTGATTGACTTGGCCACTCATGAATTGACCATTTTTTAGCTTTGAAAAACTCCTTTGTTGCGTTAACAGTATGTTTGGCATCATTGTCTTGCGGTAGAATGAACCGCCGGCCAATGAGTTTTGAGGCGTTTGCTGAACTTGAACAGATAAGATGTGTCTACACACTTCTGAATTCATTATGCTACTGCCATCAGCAGTTGTATCATCAATGAAGATAAGTGCCCAGGCCATAACTCTCCCACCACTGTGTTTCACAGATGAGGTGGCATGCTTTGGATCTTGGGCAATTCCTTCTCTCCTCCATTCTTCACTCTTGCCATCACTCTGATATGTTAATCTTCATCTCATCTGTCCACAAGACCTTTGTCCAGAACTGTGGTTGCTCTTTTAAGTACTTCTTGGCAAACTGTAACCTGGCCATCCTATTTTTGCGGCTAACCAGTGGTTTGCATCTTGCAGTGTAGCCTCTGTATTTCTGTCCAAGTCTTCTGCAGACAGTGGTCATTGACAAATCCACACCTGACTGCTAAAGAGTGTTTCTGATCTGTCGGACAGGTATTTGTGGATTTTTCTACAGTATAGAGAGAAGTCTTCTGTCATCAGCTGTGGAGATCTTCCTTGGCTTACCAGTCCCTTTGCAATTAGTGAGCTCACCAGTGCTCTCTTTCTTCTTAATGATGTTCCAAACAATTGATTTTGGTAAGCCTAAGGTTTGGCTGATGTCTCTAATAGTTTTATTCTCGTTTCTCACTCATAATGGCTTCTTTGACTTTCAATAGCACAACTTTGGTCCTCATGTTGATAAGCAGCAATACACGTTTCCAATGGTGATGGAAAGACTAGGTGATGCGAGCTCTCTTATACCTGCATTAAGGAGGCATTTAAACACACCCGAGCAATTACAAACACATGTGAAGCCATGTGCCCCTGAAATGAGGGGTCAATGTATAAACACAGCTATAATTTCTACATGGTGAAACCAACATGTATAAAAATACCCTTTAATAAAATCTGACAGTGTGCACTTTAACCACATGTGATTTTATAAATCTCAAATTGTGGAGTATAGAAGCAAATAAATAAATGATGGGTCTTTGTCCCAAACATTATAGAGGGCACAGTATATACTTATTTTACTTCGGAGTCACGTGAGTGACTACGTGAAGAACCCCGTACAGCCGTTCGTGCGTCATTACGTCAGACGCTTTCGTGCAGACGACTGTGGAGCAGCGCAGCTCCTCCAACGGTAAGTCTAAAAAAGTTTCAGGTACGTGCTATTTATTACCTGCTCTAGGTTTCCTTCAGGAACCTCCGGGGTTCTTGCGGGATGGTCGCGAGGCCAACGAGTGAACCAGCCTAGGGCTTTGGGGGGAAAACCCTGGTCCGACCGCGGGAGCGGGGAGCTGGCGAATGTTGGGTTTGCGATCGGAGTCACTGATAAGGCAGTCAGTGACTCCACCCCCACCCTAGTCGCACTAGCTGCTCATTTTCGCCCTCCCCCACCCTAGTTGCACTAGCTTCTCATTTTCACACCACAAACAGCTTACAATGGCTTGTTCCCTTTATCATCGATACTTTTTTTCATATCTTTCATTCATTGTTCTTTATCTATCCACATCACCGTCTATATCTCTCGTTTCCCTGATCCCTGACCAGTCTGAAGAAGGGTCGCGACCCGAAACGTCGCCTATCTCCTTCGCTCCTTAAATGCTGCTGCACCCGCTGAGTTTCTCCAGCCTTTTGTGTAACCCAGTGACTCCACATGTTGGGTTCCCAGGGAGGGGATACCCAAGAATAGTGCGGTTCCAGACCGCAGTAGTCCCTAGGGTATGGGGCTTAACGGACCTCAACGGTCAGCCTGAGTTCTCGGTGGTGGGGAAACTTAACTGTATGCGGTTCCCAGACCGCAGTAGTCCCTAGGGGATGGGGCTTAACGGACCTGAACGGTCAGCCTAGGTTCCCGGTGGTGGGGAAACTCAAGTGTTTCCCAGACTGCAGTAGTCCCCAAGAAATGGGGTTTAATTCAAGTAAATGAGTAACCCGGGTGCCCGGGTATTGATTCCCGGGGAGGGGAAATTCACTTATGGGGTTCCCTAACCACAATAATCCCCAGGATATGGGGACAGCTGCCAAAATAGTTAGAGTAATTAAGAAAGATTTGGTAGGTTCACCTCTGGGAATGAATTTAGAGAAACTCCTTTAGGCAGGAGGTGGATAAGTAGTAAAGTTATGGCAATGGCAGCCTATGGCAGAAGCTGAGCCAGCAGCACCTTTGGGAAGGGCTGCATCATGGGAATGCCAAGTTATGGCAGTGCCAGCCTATGGGAGAGGTTGTGCCAACAGTACCTTTGGGAAGGGCTGCATCATTGGAATGCCAAGTTATGGCAGGTTAGCCTATTGGAGAGGCAGTGCCAGCAGTACCTTTGCTCAGGACTGCTCATGGGGATGCCAAGTTATGGCAGGCTAGCCTATTGGAGAGGCTGTGCCAGCAGTACCTTTGCTCAGGGCTGCTTCATGAGAACGCCAAATCTATGGCAAATACTGGTCTATGGGAAAGGCTGCGCCAGCAGCACCTTTCTTCAGGGCTGCTTTATGGGCGCCAGCGGTACCTTCTTCAGGGCTGCTTTATGGGAATAGCTGTTTAGTAGGGTATTCCCATTTACAGTGATCATGGGGGATGAGGGGTCATTGTTAGGATAAGGCAATATAACAGGATCTGTTAAGTCTTAAACTATATTTGAGAAATTGGGCTCCTCCATCCAGCTAGATTAAGTCTATCAAATAGACTTGTAGGATGTTGGGATTCACTTTTAGGTATTCAATTGGCTGTGATGCCGGCCTGGGCAACAGATGGCTGTCAGTAAACTCTGGTACAGGTTTACTAGTCATTAGATTAATTGTTAATAGTATAGATGTGATTCAGCTGTGCCAGTAAGACAACTTATCTTGTTAAATGGTTAACTATAAAGTGCCTTATAGGTCATTGTTAACACATCTTGTTTCTCCAGGTGAAATTAATAAAGTCACAAGGATGGACAAACAGTATTCATTACTGCTCCAGTTGTTGTTAAGTAAATCTTCAATTATATTACAATATGGTGCTAATGGCCCTAAATAGGAAATTGTGTCAGCAGCGCTTTTAGCAGGCCTGCTTAAGGTCTCCCTCATGTAGGAGGAGAGCATGCTGCGTCAGTATTATTCAGACGCTGGGGCCATGGCAAAGTTGGCATATTGCTGAAGCTGCACCAGCAGCACCTTGTATCAGGGCTGCTTAATGGCTCCCTCACGTAAGAGGAGAGCATGTGGGATCGGTATAGTCTAATGCCGAGTCTGAGGGTATAGCCATAGAGCATGCCCAAGGGATTCAGGGCATGTGCCCAGAGGTCTATGCCTGGCCAGAAAGTTACCATCCCAAACACATATGCAGTGAATACCGCTCTAAGGGGGGCATTACAGTTGGCCGTCGAAATCTTCTATTCAGGTAAGACCTTTCCATAGGCGAAACCTGGAGGACAAAGCACAAGCTATTGGAACGAGCAAGGTTTCATCGTTTTGGTGATTATGTGCCCCACATCTTTATTGGCAGTAAGAGGTTCACTGAAGTTGGTGGCAGCATGAAGGCTGACCAGAGGTTCCACGCACTGTACCTGTGCTATTCTACAATTAAGGGACCACTTACAGCTTGGTAAGGTGTACACTTAGTTATACATTACAAATGATTGAGACATTATCAGCTATTTGTGGGGTCTAATCATGTAAAATGGTCTGTTCTAGCTTTTCAAGCAGGTTAGAATTGCGCAGGTTCAGTAGAAGGACCAAGATTGTCTTACAAGACCGTTTTGGAAATAGGGCCACAGTTGCTGTTTACGGCAGATTCCAAGTTGCAAATATCATTTCGAGTCTGGAGGTGGAGCAGATTTGCATGATTTGCAAAAAATGTCTGTTGTGGGTATCATCTATCTGTAGACCCTACGGGCATCGTATGGGTAAAGAGTGATTGGACAAATGTGCATATTGTGATGCTCAGGTTGATACATTATGATGATGGCATATGTTAGTGACGAGGGTGCAATCAGTTAAAGACCCATGGAATGGTTACATATCTTGTTGTCACATGAGAATCATCAAGTGTAGGTTAATGACAACACAGAATTGGTGTTGAATTACACTATATTATGAAATTCTGGTTAATGGAACACCTAACATGGTTCATGTTTATTTCACTGGTTGCAAAATATGTGGCATTACAGTGGCAAAACATACATTTTCGCTAAAAGGAGTAGGAACGACTTTTATGGCTCCCTCCATTTTGTTTATCATTTGAGGTTTCAAATAAAGTCATTAAGAGGCCACTTAAGGTTCCTATTGAGTGGTTATGCACATTGATTCCTGGTTTGTCGCGAATAATATACCCTTATTTGGTTATTTTAAACGTAATTTGCTGGTTCAGCCTGAGGCTTGGGAAATCAGTTGTTGCATGATAAACTCAAACTATGTTCTGCAGGTTTAATAAACTGCCCTAAGGTTTGGGTTGTTACATCTAGCCTTCTATGTGTTCAAAGTGTTTGCAAAGCACCAAACCGTGGAATTTTCTTTTCCAGGAGATGAAAGAGTTTGTTATACTTATGTTCGATGGAAAATGTTATTGATTGATGTTTCGAGTTCATGCTAAATTATCGTTTGTTAATTATGGAGTTATACGGCCATTAATTGGGTTATCAAGGGGTAGGCTATCTTCAACATAGGTCCCAGGACCAATATAATGCCATATGCAATGTTGACATTTGTGAACACTGTTTCACCAGGAGGCTGCAGCTATACCCTTAAATTTGGCTGGGGTTTATTAGGTAGTTATCCTTCTGGCACTGGTTTAGTGCAGCAGGTTCAGTTGCTACATAATTGTGATGGTACAGGATGATAACGTATCTAAATTATAATATATAATATTATGCTATAAATACTTGAGCAGACCAGAAGGGGGTCAAGTCTCAAAATAGTCACAGGCATACCAGGGGACCTTTGATAAGGTAAGCACACATATACAACAATATGTCAAGGTCATCAAGAGCTTGGAGTTCTGGACTAGCAATGCTGTTAGTCACAATAAATAAATAAATAAATAAATAAATAAATAAATAGATACATAAATAAATAATTTGGGAGAACTTATTGTTCAGGCCATTCCAGATGAGAAAAAAACAGAGTTGTGTTATGCACTAATGGATTCTGATTCCAGATCTCATTACACCAGGGCTGCTACAACATCAGCAGCAAGGGTATTTATGTTCCGCTGGGTCGCATTGTTACGGCTGCAGCATGGTCCCACGAACGAATCTCCAAACATCTGTAATGACCCATTGATGAACCAGGGTTATTTGTTAACTCTATTTATGTTCTGGTTATATTTTCCATCTGGGTGAGAGATGGAAATATTATTGTTTCATTTAAACAGCATCAGCATGTTTTACATCTATGTTATGACTGTATGCATTATGAATGTTTTCCCTTCATTTGTCAATGAAGCAGGTGTGGTTGTGTACACGTGTTTCACACAGCATGATATCACAGAGCTTTGAAGTCTTCACGTAGTCACTCACGTGACTCCGAAGTAAAATAGTAAGATTAAACGAGAACTTACCAGTTTGAAGTTTGATCTTTATTTTATGAGGAGTCGAGTTGAGGGACTACGTGCCCTCCGCTCCCAGCCCTCATAGATCTCATCTGGTAGTTCTAGTCTTTGTTATCTTACCATTATACTTCAGTCATTATTATCTGTGATTTCACACCGTTGCTTTGAAGATTGACGCACGAAAGGCTGTACGGGGTTCTTCACGTAGTCCCTCAACTCGTCTCCTCATAAAATAAAGTTCAAACTTCAAACTGGTAAGTTCTCGTTTAATCTTACTATTTTACCCCAGGTGAACCCCAGGATTCCTTTGTATATCAATGCTCGGAGTGGTACAGTGATTACTCGATACTTTCATCTCACATTTGAATTCCCAAAATGCCTGACCTCACACTTGATTAGATTAAACTACATTTTAAGAGCATTGTGTAAGAAGGAACTGCAGATGCTGGTTTAAACCAAAGATAGACACAAAAAGGAAGATCAACCCAAAACATCACCCATTCTTTTTCTCCAGAGATGCTGCCTGTCGCATTAAGGGCATTGATGTGCAGAAGAATCAGGAGGTGCAAGTCCATAGATTTCTGAAAGTAGATAAGATGGTAGAGAAAGCCTTTATTGCCTTGGCTGGTTGCAGGGTAGAGTACAAAAGTCAGAAAGTAAATTTGAAGTCCTAATACAGCTGAATACAGAGGTGTAGTCAACAACTTTGTTGAGCGGTGGGGGCTGAATCACCTGCAGCTCAACACCAACAAGACTAAGTAATTAGTGGTGGACTTTAGGAGGACTTTGTCTCCTGACTCCATCAATTATGTGGATGTGCAGTTTACCAGGGAGTACAAATACCTTGGAGTGTACCTGGACAGTAAACTGAACTGGTCCAGGAATGCTGAGGCCCTGTATAAGAAGGGACAGAGCCGGCTGTACTTTTCAATACATCTTTGAGGCAAAGTACTCATTTAGTACCTCACCCACTTTCTCTGGCTCTTGCCATAAATTCCCTCCTTTATACCTAAATGGTCCTACCTAGTTAGCCTCTTGTTTTTAATATATGACTAAAATATAA
This sequence comes from Okamejei kenojei, assembly GCA_035221665.1. Lineage (NCBI taxonomy): Eukaryota > Metazoa > Chordata > Chondrichthyes > Rajiformes > Rajidae > Okamejei > Okamejei kenojei. Next base: position 42,760,753 of record CM069132.1, read on the forward strand.
ACCATATAAACCATATAACAATTACAGCACGGAGACAGGCCCTCTCGGCCCTTCCAGTCCGTGCCGACCATTTGTTTTCCCCTAGTCCCATCTACCTGCACTCAGACCATACCCCTCCATTCCCTTCACGTCCATATACCTATCCACTTTACTTTTAAATGTTAAAATCGATCCTGCCTCCACCACCTCTGCTGGAAGCTCATTCCACACAGCCACCACCCTCTGAGTAAAGAAGTTCCCCCTCATGTTACCCCTAAACTTCTGTCCCTTAATTCTCATGTCAAATGCTTTGGGATGCTTTGGGATTCTCCTTATCCCTACTTACCCAATACATTTCACAGCCTCTTTCTAGTCCTGATACCCTCCTTAAGTTTCCTCCTGCTTCCAGTCAGTTTATCAAAGCCCACGTCTGATTTCAACTTTCTTAACCTTACATATAATCTAAGTATTTTTATCTAATGTTCGTCTCTAATGCAGGCTTAGAATGAAAAATATATTCTTATACTGGCTTAAAGTGTGTTTCAGTTTCACATACATCTCCCTACTGCTTTTACTAAGATTTGGTCCTGGGCTCACATACCAGCTCAAGATCACACGGAAACTTTGCCAGAAGTATGGAATGCCATGTAATTATGCAGTCAAGATGATTTGAAGCTAAAAATTAGAGAAACTAATTATTGTTGTAATTGATTTTACAAAGCTATCCATGAAAGATGATTATTAATTGGTGGTTGGAGCCATAAATGCAGGCTATTACAGGTTGTGAAGCCAAACACACATGACAACATTAATGAAGAATGCACTTGGCCTATGGCATTATAATTAAAGAGTAAACTACGGACTTCTTTTAACTAAGCACATCACATAAGAAACTTTAATGTGGGGTTTTGCAGGGACAATAGATCACATACAACTCATGGGAAAACCATGAGAAGCTGGAATTGAGAAAAGTCCATTTGGCCACCCACTTAAGCTTCATCATTCTGAAACCGTACATAACTACCTTAATTCTTCCAAGGGAACTATAATTCTTGTTGGTTCAGTTAGTTCATCACTATTGTGTATTTTTTTTTTAGTTTGGAAATACAACGTGGCAACAGGCCCTACAGCCCACCAAGTCTGAGCCGACCAACAATCGCCCCTCACATTAGTTCTATCCTAGGGGCACTCTAGGGACAAATAACAGAGCCCAATTAACCTACAAACCTGCACATCTTTGGGATGGAGGAAACCCATGTGGTCACAGGGAGAACGTGCAAACTCCGTACAGACAGCACCCATAGTCAGGACTGAACCTGGGTCTCTGGTGCTGTAAGGCAGCAACTCTACTGCTGCGCAGCTGTGCCGCCATAATCTTCAGAAGGTTTCATTCCATTTTTCCTGTAGTTTTATCATCTGCTGGTATTTGCAATTCTTATCCCCACTTAAAATTTCTTGTAAACAAGAAAACAAGCAGGTCCTGCAGAAACTTGTGACTCTCAGATCCTTTAAAAGAAACTAATCTTTTAAAAAGTAGTTTACTATTTCTTGTTAGATTATTCTTGTATTCTATGTTTCTTTTTATTGATGGTATCTAGGCCCTGCTTTGCGGAATTTTAAACAAAACGTTGCAGCAATTTTGTATTTTTTCCCTTGATTTAATACCATATTTATGTGTTTCTTTTTAGCTGTAGCTGGACTATATTTCCTGTTGGCTAATTAAAGAATAGATATATTTGTTTTAAATTATGTTTAAAAATAAACATGAGCCATTGTACATTGGACCACTAATGTTATGGTTTATACTATGAACTACTTTACCTCAACTACTTGGGACCCACAAACAATTCCTACAAACATTTTCTGTGCATTTCTGTTTATTATCTCCAGGGTAATGATTCTCCTTGATTTTTCAAACGACAATCTTTTCCCACCACTACCTTTATCTTAACCTTTATTATTGCGGCTACCATTCTGCTTCTCCATTTTGGCTGTCTCTTCCAGAAAATTGTTTCCTGGAATATTTAAGTCCCAACTGTGGTCACCATGCAACCAGACTCAGTAGTGGCTTACGGATTGTGCCTTTTTTGTTGTATTTATGCCAGTAATTCATTTACCTTGACATGAATGGTGCATTCATTCATGCAATGACTGTTCAATTCTTGGAATTGTTTGCTTCCTTGACTCTAAGTAAAAGTATACGTGTAATTTCTGTCCTTTCCTGAAACATTCAGGCTTTGTCATTTTTGCCACAACACACTCTCATTCTGTCCTTTATCTTTAACTGTCTTTTTCCCTCACCAGAGACCTTCCCATTGCTACTTAGTTTACAACCTTGTCTGTATTCTTATCTTGACAGGTATTGGTGCTAACATTGAAATCCAAGAAATGAAATTGAAATAAATTATATAACGAGTATGTAATCGGTGCCATCAGTCCATCTCCTATCCCATGAAGCCATAATTCTACCATGTTTAAACAATTTTTGAGGACACAGTGGTGCTGAAGATAATTCTTCTGCCTCATAGCTTCAGCGGCCTGGGTTCAAACCTGATCTCTGGTGCTATATGTGTGGAGTTGCACATTATTCCTTTATAACTGTGTGTACTTTCTCTGGGCGCTCTGCCTTGCTCCAATATCATAAAGACTTGCTGGAGGGTTAATTTCCCAATGTAAATTGTCTATAGTCTCGGCAGGTAATAAATAAATGATAGATGAGCCAGCACCACCATTCAATGTGATCATGGCTGATCATCCCCAATCAGTACCCCGTTCCTGCCTTCTGTCCATATCCCCTGACTCCGCTATCTTTAAGAGCCCTATCTAGCTCTCTCTTGAAAGTATCCAGAGAACCGGCCTCCACTGCCCTCTGAGGCAGAGAATTCCACACACAACTCTCTGTGAGAAAAAGTGTTTCCGTTCTAAATGGCTTACCCCTTATTCTATTCTTAAACTGTGGCCCCTGGTTCTGGACTCCCCCAACATCGGGAACATGATGCCTCTAGCATCATAGCTAGCATGTCCAAACCCTTAACAATCTTATATGTTTCAATAAGATCCCCTCTCATCCTTCTGAACTCCAGAGTGTACAAGCCCAGCCGCTCCATCTCTCAGCATATGACAGTCCCGCCATCCCGGGAATTAACCTTGTAAACCTATGCTGCACTCCCTCAATAGCAAGAATGTCCTACCTCAAATTAGGAGACCAAAGCTGCATACAATACTCCAGGTGTGGACTCACTAGGGTCCTGTACAACTGCAGGAGGTCCTCTTTGCTCCTATACTCGACGACTCTTATTATAAAGGCCAACGTGCCATTGGCTTTCTTCAGTGCCTGCTGTGCCTGCATGCTTACTTTCATAATCTGATGAACAAGGACCCCCAGATCCCATTGTACTTCCCCATTTCCCAACTTGACGCCATTTAGATTGTGATCTGCCTTTGTGTTTTTGCTACCAAAGTGGATAACCTCACATTTATCCACATTAAACTTCATCTGCCATGCATCTGCCCACTCCCCCAACCTGTCCAAGTCACCCTGCATTGCATCCTCCTCACAGTTCACACTGTCACACTGTGTCATCTGAAAATTTGCAAGTTTTCAGCTGGATATCTTGCCAGGAACAGCTGGAGACATCATTGGCATTTTAAAGTCAGAGACAGGTGATGATGAGATGATCACAAAATGACTGGCATCTGTCAGCATTTGTACCATGAGTTCCTGCTCCCTCTCACAACTAATGACCAAGTGGAGTAGTACTCCAACACAGTGACTAGTGGGGTACCACAAGGCTTGATGCTGGGACGCAGCTATTTACAATATACATCAATGATTTAAATGAAGGGATTAAAAGTAAAATTAGCAAATTTGCATATGACACAAAGCTGGGTGGCAGTGTGAACTGTGAGGAGGATGTTATGAGAATACAGGGTGACTTGGACAGGTTGGGAGAGTGGGCAGATGCATGGCAGATGCAGTTTGATATGGATAAATGTGAGGTTATCCACTTTGGTAGCAAAAACAGGAAGGCAGATTATTATCTAAATGGTTCAAGTTGGGAAAAGGGAAAGTACAACGGGATCTGGGGGTCCTTGTTCATCAGTCAACGAAAGTAAGCATGCAGGTACAGCCGGCAGTGAAGAAAGCAAATGGCCTTCATAACAAGAGGAATTGAGTATAGGAGCAAAGAGGTCTATCTGTAGTTGTATAGCGCCCTAGTGAGACCACACCTGGAGTATTATGTGCAGTTTTGGTCCCCAAATTTGAGGAAGGACATTCTTGCTATTGAGGGATGCAGCGTAGGTTTACAAGGTTAATTCCCGGGATGGCGGGACTGTCATGTGCTGAGAGAATGGAGCGGCTGGGCTTGTAAACTCTGGAGTTTAGAAGGATGAAAGGGCATCTTATTGAAACATTTAAGATTATTAAAGGTTTGAACATGCTAGAGGCAGGTAACGTGTTCCCGATGATGGGGGAGTCCAGAACCAGGGGCCACAGTTTAAGAATAAGGGGTAAGCCATTTAGAACGGAGATGAGGAAACACTTTTTCACACAGAGTTGTGAGTCTGTGGAATTCTCTGCCTCAGAGGGCGGTGGAAGCCGGTTTTCTGGATACTTTCAAGAGAGAGCTAGAGAGGGCTATTAAAGATAGTGGAGTCGGGCGATATGGGAAGAAGGCAGGAACGGGGTACTGATTGGGGATGATCAGCCATGATCACATTGAATGGCAGTGCTGGCTTGACGGGCCGAATGGTCTACTCCTGCACCTATTGTCTATTGTCTATTTAAAAGAATTCCTATCTCCTTCCAGCTTAAACTGTTCTGTGGAGTCTAGCACTGAAACTCATTCTCTTTTCAAAGACGTTGTGTAACCTGCTGCGTGTTTCTAGCATTGAAATTTTTTAAAATTTGATCTGTTTTGAGTTTTGGTAAAAATTGTTGCTTGGTTTCAATTATTTCAATTTGTAGTAGGGATGATTGGATAGTGTTTGCTGTTGGCTGAAAATATTACAAATTCTGGGTGGCACAGTGGTGCAGCTGGTAGAGATGTAGCTTCATTGAGCCAGAGACCCGGGATCGATCCCGACTCATGTGCTGTCTGTGTGAAGTTTGCACATAATCCCTGTAAACGTATGGGATTTCTTTGGATGTTCTGGTTTCCTTTCATAACTCAAAGATGTGAAGGTTGGTAGGTTAAATGGCATCTGTAAAATTGTTTCTAATGTACAGGGACAGGGACTGGATGAGAAAGTGGGATAACAATAAACTAGTGTAATTGGATGAGCGAAGGTCGGCGTGGACACAGTGGATGGACGGGCCTGTTTCCATGCTGTATCTTTAAACTAAACTAAACTCTGAAAGGTTTCTGTTATTGAAACTACTCCTTCATTCGAGTTTTTCTGTAAAATCTGTTTTAGAAAGGAGAACCACAACTGCTGGAGGAATTAGCTGCGGAAGTGCAACAGCTAGAGGAAAAGCAAGATTGGGCGGTGGTTGCAGGATTGTGTGTCGTGACTCGTATATAATGACGCGCAAATAACGCCCAAGTGGGACAGGCCCGTTAGCCTTACATCGGTAGTGGGGAAGAAGCTGGAGTCGATTATTAAAGATGTTATAGCAGCTCATTTGGAAAGCAGTGATGGGATCGGTCAAAGTCAGCATGGATTTATGAAGGGGAAATCATGCTTGACTAATCCTTTGGACTTTTTTGAGGATTTAACAAGTAGAATGGATAAGGTAGAGCCAGTGTGTATCTGGATGTTCCAAAGGCATTTGACAAGGTCCCACACAAGAGATTAGTGTGCAAAATTAGAGCACATGGTATTGGGGGCTGGGTATTGACATGGATAGAGAACTGGTTGGCAGACAGGAAGCAAAGAGTAGGAATTAACGGGTCCTTTTCAGAATGGCAGGCAGTGACTAGGGGGGTGCCACAAGGCTCGGTGCTGGGATCCCAGTTGTTTACAATATATATTAACGATTAAGACGAGGGAAATGTATGTAACATCTCTAAGTTTGCAAATGACACAAAGCTGGGTGGCAGTGTGAGCTGCGAGGAGGATTCTATGAGGCTGCAGGGTGACTTGGAATAGGTTGTGTGAGTGGGCAGAAGCACGGCAGATGCAGTATAATGTGGATAAATGTGAGTTTATCCACTTTGGTGGCAAGAACAGGTTGGCAGATTATTATCTGAATGGTGTTGGATTAGGAGAAGGGGAAGTGCAACGAGACATGGTTGAGCTTGTACATCAGTCACTGAAAGTAAGCATGCAGGTACAGCAGGCAGTGAAAAAAGCCAGTAGCATGCTGGCCATCATTGCAAGAGGATTTGAGTTTAGGAGCATGGAGGTTCTACTGCAGTTGTACAGGGCCCTGGTGAGACCGCACCTGGAGTATTGTGTGCAATTTTAGTCTCCTAATTTGAAGAAGGACATTATTGCTATTGAGGGAGTGCAGCATAGGCTCACCAGCTTCATTCCCGGGATGGCGGGACTGACTTATGATGAAAGAATGGGTCGTCTATGCTTGCATTCGTTGGAAGTTAGAAGGATGAAGGTGGGTCTTGTAGACAAACATAAAATTCTTAGAGGATTGGACAGGGTAGATGCAGGAAAAATGTTCCCGATGTTGGGGAGAGTCCTGAACCAGGGGTCATGGTTTAAGAATAAGGGGTAGGCCATTTAGGACTGAGAAGAGGAAAACCTTTCACCCAGAGAGTTGTGAATCTGTGGATTTCTCTGCCACAGAAGGCAGTGGAGGCCATTTCACTGGATGAGAATTTAGATTTAGCAGTTAGGGCTAAGGGAATCAAGAGATATGGGGGAAAAAACAGAATGGGGTACTGATTTTAGATGATCAGCCATGATCATATTGAATGGTGGTGCTGGCTCGAAGGGCCGAATGGCCTACCCTGCACCTATTTTCTTTGTTTCTATAAATGCAGTAAAACATGCTCTCAATTATCTAAGGAACCTGTCATGAGAAGGCCTCAATAACCTTGGGGCTCTAAGAGAGAGCTACATCAATTCTTACACTTGTCACACCGGGTACATGCATCACCTGTTGCAGTCAAGGTCAATGGAGTCAATGGTTCACCCATCTGTTAATCAACCCGCTCACCGGCATCCACCTATCACTTGCCAGGCTTTGCTGCCTCCCATAAACTCTTGTTCAGCCTACTCCCCCCCCCCCCCCCCATCACAATCAGGCTAAAGAAGGGTCACAACCTGAAACGTTACCCATTCCTTCTCTCCAGAGATGCTACTGTCCCGCTGAGATACTCCAGCATTTCGTACCTACAACATTATAGACCAAGAGCTAGAAATTGAGGAAACTAAATATCTTTATTTCTACGCGGTAAATGTTGACAATTTTACTACGGAGTCGCGTGAGTGACTACGTGAAGAAGGCCATCCCCACGCACGCGCGTCATTTAGGTCTGACGCGTTGTGCACGGACTGGCTGGTGGCCACGCGGCTCCTGCCAGCAGTAAGTTTTTGAACCTAGAAGGTAAGTTTTCACTTATTTCTAGGGATGTGTTTTGTTTTGCAGGACAGAGTTTGCATGCTGGATTCAGGACGAAGTTGGACGGGCCGAGGGAAACCGGCTATGGACCGTGGGTAAATCCCGGTCTGGACTGCGGTATTGCGGGTAGCGGTGGCCGTCGGGTTCGCTCCCTAGTCGCTGGCAAGGAGGTCATCGACACCCAGAAGGGGAATGCGAGTGGGGGTTCTCCCAGTATGGGCTCCCAGACTGCTATGGGTATTGCGGGTAACGGGGTTAGACTGGCAGTTTGCCGGTCTTCCTACCCCAGTCACTGTTAAATGGGGTTAGCAGCTCCCACATCGCATGGTTCCCCCAGAGTTGGGGTTGGACTGGCAGTCAGCCGGTCTTGCAACCCCAGCCATTCATTATGCAGTCTGCAGCTCCCACACCACAATGGTTCCCCCAGAGAAGGGGTTAGACTGGCAGTCAGCCGGTCTTACTACCCCAGTCACTGTTAAGGGGGTTAGCAGAAGGGGTTAGAGTGGCAGCAAGTCGGTCTTGCAACCCCAGCCATTCACTATGGGGTCTGTAGCTTCTACACCATTATGGTTCCCCAGAAATAGGGGTTGGACTGGCAGCAAGCCGGTCTAGCTACCCTAGTCTTGGACATTGGGGTCAGCAACCCCCAGACTCCTTAGGACTTCCTAGAGAAAGCGGTCAGATTGGCAGTAAGCTGGTCATGCTACTGCAGTCGCTGACAATGGGGTCAGCAGCTCCCAGACCGTTTAGGTCTTTCTAAATAAGGGGAAAGCTGGCAGTAAGCTGGTCTCGAGACCTAGTCATTACCTATGGGGTCAGCAAATCACAGACCGCTATGGTTCCCCAGGGAAAGGGGTTAAACCACAAGGAAGCCAGTCAGGCCTTGGTCGAGTCGGGCCAGGAGGTTCCCCCCTCCTTCTATGGGTAGCATCTGTGAATGCCAAAAACCCACCTGGAATAGGCACCTAATGAGGTTGCTCCAGAGAGATATGCTCCAGTAGAGAGCTATCTGAGCCCGGGTATTATGAATAACCCGCAGGTAGCGGCACCTGATAGGGCTGCACAATGTCTCCTTCTCTGCAGAGGGGAGCACCAGGGGTCAGTTTCGCTCTTGTCCAGACTCGTACTCTGATATAGGGCCGAGGGTCCATGTCAGCGCAGGTAGCCTCAGGGGCCTGTGGCAGCACCTGTCAGGGCTGTCTATGCACTCCCTCTCTCTCGGTGGAGGGGAGTGCGAGGACATACTCGCAAGGGATGAGGCAAAAAACCCGGCAGGGGCCAGATTTCCTGATGCTACAAGTGCAGGCAGTGCACAATGCGCTTGAAAGCTGGGCCAAGCTGGTCTCAGGAAGGAAATCAAGGATGGGAATGAAACCCACATCACGGGCTTTTGGGCTTACCATAAGACCACCGGTAGCAATGGAGGTAGGTGAGTCTGGGTCATTCGAAACATGGGGTAAGTGCATCATTTACAAGTTTGTAATATTTACACTTGTTTGGTACAAATGAAAATGTTGACATGTGATGGGTAATTATTACACAGTATACAAGGGTACCAAGCATGCCTTGGAATTGGGGCCAGAGTCAGTAATATGGCCAGAGTTCTCTCTCGAGGCAGACTCAAAATGCTGGAGCAGCTTTAAGGCAGGCCAGTAGTATGGCCAGAGTTGCATTCAAGGCAGGCACGGAATTATGACGTTGATTGTTCCTTGTGAAAGATGGAGAGATGCCGGTTCATATTTCATTTACTCCCATGTGTAACATAGCTTTCAGTATATGGAATTTCTCTACTGTCTAAATACTTATTTATTTAGGATTTTATGGCATGCATCAGGTTCATAGATGCATACTGTTTAGGACTCATTCACAGGAGGTCACCAGAGACATTTCAATTTCTGGAGGATATTTATTATGCTGTGTTTTGCTTAAATCAACTGTTTCAGCCATCCAGTCTAACTTAAGTTGATACCAACTGGAAGTTGTAGTTTATCGGGTTTACCTTTAACTATTAATTACCTGTGATTCCGCCCTGGGGCAACAGATTGGAATTAATTGAAGCCTGTAACAACGTTGTTATCAAGCAGTCTTCTAGTTATTAAGGGTAAATGACTATAGCAGCTGTGTTTCAGCTGTGCAATTGGGTCTTGCATCATTAGAACTTTCAACGTGCAAGTATTAACCTCTCAAGTGCCATATAGGTAATTGTTAACAGACCTAAGCTATTATCAGCTGAAGCTACCATGGTCACTATGATGATCGAACTACATTCCATATTGCTCCAGTAGTTTGGTCATATTATCTTCAGTTATATTACTTACACGTGCTAGAACTAAGATGGACAATCACAAATGCCATCTCTAGTAACGAAGGCGGGTAGAATTTGCATGAATCACCAATTCTTTAGTTATTGGTATTAACTACCTATAGACACGAGGTGTATGCTATGGGTTAAAGGGTTATTGTGCAAATATGCAAAACCTGCATGCTTAGTTCCAAGTGGATACACTGTGGGGGTGGCATATGTTAGTCACATGGATGCAATAAAGTCAAAGTATCCTGTCATAATTTACCCAACCTTTTTTGGCGCTGGTTTATCATCATGCAAAGTCAATGATAACACAGTATGGATGTTGGATCACAAAGCATTTTAGGATCTATGGCTCTGTGGCATCCATTATCGCTATGTTTGCATGCAGGCTCATTCTCGCTACACAGGGGAGGAATGTTTCTTTATGTGGATCTCCATTTTGCCTCATCAGTCGGGGCTTGCAATATTCAGCAAGATCCCGCATTCAGGTTTCTCGGAATGTCTGACTGGCCTACGCAGCCATGGTTTCCTGCAAATGTTGGGAATAATATAGAACCTTATATGGGGTTCTAAACATAAAACTTTGCTGGTTCAGCCAGGGATTCAGGGAACCAGTCTCTACACGATTAATCAATTCATTGCTTTACAGAATCTGAGAAGACCGCTGAGAAGACTGATCCATGTATGTCTCACTGCAGTATGCAGGGACAGCAACCAAAAATGCAGTACTTTGCCTCTTCAGGAGATGGAAAGTGTTTTTCCATTAAATGTTATGTTACATATAGTATGGCACGGACACTGACGTCTTAGAGTTATTTTCTATGGGTTGTGGACAATAAATTAAGTTATAGTCCCATTAACTGTACCCAACATGCTTCTCCTCATAGTTGCTGCAGCAAGTGGGACCCGCTCTCTCGGGTTTCACCATCTGGTGTCCAGTATTTAGGATATCATTAACACAAGTTATCATTAACACAACTGTTATCTGTGATTTCACACTGCTGCTTTGAAGATTGAAGCGCAAGCGTGGGGACGGCCTTCTTCACATAATCCCTCATCGTAACGCCTCATAAAATAAAGATCAAACTTCAAACTGGTAAGTTCTTGTTTAATCCTGCTATTCTAAGATTCTATTAATATTTTCATAGATTATTTCATAGATAATTGTACGCCAGGTGCAAGCATTTGTTGGCCTAAATATAATTTTACATAATCTCGTAGTTCTATGAGGTGTTTCTTGAGACAGCGGATCCTCTGAAGTTCATATCAATGTTTATCAACAGGAATAGGATATAAATTAATATTGGCCGAATTGTTCTTGAGTTGTAAAGAATGTATGTATGGAATATGTATGGATTATCTAGAGAGAGTTATTCTAACCTCTACTTATGCTACCTCGTTTTCCAATTAGAGTGTCGGTGCACAGAAAGGTAAGAGTGTGCAACAGTGTATCATCAGGACCTAAACAAGGGACACCCTGACATTTGGTGCAACGAACACAAGGGCTTTATGAGTAAGGACTCCAGCTTAAGGTCTGGATGCCACTGGGCACAAGGGCCAGATCCTGTGGTAAAGCTTTTCTAACACTTGAAATGCATCTGATTCAGAGGCCACATAAGTGGCGCAGCGGTAGAGTTGCTGCCTTACAGCGCCACAGACCCAGGTTCGATCTTGACTGCGGGTGCTGTCTGTACAGATTTTGTACGTTTCCCCTGTGATCACATGGGTGTTCTAAGGTTTCCTCCCACATTCTGAAGACGTACAGATTTGTAGGTTAATTAGCTTTGGTAAAAATCATAAATTGTCCCTAGTGTGTAGTATAGTGCTAGCGTATGGGGTGATCGTTGGTCTGCGCGGACTCAGTGGGCTGAAGGGTCAGTTTCCGCACTCTGTCTCTAAAGCCTAAAGTCTAAGTCTAAATACGTGGCACCTTGTATTTAGAATTTTCCAACACCATTAATGAATCGACAATAACATTATGAATGTATACACTGGTTAACGCTCTCACTGACTCCATCGGGTGGCGCCATCGAGCGTGGCAGCCTCGCCAGCAGTTGTCCATCCTTTCACCCTTTTTTGTTATTTATAGAATGTCACAAAGTATGTTTTAAAGGTTCTTTGTCTTTTTTATGTGGGGAGGTGGGGGGGAAAAGGGGGAAAGCATTTCCCAGTCACTTACCCGGTCGAGATGCGTCTTTTCTCTGATGAATCCCATCTTCGCCCACCCCCCCTTGCGGCCTACCAACTGGATTGGCGCAGCCTTTCCTACCGGAGACCGGCCAGAGCTTCAGCAGCGGCGCAGCACTGAATTCCATCAGAGAGCAGGACAATGCCTTGCTGGAGATCGCCTGTGTTGAAACTCCAGAATGTTGGGCCTGCTGCTTTAACATAGTAGAGCTGTGGTTTGCGGAGCTTCTAGCTGTGGGCGGCGCTGACTTTAACATCACGGAGTCCTGGGATCTTTTGCCGAGGATCACCAGTGTTGGAGCTCCGCCCAGCTCGGCCTCTTGACTTAAGAAGCCGCAGCCTCCGGTAAGAAGTGGCTGATTCGGAAATTCCAAGCCGCTGAGGGTGATCTTCTGTTCCGACACCGGAGCTTCGATCATCCCGGTGAGAGGACCTGAACATCGGGCCGCCGTAGCGGCGACTGCGGAGAGCTCAAAGGCCTTGACCACGGGGAACAAGAGGAAGATAACTGAACTTTATTGCCTTCCCTCACAATGGGAAACGTTGATTCCGCTGTGTGGGGATGTTAATGTTAAATCCTATTGTGCATTGTGTTCTTTTTATACGTATGGCTGTATGGTATTCTTTTTATACGTATGGCTGTATGGTAACTCAAATCTCACTATACAATTGGTGCATGTACAATTAATGTAACAAACTTGAACGTAAAGAAGGCCATGTACTGTTTTTCTGTATTTCTTCCAAATATTTATGAATAAATATTATTATAATAGTAAATAAGCTTATTGGTCAAATTCATTTAGACTGGACTATGAAAATGGCACGTCAGAAATACTGGTAGCTAATCATCTATAATCAATGAAAATAATCTCATTATTGTCCTCGTGTGGTTAGCGATCGGCAAACTGATGTTCAGGTGGCAAAAAAAAAGTCTCTAAATTGAACTTCTTCTGATGTCTCACTATAATCCTGCTGAAATTTTTATTTATTTATTTATTTATTTATTTTTTTTTATTGTAGAAACAATATATACCGAGTACACTCTTATACGACAGTGAGAATTATATAATATACAAAATTATATAATATTGATTATCGATTGATACTGTTTATGTTAATTGTAATATTATCCATTATACATTTCGTGGTTATTTATTTTATATAATTGGGAGTGTATGTAGTATATTCCTAAAATAAGCAATATACTCAGACTTCTCATATCATAGATATTCTTCTAATTACCAAATACAAATCCCCGCTAATATAACTACATAATACCCAATCTTAAACAAAGTTTTATGATATTCATAATGTTATCAAAATATTAAGAATGTTTGTATTATTGTTAACTTTATATTTCAAAATTATTATATAGTTAAAAATGCACAATTTTATATAATTACAAATTTAAGACATCTATAATCTTTTCATACGAATAAAAAATAGGTGTGTACATATTAAAAATTTTATATAATATGTTTCTATATTTTTTTCCTTAATTAAAGATAGGAAGATAGAGAAAGAGAATAGAAAATAGAAAAGAAAATGTGAGAAGTTTGATGGAGATTGAAGTATTACTAAATAATCCATTCTTGGAGATACATTCATGATTTATTATATGTATTTCTTCATCCATTCAGATATTTCAGGCCTCAGTCAAGTCCCTGGCGCCGAACCATTGTGACCCTGTAGATATTTAATATAGGGAGACCAAATCCCTTTGAAGAGATCTAACCTGTCCATAAGGACAAGTCTCAATCTCTCCAAGTGAAGTGTCTCCGTCATTTCTGTATTCCACATTTTAATTGTTGGGGATACAGGGCCTTTCCAAAATTTTAATATTAAATTTTTTCCCAATTATTAAAGAATAGTCGATAAAAGTTATTTGATTCCTTGTAATTATTTGTTCCGTTTCCGGTATTCCAAGTATGATTAACTTTGGGTCAGGAATCATAGTAATATTAATAACATTCGAGACTATCTTAAATATTTCATTCCAATATTCTAGAATCTTCGTACAATTAGTAAATGAATGTGACAAAGTTGCTTCTAAGATTTGACATTTATCACATATAGGTGATAATTTTGGAAATATATTATGTAATTTAGATTTAGAATAATGTAATCTATGTAAAATTTTAAACTGTATAAGAGCATGTTTAGCATTTAACGAACAGTAATGTATGTGTTGTAAGCTTTCTTCCCATATTTCTGGGCTTATTATTTGACCTAATTCATTTTCCCAACGCTGTCTGTGTATTTCCGATGATGGAATATCACTTTCCAACAAAATATTGTAAATGTATGATATCATTTTTTCTGTATTTGGATGTTTATTCAAGCATTCATCTAAAATTTCACTCTTTCTATTTCTGAATTCTTGTGTATTTGCAGAGATATAGTTTCTGATTTGTAAATATCTGAAATATTCATTATTATGAAGCCCGTAGGTTTGTTGTAATTCTTGAAATGAAAGAAAAGAATTTTCCTTATAAAGATCCCCTATATTTAAAATTCCTTTATTTTTCCATTGTATAAAAGCCTTATCCATCGTTGACGGTTTTAAACGTAAAATTGTTGGCAATTGTAAGACCTAGCGGTATAAATTTTAGTTTTAGTGTTTTCTTTATTTGTTTCCAAATACGTATTCCACTTTCTATTATCAAATTTTCACTATAAATTTTCTTAGGTACATTAATATTAGCAAATATTATAGAGCTAATTTCAAATGGAAAACAGTCTTCTCTTTCCATTTTTAACCAATTTGGTTTATTATCTGTTTCTTCTAACCAGAAAATTCATATTTTTAATATTAACTGCCCAATAATAAAACATAAAATTTGGTAAAAAGCTAAACCCCCGTTTATTTTAGCTTTACATAAATGTTTTTTTATTTATTCTATGATTCTTATAATCCCAGATAAAGTTAGTGACTATTGAATCTACTTTTTTAAAAAACAATTTTTAGAGAGATATATCGGGATTGATTGAAATAAATATAATAATTGTGGGAGGAAAATCATTTTTATTGCGTTTATTTTACCTAACATTGAGATAGGTAAACTTTTCCAGTAATAAGATATTTTTATTTAATTTATTCAATAATAACGGGAAATTAGACTTAAATAAAGAGTCAAATCTTTTGTAACAAAAATACCAGATATTTAATATTTTCATTTGTTATCTTAAAGGAAATTGTTGTAATATCTGTAAGTTATTCATGGTTATTGGCATAAGTTCACTTTTATTCCAATTGATACTGTATCCTGAAATTAAACCAAATTCCGTTATTAGTTTTAACAAATTACGGATACTTATTTCCGGTTTAGTAATTATAAAGTAATATATCGTCCGCATATAACGAGGATTTTATTCTTAGTATCTTTAGTTATCATATCCATATATTTCCGGGTGCAATCTTACCCTTTGAGCAAGAGGTTCGATTGCTAACGCTAACAGTAATGGTGATAAAGGACAGCCTTGTCTACAACCTCGAGATAAACTAAACTTAGTTGATAACATATGGTTTGTTATTATTCTAGCTGTTGGGTTTGCATATAATAATTTAATCCAAGTAGTAAACTTATCACCAAGCTTAAAGGCTTCCAATCACCGAAAATAAATAAGGCCATTCCACCTGGTCAAAAGCTTTTTCTGCATCCAACGAGATGACTACTAAGTCGTTTTTATCACTTCTTTTCGAATATATGATATTAAATAACCGTCTTAGATTATATGAAGAATATCTTTTAGGTATAAATCAATCCTGCTGAAAGTGTGTTGAAAATTTGAAGCAAGGAGCTCCAGGAAATTCTGACCTCAGAACCTCGTACACAAGAGGCAGAACAATTTGCTTCAATTCATCTTACATTCTGGTAAACCCTTGTGAACAAGTATTTTTTTTTTTACCCCAGTAGTTCCCTTTGTGCATCAGTTGAAACCCATCTCCAAGGAGTCGTCACCAGCTGATGTCTTTGCTTCACAGGGATATTTGTTGCTGTCTCAAAGTGTACTTTTATAATATATCAAACTCTGCTGACATATTCTGTTCAAGGCAGCGAGTGGGGTAATCACGTCATTTGCATTTGAATTCGCTTGGTGGCATCCAACACACAAATGATGATAAAATAGAAATTGAAATGTAACTGCAGATGCAACTCTGTGAATTAACACAAGCACAATTTAGCACTATATGTTTGCCTCATTTACATACAAGGAAAGCTTTGTGGCAATGGCTTCTAAACAGAACATGGCTCATATCATTGATCGTTGCTTTCACGTCACCATCTTTTCTGGGACCAGTACAATCAGTAACTCAATCATGTACAATTAGCAAAACAATTTACCCAAACCACCATTTTGAATGTCTCATAACATTTTATTCAAAGCAGCTCTGTAGCTTAACATCACAAAATCACAATGGCAATCATTTCAAATCTCCGATAGCTATAATTTTAATCTCTCGATTTATTCCTGACCCTGGTTTGAACTCTCGGATCGTAGAGGATGGGTGAATGGCAGTTTGTGTTAGAAACTCAGAATCAGAATATCTCAATTTCAGGGCCTCGTTACCAGTTCACCCCTCATTAAACAGGAATATGAGGCTTGCTGCTGGAAAATCAGGTGGCTTCAATCAGCTCTTTGTAGTGAAGGAAATTCTCAATTCATTTCATTGCAGATAGCTGGGTGGGTCTGGGAAGAAGAAAATGGAAAAAATACCTCTTGTGGTGTCTTCTTCTCAGCGTCTCCTGCCTGTCTCAATTACACTCCAGACTGAGTCCAATAATTTCGGCCAATGCACCATTACATTCGGCCAGTTAAAGTTTAAATGGACAATGTTATTCCAAGTTAGGCTATAACAGGAGCTATAGTTAGGCTATAACTCCTCTAAAGGAGTGCTTTAGTTTGGAAACTTCATCTTTTTCATGAGGCTCTGTCTGCATTCTTACTTGGTCTTAAAGGACACAATCTCAATCTCAAGAGTCCATTTTCGAAGCAAATAGAGACATTGATGTGCTTTCTTTATGATTTCATCAATGTGCTGGGTCCAGGATAGATTTTCAGAGATATACATGCCCAGGAATTTGAAATCTTTGGCTCCCTCCATCACCGTCCCGTCGATGAAGACAGGTTTGTGGATTGCCGTTCTTCCTCTTCCAAAGTCCACAATCAGTTCCTTGGTCTTACTGACATAGAGAGAAAAGTTATTGTTCTGGCACCATTTGATCAATCGATCGATCTCTTTCCTGTACTCCGACTCATGGTCAATTATAATCCATCCAACAATGGTGGTGTCATCGGCAAACTTGAAGATATAGTTCAAACTGTGTCCAGCCACACAGTTGTGAATATAGAGCGATAGAGCAGGGAGACTCAGCATGCAGCCTTGTGGTTCTCCCATGCTGATGGTTATCAAGGAGGAGGTATTGCTGCCAATTCGTATAGATTGTAGTCTGTTGATGAGGAAGTTGAGAATCCAGTTGCAGAGGGATGTGCAGAGATCCAGTTCCATGAGCTTAGTAACCAGCTTGGAGGGGATGATGGTGTTAAACGCTGAGCTGTAGTCTATGACTATCCCGTCTCTCTACCTTTTGGTTACAGATGAGCATTACCAATGTTTACTGTCTTGCTCACACTTCAAGAAACAGCTAGATGGGTGAGGTGACAGTGGCCAACCAATGCCTGTGATAACACTTCTCTGCAAGGTGATGAAAATAAATTAAACCTTTGTTGTGACTTGAGGATGAGCTGTCCGAAGGTAAGATGTGGGGAAGACCCAGAAAGACATTTAAATGAACTCTGCAGCTAGCTGTGCATTGAAGTTACTAAAACACTCATTTAGGCTTATGCTTATTATTCTCATGTATACTGAGGTATAGCGAAAGGGTTTATTGTGCATGCTATTCAAAGAGATCAGATATACTATACATAAATGCAATTGTCCCTAACTCAAGTGCAATAGGTAGAGCAAAGGGGAAAATACAGAGTGCATAATATAGTATTGTAATGCATCAGGTCCATAGACAAATTCCAATGTCTACAATGGGGTTGAGGTGAATTGGGTAGTACCCCAGCTTATGGGAGGACATCTAATTATTTCCAAAGAACACTAAGAAAAATTCCAAATAATTAGAAAAATATGACTTTTATCAAAAAAGTGTCAGGCTTTAATAAAGCAAAAATGTTGCCAGGAAAAAAATCAATGTCACTTTGCAATAGATGGATACAGGCTATTAGATACTGTAACACCTCATTAACTGTCTACGACTAAAGTTCATGTAGGTATTTCCTTATTGCAAGATCTACATTGGGCATGTCTATGGTAATAATAGGACAGCACAAGTGCACATGTCAGATACAGAGTTGCAAGAATGGCATAGTATATTAGGCTCATACATTCAAGACGACTAACGTGTTTGCAGCAATTCCTTTCTGTTCAAAAAATGTCGCTTCAACTGCTCCACCTAAAATTCCATTCCCCATAAAGTAATTGTTTATATGTAGACATGTTGTTTCAGTTTCAAACTCGCCTTTTGCAATTTGAAATCAGTTGTGTCCTATTATAGTTTATTTTGTGGAGACATTGTTCTTTCAGATTACAGACACTTCATAAAGCAGTGCACCATACATTTGTTTTGGGAATAACATTGCTTCCCCATTGATCCTTTGATTATCAACTTTGGCTGCATTTGGAGTATTGTGTTCAGTTTTGGTCATCCTGCTATATGAAGGATGTCATTAAGCTGGAAAGAGTGAAGAGAATATTTACGAGGATGTTGCCAGGAGTTGAGGGCCTGAGCTATAGGGGAAGGTTAGGCAAGTTAGAACTTAATTTTTTCCAATGCATGAGGCTGAGGGGTGATCTTGTAGCAGTATATAAAATCACGAGGTGGAAAGATAAGGAGAATGCACTGTCTTTTACACAAGATAGGAAAATCAAGAACTAGGGGACATAGGTTTATGGCGAGAAGGGCATGATTTAATAGAAACTTAAGGGGCAACATTTTCACGCAACTGGTAGTGGGTATATGGAACAAGCTACCAGAGGCAGTAGTCAATACAGAAACCATATTTAACATACATTTTAAATATAACAACATTTAAAAGACACATGGACAGATACATGGATATGAAAGTCTGAGGGATATGGGTCAAACGTGGGTAAATGGGACTAGCTCAGATGGGGCATCTTGGTTGTCATGGATGAGTTGGCCGAAGGTCCTGTTTCCGTGCTGTATGACTCTAACCCCTAAGTTATTTTTCCCTCAACATCAGCATGGGAAGAGCCCTCTGGCAAGATGTGATCAGCTACTTTAGTTTAGTTTATTTATTGTCTTATGTACCGAGGTACAGTGAAAAGCTTTTATTGTATTCTAACCAATCGGCGGAAAGACAATATATGATTACAATCGAGTTATTCACAGTGTACAGATACATGATCACGGGAATAACGTGAATAATGTCTAGTGCAAGATAAAGCCAGTAAAGTCCAATCAAAGATAGGAGTATGATCACAGATCGAGCAGTAGGGTAGCTAAATCCTTCAAGATCTTTTCTCTGACAAAATACTTGGAGCACGGTCTTATCATAATGAACACCCTGCTTCATCAAACACAAGATCTCAAGGCCACAGTCTCTGTCCATGTAGTGCGACCAGATAAATTATATCATTATTTGCACTAGGGGCCATAAAAATGGTCACATCACCCGCATCAACGTAAAGGCCAATGTTGAAGATATCAGGAACTTCGCCAAGGTAGCTTTTCTCAAGTGATATCTCACATACAACCTGTCAACTCCTAGCCTACAGGAGTAGTAGTGCCTATAGTTTGTGGGCTTCCCTGGGGGCCTCCATCACTGGCAGTTGTGAAGAGATTCTCCAACAAGAAGGACTACAGATGGTGATAATTACTAGATGATCAAGGAGCTAATTAGAAACAAACTTAAGGCATTCCTGCTCCACCATTACTTAAGAGAAAACACTTCTACAGACAGATGAACAGAGAGTTTCACATGGACACAAAGTACAGTTAGTGGATGGAAGAGGCTCATAAAGTGAGTGAGAGTTATGATATATATGAGTTAAAAACACTGACAAAATCAGTTCTGGCCCAAATATCTATGATCCATTCCAAATGAGAGCCAGGAATAGGGACAAACTCATTCTGGACAGAGAGGTAGTCAATGCTCAATGGATGAAACATTTCAAAGACATCCCATTCATGACACCTCTCATTCTTCTAAACTTCAAATAATACAGACCCAATTTGTCCAGCATACTCATATTCCAAATGACACTTGAAGATCTCTGGTCACTTTGTGATCCCCAAAGTGGAAAGGGCTTTCAGGATGGGAATAAGAAACTTGAGTCCAGGCACTATGCACGTTAAAACCCCTCACAAGAAACAGAAGAAGTACAACAGCTTACAAAATACCCACCCATAATCATATTGTGCACCTCAAATATCATCGGACACCTCCTGCCCCATCTGCGAAGGAGCCTGCAGCTCCCACATTGGTCTCAACGGTCACTTCTAACCCTAGAAAACTGACATGTATGCAACACATTCTACAGCCCAGCTATCTGCTTGATAAACATCTTAATCAGAAACTTATTTTTTCTAAAGTGCTGGAGGAAAAGGAGAATAAAGAAAGCTGTGAATTATTTAAAGTTGCAGAAACAGGTGTTGATGCCCACATGTCATATCTGCACACCTGTGTCTGCAAGGGAGGGGGTTAGATAATAAGTCAAACCACAGCACTCAACTCTCAGTCAGTGTCATAGCCTGTCCAATGGAAATGGCACGTGTGAGTGAATGTGCAGGGTGCTGACCAGTTAACTTTGTGTAGAAACAAAGAACTGCTGATGCTGATTTATACCAAAGATAGACATAGAGTGCTGGAATAACTCAATGGATCAGGTGGCATCTCTGGAGAAAAAGGGTAGGTGACGTTTCGGGTCAGGACCCTTCTTCAGACTGGTCTGGAGAAAGAAATTAGGTGATGTTTTGGGTTGGAGCCCCTCTTCAGACTGAAGAGTATCTATGTGTTTATGTATAGTGATACGTACTGAACTGCAAAAATGAATTTCACTGCACCTCGGTACATATGACAAATAAAGTACCGTACAATAACACAGCATACCTCCTCTTAATTACCTTCCATTTGACAAACCTCTCACGATTTACCTGCAGAGTATTGACATGAAGAAGTGCAGACCACCAAATTATGTTGGAGTTGCAAATTGGAGCCTGATATTCGCTGAATTTATTCAAATCAAGTATGGATAATTTCAGGCCTTTCTCTACTGCAGACAAACCAGGCATTTTGTGGCTGTTTTTAGTAACAATTGCATTAAACTCTTGTTTGGGATATATTTATGACCTTTCAAAAACAACCTCTCACACACTATCATTGATAGTTCTGTTAAAATGTTATTAGGTGCAAGAGCTGACTTGATCATGATAGCCGCTCCCTTGTACATTAGTCGCATGTTTAAGAAGGAGATGAGGATCATAAGTCTTTGGAGGTCTCCAGTCCAAATAGTCGTGAAGACTGAATTTTGTAATGTTTTACACAATGGAGATGTCAAAGCTATGGGGGACAGACAGGGAAGTAGAACATCAGAATAGTTTCCCTGGTGTGTTATAGAATCTGTCCACTTTTAATTTCCAATTATTATAGAATAGGTATTTTGGGTTTAAGCACAGCACCATAACTTGCCTATTCCATCCACATCATCCTCCAAAATGGTTGTTTTCTGGGTATCACATCCTATTAAGTGTACAACCTGATGAACAAAATGAATAGAGTGTTTTATTCAACTCTTTGAGCCTGCTCTGTCATTCAAAAAAATCACAGTTGATACTTCAGTACCTTCCAGTACTAACCTTGCGTTGCTTTCTTCCCTTAAAAGGAGCAAAGATAAAACTTATCCCCAATGCTTTGGATTTAAAGTTTAGTTTAGTTTTCGAGCTATAGTTTGGGAACATGCCCTTCGCTCCACCGAGTCTGCATCGACCAGCAATCCCCACACATGAACACCATCCTACACATGCTATGGACAATTTTACATTTATACTAAACCTGTACATCTTTGGAGTGTGGGTGGAAACCGAAGATCCCGAAAAAAAACCATGTGGTCACAGGGAGAACATACAGACTCCGTACAGACAGCACCCGTAGTCGAGATTGAATCTGGGTCTCTGGAGCTGAAAGCAATTCTACCGATGTGCCACGGTGCCGTCCTTGTTGGCAAACATCCATAAATCTATTGGCAAAAACATCTATTCGACAATATGACTTTGATTTGAACAGAGTGGCCAGTTGATGGTATAAAGCAAACCATAGAAACCATTTACAGGTGGAGATAAAGTTGTATCGTACCATATCTTATCGTAGATCAGTGATTCTCAAGATTGTTTTGTGAAAGATAATTGTGGTTGAATGTACCATTATCAAATGCTATCAGTCCTCTGTATACTCTTAGCCAGCTGGAATCTGTTGTTGCCCATTGTATCATTCACATTGTCACTCGTGTATAGGCAGCTTTTGTAAAATGTTCAAATTGTGAACTCCACACAGCATCAAAGTAAATAGGATTCTCTGAGGTTAGTTATTATAGTAATACAATCAAGGTGGATACCTGCCAGCACAAATTACTCTGTGGGTGCTTGACTGTATTGAAAAAAGATTACATTCACTATCTTTATCTGGATATTAATAGCATTTTACTACATACTCACTTTCTTTTAGGATGATAGTGAGGGGATTTACATTTGTACACATGTGCTCTGTGTGGTGAATGTACTCCCACAGTGGTTGTCAGTAGCTGCTTCTAGAGATTTTATTCCAGGGATAAACTACCATAACATAGGATACAACAACATAGATTTCCTTGGATAGGTAGTCACCCCATCAAGATATTGCAAGGACAATAAAACATGACTGGAGCCACAAGAGATTCCAGATAGAGTCATAGAGTCATAGTGTGGAAACAGACCCATCGGCCCAACTTACCCACACCGGCCAACATTTCACGAGTCCCACCTGGCTGCATTTGGCCAAATATGTCAAAATCTGCCTTAAAAATATCCATTGACGGCCTCCACAGAACTCCAATGAATTCCATAGATTTACCACCCTCTGACTAAAGAAATTCTTCCTCATCTCCTTTGTAAAGGTACGTCCTTTTATTCTGAGGCTATGGCCTCTGGTCCTGGACTCTCCCACTAGTGAAATTGTCTTCTCCACATTCACTCTATCCAGGCCTTTCACTATTTGGTAGGTTTCAATGAGGTCCCATCTCATATTTCAAAACTCCAGCGAGTACAGGCCCAGTCAGTGCCTTCAAATGCGCATCATATGTTAACACAATTATTCCTGGGATCATTCTCATAAACCTCCTATGGATCCTCTCCAACACCAGCACATCCTACCTCAGATATGGGGCCCAAATCTGCTCACAATACTCAATACTCCAAATATGGTCTGACCAGTGCCTTATAAAGGCTCAGACTCAAAGTAGTCTTCAAACATATATCAGTTTCTCAATTTGACATGGGCCTAGCTACCTTTCTCCTCTCCACCCACCGCTCCCGCCACCCCAGAAATACTAACTTTGCTCTTGTTGCACACCATGTCAAATGAATAGGCAACCTTATTCAGCCTTGAAGATGTACCCGAGTCAGCACTGCAGCTGAGTTTGCAATTTCTGAAGCAATAGATAAGAGACCACAAACTTTTAAAATGGAACATTTCCAAAAGTGCTAGGAAGACAAATATGTTTCACAATGAGTGTTTAGAGTCTGGAATACATTGTCGCTATTTGTATTTCTGAGGACAGCTTCAATTGTAGTGTTTAAATGTGAACTGGACACGGGATATGGGAAGAGAACCAGCTAGAATGCTCATTGAATTGGAATGGACTCTCTCAGATTCCTGTTTCTGATTAAAATTGCATGGTGAATGCAATATTTCATCCACCGTTCACAATAACATTTCAACCTCTATGTGCCAAACCCTTACTGCCAATGTGTCAAAAGCCATTTTCTACCCCAATCATGATGCCACTTTCAGGCAACTGTGGATGTGTACTCAACAGTCTTTCTGATTTACAACACTATGCAGAGCCTTAATGGAGTTTAGAAGGAGTTTAGAAACTCTTATTCACTGGAGTTTAGAAGGATGAGGGGGAATCTTATAGAAACATATAAAATTATAAAAGGACTGGACAAGCTAGATGCAGGAAAAATGTTCCCAATGTTGGGTGAGTCCAGAACCAGGGGCCACAGTCTTAGACTAAAGGGGAGGTCATTTAAGACTGAGGTGAGAAAAAAACTTTTTTACCCAGAGAGTTGTGAATTTATGGAATTCCCTATCACAGAGGGCAGTGGAGGCCAAATCACTGGATGGATTTAAGAGAGAGTTGGATAGAGCTCTAGGGGCTAGTGGAGTCAAGGGATGTGGGGAGAAGGCAGGCACGGGTTATTGATAGCGGACGATCAGCCATGATCACAATGAACGGCGGTGCTGGCTTGAAGTTCCGAATGGCCTCCTCCTGCACCTATTTTCTATATTTCTATGTTTCTTACCTCTTCATGTGGAAGTCCTATCCTGGTTTACCTTCTCCAATGTCCTACCCAGCTGATCAAGATCCCACTGTCAGTCTTGACGGTGTTCACCCCTGCCGAGATGCCACTTATTTTGGCATCTTCTGTAAACTTACCAATCGTGCCTTGTATATTCTCATCCAAATCATTTACATACAATAAATAACAAACAGTAACAGCCCAGCACAGACCCCTGAGCCTCAACACTACCTACAGTTCTCCAGTCCAAAATACAAACTCCCCTCATCAACCTCTGCTACTTCCCAAGAAGGCAATTGTCTAATGAATTAGCTTGCTTTTCTTGGATCCCTTGGATAAACACTTGAAATCTAACCTTCTAGAGAAGCACGACTTGCAGAACTTTGATAAAGTTCTGCAAGTCATGCTAAAGTCCATATAGACTGCATCAATAGTCTATTTTCAGTTTGGCTTTTGATGCATCTATAATATTGAAATATTTTAATACGATCAACTATTCCTCAGTCCTGTATGAAGACAACCTTAATGTTGAATACTCGAGCCGTAGGTGGGTCGCAAGGAGGCCCTAGTGGGTTGCCAGGAGGTCGGAGGTTCTCGTAGGTTGGAGCCGGTGCTGACCGGTGAATTTCATTGGCTCATTGGGGGGAAAAAAAAGATAAGCAGTAGTTTTGAGAACCAAGGAACCAACCGGTAATGTTAAATGTCCGCTGAACTTCACACCCGTGTATCTCTAACTTCTTAAATGTTGTCTCCACTCCTTCTCCCTCCTTCTCCCTCCTCTCCACCCTCTTTTAAAGGACTTACCGTACACTGTGCTTGAGCTGTCTTAATTACAGCGCCAACCTTCCTGTTCATCGTGGTGTGTGTTTGTATCACCTTGGTTTTGCATCGTGGGAATTGTTTAGATAGTCCTCCCCCGCTTGCCCTGGCCCCCGCCTTTGCGATTTGTGTGTGTGTGTGTGTGTGTTCCCCTCTGACAGTCGCCATTCCTGTTCCCGGTTTTTCAGGCGACTGCCGGCAACTTAACTGTCGCTGGCAGTCCGCTGAAAAATCGCCTAAGTGGGACAGGCCCATATGCCTGAGTAAAATGAGAGCATGGCCAGGGTGGTGTGGGTCCTTAATGCTGGCTGCCTTTTTGAAGCAGCGCCTCCGAGAGATCCCTTAAATAGTGAAGAGGTCAGTACCTGCGATTTGTGGGGCAGGTTTTTTACACAGAAAGTGGTGGGTGCTGGAATACACTACCAGGCATGGTCGTGGACGCAGATACGACAATGACATTTAAGTGATTTTGGATAAGTTCTTGGATCAAGCTTTTGTTGCGTGCTATGTAATCAGCGGAAAGACAATATATGATTACAATCGAGCCATTCACTGTGTATAGATACATGATAAGGGAATAGCGTTTAGTAATTGTAAAGCCAGTAAGGTCCGACCAAAGATAGCCCAAGGGTCACCAATAAGTTAGATAGTAGTTCAGGACTGCTCTCCAATTGTAGTAGGAAGATTCAGTTGCCTGATAACACTGCCTGTAATGGATCATGGACAGGCAGAGGAGATTATTTTATCTTGTCATGAACATTCTGGGCTGAAAGGCTTGTTCCTGTGCAGTACTATTATATGTTCTATGTTCCTAAATTCGGTGTCATTTTGAATGATCAGAACACAAACATACTGTCCATGGTCACATTTGGGGACTCCATTGCCTCCTCCCTAGTCTCAGTATGCCATCCTATCAATATGCCAGTGTCTGTGGGGAAAGTGACCCTGAGCACTTAGTAGAATTGATTTGTATTGATTGTAGTTTAGACATGAGTAATTGCAAAGCTCTGAGTCAGTGATTGCCGCTAAGCTGAGAGCAAAATCTTTATTTCTAGATCATGTTGGATTTTATAATCATTACAAGACCAGAATTGTGGAACCTTTCAACTTTGTGTTCATTATTACTGTATCAAAGCAAATAATTTCAGTCTGAAGAATGGCTCCGATCCGAAACGTCACGCATTTCTTTTCTCCAGAGATGCGGCCTGACCTGCTGAATTACTCCAGCATTTTCACCTATCTTCAGTGTAAAGCAGCATCTGCAGTTCCTTATTGCACAATTAATAATTGTTGCTTTGCTTTCACTGTTGTTTTGCTGTTGGATGTAGTTGGTGGGTTGAACATTCATGATAATGCAGCAGAAATTATCTTTCTCATTCATTATCCTCGTGTATTTCTCGTGACCTTTTGTTTATTATGTGCTGGGTAGACAAATCAATGAACTTTATCTTCAATATTTGCACTGCTAAATAACTGGACTTCGTGTTACAACATCAAAGGGCAAACATGTTTTAAAAGAGCAAAATGTATGAAAATATATTCTCATACAAATCACATTTCATTATTAAACTGTCAGTTAAAGATCATATTACTTAGTTGCAAAACTATTATTTTTTTCTCTTCAAACAAAAACCTCTTTCAAAATGATATCCCTTTAACTGGTGGTGGTGTGAAAGCATTACTAATCAATTTGAAATAATAGAGAAACATTATCCTGAAGCTATACTGTACTTGTAAAATGAGCTCCCAGCGGAGTTGTGCTGACATTACAATTTTAAATATGACTGGGGCAGAATGATTAAAGCTGCTTTACTTATGATCGAAGTAGTGTACCCACTGATGGACCCACTGTTAATATTGCCATCTCAGTAGATCTGCAATAATCTATGAACAGACAGAATATAGGAACTAGATTAATTGTTGAAACGACATTAGAATAAGCAGCCATTCAAACATTCGGCCCATCAAGGAAATGTAACCCGGGACACCCGAAAGCGATACCTTCTGCAGTCAATGTTCATTTTAAATATTGGAGATACAAGGAATTGCAGATGCTGGAATCGTAGTGCCTGGATGTTCATGTTGGAGGGAATTGTTTCAGATCAGATATGGGTGCTGCCTGGAATACCTCCATAGTTATGCAATAAATCATTATTAAGGCTTTACACATTACAAGGTTATCTGCCAAAGACAATCCTACTGCTGCCATCGATTTATCTCCAACCAATTGTCTATGGTCATCAGAGATGAATGTCCCTGAAGGTTGAAGTAAGTCTTGACAGGAGGGGGAATCACAATATTGATGTCATCAAGGCCTGCATCCAATATCGTCATGCTGATAGCACCAGAAAACCCTCTCCTGACCAGGTGTGCTCTTTGTGCTCGTGATCGGCGTGGGTTTTCTTCAGGACATACCTTGTAGAAAGTTAAATGGTTCGGTAAAAAATGCAATCTCCTCCGGTGGGCCGAAGGGCCTTTCCGCCCTGTCAGTGTGTGGGACTTTAAGTGATTCTTTGAATATCTGGTTAGGCCATCAACTAGGTTTTAGTGTTAGCGGGCACTGCCCTTTTCCAGATAGATTATGAAATAGATTGTTACCATAATATTGGAGTCCTGTCTGGTAGCGATATGATGATGAATGAGGTTGTCACAGCTGGAAGCTGCTGCCTCACAGCGCCAGAGAGCCAGGATCAATCCAGAGACCTCAGATGTCTGTGTGGAAATGACTGTGTGGGCATAAAGTATGTGTAGGGAGTATGAGAACGTGGGATAACATAGAAATAGTGTGAGAAGGAAGGATGATGTTTCGGCTTGAGGAAAGCAAAGATTTTGATGATATATAGAGAATAAAGAACAATGAATAAAAGATATGCAGAAAAGGACTCAATGGTGAAAAGGAAGCTGTGCTACTTGGCAACATGGGCAATTTGCACAAACAGAAGCATGCTGTCTGTTTTGAATGACAGCAGAAGGGGCTACGTAAGATTAGTTTCATCAGAACACGAGAAGCAGGCTCAACACCCCCCTGTGTGCCTGGGTCAGGTCAACACGCGAAGCCCCAAGTAGTCAGATCAAAGTTCCCTCAACCCTGAGGACCCCTTGCGTCCCCAGCCCCCTATTGCCTCCCTGTACACACTGATGTGGCTAGGTTTCCAAGATAATCAAGTTTCTGATGACCGAGTGGTGGCCTCTCACAATGATTGAAGCCGAAGGCCTACCGGAGGAGGATTGGTGGCTGATCTGGCACTCTGGAAGTGTCAGGACAACAGCCACTCTTTGAACATCCATGGCTTTGAACTACCTGGGAGTCCACCATTTCGCATACATGCAGCACTGGGGCTGAGTACAACCTCAGGCAATTGAGGAAATTCAGAGTGTCTCCGAGGATCCTCCAGTGCTTCTACTCTGCGGCTATGGAGAGCATCTTTTCCGGAAATATTACAATCTGGTTTGGGAATTGCTCTTCCCAGGACAGGAAGTTTCTGCAGAGAGTAGTTTGTTTGCAGCTTACAGCCCAAGCAAAAATATGGTATGAATGTTGATTTCTCTCTCTTCAGGTAGCTCGGTATTCCCTCTCTCTCGCTATCCCTCCCCTACCCAAGTTGCACTAGCTTCTCATTTTTAATCTACAAACAGCTACCAATGGACTGTTTCCTTTATCATCGTTACTTTTTTGCATATCTTTTATTCAATGTTCTTTATCTCTCTACATTATTGTCTATATCTATCATTTCCCTTATCCCTAACCAGTCTGAATAACGGTCTCGACTGGTAGAGACAAAGAGATAAAACACAGATGAATGCAAAGAACATTATTAGCACTCAGATTGCTGATGGAATTTTGTAACTCGCTCTTGGGAATGTCACGTCACACCTATTAAATATGGCAATGTGTACAGTGTCAGATATTTTAGCATAGGATTGTCCCTTTCTAATTATAAATAATTTATTTTTTGTGGCATTATATATCATTTCTTATGCTTCTAAGAAAGAAGTGCCGTTCTTTAATCCTGCTCTGCCATTCATCAAAATCATTGCTGATCCTCTCAACCACGCCAATTTCCATCATTGTTCCAATATTCTTTTTTTGTCCTTTAATGCTTTGAAATCTGCTTTGAATGAACCTCAGAAATGAGCTTTCATAGTCATTTGAGGTAAAGAATTCCAAGGGTTCATCATAATTTGAATTTTACGCAGTCGGGATGTCAAGGAGGGCTCTTTCGAACTTCTACAGGTGCACAGTGGAGAGCATGCTGACCAGTGGCATCGTGGCTTGGTTCGGCAACTTGAGCGCCCAGGAGCGGAAAAGACTGCAAAAAGTTGTTTTGTATATATTTATTTATTTATTTATTCAATGGTATATGGACACACTGATCTGTTCTGTATTTATTTATGCCTACAATATTCTGTTGTGCTGAAGCAAAGCAAGAATTTCATTATCCTATCTGTGGCACATGACAATAAACACTCTTGAATAATTAATCTCTAATAAATTTCACCGCGTCTCAATTTTAAACCCTTTGCTTTATGTTGCTACCTTGGTCCTTGATTCCTCTGCCAGGGGTTGCATCCTCCCTGTATGTGGTGTGTCCAGCTCTTTAGGAATTGTGGAGACAAAGGAACTGCAGTTGCTGGTACCTTGCATCCAACACCAAGTGCTCAGAGCATCAGAAAGTGTCTGTGAGTGCATGGATAGGCAATGTTTTGGTTCAGGACCCTTCTTCAGAGTGTGTCCCGAAATGCAGACAATCCATTCCCTCCACAGATGCTGCCTGACCCATTGAGTTCCTCCAGCACATTGTGCTCTTTAAGAATTTTGTACGTTCTGATAAAATGCCTTGTCGTTCTTCTAAACTCTGCAGAATATAGTGTAGGAAGGAACTGCAAATGCTGGTTTAAACTAAAGATAGACACAAAATATTGGAGTAACTCAGCGGGGCAGGCAGCATCTCTGACGAGGAATTCCATCTCTCCAGAGATGCTGCCTGTCCCGCTGAGTTACTCCAGCATTTTGTGTCCCTCTCTACTCATTCTCTCTTAATGTGTCAAGCACGCCATGTTTACTTCACAGCATGTTAGAAAATGTGATGAACTTAACTTTAAAAAAAAAGGGAAATGAATGAAAACAATGATTTCCTTTATATTCATTGCATCAATACTAGATTTATGATCTCCCATTTACTTATCAGTGGAAATAATGTTTCTCTGTTTACTATCTGAGATTATTTTGAAACTATACCCATGTTACCCTTGCCATAGAGGGAGTACAGAGAAGGTTCACCAGACTGATTCCTGGGATGGCACGACTTCCATATGAAGAAAGACTGGATAGACTCGGCTTGTACTCGCTGGAATTTAGAAGATTGAGGGGTGATCTCATAGAGACTTACAAAATTCTTAAGGGTTTGGACAGGCTAGATGCAGGAAGATTGTTCCCGATGTTGGGGAAGTCCAGGACAAGGGGTCACAGTTTAAGGATAAGGGGGAAGTCTTTTAGGACCGAGATGAGAAAATCGTTTTTCACACAGAGAGTGGTGAATCTGGAATTCTCTGCCACAGAAGGTAGTTGAGGCCAGTTCGTTGGCCATATTTAAGAGGGAGTTGGATGTGGCCCTGGTGGCTGAAGGGATCAGGGGGTATGGAGAGAAGGCAGGTACAGGATACTGAGTTGGATGATCAGCCATGATCATATTGAATGGCGGTGCAGGCTCGAAGGGCCGAATGGCCTGCTCCTGCACCTAATTTCTATGTTTCTATGTTTCTATGTTACGTTCACTCTTAATTATCCCAATTCAATGAACATTTCCCCAGCTTCACAAGCTTAGTACCTCTGCTTCATGTATAGGAAGGAACTGCAGATGATGGTTTAAACCGAAGATAGAAACAAAATGCTGGAGTAATTTAGCGGGACAGGCAACATCTCTGGAGGTCTGAAGAAGGGTCTCGACCTGAAATTACCCATTCCTTCTCTCCAGAGATGCTGCCTGTCCTGCTGAGTTACTCCAGCATTTTGTGTCTACCTCTGCTTCATGTTGCCTCTTCTCTGATATCCTATTGTTTCTATAATGGACTGGCCAAAGTATCACCCTGTGCCATGTAGGATTATATTTCACTGCATGAGGGTCACAGGGCTCCAAAAGTGCTGTAAAATTCATGAAGAATGTAACAGCTGCTTGAGTGGACTGTTTCAGTCGGTAAATAGTTAGATATATCTGCTATTTCCTGGATAGAGGCACCTATTGTTGCATACATGCCTTTTCAATAAATTGGAGCACTTTGCCGTATATATGAATATTTATGGAATTTTGACGTGCATTATATTCTGCACCAAATAATTTGAATTATTTATTCTAAAAATATAACCCTAAAATCAGCCAGAAGACTTGAGCTGAAAACCTAGACAACACATCAGTGTTGTGTAGAATAAGTACCGTCCTGCTGAGTTTCTGTAGCATTTTTTGTCTACTTTTGATTTTTGCAGCATCTTCAGTTTATTCTTAAGCACTATCATTAAGCACTTTCTTAAGCATTATTCCCCCTGAGCAGGATGATTGGATGTATAGCTTGAATCATGGCAGTTTTTATTCTCCAATAGTTGCTGGACTCCCATGCTAGTACCACCTTGAAAGATGTGCTGGCCTGCCTGAAAATATCACAAACCCCCTGCTAGACCCCCTGCAGTTTGCGTACCGGGCCAATAGATCAGTGGATGACACAGTCAACCTAGGCCTGCACTTCATCCTCCAGCACCTAGACCACCAGGGGACCTATGCAAGGATTTTGTTTGTGGATTTTAGCAATGCATTCAACACCATTGTGCCAGAGCTACTACACTCCAAACTGTTGACAGTGCCTGAACCCCTCTGTCAGTGGAGCACCAACTTCCTGACAGACAGGAAGCAACATGTGAGGCTGACAAAAGAACATCACGGACCTGCTGACCCTCAGCATAGGAGCATCACAAGGCTGCATACTCTCCCCTCTCCTTTACTCTCTCTATACCAATGACTGCACCTCCACAGACTCCTCTGTCAAGCTTCTCAAGTTTGAGGATGACACAACCCTGATTGGACTGATCCAGGATGGGGAGGTATCTGCCTACAGACAGGAGGTGACACAGCTGGCATCCTGATGCCATTGGATCAACCTGGAGCTCAATGCTCTTAAGACAGTGGAATTGATAGTAGACTTTAGGCGAGCTCCCCCTCCCCTCCCCCCACTCACCATCAACAACACCACAGTCACATCTGTGGAGTCATTTAAGTTCCTTGGAACCATCATCTCCAGGGACATTAAATGGGAGGCCACCATAGACTCCACAGTCAAAAAGGCCCAACAGAGGATGTACTTCCTGCGGCTGCTGAGAAAACACAATCTGCCACAGGCAATTATAGTCCAGTTTTATACTGCCATCTTAGGGTCTGTCCTCACCTTCTCCATCATGGTCTGGTTTGGCTCAGTCACCAAGCACAATATCTGGAGGCTGCAACCTTCTCCACATCGACGAATTATCCACTGTAAGGACCAGGAAGGAAGCGGATAAGATCATCTCTGACCCCTCTCACCCTGGCCACAAACTCTTTGAAGCACTTCCCTCTGGAAGGCGACACCTGACTGTCAAAGCAGCCTGACATAAAAACATATTTTTTCCATGATTAATAGCTCCACTCAACATCCAAAAGTCTGTAGCCTCATTTTCCTCCAGTATTTTATTTCATTCTTCACATGTTTAAATTACTATGTTTTATTCTTAATTGTTTACTGTATATCATGTTGTTATTTGTGAGCAAAGCACCAAGGCAAATTCATTGTAAGTATACATACTTG
The DNA here is from genome assembly GCA_035221665.1 of Okamejei kenojei. Lineage (NCBI taxonomy): Eukaryota > Metazoa > Chordata > Chondrichthyes > Rajiformes > Rajidae > Okamejei > Okamejei kenojei. Next base: position 42,793,988 of record CM069132.1, read on the forward strand.
GCTAATAACATTTATTAAATTCCATTCAATTCAATTAGATCCATTTTAGTTCAGTTTCAATTTCAGTTTAGTTTATTGTCATGTGTACCGAGGTACAGTGAAAAGCATGTATTGCATGCAAACCAGTCAGCAGAAAGACAATACATGATTACAATTCACAGTGCCGTTCACAGTGTACAGATTCATGATAAGGGAACTATGGTTACTGCTGTCAGAGATTTAAATGTGTGAGCAATTGTAATATCTGCCTTCCGCAAAGACCGCTCCCTCCGCAACTCCCTTGTCAATTCTTCCCTCCCCTCCCGCTCTACCCCTTCCCCAGGCACTTTCCCTTGCAACCGCAAGAAATGCAACACTTGTCCCTTCACCTCCCCCCTCCACTCCTGTCAGGGACCCAAGCAGTCCTTCCAGGTCCGACAGAGGTTCACCTGCACCTCCTCCAACCTCATCTACTGCATCCGCTGCTCCAGTTGCCAGATGATCTATATCGGTGAGACCAAGCGGAGGCTTGGCGATCGTTTCGCCGAACACCTCCGCTCGGTCCGCAAAAACCAACCCGACCTCCCGGTGGCTCAGCACTTCAACTCCCCCTCCCATTCCGTATCCGACCTCTTGGTCCTGGGCCTCCTCCATGGCCAGAGTGAGCAACACCGCAAGTTGGAGAACAGCACCTCATATTCCGCTTGGGGAGTCTGCATCCTTTGGATTTGAACATTGAATTTTCTCAATTCTGTTAACCCTTGCTGTCTCCTCCCCTTCCCACCTCTCCCTCAGCCCTCAGGCCCTGGCATTCCCTCTATCTCTATCTCCCTCCCCCACCCTAGTCGCACTAGCTTCTCATTTTCACACCACAAACAGCTTACAATGGCTTGTTCCCTTTATCATCGATAGTTTTTTGCATATCTTTCATTCATTGTTCTTTATCTCTCCAATTCACTGTCTATATCTCTCGTTTCCCTGATCCCTGACCAGTCTGAAGAAGGGTCTCGACCTGAAACGTCGCCTATCTCCTTCGCTCCTTAGATGTTGCTGCACCCGCTGAGTTTCTCCAGCTTTTTGTGTAACCCTGTAATATGTGCTTCTCCACTTCTATGACTAACACTCAAAGAATTGCCTGGGCTAGGCGCCATCATGTCGGTAGACATAGCATGTGGCTGTGATGGTGTAGGGTTCCTTATTAAAGAAGCCACATGGCACTCACACTTTATCTTGAATTCCCTGTCAGACATATCCCAAGTTTTAAACAGAGCAGCTTAGAACTCACACATTTGGAAGTAAAAGCCCTTACATTAGGAAGACCATTGTTACACTCTTGTTACAGTAATAACATGCTGCCCATGTCTTCAAAGCTGTTGTTCCATAGAATTCAAAGATTCATACAGCATGGAAACAGGTACTTTAGCCCATTGAGTCCACACCAATCATCGATCACCCATTCATGCAAGTTTTGAGTTACCCACTTTCTCGTCTACTCCTCATACGCACCAGGAGCATTTTAAACAGGCAATTCACCTTCTAACAAGAGAAGCTTTGGGGTGTGGGAGGAAAACAGAGTGCTTGAAGGAAACAAGCAGTCATGGGAAGAATATGCATATTCCACAAAGACAGCACATGAGTTTAGGATCGAACCTGAGACTCTGGCACAGTGAAGCAGTGGCTCTATTAGCTGCACCACCATTCCACCCAAACAGTATTGTTTAAATTCCCTTGCCAGGGACACTTTAGTAGTTTCAAAAATACAGCATACCATTTTCACACCAATGCCATTATCTTAGATGACTGTAGATGCTATTTTTTTGATAATCAAGCCCCAAGAAGAAAATGCAAGAAAATACAATTCTGAAACTAGGGAAGATGAATTTAACCCTTTCCACCTTGCAAAAACAGAGCAGGTAGACAGGTAAAATAGTAAGATTAAATGAGAACTTACCAGTTTGAAATTTGATCTTTATTTTATGAGGAGTTACGATGAGGGATTACGTGAAGGGTCCGCCAGCCGCCATGCGCATCAATCTTCAAAGCAGTGGCGTGAAATCACAGGTAACAGTTGTTGAACTTAATATAGTAAGATTCGAGAAACTAGAACTACCAGCTGATCTTTATGAGAGAGGGGTGGGAGCGGAGGGCATGTAATCCCTCATCATAACTCCTCATAAAATAAAGATCAAACTTCAAACTGGTAAGCTCTCATTTAATCTTACTATTTTACTTCGGAGTCACGTGAGTGACTGTGAAGATTTTGAAGCTCTGTGATTTCATGCCGTGGAAATGAGTCCATGCATCACACACTGCATCAATTGACCAGGGATGAGTGAAATTTAATAAAGCATGACATAGATTGAAACATACTGGTGCTTTTTAATGATGATAATAGTAATCCCACTCAGCCAGGAGGAATTAAAATATAGAACCTAAAATAGTGTTGGCAAATACTCCCGGTCTGGCAAATGGGTTTGTTATAACACATTTGGAAATTCGCTGGTTTGACCATCCTGCAGCCACTAGGATGAGTTCCAGCGAACATTCACAACCCTCGCTGCTGATGTTGTTGCAGCCCTGGTGGTGAGATTTGAAACATCAGTGTTCACTCCTGCACAAGCCAACCCGTTAAATCACCTGGGGATGGTCTATACCAATACCTACGTGTGAGTTTTTTTTTGTATTTTTTTGTGTAACTAGCAAACATCCTAGTTCAGAGCCTCTAAGGCTTATGGTGACATAATGACTGTTGTAGATGTGTGACCACACCCACAACCAAAAGACCATGAAACTAGTTTGAGACCTGACGCCCCCGGTCAACTCTGCAAGACTAAGTCATGAACATAAAGTATCATATTATTTGCAACTGTAACCATCCTGTCCAGTCGCAGCTTATGCAATTACTGGGCCCATTGCGCTGAACCCAGTGCCATGAGGATAACCACTTTGTAAGTGAATAGACCGAGGACAGGAATGTAGCTGGAGCCCACCGGCGACGCAGCGTCAGCAGGACATAAACATCCCATATCTCTGAGTACCTGGGCCTGGGGCAATTTGAGTTGAAGATACCCTTTATAAATCTGGATATCAGAGGTCGAGACCCGACAGCGTGGTGTCCCGACCCCAGCAGGAAGTATGACAACAAGGCACTACCGGCACAATATATATAACTCCATTTCTCGTGAAATATAACTTTGAGAGGATTACCAAGCCATCTGTTATACGTACCGTGTCATACGATATATTGGACTGTAAACAGGACACTTACCATTCCTTGATATAGGAGATGTATTGTTTCTTGGTACTATCTCTTCAGGCCGCAGTGATTACATTCACCGTACAACCTGACAGCCCGTACCCCAGGAAAGGTCTTCTCATAGTCTGTAACCCAACAATTTGATTCGCTCATGCAGAGGATGGTTCTCCCCAGTCATGGGGTAAATCATCAGATTTTATTGAGACTAGATGCAAACAAATCGAAATTTGGTGCTCCATCAATCCATAATGTCATTAAATACTTTGTGATCCAACATTCATTGTGTTGTCATTGATTTACGTGATGATACACCAGCGCCAAATGAGGTTAAGTAAACTATCGCAGGATATTAACTTAATTGAACCCATGTGATTAAAATATGCCACCACCGTAGTGTGTCAACTTGTAGGTGAGCATGCAGATATGCATATTCGCACAATAAGCCTTTAACCCATAGAATGCACCTAGTGATTTTAGGTAGTTGATACCACATAACTGATGGATTGGTATCTCATGCACATCCCATCCGCCTCTGTGACTAGAGATGGGATAGTAATACCCATCTTTGAGCACTAGCAGCAGTTTGTAACATAACTGAAGGTAAAAATGACCAAAAGTACTGGGGCAATGCTGAATACTGTTTGTTCATCATTGTGACTTATAGCTTCAGCTGGTATTGGCAAAGATCTGTTGAAAATGACCTACATGGTACTTGTGACTTTGCTCCTTTGCACGATGTAAGTTCTGATAATGCAAAGGCCCCAATTTCTCAAATATGAGTTTTGTGGTGGCAACAGCTAATTTAGCAAGATTCAGCATTTTAGAATATCATCCAGATAGGGGTAAACAACCTGGGAGCTGTGAGTTCTGTTTCAGTCCTCAGGTTCTGATTCCATCCTTGAATTTGGAGGATAGGACTGCTGTGGTGCGTGGATTGCAGATTTTCCCTCAGGGCCGGCTTGAGCATTGGCCTGAAAGACCTCTGCCCAGAGAATCAGCTTTCAAGCTGCCACCAGCTTCAGTGAACCACTTACTGCCGATGGAGGCGTTGGGGTGTAGTCACCATAACGGTGAGGCTTTTGCTCGTCGTAGGTACCTTGACTGGTCTGACAGCTTCACTTCCTCATCCAGGTTTCTTGCCTGTTTGACTAGGTCTTCTCCAAGGAGAAGATTCAGCGACTGGACATTGCTGGCCTCGCGATCCATAGTCTCCCCAGATAGCGCTGTTCACTGCCGGCACTTTGTTCCTGTAATGATGTGACGTGAAGTCATTGATGCTTACCAAGCTCCAGGTTTTCTGCCATAGGGTGGAAGCCAACTCTTCCTTGCAGCGGCTCCTCCGTTTGCATGGATATCGCAACCCTTGATGCCATGACAGAATTCTTGACCTCACATATGCACTCCAGTATGTCTCACGGACATACGTCCGAATCATACACTGATTGCCTACGCTCCCCTCCTCAGAGAGGGAGATATAATGCAGCCCTGCAACAGGCGCTGCTGCAGGTCCCCGACAAGACCTGCGCTGATATGGCCCCGTCCATGGACCATATCAGGATGGAGCATCTCCTCAGTGGGCTGAACGCTCTGCGGACGCATCCATGCTCCATCTGGGTAGACGTCCGAGGACGTACCAATGGAGGGGAAACCTTTTTTCTATGATATTACTCCCTTCCTTGGAGTATCAGGTGGAGCATCTCTCCCATGAGATGCTCTATCTGAAAATAAACGTCCGAAGACGTTCCCACTGCAGGAGGTGTTCCTGGCCGGACTTATCCGAAATTATCTGGCCTGCCGAGCCGGTATTTCCCACGGAGCTGAATTCCCCGTGGCTTCCGCAGCCGGCGTCTCTATGGCCGGGATTTCCCTCGCGGAGCCGTGATACCCCGCGGTCTCCGCAGCTCGGTTGTCCCTAAGCTGGGTTCCCCTCACAGATCCGGGATTCCCCACGGTCTCTGCAGCCGGGTTTCCCCGAGCTGGGTTCTCCTCGTGGAGCCGGGATATCCCGTGGTCTCCGCAGCCGGGTTTCCCCGAGCTGGGTCGAGATTCCCCCTAACGACATCCAGCAGGAACTCTGTAGAGAGCTCCCTGCAAAGGCAAAAGCATAACCTAAAAAATAAGTTTGAAACTTACCTTCAGGTTTGAAACTTACCGCTGCAGGAGAAGCGCGCCTGCCAGCCAGTCGCGCTCCATGATTTAGATGTAATTGACGTGCATGTGGGCTGGCGGGCTCTTCACGTAGTCACTCACGTGACTCCGAAGTAAAATAGTAAGATTAAATGAGAACCTACCAGTTTGAAGTTTGAGTTTGTTTTATGATGAGTTGCGATGAGGGATTTTGTGAAGACCCCACCAGGCACGCATGCGCGACATTCTTCAAAGCAGCGGTGTGGAATCACAGAACTACCCAGATATGAACTAATATAGTAAGATTGAAGAGACTCTAATTACCAGCTGACCTTATAGTAGAGGGTTGGGAGCGGAGGGCACCAAATCCCTCATCGCAACTCCTCATAAAATAAAGATCAAACTTCAAACTGGTAAGTTCTCATTTAATCTTACTATTTCATTTCGGAGTCACGTGAGTGACTTCGTGAAGATTTCAAACCTCTGTGATTACATGCCCTGGATCACGTCCATGCCCATACACTGCCGTAATACTGATGGAGGAAGTATGTTAACATATTTCAGAATTGAACAAGCTGAAAAATAATAACATTATTGTTAATACAACAAAAAAAAACCCTGAACTCAGGGACAAACGTTTAGGGAACAGCACTTAAAACTGACTCCGCGACATTGCGGGAGCGGCCACAGGTTAGTTATGAAACCGCTGAAATGTGATTTCACTGGCCCAGCCCGCTATTGCGAGGACATGATCCATGAACACCTCCATGGTCCTCGCCGCTGATGTGGATGCAGCCCTGGTAGAATGACATTTTAAAAATGTTTAGTGCCTTACCTGCTGCACCGAATAACACCTTGAGCCATCTGGAGACAGTCTGCACCGTCACCCTGTAACGTGGGTTTCCATGGCTGATAACAGATCCGCCTCCATATTCCTGATGGCCATTTTCAGACCTGTAGTTGCAGGTCTGTGTAGTTTGAGCAACTCTTTTATAAAGAAGTTACTTTATTTTGGGTCAATCATTCTATCCAAGTTTAATTCCTGTAGAGTCTGGACCCATTGTGCTGTGTTCGGTGCCATTACCATCACCACTTAAAAGGTGAGTAAGTCCAGTGGTAAATCCGTCATAGGCGACCAGCTCCTGAGTAGGGTCATCACCACCCTTATATCTCAGGTAATATAATATTGTGGTTGCGGAGGGATGGATAGAACATATCCCTCATATTTTGGATACCAGCTGGTGAGATCCCACTCCAATGTTGAGATAGGATGACAGTGCACTCCTGGCACTGTATACGGCACTGTAACTGAGGGACTCATCATAATGAAGACCCATGAGGATGCCAGCACATTGGAGATCGTAGCAGATATGTAGGTGGTCTTGGTCCGACTACAGAAACCTCCCATATCCTTATGTAGGTGAGGTACTGCTTCCTAGTGGACTCTCTCTGGACGATGCTGTATGACGTCCATGGTCCTTTATGTTGCAGAATCTGGTTGTGTTTTCTGCAACACCTGACTGATGAAGCAGAATGGGGAAAGCATAGAAATCCATTTCCCCCAATGTAGCGAGAACTCGTCCATCGTCACTGCCCCAGGATCTGGTTCTCAGGAGACACATATTGGTATCTAATGGTTCAACCTGGATGCAAGGAGGTCGATATCTGGTGTTCCATACTAGGCTCTAATTTTAGCAAATATTTGGAGGTTCAACATCCACTAGGTGTCGTTATTAAATACTTGTGACCTGGTGTCCGCCACTGTATTGAGCTTAACCAGAAGGTACTAGCTGATATCCAAATATTTCTTTCAATGCACCAGAGCCAAATTAATTTTCCCAATTCACCACAAGATATTGACTTGATACCACCCATAAGGTTTAAATATGCCACCTCAGTGGTATTATTTTGAAGATGCGCATATACGTATGCTGCAGATTAGTGCATTAAGCCCGCAGACCGTGACATGCTTCCAGCATTTCTGAACAGTCCCAGCCCTTGGTGCTTGCATCGGTTTGTAACACGACTAATGGTTTTTATGTAATGACGGGATTTAACAATCACAAACATTGCTACTCCACCATTGTAGCTCAATTTATGCCTTGATTGGCGGCTGCATAGATCCGTAAAAAATGTCCAGCATTCGCTATTAATGCCAAGATTTTGCTCTTTGCAAACTTTGATAGTGTAACGGCCCAATTATGTAGCTAGAATGTAGCTACAAGTTTACCAATTACCTTAGCAGCATGTCTAATAGTCAGTTTCCTGGTGCAAGCAAGGCTGTTACATGCCTCTATAATGTCTATTGCTTTGTTCCCTGAGATAGTGACAATCAGACCCATGTATCCCAGAATGTATGTAACCTCTCTCCTACTTATGAGGTTATACATGCAGCACTTCCTAGAGAACCAGACCCCCTACCTCCATGGCTACCGGCGGGCCTGTCATTCTGGTTCCTGGTGTTCCGTTGAATTGTGTTGAGGTGCTGCTGATGTGTAGGTCCTTACTGGTCTTTCAGGTGGCCCGAGGTCTTGCATATGATGTTTGCCTGCGCACTGCCGTCCTGCTGGAGGGAGGTGGGTTATCAACCCGACTGCCTCCGTCTCCTAATCCAGGTCCTTGACCTGTATGGGCAGGTCCTCACCGAACAGCTGTCTCGGTGGTGGCGTCGCAGATGCCTTGTACAACCCCGCAAATATGGGGTTTAGGAGTCGGTTTAATGGCGATATTCCGGGAAGCGTTAACTTCATGACTAATATCGCAAGAGCATCCTCCTGCTCTGCCGTCATTTCCGTACCATCAACCGACCTGGCAAAGGCAGTAATCCCCGACGTCAGCAATTTCAGGATCTTTTGTAACTTCAGCTCCTGTGCCCTTATCCCGGGACTGTTGTTGCCCCAGATGGGCGTGTTGACTGTCGGTACATACAACGATATGCAGTTGTTTGGGCCTTGTATTTGTTGATCGCCTTGGTAAGGACCTGTTCCTGCAGCTGGTGTGTGGTGAGGTAGTCTATGCTAGCCCCTAATTTGGGCTGCAAAAGGCTGACCTGAGTGCTTCGGCTGGGCGAACTTGGAGACCACATTCAGCAGTTCCTCCTGGGTTTTGGCAGGTACTGCAGGTTCCTGCTCCACCCTTCTTACGTGTCAGCCAGCTGCTGATCCGTGGCATTCCCCACCAATGACCAGGACTGGAGGACATCTGGTCCAGCTGCAGAGATTGTGCTCTGGGATACGCTCCATCAAGCGCTCCACCCGAGCCATGCGACCGCCGCTGCATCTGCGGATGACAAGTCGACTTCCTCAGGTTCTGGAGAATCTCTGAGGCTTCTGTCATTGGCCCGCACCTCCTCGAGGTGATGACAAGGGAGCCTAGACAGGATGTCGCTGCCTGCAGCTTCTGCGTGGCTAAGCAACTCCCGCGTGGACCTGCCACTGGTCCGCCGTCTTCCGGACGGAGGCGGCCCGCTAGTCTGATAAGACATGAGCGGTGATGATCCGGTCCCGGCCGCCAAAGCGTGGTACCCCAACGTCCGTGCGGGCTTGCCGCCTGTCCTCCTTGGGGACAAAGGCGATGTTCGGTCACGTCCTGCCACTAAAGGGGGGTGCGGTGACCGAGATGAGACTACACCGGCCCGCGATCTGGCAGGCTCCCCCGGTGGTGAGTCTGTGCCGGCCACACATGCGGGGCTTGCAGACCCAGGCCTCAATCCTTCACCGGTCCGTGAACTGGCGGTCTACTCTGGTGGAAAGGCGACCACGGCTCCTACAGCGGGGCTTCGCCGACTGTTGTGCGACTCTTCCCCTGGTCCTCCCTCTGTTGACCTGCATAGTTGGGGATAGAGAACGTGCCGCCGAGTGGATAACACGCTTACGCACCTTTGCTCCACTGTCCCTATGCTTAGGTGACAGTGGTAGGGAGTCAGGGTCTTGCCTACCCTGCTCCTGCGCGGTGCTCCTACCACTTTACGGCTCCATGGCCAGCCGTGGTGGAGAATCGGGTCCTGGCTGCGCAGGGCTCCCCGGTTTCCTCGTTCTTATCCCGGCCCGCAGAGCGGGTGCTGCCGGCGTTGCGGGCAGCTCCGGGAATAGTGGCCGCTGATTCCCATCCGCAGTCCCATGGTCCTGGGAGGCAGACTTCGATGCCTTCATTCTGGTCTCCCATCCATTGTTTCTGTAAGCAAAGTCTAGTATAGAAGCTAAACAACTCAAGGTTAGTATCTTACCTGAGGGTCTTTATGAGCTTCCGGTGGAGAAGCACACTCTCTCCCCCCCCTCCCCCCCAACCCAGCTCCAATGGTGACCAGACTCTCATGCAGGACATAGACTGCCGCTAACGGCAAGGCTCCCGCCTGTGTGTGAGTCGGGGCCCCGGCTCTGTCTACTACCTCTATAGGGTAGCATAGCCGTTAGTCCGCGTATAACTGCGGCGTTGAGTCGGAGCTCCTGCTCTGCCTTCACTGCCCGCGAATGGCAGTCTCCGAGCCCGGACCCTCCTGGTCCATGGGCTTGCCCAACGTCCGGGTACCGTTGCCGTCAGCCCGTGGTGACCCTGTGGGCTGCGGTGTAGATTCAGGCTGCCTCTCTGCCGTCACTGCGTGCGAACGGTGAGTGCGAGCCTGGACTCTACTGGGTCAACGAGCTGCCCAACCTGCCCGGTGTAGAAATAAAGTCGGGGCAACGGCGTAAGTAAAACCGTCAGCCCACAAAGTCCTTGCGGGCTGCGGTGTAATTGGCTACCCCAATGCCGTTACCTGCAAGCCCCATTACCTTTTAATACAGACAGCCCACAGTATCCCTGCGGGCTGTGGAGTAGAGTTGGGGCTGCTGCTCTGCCGTCCTCCACCGGCGAGTGTGTGAGCCCGGAACCTCCTGGTCAACAGGCTCTTCCCGACTCCAGTCTGTTGGTGCCGCCGCTGACTGCCCGCGGCAGTCAGATTCGAGGCGGCCTGGAGACCCTGTGAACAGAGTCACCTGAAATGAAAAAAGGACCGCAGGTTAGTTTTTCTTACCTGCAGGTCGCTGCAGTAGAGGAGCAACGCTGCTCACTGCCTGTCGCTCACATGCGGTCGACGATATGTTGCGCATGCATGCCTGGCGGGGTCTTCACGAAGTCACTCACGTGACTCCGAAATGAAAAGCAGTATGAGTCATTACAAAATGGAACCACTATAATTATATAGTTTATGATTATAACCGCTGAACAGGTGGCAAAGATTTTAAGTTGAAGCTGTAACATGAGAAGTTCCTGTTGTGTCTTGACAGACTCTACCAAAGATTATAGAGCAGAACAAGATGCGCCACTCCACGAAAAAAGCGTAGTATGACTTGTTTGATTGTCGACGCCATTTTTCAGGGCTGCCCCCACACTGTCATGGCGTCCACATCTACAGTTCACTGTCGGTATAAATTGCTCTAATCGCCGATGTGGACGACTCAACCTGTCTTTCTTCAGGTTCCCCAACAACAAAGAAAGGTGAGGAAATATTATTGTTTTCTGTCAATATTATTCTGTCCTGAAAATGTTATTTTCTGTTCCCCTATCAACACTCATTGGGAAACTAGGTTTGTTGGTACATTAGAAAGTTACTAGATTTTTTAAAATAGATCTATACTTAGCACAATAATAAAGTCATCAATTTTTGTTCTTCTGTACATTTTTATTTTTGTTCTTGTGCGGCAGGAGTCTCCAAAAAATATGGTCCGTAGGACATCAGGCCCCTCACGAGATTTTAAGCTCAGATTCGAGTCGGGGAACGCGGTTGCCCGGGACTGCTCACAGTGTCGTTACCGATTAGATCCCTCGAATTGTCAGAGCCGAGACATCACAGGGCCGGCGTGAAGAAGGGTGCAATGGTGCGGTGCGGGGTCAGCGGTGTCAGAATGGGACGGCTGTGCATTATAACATGCCATCATTCCTCTCTCTCCCCCATCTCTCTCCCCATCTCTCTCTGCCCCTTCTATCTCTCTCTCTCCCTGTCTCTCTCTCCCTGTCTGTCTCTGCCCCATCTGCCTTTCTCTCTCTTCCTCCCCTCTCTCTCTCTCTCTGCCTGAGAGTTGGCAGCCCTGCTAGTGTCTTAGGTACAAAAAAAGGGTAGAAAGAAAATACTTAAATGGTCTATGTAAGAAGATTTAAATAAACTCTTCTACATTGAAGGTAAATTGACATATTAGTGACAAAACGCATCTTCATTATGCAGGTCTCTCCCCACAACTGAAAACAATTGCACTTAAGTGATATATCATCCTATATGAGATTTTCTGTAATTTCAGATGTCGACAGTGGGTCCAGAATACTCGTCGACAAGATCTCCTACACCAAACTCCGGTGTACTTGTCAACCAACTGCCGTCTTTGTTCTTAACACTGAACTTGACCAGTTTTCCAACAGGCAGACCAATAACAGGCTTAATTGCAATGCAGTTCCAACGCTTTTTGACATTCTGAACACGGCGAAATGTCTGTTTTCCCAGTGCAGGTTACTCAAGAGGAAGAATGAGAACCTCCCGTTACCCACACAAAATTGTGCAAATGACGATTTATTTATTATTGTATATGTTGGAATTTTGATCTTTGGGGTAAGCAAGAGGTGGGGCTATCATTGCCTGGGTGGTGGGTGTATGGAACAAGCTGCCCGAGGAAGTAGTTGAGGCTGTGACTCTCCCAATGTTTAAGAAGCAGTTAGACAGGTACACGGATAGGACAAGTTTGGAGGGATATGGACCAAGTACAGGGAGGTGGGGCTAGTGTAGCTGGGACATGTTGACCAGTGTGGGCCAGTTGGGCTGAATGACCTAGTTCCACACTATATCACTCTATGACTCTATCTCCCGTTTCCACCTGGAAGACAGGCAAGAGTCCTTTTCAGTCAGAGTCAATATGTTCTTGGTAGCCACTGGTAAAACAGTTCTCACCCTGATCTGATACTGAGTTGAAGCTGGGGTCTGGAAAATACTCCACTGAAAATATCCTTACTGAAGTGTTGATGCTTCACTGCAGTCATTTACAAGTATTGCTCCATGAAGGCCCTTGAGCTACCTGAGAGCTCTTCTACCCCCTTCCACCTCCCACTATATAACTGCTTGTGTCACCCTGCATGAGCTCTGGTCATCTCCCTATCAGTCTGCGCTCCAAGAAGAGCATCTGCTCCTCTACCTATGACTAGGAACATCTATTTATTAAAATACAAAGTGCTGGAGGAACTCAGCAGTACAGACAAGATCTGTGGAAGAAATGGTCAGATAAATTTTCAGGTGTGGACCTGTCTTCAGACTGATTGTAGGCAAGGGGGTGGGGTAGAAAAAAGATGGAAACAGGCGAGGGGGCATTTAATAGGCAGATGGCTGGAGTAAGTGACAAAGGATAGAGGTAAAAGACTGACAAAGGTTATATGGTGAGAAAGGAGTGAAATGTTAAGCTAAAGGGAGGGATATCGATGGAAGAGATCAGGGTGGAATGGAAAACAGGGAAATGAGGGGCCAGATGATGGGACATGAGTGTACAAAGAAGGGGAAAGGAGCAGGATGTCTGGGAGGGTTGCAGATATTGAAATAAATCGGTGCATACAGGGCTAGGGGGCACACAAGGGAAAGAGAGAGAGTAAGGGTGTATTGCTTGCTGTAGGGGCAACTGTTTCGTACAGGTCTTAGACATAAGACAAATGTGCTGGGTCCTGATGCACTACTCTGTTTACCCACAACTTTATACAAACCTACTGACTCCAACAGCTACCTGGACTACTCTTCCTCCCACCCTGCTTCCTGTAAGGACTCCATCCCCAATTCCTCCGCCACATCTGCTCCCAGGATGAGGTGTTCCACACCAGGTCATCACAAATGGCCTCATTCTTCAGAGAACGGGGATTCCCCTCCCCCACACTTGATGAGGCTCGCACCAGGGTCTCCTCCATACCCCGCAACACTGCCCTCGCTCCCCATTCCCCCACTCGCAAACAGGGCAGAGTCCCCCTGGTCCTCACCTTTCACCCCACCAGCCGGCAAATACAACATATAGTCCTCCGCCAGTTTCGCCACCTCCAACGTGACCCCTCCACCCGCCACACTTCCCATCTCCCCCCCTGTCTGCCTTCCGCAAAGACCGCTCCCTCCGCAACTCCCTTGTCAATTCTTCCCCCCCTCCCACTCTACTCCTTCCCCGGGCACTTTCCCTTGCAACCGCAAGAAATGCAACACTTGTCCCTTCACCTCCCCCCTCCACTCCTTTCAGGGACCCAAGCAGTCCAGGTCCGACAGAGGTTCACCTGCACCTCCTCCAACCTCATCTACTGCATCCGCTGCTCCAGATGCCAGATGATCTATATCGTGAGACCAAGCGGAGGCTTGGCGATCGCTTCGCCGAACACCTCCGCTCGGTCCGCAATAACCAACCCGACCTCCCGGTGGCTCAGCACTTCAACTCCCCCTCCCATTCCACATCCGACCTCTCGGTCCTGGGCCTCCTCCACGGCCAGAGTGAGCAACACCGCAAGCTGAGGAACAGCACCTCATATTCCGCTTGGGGAGTCTGCATCCTTTGGCTTGAATATGAATTTTCTCAATTCTGTTAACCCTTGCTGTCTCCTCCCCGTCCCACCTCTCCCTCAGCCCTCTGGCCCTGGCATTCCCTCCCCCACCCCTGCCGCACCAGCTTCTCATTTTTACACCACAAACAGCTTACAATGGCTTGTTCCCTTTATCACCGATACTTTTTTGCATATCTTTCACTCATTGTTCCTTATCTCTCCACATCACCGTCTATATCTCACGTTTCCCTGATCCCTGAGCAGTCTGAAGAAGAGTCTCGACCCGAAACGTCGCCTATCTCCTTCGCTCCTTAGATGCTGCTGCACCCGCTGAGTTTCTCCAGCTTTTTGTGTACCCTCGATTCTCCAGCATCTGCAGTTCCTTCTTTAAAACTTTAGCTAGCCTGTATGTTTTAGATGATCGTTTGAAATGACGCTGGTACTGCTGTACACGGGATCAGCTGTGTGAGCTTGACACGTGTTCAATCACGCAATGTGCTCACTTGGCAGTAAACTTTGCATACCAATTGATGTCACAATCTGCTTGCTTTACATACTCTTGCTGGGTGTTCGTAAACCACTCCCTGAAATCCTTCCCAATGTGCCAACCGGTGTGGTATGTGAGAAATATGTGCACACATCTGTCACTGGATAGACAGTTGACGGCACAGAAAGACGGCACCCAGGGCAGGCTGGGTTAGCACCCCAGTCTGTGTCTTTTGTCAGAAAGATACCCAACAAAAGCTGCGGAAAGGCCTAATGTACCACCATGGCTTAAAAATCATCAGGCGAGAATGAAATGCTCGAAGAAGGAGAAAGAGGTGCAGCGCACAGGCCTTGAACCTGGTGAGATGCAGGAGCCCGGCCAGGGCTCACCCCACAGAGCCCAGTCCCTCCACGCACTAGAGTCTCCCAACTCCTGCAGAGTAGTTATTAAGATGGCTGATCCGTGGGTGGTTGCTGCTAGGACGCAAGTCGGGGCCTGATCAACCCCGGCTGGGTCGCCTGGGCGAGCGTGTCTGATGTTGTGAGACCCGAAACACTCGATGACCCCAGGTCACATCGCTGAGGATGCGTCCCAGCGCATCTAGAAGATGTATATTTTTCACACGGGGGCACACAAGGGAAAAAGCGAGAGTAAGGATGTATTGCTTTCTGTAGGGGCAACTGTTTCTTACAGGTTTTAGAAATAAGACAAACGCGTTGGCTCCTGATGCACTACTCTGTTTACCCACAACTTTAGTAAAGATTGAAAAGGGTCAAATACTTGTTGAACTTAAGCAAAAGGCAATAGTGATTCCAAAACAGCTAGCCTGTATGTTTTAGATGGTCCTTTGAAATGACACTAGTACTGCTGTACATGGGATCAGCTGTGTGAGCTTGACACGTGTTCAATCAAGCAATGTGCTCACTTGGCAGTAAACTTTGCATACCAATTGATGTCACAATCTGCTTGCTTTACATACTTCTGCTGGGTGTTCATAAACCACTCCCTGAAATCATTCCCAATGTGCCAACTGGTGTGGTATGTGAGAAATATGTGAACACATCTGTCACCATTTCAGAACCAATTTGGCACTCTAGGGGCTGCAACAAAGGTGCGTTCCATGAGTTCATAAGTCATAGGAAGAAGAATTAGACCATTCCATCATGGATGATCTATCTTTCCCTGTCAACCCCATTCTGGTGCCTTCTCCCCATAACTTTTGACACCCTTACTAATCAATAACCTGTCAAACTTCACTTTAAAAATATCTGATGACTTGGCCTCCATAATCATCTGTGGCAATGTATTCCACAGATTCACCAACCCTTGACTAAAGAAATTCCTCCTCATCTCCTTTTGAAAGGTATGTCCTTGTATTCTGAGGCACTGCCCTCTGGTCCTAGACTCTCTGACCAGTTTTGCGATAGTATCTTAATTATTTGCTAATCCATTGACTATTTAACCTCAGACATAAAGTGGCATAGTGGCGCAGCGGTAGAGCTAGTTCGACCCTGACTATGGGTGATGTCTGTACGGAGCTTGTACGTTCTCCCTGTGAGAACATGGATTTGTTCCAGGTGCTCCGGTTTCCTCCCACACTCCAAAGACGTGCAGGTTTGTAAGTTAATAGCTTCTGTAAAATTGTAAATTGTCCCTAATGTGTATGATCGTGCCAGTGTGTGGATGATCATTGGTAGGCGTAGACTTCGTGGGCTGAGGGTCTGTTTCCACACTGTATCTCTCAAGTCTAAAGTAAAGTAAAGACAGTGATGATGCAATGGTATACATTAATGTGTTGAGCCCTCATGTTCAGGAGAAAAACTACAAAATAGGCAGAAAATTAGATGGGGTAATCTGAACAACACAAACCAAAATCTTTTAGTGTTTAACACTGTCAGAAAGCCATTTGAAATGCACTCTCAAGATGCTTAAAAGTGATGGTGATGGACTTTGTTATTCAGCCCACTGAAACACAGGTTATCAGATCATACAGAATTGATTGATTTATAGGCTGTTTTTGTTGTTCAGTAAAAGGTTTATGCAACATTTTTATAAAATGTACGACCACTAACTAAATCTTTAAAAAAGACACTAAAGTTCTGCGGAAAGCCAGTGGGTCAGGCAGGATCTCTACAGAACATGCGCAAGTGATGTCACAGCACACAGGACCCTTCTTCAGACTGATTGTAGATGTGGTGAGAAAGTTTATGTTGTACCCATCTTCCTTCATTCATCTTGATCTAAATTTATCAGCATACCAGTGCATTCCGTTCTCCCCCCCCCCCCCCCCCCCCCCTTGCTTATCTAGCCTCCTTTAAAGGGACCTACTCCGCTCACCTTAAGCACTTTCTGAGGGTGCCAAACATTTCGACTCTGGTTTCTTGCTGATTATTGTACGTTGAAGTTTTATTCTTCCTCACGAAAAATTATAGCACTTGGTTCATGTAGCTTACTCTTTCGAAACATCCTGTCATAATTTCAGACTTCTATGAGGACACCTTTCTGTGTTAGTTTTATAGACAAACAAAATCAGTCTGTACATCCTTTCCTGATGTGTACACCCTCACATTCCTGCTATTATAATTGAAACCCTCTCTTTATTATCCTTGTTGCCTCTATCCTATTTAGGACATTTATAACTCTGTCAGCACCAAAATGTGGCGACACTAGTGTACTGCCTAGGTGAAGTCTGCTACATGATTTTACCGGGTTTTATGCAAACATACACATATTATCATTTGATTCCGGCTTTGTTTCTTGCATCATATCTCTATTTTTCAAAAATGTATTTGGAAAAATTAATTTCAGCGATTGGTTTACATTTTTATGACCTTGTTAATCTGTTTTATTACATTAGTGCTTTGTATGTTTACATTTAATAATCCTTTTGCAACTACATCCCATCTAGACACTAACTATTATGTGACCTCATTCTTACTTACAAGATGTATGAATTTTAACTATGTTGATATTCACTTGCCAGTTACATCCTTACTCTGCAATGTTTTAATGTATTTTAGTTGGTAGTAATCTTCTTGATATTAACCAAATTGATATCATCTGCAAATTTAATTTCAAGCTTAATTAACGTTTGATTAAATTTAATCTCAGTTCATTCTAGATTAAACATGTAATCATGTTTTAAAAAAAAGAGAAAGTATTAAAACACATTATCCATGCAAATGTATTCATGGTCACTTCATTATTCTATGTCCTAAAGGGGCTGTCCCACTGCGGCAACCTAACCGCGAGTTAAGAAGAGTGTCTTCGACCTTCAAGCTCGAGGGCACTCACATGGAAAACCTCGAGCTGGATCGACCGTCATCGTTCAAACCGCAAGCTGGACCGCCGACACAGACACACAGACAGACACACAGACAGACACACACACACACACACACACACACACACACACACACACACACACACACACACACACACACACACACACACACACACACACACACACACACACACACCCGGGGGGCCAGGGAAAGCTGGGGTGCGCTGTCTGAAATTCACACCCGCGATGAAGAGGAAGGTAAAAGACGGTTGTCACAGTGTACAGTACGTCCTTTGGAGAGCGCGAAGGGGGGGAAGGGGGAGAGAAGGAAGACAGAGGGGGGGGAGAGAGAAGAAGGGGGGGAGAGAGAAGGGGGGGGAGAAGGGGGGGGGGGGAGAAGGGTGGGGGGGGAGAAGGTGGGGGGGGGAAGAAGGTGGGGGGGGAAGAAGGTGGGGGGGGAAGAAGGTGGGGGGGGAAAGAAGGTGGGGGGGGGAAGAAGGTGGGGGGGGGGAAGAAGGTGGGGGGGAAGAAGGTGGGGGGGATAGAAGGTGGGGGGGGAGAAGGTGAAGGGAGGGGGGGGCGGGGGGAGAAGGGGGGGGGGGAGAGAAGGGGGGGGAGAAGGGAGGGGGGGAGAAGGGAGGGGGAGAGAAGGGAGGGGGGAGAAGGGGGGGGGAGAAGGGGGGGGGGGGAGAAGGGGGGGGGAGAAGGGGTAAGGGGGGGAGAAGGGGGAGGGGGGGGAGAAGGGGGGGGGAGAAGGGGGGGGAGAAGGGGGGGGAAGGAGACACTTTTAAGAAGTATAATAAAGTTTAGCGGGCATTTTACGTACCGTCAGTTTTCCCTGGCCACGCGTATTCGGGAACTTCCCTCAAGCATGAAGGAGAGTTCCAGTGACCTCATAGGACCTCCTAGGACCTCATGTTGACCATGCTGTGAGCTTGAGTCGAGGGCAAACTTGTCTAAGCACACAGATTAGGTTGCCGCAGTGGGACAGCCCCTTAAGGCTCCAGAGCTTCAAATGTTCGGCCAGCATTCCTCCTGAGATGCATAAATTACATGTGTTCCTCTCGAAGATTAAATAGTAGCCCTACAGGGGTAATCAATGTTTGTTTTGAGACAAGCAAATAAAAGCTTAACTTTATATTAAATTAACACTTCAATTCACCTGATGTAAATCGAACATGAATATTATCCCTTGAAGATAAATTGATTAATTGGGTGGTGCAGTGGTAGAGTTGCTGTGTTACAGTGCCAGAGACCCAGGTCGAATGCTGACTAAGAGTGCTGTCTGTACTGAGTTTGTGCGTTCTCCCAGTGACCTGCGTGCGTTTTCTCCGAGATCTTCGGTTTTCTCCCATACTCCAAAGACGTACAGTTTTTGTAGGTAATTGGCTTGCTGTAAATGTAAAATTGTCCCTAGTGTGTGTAGGGTAGTGTTAATGTACGGGGAATGCTGGTTGGCGCATACATGGTGGGCGAAGGGGCTGTTTCTGCGCTGTATCGCTAAACTAAATTAACGCAAACTAAACTTGATATAATTCATTTCAATTTTTCCCTTCACAAGGAAAACACACTATCCTTCAACATAAAGTACTCATGGACTAACTGGAAATGGTCCACTGAAAATGGCTGCTCTCTTTGGTTTATCATGTGGAAAATCATGCTAACAGGAACACCTGGACTTCTATGTGAGAATCCTATAAGGGGGCTCTCTCCCATTCAAGCACAATGTGATTAGTAAGAGTGAAGGGGGGGGGGGGGGGAATGGGTGGTTAGAAGGCAGGAGAATGGGGAAGAGAGGGAAAGATAGATCAGCCATAATTAAATTATTGAGTAGACTTCATGGGCCAGATGGCCAAATTTTGTTCCAAGAACTGATGAACTTGTGAATTATTTTACTCAAAACAGCTTGAATCACGACAAAGCAAAGCACATGTCAGCAGAGGAGGCAGAAAATGATGAATGCTTGTGTCCCAAGGAGGGAAGTATGGTGATTATGCAGAAAATGCACCCTCAGCTGAACCCTTTAGCCTCACCATGTGGCATGCTGCAGCCTGCGTTATACAATTCCAGAAAGAGATGATGTGCACAGGAATGTGCCAACACTTGTTCTTTTGCTCCCTGCTGCTCATTCAAAAGCCGCACCCTCAGGCTGCGCCAGAAGGGATGGAATCCAATAACACACCTCTCACACGAGTTCCATTTCCTGTGATTGAAATCTACTTTTTTTTTTTCCGTCCTCCACAAATTTGCCTTTCTCTGCCCCTTTCAGATGAGTGGAGCATGACTTCAAACCTGCTGTGGCTTGTTATATGCCCATTGTGTCTGCACGCTTTCATATTCATACCATATATATACTTTGTCCATTAATCAGAGGGAATGAATCATTTCAACTGGCCTTTTAAAATTTAGATATATTTTGGGTTAATTGTGAACATGAGGACTATTGGAAACACACAATGTAGTCATCATTCAAGATAGTTCAATTATTTTTTTTGCTTGAACGAACATTCAAGCAAATTCTTTCATTGAGAATCTCATGACCTGATGCAAGGCCTTGACCTGAAACATTGACAATTACTTTTTACCTGCAGCTGTTGTTCGACCTGTTGCGTTCCTTCAGCTGTTCATCTATTGTTCCAGATTCCAACACGTGCAGTCTCTTGTGTTTCCATTCCGAATCATCTTGACAACTCCCTGTGGTATATTTTGAATTCCAAAGATATTCTTGAGAATATCGTTGAGAATATTGGTTAGCTAGGAAATAGAAAGATGGAAAGAATGGAAGGAAGTAAGTTATGCAATGCCTCTGAGGATGGCCAAAGAACACCACCGCCAATGTAATAATTATGAAGAATGGTCTGTATTTTGGAGAAACCATGGTAATTAAGGTGCAAAATGTGTAGGAAAGTATAGCAGATGCTGGTTTATACTGAAGATGGGTACAAATAGCTGGAGTAACCAGCCCTTTGTGTCATTCAAAGGCAGCATGGCTTCCTGAGAAAAAGTCTGAACTGTGCATGTTTTTCACTCCTTTGCTTCACTAGAATACTGGCTCATCCCAAGTTGTAAGTTTGCAACTGGCGACAGCTCTCTGGCATCTGACCCAGGTGATCAATCCTCAAGGTCACCTGTATTTTGGTAGTAGGAATGAAGGCGTAGACTATTTTCTAAATGGGGATAGAATCCAGAAATTGGAGGTACAAAGGGACCTTGGTGTGCTGGTTGAATCGGTAGTAAAGAAACCAAATAATGCTAGCATTTATTTCAAGAGGGCTTGTATACAAAAACAACAGATATGCTGAGGCTCTATAAGACACTGGTAAGGCTGCATTTGGAATATTGTAAGCATCCTTCCATATCTGAGGAAGGATGTGCTAGCTCGGGAGAGGGTCCAGAAGAGGTTTACAAGAATTATCCCAGGAATGAGTAGGTTAATCAATGATGAGTGTTTGTCGGCATTGGGCCTGTACACTCCGGAGTTTAGAAGAATGAGGGTGGACCTCATTAAAACACACAGAATAGTGAAAGGCTTGGATAGAGTGGATGTGGAAAAGATTTCCACTAGTGGGAGAGTCTAGGACGAGAGGTCATAGCATCAGATTCAAAGGTTGTTCTTTTAGAAGGAGATGAGCAGAAATGTCTTTAGTCAGAGAGTGGTGAATCTGTGGAATTCATTGCCACGGATGGCTGTGGAGGCTAAGTCAGTGGATATTTTTAAGGCAGAGATAGACAGATTCTTGATTAGTATGGATGTCAGAGGTTATGGGGAGAAGGCAGGAGAATGGGGTTAGGAGGGAGATATAGATCAGCCATGATTGAATGGTGGAGTAGACGTGATGGGCCGAATGGCCTAATTCTGCTCCTATCACTTATGACCTTATTTTGACAGGGCCCATGTGGAACATCAGAGCAGCCTCTAGTTGTGTCCTTTGCTTCTTCTTCTTCTTTCATGTGGTGTGCACAGCCTAAAGTTGTAGGACAACTTGTTCTATTTGATCTTCTGTGTGTGCACGTCAAGGTGATTGCATTAGTCGAAACAGGGCGGACCACGTGAAGGTTGCAATCTTCCACCCCGTGACCTTTGCTGATATTCACATAAGCTCTGTCCAACTTACATTGAATGCATGTAGTATGTACACACTTCTAGTGATTCTCTTCATATTTCCCCAGTCCAAGGCTGGCTAATATTCACAATGCTTCTGGTAAAGAATGGCTAACTACGGGTTAAAGATGAAATCTTCCTGGTCCATGTGCTGAATTTCTCTCCAGAATCATTCGGAGTGAGTCATGTAACATGCAAAAGCCCCTTCCAACCACCATCCATCAACTTTCACCCAAACATTAATTCCATTTTATCTTCCACACATTTCCAACAACATCTCCCAGATTGAACTACTCGCCTGCACAAAATGAGCTATTTATAGTGGCCAATGAATCTACCCAACCCACATGTCTCTGAGATCAGAGCATGTAGAGAAATGCCATCACAGGGAGCATGGTGGCGCAGTGGTGGTGTTGCTGCCTTACAGAGCCAGTGATACGGGTTCGACCCGGACTATGGGTGCTGTCTATACAGAGTTTGTATGTTCTCCCCGTGACCTGCATGGGTTTTCGCAGAGATCTTCGGTTTTTTACGCACACACCGATGACGTACAGGTTAGTAGGTTAATTGGCTTGGTATAAATGTAAATTGTACCCAGTGTGTGTAGGATATTAATGTACAGGGATTGTTGATCGGTGTGCAATGGGTGGGCCAAAGGGGCTGTTTCTGCTCTGTATCTCTAAATTAAACTAAGGGAGAATGTGCAAACCCTGCACAACTTGCAGTGGAGTTCAGGATTGGACCCACGTCACTGGAGTTGTGAGGCAGCAGCTCCACTAGCAGCACCACTCAGCTGCCTCCAACTCACAACATTGCCTGTCACACTCAAATCCTCATGCAGTGTTGGAAGAATAGTTGATCCACAAGTGTGTTACAGCTTCTGTAATGGAGGTCACCTGCTATTTTAATTGCACACAGACTGGATGGATACATCACAGCCTTTAGATCACCTTAGCCTTTCCACTAGGATGAAATGGATTGTCTTCTCAGATCTTCAGTGTGAAAATATTCAACAATGTTTTTTAAAAGAATAAAATCGGTGAGTAAGATTTTACTTCGGAGTCATGTGAGTGATTCTGTGAAGAACCCCGTCATTACGTTTGCGACCGGCTGGGAGGAGCAGCGCTTCTCCAGCAGTAAGTTTAAAAAGCATCAGGTAAGTGTCAAACTTGTTGGAGGTCGTTTCTGCGCTTGTTACAGGAGGACAAGTCCAAGCATGGAGAAATCGTTGAGAACAAAGCGAGCCATTGCGAAAGTAACTAAAGACCGCGGGAGTGCGGGTAGCGGGTGGCCGCCTAGTTCATCTACAGAGTCGCTAATAGCAAGACCAGCGACTACAGACTTGGTGTCTGAGGGCACCGTGGCTGCGCCGGAGGGGTGTAAGGCCACTAGAAAGTCTGTACGGCCGATAGACTTGGACGAGTCCAGTCGGGAGTGTTCTCCCTCGAGAATGGATACCATATCACGGATATCCAGGATGGAGCTCCTATTGCAGAGGATGCTCCATCAAGAGCGCCGGCGTCTCCAAGAGCCCGCACCAGCAGCACCTACAGGGCTGCCTAGTGTCTCCCTCTTGAATGAGGAGAGCATAACGGATCAATATGATGCTGGCGCCGAATCTGTGGGCTTAGCATTGGAGGCTGCCCCAAGGGACGAAGGGCACAAGCCAGAGGTCCCATTCCTGGCGGCAAGGTTTGCCATCACAATAGACGCTGGGAGAGCCGCTGGGGGGAAAGCTGGTTGCGAGTATAAATTACTTAGCCTCACACCAGCTAAAGGAGCTGGCCATGGATACAACGGCCAAGAAGTATGAAACCCCGGCGAATTGTATCCTGCTTAAAGTAACGGCCGTAAACCATGCCATCTGGGGCCATATGGGCGTAGGCATCAGGGCTGCAAAGGGTGCTGAAGCTGCTCGCATCGGGCATTACGGCTTTCGGTAAGTCGGTGGATGGTGGGCACCTGACTGAGGTTCAGCAGGATGCCCTGGCTCTCATGTGCAATGTGCACTTTGAGATAAACTGCCTTAGGAAGAGTGCCATCCGCCCTACCATTAACCCGAGGTTCGCTGCCCTGTGTAAGCCTTGTAACATCCAACCACCGAATCTGCTGTTCAGTAAAGACCTCGCAAAGTGGGTGAAGGAGCTGGACGACGAGGCAAAAACCGTCGGGCTCATCAAGGCGCCAGTGACCCCTTTGGAGGCAGTACCCCTACAAGCGGTTTGCTGAAACCGGGTCCAGTCAAGGACCAAGCCGGCCATTCAATGTGCGCAGCTGGCGCACTCCAGCAGGAGTATGGGCAAACATGCCTTTTCCCCCCCAGAACCAGGGGACAAAGAACTCCACCGGTAACCATGGAGATAGGTGGGTCTGGTTCTTGTCTAAACATATTGAGTGAGAATTACCTACTAGTTGAGGGGAGGTTACACTGGTTTCTGAAAGAATGGTATGAAATAACTTGTTTATACCGCAGAGTATACAAGAGTTTCAAATTGAATTTATTCCCAATTTGTGTCCACCCACACAGCACATGCCAGAGCGGGCACTCATTTTTTCACAAAAAGAGAATTTGGAAGTTCAAGCTGAAATTGGAGAATTATATTTTAAAGGTGTAATTGAGAAGACAGTTTATCAAACTCACCAATTCGTATCTAAAATTTTTCCTAGACCAAAGAAAGATGGTGGGAGTCGGATTATTTTGGACCTGACTGGTCAGTATAATCATTTAAAAATGGAAACATTTGCTACTGCCAAGCAATTGGTTTCCAGAGGGTGTTAAATGGCATGTATAAGATGTTCAGGATGCATATTACTCAGTGCCTGTTCATAAAGAGTATCAGAGATATTTGAAATTTAGCTGGTCGGGGCAATTATGGCAATTTAAAGCACTGCCTAATGGGTTAACCTCAGCCCCTAGATTATTTACAAAGCTGCTAAAACCAGTACTGGGGTTACTCGGGGCTCAGAGTCTCCTTCTTCTTATAGGATTCTGGCAGTGTAGACGCTGCTAAGCGTATTACTGCCCTCCACAGGTCAAAGTTTCAACTAAATTCTTACATACAGTCCTGTAACATGCAGGAATTGAAGAACAGCCCTGGATATCAGCTGATGTTTCTCACTGTGTCCAAACAAAGATAAAACAGAAAAAGCCTCAACTCCAAGTCCTGTCAGTCTAGCAAACAATGCCTTTCTTTCTACCCTATACTTTTTACATTCTAGGAAAACATGCTTAACTGCCTCCTTACTCCCACATTCACACAAGCCAGAAACATGTTTCCCTACAATGCCAAACAGTAATTTAACCCAACAATGTCCCCCAACCTCAATCTACACAGTCTAACGGAGTCCCTAAGGGACAGAGGTGTACAGAAACATATTTTTCTAACTTCAGCTTGTACAGAAAAGTAGTGTCTACCCCTGACTTCCTTTTCTCATAATCTCTGCCATTCTTTTGTTAAGCCCTCTTTAATTATTTCTCTCAGTTCCACTCTCCCCAATGATACATGGTTATCTATTTCTCTTCTAAACTCTCCTTTGCTATGAGGTCCACCTGATCATTCCCCCTCACCCAGCATGCCCAGGAACCCAGCAAAAAGTGATGTTACACGCAAACCCAACTCAAAACACACTCAAGATTTCATTTAGAATGTCAGGACGAGTGTTAGATTTCCCTACTCTTAAAGTTTCAAGAGCAGCTGCAGAATCAAAACAGATAATGACTTCTCTAAAACTGGCTTCCTCAATCCACCATAGAGCCCATTGAATTGCCATTAATTCAGTTGTGAGAACAGAGCTTCCATCAGAAATGCGTCAGCCAATCTTCAACCCAAGCTGCTCCACATACACTCCAAACCCAGCTCTCCCACTAACTGGATCTTTAGATCCATCTGTAAAAACAATCAAAGTGCTCTCACTGATTGAATTAAGATATTCCATTATTCTTGGAGTCACCTCGCGCTTATCTGAAGAAAAGCAAGCTCAATAAACAGTTCAGGAAGAACCCAATAGGGCACAGGTAACCATATTGTATGCTCTATAATACCCCCTTGTCGGGCTCAGGGTCATATTGTAATAGCTTATTTGGATGACATCTTAATAATTGGAAAAACTCGGGTGGCAGCTGAGTTATCGGTTTCAGCTGTTAAACTCATAGTTGAGAGATTGGGGTTTCTCATCCATCCAGCTAAATCAAAATTGGTGCCAGTTAAAGTAATTGCCTATTTGGGATTCACAGTTAATTCAACTCACATGTCTGTGACTCTGCCCAAGGGCAAAAGATTAGATTTAATTGAAAGCTGTATCAAGCTCTTGGGGGAGCAATCACCTTCAATTAAACAGGTGGCCAGCTTGATGCCAAATAGGTAGCTCAGGGGGGGGGGTACTTTCCAGCTGTGCAGTATGGACCTTTGGCATTACCAAAATTTACAGAGGGTGAAGGTACAGGCACTCAAAATACATGCAGGTCATTTCAACCAGCCCATGCAATTACCATTTTGAAGCCATGTCTGAAGTACAGTTGGTGGAAAAGAACACATTCAAAATTGTTCTAGCAAAAATTCTGATGGAAGCACCTTCAGTTTGTTTTGAAGACATGATGTTAGTGCCCTATGTTGGGGTGCTTACAGATACCATTTCTATCTGTAGGAGGCAGATGGAATATGCTAGGCCATTTATTCTCCAATCACAATGAATTAATTAATTTAGAGCTTTTAGAGCATTTACAGGCTCAAGCCTTATTGCTCACTATCATCAGTCCATTTTTAGCTTCAGATTGACAACACCACAGCAGTGGCGTATGTTAATCACATGGGTGGAATCAAGTTGAAATCTTGTGACAGATTGGATAACCTTATTTGGCACTGGTGCATTAAAACATTTGGATTTCAGCTGTCTACTTGCCAGGCAGATTCAATATGGTGGCAGATATCAGGTCACACAAATTCAATGACAACGCAGAATGGATGTTGAATCATGATGTATTTAATGAGATTGTTGTTCGGTATGGGATGCCAGATATCGATTTGTTTGCATCCAGACTCAATCACCAGGTACCGAAGTATGTTTTGTGGGAACCAGATCCAGGGGCAGTGACGGTAGATGCGTTCTTGCTACACTGGGGCGAAATGTTTTTATATGCATTTCCCCCATTTTGCCTCATCATCCGGTGCTTGAACCAAGACAAGCAGTACCCGATCTCCGCTTTCAGGAGATTTGGTGATACCTAATGCGCGTACACAGCCATGGTTCCCACTCATTTTGGACATTATTACACAGCCTATTATGGTGGTTCCAAAACCGTCATGACTATTGGTGCACACCCGTGACTGGAGATTAACACCCTTTGTATGATCGTGTTAATCCTGTAATATTGCAGATATTAAGAAGGCCATACCTGGGTCTGGACTGTCCAATCAAATCCGGTGGGATGTCGTCAATTTATTTTCACATCGTCCTGGTGGGATAGAAACGAAAAAGCAGTACATCTCTCGTTTAGGAAAATGGGAGGTTTTGTTTACATGGGAACAATGCATACCACACGCAGCTACCATTCCCAGATGTGCTCGAATTTCTGTCCAAGTTATATTTTGATGAAGTGTTGAGCTGTAGTGCCATCAATAGTGCCAGGAGTGCCCTGTTGTCGTACCTATGCCGGGGGTCGGAACTTCGGTCCGTAGGATCTCATCCGTTAATATCCAGATTTATGAAGGGTGTTTTTAATTCCAATCCCCCCAGGCCCAGGTACTCTGAAATCTGGGATGTGAGCATGGTACTCATCGCTGCTTCATCAGTGGGGTACAGCCACATCCTTGTCATTGCCAAAGATTACACAAAAGTTGGTCATGCTCATGGCGCTGGTGTCAGCACAAAGGGTTCAGACTTTGCACAAACTGCGTCTGGACAGGATGGTGTCATCAGGGAATGACGCTATGTTTTACATCTATGACCTAATTAAACAAAGCAGACCAGGGGTGTCAGGATTCAAGCTTGTACTGTCAGCTTATCTCACGGATTTACGGCTGTGTGTATTGGCGCATTTGCGGTGTTATATCGAGGTCACCAAGAGCCTCAGATGCTCCGAAGTAGCATTGTTTATTAGCCACAAAAAGTCACATATGAAAGTGTGGACGTGAAGGGAATGGAGGGGTATGGTCTGAGTGCAGGGAGATGGGACTAGGGGAAAACAAATGGTCGGCACGGACTGGAAGGGCCGAGAGGGCCTGTTTTCGTGCTGTAATTGTTATATGGTTATATGGTTATATGGTTAAAGTGTCCGTTCAGACCATTTCAAGATGGCTGAAACAAGTGCTGGGTTGTGCAGGAGTTAATACTGACAATTTTAAATCTCACTCCACCAGGGCGGCATCAACATCAGCAATGCAGGCAATGGACGTTCCTCTAGACCATATCCTCGCGGCCGCAGGATAGTCAAATGAATTGACTTTTCAGAGGTTTTATAATAAACCACTTACTGAACCCAGGGTGTTCGCCCATTCATTTGTAAGTTCTGTTTCATAGCTTCTCCCTGGGAGAGAGGAGTCGCTATTGTGTTTTTCTTTTGTTTATTTTGTGAATTAAAGCATCAACATGTTAATCAGGACCATGTTTCAATGTAATGCTCATTATTCACTCCTCCCGAGTCAACTGATGCAGTGTGAGACACCTGGATTTGGATCGGCGTAAAATCACAGAGCTTTGAAATCTTCACGGAATCACTCACGTGACTCCGAAGTAAAATAGTAAGATTAAACGAGAACTTACCAGTTTGAAGTTTGATCTTTATTTTATGAGGAGTTACGATGAGCGTTTACGTGCCCACTGCTCCCGGCCCTCAAAATCTTAAGGGTCAACTGGAAGGTCTGGTTTATAATTTTACTTCGGAGTCACGTGAGTGACTACCTGAATAGAACCCCGTACAGCCGTCGGTGCGTCATGATGTTAGACACATTGGTGCAGTCGGTCGGTTGGAGCAGCAGCGCTCCTCCAAACGGTAAGTTTAAAAACGGAGGTAAGTTTTTAAAAATTTTCCCAGAGCTCATTTTTTGTGACGGTTGGAGTTCTCTTGTAGGAATGTTGAAGAAAACGAAGAAGGTTTCGGCGAGGCGCTCCGGAGGTAGGAAGGATAGTGACCAGGAGAGTGTTGTTGATGGAGGCCCATCTGGTACACCTGGTCCGGTGCTGGCTACACAGCCAGTGGTTGCGGACCCACTGCCTGTGAGCAGTAGAGGCTTGCCAGTAGGGCGGAAGGCCACTGGCAAGTCTGATAGGCCCGTAGACCCTGAGTCGGGCCTGGAGGTTATACCCTCCATAGGAGAGTCTATTTGCTCACGGCTCTCCCAGGTCGAGACTTTATTGCAAAGAATGCTCGACAGGGACCAGCTCCGTGAGGAGCAATGGTGCCCAAGCCAGGCTGAGGGAGAGCCTGTGCTAGCAGCACCTGTTTCAGGGCTGCAGGACTATCCTGCCTGTGAGGAGGATGTTCCATCAGTGCAGTTTGCTGACACTGATTCTCTGCTGGGGGAGAGCAGTAAAGGAGTTCGGTTGGAGGTAATTCGGAACATTGCTGGAAAGTTTGCTGAGCCTAGAGAGGCAGGAGAGGCGATTGATGTGGAATTGGCAGAAGCAATTCAGTATATGCTCTTCCACCAGTTACAGGAGCTAGCTATGGATGAAGCAGCAAAAAACTATGAAGCTCCTGTTAATTGTGATCTCCTGAAGGTACCGATGGTTAATCACCAAATTTGGTCACAGATGGGTATCAAAAAGGGTATGAAGTTTCAAAAAGTGCTTAAACTGTTGTCAGCAGGTGTTACAGCTGTGGTGAAAGTTATTGATACAAGCAATATGGTTGAAGCACACCAGGGCGCACTTGGATTCCTTTGTAGTGCATTTTTTGAAATTAATAATATCAGGAGGGCCGCTATTAGGCCAGTGAGTAATCCGAACTTGGCGAGTTTGTGCAAACCGGCCAGTGTACCACCAAGTTGCGAAATCTGTTGTTTGGAGGTAACCTTGCAAAAAGGGTAAAAGACTGTCATGGACAATGTTAAACCATGGTCCCTCATTAAGCCGGCTGGCAAAGCAAGGCAAAAGTTTTTATCCGTATCGGAAAGGCACTAGTGTGGAATGCAGGAGAAGGAACGAGCCGGTCAGGTTTTCAATATCGGAACTGGCAGGCTGCCATATGAAGGGAAGGTGCCTTTCTCTACAAGAGGTCGCGGACAACAAGGTCCGCAAGGACAGATGCAGGGAAGGAATATAACATTGACAGACAAAGAATTAACTGATGTTCCTGTTTCAAATTGGGGGAAGGTTAAAATTGTTTCTCAAACAATGGCAGCATTGTCATCGGATTTGTTCATACTTAGCATTATTGAAGGGGTGAAATTGAATTTTACTCTAAGGACAGTCTACCTAATCAACAGGTTCCTAGTCGAAAACTTATATGTTCAGATGAGGAAAATGTGCTTATTCAGCAGAGATTCAGTCGTTATATAAGAAAGGGGTGATTGAGCCTTCTGTCTATCAAAGTCGACAATTTGTGTCAAGTATATTTCCCAGATCTAAAAAGACTGGGGATGTAGAATTATTCTGGATTTATCGAGTTTGAACAAATTTGTTTGTTATAGGCATTTCAAAATGGAAACCTTTACACGGCCAAACATCTAGTGTCCAAAGTGGTGTTATATGGCAACCATTGATTTAAAGGATGCGTATTACTCAGTGTCTATTCATGGTGATGATAGAAGATATTGAAATTTATTTGGATGACTCAGTTTTGGCAATTCAGGGCCATTGCCTAATGGATTAACTTCAGCTCCTAGACTATTTATTAAATTGGTAAAACCTGTGTTAGCATTACTCAGAGCTCAGGGGCATGTGGTAATGGCCTATTTAGATGATATTCTGATTGTTGGAAAGACTCATGCTGAAGCTCAATCATCAGTTTCAGTTGTTAAATTCACTTTTGAGCAATTGGGATTTGTTATTCACCCAGATAAATCTAAATTATCACCAGTCGAAATTATTGATTATCTGGGATTTACCATTAATTCAAATCACATGTTGGTAACTTTGCCCAGTTAATTGAGGACTGCATTAATCTCGTTGGAGAACAACGGCCTTCAATTAGACAAGTAGCCAGGTTAATTGGGAAGTTTGTGGCAGCATTTCCAGCTGTGCAGTATGGTCCTCTACATTATCAACAATTACAACGATCAAAGGAACAGGCACTGAGAATACAAAGGGGCCATTTTGATAGGCCTATGCAGTTGTCAGCTGGGGCAATTTCTGAAAAAAACTATGGTGCATAGTGCATGTTTCAAAAAGTTTTAGGCAGGTTTTGGTGGAACCACTTTCAATGATATTACAGACTGATGTAAGTGCACTGGGTTGGGGTGCAACAGATATGTCTTCTAGTTGTGGAGGCAGATGGAATGTTGATGAGACATCTCTTCTTCAATTAAGAGGGATTAATTATTCAGAGTTGTTGGGCACTTGGTATGGGCTCAAAGCTTATTGTTCTACCAGGAGGGACTTGCATGTGCAGGTTCAGATTGACAACACCACAGCAGTGGCATATGTAAAACCACATGGGTGGAGTTAAGTCACAGTGTGGATAGACTGGCTAACCAGATTTGGATGCTGTGTATTGACCAAAATATCTGGCTTTCAGCACTTTATTTGCCAGGAAGATTCAACACTGTAGCTGACACTAGGTCACGTCAGTTTAATGACAACATTGAATGGCTGTTAAATCAGGATGTATTTAACCGATGATTGTTCAGTATGGATTGCCAGATATTGACTTGTTTGCATCTAGATTAAATCATCAGTTACCCAGATATGTTTTTCGTGGGAACCAGATCCTGGGGCAGTAGCAGTGGATGCGTTCTCGCTGCATTGGGGAGGAATGTTTGTGTATGTCTTTCCTCCATTCTGTCTCATCAGCAGATGTTTGCAAAAGATCAAGCAGGACTCTGCTTCAGGGGTATTGGTAGTGCCAGATTGGCCTAGACAAGCATGTTTCCTGTTGTATTACAAATGGCTAGGGAGCCTCACATGCTTATTCCCAAGAATAAAAATCTACTGGTGAATCCAGTAACTGGGGATCAACATCCTTTACATGATCGTATTGATCTGTTAATTTGCAGATTTTAAGAAGGCCATACCTGGGGGGAGGACTGTCTGATTGTACTGTGGATGTTCTCACGTCAGCCTGCAGGGATAGTACACAGCAGCAATATATCACCTATATAAGGAAGTGGGAGCAATTCTGTCTACAGCAGAATATTTTATATCACACTGCGGGGATCAGAGACGTATTGGAGATTTTGTCAACTCTTTATTTCGACCAAAAATTAAGTTACAGTGCGATCGATTCAGCCAGAAGTGCTCCGTCTTCTTATTTACCCATGAAATCAGAATTGCATTAAGTAAGGACACATCCGTTAGTTTCACGATTCATGGAGTTTTCAATTCTAATCCTCCTAAACCCAGATATGCCGGTATTTGGAATGTGAGTGAGGTTCTTATGCTTCTGCGCCAATGGGCTCCGGTTACAAGCCTATCTATAGCCAAATTAACTATGAAGGTGGTCATGCTTATGGCGTTAGTTTCAGCCCAACATGTACAAACGTTGCACAAGCTACGGCTAGATTGAATGCATGTGTCGGCAGATGCCATTATATTTTATGTCTATGATTTGCTTAAACATAATAGAAGAGGCATGACAGGATGTAAGATTGTGTTTTCAGCATACCCCGCAGATGATCGCTTGTGTGTAGTCACACATTTATCTCATTACATTGAGATTACTAAAGCTCTAAGAGGAACAGAGTTGGCTTTATTTATTAGTCACAGAAAAAAAAAAAAAACACACAGTAAAGTGTCGGTGCAAACAATTTCAAGGTGGCTAAAGCAGGTCCTGGGAAGTGCTGGAATTGATACTGATAAATTCAAATCTCATTCCACCAGGGCAGCATCAACATCCGCGGCAAGGGCGATGGACGTGCCAATAGACCATAGATCACAGTGCTTTGAAGTCTTCACGTAGTCACTCACGTGACTCCGAAGTAAAATAGTAAGATTAAACGAGAACTTACCAGTTTGAAGTTTGATCTTTATTTTATGAGGAGTCGAGTTGAGGGACTACGTGCCCTCCGCTCCCACCCTCATAGATCTCAGCTGGTAGTTCTAGTCTTTGTCATCTTACCATTATACTTCAGTCATTGTTAGCTGTGAATTCACTCCGCTGCTTTGAAGATTGACGCACCAACGGCTGTACGGGGTTCTATTCATGTAGTCCCTCAACTCGACTCCTCATAAAATAAAGATCAAACTTCAAACTGGTAAGTTCTCATTTAATCTTACTATCTTACTTCAGTTATTGTTATCTGTGATTTCACACCGCTGCTTTGAAGATTGAAGCGCATGCGGACTGGCAGGGTTCTTCACGTAATCGCTCATCGTAACTCCTCATAAAATAAAAATCAAACTTCAAACTGGTAAGTTCTCGTTTAATCTTACTATTATTCCATAGTTTGTGATTTGAGATGCTTATTTTAAAATAGTTTTGCTACAGTCCAACTTCGGTTGCAGTTACTTTATCTCAAAAAGTGTAAATAAAATTAGCTTTATTAAGAAGTGTTTCTGGAGTTTGTGACAGGATGTGAGAAGTGGCTGCCTTCTAATTATGGAAAAAACCTGAGGGATGTGGTATTCTTTTCAGACATTGTTTTTCTGTCACTTCAGACAAACATTCATTAAAAAATAAAAAAAGACTACTGACTTGCTGCTGAATAATATATTTTTATTGTGTTCAAAACGGAATGCAGCAAAGGATTGTGGAAGTGATAGTAATGCTCCCAGGTTAAAGAATGAATGGGAATGAGGATTGACAGAGGCAGTGCTGATTACGCACAATGTCTTCTCAATCCAAAACTGAGCTGGGACCAGAAGAATCATGGCTTGGCTGAAATTATTTACCTTGCTGGTTTTTAAAATTCATCAAAAACTAAGAATTGTGTAGACAATACACGATAGCCCAATAGGAGCAGAGAAGGCCATTCGACCCTTCGAGCCAGCACCGTCATTCAACGTATGATAAGTCATCCCCATTTAGTACCCCGTTCCTGCCTTCTCGCCATATCCCCCTGGAGCTTGCATCCAGAGAATTGGCCCACTGCCAAGTGCATTCCACAATTCACAAGTCTCTGGTGTTTTTCCTCATCTCCGTTTTAAATAGCATACCTTATTCTTAAACTGGGCCCCTGGTTTGGAGTCCCCCAACATCGGAACATGTTTCCTGCCTCTTGCGTGTGTAATCTTAAATGTTTAAATAAGATTGCCTCTCACCTTCTAAATTCCAGAGTATACAAGCCCAAGCCGCTCCATTCTGTCACATATGACAGTCCCGCCATCCCGGGAATTAACCTGGTGAACCTATGCAATGGTCATTTCCTTTTTGGAGACCCAGAGGTGTGGCTCACTTGGTCCTTGTACATCTGCAGAAGGACCCTCTTTGTTCTTAATTCCTCTTTTTATGGCGGCTAACATGCCATTAGCTTTCTTCAATGTTGCTATATCTTGCACTTTCACTGATGTAACCCCAGATCTTGTAGTACTTCCCCTTTTCGCAACTTGACACCATTCAGATAATAATCTGCCTTCCTGTCTTTGACACCAAAAAAACAATCCACATAAACTGCATCTGCCATGCATCTATCCACTCACTCAATCTGTCCAAGTCATCCTGCATCCTCACAGTTCACACTGCCCACCCAGCTTGTGTCATCTGCAAATTTGCTATGAAAATGTATATTGTAAATAGCGGCTGTCCCACCACCAAGTGCGGACTAGTCACTGCCTGCCATTGTGAAAGCGACCCGTTAAATTTTTGTTTCCTGTCTCCAATCAATTTTCCCATGTCAGCACTCTACCCCAATACCATGTGCCCTAACTTTGATCTCCTATGTGGGAATGCTTTATGAAAATCCAGGTACACTACATCCAATAGTTACATCCTCAAAAAATTCCAGAAGATTAGTCAATTTTCCGCATAATTTCCCCATCGTAAAATGCTGACTCGGCCAATCCTATCACTGCTATCCAAATGTGGTTATTTCATCTTTTATAATTGACTCCAGATCTTCCCACCAGTCAGGCTGCAACCTTAGCTACCCTCCAATCCACAGGAAACTGAATCTATAAAACATTGGAAAATGATCACCAATGCTACGGTTTCTAGAGCCACTTCCGTAAGTACCCTGGATGCAGACCATCAGCCCTGGGGATTTATCAGCCTTCAGTCCCATCAATCTACCCCACACCATTTCCTGCTAATGTGTTCTCCGTCACCCTAGATTCCTCTGGCACTAGTATCAGGAAATTGTGTCTTCCTAGTGAGATGATCCAAGTACCTGTTCAACATCGCCTGCCATTTCCTTGTTCCCCATAAAAATTCACCTATTTCCAGTCTCAAGATCTAAATTTGGTAAAATTTGGTCCAACGAATTTCTCCTCTTCACATACCTGATATTCTTGGCTATTACCTTCGTACCTCATGTTTCCCCCCATATTGCCTTTTTAGTTATCTTTGTGATGCTCTTTAAAAGTTTCGCAATCCTCTGGCTTCCCGCTCATTTTTGCTATGTTATACCTCTTCTCTTTTATTTTTATACTGTCCTTGACATCCCTTGTCAGCCATGGTCGCCCCTTACTCTTCTTGGAATATTTATTCCTCTTTGTAATGAACTGATCCTGCACCTACTGTATTATTCCCAGAAATACCTGCCATTGTTGTTCCTACTAGGATCTTTCCAGTCCTTTGGCCAACTCCTCCCTCATGGCTCCAAACCCCCCTTGTTCCACTGTAATACTGACACTTCCGATTTTCCCTTCTTCC
Source organism: Okamejei kenojei (assembly GCA_035221665.1). NCBI lineage: Eukaryota > Metazoa > Chordata > Chondrichthyes > Rajiformes > Rajidae > Okamejei > Okamejei kenojei. The sequence continues at coordinate 42,829,645 of CM069132.1, forward strand.
TCTCAAATTGTAGATTACAATTCATCATATTATGGTCACTACCTCCTAATGGCTCCTTTACCTCAAGTTCCCTTAACAAATCCGGTTGATTACACAACACTAAATCCAGAATTGCCTTCTCCCTGGTAGTCTCAAGTACAAGCTGCTCTAAGAATCCATCATGGAGGAACTCCACAAACTCTCTTTCTTGGTGTCCATTACCAACCTGATATTCCCAGTCTACCTGCATGTTGAAATCTCCCATAACAATCGTAGCATTACCTTTGCAACATGCCAACTTTAACTCTTGATTCAACTTGCACCCTATATCCAGGCTAGTGTTTGAGGGCCTGTAGGTAACTCCCATTAAGGTCTTTTTACCCTTACAATTCCACAGTTCTATCCATACTGACTCTACATCTCCTGATTCTATGTCACCCCTCACAAGGGACCGAATTTCATTCCTCACCAATAGAGCTACCCTACCCCCTCTGCCCACCTGTCAGTCTTATCTATAGGACGTATACCCTTGAACATTCAGTCCTCAGTCCTGGTCCTCTTGCAGCTACGTCTCTGTAATTCCCACAACATCATACTTGCCTATTTCTAACTGATCCTCAAACTAATCCACTTTATTTCTTATACTTTGTGCATTCATATGTAATACTTTTAGTCCATTACTCCCCTCAACTTTCACATCGATTCCTATTTCACTTGGCCATACTCTCCTATACCTTCCTGAGCTTTCTGACCAGTTAGTTCTGGTGTCTTTCTTAACTTTTCTTATACTCTCTTTCCCTTTAACTCCATCCTTATATCTCCAGTTGGTCTCCCCCCCCCCCCCCCCCCCCCCCACTATTTAGTTTAAACCCACCCATGTAGCAGTGACGAACCTGCCTGCCAGAAATGCTGGTCCCCCTCCTGTTAAGGTGCAAGCCATCCTTTTTGTACCATTCACCCTTCCCCCAAAACATATCCCAGTGGTCTAAGAATCTAAATGCTGGTTTACAAAAAAAGTTGCAAAGTACTGAAGTAACTCAACAGGTCAGGTGGCATCTGTGGAGGACATTGATAGATGATGTTTCAGGTCTGCACACTTCTTCTGCAATACTCATGAAGTTGGAGACACAAAGAACTGCAGATGCTGCAAAGTGTTGGAACATCTCAGTGGGTCTGATAGCACCTGTGGAGGGAATGGATAGCCATCATTTTGGATCAGGACTATTCTTCAGACATGAGTAGAACAAGTGGAATATGTTCCACTTTGGTCTTGAAGCAACTTTAAACCCAGGTTATTTGGGGTACAATTTGATCAATACCTTTAGTTTTTTTTAGTTGATGGCTATGGCTAAAAGTGTCCCACCTAAGGATTAAAGTCAAGATCACAGGCCAGACTTGGAGTGCATTAAATTGGTTATCTTCGAAGGCTTAATGTAGAGCAAATTTTTAATTCATTACTGTTCATTTTCACCACAGTACAAATTAGTGTCTATAGCCTGCAAGGTGGTCTTTCGTAGAGACTATGAGGGTCACCCAATGCTTTTGTGTGGGCTCTCTTCCCACCCAAGCCAAATTTCTGCCATTGTGGAAGACCAGGGATTTTAGGAATGCTCTTAGTCTTCCAAAGATCTTCCAGTCACTTCACTTCCCTCTGCCCAAAAAATCAGACTGCTGGTCTATCCTGTCACTATTCATGGACCTGGGCTTCTGCTTGAAGAAATTAAATAATCATGGAAACTGACAATTTTTTTATCATCTACTATAGAAATTCCCTCTCCAGTCGAGAGTATATGTAGATATCAGTGTAAATTGTGATTGTTGACCACTTCTCCACCTCTTCATCTTCAGGGAGGTTCTCATCTGATAACCCTAAAACTTCAATAACATTTCAGGTGGCTTAGTTAAATTAACCCTCTTTACGTCATGTTGAAAATCTCTGATGATAACCTATCCATTTTGGGATCGTCAAGAAAAGCTCCTATGATCCATGCAATAATTTTACTCTTGATTGCTGTCATTTATGGGAAGACCCCATATTTCAGTAGAATATTTATTTATGGGAAAGAGACTAGTAGAGGACTCAATCCCAGCTTCCTGATAACCCGCATGTCTACAAATATAACTGACTCAACATTGCAAACTATTTGTGAGACTGGCAGGGAGGGGTAAATTATTAACTAATTATAGCTGGAAAGTATTCAAATTGCACACATCAGGGTAATGGAATAGCCCATGAATGCCAGCCATGATGAGGGAAGAAGGGTCTCGGCCCGAAACGTCGCCTATCTCCTTCGCTCCTTAGATGCTGCTGCACCCGCTGAGTTTCTCCAGCTTTTTGTGTACCCCATGAAGAAACATTTGTTGGTTGTTCATAGGAACGAACTCAGCCTTGATCAGGACTAAGGGAGTAAATTGATTCGTTTTTTGTTTCTTGTCCCAAAATTCTCTGGGAAATAACCTGTTTTGTTCTTTAAATAAGCAGCTTTGGAGAGCCACTGTATTGCTGTTGATTGTTATGTGAAGGGCACATAATTGGTTAATAATCTGCTAAATGTCAACAGATGAGAACATAACAATTATGTTAACTTTTATTGCAAATTGACACATACACCAATTCAACCGTATCTTAACAACTAAAAATTGACTTTATTAAAGAGTTCTGGCAGATTTATCTGCAGAAAGGGAATGCATTGTTTCACATTCCAAACAATAATGGGTCTGTTACGGTGTCAAAGACATTTATAAATAATTGGTTCAAAAGGCAGGTTTAACAGACAGTGGGCAGCTTCATGTTGTCACACGGGGAATTCATCCTACTGCCCTGCCTCTTGACAGATGGTGAGAGCTGGACTCCCAGATTGACCTTCAAAATCATGCCATCATAATAGCAAGGTCTGTGACACAGACAGCTGCCTACTGTTAAATGACACAAAGTACTGGAGTCACCCAAAAGTTTTGTTTATGTTTATATCTAGACCTGAAACGTCCCCTATCCATGTTCTCCAGAGATGCTGCTTGAGCTGCTGAGTTACTCCAGTACTTTGTGTCCTTTCGTGTAAGCAGAATTCTCGGTTCCTTGTTTCTACATTTTGATGTAATAAATGTTAAGGGAATAACATTTGGTGTAAGGCAAAACCAGCAAAGTCTGATCGAGGATAGTCCGAGGGTCATCAAAGTGGTATGTAGTAATTCAGCACAGCTCTTTGGTTGTGGTAGGATGATTAAGTTGCCTTATAACAGCTAGGAAGAAACTATTCCTGAATCTGGAGGTGTGAGATTTCACACTTCTATACCTTTTATCTAATGGGAGAGGGGAGAAGGGGGAGTGGCCAGGGTCAGACTGGTCCTTGATTATGCTGCTGGCCTTGGTGTGGCAGCAGGAGGTATAAATGGAGTCAATAGATTTGTTTGTGTGATATCCTGGGCTGCGAACACAATTTGCTGCAATTTCTTGGAACTTAGACTTAGAAAATGGCACCAAAACCTAGCAACTCTCTGTAGACTATATCTATACACTTTGTACTTAATCTAAGATTGTGTTTATGTACAGTAATACTTACTGGACTACATGCAAAAAAGTAACTTGGTACATGTGACAATAAAGAACCATTGAAGCATCATTGGATTAATTGAACTCTGGAGGAAGTTCCAACGGAAAATTGCCATTGCATAGGCGATAGGTCTGGACCTTCCTCTGTGCCTCTTCGCCCCTTCCAATGCTGTAACGTTAATTGTTTAACTATGTTTTTCTACAGCCTGCAAGTGAACAAGCAGAGTAATGCCTTTAACAGATGTTACAATACTTCTTTCACCTGGCAGTAAAGGTTGCTTCTATTTGTGGGGTCTATTATTAATTCCTCTCTAATGTTGGTCTGCATCTTGCAACAGCTCCTACTTGACACATGTTTTTCTGCTCTCTGTCAGTGGTCTTCTGGGACAGGAAGCTGCAAGTTAAACCCGCAACTCCCGTCCTCAGGGATCAACCACTTGAACAGGTTTGCACACCCCAACCAGACATGGACTCCTTGAAACATGTTTATTTTATTTTCAGTATATGTTGTGTTATCTCAAACCAATGAGCATAGGAGGCTCCTAATAATGGTTCAGTGTTGTCGTGACTTAAATTACTCAGAGGCTGAAGCTAAAAGAGGCTGATGCTCAGAGGTTGATGTAAAAGTCATTATTCATCAATAATTTTTTTTCCAATGATAAACTATGTTCAGAATAGACAAAGATACAAAAATATACAAAACAAGAATAGTGCCAAAATTCTTCTGTCATTCTCAGCGTCTATGCATTCATTACATTAGTTCAGTTTAGGTTAGAGATATGGCGCGGAAACTGGGACTTCGCATCACTGAGTCCGCACTGACCAGCGATTCCAGCACACTAATGCTATCCTACACACACGTGAGACAATTTACAATTCGGAGAAAACTCGCACAGGTCACGGGGAGAACATACTAACTCCGTATGGATAGCACCCATGGTCAGGACCAAACCTTGGTCTCTGGTGCTTTAAGGTAGCAACTGTACCATTGCACCACTGCAATGTTTGATAGTGTTTCGCAAACTAACCTTATACCAAGCACTCTTGCCACTCATGTGGCCCCCTGGGTTATAGCCCTTCCCTTGTTTGATTGGAGTCCCCATCTCACCCTGCCCCCCAATGTCCAGCAACAGAAGGACCCTAGACTGTGGTCCTCCCGCACAGAGCCTGCATGTTCTCCCGGTCTGGAATGGGCCAAGTTTTTTTTATGACACAATAAAATATTAATTAGTGTGAATGGCTATAATTATCTACTTAACTTTAACATTTTGAATGTTGACTAGTAGCTTTGCAGAAATACATATTTATAATGGGAGCATAATGTAGCTGCCAAGCCACCTCTGAATATTTAAACACCTTTACTGGGACAAACTAATTCACATGGATGGTATAAATGCTTCTGCAGACCGAACCTAGACACCCAATCTGAAGAAGGGTTTCGGCCCGAAACGTTGCTATTTCCTTCGCTCCATAGATGCTGCCTCACCCGCTGAGTTTCTCCAGCATTTTTGTCTACCCAAAATATGTCTCTTTTGTTACAGTGTTGAGGGCTGACACCCTGGATAATCAAGCAGCAAAATATTAAATTACCAGGTAGACTGTGCATTGAATGGCTGGTATATGCCTTTATCGATGTGTTAATACATGAATATGGCATTTAATATTTTTCCCTAATATCATCATGGAGGTTTCAAGGGGGGTCAATTAAACTGAACGTCCACGTTCAGGAACAGCCTCTTCCCTACAGCCATCAGACTATTAAACACCAACAACCTCAAATAAGCTCTGAACTACAATAGACTAATATTATTATTATTATTATTATTATTATTATTGCACTACTAATGTTCGTTTTTTGTGTGTTCGTTTGTTTGTGTGTATATATATATATATATATATATATATATATTACTAAAAGTCTGATCTTGACCACTTCATGTTGTTCTGTATATTGATTTTAGAACAAACTCTGCCACTTATGGCTGTGATTTTTGGCCATCTTACTCAGAGTCCCCCTCCGCTGCGCAGGACAAGAGGATTTTTCCCATCGATGAAAAATAAAAGAGTTATTAGTGTTTAAAAAATGTTGGGATTCTCTCTCCTGAAGGCCATACCCCTTCCGGAGGGACTATAAAACCCGGACGTGTTGAGTGACTCAGTCAGTCTCTGCAAGATGGGGGAAGCGAGAGTGTCACGTCTCAGACTGAGTGGTGAATAACACTGAACATATGTCTACTAAACTGTGAGTGTGGTTTTACTGACCTTGAGTGCCCTTACTGTGGTTTGAAAATGAAAATGTGGTTGGTCTGAAATAAAGCACAGCAAATGGTTGGTGGTGGTTGGTTGGTTTGAAATATGGCACAGCAAATGGTTGGTGGTGGTTGCTTTGAAATAATGCACAGAAAATGGTTGGTGGTGGTTGCTTTGAAATGGCAAATGATTAAAAGTCTAAACTTGATAACTTCCTGTTTATACTGTATATAGATTTTAGATAAAACGCTACCACTTACGGCTGTGATTTTTGGCCATCTTTCTCAGTCCCCCTTCACTCATCAGGTGCAGAGAATTCTTCCCATCAATGAAAAATGAAAATGTTATTAGTGTTTTAAAAATATTGAAAATCTCTCTCCTGTCAATCACGCCATGAAGGCCACACCCCTTCTGATGGGTGGGGGAGGGATTATAAAACCTGGAAGTGTGGGTGTGGCTCAGTCTCTGAAGATGGGGGAGGGAGAGGTCACGACTCTGTCTGAGCTGTGAATCAACTGAACACACTGAATGTCTACTGAACCGTGAGTGTGGTGTTTATGTGGTGTTTTGAGTGGTTTTATAGTGGTTTTATGGTGGTTTCACCCTGCTTGAAATGGTATGAAACTGCATTTGAATGTGATGGCCTTGCATCCTGCATGAAATGGTATGAAGCTGTGTTTAAATTTGGTGGACTTGGACCCTGCTTGAAGTGGTATGAAACTGCACTTGAATTTGGTGGACTTGTACCCTGCTTGAAGTGGTATGAAACAGCACTTGAATTTGGTGGACTTGCACCGTGCATGAAGTGGTATGAAACTGCATTTAAATTTGGTGGCCTTGCACCCTGCTTGAAGTGGTATGAAACTGCATTTGAGTTTGGTGGACTTGCACCCTGCTTGAAGTGGTATGAAACTGCACTTGAATTCGGTGGCCTTTCATCCCGCTTGAAGTGGTAGGAAACTGCACTTGAATTTGGTGGCCTTGCACCGTGCTTGAAATGGAATTTCAAGGAATAGCCGTGAATCAACTGCGAAACCATCAGCCGTGAGTGAGCTGCCAGGACATTAGGCTTGAGTGACTTAGCTGCCACCCCAAGAATCCATTTCACCCACAATGTCCATACTAGCCCTCTGGAAACCAATCCCTTCAGCCCACAACACCCATACTAGCGCGTCAGAACCCCCCCCCCCCCCCCCCCCCCACTGGCCACCAATATTGAAATTGGTGGAAAGGCGGAATATTGCGTTGTTGGACCAGCCCACCTGTGTGAACATGGGACCCACGGTCTTAACAGATGCAGGAAACAATCAATGGACAACCATTCTCAACTTATTATCCCCTTTCCCTAACTCTTCCTGAAAACTGGGTTCAAACTTAAGGAACACATTTTAATTTTAATATGACATCTATTGTAAACCATGCCAGAATCAAACTCAAAATGCTCAAAACTCTCAAAGGTTCATTTTGTCCAGAACAGAACTGCAGATGCAGGTTTAAACCGACAATAGACACAAAAAGCTGGAGTAACTCAGCGGGACAGGCATCATCTCTGGAGAGAAGGCATGGATAATGTTACGGGTCAAGACCCTTCTTCATTTTGTCTTATGTTTTCAAACTATTATAAGATGGATTTTTTTTTACCTAATGAGCACCAGAACAACTTTAAATAAATGTGTAGGAAGGCATCTGAAGGGTCTCAACCCAAAACGTCACAGATTCCTTCTCTCCAGAGATGCAGCCTGTCCCGTTGAGTTACTCCAGCTTTTTGTGTTTAAATATATTTGAATACCTTGGATTGTTCACATATTCTCAAACTTTGTTCTACGTATTCACTGTTTTCAAACTAAAACATTCTTCTGCACACTATTGTTAGTCTATTTCTATTGGCATTCATAGCAAAAGGATTTGAGTACAAGAGCAGGGAGGTTCTACTGCAGTTGTACAGGGTCTTGGTGAGGCCACACCTGGAGTATTGCGTACAGTTTTGGTCTCCTAATCTGAGGAAAGACATTCTTGCCACAGAGGGAGTACAGAGAAGGGTCACCAGACTGATTCCTGGGATGGCACGACTTCCATATGAAGAAAGACTGGATAGACTCGGATTGTACTCGCTGGAATTTAGAAGATTGAGGAGTGATCTCATAGAAACATACAAAATTCTTAAGGGGTTGGACAGGCTAGATGCAGGAAGATTGTTCCCGATGTTGGGGAAGTCCAGGACGAGGGGGTCACAGTTTAAGGATAAGGGGAAAGTCTTTTAGGACCGAGATGAGAAAATCGTTTTTCACACAGAGAGTGGTGAATCTGTGGAATTCTCTGCCACAGAAGGTAGTTGAGGCCAGTTCGTTGGCCATATTTAAGAGGGAGTTGGATGTGGCCCTTGTGGCTGAAGGGATCAGGGGGTATGGAGAGAAGGCAGGATACTGAGTTGGATGATCAGCCATGATCATATTGAATGGCGGTGCAGGCTCGAAGAGCCGAATGGCCTGCTCCTGCACCTAATTTCTATGTTTCTATGTTTCTATGAAACTGGTACTTTTGCACATAATTCAAATATGACACAGAACAGATCTGTTTCTTTTATACAGGTATAAATTATTACTAAAACTGTACTCACTTCCATTTCTATCTTTCTGCGCCTTCTTGCATTGACGTGATTGTAAATGTCATCATTTTTTATTCAAGGTAGGATGGTACTTCATGATACTAGAATTAACAAAACAATAAGCCTAATTGTGTATCTCACCACTCAAGCAAGTACTTGAAGACCAGTGAATGGAGTACCTGGTGTTTTTACCATCACATGTAAAATGCATGGGCACAGTCCCTGAAGGATAACCATTTCTTCAATTACCAGAGCACAGCTGTCAGATAAGTTTGTTTTCAAGTTCTATCTGTCAAATATTTCTACTACCCAAAGGCAGTTCCATTGTTATGTAGCAGTCTTTATGATTGGGAAAGCTCTGGTTATACCATTGATAGATTTCTTCTGGCACTTCACCAAATGCCACCCACATAAGCAGTGCATTTTGAAATTGTTGTGTGACATGTTAAGTTGATCATTAACCCTCCAAAGTCTAAAGCCAACTTCCTTCTGAAAAGCATTTAAATTTCCATTTTGTAGAAACAAAGAACTGCGGGCAAAATCTGTCGGAAGGAACTACCGATGCTGGTTTAAACTGAAGATAGACGCAAAAAGCTGGTGTAACTCAACGGGACAGACAGCATCTCTGGAGAGAAGGAATGGGTGACATTTTGGGTCGAGACCCTTCTTCAGACTAAGAGTCAGGCAAAAGGGAAATGAGAGATATAGACGATGAATCAAAAAGATATAGAACAAATGAATGAAAGATATGCAAAAAAGTAAACAATGATAAAGGATACAGGCCATTGTTAGCGGTTTGCAGATGCTGGTTTATACCAAAGATAGACACAAATTATTGGAGTAACTCAGCAGTCAGGTAGCATCTTTGGAGAAAAAAGATGATTGACATTTTGGTTCGGGACCCTCCTTCAGACTGAAAGCAGGGGATTGGGGGCAGGGCGGGAGGGCAGGCGAGAAAATGGTTCTGAACTAAGGTACTGCTGGCACAACCTTTCCCATAGGCTGGCACTGCCATAATTTGGCATCCACATGAAGCAGCCCTACCCAAAGGTGCTGCTGGCACAGCCTCTCCAATAGGCTGACACTGTCATAAACTTTACTGCTGATGCGGGCTCTCACATTAACCCGCGCTGGCCCAACTCCTGCTAAATTCATTCCCAGAGGGGAAACCTCCCAACATCTTTCTTTATTGCACTGACCATTTTTGTCAGTTGTCCCCATATCCTGGAGATTACTGCAGTTTGGGAACCGCATAGCTGAATTTCCCCTCCCCGGGAATCAATATAAATATATATATACATACCCGCAGTAACCCTCTCGGCACCCGGGCTGATCATTTAGGTGAGTTTTAACCCCATCTCCTGGGGACTACTGCGGTCTGGGAACCACCTATTCTTGGGTTTCCCCTCCACCGGGAACCCAGGCTGACCATTCAGGTCAGTTTAGCCCCATACCCTGGGGACTACTGCGGTTTGGAACTGCCTATACTTGGGTATCCCCTCCCCGGGAACCCAACGTGTGGAGTCACTGAACGCGTTATCAGTGACTCCGATCGCGAGACCTGACTTTCGGCAGCTCCCCACTTCCGCGGTCAGACCAGGGTTTTCCACAAAGCCCTAGGCTGGTTCCCTCATCGGCCATCGCGAACACCTCTGAGGTTCCTGCAGGAGACCTACAACAGGCAAGGAATAGCACTTACCTGAAGTTTAGACTTACCGTTGGAGGAGCTGCGCTGCTCCACAGTCTCCTGCACAAAAGCTTCTGACATAATGATGCACAAACGGCTGTACGGGGTTCTTCACATAGTCACTCACGTGACTCCAAAGTAAAATAGATATACCTGTCATAGAGGGAGTGCCGCAAAGGAAGATAATGCAGATGTTAAGAAGCCTTGGACCAGGGATGGTTGCCTTGGACCAGGGATCTTCGGTTTAAGATAATGAGTATAAGATTAGAGAGTTATTGAAGGATACATCATGGGAACAAGCCCGACAGCATACTGAAGCACGCAGGCCATTGATTGCCCATTCACACTTGTTCAATGTTATTCCACATTTTCAACCACTCCCTACACACTAGGGGCAATTTATGGAAAAACACTCCCCAAACTAATGGCAGAGGAACCCAGGAGTTTGTGAGCCAATGGAATATGAGATAAAGAGAATTGCAACTGGAAAACTGAGTTTTTGTAGCGTTTTGTGGTGAATATATTGGTAATTGCAATTGGACCAAATGCACAATTTGTCCCATTGGAATTCAATAAATCCACAGAGATGACCTTCCTTAAATAGCTCTGTTTGGAAGCTGGAGGTTGTGTATAGACCATATATGACTGAATGACTACTTTGAAGCAAGTAATCACACATCCCCAATCTCAACACATTGGGGCCAAAGGCAACACAAAACAATCAATTACTAATCATGATGTGACTGCTCTGCAGCAAAAACAAGTTTTAGTCCTTGTTGAAACGTCGATTGATATTCTACATTCATGGCTGGGAGGAAATAAAATAAAGAATTAATTTTTGTTAGGACAGCCACTGAAAAAATATATATTCATAGGACAACTGCGTCATGCAATTTTCACGCATCAAGATCTCACGAAAAACAATTGGTCATTTGATCACTTCCTCAGCAATTGATTAGGAGAATGTTTTATCAAATGTGTTAACAGTGCTATGTAAGCTATGGTGAAGTTGCGATAGGTTTATATTTGTATTGAACAGGCATGAAAATAAGCGTATTAAAAGCAAACATTATATACATTGTTTTCATTGTATCTTCGTACACATGACATCGATAAATTAGCCCCAGTATTGATTTGATCCAATATTTTTAAGTGGTAGAAAATTATGCAAATATGAGAGGAAGATACCAAACAATAACCATACTTCCACTTATAATTCATGGAACGGGACAAACTTTGACAATTATACATTACATTAGCTTATTTATATATGATGATAACTATTTGATCCATCTTAGTTTACCCATGCAGAACAATTCTGTTTTATATATATATCATCACTGCCTGAGTGATCATACTTCACTTTAAAACCCATCCAACATTTATTCCACTGACAGCAGCCAGATTATCACACATGTGGTGAAGACAAGATTCTGTTATATACTGACATCCTCTGATGCCACAATATAGTAATATACGTAACTATTTTTTGGTTGTTTATTGAGGGTTTTGCAAAATAATATTTTTACATATCTGTTGTGCTGTTGCAAATAATAATTTCATCATTCTGTTTCAGGACTTATGACAATATAACACTTTTGACTCTTAACTCTCTTGACATTGGGGGAGAGTGTGGAATAGGCAAATGCTGTTTAAGGCCATGACAACAGGGAAAAGCTGCACATAAATGGCAAGGGAACCATAATTTACTTCATCATGTGACGCATGTGACTTAGGCAGGAAACCAGTAGGTCATGTGAATGTAAATGGTGGGAAGGCAGCACGTGAGCAACAACAACCAAAAAATGCTGGGAACCCTAAATAAAAAACAGGAAATTCTGGAAAAAAATAACTGGTCAGTCAGCACCTGTGGAGAGAGAAACATTTCCTCTAAACTGAGAAAGAAAAAGACAATTTGGATAGCAGAGGAGATGGAGAAGAGCGATATGTAAGACAAGGGGGATTTTACTTCGGAGTCACATGGGTGACTACGTGAAGAGCCCGCCAGCCCACATGCGCGTCTTTATCGTCTAACGACTGGCTGGGAGGCACGCTGCTCCTCCAGCGATAAGTTTAAAACAGCCCTACAGGTAAGTTTCTCTTATTCTGAGGTTGTATTTGTTCAGAGGTTTGCTTGCAGAACGGCAAATTCCCAAACTTGATGGAGAAGACCAGGGCAAAATCTAAACGGGCCGCGGGGAAACCGGCTACGGAGGACCGCGGGAGTGCGGGTAGTCGGTGGTGGTCAATATCACCTCCCGAGTCGCTGACAGTGCAGTCAGCGGCTTCCGACCTAGTGCCTCTTGAATTCGCTGTGGTTCCCCAGAAAGGGGGTAAAGCCAAAAGTAAGACGGACAGGCCTGTGGACTCGGATGAGTCAGGCCGGGAGGACTCACCTCCTTCAGTGGATAGCATCCTTGGACGTTTATCCCGGATGGAGCATCTAATGGAAAAGATGCTCCATCATGATATGTTCCAACAAACGGAGTTATATCAGCGTGGGTCTCCTCGGAGGCCCGGGGCAGCGCCTGGTTCAGGGCTGCACAATGTCTCCCTCTCCGAGGATGGAAGCATACAGATACATCTGCCAAATACAAGGCACCTGCAAACTGTGCTTCGTTAAGTGTACCAGCCGTGAATAACTCAATTTGGGGACATATTGGAGGGGGCATCAGGGCCCAAGAAGTAAAATTCCAGAAAATCCTTAAATTGCTGGTTTCGGCAATAACGGCATTTGCCAGGTCCATGGATGGAGGGTCATTGTCGGATGAGCAACAAGATGCCCTGGCACTGAGGTGCAATGCACATTTTGAGATCAATTGCTTCCGCAAAAGTGCCATCTGACCTGCTCTGAGACCCAAATTTGGAGGGTTGTGCAAAGCCAGCAACGTACAGCCGCCGAATCTCCTCTTTGGAGAAAACCTACCAAAACAGGTCAAGGACCTTGATGAAGAGTCAAAGGCTGTCAGGCTGATGAAGGCGCCATCAACCAGTAAAACCTCTCAATGCCGGCGGCAGCACCCCTACGCATCCACCGGAAGCTGGTGAAAGCTCAAAGGCTGTATATTCTGGGCAGAGGTCTGCTTTAGGCCAAGGCCAAAGCCGGCCTTCTTGGAAGGTGCGCCATTCACACACTCCAGCACCCCTACTCCCCAAAACACGGGGGCAGAAGTAATAACCAGAAACCACTGGTAACCAAGGAGGTAGGTGGGTCTGGTTCCTTCCGGAACATGGGGTGTGGGACCGTTTACAAGTTGGTGGGAGATTACACTTGTTTTTTAATGCATGGAGTTTGATAACTTCAGATTCATTTCTACTACACAGTAGACAGGGGTTCCAAATTGAGTTCCTTCCCAATTCACTACCACCCACACAGCATGCACCAAACCAGATATTTGTTCTTTCACAGCAGGAAGGTTTGAATTTGCAAGCAGAAATACAGAAATTACATTCAAAAGGGGTAATTGAGAGGTCAAGGCATGAACCTCATGTATTTGTCGCTAATATATTTACAAGGAAAAAGAAAGATGGAGGATGCCGCATCATCCTTGATTTGACTCAGCTTATCGCTTTTGTGCAGTTTAAACATTTTTAAATGGAAACCTTTGTTACTGCCAAACAACTGATTTCCAAAGGATGCTTTATGGTATGCATCGATCTCAAAGATGCATACTATTCGGTACCCATTCACAGGGATCACTGGAGGTATTTGAAGTTTAACTGGATGGGGCAACTGTGGCAGTTTAAGGCATTGCCTAATGGGTTAAAATCAGACCCCAGATTATTTACCAAGTTATTAAAACTGGCACTTGCGCTTCTCAGAGCTCAAAAATATATTGTTATGGCATACTTGGATGATATCCTAATCATTGGGACAACTCTGAAATTAGCTAAATTAGCTGTTTCAGCCAGTAAACTTGTTTGAGAGATTGGGGTTTCTCATCCATCCAGATAAATCTAAATTGATACCATCCACAATTATTGATTATTTAGGGTTTTACTATTAACTCTGTTCACATGCATGTGACTCTGCCCTGGGGCAAGAGATTAGAATTAATAGAAGCCTGTAACAACCTTGTTGTTGTTGAGCAACCGTCTATTTGACAAGTGGCCAACGTAATTGGCAAATTAGTGGCTGCATTTCCAGCTGCACAATTTGGACCTTTGCATTATCAGAATTTACAACATGCAAAGGAGCAAGCACTCAAAGATCATGCAGGTCATTTTAACAGACCTATGCGATTACCAGCCAATGCTATTTCTGAATTACAATGGTGGACGACCAACATTCGACATTGCTCCTATACCATTTTAGTCAGCAGACCTTCAATTATCTTACAAACTAATGCTAGCGCTCAAGGTTGGGGTGCTACTAATACCATCTCTTTTCGCGGTGGCAGATGGGATAGGCATGAGTCTTCATTGTTTCAGTCACGTGGAATTAATTATTTGAAGATGTTGGGTGCATTCAATGGGCTGAGGGCTTATTGTGCAAATATGCATCATCTGCATGTTTAACTTCAGATTGACAACACCACAGCGGTGGCATATATTAATCACATGGGTGGAATCAAGTCAATATCCTGTGATAATTTGGCTAACCTTATTTGGCACTGGTGTATTGTAAGAAGCATTTGGATTTAATTTACCTACCTACCAGGTAGGCGCAATACAGTGGCAGACACCGGGTTACAGAAATTTAATGACAACATCGAATGGATGTGAGACCACAAAGTGTTCACCGACATTGTTGATCGGTATGGAATGCTGGATATCAATTTATTTGCATCCAGGCTTAATCACCAATTGCCAAAGTATGTTGCATGGGAGCTGGACCCAGGGGCAGTGGCGATGAATGCTTTCTCACTACACTGGGCAGGAATATTCTTTTATGCATTTCCCCCCTTTTGCCTCATCAGTCGGGTCTTGCAAAAGATCCACCAAGACTCCGCGTCAGGCATTTTGGTAGTACCTGACTGGCCTACACAGCCATGGTTCCCATTAGTTCTGGGAATAATATCAGAGCCTTGTATGACCATTCCCAAATGCAGTAATCTGCTATTTCATCCCGTAACAGGGGAGAGCCACCCATTACATGACCGCATACATTTATTGATTTGCAGACTCTGAGGAGACCTTTCCTGGGGCTCGGACTGTCGGAGCGAACTTTGGACGTGATCACTGCGGCTTGGAAAGATACCACCAAGAAGCAATACATTTCCTATATTAAGAAATGGGAAACGTTCTGCTCACAGTCCTACATCACGTATGACACGGCACGTGTGACAGATGTTTTGGAATTTCTGTCCAGTAAGTTTTTTGATGAAAGTCTGAGTTACAATGCCATCAATTGTGCCAGGAGTGCACTGTCATCATATGTATTGCTGGACGGGACGACATGCTGTCGGGTCTCACCTACTAATATCACGGTTCATGAAGGGTATCTTCAACACCAATCCCCCCAGGTCATGGTACTCGGAGTTATGGGATGTGAACATTGCACTGACGCTGCTTCGTCGGTGGGCTCCAGCTACATCCTTGTCACTGGTCAAACTAACTTTTAAAGTAGTTATGTTCATGGCGCTGGTTTCGGCGCAACGAGTCCAGTTGTTGCATAAACTGCGACTGGACACAATGGTAACATCTACCATTAAAACAACTTTCTATGTGCATGATTTAGTCAAGCAGAGCAGACCAGGGGCATCAGGGTTCAAGTTGGACTTTATGGCATACCCCGTGGACCTTCGGTTGTGTGTAGTCACATATTTATTACAATATATTAAGGTCACAAAAAGCCTCAGAGGCACAGAACTAGCACTGGTTGTTAGTCATAAAAAAATCCCTCAAGAGGGGTTTGTGGGACAGAGACAGTGCAGACCATCTCGAGGTGGTTAAGACAGGTTTTGGCTTGTGCAGGCGTGGACACTGATATTTTTAAATCTCACTCCTCCAGGGCTGCAACAACATCAGCTGCGAGGGTTTTGGAGGTTCCACTGGACCACATCCTTGCGGCGGCAGGATGGTCAAATGAGAGAACTTTTCAAACGTTCTATAACAAACCCATTGCCAGGCCGGGTGTGTTTGATAGTTCAATTTTAAATTCTGTTTTATAATTCACCCAGGATGTGAGGGGTCATTATTATTTCATATATACCATATTACTTTGTAGTCACGTGAGTGATTCCGTGAAGAAGTCACGCCAGTCCACATGCGTGTCATTACGTCTGACGCATGGCACACTGACAGGCTGGCAGGCGCGTAGCCCCATCTGCGGTAAGTTAAAAACCTTGAGGTAAGTTTTTAAACTTAGCTTAGGTCTTTTCTGCGGTCCGTGATTCTTGTTTACAGGAAACAAGTCGACCATGGAGACAAATGATCAAAGGAAGGTCGAGGCGGTCCGCTGCGAAAACACCTTCAGAAGATCGCGGGAGTGCGGGTAGCGGGCGGCCGACCATTTCCCCTTCAGAGTCACTGGCGGCATGGCCAGTGGCTTCCGACTTGGTGCCGGTGGAAGGCACCATGGCTACTCCGGTGGGCCGGAAAGCCACCAAAAAGTTGGTGTGGCCCGTAGACTCTGATGAGTCGGGTCAGGAGGGCAGCCCTCCCATGATTGATGCCGTGTTTGGGCAGCTGTCCAGAATGGAGCTCCTCATGGAGGGAATGCTCCATGCCAATATGCTCGAGGACGACGAGCTTTATATCCACGGGTCTCCTCGGGGGCCCGTGGCAGCAGCATCTGTAGAAGGGCTGCATAATGTACCCATGGAGGAGGAGAGTACAAGGAGTCAGTTTTGTTCTGACTCCGAGGTCGGGGGTATGGCCAGTGTGCATACCTCCAGACAAGGAGACCAAGAGTCTGGGGTGCCAAGCCTGCCATCCAAATTTGCTATTCCGGCTGGAACTGGGGGACCGTTGAACGAGGATCAGGCCAGGAGCATTAATTACATGGTCTCTCATCAACTTCAAGATCTCAGGATTGGAGGACACTTCCAAAGAATATCAGAAACCCACAAATTGTGCCTCATTCAGAGTTCCAACAGTGAACCGCCCAATCTGGGGTCACATGGGTGCGAGAATCAGAGCCCAAGAGTTGAGGCTCCAAATGATTCTAAAGCTGATTACTTCAGGAATGACAGCATTCGCTAGGTCTGTTGATGATGGGGTTCTCTCTGAGAAGCAACAGGATGCACTTGCTCTGATGTGCAATGCACATTTTGAGATAAGCTATTTAAGGAAGAGTGCAATCCGCCCCATACTAAATCCTAAGTTTGCGGCACTATGCAAGGCAAGCAATATGCAGCCGCCGAATTTACTGCTCGGGGACGATTTGTCGAAACAGGTCAGAGAATTGGATGATGAGGCAAAAACGGTTGGCCTCATAAAAGCCCAACTGGCCTTCAAAAATCCCCCCCCGGCGGCAGCACCCCTACCAACGGTTCACTGCATTGGCTTCAGGCCAAGGACAAAGCCGGACCCAGCCAACTATGTGCAATTGACGTATACCAACACTCTCCTCCAAAACATTGGGGGCAGAAGTATGTAACACCAACCATGGAGGTAGGTGGATCTGGTTCTTTTCAGAAATGTATGGGCCAGTCACAAGTTGGTGGGAGGTTACATTTGTTTTTCAATGAGTGGAGTTGTATAACCTCAGACTTGTTTATACTGCACAGTATACTAGGTTTCCGAATTGAATTCATTTTCAAATTATGTCCACCCACACAGCATACACCTAGACGGACATTCTGTTTTTCACAACAACGGTCTTTAGATGTACAAGTTGAAATTGAAACGCTAGCTAAAAATGGGATAATTAAGAAATCTTTTCATCAATCTCAACAATTTGTGCCTAATATATTAGAGATAATATATATAAGCATCTGTATAAACAGGGTCTGATCAGGAACAGTCAACATGGATTTGTGCCTGGTAGGTCATGTTTGACAAACCTTCTTGAATTTTTTGAAGCGGTTACTAGGGAAATTGATGAGGGTAAATCAGTGGATGTTGTCTATATGGATTTCAGTAAGGCCTTTGACAAGGTTCCCCATGGAAGGTTGGTTAAGAAGGTTCAATCTTTGGGTGTTAATGGCGGAGTAACAAGATGGATTCAACAGTGGCTGAAGGGGAGATGTCAGAGAGTAATGGTGGATGGCTGTTTGTCAGGTTGGAAGCCGGTGACCAGTGGGGTGCCTCAGGGATCTGTGTTGGGTCCACTGTTGTTTGTCATGTACATCAATGATCTGGATGATGAGGTGAAAAATTGGATAGGTAAGTATGCAGATGATACTAAGATAGGTGGTGTTATAGATAATGAAGTAGATTTTCAAAGTCTACAGAGAGATTTGGGCCATATGGAAAAGTGGGCTGAAAGATGGCAGATGGAGTTTAATGCTGATAAGCGTGAAGAGCTACATCTTGGCAGGACAAATCAAAATAGGACGTACATGGTAAGTGGTAGGGAATTGAGGAATGCTGTGGAACAGAGGGATCTAGGAATAACTGTGCATAGTTCCCTGAAGGTGGAATCGCATGTAGATGGGGTGGTAAATAAAGCCTTTGGTGTGCTGGCCTTTATAAATCAGAGCATAGGAGTAGGGAAGTAATGTTAAAATTGTACGAGGCATTGGTAAGACCAATTCTGGAGCATGGTGTACAATTTTGGTTGCCTAATTATAGGAAGGATGTCAACAAAATAGAGAGAGTACAGAGGAGATTTACTAGAATGTTGCCTGGGATCCAGCAACTATGTTACAGAAAAAGGTTGAACAAGTTAGGTCTTTATTCTTTGGAGCGCTGAAGGTTAAGGGGGAACTTGATTGAGGTCTTTAAAATGATGAAAGGGATAGACAGAATTGACGTGGATAAGCTTTTCCCATTGAGGGTAAGGAAGATTCAAACAAGAGGGCATGACATGTGAATTAAGGGACGGAAGTTAAAGGGGAAACGTGAGGGGGAACTTCTTTACTCAGAGAGTGGCGGCTGTGTGGAATGAGCTTCCAGCAGAAGTGGTGGAGGCAGGATCGATTTTAACATTTAAAAGTAAAGTGGATAGGTATATGGACGGGAAGGGAATGGAGGGGTATGGTCTGAGTGCAGGTAGATGGGACTAGGGGAAAACAAATGATCGGCACGGACTGGAAGGGCCGAGAGGGCATGTTTCCGTGCTGTAATTGTTATATGGTTATATGGTTAATATATTCCCTAGACAAAAGAAAGATGGTGGGTGTCGCATCATTCTTGATCTAACTCGACTTAACTCCTATGTGCAGTATAAACAATTAAAAATGGAAACTTTTTGTTACTGCCAAACAACTGGTTTCCAAAGGATGCTTTATGGCATCCCAAAGATGCATACTATTCAGTACCCATTCATCAAAATCAACAAAGATATTTGAAACTTAGCTGGATGAAGCAATTATGCCAGTTTAAGGCATTGCCTAATTGATTAATTTTGGCTCCCAGGCTATTTACAAAATTGTTAAAACCAGTGTTGCGTCTACTCTAGGCTCAGGATCATATTGTCATGGCCTTTTTGGATGATATCCTAATCATAGGCAAGACTCAGCAGTCAGCTGAATTATCTGTTTCAGTTACTAAACTCATGTTTTAGAGATTGGGATTTCTTACCCATCCAGTTAAATCCAAATTGATACCATCCAGAGTCATTGACTATTTGGGGTTCACCATTAATTCAACTGACATGTCCGTTACTCTGCCTTCAGGCAAGAGGTCAGAATTAATAGAAGCTTGTAACAACCTCGTTGATGAGCAACAAATTTCTATTCGGCATGTGGCTAGTATAATTGGCAAATTAGTAGTTGTGTTTCCAGCCGCACAGTTTGGACCTTTACATTATCAAAGTTTGCAATGTGCGAAGGAGCAGGCACTCATAAAGCATGCAGGTCATTTTGATAGACCTATGCAATTACCAGCTAAAGCTGTTGCTGACTTACAATGGTGGATAGCGAATATTTGGCACTGCTCCAGTAAAACTTGGATTGATACACCTTCAGTAATTTTACAAGCTGATGTTAGTGCTCTAGGATGGGGAGCTACTGATACCATCTCCAGCTGTGGGGGCAGATGGAATATGCATGAGGCATTAATCCTTCAATCCCGTGGTATTAACTATTTGGAGTTGTTGGGAGCACTCTATACTTTTAAAGCGTATTGTACTAGTATGCATGATTTGCATGTGCAGCTTCAGATTGACAACACTACAGCAGTAACATACGTTAGTCACATGGGTGGAATCAAGTCGGTATCATGTGATAAGTTGACTAACCTTATCTGGCACTGGCGTATTACAAGAAACATCTGGATTTCAGCTACCTATTTACTAGATAGATTTAACGTGGTGGCAGATACCAGATCATGAAAATTCAATGACAACACAAAATGGATGTTGAATCGTGAAATATTCAATGATATTGTCACTTGGTATGGCATACCAGAGATTGACTTGTTTGCATCCAGGTTGATTCACCAGTTACCAAAGTATGTTTCATGGGAAGCAGACCCTGGGGCAGTGGCAGTAGATGCATTCTCGCTACACTGGGATGGAATGTTTTTATATGCATTTCCCCCATTTTGCCTCATCAGCCGGTGCTTGACTAAGATCGAGCAGGACTCGGCCTCAGGCATTTTGGTAGTTCCTGACTGGCCTACACAGGCATGGTTTTCACAAGTTCTGAGACTAATAACACAGCCTTTTATGGTGATCCCCAAAAGCAGTAATCTGCTGCTTCTTCCTGTAACTACATCATCGTATTAATCTATTGATTTGCAGATTCTGAGGAGACCATTCCTGGGGCTCAGACTATCAGGGCGTACGGTGGATGTGATTACTGCGGCCTGGAGGGATAGTACTAAAAAGCAATATATTTCACATATCAAGAAATGGGAGGTGTTCTGCTTGCAGTCAAACATTTCATATCATACAGCAAGTGTACCTGACGTGTTGGAATTTCTTTCCACGCTATATTTTGATGAACGACTTAGCTATAGTGCCATCAGTAGTGCCAGGAGTGCCTTATCATCCTACCTATGGCAAGGATGGGGACAAACTCTGTTGGGTCTCACCCTTTACTATCTCGGTTCATGAAGGGTACTTTTAACTGTAATCCCCCCAGGCCCAGGTACACGGAAATCTGGGATGTGAGTGTGGTTCTCATGTTGCTTCGTCAATGGGCTCCAGTAACATCTCTGTCATTGCCCAGACTCACTCTTAAAATGGGTATGCTCATGGTGCTGGTTTCAGCACAACATGTCCAGACATTGCAGAAGCTTCAACTGGACAGGATGGTTTCATCTGTCAACAACATAACCTTTTATGTTTATGATTAACTTAAACAGAGCAGGCCAGGGACATCAAGGCTTAAACTTAATTTTATGGCATACCCCATACATCTTCGCTTATGTGTAGTTACGCACTTACGGCAGTATATTGAGGTCACCAAGTGCCTCAGAGGCCCCAAATTGGCGTTTTTCATCAGTCACAAAAAGCCTCATAAAAAGGTGCCGATACAGACCATCTCAAGGTGGCTGAAACAGGTTCTGGCTTCTGCCGGAGTTGACACTGATATTTTTAAATCTCACTCCACCAGGGCAACATCAACGTCAGCAGTGAGGGCACTGGACGTCCCTCTAGACCAAATCCTCCCGGCCACAGGATGGTCCAAAGATATGACGTTTGAAAGGTTCTTTTACAAAACTCTTGCCACACCAGGGGTATATGGCCATTCTATTTTGAGTTCTGTTTTGTAGCTTTCCCCGGGAGAGAGGGATCACTATTGGTTTTTCTTTTGTTAAATAAAGCATCAACGTGTTTAATTCTGTATCATGCTTGAAGGCATTATTTGTTATTACTCATCCTGTGTCAACCGAGGCAGTGTATTGTATGGATTCGTATCCACGGCATGAAATCACAGAGCTTTGAAGTCTTCATGGAATCACTCACATGACTCCAAAGTAAAATAGTAAGATTAAACGAGAACTTACCAGTTTGAAGTTTGATCTTTATTTTATGAGGAGTTACGATGAGCGATTACGTGCCCACCGCTTCCAACCCTCATATCACAAAAGTCATCTGGTAGTTTCTAGGTTTTCTAATCTTACTATGTTACTTTAATTACCGTTATCTGTGATTTCACACCACTGCTTTGAAGATTGACGCGCATGCGGACTGGCGGGACGTCTTCACGTAATCGCTCATCGTAACTCCTCATAAAATAAAGATCAAACTTCAAACTGGCAAGTTCTCATTTAATCTTACTATTTTTGTTTAATAAAAGCATCAGCATGCTTTAAATCCATGTCATGTCTGAATGCATTATAATTTCACTCCTCCTTGGTCAACTAACGCAGTGTGTGACGCATGGACACGTTTCCACGGCATGAAATCACAGAGCTTTGAAATCTTCACATAGTCACTCACGTGACTCCGAAGTAAAATAGTAAGATTAAACTAGAACTTACCAGTTTGAAGTTTGATCTTTATTTTATGAGGAGTTACGATGAGGGATTACGTGCCCTCCGCTCCCAACCCACTCTCATAAAGGTCAGCTGGTAGTTCTAGTTTCTTGAATCTTACTATAATCAGTTCGACAACTGTCACCTGTGATTTCACACTGCCGCTTTGAAGATTGACGCGCATGCGGGCTGGCGGGCTCTTCACCTAATTCCTCATCATAAATCCTCATAAAATAAAGATCAAACTTCCAACTGGTAAGTTTTCGTTTAATCTTACTATTTCTCTGATAAATTAAATATTGTGGCCGTCAAGGGGTAGCATAAACAAGGGCTCAAAAGTATGAATTTCAAGAGAACCACCCAAGCCCCAGTCTCAGAATGTCCATTGAAGATGGATCAGAGATACCAGTGCTATATGTGGTCCACGGTCAGATGGGGTTGAGAGCCTACTGATGGTCAATACCAGAATCACTAGCAATAGCTCCAATGCTGCAAATCCTATCAAATGCTGGCAGGTTGAAGGGGCGGAGAGCGAAGAGTCTCCATTTCAGATTGGAAATTACATCTTAATAAAGTGCATCTACCATGTCGTGACTTTACTGAAATCCCAGTCTCTCCTCTATTCCATTTCAAAGTATCAAAAGTTTTGCATTAACCTGACAAAAGGCAAAGATTTCATGCAAGCATCCTATCTCATTCTTCTTTCCATTGGTTCTTTATGCAAAATCTAATAACAACAGTGCCTAGAAATTATTGCAAGCATGCAATGCTTTGAGACATCATAAACAGATTACATATGTTTGTATGACTAGTGCATGCAGAAAGCATTGAACTCAGCTACCACCTCAGTAACTAATTAGACTGCTGATGCTCACTGTCAAGGTTGAAACTTTGTAGGACAAGTAAGTGAGGTGACAAAGTGCTGCTCGCATCCTATGCTTTATAAAAGCTGGCATTAAAAGGAAATATTCATATATCAACAAGGACACAGTAGTGAGTGTTAATAGTAATATAATTAGCCGTTCTCCAACCATGCAGTTTGGTAATTGTGTGAGAACAGGGTAAAATTCTGCCGTAATAAAAGCATTAAATGCTGGATATACTTAGCAGGGCAGACACTGAAATCTTGAGCAAAGAAAACTGCTGGTGGAAATCAGACTGAAGAAGGGTTCTGACCCCAAATGTCACCTTTCCATTTCCCTTCACAGATGCTACCTGGCCGCTGAATTCATATGGCAGTTTGTTTTCTGCCCTCTATTTTAGGCGATTATTTCAAATTCCTAGCACCTGTGGTTTGTTGCTTTTCAGGTCTAATGCCTTCCATAGTAGGACTGCCTGCTACTGTCTTGGCTAGCACGGGAAAAAGTGGATGAATGGAGAATAATGTGAAAATATGTTCTACTTCTGCTGGTGTTTGCAAATCAAGTGCAGCCGTTGTCAACATTAAGTAACATGGAGGACATTGTAAGATACATTTAAGAAAAATATTTGAATGATCTGATTAATGTTGGTCAAATGTAAAGTGGCTGATGAAAGTAGATGAACATGTGGCGCAACCCGGTGGTTAGGCCACTTACTACGCGAATCCTCGGCAGTCGAGGGAAAACATATGTATTATCTGAATTCTGAAGAAGGGTCTCTGCCCAAAGCATCACCCATCCCTCTCATCAGAGATACACCCTGTCCCATTGAGTTACTCCAGCAATTTGTGTCTATAACCATATATAACCATATAACAATGACAGCAAGGTAACAGGCCCTCTCGGCCCTTCCAGTCCGTGCCGACCATTTGTTTTCCCCTAGTCCCATCTACCTGCACTCAGACCATACCCCTCCATTCCCTTCACGTCCATATACCTATCCACTTTACTTTTAAATGTTAAAATCGATCCTGCCTCCACCACTTCTGCTGGAAGCTCATTCCACACAGCCACCACCCTCTGAGTAAAGAAGTTCCCCCTCACGTTACCCCTAAACTTCTGTCCCTTAATTCTCATGTCATGCCCTCTTGTTTGAATCTTCCCTACCTCAATGGGAAAAACGTATCCACGTCAACTCTGTCTATCCCTTTCATCATTTTAAAGACCTCAATCAAGTTCCCCCTTAACCTTCTGCGCTCCAAAGAATAAAGACCTAACTTGTTCAACCTTTCTCTGTAACATAGTTGCTGGCAACCCTGGCAACATTCTAGTAAATCTCCTCTGTACTCTCTCTATTTTGTTGACATCCTTCCTATAATTAGGCGACCAAAATTGTACACCATACTCCAGAATTGCTCTTACCAATGCCTTGTACAATTTTAACATTACTTCCCTACTCCTATATTCAATGCTCTGATTTATAAAGGCCAGCACACCAAAGGCTTTCTTTACCACCCTATCTACATTTGCCAAACATTTTCCACCCCGTCAAATCATTTTAAAGAGTTCCCCCTTAACCTTCAGCGCTCCAAAGAATAAAGACCTAACTTGTTCAACCTTTTCTGTAACATAGTTGCTGGATCCCAGGCAACATTCTAGTAAATCTCCTCTGATTTTGTTGACATCCTTCCTATAATTAGGCAACCAAAATTGTTGCTTACTTCCTACTCCTATGCTCTGATTTATAAAGGCCAGCACACCAAAGGCTTTATTTACCACCCCATCTACATGCGATTCCACCTTCAGGGAACTATGCACAGTTATTCCTAGATCCCTCTGTTCCACAGCATTCCTCAATTCCCTACCACTTACCATGTACGTCCTATTTTGATTTGTCCTGCAAGATGTAGCACTTCACGCTTATCAGCATTAAACTCCATCTGCCACTTTTCATATATCTCTCTGTAGACTTTGAAAATCTACTTCATTATCTATAACACCACCTATCTTAGTATCATCTGCATACTTACTTATCCAATTTTCCACCCCATCATCCAGATCATTGATGTACATGACAAACAACAGTGGACCCAACACAGATCCCTGAGGCACCCCACTGGTCACCGGCTTCCAACCTGACAAACAGCCATCCACCATTACTCTCTGACATCTCTCATTCAGCCACTGTTCAAACCATCTTGCTACTCCGCCATTAACACCCAAAGATTAAATCTTCTTAAGCAACCTTCCATGGGGAACCTTGTCAAAGGCCTTACTGAAATCCATATGGACAACATCCACCGCTTTACCCTCATCAATTTCCCTAGTTACCGCTTCAAAAAATTCAAGAAGGTTTGTCAAACATGACCTTCCAGGCACAAATCCATGTTGACTGTTCCTGATCAGACCCTGTTTATCCAGATGCTTATATATATTATCTCTAAGTATCCTTTCCATTAATTTGCCCACCACTGACGTCAAACTAATAGGTCTATAATTGCTAGGTTTATTCTTTGAACCCTTTTTTAACAATGGAACAACATGTGCAGTACGCCAATCCTCCGGCACTATTCCCGTTTCTAATGACATTTGAAATATTTCTGTCATAGCTCCTGCTATTTCTACACTAACTTCCCTCAATGTCCTAGGGAATATCCTGTCAGGACCTGGAGACTTATCCACTTTTATATTTTTCAAAAGTGTCAGTACTTCCTCCTCTTTGAATCTCATAGTTTCCTTAGCTACTCTTCTTTTTCCCTTTAACTCACAGAATTCAATATCCTTCTCCTTGGTGAATACCGAAGAAAATAAATTGTTCAATATCTCCCCCATCTCTTTTGGCTCTGCAGATAGCTGTCCATTCTGGTTCTCTAATGGTCCATCTCGTTATCCTTTTGCTATTAATATAGCTGTAGAAACCCTTTGGGTTTACTTTCACCATTCTTGCCAAAGCAACCTCATATCTTCTTTTAGCCTTCCTAATTTCTTTCTTAAGATTCTTTTTACATTCTTTATACTCCTCTAGCACCTCCTTTACTCCATGCCTCCTATAATTATTGTAGATATCTTTCTTTTTTCGAAACAAGTGTCCAATTTCCCTTGAAAACCATGGCTCTTTCCAATTATTACTATTTCCTTTCAACCTAACAGGACATAAAGATTCTGTACTCTTACAATTTCCCCTTTAAATGTCCTCCATTTCTCTTCTACATCCTTCCCATGAAACAAAGTGTCCCAATTCACTCCTTTAAAATCATTACACATTCCCTCAAAGTTAGCCTTTCTCCAATCAAAAATCTCCACCCTAGGTCCAGTTCTGACTCTCTCCATAATTATATTGAAACTAATGGTATTGTGATCACTGGTCCCGAAGTGCTCACCAACGCATACCTCCGTCACCTGACCTGCCTCATTTCCTAACAGGAGGTCCAGCACTGCCCCTTCTCTGGTCGATACCTCTATGTACTGCTGCAAAAAAACTATCCTGCACACATTTTACAAATTCCAAACCATCCAACCCAGAATCCCAGTCTATTTTTGGAAAATTGAAATCTCCCACAATCACTACCTTGTGCTTACTACTAATATCTGCTATCTCCTTACATATTTGCTCTTCCAATTCTCGCTCCCCATTTGGCGGTCTATAATACACCCGTAAAAGTGTTGCTACACCATTCCCACTTCTCAGTTCCACCCAAATAGCCTCCCTAGATGAGCCCTCTAATCTATCCTGCCAAAGCACTGCTGTAATATCTTCTCTGACAAGCAATGCAACACCTCCCCCTCTGGTCCCTCCAATTCTATCACACCTGAAGCAACGAAAACCTGGAATATTTAGTTGCCAATCACAGCCCTCCTGCAACCATGTTTCACTGATTGCCACAACATCATATTTCCAGGTGTCAATCCAGGCTCTAAGTTCATCCACCTTACTTACAATTCTCCTAGCATTAAAATATACACATTTTAGAAACCCACCATCCCTTATTCTCTGTCTATTATCTTTTTCATCTTTCTCGCCTACATTTTGGGTCCGAGTGCTTCCCTTCTCTGCCTCTTGCCCCACACCCTGACCCCTAGCCCCCTCTACCCGAGTCCCTCCCCCCCTTCTATCTTCAGTGTAAACCAGCATCTGAGGTTCCTTCTGACACAGGTATTATCTAGTGACTTGGAAACAGCGTGTGAATCGGGACTGAATTTGCAGAGGCAAAAGGAATAAATAAGGAAGTATTTCAAGTAAAGTACAGCCTGAAATACATCTCCTTAGGCCTTTTCCGAAGAAACATTAAATCACGATCCATTCTGATCTCTAGTTGGACATTAGCCAGAGCAGTAATTAAAGTGCACGGGAGTGTTTCCCATTTTTTCTAGCAAACATTTATCGAGTCTTTACTCTATTAGTGCTCGAGGAACTTTGCCAGGATTCCAAAATTATTGCAGGCAATATTATGCGAGAAATGATAATGATATGATGATACAAACTCAATATTTTGGTAGAGAAATTAGAATAACTTCTAAAATATCAATATATAACAGCATTAAGGTACCCAACAACTTTTTAAGTGTTTGGGGACCATTTATCAACCATCTCAAAGACCAATAATTTCATAATTTCTGCAGCGATGTAGTCCTGTGCTCTTTACTTGTGCTCTTGCAATGCCTGACTGTGTAGCACTATGTGGATTGCACCAATGGTGTTATGTCTGGCGGCTTTTTCTGTTGTCTTTCTTCTCTTTCTTTTCTTTCTCTTTTTGTTTTGTATAGTAATTTAAAAAAAATGTTTTTTAAATAAAACATTAACAGCATTAAATACAAGCATACTTGGCTTCATGCCTCATTTATGGTCCATCTCTGTACATTACCATTTAGAGGTGTCCCAACTTACCATCACAGAGACTACTCCATCATGGAGCTCACACTCCTCTGAGGTTGTTTACTTTAGTTTAGAGATGCAGCATGGGAAGAGGCTCTTCGGCCCACCAAGTCCGCACTAACCAGTGATCCCCACACACTAACATTATTCTACACATTTATACCAAGCCAATTAGCCTGCAAACCTGTAGAGTACACACCTGTACAAACCTGAAAATAGACATATCTTTCATTCATTGTTCTTTATCTCTCCACATCTCTCATTTTCTTTATCCCTAACCAGTCTGACGAAGGGTCTCAACCCAAAACGTCACCCATTCCTTCTCTCCTGAGATGCTGCCTGTCCCGCTGAGTTACTCCAGCTTTTTGTGCCTATCTTCTGTACAAACCTGAACCTGCGTTCAGATACTCATCTGCCCCAGGACAAAGATAAATTATAATTTCCTTTGCAATTAATTGCACAGATTGTTGTGCATCACACGTGAGCAAGAATGTTTGTAGGAGTCAAGGACAGAATGAAGAACTTGTGTCAGACACAGTAGATTTCTCCAAGAGTTACATAACATTTGCTGGTTACAAATGTTATGTCCTCTAGTGTATTAACCAGCATTTGCAGTTTGTTGTTTTTCCAAGTTTATCAAATTTCTCTTTATAGGCTGATATAGACAACATCCTGGTAACCTTGGGTACACAAAATGCTGGAGAAACTCAGCGGGTGCAGCAGCATCTATGGAGCAAAGGAGATAGGTAACGTTTCGGGCCGAAACCCTTCTTCAGACCTGGTAACCTTCTTCTACACCATCTCAAAAGCTTACACATCTTTCCTGAACTGCACACCAGAACTGCACACAATATTGTAAAACGTTTCAAAGTTTTAAACAGCTGTTATATGACTTACCAACTTTTATACACAACACCCGACTGATGAAGGTAAGCATGCCTTAAATCTTCTTTACCATGTTATCCACTTGAGCTGCCATGTTCAGGGAGCTGTGGACAAAATCCCTTTGTACATCAATGCTTGGGTCTTGCCATTTACTGTATACCCTCTTACATATGACCTTCCAAAATGCATACTTATCTTGATTAGACAATAGACAATAGGTGCAGGAGTAGGCCATTCGGCCTTCGAGCCTGCACCACCATTCAATGTGATCATGGCTGATCATCCGCAATCAGTACCCCCATTCCTGCCTTCTCTCCATATCCCTTAACTGCGCTATCCATAAGAGCTCTATCTAACTCTTGTGAAAGCATGCAGAGAACCAGCCTCCACCGCCCTCTGAGGCAGATAATTCCACACACGTACAGCTCTCTGTGTAAAAAAGTACTAAATGGCTTACCACTTATTCTTAAACTATGGCCCCTCGTTCTGGACTCCCCCAACATTGGGAACATGTTTCCTGCCTCTAGCGTGTCCAATCCCTTAATAATCTTATATGTTTAAATAAGGTTCCCTCTCATCCTTCTAAATGAACCTCGTGAACCTGCACTGCACTCCCTCATTAGCAAGAATGTCCTTCCTCAAGTTTGGAGACCAAAACTGCACACAATACTCCAGGTGTGGTCTCACGGGGGTCCTGTACAATTGCAGGAGGACCTCTTTGTTCCTATACTCAACTCCTCTTGTTATGAAGGCCAACATGTCATTCGCTTTCTTCACTGCCTGCTGTACTGCATGCTTACTTTCGGTAAACTTACTTTCAGATTAAACTCCATCAACCATTTCTCCACCATTGTTTCCCACTGATCTATATCCAACTGTATTCTTTGACAATGTTCCTCTCTACCCACAACTTCATCAATGTTTGCGTCATCTGCAAAGTTACTCATCATACATTTTCATTTAAATCCTATCACACTGCAGAACACTAGTTGGTGATGGAGTCCAGTCAAATGACACCTCTCCACCAAAGCCCTCTGCTTTGAATTGCCAAGCCAATATTGAACAACCTAAAGACTAATGTTTCACATCTCTTCCCTGTCATGCCCAGCAAGAAAAGGGCATGACCTGGATGGTGGGGTTCCTTGATGTGAGATGCCACACTATTGAGGCAGTGCATTTTATAGATGCTTTCAATAGTGGGGAGGGTTGTTCCCATGATAGACTGGCCTGTCCACCATTCTCTGCAACCTCTTGTATTCCCCTGTGTTGGAATTGTTGTACGAGGCCATGATGTAACTAGCCAGGATAGTTTCCTCTACAGAGCCTCTATAGAAGTTTGTTAGAGTATTGGGTGATGTGCCAAATATCTTTAAACTTCTTTGTGATAACTATATGCTGTGTTCAGGACAGGTCATCCAATATGAAATAGCTAACTGTCTCCACCACTGACCCATCAATGAAAACTGGTGACCCTCTATTGACAACAATGGCAAAGCAAAAATTGCCACATGGATAACAATATTAATACCTTTGGCTCTGCAGCCCTTTGCTGCTGCAATTGAAGAGGCTTTCAAGAAAATTCCTCCTGTTGCTTTGTCACATGCTGCTCATTCTCTAATGATGAGGAAAGGAATCAGTGACTTTATGTACCACATGTATTGCTGGAAGCAGAGCTGCTCTAAATCATACTTATTTACTGATAAAAGTTATTGCATGCTAATAAAACAGATCATTATAATATTACTGCTGACTAAAACTTTAAACTTTATACATTCCCAATAAAATCTTACAGGAACCAGAAGTAAATCATTTTACACATAGGTTGCAACGCAATGTTATTCGTCATCGAGCCCTAGAGCAACCTTTCACTGCATTTGCATTGCTTTCATCTTTGACTAAGGGAACTCTGCATTTCACGTTCTTTGATTCCAGATTTACATAACAAAGGAGGCCAAGTTAAGTGTTTGAAGATGATTCTATTCCTGCAGGGGCTATGTCACACCCATTAGCTGAGATGCTCCAGTCCAAAATTAATTATTGATGCTTTTGCTGGTTAGGTGTTTTCAACAAAAAGGAGAAATAAATTTCATTGTAACATATAATATTCTTTGGGGACTGGACATGATATATTTTCTCAGAATAATAGGGTGCTTTAAGACTGAGATGAGAAAGAATTTCTTCTTGCAGAGGGTTCTGAGTCTTAGAATTTCTTACCAAGGGGAGTTGTAGGTGTGCAGTCCTTGGGTATAATTAAGGCTGAAATGGATACATTTTAATCAGTACAGTAATCAAGGTTATAGAGAAAAGTGGAGGAGGGTTTTGACAGAAAGATGGATATGACAAATGTTGACTCGGGCATGATTGCATAACAGGTTTGAAAGGATGAATGGCCAAGCGACAATCCTACCACTAATGTTCTTGTGGTCCTGTGGTCTTTGGTAAAGTGTATACCTGACTGTGCCATTAAGCTCGAGGGCTTCTCCTTTCACCAAAAGTACGGTGACTTCAGGCAAAGTTAGAGGTGGTGGGGTCTGCATTCTAATTGATACCTCATGGTGCTCAGACGTGGCAGTCCTGGCCAAAGATCGTAGAAGGCTCTAGTTCTAGTATATTTGGTCATGGCGAGTTCATTCCTCCCGAACCTAGAATATATGTGAAGTGCCGTCCCCACTACCTGTCGAGGGAATTCACCTCAGCTATTCTGACAGTAGTCTACATCCTTCCCCATGTGGACATCAAGCTTGCTCTGAATGAACTGTACTCCACTTTGAATATTGATTTCTGTAACTCCAAGTAACCCCTGCATACCTCTCTCCCCATCCCTCCCAAGTCGTACCAGCGTCAAAATCGTCTTGTTGAGTGTCATTGTCTGTAACTCGTTCTCACCTAAGAAACAGTTAACAATTACCTGTTTCAATTGTCTTTGTTACAGTCATTCATTTGTTCTATATCTCTCTACATCGTTTAAATCTCTCGTTTCCCTTTCCCTTGACTCTCCAGTCTGAAGAAGGGTCTCGACCCAAAACATCACCTTTTCTCCAGAGATGCTGCCTGACTCGCTGAGTTACACCAGCTTTTTGTGTCTATCACCACTTTCAATAGCCTTGAGACAAAACACACCAAAGCCCTGGTCATTGTAACCAGACACTTCAATCAAGCCAACCTCAGGGGCGTACTACCAAAGTAATTTCACCATGTCTCTTGTCCCACCAGCGGCCATAACACCCGCAACCACTACTTCACATCAATAAAAATGCTTAACGGCCACATTTCAGGAAATCTGATCACCTAGCTGTGCTTCTACTTCACAAACAAAAACTGAAGCAGGATCAGTACAGATCAGAGTTGAGGGTACACAAAAGGCTGGAGAAACTCAGCGGGTGCAGCAGCATCTAAGGAGCGAAGGAGATAGGCGACGTTTCGGGCCGATGTTGACGACCTTGGGCCGCGCCTAGTTCCAGAAGACCTGATGGGAGGTGGTGGGGGGGGGGCATAACTTCACCCAATCTTCTTTTGTTTTTCACTATCTGTTCAGTCATCGCTGACTATTCAACCTTATCTTTATGCATTGTCATGCCTCCCCCAATGAAAAATCTCGGAATAGATATCCAATAACTTTCCCTGACTTTACACAAATATTATCTATGGATTTGTGATCCCATAAAATCTCACAATCTGTGTGTATTCCTAAAATAAATAAGTATCCCACATGACTGAGAAAGTGAATAAGCTGTACTGCTAAAGAGGATATGCCAATCATACTGGGTAAGTTCAGGAAGGAATTGCAGATGCTGGTTTAAACCAAAGATAGACACAAAAAGCTGGAGTATCTCAGCGGGACAGGCAGCATCTCTGGAGAGAAGGAATGGGTGATGTTTTGGGTTGAGACACTTCATCAGACCCTTCTTTTAACCCGGAACGTCACTCATCCATTCTCTCCCACTGAGTTATTGCAGCTTTTTGTGTCTATAAAGGGTGTGATCAATTTGCCAATTCACCGATATTGTGAACTAGTTCAAATTCACAAAAAATCAGCAAAACTGAGCAAATATTTCATGTACTCACCTGTGAATGCAGTGCATTATTTTACCTAAAGAGAATATTTGCCAATTTGGTCATATTTCCTACAGCTGTTGAATTAATGATTTCAATTACTGAAAAAAAATGATGGCTAATTGTAAGTGAAAGGTGTTGGAAAGACTTTTGTGCAATATGGCTGGCCAAGGCCACGAGATAAAAGCCCCACTCATATTATTCATTCCTTGGTTGGCCAGCTCAATTGAATATGACTCATTTCATATAATTACCTATGGTGCATATAATAAAAACCTTGGAATGGCCATAAAACAGCAAATCCTAAATTACTTTGAAATCAGGATGATCCTCATCATTTGATTTGGATTATTTGAAGTTAGCTTTTGTGAGTCCAATGTTAATGTTCATCTGAGCATAAACTCTGTGATTTATTACAATACATCAATTTGCAGTGTTACCAATGCAATGACAGCTGGTCATTAAGAGGAGTCATAGCGTGCAACAAGGAGAGTAAATTAAATATACCATGATGATTTGATGCTCTCAATCTATTTAATCAGAATGATACCTGGATTCGAAACATTATGGGTGGCACAGTTGTGCAGTGGTATAGTTGCTGCCTCACAGCGCCAGAGACCCGGGTTCGATCCTGACTATGTCTTGTCTGAATGGAGTTTGAACGTTCTCCCCATGCATGGGTTTTCCCTGGGATCTCCGGTTTCCTCCCATACACCAAAGACAAATAGGTTTGTAGGTTAATTGGCTTGGTACAATTGTAATTTGTCTTAGTGTGTGTAGGATAGCGTTAGTATGTGGGGTCGGCACGGACTCGATGGGTCGAAGGGCCTGTTCCACGCTGTATCTCTAAACTAAACTAAAACAAAATATTATAAGAAGAGATCACACAAACCCAGGCCTTTATTTCCTAGAGTTTATAAGGTAAAGAAGTGTTTTTTTATCAAGAAAAAAGGTTTGCTAACGTGGAAGTCAGGAACTTGTAGGCATAGCATAAATCTTAGAGATAGGTCTTTCATGATTGCTGTGTGGAATAGGTGGTGAGGGAGGGGAAAGAGGTCAGTGAGGGAAAGCAGATTGGTGAGGGATCATTTTAAAAGAAAATTGTTACTAATTTAAGATTTGCCATCTATCATCCACATTTCAATTGTATCAAACACAAGGCGGCACAAGGCATTTCTGTTGATGGAACATCATATTTCAGTGAAATCTACTCTTGTCTCCTGTCTGCGGGGAAACAAATTTTCACAAACACTTTTTCCTGGCAACCAAAACCCGTTAAAACTGAGCATAATGAATAACATATCAACCATTTCAGATTACCCAACTACTCCAAATTACAATTGCTGTCATTTCCTGTTGCTCACTCGTTTCCACGAAATCTCTAATGAGCCAACCAGATGAAAGCATAAATTACACTGTAAAGCTATTATACTTTGGCAATGGTTGGAAGACAAACTGTCTATTTGCCAGCAAAATATAACAGCAGTTCCCTCTACAGGAGATATCATTCAACAGCAAATGTTTACATCAAATTGAGGTTTTTCTCATTATATTGAAAATGCGTACATATTGACACCTTGTCATACCCATGCTTCTCAACATCTCCAGTAAACTGACATATTTCAACGGTACTTTACAAATTGATTGATTGAAATGATTGAAAGATGCAGCATAAAAACCGGCCCATCGGTCCACCAAGTGCATGCTAATCATCAATCACCGATTCGCACTAGTTCTATGTTATTCCTCTTCCACTTACACTCCCTACACACTGGGGGCAAATTACAGAAGCCAATTAACTTACCATCCCGCCCGTCTTTGGCATGTGGGAGAAATCCCATGCAGTCACAGGGAGAACATGCAAACTCCACACAGGCACCACCCAAGGACAGGTCGAATCTGGATCTCTGCTCCAATGAGAAACATAGAAAATAAGTGCAGGAGTAGGCCATTCTGCCCTTCGAGCCAGCACCGCCATTCAATATGATCATGGCTGATCATCCACAATCAGTACCCCATTCCTTCTTTTTCCCCATATCCTTTGATTCCTTTAGCCCTAAGAGCTAAATCTACTTCTCCCTTGAAAACATCCAGAGAATTGGCCTCCAGTGCCTTCTATGATGGAGAATTCCACAGATTCACAACTCTTTGGGTGAAAAGGTTTTTCCTCTGTATTGAGACAGCATCAATACTAGCTCCACCGTTGCACCACTGACAGCAATATGTTTTCTTAATATTACATATGGCTGCTCTAATTATTAGCAGCTTTGATAGCACCCAAGTTACTTACTGCCTTCATTTTAGAATTTAATTTAATTTTAATCTTTATCCAAATTTGACTCTCCAGAACATCTCCCGTCAAGAAAGTGGCAGGCAATTACTTCCAGACCCTTGATAACAACCATCAGGAAGAAAAACACAGCAGAATGTTTCCAAGTTATTGCTTTCTTTCTTGTGGGTCTTGCTGCAACAAATTGGAGATGCAGGTGAAACCTCTTTAATGAAAGATGGTAAATATGTGGAACTTGCTACTGCAAGGTCTGGCGGAAGTGAATAAGCATGCATATATTTAAAAGGGAGAAGGAAGTTGAGAGGACTCAATTGTAGATTAGAGAAAGGAAGGAGAGAGAAAGAAATAGAAAGATGTGTTGAGAGATTTAGGAAATATGAATTGGTGCTGGTATTGATATTGGTATTGCTTTATTATTGTCATGTAGCCTGAGATACAAATTAAAGCTTAATTTGCGGAATATCATTCAATTCATATTGTACACAATCATGTCATACACAAGTACAACAACTAGTGCAAAAGAGAAAAATATCTGAATGCACAATATAGTGTTACAGCATTTGAACATTAAAGTTACAGGAAAAAAAGTGTGATCCACTATGAGGGGTTGGAAGATGGGACTGAATTATTTACTTATAGGAGGACTGTTCAGTAGTTTAATAATAGCGGGGAGGAAGTTGGCAATATACGCTTTCCAGCTTTTGTATCTTCTGCCCAAAGGGAGAGGAGAGAGTGACTGGAATGAAAAAGGTCCTTGATTATGTTGGCAACTTTCCTGAGGTAGCGGAAGTGTAGATGGAGTCAATGGTTGGGAGGCTGATCTGTGTGATGCCCTGGGTTACACCCACCAATCTCTGCAATTTATTGTGGTCTTGGGCAGATCTGTTGTCTAACCAAGCTGTGAATCATCCCAATGGGATATTTTCTACAGTGCATCTGTACAACTTGGTAAGAGTCATTGGAGACATGCCAAAGCTTCTTAGTCTTCAGAGCAACTAGAAACATAGAAACATAGAAAATATGTGCAGGAGTAGGCCATTCGGCCCTTCGAGCCTGCACCGCCATTCAATATGATCATGGCTGATCATCCAACTCAGTATCCTGTACCTGCCTTCTCTCCATACCCCCTGATCCCTTTAGCCACAAGGGCCACATCTAACTCCCTCTTAAATATAGCCAATGAACTGGCCTCAACTACCTTCTGTGGCAGAGAATTCCAGAGACTCACCACTCTCTGTGTGAAAATAATTAGAGGCATGGGTGTGCTTTCTTGGCTCTAGCTTCAATATGGATGTTCCAGGACTTACCTGTACCTTCAATGTGATTGTTGGTGATATTGATGCCTAAAAAAAGTGAAGTTCTTGATAATCTCTACTTGAGCACCATTGGTGCTGATTTGGGCACATCACCTCACTTTTTGAATTCAATAACTAATTCCTTCGTCCCCTTGCTGACAATGAGGAAGAGATTATTGCCTTGATACTATGATACTAACGTCTCTTTTTCCTGTGTCTGTCTTGCTATTGTTTGCGATACGGCCCATGGCATGGACCTGGATTGTTTGGGATAAATGCCCTGTTTCTTTGCAATATGTCCATTGTAATCCCATGTCAAATAATGTTATTTTCACACTGGTGTCTATCTTGTATATAATACAAAAACATGGATCCTCGTATTGTCAGTATCAGGCCTCCAGTTAAAACTAGATTCACAGAGCTGAACTCCATCAATTCCAGTCATCGAACACATGGCCCTTGTGGGCTTTGATTTGGATAAAAGCCAACAGCAAGATTAATGGGGAATAAGACTCGCTGGAGGTTGAGGGTCCCCATTTAGGCATGACTTTTCTGTGACCTATTTTAACCGTAAAACTACCTTTTGTCAGAAATTGAAGATACAAAATGACTGTGACAAATTACATTAGACCTTTAAGGTATGACATGTCATGCTGTTTAGTCCTGTTGTGATGTTTTAAATATTGACACTCAGAAACAATCCTAAGCCACACTATTTCAAGTATCATTTTCATTTCTAGTTTCACTTTCATTTTTATAACCATATAACCATATAACAATTACAGCACGGAAACAGGCCCTCTCGGCCCTTCCAGTCCATGCCGAACATTTATTTTCCCCTAGTCCCATCTACCTGCACTCAGACCATACCCCTCCATTCCCTTCCCGTCCATATACCTATCCATTTTACTTTTAAATGTTAAAATCGATCCTGCCTCCACCACTTCTGCTGGAAGCTCATTCCACACAGCCACCACTCTCTGAGTAAAGAAGTTCCCCTTCATGTTACCCCTAAACTTCTGTCCCTTAATTCTCATGTCATGCCCTTTTGTTTGAATCTTCCTTACACTCAATGGGAAAAGCTTATCCACGTCAACTCTGTCTATCCCTTTCATCATTTTAAAGACCTCAATCAAGTCCCCCCTTAACCTTCTGTGCTCCAAAGAATAAAGACCTAACTTGTTCAACCTTTTGGATGATGAAAATAATCAGACCTTCAATGAAAGGAAAACCTCTACTATATCCATTCTGCATCATTCAGGTTTTGAATTGTCCTTTACAGAACAACTATAGGTTTTGATCTCACTAACCTGTTTTAACTATTCAGTCAAATGATGTGTGCATGAAATGCAAATCTGTGTCAGTGAGATTTTCCATCTGAAACAAAATATGGACCGTAAATAATACTCTTGATAACTGTACACGATAATCATTCAACTGGACAAAACACAGATTTCACTCTTGCTGTGTGATACAGAAAATCATCGAAAAGAATGTCAGAAACCTCTGTAATGTTTTACTGTAATCACATATTAATCTAAACTACATGCTGAAAAGTAATTTTTTTCTCATTTGCTTGATCAAATTTTCCAGCTGGTTTTCTTTTACATCATAATTTATATTAGCAAAAAATTAAGGATTCCACTTGGGTCTTACGGTGTTGTCTTTAGTGACTAGAATATTAATAACATTTAATTAAATTACACACATATATATATATATATATATATAATACAATGAGTATATAGTTCTACTCATCTGTTGTAACACTATCTTCTTCCTAACTCATTACTTTTGTGACATAATGTGAACAGCTAGAAATGCCTGAGGCCATGCCTAAAAGTCACTTCATTGATAATGGCCTGCATAATGCAGGTAGCGATGAACTAACAGTGACAAGAAAACAATCTTAGCTACATTTACGTAAGCAATTTCTGTGAATATTTCAGTTTGCATGTGATTTGCATAGAAGGTTATTGCAATGTAACAGTGTTTTCAAAGATGAATGACCCTTGTGGATAATCAAAGCCATTCCGAATCCACTCCCGCATTCAGATCAAAGTCTGAAGCAGTCTTCACTAGCGTCAGTTATATTAATTCAACATGAAATGTTGTACAGGGAACAAACAAAGGTAAGTAAAGATAAGTGACGTTTCGAGTGGGGACCATTTGCCAGGCTGATCTGATGGGGAGATGCGGGAGGTGTGTTGGGAGGTGGTGGAAATAATTCTTGAAGAGAGGATAGGTAATGCAAAACCTGTCGACTGATAGGTAGATACAGGTGAGGGTGGATTTTTTGATAGACAGTTGTTGGACAAAGCCCAGAGATGAAAATACCAAAGATGTGAGATAAGAGTGGAAGAGTTCAAAATTATGAAACTGGAAGAAGGAATGCAGGTGGAAGGGGAGGGGAAGGGGAAGGGTGCAAGTCCAGTTGGGGCACAGGGAAGAGATGGTGGAGGAGGGGAAAGAAAAAGAGGGTATTGATTAGTTATCTGAATTTGGAGAATTCAATGTTTCTATCGTTGGGTTATATCTACCCAAGTGGAATATGAGGTGCTGTTCTTCCAGTTTGCTTCAAGTTACTTAGCATAAATGTCACCAACATTCTGTCGTAGACCAATGTCATTAATCTATGGCCAAAAAACACATTAATACCTCTACTTTCTCAGGAGACTAAGGAAGTCCGGCATGACTCCAATAACCCTTATTAACTTCTACAGGTGCAACATTGCGATTATATCATCGGGTGCAATACAGCTTTTTTTGAGAACAGCTCCCTCCAAGACCGCATATATTGCAGAAAGTTGTGGATATAACCCAGTCCATTATACTGACCAGCCTCCCCATCATCGACACCATCTGCATTTCACCCTGTCTCAGGAAAGCAGGCAACATAATTAAAGGACCATTTTTACCTCAGTCTTTTCTTCTCTTCCCCTCTCCTAGACAGTAAGTATAAAAGCTTGAAAACACTTTTTGCCAGACTCATGAGTAGCTTCTTCTTCTTGCGTTTGAGGCAGCAGTAGTCCACAGCAGGGTGATGCCATCTGGTTCGACTTGCTTAGGTGCCCGCCCTAAAAAGGGCGCATGTTCTGGGTTGGCGCCAAGCTGCGGTGCTGCTGCTGTCTCTGTTTGTTGTCGTTCGCCTGACTGAGGTCCATTGACAGGGCTCACCACGGGGAGATCGACCGCATGAGCTCCTCATGAATTGCTTGTTCCCCTGTTCCTCTCTGACTACTGAACAGTCTTCCCATATATTCGGGTATAATCCCAATCTTCCAACCTATCTCTTGTGGACATTGGACTTGTTCTTTGTAACTGTAAGGATACAATACTGTAAACCATGTTCTGCACCTTGGTGTTTTTCTCTTTGCACTACCTGTTGTACTTGTGGATGGCTTAATTATTCTCATACTTACTATGTTCTGATTTTATTGGAGAACATGCAAAAAAAGCTTTTCACTGTACCTCAGTACACGTGACAATAATAAACCAATGCTAATACTAATTCTTTTCATGCAAAATCTGGGACACTACTTTCAATGTATCAGACATGAATCACCTTAGGACATTTAAATTCGTTTTGAATTTACTCATGTGTAGGAAGGAAATGCAGATGCAGGTTTAAACTGAAGATAGACACAAAATGCTGGAGTAACTCAGCGGGACAGGCATCATCTCTGTGGAGAAGCAATGGGTGACGTTTCAGGTCAAGACCCTTCTTTAGACTCAATTTACATATACTTTAAGGTTTGGTACCACATAATTTTCATTCCTTTCCATGCTTGTGGAAATAATGAGTTTAACCTTGTCTCCTGGTTTACTCCAGTTTGTAAAATATGCCAGTAATTGACTGAAATCTTTCAGCCTGTAAAATGATGCTTTGTGTGCTCTGATTGAACAGCTTAATGTCTGTAGTGTTCTGGTGACAGACCTCCAATTCACACAGGAGCAAAGGCTTAAGGGCCTGTCCCACCAGCATGCGACTCCATGCGGTGAGTGCGACCAAACTGGAAGCGGGGGCCACGCGGAGGTCGGGTGATCCCCATACAGGGCCGGCTCCACCAGCATGTGCCTGCATGCGGCGAGCGCGACCAAACCGGCAGCAGGGGCCGTGCGGAGGTCGGGTGAGTGGCGCGAAGTTGGAGCGAAGTCCGCGGTAAGTTCGCAAGGACAGAGAGGGACACACAGAGAGAGATACGGAGGCACACAGAGAGAGGGCCACGGAGGCCCACCGAGAGAGCGCCACGGAGGCATAGAGAGAGGGTCACGGAGGCACATATAGAGAGGGTCATGGAGGCACACAGAGAGGGACACAGAGGCACACAGAGAGGGACACAGAGAGGGACACAGAGGCACACACAGAGAGGGCCACGGAGGCACATATAGAGAGTGTCACGGAGGCACACACAGAGGGGGGCCACGGAGGCACATATAGAGAGGGTCACAGTGGCACACAGAGAGAGGGCCATGGAGGCACATATAGAGAGGGTCACAGTGGCACACAGAGAGAGGGCCATGGAGGCACACATATAAAGGGTCACGGATGCACACACAGAGAGGGTCACGGAGGCACACAGAGAGAGGGGCACGGAGGCACACAGAATGGGTCACGGAGGCACACAGAGAGGGTCACGGAGGCACACAGAGAGAGCGCCATGGAGCCACGACGCCGAGGCGGTGCGTAATGCATCGAGGCGGCTGCGGGCCGACAGGCCGTTGCCGCGCGGAATTTTTGAACACGGTCAGTTTTTCGGAGCCCCGCGCGATGTCGGGACCAGATCCGCACAAGTCTATACGGCTCCGGCAATCGAAGTGGGACCGGCCCCGCAAGGCCGGACAGTTCAAGCGACTACGTTAGGTCGCGCTCACAGCATGGAGTCGCATGCTGGTGGGACAGGCCCTTTAGGAGGTTTGCCAATAAAATGCAAATGTTAAAATGCAAACCATAATTGTTGTTTATGTCTTGGAGGCGATTTTCCAAATATCGAGAGAAATCTTTTGTTCTGGTGCTGTTGTGTTTACTCCTGTCTATTTAGTACCATTATTACCATAGGGCAGAAAATAAATGTGTTCTTGCATTGATTCACATGTTTTGCCACCTCCAACAGGATCCTACCACTAGCCCTTTTTTCCCATCCCCACTGCTTTCTGCTTTATGCAGAGAACCGTTCCTTTCGCAACTCCCTGGTTAACTCATCCCTTCCCACCCGAACCACCCACTCCCCAGGTACCTTCCCATGCAACCCGCAGAATGCAAGATCTATCCCTATACCTCCTCCCTCGACTCTGTCCAGGGACCCCAACAGTCCTTTCAGGTGAAGCACAGATTTACTTGCACTTCCTCCAACCTCGTTTACTGTATCTGCTGTTCCAGGTGTGGTCTCCTATATGTCGGCGAGACCAAAGATAGACTCAGCGACCGCTACGCTAAACACCTCCGCTCAGTCTGTCTCGGCCAACGAGATATATCGGTTGTTAAACACTTTAACTCCCCTTCCCATTTCCACACTGAAGATTCTGTCCTGGGCCTCCTCCACTGTCAGAGTGAGGCCAACCTGGAATTGAAGGAGCAGCACCTCATATTTCGCTTGGACATTTTACAACAACAATATGAATATTGATTTCTCTAACTTCAAGTAACCCTGTATCCCCTCTCTCAGTGTCTCCTTCCCACCCTTGTCGTCACACTAGTTTTACTGTCACCCTGTTGAGTTCCTTTGCCTGTACAATCCGTTATCACCTATCTCATAGCCAACAATGGCCTGTTGTGTGCCCCACATTTCCTTGATTATCATTTCTTTTTGCATATCTTCCATCCATTCATTTTTTCTAAGTACTGTCTATATCTCGTGGTCCGCTTTCCCCTGACTCTCAGCCTGAAGAAGGGTCTCGACCCGAAACATCACCTTTTCTCCAGAGATGCTGCCTGATTCAATTAGTTACTCCAGTCTTTGGAGTCTTTCTCCTAGAGACTGGTGTTTCTCAGGAAAATATAGTTAAATTAAATATTAACAAACATGTTAAGCTTGTTATGGGCCCCTCCTTCATTTGTTGTTTATGAGTATGATACTTAAAACATTCAGATTAAATGTAATGTGAATAGCACATTCATTTTGCATTGAATCTGAATGGTAGTGAATCATTGTCACAGAGCCTCGTACGTCTACTCCTGTGAACCTCCAGAGCACATTCCATCTTGATTCAATGGCACGATGGCACAGTGGTAGAGTTGCTGCCTTACAGCACTTGCAGCACCGAAGACCCTGGTTCAATCCCGACTACGGTGCTGTCTGTATGGAGTTTGTACGTTCTCCCCATGACCGCGTGGGTTTTCACCGAGGTCTTTGGTTTCCTCCCACACTCCAAAGACGTACAGGTTTGTAGGTAAATTGGCTTGGTATAAGTGTAAATTGTCTCCAGTGTGTGTAGGATTGTGTTAATGTGCGGGGATCGCTGGTCTATGCTGACTCAGTGGGCCAAAGGGCCTGTTTCGCTCTGTATCTCTTAAACTAAAACTGAAAAAAAAATTCACTTGATTGAATATTTCTGAATTTCAAATATGTCCCAATCTTGACATCAAATACCTTTTGGGAATTAACTTGGAATTTTGTTGACGATCAACACCCTGTCATTTAATTGCGATTTCAAAATCTTTATGGTTAACCTACCCTGGTTTAAGAGTTATAGTAGCACATTGCCAATAGACTAGGTCTCCAGATTACTTAAACAGAAGCATATGTTTAAGTAATTTGGTGACCTGGTCTATTGGTCTAGAGACACAAGTTTAAATCATAACATGGCAAATGGACAATTTAAATTCAGCTAATTTCATATTTCTGGATCAAACGTGTGACTATCAATCCACTGGTCACAAAAAAAAAATGGTTCAGCATTTTTTGGGGGGGAATTAAAACTAGCCACCTTGTCAAGCCTAAATTAATTGTTTGCCACCCCCTCCCCCAAAAATGTGGTAAACATTAAAATGCCCTCGGAACTCTCTTGGTTCAAGTGCAATGGGGGACAGAAACTAAATGCTGGCCTTGATGGCGGCCCCTGC
Organism: Okamejei kenojei; assembly: GCA_035221665.1. Lineage (NCBI taxonomy): Eukaryota > Metazoa > Chordata > Chondrichthyes > Rajiformes > Rajidae > Okamejei > Okamejei kenojei. Next base: position 42,873,509 of record CM069132.1, read on the forward strand.
AGTCTATGAATGAATTTTTGCAATTTAAAAAATCTAAATGGAGCATTGGCTCCCCGCTGGGGTACAATCTACTCGCGCCTTCTGAAAAGTGCCCACAGGCTTATTTAAAGTGTCATTTTAGGTAGTTAGTTATTCCATTGTATTAAACATTACAGGCAAGTCCCCATTCCCAAGAATGCAGATCTCATTATGCACATCGAGAAAGAATTGAGATTATGGCCTTACGATCAATCACAGACCTCTTGCTCTTAATGCTAAACTTCAGGTTTCCATGGTTTTATGACTCACTACTTTCGCTTTATGGGTGTTAGCTGAATTTGTCAGACATGCTTGTTTTAAAGGAGGGAATATAGGTCACCAGCTTCAGTCTCTTCTTTTTATTGGTGCCATTTGGATGTTCAGTGAAATTAGATTTCAAAAGCACATGTTTCTCTCATTAATTTTACAATCCAAAATGAGAAACTGGTTAGGCCCATAATTTGTTTTGTTTTTAATCAATCATTCTTAATAACAATGCTAATTTGTGCCTTTGAAAAAGAGAAGAAAAAAGGATGTTTAAAATCTGTTCAGATTTGGGGCTAGAACTGGGGAATGGTTGTGGGAAGGTATGAATCATTATAAACATTGACTTCTCTAACTTCAAGTAGCCCTTGCTTTCTCTCTCTCTCCATCCCCTCCCCCTTCCCAGTTCTCCTACCAATCTTACTGTCGCCAACTACATTCTATCTCTGTACCGCCCACTCCCGTGACATCAGTCTGAAAAAAAAGTCACCCATTCCTTCTCTCCAGAGATGCTGCCTGTTTTGTTGAGTTACTCCGGCATTTTGTATCCACCTCTTGATTTTGAAAAGTTTTTTTAAGTAGTATAATGGTTATTTAATAAATGTCAAGCATAGCGTGGAAATAGCAAGAAAAACATTGCGACACATGGCAACAGTGCCCAGGAGATACAATGATGAAAACTGCTATTTTAGTGCACATTATCCTTAATGAGGACTATGAGCAATCACATTTAAAAGATAAATGCATTGAATGAGATAATCTTTAATTGTTACTAGACCAAGAGGGATCCATTGGGTCCTGTCCCCTCAACGCATGGTTGCGGGGAGTGGGATGGCCTTCGGCATCACACACACTAACCACCCCCCCCCCCCCACACACACACTAGCCACCCCCCACACACACTAACCACCCCCCACACACACACACACTAACCACCCCCCCACACACACACACACTAACCACCCCCCCACACATACACTAGCCACCCCCCCACACACACACACTAACCACCCCCCCCACACACACACACACTAACCACCCCCCCACACATACACTAACACCCCCTTGATATTATATTAATATTATTCATCTGCTCCTTTTACCCCATCCCCCACCCTATCCACTCACGCATAACCCCCAACTGCGCAGGCATGACTAGAGAGGGGGTGGAGAGGGATGAGGGTAGAGAGGGAGAGGGAGGGGGGTTGAGATTGAGGGGTGGGGGGGGCGGCGTCACAGGGGTGGGCTGGTTCTCGAACGCAATACTCCACCAATCACCCGTAGGTCCCAATATTCACCAATCCCTAGACAGGGAGTGGGGGCAGAGAGGGAGGGGTAGTACAGAGGGAGGGAGGCCAGAAAGGGATGGGGGCAGAGAGGATGGGGGTGAGAGAAAGGGCCCCCTACTCCCCTCTCCTCCTCCCTCTCCTCCCCCTCTCCCCCCTCTCCTCCCCTCTCCATTCCACCACTCCACCCCTCCCTCTCCACCCCCTCTCCCCCCTCCCTCCACCCCCACTCTCTCCCCCCTCCCACCATCTCCCTCTCTGCCCCGGGGCAGAGGCAGCAACCTACCCAGGTTGTAGAGCTTTTTGCGACATCATCACTCGGGTGCTCCTCGGGTTATCTCTGGTTCTGTCTGGAAACCCAAGCCGAGGCACGAGCGTACTTCGTGTTCAGCGGCTGGGCTGTGGGGGGGGGGGGGGGGGGGGCTGGGCACTGCGCTGCGGACACCCTCGAGCGTACTTTGTGTTAAGCGGCTGGAAAGTCTCGGAAGCGTCTTCATTCTTGCTCGCTCTTTCTGCGTCTTTTGAAGAACCGGGGGGGGGGGAAGAGTGGTGACATCACTCCTGGAAAACAGTACCCAGCAGGCAGTACCCAGCAGGCAGTGCATTGAAAATTCTGCTCAGCTGGCCGCTAGAAGCAAAGGCATTGTGACGTCATCAGCTCATTTCAGCACGTTAGATTTTTAAAAGATGTTAGATTTTTAAAAGATGTCAGATTGGTGAACAATTTTAGTAAAAAACTCGGGAAATAATGAATCAAATTTTTAGGTGAGGGGATTTTTGAAATCATGAGGTAAATTTCATCGACTTTTTGGAATCATGTGATGCAGCAGTACCGTAAAGATTACTGATATCAGGATAGATTTACATCTCCGAACAAAGATTTGAAAATTTCTTTTTTAAGGGTCTTTTTCTCCTATTACTACTTTCTACTTTTTCTTTTCCTATATACTCACTTCACGTTTTTCTATTTTCTACTATCTATTTTTCCTCTTTTTCTTCTCTCTATTTCTTGTTTTTTTTACTTCCTTTTCAAAAACATAAAACTAGAGGTTGTACATAGAATGTATTACGTTCTGAAATAGTTGGCACCTAAAATTAGGTACCACTGTATTGTTTTGTACTGTATTAACTTCTAATAAAATAAACACACAAAAAAACAAAAAAAGAGGTAAATTTCAACTGGAATATGTAAAAATGTCAACGTTACTAGACCAAGAGGGACCCATTGGGTCCTGTCCCCTCAACGCATGGTTTTCGAGGAGATGTGAATCACATATGAAAAAACACACACACACACAGAAATACATCCATGCCCAAGATCAGATTTATAATAGTTATATGATATGATAACTATCTTTCAACTAAGTGCCTAAATTTGCCAGTGACTGTAAGATTCACTTGTCATCAGTATATGTTGGGAATTGCCAGACAATGTTCAGGATGAAAATAGTGAAAGAGGAGGATGCTTGGCACTAGTATTCAGTCAGGTATTTTGAACTATATTGCTGCACTTTTATAATGTTTCTTTGATGGTGAAAAACTTGCACAGCGGTAGAGTTGCTGCTTACAGTGCCAGAGTTTCAAGTTCGATCCCGACCATGTGTGCTGTCTGCATGGAGTTTGTATGTTTTCCCTGTTACCATGTGGGTTTTCTCCGAGAACTTTGGTTTCCTCCCACACTCCATAGATGTACAGGTTTGTAGGTTAATTGGCTTGGTATAAATGTAAATTGCCCCTAGTTTGTGTAGGATGGTGTTAATGTGCGGGGATAGATGGTCGGCACGGACTCGGTGGGCTGAAGGGCTGCTGTATCTCTGAACTAAAAACTAAACTAAAAATGACAGTTTACGAGCAACATTTGAAGTGGAGGCATTTTAAAACAGCAACCAATTCTGGATTGAAGACCCTTCATGAGATTTACTGCATTTTTTTTGCTTGCTTGCTGCAAGATGCTATCTTCTGGCCTTCCCTGTACCTGGAGCTGCCTGGGAATGGAATGTTAATTACGGAGCACTTTGTTTGGATTTGGCCACTTCGTTTGGATTCAAAAAGCTGATGTGGGGGGAAGGGGGAATGCAGCATATGGGAATGAGAATTTGAGTGCCTTTGCGCCTCACAAATATGCCACAGCAGCTATAGAAAAGAGCAAATTTATTTTGTATCAGGCAAAAATTGGGCAGGGCCCAATAAAAATGTCAAACGCTTCTGCCCCTGTCCCACTAAGGAAACCTAAACGGGAGCCTCTGGTGACCTTGCACCCCACCCAAGGTTTCCATGAGTCGCCAGAGGCTTTGGTCACTCTCCAGGAAAGCATCTACTGACCAAAGATCCTACAGGATCTTTGCTACCGACCGCACACACACATCGCGAAGGTGGGGGCCAGGGATAGCGGAGGAACGCTGATAGCTGAGTTACTCCAGTGTCTTTTTTGTCATATAAGATTTGATTGCTATTATGATGATCATGTGTGGTGGACATCTAGGTGCTATTTCTGGGTTTTACAACCTCTCAACCTTTGCTTGCAGGAACGGAAGACTCATAAGGGAAGGAGCCAATGATTTGAACCCTCAGGGAACTGCAGATGCTCATTTACACAAAAAGACGCAAAGCGCTGGAGTAGCTCAGTGGGTCAAGGAGCATCTCTGGAGAACCCATAGGTAGACAAAAATGCTGGGGAAACTCAGCGGGTGAGGCAGCATCTACGGAGAGAAGGAATGGGTGACGTTTCGGGTCGAGACCTTTCTTCAGACTCTCTGTGTTCATTTGAAAAGAGTCTCTCAAAATCTTTCAGAAGAGATCTTTCAACAATGTTACCAAACCTTTGGTGTTCTTTTTCTAAATTAGTTTGTATGCTCACTCACACTCTGAGCCACACACGGCAATAAGCCATAAATACATTTTGAAGAGTTGTCACAGAAGCACCAATCTGCTGTAATTCCATCAGTTCTGTGACCTCTGTGAATCTCCCAATGACTATTTAAAAAAAAGTATTCAACACCTTCCATCATTCATTCGGCTTGTCACAACCACAGATATGTTCACCCAGAGGGTTTAATCAGTGTGGAGGGAGCACTGGGTAAATCACAGGGATTCGTACCTATCAAGACTCGCCTGTAAAAGAAAATCGATTTTCGAAGCTCAGTATTTTCAAGCACCATTGCAGGCAATGCAGATCATGTGACAGAACCTGCACTATATATAGAACAACTGAAGATCAAAAACTGCCACTGTTGGAAAACGAAAACATAAACAGAAAATGTTGGATCCATTCAGCAGAGCAGGAAACATCTGTGAAAGAGAAACAGTGTTCATGTTTCAGTGAAAAAACATTTATCAATGACCCTTCTTCAAACTGAAATGCTCGCCCTGTTTCTCTTTCCACCATTTTTAACAGGTGAATATTTCCAACCTTTTCCAAGTGTTTTATTTAATATAGAATCGTTTACTGGAAACCCAGCCCTACAAAGTATCTCACATCTCCAGGAGCACCAGTAATGTAAATCTTGATGTCAGAGGACATGCTCAGAGGGGGAATTGTACACAACAAATCCTTATTTTGCTTCCAGGGCAAACTTAGGTATTCTCAGTAGACGAGACCTGCACAAACTGGGTAGGGGAGTATGGAAGAGAGGGTTACTGTTATAATGTATATCAAAGGGAACTGAGACTCGTTAAGAGAAAAAATGTCCAGTTAGTGGAGCTGCAACCTCACAGCAACCCACGTTTATAACTCTGATGTAAAACACAAAGTGCTGGATTAACTGAATGGCTCAGGCAACATCTGTGGAGGGGAGTGTGTGTGTGTAGGGGGGGGGGTCAATAGATTACATTTCAGAACAGGACCCTTCTTCAGACCCAAAAAAGTTGCCTAACAATTCACCCTACGGATGCCCGCTAATCCATTGGGTTACTCCAGCCCACTGTGCTTTGCGTAAATTACCAGTATCTGCAGCTTCATGTGTCTCCATCATTTGGATTCCAGTGCTGTCTCTGGGGACATGCACATTCTCGCTGTGACCATGTGTGTTTCCCCTGCGGCTGGTCTGGTTTCTTCCCACATCCCAAAGACATGTGGATTAGTAGGTAACTGGACACTGCAAATATTCTATATGGCAGACATGTGGTGGGGAATGTTGGCGGGAATGAGTGGAGAATAGATTACAAGGAAAGGTATTCGAAGACGGATATCGTTTAAGGGATGGCATAGATTTGATGGCTAAAATATCCTTCTTCTATGTCACAGGGAAATAAATAAAACAAAGACAAATTTGTTCATAGTTGTTTTGCTTTGTTCCAGTGTTTTATTTGGTGATGGTTTTCATTCTGGCACCTCTATGAAGTTTAAAATATTTCCGTGAGGCTCCCGGAGGTTTTGGTCACTCTCCCTAATGGTGGAAAGTGGTTTCCGCCTAGTTGAGGCTTATTCTATGTTCCTGCGATTATTTCAACAAATTCAAATCCCGCCTCGACTAAAAATAGGTTGCCGTTTGGTCGAAGCCAGTGGAGTGGGGTTTTCGTATTCATTTACAGGCAGTCGAAGGCAATCTCCTTCGCTGACCGGCCATTTTGTTTGGGTCATTGGAGTTTTCAGCAAAGATCCTATATGATCTTTTTTTTTTCAGGATCTAGAAGATCCGCCGGAAGGTAAAATGCCCGTTAACTTTATTAAACTATTTAAAACTGTCTCCACTCCTTCTCACCCCCCTCTCTCCCCTTTATCTCCCTTTCTCTCTCCCCTTCTCTCCCCCTTCTCTCCCTTCTCTCCCTTTCTCTTCCCCTTCTCTCTCCCCTTCTCTGTCCTTCTCCCCACTTATTTCCCCTTCTCTCCCTCCCTCCTGCGCTCTCTAAAGGACTTACCATGCTCTGTGGCAGCCGTTTACCTTCCTCTTTATCGCGCAGACAGCACTCCTCCGCTCTCAATGGCCCCCACCTTCGCGATGTGTGTGTGTGTGTGTGTGTGTGTGTGTGTGGTGTGTGTGTGTGTGTGTGTGTGTGTGTGTGGTCGGTAGCAAGGATCCTGTAGGATCTTTGGTCAGTAGATGCAGCTCACGCTTCGGTCGAGGCTTTCCAGGCAAGTGATCAAAACCTCTGGCGACTCATGGAAACCTTGGGTGGAGCGCAAGGTCACCAGAGATTTCCGTTCAGGTTTCCTAAGTAATAACTGCCTAAGTTATTATTTAACTTAGGCAGTCAGGCCCTTAAACAGCTGAAGCAATTTATAGAGCAATAATCTACCATCAAAACCAACAACAAGGAATGATATGCATATCTCCTTTTTTTTGTTGACAAAATAATATTGCTTTGCACATTCACCACTTTTGATGCCTTTGTAAAACCATTCACTCTTTTCCCCTGATGTGATCCTAATCTCTGTTATAGGAATGTAAACATAACTCTTGACCTTTGCTTCTCCAAATCTTCTTTTAAACTCCTCTCCAGTAGCCTTAGCAACCTCTGAAAAAGATAGTATCTCCTTAAAGCAGTATGACCAAAGCCATAAAATCCCTCTTTTGACAGATTAAATTCACAATCCTTTAATTACTCATCACTCATCTAAATTTAAATATCCCATAAATGAACCATCCCATATGACAGTATAACGAAAAGCAGCCCAATACACAAGAACACAAGAAAATACATTACCTTAGCTTAAGGCTCTATCTAAAATTCCCAGCAATATAACACCTCTAAATTCAAATCACAAATTCAGTTTGCTTTGTTGTTACGTGTACCGAGGTACAGTGAAAAGCTTTTGTTGCATGCTATCCAGTCAGCGGAAGGACTGGATAATTACAATTACAATAGATAATTACAATTGAGCCATTTACAGTGTCTAGATACATGATACAGGAATAAAGTTAAGTGCAAAGTAAAGCCAGCAAATATAGTCTGCTGGGACACCAATGAGGTCGATAGTAGTTCAGGGCTGCTCTCTAGTTGTTGTAGGATGGTTCAGTTGCCTGATAACAGCTGGGAAGAAACTGTCTCTGAATCTGGAGGTGTGCAAATTCATTCCAGAACCATTTTATATATAACTATTACCTCAAAAATATACCTTTAACCGATATATCTACATCTACAATTTCTCTGTCATTTTTGAAACTGACAAACAAGACGTTTCTTAAACAAAATCAGAAGTGAAACGTCACTGTATTCTACCTTTGGTCTGAGTACACACAGAACTATATCAGAAACAAGAGATCTAATGCATCATTACCTTTACTCATCATAAGAACAGAAAACATTGAAATACTCAGCAGGGCAGGCAGTATCGGAAGTGAGTTCATGTTTTGCATCCATCACATTTTATTAGTTCTGAAGAATGGTCAATGGTTTGAAATATTAACTCTGTAGTTCATTCCACAGATGCTGCTTGTTACAGCATTTTCTCTATTATTTCAGATTTCAAACCAGCTGTATTTACTAGAGCTCCCTTTGCGTTCATCAGATCTAACTCTGTTGCTCTCTCCTCAGATGCTGCGCATTTCAGCATTTTCTCCTTTCTTTCAGATTTCAAGCATCTGCAGTTTTTACCAGAGCTTTGTGTTCCTCACATTTTGAGCTCTCTTGCAACTCCTTTCTTCACCCTGATGTTGATGGTAATGTGCTCAGCTGCTTAAGCATTAATGCAATTCCTTCAGTAAAGTCTTCCACCTACTCTCCTCCCTCCTTAAGAGATACTCTATTCTGCATCAATTAATCAAACATTTATTATACCATTTTCCTCCTTACCCATGTATGATCTTTTAAACTCTGATATGAATTGGCTTGGAAACTTTTCCTCCCTTTAAAACACCTTTAAAACACTTGAATATTGCAAATTGTTGCTTTAATCCTTGTGATCGATCAATTGATTGATTGATTGATTGATTGAATGATACAGCATTGAAACAGGCCCTTTGACCCACCGAGCATACACCAATAATCGATCACCCCATTCACACTCGTTCTATGTAATCTCACTTTAGCATCCACTCCCTACACAACAGGGGTAATTTATAGCGGCCAATTCATTTAGTTTTGTTTAGTTTTGAGATACAGCGTGGAAACTGGCCCTTCGACCCACCAAGTCCGCACTGACCTGCGATTCCCACGCATTAATATATCCTATATTAACTAGGGACAATTTACAATATTTAACAAAGCCAATTAACCTACTAACTGTACGTCTTTGGAATATGGAAGGAAACCGGAGAACCTGAAAACCCACGTGGTCACGGGGAGAACGTATAAACTCCATACAAACAGCACCCATAGTCAGGATTGAACCTGGATCTCTGGCGCTGTAAGGCAGCAGCTCTACCGCTGCGCCACCGTGCCGTACAGTTCATCTAGATGTTGGAGAAACCTGGAGCACACGAAGGAAATCCTCGTGGTGAGAATGTGCCAACTCCTACAGACAGCACCCGAGTTCAGGATCAAACAGGGGTCTCTGGCTCCGTGAGGCAGCAATTCTATCAGTTGCGCCACTGTGCAGCAGTGGTCTGAAATGCATTACTAGTCTATGTGGATTGTGGTGAATGAATCAGATCTCTGAATCATTTAGCTTGAACGTTGCAGAGAAGATTATTTCTCTTCATTTACAGGTCCCCACATGAACATCCACGTTGACCTTTTTGCTGATGCCAGAAATCCCACACTGGTGTTAGGCATGAATAGCCCTCTGAATAAAGTTGTATTGACTTGCAATTATATTGCACAAGGCTGTTTACTTTAGCTTTATGTGAATGAACACTGATTTCATTCTGGAAAGAAAAGCAATGAAACCATTTTTGGGCTGTTTCTTGTCAGGACGGAAATTTGATCATGATCTTGTGGTGCGATGCATCCTTGCAATTCTTATGCAATTTCCATGTTAGGGATTCCTGGGATGAGTCATACTTGTGCAACATTCTCTTTCGAGCAGTACAAGAGAATGTAAACCACATTGTCCTGGAGGCACCTATGCCTCAAATGCCCTTAAGAAACAGTTGAAACAACTGGGAAACTTTTTAAATTGCTGTTGCCCTCCCAGTGTAGATATTCCCACATCACCGATGGGGAGAGAATCAGTAAGTATTGTAACATAGTGGATAGAAATCTAATATATACTCGGGTCAGGATGGAGGGTATAATGGAACTTGCAGGCTATGGGAGTTCCCAATTGCCCACTATACTTGCCCTTCCTGGTTGGGGAACTGCTATTGGAATTGGGGTCGGCACAGTATTATTGGGGCGGCATGGTGGCACCACACTACAGTTGCAACCTTGCAGCGCAAGAGGCCCAGGTTCGATCCTGACAATGGGTACTGTCTGAACAGAGTTTGTACATTCTCCCTGTGACCGTGTTTTCCCCGGATGCTCCAGTTTCCTCCCATACTCCAAAGACATACAGGTAGGTTAACTGGCTTTGGTTAAATTGTAAATTGTCCCAAGTGAGTGATAAATTGTAAATTGTCCCAGTTCCTCTATTGCAAAAGGAAATGGTGGTACAGTTAAGTAAGTACATGACTAAGCGGGTGGGTTTGCCATTTCCTCTTTTAACTTAACAAGTAAAACTTTTGTAATTGATGAACTAACCTCAGATGGAAAGTGTATGATATATCTTGGGCGGCACAGTGACGCAAGGGCGGTGCAGTGGAACTGTTGGCTCACAGCTTCAGAGACCCGGATTCAATCCTCACTACACATGCCATCTGTACTGAGTTTGTACGTTCTCCCTGTGATCGCGGAGCTCTCGGTTCTGTGATCACGGTACTCGGTTTCCTCCCATATTCAAAAGACGTGGAAGTTTGTAGGTTAATTGGCTTCTGTAAATTGCCCCTAGGATGTAGGATGCAAGAGTGGGATAAGATAGAACTAGTGTACAGGTGACCAATCATTGATGTAGACTCGGTGGGTCGATGGGCTATTTCCATGCCGTAAAGTAGGCGATACAGAGACATGCCCAATAGACCTGCTGTCTCACAGACCTGATTACTCTAAAATGGTAGATTCAGTCCTCACTTTCTGTGCTGTTTGTGGAGTTTGCATGTTCGCTAAAACTAGAACTTGAATCAAGAACAGCTTCTTCTCTGTTCTCATTAGTCTTTGTATGGACCGGGTCAAAAGTAAGGCTTTGGGAGTGTGGTGGAGGAGAGGGATTTAGGACTGCAGGTACATAGTTCCCTGAAAGTGGTGTCACAGATAGCTTGGGTGGTCATGATGGCTTTCAGTGCATTGGCCTTCATCAGTCAGGCTATTGAGCATTGAAGTTGGGAAAGACACAAAATGCTGGAATAACTCAGTGGATTAGGCAGGATCTCTGAAGGAAAGGAATAGGTTACATTTCTGGTTGTGACCCTTCTTCAGACTGAGAGTCAGGGGAGAGGGAATCTAGAGGCATGAAAAGGTACAGAACCAATTGCATCCAGCACCAATGTCACAAGAACAATGGAGTCCACGATGGTTCATTGTTAGCTGTGGAAGAGGTGATAACGAAGGGATTTATGCATGCGAACAGTGGGACTGGCAAGACGACTAGAGTTCAGTTCACTTCAGTTTAGTTTATTTTCATGTGTACCGAGGTACAGTGAAAACCTTGATAATGGGGGAGGACAGAGAGAGAAGGAATGCAAGGGCTATTTGAAATTAGAGAAATCAATGTTCATACCACTGAGTTGTAAGCTGCCCAAACAAAATATGAGTTGCTGTTCCTCCAATTTGCGTGGGCCTTACTCTGACATTGAAGGAGGCCCAGGACAGAAATGTCAGTATGGGAATGGGAAGGAGAGTTGAAATGTTTGGTAACTGGGAGATCACATAGGCCAAGGCGACTGAGCAGAGGTGTTCAGCAAAACAATCGCGCAGTGTGCGCATGGTCTTGCCGATATATGGTAGTCCAGAGTGAGAGCAAAGGATACAGTGGATGAGGTTGGAGGAGGTACACGTGAACCTTTGCCTAATCTGAAAGGACTTTGGGGGTTCCTGGAAGGAGTAGTGGGGGGGAGGTATAGTGACAAGTGTTGCATCTTCTGCGGTTGCAGGGGAAGGTACCTGAGGAGGGGGTGGCCTGGGTGGGAAGGGATGAGTTAACCGGGGATTTGCTGTGAGAACTGTCTCTGCGGAAAGTGAAAAGGGGAGGAGGTGGGAAGATATGGCTGGTGGTGGGATCCCGTTGGAGGTGGCCAAAATGTCGGAGGACCATGTGCTGTATGCATACATACAGTACGTCGATTACAAGCCCAGTGCCGTCAAACGTTCATCATCCATTAACCCAATCATCCATGGGATCGTCAACCTCCTCTGGACCCTTTCCAATGCCAGCACATCCCTCCTTAGATATGGGACCCAAATTTGCTCACAATACTCTAAATGTGGTCTGACCAGTGCCTCAGCATCACATCCCTGCTTTTATATTCTAGTCCTCTCAAAATGAATGCTAACTTTGCATTGGCCTTCCTTACTACTGATTCAACTTGCAAATTAACCTTTTGGGAATCTTGCACCAGCAGTCCGCAGTCCCTTTGCACCTTCACTTTCTGAATCTTCTTCCCATTTAGAAAATAGTCTACACCTTTATTCCTTTCTACCAAAGTGCATGATTACAATAATTTGTATTCCATCTGCCAATTCTTTGCCCACTCTCCCAACTTGTCCAAGTCCTTCTGTAGGCTTCCTACTTCCTACACACTAGCTGTCCCTTCATCTATCTTCATTTAATTCACAAACCTGGCCACAAAGCCATCAATTCTATCATCCAAATCATTGATACGCAACGTGAAGAGTAGCGGACCCAACACTGACTCATGCAGAACACCACTAGTCAATTGCAGCCAACCAGAAAAGCCTTCTTTAGTCCCACTCTTTGCTTTCTGCCATTCAGCCAACCTTCTATCTATGCTAGTATCTTCCCTCTGATACTGTGGTATCTCATTATGTCATAAGGGGCTAACTTTTAAGAATCTTAGATTGAGAAATTGTTTGATTGACAAAATAAGATTTTTAAAATGTGGCCTCTTAAAAAGTTTCCCTTTGCAAAGAGAACACATACCAGGAACCATTGTTTTAAAGATGAGGTGAGCTGGGAGGAGATCCCAAACTTGTCTTTAAATTAGTCATCAGACTTCCACCTAATGTTGAGCCTAAAAAAAATATTTCTGGAGAGATAATATCATTATTGTTTTTCAAAAATGTACATCTAAGTAATTCAACAGATTATTATTATATATTAGTCGACTTAACACTGCTTCATAGGTACACCTCTCATTCAATTATACAAGCTTCAGACAAGCCTTTCATCATTACTCACAGAAGGATTAAAGATTGTCCAAGTTCAGGAACAGCTTCTTCCCTACAGCCATCAGACTATTATACGCTACAACCTCAAATAAGCTCTGAACTACAATAGACTGATTATTATTATTATTATTATTATTATTATTATTATTATTATTGACTCTTAACTCTCGACATTTTAGTGTGCCTTATTGCTAACTCATCTAACTCTTAGTACTAACAACCTGCATTTATATTAAAAAAGGATAGGAGGGTATTTTTTAACTGGGTTTATAAAACATCTTGCCAATTAGGTCAGGTTGGGGGGGAGCTCCCCTGCCACGGGTACCATGTAATCCCATGCTACCTGCTCCATGGTCGGATAGTCGGCGACTAAAGCGTCTCCCCCACCTGGTTTGTCAGGTGAGGAGGGGGCTGTGGATCCCCAGCAGGACCAAAAACAAGACCTGTCAAAGGGTGGATGAGCTCCTAGCGAACCAATAGCCATCCACACTTCAGTAGACGTTGCGATCACTGTCGTACATAGCATTGTAAGGCACCGTGCCCATTGATGTTTTCAATGATGATGATGATTGACAATTAGTGCTATCTTGAAATGTTTCTAACATGCGGTCCACTTTCTAATCTTATAGTTATATACTTAGATTGATCCATTCTCTCTTTTCTGAAATATATCATAGTGACTCAAATCTCCTTGATCTATCTCTGGAGGGAGTTACCCAGAGACACCCACGGTCTATGTTATAATCCTGATTTCAGTAATTAAATAGGGATGTATCTAAAGATACAAAATGTACGATGGACATTTTTCAAATAATTGATCCAGTCAAAATGCAACAGACATTCAGCACAGAGGAAGAAGTGGAATACTGCAGTTAACAATGAAAATTAATAGAAAATAATGGCAGAGTTCAGTTTAGTTTAGTTTAGTTTAGAGATACAGCATAAAAACAGGCCCTTTGGCCCACGAGCTCGAGCCAACCATTGATTTCCCATTCATACTAGTTCTGTTATCTCACTTTCACATCCATTCCCTACACATTCCCTACAAACCAGACATCTTTGGGATGTGGGAGGAAACCGGGAGTACCAGAAAAAAATTATGCGGACACTGGGAGAATGTGCAATGCACTAGATAAACATAGTTAACCTTACAGGCTGATGCCCTTTCATCAAAACTTTAAATGTTTATTTAAAATTCTACATCACAAACTTTCTCTCTTTAGCAACATTGGTTGGTTCTTATTGTGAGCCATATGTTACCTTACTATGAAGATAGACACAAAATGCTGGAGTAACTCAGCGGGACAGGCAGCATCTCTGGAGAGAAGGAATGGGTGACGTTTCAGGTCGAGACCCTTCTCCAGAGATGCTGCCTGTCCCTCTGAGTTACTCCAGCATTTTGTGCCTATCTTCGGTTTAAACCAGCATCTGCAGTTCCTTCCTACACTGTTACCTTAATATGGTTTGGTTATTAGGGAGATTTTCGGAGTTGTATTATTAATGGAGTCATTCCTGTGTTCGCTAATTATGCTGGACATTCTATCAATCTTATAGCAAAGACTAATAGTTTAATAAACAAAAATAATAATATTTATTGAATCTATAGTCATCATTTTGAATGGAATTTAATTGAATTAAATTTGACAGATACAGCATGGAAACTGGTCCTTCTGCCCACCAAGTCCACACCAACTATCGATCACCTGTTCATACTATCATATCTACCCCACTTTTACATCCACTCCTACAAGCTAGGGGAAATTATGGAGGCAAATTAAACTGCAATTCTGTATTATTTGGGTTGTTGGAAGAAACCAGAGCATCCAGAGGAAACCTGTGTGGTTACAAGGAGAACGTGCAAACAAACTCCACAAAGACAGCACTCGATGTCACGATGAAACCAGGTACTCTGTGCTGTGAGATAGCAGCTTTGTGCCGCCATCAACTGAATGCACTTGTGAAATTGTATCTTGAGAAACACAGTGAAGCTTATTAAAACAAGGGGCGACACAGCAGTCCAGCAGTTAATATTGTTTTTTCCATATATAAACGACAACTTATTATCATGTTAGATAGACACAAAAAGCTGCAGTAACTCAATGGGTCAGGCAGCATCTCTGGAGAAAAGGAATAGGTGATGTTTCGGGTCAGGACTCTTCTTCAGACTTCTGTGTCCCTGTAAATTGTCCTCAGTAGGAGAATCAAGGTGTAGTTGATGGGTATGTATAAGAGGGTAGGTTACAAGGAAACAATTGAGGAAATGGGAATGATTGGATTGCTCCAAGAGTTGCAATAGAGCTGATGGGCGGAATGTGCTCTTTCTAATTTATGGGGAAAATAATAACATATGAGAAGCTAATTTTCCAGATTGAATGTAGACTATAGACTAAAACAGCTGAGGGAAGACTTTTCATTTCACAAACAAACAAGCACTGAGGTTTGCAATGCCAGGATAGCAGAGTGGTGCCTTTTAAGAAGATTGTTGTTTATTATTCATTCCATAGGAGGCTGTAAAGCAGTTTCTGTGTCGCTGTACTACAGAAGGATCAAAGGCACCAACATTAGTTTTAAATAAATCTTGTCCATTCTGAGAATTCCTTTTCACGTCTTGACAGAATGTTCATGCTAAAATGAAACTTTTCATTTTTGTACTGAAAACAACACTTAAATTCACATCTGGCCTATTGCTTTAGATAGATATGTGTGGTATAAAATCATGGTAGAGCTAAGAGGCTGCAACAGAAAGCCAAATGTGAACGCAGTTAATGTCAGATTTCAAAGTAGCTGTGGACTGCAAAAAATACATTTATTTCAAAATGTATGTTCCCCATAGCTGATTGTTATGTTCTTGTTTGATTAACAAAATAAGATTTTAAAACGCTAATTCCTTAAAAAGATTCTGTTAGCAGAGAGATCAAGTACCGGGGCCATTGTTTCAATTATGCCCGAGGAGAGTTGGGAGGTGGTCCCAAACTGCTCCTTAAATTAGTTATCAGATTTCCCCCTTAATGTTAGGCCTCAAAAAAAGATACAAAGAGCTGAAGTAACTCAAGGGGTCAGGCAGTATCCTGCAGAACATGACTTGTCAGCTCGGGACCTTTCATGATATGATATGAACTCACACAGTGCTGTAAGATAGGAAAGACCCAACAACAATTAAAAACTGGTGATATATTTGCAAGTCAGGATTATGTGGCATTTGACATAAGGATTCCATGCCACTGCTACCTTGACAGCTCATGAATTGAGAGGTGCCTTGGCAAATAATTGCTGTGCATTTTGTAGATGGTGCACGTTGTAACCATGAGTGGGAAAATGCAGGCTAAGGGTGGAAGATGGGGTGCCGGTCAAGTTGCTGGCTTTGTCAAGAGTCAAGGGAGTCAAGGGAGTTTAGTCGTAATTTGCACCAGCAACAGAACATTGACATTCTTGCTTGAATTAAATCCTGGATGGTGTCAAGCTTCTCAATAGTTGTTGGAGCTGCACTCATTCAAGTAAATGGAGTGTGTTATTTTGTGCTTCTGTTTTGCGCCTTGCTGATGGTAAAAAGACCTTGGAGTATGGACCTTGATGGGCCACTGGCCACAGGACACCCCATCCTCAGCCTTGCCTTCGTATCCATATTATTTACAAGCCAGATCAAAGTCTCAGCTGGGAAAATTGAGAACTGTGTGTGAGCAATTGAAAATTTACAACATAGTAGGAGGCTATTTGGCCCTTTGTGGGGGTGCTGTCCAAAAATGAGCTAACCTATATATAAGCCCACTCTCTAGTATTAGCATTATGGCCCTGTAAGTCACATCTCTACAACCATGTGTTATTTAAATGTGGTGAAGGTTTCTTCCTCTAACATCCTGTCAGGCAGTTTACCAGACCTCTTCCACTGTCTGTATGAAAGAGGTGCAGATAATTTCACTTTGAATTCTTCAGCTGCTTACATTACATTAATGGCTCTGTGATTTTTGATATCTCTGGGGTGTCAGCGGTAGAGTTGCTGCCTTACAGCACCAGAGACCCGGGTTCGATCCTGAGTCCGGGTGCTATCTGTAAGGAGTTTGTACGTTCTCCCCGTGATGTGTGTGGGTTTTCTCCAGATGCTCTGGTTTCCTCCCATGATCAAAAGACGTACGAATTTGTAAGCTGATTGGCTTGGTAAAATTATAATTTGTCCTGAGTGCGTATAGGAAAGTGTTAGTGTACGGTGATCGCTGGTTGGTGCAGACTTGGTGGGGCGAAGAGCTTGTTTCCATGCTGCATCTCTAAACTAAACTCTGATAAGGGAAATATGCCTTCCTAGAGGATCTATTGACTCTATTGAGGATCCTCAGAGCTCAAGAGTCAAGTCAAGAGAGTCAGGAGTATTTAATAGTATGATTAAATGAGAACTTACCAGTTTGAAGTTTGATATTTATTTTATGAGGAATTACGATGAGGGATTACGTGAAGACCCCACCAACCCGCATGCGCATCAATCTTCAAAGCAGCGGTGTGAAATCACGGATAACAGTTGTTGAACTGAATATAGGAAGATTCGAGAAACTAGAACTACCAGCTGACCTTTATGAGAGAGGGTTGGGAGCGGAGGGCACGTAATCCCTCATCGTAACGCCTCATAAAATAAAGATCAAACTTCAAACTGGTAAGTTCTCATTTAATCTTACTATTTTACTTCGGAGTCACGTGAGTGACTACGTGAAGATTTCAAAGCTCTGTGATTTCATGCCATGAACACAGGTCCACACAACACAACTGCATCAGTTGACCACAGATGAGTGAACATTAATAACGCATTCAGACATGACATAGATTTAAGCATGCTGATACTTTTTAATGAACAAATAATAATAATAGTAACCCCTCTCACCCGGGAGGAAACTATAAAACAAAACCTAAAATAGAGTTGGCAAATGCCCCTGGTCTGGCAATGGGGTTGTTATAAAATGTTTGGAAATGTACGTTCGTTTGACCTTCCTGCAGCCGCTAGGATGTGGTCCAGCGGAACATCCATAACCCTCGCTGCTGATGTTGATACAGCCCTGGTGAAGTGAGATTTGAAAATGTCAGTGTTCACTCCTGCAAAAGCCAGAACCTTTTTTAACCACCTGGAGATGGTTTGTACTGATACCTTCTTATGAGGTTTTATGTGACTAACAAACATTACTAGTTCAGGGCCTCTAAAGCTCTTAGTGACCTTAACATACTGTTGTAGATGTGTGACCACACACGAACATGGGGTATGCCAAAGAATTTAGTTTGAGACCTGATGCCCCTGGTCTACTCTGCTTGACTAAGTCATAAAACATAAAATGTTATTTTACCTGCAGATGTAACCATCCTGTCCAGTAGCAGCTTATGCAACGACTGGACCCGTTGCGCTGAAACTAGCGCCATGAGCATAACCACTTTGTAAGTGAGTTTGTCCAAGGACAGGGATGTAGATGGAGCCCACCGGCGAAGTAGTGCTAACACAATGTTAATATCGCATACCGTGTACCTGGGTCTGGGGAAATTTGTGTTAAAGATATCCTTCATAAATCTGGATATCAGAGGGTGAGACCCGACAGAGTGGGTCCCAATCCCTGCAAATATGATGAGAAGGCACGTTTGGCACAGTTAATGGCACTATAACTTAATTTTTTGTCTAAGACCCATTTGAAAAATGAACTCCAAGACGTCAGTTATCCATGCCATATTATATATAATATTAGCATTTAAACAAAACACTTCCCATCTCCTGAGGAGGAAATCTACTGCTTTTTTGGTCTATCACTGCAATCTGCAGAGCTCGCCCATGGTTCGGTCTGACAACCCAAGCCGCAGGAACGGTCTTCTCAGAGTCTGCAAGTCCATTAATTGATTTTATCAGGCAGATGATGGTTTCCCGAGTCACGGGCTGAACCAGCAATATTTGTGTTCAGAAATAACCATATAAGGTTCTATTATCATTCCCAACATCAGCGGGAATCATGGCTGCATAGGCCAGTCAGGCACTTCGAAAAGCGGGATCTTGCTGAATTTTTTGCAAGACCCGACTAATGAGGCAGAATGGAGGAAAGACATAAAAGAACATTCCTCCCCAGTGTAGTGAGAATGCATCTATCGTCACTGCCCCTGGATGTGGCTGCCATGCCACATATTTTTGCAACTGGTGATTGAGCCTGGATGCAAATACATCGCTATTCGGTGTTCCATCGAGCCACAATGTCATTAAATACTTTGTGATCCAACATCCATTCCGTGTTGTCATTGAATTTATGTGATGATACACCACGCCAAATGAGGTTAGGTAAACTGTCACATGATACTGACTTGATTGCACCCATGTGGTTAACATATGCCACCACCATAGTGTATCAACTTGGAGTTGAGCATGCATATTATGCATATTCGCACAATAAACCTGTAATCCATAGAATGCACCTAGTGTCTATAGGTCATTGATACCATACAACTGAAGAATTGGTAACTCATGCAAATCCCATCCGCCTCCGTAACTAGAGATGGTATTAGTCATTTTCCATCTTTGAGCACTAGTATCAGTTTGTTACATAACTGAAGATTTACTGACCAAAAGTTACTGGAGCAATGCTGAATACTGTTCGTCCACCATTGTGACTTTGATAGCTTCAGCTGGTAATAGCTTAGGTCGGTTAATAATGACCTACATGGTACTTGAGAGCTTGCTCCTTTGCATGTTGTAAGTTCTGATAATGCAAAGGCCCAGATTGCGCAGCTGAAAAACACAGCCACTAAATTGCCAATTACACTGGCTACTTTGATGAATAGAAGGCTGCTTCATAACAACAAGGTTGTTACATGCTTCTATTAATCCTAATCTCTAGCCCCAGGGCAGAGTCACAGACAAATTAATAGAGTTAAAGGTAAATCCCAATAATCAATAACTCTAGTTGGTATCAACTTCAATTTAACTAGATGGATGAGAAACACCAATTTCTCAAATATAGTTTTGCGGCTGACACAGCTAATTTATCAAAATACAGTGTTTTAGAATATCATCCAGATAGGGCATAACAAGTGTTTTTGAGCTCGAAGCAGCCCAAGCACTGGCTTTAGTCCCATTTTGCTATGCTTTAACTGCTATCGTTGCCCCATCCAGCTAAATTTCAAATATCTCAGGTGATCCCTGTGAATGGAAACCGAATAGTATGCATCTTTGAGATCGATGCATGCCATAAAGCATCCTATGGAAATCAGTTGTTAGACAGTAACAAAGTTTTTCAGTCTAAAATGTTTATACTGCACATGTGAGTTAAATCAAGGACGATCCGATATCCTCCATCTTTCACAATGAACAGGCCACGCCTGCCATCATTCTGAGCCTGCCTCGAAAGGCAACTCCAGCCATAATTCTGAGCCTGCCTTGAAAGACAACTCTGGCCACAATTCCAAGCCTGCTTGGAACCCTTGTATAGTGTGCAGTATAAACTGATCTTATGTTATCATTTTTAGTTTATAAACGGATCTGAATCTCATGTTGTCATAGTTATCCATTGTCATTCGTACAAAAAACAAGTGTAAACTATTACCAACTTGTAAATGGTCCACATACTCCATGTTTCGGGAAGAACCAGACCCACCTACCTCCCTGGTTACCGGTGGTCTTATGGTAAGCGCAAAGGCCCCTGATGCGGGTTCTATTTCCATCCTTGATTTAAGAGTAGGACTGCTGGGGTACGTGGCTTGCATATTTTTCATGAGGGCCGGCTTGGGTCGTGGCCTGAAAAACCTCTGCCCAGCTTTCAAGCTGCCAGCAGCTTCAATGAACCACTTACTGCCAATGGAGGCGTGGGGGTGTTATCGCCGAAACGATGAGGCTTTGCTCGTCGTTGGTACCTCGACAGCTTTTCCTTCCTCATCCAGGTCTTACCTGTTTGGATAGGTCTTCCCCGAAGAGATGATTCAGCGGCTGGACATTGCTGGGCTTACATAAGCCTGCAAATTTGGGTTTTAAGGCAGGTCTGATGGCATTCTTTTGAATGCAGTTCATTTCGAAGTGTGCATTGCACATCAATGCCAGGGCATCCAGCTGGAGGTCCGATAGCCCGCCATCCACAGATTTGGCAAATGCCGTGCTGCCCGAGGACAGTAATTTAAAATATTTGTTGGAGTTTCATTTCCTGGGTTTTGATGCCACCTCCAATGTCACCCCATATAGCGCTGTTCACGGCCGGCACCTTCAGGAATGAAACCTTTACAGGTATATGGGATCTTACAGCCGTCACCTGTTCCTGTCATGATGTGACGTGAGGTAGCTGATACATGCAAAGCTTGTAACGTGAGGGGAAGTCTGGCCCCCTCCGGGTTTTCTGCCAATGGCTGGAAGCCAACCCTTCCTGCAGTGGCTCCATCGTTTGCGAGAATATCGCAACCCTTGATGCCATGACAGACAATTCTTGAACCTCACGCATGTACTTCAGTATGTTCCACGGACATACTTCTGAGTTTGGAGTCAGTCACATACTGACCTCTCGCGCTCCCCTCCATAGAGAGGGAGATTTGTAAGCAGCCCTGAAACAGGTCCCCGAGGAGACCTGCGTTGATATGGCCCCGTTCCCCGCACCATATCAGGATGGAGCATCACATTTGTGGGATGAACGTCCGACGACGCTATCCATGCTCCATCTGTGTTAAACGCCCGAGGACGTACTCATGTATGTCGGAGGAGAACCCTCCTGGCCTGGCTCATCCCAGCCCAGGCCTCTCCGACTCCGTTTGGCTGCCCACTTTTTTGGGGCTGCCGAAGTCAGAAGTCGCTGACCACACTGTCAGTGACTCGGGAAGCAAACCCGACTGCTGCCGGCTACCCACACTTCCGCGGTCCGTAGCCGGATTTTCCCGCGGTCCGTAACCGGTTTCCCCGCGGCCCGTCCGTATTTCGCCCCGTATTTCCATATCCAGCAGGAAACTCTGTAAAAGAGATTCCTGCAAGCAAAAAAAACAACCTGAAAATAAGTTCAAAAACTTACCTACAGGTTTTGTAACTTACCGCTGGAGGAGCGATGCACCTGCCAGCCAGTCGTGCGCCATGCGTTAGATGATAATGACGCGCATGCGGGCTGGCGGGCTCTTCACCTAGTCACTCACATGACTCTGAAGTAAAATTGTCATATGTACTAACAGCAGAGCAATGAAATTCTTATTTGCAGTAGCATGTTTGTAATCACAGTACACATAGATATTATACAACAAACAGAAATTCAATAAAATCATAACCCCAATACTGGTGTAAAAAATCAAGTACACCTCTATTAAGTCTCCTCTCAATCTTTTAATTGTATTCTCTAAAATAGTTTTGATAGTTACAGAGCATGATGGTTGGTATTTATCCAGCACTTTTATGAGATGTTCTAGGCTCAGGCAAATTGTGGAAAACCATATTCAAACAGCATTGTCGAAAACAATCTATATTCTATTCTGAAAGAATAAACAAGAGTAATGAATTCTATCAGATGCATAACATGCACAAATTTATTAAAACTCACACAACAGCTGAACGTAATTCAGATAATACTGTAAATCTCTGTTAACATTCATTGGCACACAATCAGTTGACTATCAATCACCATATTACACATATTTATCTTCTTCTTCTTTCGTATGGCGTGCACAGCCTAAAGTTGTTGGACAACTTGTTCAATTTGACCTTCCGTTTGTGCATGTCGAGTTGTTTGCATTAGTCTAAACAGGGCGGACCACGTGAAGGTTATAATCTTCCACCCACACATATTTATGAGGCATCAAAGATGCAACCTTTGTGCATCCTGTTCAAGACTTAGAGCTGATTTCCCGCCCACAAGTTCTAACGAGAACCCACTTTTATCTGTCGGAGAGGGGGCAAAGTGAGTCATAGAGTCATAAAGTCAAACAGCAGGAAAACAAACCCTTCAGCCCAAATTGTCCATGCTGGCGAAAATGCCCCAATTGTCAGTCCAAATTGCACATGTTTGACCCATATTCCCCTAAACATTTCCTATCCATGTACCTGTCCAAGTGTCTTTTAAATGTTGTTATGGTACTTCCCTCAACTACCTCCACTGGCAACTCATTCCATATAACCACCTCCCTCTGAGTGAAAAAGTTGCCATGAGTAACAGACACTATGCATTCACCCTATCTATTCCCCTCATTATTTTATACACCTTTATTAGATCATCCTGCAGCCTCCTGCATTCTAAGGAATGAAGTCTTAATCTGCCCAAATTCTGCAAATACCTCAGGCCCTTGAATCCTAGCAACGTTCTTGTAAATCTTCTCTGTACTCTTTCCAGCTTAATAGACCTGTCTCACGGTGCGTGTCCACCCACGAGTGACCCCGAGTGAAAGAAAAAAAACAGACTCGTGGTTGTGTACGAGATTCCAAGTTTATGTTCAAGAGTTTAACCGAGTTCCCACAGGTATGTCATTTCTGCGATGTTCCAAGTTCCTCTCCCGAGTTACCAAGTCCCTCTCCCGTTACTCTTGAGCCAACCGTGAATGAAGGTCTGTTTTAATAAGCAACAGTGTTAAGAAGACATCTCCATCCTGCGGCTCTGAGTTAAAGGTAGAATTCAGTGCGGCCGCATCTATTGATATGACATACAAAG
This sequence comes from Okamejei kenojei, assembly GCA_035221665.1. Lineage (NCBI taxonomy): Eukaryota > Metazoa > Chordata > Chondrichthyes > Rajiformes > Rajidae > Okamejei > Okamejei kenojei. The sequence continues at coordinate 42,896,940 of CM069132.1, forward strand.
GGAAAATGCGCACTGTCCAGTGCCAGAGCAGTTATACTTATGATTTGTTTGAAACACACATCACGTAGTTAGAAGACCAGCGGGCGGAGGTTTGTTATATTTTAATTGAATTTACTGCCAGGTCTACACACTGTGGGGAGACGGGAGATTAAATCTTTGAATGTGGACGGATGTCTCCGCGCCTGCTCGTTCTTAGCGGAATATATTTTTAGTTGCCTTTCAAGCCGGGCTTTGGTTTTATTCTTTGTTTTTGTTTATTCGCACACACTTTTTGTGTGTGAGGGTGTGAGAAGTCCGTGCCGGGTGCCGGCCAGCTGCAGCCGCTGTTCTTTCACATCAGTTGCACATCAGATTGTTGGGAGACGGAGCTCAGGGTTCGCCTCCTGAGCTGCTTTGGTGCCCAGGCGTGAGTTGAGGTGGAGGGAGGTTGGGGGGGGGGGGGGGGGGGGGGGGGGGTGCGCGGGCATTATTAATCTGTCTGGGGTGAAAAGGCTCTTGGGATAGGCTGGGATCAATCTCTGCGGGATGATCTTAATGCGGGAGACAAATGTAGGAGAGGTGTACTGACTGTGTGGGCAGACACTTTGGTAGTGATTGCCCACCAGTCTCAAAAGCCGCGGTTTCTCCCTGTCCCTGGGATAGCAGGGGGCGATCAAACAGCACAATACCCCCCTCCCCCTCCACGCCAACATGAAGGGCAACGATCCCAAGGCTTTAGCGTCAGAAACAGCGGGCAGGCGACAATCACCCGCCATAACGCGAGAGAGATCATACACTGTTGTAGGTCTCCTTTGCACGTCGGTGTTTCTGTCTTTCTCCATCTCATTGTTGGCCCTGTCTGTCGCCACCTCCACCCCCACCCCTCTGCTTCTCGGCCATGTGTGTGACCCCTTCCCTCCCCTCTCCAGCTCCCCGCCCATTGCACCAGGCACGGGGGCTTTGCACTGTCTTCACGTCGGTGACGCCAGCAGGTCAGTGCCAGTCGCCCCGGGGCAGGTGCTCGGGGGTTCTCCCAACATGGGTCTGGTCCGGGGGGGGGGGGGGATGGGAGTCGGGGAGGATGGGGGGGATGGGGGGGATGGGGCGATGAGGGGGATGTTGCCGGGGAGCATTGTACTGGCGACCAGCAAACAACCCCACTCTCCTGCTCACCTAACCCACCCATCCCTTCTCTCTGGATATTGAAGGCATTCTGGTTTGCAGTGTGTAATAGTCACCAAAATATACTGCATCTTTAGAAAGAAAAAATACAAAATATATAAATCCCACTGGATAGGCCTTAGTCATGGTGCTGTACAACACGGAAACAGGTCCTTCGGCCCAGTTGGCATCTAGGGGTTGTCCTATTTGCCTGCATGTGGCCCATAGCCATCTAAACCCTTCCCATCCATTTACCTGTAGTTAATAACCTCAAGAATATTCCTGCTTCAGTTTCCTGGGTCCAACTCAAAGAGAGAAGTTTCCCCATTCCAGGGTTAATCGCTCCACTGTTTATAATGCTCTGTGCATTATGAAGTCCTCAACAGTGAACCCCATGGGCAATCACTACCAAAGTGTCTGCTCACACAGTCAGTACACTTGTCTCCCGTACTAAGTCACCCCAACCCCCCCTCCCCTCCACCCATCCCCCCCCCCCCCACCTTTCCCTCCCAACTCCAGTCCCGTCCTGACCCCCTGGGAAACTGAAGGGAGCGACAATCAACTGCCACGGATACAAATAATGTCATACACAAGAAAGGGCAGATGCTGGTTCACAAAAAGTGAACACACGGTGCTGGAGTTACACAAAGACGCAGCAGAAATTTGGAAACGTCATCCCGTCACCCATTCATTCTCTCCAGAGATGCTGCCTGCCCGCTGAGTTAAAGAGTGCCCACGGTATACTCACGAGTCACTAAGGTAAACTCACGGGCCACTACGTTCTTACAACAAGTTTAAATGTTTCAATTTTTAACTTCAACAGTAAATTTGACCTGTGGAAAACTTCAAACATGTTTGAATTTTTTTCAAGAGTTAACAAATTTCACGGGTACCTGCCGTTAGAGGCATGAGTTGCTAAGTTGCGTCCGCGAGTTCCGACGTTCCGCTACATTAATTGTACGTAATTACCACGAGTTAAAACTCGGGGTCACTCGTGCGTCGACTCGCACCATGAGACAGGAGTTTAAGGGGCTGTCCCACTTGGGCAACCTAATTGGCGAGTTTAGAAGAGTTTAGGAGAGTTTGAAAAAAATGTAATGTTGAAGACCTCCTTAGACTATGTAGAAGACCTTCTTCGACCTCCTTCGACTATGTTGAAGACTAGCTACGACTAGCTACAACAAACCGGGAAAATTGGACACCGAATAGTGGAGAGTGAAGACGACCTCCTTCGATCTCCTTCGACCTCCCTTTGACTATGATGAAGACTATCTACGACTACCTTTGACTACCTTCGATTACCTACAACTAACATGACGACCTACTACGACCTACTATGACCTACTACGACTAAAGGTACGAGTAAAAAAAGTATAGATTTTTTCCATGGCGACCTTTTTTTACTCGCGGGCATTTTCCAACATGTTGAAAAATACACCACGACCTAGCTGAGGCCTCGAGTACATGGGGACTACTCTCGAGCATGAAGGAGAGTTACAAAGACCTCCTACGACCTTGTGTTGACCATGCTGCGAGTATGAGTCGAGGGCAAACTCGCCAGAACTTGTCGCCCAAGTGGGACAGCCCCCTTAATGACATCCTTCCTATAGCAGGGAGACCAAAACTGAACACAGTATTCCACATGTGGGCTCACCAACATCTTGTACAACTGCAAGATAGTACACTGACCAATGAAGGCCAATGTACCAAAAGACTTATTGACCACCCTATCTACCTTGACAACACTTTCAGTGAACTATGTACCTGTACTCCTAGATCCCCCTGCTCCACAAGACTACCCAGGACCCTAACATTTCTGCGAAGATCCGGTCCTGGTTTGACATCAAAATGACAAAATTCCTTAATTTACCTGTATTAAACTCCATTAGTGATTCCTCAATTTACCTGCATTAAACCCCATTAGCAATTCCTCAGCCCACCTGGCCAACTGATCAAGCGCCTGCTGTAATGTTTGCTAATTATCTTCACTATCTACAATACCACCAACATTAGTTTCATCTTCAATCTTACTAGTGCAAAATAATTTTATTAGGCAGGGCCATTGGGATTAAAGAATCTAAATGATTAGCATGCAACCCAGAAATTAATTAATTAGATGGTAGAGGTTAACTGACCTAACTGATCATCATAGTGTAACTTTGATATTTATTACCTGACAATAAATAACATGTCAGGTTCAATAAAATCCTACCAATATTTTACTTAATGTACAACCCATCAATAAAAACAGTTAAGACGCTGAGTGATGAATGTGTAGAAGCACTCCATCTGCATCTGCGTCTATATCTGCAGTGACCTTCTTGGTTACTTCTTTGAAAAAAGTAATCACATTTTTGAGACATAATTTCCCATGCATAAAGCCATGCTGACTATCCCTAAGCAATCGCTTGTAATTCCAAATTCTTATCCCTCAGAATCCCTTATCTTTGTCCATGACTACCTTAAAACTTACTGAACAATGGTTGCTGTTTAGAAAGTGTTGCTCCACAGATACTTTCATTACATCTATTACATACATGCTCGTGCTCTTTCCTGAAATAAGGTTGTGTAAATCCCTTTCCATAGTAGGCATCTTTACATATTGTTTTGAAAATCTCTCTTGAAACCAAATTGATGGCTTCTGTTTAATTGATGGCTCACCGAGACCCATTCGCACTCATCTATGCTCTCCCACATTCACATCCACTCCTAACACACAGAAGCCAATATCACAAAGGCCAATAAACCTACAAGTCTTTGGAATGTGGGAGGAAACTGGAGCAGTCGGAGGAAACCAATGCGGTCACAGGGAGAACATGCAAATTCCACCCAGACAGCACCTGAGGTCAGGATTAAACCCTGGTCTCTGGAACAGAGGCAGCAGCTCTACCAGCTGTACCACTGCACTTGACCCAAATCCAATCATTGTTGGAGATTATAGTGTAAGAAGGAACTGCAGATGCTGGTTTAATCCGAAGATAGGCACAAAAAACTGGAGTAACTCAGTGGGACAGGCAGCATCTCTGGGGAGAAGAAATGGGTGATGATTCGGGTCGAGACCTTTCTTCAGATTGTATGTCACCCGAACCAACATCTGCAGTTCGTTCTTCAGTCTGAAGAAGGGTCTCGACCCAAAACGTCACCCATTCCTTCACGCCAGAAATGCTGCCTGTCCCACTGAATTACTGCAGCTTTTTGTGTCTATTTGGAGATTATAGTGTTTGTAATCGTTATTGGAACATGTTGATCATATATTTGTAGATAAAATGGATTTAATCAGCCTTACTAATGAGTGGAGTCCAATCAGCCAGAAGGATCACAGGCTATGGTTAGAGTATATCACAGCTGCAACAGGATAAATTCCATGGTAAATAGAGCAGGAAGTACGGTGCACTTGATTAATAGATTAAACCTCCTGCTTCTCAGTACGAACCGACACTTGATCTAATGTGATGGATTGAGGTCTAGAGTTTTATAAGTACATAAGCACACGCAATAATGGAAAATGCGGAATTTCAATTTTTTTGGCTGTAGATCCTTGGTCTTGATGACCTTCTGGAAATGTTATGCTTTATTTCTTAGTCCATGCATGACTAACATGAGTTCTTGCTCTGACATCATTTGCTGCTATTGCCTCCTAATCAACTGCAGATCATTTTCCTTAAATTATCAGTAATTTGAACTTCAAGCATCCTTCATTACCTCTGTGGGTGATATGCTCCGTCAGTCTGCTGCCAATTTACACAGGAAAGAACAAACAGATCTCTACAAAAAGGATTTATTATCATTTTTTGAAATTTGAATTGTTGCGTTCTTTTAATGGCTATGCCTGATGTTTGGAAATAATTTTTTTATCCAAAGCCAAACCAAAAAGAGACTAGTTGCCAACTTCTGTGATGAAACACATGATTATTTGTATTATGTCTTCCACAAGTTCCAGGCATGGAACCACATCTGATAGCAGACGTGTAATTGAATACTATAGTTGCAGTTAAAAAGGAAGATTGCTGTATGGGTTAATGGGCCTGAATTACTTATTAATAGCATTAATGACAGTTGCACGTTATAATTGAGGTTCAGGTCGAGTTTATTATCGTCACATGTACCGAGGTACTGTAAATAGCTTTGTTTTGCATGTTACCCAAAAAAATCAGACAAACCCTACATAGATACAAGCAGTTCAAACTCAAGCACAATAAATAGTGCAAAGGTCTTAAAAATATTGGTCTCTGGCAAGGAGATCATGCAAAATTGGTGCCTGCAGCTATCATTTCTGGAAGAAAGAAATGCTGGGATTGGGAAGAAATTCTTTCGAGGCTGCCTACTTACGTATTTGCAATCAATCATCCACTCGTGGGATTAAAGAAATACTGAAAGCCTTTTCATGATACTGATTGGAAAACAGGTGCAAAGTGGGCAGTCGCTTTAAAGTGTATGCTCGGCCTGAAATGTAACATTTCTCCAGAGATGCTGCCTGACCCATTGAGTGACTCCAGCTTTTTGTGTCTGTCTTTTGCTTAAAGATACTGTAGATGGTGCTCCAGGATGGCGTTATCGTCAAGGGACATAAAGTTGTGGTCCCGTCCTCCCTGTTTGACTTTTACTTTTGTGCAGCCCACAGCGGACACCCTGGGGTCGATGCAACGCTTGCCCACGCTCAGTGCCAATTCTATTGGCCTGGAATGGCCAAATATATCCGAGACCGAGTTTCTGCCTGCTCCACGTGCAACAGTCTTGCGCCGCACCAGCAGCGACAGCCCCTGCTGCAACAGCCCGCCCCTGCTTTGGCCTGGTCCTCGCTGGCTGCCGACATATTCGAGTGGCGTGGTAACCACTACCTTGTCCTGGTCGACTCGTACTCCAACTGGTTCGAAGTGGATTTGCTGACATCCCTCACGTCGGAGATGGTGATCAGCAAGCTGCGGAAACACTTCTCCACTTTTGGGACCCCGGTCAGGCTGCAGACTGACAACGGCAGGCAGTTTACAAGCCGAGAATTCAAAAGCTTTGCCGACAAGTGGAACTTCGTGCATTTCACCAGCAGCCCAGAGTACCCACAGAGCAACGGCCTAGCAGAACGGGCCGTCCGCAGCGCCAAGCTTCTGATGGAACAGGCGCGACTATCCAATTCTGATTTGTATTTGGATCTCCTGAACCTCAGGAATGTTTCCAGGGATCCGGCCATGGGGTCCCCTGCTCAGCGTCTGATGTCCAGAACTACCAGATCCACCGTCCCGATTGCCCAGCGCCAGCTGAAACCTCGGGTGCTGGAGCCCGCCTCCGTGCAGAGGCGAATTCAAGAGAAACATGACAGCCAGCGGCGTTCCCACGATCGGTCGTGCAGACCACTCGATCCTCTGTTGCCCGGACAGGTTGTTCGTTTGCAGACCGCCAGTGGGCACTACCGTCTGGCCACCGTGGTTGGGGTGGCCGACTCACTCGTTTCGTATCTGGTCGACTGTGAGGGTTCCATCTACCGAAGAAGCCGACAAACACTGCTTGCGGTTAATGAGCCACAGCCGCAGCCCCCTGGGCCCTATGCCCCTCCACTCTCCTATCAGCAGCCGGCTGCCGCCCCGGCTGGTGTTCCCTGCATGCCTCGGTCCCCGTCGCGGGCGCCTGGTTCCCCTCTGCGCGGGTCCCCTGTTGCCCATCGCGGTTCTCCCTCTCCTGTTTCTCCCACCCCAATGCCCTTCCCTGGTTCCCGGCTGCCTTGCGTCCTCCTGCTTCTTCTGCTCTTTCGGGGGGAGGGGGTGACATCCGTACGCGCTCGGGCAGGATCAGTAAGCCGCCTGTTTGCTACGGCGATTTCGTTTAATTCTGCTGTTTAATTCGGTTGTCGTGACAACAATCTGTTTTTTTTGATTTCTAAGGGGAAGGATGTAGATGGTTTATATGCAACCAATAATATAGTTACCTCACTCCCATTAACCCCGCCCAGTTAACATCAATCATAACGCCTTCCCCTCAGTAGGAAAATGTAGCCGGTGCTTGAAGGTGTGTGTAATACCCAGTGCTATCATTAAAAGATGTTGCACACTTAAGAGCTTGTAAAGTTTTCATTTACAGATACCATTGACCAACTCTTCTGCAGTATCAGTCACAGATAGATGCTGAAAGAAGTTGCTAATATAAGGCCAAGTTCATTTACTGCATTTGGTGCTCCCGATGTGGCTTCCTCCTACATCAGCAAGATCAAATGTAGACTAAAGGGCCTGTCCCACTTGGGTGTCATTTGCGCATTATTTTTGCGACAGGCAGGTAGTGACTGTTGCGCGATAATCGTCTAGCAGTGCAACTGTCGCACGCCAAGTGCTCTTGAGTGCTTTGCTTCTTTTAGCAGCCATTTGCGAAGTTGTTCGTACTTTGTCTGATCTCCATGGCAACGACTTTCTGAGTGAAAATTTTGCAAAACTACCCGCGCTTTATACCCGGGTGGTCACGTGGTGCGACGCGCAAATGGCGCGCCGACGGAGTACGGGTGTCGCATGCTTATGGACGTTGACGCACAGTCACGCATAATAAATTAGCATAGGCAATGTTCGTGCGTCACCGTGCGTAACAATGCATCACCACGTGCTACACGTACGACGTCAGTATGTCAGCATTTGCCATCAGTACGTCGGCGTGCGTGACGAATACGTCACGCAGCTGGTGAGCAAGGATTTTGAGCATTCCAAAATCCTGGGGCACCGCGCGTTACTGCACGTCATTGCAAACGCCACGTTGCGCCATGCGCACGTCGCGACGCGCCAACCAATTTTTAGGATGTCGCGGAAATGACGCGCAAATGAAGCCCAAGTGCGACAGGCCCTTAAGCATTTTTTTCACTGAACACTTCAAAGGCTTCAAAGGTTTCAAAGGTCTTTTATTGTCACACGTACCAATTAAGGTACAGTGATAGGTGAATTACCATACAGCCATACGAATAAAAAAGCAATAAGACACACAACTACATAAAAGTTAACTAAAACGGCAATACGGGAAGAAAAGATGAGGTCTGAAGGTAAGCTAGCCAAGAATATAAAGGAGAATAGTAAAAGCTTCTTTAGGTATGTGAAGAGGAAAAAAATAGTTAAGACCAAAATTGGATCTTTGAAGACTGAAACGGATGAACTTATTATGGGGAACAACGAAATGACACGTGAGTTGAACAGGTACTTTGGATCTGTCTTCACTAAGGAGGACACAAACAATCTTCCTGGCGTACTAGTGGCCATAAGATCTGGGGTGACGGAGGAACTGAAGGAAATTCACATTAGGCAGGAAATAGTATTGGGTAGACTGATGGGACCTGATATCGGTGGTGGGGAAGATGCTGGAGTCAATCATAAAAGATGAAATAGCGGCACATTTGAACAGCAGTCAATGAAATCAAGCATGCAGGTACAGAAGGCAGTGAAGAAAGCGAACGGCATGTTGGCCTTCTTAACATGAGGAGTTGAGTATAGGAGCAAAGAGGCCCTTCTGCAGTTGTACAGGGCCCTAGTGAAACCACACCTAGCGTATTGTGTGCAGTTTTGGTCTCCAAATTTGAGGAAGGATATTCTTTCTATTGAGGGAGTGCAGCATAGGTTCACAAGGTTAATTCCAAGGATGGCGGGACTGTCATATGCTGAGAGAATGGAGCGGCTGGGCAATGACCAGGTTCAGGAATAGCTACTGCCCCGCAGCCATCAGGCTATTAAACCTGGCTCGGACAAAACTCTGAACAATAATAACCCATTATCTGTTATTTGCACTTTATCTGTTTATTGATTCATGTGTGTATATATTTATATAATGGTATATGGACACTCTGATCTGTTTTGTAGTCAATGCCTACTATGTTCTGTTGTGCTGAAGCAAAGCAAGAATTTCATTGTCCTATCAGGGACACATGACAATAAACTCACTTGAACTTGAACTTGTATACTCTGGAATTTAGAAGGATAAGAGAGGATCTTATTGAAAAATATGATTATTAAGAGTTTGTACATGCTAGAGGCAGGAACATGTTCCCGATGTTGGGGGAGTCCAGAACCAGGGGTCACAGTTTAAGAATAAGGGGTAAGCCATTTAGAACGGAGATGAGGAAACACTTTTTCACAGAGAGAGAGATGTGAGTCTGTGGAATTTTCTGCCTCAGGGCGGTGGAGGCTGGTTTTCTGGATACTTTAAAGAGAGTGCTATATAGGGCTCTTGAAGATAGCAGAGTCAGGGGATTTGGGGAGAGGGCAGGAACAGGGTACTGATTGTGGATGATCAGCCAGGATCACATTAAATGGCGGTGCTGGCTTGAAGGGCAGAATGGCCTACTCCTGCACCTATTGTCTATTGTCTAACCTAAACATCCACAACAGTGATTTCCCCATGTTCCACACTGTGATGGAAGGCAAAAAAGTCCAATCTTATTCCTCTTTATTCTGCCGCGGTCGGGGCAGTCGAACCATCCGTCAGGGCGATCGAAGCTCCTGCAGCCAGAGTTCAAAGCTCCCACGTCGGAGCGACAAAGCTCCCGCATCAGGGCAGTCGAACCTCCCTCTGTCAGGGTGATCGAAGCTCCTGTAGCTTGGAGTTCCCAAAGTCAGTCTCTAACCAGAGACCGCGGGCTCCATGATGTTAAAGTTCGCAAGCACCCACAGTTGGAGCTCCGAGATCCCCCCCCCCCCATATGCATGAAGGAAGGAAGGGACAGACAGACTGTTGGCGAGGCAGCCATTGCTGGCGCCACTTGCACTCAGTTCACCAAGACCAGGTTGATGTCCTGGTTATGACACATTTTAACTCCCCTTCCCATTCTCATACCGACCTTTCTGTCCTGGGCCTCCTCCTCTACCAAAGTGAGGCCGCATGCAAAGCGGAGGAACAGCACCTCTTATTCCACTTGAGTAGCTCACAATATGATCATTAAGTTCTCCAATTTTGAGTAGTATCCTATCTCATTTTATTTACTTTTTGTTCCCCCCCCTCTCTTTCCTGACCCCAGTGTGCATCCATTCTCCCTCTTTTCCCCCACCCTACCTTCCCAGTTCCCTACCACCTATATCCCTCCCTCTTACTTTATTTTCCTTCTTTCACTCCTCTTCTATCCTTATCAACATCCTATTGCTCCTTATTTTCTTTATGTCTCCTTCAGTCCCCATTTCATCTCCCTTTTATCTCCTTTTTATCTCTAGCCTTTGTCCACCCATCTGCTAATCAACCAACCCCACCCCTCACTTGCCAGGCCTTGTCCCATCCCCACCTCTTTTCCAGCTTTCCCTCCCCAATACAATCAATCTGAAGAAGGGTCCCGACCTGAGACATCACATATTCATGTCTTCCAGAGTTCCTGTCAGACCCATTGGGATACTCCAGCACTTTTGGAATAAAGTGCTCAGCAGCAAGATCTCTAAGCAGGAGAGGTCATGATCATCTCAATTTGCCTTCGTTTAAAAGCCGGCGAGTTTTTAATGATTGTTGCATAGGCCTCTGTTGATGGAACAAAACTGGGTGCAGCATTTGCAGAATTTTGCAACTGCATCCTAAAGCAGACATTAGCCCATGTATTAGCATATGTTTCCCACTCAGCATTTGAGCAAGTTATGCTCATGTGGTGGTGGAGGTAGGTGGTTAAGATAGCAAAGAAAATGGAATCAGATGCACAGAGTTCACATTCCTAAATTGCTCTTCCCTCCTTCTAACCCCAAATGGAGTTTGACTTATGGATAAAATTGACTTATGGACAACTGTGAAAACAGAACCTATTCAGTTATTCAGGGACAGCAGGTACAAAACAAATAAAGGATTCATTTTTAGAAAAAACAGTCACAATGTTCTTTTGCTGAGGAATCCTTAGCTATACCCCATCATAAAAACTCACCATTTAACTGGAGAAATACCAACAAAAATAGCGAATTACTTTTCTGATTAAGAACAGTTTCTTAAATGTCTGGCTGGAGTAGGGGACTTTCAATTTTGGCTCATAGGCATGGGCGGAAATCCCAGGGGGGGTGGGGGACGGCATCCCTCCCATGTTTTGAGAGGCGGGGGACAATCCCCCCCATGTTTTGTAATCCGAATTTTGAAATTCGGTGAAAAAAAATTCAATTCAATTCAATTTAATCTTTAATTGTCATTGTGCAGTGTACAATACAGAGACGACGAAAAGCAGTTGGTATCTCCGAAGGGCAAACGTACGAATAAACAAGTAATACATATACATATGCAGTGGTATCCGTGCAATTTGCTGGTGATTGGATAGTCCGGAGGGGGAGGGGGGGGGCTGGAGGGGTGGAGACAGGCAGTCATTGAGGTGCAGCATTGAGAAGTGTGACAGTTGCAGGGAAGAAGCTGTCCTTGACCTTGCTGGTCTGGCAGCGGACGGACCTGTAGCATCTCCCGGATGGGAGGAGGGTAAACAGTCTATGGTTGGGGTGTGAGCTGTCCCTGAGCTGTGCGCCCTGCGCAGGCATCGTTTACTATGGACAGACTCAATGGAGGGGAGTGAGGAGCCTGTGATGCATTGGGCGATCTTCACCACCCTCTGCAGAGCTTTCCGGTCGGCAACAGAGCAGTTACCATACCATACTGTGATGCAGTTGGTAAGGATGCTCTCGATGGTGCAGCAGTAGAAGTTCGGTGAAAAAAAATCTATTATAACTTCCGCATTCCGCGAGACAGTGGGGGTGTCACTGTTAAGTGCTTGTTAAATGTCTCTATTAACATTGTATTAACACGATGTGTCACCAATTGTGTTTTGACCTTCAAAAGTATTACTGAAGGTATTCACGGAGAGTTTCTTAAAGCTGTCTGATGCGGGTACAATTACCATTTGAACTAATTGGATGTATTGCTGGATGGGAAAGATTTAAATGGGTCGAACAGGTTTCCTGGCTGGCTTGCAGGTAAGTCCCTGATTCACGGTCACTCATATTAGTTAGTATTTTTTTCCCCATCTCTCTCCCCCCTCCAAGGTTGGTTCTTCTGTTTGCTTCAGTTTTATTGGTTTTAGTGTTATCACATTGTAGCTTTTGAAAGATTCAAGCGGGTATCAGACGCTTTCTAAGGGCTGAATCGGCCCGTTCATGGGGCCTTTCATCGCCCGGCGTGGCTTAAAATCAAACTTCTGCATCAAGGCGATTGAGGCTCCCGATGATGAAGCCTCCGCCAGACGATTTTAAGCCACGTTGGGCGATGAAAGACCCCGCAAACGGGCCAATTCAAGCACCACGATTCGGGGTGGACGAAGATGCTGTTGCTGGAGTTCAGAGTCGGTCACCAACCAGGTCAGCTTCTGATGTTACCATCTACAGGGCCCACAGCCAAAGCCTTGTGCGTGTGTGTGTGTGTGTGCGCGCGTGTACGGCCACCAAGAAATCGCGCCGCAAATCGTATCCCCCCCATGTTTTGATAGCGATTTCTGATAGGATCTATGCTAGTTTTAAAAACCAATCAATCTAGTGTTCAGTACAATTGTTCTGCAACAGTACATTTGAAGATGATTTGTTTCTCTCCTGGATTTGCCCATGCAGACCTTTGCACTGTTTTGTATTATTCAACTTCATCTTAACAAATGGACTTTGAAATATATCAATTCTTCTGCAACCTAATCTTGAAGAAAATGCATATAGATCTCATTGGAGGATATTGCTTGTTTTACAGAAAATGTTATGCATTTGGGAATGTAAGCAATAAAAAATAATTATGAAGCTTGTTATTTTGTTCAAATGAGAAAATAGCCAAGCAGATGGCAAAATACTGAAAGCAGTAACAAATCTGAACAAAGTTTTGGAATCTCAATGTTGTTCACACCAGAAGTTTGAAGTTATATTAAATAATTAATTAATGGTAACCTCGTGTTTTACATATTAACCGTCTAAGGACTAAGTTTCAAACTATAATCTATTTGACCCTTGCTCTCTTTTGTCATTGGACAAAGATCCAATATTACAAATTATCATATATCAAATCTGCTACTTGCAGACAAATTCATTAATCAGTTCTAAATCCCACCAAGAGTGACATTTTAAATTTGCCTGCTAGCAATAGGATTTTATTTGTTGTCAATCTTGATAATGAGTCACCATACATTGCAAATATGCAACATTTTTTCTTGCAGATTGTAGAAATTCATTTTTATGTGAAATAAATCAGGATTCGGAACAAGACATCTAGGTAGGTGGAATGTGTAGGAAGGAACTGCAGATGCTGGTCTGAAGAAGGGTCTCGACCTAAAATATCACCCATTCCTTCTATCCAGAGATGTTGTCTGTCCCGCTGAATTACTCCAGCATTTTTTGTCTATCTATGTAGGTGGGACAAGTGAGTTGTTTGTGTACTCAATGCCCAATGGACTCAAGGTCCTTTAACAATGTCCTTGAATATTTTATTTTCTTTTACCTGGTTGTCCTAATGATGCTGAGAATAGAAAGTATGATTTGGAGTAAGAAAGAACTTCAGATCCTGGTTTACATCGAAGATACTCACAAAATTCTGGAGTAGCTCAGCGGGTCTGGCAGCATCTCAAGAGAAAAGGAACAGGTGACATTTCAGGCCGGGACCTTTCTTTAGGCTAAGAGTCAGGGGAGAGGAAAACTAGAGGTATGATTTGGAATCTGGTTTTGGACGAGCGAGTAGTCTCGCCTGCCAACCTGAACCAACATAAAATTAGGGCTCAATTCTGGACCTGATGATTTAAGAGATGACAGTGATGTTGGATTGTTTATTCTGATGGTGTATTTGGTTAGTTCTTTTGAGATAACGTTAGTGAACAATGATGTGCTACTGTTGTTAGACTATGTTGACTCAGAGGCATATTGGAGGGCAAAATCATTGCTGCCTGATAGATCATGAATTTTGTGCTGGTTTGAGATTTAGATCTTCAGGCATTCTTTTCCTAACCTGGCCATAGGTTTTACAGGAACATTGAATGCAGTGGTGAATGTCACCGTAAATGTTGACCTTTAGTGTGTGGTACCTTGTGAGATATGGGAAATGGCCCATGTTTTTCAGATTCTTGTTGTGGACTTTTATTGTCAGAAGTCAGTGGTGCATCGGGATTAGTTGGTAGAGGACATGCTTTTTGGATGTTAATTGCAAGATTTATTGCCTTGTATGCTTCAGTAAACCAGTTAACAATGATATGAAGCTCAGTCTCTGAGTGTGTGCAGATGCAAGCATCAGCTGTGTACTGCAGCTTAATGACTGAAGAACCGCTGGCCTTGGATTTGAATCAAAAGTGAGATAGGTTGAACAGTTTCCCATTAATCTTGGTGATTATCTTCACTCTAGGATATTTCTGGCAAAGTGCGGCATTACACGTGGTATTAGGTGATTGTGCAGACTTGCTTGACATTGGTCTTCATTAAAATTGGCTATATTATTGGCTGACCATGCAGCACAGTGGGTGGAAAACCTTTTCCAGAGGTTGGCCCACACTGGAATGGTGTGTGAGCTAGATTGACTCTCTGGCCAGTTCTGATGCTCTCTGAGACCATTTTTTTGTTAGATATGGCTTGGAAATGTGTCCTTATATCAATCTAATAATTGGCAGCAATTATATGTGGTGTAAGGGGAGGAGGAGTGGGGTTGGGAGATGTGTTGTCAAGAGCAGGGGTAGGGTTGCCAACTGTCCCTTATTAGCCGGGATATCCTATTTCTTGGGCTAAATTGGTTTGTCCCATATAGGACTGCCCTCGTCTCATATTTGACTGCTACTACTCGGGTCGAGGTACCCGTCCAGCCCCGCCTCACCTGTCCCAACTTAGTCCAGCCCATAGAGTGCAGCAGCAGCGCCTCACCTGTGGCCCCGTCAGTAGCAGCCAGTCTGTCCAACCTTCGGAACTTCGCTTACCATGGCTGAGTCGCTCAACGAATTGCCGTCGGGAATTTGTCCCATATTTTGACCTTTTGTCTCTTATTTGGGAGTGAGGAAGTTGGCAACCCTAAGCAGGGGCAAGAATGGGACTGGAATCTTTTCAGTTGTGAGGTCGGGAGGAAAGATAGGAGTGGGGCTGGGAGCAGGATGAAGAATAGGACTAGGATGATGGGGTACCGGGATCATGGTCAAGTGCAGGACCAGGAGCAAGAGCTGAAGTGTTTCAGGAGCAAGGGTAGGAATGGCGCTGGAAGTGGCATTTGTCTAAATATTGGCATTCAGCAGACTGTATGAGTGATACACAGTAGCCATGATCATTAGTAGTAATTCATATGGCGGTTTTTCAGACAAACATTCAGATCAAACCCACCTTATGAATTACTACTGATGATCATGGCTTGATTACACAGAGAAAATACATCTTCAAATCTGAACATCAAGCACAGTTTGCTCATTCAAAATGGTCCAGGAGCCCACATAGGTAATTTTCACCCTCTGTGTCTTTTTTTATTCACTAAGACCAGGGAAACTTCTTTTCACTCTGAGCAGAAATTAAAGCTGCTTAGGGATTCCCACTGGTTGTCTGTGATAACAGTATGTCCATAATAGGCTGAGTAAGCTTTGCTTTTCATCCTTTTATGCACTGTTCTTTCTGTTACAGTTTAAACGATTCACTGCCAGGATCTATTTATTAAACTTGAGCAAGAAAAATACTTGCCTCCTGAGCAGTCCAGTGTGGTGAGATTAAAGTCTGTATCAGTAAATCTGTTGATATAAAAAACCTCTATTTAAACTAAAAAAAGAGAAAAGCTTAACTGACCGGTAAATTAAATATACGCTTTAATGAAATAAAAATAATTCACTTGGTTCAAAAATTAATCCTTGATTAAATTTACAGTAATAAGTTAATCATGAGTAGAAATCATGAACTCATGGTTTTTTTGTGGAAATTGCATAATTCAGTAAGGATTGACTTGCCTACAATAATTACTTTCTGACCGGAAACATGTTGCAATTGATGATTAATCTAAGGAAGGCATTGATTTGGATGACTTTAGTTTAGTGGTTGCAAAGCACACATTTATTTTCATTAACAGGCAAAGGAGATCGAGCACAGAACAGTTCAATACATTATTCAAGAAGAGAGGAGTCCACTCTCATGTGCGGAGGGAATTGTTCCCATTGAATCATAGAATCAGTGCAGCAATGAAAAACAAATCAAATCCTGGGAGAGCAATCCCATCAGACCCATTCTCCCTTTCTTTGCCCAGAACCATGTAAATTAGCTACCTTAAAATGCAGATTCATGATGATGCTATTGGTTCTTCAGTCCAATGCTGAAACGTAACATTAGCAACACACAGCACAGTCAAAGAAGCTTAGTCTGAAGAAGGGTCTCGACTCAAAAAGTCACCTATCCATGTTCGCCAGAGATGCTGCCTGACCTGCTGAGTTATTCCAAGATTTAGTGTCGTTTTTTAAAGCATAATCTGATCATAGCCACCCCATTATTTCAGCCGGTCAGTGAAATTCCCCTTGGTCCATCCACCACCTTCCCTCCCAGCTTCTCTGCTACTTAAATCAACCTGTTTCTCACTTTGATGAAGGATTCTCACTTTGATGGAGCATTGTAGTGCAACAGTTCCATAGACAAAGTGCAATGTCTGCATGGGGTAGAAGTGAATCAGATAGTACCCCAGTGTAGAAGCTGTTCAGAAGCCTGATAACAGAGTGAAATAAATTCTTCCCAAGTCGGTAGTGCGTGCATTCAAGCTTCTATATCTTCTGCCTGATGGGAGAAGGGAGATGAAGGAATG
This sequence comes from Okamejei kenojei, assembly GCA_035221665.1. Classification (NCBI taxonomy): domain Eukaryota; kingdom Metazoa; phylum Chordata; class Chondrichthyes; order Rajiformes; family Rajidae; genus Okamejei; species Okamejei kenojei. Next base: position 42,913,737 of record CM069132.1, read on the forward strand.
GCCGGGGTGGGACAAGTCTTTGATTATGTTGACTGTTTTCCTGAGGCAGCATAAAGTGCAGATTGAGTCTATGATGGGGAGTCTTGTCTGTGTGATGGATTGTGCTACAACCACAACTCCCTGCAATTTCTTGCAGTCTTGGGCAGAGCTGTTCCCAAACCAAGCAGTTTCGGAACCCAACAGTATGTTTTCGATCTGCCAGATGCAGATCTCGGCCTACCAATCACCACCCTCATCGACATCCTTTCCTTGCTCAGTGATAGGCGATACTTGGCTGAGAGCCAAATTAGGGTGAGGATCCGAGCACCCCCCTCGCCTTCCCCACCCTCCCAGGTCCCATCAAAGCAATGTACAGCAGTGGGGAGGCCAGGGATTCAAACCATCTTCCAGGCATAGCAGCACTCTCAGGGACTCCTCTCTATACATATAACATAACTCCTCTTAATGCTAATGCCATTGGTGCCGTTATTCCAGGGAAGGAATAGTGAGCATCACTCTATGTAATTGTTAATTTTTTCTCACTTCCCAGCAGTACATTTGTGGTTTGGTTTCAGATTTGTTTCCTCAGTGCTGTCATTCCCCTTTGGACTGTCTGTACAGGGGAATTTCTTGCTGGTGGAGGACGGGAAGGAGATCAGAATGTACATCTGCCAAAGGGTATTTACAAAGCTGCATTATTAGATTATCCAGTCTGTTATTGTTATTACTGGAAAGATTTTGTTTAATGCTGGTCTTTACAGACACAATTATCTTCTGGATCATTTCCTTCCTTCCACCTTCCACAAACTTGACTAATTCCATTCATTTAAACCAGGGTGCTGTGGGATTTAGATTTGAATTTTAAAACAGGATATTGATGCCAGCCAAAGGCAGCTCGATACGTGCTAATTTTCACTGGACTTCTGCTGCACATTGCAGGCACAAAATTTGTATTTCCTAGCATTGTTCTCTACTATGTTTTGTACTTGTGTACTAGAGCAACCTAATGTGAAACTGGACACAGAGTCTTTCGTCCATTTAAAAAAAATCCATCGCATTTCTATTCGCAGCTTCATTAACTGCCTTCCACTTTGAGTGTCCCCTTACCCCACTCACTAAAGCTGGGCTGAAATCCTCTCCAACACGTCCAAGTGAACATTCTTCATGCGTACCTGAAGCTATTCCACAGTGATGGGCATGACAGTCATTACCAATCCTGTCCAATGCCTGTTCTTATTTTCAGAGCATGAGTCCTGGCAGACGATTGCACTGATAGTCCAGGGTTCCGAATTCAAAATAAATCGTTTCTTATGCTGAGTTTTATTTATCCTATATAATTAATGATTATAGTTTAGGACATTGTTTGTGATCTTATCTTAAAACAAGCCTGTTTGAACTCTGAAGATTGGCATAAAAAGCTGGAGTTACTCAATGGGTCAGGCAGCATCTCTGGAGAAAATGAATAGATGATGTTTCAGCTCGGACCGGAAACGTCACCTATTCCTTTTCTCCAAAGATGCTGACTTTTCTGCTGAGTTACTCCAGCATTTTGTGTCTATCTTCGGTTTAAACCAGCATCAGCAGTTCCTTCCTACACTACTTGAACTCCTTTCAATTCAATTTCATGACTTTATTAATCTGGCAAGGCCAGGTAATCTGCCACATAAAGTTGGGAACACAAAAATATTAGCTTTATGGGTTGCTAACAATGATGACTAAACCAATTGAACATTATTATTTTATACTGAGAGATTTAGTACCAAACAAAATGTATGCGAGATTTACTAATCGAATTCCTGTAATGCCTTCCTGTAAGAAGCTTAAATTATTATGCAATTACCAAACAATGACCATCATTTATTAATATTCAGTTTTTTCTTGCAGCCAAACCATAGTTAGACTTCATCTTATATTTAGTTGATAAAAGTACAAAAGATAATTGAGAATTTTCTGTTGTGAACATGGCAAGATGTTCTTGGTTTCAAAAAAAAAAAAATAGAGAGAGTACAGAGGAGATTTACTAGAATGTTGCCAGGGTTCCAGCAACTATGTTACAGAGAAAGGTTGAACAAGTTAGGTCTTTATTCTTTGGAGCGCAGAAGGTTAAGGGGGGACTTGATTGAGGTCTTTAAAATGATGAAAGGGATAGACAGAGTTGACGTGGATAAGCTTTTCCCATTGAGGGTAGGGAAGATTCAAACAAGAGGGCATGACATGAGAATTAAGGGTCAGAAGTTTAGGGGTAACGTGAGGGGGAACTTCTTTACTCAGAGGGTGGTGGCTGTGTGGAATGAGCTTCCAGCAGAGGTGGTGGCGGCAGGATCGATTTTAACATTTAAAAGTAAAGTGGATAGGTATATGGACGTGAAGGGAATGGAGGGGTATGGTCTGAGTGCAGGTAGATGGGACTAGGGGAAAACAAATGGTCGGCACGGACTGGAAGGGCCGAGAGGGCCTGTCTCCGTGCTGTAATTGTTATATGGTTATATGGTTAACATATAATTAAGTACCAACTGTACTATTATATATGAGGTTTCTTCTGAATGTATGGATGAAGCTGAACTGAAAGGAAGTTATAGAGTGTTTTTCAAAAGTAAATCATTAACTACATACCTGCACAAGAGATGTTGTTCCTGTTGCACGACAGCTAAAAAAAACAGTTGTATCATCCGCAAACTGAATGACCATGCCACTGACATCAAGTCGGCAATCTATGGTATGAAACAGGGATCTAGCACTGATCCCTGGGGCATGATACTGGTTACAGGCCTCCAATCTGGAAAACAAGCCTCCACTACCACCCTCTGACTCCTATCATCAAGCCAATTTTGTTTCCAGTTGGGTAGCTCACGCTTGATCTCATGTGGTTTCAGGATGGTGCAGTGGCACAATTGGTAGCACTGTAGTCTCGCAGCACCAGAGACGGCGGGTTCAATCCTGACCTCAGGTATTGTTTTTGCGGAGTTTTCATGTGAACGCATGGGTTTCCTCCATTTTCCTCCCACATCACAAAGTTGTGCGGGTTTGTTGATTAATTTAGTTTAGAGATAAGAATAGAAACAGGCCCTTCGGCCCACCAAGTCCGTGCTGACCAGTGATGACCCAAACACTAGTTCTATCCTACAAATTGGGGATAATTTACAGAGGTCAATTAACCTACAAACCTGCATGTCTTTGGAATGTGCTAGGAATTGGAGCACCCGATGAAAACCCATGTGGTCACAGGAAGAACGTACAAACTTCGTACAGACAGCACCCAGTCAGGATCGAACACAGGTCTCTTTATAATGACCTAAAATGGTCCTTTTCAGGACAATTACTGAGTTCTCATATTGACCTGTTTTATCGGAGAAAGCTTGCTTGCCATGAAACATTAGACACCTTGTGTGAATTGTAAAGGCCAGTTTCCTGTTTCATAGCCTGGGCCCAAGATGCTTACCAACAGATCACACACAGGTCAATAGTAATGCTTGTGCTCACTGGTATTGTGAAAATCTTTGTTTTGTATGCTTTCAGGCAAATCATCACAACAGATAGTGCAAAAAGAGAATATAGGCAACGTGCAGAATGTGGTGTTACAGCGGCAGAGAAAGTGCAGATTTAGAAGATTTAGAATAAACAGCCACACTGAGGTAGAAACTTGAATCTCTTGACCATCTCTACTTCAGCAGCATTGATGCACACTGGGGTGTACACTCTACCCCTCTGCCTGTAGTCAATAAGTCTGCCCTAAATATCTTATGCATGGGAAGGTATAATTTATCATGAGTAATTGTATCCCCAGCACTTAGTTTATGTATCCTTCAACTTCCATAAACTAATCCCTGCTTTAAAAAAAAATATCTATGTTGTGCCATTGCACTGCATTATGTTACAAACTGCGCAAAAGCCTAAGTAGGTCACAGCATATTGATGAACAGATTTGTTTAACTCTGTCAGTCTCATGCAGGGCAGTTGATGTATTTTACAGTTAAAAGCTGAACTTTAACTGTATGTGCAGTGCGGCAAACTCTAATTTTGGGGAAATCTACATGACTTGCCATCACTCAGATTTATGCAGTACTTCTGAAATAATTATTACAACTCCAATGTATGAAGCAGACCTACAGGCTGTATGGTACTTCAATGAGTGTAATCTTTATTATCTCTCAGTCTAAACAACGTTAACAGAGTTTATACGGGAACAGAGTGGCTCCAGGTTGGTGAAACTACATAGCATGTGGCCAAGTGCCCGATGGCAAACAATCTGTCATTTCACCTCTGAGGCTTTTGAAAGAGTTTGGTTGTATATCCATGCAGCTTTAACTCAGCAAGCTCTTTTGTCCCAGATAAGCATCCATCTATGACTATTTCAGCAATGTTACAATCCATGTCAGATCATTTTCTTCATAAATCACAAACATTTGTGTCGACTTTGCATTTGCACTTCTCATATTTCATATTTCTCATTGTTTCCTATGCCAAAGAAGGAGACCATTAGGCCCATTTTTATTTTTCTCAGAGTAATCCCACCAATCTCATTCCACCCCTTGTAACCTATTTTCTCACATTAGGATAACCCCTGATTCTCCCAGATCTCATCTACATCAGGGACAATTAACGTTGCCCAGCACATCCTGTGATATGGGAGGAAACCAGAGCAGCGGGGCCAAAACTATTCGGCCACAAAGAGAACATGCAAACGTCTCAGAGAGGGTGCGAGAGGTCATGATTGAGCGTTGGCCAATTAAGCCTGCTGGGATACTGTCATGTTAGATTCTCACTCAGCAGGATGATGAATGTCACAGGTGCAGCAGGTCGCCAAAAAAGCAGCAACTGGATAATGTCCAACGACAAGAAACGACAACCTACCACCTAGTTGACGTCAAGCTACCGACAGCCAGCGACCCATTAGGACATCCACCTACGACCACACCTACGTCAACCTATGACCACACAGGCGACAAACAAAGTCAACCTACGTCCACCCGCGACAAGGTACGACAAGCAACGACCCTGTCGGCGTCAACTGAAGACAATTCAGTCACCGGTACTTGTCACCGGTTGACGTAGATTGATGTAAGTATTTGCCAATGGAATTAACCAAAGTCAGCACCCGGCAACAACCAACACCGACTGGTGACAACCAGCCTCAACCGGGCGACAACCCATATCAGCACCTACGACAGGAGAAAAGTTGCGACAAGCCCACAGTGGCTGAAAGATCTTGAACATTTAAAAGAGCAGCGACCAGAAAAATGTAACGACTCTTTAGGCGACTTGAGGAGACTACGCACCACCATACAGACGACACCCCGGCGACCATGTGGCAACAGCCTGGGACAGGGGCTTAACGCCCACTTGATTCTCAAAGCTTTTGTCTGCAATATTGCAGTTTAGAGAACGGTTTGATCACCCTGCGCAGTTTCTTTAAGTAGCAACAACACAGACCATGGAATAATACAAAACTGGAACAGGCCATTTTGCCCACAATGATATGCAAATTATGATATCAAATTAAATTAAGTCCAATTGTCTGCACCTAATCTATATCCTGCCAATCGGAAGATGCACCATCAGATATTGCATGAAGATGGGGGGTTACACAAAAAGCTGGAGAAACTCAGCGGGTGCAGCAGCATCTAAGGGGCGAAGGAGATAGGCGACGTTTCGGGTCGAGACCCTTCTTCAGACTGGTCAGGGATCAGGGAAACGAGAGATATAGACGGTGATGTGGAGAGATAAAGAACAATGAATGAAAGATATGCAAAAAAGTCGAGTCTGGGTGAGGGTGTGGTCGTAGAGTTGGAGGGAAGGGGGTATCATAGAGGGGGAGCAGTTAGAGAGGAGGTTGTGAAACTGTCTCCGTAGGGAGGAGGAGAACTTCTTCAAAGTAGGCATACCTTGAGGAAATATCGCAGTGGAGTAGACAAAGTGTTAAAGAAGGAACTGCAGATGCTGGAGAATTGAGGGTACACAAAAGGCTGGAGAAACTCAGCGGGTGCAGCAGCATCTAAGGAGCGAAGGAGATGGCAACGTTTCGGGTCGAGACCCTTCTTCAGACTGGTCAGGGATCAGGGAAACGAGAGATATAGATGGTGACGTGGAGAGATAAAGAATGATGAATGAAAGATATGCAAAAAATTCAGGTCTGGGTGAGGATGTGGTCGTAGCGTTGGAGGGAAGGGGGTATCACTGAGGTTGAGAAAATCTGTTTCATATGCAATCTAGATCAAACATATTTAAAGTACCAAACGATCAAAAATCTAGATTAGAGAAGTAATGAAATCTACAAGTAAAGAAACAACCAAATTATTATGTGACAATGTAGGTTAATAATCTCAAAAAATGTACAAAGAAGCTGCTGTGATTCATTTAATGGGATGACAACAACCTTTTTCTCATTGTCAGCAACACAAAGGAGATTGTGAATTACTTTAAGAAGTGAAGCTGTACACACACTCCAGTGTAGATTGACGGGTTCCAAAATAGAGATGGTCAAAAGCTTCGTTCCTCAGAGTAAATATCACCAGCTATTTAACCTGGACCAGTCACATCATAGTTATGGTCAAGAAAGCACACCGACACCTCTACTTCCTTAGAAGACTTTGGAGGTCTGGCATGGTCCCAAATGCCCTTACCAACGTTTACACGTGTGCCGTAGAAAGCATTTTATCGGGATGTATCACAGTATGGTTTGGGGATATCTCCATTCAAGACTGCAAGAATTGTAGAGAGTATGGACATACTGTAGCCCAGACAATCATGCAAATTAATAGTAAGATTAAACGAGAACTTACCAGTTTGAAGTTTGATCTTTATTTTATGAGGAGTCGAGTTGAGGGACTACGTGAATAGAAGCCCGTACAGCCGTTGGTGCGTCAATCTTCAAAGCAACGGAATGAATTCACAGCTAACAATGACCGAAGTATAACGGTAAAATGATAAAACTAGAACTACCAGATGAGATCTATGAGGGTGGGAGCGGAGGGCACGTAGTCCCTCAACTCGACTCCTCATAAAATAAAGATCAAACATCAAACTGGTAAGTTCTCGTTTAATCTTACTATTTTACTTCGGAGTCACGTGAGTGACTACGTGAAGACTTCAAAGCACTGTGAATTCACGCCGCAGACTCAAATCCGACGTTCACACTGCCTGGATTGACTCAAAAGTCGTTAACAATCAATCATGCATCAGTAATACATTTGTTAAATGAAATAACAGTTTATTTACAAACAAATCATACCAAACCCCTCTAACTCAGGGGAAAAATGTAACAGTACTGACACCAGAATCAGCAAACACCCCGAGCCTTGAAATCAGCTTGTGACAAAACCTCTGAAAAGTTAGCTCACTGGACCATCCTGCGGCCGCGAGGACCTTGAAATCGTTTGCACCGACACCTTACTGTGTGTTTTTTTTTTTTTTTTTTTTGTGACTAATAAACAAAGCCAACTCTGTTCCTCTCAGAGGTTTAGTAATCTCAATGTAACGAGATAAATGTGAGACTATACAGAAGCGATCATCTGCGGGGTATGCTGAAAACACAATCTTACATCCTGTCATGCCTCTTTTATTATGTTTAAGCAAATCATAGACATAAAATATAATGGCATCAGCCGACACATGCATTCTATCTAGCTGTAGCTTTTGCAATGTTTGTACACGTTGGGCTGAAACCAACACCAGAAGCATGACCACCTTCATAGTTAATTTGGCTATAGATAGGCTTGTAACCGGAGCCCACTGGCGAAGAAGCATAAGAACCTCACTCACATTCCAAATACCGGCATACCTGGGTTTAGGAGGATTAGAATTGAAAACTCCCTTCATGAATTGTGAACTAACGGATGTGTCCCTACTGTATGCAATTCTGCATTCATAGGTAAATAAGAAGACAGAGCACTTCTGGCTGAATTAATTGCACTGTAACTTAATTTTTTGGTCAAAATAAAGAGTTGACAAACTCCAATACATCCGTGATCCCTGCCGTGTGATATACAATATCCTGCTGTAGGCAGAATTGCTCCCACTTCCTTATATAGGTGATATATTGCTGCTGTGTACTATCCCTGCAGGCCGACGTGAGAACATCCACCGTCCGATGAGACAGTCCTCTCCCCAGGTATGGCTTCCTTAAAATCTGCAAATTAACAGATCAATACGATCCTATAAAGGATGTTGATCCCCAGTGACTGGGTTTACCAGTAGATTTTTATTCTTGGGCATAAGCATGTAAGGCTCCCTAGCCATTTGTAATACAACGGGAAACCATGCTCGTGTAGGCCAATCTGGCACTACCAATACCCCTGAAGCGGAGTCCTCCTTGATCTTTTGCAAACATCTGCTGATGAGACAGAATGAAGGAAATACATACACAAACATTCCTCCCCCAATGCAGCGAAAATGCATCCACTGCTACTGCCTCAGTATCTGGTTACCATGAAACATATCTAGGTAACTGATGATTTAATCGAGATGCAAACAAGTCAATATCTGGCAATGCATACTGATCAATCATTTGGTTAAATACATCCTGATTTAACATCCATATAAATTTCAATGTTGTCATTAAACTGACGTGACCTCTTCCTGGCAAATAAAGTGCTGAAAGCCAGATATTTTGGTCAATACACCAGCTCCAAATCTGGTTAGCCAGTCTATCACAAGACTGTGCCTTAACTCCACCCATGTGGTTTACATATGCCACTGCTGTGGTGTTGTCAATCTGAGCTGCACATGCAGATCCCTCCTTGTAGAACAATAAGCTTTGAGCCCATACCAGGTGCCCAACAACTCTAAATAATCAATCCCTCTTAATTGAGGAAGCGATGTCTCATCCACATTCCATCTGCCTCCACAACTAGAAGACATATCTGTTGCACCCCAACCCAGTGCACTCACATCAGTCTGTAATATCAGTGACGGTGATTCCACGAAACCTTCCTTAAATTTTTTTTTTTTTTTGAAACATGTACTATCCACCATTGTATGTCAGCAATCGCCCCAGCTGACAACTGCATAGGCCTATCAAAAATAGCCCCTTTGTATTCTCAGTGCCTGTTCCTTTGATGGTTGTAATTGTTGATAATGCAGAGGACAATACTGCACAGCTGGAAAGGCTGCAACAACTTCCCAATAAAACTGGCTACTTGTCTAATCGAAGGCCGTTGTTCTCCAACGAGATTAACACAGTCCTCAATTAACTGATTCAATTTATCCCTGGGCAAAGTTACCAACATGTGATTGGAATTAATGGTAAATCCCAGATAATCAATAATTTCGACTGGTGATAATTTAGATTTATCTGGGTGAATAACAAATCCCATTTGTTCAAAAGTGATTTTAACAACTGAAATTGATGATTGAGTTTCAGCATGAGTCTTTCCAACAATCAGAATATCATCTAAATAGGCCATTACCACATGCCCCTGAGCTCTAAGCAATGCTAACACAGGTTTTACCAATTTAGTAAATAATCTAGGAGCTGAAGTTAATCCATTCGGCAATGTCATGAATTGCCACAGCTCAGTCATCCAAATAAATTTCAAATATCTTCTATCATCACCATGAATAGACACTGCGTAATACGCATTCTTTAAATCAATGGTTGCCATATAATACCCTTTGGACACTAGATGTTTGCCCGTGGTAAAGTTCTCCATTTTGAAATGCCTATAACAAACAAATTTGTTCAAATTCGATAAATCCAGAATAATTCTACATCCCCCAGACTTTTTAGATCTGGGAAATATACTTGACAGAAATTGTTGACTTTGATAGACAGAAGGCTCAATTACCCCTTCTTATGTAACGACTGAATCTCTGCTTGAATAAGCACATTTTCCTCCTCTGAAAAATAAGTTTACGACTAGGAAAATGTTGATTAGGTAGACTGTCATAGTAAAATCCAATTTTTCACCCCTTCAATACACTAAGTATGAACAAATCTGATGTCAACTGCTGCCATTGTTTGAGAACAATTTTAACCTTCCCCAATTTGAACAGGAACATCAGTTAATTCATCGTCTGTCAATGTTATATTCCTTACCAGCCTCTTTCCTTGCGGCTTTGTTGTCCTCGACTTCTTGTAGAGAACCTTTTTTTGCCTTGCTTCCAGCTGGCTTAATGAAGGCCATGGTTATAACAACCTCATAACAGTCTTTGACCCTTTTTACAAGGTTACCACCAAACAACAGATTTCGTGGTGGTACACTGGTCGGTTTGCACAACTCGCCAAATTCGGGTTAGCACTGGCCTAATAGCGGCCCTCCCGACATTATTAATTTTAAAATGCATTACAAAGGAGTCCCAGTTCATCCTGGTGTGCTTCAACCATATCATTTGTATCAATAACTTTCACCACAGCTGTAATACCTGCTTACAACATTTTAAGCACTTTTTTAAAACTTCATCTCCTGGGCCCTCGCAGGCAAACCCATCTATGACCAAATTTGGTGATTAACCACCGGTACCTTCAGGAGATCACAATTAACAGGAGCTTTATAGTTTTTTTGCTACTTCATCCATAGCTAGCTCCTGTAACTGGTGGGAGAGCATATACTGAATGGCTTCGGCCAATTCTACATCAATCGCCTTTCCTGCCTCTCTACACTCAGCAAACTTCCCAGCAATGTTCGGAATTACCTCCAACCGAACACCTTGCTCTCCCCCAGCATAGAAACAGTGTCAACAAACGGCCCTGATAGAACATCCTCCTCACAGGCAGGATAGTTCTGCAGCCCTGAAACAGGTGCTGCTAGCACAAGCTCTCCATCAGCCTGGCTTGGGCACCACTCCTCCTCAAGGAGCTGGAACATCCTCCTCACAGGCAGGATAGTTCTGCAGCCCTGAAACAGGTGCCGCTAGCACAAGCTCTCCATCAGCCTGGCTTGGGCACCACTCCTCCTCACGGAGCTGGTCCCTGTCGAGCATTCTTTTGTAATAGAATCTCGACGTGGGAGAGCCGTGAGCAAACGGACTCTCCTATGGAGGGTATAACCTCCAGGCCCGACTCATCTACGGGCCACAGAGACTTGCCAGTGGCCTTCCGCCCTACTGTGCAAACCTCCACTGCCCCCCGGCAGTGGGTCTGCAACCACTGGCTGTGTAGCCAGCACCGGACCAGGTGTACCAGACGGGCCTCCATCCTCAACACTCTCCTGGTCACTCTCCTTTCTACCCCCGGAGCGCCTCGCCGACACCTTCTTCACTTTCTGCAACATATCTACTCCCAACTGTCGCAGAAAATGACCTGTGGTAAAATATTTCAACAAACCTTACCTCCGTTTAAACTTGTTAACGAAAACTGCAGATGCTGGAGAATCGAGGGTGAAGTCTGAAGAAGGGTCTCGACCCGAAACGTCGCCCATCTCCTTCTTTCCTTAGATGCTGCTGCACCCGCTGAATTCTCCAGCCTTTCGTGTAACCCGTTTAAACTTACCGCTCGGAGGAGCGCTGCTGCTCCAACCGGCCGACTGCACCAGCGTCTGACGTCATGACGCACCAACGGCTGTACGGGCTTCTATTCACGTAGTCACTCACGTGACTCCGAAGCAAAATCTCCCTTCCATTGACTTAATCCACATTTCACGCTGCCTCGGCAGGATCACCAGCATAATCAAGGACCAGACTCACCCCGGTGATTCCCTCTCTTCCACTCTCCCATCAGGCAACAGGTACCAAAGGTTGAAAACCCATTACTCCAGTTATAGGAACAATTTTCCCCAGCTGTTATCAGGCAATAGAACAGTCCTTTCATCAGCTAGAGTGCACTTCTGACCTCCCATCTACCTCATTGGAGATCTTGAACTATCATTAATCAGACTTATCGGACTTTATCTTGCACTAAATGTATACCCTGTCGATATACTGGATAGCATGCTTTTCACTGTACCTCAATACACATGATAATAATAATCTAAACTAAACTAGAAAAGTTAAATTCAAAAATAAAGATCATGTGGTAAAAATATTTAACCTTATGGCACAATATACGGGCACAAGAAAATAGGCCACTCAGCCCCATAAGCCTACCCTACCATTCAATATGATCATGGCTGATCTGCCCAAGTCTCATCTTTTTTGTGCCGGTTCCTCGTAGACCTCAGTAACCTGATATTTCAGAATATTTATCTATATCCTCTTAATCCCTCATTGAACCAGCTTCCACAAATATCCAGAGATTATGAATATGAATTCCAGAGATTCACCACCCTATGTTGGAAAGAGTTCCTCGACATCTCCATTTAAAATGATGCCCAATCTTCTAATGGTGTCCCCTCATTTGAGATTCTCTCACTAGTGGAAACATATCAATACCTAACCTGTCATGCCCCCTAAGGATCTTATATGTTTCAATAAGATCACCCCTCTCTTCTCTAAATAATGTAATCTGATGTCTTAAAACGTTTGTAAATATGCCAACTCTCATCACATAAACTATCCAAGTGAAGATCTTTTGGACTGCTCCTTTCCTCAAGTAAAGGGATAAAAACTGTGCACTGTGTTCCAAGTGTGCCCTCATTAACGTCCCGTGCAATTGTAGAAATGCTTATCTATTTCTAATGTCCAACCCTTCTGCAAATAATAGCAATATGCCATTTGCCTTCATATCCACTTGTCACCCATTTCCTTTAAAACCATCCATCCAATTTCTCCATCCATTTCCTTTAAAATTCCATGTACTGGTCAATGGTACCTGGTGACTTGCTTGTATGTAGTACGATTATATTTTCCAATGCTCGTCCCTCGTGCTAGTTTTGTAAATATTTTCATCACAAAGTTCACAAAATAAATCTACAATTCTTTAGATTGATAAATGCATTCACTCTGAATTAATGACAAAACTTGCACTCGTGTCAAATTGTTTTCTTAGAATTTCTCAGAATATTTCACAGAAAATAGAAAGTGCAAGGAAATAATAATTAAATATATGATACAATTGTCTGCTTTGGTTCCTGGATGGTAAACTGTTTATAACATACATTACCTACCCTTTACTGACCTTTTCTAGTTTTATAGCCTGCAAAAGGTGGACAATCTCCTTTGCCTTTTAACCTCCAGATGATAAAATTCCAAAGTGGAAATATCATTGTACCTCCTGTTATGTCTTTCAGGAACAGCCTCCGATAAGTAAATTAGGCACTGGTATTAGTTTATTATTGTACTATGAACTGAGATAAAATGAAAAACGTTGTTTTGCTGCTATTCAGACAAATCATATCATACATAAGTACATCAGTTAGTGCAAAAAAAGAAAATAAACATAATGTAGAATATAGTTTTGCACCTACAGAAAAAGTACAGGTGGGCTGGGCTGCGACCACAATTAAGTAGTTAACAGATTTAGTAGTTTAGTTTAGTTTAATTTAGTTTAGAGATACAGTGAGGAAAGAGGCTTTTCGGTCCACCAAATCTGTGCAAACTAACGATCATCCATATACATTAGGGACAATTTACAGAAGGCAATTAAACTCCAAGTTTGCATGTATTTGGAATGTGGGAGGAAACGTGAGAACCCGGATAAATTCCATGCAGTCACAGGGAGAACATACAAATTCTGTACAGACAGCATCCATAGTCAGGATTAAACTCGGGTTGCAGTAAGACAGCAACTCTCCAGCTGCACCAGTGTGTTGACTTTAAATAAGGTTGATTAAATCTATAAAATCTAGGCTTGACAAATTCCTGAAGGCCAAGATAGAAGAACAAAGTAACACAATAGGGAACAATATAAAAATGGGGCTGGATCAATGGAGTAGTGGTTTCAGCCGGTCTGTGGCAGGCACATCCCTCCCCACCATTGAAAACATCGATATGAACCATTGCCTCAAGAAGCAGCATCTATCATATAGGATAAGCACCATCTGTAGCATGCTCTCATCTCGCAACTACCATCAAGCAAGTGATACAATAGCATGAAGTCCCACAGCACCAGCTAAACAGGTTCTTGAACTAATCCAAACACCCCTAATCCTACCTCAGCAACAGAATACAAGAGATCATCTTGTGTAGTACGATGGAGCAGTTTCAAAATGGGTATTTTTGCATCTGTCTTGGTTTTAATGGTGTCATTTATTTTCCACCTTCATGTAAATGAATATAAATGAATGAATAAATACGTTTATTGGCCAAGTATTCACATACAAGGAACTTGCCTTGGTGCTCCGCCCGCAAGTGACAACATGTCATACAGTGACAGTTAGGAATGACACATAAAACATTAAACATTAATAATAAAACATTATTGATTAAACATATGAATTAAATAAAATACCAGAGCAAAAGGAGGCTACAGATTTGTGGTTATTGAGTCGAGCTACTCCTCGTGGAAATAATGTGGAATCAACATGTAATTTATGAATCTTTTTTTTAATTCTGTGTTTGTGATGCTGCTGCATCTACTGTATAACCTATTTGGCTTTGAACAGCTGTCCCAGTATTGTGAGCATTTTAGCCCAAGCTGACCAACAAGAGAGGAAACCTATACCGAATATTCAGTATTATTGGAAGAAAATAGTTGAAAGACATTAGAAAGCCTGTCAGCTGTCAGACTGTACCTGAAGCATCATTAGGAGAGGATAGCAAACAATTAGGATCCATTTGATGTGTGAAATCTGAATGGGAAATGTGTGATGTCTGAAGAAGGGTCTTGACCCGAAACGTCACCCATTCCTTCTCTCCAGAGATGCTGCGTGACCCGTTGAGTTACTCCAGCATTTTGTGTCTACTTGTGAAATATTTGATTTCAATGATACAGATGCAACCTCCTTTCCTTGTAAACAATGAATTAAAATTTCTCTATAGTAATCTTTGGAGTGCAAGACTATTAACAAAAATCTTTACATGGCAAATTAAATGCCTTCCAGAGGTCCTTGAGGATCGTTGAACAACTAATAATAAAGGCATGAAAAAATATTTTTTCAATGCCAAAATATGATCATTTACAGTATATTGCAACTACTTGATGCACAAAACTTTTCCAAATCAACACTTTCTAAATGTAGGATTTTTTCAAAAGGTAAAGTTGTTATTCATGGTATCTTATTTGGTTATTTAGAGGTTATCATTCACAAAATAGTTGTCTCCAAATAAAATAGTTCTTTTATTTGGAGACACGAGGAATTGCAGATGTTGCAATCTTGAGCAAAACACAAAGTGCTGGAGTAACTCAGCGGTCAGGCAGCATCTGCGGAGGGAATGGACAGATGATGTTTCTTCAAACATTTTATCTCTTCTTCTGTTTCTTCTTATTTTTACTTTTTATTCGTGAAAAAGCCCTGTGACACATTAACTAACACACAAGGAAGTATTATTTCATTGTTGTGACAGTTATTAATATAACTTGTTGTTTTATTTATCCAAAAGTGACAAATAGAGTATTCTTCGATAATGGAAAACTTAGTTCAAACCTCTTCCAATTTTCCAGTTTATCAGTTTAACCTTTGACCAAGTCCTAGCAATTTAATTTAAAAAAAAGGTAGGTACAGGCATACCATCATAAATTCTCATAAATAATCTTGTTAAACATCTATTTCATTATTAAGTAAAGTATATATCAGCTGTTCTTCTCTATGATAACGAGAGCTTGCCTATGTAATATTTGGACCACGGCTAAACAATGATTAGGTATTTATAAATTGAGGTAATGTAAAAACAGAATTAAATGCTCTAAAAGCTGATCAATTCTAAGTGAAATCCACTTTTCAATGGTTCAGTGCAATTTTTCTATTAGCAAAATGATATGTGCACAGCCCATCCGATAAATTGTGAAAGCTTAATAGACATTCATTCCACATCTCAGCACGGATAGACTGAAATACCATATTATATGTACTATATAACTCAATCTTCATAACTCTCCATTATAATAAAGTAACTCAACCTTTTATAATGGTCTGATTCAATGGATTAAGATTCAAATGACAGCCTTTATCAATGGCAGTAAAATTGAAAGGTGAAATTGAAACAGAAAGTTAAAATATGAAGCTGTCATTTCTAAAGTGATCATGTTCAGCCAGCTATTAACATTATGATGCAAATCTTTCAGTACAATGATTTTGTGTTTTTTTTCCGTCTGGGCACATATCTTGTCCAGCATACTAATAGTTTCATTGGACCGGGAATTATTGAAAGAATTTTGCTTTAATGCTTCTATCAAAATTGATTGTAATAATAACAAACTCAGCAGACAACACCTCATGATAGCTTTTGTCCTTGGACCTGAAGATTTTTACCAAGCAAGGCAGTGATTAATATGGATTTCTTCCAATCCAATACAAATTCCAAGTACACACCAGAGTCAGGAATAGTTTCTTCTCCTCTGTTATCAGGCATCTGAAAGGTCCTTCCTTAAGCTAAAATAACATCCTATTCACCTGTACCCCATTGCGGACATTAGAATTTGTTTATGGAACTCATACGCAGCACTCTGTATCTTCACCTTTGCTCTACCTGCTGTACTTGAGTTTGGCTTGTTTGTATTTATTAATAGTACTAGACTAAGTGGGACCCATTGGGTCCCATGTTCACACGGAAGGGCTGGTCCCCGACGCAATATTCCACCTCTCCACCAATTCCAATATTGGTGGCCAGTGGGGGGGGCTTTCCTGGAGCGCTGGTATGGGTTCTTGGACTGGCAGCTCAGTCCCTCAAGCCTGATGTGCTGGCTGCTCACTCACGGCTGGTGGGCTGGCAGTTGACTCATGGCTATTCCTTGATATTTCATTTCAAGCAGGGTGCAAGGCCGCCAAATTCAGTGCAGTTTCACACCACTTCAAGCAGGGTGCAAGGCTGTCAAATTCAAGTGCAGTTTCATTCCACTTCAAGCAGGGTGCAAGGCCACCAGATTCAAGTGCAGTTTCATGCCACTCCGAGCAGGGTGCAAGGCCACCAAATTCAAATGCAGCTTCATACCATTTCATGCAGGGTGCAAGGCCACCACAGTCAAATACAGTTTCATACCATTTCAAACAGGGTGAAACCACCATAAAACCACACAAAACACAAAAATCACAGTTCAGTAGACATTCAGTGTGTTCAGTTGATTCACAGGTCAGACAGTCGTGACCTCTCCCTCCCCCATCATGCAGAGACTGAGCCACACCCACACTTCCGGGTTTTATAACCCCTCCCCCTCTCACCGGAAAAGGTGTGGCCTTCATGGCATGATTGACAGGAGAGGGATTCGCAACATTTTTTAAACAGTAATAACACTTTTATTTTTCATTGATGGGAAGAATCCTCCGCACCTGCTGAGCGGAGGGGGACTGAGTAAGATGGCCAAAAATCACAGCTGTATGTTGGAGCGTTGTATCTAAAATCAATATACAGTGCAAACAAGAAGTTACTCAAATCACCCAAGCCACCATTGGCAGTAGTGTCTTTTCACTTCAACCCAAAGTACCCAAGCCACCATTGGCAGTAGTGCCTTTTCACTTCAACCCAAAGCACCCAAGCCACCATTTGTAGTAGTGCCTTTTCTTTTTATTTAATAATATTTTTATTAGAAGTAATCCATCATAACAACGGCATAACAACTTTTCAAATACATAACTACCTTATTTCAATAGGTATACGGATATTAAAATAATTCTTATAACCTTCTATTTTTCAGAAAATAGAAAAAAGAAAAGAATAAATTTTAATCAATAAGAATAGTAATAATTTTGATTATAGAGGGAGAGAAAGAGAAAAGTAAGAGAAAAAAAATTGTTATATATATTCAATTAAAACAAAGTATTATATATATATATATATATATATATATATATATATAAAAAGATTATAGTATACATCTTAATAGTGAATAACACAATTTCAAGTAACGATATCAATAGAGTCATGTATACAAATCAAAAACAAAAAGGGAATTATTTTCACCTAATCTTGCCGGGTACCCATTGAGTTGTGATGCCAAGAACAGTTACCCCTTCAAATATTCTGTATATGGAGACCATATCTGTTCAAAGAGTTCGTATTTGTCCATTAGGACAAATCTGATTCTTTCCAAATGCAACGTCTCCAACATTTCCACTGGCCACATTTTAATTGTTCCCTTCCAAAATTTCAATATTAATTTTTTCCCTATTATCAAACAGTAATCCAAGAAATTTCATTGGTTTACTGTTAATATTAAATTTGAATCCAAAACTCCTAATATTATTAATTTTGGATCTGGGTCCAGTTTAATTTTAAGAACTTCAGAGATAACTCTAAAGATTTCTGTCCGATAATAATTGAGTTTAATACATGTTACAAAACTATGTGTTAAATTAGCTTCAAAGTTCTGACATTTATCACAAATAGGAGAAATGTTAGGATAAATTCTATTTAATTTCGTTTTTGAATAATGTAATCTGTGTAATACCTTAAATTGTATCTATATATGTCTAGCATTTAATGAGCAACGATGTATATGTTGTAGGCTTTCTTCCCAAGTTTCCTTCGTTATAGATAAACCTATTTCATTTTCCCATGTTGTCGATATATTTCCGAAGTTGGGATTTCCCTGTCCAAGATAGTATTGTATATATACGCTATTAATTTTTCTGTATTTGGGTGTTTATTAAACAATTCATCTAATAATCCTGGTTTTCTATTTTTATAGTCTTGTGTATTTGACTTAATATAGTTACTAATTTGTAAATACCTAAATATGTTATTTGACTGCAATCCATAGATATCCTGTAACTCTTGAAATGAAAGAAATGTTCTTTTCTTGTAAAGGTGTTCTATCCTTTTAATTCCTAAATCATTCCAGTGTCTAAACCCCTTGTCCAATACAGAGGGCTTAAACAAAGGATTATTCATAATTGGCAAACAAAGTGACAAATTATCCATATGTAGGGTCTTAACTATTTGTTTCCAAATATGTCTATTGCTATGAGTTATAGGGTTATCACCGTACGTTTTTTTTTGTACTTCCCTTGGTGCAAAAAGAATCAAACCTACATCAAAAGGCAAACAGTCTTTCTTTTCCATCTTTAGCCAGCTTGGGTCATAATCTAAATTTACCAACCAAAAATTCATATTCTTAATCTGAACTGCCCAGAAACAATATAAGAAATTTGGTAGTGCTAGTCCACCATTTATTTTAAAATGATACAGATTGTTTTTACTT
Organism: Okamejei kenojei; assembly: GCA_035221665.1. Taxonomy (NCBI): domain Eukaryota; kingdom Metazoa; phylum Chordata; class Chondrichthyes; order Rajiformes; family Rajidae; genus Okamejei; species Okamejei kenojei. The sequence goes on from CM069132.1 coordinate 42,932,821, forward strand.
ATTTTTATAGTCCCAAATAAAACTATTAACCAAAGTATCTATTTAAAAAAAAAAAACATTTTAGGGAGATATAAAGGGATGGCTTGAAATAAATATAACAATTGTGGCAAAAAAATCATTTTTATAGCATTTATTCTACCGATCATTGAAATAGGTAGTGTTTTCCAATATAAAATATTTTTTTTTTAGTTTATTTAGCAATTGAGGGTAATTATATTTAAATAGACAGTTATGGGATTTAGATACATTAATTCCTAGATATTTAAATTTGTCTGTGACTAGTTTAAGTGGGAATTGTTCTAGTATATTTAATTTTATTCCAGTTATAGGCATAATTTCACTTTTATTCCAGTTAATTCTATACCCAGAAAATGTGCCAAACTTAGTTATAACATTAAGTAGATTGGGAATACTAATCTCCGGTTTTGTGATATAAATTAAGATGTCATCTGCGTATAGTGAAATTTTATTTGTTGTAGTTTTGGTATTATATCCATATATTTCTGGTTCTTATCTAATCATTTCGGCTAATGGTTCTATTACCAGAGCAAATAGTAATGGTGATAACGGGCATCCTTGTCTACTACTCCTAAAGATATTAAATTTTGCTGATAACATTTGATTTGTTAATATTCTTGCAGTTGGATTCGAGTATATGATTTTTACCCATTTGGAAAATCTATCCCCCAGTTGAAATTTCTGCATTATTTTAAATAAATATGGCCAATCAACCTGGTCAAATGCTTTTTCAGCATCTAAGGATATGACAGCTAGTTCAATATCATTCACTCTTTTTGAGTATATGATATTGAATAGACGTCTTAGATTATAAGATGAATAGCGTTTTGGGATAAAACCTGTTTGGTCGTGATGTATTAAGTTATTAATCACTAAACTTAGCCTCCGAGATAAAATTTTAGTTAGTATTTTTTGATCAGTGTTTAAAAGAGCTATTGCTCTGTATGACCCAGGATCTTCCAAATCTTTATCCGCTATCTTAAATGTTAGGATAGTCCCAGCCCCAACTACCTCATCTGGCAGCTTGTTCCACACACCCACCACTCTTTTCTAGATTCCTATAACTCTTATACCCTTAATCTTGAACCTATGTACCCTAGTCTTCAATTCCCCTACTCTGGGCAAGGGATTCTGTGCATCTACCTGATCTATTCCTCTCATAATTTTGTACACCTCTATAAGATCATCCCTCATCCTCCTGCACTTCAAGGAATAGAGACCCAGCTTACTCAACCTCTCCCGAAAGCTCACACCCTCTAGTCCTGGCAACATCCTTGTAAATCTTCTCTGAACCCTTTCAAGCTTGACAATATCTTTCCGATAACATGGTGCCCATTCTAAATGGGGTCTCACCAATGGCTTATACAACTGCAACATGACCTCCCAACTTCTATACTCTTTACTCTGACTGAAGAAGGCCAACGTGCCAAAAGCCTTTTTGACCACCTTATCTACCTGTGACCCGACCTTCAAGGAACCATGCGCCTGCACTCCTAGATCCCTCTGCTCTACAAACTCCTCAGAGGCCTACCATTCACTGTATAAGTCCTGCCCTTGTTAGACATCCCAAAATGCAACACCTCACACATCTCTGTATTAAATCCCATCAACCATTCCTCAGCCCACCTGGCCAATCGATCCAGATCCTGCTGCAATCTTTCACAACCATCTTCACTATCTGCAAAACCACCCACTTTTGTATCATCGGCAAACATGCTAATCTTGCCCTGTATGTTCTCATCCAAATCATTAATGTAGATGACAAACAGTAATGGGCCCAGCACCGAACCCTGAGGCACACCACTATTCACAGACCTCCATTCTGAGAAGCAACCTTCCACCATCACCCTCTGCTTCCTTCCATGGCACCAATTTGCTATCCATTCAACTATCTCTCCTTGGATCCCAGGCGATCTAACCTTCCAGAGCAGCCTACCATGTGGAAAATTGTCAAATGCCTTACTGAAATCTATATATACAACATCTGCAACTCTCCCCTCATCTACCTTTTTGGTCCGGTCTTCAAATAAATCAATCAGATTTGTGAGACATGACCTCCCACCTACAATTGATAACAAATTTCCCACAATGTCCTCGGATATATCTGATCAGGCCCTGGAGATTTGTCAAACTTCATTCGTGATAGTACCTTCAGTACTTCTTTGATGGTAACACGGACTGTTCTCAAGACACTTCCATTGACTGCCTCAAGTTTCTCCATCCTACTGTCTTTCTCCTCAGTAAATACAGAAGAGAAATACTCATTGAGGACCTTGTTCATCTACTGTGGGTCCATACAGAGGTAACCGCTTTGATTCCTGAGAGGTCCCACTCTCTCTCTAGTTACCCTTTTCCCCCTTATGTATTTATAAAATCTTTTGGGATTGTCCTTAATGCTACCCATCAGAGCTATCTCCTGACCCCTTTTTTGTCCTTCCGATCTCCTTTTTCAGTTTACTCGTTAGTTCCCAAAACTCCTCAAGGAATCCACTTGATCCCAACTGCCTGTACCTGTTCCATGCATCCTTCTTGTTTAATTTATACAGTTTGTATTGCTGGGCATATCCCAGTAGGACAGACCTCCACAGCCGTTTGCTAATGGCTTATTCTAAAGTAACATGCAATAGAAGATCATAAAGAAATAAAAAAACCTTAAGCATAATTTATAATTCTAAAATAACGTGGTACAGACGGAAGCAGTGGGGTAGAGTCTCTATTTGATTATTATATACCATCAGTGCAAACACTATAACAGACCACAATAACACAAAATCAGAGAGTTTAACTGCAAATGAGTTACATCCCAAACCACTTACTGTTGAATTTAATATAAACTTTCATGTTGGTTCATGATTCAGGGTGCCCACTATCCCTAAAACTATCCTCATGCCCAAGTCCACATAGTGAGATCCTGTTCATTGTGGCTGCTGGAAAAACTCTTCAGGTTATATTCACTCTCCTGCTTGCATAACTATTTCTTATTTCCTATCCTATTGCACATATCTGTTATCGTTTTCTTTCCCAAGTCAATCGATCAATTGTTAGGATAGACACAAGATGCTGGAGTAACTCAGCGGGACAGGCCGCATCTCTGGAGAGAAGGAATGGGTGATGTTTGAGACTCAATTGTTAGGATTGGAATGAGCTGGAACCCACATATCCTAGTAAACTGGACCAACAATAACAATTAATCCTAGCCAATGCATTCAAATTCATTCCAATTGGAAAAGCCATTGATACCCAATGCTCAAAAAGTATATTCTCCGCAACTATTCTGACCTGTTTGGTACATTGGTACTGCACTTAAAGATTTCTGGTGCTGTTGTCTGCATGTTGCTGATTCTGCCTCTTTGAATTTGCTCTCAACAGGAGGACAGAGAGATTTATGGAAAGTCTGCTGGAGGTGATATCCCTGTGATAGTCAGGATATTTACACCTCTGAAAGATCTTATAAATTCCCATCGAAGACTGGATGTTTTAAGGGCCTGTCCCACTTGGGCGTCATTTGCACGTCACACAGGTGGAGCGCGAGGATTTTGAGCATCCCAAAATCCTGGGGCACTGCGCACTACAGCGCATCACTGCATACCCCACCACGCCTCACCACATGCCATGCGCGTATCATGTATGCCATGCGCACGTCACGCACGCATCACGACGAGCCAACCAATTTTTAGGATGACGTGTAAATGACGCCCAAATGGGACGCCCCTTTAGTTTTAACCTTCCATTTCTCATTCCTGTTGAAAAAAGTTGAGATACTAAATTAAGATCAAATCTTTTTGAAATAGATAGGGAGCGAGCAGCCAGAATAGTAAGAGCTAGTTAATATGTAGGTAGCCGTTTCTTGCATACGGATCTACTTATTGTAAGTTAGTATATTTAGTTAGATAGTTAGATAATACTTTGCCTTTGGGCTTGGTTTTCTTAGTTGAGTGCTTATCCTGGAGTTATAGCACAAGTACTTTGTGTTTTAATTGTAATGTAATGATCAAGCATTTGAATTATGAGAAACAATTACTTAATTTGGCAGGGGTGAAATAACCATGATGATTAAGGGGATAAATAATCTGGATGATACGAATTAATCGGTGGACTTGAGTGAACGAGTCTTCAATCCTTATTTGGGGTATTGTGTAAATCAACATTAATTCATTTAAATTAAAATAGGAGACATTTCTTTCAGTAAAACACATGTTTGGGATGAAATGTTTGCATAATTACTGAAGTTATCAGTGTCTCATCAAATTTGGTAGGGAAATCAAACCTGGGAGTCTGCCACTCCCAGGAGGTTATGTATGTCATGTTGGTACCTGTTTCAGGTTAACTGATAGAAATTGATGGCTATGATTTTCAAAATGTAATGTTTGAATCTGGTGACCACCTAGAAAGTGGAAAGCAATAAAGGTGGGTTTTTACGTCAATGCGGCAATTCCGTATTTCACTGCTTCCTCTCTCTGCTAAACATTTATTGTACCCCTGACTGGTGTGAGTTACATTGCGACTTTATTAGGTACAGCTGAGCTCTTCCAAAAGCAATTGTTTGAGCTTTTTGTTGATCTGCAGCTACCGTTTTGTGTGCAGCTTCCTGCCCATTGTTGTTAACATGGGTTAACTATGTGTCCATGGGTTGCACGGCAGATAGAGGACCCAATCCATTAGTAGGTTGCCCTCGTCACCCAATGTCACACTTTGCATTATTATACTGGCTTAATTCTAGATGGTAAAGCAGAGTGTCAGAGATTGATCATTTATTTCAAAATAAATTTCATTCAAAAAACAAAATATATACATGAAGCACAATATAATCAGTACATTTCTTCCTTTCATTTATCATTCTGCCAGGATAGCAGATGCTCACTTACATAATGCATTGTGTATGGTCATGCATCAGCTGAACATAGAGGATGCAGAATCTCATTCAGTAGGTGGTGTTTTGTAAACATGGTCTGTGGTGCTCACAAAGCAATGTGCACAAAGTCAAGAGCATACAGCAATATAAAGATGCCTGCAAAGCTATATACTTGCTATGTCTGCACCTCTCTAGCAGGGACAAATAAAATGAACATAACTCACTTGGGGTACTTCAGTGGCCTCCATTAAGCTGAATGATTGCAAACTGTTGGGCTTTGCAAATGTTGCAATGTCCAGCCTGGAAGGGAGCTAAACCATATGTTCATGGTCAGAGTAGCCTCGGGAGCCATTGGCAAAGCCGATCTTTGAAGTTGTATTTGCAGATCCATGAGTGGCAGTCCTACTTACATTGTGGTACAGCATAGAAACAGGCCCTTCAGCCCACTGAGTCTATGCTGACTATCGATCGAAGATAGACACAAAAAGATTGGAGTAACTCAGAGTGTCAGGCAGCATTTCTGGGGGAAAGGAATAGGTGACGTTTCAGGTCAAGACCCTTCTTCAAACCACATCATCTATTCCTTTTCTCCAGATATGATGCCTGCCTGTTGAGTTACTCCAGCCTTTTGTGTCTGTCTTTGGATTAAATCAGCATTTGCAGTTCCTCCCTGCACCTTTTGACTATTGATCGCCTGTAAACACCAGTTCTACATTATTGTCATGGGTCCTGTCACCTAATGTGAGCACTCTCTGCTCCTGCCTCCCTCTGCTAGCAGCTCATTCACTCAGTCACAATATACTTCAGGAGTCTGGTGGTAGAGCAGCAGTTAAATTGCCAGATTAGTAACGCAGTGGCTTGTGCGATCAATGTCAGTAAAATTCACACAGTTGCAGTCATGGAATTTAAATTCAGTTAATATTCTGAAAAATTGAAAAAAAAAGTGGTTATCTAAAGCTCCTCAGGGGAAGAAATTTGCTATAATGAAATAGCAAGACTTGCAACTCAGTTCAAAGGAAATCAGGGTAATTAATGTCGTCCTTGTCAATGATGCTCAGGCCATACAAAATGAAAGAGAACTGTCCACTTATACATCCATGCCTGGAAGTAGTTGGTTTGTGCAGAAGCTCCCAAAACATCACACACTGAGAAAATTTCAAGAAATATGGGCATGACAAACATTATTAGAATGAATGCTATGTCCAGAAGAAATTAATCACAACTTATCTGTAATTGGTGAGGATCCCATTAAATAATGCTGATGGGTCCCCTTCCTGCTGCTGAACATGTGCTTAGCTGTGTGAGGTTAAGATGAGGCATTAGAGGGAGCATACAACACTAATTCAGCAGCAATTGCTCCAAATGAACGTTGACTGCTGTACAGAATTCTAACAATCATTAAAGATAGACATAAAATGTTACAGTAACTCCGCGGGATAGGTAACATCTCTGGATAGAAGGAGTGGTTGACGTTTCAGGTCGAGCCATTCCTTCAATCCAGAGATGCTGCATATGCTGCTGAGTTACTCCAGCATTTTGTGTCTATCTCTGGTGTAAACCATCATCTGCAGTTCCTTCACTAACAATCATTAGTTTACTTTATTGTCACATGTACCGAGGTACAGTGAGCCAGATGCATTGACGTCCCTCCATAGTGGTCAGTGTAACATGCGTCACCGTATGTGATCACATCAGTTGCTATATTGGACATTTCATGAGAAGAATCGAATTGTGACATTTAATTTTACAGCCACCAATTGAATATAGAAATGTTATTTATTATTATGACTCAATTTGGTTGATACAACAAGATACAAGATACATTTATTTGTCACATGTGCCAGATGGCACAGTGAAATGTGATCACCATACAGCCAGACAATAAAATAAAAGAACACAACACATGATAGAGTTCAACATAAAACATCCCCACACAGGCACCCAAGTCAGACATCTTCCTCTGATGTTCACCCGTGGTTGGGGCCTCGGGAGCCCTCCGCAGTCGCCGCTACAGGCAGCCCGCCGCTCAGGCCCGCTCGCCGGGATGTTGGAACTCCGACGTCGGAACGGGAGGCCAACCGCGGTGGGTTGGGCCTCCAAAACGGCTGCCACTACCCACCGCATTCCGCAGCTCCCCGCGTCCGCTGGCCGCGCTGGGCGGAGATGCACCGCTGACGGCCCTCGGCAAAGGGCCCCAGGGACTCCGCGATGTCGGTCAGTGCCGCCTGCGCTGGGAGCTCCGCGAACTACAGCCCCGCGATGTTGGAGCAGGGGGCCCAATGCACCGGAGCTTCAAACGGCGATCCAAGTAGGTCTCGCCCGCTCCACGGTGAATCCAGCCACGCTGCCGCTGCCGAAGCTCTGGTCTGGTCCCCGGTCTCCGGTAGGAAAGGCCACTCTGATCCAGTGGTAGGCCGCGAGGTGGGGGGTGAGGACGCGACTTGGAGAAATAGTTGCATCCTCGACTGGGAAGCGGTTTACCCCATACCCCTCACCCCCCCCCCCCTCCCCACACATAGAAAAATGAAAGAATCCCCAAAACAAAACTGTTAGACAAACTAAAATTTTAAAAATATGAAAAAACGAACAGGCTGTAGGTGTAGGCAGAGGTGCCTTCAATGCAGCGCCCCTAGTGGACAACCACTTGCAAATGAGAAAATAAAGTAAATTGTGCAGCTGCTAATAAGCTTAAATATATATTACCTTTAAGCACTGAAGGCAAATATTGATTAAAATAGCTTTGTTGATATTGATCTTATAATTTGACCCAAAACATTACATATTCCTTTTCTCCAGAGATGCTGTCTAACCCGTCGAGATAATCCGGCATTTTGTATGTCTACCTTGGTGTAAACCACCACCTGCAGTTCCTTCCTACACCTATAACCTTCTTGGCTCTCTCAGCAAACAATGCCAGTGAATCTCAAATATAATTCAATATCCTTTTGTTTCTTACTTCGTAAGTCTTTGACTTATTCTCTGCGCAATTAGTAAACCTATGAAAAATCTAACTCCACTCTTCTTGAAGAATGGAGTATTAGCAGTAAAATTTGGTGGCTGGACCAACTCAAATCCTTCCATGGGTAGTAGGTAAGGATATTTTCTAGGTAAGGATATTCATTGTTCTTTATCTCTCCTCATCACTGTCGATATCTCTTGTTTCCCTTATCCCTAACCAGTCTGAAGAATAGTCTCGACTCGAAACATCACCCATTTCTTCTCTCCAGAGATGGTGCTTGTCCAGCTGAGTTACTCCAACTTTTTGTTGTCTCTCATCAATATTTTGTTGAAGGTTGGAAAGAATGAACAAACCAGCTAGTTTCCTAGCTCATCCTGGAACATGTTTCCTGAAACAAAACACTACTTTGGCTGCTTGAAATGGCTGGAATGAATATTCAAAGACACTTCAAACTTCAAAATATGAAGATTTTTATGCAATGCAACACATTCAAGTTTTGTATGTGGATAATGGTGAAACATTCCAAACATATGACCACAATATTAAAACTAAATTTGATTATATATGTCAGATGATTACAGCACACTGAACAAAATGTTGGAAATCTGATTTCCTTAAAATTTCTGATAAACACAATGTTACTGGAATTGATAGAATCTATGTAAACCTAGAATGTACAGGGCGAGGGGGAGCACAATAGTGTATAGCTGGTTTTATTTTAATCTGTATGGCATACCCATCATCAGTATTCAATCCAAATGTTTTTTGACACAATCATCAATCTTCACCCTCATCTCCTGACTGTCATTGATCTTTGATACAATCAGATTCCAGCACTATTCATGGCATTGATTCCCTTATTCTGCCTTCAACAATAAGCTCAGCCAGTTACCTGTCCTCAATCATCAGTTCAATTATCCTTGTGGTTCAATGCAGGTATTGTTCTCAGCCATGAGCGGCCACATCCACCCATTTTGTTATAATCTTGGTTCAATTTAGATTGATTTTAGCTCAGACATTGGACTGTTGGAGGGTCAATACTTGTTGCATTTAGGCAGGCAACTACAGGGCCCCAGAGCCAATGCTAAGTTATGCTTGATTACTTTGTGTTATTGATCAGAGCAAATTGTTGTTTCAAAAACCATGTTAAAGCGCTTGACTGCATAATGTTTGCAAATGTAAGAATTGTTATATTTATTTCAACCTGCTTTTTGATTATTTCTTTTCTCTACAATTTATTTTTTTAACATGTTGATTTTCTCGTTTAAAATAAATGATGCCCATTATGCCTATTGCTATTTAATTTTAGCATCATAACATGCTTCTTCACTGCTTCTCCAAATTGGAAATCCGTCAGAAAATGTTGGATGTGCATTCAACTCTGAAATGGTCATGATTAAGGTTCACTTATTCTCCATATAAATATCCCTGGGGGTAAATCAGGCATATGGTGGCTGATCAGTACATTTCCTAAACATTTGTTAAACAAGCCGGATTAAAATAATGTCTTGGAGAACAATGTTTCAAACTTGCCTCATCATCCTCCTCACTGTAGATCCTGCCAGACATGTAATTACTCTGCAATAGACTATGTACTGCGCTCTTCAATTGAGATTTCCAGATCTTCTAATTGACTAGGACGTCCAATTAACTTCCTAAACACCTGCAGCACATGATACATTTCCAAAGAAAAGCAGCAATGCCCGGGAGAAGCTGGTGCTAGGACTAGCAGTGATACAACCATTGGTTTATTGAACAGAGAAAGATTTGGAGGTGTGGATTGACTGTTGGGTTTAGAAAGTGGAAGATGGACAAGTAAAGAGACAGGGACTGTTGAAGCTAGTTTATATATATTTTTAAAACAAAATGCTGCGTTAACTCAGTGGGCCAGGCAGCATCTCTGAAGGACGTGGATAGGTGATGTTTCGGGTTGGGACCCTTCTTCAGACTGAATGTAGTGGGGAGAGAAAGCTGGAATAGGCTGGGGCCGGACAAAGCTTGGCAAATGATAGGTGGACACAAGTGAGGTGTGAAAGACATGTGACTGTGGTAGCGAGTTCAGGCCAGAACATGGTTGAAGAACAGGAGAGCAGCAGGAAAACAAAAGGGACAGGCTTAATCAGTGAATCGACCTGTTAGCAGGGAAAGACACATTAGCAAATTTTGGAGTGCCAGTGTGGAAAAGTACATGACAGTTGGAGAATGAGATGATGAGCATGCTGGAAAATGTGATGTGACCAGGATTCCCAAAATGTTAATTTGCAGGTTGTCAGAAGTAAGGAAGGCAAACTAGAATATAAAAGCAAGATGTAATGGGTGGCACAGTGATGCAGTGGTAGAGTGCTGTCTTGCTGTGCCAGAGAGCCGGGTTTGATTCTAATTACGTGTGCTGTCTGTATGGAATTTTTACATTCTGCCTGTGATCTGCATTTGTTTTCTCCGGAAGCCCTGGTTTCCTTCCACACTCCAACTATGTATAGATTTGTAGGCTAATTGGCTTGGTACAATTGTAAATTGTCCCGAGTGTGTGTGGAACAGTGTCAGTGTGTGGGGATTCCTGGTCGGTGTGGATTCGGTGGGCTGAAGGACCTGTTTCCACACTGTATCTCTAAAACTAAAACTAAAATCAGGAAGAAGAAGGAGCCTGAAAACCGTAACCACCAGGTTCAATTACAGCTTCTTCCCAGTGACCATTAGGTTCTTAACGACTACCTCAACATCTATTTAAGAAGGATCTGCAGATGCTGGAAAATCAAAGGTAGACAAAAATGTTGAAGAAACTCAGTGGGTGAGACAGCATCTATGGAGCGAAGGAAATAGGCGACGTTTTGGGTCTCGAGCCGAAACGTTGCCTATTCCCTCCACATCAACATCTGTGATCATCTGTGGACTGCATCTTTGGTTGGACCACAGACTTTGGTTTTGCACTACTGCGGTTACCTAGTATCACTATTATTAATTTACTTGCTTTATTGATTATACATTTATCTGAGTGTATTCTGTTAATGAGCCAAACAGCAGAGCTGCAGCAAGTACATATGCAGTTGCCAGGACATATGACAAATACTCTTTGTTTGAAATTAATAAATGTCAAAGTATTGATGTTTTATCCAAATGGCTTCCCAACAAACACTAGAATTTAGGTTGCATTGGGGAGTATTTTCGTATGCTACCTCCTGCAATTTCAACAAAAAGAAACGCAAGGAAAGTAGGAAATTCATGCACGTTCCATACAGTCCATAACATTTCTTCTGGGCCCTCTGCCTGATCGACACAACAGCATGTGGAGGAGTGTATATGAAGAAACTGCAGATGCTGATTTAAAATGAAGATGGAAACATAGAAACATAGAAACATAGAAAATAGGTGCAGGAGTAGGCCATTCGGCCCTTCGAGCCTGCATTGCCATTCAATATGATCATGGCTGATCATCCAACTCAGTATCCCGTACGAGCCTTCCCTTTAGCCACAAGGGCCACATCTAACTCCCTCTTTAATATAGCCAATGAACTGACCTCAACGACCTTCAGTGGCAGAAAATTCCAGAGACTCACCACTCTCTGTGTGAAAAATGTTTTTCTCATCTCGGTCCTAAAAGATTTCCCCCTTATCCTTAAACTGTGACCCATTGTTCTAGACTTCCCCAACATCGGGAACAATTTTCCTGCATCTACCCTTAAGAATTTGGTAAGTTTCTATAAAATCCCCCCTCAATCTTCTAAATTCTAGCGAGTACAAGCCGAGTCTATCTAGTCTTTCTTCATATGAAAGTCCTGTCATCCCAGGAATCAGTCTGGTGAACCTTCTCTGTACTCTATGGCAAGAATGTCTTTCCTCAGATTTGGAGACCAAAACTGTATGTAATACTCCAGGTGTGGTCTCAGCAAGACCCTGTACAACTGCAGTAGAACCTGCCTGCTCCTATATTCAAATCCTTTTGCTATGAATGTTAACATACCATTCGCTTTCTTCACTGCCTGCTGCACCTGCATGCCTACTTTCAATGACTGGTATACCATGACACCCAGGTCTCGTTGCATCTCCCCTTTTCCTAATCGGCCACCATTCAGATAATAATTTACTTTCCTGTTTTTGCCACCAATGTGGATAACCTCACATTTATCCACATTATACTGCATCTGCCATGCATTTTCCCATTCACCCAGCCTATCCAAGTCACCTTGCAGCCTCCTGGCATCCTCCTCGCAGCTAACACTGTCCCCCAGCTTCATGTCATCCGCAAACTTGGAGATGTTGCATTCAATTCCCTCATCCAGATCATTAATATATATTGTAAATAGCTGGGGTCCCAGCACTATGCCTTGCGGTACGCGACTAGTCACTGCCTGCCATTCTGAAAAGGACCCGTTTACTCCTACTCTTTGCTTCCTGTCTGCCAACCAGTTCTCTATCCACATCAATACTGAACCCCCAATACCGTGTGCTTTAAGTTTGTACACTAATCTCTTATGTGGGACCTTGTCGAAAGCCTTCTGTAAGTCCAGATATAACACATCCACTGGTTCTCCCTTATCCACTCTACTAGTTACATCCTCAAAAAATTCTATAAGATTCATCATTCATGATTTACCTTTCGTAAATCCATGCTGTCTTTGTCCAATGATTTCAAATGTGCTGCTCTCCATCTTTAATAACTGACTCTAGCAGTTTCCCCACTACCAATGTTAGACTAACTGGTCTGTAATTCCCCATTATCTCTCTCCCTCCTTTTTAAAAAAAGTGGGGTTACATTAGGTACCCTCCAATCCTCAGGAACTACTCCAGAATCTAAAGAGTTTTGAAAAATTATCACTAATGTATACACTATTTCTGGGGCTACTTCCTTAAGTACTCTGGGATGCAGCCTATCTGGCACTGGGGATTTATCGGCCTTTAATCCATTCAATTTACCTAACACCACTTCCCGGCGAACCAGGATTTCACTCAGTTTCTCCATCTCATTTGACCCCCGGTCCCCTGCTATTTCCGGCAGATTATTTATGTCTTCCTTAGTGAAGACACAACCAAAGTAGTTATTCAATTGGTCTGCCATGTCCTTGTTCCCCATGATCAATTCGGCTGTTTCTGACTGCAAGGGACCTACATTTGTTTTAACTAATCTTTTTCTCTTCACATATCTATAAAAACATTTTGCTGTCAGTTTTTATGTTCCCTGCCAGTTTTCTTTCATAATCTATTTTCCATTTCCGAATTAAGCCCATTGTCCTCCTCTGCTGTACTCTGAATTTTCCTCAGTCCTCTGGTAGGCTGCTTTTTCTGGCTAATTTGGATGCTTCATCTTTTGTTTTGACACTATCCCTGGTCTCCCTTGTTATCCACGGATGCACTGCCTTCCCTGATTTATTATTTTGCTAAACTGGGATGAACCATTGTTGTAGTTCATCTATGCAGTCTTTAAATGCCTTCCATTGCACATCCACCGCCAATCCTTTAAGAATCAATTGCCAGTCTATCTTGGCCAATTCACGTCTCATACCCTCAAATTTACCTTTCTTTAAGTTCAGAACCATTATTTCTGAATTAATTATGTCACTCTCCATCCTAATGAAGAACTCAACCATATTATGCTCACTCTTGCCCAAGGGGCCACGCACAACAAGACTGCTAATAACCCTTCCTCATTACTCAATACCCAGTCTTCTCTCTTGTTGGTTCCTCTACATGTTGACTATCCTGCATACATTCCAAGAAATCCTCTTCCTCAGCACCCCTGCCAATTTGATTCACCCAATCTATATGTAGATTGAAGTCACCCATTATAACTGTTTTACCTTTGTTGCACGCTTTTCTAATTTCCTGTTTGATGCCATCCCCAACTCCACTACCACTGTTAGGTGGCCTGTACACAACTCCCACTAGCATTTTCTGCCCCTTAGTGTTTCGCAGCTCTACCCATATCAATTCCATATCCTCCAAGTTAATGTCCTTTCTTTCTATTGCGTTAATCTCCTCTCTAACCAGCAACACAACCCCATCTCCTTTTCCTTTCGGTCTATTCCTCCTGAATATTGAATACCCCTGGATGTTCAGCTCCCAACCTTGGTCACCCTGGAGCCATGTCTCCGTGATCCCAACCATATCATAATCATTAATAGCTATCTGCACATTCAACTCATCCACCTTATTACGAATGCCCCTTGCATTGAGACACAAAGCCTTCAGGTTTGTTTTTACAACACTCTTACCCCTTATACAATTATGTTGAAAAGTGGCCCTTTTTGATTTTTGCCCTGGATTTGTCTGCCTGCCACTGTTACTTTTCACCTTGCTACCTATTGCTTCTACCCTCATTTTACACTCCTCTGTCTCTGCTCACACATTTAAGAAACCCACCACCTCTTATTCTCTGTTTATTATTGTTTTCTTCTTTCCCCCCTACATGTTGGGTCTGAGTGCTTCCCTTCTCTGCCTCCTGTCTCAGACACTGTCTACTAGCTTTCTCTATTTGAATCCCTCCCCCAACAATTCTAGTTTAAAGTCTCCCCAGTAGCCTTTGCAAATCTCCCCGCCAGGATATTGGTCCCCCTCGGGTTCAAGTGCAACCCGTCCTTTTTGTACAGGTCACACCTTCCCCAAAAGAGGTCCCCATGATCCAGAAACTTGAATCCCTGCTCTCGGCACCAGTCCTTCAGCCACGCATTTATCCTCCACCTCGCTCCATTCCTACTGTCACTGTCGCGTGGCACAGGAAGTAATCCTGAGATTGTTACCTTGCGGTCCTTCTCCTTAACTCTCCTCCTAACTCCCTAAATTCTCCTTTCAAGATCTCTTCTCTTTCTACCTATGTCATTGGTACCAATATGTACCACGACCTGAGGCTCCTCTCCCTCCCTTTTCAGGATATCTTGGACATGTTCAGACACATCCCAGACCCTGGCACCAGGGAGGCAAACTACCATCCGGGTCTCCTGACTGCGTCCACAGAATCGCCTATCTGACACACTAACTATAGAGTCCCCTATAACTACTGCTCTCCTCTTCTTTTCCTTACCCTTCTGAGCAACAGGGCCGGTCTCCCTACCAGAGGCCCGGTCGCTGTTGCTATCCCCAGGTAGGCTGTACCCCCCTCCCCTCCCTCCCCCAACAGTACTCAAGCAGGAGTACATATTGCCAAGGTGTACAGCCACCGGGGTACTTTCTAGCCCCTGCCTATGCCTCTTTCCCCTCCTAACCTTGACCCACTTGTCTGCCTCCCGTGGTTTTGGAGTGACCACCTCTCTGTAACTCCTCTCTATGACCTCCTCGCTCTCCCTGACCAGACGGAGGTCATTGAGCTGCTGCTCCAGGTTCCTAATACGGTCCCTTAGGAGCCCCATTTCGATGCACCTGGCACAGATGTGGACGTCTGGAGGGCTATCAGACTCCATGACCTCCCACATCTGACATCCAGAACAGTAAACTGCCCTGGCCCTCATACTCCCCCTTACCCTGGCTACAATACAAAGTACAATGCAATACAGTACAAAGTGCTGGAATAAATCAGCAGGGATCTGCTGCTTCCTCTAGTCCGCTTCCACCAATCAGCGGCTTCTTCAAGCCCACTTGTTTTGAACTGTGAACTGCGAATGGAACGTTACAGATTTGGGTTCCTCCCTCACCAACGGCTCCTGGACCTCTGTGAATCGAAGCCCCGTGATCGGGTTTTGTACTCACCGTCCAGACATTACTCCTCCCACTGCAACTGCTCCTGGGGCTCTGTCCCAAGATAGACACAAAAAAGCTGGAGTAACTCACGGGACAGGCAGCATCTCTGGAGAGAAG
The DNA here is from genome assembly GCA_035221665.1 of Okamejei kenojei. Lineage (NCBI taxonomy): Eukaryota > Metazoa > Chordata > Chondrichthyes > Rajiformes > Rajidae > Okamejei > Okamejei kenojei. The sequence goes on from CM069132.1 coordinate 42,948,432, forward strand.
GAATGGGTGATGTTTCGCGTCAAGACCGTTCTTCAGACTGGTTAGGGATAAGGGAAACGAGAGATAGTTTCCACTTGCAGTGCAAACTGTTGGATGCAACCTCTATAGTTTTGGTCAATGCAATTGTGACCTGGGGGTGGTTTCATTCACTAGTATAAAAAAGGCCTTCATAATGCTTGTGACTTCTGCTGTGTCATTATTTAACAAGCGCCTGCCAAAGCCAAGGATTCTAGTTCAAGGAATAAAGCAATGAGAACCCATCTCAGTTGGACATTTTTTATTTAAATGCATGCCCTTCACAAGAGACATTTGTTGTACCTTTACCATCCCGTAACACAGTCATGACCATCTTCCTTTCTCCATCCCACCAATCTGCCGCCCTAACCCCTCAGTGATGTCTAAAGTAGCTATCTCTTCTCTACTTCCACCTACCACTCATGCTCTTACTTCTAATACATACTGCAGCACATTGGCTTGCCATTGCTTTTCTACAGATGTTATGCCTGTTATAGGAATCATACAATCTGTAAGCAATTTGAAATCCTGGATAGTGATATCTCTTTCTGGGCATTTGGAATCTATCTTCAAATTTCGATTAGCTTCATAATGTAATGCAATCCCCAAATAACCATTTCTTACAGATGAAGTAGGAATTTATAATTTCAGTCAAAGAACTTTCCAAACCAGGATTAAAAGAATAAATCAGCTGAAAGGATTTACATGTAATCATTTTTGGATTACATTTAATTAATCTACTTGGCCGTGATATTTTGTGGTTTTGATTATACACAACTAGAATGCTGTGTAAAACTCTCAAATTGAAATGAGTGTGATAATTTTGCATTAAATTGTCACCTGCTTAAGTGGGCATTTTCACCAAACCCTATTTGTTCCCTTGTTGCTGTATAGCCAAAATGGGAATTAACATAAATTTACTGATCTAGCAATAAAGGTCTGTTTGACCCCATTAGTGAAACCACAATAGTGCCATTAATCTGAAATGCAAATAAAAGATTATAGTTACACAGCAAAATCGTCTAATAATGTCAGCACTTTACTTTCCTCTAAAGACCTGGTTATAATCTCTACTACAGAAATAGAGCACCAGAAACGCTTCAGGAAAAAAAACAGCTTTTTTTTTTGATAACACATGTCAGAATATTTTTTTAAATGTCAATATTGACACTTAATTATTCTCAGATGTGGGATGACTGCTCATCTATATCTTAGTTTGTGTCTATGCAAAATACTCTTTGTGCTTTGTAATATTGAGGCAAATTATGAGAGAAAATACATGTCAATAGCCTCGAAAGTGAACCTGCTGGACAAATTCAGCAGTTCAGGCAGCATCTGGATTTTACTTCGGAGTCACGTGAGTGACTACATGAAGAAGAAACCCGTCCAGCCGCACGTGCGTCATTATGTCAGACACATTGGTGCAGGCGACCGGTTGGAGCAGCAGAGCTCCTCCAGTGGTAGGTTTAAAACACCTCGAGGTAAGTGGAAAACTGAGCCTGGAGGTCGCTTTCTATATTTACGGTGATTTTCAGGATACAGGTTTTTCAAGATGCAGAAAGCAACTAAGGTGAAGGTGAGGCGACCCGTTGGTAAAAGTTTGGAGGACCGCGGGAGTGCAGGTAGCGGGTGCTTGCGACTGCAGATACATTGCCTTTGATCAGCGTTGCTGTGCTGGTAGGGCGTAAGGCCACAGCAAAGTCTGCTAGGCCCATTGACCCAGAGTCAAGCCTGGAGGTTTCACCTCCGCAAGGGGAGTCCGTTTGCTCACGGCTCTCCCGGATCGAACTCCTATTGCAGAGGATGCTCGATAAGGACGCACTCCGGGAGGAGGAGTGGTGTCCATGCCAGGCTGTTGGAGAGCCTGTGACAGCAGCACCTGGAATAGGGCTGCATGATTACCCACTCTTGGAAGAGGAGGGTTTGCCAGCTCAGGGGTATACTGATGCTGAGCCAGTGGCTGAACAGAGCCCAAAGGGTGAAGGGCAACAGGGTTTAATACCTAACCTGGCTGCAAAGTTTGTGATCCCCAGAGAAGCAGGGGAGCCATTGGGGGAGGTGTCGGCAACTACCATCCAGTATATGCACTCCCATCAGCTCCAAGAGCTGACAATGGACGACACTGCTAAATGGTATGAACCCCAGTTAACTGTGGGTTGTTGAGGGTGCCAGTGGTCAACCATGTTATATGGGGACAAATGGGGGTTGCAGTGCGGGCACAAGAGATAAAGCTCCAGAGGGTGCTCAAGTTACTTGCAGTAGGAATCACTGCGTTCGCCAGAACGGTGGACGAGGGGCACATGACGGAAGTTAATCAGGATGCTTTGGGGCTCCTGTGCAGTGCACATGCATATTACCCAGTGTCTGTTCCATTGTGATGATAGGAGGTATTTGAAGTTTAGCTGGATGAGTCAGTTATGGCAATTCAAAGCACTGCCTAATGGATTAACCTCAGCTCCTAGATTGTTTACCAAATGGTTAAAACCTGTTCTAGGGCTACTCTGAGCTCAGGGTCATGTTGTAATGGCTTATTTAGATGATATCTTAATTGTCGGAAATACTCGGAATGCAACTGAATCATCTGTTTCAGTTGTTAAACTCACTTTTGAGCAATTGGGGTTCATCATTCATCCAGATAAATCCAAATTAACACCAGTTAAAATTATTGATTACTTGCGCTTTAGTGACTCTGCCCAGTGACAAAAGGCAGCAGTTAATTGGAGGTTGTATCAAGCTCCTTGGTGAACAACGACCTTCAATTAGACAGCTGGCCAGTTTAATTGGTAAGTAGGTGGCTGCTTTTCCAGCTGTGCAGTTTGGACCTCTGCATTATCAACACTTACAATGAGCAAAAGAACAGGCACTGAGATCACATGCAGGTCATTTTGACAGGCCCATGGGGTTGCCAGCTGAAGCCATTTCAGAAATACAATAGTGGATCACAAATGTCTCAAGTGGTTCCAGCAAAGTTTTGGTTGAACCACCTTCCATAGTCTTATAGACTGATGTTAGTGCTCTAGGTTGGAGTTCTACTGATATGTCTACAGTTGTGGAGGCAGATGGAATAGTGATGAGACATCCCTTCTGCAATTCTGAGGGATCAATTATTTAGAGCTTTTGGGAACCTTTTATGGGCTTAAAGCTTATTGCTCTGCAGGTTCAAATTGACAACACCACAGCAGTGGCATATGTTAATCACATGGGTGGAGTTAAGTCGGAATATTGTGACAGATTGGCTAATCATATCTGGAGCTGGTGCATTGACAAAAACATTTGGCCTTCAGCAATCTACTTACAAGGTAGATTCAACATAGCGGCAGACACAAGGTCACGCCAATTCAATGACAACATAGAATGGATGTTGAATCAGGACATATTTAATGATGTGGTTGCTCGATATGGAATGCCAGATATTGATTTGTTTGCATCTAGACTAAACCATCAGTTGCCTAAATACGTTTCATGGGAACCAGATCCTGGCGCAGCAGTGGTCGATGCATTCTCGCTGCTCCCCTTCACGAGTATTGGTAGTGCCAGAATGGCCTACTCAGCCATGGTTCCATCTCGTGTTGCAGATGGCTATTCAGCCTCATATGATTGTTCCCAAACATAAAAACCTACTGGTGAACCTGGTAACTGGCGATCAACATCCTTTACATGATCGTATTGATCTGTTAACTTGCAGATTCTCAGAAGGCCATACCTGGGGATAGGACAGTCTGATCGCACCGTGGATGTTTTCACGTCGGCCTGGAGGGATAGTACCGAGAAGCAGTACATCCAGAGGTGCTCTGTCTTCTTATTTACCCATGGTGTCAGAATTACATTCAGTGGGGACACGTCCGTTAATCTCTAGATTTATGAAGGGAGTTTTTAATTCTAATCCTCCTAGGCCCAGGTATTCGGTTATCTGGAATGTAAGCAAAGTTCTTATGCTCCTTAGCCAGTGTACTCCTGTCACAGTCCTATCTCTAGCCAAGCTAACCATGAAGGTGGTCGTGCTTGTGGCGTTGGTATCAGCCCAACGTGTGCAGACATTACAGAAACTGCGGCTAGACAGGATGGAGGTATCAGCAGATGCCATCACTTTTTATGTTTATGATCTGCTCAAGCAGAGTAGAATAGGGGTGACAGGGTGTAAGATTGTCTTTTTGGCATACCCCAAGGATTCCCGCCTGTGTGTAGTGTCATATTTGTCCCATTACATTGAGGCTACCAGAACCCTAAGAGGAACAGTCAGCATTGTTTATTAGCCACAAAAAAATGCACAATAGGGTGTCGGTGCAAACAATTTCAAGGTGGCTAAAGCAGGTTCTGATGAGCGCTGGGATTGATACTGATAAATTTAAATCTCATTCCACCAGGACGGCATCAACTTCAGCGGCCAGGGCGATGGACGTTCCTGTAGACCATATCCTCGCGACCACTGGGATAGAGGGGTTGCTATTATTTTTGTTGTAAAAATAAACCATTAATTCGTTTAAGCAATGTTATGATGGATGCATTATTGATTATTTAATTATGTTGAGTCAATCAATGCAGTGAGAGGCGGGGATTTGAATCTGCGGCATGAAATAACAGAGCTTTGAAATCCTCACATAGTCACTCACGTGACTCCGAAGTAAAATAGTAAGATTAAACGAGAACTTACCAGTTTGAAGTTTGATCTTTATTTTATGAAGAGTTACGATGAGGGACTACATGCCCTCCGCTCCCAACCCTCATGAATGTCATCTGGTAGTTCTAGTCTTGTTATCTTACTATTATACTTCAGTCACTATAACCTGTGATTTCACACCGTTGCTTTGAAGATTGACGCACGTGCGGCTGGACGGGGTTCTTCTTCACGTAGTCCCTCATCATAACTCCTCATAAAATAAAGATCAAACTTCAAACTGGTAAGTTCCCATTTAATCTTACTATTGTTGCTAAGGTGATGATGTTGGCTGTCTTTTTGAAGCAGCACCTCCTATAGATTTCTTTGATGGTGGGGATGTCAGGACCCGATGGACCAGGCAGTGTCTACCATACTTTGTAACCTCCTTCCTTCCTTGGCATTCAAGTTGCTGAACCAGGCCGTGATGCAACCAGTCAATGTGCTCTATCATGCACCTGTAGAGGTTTAAGAAAATATATTTGTTGACATACTAAATCTCCTCAGTCTGCTAAGATGATAGATGTTGAGTGATAGATAAGTTGATGGCTTTATTTTATGATTATATCAATGTGCTGGACCAAGGTTAATCTTCAGTGATATCCATGTCCAGTAGTTGACCTTCTCCAATACCAACCCATTGATGGATTTTGAATCTTCGGCTTTCCCCTTCTAAAATCAACAATCAGCTCTTTAGTCTTTCTGACGTTGAGAGCAAGTTATGTTTTCTGACACCATTCGATCATTCAATCTCCCTCCTGTACTCTGACTCATCATTACCCATTATTCCGTCCAACAATGGTGGTATTGTCGCAAATTTAAGGATGGCTTTGGAACTGTGTTCTGCTATACAGTCATGGGTACAGAGCAATTGACTAAGCAAACAGCCCTGAAGTGCTCTTGTGCTGATGGTGATAGACAAGAAAGTGTTGTTGGCAATTCATACCGATTGTAGTTTGCCAATGTGCATGTTGCATAGGGGTGAGCAGAGACCAGTTCCCTAAATTTGGAAACAAATTAAGAGGGGGAAATGGGTTGAATGCTGAGTAGTCAATGAAGAACAGCCTGATATATGTGTTCTAATTGTCCAAATAGTCCAGTGCAGAATGGAGAGCCAGTGAGATTGGACCTCCCTTTGATTTATTGTGGCAGTAGGCAACTTGTGGGTCCAAATTCTTGCTAAAGTAGGAGTTGATAGGCATCATAACCAATAACGTCATCACAATAGATGTTATTGCCACCAGTTAGTGGTTATTAAGGCATGCCACCTTACTCTCCTTGGGCACCGGTATTATTGATGGCCTTTTAAAGCTGGTGGGAAACTCAGACTTCAGTAATGAGAAGAATAATGAAGAAGCAATTACGACTGCTTACAAAGCAACTATGGCGGCACGGTGGCGCAGCGGTAGAGTTGCTGCCTTAAACCACTTGCAGCACCAGAGACCCGGGTTCAATCCCAACTACGGGTGATGTCTGTATGGAGTTTTTACGTTCTCCCCATTACCACATGGGTTTTCTCTGAGACCTTCGGTTTCCTCCCACACTCCAAAGGCGTAAAAGTTTGTAGGTTAATTGACTTGAGGTAAGTGTAAATTGTCCCTAGTGTGTGTAGAATAGTGTTAGTGTATGGGCATCGCGAGTCGGTGCGGGTTTGGTGGGCCGAAGGGCCTGTTTCTGCACTGTATCTCTAAACGAATCTAAACTAAACTAGACTGTACTGATTTATGAATGAGGAACTAGAGAAGAGAGGTGGCACAAGTCTGAAAAATGCACTACTTGCAATCAGCCTGGCTGTTATTTATGCATTTTGGTGTTACAAATTGAAGCTTTTCCATGTCATACAGAAATAGCCTTGACAATTTGCAACACCAATTTGATATGTTGCAAACATTGCAACTCATGGAACACTAGCAGACAGCAGTTAATGTTAATATTTGTCATTCATAGGGTACTGTTTGTTCCCAAACGAAAATTCAGCTTGTTTCAATATCTTTCAAAGTTTACTGACAGAGGCAAATATAATGCATTATTCAAAGACTTTGAAGAATACTGACAGAGGCAAATGGAAAGTAATTTTATGTATACTTTGAAGTGCAAACTCCAAGTGGAGGCTTATTCTTCCATCTTTGGAACCTCACGTAAAGGCAAATAGGAAACTTCCTTTGCAGCAATGCAGTTGTTGCAAAGTGAAGTTGAGATGGTAATTGATTTGATCACTGCACTATATGGAGCCTCTGAAGTGTTTTTCATGCCACAGTAGTTCAGTGCCGAGCCTAGATCAGTTTCTGGTCACTGACAATTCTCAGCATGCTGATGAGAGGAGAATTAAGCAATAATATTGACATGGAATGTTAAGGGGAAGTGGACTTTATTAATGCTTAAAAAGTACTCATCTACAAATGGCTTTGAATCAGCATTGCTCCCCTCATTTGTTAGATATGGTACAATAGACACAAAATGCTGGAGTAACTCAGTGGCACAGGCAGCATCTCTGGATAGAAGGAATGGGTGACGTTTCAGGTCGAGACCTTCAGATTAGAGGGACACGATCCCAAATGTCACCCATTCCTTCCCTCAAGAGGAAGTGCTGCCTGTCCCGCTGAGTAACTCCAGCATTTTATGTCTATCTTGGGTGTAAACCAACATCTGCAGTTCTTTCTTACACATGGTACAATGAAAGTTGGGTAATGATTCAGCTTCGTATGACAGCAGTCTTCACTAAGATTGGCACTGTTGCACACCTCTTCGTCTGCACTAGTATCATTCCCCCAACATTGCCATTTTGTATTGGAATGCTTCACAGAGGATCTTCATACTTTTAAGCAACAACTCAAAGCCAAGATGATATGTAAGATATTTCTGACTCGGCTTGTTTCTTGGGCTTGATGGTAATTGTGTATTGCCCAGCCCGCTATCTATTTGTATCCCGGATCTAAACGTAGAGTCATTGGATTTAAATAAATCAGCATTTCTTATTAATAAGCACGATCAATGATGGAAATAATAGTGGGCACAGTGTCAAATGTCCACCAATTTTTTAATGATTAATTCTGCCTGCTGCCATGACCAACTTTCCATTCCTTCCCTCCTCTGTACTAAAAAGAAATCTGTATGGCATAAAGGTTATAAAGAGATATGTGCTCACCATCTTTAAAAACTGAGGCATCCAAAACTAGTTTGACAGTAAATGAGCCAATAGATATTATCATGGAGTCCAGAAAAAATCTTTGGCTTTCAACTAAGTCTTCATCTCTTCTCTAATTAATGCACTTCTTAAATTGAAAGTAGGACACAAAAAAACAAATCTGAAAGTTTGCATCAAAAAAAGATGAAAGGGTTTCCAACAGCCCACAGGAAAAAAAGGTTTCTTTAATCTGTGCTCTCAAGTTCAAGAGCACTTGGGATATCATTTGGCATATCCACCAACACATCTGTTTAATCAATCATTTACAGCCAGTAAATTCCCATATGACTCGACATTGGAAATTGTCGCACCACTTCAGAATTAAGGTATGCAAAGTAGATAGGCAAAAACAAAATAGAAAGCATTAGCCAACAGTTTATTTAATTGGGCTGTTCTAATTAGCTCCCCCATTTTCTCAATGTTTTCCCATTGCTTCTGTTGTCTTGGTGGAGGAAACTACTGCAGCATTTTCCCAACGTTGACAGCGATGTGCACAATGCTGAAGCATTGAAGGACTCCTCTCAAGCAACATCTGACTGAAATGTGACAAGGAAACAAACCATGGCAAGCAAATTCACTTGCCCACAATTGTTGCACCTGGTTGGCCAGATGCTTCTTCGATCAAAAATATCAAACATCTTCCTTTAGCGACTGAGTGATAAAAGAAAAAACACTCCTATTTCAATAGGAAATAAATATTCTGCTGAGGAATACTTCTTCTTTTAAGCTTACTTATAAATGCATTTACTTGGTTTGAGGGACCCCACATGAGAGCGTTTATTTAGTGTATTATTTAAGCTGCCTAACAGCGGTTCATTCAAATCGGCTTAAAATGTTATCTCCCATATTTTAATAAATTGCCAAGTATTTAGTAAATTGCCAAGTATTGGTACAGGTGACAATAAAGAAACAATTGACCATTGAAAGAAGAACATCTGTCATTGAAGCAGAAACAGGGGTAAAGAATGGGCCAAGTTGTGATTGGAACAGAGAATGTTTCTGGCATCTCAAAATGGCGACCACAGTTGTTACCTATGTGAGTTTTGATAGAAATACTTAGAGGAAACAAGTGTGTTCAAAGGAGAAGTAGTGCAAAGTGCGAATAAATTCAGCTGCATGAAGGAGATTGCTAGTGGCTGGGGAATGATTCAGGGAAGAAGCAGTCTGGACTTCTGGACATTCTGGACTTGCATTGAATTTAACAATTCAGATTACCGCCATGGTCCCCATATTTTTGTTTGAAAGCTGTTATCAAGACTGAAGATAATCTTTATTACATTTCCAACTTACGGAAAGTGAGCTGAAACTCCATTTCCCCTCTGCAGATGACACCTGCACTGATTACTTTAAACATCTTTACAGTCAATATATTGAAGAAAAATTAATTTGATTTAATTATAAGGTTCAGTCCGAAAAACGGTCTGGAATCAAAACGTCACCTATCCAAGTTCTCCAAAGATGCTGCCTGACCCGCTGAGTTACTTTAGCACTTTGCGTCCTTTTGTGTAAACCAGCATCTGCAGTTCCTTGTTCCTTTTTAATTTGTTGTCTTATGGATACTGGCTTACATGAGGGATTGTTTACTTTTATTATTTAATTGTTTAATATTAATTATATAGCAGGTAGAAATAACTTGGTTCTAAGAAATCTAGAAGGTACGTTGACATTCAGTTCCTTAGCTTTAGTGAAATGAAAGCTTTTGTTCTGCTTATAATTCTAAGGGAAACTGAAAAAAGGATCTATTTTAACAAGATTGGGAGCAAATGAAGGAGGAAGGCTAAAAGCTATTGATAATAGCGGAAATTAAATAAGAAGCCAGGGGTCTGGTCACTAAAAGATCTTGAATATGGACTGATCACCCTGTGGAAAAGGAATGTTGCTCATGGAACCAAAGGGGTCCAGCACAAAATACAGGGCCTGTCCCACTTACGTGACCTTTACAGGCAACTGCCGACACCCATAATAGGTCACCAAAACTTTCAACGTTAAAAATTCAGCGGTGACCAGAAAGACACTACGACTCTTTGGAGACCTCTCACGACCATAGGAGACCTCTCACGACCATACAGGCGACTCCTGGAGACACATCGCGAGTGACCTTTCATAACCATAGGAGACTTCTCACATGACCTCTCACGACCATAGGAGACTTCTCACGACCTCTCACAACCTCTCATGACCTATCACGGGTGCCGGCAGTCGCCTCTTAAGGTCGCGTAAGTGGGACAGGCCCTTAAGGCAAGAAAATAGAGGAATTTAGAAAATAAAATACACAATGCAGATAAAAGTTTGTCTAACCATCTTGAAAGGTGGAAGTGTAAGGGTGAAAATGTTCAGCGGGTCAAGCAGCATCTGTTGAGATAGAAAAAGTTAACTTTTTCATGTACAAGACCCTGTGGAAATAACTTTTTCTTTATGCAAAAATGGGGTGATTTTAAGTTGCTGAGAAGGTGACAGCAGGAGTGGATAAGACAAAGGAATATTGATGTGCAAGAAATAATTGCAGATGCCGGTTTAAATCGAAGGTAGGCACAAAAAGAATTGTTGCTGCAGAGTGAATGGAGGGCTGTACTTTCGGGGGGGGGGGGAGGGGAGAAAATGTTGTGTCTACAAAGGAATATCTATGCTAGAGTGAGATGAGGGCAAATAGGACAATGGGCAGTTAGAGGCTGATTACTAGAGCCAGGATTTTGCCATAAATGCCATGCCTTTTTTACAATCGAGTGCTTAAATCAGCCTTTTTGTGCCATTTTGCTTAAAGGTCGTGCTATTTTCTCTAGTTGTATCGTGATCACAATGACGTTTTTAATGTTAACACTTTACTATTAATGTTATTATTAATGTGGTAACATAGTATAACTTACAAGAAAATTTCCACCACCAGGGCGAAACGGGGGGCGCCACCATCGGTCAGTCATTCGCTCGTGCCGCTGCCCGCTGGTTCATTCTTCTCCAATATGTATTTAAGAAAGCACTGCAGATGCTGTAAAAATCGAAGGTAGACAAAAATTGCTGAAGAAACACAGCGGGTGAGGCAGCATCTATGGAGAGAAGGAATAGGCAACGTTTCGGGTCGAGACCCTTCTTCAGACTGATATGGGGGGGGTGAAAGAAAGGGAGGCAGAGTCAGTAGGACTAGAAGGAGGGCAGGGAAGATGGAGGGGGAGAAGACAAGAGCTATCTAAAATTAGAGAGGTCAATGTTGATACTGCTGGGGTGTAGACTACCCAAGCAAAATACCCAAGCTTGTCTCCTCACTACATTTATTGCTGGCTCCAGTCACAAATCTGAGTTTGTGTGATCTGTGCAAGGCATTCATTGATGCTGGAATTCCACTGTGGAAATGGGAAAACAACTCTCTCAGAGGTTTTTTAGAGAAATACACAGAGGAACATATACTGAGCGAGCCATCATTATGAGAAAATTATGTTGACAGCAACTTCAATATTATTGTGCAGAAAATTAGAGATAAAGTTGCATGCAACAAAATATGGATCTCAATAGATGAGATAACCAATGCTGTGGGGAGACGTGTTGCCAATGTGGTCATCGGTACACTGGAGGCAGGTCAACCATCAAAGGAGTATTTGTTGACATTGGAAGTATTGCAGATGTCAAGCAGCTCAACTACTGTTCAGTTGTTTACATCTTCACTTGCTGTACTTTGGCCAGAAGGTATAAAACACGAGAATGTTTGTCTGTTTGTGACTGATGCAGCTTCGTACATGAAAAAAGCTGCTTGAGTTCTTAAAGTTTTATTCCCCAAAATGGTGTGTTTGACATGCTTAGCTCAAGGACTTCATAGAATTGCCAAGCACATACGTGGCTTGTTGCCAAATATCGATTGCCTAGTTTCCAATGTCAAGAGAATCTTCCTCAAAGCACTGTCACGTGTGCAGTTGTTCAAGGAAATGGCTCCTGAGATTCCGCTACCTCCTCAGCCTGTTTTGACTAGGTGGGGTACATGGCTCTCTGCTGTACTCTACTGTGCTGTACATTTTGAAATGATAGAAGAAACCTTCAACTGTTTTCAAGAAGAAGAATCTGCTGCAATCAGGATCGTCAGTGAAATCATGTAGAAAAAGTCACCCCACCGTGATCTTGTTTTTATTGCTTCCAATTTTGCAAAATTCCTACAAGCTATCGCTTGCCTTGAAAAACATGGCGAAATATTAGTGAATAACAGGTTTTCAACAAAGTAACTGATTCGTAAATTTCCTGGCGATGTAGGTAAAGGCATACAAGGAAAATGTGAGAGAGTGATTTTAGCTAACAAAGATCTTGAAGAAATACAAAACATAGCTAAAGTATTCAAAGGTAGTGGTAATGCACAAGATATCGACATGAATATAGCGTCTGTAGCTTGTTTCGGGTATGCACCAGTGACCTCAGCTGACATAGAAAGAGGTTTTTCACAACTGAAGCATATTCTGTCTGACAGATGGCATAGTTTAACACCAGATAATTTGAAAATGAATGTTAGTAATTATGTGGAACCAGGCAACTTTGGTCATTTAATGTAGTATACCTTGATATTATCATTTTTTACCATATTTTGGTGGTGGAAATACATGCTTTTTTTGTCAATAAATGCCTTTTACGTGCCTTTTACGACCAACTGGGAGATCCATGCCTCAGGACTTTCTATCGCCCAGAAGCGGAAGCTTCAATCGCCGGCTGTGGGAGCTTTGATCGCCCCGATGGATGGTTCGACTGCCCTGACCATGGAAGAATAAAGCGCACCTGGATTATTGTGTGCAATTTTGGTCTCCTAATTTGAGGAAGGATATTATTGCTATTGAGGGAGTGCAGTGTAGGTTCACCAGGTTAATTCCCGGTATGGCGGGACTGACATATGATGAAAAAATGAGTCGACTGGGCTTGTATTCACTGGAATTTAGTAGGAAGAAAGGGGATCTTAAGTGAAACATTCGTAAAGCATTGGACAGGCTAGATGCAGGAAAACTGTTCCTGATGTTGGGGGAGTCCAGAACCAGGGTTACAGTTTAAGAATAAGGGGTAGGTCATTTAGGACTGTGATGAGGAAAAACCTTTTCACTCAGAGAGTTAGGAATCTGTGGAATTCTCTGCCACAGAAGGCAGTGGAGGCCTATTCACTGGATGTTTTCAAGAGAGAGATATAGCTTTCAGGGCTAGTGGAATCAAAGGATATGGGGAAAAAGCAGGAACGGGGTACTGATTTTAGATGATCAGCCATGATCATATTGAATGGCGGTGCTAGCTCGAAGGGCCGAATAGCCTATTCCTATTCAACGTTTCTATGTTTCTATGCTCTCTACCTTGGCTCCTATCTGTGTGGGCTTTGCACATTCTCCCTGAAACCACAATAGCTTCTGCCAAAGGTTGATGGCTTCTCTGCTACCTCAAAGAAGTGCTGGTAGGTCAATTGGCTATTGTAAATAGAGCCTTAATTCAAGTAAATGGTAAAAATAGAACAAAAGGGAAGTGAATGAGTGCATGAGAGAGGAAAGGTCGTGGGATTCAAGTTACAGGGGCAACAGAGAGCAGAAATGGAACATGGTATGGAACAAACTTTATTTGTCTCATGTACCGAGGTACAGCAAAATTCATTTTTGTATACAGTTCAGTACATATCACTATACATAAGCACTTAGGTACACATATTAGATGGGCATCTCAGATACAGAACAAATGTATTGCAGTAGTACACTGAGACAGTATGCAGAGTCACCAGTTTGGTACTATCTTGAAGTCCCAGTTGTAAGTGCTGGGTTCTTGATCTGACCATGAAGGTCCATTGTCCTGGGATTGTGCTGTTGGGATCTGGCATGGAATAAATAGGTTGAATGTGTCATAACATGTAACAAGAAACAAGAAACTGTCTTGAGGTGTCATGTCTAACGTGCAAATAAGGAAATATGCACTGCGGAAATGTGGCAGGAAAAGTAACTTTCCATTATCAGAAAATGAACGAGAATGATAAGAGAAACAAAACTGTTAATGCCAGGCTGCTCTCTATATTTTAAAATGCATTAATTGCCATTCTGAGAAAATCGACATCAGATTTTTGCTTCCCTTCCCAGTACAATTGTCCCCACTGGCTCAAGGTACAAAAGTCACATTACCTTGCCAGTTACATTTATTAAAATTATATTAACACATTGGCAAATTTCTCGGCAGATTTTCTGCTAAACATCAATTTATACAATTTATACCCAAAATGTTCACATATCTTAATGTTTCAACCTTAGCTTTAATTTCTCAGATGTAAATGCATTGATATTGATCTATGTGGATAGAAGAGATGTATATTTTCATAAAGGTTACCTTGACAGTATGATAAAAGGTGGTTTCTTGCGCAATATGCACCTGGCTCCCATGGTGCCCATATGAGATGGGTATAAAACAACAACACAGATATGAGCTCTCATAAATATCACAGTAGGATCGAGTTTTCAGGGAGCTCAGGTCGTCTTGGTTTCACAGTTTGAAAATGACAACCAGTTAACAACCAGCTAAGCCTTCCTTACTCTCTTGAATTTAAATATGTGCATTTTTAAAGAAGTTGTAATTATCCTGCTATGAGGTTTTCAAAAGTCATGTCTCTCTCTTAAATTGAATCAGACTGTCACAAACTTGGTACCATATTTGATCCCAGGATGAGGATCTGACTAAATATCCTTACCCATGCTATCATTATTTATTTCTCTCCATCCCTTCCTTGGCACATTTGCCTTTCGACTTTTGCTTTAAAGATACAGCGTGGAAACAGATACAGTCACTTTGGCCCACTGACTCTGCGTCAACCAGCGATCACCTCCTACACTAGCACTATCGTACATACTAGGGACAATTTTTACAATTTACTGATGCCAATTAACCTAGAGACTTGGGGGTATCAACGTCGCCTATCTCCTTCGCTCCTTAGATGCTGCTTTTGCACCCGCTGAGTTTCTCCAGCTTTTTGTGCATTTGGCTCAAATCCTTTTAAACCCTACGTATCCATGTACCTGTCTAGGTGCCATTTAAATGCTGCTATATTACCTGCCTCAACTACTTTCTCCTCCATGCTTTGACTGAAAAAGTTACCCATCAGATCTTGTTTAAATCTTGCCCCTTTGACCTTAAAGCTATGGCCTCTGGTTTTTGATTCCCCTACCGTGGGTAAAAGACTCTCTGCATTCACTCTATCTATTGCCCTCGTGGGTTTATACACCCCCATAAAATTACCCCTCAGCTTCCCGTGCTCCAAGGCATACATTTTCACTTTACTGCAGTCTTGAAAATTTTGAGGCAGTTCAAGTTTATTTACTGATAATAGTGGTAGCTGTAAATAAGCAATTCACAAACTCTTAAAGTGTGCAACATCTTTTAATGATAGCACAGGGTATTACATACATCATCCAGCACTGGCTACATTCTTCTACTGAACTATACCCAGGGAGGGGAAGGCGTTATGATTGATGTTAACTAGGCGGGGTTAATGGTACTGAGGTAACTATATTATAACCATCTACATCCTTCACCTTAGAAAATCAAAACAGATTGTTCTTACAACAACAGAATTAAACAGCAGAATTAAACAAAGTCGCCATAACGAACAGGTGGCTTACTAATCCGGCCCGAGTGCATACGGATGTCTCTCCCTTCCCCCGAAAGAGCAGAAGAAACAGGAGGACACGTGGCAGCTGAGGAACCAGGGAAGGGCGATGGGGTGGGAGAAACAGGAGAGTGAGAACCGCGACCGGCAACAGGTGACCCGCGTAGAGGGGAACCGGGCGCTTGATATGGGGATCGAGGCATGCAGGGAACACTGGCTGGGACGGCAGCCGGCTGCTGGTATGAGAGTGGTGGGGCATAGGGCCCCGGGGGCTGCGGCTTCGGCTCATTAACCCCAAGCAGGTGTCGGCTTCTTCGGTAGATGGTTCCCTCATAGTCGACCAGATACGAACAAGGTGAGTCAGCCACCCCAACCACGGTAGCCAGACGGGAGTGACCACCGGCGGTCTGCAACCGAACAACCTGTCCAGGCAACAAAGGATCGAGTGGTCTGCACGACCAATCGTGGGAACGCCGCTGGCTGTCATGTTTCTCTTGAATGCGCCTCTGCACGGAGGCAGGCTCCAGCACCCGAGGTTGCAGTTGGCATTGGGCAATCAGGATGGTAGATCTGGTTGTTCTGGACATCAGACGCTGAGCAGGTGACCCCATGGCCGGATTCCTGGAAACATTCCTGAGGTTCAGGAGATCCAAATACATCATCCCACTTCCGACACCAAGTAAATAAGCTAGTCACAAACTTTTAAAGTGTGCAACATCTTTTAATGATAGCACAGGGTATTACATACATCATCCAGCACTGGCTACATTCTTCTACTGAACTGTACCCAGGGAGGGGAAGGCGTTATGATTGATGTTAACTAGGTGGGGTTAATGGTGCTGAGGTAACTATATTATTGGTTGCATATATAAACCATCTACAGTAGCCAAGATATTTCTCCAGTGGAGACTGACCAGTGGTGTTGCAACTAAGTGCCAAGGGGAAATGGAGAGACATCCACAGAAGGGTCTCGACACAAAATGTCACCCATCCTTCTCCCCAGAGGTGCTGCCTGGCCTGCTGAGTTAATCCAGCTTTTTGTGTCTATCCACATGAGTGAGATGGTCTCACTAGGTCCTGGTGAGGCAGAGACAATCCTGAGCTCAATGTTTTCCCCACTCTCTTGCAAACAGTCTTCTCCTACAGTCATCCGGCCCTTCAAATAAACTTCTGCTGACTCCACAACAAACCCATCATATAGTTGATTTCCCTGCTGCTAAATTGAAATTAGTTGTGAATGGAACCCATTCACTGGGTGTTTGTTAGATTAAAGTAATTTTATTTCACAGGGGATCTTTAAAAACATTATTAGCTAATTAATGTCTGGTTAATGTTGTCAATGCTGACTCCTACTCAAATGAGTTATGAATCGAGATGAATTAACATCTCATCTTGAATCATTGCACAGTCAAATTTGGACTTGTGAAATTACGTAAAATATTACCATGCTTCAATTATTGAGAGCAATGCATTTTTCTTAGCCTTTGCAAGAGGTTAAAGAAATGTTCAATGGGTGGTTTGTGCTGATTCATAAAAAATTAAACAATTTGAAAATCACGCATTGATTTGGTGTCCTAATGATGCAATGACAATTCTGTTGATTTTTCGACTTTCGATGATTGATTTGTAAGAGAAAGTTTCACTGTCTTTGAATGTGAAATTAATTGAAATAACTCAACATTGCCTTTTGCTCTGCCCACAAGCTCAAAGAGATAACAAATGCCTGAATGGTTGTCTCACTTGACTGACTAAAAATTAAATGCCTTTGCTCCTTTCAATAATTAAATGCTCAGAAGGAATTGGGTGCAATTAACTGTTTTGTCAAAACATATTGATAATATTTGTAGTTTGAGATTTGATTTGCCAGGACCAGCCATCACAGATCACTATATCATTGCCTTTCACGTGCTGCATTTGATAGAAAAATTCCTTCTCAGATGTGCTGCCAAATGTTTTCCTTCTTCTCCTCAGTTGTCGGAAACATCTTGCTACAGATTTACTACTTTTCAAACCATCCTCTCCCCATGAGCAGCTCTTCTAACCTCATCCTATTTCCGGCATGGTGTCCACCAGTCTTGCCTTCAATCACTTTGGGATGACTGAATATACCGTTATATGTTGAAGTCAGATTGTTATAATCTCTCCAGTACCTGAGATGCATCACATTCAGTCTCTTTGTCCCCCTCACACGTCAGCAAAGTGGTTGTCGGTGAGTTTTTGTGGCACTTAATGCAATTGCTGATGATTGGCACTAGGTAAGATTGCATTTGCTCTGAAAAGCTCAACCTATTTTGTTATCTGATCCTTCACTCCACCATTGAGGCACATTTTCTGGTCATAGTTTCTCAACTTCAAGAGTTCATCTTCTGATGTTCTACTAAAATACCTGCTTCCTTACTTTTTAAATCCAAATAAAAAACCTCAATAAGAAAACCTTTCTGTTTTCAATATACTTTCCTATCTACAAATCCCCCTTCTCCCTTTCTCTTTGTTGCTTTGTTTTAAAAGCTCCAAAATCATCTCTCAGCAGGTAAGAACTAGTATAAAAACAGAATATTACAGAAAGGAAGCAATATCTATGGCACCTCCTTGAAAGAGATGTTCAATTGGAGCAATTTCATCGCTTTTTTTCCCCCATAGGTGCTGCAATTTTATTCCCCTTCAATTATTCACCTGATGTATTGTTTGAGTGTAAGACCACATGTGATCCAAGGAGAGATAGCTGACCAAATAGAAAATTGGCTTCATGGAAGGAAGCAGGGGTTGATAGTGGAAGGGTGCTTTTCTGACTGGAGGTCCATGGCTAGTGATGTGCCTCTGGGCAGGGCCCATTACTGTTTGTCATCTATATCAATGATTTGGATGAGAACGTACAAGGCATGATTAGCAAGTTTGTAGATGATACTAAAGTGGGTGTTATTGTAGGTAGTGAAGATGGTTGTCAAAACTTGCAGCACGATCTTGATCAGCTGAGCATATGGGCAGAGGAATTGTTGATGGAGTTTAATTCCATCAACAATTGAATATGTATTGATTATGCTCTCAATAATTTCTACTGCATCTGCTGTTCCAGGTGTCAGCTGCTCTACATTGGTGAGACTAAGCGCAGGCTTGGTGATCGTTTTGCCCAACACTTCTGCTTAGTTCACAATAACCAACAACTCTCCCTCCCATTCCAAATCTGACCTTTCTATCCTGGGCCTCCTCCATGGCCAGAGTGAGGCCCAGTGCAAATTGGAGGAGAAGCATCTCATATTTTGCTTCGGTAGTTTAAATCCCAGCGATATGAACATTGACTTCTCCAATTTTAGGTAGTCCTTGATTTCTCCCTCCTTCCCCTCCCCTTCCCAGCTCACACAGCCTACCGTCTGCATCTCTTCCTTTCTTTTTCCCACCCCCACCCCCGGACATCAGTCTGAAGAAGGGCCTCGCCCTGAAACGTCGACTATTCCTTCACTCCATAGATGCTGCCTCACCCGCTGAGTTTCACCAGCATTTTTGTCTACCTTCACGTGTAGATAGAGTGATCAAGAAGGCTTTTGGAACATTGGCCTTCATTCATGAGAATAGAAGTTGGGAGGTCATGATACAGTTATATGACATTGGTGAGGCCACATTTACAGGATTGTGTTCAGTTTTGGTCAACATGTTATAGAAAAGATGTTGTCAAGCTTGAAAGGATGCAGAGAAGATTTACGTGGATGTTGCCAGGATTCGAGGGACTAAGCTATCAGTTGAGCAGGCTAGGACACTATTCCTTGAATCACAGGAGGATGAAGGGAGAGCTTGTAGAAGTGTACAAAATCATGAGCGGAATAGATTGGGTAAATGCACAGAGTCATTTGCCCAGAGTACGGGAGTCGAGAACAAAAGGGCATAGGTTTAATGTGAGGGGAGAAAGATTTAATAGGAACCTGAGGAGTAACTTTTTTACACAAAGGCTGGTGGCTATATGGAACAAGCTGCCAGAGGAGGTAGTTGAGGCAGGTACTATCATAACGTTTGAGAGACATTTGGACGGGTACATGGTTAGGACAAGTTTAGAGGGTTATGGACCAAGTGTGGGCATGTTGGTCGGCATGGGCAAGTTAGGCTGTAAGGCTCTATAACCGTTTTAGTTGAAGCAATGTCTGGCATTCTTAAAGCGTGCATTTAAAATAGTAATACTTTGCAGAGTGAAAATGTGTTCTCACCTATATAGCCTCTCCTGCTTTTTTCTCCAACATATTCAATCAAAAAAGTGGAACAGGGTAGAGGCCTGGCATTTCACAGTTAAAAATAAAAGAGGAAAGCCAGAATACGTCATCATGTGCGTCTGGTTCACACACTGTCCCATTAAGACGCATGCCTTTTCTTCAAAGCTCTCCCTGTCACAACTCAGCTACTATGTTTCCCTCGACCATATAAAAAAACCTTGCCAAGTAAGATTAAACTCATTAGTATAGTTGCAGCCTCATTGATATAATTAATTTGCCAACCACCTCCTAGGAGCCAGTGGCTGTCAACCCATGCCTTGAATCTGTTAAAACCCAAAGTGGGTTGTTCACATAGGAGTTGTGATTTGGTTTCAGATTTATAAAATTTACCCACAGAGTACAATGGCAAGGATGTTACACTAAACATTTAATACATCAGTGGAATTTTCAGATGGGGAATTGATCTAATTCAGGTCACCACAGTTAACATTACGTAGGAAAGAAATTTGTTTCTCAAGGAAACTTAATTTTGTAATTTGCAGCAAGCTAGATGAAGAGGAGACTCAAAAAAGTACAGCAGCTGGCATCGTGATCAAAAAAGAAAGTGCTATAGGAACTCAGCAGATCAGGCTGCTACTGCAGAGGGAATGGACAGATCACATCTCAGCTCAGGACCCTTCTTCAGATGAATAGTGTGTCAACAAATTGCGATTTTGTTTCCTACAAGCTGCATCTTCTACGTGTAATGTAATGACTTTTACAAATCATTTAAACTGCTCACCTCACAGATGCTGAACTGTTTTCACAGATACTGTACATTGTTCCTCATTAGGTAAAGAAAAATGCTGGAGAAACCTCAACGGGTGAGGCAGCATCTATGAGCGAAGGAATAGGTGACGTTTCGGTTCGAGACCTTTCTTCAGGACTGATGTGGGGGTGGGGGTGGGGGTGGGGGAGGGGGGTGGGGAGAAGAAAGGAAGAGGCGGAGACAGTGGACTGTGGGAGGGCTAGGAAGGGGAGGGGAAGGAGGGAGAAAGCAAGGACCTTTTTCCAGCATCTGCAGTTCTTTCTTAAACAGTTCCTCATTAGGTGGTAAGACTAGGCCGAAAATATCATACTAAATTTGACTAATGAGAGTGCCTCCTTTACGTATTTGTAATGTCAATATTAATTGATTGATCAATTGATTGAAAGATATAGCATGGAAAAAGGCCCTTCAGCTCACCGAGTCCTCGCTGACCATCGCTCATCCCTTCACACTAGTTCAATGTTTTCCCACCTTCTCATCCACTCCCCACACACTGGGGGAAAGTTACAGAGGAAGTCAAATAACCTACATACCCATACATCTTTGGGATGTGGGAGGAAACCGGAGCACCCAATGGGAACCGTGCAGTCTTTAGTTTTATTTTTAGAGATAGAGCGTGGAAACAGGTCATTCGGCCCACCAGCGATCTGCACAGACCAGCGATCCCAGCACATTAACACTGTCCTACACATACTAGGGACAATTTACACTTACACCAATTATACAAACCCAAACCTACAAGCCTGTACGTCTTTGGAATGTGGGAGGACACCGAAGTTCTCGGAGAAAATCCATGCAGTCATGGGGGGAACGTACAAACTCTGTACAGACAGCACCCGTAGTCAGGATCGAACCTGCGTCTCTGGCGCTGTAGATGCTGTAAGGCAGCAACTCTACCTCTGCACCACCATGCTGCCAGTCACAGGGAGAATGTACAAACTACACGCAGACAGCACCCGAGGTCAAGGTCGAACTCAGACCTCTGATGCTGTGAGGCAGCAGCTCTACCAGCTGTGCCACTGCGCTAACCTATTCATACCTAATTTTTATTGGCATTGGACACTAGTATAGACATATGACCAACTGCCTTGATGCTGCTCTTCTTGCTGATTCTCTGTTGGCATCATGTTTCTTTATCATTGTCCTAACATACTGTAGGCCCAGGGTCCACGTTCTGATGTAAGTCACATGAACTCTAGTAATGTCAACTATGGCAAGGTCTATCCACTATTCCCTCAATGACTGTAAATTTCCCTCGACTGAAAGAATCTTTCAATTCATCAAATTCTACATTCCACTTTATTCCAGTACAGGGTGGTACTGTCAGCGATGGCAGCCTCGCGGATTTCACCATCGAGGAGTTCGCAGTCTCGAGTAGAGACCGATGTCAGGAGCTCCAAACAATGCAGAAGGTTTCTACCAGCCCAAACCTGGGGTCAGCTCGCCTGACGCGGGGGAGCTGAGATTCCCCCCGATGCAGGAGCTTGATTGCACCGACACAAGGGCCTAAATGCCAAGATCGCACTGTCATCGGAAGGCTCGAGGCCCCTGACTGTGGGAGAATAAAGAAGGGAGATATTGAACTATTTTTCACCTTCCATCACAGTGAGGAATGTGGAGGAGTCACTGTGGTGGATGGTTATGTTAAAATGTATTTGGGTGTTCTGTTGCTTTTTATTGGTATGACTGTATAGCCAAAGAAATTCCTCGTTTGTTGCAAAACTTACTTGGCTAATAAAGTATGATCATGATTATGATGATTATGATAATATGGAACAATTCAATCTAAGATCCTTTTTTTAAAGTTTTTCACAGCAGAACTCTTTGACGTGAGTAGCTTTTTCTAAGTGCAGGTCAGAAACATAATTCTACAGACGCATTAGAGAGGGCACAGTAGAAAATTACTAGATTGGTTAAAAAAAAGATGAAATACAGTTACTTAAGGAGATTGAAAGAGCAGGAGTTGTACTGCAGATGACAGATTTTACACTGACATTCAAAACTCTCATGGAGAATTTAAAATATTCAAAGATGCCACGCAGGTCATTCCTTCTTCTCCCTGTTCACGTTTGGCAGAAGGTTCAGAAGCTTCAAAGTGCAACCACCAGACTCGCGAACAGCTTCTTCGCCTTTGTTATCAGGCTTTTGAACTGTCCTTCCATAATCTAAGACATTGTCTGATTCACAACTACCCCATTGAGAACATCAGACTTTGTGTGTGGAATTAATGTGCAACAATGCTAAGATTGTAATGTGCATTCTGTATCTTTCCCTTTGCTCTACCTATTGTATTTGAGTTTGACTTGATTGCATTTATGAATGATATAATTGAAACACGCATCTGCAGATGCGGGTTAAAGTGCAGAAGGACACAAAGTGCTGGAGTGAGTCAGCAAGTCAGGCAGCAGTCTGAAGAAGGGTCTTGACCTGAAATGTCACTTATGTTCTCCCAAGATGCTGCGTGACGTTCCGAGTTACTGCATTACTTTGTGTCCTTTTATTATGGTAAATCTGATTTGATACCAAGCTTAGTACAATGAGGTACCTGCCTCAATAATGCTCCCAAACCTAAGCCTAAACCTTAGAAGAGACAGTTTCTGGTGACAGAATTTCTGGAGCCAGAGGACATGTTTTTAATGCAATTGGCAAAAGAAGCAGAGACAAGGTGAGATTTGTTTTTAAAATTTCATAATTTGTAATATGCTCTTTGACAGGGTGGTGGAAGCAGAATGAATGACAACTCCCCAAAGGATTAATTTCAAAGAAAAACAGTTCTAGTGCTATACGTAAAAATCTGGGTAAATGTGCTGAATAGCCTCTTTCTGTGATCTATCAGTCTATGCTCTATGGACATATTCTAACATATCTATTTAGTACAGAGAGTTGCAGCATAATAGACTCAGAAGTAAAATAGATTGTTCTTACTCCCACTTGTGACTAACTGAGAGTGGGAGTAAAGGGCCTGTCCCAGCAGCATGCAACTCCATGCGATGAGCGCGACCTAACGTGGTCGCTTGAGCCGTCCGGCGTCGCGGGGCCGGTCCCACTTCGATCGCCGGAGCCGTGCGGAATTGTGCGGAGTTCGTCCCGACATCGCGCGGGGCTCCGAAAAACTGACCATGTTCAAAAATTCCACGCGGCAACGGCTTGTCGGCTCGCAGTTGCCTCGACACATTACACACCGCCTCGACATCGTGCCTCCGTGACCCTCTCTGTAGGTGCCTCCGTGACCCTCTCTGTTTGTGCCTCTGTGCCCCTCTCTGTGTGTGCCTCTGTGCCCCTCTCTGTGTGTCCCTCTCTGTCCTGGCGAACTTACCTTTAAGACTTCTCTCCAAGTTCGCCTCACTTTGCACCGCGTTGCGCCACTCACCCCACCTCCGTGCGGCCCCCGCTGCCGGTTTGGTCGCGCTCTTCGCATGCAGACGTATGCTGTTGGAAACGGCCCTGTACAGGGATCACCCTACCTCCGCGCGGCCCCAGTTGCCTGTTTGATCGCGCTCACCGCATGGAGTTGGATGCTGGTAGGACAGGCCCTTAAGAATGAAAAGAACACAGATAAATAACAAATCTGGAAACACAACAGAAAGCATTTATCTGAAAGATCTTTGCGCTAGTTAAGCTCTCCAGTTGTAATCAAGACTGTACCCACAAGTCAACTATGCCAATTGGTATTCCAGAAAAATTCTAAATGGTCCATTCTGCAATCACAGTAAAGATACACAAGTTCTAAGAGAGTACTCGGTCTAGATTTGTACCATTCAGCCGAATTCTGGAGCCTGCAATTGTACTGAAAATTCAAACTTCTCTCGCAGCTGTTCCAGAAAGTAATCTGTGCGTATATTTACAGATTTTCCATGTGGCCCTGCTCTCTCTTCAACCAGGATCGAAGGAAACATATTGAGACCTCCCTGTAAAAAAAAGTCATAGTTATCATTTAATTAGCAGAAACCAATGATTCGCTGCAAACACCACCATTGGCAAATTCAATGAGGCACGGAGGCAGGTCTGCAGGCTCATTATATGTTTATACTGCGCCCCACAAAGGTGAAGATTAACACTCACAGAAAGATGGCTATTTGTCATTTGCTCAAGGGAGCTTATAACTGAGAGCTTGTTACAAAATCTCATGAGAATGAGCACATGAGCAATCATGGCTGAGCATTTACCTCTTCTAGAAATGTAATTTACTTGATCAAACATCCCAATCAGTTTGCTTTGGAAGATGTTTTAGTTTAATAAATCCAATATATTGAACCTATACCCTTTCAACAAAGGCACTGAAAACCAGACAAGACCCACAAGGCACTAATTAATATTGGGAACATGGGAAGAGATTTCTTAATTTCAAAGAAGAGGTTAGTAAGAGCCAGTGTACATAGAGATCAGGCAATAATGCTGACTGGCAACGGAAATTTATTTGAGAAATAGCATGGCAGATAGTGTGCAGGTTCGATTTAGCAATGCTTTTCATTTGTATCTTGGGTATAATACTGTCAGGAAATATGGAGACTAATTCATTAGTAAGCGAGACCATAGCTTGCACTCTAGTAATTTCCCCACCTGGAAGCCATTTTAATTTAAAATAAAAGACAA
This sequence comes from Okamejei kenojei, assembly GCA_035221665.1. Taxonomy (NCBI): domain Eukaryota; kingdom Metazoa; phylum Chordata; class Chondrichthyes; order Rajiformes; family Rajidae; genus Okamejei; species Okamejei kenojei. The sequence goes on from CM069132.1 coordinate 42,973,464, forward strand.
ATAAGGAAACCTGGGATCTATTCTGGCAAATGGCTCTAACTGGCCTACAAAAAAGCAATAAAGGCAGTTGTGCTGTGCTGATTCTGGCTGAGAATATTACTGAAGCTAGCTTATGTAAAAGTAGACTGTGTTGAGGTAGTCCGTACTCTGCTAGAATCAAAAGGAGTTGGCAGTAGAGGGTGATATTAGAACACAGAGCAGGCCCTTCAGCCCACACCATCTGGGCTGAGCATAATGCCATTTTAAACTGCCTCCACATAATCCATATTCCTCCATTCCCTTCTTATCATCATATCTGCCTCCACCACCTCCCACATTTGACAGCATATTCCAGGCACCCATTATACTCCATGTAAAAAGCCTGCCCTGCACATCTATATAACAAACAAATTCAACTTGACCACTTCCTGTCTGCACTGTATATTGATTTTTGAAAAAAACGATACCTAATATCGCTGTGAATTTTGGCCATCTTACTCACAGTCCTGCTCTGCTGAGGCCGCCCCAAGGATTTTTCCAATCGATGAAAGATAAAAAAGTTATGAGTGTTTAAAAAATCTTGAGATCAGCTGATTGGTCCTCTCGCCTGTCATTCACCATGATGAAGATAACGCCCCTTCTGGGGGGGTGGCGGGGTGGGGGGCAGGACTATAACACCCCATATGCCTGGATGTGAGTCAGTCATTCTGGAAGATTCTGCGGGAGAGGCCCCAACTGTGATTCTAAGCTTTGAATCAACTGAACTGTGAGTCTGCAATGTACTTGCAATAAATGAGTTGTTAGCCCTCAATGAAAATGAAATGAGTTGTTTGGCCTGCCCTGTGCTTGAAACTGCAATGTTAATGGAAATTATATGAAAAAGCAATCTGTTTGGCCTGCCCTGTGCTTGAAACTGCAATGGAAATGGAAATGAAATGAAAATGCAATCTGTTTGGCCTGCCCTGTGCTTGAAACTGCAATGGAAATGGAAATGAAATGAAAATGAAATGAGTTGTTTCGCCTGACCTGTGCTTGAAATTGAAATGGAAATGAAATGAAATTAGTTGTTTGGCCTGCCCTGTGCTTGAAATTGAAATGGAAATGGAAATGGAAATGGAAATGAAATGAGTTGTTTGGCCTGGCCTGTGCTTGAAATTGAAATGGAAATGAAATGAAATGAGTTGTTTGGCCTGCTTGAAACCACTAATTTCAACCCACAAAGCCCCTATTAGCCGCGAAACCAGTCGCTTTTGCCCAAAATGCCCATATTAGCCCAGGAGAAGCATTTTTGCCCAGATGGCTCGTGCCAGGCCAGGAAAAGTCCAGAAAAAGTGCCTTTCACTGAGATTTCAGGCCACGATATACTTTCCTCCTTCATTGCTGTGATCTGCAGAAAAATATGAAAAATGTTTTAAATTGATTCTCCACCTTTTCTCTCACAGTCTCTCACCTGTGTTGGGCAGAATTGCTGGCAATTTCTGAGCTGCCAGCCCACCAAGCCTGAGTGACTGAGTTGTCAGCCCACCAGGCCTGAGTGACCGAGCTGCCAGTCCACCAGGCCTGATTGACTGAGCTGCCAGTCCACCAGGCCTGAGTGACTGAGCTGCCAGCCCACCTTGCCTGAGTGACTGAGCTGCCAGCCCACCAGGCCTGAGTGACTGAGCTGCCAGCCCACCAGGCCTGAGTGACTGAGCTGCTAGTCCAAGAATCTATTCAGCCCACAATGTCCATACTAGCCCTCTGGAAACCAGTCTCTTTGGCCCACATCATCCATACTAGTGCTCCAGAAAGCTCCCGACCCCCCCCCCCCCACCGGCCACCAATTTTGGAATTGGTGGAGAGGTGGAATATTGCACTGGGGGACCAGCCTTCCCGTGTGAACATGGGACCCAATGGGTCCCACTTAGTCTAGAGTCTATTTAACCTTAGCCACTTTCACCTGAAAGCTATACCCTCTAGTCTTTGACATTGCACCCTGGGAGAAAGGTTATAACTTCTGACGTTACCTATGGCTCATAATTTTATATACTTCTAGCAATAACTTTCTGATACTCCAGAGAAAGTAGTGTAAGTTTGTCCAGTTTCTCCTTATAACTAATACCCTCTAATCCAGACAGCCTTCTAGTAAACGATTTTGCACCCTCTCTAAAGCAACTACGACCTTCCTGTAATGTGGTGACCAGACCTAAGGACAAAGGACAAAGGACAAAGGACATTTAATGTCACATACACCAATTGGTGTAGTGAAATTTGACTTGCCATGCAGCACACAGATAAAGATAAGACACCACACTAAGAATTTAACAATAAACATAGAAACATCCCCCCACAATGGTTCCCACTGTGAGGGAAGGAACCAAGTCCAGTCCCCATCCCCATGTCCACCCATAGTCGGGCCTATTGAAGCCTCCGCAGTCGCCGCTACGGTGGCCCAATGTTCCAGGCCGTTCTCGCCAGATGATGTTGCTCCGGCGTTGTGAGAATCCTCACAGCAGCTTGGGACAGCTGGAGCAGCCGCTTCCTTACTCGAGACCGTGGCAACTGAAGCCGACATGCCGCGCCGGATGGAGCTCCACCGCTGGTGATCTCGGTGAGAGATCCCAGGCTCCCGATGTAAAGTTCAGCGCCGCCGCCTGCAGCTGGCTGCTCCACAGTCCAGCAGCTCCGTGATGTCCACCTGCGGTCTCAGCATTCCGGAGCTTCTGCGCGGCGACCCAGGCAAAGCATCGCCCGCTCCGCTCCACGATAGCGCTACGCCGCCGCCGAAGCCGAGGTTCTGGGCGGTCGCCTCGGAAAACGCCGCTCCAGGCCCGCTGGTAGGCTGCGAGGACGGGTCGAAGGTGCAGCCCGGAGAAAAGCTGCCTCTCCGACCAGATAGGGACCCTGAAGAGTAGTTTCCCCTTCCCCCCTCCCTCCACCCCCCCACATAAAAAAAGACTAGAGCTCCGAAAAACAAAAACTCAACTAACTAAAAATTTTTAAAAAAGTGGAAAATGGACAGCTGCAGGCTGGGCAGCCATACCCGTACAGGACGGCGACCTGCATACAATAGTCCAAATGCTGCATAACCAAAGTCCAATAAAGCTGAAACTTGACTTCCTATGACTTATACTCAATGGCCCAAACAATGAAGACCTTCTTTACCACACTATCTAATTGTGTGCACACTTTCAGGAAACAAGACCAGAAAAGTAAAATGTTTTGACTTATTTGATGCATTTATTTCATGGATGTTGATGTTAATCCAAGGATTTATTGTTTATTCAAATTGCCCTTGAGCTGAGGAGATGGATCAGAATGAACCAAATAGACTTTAAGGACAATCCAATGGTTTTATGGTTAACATAACCAAGACTAAATTTTAAAAATAAATTTGAGAGTCATTTAAATACCTGAGTTTAAATTCTCCGAATGGAATAGCTCCCATAGAAATTGCATGGGCTGCCTTCACGGTGTCTGTGAAGCAGCATCTTTCTGCAGATAAGAATTTCAAGGGACAATGAAATTTACTGGCAGCATTTCCTTTTGAAATTATGCAAATACATGAAAGAATATGTGCGAGAGGAAATTCTCCATGCTCACAGCAAGCATTGGTTGGGAATAGATGAGAAACGAAAGGAATTTCAAATTCCCAAAATTTGCCCAGTGGGAGCTCATGAGTTAGAGAAGTGGTAAAAGCAGGGATGATCACTCTCTTTGATGAAGAAAATAGTTCTGAGCCCTAACAATGTCATTGGATATATGGCTAATGGCAGCAGTCCCCCCCCCTGTCCCCCAACCCCCCCCCCCCCGTCCCCCCCCCCCCCCCCCCCCCCCCCCCCCCCCCCCCCCCCCCCCCATCAAGTCCCCGCTTCAGCCGAGGTTACGGCCTCCGAGAGGAGTCCAAAGGTACTTGAACTGTGCACCTCGTCAGCTGTGGAGCCAAGATATTGGTCCACAAATTCAACCGCAGAAGTTGGCCATGGGACAGATCTGCCGGCTCCGGCTGGGCCAAGGTTCCAGAACCCCGGCTGCAGGCAGAAAATTTGACCCGCCGATCAACGCGGAAGTCCTGATGTAGTTGAGATCCTCCAGCTCATCCAGTCTGGGCACCAAATTTTCAGGTGGACCTCTGGGTGGGGGGATTTCAAGTGTCCTAATTTAGTGCAAGATTAAAGGAGGTGCTGGATCACCAATTGCCAAAAAATTGTTGATGGACCTTTAGTGGATTGAGGCAGGTAAATAATTTTAATTGGCTTTGTAAGCAATTGTTTCCACCCCAAGACCTTAATGAAAATACCCAATACTTCCTCAACCCCCCGCACACCAATTCTGATCATTACCAATCCTCTCCACCCCAGTATCTATCCCCCTTTTATCTTCACCATCACTGGCTTTCCAGACAGTCAACTTTGTCCTCCCCTTTATACCTTCCCCCTCCCCCTCCCGTTCCCAGAATGAGCTTCTTAACCTTCAACCATTTCCCCTCCAATTGTCCTTTACATTTCCACTAGTCTACTGACACTCAATTCCCCATATAATCAATTAAAACATTGCAGTTGAGACTTCATCCAAAAGTTTATCTTTGCTCTTCAAAGATAGAATGCTACACTATTTGTTGCCTAAAGGCAATATTCTTTGGCCTTTAGCAATGTTCTGCAAAACCTTAATGCTATTAATGGCTTGGCACATTACATTTTAGAATATCAAGCTGTTAAATTATTCCCAGACTACTAATTAAGAACTTATTGGATGTCATTTGCTACTTTATAAGACCAAAAAAACCGAAACAATTTACTGTGCACAAATGCGTACCTATACTGTCCAAAGATAAAATCGTGACTTCATTCTTCTCTTGTCTCAGAATGTTATTAATAATGATTGCTAATAATTTGTTTCAGCATATTAATAATATAACAAATCTACTTGCATACTAAATGTGTGGATAACATCCCTGATGAGTTGAAATTGCATCTTCCTTGTCACCAGAAAGATGAAAGGCCAAAAATTATTTTGCAACTGTTTTGTGCAATTAGAGCACTTTTAAAATGTGTTATAGGTTCTTCTTGCATGTTCATTTGGGGATTTACTTTACCCCCCCCCCTTCCCCCCACCTCCTGTACATCACCCCCCACCCCACTCTCTCTGCCCTACCCTGGCCTATTGTCATTGAGTACTCTTCAGCCAAGTAGTACCACTCCAAGTTTTCTTTTTGTAGTATGCTTCTACCATTCACTCTAACTGTTGCTCTTATTAAGGGCATGTCCCACTTACGCAACTTTTCAGAGGACTGTCTGTGACCTTCAAGCTTGGGGGCACTCGCCTGAAAAACTGCGAGCTGGAACGACCGTCAGTGTGGAACACACACACACACAAACAAACACATTGCAAAGGCGGGGGCCAGGGAAAGCAGGGGAGTACTGTCTGAAATTCACACGGTGCAAAGCCAAGGTGATACCTGCGATGAACAGGAAGGTTAAAGACGGCTAGCACAGTGTATGGTAAGCCCTTTAAAAGAGCATGGAGGGGGAGGAGGGGAGAAGGGTGGAGAAGGGGGGGGAGAAGGAGTGGAGACACTTTTAAGAAGCCAGACAACTTTTAAGAAGCCAGAGATACACCGCTGTGAAGTTTAGCAGTCATTTAACATTTCTTTGGTTCTGAAAACTTGTGCTTACATTTGTTTTCCCCAATGAGCCAATTAAAATGCCTGGTCAGCAAAGGAGATTAACTAAAACTAGCTACAGCTGCCTCGACTACCTACAACGACATGGCGACCACACTACCACTGCACTACAACTTCAAAAGTATTGATTTTCTCCATGGCGACCAATTTTTGGTCCCGAAAATTTTGTTCAACATGTTGAAAAATGTTTGCGACCATACTGAGGCCGTGAATAGTTACCACCATGCGGGAACTTCTCTCGACCATGAAGGAGACTCACCAGAGACCACCTACGAACACGTGGCGACCATGTGGTGAGTTTGTGGCGAGCGCAGAGTCTCCTGAACACGCAAATAAGGTCGCCTAAGTGGGACAGGCCCTTAAAGCTGATCTTGTGTTCTGACATCATCACTGGTTCATTTGCTGATCTGTTATCCATTTTAATTTACTCTCCCTCACGCCCTCTTTCCCACCTCTGTCCTTTCTATGCCTCACATTGTCACCATGACCATCCCCAACCCTGGTCCTTTCATTATCTCTTCTTCCCACCCTATTACAATAATCTCAGTGGAAACAAAGTTTAGTGTGCATCTTTGCTTGTGAGGCAAATTCTAACATGCAGATTGCCGTGGGCCTCACCTGCAGTAGGACACATATGTCATGGGCTTCTGCACACAGGATTTCTTAAATGTGTTATTTTAAGCGGTGAAGAATTTGAATGTTGACTGGGTAAAATTATGACTGGGTTCCTCAATGACTGTGTAATTGATGGCATTGTGGGATAGTAAAACCAGTTTATTCAGATTGTAGTGCAGCCAATAATGGGCAGTAATTGGCACGTTATGAAGAGGAGCTATCTCTTGCTCTACTGTTCATGCACAATGTATCAAGAAAATGTGAGGAATTGAAGGCTACGAAGGCCATTATTTTATATTAATATCAGGCTCAGTGGTTTCCATAAAAAGTGATATTCATGTAGAAATTTAATGAACCCTTTGAAATCACGCAGCTGCCTCTGATAACTGCCTGGATTTGAGTAGCAGTCCCGTGATACTGAAAAGCATTTAAAGAGGTTGCTTATTCTGCAGCAGCTCTGGCAACAATTATAAAGAGCTGCCAACAGAATTTTCAGCTGATCCAGTACTCAAATTATTATCTGATCACAGGATGTGGGTGGGCCAACATTTATCATCCATCTATATTTGTCCTTGAGAGGGGTTTCTTCAACCATTGAACACAAGAGATAGAAACAGGACAGAAGGGCTGTTCAGTTTTTTTGTAACTTTGTTGGTGCCAATATGTGGTGACACTTGTTTATTGCTTAGGTTGCATGCAAAACAAAGTATTTCACTGTACTTAGGTACACGAGGTACATGTGACAATGAAGCATCATTTATTCATTCATTCAATCATTAATTCATTCAGGAGTGTATCTTTGGTCCTTGTGCTTGCTCAGTCATTCAATATGATCATTTGCCACAGCACCACTTTCCTGTATTAAGGAATTTGGGAAAAACAGAGTTCATCTCAATACATCTATCAACCTCTGCCTTGGATATACTCAATAATTGAGACTCCACAGCTCTTATGGATAATGAGATCTAAAGATGCACTATCCTCTGGATGAAGAATTTCATTTTATCACTATCCTTAAAAGCCAAGACCTTGTCTTGAGACTCTGTTGCAGGCATTCTAGTTAGGGAACATTGTCATGACAGTTGTGCCCTAAAATCCCCAAAACATTTTTCATATTTTAATGAGATTACTTATCGTTCTTCTAAAGTCAAGAATGTATCTTAATCCATAGTTTGCTTAATCTCTCTTCATAGGCAAACCATGCCTGCCTGGGAACTAAAGTGCTCCTTCAATTGCAATCCACAAAGGGTGGTGGGTGTCAAAAAATGAGCTGCCAGAGGAGGTAGTTGAGGCAGGGACAATCACAACGTTTAAGAAACAATTCGACAGATACATAGAGAGGACAGGTTTGAAGGGATATGGGCCAAACACAGCAGGTGAGATTAGTGCGGATAGGACATGTTGGCTGGTGTGGGCAAGTTGGGCTGAAAGGCCTGTTTCCATACTGTATGACTATGAGTCTAAATTAGATGTTATGGACTTTCATCACTTCAATACTCTTAACTCCTGGTAATTTATTTCAGCTCCTCATTCACTCAGAGATGTTGCTCTCTACTATTTCCAAGCTGTCTGTGTCTTCTTCAGACACAATTTTTTCATGGAAATGTCTTCTTCAGTTTAACTTGGTATTATGTTTGACACAAACGTTGTGGGCCAAAGGGCCCGTTCCTGTGTTGTACTCTCTCTCTATGCTCTCTCTCAATTTTTTAATCCCCAGATGCTGCCAAACACAAATTTTGCCTTGGACTTTACATTATTGCTTTTCCATGATCTTTTAATTCCCCCAAACGATACATTGTACATCGGCGAGACCAAACGTAGACTGAGGATCGTTTCGCTGAACACCTTTTCTTAGTCCGCATGAAGCTACCTGATCTCCCGGTTGCTAAACATCTTAATTCTGCTTCCCATTCCTACACAGATCTTTCTGTCCTAGGTCTCCTCCATTGTCAGAGTGAGGCTAACACAAATTGGAGGAACAGCAATTTTGCCTCTCATATTTCACTTGGGCAGCTTACAGAGTGGTATGAATATTGATTTCTCTCACTTCAGGTAGCCCCGGCATTCCCTGTCTCTCTATCCCTCCCCCAGCCAAGTCGCACCAGCTTCTCGTTTTAACCCAACAAATAGCTACCAATGGCCTGTTTCCTCTATCATCATTACTTTTATACCTTTCATTCATTGTTTTTTATTTCTGCATCATCATCTATATCTCTCGTTTTCCCTTACCGTGACTTTCGGTCTGAAGAATGTCCTCGACCCGAAACGTCACCCATTCCTTCTCTCCAGAGATGCTTCCTGTTCCACTGAGTTACTCCAGCTTTTTGTGTCTATCTTCAGTTTAAAGCAGCATCTGCATCTGCAGTTCCTTCCTACACATACATTAGTAAACCAGCATCGGATGTTCCTTACTACACATACATTATTTTATCTACGGGTTCCCTAACCCAGATGTGGATCTGCTCTTGGACGTGGCATTTTCCCTTGTGTGTTTTGCCATGGCAAAGCACGTGAATGAACACGTGTAAGCATCACTCAATGACACTTAATGCCTCGGGCTGCGAGTGTCATTGAACTTCCAAACAGTGGGCCAATGGCCAAAACAGTGATTGGCATGCTGCACAACAGTTGCATAGTTGCAGGTTAACATGACCTTGTGAGCACAACACATTTATAAGCTTTTATGTTAGGCTTTTAAGGAGTGGAGAAATGGAAAAATCAAGTACATTGAGATGTTTCCTAGAATCTTAAAATAAAGTTGCATTTTCTTGGGCATCATTATGTTGAGACAGATTTCTTGGACTTGCCGAGGACCAATCAAGAAATAATGTGAAGAAGGCCCTGATGGAAAATGCCCAGTTGGCTTCACCACTATGAAGTGGTGATCAATCAAGGCAGAATTTTTCCAAAACTGCTTCTATAATATTCACCTTACGTATTCACCCTACGTAACTTATTCATGAGCACAACAGGAAGTTTGAGGCCGACTTATTTAAATTTTTTTTGCTAATCTCTTGATGCTTTCTGATTTAGATTAACATTAGTTCACCAATGTTAGTTGGTTATGGTGTATGTCCTGATAACTAAGGAACCTATGCATTCTTGGATGTTGCATTTTGAAATAAAGGTTCTATTGAAAATGTAAAATCTGCTCTGCCAAACAACTATTTTGACACATTTTGCTGCAATATCAACAGGAGGTTTGCAAGTGTTCTTAGAACTTTCTACCATGCAGGGTAAGAATAAAACAACATTGCAAATGTTGGCAGCTTTGCTGAGTATCTGCTGCGTTTTCTGTGTTTATTAACAAATATATTATAACCAGCTCCAATCTTTTGGGATGTTTAATTAAAATGAGTGGGAAGGGCCTGCAAGTGTCTTATTGTTTAGAATTGGCAGCTACACCGAGCACAGTCATACATTATATACACCATTAAGCAGATGAAAGCAATGTTAAATGGTCATTAATCAAAACACCACTGCTAAAGTAATTTCAGTTATTTTCATGTTCTGTGGTAGCATTTATGTTAAAGTGTGTAACAGAACAATTTTTGCAAAATGGGTACATTACATGTTCCTTTTGGAATCCACCCAGCAGTATTTTCCAGGCAGGGGTTACATCAAACAATCGGTTCCTCTTGGAGAAAGATTAGTGTTTGCCAATTATTCTGAGGTTCAGTGTAGAAATAATATTGAAAATATGCAATTGTTCAAACTGGTGTGAGGTTTTTCTCCAGTTCGGCAGGATAATTGTGGGCCTTTCTATCTGTGGAGTATCACTGGTGCTCAATGTTGAGTTAGATGGGAGCATGATCCAAGGGATTGCAATAGAGAAGCTTTATGAAGCACGTTGGCAACGGCAGTTCTGTTCACGTCACCACATCTGTTTTGTTTTTATGTTGGACTGGAAGGCAATCTAGCAAGCTAATATATGATTGTAAATCAACAAACTGGTTTACTTGACATCAAACACATGAATAAGCCCAGCGAGGGTCCTAGCACTCAGTTAAACCTGACACAAATAGGACAGTATCATTATCTCATTGAGGAAAACTAAGCAGTTAAATATTTATGATTTATGTAATCCAATTTCAAAGATTTTTAAGGATTTTACTTGCATGCTGGTTAATAACTTTGAAATAATCTTAGTATTTTTCATGCATATTTATTTCATGAATATTCATGGAAAATTCATGCATATTTATTTCATGAATATTGTTTATTAAGGTCACATTAACAATGTCTTGTGAGTCTGTTACCGTGTCCATATTAGTTATAAAAGGCCTTCAGTGACTGCAGTTGTTCATCAGTGCTGACACTCCTGTGCTCTGCTGAATCATTGGTGTTCCATGTCCATGGAATACTGCATCTGGAGGCACATGGAACAAACATCATGCCTCATGGATTGGTGGAATTTGAGTTTGGGGCAATAAGAGATTTGTTGCAAAATCCATTTCAATGTCGCTACCGATTTATACCTAACACTTACAGCAGTTCCCATCATTTCATGTTTACTGAAGGTTACGCCAATATGATCATTCCAACTTTCAATTAACCAGCAATTTGTTTGTTTTAGAACAGGCAAGATACCACATAGTAACATTAGGTTATTTTTATTTCTCTCCACAAATAAAAATAGAAAATGCAAGAAAATCTTGCAGGATAGCATCTATGCAAAAATAAACAGTTAACGTTTAAGGTTGAAACATTCACTGTTTATCTTTCCATAGATGCTGACTAACCATGTAGGATTTTCCCACATTTACAGCTTTTTATTTCAGATTTCTAGTATCTGCAGTTTATTTGCAGTTTATTTGGAATTTATATTTCTCTTTGCAGATGCTTTATGATCTGCTGTAGATTTTCAAAACTCCATTATATTTCTCTTTTCCAGCAGCTCTGTCCCCTGCATCTCACAATTCCAGCATGTTGCTTATTTTCACTCTAACAGCCTTCATCATACACTCTTTCAAATGAATCTGTGATGATTGAAAATCGAAATTTGCAGAAGCTGGAAATCTGAAATAAAAACAGAAAATACTGGAAACATGCAGCTGGTCAGGCAGCGTCTGTGGAAAGAAAAACAAAGTTAAGCCTTTCTTCAGAACTATGAAAGTGAGAAGAATGGTAGTTTAGCGATGCATTGAGTTTGGAAAGGGATGGATAGAAGATAGGGATTATCTCTGATTAGGCGAGACCATGATTGCTGAGAGGATTTTAATGGTTTTTGGAGCTTTGTGGTTAATAGATTAATAAAGCAGTTAGAGGAAGTTAGAGGTTATTGAACCAGAAACCAAATGCAGGTTGCTACAATAGCCCCACAGATTAGCCCCATACATTCACTAATGTCTGTGGAAAGAAAATAACTGAGTTAGTGTCATAGATAAACAATCTAACAGCAGAAATGGGCTGAAAAAGCAAGCTATGTTCAATATTTAATCTCAAGGGCTCCAATATGCTCAGATGGATAATGAGTTGCTACTCATCAAGTCTGTTGGACTTCATTGGACTAATGCAGCCGGCCCTGGAGAGAGATCAAAGTAGTTTTGTTTAGTTTATTTTATTTTAGGGACACAGTGCAGAAACAGGCCCCTAGGACAACGGAGTCCACGCCAAACAGCAATCCTCACATACTTACACTATCCTACACACGCTAGGGACAATTTAAAATGTTACCAAGCCAATTAGCCTACAAACCTGTACGTCTTTGGAGTGGAGGAGGAAACCAGAGATCCCGGAGAAAACCCAGACGGTCACGGGGAGAATGTACAAACCCCTACCACTTCGCCAACGTGTCGCCGTTGGAGTGGGATGGAAAATTAAAGTAACAAGCAACTGGACAATGTGTCACCCCTGCAGAATGAGTGTACTGTATATGTGGAGCACCCAATGTTTGTTTAGTTTCTTCATCCCTGGATGGTAAGAAAGGGACAGGGTGAAAGAGCAGGCCATACATCTCCTGCCAGTATATGCGTATACTGCCAGAATAAATAATGCGGTTAGTGCAGCTCAAAGAACAGACTGGAAAAGCATGAAGGAAACTAATGAATGCAAAAAGGGGAGAGGATGCCATCCCCGAGTCCCATACTTCTCTTACTCTTAAAGAAGTGGGAATATTGGAGTTACGGTCAAAGACTTTGACAACCATGGTATGGGGAAACCACAGTTTAGGAGAAAAAAAGGCAACTTGCGGACTGTGGAGAAAATCTGGTTAATGGAGCAGAAACTATAGATATTGAGCAACTGGGAGAAAGGAATGGAGGCCTTATGGGAAGCGGATGAGGAAGAAATATAGTTGAGATAGCTTTAATTGTCTCTGGCCTTGTAAAGAATGTTTGTTGCTCATCTATCACCTGAGGTAGAGGCAGAAAAGAAAGGAAAGAGGCAGAGATCTGAAAGAGAGAGTGAGGTGAAAATCGTTGGCAGAACAATGAAATATTCAAGTTCTGTATGAGTGCCGGAAGCAGCACAGTTACAATCATCAATGTAAAGGAAAAAGATTTGAAGGAGATGACCCTCAGTAGGAATGAACCAAAGAAGTTCCCCGCTGTAATTAACCAGCATTTATTTCTCTCACTTGGATGGTATTGAGGACAATTATGTCACCTGTAGAACAATGGTCAGTACCCAATCACGGACAATCCCTCTGTTCATAAGTTCATAAGTTCTATGAGGAGAATTAGGTTATTCAGCCCTTCAAGTCTACTCCGTCATTCCTTGTTTAAATGTTTTTATTTTTATTTATTAGAGGTACAATAAATTACATCAGTGTATGTCCCGTATATATTATTACAATTATTGTACCCCTTAGCTTTTTAAAGCTATGAAAAAAAGAATAGAAATAGAGAAAGTAGAGAAAAATAGAGAATTGTGAAAGTGAAGAAGCGTGACAAAGGGAAAGAAGAAAGAACCCTTAGTCGAGGAATTAGAGGAAGGAAATTAAGAGATAGACCCTAGAAAAGAAGAGACAGAAAGAAGAAAAAAGGAAAAGACAGTTACTTTATTATAAACATCACGCAAAAGGAATTTACCAACTCGACAATTTTTCATCCCCCTTTACCAAGACCTGACGCCGGTAACTTTTTGAGGTCCTATTGCACCCTATCCTTGTAGTAAATCTATAAATGCAGACCACGTCTTATAAAAGCGATCTGATTTTCCTGCCAGGCGGAGTCGCATATCTTCCAGATGTAGTGTTTCAAACATAGTTGAAATCCACATATTTACTGTTGGTATAGGAACATTTTTCCAAAATTTTAAAATAAGCTTTTTTCCAGTTATTAGCCCATATTCAAATAGATTCTTTTTTTCCAGTTATTAGCCCATATTCAAATAGATTATCTCTGCTGTTGGATGTTGGATCCATAATCCATAACTTTGTAAAGATTTCAAAAATTTCAGTCCAAAATTTTAGAATTTTTATACAAAAAACAAATGAGTGTGCTATAGTAGCTTCTTGAGACTGGCATTTATCACAGATAGGTGAGACACTGGGAAAAGGTTTATTTATTTTAGTTTTTGAATAGTATAATCTACGTAAAATTTTAAATTGGATTAAAGTGTGACTTATGTTAATTGAATATTTGTGCACATTTAGTAAGTGTTCATTCCACCTCTCTTTTGAAATTTTGATAGCTAATTCTTGTTCCAGTCTCTTCTAATACCTTCAGTTGTTGGTATTTCTGCATTTAGAATAATATTATATATATATAAGATTAAGTTTGCTGATTCAGCCTTTGTCATCATTGCTTCATCCAGTAGATCTAATGGCATATTGTAATATTCTTGTGCATAATTTTTCAGATAGTCACATATTTGAACATATTTAAAATACTGATTGTTTCCCAAATTGTACTTTAGTTGTATTTGTTTAAATGATAGTAATGTTCCCGTTTCATACAAGTCTCCCAGTGTTTTAATTCCTCCTCTTTCCCATTGCATAAATGATTTATCTATAATTGAGGGTTTAAATGAAGGGTAATTAACTATTGGTGATAAGAAAGATAAATGTCTTAATTGTAAGTTATATTTTATTTGTTTCCAAGTTCTAATTGTACTATGTATAATTGGATTTTTGTTATAGTTTGTATTATTCAACTTCATTGGTGAGAGAAGGATCGCTCCAATATTACAAGGGGAGCAGTACTCCACTATTCCATCATGGCTCATCTATCTTTCTTCTCAACTCCATTCTCCTGCCTTCCCCCCATAACCCCTGACACCCTTAGTAATCAATAATCTATCAATTTCCACCAAAAACATATATATTGACATGGCCTCCATAGCCACATAAGGCAATGAATTCCACAGATTCACCACACTCATCTTCTTTCAAAACGTGCGTCCTTTACTTTTGAAGCTGTGACCTCTGGTCCTAGACTCTTCCACAAGTGTAAACATCCTCTCCATGTCCACTCTACCCAGGCCTTTCACAATTATCTTCATCTCTCTCCCTCTGCAACTTAAAAGTTAAAAACACTTGCTTCCCTACTTTTCTTGGTTTGACATAAGTGCCATCATCTATCTTTCTACATGTACTTTTTAAACTCAGTGTGTGTGTGTGTGTGTGTGTGTGTGTGTATTAGTTTGCCTTTGAAACGTATCTCCTCGAAAACTAGACACGGAGATTTTTACATATTTCGGAAGGAATTTAACATGATTTCAGAAATCCACTCCTCTCTAAATTCGGTCAACTATTTCCCCAGATTTTGAATAAAATTGTTCTCAAAATTCACTTTAAAAAAAATTGCCACTTGCCAGCTACTGATGTCACAATGCATACATGCCCACTAATCAAGGCCCACCTGCCTCCTGGCCCCGCCCCCCACCGCTCTGCATTAATGCAGCTGCTGTCAACGCGCATGCGCAGTTTTCCACAAGGTACGTCACTCCACGCACCCCCACCTCTGCCCCCCGTTCTTCAAAAGGTGCAGAAAGAACGAGAATGTTCTGCAGCAAAGATCCTATAGCTGTGCTCCGCTATAGGATCTTTGTTCTGCAGATCCGGAGGTGAGCGCCGCTCACGTGCTGAAGGATGTTCTCCTCACTGTCAGCGCAGCTTGTGAAGCCACGCCCCTCCCCTGCCCCACCCGCTCATTCAGCTGCGGGTTTCCAGCTTTTCGCATCCCACTCACTCGCCGGGCTCTCCTCCACTCCCACCCTCCTCTTCTCACCTCCCTCCCTCTCTCCCCTCTCCTCTCTACCTGTCACATGGGGACCATCTCCTCTCCATGACCGCGGCCCGAACGTCTGTAATGCTGGCGGAAGCCACGATTGGCTGGTTGTCCACTGCTTTTGGCAGCTCAGCAAAGAGCCTATAGCGCGCTATAGGATCTTTCCTCCTCGGATCACTCCGTGCCTCGCTCTGAACCCCATGACCTACCACCCTCTCTCTCTCTCTCTCTCTCTCTCTCTCTCTCTCTCTCTCTCTCTCTCTCTCTCTCTCTCTCTCTCTCCTCTCTCTCTCTCTCTCTCTCTCTCTCTCACTCTCTCTCTCTCTCTCTCTCTCTCTCTCTCTCTCTCCTCTCTCTCCTCTCTCTCTCTCTCTCTCTCTCTCTCTCTCTCTCCTCTCTCCCTCTCTCTCCCTCTCCTCTCTCTCCTCTCCCTCTCCCTCTCCCCTCCTCCCTCTCCCTCTCCCTCTCCCTCTCTCTCCCTCTCCTTTCTCTCTCTCCCTCCCCTCTCTCTCCCTCTCCCCACTCTCCTCTCTCTCTCTCTCTCTCTCCCTATCTCCCCTCTCCTCTCTCTCTCTCCTCCCTCTCTCTCCCCCCTCTCCCTCTCTCTCTCTCCCTCTCTCTCCCTCTCTCCTCTCCCCCATGCCCTCCCCTCCCCTAAACCCCCTTCCCTCTCCCCTAAACCCCCTTCCCCCTCCCCTCCACACCCTCACCACCCCTCCCCCCCTCCACCCCTCCCCAACCCCCTTCCCTACCCTCTTCCCTCCACCACCACCTCTCCCCCTCCCTTCCCACTCCCTCTCCGACCCCCCCTCCCTCCCCTCCCCTCTCTCTTCCCATCTCTCTTCCCATCTCTCTTCCCATCTCTCTCTCCCCTCCTCCCCCTCTCACCCACCCCCCTCTCCCTCTGTCTCTTGCCCTTTTGTCTCTGCCTATCTCTTTGTCTCTCCCCATTCTCTCTCTGCCCTCACTCTCTACCCCCCCCCCCCCTCTTTAGACATGCCTGCGAGTTGGGGGCTATGCGCCTGTGGGTAGGGTGGTAGTTAGTGTGTGTGGGGGGGTGGTTAGTGTGTGTGATGCCGCATGCCGCCCCAACCCCCCCCCCCCCAACTGCAAACATGCGTTGGAGAACAGACCCAATGGATCTGCACTTGGTCTAGTATACTTATAAAACTCTGATCTGATCTTTTGCTTGTTCGCTTGTGAATCACATCTTCTCGAAAACCCGACATGCTAATGGTGAAAATTTTACATATTCCGGTAGAAATTTACCTCATGATATCGAAAATTGCCTCATCTGCAAATTTGGTTCATTATTTCTTCAAGTTATTTCTTCACCAATCTGAAGCTAAAGCTAACTGAGGCTGAAGCTGACGGGCTGATGATGTCACAATGCTCCTCGCAGCGAGCTGCGCAGATTTTTCAAGGCACAGCCTGCTGGCCACTGTTTTCCACGAGCTGCAAGTTACGTGCCCCACTCCCCACATAACTTGCTCTCTGACGGCCAACCCGAGAGATGCCAAGGAACACCTGAGTGTAGCTGGCTGTAACGTCCCGCCCTGCCCTGGAACAGCCCAGCCGCCCAGCAGCCATACTCCCCCAGGGCTCTGGATTGAGAACCCGAGAGATGCCGAGGAGCACCCCAGTGATGACATCGCAAATGCGACGCGCATTATGTTCACGCCTCAGCTTGGGTTTCCCGAGAGAACCCAAGAGCTTTGTACTAGAACTGGCCATGTACTACAGCTCTCTCTCTCCCCGGGCTTTCTCCGCTTTTCGTAGAACCCTCGCTCGTCCGGCTCCCCTCCTCTTCTCCCCTCCTCCACATCTCCTTCCCTCCTCTTCACACTCCCCCTCCTCCTCTCCCCCCCCCTCTCCCCCTACCACTCCTCCCCCCTCTCCCCCCCCTGTCTAACCCCCTCTCTAACCCCCCTCTCTCCCCGTCTACTCTCTCTCCCCCTCCCTCCCTCCCCCTCTCCCCCCTCCCCACTACCTCCCCTCACTCTCCCCCTCCTCTCTCTCCCTCCCCCTTCCCCTCCCCTTCTGCCCCTCCCCACTAGCCCCACTACCCACCCTCCACCCACTCCCCCCACCCCCCCCCCTCCTCCACACCGCTCCCCCCTCCATGCAGCTCCCTCCCCCTCCTCCACCACCCCTCCACCCCCTCTCCCCTCCCCCTCTCCCCACCAACCCCTCCCTTTGTCCCCACCCCCCCTCCTCTTTACCCCCTCCTCTCTCCCCCCACCTCTCCCTCCTCTCTCCCCCTCCTCCTCTCCCCTCTACTTGCTCTCCCCCTAACCCACTACCCCCCTCCCCCCACCTCCACCCCCTCCCCCCCTCCTCCACACCCCGTCCTTTCCCCCCCTCTCCCCCTACTCGTCCCCTTCCTCTCTCCCCCCTCCTCTCTCCCCTCCTCTCTTCCGCTCCTATCTCCCAATCCTCTCCCTCCCCTCCCCCTTCCGCCCCCCCCCCCCCACACCCCCCCCCCCCCCCCCCCCCCCCCCCCAATCGTTTCCTTCAGATTTGATGTTATATTTCACTAGTTATTGATATTTAAAAGTTTAAGAAAACCAACTTTGAGAATGATAACTGACTGTGAGATGGAGACGGTTCTGGCAGGTTCTAGTGATGATGGCACAATGGCATCTCACAGTCCTCCAATCACAATGGGATCTCATTTACCCACGCTGCCGTGAACATTCCGTCAACCAAAAATGACATCACAATGTAATCTCTGCAGCCAATACACAAGCTGTGAGAGTGGACGGAGTGGGAAATGGGAGGAGAAGAAATGTTATTTAAACATTGTGTTCAGTGGGGGAGTGCGAAAAGGAGAGGTGAGGAAGGGAGTGTCTGAGGGTAGGGAAAAGGAGAGGGAGTGAGAGGTGGCAGACATTGGGATCAGCAGCTTCAAGGGGAGTAAGGAGAGAGTGAGATTTTTGCCCCCCCCCACATGGGAAGGGTTGATGGAGCCAGAGAGAGACTGGCAGTTAGGCAGTTATGATGTCACAAAGGCCTCCCGACTACAATGGTGCTATCCCAGAACACTGAGTCCTTCACAGCAAATGTCAATCAGGGAAAGAATCTGCCATCCTAACGCAGCAGAGCAAATGTTAATGATTCGATTTGGAGATCAAAAGATGGCCTTGTCGGTGGTACTACATCATATTAGTACCACTGACAAGGCCATCAGTGGTACTAATTGCATCAATCTTAGTGCAATTGCACGTTTTTAAAAGTTTAAAATGAGGGAGGGTGGAAAGATGAGCCGACCTGTACAGTTGAGGGCTATGGGTGAGTGGTGGAATATTATTGTGGGGGAATGGGTTGCTTTGGGGGAATGGGTGAGTGGTGGAATCTTACGTTGGAGCATGGGTTGCGTTGGGGGACCAGGCCTCCCATGGGGGCTATGGGTGAGTGGTGGAATATTGCATTGGGAGAACAGGTTACGTTGGGGGAATGGGTGAATGGTGGAAACGGGTTGCGTTGGGGAAACGGGTGAGTGGTGGATTATTGCGTTGGGGGAATGGAGCCCAACGAGTCCCACTTGGTCTAGTTAACCTTAAATGTTGACTCCCTTTGTGTCATCATTGTCAGCTGCTTTTCTGAGTATCTGCAGCATTTTCTGTGTTTTATTAAAATTATATTGCAACCAGCTCCAATCTCTTGGGGTGTTTAATTAAAATTCAAATGACCAAAGTCAAAATTATATGCCTGCTGGCTTCTGTTCTCTGCTTGATACCTTCTGCAGAGTCAGCAATGGTCCTGTCAAATGTAGGTCATCTTCTCTCTCCTCCTTTCATCCCACACACTCCCTCCCACCAAATCTTCTATAGAAGTGAGAGAGAGAGAAAAAAGCTTTTTGAATTAATGGACCATTGCAATACCACATGACCTACTTTGGAAAGCCATGAATTCACACAAAAAATATATTTGTGTGTAATGCAATACATGTACAGTGCAACATTGGTTCAGCTTATTCTAGTGCACCTACAATAATGTCAAAACTTGAGAAGTTATTGCAGCTTGGGTTCTGATGTGGTTTATTCAAAGCTAAGAGAGAAATTATTTGCCCTCAATTTGTTTGAATTATATCTATAGCCAAGGCACAGTAAATGTGCAGTACTCTCATTCCCCGTGTTCTCCAACCTTGGAGAAGTTGCAATCAGCAAAATATTTTTGCAGGAGAATTCTGAGGTTAACAAAGTTATTACTCTCAGTTATTTGCTTTAGTTGCTGGAGCACTTTCTTTAATAAAAAGTCTGCAAACAATAAACCGCTGACCAGTTAAATACTAATTAGGACAACTGATATGGAACAATATCCAAATGAAAAGATTATATCAATACCCTTTCTTAATTGAATCAACACATGATTAAGCTTAACTAATACAGACAGGTTATATTCTTATTTATTAATTTTTGGGGGTCTATCTGTCACTGGCAAGATTTGGATTTGTCATCCCTGAGTTTCCATGGGAAGTGGGGGGTGAGCCTGAACCACAGCAATCCTACTGGTGAAGATGTTCCTATAGTGCAGTAGGAAAGGGAAATCCAGGATTTAGAACAGTGATGATGAAGGACCAGCAAAATATTTCACAGTCAGGATTGCTTGGAAACATCTGAAGAAGGGCGGCACGGTGGTGTAGTGGTAGAGTTGCGGCCTTACAGTGCCAGAGACCCGGGGTTGATCCTGATGATGGGTGTTATCTGTATAGAAATTGTATGTTCTCCCCATGAACTGCGTGGGTTTTCTCCAGGAAGCTCCGGTTTCCTCTCACACTCCAAAAATGCTCAGATTTGCAGGCAAATTTGCTTAGTATGAATGTAAATTGTCCAGAGAGTGTGTAGAATAGTATGGGGATCGCTGGTCGGCGTGCACTAAGTGGGCTGAAGTACCTGTTTCCGCACTGTATCTCTAAACTAAACTAAACGAAGGCTCCCAAACCGGAACATCACCTATTCAGTTTCTCCAGAGATGCTGCCTGACCCGATGGTTTACTCCAGCATTTTGTGTCTATCTTCTTCTGTAGAGATATGCAGGTGGTGGTGTTTCAAAGTCCCTGAACCTCTGACATTCTTGTAATTTAATTAATTAACTAGCGCTTTCATGCCACACATATTACTTGCCACTTCTCGGCCAATGCCCGATTCTTGCCTAGATTTTGCTCATTCAGGCATGGACTGACCATCCTTCCATCAATATGTCATAGAAAGGGCATTCACTGCTAATGGTATATTGTTCAGTTCCATTTGCAACTCCTCAGCAAACCATGACACCTACATTCCCACCCAAACTGTTAACATAAATAATGAAGCACGGTGGAACCAGCACTGATCCCCATGGTACATTAGTTGCCTTGGCTTCCAGTAGGAAAAGAGGCTTTTAGATAAGAAGGTATACACAAAATGCTGGAGTAACTCAGCGGGACAGGCAGCATTCTGGAGAGAAGGAATGGGTGACATTTCGGGTTACGACGTTTCTTCAGACTCTTAGATAACAACATTGATATGCAGTAAAGGAGGCAAATTGATCACATGCAGGCTGAGGAGATTAGTTTAACTTGGCATCATGTTTAACATGGACCTTGTGGTCCGCAGGGCCTGCTCTTGTGCTGCACTGTTCTGTGTTTGATATAATATGTTCTGTGCACAACAAGCAGAGCCATAGGAGAGGAAATCTGTAGATATGGTGTATTTGGATTTTTAAAAGCTCTCAGAATAGCTGCCACAAGATAAGACCTTGCATATTAACGGGGGTGTGTCAGTGTAGATTTAATATTATTTTTTACACAGGACTCAGAGATTTATAATAATCCAGTACTTTTCTATGTCCTGTATTTTATGAATATCCTCTCTAGGTTTGCCATGAAGCTCTGCCTAAAAAAAACACCCCCCTCCTCTCTTATCTCTATCCCTGCTAGAGTATTAGTGTCCCTGAACATTGAGCTGCCTGTTCTGTCCCTCCCTCAGCCACATTTCTGTAATAGCTATAATATCTCAGTGCCTCGTACCTACCCATGCCTTGGGTTTATCTGCTTCACCTTTCTATCTCTCTCAGTTACTTCTTCAGCATTTACTACTCCAAGGAAAACAAACTAACCTATCCATTCTCACCTCATAAATGAAACAGTCCATCCCAGGAGATATATTGGAGAATTCCTCTGCACCTTTTCCTGGGCAATCATGTCCTTCCTTTGTATGGTAACCAAAGCTATATACAGTACTGCAATGACCTAAATAATATGTTATGAATTTGTACCATAATCTCGTAGCTCTTGTATTACATAAGTTTGTGAGGAGAAACGTGTCTATATTTGGTGATCCATCTGATTCCACTCTTTCTGCTTTTCACTGTACTGTCATGATGCACCTGAGTGGTTTGCTAGGCTATTTAAAATTCAATCTCATTGTGTGTTCCCGGAATCACACGGATCCTCTGGATTATTAGTTCATTAATTTAACTAATTAGCTACTTACATTCCTGTTGCAAATAAGTACAAAGAACTACCCATCAATCGTTTTGTTACAATCATTGCTAAATTGTTACAAATTGTTACAAATCAGAACTTTATGCGGGATTATGGCATTAATTTCCAATTATTTATTAACCTCTGACTTGCATAAAATAGTGTTAAAAGTGAAAGTACCCTGTCCTCTGCATCCATGTTTTTGTACCTAAATTGAAATGAGCAAACACAGATTTAAAAAAAAATAATCTAATATGATAGTTAAAATCCTTGGGTTTTAATACAAATATTTCATATGCCTATTAGCATTCCCACTGTGCTTGTTAGAATTCCTGCCACTCACTGACTTTCTCTCCTAATGTAGTCTGTCATCACTCTTTAGCAGTTTCTCCAGTAGGTTACAGTTCAGGACACAAAGCAGACTTTAACAGCACATATAATTCATGAAGTGCATTAATCATAATCAGACTAATATTGCTGGTAAGGATTTTGCATTCTTACTAGTGATTATTCATCTGCAATCATGCCAACAATAAGGGAAACATGGTGTCATTTATTTTTCTTTGTAAATAGAATTGTGAATTAAAAATACACAGCAATATTATTTTCTTGATTATAATTTGTACTTTAATATAGCGAAGGAGACATTATTGATTATCTAACCAACTTTGGATTTAACAGCAGAAAGGATTTTGCAGAAATAAAATATTTGAATGCATCGGCCAACGTGCTCCCCTCCTCTCCTCAATCATGTGGAAAATCACGGTCTTTGTGTGTCTCAATGCACTCCAAAATCTCCAACGAGCACCAGAGATTTATACAGAGCTGAATGATTGCTCACCAACACTCCTATCCTTCAGCACCTCCCTGTCCACATTTTAAGACCAAATAAGGTTCGCTTTCCTTAGTGACTGAACCCCGGGAGCCAAAAAACCATTAAATCAAGTCATGTTAGCTGGCAGAGGAACACAATCCAAATATCACCCAGGAACGGCCAGACTAGGCACTTTATTAAAAGGACTCTTTATTAATAAATTAATATCTGCCATGCTTGTTCATGAATTGTTCTAAGGGGAGTGCTGCAACATTTTAGATTTATTACAAAATTTAAAGTCACATCTTCCAGTTGCATGGAGCTAAACAGTTCGCTGAACTCCACTATTTTCATGAAAATGAAGGTAGGTTTAGGATTGACTGAAGGTCAGAGAGTGGATTTTCAGGTCCTTCTGTTCGACCTTCTGCAGCTGCAAACAGGAGGCCCAATGCCAAACATTCTCTGTGTGATTTCACAGGCTATTGAAATGCAAAGTTTGGACATTTATTTTTGAAAAGAATTGTAATTAGAGGGATGGGCATTTTGTTTTGCTGCCATAAAATTTCACTTGTGTTCTCTTCCAGCTTTTTCACACATATCATCATCCTCAGCACCCAGCACAAAGCCCTGAGTTTTCAATGGTTCAGTGGTTCAACGGTACTTTATTTGTCACATGTGCTGAAGTATAGTGAAATTCATTTTTGTAAACACTTCAGTACAGATATCATTATACATAAGCACTTAAATACATCTTAGATAAGCATCCCAGATACAGTATAAGTATAGAGCACCGATCCGCTGAGACAATATACGGAGTCGCCAGATTTGGCGTCAACATCAAGTCCCAGTTGTTGTTAAGTGCTCCACCACTACATGCAACTGCAGGCTGCCTCCGGTCCATGGAAGGGCTCGATCCAGCCGAGCCCCAGGTTGTTGCTGCTGGGCTTCCAACGGCCCACTCCACCATTAAAGTGCACTGCACTGCTTGCTGCAGCTGATCTGTTTACCGACACTGTCATCCGATTCCCTCCTCTCCAGTCCATTGGGAGAGCAAGGGCTGTGCTCAGTGGCT
Organism: Okamejei kenojei; assembly: GCA_035221665.1. Taxonomy (NCBI): domain Eukaryota; kingdom Metazoa; phylum Chordata; class Chondrichthyes; order Rajiformes; family Rajidae; genus Okamejei; species Okamejei kenojei. Next base: position 42,997,245 of record CM069132.1, read on the forward strand.
TCCCTCTCCAGGCACGTTCCATGGAGGTGAGTCAGGCCTGCTGTCGGTAATGACCATGGCACTTCAGGACAACCTTCTGCCGCACAGCACCTCTCCTTCAAGAGACTCCACCAAAACACTTCCATCTACTCACACCAGGGGTGAGACACTTTCACATGACTACTTTCTCTTTGAGCTTTCCTGCTGAATTTTGTTTTCACATCTTGTCTGTGCTTCAGTCCTCCTTCCTTTTCTTTTTCATTTTCCACCTTGTATCTGCCTAATAATTTGCTCACCTCAGTCTACCAGTTCTTTCTCCATTTTGACCTTTAACTCTTTCTTGCTTTAATTCTTTTTCTGACTCTGAATGTTCCAGCTAATTTTCTCTCCAGCATCATATCCAAGATTGGAAGGTCATAAGAAATAGGCGCAAGTGTTGGCCACTCAGCCCCTCATGCCTGCAGCTCCATTCAATAAAATCATGACAAATCTTTTCAACTCAAACCTCTCTATTTATCCCTCTGATTAACTTTCCTTCCATGTTTAGAGATACAGCATGGAAAGAGGCCCCTCTGCCCACCCACAAGTCCATGCCGACCATCCATTACCCATTCATACCAATTCTATGTTATCCCACCCTATCATGACATTTCAACCTTCTTTTACCCATTGCAGTGGTAATCCATGCTTGCTTGCAGCATTCCTTGAATTGTGGCCAAATTAGTGGTTTAATATATCTTCACTATAACTTAGGGAAATTTTATAGACTTTTCTAACAATGTGTTCACATTACAATTTTAAATTTCTCATTAAAATTGAGAGCTATCCTTAATGAAATTGCCAGTTATTCAGACATCATGTAAAGGCACATACTAAATCAGTTATCAGCCTAACCTTAAGACCATCAAATTACTCTGAATTTAGAAGTTTTAACAGCACCATCATCAGGCTTTCAGTGTTGTTGTCACTGGATAGTGCACATAGGAAGTCCAGAGTGTATGACTAAAATAGATTTTTTTTTTTAATGCACGATTTTAAATTATTTATTCTACCTTGAATGTAAAGTTGTAACTTTTATCAGGGTGACACAAAGCCAGAATTAATGGGATTAATAATTTAATTTTAATACTCTAGTAGACCAAGGTGGACCCGTTGGGTCACGTCCCCTCAATGGGGGGGGGGGGGGGGTGGCCTTCGGCATTGCACCCACACACACCGACCACCCCCCCCCCACACTACCCTCCCCCTTGATATTATATTAATATTATAAACTTGCTCCTTTTACCCCATCCCCCGCCCTATCCACTCACGCATAACCCCCAACTGCATAGGTGTGGCTAGAGGGAGGGGGGGTGGAGAGGGAGGGGGAGGTAGGTAGAGAAGGAGAGGGAGGAGGTAGAGATTGAGGGGTGGGGAGGCGCGGTGTCACAGGGAAGGGCTGGTTCCCGAATGCAATACTCCACCACTCACCACTCACCCATAGGTCCCAATATTCACCGCTCCCGAGAGAGGGAGGGGGGCCAGAGAGGGGGAGGGAGAGAGAAGGAGAGGCAGCAGAGAGAATAGAATAGAATAGAATAGAATAGAATAGAATAGAATAGAATAGAATAGAATAGAATGCCTTTTATTGTTATTGTCTCCGCAAGGAGGCAGGTGGGCATCGATTGGTGGGCATGTGAGCATTGTGACGTCAGCAGCTGGCAAGCAGCGATTATTTTTTAAAAAGTGAGTTTTGTGAACAATTTTATTCAAAATCTGCAGATATAATTGACCAAATTTAGGGAGTATCCCTACCGAAATATGTAAAGATCTCCCCGTTTTTGCATCTGGTTTTTGAGGAGATACGTTTCAAAGGCAAAATGACACACACAAACACACACCCACCCACACACACGCATGCAGAGTTTTGAAAGTAAATAGATATAATTTTCATGAATGACTGCGAACTCAGGAATATTACTTAATCCATTTTAAATCATCAAACATAATGCTTCTGAAAATTCATTGGGAGCTTGATTTTTCATTTGACAAGATATGTCACCCACTCAGCAGCAAAGTCAAGGGCAGGTGAATGCAAACCTATACCTTTACCTTTAGCAAACATTGCTATAAATACATTCCAATATGAAAAGTTACTTTCAATCATAAAAGTGATGAATAGTAGTTACCTATTTTGCAAACTTCAGACAGAATTCAGAACTGAAATGTTATCCCAACGAGAAATGTATTTACAAATCTTCACAATATGACTAAATCACAAGCAAACATGCCAAATATTCAGCAAGGTGTTATTAATGAAAAATCAGTTTAAAAAAAAAAAATTAAATAGACGGGTGCTTTCTTTACAGATTTGCATTGGCTAAAACCAAAATAGCAAACTTGACTTTATTTATTTTGGTGCTTTAATTTAAGAGGGAGAGCAGTGGTAAACCAGAGGATTATAAGCTGGTAAGCCTTATATTGATGGTGTAAAAGTAATTTGAAAGCATTCTGAGTGGCAGGATTTATTTGCATTAAAAGAGACAAGGATTGATTAGAGATAGGCAGCATGGTTTTGTGTGGGGGAGATTATATCTCATAAATCTGATTGAGTTTTTTGAAGAGGTGGAAAAGAGGATTGACGAGGGCCAGGCAATGGACATTGGTAACATGGACCTCTTGGAGGCCTTTGACAAAGTCCCTTATGATGGCTCCCTATCAACACTGGGGAGTTCACAACATCTTTTAAGGAAGGATAGCACAAAGATATCTCCTGCAGCACAATAGCGTAGTTGTTAGAGCTGTTATCTCACAGCTCCAGCGACCCATCTTCAATCCTGACATCTGATGCTGTCTCTGAGGGATTTACAGGTTCATCTGGTGACTGCATGCGTTCCTTCTGCGAATGTTCTTATTTCCTCACACATCCCAAAGATACATGGTTTGGTAGCTTAATTGCCCATTGCAAATTGTCCTGATGTAAAACATTTGAGATTGTGGGGAAATAGGTTACAGGGTGTATTAGTGGGGGAATGGGATAGCCCTGTGGACTGGCACACATTGTTCTTACAGTTCATGAGGAAATATAGAATTGCATCACTGGCAGTTTGCAAATGAAAATCAGAAAGGGAAAAAAATCACGAAGTAGACAAAATGCAGAATAAGAGTCTAGACTTGTTTTATATTAATACATTCAGATAAAACATCACCTCCGCATCTTTGGTTGAATTAGAGACCAAAACTGTTACAGAGAGAGAAAAAACATTAGAGCAGTGATATTATGATGATACATTATGCATAGATGTTATCAGCTGAGCCAAACTAAAAAACAGTGATCTTGGTTTTGTTGGTATGTGGGAAACCAGATGGGATGAACATGAAGAAAATCAAAAAAAAAAAGAACACCAGCATGTAAGCAGTGAGATTCTATGATCTCTTTGTTATGCCAGTGAGATTTGAACAATCCACTGATGTCTCATCAAAGGCTCTGCACATTTTTAACAGTGCCTTGAATAGTTGAAGGCTGATATTCAAGCCACATCTTTGGAAAGTTGATGACAGGCCACCCCCGATTGTTTTTCACTTCCCACAGTTGTTTTGTGCATCAAATAAAACCAATCAAAGCAGAATGGAGAGGCCGGTGTGGAAAATCAGGAAACAACTGGTTTGATGATGAAATGAGGGCAACCAAACTTCTTATTTCATTGTGAATTTGCATTTAAAAACCTATGAACCAGATAGCAGAAACTAAAACTGTTTTGACTATGTTCTCATGCCTTGGCCCCAATAATAACTCCCAAGGCACATCAGACCCTTAGGATGCTATATCAAATGGGCATCATAGAAGTCAACGCTACATCTCTATATAATTAAAATTATATAGAGATGTAGACTGCACTTACTAAGGTCCTAAACGACAAACATCTAAACAGTGATGCATCAAAAGCTTCAGTTTTGGTACTTCTAGATCTCAGTGCTGCTTTTGATACGGTGGACCATAACATACTGCTTGACAGACTGGAGAAGTGGGTAGGACTCTATGGTTCTGTGCTGGACTGGTTCAAATCCTACTTCAAAGATCGGGATTATTTTGTTTTTTTTGGTAATTATGAATCAGAACGTACAAAACTCACATGCGGGGTTCCTCAGGGCTCCATTCTTGGATCCATTTTGTTCAATATTTACATGCTCCCCCTAGCTCAGATCATAGAGTATTTAACATATCCTACCATACTTATGCCGATGACACACAACTTTATATCGCTGTGTCACCACATGACCATAGTCCCCTACACTCACTGAGTCAGTGTGTCAAACAAATCAATGAGTGGATGAACCAGAACTTCCTCCAGCTCAATGCAAATAAGACAGAAATTATTGTCTTTGGTCCCAAAAATACAAGTCTAGAGATGAGTGCTCAACTTGACTCAATCACACTGAAAACCACAGACAAAGCCAGAAACCTTGGTGTAGTTATGGATTCGGATTTGAATTTTAACAGCCATATAAAGACCATTACCAAATCTGCCTATTACCATCCGAAAAACATTGCAAGAATCAAGGGATTTCTGTCAAAAGAAGACAATGAAAAATTTGTTCATGCATATATCTTCAGTAAGTTAGATTATTGTAATGGTATTTTTACAGTCTCAGTAAAAAATCAATTAAACAACTGCAGCTTATCCAGAATGCCACTGCTAGAGTCTTGACCAACACCAAGAAAATGAACCACATTACACCTGTCCTTAAATCTTTGCACTGGCTCCCTGTGTGTAAAAGGATAGATTTTAAAATTCTGTTACTGGCCAAAGAGGCACAGAATGGTCTAGGTCCAAAATACATCTCTGACCTACTTGTTGTATATGAGGCACCTAGACTCCTCAGGTCTTCAGGGACAGGTTTACTCTGTGTTCCACAAGGGTCAGAACTAAAAAGGTATTATTAACTTTGATCAGCAGCGATTTCATTTTGTTTTCATTTGCTTCTAAGATGCATTTATCCTGAGTAAATCTATGGTGTTTAGTACAGTAATGTATTGTAAGCTTCCCATTTCTGGGCTTATTATTTGACCTAATTAAATTTTCCCAAAGCTGTCTGTGTTGTTTCCGATGATGGCCTAAAATGATACACTGTTGTTTACTGTAGCTTTCCATAACCCAACATGCAGTAACTCTTGTAAAAAATTTTAACCTTCTAATCTTATCCCTTTATATTTTGTTTTAATGTTTTCTTTATTTGTTTCCAAATAATTGTTTTATTGTTTTAGTGACTTTGTTTTACTATTCATGCATTTGTCGTATTGCTTGTTTTGTAATTTTTGATTATTGGCTATGTTATTGTCCAGTGTTGTATGGTTGTTCTGCTGTCTTTTTACTATGTTATTTTTTCTGTTTCTTTTGTACAGAACTATGAATTGCTGCTTGTACGAATGGTGCTATATAAATAAATTTGCCTTGCCTTGCCTAAAAGTCTTTGTCGTGTGTGTGTGAGTGTGTGTGTGTGTGTGTGTGAGAGTGTGTGTGTGTGTGTGTGTGTGTGTGTGTGTGTGTGTGTGTGTGTGTGTGTGTGTGTGTGTGCGTGTGTGTGTGTGTGTGTGTGTGTGTGTGTGTGTGCGTGTGTGTGTGTATCTGGTTAATTCATATCTTCCAAATGCTAGGCAACAGCCTTCCCATTTTCACACATCCTACTCACACATTTTTCATCCTGGTGGTGATAAACATCTTCCCATCGCACTTCCACCAATTTCCGGTTATTAAAATTTTAAAAACAGCCAAAACCACCTTCTCACAGACAGCTTCCAGCCTTCTCACAGTGGTGATGTCACAATGCCTCCCCAGTGCACCAATCACAATGGGCTCTCAAGCTGGCTGCCAACTGCCGCAATTGACATCATAATAGGATGTTGCAATGGTGATGAGGTTGCTGCCCTACCATTATCTGAAGGGGTTGCTCATCAAGTTCTGGTCCCACGATCCTGGTGTTTGGGCACAAAGCAGGGAGCGTGGAGGGCTTACGATCGGGGGTGGGGGGGGGAACTCTCATGGGAAACACCCCCACACCCCCCCCCCCCCCCAACCCCCGTCACATCCCCCCCTTCCCGGGATGAACCCCAATTGCTGTAACGGGTCCCACTGGGTCTAATTATATTTAAATCTTGCACTGAATTATAATAATACTGATTTTGATTTCAAGTCCATGGCAATAGATATAAGGTAGGATTCCTTGCAGGACAAGACCTTTATTTATATATTTAAAGCTGTAGAACCTATCCAAGGGATGAATGAGGAGGAGTCATAGAGTCATGCAACATGGAAACAGGATCTTCAGTCCAACCTGTCTATGCTGACCAAGTTGGCCCATCTGAGCTAATCCCTTCCCTGGGAAAAAGACTGTGTGCATTCAACTAACTTCAATCGGAGATAGACACAAAATACTAGGGAGTAACTCAGCGGGGATCTGGCAGCATTTCTTGAGCGAAGGATTCAATGGGTGACATTTCAGGTTGAATCGATGATACCCTCCAGCAAACCAACAGCTGGCTCCAGACAGGAAGAATGGATATGGACCAGGGAACTACATTAATTGCTTTCTTATCCTCTTCCATCATCTGTATCTCATTTGCAATCACAAAACTGCCTCGGTTTCAGAAAAAACAAAAAATTATATTTCTGTCATATTAAATTTAAATGTCAGCTAAGGTATAGTTAAAACCCATCAAGATAGCTAAGCCCCTTAACAAAGAGTGTTATGGCTATGCATCAAATACATCAGAATTACATGCAAGGATCAATGTGCAAGAGGTGAACTGTTGAGATCCTGCCATTTCTGCTAAATTCAATTCCTCATGCAATGAAAAGCCAGCAATATACAAAATAAGCTCTATAATTTTTGTCGTTTTTCCCTCTTGTCTGGAGAATAATGGGGGAAGTAATGAGAGTGGTAATCATGCTCTCACCAAACTATACCAATACCAATTTTTTTTTTTTGGGGGGGGGGGGGGTAAAGTAGCTGTGATGTGCCATTAAGGAATTTGAATTTCTTACAGAATTGCATAAATTGTTCCTTCCAATCAATGATATCCCTTAGATTTGAGAGGAATCTAAGATACATTATGATTTCCACACTGTCCTAGCCAGCATGAAAGCACAGCCAATTATCACCTCACTCATGAAACTCAATGCAAATGTATCAAATATAATAGTGATCAGAAAGTCCTTATTTTATCATCTCTGATGTTTCTTATGTTGTTGATAGCAACATGATGCAAACTGAGTGGTGCTGCGTAATCGTGAATGCAAGTTAAATGGGAGAAGCTTGCATGGTGCAAACTTTGTTCATTTCACACAAGTGACAAAATATGATGTGGCTACAAGCTATGGCACCATTTGAGTGGGTGTAATGATCATGTTGATCTAGAAATGAAAAATCACACATCATGCCAAACAAAAGGAAATAATTTAGTTTCCGCTGACTGGTTCAGCTGACTGGTTAAACCCCTGTCTCACGGTGCGAGTTGGCCCACGAGTGACCCCGAGTTTTCACTCGTGGTCATCACGTAGCAGGAACGTCGGAACTCACACAAGCAACTTATCGACTCGTGGCGCTAACAGCAGGTACTCGAGAAACTTGTTAACTCGTGAAAAAAATCAAACATGTTTGATATTTTCCATGAGTCAAATTAATGGTTCAAGTTAAAAATGGAAACATTTAAACTCGTTGTAATAACGTAGTGGCCCGTGCGTTTACCTTAGTGACTCGTGAGTCTATGGTGGGAACTTTCTTATAATCTGTTCGTTCGCTCGAGTAAAGACTGAACCAAAGATAGACACAAAATGCTGGCGTAACTCAGCGAACCAGGCAGCATCTCTGGAGAGAAGGAATGGAGTCGAGACCCTTCTTCAGACTTACCCGAAATGCCACCCATTCCTACTCTCCAGAGATGCAGCCTGTCCCGCCGAGTTACTCCAGCATTTTGTGTCTATCTTCGGCCTTTCTGCGATGATCTGCCACTTGTCCTTTATTACTGAGGCGCCTGCCCCGTGGCTCCGTATTTCGTCACTCTGTCTCAATGAACGGCTTTAGGACGTGGTTAAAGACCTGCCGGAGGGGCAAGTCTGGGGCGGTGGGTGGGATGTGTCCACGTGTGATGCTCCATCCACCCCCCGGGGCCGAGAGTGTGGGATTGGGAAGGAACTGCAGATGCTGGTTTACACCGAAGATAGACACACACAATGCTGGAGTAACTCCGAGGGACAGGCAGCATCTCTGGAGAGATGGGATGGGTGAGATTTCGGGTCAAGACCCTACTTCAGGCTTCTCCAGAGATCCCGCTGAGTTTACTCCAGTAGTTGGTGTCTATCCCGGTGGCGGGGAGCCTGGCCTCTACTTGCTGGTCAGTCCAGTGATCATTGCCCTCCGCCCGAGATGCAGTGGAGGTTTGCACCCGGTGAGTTGTCCAGCGCTCACAGTGGATGAGGGAGGACAGCAATAGGCCAGGTGAATGAATAGCAGCACATAAATGAGTCAACCTTTAACATTTCTTGATTTTATGTTTTAATTTACAAGCCGCTTCATGCGAGTCAACCTTTAACATTCCCTGATTTTATGTTTTAACTTACAAGCCGCTTCATGCGAGGCAAGTTTTATTTTCAGTCCGAAGAAGGGTCTCGACCCGAAACGTCACCCATTCAAGGATAGGCACAAAAAAGCTGGAGTAACCCAGCGGGTCAGGCAGCAACTCTGGAGAGAAGGAATAAGTGACTTTTCGGGTCAAGATCCTTCTTCAGAAGACGAGCCCTTATCCGAAACGTCACCTATCCACATTCTCCAGAGATGTTAACTGGCCCGCGTTGTTACTCCAGCCTGTTGCGTCTGCCTTCCATCTAAAGCCTTGGGATCGTCGCCGACGTGAAGACAGTGCGAAGCCCCCATGCCCGGTGCAATGGGTGGGGAGCTGGAGAGGGGAGGGGAGGGAAGGGGTCACCCACATGGCCGGGAAGCAGAGGGGTGGGGGTGGGGTTGGTGACAGACAGGGCCAACAATGAGATGGAGAAATACAGAAACACCGACGTGCAAAGGAGACCTACAATAGCGCATGATATCTCTCGCGTTATGGCGTGTGATTGTCGCCTGCCCGCTGTTTCTGCCCCTAAAGCCTTGGGATCGTTGCCCTTTGTGTTGGCGTGGAGGGGGAGGGGGCTATTGTGCTGCTTGATTGTCCCCTGCTATCATAGGGACAGGGAGACACAGCAGCTTTTGAGACTGGTGGGCAATCACTACCGTCAGCACACCTCTCCTACACATGTCTCCCGCACGAAAACCATCCCGCAGAGAATGATCCCAGCACCCAAGAGCCTTGTCTCTCACCCCCCACCCCCAACCACCCTCCACCTCAACTTACGCCTGGGCACCTGAGTCTCCCAACAATCTGATGTGCAGCTGATGTGAAAGAACAGCGGCTGCGGCCGGCACCCGGCATGGATTTCTCACACCCTCACATACAAGAGTAACGGGAGAGGAACTTGGTAACTCGGGAGAGGAAGTTGGAACATCGCAGCAATGACATACCCATGGGAACTACGGTTAAACACTTGATCATAAACTTGAAACCTCGTACACAACCACGAGTCTGTTTTTTTTCTTTCACTTGGGGTCACTCGTGGGATGACTCGCACCGTGAGACAGGGCCATTAGCATGCAACAAAAGCTTTTCACTTTACCTCGGAACACGTGACAATAAACTAAAGTCAAGCTTAGGTTATTGTGCTTTCTCTGCATTTCTTTTCCCAAAGCCTTTCAAACCTTCCTTTCCAAGTTCTTCTTTGAAAGCAACAATGAAATTTGCTTTCTCCAGGATTTTAGACATTGCATTGCCAACCACAACAATTGCAGAAACCCTAAAATGAAGACCCCGGGTGAATTTTCCTCAACTGCAGAAAGAAAAAAATATGTTGGAATTGAAATTTCCATCATCGTCCAGAAATTGTGATTTGCAACTGCTCAGCCTTACAGTTGGAGCATGATGGGGAAATATGTGTTTATTGAAATCAATGTCACAATTTGCAATCCTGTACTAGCCACATGCATTGTTATAGTGTGTGCCTCTTGAGTTGTGGCTGACAAGACATCCATCCTTCCACCTTCCACAACATTGCAAGTTCCTAAAGCACATTACATCATTTATCAAAAATGACATTGTATTTAACTGCAGCAGAAGAGCAGGTGCAATTTAAAGGTGAAGCTATAATCCCTGTGAAACATTTTGCCATCAATAGCCCACCATTCCCAACTTTTACTTCCCTGGCCCAATCTATTTTTAAAATGATTAATTGTGTTGTTTAAGTTTAAAAATCCACTGAGCATTACTGTTCACAAACTGATTGGGGATGATCAACCATTGAATGGCAGTGTTGGCTCGAAGGGCCGAATGTCCTACTCCTGCAACTATTGTCTATAAACCATGCCGAAAGTTGGTTTAAGCTTTTGCTCATCAAGCTCCATTTATATTGTCTAAATTACAGGTAATGAATACAATTCTCACTTTCATACCGCTATTGTTCGCACTGTAAAGTGGAAGACACATGTGTGGAAATACCGCCTTACCATTTATCAATTATAGTTTTAGTTTAGTTTAGTTTAGTTTATTGTCATGTTTTTTGGTGCATGCTGTCCAGTCAGCAGAAAGATTATACATGATTACAATCGAGCCACCACAGGATACAGATATAGGATAAAGGGAGTAAAGTTAAGCGCAAGATTAATTCCAGTAAAGTCCGATTAAATGTAGTCCGAGGGTCTCCAAAGAGGTAGATGGTAGATCAAGACTGCTCACTAGTTGGTGATGGGATGCTTTAGTTGTCTGATAACAGATAGGAAGAATGTCCCTGAATCGGGAGGTATGCGTTTTCACACTTCTGTACCTCATACCTGATGGGAGAGGGGAAAAGAGGGAATGTCTGGAGAGGGACTTGTCCTTGATTATGCCGGTGGACTTGCCGAGGCAGCGGGAAAAGTAGATGGTCAATGGTCCACTCTCCATTGCTCACCTGATTAGCTTCTTTTTGACTTCCTCATTTCCTTAAATCCCTCTAACTTAACAAATAATTTATCTTCTTTTATTTCAACTTTATCACACTAATTGTTGTACACAAATTAGTTGAAATGTTTTCAACATTAAGCAATGACCACTTTAATGGACTTTATTTAGCGTGAAATGCTGGATGTACAGAGGTCATGTAAAACAATATATAAAACATAGAATACAGAACTGTCAAACACAAAAACAGGCCCTTTGCTCCACAATGTATGTGTCAGACATGTTGCCACGTTAAACGCATTCTGCATTTGGTCTGTATCCCTCCATTATCTGCCTAATTGTGTGCTTTAAGTCCTCTTAAATGTTGCTATTGTATCCACTTCCACCATCTCCCCAGGCAATGTGTTCCAGGCATTCCAGGCATTTACCATTCTCTGTGTAAAAAAGTCTGCCTGCACCTCACCTTTAAATGATCCCTTAATGAAATGTCCTTTAGAATTTGTCATGCCTTCTAGTATATTAAAGCAAATTCATAATTTATTTTAATTTATAATCCTCAATTTCCATTTCTGTCGAGGATTTAAGATTTTAGATTAGATACTAGTTTGTGAATCATAATTTGGCAAACAAGTCATTATAGGTTCACATTATATAAGAGATGGAAAGGCTAGGTGTACATGACTTAGGACCCTGATTTAAGGCTTGGGGCAAAGGACAAGGGTGGGAGATGGGAGGGGGGGGGGGGTTGGGGGAAGGGGGGGGTGGGGTGGTGGGGGAGCAAGATAGAGATAGGGTCTGAAGAAGGGTCTCGACCCGAAACGTCGCCTATCTCCTTCGCTCCTTAGATGCTGCTGCACCCGCTGAGTTTCTCCAGCTTTTTGTGTACCCTCGATTCTCCAGCATCTGCAGTTCCTTCTTTAAAAAAAAGCAAGATAGAGATGTTCTACGCATTGGGGTGATCACTGGTCGGCGCAGATTCAGTGGGCCGAAGAACCTGTTTCTGCCTTGTATCTCTAAAGACTAATGTCTAAAGAATGGGAAAGACCTGACATTATTTGCCAATGAGGAAGTGGAAATGGAAACAATCAATGATTTTAAAGGAATTTAGATAGTTGGCAAGAGATATAAATTTGCCTGGCTCTGAGAATAAAAATAAATTCGCAGTGAAATGAATATAAGGGACAATGGGGGCTCAATGGATGCTGTACAGAGAGTCAACGTGGACTCAGTGAGCCAAATGACCTTCTTTTGTGCCATAGTGACTCTTTATTTCTGTGCAAAAGAAACTAACTTGTCCATTGTAACTCACTTGACTTGCTGATGTCAAACTCACTTTCTTTTTGAACAATACTGCAAAAATAATTACATCCCTGGATAGTTATTGATTAACCATCATATTTTGTTCAAACCATGCAATGATTTGATGGTCAATCTGTACAGGTTGATTGATTCTTAGTGGGGAATGTACTCAAAGAAGGAAGTGAACCAAATACTATTGATTTTAAGTCTATGTTCGTTGGTCCATAATTTCTTATTTGACCCAAAACATAATAATCTCAGTTCATGATTCAAAATCATGCTTGACAAACCTTTAAAGATTTAACTGCAAAACCAAAGCATTTGCGGATTGCAATATATATACCTAAATGCTTGATGTACGGATGTTTTATTAATAGTGACGTTGATTGCCTAGAAAATTGATCTTAACCAGAAGCTACTGAGGTTTCTACTGAGTTAATCCATACATAGTTTGTGGTGGCATTCACATTGAGGCCAATGCTACACGTTCTACCTCATGACTGAATGCTTGTTAAAATGAGCAAAATCTGATGGCTCAGACACTGTTTTATAGAAAGTTGCTCACTTTAAAGAGTGCAGATTGTCAAAGGGCTGCAGATAGAACCATTTAAAGTTGCAGATAGTGGCATAAAGAGGTGGAGGGAAGCATTTTTTGAAAAGACTAACACAAGTGAGAAAATCCCTTTCCAGAAAAAAGCTGCAATGAAAATTCAGAACAAGGTCACAACTGCATTCACAGGGACGATAGGGAAATGAGTCAGAACCTTTTTCCCAGGGTGAAAATATCAAAGGTGAGATGGCATAGTTTAATGTCAGTGGAGGAGAGGTTAAAAGAGATGTGTGGGGCAAGTTTTTCACAGCAGTTAGTGGATGCCTAGAACACGGTGCCAGGGGAGGTAGTGAAGACAGATGCAACAATAGAATTTTAAGAGACTTTATAGATAGGCATGTGGATAAGCAAGGGATGGAGGGATATGTATCATGTGTAAGCACAGGAGATTAGTTTAACCTGGCATGATGTTCGGCACAGACATTGTGGGATGAAGAGCCTGTTTCTTTGCTGTACTGTTCAACGCTTCAAATATTTATTGATGTGCTTCATAATCAGAACCACATCTACAATTATCCTATTCTCAAGTGTTTATTTAATAACTTTGAACAACAATGGCATGGAGATTAAAGGATCAACAATTCCATAACCCAAAATTGAGCCAATCTCAAAGGGAGATTAAACAAACACAAAGTACAGTAACTCAAATGGGTTGGCAACATAGAAATATAGAAACATCGAAATTAGGTGCAGGAGTAGGCCATTTGGCCCTGCGAGCCTGCACCGCCATTCAATATGATCATGGCTGATCATCCAACTCAGTATCCTGTACCTGCCTTCTCTCCATACCCTCTGATCCCCTTAGCCACAAGGGCCACATCTTAACTCCCTCTTAAATATAGTCAATGAACTGGCCTCAACAACCCTCTGTGGCAGAGAGTTCCAGAGACTCACCACTCTCTGTGTGAAAAAAGTCTTTCTCATCTCGGTCTTAAAGGATTTCCCTCTTATCCTTGAGATGTGACCACTTGTCCTGGACTTCCCCAACATCGGGAACAATCTTCCTGCATCTAGCCTGTCCAACCCCTTAAGAATTTGTAAGTTTCTATAAGATCCCCTCTCAATCTCCTAAATTCTAGAGAGTATAAACTGAGTCTGTCCAGTCTTTCTTCATAAGACAGTCCTGACATCCCAGGAATCAGTCTGGTGAACCTTCTCTGCACTCCCTCTATGGCAATAATGTCCTTCCTCAGATTTGGAGACCAAAACTGTACGCAATACTCCATGTGTGGTCTCACCAAGACCCTGTACAACTGAAGTAGAACTTCCCTGCTCCTATACTCAAATCCTTTTGCTATGAAAGCTAACATACCATTCGCTTTTTTCACTGCCTGCTGCACCTGCATGCCTACTTTCAATGACTGGTGTACCATGACATTGAACCACTTTGCATGTGGCCTCACCCAGGCCACAAAGGCCAATATGGGAATGGGAAGGTGAGTTAAAATGATTACCCCTTGTCCCAGTTTGTCACTTGCCTCATGAATACCTTAGCCAAGTCTGCATCTCTTTTGTTTTTCCCTCTTTCTTCCAACTTTATTAATTGCCAATCTCTGCACCTGCTCTATATTCAGTTGCGGGGATTCCTGCAATGGACTTGAACCATCCGTGACGCAACCTGCACCGATCTTTACTCCATAATCCAAAGTTCTCCTCGTAAACCCCTCACCACCGTCAAACCAATCCTTCAGTCACTGTACAAATTTGTCTTCCAGTTAGGAGGAATAATTCAATCAATCAATATATTTGCCAAGCAGCAGCAGATTGCCTTTTCCAATTAATCATATGGATATCCACAGAGCTTTGGCATCTTACAAATGTTTTTGATTGGAAAGATTAATTAACAGATTTTCCCCTTTTATTGATATATCCTACATTTCTTTCTTAATGAGATCGTTAGAACAAGATTTTGAAAATGTATTTAATCAGAATTAAGTTCTAAATGTTATTTATTATAAAAAAATAAAGAGAAATAGAAGGTACACAAAAAGCTGGAGAAACTCAGCGGGTGCAGCAGCATCTAAGGAGCGAAGGAGATGGGCGACGTTTCAGTCGAGACCCTTCTTCAGACGGGTCTGAAGAAGGGTCTCGACCCGAAACGTCGCCCATCTCCTTCGCTCCTTAGATGCTGCTGCACCCGCTGAGCTTCTCCAGCTTTTTGTGTACCCTCGATTCTCCAGCATCTGCAGTTCCTTCTTTAACAAAGAGAAATAGAAGTTGTTCTCACAGTGCTATTAGACGAGATGCTGACAGGGATGCAAATTAAAACATTTAAAAGACATTTGGACAGGTACATGGATAGGAAAGTTTTAGAAGAATGTCGGTCAAACATGAGTAATAGGACTAGCATAGATGGGCATCTTGGTCAACATTGATGATTTGGCCTTAAGGGCATGTGCTTGTGCTGTATGACTCTATAATATACCACCACTGTTTCACACAAACACACATGGAGTTCAGCAGACACAAGTAAAAAGATGTTTATGTGAGCTTTCCAAAATTATAGTAAACATGCAAATGTTTGGTGTTAAGATTTCTTCAATTTAGCTGATAGAGCATGGAAAATTCCCATTATTAAATGTTTAAGATAAGGTAAAAGATAAGTGGTGAAGAACATACAAACATGTGAATTGTAGGCAGTGGACCACCCAGCACTTTACCCTGTCCTGTTGTTTGGAATTTAACTGATCTAATTGTAACCTCAATGCTGTGTTCCAGTTTACAACTCACAATGACCCCCAGCTCCCTACTCCCTACGATCATTCTGCCTTTAAAATATTTAAAGATTCTGCTTACCATGACAATTGAGGAAGAGAGCTCCTAAATGGTGCTGCTGTTAGCTGGGGAGTTCCAGGATTCAGGCGCAGCAATAATGAAAAAACAAAGGTTAGTTCCTAATGAGAATGGTGCTTGACATTGGAAAAGAATTGAAACCCAGTGGTGTTCCCATTAGCTGCCTCTCCTTGGCCTTCTGGTCAAGGTCTACACATCAACAATTACTTTCCACTTCAAAAAATAGGCATTATTATTGTGAATTCCAGAAATCAATTTCTTACTCAGTATTAACTATGACTATTGTTTCTGTCAGTCATGGGACTAAGCATTTTTGCACCTGTTTAAAACATGTATTGTCAATTCCCAACATCACTACACGCAAGGAGAAGGAATACAGCAGTAGCAGTGCCATTAAACTCCTGAAGAACAATGCTGCCACCTGTTGGTGAAACAATATTCTCCACAATTTATCCTAAACCATTTACAGCATTTAGCTATTAGATTCTAATTAATTAAAAAAACCTGTGTGGAAAGATTTTTGTTGTTTTATTTTCTCAACCATAACATTTTGCCAGCAATAAATAACCAATCATGCAGAATTTATATTTTAAAAGTCAAATCCAGAGAGTTTATTGTCATGTGTCCCAAATAGGACAATGAAATTCTTGCTTGCTGCAGCACAACAAAATATTGTAAACATAAATACAGAACAGTTCAGTGTGTCTATATAGTTTAGACCATATATATACACATAAATAAATAGATAAAGTGCAATAGGCATACTCCAGAGTTTGATTGATGGGGATTATTAGTAGCCTGATGGCTGTGGGGGAGGAGCTGTTCCAGAACCTGGATGTACCAGATTTCAGGCTCCTGTACCTGCTGCCTGATGGCAGTGGAGAGATGAGTGCGTGGCCAGGATGGTGTGGGTCCTTGATGATGTTGGCAGCATTTTTGAAGCAGCGACTGCGATTGATCCCTTCAATGGTGGGGAGGTCAGAGCCGATGATGGACTGGGCAGTGATCACAACTTTCTGCATTCTTTTCCGCTCCTGGACGCTCAGGTTGCCGAACCAAGCCATGATGCAACCAGTCTGCATGTCACTACTGTGCACCTGTAGAAGTTCGAGAGAGTCCTCTTTGACATACCGACTCTCCGTAATCTTCTCAGGAAGTAGAGGCGCTGATGTGCTTTCTTTATAATTGCATCAGTGTGCTGGGACCAGGAAAGATCTTCGGAAATATGCACGCCCAGGAATTTGAAGTTCTTGACCCTTTCCACCATCATCCCGTTAATATAAACAGGATAGTGGGTCCCTATCCTACCCCTTCCAAAGTCCCCAATCAGTTCCTTGGTTTTGCTGGGGTTGAGAGCCAGGTTATTGTGCTGGCACCATTTGGTCAGTCGGTCGATCTCACTTCTATACTCTGACTCATCACCTTCAGTGATTCGTCGCACAACAGCGGTGTCTTTGGCGAACTTGATGATGGAGTTCGCACTATGTCCGGCTATGCAGTCATGAGTATAAAGTGAGTAAAGCAGGGGGCTGAGCAGGCAGCCTTGAGGTGCTCCTGTGCTGATTGTTATCGAGGATGACACATTTCCAACACTACGGACAGACTGTGGTCTGTAAATGAGGAAGCCAAGGATCCAATTGCAGAGAGATGCGCAGCTATAGTCAATGAATAACAGCCTGACCTATGAGTTTTTGAGTGCCAAGTGGTCCAGAGTGGAGTGGAGAGCCAGTGAGATGCATCCACCGTTGATCTGTTGTGGTGGTAAGCAAACTGTAGTGGGTCGACGTTCTTGTCGAGGTAGGAGTTGATATGCGCCATAATCAACCTCTCAAAGCACTTCATCACCACAGGCGTTAGTGCCACTGGTCGATAGTCATTGAGGCACATCACCTTGCTCTTCTTGGGCACTGGTATTATTGATGCCCTTTTAAAGCAGGTGGGAACCTCAGACCTCAGAAGTGAGAGGTTGAAAATGTCCGTAAAAACTCTAGCCAGTTGGTCCACACAGGTTTTTAAAACACACCCGGGTATACCATCAGGTCCAGGCACTTTCTGAGGGTCCTCCACCCCGAAGGATCTTCTGACGTCGGCCTCTGTGACTGTGACTGAAATACCATCACGCGTTTTCTTTAAAAGTATTAAATGCGGCTATAAAAATGTTCATGTAAACTAATGGTAATTCCACTTTTTGGGGCATGTATTGATCAGTGTCATGGAGTCATAAAGAAGTAGAGCATAGAAATGGGTCCTTCGACCAATCTTGTCCTTGCTGGCCAAGTTGGTATTCAGGTTTATTTTCATTTGCCTGCATTTGGCCCATTGTCCTTCTTACAAGACATATTTGTGTTTTCATTTGTGTTCCAATAACTTACAAACCGGATGCATTACAACTACAAAACAAATGCAACTTTTTACACTCTCGTACCCTTAATAACCTCCTTGCTCATAATAAACAATATTAAAATAAACAGCATCATAATAACAGGATCATACTCTATAACACAAAATTGTCCCATCACTTGGGAATTCTCCTTTCACGTGTTGGTCTACCAGTTGGCACAGAAGCATCAGAGTCTGTTGAATCTGCCAAGGTGTTGTCACCCAGACACCTTCTCTGCTCACCACCTGCCTTGCAGCGTGCTGCCTCTGGAACTCTGGTCACCACCTCAAAATGTCGTCTTTCCCCTGTGGATCCGTAACTCTTGGTTAATTTTGGGCTACCTTATTTTGAGAGTCCCTGGACACGTACTTTTTGACGCTCGATACATTCCTCTTGTAGATAACACCTTCTGGAGACTTGACTGTCAACATGCTCCCGCTCCTCGATACAACATTGTGTGGTTGGCAATGGTAAAGGAGTATCTATCTTACCACCATCATCTCGCCTCACAACCACATCATCGGCAGGAATTATTTCAGAGTGCCTGGCTCCTCGTTTCAAGTCAGCATACCATTTTGCCGCACCTTTCATTTCGGCATCACTGTCTCTCATCTCCTGGTCTTCCATGTCTCTTGCACCTCTGGAATTTTAGTGCAAATTTTCCTTGTAAACAAAGCTTCTGCTGGACTTTTCCCTGTCGTTGAGTGAGTGATTGCCCGATATACAGCTAACAGTGCCTCCTTCCAGTTTTTCCCTTCGGCATGGGCGATTGATATCCTCTTCTCTATGGACTGGTTTTGTCTAGCTACTTCTCTGTCAGCTTGTGGCCATTTCGGAGTCACCTTGTGATGATGGATACCTGTGATTCTCATGTTTTCAGCAAATAAACTGTGGTCCATTGTCGGAATACAAACGTACAAAATTCTTAAGGGGTTGGATAGGCTAGATGCAGGAAGATTGTTCCCGATGTTGGGGAGGTCCAGAATAAGGGGTCACAGTCTAAGGATAAGTGGGAATTCCTTTAGGACCGAGATGAGGAAAACATTTTTCACACAGAGAGTGGTGAGTCTCTGGAATTCTCTGCCACGGAAGGTAGTTGAGGCCAGTTCATTGGGTATATTAAAGAGGGAGTTAGATGTGGCCCTTGTGGCTGAAGGGATCAGGGGGTATGGAGAGAAGGCAGGTACAGGATACTGAGTTGGATGATCAGCCATGATCATATTGAATGGCGGTGCAGGCTCGAAGGGCCGAATGGCCTACTCCTGCACCTATTTTCTATGCTTCTATGTTTCTGCAATGTAACAGGCAACTTGTGTCTGGCGAAGATCTCTGTTAATGCCTGTATGGTCTTTTCTGCTGTAGTTGACTTCATCACTGCATACTCATAGTACCTACTATAGTAGTCTACCACTACCATAATTGATTCACCTGTTGGAAGTGGTCCAAGAAAGTGAACAGCTATGTCAACCCATGGTCCTGTTGGAAGCTTTGTACTTCTAATTGGTTCTGGTGGGTTGTTCCTGCGTGTGATTTGGCATCCGTGACATGTCTTGACAAATTTTTCAGCATCTTTCTCTATGTGACCCTTGTTGCCACACTTGTAACACTCAATCTCAACTTCAGGCATACTTCTTATCTACTGTAGGACAGCTGGTTAACTTGCCCATACTTGGAATCTTGCAATTTCATGCTATGAAATTGTCCCTCAACAGCTTCCAGTGCTGCTGCAATCGACAAAGCATCATTAAGGTTTCACTCACCCACTTTTTCTAGCAGCCTTCTCCTGAGCTTGTCTGACCTGCAATGCTGGACAACCTGATCCAATATCTGGTTTTCCACATCAGCACCCACATATTTCCATCTCGGTCCTAAAAGATTTCCCCCTTATCCTTAAACTGTGACCCCTTGTTCTATGAATGCGAACATACCAACCCCTTTCTTCACTGCCTGCTGCACTTGCATGTCTACTTGCAATGACTGGTGTACCATGACACCCAGGTCTCGTTGCATCTCGCCTTTTCCTAATCGGCCACCATTCAGATAATAGTCTACTTTCCTGTTTTTGCCACCAAAGTGGATAACCTCACATTTATCCACATTATACTGCATCTGCCATGCATTTGCCCACTCACCCAACCTATCCAAGTCACCTTGCACCCTCCTAGCCGCCTCCTCACAGCTAACACTGCCCTCCAGCTTCATGTCATCCGCAAACTTGGAGATGTTGCATTCAATTCCCTCATCCAGATCATTAATATATATTGTAAATATCTGGGGTCCCAGCACTGACCCTTGCGGTACCCCACTAATCACTGCCTGCCATTCTGAAAAGGACCCGTTTACTCCTACTCTTTGCTTCCTGTCTGCCAGCCAGTTCTCTATCCACATCAATACTGAACCCCCAATACCGTGTGCTTTAAGTTTGTATACTAATCTCTTATGTGGGACCTTGTCGAAAGCCTTATGAAAGTCCAGATATAACACATCCACTGGTTCTCCCTTATCCACTCTACTAGTTACATCCTCGAAAAATTCCATAGGATTCTTCAGACATGATTTCATAAATCCATGCTGACTTTGTCCAATGATTTCACCGCTTTCCAAATGTGCTGCTATCCCATATTTAATAACTGACTCTAGCATTTTCCCCACTACCGATGTTAGACTAACTGGTCTGTAATTCCCCGTTTTCTCTCTCCCTCCCTTTTTAAAAAGTGGGGTTACATTAGCTACCCTCCAATCCTCAGGAACTACTCCAGAATCTAAAGAGTTTTGAAAAATTATCACTAATGCATCCACTATTTCTGGGGCTACTTCCTTAAATATTCTAGGATTCAGCCTATCTGGCCCTTGGGATTTATCGGCCTTTAATCCAGTCAACCTACCTGACACCACTTCCTGGCTAACCTGGATTTCACTGAGTTCCTCCATCTCATTTGACCCCCTGTCCCCTGCTATTTCCGGCAGATTATTTATGTCTTCCTAAGTGAAGACACAACCAAAGTAGTTATTCAATTGGTCTGCCATGTCCTTGTTCCCCATGATCAATTCACCAGTTTCTGACTGCAAGGGACCTACATTTATTTTAACTAATCTTTTTCTCTTCACATATCTATAAAAACTTTTGCAGTCAGTTTTTATGTTCCCTGCCAGTTTCCTTCCATAATCAATATTCACTTTCCTAATTAAGCCCATTGTCCTCCTCTGCTGGACTCTGAATTTTCCCAGTCCTCTGGTAAGCTTCTTTTTCTGGCTAATTTGTATGCTTCATCTTTTGTTTTGATACTATCCCTGATTTCCCTTGTTATCCATGGATGCACTACCTTCCCTGATTTATTATTTTGCCAAACTGGGATGAACAATTGTTCTAGTTCATCCATGCAGTCTTTAAATGCCTTCCATTGCACATCCACCATCAACCCTTTAAGAATCAATTGCAAGTCTATCTTGGCCAATTCACGTCTCATACCCTCTTATGTATTCTTCTGTATCCATTCTGTATTCTTATTAAAGCCTGGAACCGCCATATTTCTGTGGTCATCTCCCATGCTCCACCTAAGAGTTGCTCTGGCAAAGCAGATTGCCAGCTTTTGCACAAATAATTACATTTCAGTTCAGTTTGTTCATTTTAGTATATTTTTGCGTGTACCGAGGTACAGTGAAAAGTTTTTGTTGTGTGCTAACCAGTCAACGGAAAGACAATAAATGATTACAATCAAGCCATTTACAGTATATAAATACATGATAAGAGAATAATGTTTAGTGCAAGGCAAAGCCAGAAAAGTCAGATCCGAGGGTCTATCTAATGAGATAGATAGTGGTTCAGGACTGCTCTCTGGTGTGGTTGGATGATTCATTTGCCTGATAACAGCTGGGAAGAAACTGTCCCTGAATCTGGAGGTGTGAGTTTTCACACTCCCTTAACTTTTGCCCGATGGGAGAGGGAAAAAGAGGGAGTGGCCAGCGTGTGACTCATCCTTGATTATGATGCTGGCCTTGCCAAGGCAGCATGAGGTATTAATGGAGTCAATGGAAGGGAGGTTGGTTTGTGTGATGGATTTAATTACTAAACCCAAAGTGATGGAATTTCAGGTGCACTTTTGACTTGTTGGCTAAGTTACTCAATTAAGTTAAGGTCAAGGAATGAATGTAAAAATAACAATCTGCATTTTCCAAAGCAACTTTTGGAAGTATAAATTCAGAACAAAATTTAAAATTAAAATATCAATATGCATGTCCCAATGCTAATATTTGCATATTTTAACATATATTTAAATATTCATTGAAGACAGCATTCATTCCAAATTCTCGAATAATTTTATTCTTAACTAGAAAGATATTTGGCCTAATTCAGTTTATGATCATTTGTAATTATTATATTGGTTATTTGAGGGAAGGAATTTGAGGGAATCAATTGGACCAGTATTGAATCAGAAGGAATGGGTGATGTTTTGGATCAAGACCCTTCTTCAGATGTATCTATTGACTTGGTCTCCACAGCCTTCTGTGGTAATGAATTCCACAGATTCACCGCCCTCTGACAAAATAAATTCTCTTCATCTCTTTTCTAAAGGTACGATTTGCCCATAGCTTTCAATGCTTAGGCTATTTAATTGCTCATCTAAACCCATTTTACCCTATGTCAGCTATTCTGCTTCTATCACTCTCTGGTAAACAGCCTAGATACTCACCACTGAGAAAAGCCATCCAGTCTACCTTATTTAACCCCCTCATGTTTTTATATACCTTAATTGCATCCTCTCTAAAGGGCCTGTCCCACGTAGGTGACTTTTTAGGTGAGTGCAGGAGACTCTGCGCTCGCCTCATGATCGCCACATGGTCGCCACATGTTTGCTGGTGGTCTCTGGTGAGTCTACTTCATGGTCGTGAGGAGATCCCGCATTCTGGGAACCAGTCGCGGCCTTAGTAAGGTCGCCGCAAATTTTTCAACATTGAAAATTTTTCTGCGACCAGAAATTGGTCGCCATGGAGAAAATCAATAATCCTGTAGTCGTAGGTGCAGTTGTAGTGGGGTCGCCATGTAGTTATGGGTAGTCGAGGTACTCGTAGGTAGGTTTAGTTAATCGCCTTTGCAGACTGCTCATTGGGGGGAAAAAAACGTAAGCACGAGTTTTCAGAACCAAGGATAACCTACTGGTAATGTTAAATGCCCGCCAAACTTCACAGCTGTGTATCTCTGGCTTATTAAAAGATGTCTGGCTTTTTAAAAGTGTCTCCACTCCTTCTCCCCCCCTTCTCCCCCCCCTTCTCCCCCCCTTCTCCCCCATCCTCCCCTCCCCCCCCCTCCCCCTGTTTTAAAGGACTTACTGTACACTGTGCTAGCCGTCTTATACCTATCTGTATAACCTTGGCTTTGCACCTTGTGAATTTCAGACAGCGCCCCCGGTTTCCCTGGCCCACGCCTTTGCAATGTGTGTGTGTGTTCAACTCTGACAGTCGCCGTTCCAGTTCCCGCATTTTCAGGCGAGTGCCGCTTACTTGACAGTCGCTGGCAGTCCACTCAAAAATCGCCTATGTGGGACAGGCCCTTTAATTTCCTCCACTAAATGGAAAACAGATCTGGCCTGTCCAGTGTCTTCTCATAACTAAAATGCTTCATCAAGATAACATCCTTGCAAATCTTTAACACTATCACATCTTTCCCATAATGTAGTGAATAGAACTGCATGCGGTACCCCAGTTGAGGTCGGACCAATATTTTATAGAGTTAGTGCATAACTAAACTGTTCTTGTTTACAATGCCCCAATAAATGAAGGCCAGTCTCCCACAAGTTCTCTAACCATGTTATTGACCTTTGCTGCCACCTTCAAGGGTCTTTGGACCAAGACACTTCTGCTCCTCAATACTTTCCAGTCATGGTGTATTTCTTGCCTTATTAGCACTTCCAAAATGCACATATATATCAGGATTAAACTTCATTCTGTCATTTATTAGCCCATTTCACCATTGCATTGGTATCATCGTGTAATCTATATTCTCTCCCCTACATCAACATCCAAATCCAAATCCTTCACATCTATTGCAAACAGCAAATGTCTTAGCTCTGATCCCTGAGCAACATCATTGGTCATAGATATCCAAGTGCGAAAACAGCCCTCTGCCATCACCTATGTATGTTATTGCCAAACCAGTTTTGAATCCAGTTTGACAACTTGCCCTGAACCCCATAGGATCTAATCATCTGGACCAATCTCCCATCTGAGACATTGTTGAAAGCCTTACTGAAACTTATATAAACTGTATCTACTCTATTGCCCTCATCAATTTCTCAAAAGATTCTATCAGTTTGGTCAGACAGGATCTGTCCTTCCACATTAGTGTAAGAATAGAATAGAATTACAGAAATATTACAGTACGGAAGGAAGTCATTCTTCCTACCGAAATTGCCCCATATTTCTCCATATTAAACTTTGCCTACTATGACTGCACCTACACCCTTGGATGCCGCTCTGATCCCTGTCACTGGCTGACAGACCAGGAGAAGCCAATCCCCAGCATCATTGGCAGGGCCTCTGAGAGGAATTTTATCAGTGGGTACAAAGTTTCTTTTGGGCCTCCTTCCCTTCTCCATTAATCATCCTGTTTTTATCCAGTAAGGTTTTATGCCATGAATAGCGCTCTGTTGATTTTCTGCATTTGAGGCCTTATGCTCCTATGATAATTCCCTCCATGATAAATATAAATAAATATAAATAACAGAAAAGAATCAGAGAGAAAAAATTATTCATTGGTAACAATTGTGTCCAATTAGCTGATATTGGTTTGGCGACGTGAACCTTGTCAGCCTCCTCCCCATAAAATCCAGCAAAATCCAGGGGAGAGAAGGAATAAGGAATAAGGAATAAGGAATAAGATGGGACACCTCCCTACTAGCTATGTTCCCTTGTCGCAGGTTTGAGGATGACTGAGCCACTGTACAAACCTGATACCACCAGCGTCACCATGTAGTCAAGACTGGACTGCCAGGGGTGACTGCACCCACACACAGAGGCAAAGACTGAGTTGCCAGGATAACCCGGAGACCGCCAGCGTTGCCTCTTCAAAGCCAAAGCTGAGACGCAAGATAAATCTGAGACCATCAGTGCTTACTTTCAAGGCAAGGATAAACTGCAGAGAGAAATCTGTGATCATCACATTTCCTCCTTCAAAAACAGGGACTGAGCTGCTGGGACAACCCCGAGATCACCACCTCACCACACAAGCACTCTGATGGCAAGGGACAGCGCCCCCATGTGGTCCTGGACTTTATCACTAAATAAAATATATTATGTGAGTTCACCCTACTACCAAGTGTTTGCCCATTTCATCAGCATGTTTATATCCTGTAGCAATGTATTCCTATTTTCTTTGCAGTTCACAATCCTGCCTAGTTGTGTGTCATTCACTTATTTAGAAATTGTGACTTGTAGTGCTAAGTCTAGGTTATTAATATAGATCAAAAAATACAATGGCCCCCAACAACACTCTTTAAGGAATACTGCCATTCATCGTCCTCCTGTCTG
Organism: Okamejei kenojei; assembly: GCA_035221665.1. Taxonomy (NCBI): domain Eukaryota; kingdom Metazoa; phylum Chordata; class Chondrichthyes; order Rajiformes; family Rajidae; genus Okamejei; species Okamejei kenojei. The sequence goes on from CM069132.1 coordinate 43,022,844, forward strand.
AAAAACAAACATTCACCATGACTTGTTGTAAGTTACTTGACTAACTCTGAATGTATGCTTTTAATGTTCTTCTGACATCATTACAATAAGCTTTATGGACAAAACTCTCATGCATTACTTTAAAAGAATGGTCTATGGTCCACGGACCCACACAAACTGTATTAACTTCATCAAGTCTATCTGTTCCCTCTGTGCTGGCTTGCTTTCTCTCCTGATAACTGTTAATCCTGATGGCAAGTCAATTGGGTGCCAGATACAATGACCTTGTGGTGTGGCCTGAATTAGCCTTTGATATTGTTATAATGCTTTTCTGCTCCTCCCACAAAAGTGATTTTGTTTAGCATACCTAAAGAGAATGCCGGATGCAAGCAACGGTAATACCTTCGATTAATGATTCAAACCACTCTCCCACTACTGAGGTTAAACTGATTAGCCTGTACCTACTGAACCTATCCTGGTCATTTTATGTAAAAGAGACTAACGTTTGCATCTAATCCTTTGGCATCATCCCATACACAAAATTGTTGGTTACTAAATGTGACTGCCCATCATGCACTGGCCTAGGTACAGTAGGAGTCGGGGAGCCTCATGTAAAGGTCCATCTGTGATCACTCAACTTCCTTAGTTGTTCCTGTATCACCTTCTCAGCACCTTTAGTCTTTCCATTGCTCTGTGCAAAGTAAGGTGACATCTAGACTTTATTTGTTAGTGTTTTTATGAGCAGGTAGATTATATTAAAACATCTTTACGATTTCCTGGTTCTAAGCAAATTCTCAGGTTGTCTCGTATTTTTATATCACACATCTAGCAAAATAACTATGGTTGACCTTGTTTATTGGTGCCATTTACTCTGCCTTAACCACTCCCATTATCACAGAGTCACTGGTATCACTGATTACTCTCCAATGATCATTGATCGCCTGAGATAACTGATCACCATTCCATGACCATCAACCCTCTGCTATGGTCATAATTTCTGCAACCCTTGATGAGTCCTTGCAGCCACTAACTAATATTTTCACTGCAGCAAAGTGAGAACCACTCCCACACTCAATGACCCTCTTGTAATCACTGTTCACTACTCTCTTTATCTCAGGTCGTAAATCCGTAACAACCCACCATTGTTCAATCCCTGACAGCCTGTTTGAGCAACAAATCTACTACTGATTTCCAAGGCTGTTCACATTGATTCCCTGACATTGGCTCTGACCCTGACCACTCTCCTGATTAATAGTAAGAATAAACAAGAGCTTACCAGTTTGAAGTTTGATCTTTATTTTATGAGGAGTTACGATGAGGGATTACGTGAAGAAGCCCCGCCAGGCGCATGCGCGTCATACTTCAAAGCAGCGGTGTGAAAACACAGAAACTATAGTCGAAGTGATATAGTAAGACTCAGAAGACTAGAACTACCAAATGATCTTTGCGATTATGAGGGCCGGGAGCGGAGGGCACGTAATCCCTCATCGTAACTCCTCATAAAATAAAGATCAAACTTCAAACTGGTAAGCTCTCATTTAATCTTACTATTTTACTTCGCAGTCACGTGAGTGACTACGTGAAGATTTCAAAGCTTTGTGATTTCATGCCGTAGATCCATTCCATACAACACACTGCTTCAGTTGACACAGTAGTGAACAAATAATGTATTGAACATTGCTTCAAATTATCCAATAATTATTTTCATAATAATAACAGACAAAACCGTAATAACCCCTCTGTCCCAGGGGGAAATTACAAATTAAATTTATAAAGACAAAGAAATCAAACCGAACCCAAAACAGCATGCCCAAACCCTGGCACTGTCAGGACAAGTTTGTCATAAAACTTTGAAAAGGTTGCCTCCTTAGACCATCCTGCGGCCCCGAGGATTTGGTCTAGGGGCACGTCCTGCGCCTTCGCTGCGGATGTTGATACCGCCTGGTGGAGTGAGATTTAAACACATGAGTATTTACTCACGCGCAATCCAAAACCTGTTTTAACCATCTAGAAATAGTTTGTACTGACACCTTTTTATGAGGTTTTTTGTGACTGATGAGCATTGATGCCTCAGAGCCTCTGAGACGCTTAGTTACCTCGACATATTGACTCAGGTGCTTAACTACACATAACGTTTGGTCAACGTGGTATGCTTTAAAGCTTATTTTGGTTCAGGCCATTCCTGGCCTGATTTGTTTGATTAAATCATACAGATAAAACGTAATGTTATCTGCAGAAGAATACATGTCATCTAGTTGTAACTTTTGCAATGTTTGCGCTCGTTGCACTGATACTAGCGCCAAGAGCATAACCACTTTAAGTGTTAACTTATGAAAAGACGGTGACATAATTGGAGCTCATTGCCGAAGCAGTGTGAAAACTATACTGACATCCCATATTTCTGTATATCTAGGCTTAGGAGGGTTCTTGTTAAAGATTCCTCTCATGAATCAGGACACTAACAGATGAGATCCGATAGATTGTTGTTCTGAAAACTGCCCTAAATAGGAGGACAAAGCACTCCAAGCTCTATTAATGGCACTATAGTTCAAGTGTTCGTCCAAATGCAATGTAGCAAGGAACTCCAATACATCCGGTATGCTTGCAGTATGATAAGATATATCTGACTGCAAGCAAAACATCTCCCATTTCTTACTATGAGACACATATTGTTTTTTAGTGCTATCTCTCCAAGCTGCAGTTATCACATCCATGGTCCTACTCGACAGTCCAAGGCCTTGGAACGGTCTAGTCAGAACCTGCAGATTAACAAATTAATACGATCATGTAACCGATGACTTTCTCCTGTTACTGGATGCACCAACAAATTACTGCAGTTGGGGACAGTCATGAATGGCTGAGTCATCATTCTGAGCACCAATGGGAACCATGGCTGTGTAGGTCAGTCCGGAACCACCAAAACGCCTGAGGAGGAGTCCTGCTCTATTTTGGTGAGGCATTGCCTAATAAGGCAGAATGGGGGAAAAGCATAAAATAATGTACGTCCCCAATGTAGCGAGAATGCATCCGCCGCTACTGCTCCTGGATCTGGTTCCCACGAAACGTATTTAGGCAACTGGTGATTTAGTCTGGATGCAAACAGATCAATATCTGGCAAACCATAGCGGCTGAAAACATCAGGATTTAACATCCATTCTATGTTGTCATTAAATTTCAGTGACTTGTTGTCTGCTACCACATTATCTCTACCTGGTAGGTAGATAGCTGAGACCCAGATATTTCTGGAAATACACCAGTGCCACATGAGGTTAGCCAGATTATCACATGTTACTGACCCTATTCCTCCCATGTGATTGATATATGCAACAGCCGTGGTATTGCCAATCTGGAGCTGAACATGTAAATTATTCATTGCTGAACAATAAGCTTTTAATCCATAGAATGCACCCAGCAATTCTAAGTAATTGATACCATGCCTGTGCAGGATTAAATCCTCTTGCACACTCCATCTACCACCACAGCTAGACTCGCTGTCCTATGGCAACTGCATAGGTCTATCAAAATGACCTGCATGTTCTTTAAGTGCTTGTTCTCTAGCTCATTGCAGACTTAGTGCAGGGGTCCAAACTCCACTGCACGGAAAGCCGCCACCAATTTGCCAATAACACTGGCTACTTCCCGGATGGAGGGGTGTTGTTTTTCAGCGAGACTAGTGCAGACCTCCCTGATTTCCACAGCCTTGGCCGTAGGCAAAGTCATGGACATATCAACTGAATCAATGACAAACCCCAAATAATCAATTTTTTGGGATGGTTCTAACTTGCATTTTGTTGGATCGACCAGAAACCCTAACCTTTCAAACAGGTATTTGGTTGCTGAAACTGACTCCTCAGCTGTCTTCTGAGTGTTGCTTATGATTAAAATATCATCTAGATAAGCCATTACAATGTGATTATGGCATGAAGTAGCGCCAGCACTGGTTTCAACAATTTTGTGAACAACCTAGGAGCTAAGGTTAACCCATTGGGCAATGCTTTAAATTGCCACAGTTGTCCCATCCAACTAAATTTCAAGTATCTCCGGTACTGAGAATGAATTGGTACTGAATAATATGCATCTTTCAGATCTATGGTTGCCATATAACAACCTTCTGATAACAGTTGTTTAGCAGTATTGAAGGTGTCCATTTTTAAATGCCTATACTGGACATAGGAATTTAACTGGGTTAGATCCAGAATGACTCTACATCCCCATCTTTTTTTTCTGTCTGGGGAATATATTGGACATAAATTGTTGAGGATGGTATGTCATTCTCTCAATTATCCCTTTTTTGGGACAAAACCGCAATTTCTTCTTTTACCTGCTGAGTTTTTGGTCCAGAAAAAAACAATACCCGACTAGGCATATTTTGCGCAGGTGGATGAATTCCTGACATAAACTCTATTCGAGACCCTGACACAGTGTCCAGTATAAACCAATCAGATGTTATGCAGCAACATTCATCATAAAATAACTGCAACCTACCCCCAACCGGAGGTTGTTCCCCAGAAAATTTATCCTGGACTGAATGAATCTCCCGTACCTCTACAGTCGACCTTGGAGTTCTTGTCCTTTTCGCCATACTTGGGTTGTAGTATCCTGCCCCCGGATCTGACCCCCTTCGCGTTGAAAACGACCTGCGAGGTGGCATCCTGGCGGAAGGAACGTGTGTCTTCATGAGGCCAATTGTCTTGGCTTCATCCTCCAGGTCTTTGACTTATTTGAGCAGGTCCACCCCAAATAAATAATCTGGTGCTTGGATATAGGTGGACCTGCATAATGCTGCAATTCGCGGGTTCAGTGTAGGTTTTATGGCTATTTTCCGTATACAATTCACCTCGAAATATGCATTACACAGCAGGGTCAGCATATCCTGCTATGTGCTGGACATTGGTGCCCCTCGTACCATTTTGCCAAAGGCCGTGATGCCTACTCCCACCAATTTGAGGACCTGCTGGAAACAGATTTCTTGTCCATGCATCATTGCACTCATTTGTGCCCATATAGCAGAGTTCACAGTGGGCACTTTGAGCAACGCACAATTCACAGGTGTTTTGTATCTGGTGGCTGTTTCATCCATTATTGTATCTTGTAGCTGGTGACAGGCCATGTAATTGATGTTGGCTGCCAGGTTTTCTTCCATGGCCTCACCAGTACCTTCCGGAATAGCAAAGTTCCTTGCTATGTCCGAGACACCTGGAGCATGGCTCATGTGCTCTGATATGTGCTCAAAAGCAGTGATACCAGCTTCAGGGTCAGACTCCTCCTGCTCTGGCTCTCCTGAGTCTTTGCTACAGGGAGGTCTCTTCCAGCCCTAAGCGAGGTACTGGAGAGGGTGATTCCAACTGGTATTCATAAGCAGTGTAATCTTCACTGTATGGACCTCTATGTGAGGCTGCCCGGGGAATCCTAGGGGCATTCGACCCCGATTGAAAAATCTCATGGCTCATTAGAGTTTGGAGCATCTTCTTCATCTGGTCGTGCCGTCCCCATACCTTTTTATTATCAGGAGGGGAGTCTTCCTCATCATCAGACCTATCAGATAAAACGGGCCTGAGAGATTTTCTCTTGGCCTTCCTTCCTGGTGGAGTTGCCTCAGTGCCCTGAAGCACTGGAGCTGATGGAGGCAGTTGAGCTGCCGGTAGAACAGCAGCCGGTATCGGAGCTGGCGTTACTGCAGCCGTTATCTCCCTACCCGATCTGCGAGCGGGAACCGCGGGCCCGCGCGATCCGCTCCTACTCTGGACAGTTTTCTTACCAACACCCTCCATTACCACTAACTCCCGCTGGCTCCCATGTCAGACTTACAGAGTTTAAATACTCACAGGGAAAGTTTGAAATTGACTTACCTGCGGGTTTACTACTTACCGCTGGTGGAGCTGCGCTCTCTAGCCCGTCGGTGCACCATGTGGCGGACGTAATGATGCGTATGTGCCTGGCGGGGCTTCTTCACGTAGTCACTCACGTGACTCCGAAGTAAAATCAGCCTGTACCCTTTTTACACTTCTGAAATGTTCACCCTGATCCTCTCTCCTCAACCAATATCAGCCTCACCAATGTCAGACTCACATCCAGGTTTATTTGATTTCAATTGCAAAGAATACGTTTTTTTGTCATTAGAATGTTTGTCATTAGCTAGTGGTGGGAAAATAAACACAACGTTGCTGCAAGCCAGGGGGTTTGAGGTGAAGGCAGGAGAATGTGGTTGAGAGGGAAAGATAGATCAGCCATGATTGAATGGCTCAGTAGACTTGATGGGCCAAATGGCCTAATTCTGCTCCTATCACTTATGAACATGAAGCAATCTAACTAACATGCCTTTAGGAATGGTGGCAATCTCCAAGACATGTTAACTGAATAGTGGAAGAGTTGTGCTGTATCCGGATTTGTAGCACCTTGTTCGAATTATTTGATTTTGATTAAGTTTGTCCATTAAGTTAAACAGTCAAAAGTTTGGATTTTCATGAGCATAGCACTCACCCAAAATATAGTCATATGAGGATGATATTTAACCCTAAGGAGAAATAACTGACATTTTAGCATGGGCCACATTTTAAAAATAATGTTCTGAATTCTGCAGTTCTCAGTTGCTTCCACCAAGTGGAGCACTTGCTTCACTAAAACAATCTCCTGTAGTTGTTAAATCCACGCTGTACTCAGTTCCTTACACTGGGACCGGTTGTACAATCTGATAGAAAATAAATTCCTGTGATAGACGCTCAGCAGGATAGGCAGCATCTCTGGAGAAAAGGAATAGGTGATGTTTCTGGTCAAGACACTTTTTTCAGACAAGGGAGAGAGTAATGAGAGATATGAAAAGGTACATAGAAGAAATGAATGAAAGATGTGTTGGATGGATCTGCAGATGCTGGTTTAAACCAAAGATAAACAGACGGCATCTCTGGAGAGAAGGAATGGGTGACGTTTCGAGTCGAGACCCTTCTTCATGCAAAATGACAAATAAATATGTTGTTATGAGGGTTGACCTATCTGAAGCCTAAGGGGTCATGGACCAGTGGTTTGCACACACCATACTGGCATTCTGAAGGAAAATGCTGAGAACAAATGATGGCAAGGCAGTTGGGCACAAAGTACAATTGTCTGGTGTAGACTGAATTAGGCTTTGATATTGTTACAGGGCTTTTCTGCTTCTTCCATAAAAGTGATTTTGTTGAGAATATGCTTTAAAGAGAATGCCAGCGCAAGCAGCTATAATGCCCTTCATTAAATCACAGTTTTTGTATTAGATGTTGCTTCATATTTAGATCTCTTTGTTACTCAATACTTTCCTTTCTATTGTTCACTGTGTATATCTTATCCTTATTATTCACCCTAAAATGCACCTCCTCACACTTACCAGGATTACATTTAATAAATTTGAATTGAATTGAGTAAATTTTATTAGCCAAGTATGTAAACATACAAGGAATTTGCCTTGGTGCTTTACTTGGTGCTTGGCAAATTCAATCTGCCATTGCTCTGGCCATCTTGTCAACTAATTAATAACATTGATAACATGGTGGTGCAGCCATAGAGTTGTTGCCTTACAGCACCAGAGATCCAGGTTCTATCCTGACTACGCGTGTTGTTTGTACGGAGTTTATGCGTTCTCCCTGTGACCTGCACGGGTTTTCTGTGGGAACTTCACTTTTCTTCCACACTCCAAATACAGACGGGTTGTAGGTTATTGGCTCGGTATAAATGTAAATTGTCCCTGGTGTGTAGGATTGTGTTAGTGTGCGGAGATCGCTGGTCGGTGCAGACTCTGTTGGCCGAATGCTTGTTCCTGCGCTGTGTCTCTGAACTAAACTGAAGCTAAACTAAAATTTGTCAAGAGTCGGGGAATCGAGAACCAGAAGACATAGGTTTTTGGTGGGGGGGGGGGGGGGGGGGGGGGGGAAGATTTAATGGAAACCTGATGGGTAACTTTTTTCACGAAGTGTAGTGGGTTTATGGAACAAGATGGCAGAGGTGGTGGTTGAGGCAGGTACTATCACAATGTTTAAGAAACATTTAGACAGTACATGGATAGGATAGGTTTAGAGGATTGTGGGCCAAAAGCAGGCAGGTGGGACTAATGTAGATGGGGTATGTTGGTTGGTGTGGGCAAATGGGGCTGAAGGGCTTGTTTTGCACGCTGTATGACTTTAAAAATCTATGACTCTAAAACTAAAGAATTAACAGTGCAAAGAACTGAAAAACAGCTTTTCATATCTGTAAAACTAATTTCCTTGTCTGTTTTTCTGCGACTGTCCAGAATTCATTCACCAAGTCGAGTTCCCTTCTTACTGGTCCTGGTCCAAGGGGGTCAGTTAATATTAACTTGTTACCTTGGTCCAAATAAGGGGAATCCTGATCGCAGGGATCAGGTTATAAGCTGTACTCTTCAAGGTCTTGCAGTTTCTAACAGACTGCGTTACAGCAATTATCTGAGAACTTTACACTCGGATTCCTATTAAATCTTTTACCTCTCACTTTAAACCAATGTCCCCATTTGCCCTATCTACTCACTTTAAGATTTTCTACACCTCCATAAGATCATGCCTCAGCTTCCTGCAAACAAAGAAATAAAGTGCTAGCCTGCCTAACCTCTCCCTTTAGCTCGTAGCCTCTTGTAAATCTTTTCTGCATTTTGCTTGGCATAATGACATCCTTCATGTAGCATGGTGACCAAAACCGAACACAATACTCTGCATCTACATCAATGTCTTGTACAACTATAACATAACATTCCAACTTCCATACTGAATACCCTAACGGGTAAAGCCAATGTACCAGATAACTACCTTATCTTCCTGTGATGCCTCTTTCATGGAACTATGCACTAGATCCCTCTGCTCTACAACACTCCCCAAGGCTCTTCAATTTGCTGTGAAGGTTCTGCCCTGGTTTGAATTCCCAAAAATGCAACACCTTGCACAAATCTGCATTAAACCCCATTAACCATTCCTCAGCCTACTTGCCCAATTTTCAAAATTGTGCTGTAATTTTTGATAGCCATCTTTGCCATCTACAATATCTCCCACTTTGGTGTCAAACTTACTAATCATGCCTTGTACATTCTCATCCAAATCATTGATATTAGCAACAAACAGCATTATGGCCCAGCATTGATTAATACAGCAGAGCAATAGTCACAGGCCTACAGTCTGAAAAACAACCTACCACCATCACCCCCTACTTTCTTCCATGAATCCAATTCTCTATCCAGTCAGCTAGCTCTCCCTTCCTTCCTTCCAGAGCAGTTTACCATGTGGAGTTTTATGAAATATTTTGCTAAAGTCCATATAGTCAATGTCAATGGATTTACCCTCATCAATGTTTTTGGTTACTTCTTATCATCTACATGCAAAACCGTGCCGACTAATCCATATCAACCCCTGTCTATCCCATGCACACATATCTTATTCCTCAGAAACCTCTCAGTAACTTGTCCACCACAGATGTTAGGCTAACTGATGTGTAGTTCACAGGCTTTTCTGTAATTAGAAGCACTACATTATCCACCCTCCAGCCTTCTGGCACCTCACCAGTGTTTAGCGATGATTCATATATCTCAGCCAAGTCTCCTGCAATTTTTCCACTAGCTTCCACAATGTTTTTGGATATTCCTGTTCATGCCCGGGAGATTTATCTACCTTCATACTTCTTAGGACGTTCAGCACCGCTCTCAACTGTAAACTGTCCTCAAGACATCTCCATTAAATGTCCCAAGATCCCCAGTCTTCATGTCTTTCTCCACGGTAACAACAGAGGAGAAATACTCATTGAGGACCTTGTCCATCTCTTGCAGTTCCACACTGAGATGATCACTTGGGTTTCTGAGGGGCCTATTCTATATTTTGTTACCCCCTTTCCTTTAATATACATTAAATATCTTTGGATTTTCCTTAATATTATCCACCAGCTATCTCTTGCCACTTTGCCCTCGTGATTTCCATATTGTGTGCTTCTCAGACTCCTAAACTCCTCCAGGAGTCACCACATTCCCTGGACGTGACCCTATACATTTTATTTCTTATTTTCCACACACCAAATACTCTTAAGGTTTACTGTTTGAGCTGATAATATGATAGGTGACTGAACAGAAGACATCTTCAAAAAGATAATGGATGACTTGGGAAGAGGCAGTTTATTAAATGAGGTTTTTTTTTTTGAGGATCTAAATTTCTAAGAAAATACAAAATGCAGAATTCCCTTTTAAAAATGGTCATAGTTTCTTCCCGTCATTGTCCTAAATATTTATATATATTTTGTTATTCCATGGTAAATTATGTTTTAGTTACATGGAGATGGTAATGCTGCTTATATAACAGTTTTAAGTTGTATGCCCAATGTTACATAAGCCGTGCATTATGTATTATATCCTGAGAAAATCAATTTAATTTAATTCGAAAGAATGGTGCACCTGGTTGCAAAAACTATTTATTTCTAAATTAAAAGGACTTTCTTATAGGAGCTCTTCCAGTCAGTTCCTTTTATCAAATATTTTATTTCTAAATTTCTCTTCTTACCCTTTCTCTTTTCAAGAGATAGCTTGATTGGTAAGTTTAACTGGATACATTTTTTTAAATTAATTCATGAAGGGTAGATAAGAGTGATAGCCAAACTCAAATTTTCGCACTCACTGGACAATGCTCAATGGTTGGCATCCTAGCTGATTTTTCTTTCCTCTTCCACTTGCATTGCAACAGAATAAACCATTCATGACGTAATGCCAATGCTGTTTGAATTTGAGCTGGCAGATGGCATGGTTGCTTCAGGCAACAGTGGTGATGGAAAAGGGGGTTTACACTGCATCGATTGGCCGCACAAAGCTCACAAGTCAAATGACCGATAATGTTCAGTGAGTCAATAATGCTATGAATATGTAGAATCTCAAGGTTTCTTGAATAGGAAATGTTTACCACCAATTATTGTTCAATTTGAATGTATATATGACAGAACAAAACTCAAATGAGAGATAAGGCTGAGTATATCTAAGGATTCAATTCCTGACCCTTTAATAGAGGCCAGAAGCTGATCTCCCCCCACCATTTGGTTACATTTATGTCTGCCCTACTGCAGCAGAGAAACAAAAGGGATAATACGTGATATTGAGTGTTACAAGGTGGCACAGTAGCAGAGTTGCTGCCTTACAGCGGCAGAATCCCGTGTTCAATTCTGTCTACGGGTGTGGTCTGTACAGAGTTTATATGTTCTCCACGTGGTTTTTCACCAGGTGCTCTGGTTCCCTCCCACACTCCAAAGATGTACAACTTTGTAGGTTAATTGGCTTTGGTAAAATTGTAATTTGTCCATATTTTGTAGGATAGTGCTAGTAAACGATGTGATCACTGGTTGGCGTGGACTTGGTGGGCCAAAGGTCCTGTATCCTTGAGTAAAAGTAAAAGTAAAAGTAAAGAATGGGACGTGTGGAGAGGGAGATAAGTTAGAATAGTTTGTAGGAAAATTTGGAAAGAAGCTTCTGAGATTGATTTCCAAGTGAGCCATTTGAGAAGGGAATAATTTCTCAAAAGTAAGTGCATGTGTTCTGAAATACTGGGGATTTAATTACTTCATCAAAAATGCAGCAGAGTGCCAGGCACTCACAACCAACTGTGTCACAAATATTAACGATAGACTCTTTAAATGAGGGAGGAAAGATAAAAAAATTAAACTTAATTCATTCCAATTTTCCACTCCTGACCAGCCAAAGCACCTTTACTTAAATCCTCCATTGAACTTGTGCCAGCTCTCAACCAGGTCTATGTTGGGTGTGCTGGGGGAATAAAAATCAGAGTTCATGAAAAGTGTAAAATTTGGCCAAATACACTTTTTAGGTTCTCGGTTCTTCCTTGCACTACTCTGAATGTTCCACGTGTTACTGTAGTCAAAGTGAACAACCTTCAACACTGAACAGAAAACAGTTGCAATAGCAAAGTCATAATTTGCTAGAATTTAGAAGATTGAGGGGGGATATTATAGAAACTTACAAAATTCTTAAGGGGTTGGACAGGCTAGATGCAGGAAGATTGTTCCCGATGTTGGGGAAGTCCAGAACAAGGGGTCACAGTTTAAGGATAAGGATAAGGATAAGGGGGAAGTCTTATAGGACCGAGATGAGAACAACATTTTACACACAGAGAGTGGTGAATCTCTGGAATTCTCTGCCACAGAAAGTAGTTGAGGCCAGTTCATTGGCTATATTTAAGAGGGAGTTAGATGTGGCCTTTGTGGCTAAGGGGATCAGGGGGTATGGAGAGATGGCAGGTACAGGATACTGAGTTGGATGATCAGCCATGATCATATTGAATGGTGGTGCAGGCTCGAAGGGCCGAATGGCCTACTCCTGCACCTATTTTCTATGTTTCTATGTTTCTATAACATATTAGAGCAAGTGTATACACAAGATAGGAGGGTGTGTGACCGTAACCTCAACCTCATCTTATAAAATTTGGAATGTTGATGCCCAGGATCAGAATTGAATTGTGCATACTCAAGTTAAGCATGATATCTGTTAAAGTGGGACAATGCAAAATGGCAGCTCAGACCGAATTCAGTTGATAAAGAAAAGGTATAAACCCCTTATTTTTTTATCCGAAATGGATGGTGACATTCTTCAGAGCAAATAACATAATTGAAATTAAGGATACGTGTCTGCCCAAGGCAAAGCCATATGAGATTGCTGGACAAGCTTCCTATATTAAAGATAGCATGGTTACATTGGCACCTTGGCAGGCCTCTAGGAGGTATACCAGAAGATTTTTGAGTCAATGGAGTAATGGAGAGATTAGTGGACCACCTTAATACAGTAACATCATAAATGATAGAAAATTATGCATTCAAGAGTAGAAACAAAAGGTCAGTGAAACCATTTTTGATTGTATTGTCGTGTTAAAGGATGTTACGTGACATTGTAATTTTGGCACCTTTGTGATCGGATGATTATGTGGCAGATTGATGTATGGTTTAACAGTTGAGAAAACTCAATTTATATTAATAAGCACTCAAACTTTAACATTTTGACAGATACGTAAAATAATGGAATGAACAGGCATGGTTTTCAAAAATGCTAATACATTTTGGTACATAATGGTACATAGCCTTGGTATCAAAGCTCAGAGAAAGTCAAAAGTGCTGGATTAGCTCAGCAGGTCAGACAGCATCTCAGAAGAAAATAAAAAGGTGACTTTTTGGGTGGGGACCTTTCATCATACCATTCAAGGACAGGATGGCAAACCAAAATAACATCTACCTATATACTTCTAAAACCGATCTTGGATGTGTGTGGGTGTGTGTGTGTGTGTGTGTGTGTGTGTGTGTGTGTGTGTGTGTGTGTGTGTGTGTGTGTGTGTGTGTGTGTGTGTGTGTGTGTGTGTGTGTTTGTGTGTATAATCATACTACTTGAAAAAATGATGCCCTGACAATAAGATTTTTACATATTCCTGTAGAGATTTATCCGGTGAAGTCAAAAATTGGCTTACCTGAAATTTTTTGCTTTATTTCTTGTGTTATTTATGAAAATGTTCACAAATGTTTGAAAATAAACAAGGTGGTCACGTCACAATGGCTCTGCTCACGCTGGATTCCATGCATTGCGAGTGACGTCACCATCCGACCCCTCTACCCCCCCGCCCCCCGCCCCGTTTTTTTTGCTGTGTTCACGCTCTGCGAGTCACGTCGCCCAGCTCACGCCCCGCTCTCAAGACCTTTGAAAAAACCAGCTCACTCTGCGATTGATGTCACCCCACCCTGAGCCCCCTTTCTCGGGCACTGACAGCAGCCTGCAGCCTGAACCAGCCCTTTCCTTTGACGACGTGCTCCCCCTACCCCCCCAAAACACCTCAAACTCTACCCCCCTCCCTCTCTGCCCCCTCCTCTCTGCCCCCTCGTGCTTCACCCCCACCCCTCCCCCTCTCCTCACAACGGGTAGGGACGGATACGTTTTGAAGCCAGGAGGGAGGGAGCTTGGGATTATTGCTTTCTGGAACCAGCCCTCTCCTCTGACGATGCACCCCCCCACCCCTCAAACTCTATCTCCTTTCCTCTCAAACCCTCCACCCCCACTCCCTCTCTCCCCCTCTCCCTCTCTGCCCCCTCACGCTCCCTCTCACCCCCCCTCTCTCCCCACCCCTCCCTCCCCCTCCCTCTCCGTGCCTTTGTGTCCATCCCTGTGCCTCTGTGTCCCTCTCTGTGCCTCTGTGTCCCTCTCTGTGCCTCTGTGTCCCCCTCTGTGCTTCCGTGTCCACCTCTGTGCCTCAGTGTCCCTCCCTGTGCCTCTGTGTCTCTGTGTCCCTCTCTGTGCCTCTGTGTCTCTCCCTGTGCCTCTTTGTGTGCCTCTATGTCCCTTTGTGTCCCTCTCTGTACCTCTGTGTCCATCCCTGTGCCTCTGTGTCCCACTGTGTGCCTCTGTACCCCACTGTGTGCTTCTGTGTCCCTCTGTGTTCCTCTGTGTCCCTCTGTGTCCCTCTGTGTCCCTCTCTGTGCCTCTGTGTCCCCCTCTGTGCTTCTGTGCCCTTCTCTGTGCCCCTCTCTGTGCCCCTCTCTGTGCCTCTGTGTCCCTCTCTGTGCTTCTGTGCCCCTCTCTGTGCCTATGTGTCCTTCTCTGTGCCACTATGTCCCTCTCTCTCTATCCCCCTCCCTCTCTAGCCACGTGAATCAGCCATGATCACTTTGAATGGCGGTGCTGGCTTGAAGGGCTGAATGGCCTACTCCTGCACCTATTGCCTATTGTCTATTGCCTGCGAGTTGGGGGCTATGCATGAGTGGATAGGGTGGGGGATGGGGTAAAAGTAGTGAATTAATAATATTAATATAATATCAATGGGGTTGGTTAGTGTGTGTGTGAGGGGTTGGTTAGTGTGTGTGTGATGCTGCTGGCTGCCCCCACCCCCCCCCCCTCCCCCACAACCACGGGTTGAGGGGATGGGACCTAACGGGTCCAAATTGGTCTCATCTTGCTTGTTTGCATGTGTCTGTGCATGTCCGTGATATTCCAATTCCCCACCAAAATGGTACATGATAGTGCTACAATTTTTGGCTCACCTTACTCATCATTTTCCTGGGATGGAAAAGAAACAAGTTTTGTTCAGATTGATGGTCTATTTTTAATTTTACAAAAAAACACTTTTCAAACCACTTTTCCACTTGCCCTGGCCGTCAGCTATGTTACAATCATGTCACAATGGGATCCCAACTCTCATACACATGAAAAATAGCGATTTTCAAAAATAATCCGTTTCAACCAAATTCTTCCGTTTTCATTACCAGCTAACATTGTGTTAGGTTGTTTTAAAGAAAAATTGAAATTTTCACTGTGGGGGGGTGGGATAGGGGGAGGTTTAATTAAAAAAAAACACGCTTTTCATTGGGGGGGGTAGAGGGGAAGTGAGGAGTGGGGTGGCAGGGGGATAGAGGGAGAGGAGGGAGATAGGGAGGGGAGAGGGGTTTTGGAGAGAGGGAGAGAGAGACTGTGGGTAGTGGGAAAGAGAGGGTGGGAGAGGTGAGGGAAGGAGTGGGGTGGGGAGGAGGAGAGGGGAAACAAGAGGTGAAGAGGAAGGGGAGGGAGTGCTGGAGGATGAGGGGGAATGGAGGAGGATAGAGGTAGGAAGAGGGATGGCAAGGTGCAGATGGGGGAGTGTTACTGTGACTCACGTCACAACAGGGATCTCTGGTGTCGCAACGGCATCCCCTCAGCTGTGCATGCGCAGTTGAGGGCTATGGGTCAATGGTGGAATATTGTTTGGGGACAGGCCCAATGGGTCCGCACCTGGTCTAGCATATTGCTAGAACTCTCATCTTGTTTGTTTGTATGCGTGCTTGTGTGTGAGTGAGATCCCGAAACTCTGCCAAAACGGTACACGATAGTGCTATAATTTTTGGCCCACCTTACTCACCATTGTCCTGTGATGTAAATTAAACAAGTTTCATTCAGATTTATGTTATATTTTACAAGTTATTGACATTTTAAACTAAAAAAAAAACACTTTTCCACTTGCCCTGCCCGTCAGCTGCATTCGACGATGACATCACAATGGGATCCCGAATCTGATAAAAAAATTCACGTTTTAAATTTAAAAAAAATTTTATGCTGAAAAAAATTCTATTATAATTAGATCCCAACGGTCCGTGCGTGCGCAGTTGGGGGAGGGTTGCCTTTTTGAGATTGACATTTGATTTGTTCTACCACCTCCTCCCCCCCCCCCCCCCAACGTGGGATCCAGTGCATCCTGAATTGGCTCCAGCTGCACCCCCCCCTCCCCCCATGTGGGGTCCATCGATTGGCTCTGATCTACCAATCTATGCCCGATTGGTCCGGGTCCCATGTGCGGGGAGCGCCGATGCCACCCCCCCCGCCCATGTGGTGTCCATTGATCGGTTCCGACCGCCCACTCGACGCCCAATTGGTCCGAGTCCCATATGGCTCCAGCTGCCCCCCCTCCCTCCACGTGGGGTCGCTTGATTGGCTCCAACCTACTGATTGACACCGGATTGGTCTGGGTCCCACATGCGGTGAGAACCGATGCCGCACTCCCACCCCCCCACGTGGGGTCCATTGATTGGCTCCGATCTCCCACACGATGCCCAATTGGTTTGGGATAGATGGAGAGGAGGGGGGTAGGGAGGGGAGAGGGGTTATGGAGGGAAGGAGGGAGTGACTGAGGGAAGGGGAAAGGAGAGGGATGGAGAGGTGAGCAGGAGAGGGGAGGAGGAGAGGGGAAATAAGAAGGAGGGTGAAGAGGAGGGGGATGAAGGGGAATGGAGGAGGATAGGGATAGGAAGAGGGATGGTGAGGTAATGGAGGAGGTGAGGGGAAGAGAGAGGAGGGGAGGGAGGGGGTGAAGGGAGGAAGCAGAGGAGGGTTGATGGAGGGTGGGGAGAGGGAGGATAATGGAGGGGAATAGGAGGCTGAAGAGGGAGAGTCAGTTGTGTTCACATTGATCTTATATTTTACAAGTTATTGCCATTTTAGATTTTAAAAACTGCATGCGCAGTTGGGGGCTATGGGTGAGTGGTGGAATATTGTGTTGGGGGAACTGGGCCCAATTGGTCCCACTTTGTCTATAATTTATGAATCTATATCTGGTTACAAGGGAAAATGCAGTGATTTTAGAATTAAATAACATAAAATAACAATATTCTCAATATGACATTCAATAAAGCTGCTGATGGTTAATAAAATGAGAAATGTGTAACAGGAAGATCAGCAAATCCACTAAAGATTGTTCTGGTGAATCATCCTAAACTGCTGTAATGTGTAGTTTCTCAAATTGGTCCAAAAATCAATAAAAAAATACCTATCATACCAGTTGGCCACAAGAACAGTCCAATGGTCTTACAAAAAGGCTGCCTGATGGAATTCAAAGTGGGTTGGAAACATCCATTTAATGTGATCTTTTCCCAACCATATCCAGCTCAGATTTGAGGCCAATATGTGGTAGCTAAGTTCAAAGGCTGGTATGCTAACACTATGTAGCAATATATTCACATACAATTTACGGCAAAAAACATACCTATTTCTAGCAGACCTAGACAGGTTACATATGCATGGAAGGCTTTGGTAGGGAAGAGGTTGATCAAAACTCGCAAGACATGGAGAGTTCATCAATTTGCATAAAGTGATACGGTGACACACAAAACAAACAAAAATGTATAAGTTCATGTAAACTACAAGGTAGCCAAGTGTTGGACAATGCATTTTGCAGGAACTCTATGCTGAATTGGGGTCAAACTCTTTACTGGATTGGGTATATGCATCGCTAAATGTTGATCAAATCAAAACATACTATCTAACACGCATACTGAGATGCCCGATGAAAATCAAAATAAACTGCAGATGCTGGAAATCTGAAACAAAAACATAAAATAATGGAAACATTATTCCTACATACATGTCTGTAATTATCCATACTTCCAAGAAAACATTTTCACCACAATTGCCACGGATGAGGAAAAACTGCAAGACGTCTGTGGACATTATCTTTGTTCAAGAAGACTAAATGTGACATTATTCAGAAAGAACCAGTCTTGATTGTGGACACAACATTCCTATGATCAAGGAGAGAGATAAAGCAATTGTCAAAACTATAAACCCAAGATTTTCACTGAACTTCAACTTTTCTAACATTATTCTATGTTTCTGCTGACTTCACAATGGTATTAATGCTGCTGTAGTAACTATTGGAGAAAGATGAACCATTGTGTTGCGGAAAGGAACAACAGAAGGCATAGGAGATAAATAAGAGAGGTCTCATCAGTGAATCCTTCCTGGTGCACTGTGACACCACTCACAAATTAAGGTTAGCTCATGAAGCCTCCAGTTATGAGGGTTGTACAGTTATAAATTATGTTATGGAACAGTGCCTTTAAAAATCTAGAGGGATTACATTCATAGCAAAGGATGATTTGATGATCACCTACGACAAGATCCCACAAAACCTTGTTATGCAGAGAATTTACATTGAACACCAATCACAGAACAAAGGCTCCTCTGAATTTAGCGCGGAAACAGGCCACCAGGTCCGTGCCAACCAGCGATCCCCACATATTAACACTATCCTACACCCACTAGGGAAAATTTTTACTTTTACCAAGCCAATTAACCTACAAACCTGTGTGCCTTTGGAGTGTGGGAGGAAACCGAAGATCTTGGAGAAAACCCATGGGGTCACGGGGAGAAAGTACAAACTCCGTACAGCCAGCACCTGTAGACGGGATTGAACTCAGGTCTCCGGCACTGCATTCTCTGTAAGGCAGCAACTCCACCGATGCGCAACCATGTAATGAGACTGATTGCTATGAGATCTCCACAAATCAGAATTGTATGGAATGGAACTACGGGGTAGTTGTACTGAAGATCCATTAAGTAAAAAAGTGAAAAAATTTTTACTTTTACAGTTGGACACTGTTAATTTGAAAGAAGCATCTAATGACCCAACATTGAAAGAACAAGGCATCAAATGCACCATCTACCAAGAGTGCAAATCATTGATATCAAGAATGATATCAAGTCCTAACTGGGAAGTGCTATTTGCTAGCCTGCCTGCAAGGACTACCATGACAAAGGTAATGTCAGCAGCCTAGTGTGGTTGGACAGCCATTCAAAATGTATTCAGTACAGCTTGTAGGATCAAGCACCACCGCCACTAAAGGAATTATACAAGAATTCAGAACCATTGTTGTCACTTATTTTTTCTCAAGGAAATAGTTCCAGTTATTTGTTTACAATTACTGTCCTTTCATTTCAACAGATTGTGAAATGGAATGGGATCAAATATCACTTCACATTTCTTTCTCATCAAGCCTCAAGTCCAGAAACGAGAGAGTAGAAGCACCAACAAATCAATTAATGTAGCTCAGCTCAGCGCTTATTACTAAGTATCAACTTCCTGACATTTATCTGATCTACAGGTTGAAGCTGGACTCTCTGATGGAACATGCACCTGCAGAAATGTTGATGCACAGACAGCCAAATCTGGAAGTGAAGGTGGAAGAAAGGCATTCAAAATAAGCCAGCATCATCCCACATGATTTTACTTTAGACTTTAGAGATACTGCTCAGGAACAGGCCCTTCAATCCACTGAGTCCGTGTCTACCAGCGATCATCCTACACACTAGGGACAATTAATAATTTTAGCAAAGCCAATTAACCTACAAACCTTCACATCTTTGGAGTGTGGGAGGAAAGTACACAAGGGAGTATTGGAGAAGATCATGTTTGAAGATACTCCTGAAGAGTTCTACATTTGCTGAAGGAGAATTGACCCAGGACATGACTAAAGAGAGTCAAAAGTGATACCTTCACTGAGTCCAGAAAATAATACTACATCCACAGTGCCTGTTTAGATTCTCTTACCACAAAGTACGCCAGTTTATCAGTTGAACGTATACATTTGTTAATGCAGTGAATCTTATTTCACTCTTTCTTTTTGAAAGGGGCAAGCTTTGGAATATCTATATCACTGTTTAATGTGTTTGATCATCTGTGCTTCATTGTATGCAGACCAACAGCCAGACATTTTTTGTTGAATAATGGGCCTGTCCCACTTTGAGAAGTTTTTAGGTGTTTGCAGGAGACTCTGTGCTCGCCACATGGTCGCCACATGTTCACTGACGGTCTCTGGTGAGTCTCCTTCATGGTCGCGAGGAGTTCTCGCATTCTGGGAACTAGTCATGAACTCAGTGTGGTCGCCGCAAATTTTTCAACATGTTGAACATTTTTCTGCGATCAAAAATTGGTCGCCATGGAGAAAATAGATAATACTGTAGTTGTAGGTGCAGTTGTAGCGGGGTCGCCATGGATAGTCGAGGTAGTAGTAGGTAGCATTAGTTAATTGCTGACCGGACATTTTCATTGGCTCATTGGGGTAAAAAAATGTAAGCAGGAGTTTTCAGAACCAAGGATAACCGACCGGTAATGCTAAATGTTTGCCTAAACTTCACAGCTGTGTATCTCTGGCTTATTAAAGGTTGTCTGGCTTCCTAAAGGTTGTCTCCACTCTGCATATTGCTGCACTTGAGAGTAGGAATCAACAGGCGCATACATTATATTCAAAGCCTAAATATATGAACATCAAAAGTCTACATTGAAAATTTGAACTGTATTATCTAAATAAAGAACCGTCAGCTATGACTTTAAACAGCCATGAAATACTAAAATTTATCGAAATGCCACCCTACCGAGGGCAGAGGATCAGCTGTATTCCAGTTTTAAAGAATGGTATGTTGTACAATAGACCACATTTTAAAATAAATGACTAGTTATTACTCTATTGCCATTTTGTATGAAACATTTCGTAGATGTTTTAAAACATGGATTATTGATATATCTTTATAATGCCTTAGAATGATTACAAACAGTGTAGAACATAGAACATACTGTGATTTGGTCTCCTGGTTCTATGTCCATCAACCTGCGGAAATAGCATCAAAGTATCTATGCAATTAATGCCTTTAAGAATCTTGTAAGTCCCAATGAAAACACCTCTTCAAAGTTTCACTGAGTGTCGACCAATTTTAATTAAAATTTCCACCTCAGGTCCTCATCTTGTAAAGAAAATTCTGCTTGTTCTAAGCTTCCCACCAAAATGATTAACCGTATGTTTACACCTTATATATTTTTTCTGGCATTAACTTGTCCACTCATCATTTTGCAGACTTCGATGAAACGTTGCCACACGTTTTGGATCATTTGCAAGTATGGATGCATTACACTCTGTCTTTTCATCTGTCATCTTATTTTTTTTTAATTATGAAGGGGCAATACTAATCACTAAAACATCCATGAACACATGGGCAACAGTAGTGCAGCTGGTAAAGCTGCTGACTCAAAGCGCCAGAAACTCAGTTTCGATCCTGAACTTGGGTGCAGTATGTGCCGAATCTGCGCATTCTGTCTAAGACGTTTAGGTTACAAATCCTGTGCTGCACTGTTCTATGCTCTATGTTCTATTACATATGTTGAAGGGATGTGCAGAGTAAATAACTGTTGTGGATCTGGTGATGGGAGCTGAAGAGTGGAGACAGTTTGCTATTGTGAATTGACCAATGATATTGGCAGAACATTAAAAAAATATTGATAATCTTCAAGAGTTTAGAAAAATCATTCTATGCTCAATGCAAATAATGATTCTATAATCAACTTTATTTCCACCAGTCATTTAAAATTTTCAGAGGTAGACTAAAAATGGTCCAGGTGTTTTTGAGTGCCGGATGGAAGTTAGTGGCGAAGCGGATGAAGTCAGTCAGTTGTGTGTGGGTGCAGGAGGTAGCACCAAAGCAATTGTCAATGTAACGGAAGTAGAGGTCGGGGATGGGGCCCTGGTATGCCTCGAACAAGGATTGTTACGTACCCGACAAAGAGGCAGGCGTAGCTGGGGCCCATACATGTGCCCATAGCTACGCCTTGTATTTCCCGTACACAACTGACTGACTTCATCCGCTTCACCACTAACTTCCATCTGGCACTCAAATACACCTGGACCATTTCCAACACTTCCCTACCATTTCTTGACCTCACCATCTCCATCGCAGGTGATAGACTTCTAACTGACATCCACTGCAAACCCACTGACTCCCTTGGCTATCTAGACTACTCTTCTTCCCACCCTGCTTCCTGTAAGAACTTCAGCCCCTACTCCCAATTCCTCAGTCTACGCCGCATCTGCTCCCAGGATGAGGTGTTCCAGACCAGGGCATCGGAAATGTCCTAATTCTTCAGGAAATTGGGGTTCCCCTCCCCTACTATAGATGAGGCTCGCACCAGGGTCTCTTCCATACCCCATAACACTGCTTTCTCTCCCCATCCCCACACTCGCAACAAGGGCAGAGTTCCCCTAGTCCTCACCTTTCACCCCACTAGTCGTCACATACAAAAAATAGTCCTCCGTCAGTTTCGCCACCTCCAACGTGACCCCACCACTCGCCACATTTTCCCATCTTCCCCCCGTCTGCTTTCTGCAAAGGCCGCTCCCTCCGTAACTCCGTTGTCAATTCTTCCCTTCCCTCCTGCACCACCCCCTCCCCGGGCACTTTCTCTTGCAACTGCAAGAGATGCTACACTTGTCGCTTTACCTCCCCCCTCCACTCCATTCAAGGACCCAAGCAGTCGTTCCAGGTGCGACAGAGGTTCACCTGAACCTCCTCCAACCTCATCTATTGCATCCGCTGCTCTAGATGTTAGCTGATCTACATCGGTGAGACCAAGCGTAGGCTTGGCGATCGTTTCACCGAACACTTCCGCTCGGACCGCATTAACCAACCTGACCTCCCGGTGGCTCAGCACTTCCACTCCCCCTCCCATTCCGTATCCGACCTCTCGGTCCTGGGCCTCCTCCATGGGCAGAGTGAGCAACACCGGAAATTGGAGGAACAGCACCTCATATTCCGCTTGGGCAGTCTGCATCCCGGTGCCCTGAACGTTGAATTCTCGCAATTTTGTTAGTCCTTGCTGTCTCCTCCCTTTCCTAGCACTCCCTCAGCCCTCGGGCTCCTCCTCCTCCGTTTTCCTTTCTTCTCCCCGTCCCCCACCCTCCATCAGTCTGAAGAAGGGTTTTGGCCCAAATCGTTTCTTCGCTCCATAGATGCTGCTGCACCTGCTGAGTTTCTCCAGCACTTTTGTCTACCTTTGATTTTACAGCATCTGTAGTTCCTTCTTAAACATTTAAAATTTTCATGTTTTTAACAAGCATCCCTTGAACAGAGCAGTGCAAAGAATATGTATTGGACAAACAATACTAGCAAAGTGAGAAGAAATCTTGTCAATATATAATGGTTAATGCATAAGTAGGGATCATGACAGAAGCCTCCTCGTGGTGATCCCTGGGAATGATGACACGATGCACTCTGTGACGCGTCAGGCGACCAATTCTGCCAACATGTTGGACGGAACCCAGCAGCGAGCTATGTGTCATCTGACACACGAGCTATGGGGAGATATGTAGATGGAACTGGGAAGGGGACACAGATGAGCGAAGTGAACAAAGAAAGGGAAAGAGAAACTAGCTAAACAGGTGAGAGGAAGATTGTAGGCTGTGGATTGCATGACAATGCAATGATCATTTCATTTAGTTGAAATGTTGTCCTTCCAATATGAGTTCAGTCTCTCCGTAGCAATCAAGAAGACTGAGGTTGATGTGGCAGTGGGAAGCAGAGTTAAAATTTGATCTGCACTTTACTGTTCTACCTCAATAAATTCAACAAATACTGGCATAATATCAAAGAAGTACCATTACATGACAGGCAGCTGGACGTGTTCAAGAGCTAAAATCTACTCTCTGCCTGGATTAGAGTTTATCAGCTAAAAGAAAATGTTGTACAAACTAAGATTGTTTGTTCTGGTGTGTTGAAGGCTAAGGGGATTTCCTGATAGAAGTATATAATATTCTGAAAACCATAGATAGGATAGATAGTCAGAACCTTTTCCCAGGGTGGAAATGTCAAAGCTGGAGGGTATAGCTTTAAGGTCAGAGGAAGAAAGTTGCAGGAGACATGCAGGGCAAGTTTGTTACGTGGGGAGTGGTGTGCCTGGAAGCACTGCCTGGGAAGCTAGTAGAGGCAGATACGTTGGTGACATTTAAGAGGCTTTAGATAGGCGTGTGAATATACAACAAGAGAGGAATATGGATCACATGCAGGCAGAGGAAATTAGTTTAACTTGACATCATGCTCAGCACACATTTTGGGCCGAAGGGCCTGTTCCTGTGCTGTGCTGTTAGCATGGTAACAATGCAAGATTATTTTCACAAATTGCAGTATTGACCCATTTCATTTAGTTCTCAAATACATTATTTTCTCTCTGGGAGAAATGACAAAACAGTCATATGGCTGACACACAGAAATCATGACAGTCATTGTAATATTTCAATAACATGCTTCAGATAATTAACAAGACACTCAAATACTGGTCTCATTCTGTATGTAGAGAAATAACTAATCAAGTTATTTGTTAAACTGCAAATATGATAATGATATCATCATATTTCAGTTTGAAGACGGGTCTCGACTGGTCGAAGGAAATCACCTAATCCTTCGCTCCATAGATGAGTTTCTCTGCATTTTTATCTAATATGATAATGTTTATTTTCTGTTGGTAGCACACACACTTCTGAGTCAGAAGATCAAGAGTTCAAATTCCACTCCAGAGTCTTAAACCCCTGTCTCACTGTGCGAGTTGGCCCACGAGTGACCCCGAGTTTTCACTCGTGGTGATCATGTAGCGGGAACGTCGGAACTCGCACGAGCAACTTATCGACTCGTGGCGCTAACGGCAGGTACTCGGGAAACTTGTTAACTCGTGAAAAAAATCAAACATGTTTGATTTTTTCCACGAGTCAAATTAACTGTTCAAGTTAAAAATGGAAACATTTAAACTCGTTGTAATAACGTAATGGCCCGTGCGTTTATCTTAGTGACTCGTGAGTCTACCGTGGGAACTTTAATAATCTGTTCTTTCGCTCGAGTAAAGACTGAACCAAAGATAGACACAAAATGCTGGAGTAACTCAGCGGACCAGGCAGCATCTCTGGAGAGAAGGAATGGAGTCGAGACCCTTCTTCAGACTTACCCGAAATGCCACCCATTCCTTCTCTCCAGAGATGCGGCCTGTCCCGCCGAGTTACTCCAGCATTTTGTGTCTATCTTCGGCCTTTCTGCGATGATCTGCCACTTGTCCTTTATTACTGAGGCGCCTGCCCCGTGGCTTCGTATTCGTCACTCTGTTTCATGAGGACGCGGTTAAAGACCTGCCGAAGGGGCAAGTCTGGGGTGGTGGGTGGGATGTGTCCACGTGTGATGCTCCATCCACCCCCCTGGGGCCGAGAGTGTGGGATTGGGAAGGAACTGCAGATGCTGGTTTACACCGAAGATAGACACACACAATGGTGGAGTAACTCCGAGGGACAGGCAGCATCTCTGGAGAGATGGGATGGGTGAGATTTCGGGTCGAGACCCTACTTCAGACTTCTCCAGAGATCCTGCTGAGTTTACTCCAGTAGTTGGTGTCTATCCCTGTGGCGGGGAGCCGGGCTTGCCCGACCCGCTGCCTCTACTTGCCGGTCAGTCCGGTGATCATCGCCCTCCGCCCGGGATGCAGCGGAGGTTTGCACCCGGTGAGTTGTCCAGCGCTCACGGTGGATGAGGGAGGACAGCAATAGGCCAGGTGAATGAATACAGCACATAAATGAGTCGACCTTTAATATTTCTTGATTTTATGTTTTAATTTACAAGCTGCTTCAAACGCGGCAAGTTTTATTTTCAGTCCGAAGAAGGGTCTCGACCCGAAACGTCACCCATTCAACGATAGGCACAAAAAAGCTGGAGTAACTCAGCGGGTCAGGCAGCAACTCTGGAGAGAAGGAATAGGTGACTTTTCGGGTCGAGATCCTTCTTCAGAAGACGAGCCCTTATCCAAAACGTCACCTTCTCCAGAGATGTTACCTGGCCCGCGTTGTTACTCCAGCTTGTTGCATCTGCCTTCCGTCCAAAACCTTGGGATCGTCGCCAACATGAAGATGGTGCGAAGCCCCCGCACCCGGTGCAATGGGTGGGGAGCTGGAGAGGGGAGGGAAGGGGTCACACACATGGCCGGGAAGCAGAGGGATGGGGGTGGGGCTGGTGACAGTCAGGGCCAACAATAAGATGGAGAAATACAGAAACACCGACGTGCAAAGAAGACCTACAATAGCGCATGATCTCTCTCGCGTTATGGCGGGTGATTGTCGCCTGTCCGCTGTTTCTGCCCCTAAAGCCTTGGGAACGTTGCCCTTTGTGTTGGCGTGAAGGGGGAGGGGGCTATTGTGCTGCTTGATTGCCCCCTGCTATCATAGGGACAGGGAGACACAGCGGCTTTTGAGACTGGTGGGCAATCACAACCAAAGTGTCTGCCTGCAGTCAGCACACCTCTCCTACACATGTCTCCCGCACTAAGACCATCCCGCAGAGAATGATCCCAGCACCCAAGAGCCTTGTCTGTCACCCCCCACCCCCAACCACCCTCCACCTCAACTTACGCCTGGGCACCAAAGTAGCTCAGGAGGCGAACCCTGAGCTCCGTCTCCCAACAATCTGATGTGCAACTGATGTGAAAGAACAGCGGCTGCGGCCGGCACCCGGCATGGACTTCTCACACCCTCACACACTTACCTTCATTCACGGTTGGCTCAAGAGTAACAGGAGAGGAACTTGGTAACTCGGGAGAGGAACTTGGAACATCGCAGCAATGACATACCCGTGGGAACTCGGTTCAACACTTGATCATAAACTTGAAATCTCGTACATAACCACGAGTCTGTTTTTTTTCTTTCACTTGGGGTCACTCGTGGGATGACTCTCACCGTGAGACAGGGCCATAAAGCACAAGAACATAGACTCAAGTTCTGCTGCTGCACTGAATGAGATTTGTGCTGTTGATTCTATTCTCTTTCAGATAAAGTTGGGACAGGTCTACTATCCAGGGTGGGCACTAAAGACCATGATCTTTTGCCAAAAAAATGAGAAATATCTGTGTTCCCTGGCCAATATTTATCCTTCAAATTGCAGGTTTGTTGGTAACATGAAGTATGGTCAACATCACAAAGGATTGTCATGGACTGTAGGAAGCCAGAGACTGACTAGAGTTTCAGGCAAGCTGCAGATGGAATTTAATGTAGAGAAATGGGAAATGATGCATTTTGATAAAAATAATAAATAACATTTCCAGCAGATGTGTGGGAATAAAGATTGTGATGCTCATGTGCCTAAATTGCTCAATGTGAGAGGGTATTTTGAGAATGGCTAGTAGAGCATGTAGAGCACTTGAATTTGGAAAAAAAGGACATGCATTGCAAATGGAAGTTTATATCTAACCTATGCAGAACTGTGGCTGAGCCACAACTAAAGATTTGTGCTAGTTTGTGACCACCATGCATCGGGACGATCTAAAGGTCCCAGAGAAGATGCAAAAGAAGTTTATAACGTAGTTCCAAGGATGAGGGATTTCCACTTTAGGATTAGACTGGAAAAGCTGGAGTAGCTCTTCCAGAAGCAAAGGTACTGGAAGGGATTTAACAGTGGCTTCCAAGGTAGGTGAGATAGAGAGCTTGAATTTATTTTACTATCACATGTACCAAGGTACAGAGAAAATATTTTGCTGTGGGTTTACCAGTCAGCGGAAAGACAAGACATGACTACAATCGAGCCGTCCACAATGTACTGATATATTATAAAGGGAATCTGTAGGAGTAGAGATTTAAAAGAGTGGAGTGACTGTAATGTGTGATTGCAGATCCACTTCAGTGACTAGCGCACAAAGAGTTGCTTGGGTTGGGCAGCATCTAGGAAAGAGGGAAACCATTCTCATTAGCAAATGGTTTAGGCATGATAAAACAAGGTTCAAATATTCAGGTGCATGATATAAGGTGAATTGTGGGGAGACCTTCATAGTTATGATCTCTTGTTCATTGCCTGTAAATGTGGGACAAACAATATTGTTCTCCAAGATGGCGCCCAACCTAGGTGAATATTTGCGTGCCAGCCACAGAAGCAGATCTATAATCACTCCACACTCTTAAATCTAAATACCTTAAATGGCTCGATTGTAATCATGTATTGCCTTTCCGCTGAATGGATAGCACGCAACAAAAGCTTTTCACTGTACCTCGACACACATAACAATAAACTAAACTGTAAATTGTTCTCAAAGAGAAGTAGATAAGCACCTGAGAGAAAATTTTGTGGGAAACAAGCAAGGGAAGGGGACTGGCAGATTATTCCATTAGGCATCAGCATCGGCTCCATGGGCTGCAAGTCCTCTTTCATTCGATAGTGATTCCATCAACCTAAATTGCCAAAAATAATGTACCTGATTATTAATTGTGAATTGTATTGCAGACTTAATTACACTTCAAAGCACACATGATTAGCTGTGAGGTTTATTTGGCGGTTATCTTGAGCTTGTGATAGACACAATATAAATGCAAGTCTTACACTTTTACAGCTGCTTAAGCCTGCCATCATTGTGTCAGCTGGTTGCACTGTGAGCAGCCTTATCACAAATCTGACTGTCTATGTGTTCTCTAATTGTAAATACATCAAATACAATTCCCATTGTGAATCCCTATCCCCTCCCTCTATCTCACGTGCACATGCGTGTACTCACTCACGCTCACCTTTAACCATACCGAACAGTCTGATGGGCAGTGCACTACTCTAGCTAGTAGGCCAGATGAGAACCGACTAAGCTCATTCCAACCCAAGCTGGCAGATTGGAGTAAAAGCAGGCTCGGGTTGCCAACCCGCGAGCATCTGGTTGGGAAGGCAGACCTATAGGCTAGCAGGCTGTCTTATTTAAAGCAGCTCTAAAAATGTCTTGCTCGCATACTCAGCTGACAGCTTGACATTAAAGGCCATATGTCGTACACGCTGCATACAATTTCATCATAGCACTCAGCTTCTACTCTGTAGCTGTGCTATAACACTTTCCAGAGACCCATCGTTCATAAACAAATAGGCATGTTTGCTTCTAAGGTGCCCAAGTTCTCACAAAAGTGTGACAATACGGTTTGAGTTTTGCACGGCTGTTGCAAGGAGTGTACAGACTATGAATAGCATTTTTTGTGAAGGCTTGAGAATGAATAGAAACAGTAATCGTCCAAGGCTAGAACATATAGAAAAATGAATTGACTTTCATAATTATATTTCAGGGTTCATTCAAGAATAGATAAAAATCAAAACAAAACTTCTAACAACAAAATTTTACTTTGTGATGAGTTTATGTAAAGTAACATGGGATTGGCCCTTAATTAATAATAGCTATGGAGAGCAGCACATGGCATTATCTGTAAATTTCCATCATTGACAGCTTAAATTAATTGGTAATTATTACATGTACATTATTTCTAGAGAAATAAATCATTATTTCTAGAGAAATAAATCAATCAGTATTTGTTCTCCATCCCCATTTATTTCCATGATTGGCAAGTTTTATCTTGCCATCCGTCGTCATCTATTGCTGTGTAGTAATGATGAATAGGAAAACTGCTCGATTCCTCCTTGCCATTCTCCCAACCTCTCAGCAAAAAACAGGAAAACATTTGATGCATTTTGTGCATTTTGCACTCCAGCATTTTGTATCTATTTTATGTTTCTGATTGGTTCAGTCCATTGAGTACAGAGTAATGACCAAATCGTGGCTTACAGTATCTGCTTTGTTTTGATGCCACAGGTTGCAATTACCCATTGTGGAACACCAGATATATATTTTCCAGAATATTTTAACTTAAGGATTTCTTGGGATTCTCCCTGTGGTGCACCATAATAATTTCCGTATAAGCAATGGTTAGCTTCCCTAATAAGTATGCTCCAAACTTTTACTGAGTTCATTAGTTGCATTGTTGTGAAACAAGCTGAATATACAAGTGTGTCGATGCATGAAGATGTGTGGCATTGCAAGTAGCATATTAAATCGCAGAGCAAAATTGCACAGAATGACCACATTGTGGCAAATCAGTTATGGTGGAGGCAGATCCAAAGTCATCCATTTTGTAACTGATATTGGGGAGAAGATAAGATTGAGGTTATGCTACAACTATAACTGATAGGCTTATTTTGGATTGCCATTGGTAGACCTGGGGATGACATTATAGGGAGGAAATACCCTCTGCAACTACAGGGTTTCAAATTTCACAGATTTCAAATCTTTGTGAGGTCTCCTTGCAATTTACGTCTCGAACTAGTCTTCACTCAGGGAAGTTCTATAGTTTCTTCACTTATGTCAATATATCTTTCCAAAAGTGGGATAAACTGAGAATATTCCCAATGGCTTTATAGACATAGCCAAGTGTGTCCATTCTTATAGACAACCCCATAGGAAGTAAGGTGGAAAATAACAGAGGGTGGTAGAAATTTGTTCTATCAATGTCCATAGATGCTGGTCAAATGTTAAATTGCTCTTTTGAGAATACTTTCACTACAGCTCTATGAGTTCACAGCTAACTGATAGGGCTAGCATGAGACCCACAAACTCTGCCACAGGTAGGTGGGAGGTTATTCACTCCTGAGTTTCTGCACACTCCCAATAAAGAGATTAAAACTTCTAATTGTCTTTCCAACTGCTCCTCCATTTCTGAATGGTTATGGGACAGCCCATGAGGTACTTTCATACTTTGAGCTCTATCTCCTTTCTAAACTTTTACCATGTTGGAGTTTAGGAGTACAGTACCTGCTTTAAATGTTTGGTGTCAGGCTCAAGGACAACATAACCAATTCTTCTAAGTTGACTATTTGTAATTAAAGCTTCAATGTCAAGGATTTTGACTAGTGAGAGGACATTGGCATTACTTGAGTTAACTTGCCAATGGATTTGGAAGATTTTTGCAGAGACAGCATTAAGGGCCTGTCCCACTAAGGTGATTTTTCAGCGGACTGTCGGCGGCTGCCAAGTTGCCGGCACTCGCCTGAAAAACTGAGAACTGGAACGGCGACTGTCAGAGTGTAACACACACACAAACACATCGCAAAAGCGGGGACCAAGGCAAGCAGGGGGAGCGCTGTCTGAAATTCACACGGTGCAAAGTCAAGGTGATACAGACACACACCGCGATGAACAGGAAGGTTAAGACAGTTAGCACAGAAGGACTGGGGAAGGAGTGGATACACTTTTAAGAAGCCAGAAAACTTTCTAATAAGCCAGAGATACACAGCTGTGAAGTTCGGTGGGCATTTAACATTACCGGTCGGTTATCCTCGGTTCTGAAAACTCGTGCTTACGTTTTTTTCCCTCAGTGAGCCAATGAAAATGACCGGTCAGCAAAGGCGATGAACTAAAACTACCTACGACTACCTTGAATACGTATAAACTACATGGCGACCCCACTACAACTGCACCTCCAATTACAGGATTATCGATTTTCTCCATGGCAACCAATTTTTGGTCACACAAAAATGTTCAACATGTTGAAAAATTTGCCGCGACCATACTGAAGCCGCGACTAGTTCCCAGAATGCGGAAACTCCTCGCGACCATAAAGGAGACTCACCAGAGACCACCAGCAAACATGTGGCAACCATGTGACAAGCGCAGAATCTCCTGCACTTGACTAAAAAGTCACCTATGTGGGACAGGCCCTTTAAGGCTACCTCTCCATCTGATTTAGGAGCATGGCAGCTCACTCAGCCTTTCAAGCCTAGCCATCAGTCAATAAGATGAAGACTTGTCT
Source organism: Okamejei kenojei (assembly GCA_035221665.1). Lineage (NCBI taxonomy): Eukaryota > Metazoa > Chordata > Chondrichthyes > Rajiformes > Rajidae > Okamejei > Okamejei kenojei. The sequence goes on from CM069132.1 coordinate 43,054,497, forward strand.
GCTCATAACTTCAATTCTGCATTTGCGCCTAACCCCCAGTAACCTTTCACCCTTTGGTCATTACGAATCTATCTACCTCAATCTTAAAGATAAGCTTGTTCCTTTAAACCTCAGATAGCTTCTTGTTTTTGCCCACATAATACTGCCACACCACAACAACTGGGAGCAGTTTGCATTTATATAGCCACTTCAACATTGCAGAGAAACTCGAAAGGTGCTTTAGTGAGCTATCATTAAAAAAAAGATCCCTGTTATGAAATAGCAGGACAGATGACCAAATTGGCTTAATAAATACAAATCTCGGACTATGTGACTATCTAAGCTTGTTAAAGTAGGAAAAGAGATGAGAATACAGACATGCTCCACTTTCAGGTATGCTGATTTTCGATGCAGTGTTCCCTTTTTTAACTATTCCGTTTTTTAATTCCTGAGAATATAAATCATATTCATCTGTTTAATGTTATCTAGGTGTAAATCCCAGCACCTTGCCAAATAATATTTGTGAATCCCCTTATGTTCTATAGAGTAAACAAAACAGAAAGTCAATGGTTATCACTGAGCTATTGAAAGGGTTGACTTGAAGCCAGTTTTGGATACAAATTAAATTTGTTTTGAGTTTAGGTGCCAAAAATGAGGATTTCTTATTGGCTCCAGGACAACAAAATATGATTCATTAATATGAACCTGTCTTCATTTTGGAATCAAAGCCAACGCTATTTGGTGTCAGTTCTTCCCTTTCTCGCACATCAAACAAACCGTGAGTGGAGCATTGTGATTGATAGTACAAATAAACAATCAGATTGAGTGCCAAGTCATCCCCTGTTGATGCTGCACTGATAGGATGAGCCACCTGTGGGAAAATTGTCAGAAATCAGAAAGAAGAGCTTCTATTTTCAGAATTTTTTTTTTTCATTTGCTCTGAATTTTAAAAAAATTGTGAATGCCAATGCCGAACACAATATTACTCACAATCTAGGCATGACGCATCGCCTCAAAACCCCAGCATTAAGTGTATGCTCTATTTTAATCATTATATTGAGTTTAGTAATGACAGTGATAGCTTTGCCTGATCACAGTTGGAGTTATTTTGATAGTCTGATATTTTTATCTCACTAATTTTACCTCACCCCTCATTTTATTTCCACTGAAGTTGTGGTAAAATCGGCAGTAATTTAGATATAATTTATCCTACATCATAGCACAAAGTCAAAATGACCACCACTATGCTCAGAACAAAGTGAAGGTTGTATATCTTCTGTTCATTTTGTTATAAGCCCATGGATTTAAACCCAATGTGTACAATATTTTCTCATAACTAACATATACATCCATGTATAAATTTGGTTAAAAATCCTTGTTTAAGTAAGTTGATCACACACGATGTTTTAATCTTCCCCTTTAGAAAGGCATAATGGTGCAGCAGTAGAGTTGCTGCCGTCTCGCACCAGATACCCAGGTTCAAACCTGACTATTGATGCTGTCTGTATGGTGTTTGTACGTTCTCCCTTTGACCCCGTGGGTTTTCTCTGGGAAATTTCCTCCCACATTCCAAAGACATGCAGGTTTGCCTCCTCACATACATCTGCCTAAATTGGGTCAGCTATCCCACAAATTATGGAATTAAAAGCCTGATATGCAAAATCACATTTTTCAGCCTATGTTACTTGCCATTCCACTGTAATCCCTGGAGCACCCTCTTTTGATAATAGGACATACCTACCAGAAACTATGGCAACATGATTTGGTATTTGAAGGGAGTAACGGTTGAGGAACATGTTAAACCTGGATCTCTAGAAGTTTCATGGCATCAGGTTAAATGCTTTCAAGGAAACCTCCTCTTAATTACAACCTACCACTCAAATACAGAATGTATGTTCATCCATGAAGAAATTTGGATAAAGCATTGAGAACGGCGATGCACTCTAATAAGACACTGCAATTTTCAACATCACAAGGGGCTTGCCTTCATATCACCGAACAAGCAACCTCATATTGAAGATCTAGCTGGAAGGCTGGGTCCAGCAAATAGTAAGATAACCGACATGAGGAATAAACCTCATCAATCTAACTGTTGCTGTTGCTTCCACCCAAAATTATTGATTGGAGTGACCCCCAATTCAAGTCTTTCTTGAGACAACTAGATATCTTAACACCAAAGATACACTCTGCTGTGTTGGGTTACATTACTATTATGCTATATGGGAAAGATTTAAAATATACCAAGCAGTTCAAAACTAACTAGAGGATATTGGGTTTAAGACTAGAGTGAAAAGACTTAGAAGGAAACTGAGGGACAACTTGTTCAATCAGAGGGTGATTGGTATATAGACTGAGCTGCCAGAGAAAGCAGTTGACACAGGTACAATAACAACATTTATTTCTCAATTATTCCATGGGCAGATCACTGCCTGGATTAGAGGGTTTCAGCCACGTGGAGAGGTTGGATAAACTTGAGTAGACACAAAATGCTGGAGTAACTCAGCGGGGCAGGCAGCATCTCTGGAGAAAAGGAATAGGTGACATTTCGAGTTGGAACCCTTCTTCAGACTTGGATTGTTTTCTCTGGAATGTTAGAGGTTAAGGGAAGGCTTGATTGAAGTATATAAAATGATGAGACCCATAGATAGGATAGACAGTTAGAACCTCTCAAAAAACTAGAGTCCCATAAGGTGAAGAGAGAGGAAATCTCAAAAACAGAATATGGATGCGATAAACTTGGCCATGCACTGTTGAGTTTGATGTTCTATGTCCTATGTTTTATGCTCTGAGGAATTAAAATTGATATCTTAATGAAGAGGGAAGTGCGTGCATGACAGGGGAAACAAGATTTTAAATTTTACACTGAGAGTCATGGAAATTAGGGGCAATCATGTTGCATAGGATCACGAGTGTCAAAACAAGGTAAAGTTGCATTTACGTGGAGGATTTCAGAAAACCACTGTCCACAGCAAATTTGATTAATTCCATCTGATGTTAAGTATCTGAGTATACTGAATACAAAATAATAGCGATACTATGGCACAGCTGGTAGTGGTTGCTGCCTCAGAATCAGATACCAGCGTTCGATCCTCTGATGCTATCTATATGGAGTTTGCATGCCTTTCCTATGACTGCATGAATTTCCTCCAGATGTTCGGTTTCCACCCACATCCCAAAGACATGTGAGTTTGTAGATTAATTGGCCTGTATAAAATTGTTCCTAATATGTCAGATATGGATGATAAAGTGGGATGACATAGAACTAGTGTGAATGGGTATGAAGGAACTGTAGATGCTGGTTTAAACCAAAGTTAGATACAAAATGCTGGAGTAACTCAGCGGGACAGGTAGCATCTCTGGAGAGAAGGAATGGAGTGACGTCTCAGGTCGAGACCCTTCTCCAGACTGGGTGGGAATGGGTGATCGATGGTCAGGAAGAACTTGGTGGACCGAAGGGCCTGTTTCCATGTTGGATCTTTAAACTAAACCAACCTAAAACTGAACTAAAGAAAACTAAACTAAACTAAAATAACATAAAATAAAATAAAATAAAATAAAATAAAATAAAATAAAATAAAATAAAATAAAGATTATTTTCAGTGAAATGTTGAAGACATATGCTCCAGAACTAGCCATACATCCAGCCTTTTATTCCAGCACAACTAAAACAGTCTCAACTACCGGAGAATGTTTGATGGTACACAAAAGGCTGGAGAAACTCAGCGGGTGCAGCAGCATCTAAGGAGCGAAGGAGATAGGCGACGTTTTGGGTCGAGACCCTTCTTCAGTCTGAAGTCTGAGCGGAGGTGTTCGGCGAAACGATCATCAAGCCTCCGCTTGGTCTCTCCGCTTGGCGATCGTTTCGCCGAACACCTCCGCTCGGTCCGCAATAACCAACCCGACCTTCTGGTGGCTCAGCACTTCAACTCCCCCTCCCATTCCGTATCCGACCTCTCGGTGCTGGGCCTCCTCCACGGCCAGAGTGAGCAACACCGTAAGTTGGAGGAACAGCACCTCATATTCCGCTTGGGGAGTCTGCATCCTCTGGGCTTGAACATTGAATTCTCTCAATTCTGTTAACCCTTGCTGTCTCCTCCCCTTCCCACCTCTCCCTCAGCCCTCGGGCCCTGGCATTCCCTCTCTCTCTATCTCCCTTCCCCACCCTAGTCGCACTAGCTTCTCATTTTCACACTACAAACAGCTTACAATGGCTTGTTCCCTTTACCATCGATACTTTTTTGCATATCTTTCATTCATTGTTCTTTATCTCTCCACATCACCATCTATATCTCTCGTTTCCCTGATCCCTGACCAGTCTGAAGAAGGGTCTCGACCCGAAACGTCGTCTATCTCCTTCGCTCCTTAGATGCTGATGCACCCGCTGAGTTTCTCCAGCCTCGATTCTCCAGCATCTGCAGTTCCTTCTTTAACACAGTTGAGTTCCAGAGATTAGATAAAAGTGACATCATGGCATTTGACCAAGTGTGTCATGAAATACCTCTGTTAATACTGAAGTCACTGGCACCAAAGGGCAAAGACTCCAATGGCTGGAGTTACAGTTTGCACAATGGAAGATCATTGTGGTTGATTGAATGGAATACTCCCAGCCAAATCAGCACTAATCTAGAAGTTATTCAGGGCAGTGGCCTACGTTCAAACACATTTACGCATTTCAAAACTTAGTGTTCCTTTCATTGCAAGTAGAAACATTTACTGATGCTTACACAGTGTTCAATTGCTTACACACATTAGGAAATTAAGCAATCCATGCCTGCATGCAGATATACCAGGAGAATATATAAGCATGGAAAGTACAGCTTTCATGCCACATTAGTAATGAGCAATGATCACCTCAATAGATTCTAATCAACTCTTGATGTTTAAAACATCATCACAGTGAATACCCAAGATATTCTGGTGGCTGCATTGCACTAATATTTAGAGTTAGTGAGATACAGCATGGAAACAGGCTTGTTGGTCCATTGTTTCACACTGACCATTTAGCACTCATTTACACTAATCCTACACTAATCCAGTGCAATTTTACTCTTTCTATATTGTTATCATCTCCCCCTAATTCTATCACTCATCTATACACCAGCGGTAATTAACAGCAGCCAATTTTACCTACCATCTCACATGTCTTATGGATGTAGGAGGGAAGCCAGAACATCCACAGGAAAGCTCACAGGGAGAACATGCAAACTTCACACAGAAAGCATCTGAGGTCAGAATTGAACCCTGATCTCTGGTGCTGTGAGGCAATGGCTCTCCATAATGTGCCACTGTGCTGCACCTTTAACTGGACTAGTAAAAAGAAAATATGATTATAGGAATAGTGCTGAAACTGGGCATTAATTGTTTATTCATAATTGCCCTCAAGAAGGTGGGTGTGAACTGCTTTCTTTAAATATTGCAATCCTTCAAATTAACATACGCTCACACTGCTTTTGGTAAGGGTGTTCCAGAATGCAGACCTGTATTCCTTGAGTATAGTTACAGTTGCACTCATCCAATTAAGTGGAACTCATTTCACCAAGCTCATGATTTGTGCCTTATAGATTGTAGAAAGCATTGGGTTGTAAGTAGATGAGTCACTTGCCACAGGATATCCAGCCACTAAAACCCCTGTCTCACGGTGCGAGTTGACCCACGAGTGACCCAGAGTTGTCACTCACGGTAATCACGTACACTAAACGTAGCGGGAACGTTGGAACTCTTGCGAGCAACTTAGCGACTCGTGGTGCTAACGGCAGGTACCCGTGAAACTTGGTAACTCGTGAAAAAAATCAAACATGTTTGATTTTTTCCACGAGTCAAATTTACAGTTCAAGTTAAAAATTGAAACATTTAAAACTCGTTTATAACGTGGTAGCCCGTGCGTTTACCTTAGTGATTTGTGAGTCTACCGTGGGAACTCTTTTAACTCAGCGGGAGGCAGCATCTCTGGAGAGAAGGAATGGGTGACGGGATGACATTTCCAAATTTCTCCAGCCCCATGTGTTCACTTTTTTCAATTAGCATCTGCCCTTTCTTGTGTATGTCATTATTTGTATCTACAGTGCCTTGTGTCTTGGCAATTCATGATTCACACACACACAATGCTGGGGTAACTCACACACACACACACACACACACAATGCTGGGGTAACTCATACACACACACAATGCTGGAGTAACTCACACACACACACGAACAATGCTGGAGTAACTCTCGCACACACACAATTCTGGAGTAACTCAGCGGGACAGGCAGCATCTCCGGAGAGAAGGAATGATGATGTCTCGGGTCGAGACCCTTCCTTAGACCACTACCCAGAGATGTTGCCTGTCCCGCTGAGTTACTCCAGCATTTTGTCTATCTTTAAACCAGCATCTGGACTTCCTTCCCACATAACAACCAATGAGATTCCCCACTAAACTTCCGTGTCCTCATTGTTCCCCTCTCTGTCCTCCCCAGACCTGTGTATATGTATATGTGTATGTGTAGATGTATATGTGTATGTGTATATGTATATATACTTTGCGTAGTTCCTGGGTTGCCTACTGCTGGGTAACTCCGGAGCGCTGCGGCAGCCACCCAAGCTAATTCACTCCCCGGCCACAATAAAACCATATAGCAATGACAGCACGGAAACAGGCCATCTCTGCCCTTTTACTCCGTGCCGTTTACTGTCACCTAGTCCCATCTACCTGCACTCAGACTGGAGCGTGGCAAGTGGGTTACTGACCCCAATCCCCTCCTTCACAACGCCAGACTCCCCATATACTATGAACTGAGCTCTCCCCCCACCCCGGGAAATACAGTATTTAAAAGCATAAAGCACCAAGAAATGATCTTACCACGTTATTGGTTGCTGGAGGGTGCGCATTTTCCCTTTGTAGGTCGTATCAATAGATGCGGCCGCGCTGAAATACCTCAAAGCCACAGGATGGAGATATCTTTTAATATTGTTGCTTTATTAAAACATACCTTAATTCACGGTTGGCTCAAGAGTAACGGGAGAGGAACTTGGTAACTCGGAGGAGGAACTTGGAACATCGCAGAAATGACATACCCGTGGGAACTCGGTTAAACACTTGAACATAAACTTGAAGTCTCGTACACAACCACGAGTCTTTCACTCGGGGTACCTCGTGGGTCAACTCGCACCGTGAGACAGGGCCATAATTTCTTCTTGTAGCCACAATATTTACATGGATGTTCCATCTGAGTTTTTAGTTAATCAATTAGGGCAATCAGATTGTTGAAGGTGACAAACGTGTGTATAGCCATGCCATTGAATGGCAAGGGTAAGTTGTTAGATACTTATTGGATGTGTTCATTATCTCGGACTTTGGTGGTACGATAGATATTTGACATTTATTAGCCCTTGATTGGATCTAGTTTAACTTAAAGACAGACATAAAATGCTGGAGTAACTCAGCAGGACAGGCAGCATCTCTGGAGAAAACGAATGGGTGATGTTTTGGGTCGAGACCCATCTTCAGACTGACATTCAGGAGAGATGGAGAGGGAGGGGGAGTTACAGAGATGAGGAAATGTAAGTTGTGAGAACAAGACAACAAAAGGGGTGGAGATCAAGGAAAATGTAGAATAGATCATTGTTAGCTAGGAGAAGGTGACAACAAAGCAAACAGAGATGTAATCAGGGACAGTCAGACCGAAAGATCATAGAGTTCACTCAAGATAGTTCACTCATCGAAAAAGCCATAGTAGGTCATGGGTAATCTTCAGCACCATTTCCGTAACCGGCTTCCATCTCCGCTCCAATCTATGATCTTTGGTCATGGTGTCTGCACTATGATCTTTGGAGTGGACTGTCTTGCTCTGCTGTATGATCTTTGGTTTACACCGAAGATAGACACAAAAAGCTGGAGTAACTTAGCAGTTCAGGCCAGGCAGTATTTCTTGAGAGTATGAATGGGTGACGTTTCATGTCAAGACCCTTCTCACCACGTGTTAGATAAAGTTAATTATTTTTCTTTTGATTACCTATAATTGTGCCGTGCTCTCAAAAAGCAAATGCTAGCTTCAGCTCTTAGCTCAATATGTATGAAATTGTTGCAATGCAGAACACAGTTCTGAATCGCTAAAGACCGATGCATTTCATTTGCCCAAGTGCGTTCCGCATGCAGAACTGTCGAGGTTCCTAATGGATCGTATTGGGAGTCTAAAATCAAATTATAATCTGATGTTTCTTGATGCAGTTTCTTGATTGTGAATTAGGAATTTATGCACTCCGGACATTTTTCCTCAATTTTTGTTTTGGGAAAATATAATGGTTTCTATTTCAAATGATTTGCACCGTTTATGATTCCCACAATACCCATTAAAGAGGGCGCATTTAACTAACTAATCACCACTGAAGTAAACTCTTTTAAAAACACGTTGTTCCTGCAATTTATAATTTACGTGGTTTTTAAAAAATAAATATGAATACCAATTAGTAGAATATAGGGTAACCAGCTATGACCACGTGTAACTATTTATTTTACCGCAAAGAAATATTTAGATTTTAAAACGCAGGCATTTTAAGCTTTGGATTACAGTAATGGTGCCTCAACATTAACTGTTCCATTTCTCTACAAATTTCCAAAATGCTACCCATAATAAAAAAAAATATTTAGAATTCCGTGTAAACGTCTATCACTTTTATTTATTCGACCTAAAATGAAAAAGCGAAATGTTAATAAAATGCTAATCATTACAAGCTTTTTTGGTTTGTGGCAAGAATATTCATGTTGTATTGTCATTGGCTTTTACGCACATTAAAACGAGTAAAGAAAATAACTCTACTGGGCTAAGTCAGCGTGATTCGGTCGATGTATTTTTCACCCATTTTCACTTATTCAAACAGGCCCTAAAGCATTGTGTAGGGATGGTGGGTTCTCTCGTATAATGTAGTGATGCAAAGTGATCATACAAGATCATACAAACTATCATACAAGTAATGAAATGAGGGGGATGAAGCGTGTATTTACTGCTAGTTAATACACCCCGGGATCGGTTTCAACGCGGGATGAAGTTATGTACATAAACTGGAGCCAAGTGCATTAATCATCCTTGAACACTCGCAGTTGTATTTCGATCACCAATTGTGCCCTCGACTGGACAGACTGATGTGTGTATTGGAAGGAACTGCAGTTGCTGGTTTAATTCAATTCAATCAATTCAATTCAATCAGATTTATTCATCACATACATAATAAAGTGCAGTGAAATGAACTTGCCAGCAGCGGTACAATCAAAAAAGAAAACACATTCCACAATAAAGATTTAACACAAACATCCACCACAGCATTCTTCACTGTGGTAGAAGGCACAAAGTACAGCTCTTCCATTGTTCACCCGTGGTCAGGGCCATAAACCTCTGCAGTTGCCGCTGCGGGGGGCCAGATGTACAGGCCTTCTCGTCTGGAAGGTAAATCGCAAATCGGTGCTTCCCTAATGGAGACTACGGCTTCTGGATATTGTAGGCTGCAGGCTAGTGATCAGAGCTCTTCTCCAGGGATCCCCAGCAAGGGATCCCGCTCCAGATGGTAAGTCCATGCCGCGCCCGTGGCTAGAAGCTCCGCAAACCACGGCTTCAAGATGTTGTAGGCCGGGGGCCGGAGGTCAGAGCTCATTTCATCCGGGGTTCTCCAACGAGAGAACCCAGCCTCCGGACGCTGCACCAGTGGCTAGAAGCTCCACAGCTGCTGAAGCTCTGGGCCCAACTCCAGGAAAGGCTGCACCAATCCATGGTGTTAGGCCGCAAGGGAGGCAACATGGAAAAGGTCGCCTCTCCGTGGAGGAGGCGATCAAAAGCGATTCCCCCTTTCCCCCCCTCACCACACAAGACGCATGGGAATGGGAGGTGGAGGTAAAGTATTTAGCAACTGGGAGATCAGGTAGGTTTAAGTGGACTGAGCGGAGGTGTTCAGCGAAACGATCGCCAAGCCTGCGCTTGGTCTCACCAATATATATGAGCCCACACCTGGAACAGCAATTAACTCTGTTAATTGCTTGCAGGTGTGGGCATCTTAATTTTCTGAAGAGTTGTGAATATCCCACCTCTGACCTCCTCATGGAAGAAAAGGCACCGATGAACCAGCTGAAGATAACATCCTGAGGAACTCCTGCAGCATTGTTCTGGGTCTGACATGATTGACCTCCAATATCCACTTTTAATGGGGTGTGACTTGATTCCCATTGACTCCAGTGTTACAAACACTTCTTGATGTCACACTTAGTTTTATATTATAACCTGTCATCTCCCCTCCAACTTCCAACTGTTTGATTCATGTTTGGACCAAGGCGGTGATGAAGGTTCAAGTAACCTTGATGAAACCTATTTTGGGCAATGGCAAGGAACTTATCGAAGAGTGTCATTTACAAAGCAATATGGAAGTCATTTTCCATCACTTTGCTGATGATTAAAGTAGACTGATTAGATAGCAATTGGCCCTTTGGATTTGCCCTTTTTTTTTGTCACTCATCTTGTGCTAAGTGATCTCTTTCCTGAAATCAATGAGCTTCTCAAATGTTTCCATTTTAGCAGGCGATACTTTTTATGGTACTAATTTTAATGCAACTATATCATTTTCTAATACTTGTTATACTTAGTTTACTTTTTAATAAAGAATGTTTACAATGACATCACCATCAATAAATGGAATGCAAGGGTTAGCATATTCATATACCAAGGAGGAGCTATTGGGAAAGTATGTGGTGTGTGTATGTCTGTGTGTGTTTGTCCACTTGTGACTATGCAACTATCTACCTGTCATGCTTACGCACAGTTTTATAAAATTCAAAATCATGCAATTTAAGTGTATTAGGTTTGTTATTGTCACATGTATAGTAAGAAGCTTTGTTTTGCAAGCCATCAAAACAGATCAGATAAACCATACATAAATACAATCAAGTCAAATGCAGTACAACCATTTTCACTTCTGCACAACTAATGCTGTTTGGGCCATGTACACAACCACACTTTCTATAGTCAATAACTAGCTCCTTCATCTTGCTGACCTTTAATGAGAGGTTATTGTCCTGACTGTATGTCACTATGTTCTTTATCTCCTTCCTGCACTCCATCTAGGACTGTTCATGATTTGGCCCACAGTGGTGTCGTCTGCAAACCTGTATATGGAATCAGAGCCAAATTTGGCTGTACAATTGTGAGTGTATAAGGTGTATAGTAGGGGACCGAAAACACTCCCTTGTTCCGGAGATGAGTTTTGAGCCAGGGAGTTGGTAACTGCTTTGGAACTGTTGCGATGGTAAGCAAACTGCACTGTATCAAGTCTGGCTAGGAGGCTGGAGTTAATGTACATGATCATAAGTCCTGTGAAGCACTTCATGATGGTGAATGGCAGAGCCACTGGACTGTAGTTATTACAGCATGTTAGCAACTGATAATGGACGAACGTGGTCTTTTTGAAGCAGATAGGGACTGGAGAAGTGAGAGGTTACAGATCCAGCTGATTCACATAATGTCTTGAGGATGTGGCCAGGAACTCCATCTATGCCAGTGCTTTCCGCGGATTCACTCTGAGTAAGGCTGAACTTACCTCTGACATGGTATCATTGGTACAGGTGCACTCGAGACTGGCAAGGAGGGTGGCTTTATAAACCTGACCTCTGTTCAAAGCTGCCAAAGGATGCTTTGTTCATCAAGGACTGACAGTAAAACTATTAATTGTAGAGACAGTGGCATGATTCCAAAAAAAAAAAATCACATTTACCGTCTTAAACATGAGACTGTAATTATTCTTTTTTTTGTTATTGTGCAAGTCTACAATGATTTTTTCTTTAATTTTTTTTAGATTTGTTACACATTTCACAAAAAAAACAGGTTAGTTTTGATGTGCTGTTCTCAGCAGAAACAATTGGTCAAATTAAAGGGCCTGTCCCACTTAGGCAAGTTTTTAGGCGACTAGGCTGTTGCCACATGGTCGCCGGGGTGTCACCTGTATGGTCGTGAGTAGTCTCCTCAGTCGCCCAAAGAGTCGTAGCGTTTTTCTGGTCGCCGCTGGATTTTGAAATGTTCAAAATTTTTCGCCGACAGTGGGCTTAACACCAATGAGCGCAGCTTGACTTCTCCTGACGAGGTGCTGTCGTAGGTTGTCGCCAGAATGACGTAGGTTGGCGCCAGGTGGCGTAGGTTGTCGCCGGTACTGGCCGGTGAATTCCTTTGGCTACTACCTAGGTCATCCTATGCCAACCAGCGACAGGTACCGGCGACTGAATTCTTGTCTTCAGTTGTCGTAGCTTGTCGCGGGTGGACATAGGTTGTCGTAGGTGGACATCCTAATGGGTCGCCAGTTGTCAGTAGCCTGCCGTAGCTTGACGTCGACTAGGTGGTAGGTTGTTGTAGCTTGTCGGAGACATTATCGTAGGGGGGTCCATTCACCAGTTTTTTGGCGACCTGCCAGGACCATGACAGTCTCCGGAAGTCGCTGAAAAAATTGCCTAAGTGGGACAGGCCCTTAAGACTTCTAAATGGACACAAAACAATTTGTCCGCATGTAGTCCTTGTAAAGGAAGATGTTGCAGGTATGCTCATATATTTTTTATATAAGCGTTAGGTTTACATTTATTATTGTCACTTGTACTGTGGTATAGTGAAAAGCTTTGTTTTGCATGCTATCCAATGAAACCAGATAATACTATACATAGATACAATCAAATAAAACTCAAGTACAATAGATAGAGCAAAGGGGAAGATACAGAGTGCAGAATATAGTTCTCAGCATTGTGGAGCATAGGTTCCATTGCTAAAGTCGTCTTTTCTTTAATCTCTGTACCGCCAGTTTCAAAAGAAATTTTAATAGAACTGGAATATTTAAAAACTCATGTTTAATTGTTAACAAAGAAAATAAGTAATTTCAATCAGCTAGGTAAATTTAATTCACTTTTTAAAATGTATTAGCCCCATTATTTTGATACAATTTAACACATTAGTTGCAAAAGTGTAAGAAAATTACATGTTGTGGATAATGCTTAGATCAATATTAAAATAATCAGCTGAATCTTCATGACACAGGTCAGATCAACATATAGCCTTACTTACTTAGTAGTTAGAGATGCAGCATTGAAGTAGACCAATTGAACCACTGAGTCCACGCTGACCATTGATCACCCCTTCACACTAACTCCATGTTATCCCACTTTCACAACCACTCGCTACGCACGCGGGGCAATTTACAGCAGCCAATTAATCTACAAACCAGCATGTCTTTTGGATGTGGGAGGAAACAGTAGCACCCCATAAGAAACGCATGTGTTAGAGGGACATCGTGCAAACTCCACAGATACAGCACCCGAGGTCAGGATCAAACAGGCCTCTGGCAGTGTGGGGCAGCAGCTCCACCAGCTGCGCCACTGTGCCACCCATGCATGGGCATAAAATGGGTGCAACTTCCCAATTAAACCCAGTAAAAACTTCCAGACTTACAAATGTCACCATTTAAGACACAGATCTTTCCTCAAAATTGTGATGACTAATGATTTTTTTCTATCTTTGTTTCATGAGTTTTATTAACTAGGAATTGAAGTATGCCGAGTTTATTTTGGGCGTACTACTCTTTTAATATAAGCATTCGAGAGAATTGTTATTTCTTACCATTTTAATATTTTGATTATGAAAATGTTGCAGAATTATTACATGTGATACTGTGCAAGAAGAGTAAACAATGAGGAGACAAACTGTGGTACATTTACCTCAAGATATTTACAGGACATGAGAAATAGAAATGCCATACTGGAATCATGATATTATAACAAGGCTCAGGTACATGAACAGTGTTTGAGAAATATACAACTTATTGAAACTGATCTTGCCTTTATTATAATCTAACTTGACAGTGTTTAATTCTAACACTGAGAACAAATGTGGGAATATATTCTACTGTCTAACACTGCTTGGAGGAATATAAACAAAAAAATTGGCATGATGGCACAGCTTGTTGGAACATCGAGAGAGGTGGCATGCATATTCACACTAGTGATTCTTCACATGCTGAGATGGTAATCTGAGCCAAACCCCTGCTGGGATGCACCAAATGAAGGCCAAATGCTCCTATATAGAAAGGAGAGACAGAAGGGGAGACATTCCTGCCCCTCCTTGCTGCATGTTCATAAGATTTGTTTCTGAGTGACACAGTCGAAAGTCTAAAAGGTCACTTGCTTGCTGATTTGGATGTGGATGTTAAAAAAAATGTATTGTGAAAATAACATTTAAAAAATATAATGGTTGTAATCTTTCTCCATTCAATTAATATTCAGACTAAGGCAAAAAAAAAATCTTGTCCACATTGCAAGAACCCACCCACTTTCTACACCACACAAAAAAAATAATGCATTTGTATATAAAATTGAAAATAACACCAAGCCTTAAATAGCTAAGGCCTATGTTTCCTCATGCTGGTGCTGGTGATGCAGTCCTTTGAAAAGTAATTACAGAATAATGAAGAGCCGAAGTTTCATAAGAGAGACTTGTTGATTAAAATCTATTCTTTTCTTTTTCTACTTTCTAAAAAAATAGAAGTTTATAAGAATTACTCGTAACATTCGTATACTTATTGAAATAAGTTGGTTGTGTATTTGAAAAGTTGTTATACCGTTGTTATGATGGATTACTTCTAATAAAAATATTATTACAAAAAAAAAGACGTATCTCTCTAGTCTCAACTTCTTAGTTGAGTATGTTAGAGTCGTGACTATGTTAGTCATCTAACAAAAAGTGGCACTGTGGAGTTAGTGCAGCAAAGTGATGCTGAGAAAACCAATCAGCAATGATCTCATGGAACAGCAGAGCAGCCACAAATGCTTTCTCCTGCTTTCATTTCCAATATTTTCATATTTTGTGAGGACCAAGTTGGGACAATTACATTTGGGCCATGGCGACAGCCACATAGCCATTATATTATAGTCTTAGAGTTATAAAGCAGCAAATGACCCTCAGCCCTACCTACCCACATTGAACAAATTGCTTACCTGAACTAGACCCATTTGTCAGCATTTAACCCATATCCCTCCAAATGTCTCATATCCATGTACCTGCCTAAACGTTGTTTAAATGTTCAAATTGTACCCATCTCCACCACTTACACTGACAGTACGTTCAACATACCCACCACCCTCTGTTATCGCTCATGTTCCACCTTAAATCCATCTAGTATTTTACTCTCCTGTTCTGGGAAGAATGCTGCGGGCATTCACCTTATTTATGCCTCTCATGATTTTGTACACCTCTATAAAGTTATCCCTCTAACTTATAGAACTCAGAGTAGTACAGCACAGGACCAGATCGCTCGGTTCACAAATATCAATGCCAAACATGTTGTCAAGTTAAGCGAATGTCCTCTGCCTGCATGTGATCAACATCCTTCCATTTCCTGTATTTCTAATAGCCTGTTAAATGCCATAATTGCATCTGTTTTCACCAACACCCTTGGCAACGCGTTTCAGGTATCAACCAAAGATCCTATAGCGAGCAAGATAGTCCACTCGACGAAAAAGACGTAGTGCGGTCATAGGCAGATTCATGGGTAATTTAAGGCCCCATTTCGGTAACCGGCTTCCATCTCTGCACCAAAGATCCCATAGGATAATAGTGCGGAGACGGAAGCCAGTTACGGAAACATCCTCGTAATAATAAAAGTTATTTGGTAAAAATCTTCTTCTCATTTTCAGAATTTTAATTTATTAACACAAACTGTTCACCCACAACGTTGATTACACTGCGAGTCGGGTCTGGTTGAATCGAGACCGGTTACGGAAATGGATGAAAAGAAGACCCACGTTCCGTTCCGTTGCATACTACACGTCAGCCCATTGTATTTAGCAGGAATGGTCTATCTTGCTCTGCTATAGGATCTTTGGTACCAACCACTTTATGTAATAAAATATGCCCCACACATCTCCTTTAAACTTTCCACCTCTGACCTTAGAACTATGCCTTCTGGTCATTGGCATTTCCATGCCGGGAAATAGGTTCTGACCATCTACCCTATCTATGCCTCTCATGGTTTTTTATGCCTCAATCAGATCTCCCCTCAACTTTTGACTCTCTAGAGAAAACAATAAAAGTTTGTCCAACCTGCTTATAGCTGATGTCCTATAATCCTGGCAGAATTCTGGTAAACCTGTTCTACATCTTCTCGAAAGCCCCCTTACCCTTCCTGTAATGAATAATCAGAACTGTGCAAAATACTCCAAATAGGGTTTAACTAATGTTTTCTAAAGCTGCAACACAACTTTCTGTTTCTTAAAGTTAATAACCTGACTGAGTACCATATGCTTTCTTTACCGCTCTATCAACTTGTGTTGCCACTTTCAAGGACATATGGACGGGGACTGCAAGTTCCCTGCCATCAATTCTTGCCTTTAACTGTATACTTCCCCCTTAGATTCAAGTCCCAAAGAGCAAAACTTCTACTTGCTCGGATTAAAAGCCACATTCCATTTCTTCACCCGATTCTGGAGTTAATTTTTAGTCCGCTGCATCCTTTGACAGATTTCCTCACTATCCACAACTCCACCATTATTTTGTGTTGCCTGCAAACTTACTAATCTCATGAAACACAATTAAATTCTGAATGAATTTCTACCCTAATCATAAATATATGCCGAATAACACGGCACAGTGGCGCAGTGGTAGAGTACCTGCCTGACAGCACCAGGACCCAGTTTTGGTCCTGATTACGGGCGCTGTTTGTATGGAGTTTGTATGTTTTCCATGTGAACTGCATGGGTTTTCTCCGGGTGCTCCAATCTCCTCCCACACTCCAAAGATGTACAGGTTTGTAGGTTGTTTAAGAAGGAACTGCAGATGCTGGACAATCGAAGGTAGACAAAAATGCTGAGTTTCTCCAGCATTTTTGTCTACCAGGTTTGTAGGTAAATTGGCTTCAGTAAAAATTGTACATTGCCCCTGGTGTGTGCAGGATAGTGCTGGTGTGTGGGGATTACTGGTCGGTGCGGATTAAGTGAGCCGAAGGGCCTGTTTCTGTGCTGCATCTTCAAACGAAACTCTAAACAAAAACTAAACTCAGTAAAGCTGTTGTAAATGTTGATTTTTTTCAGATGAATTTGTCACTTTCTTATAGGTAGACACATAATATTGTTAGAAATGTTGATGTGAATGTGCAGACAGCCTGATAATAGTGAATGACAATAGGCAGCCTGATGACAATGAGTGAAAATATTTCAAGTTATTTGAATTTTGGATTTGAGAAAATTTGGGGAAAAATTGAACCATAAAATGTCACAAGATTGGAGGTTGAAGTGATCCAGCCCACTTGAGTCCATCCCAGACTCTCCCTCCATCATCTATTCAGATGATAAGATCCAGACCCTCAAGATTGTGAGTGAAATTAATTTTTCTCAACTCTCCGCTGATTATTTACTGGACTCTGTACCATGGAAAACAGATTGTTTACCTTGCCTAGTCCTCTATTAATATTATACATCTCAATTACATTTCCCTTCTATATTACTCCTAAGGTAAATACAGAACCTTATTAGGGTCTCGACCCAAAACTGTCACATTCTTCTTATTATTCAACCCCTAGAACTGTATACAGTGTCCTCAACCTGTGGCCAAGCTTATTTATTATAACATTCTAGTATGATTACCCCGCATTTTTATTCTATGATTCAGCCAACAAAAGAAGTATATTTCTTTTAAACCACCTTCACTATCTATTCTGCTACTTTCAGAGGTCTATGGACATGTAAGATTCTGTTCATCAGCACTCCACCATTTTCCATTTATTTCCATGCTATATTTACTCTCTCAAATGCATGATCTCATCCTATCATTTCCAATTTTGTGTCCACTCAGTCATTCCATTAATATTGCACACCAGCCTCGAACTTTCTTCATCGTTATCAAATAAGGTATCAAAGGTCTTTTATTGTCACATATACCAATTAAGGTACAGTGATATGCGAATTACCATGCAGCCATATGAAAGAAAAAGCAACAAGACACACAAGTACATAAAAGTTAACATAAACATCCACCACAGCAGATTCCTCACATTCCTCACTGTGATGGAAGGCAAAAAAAATCCAATCTTATTCCTCTTTATTTGCCCACGGTGGGGGCAGTCGAACCATCCGTCGGGGTGATCAAAGCTCCCGTAGCCGGTGGTCAAAACCCCCGCGTCAGGGCGATCAAAACTCCCACGTTGGGGCGGTCAAAACGCCCGCGGCTTTGAATTCCCGAAGTGGTCCCTGACCAGAGATCCCGAGCTCTGTGATGTTAAGTCCACAAGCACCCATGGTTGGAGCTCCGAGGTCGACCCTTGACAAAGGGATCACGAACTCCGCGATGGTAAGTCCGCAGGTGACTGCGGTGGAGCTCTCAAAATTGGTCTCCAGCACAGGCTGCCAACTCCTCGATGTTAGGTCGCAGTGCGGACGCAGATGCGATACGGAAAAAAATTGCATCTCCGTCGAGGTATGAGGTTAGAAAAGGTTTCCCCCAACCCCTCCCCCCGACCCCACCCCCCACATAAAACAAGCTAAGAAACACTAAAAACATACATATAAAACACAAAGAGGGAAAGGACAGACAGATTGTTGGTGAGGCAGCCATTGCTGGCACCACCCAGCAAGCAAAATATAATGCTAGTGGAAAACTTGGAACTTGGAAAACTTTATTGTCATTCATACTGTGGTCTGAACGAAATTTCATTGCCTGCAGTCATACATACAGTAAATAACAAAACACACAATAAACACATATTTAACATCCACCACAGTGAGTTCACCAGGCACCTCCTCACTGTGGTGGAAGGCAAAAATCTTGTCTTTGTCTCTTCCCTTCTTCCTCTTCCTCTTCCTCTGCGCTGAGGCGACCGGGGCCTCCGATGTTGTGACCGCACCGGGTGATGTAAATAAATCCCGCGGGAGAACCGCGCTCCGCGAGCGGGTCGGTTCAACTCCACGGCCCGGGGCGGCCGAAGCTGCCGAAGCTGCCGCCCTCCAGTCCAGCGGACGCAGCTGTTGCCGTAGGAGCTCCGGAAAAACAGGTCACCAACCTGTGACCTGCGAGCTCCCGACAATGTCGTTCACTGGGCCCGCGGCCGAACCTCTGAAGTTGCTGCCGCCGCCACCGCCGCCACCGCCGCCACCGCCGCCACAGCGAGTCACGCCGCGGGAACGCCTGAACCCGCCGCAGCCCTGAAGTCGGCCAGCCCCGCGCTGGTAAGTCCTGGCTGGCTCTACCTCCGGAGCCTCAGGTCGGTCGCAGTTAAAGTTGGAGGCCGCCAGCTCCGCAATAGGCCTCAGCGCAGACGGAGACGGGGGATACGACAAGAAAAGTCGTGTCCCCCCAAAAGGAATAGAGTAAGAACATTTCTCCCACCCCCCCCCCCCCCCCACACACACACACACACATACACTACATAATAACTCAAACTAACGCTAAAAACAAGACAAGAAAACAACAAATAAAAAGAAAAACAGGCCGACTGCAGGCGAGCCGCTGCTGCCAGGGCAGCGCCGCCACTCCTACTCCTAGTATTGTTATCAGCAATAAACTTGCCAACTACGGCCCCTTCAAATCATTTATATACACCGAGCAAATGCAAGAGTACTGAAGTTCGCAGAACTCACTGCATACAGTCTTTCCGTCAAGATAACAGATTAAACCCAGGCCACTTTCACTGAAGGTAGACTTCAGCAGTTTTCGATTTCTTTCACTTGCAACATCTATTTTTGTTTCTTTTTTCTCTCACTCTAAATCTGTGTCCCTAATCTTCTGTGACTTTCAGCAGCAGTTACATTCCCTTGCAACAATTGATTAGTTTGTGACATCAATGACTGCAACTCAGTTCCTTTGAAAAGCAAAGGAACGACATTCATTTGTCCATGGGATTTAATTTGGTCATTTTTAAAATGAAAGCTGAATTATCTTTTGTTACTTTTGTAAAGTATGTGAGATAGGAACATAGGGACAGAAGAAGAAAATTTTGGCCCTTGAGCCTGCTCAACGATGTTGGGGGAGTCCAGAACCAGGGGCCACAGTTTAAGAATAAGGAGTAAGCCATTTGGAACGGAGACGAGGAAACACTTTTCTCACAGAGAGTGGGGAGTTTGTGGAATTCTCTGCCTCAGAGGGCGGTGGAGGCAGGTTCTCTGGATGCTTTCAAGAGAGAGCCAGATAGGGCTCTTAAAAATAGCGGAGTCAGGGATATGGAGAGAAGGCAGGAATGGGGTACTGATTGGGGATGATCAGCCATGATCACATTGAATGGTGGTGCTGGTTCGAAGGGCCGAATGGCCTACTCCTGCACCTATTGTCTATTGTCTATTGTCTATTGTCTATTGTCTATTGTCCACCATTCAACAAACTTAAGGTTGGCTTTATACCTTAAGATCATTCTCCTGTGCCCAGATTCCTCCAATATCCAGAAAAGTATCAATTTGTTTTGAATGAACTCGGTGACCGTGTCTCCACAAACTCAGCATGAAGAAATATTCTCATCTAAGCTGAAGTTGACCTCCTCTTTATCTTGAGAATATGATTCCCAAGTTCTAGACTCCTCAGTCAGGGGAAACTTTCTTGGTGCAGTTGAGCCCTCTGTTATCCCTCACTTTTTCCAAATTCCAGTGAATGGAGGCCTTGCATACACAGAATATCCCCGCTATAAAGCAATACAGCTTAGAAGCTGGACCTTAGCTCATAGGGTCAATAGCAAATATCAAACACCAACTTTACAGCAATCCTGCATTAAACCCATGCATCTCATGGACCATTCTGGTGAACTGCATCAACAAATACATCCTTCTTTCGAAAAAGGAGAGCAAAATTGTGCACAATACTCCAGATGTGGTTTTACCCAGGCTCCATATAATTATAATAATAAATTCATAGGACCTGTACTCAAATAAAAAACCATCACATCATTTGCCTTCCCAATTGTCGGCAGCAACTTTATGTTTGTTTCCACTCATGTCCCTTGTAATATTAATGTTTCCCAATCTCTTATCAGTTCGAAACAAAGCATTTTGAAGGAACTCAGTGACTGAGTTCCTTCAAAATGTTGCATTCAGTGCCCTCGGCTAAATAATCAATATAGATTGTGAACAATTAGAGCCCAAGCACTGATTGCTGTGACCCCACTAGTTACAGCCTGCCAAACCAAGCTGAAACCATTTATTTCTACGCTTTGTAATTATTTGGAATAAAATGTAATTATTGCTGTTGGAGCATTTTTAGCTTCATGTACTTTAAACATTATTGATTTTGTACAGTCTTTTTTGCTGCTTAAAGGGAAATTGTCCTGTCGTAGTTCCTTTGTGTTTATTCTATATGGCAATGTTTCACATTATACAATATGTGGATTTGCAGTAAAAAATAAGTCCGTGCATGAACAGTTGCTTTAAGACAAGATTTGCAACTTTATCTGATTTTAAATTGCATGAGTTTTGCACCAGTGCCACCAGTTCCTGGAAGCATGGGTACTGCACAGAAGGTTGCAAAGCAAATGTAAGATTGCAGAATTCGCTAAAACTGTTTGGCAAGAAGGCTGTTTTTTTTTTAGTATTTGGTTTGTAGCCAGGCGCACAAAGCTTTTTCTCCCACGAATGAACTGACAGCATCAGCACAGATCTTTGCAATGTAAAACAAGTTATTGCACCTACTCCAACAGTTAGGTAGGTGGGTGCAGACCAACAATTGCAAAGCCCCTTCTGGCCAAGGTAAAGTGATCCTCTTAGTTTACGGTTGACTGTAGTACATTTAGATTAATCCAAAGACAGCACTGCATGTGAATATGCCTGCAGAAAGCATTACAGGTTTGGATACTGAGGAAGTAGTTGTATAACTTCACTGCGTTGCAACTTCTATACTAACTGCCATAACCATCCAATGAAATCTTAAAACGTACAGTAAGTCTTTCGATTATGAGGGAGTACCTGTTTCATCAGATTACTGGCTCCTGCAGGCATTGGAGTGTTGGACATATTTAGTGTTAATTAATACATTTGCATAAAAATCTCTAAGGATGGCTGGTGCAGCATCAGTGCTGTGATAAAAATATAATTAAGCCACTGGGTTTATAAAGATGCAATGTAGAGAAAAGCAAGAGTTAATCTGCAGAGTCCAGAATATGAACTGTGGCAAAAGATTGCGTGATCGTGAAGGAGAGATTAATTTTATAGAAATGTAAATGTCTTTGGAAAAAGGAAAAGATACATTTTCAGCAGATAAGATATCAAGAGATATGGGGAGTGGATATAAATATGTTTCTTATTTGTCAATCTATGTTGTCAGGTCTAGAAGCACAAGCCATGGAAATAATGGGACAGAAATATTTCACTTTTTTTCATCATAGTTGCTATATAGAACAAGGAACTGCAGATGCTGATTTACAACAAAAAAAAGTGCTGGAGTAACACAGCAGATCAAGCAGCCTCTCTGGTGAACATGGATAAGTGACATTTCAGGTCGGGATTCTTCTTCATTGGGGTTTCCATCATGGCTACTATGTTTTATTTTCTATCAATAAACTCCTCTTTACCTATAACCACTTATTGCACCTCTTTGCGGCCTGGCTATATCCCCTCTACTCTCATTCTATTGTAGGGTATCATCGTAAGATATTGATTGTACATTTCCTTCCACAGATGCTGCCTGTCCTACTGAATATAGTATTGGTTAGAGAATCTCCTATTTTCAGTTTCAAAGATACAGCAGAATCAAAGTGGAATGACTTTTTCCTCCTCTTATTTTTCTGTTTCTATATTCTACAGAAAATAAGCGTGGAGCAGAATAATGCCTTAAATTAAATTGCAGGTGTAAGAAATTGAAGCATGGGTTGAAACTAGTGAAACTTCATTAACTACTTAAGGGCTAATCAAGAAGAAATGTAACATTTTTGAAGGCAGCCAAATTATTCTTATTAACCCATGTCTTGGCTGTTTGAGACATCTGCTCTAATGCCGGCACAGCAGGCCACTTAATGATGTGGGAGAATCAATTATATTGACTACCACTTATTAAATGCAATAATTTGCCATTTAAACACCTGAAATAGCGCAGGGGAGTCCATGGCAGCATTGTACAATAATTCCCCTTAACAAAGAAAATATGTAGAAAGAGAACAAAACGATTTACTGAGTAGCTACTGAAAGCCAAGATGGAAAGTGTGAAAGCCCACTGACAAACCAACGCTTGGATGAGTCAGATGCGCAGAGTGATGGTCATGAAGACCATTTCTACTGCTTATGCTCCTGAAACAACACCTTAGATTTGTGAATATATTCATTCCTATTCAGGAAATGGATCAACGTTTTCCTTCCCATTCCTAAAAAAAAACTGGAGATCCAAAATTTCACTCTATCAAAACACAACGTGCTGGACTAACTTAGCAGATCAGGCATATCTGTAGAGGGAATGGACAGGCAACGTTTCAGGCTGGGACCCTTCTTCAGACTGATTGTAGTAAGGGAGAGAAAGTTTGAAAAAAGGTAGGGGCGGGACCAGACCTGGCAAGTGATAGGTGGATACAAGTGAGAGGGGTTTGTTTGGTAGATGGGTGTTGTAAGTGACAAAGGCTAGAGATGAAAAGAAGACAAAAGGTGATCAGATAAGGAAAGAAGAAGAGTGAAAAGTAACCAGAGGGACACAGATGGAATAGAGAGGGGTAAGGGGATGGAGAAGGGGGGGGGTGTTGGTGTAATTTAAGATCATAACTTTGGGTTGTAATCTACCCAAGTGCACTATATTACAACCCAAAGATATAAACATTGAATTTTCTATTTTAAGTAACACCTCATCTCCCACATACCCCTCTCCCTTTCCTGGGCTACCCACCATCTTGATGTGCATCCATTTCTTACCATATCCAACCCCTTTTTCCCCCTCTCCCCTGACTATTTCCACCTAAATGCCTCCCTCTGGCTTCACATTTCATTCCTCTTTCCTCCTCATGTGACAACCTTTTGTCTCCTTTCCATCTCTAGCCTTTGTCTCTTATTCCACCCATCTGCTAATCAAACTCCCCTTCACCCCTATCACCTGTTGGGCTTTGTCCCAGCTCCATCTGGTCACTACAACTGTAACATGAGCTCCCAACCTCTGTACTCAATACTCAAATGACTGATGAAGGCTAATGTGCTGAAAGCCTTCTTGGCCACCCTATCTACCTGCGACGTCACTTTCACAGAACTATGTACTGCACTCCTAGATCCCTCTGGTTCTATAGGTTGACCATGAATGCCCTTGTCCATATCCTTTACAGCAGAACTCACATGCAATCTCTGACACAAAGTGCTGGAGTACCTCAGTGGATCAGGCAGCATTTCTGAGCATTTCAAAACGATAGCAGGCAACCATGGAATCCTAACCTCCTTACTCAAACAGCACGTCAAAAACCTTGCCGTGATATTTGACTCCGCATTAAAGTTTGACAAACAAGTCAATGCTGTGGTAAAAGCTAGCTTCTTCCAACTTCGGACGATAGCTAAAATAAAACCAATCCTCCAATTCGACGTGCTTGAAAAAATCATCCACGCATTTATCTCATCCCGCCTTCATTACTGCAACTCCCTATACACTGGCATCAGCCAATCATCCCTGTCCCGCCTGCAATTGGTCCAAAACGCCGCAGCGAGACTTCTGATGGGTACCCGTAAAAGTGACCACATCACCCCGATTCTGGCCTCTCTCCACTGGCTCCCAGTACGGTACAGAATCAATTTCAAGCTTCTCCTGTATGTATACAAATCCCTTAATGGGCTTGCCCCCACCTATATCAAAAATCTGTTAAACCACCATTCTACCTCCAGGTCCCTCAGGTCAGCCGACCTGGGGTTCCTGACTATCCCTCGGTCCAGCCTTAAGCACAGGGGCGACCGCGCTGTTGCGGTTGCAGCACCTAGACTGTGGAGCAGCATTCCTCTTCTCATCAGAACTGCCCCCTCCATCGACTCCTTTAAGTCTAGACTTAAAACCGATTTCTACTCACAAGTGTTTCTTGAGGTCCTCTGAGGGAGTGCTGTATGTATGTATGTATTGTTAGATCTATGTACCATTGTATGTAGCACGTTAGTACCTGCACTGATGTAAATCATTTTGGTCATCGAGAGTTGTTTTTAAATGTGCTATAGAAATAAAATTGACTTGTCTTGACTTGACTTAACCCGCTGAATTACTCCGGACTTTATTGAAAACAAGGCAACTGCACTTTCTTGCTTCTCACATGCAATCTCACCCTTTTGGAAGTAAGCACCTTGCTCCAACTGTAGACCACTCATATCCTGTAACTCACCTCCCCATATTTAATCTTTATTATGCATAATAGCAAGTTATCCAGTTGGGAGAATTTAATTAATATTGTGTATTTATTTTCATTCAGTCTTTGCTCTTCTTTTGCCATCTGGCCAGAATGCACTATTCTAAAAAATGAAAATCATCATCATCATCATCATCATCGTTGAAAACATCAACAGGCACGGTGCCTTACAATGCTATGTACGACAGTGATCGCAACTTCTACTGAAATGAATAGGTGCTGGTTTATAGTTGTGATGAAGTGGCAGGTTAGCAAGAGATCCATAATTACACCGCTTACAAGTTGCAAATTCAAAGAATTTTGGATCAAAGGTAGCAGGATGTAAGAAAGAGGATTGGGTATGAGAATATCTGTCTGATATCCAAACTCAGCGGCCTTGGCATCAACACCTCCCTCTGCAATTGGACACTGGATTTCCTCACGAACAGACCCCAGTCTGTTAGGATTAACAATCTCACCTACTCCACTCTGACACTGAGCACACAGCCCTGTGTGCCACAGGCTGTGTGCTCAGCCCTCTCCTCTACTCCCTGAACTCACAGGCCGGCACTAGCCCCCCCTCCCCCTCCTTCTCATCAGTATTATTTATAGTTTATATAATATATAGTTAAGCTCTTATTCACCAGAATATAGCACATGCCAATCTTTTGCACCTTAACAACTATCTGTATATATGTATATCCTCATTTGAACATACATATGTATATCCTCATTTGTATATATTGTCTTAATCAGCACTTTACAACATTGCACCCTGGTTAGATGCAAAACTGCATTTTGTTGTACTGTACTTGTACTATGTGCAATGACAATAAAATTGAATCTAATCTAATCAACATTATCAAAGGCTTCAGCCCTGCCACTGTCGGTGCCTCACAACAGCCCCACCAGAACTGATGATGTTAATGCAGCTAACTTATTGAAGATTGCTGCCCATCAACTGCTATAGCTATGATGTACTTTCCCTTTGAAAGGAGCCATGGTCTTAAATAAAGCAAGTTGGGAAGAGTGCAAAGAAGATTTACAAGGATGTTGTCAGGACCCGAGGACCTGAGCTATAGGGAAATGTAAGGCAGGCTAGGAAATTATTCCATGTTATGCAGGAGTCTGTGGGATGATCTTATAGAGGTGTATAAGAGGAACAGATAGGATGAATGCACATTTTTTTTAAACCCTGGGTAAGGGAATCAATAACCAGAGGATGTAGTTTTAAGGTGAGAGGGACAAGATTTAATAGGAACCTGATGGCCAACTTTTTCACTCAATTTGGTGGTGGATACATGTTACGAGCTTCCAAAGAAGATAGTTGAGACAGGTAACATAATAACATTCAAAAGACACTGAGACAGGTACATGGATAGAGAAGATTTAGAGTGATATGGGCTAAACGCAGCCAGATGGGACAAGCTTAGATGAGGCATCACAGCAAAGACAAGATGGGTCAAAGGGCCTATTTCCATGCTGTACTATTCTATGACTGAGTTTTAATTGGTACTAGCCAATCAGGAATGTTGTCCTCTACTGAGGCAACAACAAGGCAATTAGGACACTTTTGGTGCTGGTTGCAGACCTCATCTGTTATGATGAGGAGGCCGCAAGATTTTGATGTGCAGCCTGCAGCAGAGGCAATGGGCATCATGATTGTTTTGTCCATTTTTGGGAGCTCTCTAATGTAGTCACCTACCCTCTCACTCAAAAGCTACCATTTGAAAATCAAACACAGGAGATACATTGAATGATACCAGATTAGGATATTCACTGAGTCGTAGAGTCATAGTCATACAGCATGGAAACAGGCCCTTTGGCCCACCTTACCCACACCGGCCAATGTCCCAGTTACACGAGTCCTATCTGAGCTGATGCTTTCTGTCTTCTCCTGTTTCTCATCTCATGAGTGCATCATGATAAACTAACAATTGTTTCTCAGCATACCTTTGAATCACTCGGTGTTATCGATTTAATTATGGCAAATTGTGTAGCCAACCAGATAACAGATTCAGAAATAGTTAACAAAGTAAATCTCTGATTAAAAACCACCAAATAATGCGCTAATATCATTGGCCTTTACAATGGCCATGGAAGTCATCATCAGGGCCTCAAAAATGGGTGGGGGCGGTGAACGAACCAGAGCTGGGCTCCGTCTGCCACCCATGCATACATGGACGATATGACAACAATAACCACTACTGCAGCATGCACCAAGCGGCTACTTGGAAAGCTGCAGGAGAACATCAAGTGGGCCCGAATGAAAAATCAAACCAAGTAAGTCTCGAAGCATCTCCATAGTTAAGGGGGTGCTTAGAGACACAAGGTTCTGCATCGGTGACGACCTAATACCAACATGTCTCCAGTAAAAAGCCTGGGCAGATGGTACAACGCAAGTCTCAAGGACAAAGAGCAGGTGCAACAGCTAAGGCAAGAAATTGTCAACGGCCTGGAGATCATCAATCAGACCCTACTGCCTGGAAACTGAAGCTCTGGTGCCTACAGTTTGGACTCCTTCCTCGGACAATGTGGCCACTGACCTGAAGCTCCAATAACAACTGTGGAGAAGATAGAGCGAACCATAACTTCATATGCGAAGAAATGGCTCGGTGTCCCACGATGTCTAACTAACATCGGCCTCTATGGCAAAGGGGTCCTGGAACTACCTCTCACTAGTCTAACAGAGGAATACAAGTGTTCCAAAGTAAGACTCCAGATGACACTGAGGGACTCTAGAGACAAGACCATCAGTGCTGTTGCGCCGCCCCTAGTAACTGGCCGGAAGTGGACACCATCTGATGCAGTACAGCAAGCTTCATCAGCCCTGAGGCACAAAGACGTCGTGGGGCAAGTGCAGCAGGGAAGAGGAGCTTTGGCCTTACGACAAGTAAACCAACTTGGCGAAAGGCCACAACATCAGAGCGGAAGGACAGTTGAGGAGGTGCGGCGACAGGAGGAGGCCGCAAGAAGGCAAAGGCGGTCTCGCTTGCCAAACAGGGGCAATGGATGCAGTGGGAAGGTGTGGAGCAAGATCAGCTGGAAAGACCTATGGGAAATGGAATCAAGCAAGATCAGCTTCATCATCAGAGCGACATACGACGTCCTTCCATCACCAAAGAACCTCAATCAGTGGTACGGCGAGGATCCAACCTGTGCCCTCTGCCCAACTCCAGCGACCTCAAACACATCATGGTAGGCTGCAAGACCAGCCTCACGCAAGGGAGATACACGTGAGGCATAATCAGGTATTAAAAAGCCTGGCAACAGCCCTTGAGAACAGGCTTGTGTGCGACCAACTCCTTGCCTCCGAGAGCAAGCAACCCCTCCCACTTAAGGGCGACAACCTTTGTCCGAGAAGGACAGAAAACATCGAAACATCCTTCCACTAGATCAGAAGAAGGAAACCTATGCAGGGCCCGTGACTGGAGGATGCTGGCGGACATCGGCCGACAACTAATCTTTCCACCTGAAATTGCTTCAACCAACCTCAGGCCAGATTTGGTGTTCTGGTCCCCTTCACAGAAGACTGCTTACATCATAGAGCTCACAGTTCCATGGGAGAACTCTGTTGTGGAGGCCTATGAGCGTAAGAAGCTGTGCTACACAGAGCTTGCAGCAGAGGCAAGGCAGCGTGGCTGGAACATCAACGTTTATCCAGTTGAAGTGGGATGCAGAGGATTTGTTGCGTCATCTACCATCAGACTGCTGAAGGAGCTTGGAATCCACGGTCAGGCTCTGCAGAAGACCATAAGATCACTCTCAACGCGCTGAAAGAAGCAGCTGTTGGATTTGGCTCAAGCGGAAAGACCCATGCTGGGCCCCAAATGCGTCATGGTGAATCTTTGAGGCAGTTTGACACGGGACACACGCTGAGGGCTGATCATCCTGCAGCGGGCCGCCCTTGTGAGGTGTATAGTGATAAAAGGCCGAAACACCCAGTGATGCAAGGGTACACTACTGATGATGTGTTGTGTGCCCAGCTGTCCTGAAGGTTACCCAGGCCAAGATATACGTATACGTACCCCCCCCCCCCCCCCCCCCCCCCCCCCCCCTGATGTTGAGCGTCCACCACTCTCAGCAATCAATGAATGTCGTGAAATGCTCCCCACCTACTGGCACAAGGGACTTCTTAACATCTAGTCCTGTGTATTTGATTCAGCCTGTTCACCTCAACCATTTTAGATTTATGGCAATGTTCTATTCTTCTTTGTTCCTTTGCTGAATTTTACAATCACTAGGATTCTCTCCTCCGCACTGAAAATAGACAAGTTAATTATGTTGTGCACACTGTCCAATACCTGCTGCTAAGGTTAATTTGTGCAGCGCAAATGAAGATTTCAGGAATGCACATCTGAATAAAGTGTAACAGTTACTGCTGTGCTGTTTTAAACTGAGCAATTTATGCTGTAAGACATCTTATTATTTTGGTATAAGAAGCACTGGTTTTCATTTTCGATAGAATTAATTCATTATGTGTTAGCTACTTCATAATTGGCCCTATCTGCTTGTTTATTATTATTATTTTTTAAATTAACGCTCTTTGATCAACTGATCTAAAAGGCATGAAGTATTACAGAGGCCATGAGAGGAATAGTTCAGTAGATGCACAGAGTCTCTTGACCAGAGGACATAGGATTAACGTGAATACGGAAAAGATTTAGTAGGAATCTGAGGGGTAACCTTTTCACACAAAGGGTGGTGGGTGTATGGGACAAGCTGCCAGAGGAGGTAGTTGAGGCTGGGACTGTCCCAATGTTTAAGAAACAGGTACATGGACAGGACAGGTTTGGAGGGATATGGGCCAAACGCAGGCAGGTGGAACTAGTGTAGCTGGGACATGTTGGCCAGTGTGGGCAAGTTGGGCCGAAGGGCCTGTTTCCACACTGTATCAATCTACG
Source organism: Okamejei kenojei (assembly GCA_035221665.1). NCBI lineage: Eukaryota > Metazoa > Chordata > Chondrichthyes > Rajiformes > Rajidae > Okamejei > Okamejei kenojei. The sequence goes on from CM069132.1 coordinate 43,084,660, forward strand.
ACTCTACAGTGACTCTGAAAATATCTAAGTCCAATAAATTATGTAGAAGGTTCTTGAGAGGTGGGACAACAATATCAGTGCCAGTGGACTGCCCGTTTCAATAGTGGAAAGGGAAAGGAAATCAAGTTAAAGTACTAATGCATTCAAACTGTTTAAGAAATAACTGCAGATGTTGGAAAAAGCGAAGGTAGACAAAAACACTACCCTTGTCCATTATCCTAGATGTAACTAGGATAATGGACAAGGGAGAGCCAGTGGATGTAGTGTACCTGGACATTCACTACATTCACTGATAAGGTACCACATAGGAAATTAGTGGGCAAAACTAGGGCACATGGTATTGGGGGTAGAGTGCTGACATGGATAGAGAAGTGGTTGGCAGAAAGGAAACAAAGAGTAGGGATTAACGGGTCCCTTTCTGAATAACAGGCAGTGACTAGTGGGGTACCGCAAGGCTCGGTGCTGGGACCGCAGCTTTTTACAATATACATCAATGATTTGGATGAAGGGATTCAAAGTAACATTAGCAAATTTGCAGATGACACAAAGTTGGGTGGTAGTGTGACCTGTGAGGATGATGCTATGAGAATGCAGGGTGACTTGGACAGTTTCGGGGAGTGGGCAGATGCATGGCAGATGAAGTTTAATGCGGATAAATGTGAGGTTATCCACTTTGATAGCAAAAACAGGAAGGCAGATTACTATCTAAAAGGCATCAAATTGGGAAAAGGGGAAGTACAACTGGATCTGGGGGTCCTTGTACATCAGTCTACGAAAGTAAGCATGCAGGTACAGCAGGTAGTGAAGAAAGCGAATGGCATGTTGGCCTTTATAACAAGAGGAATCGAATATAGGAGCAAGGAGGTCCTACTGCAGTTGTACAGAGCCCTAGTGAGACCACACCTGGAGTATTGTGTGCAGGTTTGGTCCCCTAATTTGAGGAAGGACATTCTTGCTATTGAGGGAGTGCAGCGTAGGTTTACAAGGTTAATATCCGGGATGGCAGGACTGTCATATGCTGAGAGTTTGGAGCAGCTGGGCTTGTACACTCTGGAATTTGGAAGGATTAGAGGGGACCTCATTGAAACATATAAGATTGTTAAGGGCCTGGACACACTAGAGGCAGGAAACATGTTCCCAATGTTGGGGGAGTCCAAAACCTGGGGCCACAGTTTAAGAATAAGGAGTAAGCCATTTAGAACGGAGGTGAGGAAACACTTTTTCTCACAGAGAGTGGTGAGTCTGTGGAATTCTCTGCCTCTGAAGGCGGTGGAGGCAGGTGGATGCTTTCAAGAGAGAGCTAGATAGGGCTCTTAAAAATAGCGGAGTCAGGGGATATGGGGAGAAGGCAGGAACGGGGTACTGATTGGGGATGATCAGTCATGATCACATTGAATGGCGGTGCTGGCTCGAAGGGCCAAATGGCCTACTCCTGCACCTATTGTCTATTGTCTATTGTCTATTGTCTATTGTCTATTGTCTATTGTCTATTGTCTATAAAATGCTGGAAAAACTCAGTGGGTGAGGCAGCATCTATGGAGCGAAGGAATAGGTGACGTTTCGGGTCGAGACCCTTTTTCAGACTGATGTGGGGGTGAGGACGAAGAAAGGAAGAGTCGGAGACGGTGGGCTGTGGGAGAGCAGGGAAGGGAAAGGAGGGAGAAAGCAAGGACTACCTGAAATTGGAGAAGTTCATGTTCATACCGCCTGGGTGTAAGCTACCCAAGCAAAATATGAGGTGCTGCTCCTCCAATTTGCGGTGGGACTCACTCTGGGCATGGACGAGGCCCAGGACAGAAAAGTCGGATTTGGAATAGGGGGAGTTGAAGTGCTGAGCCATCGGGAGAACAGATTGGTTAATGCGGTCTGTGTGAAGGTGCTGGGCGAAGCGATTGCCAAGCCTACGCTTGGTCTCACCGATGTAGAGCAGCTGGCACCTAGAGCAGTGGATGCAATAGATGAGGTTGGAGGAGGTGAACCTCTGTCTCACCTGGAAAGACTGCTTGGGTACTTGGATGGAGTCAAGGAGGGAGGTAAAGCAACAAGTGTAGCATTTCCTGCAGTTGCAAGGGAAAGTACCAGGAGAGGGGGTGGTTTGGGTGGTAAGGAACAAATTGACCTGGGAATTATGGAGGGAAGCTGTAATGGGAGGAGATGGCAAGATGTGGCCAGTGGTGGGATCCCTTTGGAGGTGGTGAAAATATCAGAGGATTATCTGCTGTATGTGACACCTGGTAGGGTGGAAGGTGAGGACAAGGGGGACTCTGCCCTTGTTACGATTAGGGGATGGGGATTGAGAGCAGAGCTACGGGATATAGAAGAGGCCCTGGTGAGGGCCTCATCTATAGTCGAAGAGGGGAACCCCTGTTCCTTAAAGAATGAGGACATCTCCGATGCCCTGGTTTGGAACACCTCATCCTGGGTGCAGATGCAGTGTAGACGGAGGAATTGGGAGTAGGAGATAATGTCCTAACAGGAAGCAGGGTGGGAAGAAGTGTAGTCCAGATAGCCATGGGAGTCAGTGGGTTTGTAGTAGATGTCGGTCAGTAGTCTATTACCTGTGCTGGAGTTAGCGAGGTCTAGAAACGGTAGGGAGATGTCGGAAATGGTCCAGGTGAATTTGAGTGCCGGATGGAAGTTAGTGGTAAAATGGATGAAGTCAGTGAGTTCTGCATGGGTGCAGGAGGTAGTCATCAATGTAGGAATCTAAAAACAAAAAATAAATCTTCACCATGGAAGTCTGAAATAAAAACTAAAGCAATGTGGTCATATTATCAATCTGAAAGGTTGCTGACCTGAAAAGGTAAGTCTGGAATGGAATGCCTTTTATTGTCATTCAAAAAACCTGGTTTGAACGAAATTGCATTTTCTACAGTTTTTTACATTACAAAAAACCCAAGACCCACACTTAACACAGTTTGCATAAACATCCATCACAGTGAATCTCCAGCACCTCCTCACTGTGATGGAAGGCAAATTCTTATCTCTTCCCTTTGCTCTTCACCCGTGGTCCAGCAGTCCAACTGCAGCGTCTAGGCAAACTGGGGCTCCGATGTTAAAGCCCCCGGCAGACGATGGTAAGTCCTGTGGCCATTAAGCCAAGCCGGGCAATGTTAGGCCCCGGCTCCGTGTCCGTTAAACCCCGCGATTCCAGCGGGAGGTTGCCGTTGCGGGAGCTCCGAAAAGACGTCTCCCACCAGGGACCTGGAGCTCCCGATGTTCCTGTCCACCGGGCCTGCAGCCGGAGCCTCCGAAGCTCCAGAGTCGGGTCACAGCCGAGCGCCACCACAGTTCCTCCTGCTCCGAAAACGGCCAGCTCCGCGATGTCAGGTCCGCAGGCTCCGTGACTGGAGCCCTCATGTTGGTCCCGGCCAGAGGCCACTGCCGGCTCCACGGTGTTAGGCCCAACGACACTGGAGACCCGACAGGGAAAAAGTCGGGTCCCCGTACAGGGAAGAGATTAATGGTTTCCCCCACATCCCCCCCTCCACCACCCACATATACACAGCTAAAAAAATAATAAAAACTAGGCTCAAGACATACATTTAACAAGACAAAAATGAAAAAAAAGAAAAAAAAGATGGACGACAGTTGTCGAGCCGGTGCCGTTAGGCTCTGCCACACCGCAGTTCTGTTTCTCCCTCTGCCAATGCTGTCTGTATTGCTGAATATTTCCAACCTTTTCCATTTTAATTCAAAGGATACCCATTTCCTCCATATTTTTCTAGGCCCTCCAAGTTAGAAGGCACGATAAATTGATGTGACATTGTAGTTCTCATGAACACTTCTCAGTAGCAGGCAATCAGCAAGGATTTTTGCCTTAGCCACAGAGCAGTTGGACATTCAGGGAGTGAAAACTCTCACAGGTGAAAAATTCTCATGTATCCTTCAAGAAAAGCTAGTAAATATGTTTCAAAGAAGTATCCTCAAAAAGTGGAATTGTTATCCATGATCAGCTTCAAGGATTTGAAGTAAATAAAATTTCCGGTAAATGGCATTATTCATTCGTAACATAGTGTTTATCTTACGGACTTGAGGAACTATCAAGATTTAGGTGATGAAGGACTGACAGACAATGGGAAAGCATCAAACTAGATCTTACAGTTCTACATAAAAAAGAAGGAAACTAACCTAAGAAATATAATCTCTATCCCCTACTCCCAATTCCTCCGTCTACGCTGCATCTGTGCCCAGGATGAGGTGTTCCATACTAGGGCATCGGAGATGTCCTCATTCTTTAGGGAACGGGGGTTCCCCACTTCCATTATAGATGAGGCTCTCACCAGGGTCTCCTCTATATCCTGCAGCTCCGCTCTTACTCCCCCTCCCCTTATTTGTAACAATGACAGTGAGTCCCCCTTGTCCTCACCTTCCACCCTATCAGCCGTCACATACAATGTATAATCCTCCGACATTTTCGCCACCTCCAAAGGGATCCCACTTCTGGCCATCTTCTTCCCATCTTCTTCCCTTTCTGCTTTCCGCAGAGACCGTTCCCTCCGTAACTCCCTGGTCAATTCGGCCCTTCCCGCCCAAACCAACCCCTCCCCGGGTACTTTCCCCTGCAATCGCAGGAAATGCTACACTTGTCCCTTTACCTCCTCCCTCGACTCCATCCAAAGACCAAATCAGTCTTTTCAGGTGAGGCAGAGGTTCAGCTGCACCTCCTCCAACCGGAACTACTGCATCCGCTGTTCCAGGTGTCAACTTCTCTACATCGGCGAGACCAAGTGGAAGCTCGGCGATCGCTTCGCTGAACTGCTCCGCTCAGTGCGTCTTAACCAACCTGATCGCCCGGTTGCTCAGCACTTCAACTCCCCCTCCCATTCCCTCTCTGACCTTTCTGTCCTGGGCCTGCTCCATTGCCAGAGTGAGGCCCAGCGCAAATTGGAGGAACAGCACCTCATATTTCACTTGGGTAGTTTACACCCAAGTGGTATGAACATTGACCTCTCTAATTTTAGATAGCCCTTGCTTTCTCCCTCCTTCCCTTCCCCCTTCCCAGTTCTCCCACAAGTCCTACTGTCTTCGCCTACTTCCTCTCTTTTTCCCGCCCCCCCGACATCAGTCTGAAGAAGGGTCTCGACCTGATACATAGCCAATTCCCTCTCTCCATAGATGCTGCCTCACCCGCTGAGTTTCTCCAGCATTTTTTGTCTACCTAGGAAATATAAGCTTGCTTTGCTGTTCAGAAAACTGTTTAGAGAAGTCGTAACAATAAGATTTAAATCCTACTAGAGAAGGTTAATAAACTATATTTAATTTGGTTAACTGTGTCCTTCATCAACTGTCTATTCCATACAAAAATACCAATTAACTGCAATGCATGAATCAGATCAATCCTGACATCTCCGCCTACAAATTGCAAGGTGGAATTTAGTGAACAAGCCGAAGAAGAGATCGCATTGCATCTGACCTCCTGCTTTGCTCTGCTGCTGAACCCAGTGCTGCATCCATGGCTGGAGTCATGGAGTCAGAGATTGATACAGCATGGAAACAGGCCCTTCGGCCCAACTTGCCCACACCAGCCAACATGTCCCAGATACACTAGTCTCACTTGCCTGCATTTGGCCCATATCCCTCAAAACCTGTCCAATCCATAACCGTTTCTTAAACTGTATCTGGAGTGTAAACATCCTGACCCAAGGTGTATCTAGTTGTTTAGTTTTACGGCTGACATGGATGGTATATGCAGCACACCCCTATTTGAACGGAAATTAAAGAAAACACATGGTGCTGAAGTAACAGCAGGTCAAGCAAAATCTCTGGAGAACATGGATAAGTAATATTTCAGGTCGGTACTCTTTAGACTGATTGAGGTGCGGTGAGCGATATGTGGGTACATGTGAAGTGGTTTTGATTGGCAAATGGTTGGACAAAGGCCAGAGATGAAAAGACAAGTGTGAAGTAAGATGTTAGAAGACGTTTGAATTGTGTAACCAAGTGAAGGAATACTGTATAGGTGGAAAGGGATTGGGGGGGGGGGGGGGGGGGGGGGGAGGGGAGTAATGAATGTGAATCCAGGTGGAACACAGAGAAAAGTTGGAAAATAAAGGAGGGAGGGGGGAGGGGGAGGGGGAAGAAGGGGAGTATTGTTTGTAAGTTAGTTACGTAACATTGGAGAATATAATGTTCATATCATTAGGTTGTAAACTATCCAAGTAGAATATGAGATGCTGTTCCTCCAGTTTGCAATGGAGGAGGCCTAGGACAAAAAAAGTCAGTATGGCAATGGGAAAGGGGGAGTTAAAACGTTGGCAACCAGGAGAACCTGCAGACTGTGGCGAACCAAGCACAAATGTTTGGAAAAACAGACTTCTAGCCTACACTTGGTTTTGCTAATGTAAAGGTGGCCAGATTGGGAAAACCAAATGCAGTAGATGAGGTTAGGGGAGGTACATGAGAACCTCTCTCTGTTTTCAAAGTCACTGATCTGAATTGAAAAGGTTATGGAAGTAGGTATTTCAGGTACTATTACTTTACTCAATTTTAATGCTTGCAATTAATTTCAAACTCTTAAAGATGTTAAATATTAGAAAAAGGATGTTCACCCACAAATTAGTAAGTATGATGTTGCAGAGGTATGGCTGCAAGAGGATCAGAGCTGGGAACTGAATATTCAGGGGCATATGTCCTATCGAAAAGACAGACCGGTGGGCAGAGGGGGTGGGGTGGCTCTGTTGGTAAGGAATGAAATTAAGTCCCTTACAAGGGGTGACATAGAATCAGAAGATGCAGAGTCATTATGGATAGAAATTGTAAGGGTAAAAAGACCCTAATGGGAGTTATCCACATGCCCTTAAACAGTAGCCTGGACATAGGGTGCAAGTTGTATCAGCAGTTAAATTTAGCATGTAACAAATTAGCATGTACGGTGATTATGGGAGATTTCAACATGCAGGTAGACTGAGAACTGGGAGAACTGGACCCCCAAAAAGGGAGTTTGTGGAGTGCCTCCAAGATGGATTCTTAGAGCAGCTTGTAGTGGAGCCTAGCAGGGAGAAGGCAATTCTGGATTTAGTGTTGTGTAATGAACTAGATTCGATAGGGAACTCAAGGTAAGGGAACCATTAGAAGGTAGTGACCATAATATATAATATGATACATTTTAATCTGCAATTTGAGAGGGAGAAGGTAAAATCGGAAGTGTCAGTATTACAGTTGAAGAAAGGGGACTATGGAGGCATGAGGGAGGAGCTGGCCAAAGTTGACTGGAAAGGGAACCTAGCACGGAAGGCCTTGGAACAACAATGGCAGGTATTTCTGGGAATAATCCAGAAGATGCAGGATCATTTCATTCCAAAGAGGAAGAAAAATTCTAAGGGGCGACCGTGGCTGACAAGGGAAGTTAAGGACAGTATAAAAATAAAAGAGAATACGTACAGTATAACATAGCAAAGATCAACGGGAAGCCAGAGGATTGGGAAACTTTTAAAGATCAACAGAAGATTGGCAAATACTGGGAGAAAGAATGAAGTGCGAAGGTAAGCTAGCCAAGAATATAAAGGAGGATAGTAAAAGCTTATTTAGGTATGTGAAGAGGAAAAAAATAGTTAAGAGAAATGTGGGTCCCTTGAAGACTGAAATAGGTGAATTTATTATGGGGGACAAGGAAATGGCAAATGAGTTGAACAGGTATTTTGGATCTGTCTTCACTAAGGAAGACACAACCAATCTCCCAGATGTACTAGGGTACAGAGGACCAAAGGTGATGGAGGAACTGAAGGAAATTCACATTAGTCAGGAAATTGTATTGGGTGGACTGATGGGACTGAAGGCTGATAAATCCCCAGGGCTAATGGTCTGCATCCCAGGGTGCTCAAGGAGGTGGCTCTAGAAATTGTGGATGCATTGTTGATAATTTTCAAAATGTTCTATAGATTCTGGATCAGTTCCTGAGGATTGGAAAGTAGCTAATGTTATCCCACTTTTCAAGAAAGGAGGGAGAGAGAAAGCAATGAATTATAGACCAGTTAGCCTGATATCAATGGTGGGGAAGATTATTAAAGATGTAATAGCCCCTAATTTGGATAGCAGTAACAGGATCAGTCCAAGTCAGCGTGGATTTACAAAGGGGAAATCATGCTTGACAAATCTTCTGGAATTTTTTAAGGATGTAACAAGTAAAATGGACAAGGGAGGGCCAGTGGATGTTGTATACCTGGACTTTCATAAAGTCTTTGATAAGGTCCCACAGGAGATTAGTGGGCAAAATTAGAGCACATGGTATTTGGGGTAGAGTATTGACATGGATAGAAAATTGGAAACAAAGAGTAGGGATTAACGGGTCCCTTTCAGAATAGCAGGCAGTGACAGGCAGGGACTGCAGCTATTTACAATATACAGTACATTAATGATTTTGATGAAAGAATTAAAAGTAACATTAGCAAATTTGTAGATGACACAAAGTTGGGTGGCAGTGTGAACTGTGGAGAGGATGCTGTGAACTTGCAGGGTGACTTGGATAGGTTGGGTAAGTGGGCAGATGCATGGCAGATGCAGTATAATGTGGATAAATGTGAGGTTATCCAATTTGGTGGCAAGAACGGGAAGGCAGATTATTATCTGAATGGTGTCAGGTTAGGAAAAGGGGAAGTGCAATGAGACTGGGTGTCATTGTATATCAGTCACTGAAAGTGAGCATGCAGGTACAGCAGGCAGTGAAGAAAGCTAATGACCTTCATAATGGGAGGAGTTGAGTGTCCTTCTGCAGTTGTACAGGGCCCTGGTGTGACCGCATCTGGAGTATTGCATGCAGTTTTGGTCTCCTAATTTGAGTAAGGACATTCTTGTAATTGAGGGACTGCAGCAAAGGTTCATGAGCTTAAATCCCGGGATGATGGGACTGTCATATGATGAAAGAATGGAGCGACTGGGCTTGTATTCACTGGAATTTAGAAGGATGAGACAGGATCTTATAGAAACATATCAAATTATTAAGGGATTGGACATGCTAGATGCAGGAAATATGTTCCCAATGTTGGGGGAATCCAGAACCAGGGGCCATAGTTTAAGAATAAGGGGTAAGCCATTTAAAACGGAGATGAGGACATTTTTTTTCACACAGAGAGTTGTGAATTTGTGGAATTCTCTGCCTCAGAAGGCAGTGGAGGCCTATTTACTGAATACTATACTTTCAAAAGATAGTTATGGGCCTGTCACTCTTAGGTGACTTTTTAGGCAATTGCAGGAGACTATGCAGTCACCACATGGTCGCCACATGTTTGCGGGTGGTTGCCGGGGATTCGCCTTCATGGTCATGAGCAGTACCCGCATTCTAGGAACTAGTCACGGCCTCATTATGGTCGTCGTGAATTTTTCAACAAGTTGAAAAATTAGGGGCGACCAGAATGAAGCCGCCATGGAGAGAAGCGAGAATTCACGAGCCGTAGATGGGTCACCAGGAGGTCCTAATGGGTTGCCAGGAGGTCGAAGGTTCTCGGAGGTTCTCGTAGGTTTAGCTGGTGCTGACCAGTGAATTTCATTAGCTCATTGGGGAAAAAAAGGTAAGCAGTAGATTTCAGAACCAAGGATAACCGACCGGTAATGTTAAATGTCCGCTGAGATTCACAGCCGCGTATCTCTGGCTTCTTAAAAGTTGTCTCCACTCCTTCTCCCCCCTTCTCCGCCCACTCCTCCCCCCTCTCCCCCCTCCCCCTACTTTTAAAGGCTTTATCATACGTTCTGTTTACCGTCTTTTTACAGCGCCAACCTTCCTGTTCATCGCGGTGTGTATCTGTTTCACTTTGGCTTTGCTTCGTGTGAATTTTTTAGACAGCGCTCTCCCCACTTGCCCTGTCCCCCACCTGCATAATGGGCTGGTGAAGGAAGCGATGTGTTTGTGTGTGTGTCTCTGTGTTCCACTCTGACAGTCGCCGTTCACCGATTACAGCTCTGCATGTAATACTATCATCCCCTCCAAGCTGATTACCAAACTCGCAGAACTGGGTCTCTGCGCATCCCCCTGCAATTGGATCCTCGACTTCCTCATTCACAGACCACAGTCTGTTCATATTGGTGGAAATGTGTCAGACTCGATAACAATCAGCACGGGAGCACCTCAAGGCTGCGTGCTCAGCCCCCTGCTGTACTCACTCTATACCCATGACTGCGTAACCGGTCATAGTGCGAACTCCATCATCAAGTTCGCTGATGACGCCACTGTTGTGGGACATATCACTGATGTGGATGAGTCGGAGTACAGAAGAGAGATCGAGCAACTGTCCATATGGTGCCAGCACAATAACCTGGCCCTCAACACCAGCAAAACCAAGGAACTGATTATGGACTTTGGAAGGAGTAGGATGGGGACCCACAGTCCCGTTTATATCAACGGGTCGATTGTTGAAAGGGTCAAGAGCTTCAAATTTCTGGGCGTGCATATCACTGAAGATCTTTCCTGGTCCGAGAACACTGATGCAATTATCAAGAAAGCACATCAGCGCCTCTACATCCTGAGAAGATTACGGAGAGTCGGTTTGTCAAGGAGGACTCTCTACAGGTGCACAGTAGAGAGCTTGCTGACCGGTTGCATCGTGGCTTGGTTCGGCAACTTGAGCGCCCTAGAGAGGAAAAGACTACAAAAAGTAGTAAGCACTGCCCAGTCCATCATCGGCTCCGACTTTCCTTCCATCGCGGGGATTTACCGTAGTCGCTGCCTCAATGAGGCTGGCAGTATCATAATAGACCTACACCATCCTTGCCACACACTCATTGCCCTGCTACCTTCAGGTAGAAGGTACAGGAGCCTGAAGACTGCAACAACCAGGTTCAGGAATAGCTAGTTCCCCACAGCCATCAGGCTATTAAACCTGGCTCGGACAAAACTCTGAACATTAATAACCCATTATCTGTAATTTGGACTTTATCAGTTTATTTATTCATGTGTGTATATATTTATATAATGGTATATGGACACACTGATCTGTTTTGTAGTCAATGCCTACTATGTTCTGTTGTGCTGAAGCAAAACAAGAATTTCATTGTCCTATCAGGGACACATGACAATAAACTCACTTGAACTCTCTTGAACTTGAACTTGAACGTTCCAGTTGCTGGTTTTTCAGGTGACTGCCGGCAATTTGACAGTCGCTGGCAGTCCGCTGAAAAATCACCTAAGTGGCACAGGCCCATCAGATAGAGCTCTTAGGTCTAGCGGAATAAAGGCATATGGGGAGAAGGCAGATACGGGGTCCTGATTGTGGAGGATCAGCCATGATCACATTTAAAGGCTCAAAGGGCCAAATGGCCTACTCCTGCACCTATTATCTATGTACTGTAGCTCTGTATAACCTATTTATGTTCTCCAGAGATGCTGCTTGACCCTCTGATTTACTCCAGCACAGTGTTTTTTTTTTTTAAAGCAGGGTCTGCAGTTCCTTGTGTCTCCACTTAAAGATGTTATTTGAATGAACGTTTTAAGCTGTTTAGTTAGAAAGGGCGCAGAGGAGATTAAACAGAATGTTACTGCACTTACTGGCTTGTGTTACGGAGATTGGATAGGCTGAGACATTTTTCTTTGGAGTGTAGGTGGCTGGGTGGTGACCTTATTGAGGTGTACCAGATCATGAGGTGCATGAATAAAACAAGTGTTCACTGTATTTTTCCCAGGGTAAAGGATTATAAAATTAGAGGGTGGACAAAAATGCTGGAGAAACTGAGCAGGTGAGGCAGCATCTATGGAGCTATGAAGGAAATAGGTGATGCTTTGGGTCGAGATCCTTCTTCAAAAATTTGAGACCGTTCTATAAAATAAAAGGGAATAGACTCAAGGTGGGGGAGAGAGATTTAAGAGGGATCTCAGCGATAGTCCACATCCAGATTGAGTTGCCTGAGAAAGCTAGAGAATCTGATACTGTTATGATTTACAATTGGATAGATATATAGATAAGAAAAGTCTAGAGTGTTTTGGGCCAAATGCAAGCAAATGGGACTAGCCCAGAATGCCAACTTAGACGCCATGAACAAGGTGGGCCAAAGGCCCTGTTTCCATGCTGTATAGTTCTATGACTGTATATACATATTAATCCATTTAAACTATTTAAAAATGCTTACACTTATCAGGAATATTTAAAAGATGTCCAAAGCCATTTGATGTCTACGAAACGATTATCAGGAAGACAAACACCTCAGGATCTACTGCCTGAGGTCAAGTCACTGCCCATGACTACTTTGCTTCTTGGGACCCGAATCACAAGGCCTGAAGCTCCCATTAAACTGCTGGACCCTAAAAGGTTGAGACAGCTGTTGGAAACAAGCAACACATGTGTCAAGCGCAGCTTGGATTAATAACTTTGTGAAAGTGGTAGAAAAGATTTTGGAATGAGTAGAAATACATTTATTTACAAAAGGTATCTCAGGATTAGAGCCTACCCAGTCTGACGCAGCTGACACCCCAATGTTTCATTTGAAATCCTCTCAGCAAAACTGAGAATGGGCAACAGAGACACAAGGAACTGCAGATAGAGGCATAGAGTCAGACAGCATGAAACTGTCCCTTCAACCAAACTAGTCCATGCTGACCTAGATGCCCCACCTAAGCTAGTCCCATTTGCCCATGTTTAACCCATATTCCACTAAACCTTCCCTATCCATGTATCTATCTAAGTTGGGTGCTAGAATTATGAGCAAAACACAATGTGCTGGAGTAAGTCAGCAGGTCAGGCAGTATCTAGAGGGAATGGATTAGAAATGTTTTGGGTCAGGACCCCTCTTCAGACCAGGATGGCCAATAAATGGGAGAACATTGTTCATGTGCTTGGAACAAATATTTAATGAAATCATTATCATTGGATTGCCTTATTTTAAAACTCAGGGCCTGTGTTTTTGGACTTGTTTGATTCAGCCTTGACAAAGAGTGCGGTCTGGCAAAAACAACAATGAACACTGATGTATTTATGCTTTCTCATGTAAATTTCTTATGCAGTAAAATCTTATTACTTTACATTTCGCAAATTTTCAATGGTTCAATGGTCCTTTATTGTCACATGTACCGAGGTTCAGTGAAAGTTAATTTGCTAACTACATAAATATTAAGCATAGACTTAAACAACCACCACAGCAGGGTGTGAGAGTTCCTAGGGCACATAGCATAGGCACAGACCCACAGCTATCAGTTCAATGTCCAGGCCACACACTGCTCTTTCACCATGATGTGACCAGAGTTGTACCACCCGCTGTCACTCAATCTGCAGTCCACCCGAACGGTCAGAAAGCCTTCCACACTCGCACCAGACTCCAGGATGTCCTCATGGAGCGATGTCCCCGCAAACACTGAGATCACTGCACTCACGGCAATCCCTCTGAGTCACCACCAGCGCAGGCAGCACGTCCATCTTGTTTTTCGACGACCACACATTCCCCACTGTGATGGAAGATGAATAACGTACCTTCTTTCTTCCTTTGAACTATTTTGGAATGATTCAAAACTAACCGCCATTAGGCAGACAGCGGCGGCACTAACAGATTGGAGTCAGGAAGAGCCCGTTGATCTAGGTGGGTGCGGGTTCACACTCGCTGGTCGGAGGGATGGCAGAGGCAGCCCCAACTCTACACCGCAGCCCGCAAGGATACTGCGGGCTGTCAGCATCAACCAGGGAGTGGGGCTTGCAGGCTCGCCGTTCGGAGTGAGCGACGGCAGAGCAGCAGCCCCGAATCTACACCACAGCCTGCAAGGATACTGCGGGCTGTCTAAATTAACCAGATAATGGGGCTTGCAGGGCAGCCCCGACTCTACACCGCAGCCCGCAAGGAATCTGTGGGCTGACGGTTTTACTTACACCGGGCAGGTTGGGCAGCTCATTGACCCGGTAGGGTCCGGGCTCACACTCGCCGTTCGCAGGCAGTGATGGCAGAGTGGCAGCCCGAATCAACACCGCAGCCCGCAGGGTCACCAAAGGCTGACGGCAACGCTACCCGGAAGTTGGGCAAGCCCGTGGACCAGGAGGGTCCGGGCTCGGAGACTGCCATTCGCGGGCAGCAAAGGCAGAGCAGGAGCTCCGACTCAACGCCGCAGGCCGCAGGAATACCGCGGACTAACGGCTATGCTACCCTATAGAGGTAGTAGACAGAGCGGGGGCCCCGACTCACACACAGGCGGGAGCCTTGCCGTTAGCGGCAGTCTATGTCCCACATGAGAGTCTGGTCACTATTGGAGCTGGGGGGGGGGGGGGAGAGAGTGTGCTCCTCCACCGGAAGCTCATAAAGACCCTCAGGTAAGATACTAACCTTGAGTTGTTTAGCTTCTGTACTAGACTTTGCTTACAGAAACAATGGATGGGAGACCAGAATGAAGACATCGAAGTATGCCTCCCAGGACCATGGGACTGCGGATGGGAATCAGCGGCCACTATTCCCGGAGCTGCCAGCAACACCGGCAGCGCCCGCTCTGCGGGCCGGGATAAGAACGCAGAAACCGGGGAGCCCTGCGCAGCCAGGACCCGATTCTCCACCACGACTGGCCATGGAGCCGTAAAGTGGTAGGAGCACCGCGCAGGAGCAGGGTAGGCAAGACCCTGACTCCCTACCACTGTCACCTAAGCATAGGGACAGTGGAGCAAAGGTGCGTAAGCGTGTTATCCGCTTGGCGGCACATTCTCTCTCCCCAACTATGCAGGTCACCAGAGGGAGGACCAGGGGAAGAACCGCACAGCAGTCGGTTAGCCCCGCTGTAGGAGCCGGGGTCGACTTTCCACCAGAGTAGGCCGCCAGATCGCGGACCGGTGAAGGATTGAGGCCTGGGTCTGCAAGCCCCGCATGTGCGGCCAGCACAGACTCACCACCGGGGGAGCCTGCCAGATCGCGGGCCGGTGTAGTCTCATCTCGGTCTCCGTACCCCCTTTTAGCGGCAGGACGTGACCGAACATCGCCTTTGTCCCTAAGGACAGGCGGCAAGCCCACGTGGACGTCGGGGTACCACGCTTCGGCGGCCAGGACATCACCGCTCATGTCTTATCAGACTAGCGGGCCGCCTCCGTCCGGAAGACGGCGGGCCAGCGGCAGGTCCACGCGGGAGTCGCTTAGCCACGCAGAAGCGGCAGGCAGTGACATCCTGTCTAGGCACCCTTGTTATCACCTCGACGAGGTGCGGGGCGATGACAGAAGCCTCAGAGATTCTCCAGAACCTGAGGAAGTCGACTTGTCATCCGCAGATGCAGCGGCGGTCGCATGGCTCGGGTGGAGCGCTTGATGGAGCGTATCCCAGAGCACAATCTCTGCAGCTGGACCAGATGTCCTCCAGTCCTGGAGACATGCGGCTGGGCCACCCAGCATGTCCCCATCATTGGTGGGGAATGCCATGGATCAACAGCTGGCTGACACATAAGTAGGGTGGAGCAGGAACCTGTAGTACCTGAGAAAACCCAGGAGGAACTGCTGAATGGGGTCTCCAAGTTCGCCCAGCCGAAGCACTCAGGTCAGCCTTTTGCAGCCCAAATTAGGGGCTAGCATAGACTACCTCACCACACACCAGCTGCAGGAACAGGTCCTTACCAAGGGGATCAACAAATGCAAGGCCCAAACAACTGCATATCGTTGAATGTACCGACAGTCAACACGCCCATCTGGGGCAACAACAGTCCCGGGATAAGGGCACAGGAGCTGAAGTTACAAAAGATCCTGAAATTGCTGACGTTGGAGATTACTGCCTTTGCCAGGTCGGTTGACGGTACGGAAATGACGGCAGAGCAGGAGGATGCTCTTGCGATATTAGTCATGAAGTTAACTCTTCCCGAAATATCGCCATTTAACGACTCCTAAACCCCATATTTGCGGGGTTGTACAATGCATCTGCGACGCCACCACCGAGACAGCTGTTCGGTGAGGACCTGCCCATACAGGTCAAGGACTTGGATTAGGAGGCGGAGGCAATCAGGTTGATAACCCACCTCCCTCCAGCAGGACGGTAGTGCGCAGGCAAACATCATATGCAAGACCTTGGGCCACCTGAAAGACCAGTAAGGACCTACACGCCAGCAGCACCTCAACACAATTCAACGGAACACCAGGAACCAGAACGACAGGCCCGCCGGTAGCCATGGAGGTAGGGGGTCTGGTTCTCTAGGAAGTGCTGCATGTATAACCTCACAAGTAGAAGAAAGGTTACATACATTCTGGGATACATGGGTCTGATTGTCACTATCCCAGGGAACATAGAAACATAGAAACATAGAAATTAGGTGCAGGAGCAGGCCATTCGGCCCTTCGAGCCTGCACCGCCATTCAATATGATCATGGCTGATCATCCAACTCAGTATCCTGTACCTGCCTTCTCTCCATACCCCCTGATCCCTTCAGCCACAAGGGCCACATCCAACTCCCTCTTAAATATGGCCAACGAACTGGCCTCAACTACCTTCTGTGGCAGAGAATTCCACAGATTCACCACTCTCTGTGTGAAAAACGATTTTCTCATTTCGGTCCTAAAAGACTTCCCCCTTATCCTTAAACTGTGACCCCTTGTCCTGGACTTCCCCAACATCGGGTACTACATACCATCTCCAGGTGGTTAAAACAGGTTCTGGGATACAGGAGTGAACACTGACATTCAAGTCTCACATAGAAACATAGAAACATAGAAATTAGGTGCAGGAGTAGGCCATTCAGCCCTTCGAGCCTGCACCGCCATTCAATATGATCATGGCTGATCATCCAACTCAGTATCCCGTACCTGCCTTCTCTCCATACCCTCTGATCCCCTTAGCCACAAGGGCCACATCCAACTCACTCTTAAATATAGCCAATGAACTGGCCTCAACTACCCTCTGTGGCAGAGAGTTCCAGAGACTCACCACTCTCTGTGTGAAGAAAGTCTTTCTCATCTCGGTCTTAAAGGATTTCCCCCTTATCCTTAAGCTGTGACCCCTTGTCCTGGACTTCCCCAACATCGGGAACAATCTTCCTGCATCTAGCCTGTCCAACCCAATCACTCCACCCAGGCTGCAACAATATCAGCAGCAGCGGATGGACGTTTCGCGGGACCACATCCTAGCGGCTGCAGGATGGTCAAATGAATGATCCTCCAAACATTTTAGAAAAAACCCTTTGCCAGACCCTTTGCCAGGTATTTGCCAACTCTATTTTAGATCTGTTTATAGTTTCCTCCCGGTTGAGGGAGGTTACTATTATCATTATTTGTCCATTAATAGCATCAACATGTCTTTATCTATGTCATGTCTGAATGCATTATTAATATTCACTCTTCACTAATGCAGTGTGTGATGCATGGACTCATCTCCATGGCATGAAATCACAGAGCTTTGAAATCTTAACAGTCACTCACATGACTGAAGTAAAATAGTAAGATTAAATGAGAACTTACCAGTTTGAAGTTTGATCTTTATTTTATGAGGAGTTACGTTGAGGGATTACGTGCTCTCCGCTCCCAACCCTCTATTATAAAAGTCAACTGGTGTTTTAGTTCTCTTATCTTACTATATTACTATATTTAGTCAACCTGTTATCTGTGATTTCACACCGCTGCTTTGAAGAATGTCGCGCATGCGTGCTGGCGGGGTCTTCACGTAATCCCTCAACGCAACTCCTCATAAAATAAAGATCAATCTTCAAACTGGTAAGTTCTCATTTAATCTTACTATTTGTGTTCACAGAGTAACATTGCTGTAGATATTTAGTCTCTATGTATTCCTCTATGAATATACGCTTACACTTTTATGCTTCTACTTTTTTGTACACAGTAATGGACAGAAACAAATATGGTGGATGGGAACAGAAAATTATAAAATTGCAGTTTTCCGAGAAACAAGATACAATGTAACTTTATGATTTTAACAAATAAATCTTTAAAAAGCCATAATTTTTTTGTGGTGTCCATTTATGTAATGGAAACAGAATTCAGAGCTGCATCCGTGTTGTTTGAGAAAATGCTCTACAATTCGTAAGATCGCACAGAAAGCATCAGTGTTAAGCATTTCTGTTAGAGGTTTCAATAAAGGTGCAATTTTAATTTGGCAGTGGATGGTAACCTATTTAAAAATATTCTCAATGTTTCTGATTACCTCAAGTGAAGCAGAAATGTGTGATGGTGTGTGATTTAAAAAAAACTCTAAAAATAGTGAATTTGAAACGATTCAATGGCTTACACTTACTTTGGTTTCCTTGGTACCGGATATTCTTCACATTGTGCAATCCTGATTTGTAAATGGTGTTGTCTAACTTTGTTGGACATACGCTGGAGTAAACATCACATACCTGCTACCTATATTCATCCAGCCTCCATTCTCACACTGCATTAGATACACGCAATAGATTCTTCACCCATTCGACTTTGAATGGTACAAAGTGCTGGAGTAACCCAATGGGTCTAGCAACATCCCTGGACAACATGGATAGGTGTGATGGTTCAGGTGCTGAAAAAAAGGACACAAAGTGCTGGAGTAAATCAATGGGTTCGGCAGCGTCTCTGGAGAACATGGATTGGTGACGTTCGCTTATTATCTAATTGGTTGATTCTAGACTGTCACTCGAGCAACTTTACTTTCCACATATGATTTCTTAATCTTATGGACCCCTTAATATACCTGATGAATTATAATGGAGCCTTGGAGATCAATATTTAACTCCTGGAATACTGGGAAAATGTTACCAACCTTATTATTGAGAGTAACTCTGAAGAAGGGTCCCAATACCTTATGTCACCTAATCATTTATTCCAGTGATGCTGCCTGACACTCAGTTAATTCAACACTTTGTTTATTTTATTTCTAAACCAGCATCTGCAGTTCCTTATGTTTCATTATTGAGTGTACTGTTTTTAAGTACAATTTGATATGATAGTAATTTTTGTTTGCTTGATCCTGCTTATACGATGACAGCAATAATATTGGCAGCTCTTTCAGCGAAGGGAAAGGATTGGTCTGCACTTCATACAAAATTCCACAAGAAAATGCCTTTTGTTCTCAAAACACTTTGGAATCAGTCAAATAATGAAAGGGGACATTGAAATTAATATTTAGGAATTGCAAAACAAAGACAAAGTGTGTTCCCAATTAGATAAAATAAACCAGAATGCAACTTTTTCAAGGATGCAAAGATAAAATAAAAAATGAACTGAATTACAGATTATTGTAAATATCCATCCAGTTCATCATTGTCCTTCAGGAAAGGAAATCTGCCAAAGATAGAAATAAAAAGTTGAAGTAATTCAGTGGATCAGACAGCATCTCTGGAGAAAAGGAATAGGTGACGTATCAGGTCGAGACCCTTCTTCAGACTGAAATCTGCCAACTGTACTTGGTCTAACTCCAAACCACAGTGATGTACATGACATTCAAATGGTCCTCACAAAAGGCAGAGCAAGACATTCATTTTGAGAATGATTAGGGATTGACAATAGACGTTACCCTTATGGGTAGCATTCATATTCAGTAAATGGAAATAGGAACAAAAAACACTTTCTTTGTATCCAGGTTCCAGCAGACAATCAGCAGAAGAGATTTCACTGCCAGTCTTTCAATTGGCTAGTAAACAGCTAAAAAGATATGGTTGACTTCCATTGAAAGTTTTATGCATTGTGAAGGGTTACATGAATGCCAACAACATATCCAGTTGATATTTCGCTTTTCTCCTACCAAGAGACACAAGCTGTTCCTAGCATCTGTAATTTGCTCCTCCTTGATGTACTGGTAACCAATATCATTAATTTGCTCTTTCAATATATTGTTAAGTAACTTAACACTTCATATCCTAGCAACATCAGTAATACAGCTTTAATTTGCTCATGTAATTAGATCTTTCATCATTCACAGTGGTACAGGCCATTCTGTTGTCAAAAGAAGTAACATTAGGGATAGAGCTAATATAAACGCTAAATTGCTATTGATTAAAGCACTGAACTAGTGTCTGTGTAACAATCAGTAAAGCGTTAAGGGCATTGAATGAACTGACGTGAAGAAATGAGTGTTTCTGGACAATTATAAATTGGCAATATGTAAGCTTAAATTCACAAAAAAGAGAATGAACTGAGACATGAGGAAAATTAGGTGCCTTTGAGACTCATTATGCTTGGTGATATAAGATATGTGGTGATGCTTTACTATTCTGCTTTTAGTAGGTTTTGTGGAAGCGTTTCAATGCTTTGTCCACACTCCAGCAAAATGGGTCCTGGATATTTGGTTCCAACTGAACTATTGGAGAAATTTGTTAAAGAAGGAACTGCAGATGCTGGAGAATCGAGGGTACACAAAAAGCTGGAGAAACTCAGCGGGTGCAGCAGCATCTAAGGAGCGAAGGAGATAGGCGACGTTTCGGGTCAAGACCCTTCTTCAGACTGGTCAGGGATCAGGGAAACGAGAGATATAGACGGTGATGTGGAGAGATAAGGAACAATGAATGAAAGATATGCAAAAAAGTATCGATGATAAAGGGAACAAGCCATTGTAAGCTGTTTGCGGTGTGAAAATGAGAAGCTGGTGCGACTGGGGTGGGGGAGGGAGATAGAGATAGAGGGAATGCCAGGGCCCGAGGGCTGAGGGAGAGGTGGGAAGGGAGGAGACAGCAAGGGTTAACAGAATTGAGAAAATTCAATGGAGAAATTTCCTTGGCAATCTTGGGAAAACACAGGTGC
The DNA here is from genome assembly GCA_035221665.1 of Okamejei kenojei. NCBI lineage: Eukaryota > Metazoa > Chordata > Chondrichthyes > Rajiformes > Rajidae > Okamejei > Okamejei kenojei. Next base: position 43,105,241 of record CM069132.1, read on the forward strand.
AGCTTTCCTTATTGGAACCTGATGTACATTAGGGATTACCAAATTAAAACAAAATTCCTTCTATCCCTTAATCTAGTATATTGGGTTAAGGTTGTTTTTTTTTTTAACCAGTTTACATTGCTTATCAGAATATAATAATCAGCAAATCATTGTAAGATAAAACACATAGAGCAAGTACCTCATTCCTCCTGCAGAATTCCTCAGGCAAATTACACTATTTTAACAGTAATAATAGCCGCAGTTAAAAAAACAATTTCCATTCATCAACTTCATTACTTCAGAACATGCCGCTTATACTGCATTTGTCCATTAATAAGTATTAACTAATATTTAACTGGAACTCAAGCCATCTAAGCCACCATCAGTTTTAGTTTGGTTACTTGAATTCCTATTAGAGCACTTTGCTGCCCGGGATTTCACGGGATTTAATGGTGAGATTGCAGTGCTTGCCATTACAGGCCCATAAAACAAGATGGACGTGCTGCCTGCACTGGTGGGGACTCGGATGGATTGCCGTGAGTGCAGTGATCTCGGTGTTTTGCGGGGACATTATTCCATGAGGACATCCCAGAATCTGGTGCGAGTGCGGACGGCTTTTTGACTGTTCGGGCGGACAGGGACTGCAGTGAGAGTGACAGCAGTCGGTACAACTCATGTCACATCACGGTGAAGGAGCGTGTGTGTGGCCCGAACATTGAACTGATGGCTGTGGGTTTCCACTTATGTTGTGTGCCCTGGGGATTTTCACCTGCCATTGTAGTGGCTGTTTACGTTTATGTTTAATTTTTATGGGGTTATGTTTCTTGTTGCTTTTTTGTATGACTGTTGGCAAATCAAATTCCTTGTATGTTGACATACTTGTCTAATCAATTAATTACAATTACAAAAGTGTTAAATTGTACTTTATTTCCTTTTTTTTCTGTTTTAATTTTTTATGCAGTGCAGCCTTTCTTGTCCTTTTTTCTCTTTTCTTGTCCTTTTTTCTATTTTCTTGTCCTTTGTTAAATTTGACACAATTTTACCTTTTCCATCCGTGCCATTTGCTCCGCTCCTTCCCCTGCTTTTAATTGAATGTTACTGGATCTGACATTCAGAAGCTCCCAGATGAATTATTGACTTCATGATGACATTGTCAATTTGAATTCCCTGCCGTTTTCTAATGTAAAAATTAGGTAATCTAGATGAAGAGATTAACAAAAGGCAATAAAGTATTGTGAGGTTAGCCACTCCAGGAATTTCTTGATTATAGAAATTTAATTAAAGAAGTTTGTCAACAAAGTATAGTAGGGACAAACATCAACAGGGTCTCGACCAAAACATCTCCCATTCCTTCTCTTCAGAGATGCTGCCTGTCCCGCTGAGTTACTCGCACTTTATGTGTCTATCTTCGATTTAAACCAGCATCTGCAGTTTTTTCCTACACATCAACAATGCTAAAATTAATGAATATGGCTGGTGCCAATAAATATTAACACAGGAGAGCTTCACTAATTTACATTTGCTTTATTAGTATAACCCAGATGAAATTGTCAAACTGATGCAAAAGACTGGGGATCTTATAGAAACTTACAAAATTCTTAAGGGGTTGGATAGGCTAGATGCAGGAAGATTGTTCCCGATGTTGGGCTCCAGAACAAGGGTTCGCAGTCGCTAAGTGGGAATTCCTTTAGGACCGAGATGAGGAAAACATTTTTCACACAGAGGGTGGTGAGTCTCTGGAATTCTCTGCCACAGAAGGTAGTTGAGGCCAGTTCATTGGCTATATTTAAGAGGGAGTTAGATGTGGCCCTTGTGGCTAAAGGATCATGTGGATACTGAGTTGGATGATCAGTCATGATCATATTGAATGGCGGTGCAGGCTTGAAGGGCCGAATGGCCTACTCCTGCACCTATTTTCTATGTTTCTATATTTCTATGAATTATAAATGTAAGATTATCAAGCTTAAATTAAGTTTACATGATCTATAATGCTTCTTTAAAAATATTTGTTTCCTGAAATCTGGCCTGTCCACAGTACTAATCAGTATCCCAAATCAAAATAATAACGATGGTGAGATTTCACATGTTGTACCATAGGTGGCCTTTCTTGCAGTCATTAAATTGCATTCCTTTCTTCGATGGACAAGTATTAGGATGAATGCTCTGAAAAAAAATTACGTTAACCCTATTTGATTATGTTACGCATCGGACAAGTGTGCAACAGTGTATTAAGGGATGTTACAGCAATAACTCTCTTCCACAAGTCATTTTATGGATGTAAAATTATGTTTTTCATTCAAGGAGGACAATATATGCAGAAGATAGACATAAAAATGCTGGTGTAACTCAGCAGGTCAGACAGTATCTCTGGAGAAAAGAATAGGTGACATTTTGGGTTGAGACCCCCTCCTCAGTCTTCGACCTGAAATGTCATCTATTTTTCCAGAGATGCTGTCAGACCCGTTGAATTGCTCCAGCCTTTTGTGTCTGTCTTCAGTTTAAACCAGCATCTGCAGTTTCTTCCTAAACACTTAATATATGCACTCTGCTATTTCCAATCTTGTAAAACAAGAAGCCTTCAAAGCTTATTTTTAGTGATTAAATTAATTTACAGTAATGTAAATTTATATATAATGCATATCAAGAACCAATTTTTATTGGAAAGAAACTGTAATTGTATTCTACTGTCTAATTGGACATTTTGTTGGGAGATTTTAGATTTGTGTTTATGCAAATACATTTTGGAAGAAAATAGTAGTGTTTTCCAACCTATAAAATGTCAACTTAATTGGCACCCAGTTTCCCAATTTTGGCTAGAGTTGCAGCTCTGTCACATGTCTCTTTGTTGCTAAGGTAATGATTTTCTTATTTTGTTCAATGATATTCCTGTACATAACCACGCTAAAGCATGTTCTTCTCCTTTGTGTAATCACAATTCTTTGAGTTGCAATATGCTGTTGAGTTATATCAATAAAGGTTGTGACAGCTGAGATCAAATTAAGAAATATATTGATAAATATGGCATTCAAACTCAAAACAATGGCCTATTATCCAAGATTCAATACATTTTAGACAATTTTAGCATTAAATGCTAAAAAAAATAGATCAATTTAAGGGACTAACATCTTTGTATATGATTTGCTTTAACAATAAACATTTACCACCTGGGGCTAAAAGCACTATTCAAAGTAATTATTAGCTGCATATCCAATCATGATAATTAAATCTGATATTTAATGTTATTCCAAAGTCATTACACATGTTGCACTTGGCTATGCCTTAATACCACAAATGCACAAGTCAATATATTTTGATCGGTTAAAGGGCCTGTTCTGCGCTGTACAACCCATGACTCTAATAAAACTGCAGGGCTTCATTTTTATTTCTGAAAATGGGCTCCATTGCAACCTGAATAGGAAAAGTGACTTCCGGTGGCGCCATGGAGGGCTAGAGAGTAACGCCAGCCAGCGCCGTGGAAGAAACGAGGAAAAAACTGGGGAGAAAAGACCTACCTGCTGCCTGCTGTTTCTGCACCGGCTGTCGTGAGTGACGTCATCAGGCGTGCGACTCGTAATGGCAACACACCGCAGCCCACCCGTGGATAAATCAAAACTTCGGTATACAAGGCAAAAAATGGCAGAACAAGAACAAGGCCCAACTGAAGCCTTGGGCTCAGGTAGGACACTATCCCAAGAAGATGTGTCGAAAAAATCGAAGAAAAAATCGGAAATTGAAGACGTTTTTTTTGTACAAGAAATGGCAGAGTTAAAGAAAGAAATAAAGTTGGAATTAAAATCTGAACTGGCAAAAATGAATTTTAAGGAAGAAATAGAAAAAAATCAAGGAGGAGATGAAAGAGTTAAAGTCTGAAATCAATATCTCGGCCACGGAATTATCTGAGACATCGCGAAAGGAAATTGCAGAAATATTAACGGATCAAGCTGCAAATATAGTAGTAGAGATGAATGATAAAATCCAAAATAAGATGGAAACAGAGCTGGAACCTGTGGAGTTAAAACTCAAGGAGCAGTCGACAGCCATAAAGAACCTTGAAGATCTAGACGAAACAAATGCTCAGACTATGAAAACATGCCTCAAAGAAAATCAACGTCTATCTGATTTACTATGGGTAAAATAACTGATAAATGTACCGAGTTGGAAGGAAGCCAGAGAAGACAGAACCTAAGGATCGTGGGTATTCGAGAAGGAAGAGAAAAGAATCAAGATACCCGAGAGTTTACTGCAAACTATTGCAAAAGTTTTTATCTCTGGAACAAAAGCCTTTACTAGCCCGAGCACACAGAGTAATGAGACGTTATACAAAGCAAGATGCCCCTCCAAGACAAATGATAGTAAAAGTACAGTATGATCATGTCCTGGAGGGGATGGTGAACAAAATCGTAAAAAGTAGAAATCTTACATACGAAGAAGATTCGATCAGCATTTATCGAGACAACCCAGCAGAGGTCTCCAAGAAACGAAATGCGTTCAAGGAGACCAAAAGAATTTTGAGGGAAGTGAAGAATTTGAAGTACAGTCTGAGGTACCCAGCCACCCTGAGAGTCATCTACAACCAGGAAGAACATTATTTCAAAAACCCAGCGGATGCAATGAACTTTGCCCAGGGGATTAAGGAACGAGAGGAAGACTGAATGAAATATTCAAAGATGAACTATACCAACAAATAAATTGTATTTTCAGGATTGGAGTGGACTATGGACTTGTGGCACCTAAAGAAGATGGAAAAGGATACTGATTGGAGACTCGGATTGGAGACTCTCCTATGGGTACTAACAATTAGAATAATAACACTACTAATATTAATAATTAACAAATACTAAAATGCATACAGCGGTATTATTATTAATGAAAGCTGATAACTACCAATTAATGATTAACAACTAATTATAGCTGATTTACTTAGAATTAGGTAAACAGTAAATATAGTCACACAGAATATAAAGTTTGACTTCATTTATCCCCCCTGGCACTTTTAAAAAATTTTTTAAATTTTTTTATTTTCCTCCCTTTTTTAATTTTTTTTCATATTATATCTTTTAATTTGTATTAAGTATAGATATTATCATATACTTGACCGATGGATCCTGTACGTATCAGAGTTTAATATTCCCGGTTAAATATATTTATGGTCTAACAATTTTAAGGAACCATGGAGATGGATAAGTTTGTAACATCGACTACGGAAGTCGGTAGATTGCTAGCCATGGTAGTATGGCTAACACTAACTACATTAATATTAGATGTAGTTTTTCTCTCTTTGTGCACCCTATTAATCTCTTAATCTATCCTTTTTTTAATATTATTATTTGTTATTATTGTTTTATATTTGAATGGAGTTATAAATTAATACAAAGGAGATATATACGTGAGAGATAACCAAGGGTCTTGAAATTCATCTATTCGGAGTTCAGGTGTAAAGTCGGGTATGTCGAGCTGAACCATTTGCTCTATTACATACCCCCTTAGATAAAAGATGCAAGACTTAAAAATGAATACGGGGAATGGAGGAATAACGTTTTGTAGCTGGAATGTTAAAGGTATTAACAAACCAATTAAGAGAGGTAAAGTATTAGCACATGTAAAAGCACTTAAAGTAGACGTGGCATTTATCCAAGAGACACATCTAAAAAAAGATGCAGAGCTTAGATTAAAGGCTAAATGGATTGACAAAGCGTATTATTCTTCTTTTACACACAAATCTAGAGGTGTAGCAATATTAATTCATAAAGGCATTTCATTTAAACACACTTCAACTATAACTGATAGTGCTGGTAGATATATTATTGTAATAGGAGAATTATACACACAAAAAATATGTTTGTCAATGAATAAGGCCCAAATTTTGACATTAATACTATCCATGAATTACCACAACACAACCTAATAATTGGAGGACATTTAAATTGTACACTAGATCCTTATTTAGACAGATCATCAAGACAGCAGAAAATTAAATCGCATTCCAGTGATCTAATAAATGCATATAAAGATACCAGTAATATTAAAGATGTTTGGAGAATGCAAAACCCAGCTGGACGAGAATATTCATTTTACTCACCTGTGCATAAAACTTATTCAAGAATAGATTATTTTTTGGTAGATTTAAAACTTATCCCATTCACTTATAATTCAAAATATCATAATATTATAATTTCAGATCACGCACCTTTAACTTTTATGATTAAAATAACTGGTAAAAACGGAAAAACCAGGGACAATGGAGATTTAACCCACAAATTTTAAAAGACAAAATAACTCAAGAATACATCACAAAACAGATTAAGATTTTCTTTGAAATAAACGATAAGCCAGAAATACTTTTGTCCCTATTATGGGAAACTTTTAAAGCGTATGTTCGGGGAATTATGATATCCTCTCAAGCATTTTATAATAAAGAGAATAGGAGGGAACAACAGGCATTGGAAAAGGAGATCAAACACTTAGACACAGAAAACGCTGCTAACCCAACCATGATAAAACATAATAAAATCTCTGCATTGAAATATAAATTAAGTAAAATACAGTCAGACCAAGTTGTAAAACTCTACCAATATATTAAACAAATACAATTTGAATTCGGAGATAAACCACAAAAATTATTGGCTCGTCAATTACGAACATTGGAGGGAGAAAAATTAATCCATAGGATTAAATCAGACAAAGGTGAATTACTAGTACAAACTAAAGATATCAATGAGAGATTTTTGCAATATTATAAAAATTTATATTCAGCCAAAACGACAGAAAATTGGACAGGGGTAGAAACATTTTTTAAAAATTGTAATCTGAAAGGACTGGATTTAGAAAATAGAGAATCACTAAACGCTGAATTAACTACTAAAGAAATCGAAGAATCTATTAGGTCATTAAAAATGGTAAAACTCCAGGACCAGATGGTATTGGTTCGGAATTTTATAAAACATTCTATGATCTGATAGCACCACGTTTGAAGACACTTTATGAATATATTTATGCACAACAGAAATTACCAGAAACATTAAATGAATCTATTATAACGCTTATACCTAAATTAGATAAAGATCTGGATGATCCAGGGTTGTATAGAGCCATAGCTCTTTTAAATACTGATCAAAAAATATTAACCAAAATACTAGCACAAAGACCAGCACAAAAACACAGTGATTAATAAAGTAATTCATTCAGATCAAACAGGATTTATACCAAAACAATACTCCTCATATAACCTGAGATGATTATTCAATATTATATACTCGAAAATAAATATTAATAAAGATCTAGCAATTATTTCATTAGACGCAGAGAAAGCTTTTGATCAGGTTGAATGGTCTTATTTATTTTCGGTTAAGGAAACTTTTCAGTTGGGAGAGAAGTTTATAACATGGGTTAAACTACTATATACTAATCCAACAGCTAGAATATTAACAAATCAAATGTTATCAACTACATTTAATTTATCCAGAGGCTGTAGACAAGGTTGTCCTCCATCCCCACTACTGTTCGCACTGGCAATTGAACCATTAGCACAATCCATGAGATTACATCCTGAAATATACGGGTATGAAATCAAAGAAACTGAAAATAAAATCTCTTTATACGCAGATGATGTATTACTTTATATTACAAAGCCTGAAACTAGTATCCCTAACTTATTAGATTTAATAACTCAAAGTGGCTTGTTATCAGGATATAGAATTAATTGGAATAAAAGTGAAATTATGCCAATAATGGGAAATAACCCACATATACTACAACAATTTCCTTTTAAGATAGCAAATGAAAAAATCAAATATCTTGGAATTTATGTAACAAAAAGATATGATTCTTTATTTAAATCTAATTTCCCACCCCTACTGAATAAACTACTTAAGAATATCCTATATTGGAAAACATTACCTATTTCAATGCTAGGTAGAATTAATGCGATAAAAATGATTTTTCTTCCGCAATTATTATACCTGTTTCAACTGATCCCGATATATCTTCCTAAAAATTTTTTTTTTAAGAAAGTGGACTCTATAGTTACCAACTTTATTTGGGATTATAAGAGTCAAAGGATAAATAAAAAAACATCTATTTAAATCAAAAATAAATTGAGGTTTTGCACTGCCTAATTTTATGTTTTACTACTGGGCAGTTAATATTAAAAATATGAATTTTTGGTTGGAAGAATTAGATAAACAGCCAAACTGGTTGAATATGGAAAAGGAAGATTGTTCACCTTTTCGAAATTAGCGAAGTCTATTTTATTTGCCAATACTAAAATACGTATGAAAATTGATAGAGGAAATCCAATAATAGAAAGTGGGATACGTATCTGGAAACAATTAAAGAAAACATTAAAATTGGAAAGTATACCATTGTATACTTCCCATTGTAAATAACATTACTTTTAAACCCTCAATGATGGATAAAGGTTTTTTACAATGGAAGAACTATGGAATTAATAAGATGGGTGATCTCTACAGGGAAAGTCTCTTTCTTTCATTTCAGGAATTACAACAAAATTACGGATTACACTCAAAAGAGTACTTTAGATATTTACAAATTAGAGACTATGTTAAATCAAACACACAGGACTTTAGAAATAGAAAGACAGAAATTTTAGATGAATGTCTAAATAAATATCCGAACACAGAAAAATTAATATCATATATTTATAATATCTTATTGGAAAATGATGTACCAATGTCAGAAATATATAGGCAAGCATGGGAAAACGAATTGGGTCAAACAATTAGTCTAGAAGTATGGAATGAAAGATTACAACATATACACCACTGCTCATTAAATGCCAGACACTCTTTGATACAATTTAAAGTTTTAAAAAGATTACACTTTTCAAAATCCAAATTAAACAGAATTTGTTCAAATGTTTCTGCTAAATGTGATAAATGTCAGCATTTAGAAGCTAATCTAATGCATTCATTCACAAAATGTATAAAAATTACTAACTTTTGGATAGAATTTTTTAAGATAATCTCGAATGTAGTTAATGCAAATCTGACTCCAGACTCAAAATTAATCACATTAGGAATATTAGAAATGGATCAACTACTAACAACACAGCAAAGAATTTTTATCGATTATAGTTTAATAATTGGTTAAAAAATTTATATTAAGATTTTGGAAAGGTCCTACATCCCCCAAAATCAAAATGTGGATTACAGAAATGTCGGAGACACTTCATCTGGAAAGATTAAGACTTGTCCTTTTGGCAAGCTAGATCAATTCAGAGGAATATGGTCTCCATTTATCGAATATTTAAAGGGTCAAGGTGGTCCGGTTCGAGGGCCTGACTGAAACATGAATGAAGGAATAGATGAAGAATTATATATAATAGACCACTGATATATCTCCAATGAAGAATAGCCTGCTTAATACTCCACTCATATTATTGATTTTCTACTTTTATTTTATTTCTCTTTATTATTTCTCTTTACTATCTTCTTTCTGTTATAAAATAATAAAAATATAGAAGTATAAATAAGAATGATTGTAAACTTTAAAAATATTAAGAATGTATGTGATGAATAATATCTCTTTCTGTTTATTTTATGTTATTCCTTCTTAATATGTATTTACTTCTAATAAAGATATTTTACAAAAAAAATAAAGACAAGACAAGATCTAAAAAATAAAAAGATAATAAGTCAGTGGGTAGTTCTCAGCAAGCATATGCAGAAACCTAGCTCTTGAAAATAAATAGGAAATAGACAGTAATGGGCCTGTCCCACAGGCGATTTTTCAGGTGACCGACGGTGACTTTCAAGTTGTCGGCAGTCGCCTGAAAAACCAGCAACTGGAATGGCGACTGTCAGAGTGGAACACACACACACACACACACACATCGCTTCCATCACCAGTCCGTTATGCAGACGGGGGACAGGGCAAGTGGGGGAGCGCTGTCTGAGTGAAATTCACATGGTGCAAAGCCAATGCGATACAGACACACACCACGATGAACAGGAAGGTTGGCGCTGTTATTAAGACGGCTAAGCACATTGTATGGTAAGTATTTTAAAAGAGGGGGGAGAGGGTGAAGAATGTGGGAGAAGAAGTGGAGACAACTTTTAAGAAGCCAGAGATACACGGCTATGAAGCACGGCGGACATTTAACATTACCGGCCGGTTATCATTGGTTCTGAAAACTACTGCTTACGTTTTTTTCCCCAATGAGCCAATGAAATTCACTGATCCGCACTGGCTACAACCTAAGAGAACCTTCGACCTCCTGTCATCCCACAAGGACCTCCTGGTGACCCACCTATGGCACGGGAATTCTCGCTACCCTCCATGGTGGCTTCATTCTGGTCGTCGCTAATTTTTCAACGTGTTGTCACTGTGACCATAATGAGGACACGACTAGTTCCCAGAATGCGGGAACTCCTCACGACTATGAAGGCAACTACCCGGCAACCACCCGCGAACCTAAGAAGTCGCCTAAGTGGGACAGGCCCATAACTATATCCTAGGTAATTTTTTGCATTTTTTTTTAATGAAATACACTTCAGCCTGAAAGCAATCACTTTAAAGACTAATTGCTGTACAATATTATATGATAGAACTTTATTTATCTCAGGAGGGAATACGATCCCCTATGTTGTTCACCTTTGACAGTGGTTGGTCACTTTTGACACCCAATGTTGAATCTTTCGAAATTCTTAGTGAATGGGACTAGTTTACCTGCTGGATGCTAATGATCCTGGGCTACTCTTTGCAACTTTCCTGTGATTATTTCAGTGCCTCTCCCCTTCCCAAACTCTCACCTTATGCTCACTACCATTTTCTCAGTTTAAGGGAAAAGTCTACTTGCTGCCTGATCTCACTTTTCCTATTCAGGTTGCAATGGCGCCCATTTTCAGAAATATAAAATGAAGCCCTGCAGTTTTATTAGAGTCATGGGGTTGTACAGCGCAGAAAAGGCCCTTTAACCGATCGAACTATGTCAACCATTTTGCTCATCTATGCTAAAAATATGCCGAATGCTTATTCTGTTGTGATCATTCATTTCCTTCTCCTGTACATACAGGCAAGCAAGAATCTCGTCATCGGGCTCAAATGATTCTGGGATAGGGTTGGATTGAAAGAGATGTCAAAACATTTGAACATCCAACCTTTCCAATCCCAATTTTAAATAGAAACATAGAAACATAGAAATTAGGTGCAGGAGTAGGCCTTTCGGCCCTTTGAGCCTGCACCGCCATTCAATATGATCATGGCTGATCATCCAACTCAGTATCCCGTACCTGCCTTCTCTCCATACCCTCTGATCCCCTTAGCCACAAGGGCCACATCTAACTCCCTCTTAAATATACCAATGAACTGGCCTCAACTACCCTCTGTGGCAGAGAGTTCCAGAGACTCACCACTCTCTGTGTGAAAAAAGTCTTTCTCATCTCGGTCTTAAAGGATTTCCCCCTTATCCTTAAGCTGCGACCCCATGTCCTGGACTTCCCCAACATCGGGAACAATCTTCCTGCATCTAGCCTGTCCAACCCCTTAAGAATTTTGTAAGTTTCTATAAGATCCCCTCTCAATCTCCTAAATTCTAGAGCGTATAAACCGAGTTGATCCAGTCTTTCTTCATAAGACAGTCATGACATTCCAGGAATCAGTCTGGTGAACCTTCTCTGCACTCCCTCATGGCAATAATGTCCTTCCTCAGATTTGGAGAGCAAAACTGTACGCAATACTCCATGTGTGGTCTCACCAAGACCCTGTACAACTGAAGTAGAACCTCCCTGCTCTTATACTCAAATCCTTTTGCTATGAAAGCTAACATACCATTCGTTTTTTTCACTGCCTGCTGCACCTGCATGCCTACTTTCAATGACTGGTGTACCATGACACCCAGGTCTCACTGCATCTCCCCTTTTCCTAATCGACCACCATTTAAATAATAGTCTGCTTTCCTGTTTTTTGCCACCAAAGTGGATAACCTCACTTTATCCACATTATATTGCATCTGCCAAACATTTGCCCACTCACCCAGCCTATCCAAGTCACCTTGCAGTCTCCTAGCATCCTCCTCACAGCTAACACTGTCCCCCAGCTTAGTGTCATCCGCAAACTTGGAAATATTGCCTTCAATTCCCTCATCCAGATCATTAATATATATTGTAAATAGCTGGGGTCCCAGCACTGAGCCCTGCGGTACCCCACTAGTCACTGCCTGCCATTGTGAAAAGGACCCGTTTACTCCTACTCTTTGCTTTCTGTTTGCCAGCCAGTTCTCTATCCACATCAATACTGAACCCCTAATGCCGTATGCTTTCAGTTTGTATACTAATCTCTTATGTGGGACCTTGTTGAAAGCCTTCTGGAAGTCCAGATATACCACATCCACTGGTTCTCCCTTATCCACGCTACTAGTTACATTCTCGAAAAATTCCACAAGATTCGTCAGACATGATTTACCTTTCGTAAATCCATGCTGACTTTGTCTAATGATTTCACCACTTTCCAAATGTGCTGCTATCCCATCTTTAATAACTAGCAGTTTCCCCACTACCGATGTTAGACTAACTGCTCTGTAATTCCCCGTTTTCTCTCTCCCTCCCTTCTTAAAAAGAGGGGTTACGTTTGCTACCCGCCAATCCTCAGGAACTACTCCAGAATCTAAAGAGTTTTGAAAGAGTATCACTAATGCATCCACTATTTCCTGAGCTACTTCCTTAAGTACTCTGGGATGCAGCCTATCTGCCCCTGGGGATTTATCGGCCTTTAATCTATTCAATTTACCCAACACCACTTCCTGACTAACCTGGATTTCACTCAATTCCTCCTTTGACCCGCAGTCCCCTGCTATTTCCGGCAGATTATTTATGTCTATAGTGAAGACGGAACCAAAGTAGTTATTCAATTGGTCCACCATATCCTTGTTCCCCATGATCAACTCACCTGTTTCTGACTGCAAGGGACCTACATTTGTTTTAACTAATCTCTTTCTCTTCACATATCTATAAAAACTTTTGCAGTCAGGTTTTATGTTCCCTGCCAGTTTTCTTTCATAATCTATTTTTCCTTTCCTAATTAAGCCGTTTGTCCCCCACTGCTGGTCTCTGATTTTCTCCCAGTCCTCTGGTATGCTGCTTTTTCTGGCTACTTTGTACGCAACATCCTTTGCTTTGATACTATCCCTGGTTTCTCTTGTTATCCACAGATGCATTACCTTCCCCGATTTATTCTTTTGCCAAACTGGGATGAACAATTTTTGTAGTTCATCCATGCAGTCTTTAAATGTCTTCTATTGTATATCCACCGTCAACCCTTTTAGAATTAATTGCCAGTCAATCTTGGCCAATTCACAACTCATACCCTCAAAGTTACCTTTCTTTAAGTTCAGAACCATTGTTTCTGAATTAACAATGTCACTCTCCATCCTAATGAAGAACTCAACCATATTATGGTCACTCTTGCCCAAGGGGGCACGTACAACAAGACGGCTAACTACCCCTTCCTCATTACTCAAAACCCAGTCTAAAATAGCCTGCTCTCTCGTTGGTTCCTCTACATGTTGATTTAGATAACTGTCCCGCATACATTCCAAAAAATCCTCTTCCTCAGCACCCCTGCCAATTTGATTCACCCAATCTATACGTAGATTGAAGTCACCCATTATAACTGTTTTGCCTTTGTCGCACGCATTTCTAATTTCCTGTTTGATACCATCCCCAACTTCACTGCTACACAACACCCACCAGCGTTTTCTGCCCTGAGTGTTATGCAGCTCTATCCATACCGATTCCACATCTTCCAAGCTAATGTCCTTCCTTTCCATTGCGTTAATCTCCTCTCTAACCAGCAACGCTAACCCACCTCCTTTTCCATTCTCTCTATCCCTCCTGAATATTGAATATCCCTGGATGTTCAGCTCCCAGCCTACGTCACCCTGGAGCCATGTCTCCGTGATCCAAACTATATCATAATCATTAATAGCTATCTGCACGTTCAACTCGTCCACCTAATTACGAATACTCCTTGCATTGAGACACAAAGCCTTCAGGCTTGTCTTTACAATGCTCTTCCCCCTTATACAATTATGCTGAAAAGTGGCCCTTTTTGATTTTTGCCCTGGTTTTGTCTGCCTGCCACTTTTACTTTTCACTTTGCTACCTATTGCTTCTACCCTCATTTTACACCCACCTGCCTCTCTGCTCTTGTACCCATCCCCCTGCCACATTAGTTTAAATCCTCCCCGACAGCACTAGCAAACACTCCCCCAAGGACATTGGTTCCATTCCAGCCCAGGTGCAGACCGTCCTGTTTGTACTGGTTCCACCTCCCCCAGAACTGGTCCCAGTGCCCTAAAAATTTGAATCCCTCCCCCTTGCACCATTTTTCAAGCCACATATTCATCTGCAATATCCTCCTATTTCTACTCTGACTGGCCCGTGGTACTGGTAGTAATCCAGAGATTATTACCTTTGAGGTCCTACTTAAGTTTATCTCCTAACTCCCTAAATTCACCTTGTAGGACCTCATCCGTTTTTTTACCTATATCGTTGGTGCCAACATGCACCACGACAACTGGCTGTTCACCCTCCCCCTCCAGAATGTTCTGCAGCCGTTCAGTGACATCCCTGACCCTTGCACCAGGGAGGCAACATGCCATCCTGGAGTCTCGTTTGCGGCCGCAGAAACGCCTATCTATTCCCCTGACAATTGAATGCCCTATTACTATTGCCCTTCCCCTCTTTTTTCCCCCCTCATTGTGCCGCAGAGCCACCCATGGTGCCATGAACCTGGCTGCTGCTGCATTCCCCTGATGAGCCATCTCCCTCAACAGTATCCAAAATGGTATACCTGTTTAGGAGGGAGATGACTGCAGAGGACTTCTGCACTACCTGCCTACTGCTTTGCTGGCTATTGGCCACCCATTCCCTTTTTGTCCTCTTACCTTTTGCCTGCGGTGTGACCAACTCGCTGTATGTGCTATCCAAGCACCGCCATTCAATATGATCATGCCTTCGAGCCTGCACCGCCATTCAATATGATCATGGCTGATCATCCAACTCAGTATCCTGTATCTGCCTTCTGTCCATGTCCCCTGATCCCTTTAGCCACAAGGGCCACATCTAACTCCCTCTTAAATATAGCCAATGAACTGGCCTCAACAACCTTCTGTGGCAGAGAATTCCACAGACACCACTCTCTGTGTGAAAAACGATGTTCTCATCTCGGTCCTAAAAGACTTCCCCCTTATCCTCAAACTGTGACCCCTTGTTCTGGAGTTCCTCAACATCGGGGACAATCGTCCTGCATCTAGCCCGTCCAACCCCTTAAGAATTTTGTAAGTCTCTATAAGTTCCCTCCTCAATCTCCGAAATTCCAGCGAGTACAAGCCGAGTCTATCCAGTCTTTCTTCATATGGAAGTCCTGCCATCCCAGGAATCAGTCTGGTGAACCTTCTCTGTACTCCCTCTATGGCTAGAATGTCTTTCCTCAGATTAGGAGACCAAAATTGTATGCAATGCTCCAGGTGTGGCCTCATCAAGACCCTGTACAACTGCAGTAGAACCTCCCTGCTCTTGTATTCAAATCCTTTTGCTATGAATGCCAACATACCATTCGCTTTCTTCACAGCGTGCTGCACCTGCATGCCTACTTTCAATGACTGGTGTACCATGACACCCAGGTCTCGTTGCATCTCACCTTTTCCTAATTGGCCACCATTCAGATAATAGTCTACCCTCCTGTTTTTGCCGCCAAAGTGGATAACCTCACATTTATCCACATTATACTGCATCTGCCATGCATTTGCCCACTCATCCAACCTATCCAAGTCACCTTGCAGCCTCCTGGCATCCTCCTCACAGCTAACGCTGCCCCCCAGTTTCGTGTCATCCGCAAACTTGGAGATGTTGCATTCAAATCCCTCATCCAGATCATTAATATATATTGTAAATAGCTGGGGTCCCAGCACTGAGCCTTGCGGTACCACCCCTTGAGGAACACACCTGTCAGGCTACTTCTCTTTGACTACAGCTCAGCGTTCAACAAAATTATCCACTTCAAACTCATCACCAAGCTCCATGACCTAGGAACCTTTGTATCTCGCTTTGCAACTGGCTTCCTCATCGGCAGATCTCCATCAGTGCAGATCAATGACAACATCTCCTCACTACCATCAGCACAGGTCTACCTCAGGGTTGTATCCTGCTCTACTCTCTTTACACTCATAACTGTGGGCTAATCCCAGCCTCAATGACATCCATAAATTGATCAACAACACCAAATGTTTTTGGGTGAATCATGAGTGGTGGTAAGTCAATGTGCAATAAAGAATTAGATTGAGTGGTGCTGCAACAACAATCTCTCACTAATGCCAATAAAACCAAAGAACTATCGACGGCTTTAGAAAAGGGATGTCGGGAGGCCTTGTGCTAGTTTTCTTTGGTGGGTTGATGGTGGAAAAAGTTAAGGAGCATTAAATATCTGGGTATTAATTTTGGATAACCTGTCCTGGTCCCAGTGCATCAATATAATCATGAAGAAAATGCCAGAACCTCTATTTTGTTAGAAGTTTAATGGCATGCGCATGCCACCAAATCCTCCAATAAACTTGGAAAGATGCAATGTAGAAGCTATCCTAACTGGCTGCATCATGGCCTGGTACAGAATCATCAATGTACAGGAGGCCAAGATGTTGCAAAGTGTGGTGGACTCAACCCAGTCCATCACCAGCACAGTCTTTCCCACTATTGAAAACATTTACGTGCTTCAAGAAGGCGACATCTAAATCAAGGAAAGACACAACCAGCATCTGTGATTTCTAGTGTCTACATATATATCGAGGATCTCCACCATTCAGGTCATGCCCTCTTCTTACTGCTACTGTTGGGCAAGAGATATGGAAATCTAAAGTCACACATCACCAGGTTCAGGGACAGCTATTCTCCTACAAGCATCAGGTTGTTGAACTGACCTGCACATCACTAGTTTGTACCTTCTCCCTGTGACCACATGGGTTTTCTCCAGGTGCTCCAATTTCCTCCCACATTCCAAAGACTTGTGAGTTTGTAGGTTAATTGGCTTCCGTAAATTGTCCCTCGTGGGCAGGTTAGAACTAGTGTACAGATGATCATTGGTCAGCGTGGGCTCAGTGGGCCAAAGGGCCCGTTTCCACGCTACATCTCTAATCTAAACTGAGCAATTTTTTTCGACACAGACATTGTGAATTGAAGAACCTGCACCTGGGCTGTAAAGTTCTATGTTCTATTTTCTGTGCCCTTGTTCTTACTGAATACAGATACATCGTAGTCATTTGGTACGTCATCCATATTCTTTGCCTCGATGCAAAATTCCCACCTATATCCTTGACTGGTCCTTACTTCTTCCTAGTTATCCTTTTGCTTTTAAGATAATAGGTCAAACCCCAGGGATTTTCTTTAATCTGATTTGCCAGTGATATTTCATAGCTCCCCCTGGCCCTTCGAATTATGTTGAGTTCTTTCTTGCCTGCTTTATATTCTTCAAGGTCCTGTCTGAATTCATCTTTCTACACCTTACACATGCTTATTTTTTTCCTTATTCACCCATTTTACAACTTCTCTGGTCATCCAATGTCCCCTTACCTTGTCACCATTATCCCTCCTCTTTACTGGAACTGGCCATTAACTCAACCGATCAGGCAACATGCAAAAAGCTGGAGTAACTCAAGCAGCATCTCTGGAGAGAAGGAATGGGTGACGTTTCTATCCAAGACCATTCTTCAGACTAGTGATGGAAAAGGTCATTCTCTCCAGAGATCTGCCTGTCCTGCTGAGTTATTTCAACATTTTGTGTCTATCTTTGGTTTAAACCAGCATCTGCAATTCCTTCTTACACAGATCAGGCAACATCTCTGGAGAACATGAATAGATAACGGTTTGGGTCAGGATTCCTTCTTCGGAATGGAATTTTGGTGACAGGAGAAGGGGTTGTCACCAGGAGGTAAGGATTCTCAACTCTGGTATTATGTTGCTGGTTGCTTTAACTTATTATTATTCTATTCTCTGAAAACTTTTGTAATACCTTATTAGTTCCATTCCTGAAGATTACTAATAGAGGTTGTCAGTTGAAGTTTAGGACTCACTTTGCACTTTAAATTCTCTAGGTATTGGAATTCTGCAAGGATTTTTCTTAACTATTCTAATTCCACTAATTTGCACGAGCACATTTTAGAGTGTGAGCTAGACGTATAGCAGCATAAATGGACCAAAAAGAACATTAACACGTATACTCCCCTGATATCACAAATCTAAATTTTCATTAAAAATCTCACATATAGGAAAATCTGGACCATTGCTCCATGAAGATGTAATTAAAGGGACACATTTTTCATTTAATTGATTGTAAGTTGGTTCAAATTTGAAATCAACATGGTTTACCCCCGCTGTTGTTGGATTAGTTAACCAGCCGTGCTTGATGGTACTTTTCCTAAAAAATTATCTTCAGGAGCTATGCATATCCCTGCTTTATATGCAGCTTCACACTACACATTCCAAATATCTGGAAGCTGTGTGATTAATTAACATCAAATACATGAACCCTGAATTTATTGCAAGTTCTCAGGAACCAATTAACTTGCTGTGAACCTATAGCAGGGAGAACTATAGATGAGCTTTTATCAACAAAAATTCTAAATATATCCTGACACTCAGAGCCATGAACCCACAGCTTCATAAGTGCAGTCAGCTCTCTGTTGGTGCAGGTGGATACATTTAAAGTGTGCTTCCTTGAATTGTAACAGTGTGAAGAGTTTAAAACGGTTGTCATACGGAGAACGTGTGGGGAAACTTGAAGGGAATAGTTGGCAAAATGAGGCAAACTTTCATTTATTGCTGTGTTGAAAGTGGATGGATTAGGCACCCTTCTTAACCGACATGATTATCATCTCCTTTGAGGGTGTGCATGAGGGGGATAACAGGGATGCTCAGACTACTGCTGTCCATCCCCCTCATGGCAGCAAACATGCTAATTCGTCCCTATGTTTGAAAATGTTAAGAAGAAATGCCTTGCCCTTTGACCTATTGCTGTAGCTCTTTCTTTAACAATGGCAAGAAGCAACCAAACTGAAAATGTTAATGATGATTTTAATGCATACTTTTAATAATCATGAATTGCCAGTAATCGCATAGAAATAAAATATTGTTTGGTATTTATATTAAATGAGTTAAATAGCTATGCATTACATCCTTAGCTCATTTCTAATTAGAGTGCTCATCTGCGTACTTTTGTAGGTTTTGTTCGGATTTGA
The DNA here is from genome assembly GCA_035221665.1 of Okamejei kenojei. Lineage (NCBI taxonomy): Eukaryota > Metazoa > Chordata > Chondrichthyes > Rajiformes > Rajidae > Okamejei > Okamejei kenojei. The sequence continues at coordinate 43,124,463 of CM069132.1, forward strand.
AAAAAATCATGCTCTCCATGCAAGGATCCACTCAATCAGGGTGAACTTTGGTCAACAGCTAAACACACATGGCTTGCTACTTGCAGACCATCTTCTACTCAAATGCCAACCAGGCCAGAGGCTGCTTAACATTTGAGATCAAATGCATTCACGTAATACCAGACCCATACAGCATCAAGCTGCGCTGACCAGCGCATTACGGACAATTTACAATTATTACAAAACGTCGGAGCACCTAGATCACAGAAGAATGTGCAAACTCTGTACAGACAGCACCCGTAGTCAGATTACAGATCTCTGGAGATCTCTGTGAGGCAGCAACTCTACAAACGTAGAAACAAGAATGGGAACAAATAAATTAATTTACAAATGCTGTTACAATTGATTTACAAAGTGAGGTACTACAAAGCACTTATAGCTCAGAAGCTGACAATTCTGCCCAACCCTTTTCCACCATTCATCATCAATTCATTCTTCATTCATTCATTCATCATCGTTGAAAACATTAGCGACCAGTAGTGCTGGTTTCCAATGGAAACGGTGACGGACGCACCACACATCTCTGTCCTCCAGTTCCTGCAGACTTCCGCCGCTGGAAGTATAGGATTCTTCCTTCTTGATCTGTTTGAATCTGCATTTTGCTTACTCCGTCACTTTAGTGTTTTTTCTTTACTCAATGTAAAAGATAGCAGAATTGGCGAGTGAGCTAAGTTAGCGGATGGGCAGCAGCAGGGCTGGACTGTTGATCTGGAGATGTGTTCAAGTCACACTGTGGCAGCCGGAGAGATGTGATTCTGAATGGTGACGAAAAAGCTCCAATCCTGTTGTAAAAGTCCATCTGGTTTTGTGATATTCTTCAGGAAAGTTAATCTGCCATCCAAATGCATTATGGCCTACATGTGATTCTGGAAAGCAACCTGGTTGATTCTTAACAGCCCCCTCTTCAAAGGTATATTGGAATGGACAATAAATACTGTCTTAACCGATAATACTCACTACCTGTCAGTGAATAAAGGAAAGGAATATGGAGACACGGTAGGGCATGTGAGGGTAAATAATGTCATGAAGGAGGTGACAAATAAATTATACTGGAAAAGATCCCATAAAGGACCGGGAGAGATGATACTGAGTCCTGAAATCATGATCTGACTTAAGGAGCGTGCAACATACACTCACCAAAAGTCAGATAGGAAGTTAACACACAGAGTGGAGTGAAGTTGGTAATGAAACAATAAAGATAGAAAGGAGCAAAAGAATGAAAGTAAAGAGAAGATCTGAAACAGAAAAAATAACAATTGGTGGATTGACCAGAGAAGATAAACAGCTGGGGAAGATAAACAACAAGGACTAGCAAAAGGAACAACGTGAATATCTATGTAACTAAAAGTCTCATCTTGACCACTTCATGGCTGCGCTGCATATCGATTTTAGAAAAACGCTACCATATATCGCTATGATTTTGGCCATCTTACTCACAGTCCTCCTCCGCTGAGGCAGCCCCGAGGATTTTTCTAATCGATAAAAAATAAAAATGTTATGAGTGTTTAAAAAATCTTGAGATCAGTTGTTTGGTCCTCTCGCCTGTCAATCACCACGATGAAGGTAACACCCCTTCTGGGGGAGGCAGGACTATAAAGCCCCTGATGCCTGGACGTGAGTCAGTCACTCTGGAAGATCGTGAGGGAACGTCCACAACTGTGATTCTAAGCTGTGAATCAATTGAAATGTGAGTCTGCAATGTACTTGCAATAAATTATTTGTTAGCCCTTAATGACAATGCAATGAGTTGTTTGGCAATTTGGTGGCCTGCACTCTGCCTGAAATACTGTGAAATTGGGTTTGGTGGCCTGCAATCTGCTTGAAATGGAATTTCAAGGAATAGCCGTGAGTGAACTGCCAGCCCACCTGCCCTGAGTGACTGATCTGCCAGCCCACCAGCCCTGAGTGGCTGAGCTGCTAGCCCACCAGCCCTGAGTGACTGAGCTGCCAGTCCACCAGCCCTGAGTGACTTAGCTGCCAGCCCACAAGCCCTAAGTGACTGAGCTGCCAGCACACCAGCCCTGAGTGACTGAGCTGCCAGCCCACCAGCCCTGAGTGACTTAGCTGCCAGCCCACCAGCTCTCAGTGACTGAGCTGCCAGCCCACCAGGCCTGAGTGACTGAGCTGCCAGCCCACCAGGCCTGAGTGACTGAGCTGCCAGCCCAAGAATCCATTCGGCCCACCATGTCCATACTAACCTTCTGGAAACCAGTCCCTTTGGCCCACAACACCCATTCTAGCACTCCAGAAAGCCTCCCCCCCCCCCCACCGGCCACCAATATTTGAATTGGTGGAGAGGTGAAATATTGCGTTGGGGGACCAACGGGTCCCACTTAGTCTAGTAAATCATAAATTCCAAACATCTAGGAAAAAATAAATTAATGCACACCTAAGTCAAAATACAAACAGAAATAATAAGTTGTTTGTAATTTGTTCTTTATGCAAAGATAATCAGTTGCAAGCATGAAAATATTGAAGAAAAAATCATAATGAAAGTAGAAAAAGTATAGCAACAGTGAAATTCTGACCAGAAGGCAGGAGATCTGTCAGAGCAGAAGAGTTCTTGGAACATGATCAAATGAAGTAGATGTATCACGATGAAAGCAGTAAAACTGTTAGTTGCAGTTAAGTGGGATTCCGTACTGCCTCACAATATGGAATATCTTGTAAAGACTGTCTACAAGACTTTGCAAAATAAATTATGTCAGTGCTGGGATAGCCAGCAATCTGTAAACTATATTTATAGAGGTGGTTTCAAAAATGCTGGCGATGAGCTGCCATTTAAATGCCAGTTGGGTTAAAATTACCAGAATTCAGCAAAATACAATCGCAACCATCAACTGGTGAACAGATAGCAAGGGAAAAATTCACTCCAGTTATCCCCTTAGGGTCCATTAATTCATGCAATAGTTTCCAAACTGTTTTTGAGTTTAAAGTGAAGTTCTGAAAGCCAATAAATCAGATATTATGTTCAGCAACATTAAGAGATGAATATTGCTCAGAGAAGAGAAGATTCTTCAATCAAATTTGTTGAATCCTTAAAAACAAAGTCATTTCTCTGTCTCTGTAAATAGTGAACAGATTCAGATTCAATATATTTTTCCTTCATTGAAGACTTAATGACGGCTGTGGAGGTTTATCATTTTGGACTTATTTGTCCGTATCAGAAAGATGGTACTGTCAACACATTTGGATACAGTTATTCTTTTGTTCAGCTTCCTGTAACATACATTCCTGTTTCGTTTATTACAGAATTAACAAAATTGGGTCACTCCATAACCAGTGGTCCAAAAGTCAACTATATTTAAGAATCATGTCACAGATTACTTCCACATATCAAATAGTTTAAAAAAAAATCATATCATCAATACTAAATATACATTTATTTGAGTTCTTTCCACATTACATTGCATTGGATAGAATTAAATTCTATTTCAAAGATCAACTAGATGTCAGCTTGCTAAAGCTGAAACCCAACAGGGACTAAATCATGCCATCATGCATTCACATTTTCTGTTACTCAAACTTGAGTAGTTACAGCTGGGATTAATAGTGTGGTTATTGCTACTGTTACTAACAAGTTATTATTCCCAGCAGTAATTGCTGCAATCATTACACTTCAAATTAGACTCCAAAGATCACGGTAGTTAATTAAAATAGCAACTGATATAAGATTAAAGTAAAAGATTTCTTGTATTCTGATTGTAGCACTAAAAGTTTCTCATTCACATGCACCAACAGTTTTAGACCACACTTTGGGTTCATCTGATGGCAGTTATGTGTCTTATGTTCAGCAACATTAAGAGATGAATATTGCTCAGAGAAGAGAAGATTCTTCAATCAAATTTGTTGAATCCCTAAAAACAAAGTCATTTCTCTGTCTCTGTAAATAGTGAACAGATTCAGATTCAATATATTTTTCCTTCATTTAAGACTTAATGACGGCTGTGGAGGTTTATAATTTTGGACTTATTTGTCCGTATCAGAAAGATGGTACATTATGTTTCTTAATTAAGGAAGATGACTGAGAAGAAAATAAAGTTAACCAGAAACAAATGGACAGGCATACAGTTGAGAAGTGCGCATTATCTCCCATGTAAAAGAACTGGATAACAACAATAAGTCCGTCATATTGAATCAAATGTTACTTATTGCCTCATTAAATAACTGAAGATGAGGAGGAAGGGTAGGAGAGAGCATTCAGTATATTATGCAAAAAGTGACAAAAAAATAAAAGCCTGACCTTATCAGTGTGGAATATTAAGGTTTACTATCCATACGTAGTCATAGCACACAATTCAACATGTATGAGGTTTTGTTTTTTTTTAAGTTTAAAGATATAGCATGGAAACAGGCTGCTGAACCCATTGAGCTCATGCTGACCATCGATCACCCATTCACACTAGTTCTATGTTATCCCACTTTCTCATCCACCCTACACCCAAGGAGCAATTTTACAGAAGTCAATTAACCTACAAAGCCACACATCTTTGGCACTACCGAGGAAACCGGAGCACTCAAAGGAAACCAACGTGGTCACAAAGAGAATATGCAAACTCCACACAGACAACACCCTGAGGTCAGGATCACATCCAGTCACTGGTGCTGTGAGGCAAAACCTCTACCAGTTGCGCACTGTGCCGTTCAATGATTTTTCTGTGTTCTAGCTGAGATACACCGGGTTACGAAGATGGAAGGAAAATCCAAAGTAAACTGGGGATGTGGGTTGCCCATCTGTAGGGATGTGTGCTAGCTTCCCCAGTATTCAGTCCATCCAGTCAATCCTGTCATCCTGCATCTGGAGCCACAAAATTGCCCCTCATAACATTTTGGGACAACAATGACCTCCAGCAATTTACAGCGGTATTAATTGTCCGCATTTCTTATCTATTCAGAGATCTGATTATAGATTGGAAGAAGCAGGGACCTCTGGAGTCCCATTCAACGTTGATTTATGCTATCTACACGATTAGGGGTCTCTACTAGCAGGAGTGACAAATGTGAATAAATTCAATATGAACAAAATGAAAAAAAAAGTCAATTTTGTTCATCAGTTGAGTCAGCCAATCTCATATGATTGAGAAGGCTTCTCGGAGAGGACAATTGCTTGTGATGAAAGCAAATTAGAAACTTACTACGAAAAGTTTCATTTTTCAGGAACCAGCAAGATTCCTTTAAATGGTGGCGAAGAACCATAGTCATCACGGGTTCAGAATATTTGCCCCAAACATACATCGTCATATTCAGGCATATTGCCTACACCTAACAATGACATGACTTCTCGTCTTAGCTAATTATTATTTTCAGACAACTCATTTAATTGGATTGTAACAAACTTTTCCTCAGCCATATTTTCTCTGAGTTTTCACTTATTCGAAGTAAGGCTCTTGTGGAGCCTATCATTAATGTAAACGATTTAGTTAGTTTCACAAAGTGCTGGAGGAGATCTGCGAGGCAGGCATCATATGGGGAAGAAATGGACTGGCAACATTTTGGTTCTTCAGTACCCTTCCTCTGATGATTTCAGAGGGATCAATGGAATTGGAAGCAAAGTAAAAAGGGCAGCAACAAATGGCTAAGGCCATATTTCTCCTCCTAAAGCTTCAAATACAGATTTACCATAGAGCTGTGCTCTTCTTTATGAACCAGGCATCCTAGAAATGCAACCAAGATCAAATTTGCTTCCCTGGAGTCAACTATTTTTGTACTTAATTGAGTGATCAACTGTTACCTTCAAATCCCTCTCCTGATCTATTAATTTATTAATGTTCCACCACAGAGAATTACTTTATTTGTTTATTTGTTAGTCACATCAAATGACACCCGCCACAGTTGGAGCAAACTGGCGATATGATCTATGGACATTTTCGTATCAGGCTGAGTTAATTCCACAGCATTAATTTTAATGAAGGAGGATGACTACAAGGGATTAACTTGTTGTTAATTTTCAAGTTTTTTAATTGGCTGAGTTTATTTGGATGATGTCTTGCCATTCTATTTTACCATAGTTTAGTAATCTGTTTAATATGTTCCCGTCTGACTATTTTCAGTAGCTTTGGAATGTTTTAAATACTCCTGAATGTCAGCTGTGACAGTGACATCAGTTGGAATCAAGGCTTAGCAGGCTGCCAAAGTTTCCTTCACATTTTCGTACCTTGGTCTTATTGTTGCAACTCCCACCTCATCTATTCCTCTTCCCTTAATAGGAAATGAGAGGCAACGTTTTCACACAGAGGGTGGTGGGTACATGGAACGAGGTAGTTGAGGTAGATACTATAACAGCATTTAAAATATACTGGACTAAGTGGGACGCGTTGGATCCCATGTTCACACGGGAGGGCTGGTCCCCCAACGCAATATTCCACCACTACACCAATTCCAATATTGGTGGCCAGTGGGGGAAGGGGGTGGGCTTTCTGTCGCTAGTATGGGTGTCGTGGGTAGAAGGGACTGGTTTCCAGAGGGCTAGTATGGACATTGTGGGCCGAATAGATCCTTGGGCTGGCAGCTCGGTCACTCAGGCCTGGTGGGCTAGCAGCTTAGTCACTCGGGGCTGGTGGGCTGGCAACTAAGTCACTCAGGGCTGGTGGGCTGGCAACTAAGTCACTCAGGGCTGGTGGGCTGGCAGCTCAGTCACTGAGAGCTGGTGGGCTGGCAGATAAGTCACTCAAGCCTGATGTGCTGGCAGATCACTCATGGCTATTCCTTGAAATTCCATTTCAAGCAGAGTGCAGGCCACCAAATTCAATTTCATATCATTTCGGGTAGAGTGCAGTCCACCAAACTCAATTTCATAGCATTTGAGGCAGAGTGCAGGCCACCAAACACAATTTCATTGCATTTCAGGCAGAGTGCAGGCCACCAAACTCAATTTCATAACATTTCAGACAGAGTGCAGGCCACCAAACTCAATATCATAGCATTTCAGGCAGAGTGCAGGCCACCAAACTCAATTTCACAGCATTTCAGGCTGAGTGCAGGCCACCAAAATCAATTTCACAGCATTTCAGGCCGTGTGCAGGCCACCAGACTCAATTTCACAGCATTTCAGGCCGAGTGCAGTCTACAAGACTCAATTTCAGAGCATTTCAGGCAGAGGGCAGGCCACCAAACTCAATTTCATAGCATTTCAGGCAGATTGCAGGCCACCAAACTTAATTTCACAGCATTTCCGGCTGTGTGCAGGCCACCAGACTCAATTTCACGGCATTTCAGGCCGAGTGCAGGCCACTAGACTCAATTTCACAGCATTTCGGGCAGAGTACAGGCCAACAAACTCAATTTCACATCATTCCAGGCCGAGTGCAGGCCACCAGACTCAATTTCACAGCATTTGAGGCAGAATGCAGGCCACTAAACTCAATTTCAGAGCATTTCAGTCTGATTACAGGCCACCAAACTCAATGTCACTGCATTTCAGGCAGATGCAGGCCACCAAACTCAATTTCATAACATTTGGAAGTCTGTGAAATTCTCTGCCTCAGAGGGCGGTGGAGGCAGGTTCTCTGGATGCTTTCAAGAGAGAGCTAGATATGGCTCTTAGAAATAGCGGAGTCAGGGGATATGGGGAGCAGGGAGGGATGGGGTACTGATTGGGAATGATCCGCCATGATCACATTGAATGGCAGTGCAGGCTCGAAGGGCCGAATGGCCTACTCCTGCACCTATTGTCTATTGTCTATTTCAGGCCAAGTGCAGGCCACCAATCTCAATTTTGCAGCATTTCAGGCTTTGCAGGCCACCAAACACAATTTCACAGCATTTTTGGCAGAGTGCAGGCCACCAAAATCAATTTCATAGTATTTCAGGCAGAGTGCAAGCCACCAAACTCAATTTCACAGCATTTCAGGCTGAGTGCTGGCCACCAGACTCGATTTCACAGCATTTCAGGCCGAGTGCAGGCCACCACACACAATTTCACAGCATTTCAGGCATAGTGCAGGCCATCAAACTCAATTTCATAGAATTTCTGGCAGAGTGCAGGCCATCAAACTCAATTTCATAGCATTTCAGGCAGAGTGCAGGCCAGCAAACTCAATTTCACAGCATTTGGAAGTCTGGAATTCTCTGCCTCAGAGGGTGGTGGAGGCAGGTTCTCTGTATGCGTTCAAGAGAGAGCTAGATAGGGCTCTTAAAAATAGAATTTCAGGCCGATTGCATGCCACCAAAATCAATTTCACAGCATTTCAGGCCGTGTGCAGGCCACCAGACTCAATTTCACAGAATTTCAGGCAGAGTGCAGGCCACCAAACTCAATTTTAGAGCATTTCAGGCAGACTGTAGGCCACAAAATTCAATTTCATAGCATTTCAGGCAGATTGCAGGCCACCAAACTCAATTTCACAGCATTTCCGACCGAGTGCAGGCCACCAGGCTCAATTTCACGGCATTTCAGGCCGAGTGCAGGCAAGCAAACTCAATTTTACTTCGGAGTCATGTGAGTGATTCCGTGAAGAATCCTGCCAGTCGGCATGCGCATCATTACGTCTGATGCATGGCACAGCGACCGGCTGTGAGGAGCAGCGCTTCTCCAGTGGAAATTTTAAAAAGCTTCAGGTAAGTGTCAAACTTGTTGGAGGTCGATTTTCTGCGCTTGTTAAATCTTGTTACAGGAGGGCAAGTTCCAGCATGAAGAAGTCGTTAGCAGCAAGGCGAGCCGTAGCAAAAGTGTCTAATGCCCGCAGGAGTGCGGGTAGCAGGCCCCCGCCTAGCTGATCTACAGAGTCGCTTGTAGTGAGACCAGCGACTACAGACTTGGTGTCGGAGAGCACCATGGCTACGCCGGAGGGGCGTAAGGCTACTCGAAAGTCTGTCCGGCCTATAGACTCGGATGAGTCCGGTCGGGAGGGTTCTCCCTCAAGAATGGATACCGTAGAACGGGTATCCAGGATGGAGCTCCTATTGGAGAGGATGCTCCATCAAGAGCGCCGGCCTCTCCAAGAGCCCGCGCCAGCAGCACATACTGGGCTGCCTAGTATCTCCCTCTTGGAGGAGGAGAGCATACCGGGTCAGTATGATTCTGATGCCGACTCTGAAGGCTTAGCGTTGGAGGCTGCCCCACGGGACGAAGGGCAACAGCCAAAGGTCCCATTCCTGGCAGCCAGGTTTGCTGTCCCAATAGACTCTGGAGAGCCACTGGGGGAAGCGCTGGCTGCCAGTATAAATTACTTGGCTTCGCACCAGCTTCAGGAACTGGCCATGGATACAACGGCTAAAAAATATGACCCCCCATAAAATTGTATCCTGCTCAAAGTGCCGGCCGTCAACCATGCAATTTGGGGCCATATGGGACATATAGGCCGGGTGCTGAAACCGGGTCCGGACAAGGACCAAGCCGGCCATTCAATGTGCGCAGCTGGCGCACTCCAGCAGGAGCACGGGCAAACATGCCTTTTCCATCCAGAGCCAGGGGACACAGAACTCCACCGGTAACCATGGAGGTAGGTGGGTCTGATTCTTATCGAAACATATTGAGTGAGAATTACCTACCAGTTGGGGGGAGGTTACACAGGTTTCTCAAAGAATTATGTAAAATAACATCAAACATGTTTATACTGCAGAGTATACAAGGGTTTCAAATTGAATGTATTCCCAACCTGTGACCACCCACACAGCACAAGCCAGAGCGGGCACTCATTTTCTCACAACGGGAGAATTTGGAGATTCAAGCTGAAATAGTAAAATTATGTTTTAAAGCAGGACTTAATCCGTTTGTGCAGTATAATCATTTTAAAATGGAAATGTTTGCTACTGCCAAGCAATTGTTTTCCAGAGGGTGTTATATGGCATGTATAGATTTTCAAGATGCATATTATTCAGTGCCTGTTCATAAAGAGTATCGGAGATATTTGAAATGTAGCCGGATGGGGCAATTATGGCAGTTTAGAGCACTGCCTAATGGGTTAACCTCAGCTCCTCACTTATTTACAAAGCTGCTAAAACCAGTACTAGGGTTACTACAGTCACAGGGCCATATTGTAATGGCCTATTTGGATGACATCTTAATAATTGGAAACAACTTTGTGGCAGCCGAGGTATCAGTTTCAGCTGTTAAACTCATTGTTGAGAGGTTGGGGTTCAATATCCACCCAGCTAAATCAAAATTGGTGCCGGTTAACACAATTGACTATTTGGGATTCACAGTTGACTCAAATCACATGTGTGTGACTCTGCCCAAGGGCATGAGATTAGATTTAATTGAAGGCTGTATCAAGCTCTTGGGGGAGCAATCACCTTCAATTAAACAGGTGGCCAGCTTAATTGGTAAATTGGTACTGCCTTTCCAGCTGTGCAATATGGACCTTTGCATTAGCAACATTTACAGAGGGCAAAGGTACAGGCACTTAGAATACATGCAGGTTATTTCAATTGGCCCACGCACTTACCATCTGAAGCCATTACTGATTAGAAACAAGGCACATGGAATTAATTATTTAGAAATGGGCTTGTTCTCAGCATCACTTACATGCTCAGCTTCAGATTGACAACACCACGGCAGTGGCATATGTTAATCACATGGGTGGAATCAAGTCGAAATCTTGTGACGGATTGGCTAACCTTATTTGGCACTGGTGCATTAAAAATAATATTTGGATTTCAGCTGTCTACCAGGCAGATTCAAAATGTTGGCAGACACCAGCTAACGCGAATTCAATGACAACACTGAGTGGATGTTGAATCAAGATGTATTTAATGAAATTGTTCTCCGGTATGGGATGCCAGATATCGATTTGTTGGCATCCAGAGTTAATCACCAGGTACCGAAATATGTTTCATGGGAACCAGATCCAGGGGCAGTTGCAGTGAATGCATTCTCACTGCACTGGGGCGGAATGTTTTTATATGCATTTCCCCCCTTCTGCCTCATCAGTCATTGCTTGACTAAGATCAAGCAGGACTTCGCTTCAGGTGTTTTGGTGGTACCCGACTGGCCTACACAGCCAAGTTCACTCTGATTTTGGGTATTATTACACAGCCTATTATGGTGGTTCCAAAACGTCATCATCTGGTAGTGCACCCTGTGACTGGAGGTTAACACCCGTTGTATGATCGTCTAAATTTGTTGATTTGCAGATTTTAAGAAGGCCATATCTGGGTCTGGGACTATCCAATCGGACTGTGGATGTCATCACAGTGTCCTGGAGGGATAGTACGAAAAGGCAGTACATCTCTCATGTCAGGAAATGGGAGGAATTTTGTTTACAGGGGAACATTACATACCACACAGCCTCCATCCCAGAAGTGCTCGTATTTCTGTCCAAGTTACATTTTGATGAAGGGTTGAGCTATAGTGCCATCAACAGTGCCAGGAGTGTCTTGTCCTCGTACCTAGGCTTGGGGCCAGAATTTCACTCTGTAGGATCTCCTTCGTTAATCTCCAGATTTATGAAGGGTGTTTCTAATTCTAATCCTTCCAGGCCTAGGTTTTCTGAAATCTGGGATGTAAGCATGGTACTGACGCTGCTTCGTCAATGGGGTACAGCCACATCCTTGTCCTTAACAAAGATTACCCTTAAGTTGGTTATGCTCATGGCATTCGTATCAGCGCAAAGGGTTCAGACCTTGCACAAATTGCGCCTGGACAGGATGGTGTCATCACAGACTGATGTTAAATTTTATATCTATGACCTAATTAAACAAAGCAGACCAGGGGTGTCTCGATTCAAGCTTGTGCTGTCAACTTATCCCACGGATTTACGTCTGTGTGTGGGGGTGCACTTGTGGCGTTATATTGAAGTCACGAAGAACGTTAGAGGCTCAGAGGAAGCATTGTTTATTAGCTACAAAAAGCCACATATGAAAGTGTCAGCTGAGACCATTTCACGATTGCTGAAACAAGTGTTGGGTTGTGCAGGAGTTAATACTGACAATTTTTAATCTCACTCCACCAGGGTGGCATCAACGTCAGCGGCGAGGGCAATGGACGTCCCTCTAGACCATATCCTCACAGCCGCAGGATGGTCAAATAAATTGACTTTTCAAAGGTTTTATAAAAAGCCGCTTGTTGAAGCCGGGGTGTTCGCCCATTCTGTTTTAAGTTCTGTTTCATAGCTTCTCCCTGGGAGAGAAGAGTCACTATTGTATATTTGTTTATTTGTGTATTAAAGCATTAAGATGTTAATCAGTATCATGTTTCGATGTATTGCTAATATTCACTGCTCCTGAGTCAACTGATTGCAGTGTGAGACGCCTGGATTTCAATCGACGTGAAATCACAGATGTTTGAAATCTTCACGGAATCACTGTATGTGACTTCGAAGTAAAATAGTAAGATTAAACGAGAACTTACCAGTTTGAAGTTTGATCTTTATTTTATGAGGAGTTACGATGAGCGATTACTTGCCCACCGCTCCCAACCCTCATATCACAAAGCTCATCTGGTAGTTCTAGGTTTATAATCTCACTATAATACTTCAATTGTTGTTCTGTGATTTGACACCGCTGCTTTGAAGATTGACGTGCATGCCGACTGGCGGGGTTCTTCACGTAATCGCTCATTGTAACTCCTCATTAAAAAAAATCAAACTTCAAACTGGTGTTCTCATTTAATCTTACTGTTTTACAGCATTTCAGGCCGACTGCAGGTCTTCAAACTCAGTTTCACAGCATTTCAGGCCGAGTGCAGGTCACCAGACTCAATTTCACAGCATTTCGGCAGAGTGCAGGCCACCAAAGTCAATTTCACAGCATTTCAGCCTGAGTGCAGGCCATTAAACTCAATTTCATAGCCTTTCAGGCAGAGTGCAGGCCACCAAACTCAATTTCATAGCATTTCAGGCAGAGAGCAGGCCACTAAACTCAATTTCAGAGCATTTCAGGCTGATTGCAGGCCACCAAACTCAATTTCACCGCATTTCAGGCAGAATGCAGGCCACCAAACTCAATTTCACCGCATTTGGAAGTCTGTGGAATTCTCTGCCTCAGCGGGCGGTGGAGGCAGGTTCTCTGGATGTTTTCAAGAGAGAGCTAGATATGGCTCTTAAAAATAGCTGAGTCAGGGGATATGGGGAGAAGGCAAGAATGGAGTATGATTGGGAATGATCAGCCATGATCACATTGAATGGCAGTGCAGTTTCGAAGGGTCGAATGGCCTACTCCTGCACCTATTGTCCATTGTCTATTGTCTATTTCAGGTCAAGTGCAGGCCACCAATCTCAATTTTGCAGCATTTCAGGTCAAGTGCAGGCCACCAAACTCAATTTCACAGCATATCAGGCCGAGTGCAAGCCATGAAACTCACTTTCACAGCATTTCAGGCCGAGTGCAGGCCACCAAATTCAATTTCACATAATTTCAGGCTGAGTGCAGGCCACCAAACTCAATTGCTCAGCATTTCAACCAGAGTGGAGGCCACCAAACTCAATTTCACAGCATTTCAGGCCGAGTGCAGTCCACTGAATTCAATTTCACAGCAATTCTGGCCATGTACAGGCTACCAGACTCAATTTCACAACATTTCAGGCAGAGTGCAGGCCACCAAACACAATTTCAGAGCATTTCAGGTGGAGTGCAGGCCACCAAACTCAATTTCATAGCATTTTAGGCTGAGTGCAGGCCACCAAACTGAATTTCAGATCATATCAGGCAGAATGCAGGCCACCAAAGTAAATTTCACAGCATTACAAGCAGAATGCAGGCCACCAAATTGACAAAAAACTCATTGCTTTGTCATTAAGAGCTAACAAATCATTTATTGCAAGTACATTGCATATTCACAGTTCAGTTGATTCACAGCTTAGAATTCCAGTTGTGGACTCTCCATCGCGATCTTCCAGAGTGACTGACTCACGTCCAGGCATCCGGGGTTTTATCGTCCTGCCCCCCCCCACGGCAGGGGCGTTACCTTCCTTGTGGTGATTGACAGATGAGAGGTACAATCAGCTGATCTCAAGATATTTAAATACTCATAACTTTTATATTTTTCATCGATCGGAAAAATCCTCAGGGCTGCTTCAGCGGGGGGAGGAATGCGAGTAAGATGGCCAAATATCATAGCGATATATGGTAGCATTTTTTCTAAAATCAATATACAGCGCGGACTTGAAGTGGTCAAGTTGAGATTTAGTTATATAGATTTGGACAGGTGCATGGGTAGGAAAGGTAGAGGGACATGAGCCAAAAGGGCAAATAGGGCTACTTTAGATGTGGCATCTTCTTCAGCATGGATGAGTTGGGTAGATGGGCTAGTTTTCATGCTATATGACAATATGACTCTTTGAGTATCACTCACTTGACAGCATTGACAAATTGAAGGTCCAGTCTTGCTGTAGGTTCCCAGCAGAGACATTGCAGATAGCACTTTTCAGCAAGTTAGTCTCAGAACAACTAGTTAATATTACCAACACAGAATTCTTTGGAATGTTACTTTTAACTCTCATTTACTCTTGTATTACCGTTATTTAACATAGAGGATTTTAACAGCTATTCTTCCATGATAACGCTTCCACAAAGCAAGGAGTTTGAATTTATCCTAACAGCTATCTTTATGATATTTTGCTTTGTCTAAGCTAAGTGCTTTGTCAAAGTAAATAATATCAATCAGACTATATTCATCCATCTGGACATTTCCTCAAATAACTTGATCAAATTAGTTAGCAGGATCTACATTTCCTAAAGCCAGATTAGCAACCCTAAATAATCACTACATGATCCATGTGATCATATATCACATCCCATATAATGCTTTTTAACAGCTTTCCCACTACTGAAGTGAAACTAATGGCTCTGTCATTTTGAGAGTTTGATTTGGTTCCAAATTACTGACTTACATCAACTACCCCGAATCCATGGGAAACTTAATGAACAAAAGAATAGTTGGGAAAGAAATTAAATATATGACCGCGTGCACTTACTTGAACTTTGTAGGATTAATGACATTAGATCCTGTAGCACTATTAAGAATGCACAAAAATAATTTGCAATATGCCATTTGGACTCTTAAGTATGTAAATGTACTTATTTTAACTATTCTTTGTTACAGGATGACAGTGATAACTTTAAAAGGTAGAACTGGGAATTTTGTCACTTTAGCAGAAATCAAAAGTAGATTTGAAAGATGAATTTCCGTTGCTGTTCTTGAAGATTAGTCAGTCAGGAAATCACTACAGAAAATTCCAGTTAAATTTGAGAGGTTATGGGGAGAAGGTATGAGAATAGGGTTAGGAGACAGAGATAGATCAGCCATGATGAATGGCGGAGTAGACTTGACGGGCCGAATGGCCCAATACTACTACCATCACTTATGATCTTATGACCTTAAAGCTAGAACACTTTAGTATCATTCAATAGAAAATGCTGGAGACAGTCATCAGATCAGGCAGCATCTCTGAAGAGATGAGCAGAGCTAATATTTCACTCAATATTCAAATTACCATACAGTAAGATATCTAATGTGGTAACCAGGTAATGAGGGGATAATCCATGCTCAGGATAACAGGATAACAGGGATACATACAAACCTGTTATGGAAATGCATTTTAATTTGTTTATCTTTGGCATGGCCATCATTTAAAGCCCATCCTCAGTTGCTCTTGGAGCTTTCCTAATATCATAAATGGCGCCCCATAAATGTATGTATTGCTTACTATAATTTTATAATTTATAATCTCTTCATCCTCCATTATAATTTCAGTCAACAATTGATCTGCATACTCATTGCATATGAGCCCTCACCGCTCCACCGGGTGGAGCCGTATGATGGCATCCTCACCAACAGTCTGTCTCATCCTTTTCTTCTTTTGTTGTTTTTAGTCTGTTCTTAAATGGATGTTTTAGTGTATCTTTAGTTTTGTATTATGTGGGGGGTGGGGGGAAGGTGATGGGGGAAACTTTCGTTAATTTCTTTCCTTGACGGAGATGCAACTTTTCCGTGTTGTATCTCCGTCTGCACTGTGGCCTAACATCGAAGAGCTGGCGGTCCCTTTGCTGCGGATCAACTTCGGGAGCTTCAACCGCAGGAGCTTCGACTGCCCCGATCGCGGGAGCTTCGATCAATTTGATCCAATTATGCTACTTGACTGTCGAGTTCCTCCAGCAGTATTCTTCAGATTAGAAATTGTTGGTTTGTAGAAAGCAAATAACTGTGGTGGAAGGTGTGATTGTGGGTGCATGGGTGTGTGTGGAGAGGGGGTGGAATTTGAGTAAAAGCTAATTGTCATTGATGCATCACCCCAGTTGTTATTGATCTTAGAGACACAAAGAACTTCAGCTGCTGGAATCTGGTGACAAACACAAAGTTCTGGAGTAACTCAACAGGTCAGTCAGCATCCCTGGAGGGCATGTATAGGTTGTTGGAAATTCAGGCAAGTGATAGGTGATACAGGTGAAGGGGCTTTTGAATGGCAGATGGGTGGACCAAAGGCAGAGATGGAAAGTGGCCAAAAAGTGGACAAAAGGTGACAAAAGGAGATAAAATGAGATAGAAAGAAGGATACAAACGTGTATCAAATGAGGAGAGAAGAGGAGTGAAAGAGGTGAAATATAAAGGCAAAGGAAGGGCTGTAGGTGGAAAGGGATGGGAGAGGAGGGGTGAAAAGTGGAATAATTGGGTGCACACTGGAGAGGGGGATGGGCAGAGGTAAGAGATGGGGAAAATTAAGAAAAAGCTGGGAGTGTTACTTAAAATTGGAGGATTCTGAGTTAATACTGTTAGGTTGTAAGCTATCAAAGCGGAATATGTGGCGCTTTTCCTCCAGTTTGCATGTGACCTCTCTCTGGCAACAGAGGAGGCCCAGGACAGAAAGATTGGTGTAAGACTGGGAAAGGGAGTTAAAATGATTAGCAATGGGGAGATTCAACAGTCTTTGGTGAATCAAACATAAGTATTTGGTAAAACAGCAACGTCGTCCATTCACGTACTATGGTCTCACCGATGGGTAATGATTTAAAGAATGGAATTGTTTTCACGTTGCCAAATAATACAGACTTGAATTTGAAACCAGGAGTGATGATAATTATCAATGTTCATCGGTCACAAAAAATCACACAGATGCTAGCTCAGTGATGTGTACGTAAGACTGGATATGAACAATAATTATTGCCTTAACTGATCTCCGAGCTGCAAAAAGATTGATAGAAAGTTCCAAAGAGATAGTATATGCAGAGCCTTTAGATACAGAGGACATTTTTATGTTTTGTGTCATTGTCTGCAGGTTCTGCAGGTAGAGCTTGTTGAATGATAAGAATTCAGCAGAATGCCTTCTCCATAGTCTGTGGGCTGAGCAGTGATGGCAGCACAGCGGCGATAGAGTTGCTGCCTTACAGTGCCAAAGACCCAGGTTTGATCCTGACTACAGGCACTGTCTGCACACAGTCTGCACATTCTCCCTGTGGGTGTTCTCCGATTGCTCCAGTTTCCTCCCACTTATCCCACATTTGATAAGTATGAGTGTCAGGGGTTATGTGGAGAAGGCAGGAGAATGGGGTTAGGAAGGAGAGATAGATCAGCCATGATTGAATGGCGGAGTAGACTTGATGGGCCGAAGGGCCTCATTCAACTCCTATCACTTATCAACATGAACTTATTTCAAAGATGTGCAGGTTTATAGGTTAATTGGATTCCGTAAAGTGTACCTAGTGTGTAGGATGGAAACAGTGTTTGGGTGATTGTGGTTGGTGTGGATCAGGCACGTGCCGTCAGGGTAGGCAAGGTAGGCACTGCCTACCCTGACTAAAATTATAACATGGTAATAACTAAACATAAATAGTAAAGGCATGGGAGAATTATGCCTATGTAAGAGATCGATCTCTTAGGTAGGCATAATTCTCCGTGCCTTTCATCCGCAGCGCTTGTAACCCTTGAAGCTCTATGCAGCCCACGTGCCGTCAGCGCTGCCTGAAGCCGTCAATGACAAGCGGGGCTGAAGGCAGCAGAAATTCTGCCTTTGCAGCACTGCGCATGCGCATAGGTCTACTGCGCATGCGCAGAGCAAGTTTCTTGGCGGGGTTTTCAAATATGGTTTGTTAATATTTTAAGTGTATGTTAGGTAACAAAGAGAGAAGAAGGGAGCTTGTGTACCAATAATGTGGTAAGTACATTTTGTGTTTATGCTTTTAAATACTGTATTTCCCGGGGTGTGTGGGGGGGGAGAGCTCCTTTCACTGTGTTTGGGGAGTTTGGCCTGGGGTAAGGTTGCGGGGAGGGCACGAATGTTATGAATGAGGGGATCAGGATAATGCCACTTGCGACGCTCCTTGCATGGAGGCGGGGGGGGTGGGGGGGGGAAGAGAAGTAGCTCGGGCGGCTGAGCGGCCGCCAGGCCGGACAGCGGAACCAGCCGCCACCTTAGCTCCTTCTGCCGGTCCCTGCTCACCTCTGGCAGCTCTCCATCTGCAAACCACTCTCCTGCCGCTCTCTGGCCTCACTCATGTCCTTAAATTCCGACAGTGCAATTGAGGTTACTCGGCTGTGGGAATTTAAGGATTTGCAGGAAGCCGCTGACATGAGCGAAGTTGGCGAACGGCAGGTGACAGGTGTTCCGACGGAGAGCACTGTCAGAGGTGAGCGGGCCGGCAGAAGGCGCTGAAGTGGCAGCCAGTTCTGCTGTCGGGTACCGGCGGCCGCTCGTAGCTACCCGAGCTGCTTCTATACCCAGCTACAGTGCGGGGGCTTCGTGCCCGGAGAGCTGCGGCAGCGGTGAGTGAGTAAGTTTCTGTCATTATCCCCGACACCCTCCTTGTCAACACTTGTGCCCTCCCCACAACTTTACCCCTGACACAGACTCTCCACACGCTGTGAAAGGAACTGTTCCCCCAATTGGTCTAGGACTAGGAAGCCTTGGGCAAATTGAAATGTCACTTATGTATTTATTTATTTATTTATTTATTTAACGGAGTGAACAATCTGCGCATACGCGGTTTAAATTTTTATTTTAAGCGGACTGAGTAATTACTCACGGCATGTGCCTGGACACGGTGGGCCAAAAGTCAGTTTCTATACTATATCTCTAAACTAAACTAAGCTAAACAGTGGCAGATGTAATTTAATATGGATAAGTGTAAAGTTATGAGACTTGACAGAAGGATGGTACTGTGGACAATATATTAAAAGGATGCAGTGTTACAACAGGAAAATATATTGGAGTTTTGGTTGATTGCTAAAATTACTGCACAATTTGCACAAACAATTACAAAATGGTATTGCATGTGTGAATCTACTAATAGGGAAGTAGACTTGCATGAAGGAAGACCAAAATGTTGCTTGGCCTTAAAAGGACCATATCGCTGTGGTGTCCTACGAGTTTTTTTTTTGCTGGAGTGTTTGGAAAGAACTTTGCTGTACAGTCCTAACCATCTATCCAGGCTTCTGATCAAATGCAGATCTTGAGGAATGTTCTGCCAATGAGGAATATCCAACCTAATGTAACATTACACAATGGAATATATTTGTTGTGGATATATTTCAAGAGGTTATTGCCTGCACACAGGAGAGCGAGATGGAAGAAGAAGAGCACAGAACTGAAGTACAGGAATGCTTCATGTATCAATGCTTTTAAAAGGCAAGGCTCAGCATCTCTTCCAAGACTCCAATATGTGGATATTTAGTATCACTGTCCTCAATGGTTCAATCCATGGTTCATTTATTATCACAAGTACCAAGGTACAGTGGAAATTATTTTTTTCCAAACACACCAGTAAGATTATTGGCATACGTAAGTACAATCTCCGATTAAGTACAGAATGCATAACAATGGCTCACTGATTCCATATGCAAGAGTCACCAGGTTTTGGTACAATTTTCGAAGTCCGTGCTGCAGCTGGCCATAAAGAACCATTGTAGCCATCACCCCCATCCGGATCATCCCACAAACCATCGCCCCTCTCCTCACCTGGCCACCTTCAGCCTTTGTGCCCTGGGGGCGCCTCCTGCAGCCGACCTTGTGGACGCAGAAGGTAAGACTTTCAATTTTTGTTACCAGCTCTTTGTTCTTGCATCCGTTGCTGTCACCGACTCCCTCCACCCTCCTCTCCAGTGCCCGGTCCTCGGGGAGGAGCAGGAGCCAGGCTCGGTGGCGTCTCACTTCAGCCGCGTTCCCAGTTCAACACCAGCCAAGCCAGGCTGGTGACCCATCGGGAGCTTCTACCATGCAAGGACCATAAGAAGCTTCCTATTATCACAATTCAGATTCCTTTCTGAAGAGGAATTTCATGAATCTTGTCATTAATCATTTCAAATCTGCAGACATGCCACAGTTGGCAGAGAAAGCACATAAATTAATGAAACACCTTTGATTGATTGTAATCATGTATTGTCTTTATCCTGATTGGTTAGCACGCATCAAAAGCTTTTCACTGTACCTCGGTACAAGTGACAATAAACTAAACTGAAACTGAAACAGTCACCTTGTAAAGTCATCCCAAAGTCTCCTCACTCACAATTGCTAGATAATTTTGATCCAATGCCCAGAAACAAATAGTGGCACAATGGCATAGAGTCAGGAGAGAGTAATTCTAGTCAGCCCATAACAGTGTAGCCCATGTGGTCTCATAGACAAGGAAAACTCCAAATTATTTGTGTTTGCTGTCCTCCCTTAGTTAATGAACTGGTATTTTTCCAGCCTGAACAATAGTTGGAGACGCACTGCAACTATTAAGCACATAAAATTAATTCTGAGTGGGGACTTCAATGTCCATTCCCAATAACATGAGGGTCATAATTAACAGGCTGGGAGTCATGTGAAGGTAAAAAATCCAACAAAAGCAAGAAACTACCAAGCCGTTTCCTCACAAATCTTTCTGAATCCTCTGTACATCAATGAATTGTTAGAAATTGCTGTTTGTCATCTACTGTATATCAATGATTTGGAAGAGAATGTACAAGGCATGATTAGTAAGTTTACAGATTATACTGTAAGTGGTATTGTAGATAGCAAAGATGGTTGTCAAACATTGCAACAGGGATTTGATCAGTTGGGCATTTGGGCTGAAGAATGATAAATGGAGTTTAATACAGATAAGTGCGAGGTGTTGCATTTTATGGTCTAACCAGGGCAGGACCTACACTGTGAATGGCAGGGCTCTGGGAAGTGTTGTAGAGCAGAGGGATCCAGGAGTGCCTGTACGTAGTACCTTGAAAATAGTGTCACAGGTGAATAGGGCGGTCAAGAAAGCTTCTAGTACATTGGCCTTCATCAGTCAAGGTATTGAATATCAAAGTTTGGGAGGTCATTGAATAGTTATACAAGAATTTGATGAGGCCACATTTGGAGTATTGTGTTTTCTTTTCGTCACTCTGTTACAGGAAAGATGCAGTTAAGCTGGAAAGGGTGCAAAGAACATTTACGAGGATGTTGCCAGGACTCAAATCGCCTGAGCTTTAGGGAGAGGTTGGGCAAGCTAGGACAAGCTAAGATTTTGTTTCTTGGAGCACAGAAGAATTAGGGGTGATCTTATAGAGGTGTATAAGGATCATGAGAGGAATAGATAGAGTAAACACACATTTACAATGTAGCTGGCAGAGCATTTGACTACATCTCATCAATTTCCAGCAACTCCTCTCTCATCCCTCTCCTCTAGGACAGAACAAGGATAGAGACTCTATTCCACCCAATAGTCTACCCGTTCTATGGGTCATCCCTCACAATTTCTCTCCACTTTAACAAGATTCTATCACATCTTCCCCTCTCCTTCCAGCATTTCAAAGGCATTCTTTCCTATTCTATGATCTAATCATCTATCTAAAGCAATCACCCCCCTTCGTACAGTATATTCCCAAGCAACCACAAGGTACAGCATGGTATTAGACCTCTATTTTTTCCAATAAAAGTATAATACCATTATACTGAAATATTTATTTCCAATTATATTACCAGTTTAGCACATTTCCTTAATGTTTGCTTGCAACATATTGCAGTTCTCCTTATTTTTGACATCCATTCCTCAATTGGTGATTTTGTGCATTTGTAGAATTTGTGCATCGTATTACAAAATCATGGTTATTAAAATTAATTATGAACCATAATAGTTCCAGTACTAATGTTTCAGCACTTTCACTTCCTACCTGCGAGGAGGCTGAGTAGCTCTCTTTTGTCTTACTCTACATTCTGACTGACTGCCAGTTGGTTATCAATTTTGAAACTTGTTCCCTAACTCTAACATGTTTGAAACTTGCTGTGTAACACTTTATAAAAGGCCTTTTAGATATCTATATATGTTATGTCTACCATATTGCCTGCTTCACTCTCTCTCTCTGTTTCCTCTAAAATGAATGGATTGATATTTATAAACTGAATTTTCCTTTTGAAATCCATGCTGCTTATTCAAATTCATGAATGTCTTTTATTTTATTTTTTCAGTAGGTGTTACACTATCTTTTCCAGCATATTTCAGCAGAGACATCTATATTTCTGCAAATATGTTCTAACTCTTTTCCAAAATATAGGTATAAAGTTAACTAACAATCAATCCTTTTGCATCATGCCTTTTCTCATACATATTACATATTTGCAAGAACAGCTCAGTTGTCTCCAGGATTCATCTAAAACAAATTAGACGACAATGTCAAGTTGCTGAAGCACACCTGCTTTGTGCACAGCTCCCTGCTGGGTACAAAATAGTGGTTAAATTCTATATAACTAAAAGTCTCATCTTGACCACTTCCTGTCTGCGCTGTATATTGATTTTAGAAAAATTGCTGCAATATAGCACTATGAATTTTTTGTCCATCTTACTCACAGTCCTCCTCCGCTGAGGCAGCCCTGAGGATTTTTCCGATCGATTAAAAATAAAAAAAGTTATGAGTGTTTATAAAATCTTGAGATCTGCTGATCGGTCCTCTTGCCTGTCAATCACCACAATTAAGGTAACCCCCCTTCCGGGGGGGCAGGAATATATATCTCCGGATGCCTGGAAGTGAGGGAGAGTCCACAACTTTGATCCTAAGCTGTGAATCAACTGAACTGTGAGTCTGCAATGTACTTGCAAAAAATGATTTGATAGACCTTAGTGACAATGCAATGAGTTGTTTGGCAATTTGGTGGCCTGCACTCTGCTTGAAATGCTGTGAAATTGAATATGGTGGCCTGCACACTGCTTGGAATGCTGTGATATTGAGTTTGGTGGCCTACCCTCTGCTTGAAATGCTGTGAAATTGAGTTTGGCGGCCTGCACTCTGCCTGAAATGCTGTGAAATTGAGTTTGGTGGCCTGCACTCTGCATGAAATGTTGTGAAAGTGAGCTTGGTGGCCTGCACTCAGCTTGAAATGCTGTGAAAGTGGGTTTGGTGGCCTGCACTCTGCCTGAAATGCTGTGAAAGTGAATTCGGTGGCCTGCACTCTGCCTGAAATGCTGTGAAGGTGAGTTTGGTGGCCTGCACTCTGCCTGAAATGCTGTGAAAGTAAGTTTGCTGGCCTGCATTCTGCCTGAAATGCTGTGAAAGTGAGTTTGCTGGCCTGCACTCTGCCTAAAATGCTCTGAAATTGAGTTTGGTGGCCTGCACTCTGCCTGAAATGCTCTGAAATTGAGTTTGGTGACCTAACTCTGCCTGAAATGCTCTGAAATTGAGTTTGGTGACCTGCACTATGCCTGAAATGCTCCTAAATTGAGTTTGGTGCCCGGAATGCTGTGAAATTGAGTTTGGTGGCCTGCACTCTGCCTGAAATGCTCTGAAATTGAGTTTGGTGAAATGGAATTTCAAGGAATAGCCATGAGTGAACTGCCAGCCCACCAGCCCTGAGTGACTGATCTGCCAGACCACCAGACCTGAGTGACTGATCTGCCAGCCCACCAGCCCTGAGTGACTGAACTGCCAGCTCACCAGCCCTGAGTGACTGAGCTTCCAGCCCTGAGTGACTGAGCTACCAGCCCACCAGGGCTGAGTGACTGAGCTGCCAGCCCACCAGACCAGAGCGACTGAGCTGCCAGCCCAAGAATCCATTCGGCCCACAAAGTCCATACTAGCCCTCTAGAAACCAGTCCCTTCGGCCCACAACACCCATAATAGCGCTCCACAAAGCCCCCCGTCACTGGCCACCATTATTGGAACTGGTGGAGATGTGGAAAATTGTGTTGGGGGACCAGCCCTCCCGTGTGAACATGGGACCCAACGAGTCCCACCTAGTCTAGTTTCTTGTTAAATTTGATACATTTAAGAATGAAAAAGAGAGATCAGCTGACAAGTGCCTTAACTTTTCTGAAAAGGGAATAGCTACGGGTGTTTTAATTAAAGCATTTCAGATAGTGAGGGGTTTGGAGAATTTGGATCCAAATGAGGATATATACTATGAATGGAAATTGATGAAAGGAGTCATGGCATCAGATTAAGACCAAAGGGAAACTAGAACTTTGTTTTTCAGTTGAACAATGCCATGTATCAAACTGTTCAATGATGGTGCTTCTTTGTGGACTTCAGAAGTGATGAGATCTTCAACAGCAAATTATGCTCAGGGCTGTCAGCACTAGAATGCATTTGGTAGAAAGGAAAATAAATCAATGGAAATCTGGTTCTAAACTAGGAGATATTGGAAACATATTAGAGATTAGATAACATCGATGGTCCGTTGCAAAATTTTAACTTTGATTCTCACCAGAAATTAAGCAGTGGGTGGATTTTACAGTAGAGGGACCGAAATGTATTGGACTTTCATAAGTACTGCCCTGTATTGGAGAGACACAAAATAAAATAATCACAGCAGAAATATCACTGGAGGAGATAGAGAAGACAATTGGTAGGATGAAATCAAACAAGACCCCAGGCAGCGACGGTTTCCCTATAGAATGGTATAAAATATTACGGAATGAGCTGAACCCACTTCTTCTGAGAACCTTTAACTGGATTATCAAAGAAGGCAAGACACTCCCGTCATGGAAAGAGGCAATTATAACATTAATCCCCAAAGAGAACAAAGACAAGGAAAATTGTACCAACTACAGACCGATATCAATTCTAAATGTGGACTATAAATTATATTCTTCAATTATCTCCAAACGATTTGAAAAGTTCATGCCAGATTTAATTGCTGAAGACCGGACTGGTTTTATAATAGGCAGACAAACACAGGACAGCATTAGAAGAACCCTACATATAATACACAAGATTCAAAAGGAAAGTACGCATGCTGTCCTGATAAGTCTAGACGCGGAAAAGGCTTATGATAGGGTTAATTGGGAATTCTTATATCAACACTAGAAAGATTTGGCTTTACCGAAGTCAATTCAAGTTGTAAAAGCAATTTACCAGCAACCTACTGCAAGAGTAAAGATGAATGGGTCCTTAACTGAGAGATTTGTGTTAGGAAGAGGAACGAGACAGGGATGTTGTCTTAGCCCTACCCTGTTTGCTATATATATTGAACCATTGGCGATTCATCAAGATAGGGAATTGAGGGGAGTAACTATAAGAGATAGAGAACATAAAATTGGCCTTTTCGCAGATTATGTAATAATGTATCTCACGGAAGTAAACACCTCATTTCCAAGGATGATGGGGATCATAGATAAATTTAATTTTTATGCAGGATATAAAGTGAATATTTCAAAAACTCAAATCCGCCTATTTAATTGTCCTCCTCCAGAATAAATCAAACAAAATTATAATATTAAATGGGATTCAAAATCAATCAAATACCTAGGGGTACATATAACAAAAAATATATCAATGTTGTATGGGGCCAATTATAATCACATCAACCAAAACATAAGAAAGGATATCGAAAGATGGTCCACCTACCCAATGGATTTTAGTAGTAAGATAAATGTGGTGAAAATGAATATTTTGTCAAGGCGATTGTACTTGTTTCAATCTCCGCCAATAGAGGTACCATTAAAACAATTCACAGAATGGGATAAATTAATATCTAGATTTATTTGGGGAGGAAAGAAGGCCAGAATTTGATACACTACACTCCAGTTGCCAAAGGACAAAGGTGGAATGGCACTTCCAAATTTTAGGATATATTTCTATGCAGCCCAACTACGACCACTAATTAATTGGTGTGAGGACAGCTTTATAGCTAGGTGGAAAGAGATTGAGACATATATCCCTGACTTCCACATCCAAACCCTTTTGGGAGAAAAAGCGCTTCCTGGACATATCAGGAGTATAATCGATCCAGTAACGATGTTTACTTTAGAAACCTGGTTCACTCTTACCAGACAACTTAAACTGAATAAACGACAAAAAGTTTTAAGATGGATAGCTTTGGATAATGAATTTAAACCAGGGATGCATGACTCAACATTTAAAGAGTGGATGAACAAAGGAATGACTGCATTTTCTACTGTTATTGAAAATGGAGACCTAAGAAGTCTTCAAGATTTGAAGGATAGATTTGCACTTCGGAACCAAGACTTGTTTAGATACCTCCAACTGAGAGATTATTACAATAAAAAGGTAAAAAGGGAGGCACTAGAAGAAAAGAATCCAGTGATAGAAGTGTTAGTTAGTGCTTATCATCAAAAAACATTAAGGATTATTTCTAAACTTTATCATAGATTAATGGAATGTCAAGCTAAAACTACATTTTATGTAAAATTTAAGTGGGAAAAGTAATTGAACATTACAATATCAGAAGAAGATTGGCATCATATGTGTGTAACACTACAGACATCCACCAATTCACAAAATTGGAGAGAATTTAATTGGAAAAATTTGATTTGTTTTTCTATTAGGCCTAACATAAAAAGCAAGCAAATTCTAAGGCAGCAAACATGCTGGAGGCAATGTGGTCAAACAGACGCAAACCATGCACATATCTTCTGTAGTTGCCCAAAAATTGAACCATTTTGGGACAGAGTGAATTCAGAATTAACGGAGGTATTAGGATATATAGTCTGCAAGAAGTGTTCCATTTTATACCTGGGTAATATAACTACAGTGGTGCTGAAGGAAGACCATTACTTGGTTAAAATCCTCCTCATAGCTGGCAGAAAGGCCATTACAAGAAACTGGCTTGCAGCGGACACGCCCAGATTTAGACAATGGTTAGACATAGTACAGGAAATATTTGTCATGGAGAAAATTACATATTCTCTAAGAGTGAAAGAAGATGAGTTTAGCAGAAAATGGGAAAAATTGATTAGGTATAGAAATAAAGACATCAACACTGTATAATTTTATAGACAATAATGTAAGTTATTGGAAATTTTTTTAATATTAAAATAGTTCTGTATACTGCATCATTAATTGTAAACTGAAGCCCCCGCTACACTGTTGTACGTTTCATTGTAATGTTGTATGTTTCGTTGTTATATTTGTGTTTTATTTGTGTATACATAAAAGCAATAAAAACTAAAGTGGAATAAA
This sequence comes from Okamejei kenojei, assembly GCA_035221665.1. Classification (NCBI taxonomy): domain Eukaryota; kingdom Metazoa; phylum Chordata; class Chondrichthyes; order Rajiformes; family Rajidae; genus Okamejei; species Okamejei kenojei. The sequence continues at coordinate 43,151,740 of CM069132.1, forward strand.
AAGAGAGACTGAAATGTCCACACTTCAAATAAAGTGATTGTGTTTTGAAAAAAAAGATTGTATGAGGAAAATGTTGCTTTACAGTTTAACTGCTCACTTTCACAGCTAAATTGAAGCATTGAAAATTAATATTCATTAAAATACATGCTGTAAATAGTTACCATAATTTGTGTAAAAACAATGAACTCCTAATTGTTGCTGCAGTTTGTCTTTTCTAAGCAGACAACTGTGGAGAATTAGAAGGTAGCATGTTGCGAATTTTCTCCATGATATATGGATAGACTCAAACTGTGACATGCTGGGAATTGTGAACTGTTTGTTTGAGTTTTGTGTGTTAAAGTTCTTCAACAGTTACACATAATCTCGAGCCCTTGGCTTCCCAGAGAGGTGCAATCCACCAAAGGGAATTGTTGCTAAACGCATTTTAAACATAGACTTTTATTACATTGGTAACTCAAATCCTTATATTATCTGTGACCTGCATTTTTTAACATCAGTGTATGTATTATAAGGTCTCATTTCTGCTTGCTCCATGCTTAGCGGTATATTGAAATCATAGATAGATATTAACCTCTGGCTGCTCATCTTCCAACTCCAGAAAGAGTTGTCTTTGTGATATACTTGATGCTGGCAGATTGATATCTAATTTGAAAATGTTGTTTCTCTTTCCACAGCTGTTTGTGCTGAGGCAGAGATGATTTAAAGCTTCAGGTTTGTAGGAATAAATTTCACCAGCAATTTGCCATGGAGCAGCCACATCGGAGCAATGGTCAAGAGAGCACACCAATACCTCTTCTTCTTTAGAAGGCTTAGGAAGTTGAGCATGTCCCCAACAACTTTTACCAACTTCTATAGCATTATATCGGGATGCATCAAAGCAACGTTTGGGAAAAGCTCCATCCTAGACCACAGGAAATGTCATAGAGTTGTGGACATAACCCAGACCATCACGCAAACCAACCTCTCTTCCATTGACTCCATCTACACTTCACATTGCCTCATCAAGGCCATCAGCATATTTAAGGACCAGTCTCACCCTACTCCAACTACTCCTCTTTCCCATCAATAATCAAGAGTCAAGAGTTAAGAGTGTCATATGTCCCAGATAGAACAATGAAATTCTTACTTGCTGCAGCACAACAGAATATGCAAACATAGTACACTGTAAACAATATAATAAACAAGAGAGAAAAAAAAGTTCAGCGTGTATATGTGTACTTGTGAGTTTGTGTATATATACACAGTGAACTTTTCTCTCTCGTTTAGTATATATTGTTATTACATCAGGCAAGAGGTACATAAGTTTAAAAATGTATACCTCCAGAGTCAGGGACAGTTTCCCAGTTATTATCAGATAACTGAACCATCCTCTTACCCAACTAGAGAGCAGTCTGGACCTCCCATGTACTTCATTGTCGATCTTCAAACTATCTTTAATCAGACTTTACTGAACTTTATCTTGCACTAAACATTAAATGCTTTATCCTGTATATGTACACTGTGAATGGCTTGATTGTAATCATGGTTGTTATTTTTGCTGTTTGGATAGCACGCAACAAAAGCTTTTCACTGTACCTCAGTATACATGTCAAGGATAAACTCAACTAAGTTAAAATATCTCTCAATGATTACCCAGGTTAACAGGCAGAAGTGGACCCTGCAAATGTAATACATAGCTCATCTGAAAATCTTTAATATGATTCCAAAGATCCACGAACCGATGTTCATTCTGCTTTGATGATTAACATTTTTGGAACAAGATACTTGTTTAAATAAGTTGAATCCTCATCGATGCCAACTAAGCTAAAGATCCTTGCAATTGCAGCAGAATGTCAAAAATATGCTACCAGATCTCAGTGCTCGGTCTGTGCCTGAAAATAGGCCAAAAAACTACAGCCAACACAAATAGGGCAGGTTCCAGGAAGGTAGCAAGGAAGAATGAGAAAGGGTGATGCAGACCAGAGGACACAGATAATTTTGGGGGGACAAGGACAAGGAAATCTATGCACAGTTTATTGAAAATGTAAGAGCAGGTACATAAAAGCATACGGAATCCTGGGCTTTAAAAAGTACAAGCACGGACCCGTTGGGCCCCGTTGGGCCCCGTTCCCCCAACGCAATATTCCACCACTCATCTGTCCCCCAACGCAACCCATTCCCCCAACGCAATATTCCACCGTTCACCCATATCCCCCAACTGCGCAGGCTCGGCCCATTTCCCCCCATCCTCCAGCACTCCCTCCCCCTCCTCTTCGCCCTCTCTCTTCTTGGCCCTCTCCGCCTCCCCTCCTCCACTCATCCCTCACCTCTCCCTCCCTCTCGTTTCCCCTACCCTCAGTCACTCCCTCCCTCCTTCCCTCCATAACCCCTCACCCCTCCCTACCCCTCTTGACATCATTGTGAGGTGGATGGTGCTGTGTTTATTTTATGTAAATTAGATCCCATTGTGATGTCATGGTGGAACGCTGCTGTCTTTTTGAAAACGTAGTTTTTTTTAATGTAAATGAGATTCCATTATGATGTCATTGTGCAGTGGAACACTGCTGATGGGCAGTTTATGTAAAAGAGATAATCACAGGACAATGGTGAGTAAGGTGGTGCAACAATTGTAGCGTTAGCGTGTACCATTTTTGCGCAAATATAGGTACAAACCGGCACACAAACAAACAAACAAACAAACAAACAAACAAATATAGAAACAAGATGAGAGTTTTATTAATATATACTAAACCAAGTGGGACCCGTTGGGTCCCTGTCACATGGGAGGCCTGGTCCCCCAACGTAACCCATTCCCAAAACACAATATTCAGCCACTCACCCATAGCCCCCAAAGGAGGCCTGGTTCCCCCAACGCAACCTGTTCCCAAGGCAATATTCCACCATTCACCCATTCCCCCAATGCAACCCGTTTCCCCCAATGCATATACCACTACTCACCCATTGAAACATAGAAAATAGGTGCAGGAGTAGGCCATTTGGCCCTTCGAGCCTGCACCGCCATTCAATATGATCATGGCTGATCATCCAACTCAGTATCCTGTACCTGCCTTCTCTCCATACCCCCTGATCCCTTTAGCCACAAGGGCCACATCTAACTCCCTCTTAAATATAGCCAATGAAGTGGCCTCAACTACCTTCTGTGGCAGAGAATTCCAGAGACTCACCACTCTCTGTGTGAAAAACGATGTTCTCATCTCGGTCCTAAAAGACTTCCCCCTTATCCTCAAACTGTGACCCCTTGTTCTGGAGTTCCTCAACATCGGGGACAATCGTCCTGCATCTAGCCCGTCCAACCCCACTCACCACTCTCTGTGTGAAAAATGTTTTTCTTATCTTGGTCCTAAAAGAAATCCAACTGCGCAGGGGTTGCTCATTTCCCCTTATTCACGCTCCCTCATTTTGAACTTTTAAAAAAATGCAATTGCACTTGCTAGGGCTGGCAGGACTAAGTGTCCTGGGATTGCAACATTGGGCAGGGCTGCAATCTCATTGTGACATCATAGCTGTAACTGCCAGTGCAGAGGGAAGAATTTTTTTTCAAATTGAGATTTTGTAAAGTTATAACATGAATGACGTAAAATATAACATCAATCTGAACGAAACTTGATACACCACACTACAGGACAATGGTGTGTAAGGTGGTCCAAAAATTATAGTGCTATCGTGCACCATTTTGGTGTAGTTCAGGCCATGACAAGCACAAATGAAAACAAACACACAAACTCTCTCACAAACAAGATGAGAGTTTTAGTAATATACTAGACCAAGTGCAGACCCATTGGGTCTGCTCCCACAGTGCACCCGTTCCCTACCCGTAGCCCCCACGGGAGGCGTGGTCCTGCAACTGAAGCCATTCGCAAACGTAATATTCCAGCACTCCCCTTGCCTCCATCAGCACTGCTCTTATAAAAAAAAATCCAATTTCACTTGCCCTGCGTGTTGCAATAGGAATTCGCCCTTTCCCTGCTAGTCTATCCATTACGATGTCATCAGTTGAAACTGTCATTGTGACGTCATTATTTGAAGCTGGTCGGTTAGAAATTGAAGGTATTTTGATTTTTTTAAACTTTAATCAGTAATAAGTTGAGAAATAAACCATAAAATGTTCAGTGAAATTGATCTCTGCCTCGAGGGGAAAAATGTGAATCAGAATATTTAAAAATCTTGTGAATGTTGGCATTTTTAAAGCCTTAATCGCGAATAACATGTAAAATATAGGATGAAATCTTCATTGCCTTGATTTTTTTAAAACTTTAATCAGTCATTAGTCGAGAAATAAAGCATAAAATGTTCAGTGAAAGTGATCTCGGCCTCGAGGGGAAAAATGTGAATCAGAATATGTAAAAATCTTGTGAAAGTGCATTTTTAAAGCTTTAATCGTGAATAATGCGTCAAATATAGGATGAAATCTTCATTCAGGCTGGTCTTCTGAATCTTCTGAATTTGTAGTCGGCAGGGCAGTTCACTGCACATTGCCAACTTGGATGTGTTGTGATCACTAACGTGCTGTTAGTGCCCCTTTAAAACTGTCTAGTGAAGGTGATTTGACTATATTGTTGTCTAGTTTATTCCATTCCCTTAAGGTTCTTCCAAAGAAATAGTTCTTATAAATATCTGTCCTGGCGAATGGGATTTCTATTTGCATATCATTTCTCTTTCTTGTTCTCCTTTCTGTTGAGTATGTTATGTATCTATCTGCAGTTATGTCCACGATCCCCTTTTGAATCTTGTACAACATGTCTAGTCTGTTCCTTACCCTTTTTGTTTCCAGCGTTTCCCAATCCAGGTTGGACAGCATCTGGGTGACACTGCTACCTCTATTGTAGTTCCCGATGCAAAAGTGTGCTGCTTTCCTCTGTACCCCTTCTAGTTTGTTGATATGACCAGTTTTGTATGGGTCCCAGGAGCATGAAGCGTACTCCAGTAAGGGTCTAACCAATGTTGAATATGCTGTGGTTTTCACTTCCATTGGGCAGAAACTGAGGTTTCATCTAAGGTCCAGTTGGCTTTTGTGACTGTGTTGTCCACGTGTTCCCTCCACAAAAGCTTGTTATCAAGATGATCTCCAAGGTATGGTTGTGAAATTGTATGATGAAGTATTTGTCCACAGAAGATGTAGTCTCGAGTACGTGGTTTCTTCTTGTTTGCAATTACCATAATTGAGCATTTGATTGGGTTGAACCTCATCTTCCATGTTTTTTGCCATAATTCCAAGGACTTAAGGTCTTCTTGTAAGGAGTTCATATCCTCCACATGAGTGACAGGTGTATATACAAGACAATCATCTGCGAAGATTCTTGTTTTACAATTTATGCGTTCAGGTAGATTATTAATGTACATCAATAACAACAGTGGTCCGAGGACCATGCCTTGCGGTACTCCTGACAGTTCTTGTTCTTCTGAAGAAATGTTTCCTTCACAGGCTACACTCTGCATCCGGTTTTTGAGAAAGTCCCTAATCAAGTTATGTAGACTATTTCTGATGCCATAGTAATCCAGTTTTCCTGGGAGCTTTCATGAGGAACTTTATCGAATGCTTTTGAAAAGTCCAGGATTGCCATATGTATAGTTTCCCCTTATCTAATGCCCTTGTGATGTCATCAATAGTGATAATACGTTGTGTTTCCATTGAACGTTTTGCTCTGAAGCCATGTTGTGAGTCTACCAGTGTATGATGTGTTCCATGATCTTACATGTAACACTGGTCAGTGAAACTGGTCTGTAGTTCTCAGGCGCAGCCTTATTGCCCTTCTTAAATATTGCCCAGATGTTTGCTTCCTTCCACTGTCATGGTAGTGACCTACAATCAATTGAGGACTGGAATAAATCTGTGAGTATTGGTGCTATTTTCGATGCGAACACCTTTAGAAACTATGGTGGCAACTGATCAGAGTCCGCTGCTTTGTTTGGCATTAGATTCGGTACTTGTGTTAGTACTCCTGCCTCATGGATCACTAGTTCAGGGATATCCTGTATGTTACTGGTTCCCATCGATGGAATGCATGACTTGTTTTCCCTCGTAAATACACTGGTGAATTGAGCATTAAGTGCTTCGGAAGCCTTCCCTTTCCCGTCATTTTCTTTCATTGCTGTGGTAAGATTGTTTGACACAAATTTTATTTCGGAGTCACATGAGTGATTCCGTGAAGAATCCCGCCAGAGCGCTTGCGCATCATTGCGTCAGCCGCATTGGCGCATAGAGGCTGCGAGGAACAGAGCTCCTCCAGCGGTAAGTATTTAGACTCTAGGTAAGTGCCAAAAAGCTTAGCTGGAATAAGAATCCGTTTACTGTGGTGCCGTTTTTCCTTTCTAGTTGAGCACCATGGACAAAATGGGAACGCGGAAGAGGCGAACCGGAGCCAGCCGCAGGCGTATGTGCTGTGAACGGCTGCCTCATACCCCTGCACAGTCGCTGGAGCGACTGCAGACTTGGTGCTGCAGAGCACAGAGCCAGCGTCAGTCAGGCGCAAGGCAACCCATAAGTCTGCCAGGCCCTCGGAATCATGGGAAGATTCCACTCCGGGGCTGGATAGCGTTTTTGAATGGCTATCCCAAATGGAGCAACTGTTGTGCACAGTGCTCCAGCAGGGCACACTCCAGCAGGAGGATTGTCAGCGCCACCCTGAACAAGAGGCGCCAGCAGCACCTATTAGAGGGCTGCTTGATAGCACCATCATTGATGAGGTGCATGCGATGGGTCAGCTGAGTTCTGACCCCGACTCTGATGGTGAGGTTGAGCGAGGCGAGGAATGGGAGCTGCCAGATGTTCCATCTCTGGTAGCACGATTCGTTGTCCCATCAGAGTCAGCAGAGCCGCTGGGAGAAGAGCTGGCCTCCACAATCAATTACATGGTGTCCCATCAGCTCCAGGAACTTTCCATGGACAAGACCGCTAAAAAGCATGAGACCACAGGGAACTGCGTATTATTAAAAGTACCAGCAGTAAACAAAATAATATGGGGTCAGATGGGCGTGGGCATGCGTGCCCAAGAAATCATACTGCAGAGGATCCTAAAGCTGTTGGGCTCAGGAATCACGGCGTTCACTAGAACGATAGATGGAGGGCATGTGTCGGGGACTCATCAAGAGGCACTAGGGTTGCTGTGCAGCGCCCACTTTGAAATTAACTGTCTCAGGAAAAGTGCTAATAGGCCCACCATCAACCCGAGGTTCGGAGAACTCTGCAAGCCCACCAATGTCCAACCACCCAACTTACTATTTGGAGAAGACCTCGTGAAACGGGTCAAGGAGATGGATGATGAGGCAAAAACGGTGGGCCTGATCAAAACAACGATGACCGGCAAACCTGTAAAAAGGAGATATCCCTACAGGAAAAGTGCAGTTTCTGGGTCTACACCAGGAATAAGCCAGCCGTCGATGCAGGGACGCAGTTGGCGCTCTGCAGTGGGAACACGAGCAAACATGGGGCTTCCCGCCAGGAACTGGGGATAGCAAGTCACACCAGTCACCAAGGAGGTAGGTGGGCCTGGTTCTCACGGGAACATATTAAGTATAACACAGCCAAAAATTGGGGGTAGATTACATCTATTCTATGAGGAATGGAAACAACTTACCTCAGATCCATTTATCATGACTGTTATTCAAGGTTTTCGGATTGAGTTCGATCCAAATGGGGATTTGCCTCTCCAGCATGTTCCTAGTAGAACACTCCATTTTTCACAAACAGAAGTAATGGAGGAATAAGCTGAACTTAAAAATTTGTGTAACAAAGGAGTAATTGAGAGGACGGTTCACCAAGTCCATCAATTTGCGTCAAACATTTTTCCCTGACCAAAAAAGGATGGAGGATGTAGAATTATTTTGGATCTCACAAATCTAAATCCTTTTGTACAGTATAGACACTTCAAAATGGAAACATTTGTTACTGCCAAACAACTGATTTCCAGAGGTTGTTATATGGCAACCATAGATCTGAAAGATGTGTATTACTCAGTGTCTGTTCATTTGGACGATAGAAAGTATTTAAAATGTACTTGGATGAATCAATTATGGCAATTAAAGGCACTGCCTAATGGGTTAACTTCAGCTCCTAGAATACTCACTGTATTGTTAAAACCAGTACTGGGGCTACTTAGAGCTCAGGGCCATGTGGTTATGGCTTATCTGGATGATATCTTAATTATAGGACAAACAAGTGAATTAGCTGAAGCATCTGTGGCAATTGTTAAATTCACACTGGAAAAATTTGGGTTTGTCATTCATTTAGGATTGACTATTTGGGTTTCATAATTGATTCACTTAATATGGTAGTGATCTGCCCAGGGAAAACAGGGTAGAGCTAATTGATTGTTGCATTAAGCTTTTAAAAGAGCAACAACCTTCAATCAGACAGGTGGCCACTCTGCCCGGAAAATTAGTGGCAACGTTTCCGGCAGTTCAGTATGGGCCTTTGCACTACCAGCACTTACAGAGGGCAAAGGAACAGGCACTCATGATATATTCGGGCCATTATAATAGGCCCATGCAGTTATCAGCAGATGCTGATTCAGCATGTCTCCAGTAGTTTCAGCAAAGTGGTGCTTGAACAACCTTCCATGGTCTTACAGACTGATGTCAGTGCACTCGGTTGGGGTGCCACTGATACGAGCTCCAGCTGTGGAGGCAGATGGAATGTGGAAGAAGCATTGCTTCTGCAGACATGGGGAATTAACTACTTAGAGCTTTTGGAGGCTTTTTTATGGGCTCAAGGCTTATTGTACTAACACAAGTAACCTGCATGTTCAGCTTCAAATTGACAACACTACGGCAGTGGCGTATGTCAATCGCATGGGTGGCATCAAATCGGTATCTTGGGACAAACTGGCTAATCAAATTTGGACCTGGTGTATTGACAATAACATTTGGCTTTCAGCTATTTATCTACCAGGTAGATTCAATATAGTAGCAGACACCAGGTCATGGATATTCCATGACAACACAGAGTGGATGTTGAATCAGGACGTATTCAATTATATAGTTGTCAAATATGGAAGGCCAGATATCGACTTGTTCACATCCAGACTAAACCACCAGCTACCTAAATATGTGTTGTGGGAACCAGCTCCTCAGGTAGTAGTGATTGATGCTTTAACGCTGCATTGGGGTGGTATGTTTTTATATGCATTTCCACCATTCTGTCTTATGTCGATGTCTGCTTAAAATCAAGCAGGATGCCGCTTCAGGGGTGCTGGTGACACCCGGCTGGCCTACTCAGCCATGGTTCCCTTTGATATTGCAGTTGATGACACAACCCTGATGCTGTTTCCAAATTTGTTGGCAGAAGTTTGATTTAGTGGGAACACGTGAAGGTCCCAATCTCCCTGACCTGTCCCATTGTGATGTCATATATTTAAATGAGATCCATTGCGATGGGACATCTGTGAGGTGGCACTTTGGCTCATGCGGCAGTTTAATTTTTTTTTAATGTTTTGTGAACAATTTTTTTCAAAATCTAGAGAGGAGTGAATTTCTGAACTCATAAGTTAAATCCCTTCTGAAATTGTAAAAATCTCCCCGTTTTTGCGTGTGGTTTTGGCGGACTAATGAATCAAAGGCCAAAAATCTGATAAAATCCGATCTCACACACACACACACACACACACACACACACACACACACACACACACACACACACACACACACACACACACACACACACACACACACACACACACACACACACACACACGCACACACACAGTTTTAAAAGTATACTAGACCAAGTGCAGACCCGTTGGGTCTGTTCCCCCAACGAGCGTTTGCATTGGGGGGGGGGGGATGCGGCATCACACACACTAACTACCTCCTTGATATTATATTAATATTATTAATTAGATCCTTTTACCCCATAACTGGGGAGAGGGGTTGGTGCAGTCAATCTATTCCCCACTCCCTATCACCCCCACTCCTCTCCCTCTATTCCCACCTCCGTCCTCACCTCCAACATTTCCCCCTCTCCCTCCCTACTCCCTCCTCACCCTCAATCCCCCGACTCCCACTCTTCATCTCCCCAGGATCGGGCCTTACCCCGCCCGCCCGTCGCCTTACCTCTCCTCCCGAGCTGCAGAACATGCCGGCGTGAGAGTGGAGCTGTGGGCTTGTGACCAAAGATTCTGCTTGTGACTCTCTGAACCGTGTGGAGGATAGGAGGGGCACGCAGGACGGTGGGGCTTCGTGAGCTGCGCCAGCTGTGAGTTCAGCGGAATTCCAGCTGCAGGAGGCGCGGCACGGTGCGAGCGTAGTTGGAGGGGGGGTGGCTTTGGAGCGCGCGCGGACGAGTCCAGCTGTGGGAGGCACATGCGTAGTTGGAGGAGTCTGGCTGCCAAATAAAGAGAGAGAAGTGGCTTGGGATTGGTCGGCATGTGGGATTGTGACGTAAGCAGCTCGTGAGGTCCCATTTCGATTTTAAAACGAGTGAGTGTGGGGGAGGGGAGGGAGGAGGAGTTTATTTTAAAATGTGTGCATAAAAATGTCTAAATGAAATAAGGAGTAAATCCATTAGCGAGATGGAAAAAAATCATGAGTTTTTGAGCTTCTGGTTTTGGCGGACCATGGAATCAAAAGCCAAAATCTTATCTGAAAAAAAATGGAATGTGACATACACCCACACACCCACACACACACACACACACACACACACACACACACACACACACACACACACACACACACACACACACACAATTTTAAAGGTATACTAGACCAAGTGCAGACCCGTTAGGTCTGTTCCCCCAAGGCGTGTTTGCAGGGGAAGGGGGCATGCGGTGTCACACATAAAAACCACCCCCACACTAACTACCCCCTTGATATTATATTAATATTATTAATAAGATCCTTTTACCCCATAACTGCCCTAGCCACTGATGCATGGCCCCCAACTCGCAGGCGTGTCTAGAGAGGGAGAGGGGGGTAGAGAGTGAAGGCAGAGAGAGAATGGGGAGAGACAGTGAGAGAGGCAGAGACAGAAGGGAAAGAGACAGGGGGAGGGGGGGTGGAGGATAGGAGGAGGAGAGGGAGGGGGGTGGTGGGAGGTTGGGGGAGGAGGGGAGAGAAAGATGGGAGGAGAGAGAGGGGGACGGGGGGTTGAGAGTGGGGGATGGAAGGGGGAAGGAGAAGGGGTGATGGGGTGAGAAGGGAGGGGGAGAGGTGTGGGGAAGTGAGGGGAGAGATGTGGGGAATGGAGGGGGAGAGATGGGGGGAAAGGAGGGGGAGAGGTGGGGGAAGTGAGGGGGAGGGGTGGAGGGAAGGGGGTAGAGGAGGGGTGGAGGGTTGGGTTGAGGGGAGGGTGTGGAGGGGATGGGGGAGGGATTTAAGGGAGGGCAGGGGAGAGGAAGGGGGAGAGAGAGGGGGGAAAGAGAGGGGGGAGAGGGGGAGGGGGGAGAGAGAGGGATGAGAGAGGTAGAGAGAGAGAGAGAGAGAGAAAGAGAGAGAGAGAGAGAGAGAGAGAGAGAGAGAGAGGGGAGGGGGAGAGAGCGGGGTAGAGGGAGGGGGGAGGGAGAGAGACAGGGAGGAGGAAGAGAGAGAGAGGGGGGTAGGGAGAGAAAGAAGTGGGAGAGAGAGGGGGAGGGAGAGGGAGAGAGGGGGAGGGAGAGAGAGCAAGGGGCAAGGGAGAGAGGGGGGGGAGGGAGAGAGAGAGAGTGGGGGGAAGGAGAGAGAGGGAGGGGGGAGAGAGAGAGAGGGAGGGGAGAGAGAGAGAGAGAGAGAGAGAGAGAGAGGAAGAGAGTGAGGGGGAGAGTGAGGGGGGGAGAGAGAGAGGGGGGGAGAGAGATGGGGAGAGAGAGTGAGAGAGGGGAGTGAGAGAGAGTGTGGGGAGAGAGAGAGGGGGGGGCAGAGAGTGAGACCAGAGCAAGAATGGGGAGTGACAAAGAGAAAGGGGCAGAGACAGAAGGGCAAGAGACAGAGGGAGAGGGGGTGGAGAGGAGGAGGAGAGGGCGGGTGGGTGAGGAGGGAGAGTGGGGGAGGAGGGGTGAGAGAGATGGGAGGAGAGAGAGAGGGAGAGAGGGGGCTGAGAGGGGGAAAGGGAAGGGGGGAGGGGGGAGGGGGAAAGGAGGGTGGGGAGGGGATGTGGTAGGGGAGAGAGGGGGAAGAGTGGGGAGGGAGTCATCACACAGTTTGCAATGTAAAAGGCATCGCAATGTATGGAACATTATATAGATCTTCACCCATCCTGTCCTTTGCAAAATATCGGAATAGTTTGCATTGCATGTAAAAGAAAGGTCAAAATGTGCAACAATATTTAGATCTTAACACAGTTTGTATTGCATTATAAACGGAAAGTCAACATGTGACACATTATTTATTTATTGTGAATAAAGTTCTTTTGCAGGGGGGGTGGTGGTATTTTTGCATTAACTTGCAGTTCTGGAGATGATCGGAGTTGAGTGTCTCGGAGATCTCTGCATCCCCGGCTCCTGCTCTGCCTCCTCCCACGGTCCCGCCGCCATTCCCCGGTCCCATTCTGCCGCCACCGCCACCGGGCTGAGCCGGCGAGGACGCCGCTGTCAACCGTCCAGCACCTTTGCTGAAATTAAACTTCTTCATGGCCTCCCCACTTTCAGGGGAGTGACCTTAATATGATCCTCTTTCAGGGGAGCCACCTTAATATGATCCTCTTGATGGAAGTAAACCTTTTTGCATTTAGGAATCTTTCATTTTGAAATCGGTTTCGAGATTTTATTTGCACACACTAATAAAGGCAGGTAGACATTGAATACACCGGATTCTTACATATGGTTTAAATAAAGACATAAATAGAAAGATGTTTATAGTGTGGTTCAGGCATCACCCAGTTAAGAGTTGTTATACCTGGACAGAGAGCAGTTTGCTGGGCATTTTAAGGAGGCATCGAGAATCACTTCCTACGTTAATCTGGTAGTCCCTTGCGATAAAAGTTTAGAGCTTGTTTCAAAAATCATGCGTGGATTTTATTTTGTCGCCGCTCTCTTGTTTATTCCATCGTCTTTTTCTTTTAACCACTCGAACGAAAAAAAAAGAAAGGCAAAAACAAATCAAGCTGCTGTGGAAAGGTGGTTGCGGCTGGTTGATAAAGAGACGTGTGTGATGTTTATCGGCATTTTGAGGGTTTTAGTAAGGGAGTAACAGGTGGCGACTGCTTTTCGCCATCCTCGGACAGAAGATGACGAAATGCAGCGGGGGTAAGAGCCGATCTTTGGTTGAGCCACCACGATAGATCCGGCCGGGGGGGGGGGGGGGGGGGGGCGTGTGGGGGGGGGGGGGGGAGGGGAGTGGAGGAAGTAAAATGGCCAGTGAAATAAGAAAAATGTCAGGGCCCAGGGTTGGGGGGGGGGGGGGGGGGGGGGCGGAGTGAAGGATAGCCGGGCTGCCAAATGAAGAGGCAGAAACGGCTTGGGATTGGTCGGCATGTGGGATTGTGACGTAAGTGGAGGTCCCATTTAGATTTTAAAATTAGTGAGTGTGGGGGGGGGGGGGGGAGGATTTTATTAAAACGTGTACATAAAAATGTAGGAGGAGTGAATCCGTGAATGTAAAAGTGAAATTGCTAGCGAAATGGAAAAAATTGTGGCGTTTTCGCATGTGGTTTTGGCGGACCATGGAATCAAAGGGCAAAAATCTTATCTGAAAAAAAATGGAATGTGAAATACACCCACAAACACACACCGCCGACACACACACATACAGAGTTTTAAAAATAGACAGACAGACAGACAGACAGACAGACAGACAGACAGACAGACAGACAGACAGACAGACAGACAGACAGACAGATAGATATGATGATAAATAGATACAAGAGTATACAAGAGCAAGGAAGCTGTGAAAAAGCTTTCTAAAGCAATATGTCTATTCACTGGTTTTACTGGACAAGAACAGACATGTATGGTCATTCCCATTATATCATCATAGACAGGTTTTGCCAAAGTGGTGAACAGATTTTAGGGCTAGATAGGGCTCTTAAAGATAGCGGAGTGAGTGGATACGGGAGAAGGCAGGAATGGGGTACTGATTGTGGATGATCAGCCATGATCACATTGCATGGCGGTGCTGGCTCGAAGGGCCGAATGGCCTACTCCTGCACCTATTGTCTATTGTCTTTTGTCTATTGTCTATTGTCTATTGTCTATTGATATACATAAGCTGCAAATTGCAGGACTTGTTGTGAACTAAACCAAAGGTTGTTTAATATTCTTGTCTATGTTACTGCAGCGACTCGGGTAACTCGATCTTTATTTCTCAGTACCTAAATTTAAAACCTAATTTTGGCAATAGAATGAACACAGAGGGTAAAACAAGCCAGATGACTGTCACATGCTGTTTTTTTTGCAAATTAAAATGAATTATTTAGGCACCTCTTTTAAAGAGGAAAAGGAATTATGAAAACAAGTCAGAAAATATAGATTTTGCAACTCACTAACTGAAATTCTATGTGGTCTTTTTTTGTTATTTTGTTCTTCTACATTAAATAATTATTTGTTTGCACAGTCACAATAACGTCAAAGGCCACATAATTTCCCCTGTGCTATTGAAGATGAGATGAGTATTCTACATTGTTTTCCACAATTTAATGTGGCATTAGTAATTGTGATACTCATCTGAGGTTATATTCATATTTCTTCAATATATAGGAAGTGTGAATACATTTCACATTTCCTTGTTCAGCCCATCAAGGGTGTGCTGGTTCACATAGCAATCCCACTTCCTCACCATTTTTACCTGTAACTAATTCTCCCCACATTCCTATCAACACTGTTCTGACTGTCATCCATCTACACTCTAGGGGGCTATTTGAAGTGGATGAATAACCTACCAATTCATAAGGCTACGAATTGTGCAAGGAAACTGGAGCACCTGGCATTCACAGGGAGACTGTCCAGACTCCTCATAGATAGAAGGGACACAAAGGGCAGGAGATGCTCAGCAAGTCAGGCAGCCACTCTGTAAAACAAGGATAGGTGTTTCAGGTCAGGACCCTTCTTTCCACATAGACTAAAGTTATTGACAAGCTTATTTAGCTATTGTACAGCCCTCATTAATATATTAATCTAGTTAAAGATAGCATTTTGTTACATGTCAATTTTATAAAGGTTTTGTTTATATAATTTCATAAGAATCATCCCAAACTGCCGTGTAAGTTGTGCAAGAAGGATATATGTTTAACTTTTACAATTGTTCATAAATTTATACCTGTTTGTCAACATTTTCCATAAATTCTAATGACATACAGAAAACTATTAGTATATAGTTTATGAGAGTTGTGGTTCTATAAATTAAGGTGATTATTAGGAGGGATTACATTTTCCAGAGGATTGTGAGTTTTTGAAATTCTCAATGCAAAGGTGTTTTGGAGGCTGATTCAATGAATATATTCAAGGCTGAAGTCCAAAGATCTATCAACTTATTTCTTGAATATTCTTAGTGACTGTATCTCCTCAGCCCTCCAGTATAGATAGTTACAAAAATTAACTGCCCCGTGAACAGTATTCTTATGTACTCTTAATCGATAATGTATTCTTATCTCCAATCCTGCATGACCAACTCTTTGCTTTCAGACTGTGATCCCTAAGTCTAAGTACCTCAGCCAGAAGGGGCAAAATTCCCTATCTCACATATCTATCCAGTCAATCTCCATAGTAGTTGCATGTATTAAAAGGCAAACTAAACTCGAAAGAGCATAGCCCCAATCTTTTTAACTTTTCCTCACAAGAAAATTCTCCCATACCTTCAATCAATCACAGGCATCATTGCATTGTTTTTCCAATAATTCCAAGATTTCTGAAATGAATTTATTTTTGGATGATTTGATTCTTTGCACACTAGAAGTGGGGTTTCAATTTATTGTGTTTTATTTAATCTCTGTGGCTGGAATTCATGGCCTTCTGTCTTCCACAAGCTTCTTATCTCCTTTGCTTCCCCAACTCTGAATCTCCACGACTGTTTATGCAAGGTGACCATTGCATTGATATAATCTGAATCAAGTTTATTGTACCTAACATTATTTGACTTCAGAATCCATCTTTACCCTAACGATATAACATAAAAAGCTAATGCACACAGCCTGAAATTTGGCAGGGTGAAGGGCACCAAGGTGCATAAAAGTTTGGGAGAAGCAGATTATAATTGTATACAACATAATAGTGGTGTAAGAAGTAGCACACTATTAGGTGGAATAGCACTAGGAGTTTCAGATCGATTTGAAGTGCATTTATTTAAATACATGTATATAGTAATTGAGATTGTTGAGTCAAAGGATAAGCCGGTCACATTGGATCATGATTCAGTGCTACTAATGCAGACCTAGCTTAAAAAGGGGTGGACCAGTTGAGTTTGTCCAGGATTGGAAATTATATATATCTGGTGTAAAGTCAGAAACAGCACAAGGCTCAGGTACTTAGGATCGAGAGATGTCCCAAAGTGGTAACAAGACGTTTTAGTAACATTTAACATATATACCCTGATCCATGGTGTTAAAATTAGAAACTTCAAGTGGCACTTACTATAGCAATTACAGGTTCAAGATCCTCATCATAAGAACTCATATCCTGAGCTTCAGATAACTGTCTGAACACACATTGAGAGCAGAGAATCTTCTTTATGTCCAGAACATATCAAAAATGTAAGCTTCTAGACCATCCTGCACTCCAAGGGTTTCAATAGTTTGCTCATCCACAAAATGGATCTACACAATTTCAGAGTCTGTGTTTTCAGCGTGCCTGATCACAAAGTTTAACCTGCAAGTTTACTTCTGTCTTCTTTTAAGTGTTGTGCATGCAAGTCTTTGTTTTGAGTGACAGCATTCAGATTGATATTATGTTCAGATTCGGTAGCATTACTTTTGAAAGTGATAAGTGGAGATTTTTATGGCTCTCCATGGAGCCAGAAGCAGGTGCCCCTCATTTTACATTTCCTATTTTGCATTAGTATTTCCAGGTTGTCTGATTAAGAGACTGAAGTTTTGGAAGATTGCTGTAAGTTTAATTTATTTTGTAGATGCCTAATCTATTTTCATTTGAATTTTCAGATGTTGCAATGTTGTTTTACCTGCTATCTGCAAATTACCATACACATTCCCCAATAGGTATAATTAAGCGATTCTTGCTTTAAAGTTTTCCTGAATGTCTCTCAGAGATGTATTTGGCAACATTAGCACTTTCTGTTTGAAAATCTTCTGGTATATTTATAAGATAGTACTTATAAACACATTTGCATATATTAAGATGAAAAATTCATTTAAATTGCAGTCATTTGCATTTCTTAAGCATATGGTATATCAGTGGAGGCCATTGGGCATGCCTTCATTAATTGAGTGTTGTTTCATCATTATCCCATTTTCATGCTGTGGTTCCCTGTGGCGAAGCCTTCTGTCCCTGAGGTTTCAGTGACAAGGGACAATATGTCCCCAAGGTGAAAATCTGGACAAAAGATTGCAGATTAGCTCTCTAAGGAGTTGTAATTATTATTTTATCAGACTAAAAGAAATGTACGCTGCTCTTAGAAGATTATTAATCACTTCACTGATAGTATTCAGAAGTACTTCATCTTCCTGTACAGCCCACACATGCTAAATACTTCAACATTAACTTTCAGCAGCCTACAGCTCTTAATTATGACAGGATTAGCATTTGCACAGAATTCTATAGATCAAGAAATGTTGTGTATGACAGATTTTGTGATACTGTTTGTCAGAATTTGACATATATATTAAAACATTGTGGCAGTGTTATTCATGGAAAGCTATTTTGAAAAATTGCTATTTGCAGTTCATTTGTTTTTATTAGAACTAACCTTGTTATGTTTAAAGCTGTTCAGTGAGACATAAATGGTATCTTAAACTGATCTCGCATTTTATCATAAAATATTCACTCTCTGGCAATTAAAGTTTTTGTGAAGCACAAATTAGAATTTTGTTTGTGCATAAATCCCTTTAACAACTGCCTGAAACTTACATGTATAAAACTATATTCTGCTAGCCTTAAAGGTGATGCAGCAAGCAGCAGCTTTCATGTACTGAAAATGTGAGTAATATCAACACAAAAAGGCACATTATGTGGCAGTTAAGTGATCATTCAATCTACAAATTATTAGGGAACAAAACAGAAATGATTAGGGCTGATCTTAACTCAATACAACAATTGGAGATGGATGCGGGGTGGACTTGATCAAATCACCTAGGATGAGATCTCAAATTAAAAACTATCAATTGCTGTAGGTATGACTCAACTCCTCAATCCTGGGTAATGAGTTGGTGCGAGGAGAGTGGGTGAGGAATGGCAGTGAAGGATTTAGTGGTGGGAGCATATAGAATTTCTTTTGACCATCGACAAAGTGTAAAGAGAAACTGTAAGATTAAATTGATTTCCTGAATATGCTCAGGTTATTTCCGATGGCAGCTTTTGAGCATTCAAATAGGGACTCTCCTCCTTGAAGTAGGCAACATTGCCATGCCTGAAAGCCAGTGAGCGCAAAGAAAGAAGGTGAAATCTCAATATGAAAGTCCTTCGATCAATTACTTATCTACTCCCATTCAGACAATTTCTGTTGATAGAGGAAGTGAATTAAAATCATCCTTCAAATGCAAAAGAAACAGCTGGTGACACAAACTGCTTGGTGGCAGCTAGTAAGCATGTCTATTTATTTATTTATCTATCCACTTATCTATCTATTTATTTATTTATCAATCCATTTACCTATCTATGTATCTATTTTATATGGATTTTTATTGTTGTTATTTCTCTATCTATCTATCTATCTATCTATCTATCTATCTATCTATCTATCTATCTATCTATCTATCTATCTATCTATCCCCCAAATATTAATTGCATTTAAATGAGATCACTATTTCAAAAGCATAGTTTTATTCCCAAAGGCATAATTTCAAATTTAAAGTTACTTCATTTCAGCAGCAGTTACTGTTTGGCTTCCAAATCAAAATATGCAGTTTTTTTGGCTTTAAATTAATTTCTCAAAATTCAATTAATATTTAATAATTAATTTAAAAGAAAATATATTAAATGATAGCAATATTTAACAGATCTACAATTAATATTTAATGCATTTAGTTTAACATTTTAGATTGAATATTTATTTTGTATCTTACTACCAATTACCTATTTAATGTGTTGTATTATCTATATATGTTTTCAGGAGATGCTTTTTTACATCTGTATCCCACTTGTAGATTTGGTTTTAACACCTTTGTACTCTCCAGTTAGTTCCTGTATTGAAAATCATATTTCCCAATCCCTGTGATCTATGCTATGACAATGTTTACCCACACAACACATATTCAAATTAAGTTGTTAATCACCTCCTAGCTTGTCCTAGATGACTAATTATTTTATGATATTCTACATCATTTGACATGTAGAATTAATATAATTAACAGTCCAATATTGAAATTAATGCATGAGATGTTATGTAGGTGATTCGTTATGTGAACAATAAAAAATCTTTAAATGATTCACTGCTCGAAATTATATTAGGGTAATCTAAAATAAGTGGCCACACTAATTTGCAGGAAGGATGAAATGATTTTTTAAACCGACTAAAATGCTAAAGCACTTGAAATGTAGCATTTGTTTGGTGTGCCACAGTTCCCAGCTCAATTAATTGTTCCATCAAATTCTGATGTCTCAATTGTGAAACACAGAGGATTGAGAGCAAGGGGAGTCATTATATCCTGTGGTGTGCAGAGATTTTGTTTTGATATTCTTCCACTGGGCTCGGTCACTTCCACAATTATGTTTGACATTTAAAATAAAACTATGTCTGTGTGCTGCAACCTATGTTATTATAACGGTTGAAAATTATCAGAAATAGCTGGGACAGAAGAAGGACAATGAGTGTTACTATCATTCAGACTCCTTCATGGTTACAAGTTACTGATAATGGATAACTATTAACTAGTGATACCAACATTTGTTTGTTACTAGTTAAATTAGATTTTACTTACAAATACATTGGGAAAGAATGATAGATTTATGTTATTTTCTAAGAAAGGAGGAAGCTAATGGGAGATTTAATTGATCTGTGTAAAATTATGAGGGGACTAGATAGATAACCAGGAAGTACCTATTATTCTTAGCCAAAGGGTCAAACAGTAGATTAAAGTGCAGGAAGGAACTGTAGTTGCTGGTTTAAACCAAAGATAGACACAAAAAGCTGGAGTAACTCAGCGGGCCAGGCAGCATCGCTGGAGAGAAGGAATGGGTGACGTTTTGGCACAAGACCCTTCTTCAAACTGGGTCTCAACCTGAAACATCACCCATTGCTTCTCTCCAGAGATGCTGCCTGTCCCGCTGAGTTACTCCAGCATTTTGTGTCTATCTACAGTAGATTTAAAGTAATTGGTAATAGGATTGGAGTGAAGATTAATGAAGAGGAGGTTGAGGAGAGACTTGATTGAAGTATGTAAAATTATGAGAGACATAGGTAGAGTAGATAATCAGAACCTTTTACCCATTAAATCTTGGGTTAAATCTCAAAGACTAGCAGGCATTGTTTGAAGGTAAGAGGAGCTGTGCGGGGCATGTTTTTTTTTTACACAGCGGATTGTGGGAGTATGGAACACACTGCCAGTATGGGTGGTGGAGGCAGATACGATAGTGGCATTTAAGAGGCTTTAGGATAGGCACATAGTTTTGCAGAGAATGGAGGGATATGGATCACGTGCAGGCAGAACCTTATATTTTGCTTGGGTAGCTTACAGCCCAGCGGTATGAATACTGATTTATCTCTTTTCAAGTAACCCTTGCATTACTTCTCTCTCCGTCCCTCCCCCACCCTAAGTCTCATAACGTCTTGGTAATTTCACTGAAGTCCTTCTAGTTTCACTGTCAATATCCTTTTTATTATCACTTCTATGGCCAACAACAGACCATTGTGGGCTCCACCTTTAGTTGGTCATCGGTGCTGGCTCTGCTTTGTTCTGTATGTTTGTATACCTCTAGTTTCCCTCTCCCCTGACTCTCAGTCTGAAGAAAGGTCTCGACCAGAAATGCCGCCTATTCCTTTTGTCCAGAGATGCTGCCTGACCCGCTGTGTTACTCCAGCATTTTGTGTCTATCTTCAGTTTAACCTGGCATCATGTTCGCCACTGACATTGTGGGCCACAGGGCCTGTTCCTGTGCCGTACTCTTCTATATTTTAAGGAAAACGTCAACCAGAGTGTGGGAAAGGTCATGGCCTAGCTGCCTGAAAGGGTGGATGAAGCAAAAACTGTCAGCACAGTTTAAAGAGCCATGAACTACAAGATTGCAGACCTAGTGCTGGAATGTGGGATCAGACTGTGTGGCCATCCTAGGCATGAGAAAAATGACCTTAATTGCAGTTTTATAAGGCTTTTTTTGAATTTGGAGGATGTCCTTTAAATACTAGATAATGCAATGCCATACTACACTTTCCTTACAATGCTTCACTTTTTGTGTAGAAGAAAGAGCACTTCCTTTCGAGAAACGTGCAATTACTCAATAGCCTTTAAAACATCAGCTGAGTCACCCCTTTACAATTGTTTTCTCACAGAATTTATGCTGGGTTGGCTTTGGTAAATTTAATGATCCATATCTTGTGGTCAACAGCAAAGTGATATAGTTTGCTGCTGACCTCAACAAAAGCTGTATTCATAGTTAACTTCTATTAGACCTAATATTATAGCCAGTTGAGATGATGGACAATTTCCCTGCCAATTGACTTTGATGACCACAATGCCACAAACAATCATGATTGATTGTATGCAAGAATTCACAGGTAACTATCCGCTATTCACTATAGAATGTATCTGCTCTGATAAGGAGAAGTTGCAGAAATGTGTTGCACAGCTCTTTTTAGTTCAGTTTAGTTGTGGAAACAGTCCCTTCAGCCCACAAAGTCCACGCCAACAAATGATCAACCATACACTAGGGACAATTTCAAAAGTCAATTAACCTACAAACCTGCACATCTTTGGAATGTGGGGGGAAACCAGAGCACCCAGAGAAAACCCACGTTGTCACAGGGAGAATGTACAAACTTCATACAAACCTTAGTCACCCTTAGTCAGGATAGAATCCGGATTTCTTGTAAGGCAGCAACTCTTCCGAAAACATCGAGCCAGCACTGCCATTCAATATGATCGTGGCTGATTATCTAAAATCAGTACTCCGTTCCTGCTTTGTCCCCATATCCCTTGATTCCTTAAGCACTGAACTAAATCTAGTGGTGCCGCGGTAGAGTTGCTGCCTTACAACTCCAGGGTCCTGGGGTCGATCCTGACTATGGGTGATTGTTTGTACATTTTTCTCCAAGGTATTTGATTTCCTCCCACACTCCAAAGACGTAGCAGTTTGTAGGTTAATTGGCTTGGTATAAATATACAGTGGCTTGCAAAAGTATTCATACCCCTTGAACTTTTCCACATTTTGTCACGTTACAACCACAAGCATAAATGTATTTTATTTATGTATTAGATGTATTCTATCACTTTTATTTTAAGTGATAGACCAACACAAAGTGGCGCATAATTGTGAAGTGGAAGGAAAATGATACATGGTTTTCACATTTTTTTACAAATAAAAAACTGAAAAGTGTGGCGTGCAAAACTATTCAGCCCCCTTTACTCTGATATCCCTAAATAAAATCCAGTGCAACCAATTGCCTACAGAAGTCACCTAATTAGTAAATAGAGTCCACTTGTGTGTAATCTAATCTCAGTATAAATACAGCTGTTCTGTGAAGACCTCAGAGGTTCGTTGGAGAACATTAGTGAACAAACCATGCTCCTTTGGCATCATGAAGCCCAAGGAACACACCAGACAGGCCAGGGATAAAGTTGTGGAGAAGTTGAAAGCAGGGTTAGGTTATAAAAAAATATCCCAAGCTTTGAACATCTCACGGATCACTGTTCAATCCATCATCCGAAAATGGAAAGAGTATGGCACAACTGCAAACCTACCAAGACATGGCCATCCACCTAAACTGACAGGCCGGGCAAGGAGAGCATTGATCAGAGAAGCAGCCAAGAGGCCCATGGTAACTCTGGAGGAGCTGCAAAGATCCAACAGCTCAGGTGAGAATCTGCCCTCAGGACAACTATTAGTCGTGCACTCCACAAATCGCCCTTCATGGAAGAGTGGCAAGAAGAAAGCCATTGTTGAAATAAAGCCATAAGATGTCTCGTTTGCAGTTTGCTACAAGGCATGTGGGGGACACAGCAAACATGTGGAGGAAGGTGCTCTGGTCTGATGAATGCAAAACGCTATGTGGTGGAAAACTAACATTGCACATCACCCTGAACACACCATCCCCACTGTGAAACATGGTGGTGGCAGCATCATGCTGTGGGAGTGCTTTTCTTCAGCAGGGACAGGGAAGCTGGTCAGAGTTTATGGGAAGATGGGTGGAGCCAAATGCAGGGCAATTTTGGAAGAAAACCTGTTAAAGTCTGCAAAATATTTGAGACAGAGGCGGAGGTTCACCTTCCAGCAGGACAACGACCCTAAACGTACAGCCAGAGCTACAATGGAATGGTTTAGATCAAAGCATATTCATGTGTTAGAATGGCCTTGTCAAAGTCCAGACCTAAATCCAATTGAGAATCTCTGGCAAGACTTGAAAATTGCTGTTCACAGACGTTCTCCGTCCAATCTCACTGAGCTTGAGCTATTTTGCAAAGAAGAATGGGCAAACATTTCAGTCTCTAGATGTGCAAAGCTGGTAGACACATACCCCAAAAGACTTGCAGCTGTAATTGCAGCGAAAGGTGGTTCTACAAAGTATTGACTCAAGGGGGCTGAATACTTTTGCACGCCACACTTTTCAATTTTTTATTTGTAATTTGTAATTGAAACCATGTATCATTTTCCTTCCACTTCACAATTATGCACCACTTTGTGTTGGTCTATCACATAAAATCCCAATAATATGCATTTATGTTTGTGGTTGTAACGTGACAAAATGTGGAAAAGTTCAAGGGGTATGAATACTTTTGCAAGCCACTGTAAATTGTCCCCAGTGTGTGTAGGATACGTTAGTGCGCAGGGATGGCTGGTCGGCGCGGACTCGGTGGGCCTGTTTCCGCGCTGTATCAAGAAAGAGTTAGATTTAGCTCTTAGGGTTAAAGGAATCAAGGGATATGGGGAAAATGCAGGAACGGGATACTCATTTTAGATGATCAGCCATGATCATATTGAATGACGGTTCTGGCTTGAAGGGCCGACTGGCCTACTTCTGCACCTATTTTTCTATGTTTCCATGTTTCTACGTATGTTTTTAACTCTCTCTTGAAATGTTTCCTGATAGTTTACTGAGTAACTTAACTTTTTTTGCCGCACAATAAATGTAAATTCATGAATTGTACAACCACCCATTCCCAACACGTGTTGTGACATTGCGTTGACAGTAAATGCACTGTACAAATACCAAACAATCTCTTTCGCTCTGATGACATTTGTAATGGAACAATGAAATCAAGAAAAATCAACCAGTAAAAAAAATGAAACAGAATAAAAATGGTGCCAGACGCTAGCAAATAAGGTAACAAAAATCTTAGTTCAATAAACATAACTACACTGAATGAATAATAGGCTACACCAAAAATCAGTTTGTCATGCTGAGGAGGTGGTTCGACAGCAATAACGATTTATCATGTATGGGATGGAACTGCAGATGCTGGTTTAAACTGAGGATTGACACAAAAGGCTGGAGCAACACAATGGGTCAGACAGCATCTCCGGAAATAAGGAATTGGTGATGTTTCGGATCGAGACCCTTCTTCAGATGATTTATTATGGTGTTACAAATTTAATTATAACCCTTTTAACAAGGCTTAGCATTCATGATGGCTGTTACAATACTTTAATAGTTGGCCTGATTTTTTGAGGTGAGATCAGAGGCTGGCACCTGTTATGCCTCAGTTAAAACATGGTGAGCAGGTTGTTCTGTGTTCAGATTTATAAGATGTTAGCATCTAACCTGAGCCCAATCCACCCATTTCTGTGGTTAAGAATTCACAGCATGGAATAGCACAGTGCAGAAAAAGCTCATTCGGTCCATTGAGTCTGTGCCAGTTCATTCAATGAACATTCTCACCACTCCCCACTCCCCTCGCAGGTTCCTCAGATCTGTGCAGTTATTCTCTGCTTCCCTTCTCCAAATTGCGAAGTTCCATTGAATATGTAACTAATATTCTTTCGGGCAGCGTAATTCAAATCTTCACCACTCATCACAAAGTTTATTCTCACATTGCTTCTTGTTCTTTTCCCAATCACCCCAAATCTGGGGCCTATCAATTGCCCTCGAGTCATGGAAAGGCTCTTCGCTTTATTTGCTCTGCCCAAACTTTTCTGTCTTTTCATTAAGTCTCATCCTAGTTGTAGAAACAAGAAACTGCAGATGCTGGTTTACAAGTCAGACACAAAGTGCTGGAGTAACTCAGCGGGTCAGGCAGCATCACTGGAGAACATTTTGGGTTAGGAAAAGGGTCCCAATGTCACCTATCCATGTTCTCCAGAGATGCTGTCTGACCCATTAAGTTATTTCAGCACTTTGTCTCTCTCTTCATAGTAGTCCCTGCATTATATTATATATTCTGGAGATAACTTTCCTCTTAATAAATGAAGCAGTAATTTGAAATTTAAAAAAAATGCTGAAACACTATCTGCTGACCACTTCCAACATTTTCTGTTTTTACTTCAGATTTCTAGCACATGCAGTTTAAAAAAATTGTTACAGGCAGTAATCTGCTTGTGTGGGTCATCCGTATGCATTAAATCACACCTAATTCACATTTATCACAGGCAAATGATCTGCTAATCAATTGATGCATTGTTCCTATCCCTTCATTATCACCTCCTCCACAATCAACAATGGGCCATTATGGTCTCCTTGGCCATCGGTGCTGGCTCTGATCTGTTCTGTACCTTTCCACAGCTCTTGTTCCCCTCTCCCCTGACTCTCTGTCTGAAGAAGGATCTCGACCCGAAACGTCACCCATTCCTTCTCTCCAGAGATGCTGCTTGTCCCGTTGAGTTACTCTAGCATTTTGTGTCTACCTTCGATTTAAACCAGCATCTGCACAATTTTGGATGAGAGGTCTCAATATTTTTTATGATGTGTGTAGCAGAATTTTGAATTAACATAGAAACATAGAAAATAGGTGCAGGAGGAGGCTATTCGGCTCTTCTAGCCAGCACCGCCATTCATTGTGATCATGGCTGATCGTCCCCTATCAATAACCCGTGCCTGCCTTATCCCCGTATCCCTTGACTCCACTAGCCCCTAGAGCTCTATCTAACTCTTTCTTAAATCTATCCAGTGACTTGGCCTCCACTGCCCGCTGTGGCAGGGAATACCATAAATTCACAACTCTTTGGGTGAAAACGTTTTGCTCACCTCAGTCTTAAATGACCTCCCCTTTATTCTAAGACTGTGGCCCCTGGTTCTGGACTCGCCTAACATTGGGAACATTTTTCCTGCATCTAGCTTGTCCAGTCCTTTTATAATTGTAAACTCCAGTGAATACGCCTAGTCTTTTCAATCTTTCCTCATATGACAGTCCCGCCATCCCAGGGATCAATCTCATGAAGCTACGCTGCACTGCCTCTCAAGGATGTCCTACCTCAAATTAGGAGACCAAAACTGTACACAATACTCCAGATGTGGTCTCACCAGAGCCCTATACAACTGCAGAAGAACCTATACTGAAATTCTCTTGTTATGAAGGCCAACATTCCATTAGCTTTCTTCACTGCCTGCTGCACCAGTAAGCCAACTTTCAGTGACCGGTGTACAAGGACGCCCAGGTCTTGCTGCACCTCCCCCTTACCTAACCTAACCCCATTGAAATAATAATCTGCCCCCTTATTTTTTCCACCAAAGTGGATAATCTCACATTTATCTATATTATACTGCATCTGCCACGCATCTGCCCACTCACTTAACCTGTCCAGGTCACCCTGCAACCTCCTAACATCCTCTTCACAGTTCATACTGCCATCCAGCTTTGTGTCATCTGAAAACTTGCTAGTTTTGCTCCTAATTCCCTCTTCCAAATCATTAATATAAATGGTAAACAGTTGCGGCCCCAACACCGAGCCTTGCGGCACTCCACTCGCCACTGCCTGCCATTCTGAAAAGGATCCATTCACTCCTATCCTTTGCTTCCGGTCTGCCAACCAATTTTCTATCCATGTCAACACCCTACCCCCAATACCATGTGCTCTAATTTTAGTCACCAGTCTCCCGTGCGGGACCTTATCAAAGGCTTTCTGAAAGTCTAGATACGCTACACCCATTGGCACCCCTTCATCCATTTTACTTGTCACATCCTCAAAAAAGTCCAGAAGATTAGTCAAACATGATTTCCCTTTCATAAATCCATGTTGACTTGGACTAATCCTTTTACTGCTATCCAAATGCCCCATTATTACCTCTTTAATAATTGACTCCAGCATCTTTCCCACCACCGAAGTCAGGCTAACTGGTCTGTAATTCCCTGTTTTCCCTCTCGATCCTTTCTTGAAAAGTGGGATAACATTAGCTATCCTCCAATCCACAGGAACTGATCCTGAATCTATTGAACATTGGAAAATGATCACCAATGCGTCCACTATTTCTAGAGCCACCTCCCTGAGGACCCTGGGATGCAGACCATCAGGCCCAGGGGATTTATCATCCTTCAGTTCCATTAGCCTACCCAATACTATTTCTCGCCTAATGAACATTTATTTCAATTCCTCTACCCTCTTAGATCCTCTGTCCTCTGGGAGATTGTTTGTGTATTCCTTAGTGAAGACAGATTCCTGTCTTCACTAGTGAAGACAAGTACCTATTCAACTCTTCTGCCATTTCATTGGTGCCCATATTAATTTCACCCGTTTCTGCCTTCAAGGGACCCACATTTGACATTGCTACTCTTTTTCCCATTAACAAATCTATTGAATTATGAGGTTAAATATGGTGTACTTTTCACTTATTTTACCTTGTGCAGATGCATTACTTATGACAAATTAGGTTACAATTTAGAAAATAAAATATAATTCATCTGGTTAGCTTCCATGCCCTCTTTTTGAGTGTTAACCTGATGGAACAGATCACTTATGGAGAAAGATAGGCTGCCATTGTTTCCCTAGGGCACAGGAGGCAGTGAGTTAAACTTATAGAAACAGAAAAAAGGTGCAGGAGTAGGCCATTCGGCCCTTCGAGCCTGCACCGCCATTCAATGTGATCATGGTTGATCATTCAACTCAGTATCCTGTACCTGCCTTCTCTCCATACCCCCTGATCCCTTTAGCCACAAGGCCACATCTAACTCCCTCTTAAATATAGCCAATGAACTGGCCTCAACTACCTTCTGTGGCAGAGAATTCCAGAGACTCACCACTCTCTGTGTGAAAAATATTTTCCTCATCTCGGTCCTAAAGGAATTCCCCCTTATCCTTAAACTGTGACCCCTTGTTCTGGACCTCCCCAACATTGGGAACAATCTTCCTGCATCTAGCCTGTCCAACCCCTTAAGAATTTTGTAAGTTTCTATAAGATCCTCCCTCAATCTTCTAAATTCTAGCGAATACAAGCCGAGTCTATCCAGTCTTTCCTCATATTTTACCTTGTGCAGGAATCCCAGGAATCAGTCTGGTGAACCTTATAAAGGTTCATAAAATGGTGAGGGAAATTGATACAATAGGTAGTATTTTTTACGGAGGTAAGGGAGTCTAAGACTAAAGGACAAATGTTGAAAGGCGAGGGGAGAAATATTTGAAGGAGATCTGAGGGGCAATTTTTCACACAGAGAGTGCTGTTGGCGGCAAATGTAATTGTAATATTTAAAAAGCTTTAAAAAGGTACACGGATAGAAAAAGAATAGGGGAAAGTGGGACTAATGCAGGAAAAAGGGATTAGCGTGGATCAATAGCTCGGTCGGCAAGGGCACCTTGTGTCTAAGGGCCTGATTCTGTGCTGTACAACTCTATGAATCTAAATTGAAACAAGACTCTGGAAATCCAATCCATTGGCACCTATGTAGCTTGCCCCATTATCGGAAGGATCTGGGTCCAGAGATTTATGAAAATGGTTCCTGGGCTGAGGATATGAAGAAGCTAGAGCTGTTTTCTTTTACAAGGTTGAAACCATGTAAAAACCAAGTTTCAAAGGTTTCAAAGGTCTTTTATTGTCACGCGTACCAATTAAGGTCGGGGTGATCGAAGCTCTTGCAGCTGGCGGTCGAAGCCCCCGGGTCGGGGCGATCGAAGATCTCGCGTCAGGTCGGTCGAAGCTCCTGAGGCTTGGAGCTCCTGAAGTCGGACTCTAACCAGGGACTGCGAGCTCCACAATGTCAAAGTCCGCCGGGTCCGGTGGTTGGAGCTCCAAGGTCGATCCCTGGCAAAAGGATTGCGAGACCGCGATGGTAAGTCCCGCGGGCACCCGCGGTTAGAGCTCCCGAAGTTGATCTCCAGCAGAGGCCGCCAGCTCCACGATGTTAGGCCGCAGTGCAGACGGAGATACGATACGTTAAAAAATTGCATCTCCGTCAAGGTGAGAGATTAAAAAAAGTTTCCCCCAACACCCCTCCCACCCCACACCCCACACAAAGCAAGCCAAAGAACACTAAAAAACATTGATTTAACCACTTACTATTAAAACATCAAAAAATGGAAGGGGCAGACAGACTGCTGGCGAGGCAGCCATAGCTGGCGCCACCCAGTGGAGTCTACAAGAAGGCTGAGAGGAAATTTGACAGAAGCATATGAAAAGATTGGGTGTTTGATCAGAGTGAATTGTGAAAGGATGTTCCATTTCATTGAAGGGTCGAGAACTAAATGTTATAGTTAACGAAAAGGAAAGGAGACTGCACTACCTGCCAATGCGGGTAGTGTTCGAGTGAATAAATGGTGCGGAAAAATTGTAAAACAACACTGAAAGAGCCAATGAGTGAAGGAACTAAAGAAAAGGTAAAAATATGATGGGTCAAATGGCTTCCCTGTGTGCTGCAACTATTCTAAGTTATCCCACGTTCGTGTTGTACACACTAGCTGCAATTTACAGAAGCCAATGAACCTAAAAAACATGCACGTCTTTGGAATGTGGAAGGAAACTGGGGTACCCGGAGAAAACCCATGTGGTCACAGGGAGAACGTACAAACTGCACACAGACAATCAATAGTATTTAGGATCAAACCAGGAACTCTGGTGCTGTGAGGCAACAACTCTACCACTGCACCATTGAGCTTTCCTTTGGACTGGGGACTTTCCATGATACTTTCCTGACGTTTTCTCGCTGTCACACCCACACTTAATGGTGTTATCGCACATGTAGAGGCTATGTTCACGATTACAGATAAAGATCCAATATATGACCACTGTTTTTCCATCATGAAATAACAAGGGCAGGAGGGTGACAGATAAGACAGTAAATTAAATGGTCCCCAATGTGACATCAATATTTGACTCATAGCATCTGGCAAAGTCAGTGTGCATTGCTCAGTGTTCATGTAGAGACTGTCTGTTCTTTTGATGATTCCAACATTTCATAGCTCGGTGCAAGTGCTGTGATGCCTGTAAGACTGGTCACCATATACAACAGTGTTTTGGGACTATTCAGGTACAGAACTCTATCAGGACATTAGGTTACATCACATTAAATCACATCTTCCAGGTCATAATTTTCCCTTTACTTAACACTTGCTCTCACCTCCATGACCATCCTTTTGCAGCTGGTCCGTAGCTACTATGGAGATAGGTTTTTTTTAATATAGGGATAGCTATAAGGTGAGAGGAGGAAAGTTTAATGGCGATGTGTGGGGCAAGTTTTGTACACAGTGTAGTGAGGGCCAGCAGTGGTGGAGAAGGCAGATACCACAGTGGAGTTTAAGAGGCTTTTGGATAGACACATTCTGAGAAGTGCAGGGAATACAGGGATATGAATCTTGTACAGGCAGATGAGATCAGTTTAACCTGACATCATGTTCAGCACTAAGATTGTGGGCCAAAGGACCCGTTCCTGTGCTGTACTGTTCTATGTTCTATTAAAACACAAAATGCCAGAGGAACTCAACAGATCAGGCAGTATTTCTGGAAGGAAAAGACAGGTGACTTTTCGGTTTAGGATTGATAAGAGTCCCAACCAGAAATGTTGCCTGTCCATTCCCTCCATGGATGCTACCTGACCTGCTGAGTTCCTCCAGCACTTTGTGTAATGACAGCAGCAATTTTGGGCTGCGGTTGTCACTGGGAATTGAGCAGGTAATATTATGAAGCATGAATTTAACTGCAATTCATTCTCACAATTTGTTTTAGTGCTTTATCCCATAGTTTTCTTTTGTTGTTGTGGTAATTGATTAGGCATTAATGCTGTATATACCATCTACAATGTGCACCAAATTCCAGTGATAGCCAGTGCATTGACTCTTGTTGCCTTGGGTGTATGTGTCATGGGTGACAATTCCCACTAATGCTATATTTCGAAACTGCCACCGGTTTATCACAGAGGTTGGGGGAGAAGCTCTTTTGATGTGTAAATAAAGGATGTATGGCCCGCACCACAGGGCATGACTCTGCTCTTTCAGAAATATCCTGGGTAAATTTGTGCTGAACAGAGGTACTCATCTGGATTATAACATAACAGTTGTTATTTGCCCCCACCTCTCTTGCCCTGTCTCTGGAAACACTGGCTGTTTTTACATATATGGGGCCCAGCACTCAAAATGGTTAGTTTGAGGAGCAAGATTGGCCTTGAAGAAAGGCCAGGTGGCGCAGCAGTAGAGTTGCTGCCTTACAGCGAATGCAGCGCCAGAGACCCAGGTTCGATCCTGACTACGGGTGCTGTCTGTACGGAGTTTGTACGTTCTCCCCGTGACCTGCATGGGTTTTCTCCGAGATCTTCGGTTTCCTCCCACACTCCAAAGACGTACAGGTTTGTAGGTAAATTGGCTTGGTAAATGTAAAAATTGTCCCTTGTAGGTGCAGGATAGTGTTAATGTGCGGGGAACGCTGGGCGGTGCAGAGCCGGTGGGCCGCAGGGCCTGTTTCAGCGCTGTATCTCTAAACTAAACTGGAATCCCAGCCCAAAAAGTCAAAAAATTATTCTCAGCAACAATGTTATTTTAAAACAGACTTCCTAAACACAAGTTGCTTAAGAAGGAACTGCAGATGCTGGAAAAATTGAAGCAGATAAAAATGCTGAAGAAACTCAGCAGGTGAGGCAGCATCTATGCAGCGAAGGAATAGGTGACGTTTCGGGTCGAGACCCTTCTTCAGACTGATGTTTGGGTGGAGGGGGAGAAGAAGAAAGGAGGAGGCAGAGACAGTGGGCTGTGGGAGAGCCGGGAGGGGGAGGGGAAAGAGGGAGAAAGCAAGGACTAGCTGAAATTGGAGGTCAATGTTCATACCGCTGGGGTGTAAACTACCCAAGTGAAATATGAGGTGCTGCTCCTCCAATTTATGGTGGGACTCACTCTGGCCATGGAGGAGGCCCAGGAGAGAAAGGTCGGATTCGGACAAGTCCTCATTCTGCTCTGGGAACCCAGAACCAAGGACATCCTCTTAAGTTTTTGCAGCTTGCTTACTCTCCTTAGGGCCTAGCTACGCTTTCCCCAAACCCTACCCACAATTCACTCTTGCACGTGCCCAGGCTCTGACCTTGTAAACCAGGCTCCAGTCTCTGGGCACCCTGCTGCAACAGGTACAATCCTTGGGCACAATCCCCACCAATCCCCCAGCCCCCATATATGGTTGTCTCACTAGGATCGGATCGGAACCCTTGACTTCCACCAAATCATGCCCCCATTCTGGATTCCTCACATTTGCCACGTGCCTTGGGCACAGCTGAACTAGACAATAGTGAGCTGGCAACTAAATTGATCATTGATGTGCCACACTATAATTCTCTAGCACACGTTTAATGGTACACATCAATTACTAGTCTGGTATGTCTCAGTAATGGAAGTAACACACCTCACCAATCTATCATCAAATTCCCCAAACATTCTCAATCCATTCTCAGCCCCTATCATTTACATTTTGCCGAGATGCCAGCTTTTCTTTGCTAATGATCCTTGGGACATATTGTTCTGATAATGGTGATATGAAAGTTGTTGTTGTGGTGGTACATTATTTTGAATTAAAAGTTAGAGGTCTTTTTGGTTCTGTATTCATCAATGTTTTTTTATAGTTCATATAGTTCCAGGGACTAACCTACTGTACCAATTTACTGTTGTGTTGTGTCTTTTTTTACATTGCTGTTTTTTTTCTCACTAATATGTAATTACTGATTCTGTTCTATTCTGTTTTGTAGTTTTTTGCACAATCCGTAAGCATTGTCACTTTTCATTTCACTGCGCATCTCGTATGCGGATGTGACAAATAAACTTGACTAGACTTGACTTCTGTTAATTTGTGACTCATTTATCCCATACATTTGATCACTTCAATTAATATAAAACTATATGATGTCCTGTATTCAGTATGTTCTGCAAGTTCATTATGGGTTACAAGCACAAACAATAAAAATAATTCACAGTCATGAAATCCGTCAGAACTGGATGCAGATTTGTTTCTAATGTAACAACATTAGTTTCTAGCCAGGAGAAGAAAGAAAAGTGACAAAAAAAGAACCTGGTGCAAATATCGTCTCATTCTTGAGTTTACAATAGTTTAGTTTAAAGATACAGAGCGGATACAGGCTCTTTGGCCCGCCGGGTCCGTGCTGACCACACTACACACACTAGGGACAATTTGCAATTTTACTAAAGCCATTTAACCTACAAAGCTGTGCATCTTTGGAGAGTGGGTGGAAACTCCGGAGTACCCGGAGAAAACCCACACAGGTCATGGGGAGAATCACCAAACTCCATAAAGACAGCACCTGTAGTCAGGATCGAACTAGGGTCTCTGGCAAAATAAGGCAGCAACTCTACTGCCACTATGCCCCCCCCCCCCAGTGTAATTTCTCGGTCTGTGGTACCTGTGCCCTGTTGTTTCCAAGGCTGTCATGAACTGAAAGAATGACTCAGTATACACATTTGGAATTTGGGATTGTGTTACCTTCTCAACATCTCCCACCCCCTCTAACCGTGCTCCCGCCCCCCCCCCCCCCCCTTCTCCCATTACCACACTTCCACTCACCTACCCCTCCTCCCACTATCCTGGTACCGCATGGCTACAGTATTTTCAGACGATTGCCTCTGGGAATTTATTTTCAAACATTTCATCTCAATGCTTCCTGATGCTCTGCAAGTCACAGGCTCAGACTTTACATTAATGTCAGAAATGTACTTCTAAGAAGGGGTGACATTCACCATCTGTCATGTTGTGGATAAGCTCAATGATAACCCCAGCTGTACAAATCTGACACCGTTTAATATAATCAAGTTTAATAGCCTGCCCCAAACAAAACCTTCTCTCAGTATTTGTTCCAGAAACCCCCAAGATCTTTCTGCCAACTGTGACAATGCTGGCAGCTTTGTAATAATTCATAATTGCCAAAGATCAGAGAAATTACTACCTACAGAAACAAAGGCATTTTAGCATGAGCTTTGATAAATATTTTAATAATTGAAAAAATATAATTAACAGATTGCTTGGATGATTAACAATCATCCAGTGGTCAGGTAATGTATCTAATTATTTTTTTTTTCAATGCATATTTGTGGGTAGGAATTGTCTCAGTTTTTTTTTTTGTTAAGGCACAGATGTCTTTCAAAGTCCAAATCTGAAAACTAAATGAGCCGGAGGTATCTCACTCTGGATGTGAAGAGATAACAGGAACACTATCTTAAGGAAGATTCACACATCCTCAAAAAACTTCAATGCAGGATTCAGATTCAGATTCAGATTCAATTTATTGTCATTGCACTTTTCAATACAACAAAATGGTTTAGCCTGCAGTCATACATAGAAAAAATAACAAAACACACACTCAACACAGTTTTACATACACCACAGTGAGTCCACCAGGCACCTCCTCACTGTGGTGGAAGGCAAAAGTACCAAAGTCCATGTCTCTTCCCTCCTTGCTCTCCCTCTGCACTGAGGCGATCCAGGCCGCCGATGTTGTGACCCAGCCGGGGGATGGTAAGTCCAGCGGCCGCATCCGAGCTCCGCGAACGGGCCGGTGCAAACTCCACGGCCCGGTGCGGTCGAAGCTGCCGAAGCTGCCGCCCTCCAGTCCAGCGGACGCAGCTGTTGTTGCGGGATCTCCGGAAAAACAGGTCACCAACCTGTGACCTGCGAGCTCCCGACGATGCCGTCCACTGGCCCACAGCTGAGACCACTGGGCCCGCGGCCGAGCCTCCGAGTCTCCGAAGTCCGGTCGGAAGTCGGGTCGGGCAGTAGCCATTAAATCAATGCAGGGACCAGCCTGAATGAGTACATTTCTTTAACATGCATTTATGCATTTATGTTGCCCCTTAAGCCCCACAAGCTCAGAGAACATCACTCTCCAATTATGGAAAAGCTCCAAGTGCACACAAGGCATCTGCACCCATTGGTTATCTTTTGATAAAACTCCTATGAATGATAAAAAGATAGGACTGCATGCACGACAGAATTCTTTTTTGTTATTTTTTATCCATCACATCCCATAAGTTTCCTGCTGAAAGTAGCTGGTTGAATCGCTCAAGACCTTACTGCTACGGGTGCATTACATTTCCTGTTCAAAATTAGGATTTTGTAACAGTACACACAGTAGGGAGCATATTATAGTGTACAGTAGGGAGCATATTGACTGGTTGCTTCACAGCCTTGATGCATCGATGCAAAATGATGAGGATTTTGAAGGCTTATGGTATCCCTCCTCGTCTCCCTAGAGCAATTGAGGATATGTACTTGGGCACCACGTTTGTCACCCCGGATGGCGAGAGCAAAGTGTTCGAGATCCTCGCGGGGGTCTTACAGGGAGACAGACTGGCACCCTTTCTCTTCGTCATTGTCCTTGATTATGCCATGAGGCAGGTCCTCGGCTTCACAATCACCCCAAGGTGTTCGAGAAGAATCGGGCCAGTCAACTTGTCAGAGCTCGACTTCGCTGATGACATCGTCCTGCTGTCAGACCAGATCCGGGAGGCACAGGAGCTGCTCGGCAGGGTCGAGACGGAGTGCGAGAAAGTAGGCCTCCACCTCAATGCCAAAAAGACGGAGTAGATGGCGTACAACGTTGGTGACCATGAGCCTCTCAAGATGAGTGGCGGTGCATCGCTCAAGAAAGTGGAGGACTTCAAGTACCTGGGAGCGAGGATGCAGAGCTCGGATAATGATATCAAGATCCGGAAAGCACTCGCATGGAAAGCCATCAATAACATGGGGAAAGTCTGGACGCTTCAGATGTCTAAAGGGCGTGTCCCATTTACACGATTTTTTCAACTACTTGCTGGCACCCGTCATAGTCGCAGTAGCTCACCGAGAATTTTCAAAAAGTTGAAATGCAATGTTGCGGGGTGACGCTTGTATGGTCGTGAGAGTCGTACCTTTTTCTGGTTGGCGCTGGACTTCAAACATTTTTACATTTTTCGGCGACCTGCTGCGACTATGACAGATGCCAGCAAGTCGCCAAAAAAATCGGGTAAATGGGACAGGCCCTTGATTGTCTTAAATGAGATTCTTCCATGCAACTGTAGAGACCATGTAGAGACCATATTATTGGACGTGTGTGAGGCACGGGCTCTCACTCAACAAATGTCCAATGGTACCTGCACCTAAATACTCAGAAAAGTTCAAAATGTCAGTTGGAGGGACCACATTACCAATGCCCTGCTCCAAGGGGAGAATCCACATCTGACTGAGAAGATCAGGTCGAGAAGGATGAGGCTCGCTGGAAGACATGACCCAGGACGGACAATCAAGATGATGCTGAAGGCGCATGTGTAGAGACAAAAGAGGAGCTTGCCAGCTGCATGGAAGACAGAGATGTGTGGTGCGTCCGTCACCGTGCCCATTGGAAACCAGCACCACTGCGGCACAAATGTTTTCAATGATGATGAACGAATTCACGGCCTGGTTCAGCAACACGAACACCCAGGAACAAGGAAGATTGCAAAAAGTGGTGTACACTGCCTAGTCCATCACAGGTACTGGCCTCCCGACCATTGAAGGGATCCACAGGGGCCACTGCCTCAAAAAAACAACCAGCATCGTCAGAGACCCACACCACCCTGGCCACACACACATTTCACTCTTGCCATCGGAAGAAGGTAAAGGAGCCTGAAATCTGTAACATCCAGGTTCAGGTGCAGCTTCTTCACAACAACCATCAGGCTATTAAACACTGCAACCTCCAAATAAGCTACATAGACTTTCCAAAAGGCTGGAGAAACTCAGCGGGTGCAGCAGCATCTAAGGAGCGAAGGAGATACGCAACGTGTCGGGCCGAGACTTTTCTTCAGACTGATGGGAGGCCGTCTTGGGGACATTGCGTGGGGACAATAGACTTGGGGACATTGCTTTTGTCTTTGACTTAATATATTGCATATGCAACACAGCAGCATAATAAACTACAAAAAAAGTTTAGTATATACACGCACACGCACATGCACACGCACACACATAAATGTACATAAATACACACAAATGTATGTATAAATGTACATATAAATGTATGTGTATGTATATATATATTATATATATATTTATACAGGTGCTGCCCGATTTACGATGCTTCTACCTGTGAGATTTCGACTTTACGATCGGCAAACGCTCGGCAACGGCAGCGAGCGCACGTCACTTCCGGTCACGTGATCGCAATATATCGCAATGCGTTTTCGACTTACGGTATTTTTGGTTTATGATGGGTTTATCGGAACGTAACCCCATCGTAGGTCGAGGAGCAGCTGTACATATATTATGTATCTATTGTATATGTACGTATATTTATACATATATTTGTGTGTACATGAATATTTATGTGTGTGCGTGTATACTTTGTAATTTATTATGCTGCTATATTTACATATCAGTTGTGGTGCTGTAAGTATTTCATTGTTCTGTATCGGGATATATGAGGGGGGTGCGGAAGGTATATGAAACAAACTGCCCGAGGAGGGGCTTGAGGCTGGAACTATAATGACATTTAAAAAAACATTTGGACAGGAAAGGTTTTGAGGGATAAGGGCCAAACGTGGACAAGTCGGACTAACTTGGATGGGGCATCTTTGTCGACATGGACGAGTTGAGCCCAAGGGCCTATCTCCATGCTGTATGACCCTATGATACAGGTTAAAAATTGTGGATAATAAAGGCACTAAATGCAAATTCCCATTCTTGGATGCCTCAGCAATGGTTTCAACCCAGCCTCCAGATGCCACAACTTGAGGCACTTTACTTGAGGCCTGCAGCAAAATTTAGAGGATGTTATTCCTCACTAGTGAGGGAATACGTGATGTTGTCCAGCATGTAGTTTAGCACATATGCAGGGGCCTCTGCTAAATGTATCATTGGATATATGACAGTGCAAATGATAAATGGAATGAATCAACTGTAATAATGGTCCATTTTAAATAATTGCATTTTAGTTAATTTAATAATGTTGTTAAGTTTACACAATTCAGATACCAATCTTAATTTGATTCAAGTTGATCCTGAACTGTACACATTTTATCTGGTTTAAAATTGTAGATTTTCGAGTTTCCTTTCTTAAAAACTTTGAGTCATTTGCAGTACTTCCTGAAATTAAGCTGATCTAAATTGAGTCTTCAGATTGATTCAGAAAATACTTGAAATTTGGCTCTGTTCAAAGTCAACGGCACCTGTTCCTTTAAAGTGCAGTGTCACCTCATTGTGAAATGTTGGCTTGGCTCAGTTATTGGAGCAGTCTTTTAAGCGATTTGCCAAGGAGAATCTACAGCAGAGCAATGCAATTTTATTCAATGTGCAATTTATGATTTTAATTATTAATGACAGTACAGATTCTTTGCAACAGGCATATTAAGTAAGTGTAGGAAGGAATTGCAGTTGCTGGTTTAAACCGAAAATAGACACAAAAAAGCTGAAGTAACTCAGCGATCAGGCAGCATCTCTGGAGAGAAGGAATGGGTGATGTTTGGGTCTGAAGAAGGGTCTCGACCCAAAACGTCACCCAATCCTTCTCTCCAGAGATGCTGCCTGTCGTGTTGAGTTACTCAGCTTTTTGCGTCTATCTTAAATAATTTAGTAATATGGCTTCATCATTAAATATGCTGGGACTAGGCTGTCATTTGCTGTGCAGGGCATCAAACAGTATTTGCTGTTGGTTAGACTTTGCACTGGTTAGACTTAATATTGGACTTTTAAATTGATATGTGTTTTGTATTGAAACTCCAAGCTGATAGTTGCACAGCAACATAAATAGCACCTGTGACCTGAATGAGTAAGATTATCAATCAAATCTTTCCACAACCATTCACAGTGAATGTTTGAGTACTCAGCAGGGCCAAAACTGAGAAGGAATAGGAAATTAGAGTGACTACATTTAATACCAATTTTGAGACTGGTGAGTCCCAGAGAGTCCCAAAGGCTGCAGTCCCAAATGCACCATTACGAGCATAGCCTCCCACCATCGAAAATGCATCTACAAGTGGAACTGCTTCAAAAAGGTAGCATTTTGTATTGCTATTGGCATTGGCATTGGGAATAGTTTACAGTTATCACGTGTACCAAAATGTGAACAACTTTATCTGTGTGTTTTTCAGTCAAATCATACCATACATGAGTACAGTCTAGCTGTACATAAGTACAACAGGGAATGAAAAGAGAAAAACAACCAGGGGGCAGAATAGAGTGTTCCAGTGTTACAGCAACAGATAAAGTGCAGATAGATGTAGGGCAAGGACTACGATGATGTAGGTGGGAGGTCAGGACTACATCCTAAGCATATGAGAGGTCTATTCAGTAGTCGGATAATGGTGAAGAAGCTGTTCCTGAATCTGATGTTACATGCATCAAACCTTTTGTGTCTTCTAACTGAAGAGGAAGAGGAAATGATTTGGGTGCAAGTGGTGCTTGCTTATGTTGACTACTTTCCCGAGGTAGCATGAAGTGTAATTGGAGTGGATAGGGAGAAGCTGATTTGTGTAATAGACTGGGCTGCAACGACAACTCTACAATTGTGTGCGGTCTTGGGCAGAGCAGTTTCCAAACCAAGTTGTAATGCATCTTGATAGAATGCTTTCTACAGTGCATCAGTAAAAATTGTTAAGAGTCATTGAATCATAGCAAGGGTCATGCTCAATTTCCTTGGTCTTCCATGGAAGTAGAGGTGTTGGTGTGTTTTCTTGGCTGTAGAGTAAGTGTGGCTGGTATTTAAAATAAATAAATGGATTTAAAATGCGAAGACAAAAGATAAATCAAATTAGTACTTTAGTACCGGGAGGGGGGAGGGGGTGCATGGTGACGCAGCCTTACAATGTCAGAGACCTGGATTCAATCCTGACTACAGGTGCTGTCTGTATGGACAGTGCCTACATGGGTTCTCCTCGTGACCACGTGGGTTTTCCAAGGGTGCTCCGGTTTCCCGCACACTCCAAAAACATACAAGTTTGTGGGATAATTGACGTTAGTAAAGATTGTAAATGGTCCCTAGTCTGTAAGATGGTCTAGTATAAAGAGGTCGGCGTAGACTCGATGGGCCGAAGGACCTGTTTCTGTGCTGTATCTCTAAATTAAAGTATTCTAAGAGAGTAATGCCCCTGTCCCACTTAGGAAACCTGAAAGGAAACCTCTGAAGACTTTGCGCCCCACCCAAGGTTTCCATGCGGTTCCCGGAGGTTTTTGTCAGTCTCCCTAATGGTCGACCTTTTTTCACCCAGTTTTATTCCACCAGGGAGGTCTTATCTTCCACTACCTGCAACCTCCGGCAACCACCTTCAACTAGCATCGCAACCGGCTTCGACTAAAAATTACCGATTTTTAAAATGGCAACCTATTTTTAGTCGCGGCCGGTTTTGAATTTTTTGAAATAATCGCCGGAACATAGAAGAAGCGGAAACCATTTTCGACCATTAAGGAGACTGACAAAAACCTCCGGGAACCTCCAGGAACCGCACGGAAACCTTGGGTGGGGCGCAAAGTCTCCAGAGGTTTCTGCTCAGGTTTCCTAAGTGGGACAGGGGCATTAGACGATATACTTGCATTTGGCCATGCCTCATAGAAACAGGGCAACATCTGAGCTGAGTAACAAAGTACACAAGGTGAATAGCGAGTAAATTCATGTTGTTTTGCTCCATGGAAGGTGAACACACTTCCATCAAAGAAAACAATAAAACAGCATGAATTGATTTTTGCAACCCTTTCTTCTTCAAAGACTACTCTTTGGGAAACTGGAAGATTGTATTTATTAGAGTAACTCAACGGGACAGGCAGCATCTCTGGATAGAAGGAATGGGTGACGTTTCAGGTCGAGACCTGAGGTATGAAGAAGGGTCTGAACCTGAAAAGTCCCCTATTCCTTCTCTCCAGAGATGCTGCCTGTCCCTTTGAGTTCAGCATTTTGTATCTATCTTCGGTGTAAACCAGCATCTACAATTGAAGAAGGAACTGGAATGAAAGGCCTTTTTAAAAATAAATGATTGGACCAGTGGACAAAACAACAGTAATTAGGCTTATGTGTATGCATAAAGAAATGAAAAAAGTACAAAGGAACAAAGCGGTGGGGGAATAGTTAAAGTTCAAGTTCAAGTTCAAGTGAGTTTATTGTCATGTGTCCCTGATAGGACAATGAAATTCTTGCTTTGCTTCAGCACAACAGAACATAGTAGGCATTGACTACAAAACAGATCAGTGTGTTCATATACCATTATATAAATATATACACACAAGAATAAATAATATACTGTGAATAATAAAATACTGATACACCTGAAAAAATAAATAT
Organism: Okamejei kenojei; assembly: GCA_035221665.1. Classification (NCBI taxonomy): domain Eukaryota; kingdom Metazoa; phylum Chordata; class Chondrichthyes; order Rajiformes; family Rajidae; genus Okamejei; species Okamejei kenojei. The sequence continues at coordinate 43,193,525 of CM069132.1, forward strand.
TGTGAAGGGGAGAAAATTGTGGGCTAATAGTGAAAATGTATTACCAATGTTTAGTACTGTTTCTTATATCTTGTTTAGGAGTGAGAAGAATATTATGAAAGCCTTTATACAAGGTAATGTCTGTGATCATGAAGAAGCAAAAATCTGGATTCATGTAAGAATCCACTGGCTATTATGATGGGAGAATTTGGGATCTCTATTGTGATGCAACTTGTGAGAATATACTGTTGCTGCAGTCCTGAATGCATGGAGAAATGCACCATTAAAATTTATATATGATCATATCAAATTTATATATGATCAAAAGGTCAGTGACCTTTTATTGATCAATCCCTTCTTATTAATTAGTGAAATGTATTTTTCCATTCCATTAACTTTCCTTTGTGTTGTTCAATATTTACCAAAATTATTGGGTGGATTACCATAATATTAGTTAATACTAGTTGTCAGAATCAACACTGAATACCTTATGAACACAGTTGGGAATTGCATGATAATTAATAATTGCATATAAAATTTGTGAAAATCTAATACAAACTAAACATGGAGGCTGACGGTATGACTGAAATATTAAACATTTTGCATAATTTTTCTACAAATGCTCTGGTTGTGAGGATGCATGTGTGAGAAGATATTAAAGGAAGATGTGGAGTTATTGTTCGGTAGATGCGCTGTTCGGCTTCTAACACCGTGTGTCTCTGGTTATTGAAAGGAAACCAGAGAAAAGATCTGCATTTCAGCAAATTTCCAAAACTGTTGAATAAAACTCCACCCTTCCCCACCGTCCCACAGGATAAGTGGAGCAATAGCTCTGTGGAACATGTATCTCCTTTCAGGATGGCAAGCCTCATGAACACGCCACTGCACTTTGATTTGCCTTGCTGTTGCCAGGAAGGCTACTACTGTTCATGCCAAGAAAAGACAGTTCTGGGTTTTCACCTGCATTAGGACATTGCCCAAATCTTATGAATTTCCAGTGAAAATCAGTAGCTTTTCACAAGCTGTGTGCAGCCACTTTGTGACACTATGTACACACATAAGGAAAGGAAAAGATGCACAGATGATTTTCGCTAAGGCAAAGCAAAGGTGTGAATGGGTGGTGCTTCACTGCAAAGTATTTTGAAGAAGAAATACAAGAGCAAGCTGGTATGAGAAGATTTTAGGTTTAAGTTTAGGTTTAGGTTTATTATTGTCAAGGGTACCAAGGTATAGGGAAACGTTTTGTTTTGCAGATAATACCATACATAAATATAATCAGATCAAACTCAAGTACAATAGGTGGATTAAAGGGTAAGATACAGAGTGCAACATTTAGTTAAATAGTGCTAAATTTGCAGGTAGAAAAGAGATTTAAAAGAGTAGGCCATTGTATCGGTTGATAGTAGATGCTCCTCTGAGAAGAAGACACAAAGAGTCACCATACTCCTGCTCCAGCTTACATCCTCCCTAATCCCTTGATGCTTCTTATACTGTAGGAAGAGCCAAACTCGTTCCAAGATCATAGTTTAGCAGTCACAGAATTAATGATAGACAATAGACAATAGGTGCAGGAGTAGGCCATTCAGCACTTCAAGCCAGCACCGCCATTCACTGTGATAAAGGCTGATCATCCACAATCTGTACTCCGTTCCTGCCTTCTCCCCATATCCCTTGGCTCCGCTATCTTTAAGAGCTCTATCTAACTCGCTCCTGAAAGCATTCAGAAAATTGACCTCCACTGCCTTCTGAGGAAGAGAATTCCACAAATTCACAACTCTCAACTTTCACAACTTTCCTTATCTCTGATCTAAATGGCCTACCCCTTATTCTTAAACTGTGGCCCCTGGTTCTGGACTCCGCCAATATCGGGAACATGTTTCCTGCCTTTAGCGTGTCCAATCCCTAATAATCTTATATGTTTCAATAAGATCCCCTCTCATTCTTCTAAATTCCAGTGTATACAAGCCCAGTCACTCCATTCTTTCATCATATGACAGTCCCACCATCCCGGGAATTAACCTCGTGAACCTACACTGCACTACCTCAATAGCAAGAATGTCCTTCCTCAAATTTGGAGACTAAAACTGTACACAATACTCCAGGTGTGGTCTCACTATGGCCCTGTACAACTGAGAAGGCCCTCTTTGCTCCGATACTCAACTCCTCTTGTTACGAAGGCCAACATGCCATTAGCTTTCTTCACTGCCTGCTGTACCTGCATGCTTACTGTCAGGGACTGATGAACAAGGACACCCAGATCTCGTTGCCGTTCCCCTTTTCCTCACTTGACACCATTCAGATAATAATCTTCTTTCCTGTTCTTGCCACCAAAGTGGATAGCCTCACATTTATCCACATTAAACTGCATCTGCCATTCATCTGGCCACTCACCCAACCTGTCCAAGTCACCCTGCATCTTCATTGTATCCTCCTCACAGTTTACGCTGCCACCCAAGGATTTGTGAAGGTACGGGTACACTACATCCACTGGCGGGTACACAAAATGCTGGAGAAACTCAGCGGGTGCAGCAGCATCTATGGAGCGAAAGAGATAGGCAACGTTTCGGGCCAAAACCCTTCTTCAGACTGATGGGGGGTGGGGGAAGGCGGGGGGAAGAAAGGAAAAGGAGGAGGAGGAGCCCAAGGGCTGAGGGAGAGGTAGGAAGGAGAGGAGACAGCAAGGGTTAACAGAATTGAGAGAATTCGATGTTCATGCCAAGAGGATGCAGACTCCCCAAGCGGAATATGAGGTGCTGTTCCTCCAATTTGCAGTGTTGCTCACTCTGGCCGTGGAGGAGGCCCAGGGCAGAGAGGTCGGATATGGAATGGGAGGGGGAGTTGAAGTGCTGAGCCATCGGGAGGTTCCAGTCACACATTGATTTCTTGCTGACATTTGTTCAAATGATGACAACTTGGATGGTCACATGTAGGCAAAAAGAGTAAATACATTGTTATCTTGTAGGATGGTTGGAAGTCAGAGTATATCTTTTTACTTAAAATATAGGGAGAAGGCACCAACAATGTGGCATAAACAGTGCAGTCCCCTCCACAGAAGAGTGGGGTGCCATATATGTACCATAAGACCATAAGATATAGGAACAGAATTAAACCATTCAACTCATCGAGTCTTCTCCACAATGTGGCTGATCTATTTTTCCTTCTCTACCCCATTCTCTTACCTTGTCCCCATAACGTTTGACACCCTTATGGGCCTGTCCCACTTAGGCAACTTTTTATGCTCGCCACATGTTCGCGGGTAGTTGCTGGGAAGTGGCCTTCATGGTCGCGAGGAGTTCCCGCATTCTGTGAACTAGTCATGGCCTCATTATGCTCGCAGCAAATTTTTTAACATGTTGAAAAATTAGCGGCGACTAGAATGAAGCCGCCATGGACAGTAACGAGAATTCTCGTGCCGTAGGTGGGTCGCCAGAATGTCCTAATAGGTTGCTAGGAGGTCGGAGGTTCTCGGAGGTTCTTGTAGGTTGTAGCCAGTGCTGACCAGTGAATTTCATTGGCTCATTGGAAAAAAAAGATAATCAGTAGTTTTCAGAACCAAGGATACGTTAAATGTCCGCCGAGCTTCACAACCGTGTTTCTCTGGCTTCTTAAAAGTTGCCTCCACTCCTTCTCCCCCCTCTTTTAAAGGACTTACTGTACACTGTGCTTTAGCCGTCTTAATTACAGCGCCAACCTTCCGGTGTGTGTCTGTACCACCTTGGCTTTGCACCATGTTTAGACAGCACAAGCGGGGGGACAGCATAACCGTTCCAGTTCCTGTTTTTTCAGGCGACTGCCAACGACTTGACAGTCGCTGGCAGTCTGCTGAAAAATCGCCTATATGGGACAAGCCCATTACTAATCAAGAGCCTATTGACATGAGAATTAAGGGACAGAAGTTTAGGGGTAACATGAGGGGGAACTTCTTTACTCAGTGGAATGAGCTTCCAGCAGAATTGGTGGAGGCAGGATCGATTTTAACATTTAAAAGTAAAGTGGATAGGTATATGGACGGGAAGGGAATGGAGGGGTATGGTCTGAGTGCAGGTAGATGGGACTAGGGGAAAACAAATGTTCGGCACGGACTGGAAGGGCCGAGAGGGCCTGTTTCCGTGCTGTCATTGTTATATGGTTATATGGTTATATGGTTATCAATTTCCACTTTAAAAATAATAGGCAGTGTTGGATTATCATGTATTATTTTTCAGATGAAATATTAGATAATATTATGTGGAGTTTCCAAAGATTATCTGATGGTGGCAATGTGTTCCCCACGCTCACAGTCATATATTCATAAAGAATGGAAACAAGACATTTATCCCGTCCACTCTAACCACAATGCCCCAAGTATGCAAGTCTCATTTACCTGCATTTGGCCAATATCCATCCAAACTTTTCCTATCCATGTATCTGTCCAAATGTCTTATTAATATTCTTCTTTAACCCAAAGGTTAACAAGTAATTTCATATTTGTTGATTATTAGACCTTGTATTCCCAATTGACTTTAGTATGTGTTAAAACAACTATGATGGCTGAACTTTAAAAATAGTTCATTGAATTTGCAACACTTTCGAGTAGTCCTGAGGACGTGCTAATGCGCTGAGAAATAAAAGTACTTTTTGTTTTACCATGGAGTCAGTTCTTGTCACCTTGCGGATACAGTTCCACATCTCACTTCAGGTAAATTGGAGTGTGTGGCTTTATTAACTTAGCAATTATCTGAAAAGCTGCTTTCATTAAAGTAAATGGTTTTCACAGGTTGAAGGTAAAGGGCTAAGAACTACTTTAATTCACAATGGCAAGATTTTCAGTGTTACATTTGTGTTTGAAAAAAAAACAACAGCTGTGAATAAATGATTACTTAATTTCATTTTTTATACACAGAAAACACTAGAGACTGTCAAATGCTTAGGTTCTGCTGCAGGTAATGACAGTGACTTCTTATTTCTTTATGAATTACACAATTAGCCTTTAAAATGCTGTACTTTAAAACTCTCATTATGATCCGTAGATTTAGGCAAAAATCAAAACATGATTAGCAGTGATTCATTATCACATCAAAGAGCATTATTTTTGCAAATGAGATGCATTATTTTTCTCGTGATAGTCTCTTTTTTTTAATTTTTAATTGGAATCTGTGCAAACTTCCACATAAACAACATTTAGGACACTGTGAGATGCAGTAAAACACACTTTTATACTGAGTTCAGTTGAGCAATCACACTTTTACAATGGAATGGGCATAAAATAAAACTTCATAAGCTTTAAATAAGCACTATAATCTAAACAAACAAGGCATTTGTCAGCTATGAATCAATGGGCTGCACTTATATCTCAGTCAGAAGGTTGTGGGTTCAATCTTGCTCCAGAGCCCAACAAACAAGACCGACAACACGATGCATAACTGAGGGAGTGAGGCATTGTTGGAGGTCTTGACTTCCAGATGAGACTAACAACCTCTGACTTAACTATCAGATGAATGTTAGATATCCAATGGCACTACTTCAGGTGCCCTGGATAATATTTATCCTACATTAATATCTCTACACCAGATTATCTGTTCATTATAATATTGCTGTCTGTTGAGAAATTGCAGTGTACAAATTGTCTGCCATTTTTCCAATTCTGCATTTTATTTCAAAGGTACTTCATTGGCAGTAATGTATTTTGGCATCTCCAAAGGTTATGAAATGTGTCACATGAATTCATGTTTTTTCTTTATGAGAAAATAAATGGACTGAAACCGTTGAAAAAAAAAGTACTGTTATGTAAAGTTAGAATGTACATGTGCACAAAATAAATAAATGTTTAAAATATTGATTCTGCTCTCAGAGATAGTATCATCCGTTGATGATGTAGTTCACATCTTGACTAAAATGCCAAATAATTGTTAGTTCATTTGGTAAATTTAGTGAGCTGTAATGCTTTCATGGAAAGAGAAGATAATATTGGTTGCGTTGTGATATTACTTGTAACATTAAATAGCGATAAATAGATTGATACAAGATAATATGCGTTATGGATTTTCTTCCTTCTATAAGTTTCTCAATTAAATGGTTTAAAATAATCATTAATGTGTTTCCTGTGTTGTGTAAGTCAGAAATAAAAATAAATGAACTGGGGCAATGTTAGACCTTAGCCAAGGGTATAAAAACAGGCAAGTGGATGAGGTGTCAGCAGGCAAGCCTTCGGTGTGTTTCATAATAGTTACAGAGAGGAATATGGATAACCCAGAAATTGCATCTTAAAATTGTATTATTATTAGACAGGACCTACATACATAGACTGGTAGCAGACAGTTGTGGGTACATCTAAATACAGGAGGTGGGATACAGGAAGTTACAGTTGTGGGTAAATCTAAATACAGGAAGTTTTAAAAGTGCAATTTTGTGAGTTTAGAGCCAACGTAATGATGAAGGGGAAAGATTCTAATGTAAAGCCCTGTCCCACGGTACGAGTTCATTCCAAGAGCTCTTCCGAGTTAAAAACAAAATCAAACTCGTGGTAAGCACGGAGAATGAACGTAGTGGGTACGTCGGAGCTCGGGGACGTCTCTTGGTGGCTCGTAACGCTAACGCCAGGTACTCGGGCAGACTCGATAACGGCAGGTAAGCATGGAAAGACTCGTGAAGATTTTTCAACATGTTGAAAAATGTCCACGAGAGCCCCGAGTACCGACGAGTAGCCATTACCGTAAATCTCAGAGTTTGAATCAGGGCAAACTCGGGAGAACCATATAACCATATAACCATATAACAATTACAGCACGGAAACAGGCCCTCTCGACCCTTCCAGTCCGTGCCGACCATTTGTTTTCCCCTAGTCCCATCTACCTGCACTAAGACCATACCCCTCCATTCCCTTCACGTCCATATACCTATCCACTTTACTCTTAAATGTTAAAATTGATCCTGCCTCCACCACTTCTGCTGGAAGCTGATTCCACACAGCCACCACCCTCTGAGTAAAGAAGTTCCCCCTCACGTTACCCCGAAACCTCTGTCCCTTAATTCTCATGTCATGCCCTCTTGTTTGAAACTTCCCTACTCTCAATGGGAAAAACGTATCCACGTCAACTCTGTCTATCCCTTTCATCATTTTAAAGACCTCAATCAAGTCCCCCCTTAACCTTCTGCGCTCCAAAGAATAAAGACCTAACTTGTTCAACCTTTCTCTGTAACATAGTTGCTGGAACCCTGGCAACATTCTAGTAAACCTCCTCTGTACTCTCTCTATTTTGTTGACATCCTTCCTATAACTAGGCGACCAAAATTGTACACCATACTCCAGAATTGGTCTTACCAATGCCTTGTACAATTTTAACATTACTTCCCTACTCCTATATTCAATGCTCTGATTTATAAAGGCCAGCACACCAAAGGCTTTCTTTACCACCCTATCTACATGCGATTCCACCTTCAGGGAACTATGCACAGTTATTCCTAGATCCCTCTGTTCCACAGCATTCCTCAATTCCTACCATTTACCATGTACGTCCTATTTTGATTTGTCCTGCCAAGATGTAGCACTTCACACTTATCAGCATTAAACTCCATCTGCCATCTTTCAGCCCTCTTTTCCAAATGGCCCAAATCTCTCTGTAGACTTTGAAAATCTACTTCATTATCCACAACACCACCTATCTTAGTATCATCTGCATACTTACTTATCCAATTTTCCACCCCATCATCCAGATCATTGATGTACATGACAAACAACAGTGGACCCAACACAGATCCCTGAGGCACCCCACTGGTCACCGGCATCCAACCTGACAAACAGCCATCCACCAGAACTCTTGGAATGAACTCGTACAGTGGGACAGGGCTATTAGTCCCAGAACTTACCATGCAGAACTTTATCAAATGCCTTGCTAGTCAATATGGACACGTTTATGATTTTGCCTTCATCAACCTGTTTGGTCACTACAAAAATACAATCTGATTTATAAGACAGGATCTCCCACATACAAAACCACACTGATGAGCCACTATCCATACAAATGCATATCCTCTCCAGTCCTCTCCAGTAACATGGCTACCAATGATGCTAGGCTCACTAATTCCTTGTAGTTCCCAGGCTTTTCCTTGCAGCCCTTCTTCAAGAGAGGTACAATATTAGCTACCCTCCATTCATCCAGCACTTCACTGTGTCTAATGATGATTCATATCTCTCAGCCAGGGCTCCTGCAATTTCTTCTCTAGCTTCCCACAATCTCCTCAGATAAATCTGATCAGGCTTGGGAGATTTATCTACTAGGGACAACCAGAACCACCTCGATCATAATATGGATTGCCCTCAAGACATTGTGTTAACTGTCCCAAGTTCCCCAGTCTTTATGTCTTTCTTCATGGCAATAACAGAGATGAAATACATCGCGGACTTTGCCCATCTTCTGCTGCTCTACACGGAGACGACACGGACTTTGGTTTCTGAGGGGTCCTATTCTCTCAAGTTACCCTCTTCCCTTTAATGTATTCTTTGTATTTCCCTTAATATTATCTCACAAAGCTTTCACCTTCCCCCTTTTTGCCCTCCTTATTTCCTTCTTAAGTATGCTCCTCAATTCCTGAAAATCCTCCAGAGATTCACTTGATCCCAGCTGCCCACACCTGTCCCAGGCCTTTTTCTTTCTCCTCAGTAGAGCCTCAATGTCCCTGGTCATCCAAACTTCCTTTCTCCCACTTGCCTTGCCCTTCACTCTAACAGGAACATGTATGCCCTGAACAAGTGATTGTTTAAAAGCATCCCAATTTCCAGCCAAGCAATCTACTCCAATCAGCTTTAGCAAGTTTCTGTCTAATCCCAGCAGAATTGACCTTGGCCCAATTGTGAATTTTAACTTGTGGGTCTGCAGGTGGCCCCCATGAAGGAGGATAAATGCCCAGACCATGATGAGGTATTTCTCAGGCCGCTAAAGAGGCAAGGAAGAGATTTCTGAGGCCCTGATGTCGGTATACTTCTTTACTGTCATTGGTCAGGTACAAGCAGACTGGAAGACAGTTTTTTGTTTTTGAGATTTAGAGATATAGCACAGAAAAGGGCCCCTCAGCCCACTGAGTTAACTCCAACCAGCGATCCCCTTTACATTAGCATGAACTAGAAACAATGTACAATTTTTACCCAAGCAAATTAACCTTTAAAGCTGTGTGACTTTGGAGTGTGGGAGGAAACCGGTGCACCTGAATAAAACCCACGCAGCCACGAGAAGTATGTATAAACTCCATACAGGCAGCACCTATAGTCAGGATCAAATCCGGATCTCTGGCATTGTAAGGTGTTGATGGAATTAAGTTGAGTTTTTTTGAAGCAATAACTAAATATATAGATCAGGACAGTGGATCTGATGTGGTTTAATAGAAACATAGAAACATAGAAATTAGGTGCAGGAGCAGGCCATTCGGCCCTTCGAGCCTGCACCGCCATTCAATATGATCATGGCTGATCATCCAACTCAGTATCCTGTACCTGCCTTCTCTCCATACCCCCTGATCCCTTCAGCCACAAGGGCCACATCCAACACCCTCTTAAATATGTCCAACAAACTGGCCTCAACTATCTTCTGTGGCAGAGAATTCCACAGATTCATCACTCTCTGTGTGAAAAACGATTTTCTCATCTCGGTCCTAAAAGACTTCCTCCTTCTCCTTAAAATGTGACCCCTTGTCCTGGACTTCCCCAACATCGGGAACAATCTTCCTGCATCTAGCCTGTCCAACCCCTTAAGAATTTTGTAAGTCTCTATGAGATCACCCCACAATCTTCTAAATTCCAGCGAGTACAAGCTGAGTCTATCCAGTCTTTCTTCATATGGAAGTCGTGCCATCCCAGGAATCAGTCTGGTGATCCTTCTCTGTACTCCCTCTATGGCAAGAATGTATTTCCTGAGTAGGAGACCAAAACTGTATACAATACTCCAGGTGTGGCCTCACCAAGACCCTGTACAACTGCAGTAGACCCTCCCTACTCTTGTACTCAAATCCTTTTGCTATGAATGCCAACATTCCATTCGCTTTCTTCACTGCCTGCTGCACCTGCATGCCTACTTTCAATGACTGATGCACCATGACACCCAGGTCTCGCTGCATCTCCCCTTGTCCTAATCGGTCACCATTCAAATAATAGTCTACCTTCCTGTTTTTGCAACCAAAGTGGATAACCTCACATTTATCCACATTATACTGCATCTGCCATGCATTTGCCCACTCACCCAGTCTATCCAAGTCAACCTGCAGCCTCCTAGCATCCTCCTCACAACTAACACTGCCCCCCAGCTTCGTGTCATCCGCAAACTTCGAGATGTTGCATTTAATTCCCTCGTCCAAATCATTAATGTATATTGTAAATAGCTGGGGTCTCAGCACTGAGCCTTGCGGCACCCCACTAGTCACTGTCTGCCATCCTGAAAAGGACCCGTTCACTCCTCCTCTTTGCTTCCTGTCTGCCAGCCAGTTCTCTATCCACATCAATACTGAACCACCAATACCGTGTGCTTTAAGTTTGTATACCAATCTCTTGTGTGGGACCTTGTTGAAAACCTTCTGAAAGTCCAGATATAACACATCCACTGCTTCTCCCTTATCCACTGTACTAGTTACATTCTCAAAAAATTCAATAAGATTCGTCAGACATGATTTACCCTTCGAAAATCCACGCTGACTTTGTCCAATGATTTCACCACTTTCCAAATGCGCTGCTATCCCATCTTTAATAACTGACTCTAGCAGTTTCCCCACTACCGATGTTAGACTAATTGGTCTGTAATTCCCCGTTTTCTCTCTCCCTCCCTTTTTAATATATTACAGAAAGGCATTTGACAAGGCCTGACATGGAAGGCTGACCCAAAACCTTAGGGCCCTTGAGATCTGAGTCAAATTGGTAAGTTGGCTTAGTAATAGGACAGGGTGATGTTGAAGAGTTGCTTTTCAATGGTCAATGGCCAAGAGTCAATGGTTTCTTTATTATCACGGGCACCAAGGTACAGTGAAATACTTTTTCTGCATTCAGATCAACAAGAATATCACCATACATAAACACCATCACCCGGTTCGTACAGAATGTACAGCACAGCCCACTGAGTCTATATGCAAGAGGTGCTATTTGTGATTAGAAGCCTATGACCATTGGAGTATTATAGGGCTAGGTGCTGGGAGTTTTCTAGTAATAACTTGGTGAATGTAGGAGGTGTGGAAAACAGAACATAGAAAAAGTGCAGCACAATTAGAGGCCCTTTGGCCCACAATATCTGTGCCAAACATGATGCCAAAATTAACTAGTTTCATCAGACTGCACAGGATATGATTTCATTCCCTGTATATCCATTATGATTAGTAAGTTTGCAGATAATTTTTGTGTGTGTTTTTAATAGTAGGGAGGTTAGTCTTCGGCTACGGAATAGCCGAATAGGTAGGTGGGCATGGCAATAGCAGATGGATTGTAATAAAAGAAATACCCCCACAATCTAGTCATATTTCCAAAGAGGGGTGGCATGGTTGTGCAGCGGTAGAGTTGCTGCCGTGCAGTGCCAGAAATCTGGGTTCAATCCTGACTACAGGTGCTGTCTGTATGGAGTTTGTACGTTCTCCCCTGACCAAGTGGGTTTTCCCTGGGTGCTCCGGTTTCCTCCCACACTTCAAAGTCGTGCAGGTTTGTAGGTAAAATTTGGCTTCTGTAAAGAAATAGTAAAGTGTGTAGGATAGTGCTAGCATATGGGGATCGCTGGTTGGCATGGACTCGGTGGGCTGAAGGGCCTGTTTCGACGCTGTATCTCTAAACACTAAACTCTAAAGATCTGAGTTGAAACTTCATTTGCATCTTAAAATAATCACTGACATAATTTTGGGAAAAAACGAGATTGGGCTATTGGCCATTGCTTGTGTTTGTTCAGTCGATGAATTTGCATGGTTTTGCTGAGAGTTCCTGACATATGTCAACACTTATGGTGGAACTTTCAACATTGTGTTTCATTACAATTACAAAGTAGGCCACTGAATTGATGGACTGCAAGGTGACAGCTCGAACATGACACAAAATGCTCAAAGATTGACAAGATAAATATTTTGCATTCTTATTTTATAGCTGGAAAACTTCTTTTTCCAACTAGAATGGAAATGTAAATAACTTCTAAATCATTATGCCACTTGTGAGTATTTTGGTATCCCTAAAATATACATGCGTGACAAGACCTCAGGCTCTTCTGTGGTTCTTAATCCAGGTCACATTTCAGTGGTTTTAAATTCTGTGAAAAATCAAACATGGGGAATACTAATAACTACTGTGTTGATATCAACACCCTTGGGACATGGGAAGATTGATTTAAATATTCTGCCCTAAACCAATTTTATTTTTATGCCAACAAATGACATTTGCAAAATCCATGAAAAATAATGTTTGATTATACTTTGTACAGCATAAGTATCTGATTTTAATTGTACATTGTTTGGCATTTGGAAAAAAATCTATTCTTCACAAAACCACTTGGTTTGAATGTATGAAAAACAGTATGTGACAATGAACAGATTTGCACATGTGGCATTGCACAAAGTCAATTCTGAATCTGTGTTGCAAATAAAAAATTCAGATTTCAAAGTGTTTAAATATTACAGCATGTAGTTTTGTTCTTTCTGGTACCCATTTCTCATTCACCCTGGAATAGTGGGCAGACAATCCAAAATTTCTTACAAGTAAATTCTTGATGAATTAAGTGTGGGAGCTCTCTTGACAGTTCTAAAGAACTAAGCAACACAAAATAGACAATAGGTGCAGGAGTAGGCCATTTGGCCTTTCGAGCCAGCACTGCAATTCAGTGTGATCATGGCTGATCTTAGAAAATCTTAGGTTATTTGCAGCATTATGTAATTCAGAAACGGTTAAAGGAAGGAAGTGTGAGGAGTGCAATGGAAGTATTGGTGTCATAGACTATGCTTACAATAAAGTGAAAACTGGCACTTTTTGTTGCAGAAATACAAAATAATCCTTGTTATGCATCTACACAAGGTGCTGGAGCCTCTGTGTTTTCTTCAAGATTCCAGCATCTGCAATTTTTTATGTCTCCTTATTGTGCAGCTATTCTGAATTCTACCTGGACTTGGAGCAATTGACACAAAATTTGTGATGTTTCACTGTCACAGTTACTTTATTGAGTGCAGATAATTTTACAAATGAACAAATGAAAAATAATGGCTCTCTGTTGGCAGTAGTAATGTACAGACATTTCAAAACCAGGCTTTATTCATTCCTTTATTATAACCAAATATATATTGTTCTTTGGCTTCTCTAAGTGGAATAGTAAGTTCAGAACTTGAATGGATTTTTATTTTTTTTTTAATAATTTTATTTATTAGAGGTACAGTAAGTTACATCAGTGTACATCCCATATGTTTTATTACAATCATTGTACTACTTATTTTTTTAAGGCTTTTGGAGAAAAAGAAAAAAAAAGGAATAGAAACAGAGAAAGTAGAGAAAGTGAAAAATAATTTTGAAAGTGAAGAAGCGTGACAAAGGAAAAGAAAAAAAAAAACAAAAAAAAAACCCTGGTCGAAGAGTTAGAGAAAGGAGATTAAGAGATAGACCCAAGAAATTTTTTTTTTTTAAAAGAGAGAGAGAGAGAAGAAAAAAGGCAAGGCCAATTACTTTATTATAAACATCACGCAAAAGGAATCTACCAACTCGACAGTTTTTCGTCCACCCTTTACCAAGACCCGACGCCAGTACCTTTTTGAGGTACTCTTGCACCTTATCCTTGTAGTAGATCTAATTTATAGAATTCCCTGCCACAGTGGAGGCCAAATCACTGGATGGATTTAAGAGAGAGTTGGATAGAGCTCTAGGGGCTCGTGGAGTCAAGGGATATGGGGAGAAGGCAGGCACGGGTTATTGATAGCGGACAATCTGCCATGATTATATTGAATGGCGGTGCAGGCTCGAAGGGCCGAATGGCCTCCTCCTGCATCTATTTTCTATGTTTCTATGTTTCTATCTATAAATGCAGACCACGTCTTATAGGAGTGATCTGATTTTCCTGCCTGGCGGAGTCTCATATTTTCCAGATGTAAAGTTTCAAACATAGTTGAAATCCACATATTTACTGTTGATATGGGAGCAATTTTCCAGAATTTTAAGATTAGCTTTTTTCCTGTTATTAAGCCATATTCAAATAGATTCTTTTGAAACACATTTAATTCGGGGCTACCTTCTGTTGTTCCAAAGATAATCCAATCTGCCTTTGGGTAAGTTTTATTTTAAATAATTTTGTGAGGATTTCAAAAATTTCAGTCCAAAATATTTTAATCTTTGTACAAAAGACAAATGAGTGTGCTATAGTAGCTTCTTGATACTGGCATTTATCGCAAATAGGTGAGACGTTGGGAAAAAGATTACTTAATTTAGTTTTTGAATAGTATAATCTATGTAAGATTTTAAATTGTATTAAAGTGTGTCTTACATTAATTGAACATTTATGCACATTTAATAAATGGACGTCCCACCTTTCTTGGAAATTTTTATACTTAATTCTTTTTCCCAGTCTCTTCTGATGCCTTCAGTTGTTGGTATTTCTGCATTTAGAATAATATTATACATATATATATGATATTAGGTTTGCTGATTCAGCCTTTGTATTAATTACTTCATTCAGTAAATCTCATGGCATATTGTGATATTGTTGGGCATATTTTTTCAGATAGTCACATATTTGGAAATATTTAAAATACTGATTGTTTCCCAAATTGTATTTTAGTTGTAATTGTTTAAATGGTAATAATTTTCCCGTTTCATACAAATCTCCCAAGGTTTTAATTCCTGCTCTTTCCCATTGTATAAATGCTTTATCTATAATTGAGGATTTAAACGAAGGGTTTTTACCGATAGGAGATAGGAGAGATAAATGTCTTCATTTTAAGTTGTATTTGATTTGTTTCCAAATTCTAATTGTACTATGTATAATTGGATTTTTGTTGTAATTTGTATTATTCAACGTCATTGGTGAAAGAAGGATCGCTCCAATATTCCAAGGGGAGCAGTCCTCTTTCTCCATAATAATCCAATCCGGTTGCTGGGGAGAATTATCCAGCAATTGAATCATATTTCTAATATTTACAGACCAATAGTAATACATGAAATTAGGAAGTGCTAATCCCCCTACTGCTTTGGGTTTAGTCAAGTGTGATCTTTGTATTCTATGGGCATTATAATCCCAAATAAAATTTGTAATATCTGAGTCCAGTTGTTAAAAAAACTTTTTGGGTAGGTATATTGGAATTGATTGGAACAGGTATAAAATTGTGGTAGAAAAATCATTTTTATGGCATTTATTCAGCCTATTAAGGACATCAGAAGTGTTTTCCAAAATTTAATTAGGTTATATAGTTTCTTAAGTAAAGGGTTATAATTTGCATTATGGATTTTGAATACATGAAATTATTGCTAACTGGTTCTTTCTGAATAATATTTGGCATCAACAAATATGATTTTGCAGAATGGTTTAGAAGAGTTAATTGGGGCGGAATCTTACTTTTCCTTTCAGACTAACATTAACATCCAGCAGCTTAAAATGAAAAGAATAACATTCTTCAACATATAAGTGTTTTATTTTTAACCAATTAACTAATTTTGGTTGCTCTTGACATTATTTTAGCATGCAACAAATATAGGTGAGACATTATTATCCCTGTAAATGGTTATCTTGTTACAATGAAAAATAATGAGGTAGTATGGCAATCATATAGTATTTCTGTTTAGTCCTAGGTGGTCTCACTTGTCTAATTCTGATAGGTGCTAAATGATACCAGCTGCCACTTCTGACAAAGAAATATTAAAATTATCATTTATGATTTACAGTGCATTTATATGCCACATAATATGTTTCTTTTGGCAGTTCAGCGGTGTTTCTATCACTGGCTAGCTCCAACCTTTCATTCCTTTTAAGGCATCAGCACTTGAAGCAAGGCTGAAAATTGCCAAGCATTGCAACAAACAACATCTAATTGTGCAACACACCAATTAGATAATATTCAATCACGTGAAGCTCTATTCTAGTCATACATGAGGCCATGTCTTCCAAGTCTTAAGGAAGGATCTGTGTTCCACTGAAGTTTATAGAAGAGCGTGTAAAGATGAGTAGCCAATGACAGACTTTGTTATGTTGAGAATGTGGAAATGCTGCTTCTTTTAATTGCTATATTTATGCAAATCTTCAGTGACAGCTTCCCTATTGATTGACCACTTGGCTGGTGGGTGACTGTAGATATTAGTGTTAGGAGTTGGTTTTATCAGGCAGTGAAAGGATATTGGAGGTTGAGGCTCCTATGAGAACAGAGTAAGAGAGATTCAAGAACTCCCAGAGGGCACTGGGAGTCTTCCCCGGCTCCTCCCAGAGTAGATCTTCAAAACTTACCAAGCAGCTGCTGGTATTGGATTCTCCTTAAGGTTAAAGTAATCCCTTGTAATGAGGGAACTCATGCCCTCAAATATAATGGAATGTTCAATGTTCAATTATAACCCAAGTCACACTTGCCTTTTGTGGAAGTTGCATCTTTAGGCTACTTGAAGGATAGTGAAAATTTAATTGAGCAGGAAGATGGTGAGTTTAAGCTCGGAAGAGAAATTTTAAGTATTAACCCCTCCCTTGTATAATTCACTCTTTTCCAGAGTTTTAAGAAGCGGCCAATGAAAGACAATCAAAGGACAATTTGATGAGATAAGATAAGGAGATCTAAGTAAGTAAGTAAGTAAGTCATAGAATCATAGAATCATAGAAAATAGGTGCAGTAGTAGGCCATTCGGCCCTTCGAGCCTGCACCGCCATTCAATATGATCATGGCTGATCATCCAACTCAGTATCCTGTACCTGCCTTCTCTCCACACCCTCTGATCCCTTTAGCCACAAGAGCCACATCTAACTCTCTCTTAAATATAGCTAATGAACTGGCCTCAACTACCTTCTGTGGAATTCCATAGACTCACCACTCTCTGTGTGAAAAATGATCTTCTCATCTCGGTCCTAAAAGACTTCCCCCTTATCCTTAAACTGTGACCCCTTGTTCTGGACTTCCCCAACATCGGGAACAATCTTCCTGCATCTAGCCTGTCCAACCGCTTAAGAATTTTGTAAGTCTCTATAAGATCCCCCCTCAATCTCCTAAATTCCAGCGAGTACAAGCTGAGTCTATCCAGTCTTTCATCATATGGAAGTCCTGCCATCCCAGGAATCAGTCTGGTGAACCTTCTCTGTACTCCCTCTATGGCAAGAATGTCTTTCCTCAGATTAGGAGACCAAAACTGTACACAATACTCCAGGTGTGGCCTCACCAAGACCCTGTACAACTGCAGTAGAGTTTATTGTTTATTAAAGTAAGTAGGTTTATTGGCCAAGTATTCACATACAAGGAATTTGCCTTGGTGCTCCGCCCACAAGTAACAACATGGCTTACAGTGACAGTTACAAATGACTCAGAAAACACTAAACATTAATAATAATAATAATAATAATAATAATAATAATAATAATAATAATACTAGAATATTAATGATAAAACACCATTGATCAAGCATGTGAACCAACAAAATACCAGATCAAAGGGAGGTGACAGATTTTTTGCTGTTGCGTAGAGCAACTACTCGTGGATAAAAACTGTTTTTATGTCTGGCTGTGGCAACTTTGACAGTCCGGAGTCGCCTTCCAGAGGAAAATGATTCAAAGAGTTTATGGCCAGGGTGAGAGGGGTCAGTGATGATCTTGCCTGCTCGCTTCCTGGCCCTTGCAGTGTACAGTTCATCAATGGAGGAAGGTTGCAGCCAATAATTTTCTCTGCTGATCGGATGACTCGCTGCAGCCTCCAGGTGTCATGCTTGGTGGCTGAGCCAAACCAGACCATGATGGAGAAGGTGAGATCAAACTCTACGATGGCCGTGTAGAATTGGACCATCATTGCCTGTGGCACATTGTGCTTCCTCAGCTGCCGCAGGAAGTACATCGTCTGTTGTGCCTTTTTGAATGTGGGGTCGATGGTAGCCCCCCACTTAAGGTCCTTGGAGATGATGGTTCCTAGGAACTTAAAATACTCCACATATGTGGTGTTGTAGATGGTGAGTGGGGTGAGGGGAGGGGGAGCTCTCCAAAAGTTTACAATTAATTCCACTGTCTTAAGAGCATTAAGCTCTAGGATGTTGCTATGGCACCAGGACGCCAGCTGTGATAGTTCCTGTCTGTAGGCAGATTTCTCCCCATCCAGGATCAGTCCAATCAGGGTTGTGTCGTCCGCAAACTTGAGAAGCTTGACAGAGGTATCTGTGGAGATGCAGTCGTTGGTGTAGAGAGATTAGAGGAGAGGAGAGAGTACGCAGCCTTGCGGTGCTCCTATGCCTAGTGTTTGCGGGTCCGAGATGTGCTTTCCCAGCCTCACATGCTGCTCCCTGTATGTCAGGAAGTTGGTGATCCACTGACAGAGGGGTTCAGGCACAGTCAACTCGAAAAGTTTGGAGTGTAGTAGCTCTGGCACAATGGTGTTGAATGCAGAGCTAAAATCAACAAACAGGATCCTCGCAAAGGTCCCTTGGCGGTCTAGGTGCTGTAGGATGAATGGGTATTTCCATTAGTTTTGTATAAGAACAAAAGGTAGGTATGTTACAAAACTTACCTTTAGCGGCAGTGCAGTTTTGCCACTGCCCGTGTGCACGACTTTGGTGCCTTTGAGATGGTGCCTTTTGTCCCCTACGGAATGGATCTTACGTAGGGGACAAAAGAATCAACCCACAGTTTATTTTTATATAAAAACATGCTTCTTAGGTTGCCTTTAATCAAAATTTCATGTTACGAAAAGGTGACTAAAAAAATATATGAACTGGCAGTATTTTTTCTGCCGTTATGGGGGTTAAATTCACCGCAAACCGCAACGTTCCAATCCATTGCTTTCCACAAAAACCCACTCGCAAGTTGATTTAAATGGCCATTACTTTACAGGAATTAAACACTAAATTCCTTCAATTTGGCCCATAAATTCATGACAACTAGATTTAAAAATCATGTTATATTGTGAATTATTGTGTGAATGTTATTTGGACACTTAGGTTTTTTTTAAAATGCTAACCTTTGCTTAAGAAATGGATAGATGTTTACATGTAGTAATTGAATTTTGTAATTAGCTACAATTAGGTAACTAACTAATTATATGCTTTAATTTCAGGTCATCCAAGTAAGATTGTTTCATATTTGTTTCAGAATGCTTCAATCCATAATAACTGAAAATTTCATTCAGTTTTCTTACTTTTTAAGAAAGTTATGGGCTTTTGACTGTCCTTGATCACAGCTTTTGAGTTACAGTGGCTTGGAAAAGTTTTCATACCCCTTGAACTTTTCCACATTTTGTCATGTTACAACCACAAACGTAAATGTATTTTATTGGGATTTTATGTGATAGACCAACACAAAGTGGCGCATAATTGTGAAGTGGAAGGAAAATTATACATGGTTTTCAATTTTTTTTACAAATAGAAAATTGAAAAGTGTGGCGTGCAAAAATATTCAGCCCTGTTTACTCTGATACCCCTAAATAAAATCCAGTGCAACCAATTGCCTTCAGAAGTCACCTAATTAGTAAATAGAGTCCACTTGTGTGTAATCTAATCTCAGTATAAATACAGCTGTTCTGTGAAGGCCTCAGAGGTTTGTTAGGGAACATTAATGAACAAACAACATCATGAAGCACATGGAACACACCAGGCAGGTCAGGGATAAAGTTGTGGAGAAGTTTAAAGCAGGATAAGGTTATAAAAACATATCCCAAGCTTTGAACATCTCACGGAGCACTGTTCAATCCATCATCCGAAAATGGAAGGAGTATGGCACAACTGCAAACCTACCAAGACATGGCCGTCCACCTAAACTGACAGGCCAGGCAAGGAGAGCATTGATCAGAGAAGCAGCCAAGAGGCCCATGGTAACTCTGGAGGAGCTGCAGAGATCCACAGCTCAGGTGGGAGAACCTGTCCACAGGACAACTATTAGTCGTGCATTCCACAAATCGGGCCTTTATGGAAGAGTGGCAAGAAGAAAGCCATTATTGAAACAAAGCCATAAGAAGTCCCGTTTGCTGTTTGCCACAAGCCATGTGGTGGGGACAGCAAAGATGTGGAGGAAGGTGCTCTGGTCTGATGAGACCAAAATTGAAGTTTTTGGCCTAAATGCAAAACGCTATGTGTGGCGGAAAACTAACACTGCACATCACCCTGAACACACCATCCCCACTGTGAAACATGGTGGTGGCAGCATCATGCTGTGGGGATGCTTTTCTTCAGCAGGGACAGGGAAGCTGGTCAGAGTTGATGGGAAGATGGATGGAGCCAAATATAGGGCAATTTTGGAAGAAAACCTGTTATAGTCTGCAAAAGACTTGAGACTGGGGTGGAGGTTCACCTTCCAGCAGGACAATGACCCTAAACATACAGCCAGAGCTACAATGGAATGGTTTAGATCAAAGCATATTCATGTGTTAGAATGGCCCAGTCAAAGTCCTGACCTAAATCCAATTGAGAATCTCTGGCAAGACTTGAAAATTGCTGTTCACAGATGCTCTCCATCCAATCTGACTGAGCTTGAGCTATTTTGCAAAGAAGAATGGGCAAAAATTTCAGTCTCTAGATGTGCAAAGCTGGTAGAGACATACCCCAAAAGACTTGCAGCTGTAATTGCAGCGAAAAGTGGTTCTACAAAGTATTGACTCAGGGGGGCTGAATACTTTTGCACGCCACACTTTTCAGTTTTTTATTTGTAATAAATTATGGAAACCATTAAATACTCAATTATATCATCAATTGTCCAGCAACAGCGTTTTTTTTCTTTTCAGTCTTTGTGAATGACCAATGCACCTCAACAAATATATCCTGAAATGTTATAGAATATAGAGCATAGAACAGTACAGAGCAGGAACATGCCCTTTGGCCTACAATGTATATGTCAAACGTGATGCAAGACCAACTCTTATCAGCCTGCACATAATCCATATCCTTCCGCTCCCTGCATATACATGTGCTGATCCAAAAGTCTCTTAAATGCCACCATCATATTTGTCTCCACCACCACCACTGGCAGTGCATTCCAGGCACCCATTACCCTCTGTGTGAAAAACCTGCGCCGCACATCTCCTTTAAGCATTGCCCTTTTCACCTTAAAGCTATGTTCTCTCGTATATGACATTTTCATCCTGGGGAAAAAAGGGTCTGACTCTCATAGCTTTATATTCTCCGATTAGTTGTCCCCTTAGAGAGTTGACAATCCAAAGCTGTCCAACCTCTCCTTGTAGTTAAATGCTGCAGGCATTTTCACATCGATGATTCCCCAGAATGATTTTCTGAGTAGAAGATTCCTTCAACTCTGCCTGCTCTGGAGTTAGGGACTATGAGAGGTGGTCAGTAAGAAGATGGATTTTTGACAATTGTATAAATCAGATGATAAAGGCTTAAATGTCTGTTAAACACCTCTCCATATTTTTGCCTTGAATGAAAGCAAGGGCAATATGCCCAGTTTTATATCTATCAAATCTGATATAATTAAACAATGCTTTTGATAAAAAGGTCATTTTATTCTCAACAAGTGGTCCTTCATGCCATTGCCCCAATCACTTGTCCTGTGCTGTACTGTTCAATGTACAGCAATGTTATGCGAGCTTTCACTCAATAGGAGGATGAACAGTTTAAATTTAATTACTTTGCACAGAGGGTGGTAAACAAAAGATTGCAGACAGGTTGGCAATGAGAGCTGCTAGTCATGTAACATTCAAAGGGTAAATAACTTAGAAAAAAGTGAATCCAGGAAATTAATTAGTGTATTGGATTTGAACTTTAGAATTAGCTTGGTGACCCATTACAGATGATAAATTCTTATCGTAAAATATCATCAGCTATTGCAATAAAATTAGTACTGGTCCTACTGAGAATTGTGTTAACATGAAAGTGTCTGCCAGTCTTTATCTGTTGTCACCCCACACTTATTTGGACCAATCTTAGTGATATGCTTCAACACAGCAGTTATCCTGCTGATCTTGATCATGTACAAGCTGCAGTGAGCTTTTTGAGATGTTCCTTTTCCTTGCATTGTTCCATAGAAACATAGAAACATAGAAATTAGGTGCAGGAGTAGGCCATTCAGCCCTTCGAGCCTGCACCGCCATTCAATATGATCATGGGCTGATCATCCAACTCAGTATCCCGTACCTGCCTTCTCTCCATACCCTCTGATCCCCTTAGCCACAAGGGTCACATCCAACTCACTCTTAAATATAGCCAATGAACTGGCCTCAACTACCCTCTGTGGCAGAGAGTTCCAGAGACTCACCACTCTCTGTGTGAAAAAAGTCTTTCTCATCTCGGTCTTAAAGGATTTCCCCTTATCCTTAAGCTGTGACCCCTTGTCCTGGACTTCCCCAACATCGGGAACAATCTTCCTGCATCTAGCCTGTCCAACCCCTTAAGAATTTTGTACGTTTCTATAAGATCCCCTCTCAATCTCCTAAATTCCAGAGAGTATAAACCAAGTCTATCCAGTCTTTCTTCATAAGACAGTCCTGACATCCCAGGAATCAGTCTGGTGAACCTTCTCTGCACTCCCTCTATGGCAATAATGTCCTTCCTCAGATTTGGAGACCAAAACTGTACGCAATACTCCAGGTGTGGTCTCACCAAGACCCTGTACAACTGAAGTAGAACCTCCCTGCTCCTGTACTCAAATCCTTTTGCTATGAAAGCTAACATACCATTCGCTTTTTTCACTGCCTGCTGCACCTGCATGCCTACTTTCAATGACTGGTGTACCATGACACCCAGGTCTCGCTGCATCTCCCCTTTTCCTAATCGGCCACCATTTAAATAATAGTCTGCTTTCCTGTTTTTGCCACCAAAGTGGATAACCTCACATTTATCCACATTATACTGCATCTGCCAAACATTTGCCCACTCACCCAGCCTATCCAAGTCACCTTGCAGTCTCCTAGCATCCTCCTCACAGCGAACACTGCCCCCCAGGTTAGTGTCATCCGCAAACTTGGAGATATTGCCTTCAATTCCCTCATCCAGATCATTAATATATATTGTAAACAGCTGGGGTCCCAGCACTGAGCCCTGCGGTACCCCACTAGTTACTGCCTGCCATTGTGAAAAGGACCCGTTTACTCCTACTCTTTGCTTCCTGTTTGCCAGCCAGTTCTCTATCCACATCAATACTGAACCCCTAATACCGTATGCTTTAAGTTTGTATACTAATCTCTTATGTGGGACCTTGTCGAAAGCCTTCTGGAAGTCCAGATATACCACATCCACTGGTTCTCCCTTATCCACGCTACTAGTTACATCCTCGAAGAATTCCACAAGATTCGTCAGACATGATTTACCTTTTGTAAATCCATGCTGACTTTGTCCAATGATTTCACCACTTTCCAAATGTGCTGCTATCCCATCTTTAATAACTGACTCCAGCAGTTTCCCCACTACCGATGTTAGACTAACTGGTCTGTAATTCCCCGTTTTCTCTCTCCCTCCCTTCTTAAAAAGAGGGGTTACATTTGCTACCCGCCAATCCTCAGGAACTACTCCAGAATCTAAAGAGTTTTGAAAGATTATCACTAATGCATCCACTATTTCCTGAGCTACTTCCTTAAGTACTCTGGGATGCAGCCTATCTGGCCCTGGGGATTTATCGGCCTTTAATCTATTCAATTTACCCAACACCACTTCCCGACTGACCTGGATTTCACTCAATTCCTCCTTTGACCCACAGTCCCCTGCTATTTCCGGCAGATTATTTATGTCTTCCTTAGTGAAGACGGAACCAAAGTAGTTATTCAATTGGTCCGCCATATCCTTGTTTCCCCATGATCAACTCACCTGTTTCTGACTGCAAGGGACCTACATTTGCTTTAACTAACCTCTTTCTCTTCACATATCTATAAAAACTTTTGCAGTCAGTTTTTATGTTCCCTGCCAGTTTTCTTTCATAATCTATTTTTCCTTTCCTAATTAAGCCCTTTGTCCTCCTCTGTTGGTCTCTGAATTTCTCCAGTCCTCTGGTATGCTGCTTTTTCTGGCTACTTTGTACGCATCATCCTTTGCTTTGATACTATCCCTGATTTCCCTTGTCATCCACGGATGCACTACCTTCCCCGATTTATTCTTTTGCCAAACTGGGATGAACAATTTTTGTAGTTCATCCATGCAGTCTTTAAATGTCTTCCATTGTATATCCACCGTCAACCCTTTTAGAATTAATTGCCAGTCAATCTTGGCCAATTCTCGTCTCATACCCTCAAAGTTACCTTTCTTTAAGTTCAGAACCATTGTTTCTGAATTAACAATGTCACTCTCCATCCTAATGAAGAACTCAACCATATTATGGTCACTCTTGCCCAAGGGGCCGTACAACAAGACGGCTAATTACCCCTTCCTCATTACTCAAAACCAGTCTAAAATAGCCTGCTCTCTCGTTGGTTCCTCTACATGTTGATTTAGATAACTATCCCGCATACATTCCAAAAAATCCTCTTCCTCAGCACCCCTGCCAATTTGATTAACCCAATCTATATGTAGATTGAAGTCACCCATTATAACTGTTTTGCCTTTGTCGCACGCATTTCTAATTTCCTGTTTGATACCATCCCCAACTTCGCTGCTACTGTTAGGTGGCCTGTACACAACACCCACCAGCGTTTTCTGCCCCTTAGTGTTTTGTAGCTCTACCCATACCGATTTCCACATCCTCCAAGCTAATGTCATTCCTTTCCATTGCTTTAATCTCCTCTCTAACCAGCAACGCTACCCCACCTCCTTTTCCTTTCTCTCTATCCCTCTTGAATATTGAATATCCCTGGATGTTCAGCTCCCAGCCTACGTCACCCTGGAGCCATGTCTCCGTGATCCCAACTATATCATAATCATTAATATCTATCTGCACGTTCAACTCGTCCACCTTATTACGAATACTCCTTGCATTGAGACACAAAGCCTTCAGGCTTGTCTTTACAACGCATTTACCCCTTATACAAATTTGCTGAAAAGTGGCCCTTTTTGATTTTTGCCCTGGTTTTGTCTGCCTGCCACTTTTACCTTTCACCTTGCTACCTAATGCTTCTACCCTCATTTTACACCCTCCTGCCTCTCTGCTCTTGTACCCATCCCCCTGCCACATTAGTTTAAATCCTCCCCGACAGCACTAGCAAACACATTGTTCCATAGCACTCTCCTTTCAAGGTTTCAAGGTTTCAAGGTTTCAAGGTCAGTTTATTGTCACATGTACCAATGAAGGTACAGTGAAATTTGAGTTACCATAAAACCTTACTAAGTGAAAAGCACCAAGACACACAACCAAATACAAGTTAACATAAACATCCATCACAGTGGATTCCACATTCCTTACTGTGATTGAAGGCAATAAAGTTTAATCTTCTTCCTCTTTGTTCTCACGTGGTCGCGGCAGTAAAACCATCCACAGTCAGGGCAATCAAAGCCCCCGCAGCCGACAATCGAAGCCCCCGTCGGGGTGATCGGAACTCCCGAATTGGGACGGTTGAAACTCTCTCCGCGGCATGGAGCTCCCAAGTCAGCCTCTTCTTACCAGAGACCGCTTCACGATGTCAAAGTCCACAGGCCCCGCGGTTGGAGCTTCAATCCCGGCAAAGGGATTGCAAGCTCCGCGATGTTAAAGTCCCGCAGACTCTTGACTTCCAGTGAAAACTCACAGGCTGTACGTGTGGCTACCCCGTTTAAAGTTCCAGCAGTTGCCAGTGCATGTGGCTCTCCTCGATGTACATTTGCTGAAAATCCAGTGGCTGTATTTGCAACCTCAATGGTACCCTGGAGCATGATCATCTCAGTTGGAAAATTAGACGCTGGAAATACTTCCAGCAAAAAGTTTTTCTGATTCAACCGGGCAAAGGTAACAAGTTAACAGTGTGCTCTTCGTGTCATGGCAGTAGCATATGATAATAGATATGATAATCTATTTCAATGTACATCATTGGATTACTTTTGTCAATGACAAACAATTGTATGAATTTTTGTGAAGGAATAAAAGAACTTAATTTGACTATAATAAGCTTTATCTTTGAATAAAAGATGCAGAATGGAAACAGGCCCTTCAGCCCATTGTGTAAGAAGGAACTGTAGATGCTGGTTTAAACCAAAGATAGACACAAGAAGCTGGAGTAACTCAGCGGGAGAGGAAGCATCTCTGGAGGGAAAGAATGGGTGACGTTTCAGGTCGGGACCCTTCTTGAACCGAAATGTCACTCATTCCTTCTCTCCACAGATGCTACCTGCCCGGCTGAATTACTCCAGCATTTTGTGTCTTCCTTCAGCCCATTGAGTCTATTCCAACTATTGATCATCCTTCACACATTTTCTATATTATTCCCCCACCCCACTCCACCCCACCGCACACAAACACACATAAACACAAGCTACAATTTACAGATGCCAATTAGCCTATAAACCCACATGTTTTTTGGATACCGGAGGAAACCAGAGCATCCAAAGGAAACTCACACAGTCACAGGGAGAACATGCTAATTTCACACAGGCGCGAGTTCAGAATCGAACCTAGCTCTCTGACATTGTGAGATAGCAGCTCTACCAGCTGCACCGCTGTGCTGGTCCATCAAAAGCTTGAAAGTCAGTAGCTTGTCACAGGGGCTTGTTTACAGTAATGGAGCGATGAACTCTCTTCCCCCAAAGATCATGTTCATGGTCATGGCACAGGTTGGAATCAAACTTATGTTGTTACCAAAGGCTATTTCCCTCAGAGGATGTTATGGATATTTCCAGCATTCCCCATCGCATCAAAAGTTCTGAATGCTTCATATATATATATATATATATATATATATATATATATATGGCCCATTCTCTGTGAGAAGCAAACTGAACGGTGAAAAATAATCAGTGCCAATAGGTACAATGAATGATATAGTGTTGGGGACAAGAACAAGGTTCAACCAGAGGGCAGAGCTCTTAGTTTCACACTCCTGAGCAGAAATAATATTTTGAATTGTTTTAAACTTGGATGTGTCGGAACCACAGGCTGTTTAAAAAAAAATCCTGCCAGATGGTGTGCATTATCTTTTTCTGGCAAAGCAGCATTAATTGCAGAGAAGCCTAAGGCTGCACTCAGCTCATCAGTGTGATAACACTACATGACCCTGATTATCTGTCAATCTGCTCAATTAAAAGAATCATTTGGATATTCACCCAATCATTTGCCCATCCAGCCACCTGGGCCTCAACCAGGCTCCCTTTTTAACGCTGGCCTCTTGCGTTGCGTGGCTTTTACATGCTTCGGAAAGATGTAATTGAACTAAAAAAGCATCTTGAGGGCAGCTGTAACATCTGCTGTTTGTGGTATGTCAAGCCTTCAGCTTTAAAAACAGTTACATATGCTCCAAATTAGCAGGTCACAGAGATGAAGCAGTTGATGATAGTGTTTTCGCTTGCATGATAAGCAGCGTGCAGCTGTGTGCAATTTACAATTAAAGGTTGTTCAGAGCTCAGTTGCAATGGTGAATAAAGTGGCAAGAGGTCAGTCAATGAATTAGACCAATTAGAGCTGAATTATCTATTCTCTTACATGCTGATAAGCAGCCCTGTCATTGGCTTTAGATGCTACCCAAACTCAAGTCTGCTTTCTGATCTGATATTGTGATTCTTAACATTCAAGCACGTAATTCACTCTCTTCAAAGATTGTTTCTACATCCAATCTGACATTTAAGATGACTGATACTAAGAGTTACAATTATCTAAATCTTTTTTTAATTCCCCAGTGAATAAACTTCACGAGTGCGTTCAAATTGACACAATCAAAAACTTATGTTTTACAAATGCATTTCACATTTAACTGATCATTTTTGGATTGTTTAAAGCTGTTATATCGATTTGTCTAAATATGACCACATTGCAATCTGGAAATGGTTGCTATTTTTCCCTAGTAACAATTAGGATTAGGAAGTTTACTGGGGATGAGCTAAATGATGGTGCAGATTCTATTTGGTTGGATACTGAAAGAAAACTGATGGGGAATTCAACTAAAACATATTGCCATCTCCTATTACTAACTATAGGATAAACTGAAAAATAATACAAAAATATTAAATACTTTTTTTTTAAATTATTTGGGGAAAATATTTTATCAAAATGAGTTCAGAACGGGATACAATGAAAAATTGAATGCATTGGAATTGAGGTTTGGAAATGTTTAGTTCATTTAATATTAACAGACTGTTCCACCGCCTAATGGAACCCTGATATGTCTGCAGCAGCACAAGTTCACTGTCTTCACATGAATTCCCAATCATTGCCACATTGTTGTGGGTTTGCTGTGAGTTGAGACCAGGTGCTTCCTGGCAGGGAGGGGATGGGAATCAGAGGAAATGGTACTCCAGCTGTTCTTGGGCATCTTCAGACTGTTAGAATGAGAGATACTTTCCTA
This sequence comes from Okamejei kenojei, assembly GCA_035221665.1. Classification (NCBI taxonomy): domain Eukaryota; kingdom Metazoa; phylum Chordata; class Chondrichthyes; order Rajiformes; family Rajidae; genus Okamejei; species Okamejei kenojei. The sequence continues at coordinate 43,221,965 of CM069132.1, forward strand.
GGACGTCGGTTGGGGATGGTTTAAGGCGAGCCAAGGAAGAGAGAAAAAAATCTCAAGAACATGCAAAGTTAAATTCTGATCTTCATGAGAGATATAAGATCGCCAGCCCTTTCCATTTTTGAGAGAATTAATCGGGCTAAAGTACTTAATTTTGCTGACCATACTCAATTGTCATGTGTAAACTGGACCCTGGATATGGAGAGATATCCATTATGTTCCCTAACAATTTCAATACATATTTTTCAATGTAACCTATTCCCTATGGGGGGGAAAACAAGGCTTATGTACAATATTATATTACAGGTGGACAAAAATGCTGAAGAAACTCAGCGGGTGAGGCAGCATCTATGGAGAGAAGGAATTAGCAACTGGCTTTATTTACCAGGTTGACTAGTCACTTAAAATGAATAGAGACTAGTGTATATGATAATTAATCTCAGTATGATTTAAACAATAATGGTTTTAAATTATCCTTTACTTTTTGAAAATTCAGTTACAAAGACTGAAATGCATTGATAAATACGTTGGACTGATAAATATTTCAACGGTAGTGTACACATTGTAATCATATCACAGCAGCATGATAAAATAGAGACCAAAGTAAAATTATGTATGCCACTTATGCAAGCCCAGTTCTAATAGACTGGCACTGAAATATCTTTCAAGTGTAAAAAAATATCTTGGAACATCTTTGAAAGCAATCCATAATTTCAGGAAGTTGCTATTGTATAAAAAGCTGAGCTATTCCAAGTGGCTGACTCACCTTTTCATGAACTATCAGCAGGAATTTAGAGTCAATTGATTGTCAATGTAATGATGAGTGGTATGGTCACTGTGATATTTATGTGGAAATCCTTGAACTCAGTGATCATGTAATAAAGGTTCAACCTCATACATATTAATAGCTTACTACAAACCTGCTGAACAGTTGTAAGAGATTTCAAAATTATAAGCCTGGTGATGATGGTAGTTTAGAACTAAGTCAATTGATGGTGGCAGACTTCATAAACTGACTGTGCTGTTTACATCACCATGCCTGTCTGTCAGAAAAGGAATATATTGTACAAGTTGTTTCTATAGCATTCAGTGCCCTTTTAATTCACTAACACATTTCTTCTCGGCTCTTTATTTCACAAAATGTTCCTTCTATTCCAGTTCTTTTCAAGTTCACAGGTTTTTATTTGGTGAGGTATGCTATTAGTTTCAGCTTAGGCACACAATTTAAAGGAACAGAGAAAACTTCAACATATTCAAGCTCAAATATTATCAAGAAACTGTCTTGAGATCTATCATTGTTTCCACGGCTGCTGGTAGGTAGAAAATACATAGTTCTCTCTTTTTCCTGGGATATCCTCATTGTCACATTCTCTGCAAATAATTTTGTGATCCTGCCACGATTAAATTAAACAAACAAAGCTGCATTCCACACCTGCCCATATGCAATGCAAAGCGTGGTTATAATTACATCTGCTTTGATCTTATAGATCATTGGTGGGGTGTGGGGGTATGTGAGGGACATATCTTACTGTCTTCCCACACATTCAACTCAAGCAGCAAGATCAGATGGCAGCTTGGACCAGACAGGGGTCCTACCATCAGGATGCTGCAATGTTAGTATGGTCATTCTATCCCATGTTGGTATGTTTCCTTTCTAAGGACACTGTGCATTTTTTCTCTTTAAGACCTGGACCAAGTGTGATATCTTAGGTATTGCAATAAAGTAAGCAGCCATTGTTTATAATATGCTCAACACAAATACCATAATCCTGGTAAACCTCTTCCGCACCTTCTCCAAAGCCTCCATATCCTTCCTGTGAATGGCCTGCCCCACTTGGGCGACATTTAGTGGACATTTAGGCGGGCGTGACGCGTGGTGAGGCGTGGTGACGCATGCAGTGACGCGCAGTGACACGCAGATCTTCCCTGTCGCCCCAGGATTTTGGAATGTTCAAAATCCTGGGGCGACGTATGCTGTCCTATGGGTGATGCCCGGTTGGGGTTAGGGTTGGGTTTAGGGACCACAGATGGGCTGTAAAATATTCTTCCTTCAATGCATGGATTTTAAACAAGAATATATTAAAATTAATACAATAAAATCAATTCTGCAAATGAAAAGATGTCCGAGTCGTTCAGTTTTATTATAGATGTATTATTATAGATGTATTAGTCTACTTCCAGGTGCAATCACCGTCTCTATAACTTTCACAAGGATGCATTCAGTGAGTGTAGACTGAACTCCCCTCTCCCCCCTCCTGCCCCCATCCCTCCTTCTCCACTCCCCCCTACCCTTCTCCCCTCCCCTCTCCCCCTTCTTCCCTTCCCTCTCTTCCTCCTCCCAGCTATACTCTTCTCCCTCTTCTCCACTCCCCCCCTCCCCTCACATCCCCTTCTCCCCTCTCTCCCCCCTTCTCCCATTCACACCCCCCCCCCACTTTCCCCGATGCCCCCCATTTGTGGGCCCAGCCTGTGGCAGCTAGGTCCCACTAATAGTACTGCACAAAGGCCACATCATCTGTTTTAGTAACATTGACTATGGGATAAATGCAGACTTTGGGAACAACAGTTGCCAGAAGATCGGTGGTGGACCTGCATTACGGCAATGGAATCCATGCATGCAAATTGCAACTTCCTGCTAAGGAAGTATAGAGAAGGTCAAGGATGTTAGTTCAAACATTCATTCCATAAAACTAGTATAATGAATGTTGAAGCTGATGCAGAGAAGGTAACCAAATCTGATGATCTCTTGATGGTATTTGCAACTCATCGCACATTTCAGACTTCCTGGAGATGAGGTCTCCTCATATTCCCCTGCAGGGTACTTTCTGAAACAACCCCATTCATTCCATGGCAACTTCAGGCAGATTCTGCAGGTTCCCCATCAGCAGAAATACTTAGCTCCAGGGCTGCGTTTGCTGCATCCTCTAGTTTTCCTCACTGCTGGGGACTGATCCAAATCTGCACAACTGTCAAAGCTATGCAACTCTCAGACCTGCCACTGGCTTATCCAATCTCACCAGCCTGACTCATGAATGGCATCAGCACTAAAAATCACTTCTGTAGGAAAATCAATGGTAAAGGTATCAAATATGCCATAAATAAAGCTCTAACTGAGCAGTGGCTCACAAACAACTTGATGATCCCAAGTGAAAGGAAGCAGAGTGTGTCCATTGTGTGGTTGGTCCTCGAACTGTGTAGCCTGTCATGAAATCCACAATAATTAGTATTGTAAAGAGAGTCTCAGCTTCTCTAGTATAAGATACCAAGACTGGCTTGATTAAAATTAATTACTGGACTGGAAACACCATCATGACTCAAGGGAGAGAAAACAGATTACCAAAAAGGGAAAATTCAGGCACGAAACAAATTCTTATGACCTGTAGACTAACAGGTGCTGGTACGAACCCAAGAAATCTGGTAATTAAGCAATAACTTAAATATGAATGGATTCTTAAGACCATCTACATCCCAAACAGGCAATCTTGTTAAAAGCCAAGTGATGGAGCACAGAGGGGCATCCAGTGCAAACTGGAATTTCAATTTCAGGATCCTGAAGCAAGAGTCCATCAATGATAAGCATTCTTGACTCCATGCCACAGCGATCTAAACACTCCAATATTATCCCACTACAACACTAAACCAGCTAGACATGAGGGTGAAAAGCCATCCAATAGCTGTAAACAAATCTACTGAAGCTGACAAAATCTCTTCAGAAATATTAAGTCAAGGCTCTTAGCACCAAAAGTAGCTATGGTGAGAGCAGAAGCCATTCAGAAACAATGGAGGGTGTGCGTCACGTCCCACCCATCTGCCATGTTGAGTCTGTGAATTCAGCATAGGATTCATCAGCCTGATGGGACACCCAGAAGTGGAGCATAAGCCAGTCATCTTTAATTCTGAGCGACTGTCTCTGAAGGAGGATTTGTCAGAACACTCAGCCGTGAATACAAAGGTTTGCAACTCACAAATCAATGTGTTGGTTGATGCAAGCATATCTGTCTATGTGATGAGTAAATAAACCTTCAACAATCTTCACTGTCATGTTATTCTAACCCGGTGAAGAAAATCGCAAAATAGTTCCTCACAGAAACACTTTTATCACAATTGACTTTCAAATCCAATGAAGACAAAAATGCTGGAGAAACTCAGCAGGTGAGGCAGCATCTATGGAGCAATTGAAGGTAGACAAAAATGCTGGAGAAACTCAGAGGGTGAGGCAGCATCTATGGAGCTAATCAAAGGTAGACAAAAATGCTGGAGAAACTCAGCGGGTGAGGCATAATCGAAGGTAGACACAAATGTTGGAGAAACTCAGCAGGTGAGGCAGAAATCCAAGGACATCTATGTGACACAGTGCAGGAGCAACTCAGCAAGTCAGGCAGCAAATCAGGAGAAAATAAATAGGTGACGTTTCAGGTCAGGTCACTTATTCAGTCTGAAGAATAGTCCCAACCTGAAATGGTGCCTGTCCATGATCTACTGAGTTGCTGCCTGACCCACTGAGATACTCCAACATTCATTGTCTTCCTTTGTAATTCAGCATCCATATTTCCTTATTTCTAGCATTGATAATACATTCTATATAATCTCAGGTGACTATGACTCTCCTCTGAATTTCAACACGTCACATTTTCACATTATGAAGATCAAATAGATACTACTTACATGCAATGATATCTGTACATGTTTAGTTGTTATAATAAGATTGTGTAACAGGTTATTGGTTCTGTGAGCATATACAGAGCCCAAAACAATGATATTGAGTGAAATGAAATGACAGCAATTTAGTTAAAAACTGGAAATGTGTCATGGGAACTGCATCTCTTGTGATGTTGTTCAGTTAACTCATCAGTTAACACCTCAGATCCTATGTGGCGGAAAAAGTGCATTGATGCAAAGGAAAATGTTTTTGTAAAGCAACTCCTCAGGGTCGATGGTGAATTGCTTCCCCTCTTGATTTGGATGTTCAGAGGAAGCTGAAGAGGCTAATGTTTAAGCCATAGACATATCCACAGTTGGGACAGGAGGTGACCGATGGGACAGGCAGGTAGGTAGTAAGTTTGTGAAATGTTGCATGCCTTTTTACCATTATTTTGGTTCTGGAGGACACAAAATACCATTACCACTGGTATTTTGTGTCCTCCAGATAACATCAAGATTCTCAATGCCATCCTGAACGCATGTTCTCCACTTTGTGCAGTCATAGGGCAGTCGAGATGCTGTCATTTTACAATTAGCTTTTTCAATGCATTATTTATACTTTTCATGAAGGGAGAATGGGAGGGGATGAGTTTAGTTGAGCTGAGTTTAGTTTATTGTCACGTGAACCGAGGTACAGTGAAAAGCCTTTGTTGCATGCTAACCAGACAGCGGAAAGACAATACATGATTACAATCGAGCCATTCACGGTGTACATGATACATGGATTAACATGAATAACATTTAGGGCAAAATGAAGCCAGTAAAGCCTAATAGTAAGATTAAATAAGAACTTACCAGTTCGAAGTTTGATCCTTATTTTATGAGGAGTTACGATGAGAGATTACGTGAAGAAGCCCCGCCAGGCGCTTGTGCGTCATACTTCAAAGCAGTGGCGTGAAAACACAGAAATCCGATAGCCGAAGTAAGATAGTAAGGCTTTCAGAAGACTAGAACTACCAGATGATCCTTTTGATTATGAGGGCCGGGAGTGGAGGGCACGTAATCCCTCATCGTAACTCCTCATAAAATAAGGATCAAACTTCGAACTGGTAAGTTCTCGTTTAATCTTACTATTTTTCTTCGGAGTCACGTGAGTGACTACATGAAGATTTCAAAGCTCTGTGGTTTCATACCATAGATGCACTCCATATGACACACTGCTTCAGTTGACACAGTAGTAAATAAATAAAATATTGAACATTGTTTCAATTATTCAATAACTATTTTAATAATAATAATAATAACGATAACAAAAGAAAGTAATAACCCCTCTATCCCAGGGGGAAATTACAAAGAAATGATATAAAACAAAGCAACCCAAATTAAACGGAACCCAACACAGCATGCCCAAACCCTGGCACTGTAACAACAGGTTTATCATAGAACTTAGAGAAAGTTGCTTCTTTAGACCATCCTGCGGCCTCGAGGATTTGGTCGAGCGGCATGTCCTGCGCCTTCGCCGCGGATGTTGATGCTGTCCTGGTGGAGTGAGATTTAAACACATGAGTGTCCATTCCAGCGTAATCCAGAACCTGTTTTAACCATCTAGAAATTGTTTGTGCTGACACTTTTTAATATGTTTTTTTGTGGGTAATGAGCATTGCTGTCTCAGAACCTCGGAGACTCTTAGTTACTTCAATATATTGACTCAGATGCTTAACCACACATAATTCTTGGTCCACAGGTTATGCTTTAAAGATGCTTTAAAGTTCCAGCCATTCCTGGCCTGCGATGCTTGATTAGATCATACACATAAAAAGTAATTTTATCTACAGACAAATGCATACAATCTAGTCGTAACATTTGCAATGTTTGTACTTGTTGTACTGAGACTAACGCTATGAGCATAACCACTTTAAGTGTTAACTTCTGAAAAGATAGTGACGTAATTGGAGCCCATTGCCGAAGCAGTGTAAGAACCACACTGTCATCCCAGATTTCTGTATATCTAGGCTTGGGAAGATTTTTATTAAAAAATTCCTCGCATAAATCGGGATACCAACTGATGAGACCCGATAGATTGTCGTTCTGAAAAATGTCCTAAGTAGGAGGACAAAGCACTCCAAGCACTATTAATGGCACTATAACTCTGGTGCTGATCAAAATGCAACATTGCAAGGAACTCCAATACACCCGGTATGCTTGCAGTATGATAAGATATATCTGACTGTACACAAAACATTTCCCATTTCTTTATATGAGACATATATTGTTTCTTAGTGCTATCACTCCAAGCTGCAGTTATGACATCCATGGTTCTATCCGACAGTCTAAGCCCTTGAAACGGTCTGGTCAGAACCTGCAGATTAACAAATGAATACGGTCATGTAACGGATGACTTTCTCCTGTTACTGGATGTTCCAACAAATTACTGCAGTTGGGGATCGTCATGAATGGCTGAGTCATCATTCTGAGCACCAATGGGAACCATGGCTGTGTAGGCCAGTCTGGAAACACCAAAATGCCTGTGGCAGAGTCCTGCTCTATTTTGGTGAGACATTGCCTAAACAGGCAGAATGGGGGAAAAGCATGGAAGAATGTACGTCCCCAATGTAGAGAGAATGCATCCACCACTACAGCTCCTGGATCCGGCTCCCATAAAACATATTTAGGCAACTGGTGATTTAATCTGAATGTGAGCAGATCAATATCTGGTAACCCATAGCGGCTGACAATCTTTATAAAAACTTCTGGATTTAACATCCATTCTGTATTGTCATTGAACTTTCATGACCTGTTGTCTGCCACCACATTATCTCTCCCTGGTAGGTAGATAGCTGAGAGCCAGATGTTCTTGGAGATACACCAGTGCCACATGAGGTTAGCCAGATTATCACATGAGACTGACCTTACTCCTCCCATGTGATTGATATATGCCACAGCTGTGGTATTGTCCACCTGGAGTTGAACGTGTGAATTATTCATTGTGGAACAATAAGCTTTTAATCCATAAAATGCCCTAATAACTCCAAATAATTTATACCATGCGTTTGGTGAATTAAATCCTCTTGGACACTCCATCTACCACCACAGCTAGATTCGCTGTCCGTAGCTCCCCATCCGAGAGTGCTCACGTCAGTCTGTAAAACCACTGAAGGTTGCTGAACCAAAATATTTTTAGTGGCTTGTGCAACATTGATAATCCACCATTGTAATTCATCTAAGGATGTAGTTGGCAACTGCATGGACCTATCAAAATGACCTGCACGCTTTTTTAGTGCTTGTTCTCTGGCTCGTTGCAGACTTTGATTGTGCAGAGGTCCAAACTCTGCAGCAGGAAACGCTGCTACCAATTTACCAATAACCCTAGCTACTTCTCGGATGGAGGGATATGGTTTTTCAGCGAGGCAAGTACAAGCATTTGTAATATCCACAACCTTAGCTGTTTGCAAAGTTACTGACATATCAACTGAATTATGACAAACCCCAAATAATCAATTGTTTGGGATGGCTGTAACTTAGATTTTGTTGGATGGACCAGAAACCCTAGCCTTTCAAATAGACTTGTGGTTGCTGAAACCGATTCTTCAGCTGTCTCCTGAGTGGCACTTACAATTAAAATATCATCTAGTTAAGCCATTACAATGTGATTTTGAGCCCTCAGTAACGCCAGTACTGGTTTCAATAATTTTGTGAACAGCCTAGGAGCTGAAGTTAACCCATTAGGTAATGCTTTAAATTGCCACAGCTGACCCATCGAATTAAATTTCAAGTACCTGCGATAATGATGATGAATTGGTACTGAATAATATGCCTCTTTTAGATCTATAGTAGCCATATAACAGCCTTGTGACAACAACTGCTTTGCAGTGTTGAAGGTGTCCATTTTAAAATGCCTATACTGAACGTAGGAATTTAAGGTCCAGAATGACTACAACCCCCATCTTATTTCGGTCTGGGGAATACATTGGACACAAATTGTTGAGAATGATTAACCATCCTTTCAATTACCCCTTTCTGGAATAAAATTTTAATTTCTTCTTCTACCTGACGAGTTTCTGGTGCAGCAAACACCAAGACTCTATTAGGCATATGCTGTACAGGTGGATCAACTCCTCCCATAAACTCTATTGTAGAGCATGACACAGTATCTAGTATAAACCGATCAGATGTTATGCAGCACCATTCATCATAAAACAATTGTAATCTACCCCCAGAAGTTTTATCTGTGACGGAATGAAGTTCCTGTAACTCAGCAAACGACCTGGAAGGTCTCCTTCTCCCAATATAAGGGTTGATTTTGGGCTGTACTGGGTAATAATATTTTCGCCCCATCGGCCTCCCTCTGATGGGCCCTGCCCCAGCATCAAACCCCCTGCGCATCCAACCTGCTTGTTTTCTTGGAGCAGGGATGAAAGGTTTTATAAGGCCAATTGTTTTGGACTTTTCATCAATGTCCTTGATTTGTGTCGGAAAATTTTCACCGAATAAATAATCCAGTGCTTGGATGTTACTTGCTCTACACAGTCCTGCAAATTTTGGATGTAACGTTGGCCGAATGGCGATCTTCCTCATACAGTTAAATTACGCGCTACATCGGGAACACGCGGATTATGGATCTTGTGCTCTGGTGTGTACACATATGTAGGGACACCAGCTTCAGGGTCAGGTTCCTCCTGCCCTGGTACTCCCGAGTCGTGCTCCAGGGAGACCTCATCCATACCTAAACAAGGTACTGGAGAGTCAGATTCCCACTGTTGATAGGCACCATACTCAGTATATGGAACTCATTCGGAGGTTGCCTGGGGAATCTCTGGGTCCTTGGACCCCTGACTGATGAGAGTTTGGAGCATTTTCTCCATTTGGTCCCGTCTCCCCCACATTCTTTTACAATCTGGAGGGGAGTCCTCTTCATCAGACTCATCAGACAAAACGGGCCTGACAGACTTCCTTTTAGCCTTTTTCCCTACAGTTGTGGCCTCAGTGCCCTGCGACACTGGAGCAGCTGGAGGCTGTTCAATCACGGGTAAAACGGCCACTGGTATAGGAACCGGCACCGCACTTATCTCTCTACCTGATCGCTGCAATGGGACCCACGCTTAATCCGAACAGACTTCCTTCCAACGCCCTCCATACCACAGGCTCCTACTGACTCGCAAGCCAGCTTTACGGAGCTTAAGTACTCGCAGTACAGTTTTTAAATCACTTACCTGCGAGGTTTCTACTCACCGCTGGTGGAGCTGCGCTCTCCAGACCGTTTCATGCAACATGCGTCGACGTAATGACATGCATGTGCCTGTCGGGGCTTCTTCACGTAGTCACTCACGTGACTGCAAAGTAAAATCAAAGATAGTCCTGTGAAATATCCTGAAAGGTCTTGACATGGTGGAACTGGAGTGGGGTTTCCTTTTGTGGGAGCATCCAGAACTAGAGATCACATTAAAAAATAAAGTGCCAACCATTTAAGACAGAGATTACATGATTTTCTTTTTCTCTCAGAGGGTTTTGGAATATTCTTTAGTTTTTGGGAAAGGTAGTCTTTGAATATTTTAAATCAAAGTTAAATAGATTCTTGACAAGCAAGCTGAAAGGTCACCATGGATAGACTGCAATGCAAAATGTGATTATAATTTCATTATCGGAGTCACGTGAGTGACCTCGTGAAGACCCCACCAGGCACGCATGTGCGACATATCGTCGACCGCATGCGAGCGACGGGCAGTGAGGAGCACCGCTCCTCTACTGCAGGGACCTGCAGATAAGAGAAAAACTAACCTGCTGTCCTTCTTTACTTTCAGGACTCTGTTTTACAGAGTACTCTAGGCCGCTTCGGTACTGACTGCGGGCCGCGGGATGCGGGCAGTCAGCGGCGGCTCTAACAGAAGGAGTTGGGAAGAGCCTGTTGACCCAGGTGGGTCCGGGTTCACACTCGCCAGCGGAGGACGGCAGAGGCAGCCCGACTCTACACCGCAGCCCGCAGGACACCGCGGGCTGATGGCATGTATAATGGAGTGGAGCTAGCAGGCTCGCCGTGCGCAATGAGCGACGGCAGAGCAGCAGTCCGACTCTACACCGCAGCCCGCAGGACACCGCGGGCTGGCGGCATGAATAAAGGAATGTGGCTTGCAGGCTCACCGTACGCAGTGAGCGACGGCAGAGCGGCAACCCGACTCTACACCGCAGCCCGCAGGACACCGAGGGCTGACGGCATTAACAAAGGAGTGGGGGCTAGCCCCAACTCAACTCTACTCCACAGCCTGCAGTATCCCTGTCAGTATTAACAGGTAATGGGGCTTGCAGGCAACGGCTGTGGGCTTACGCCGTTGCCCCGACTTTATTTTTACACTGGGCAGGTTGGGCAGCTCGTTGACCCGGTAGGGTCCGGGCTCACCGTTCGCGCAGCGACGGCAGAGAGGCAGCCCGAAACTACACCACAGCCCGCAGGGTCACCACGGGCTGACGGCAACGCTACCCGGCAGTTGGACAAGCCCGTGGACCAGGAGGGTCCGGGCTCGGAGACTGCCAATCGCGGGCAGCGAAGGCAGAGTAGGAGCTCCGACTCAACGCCGCAGGTCGCAGGTACACCATGGACTAATGGCTATGCTACCCTATAGAGGTAGTAGACAGCCGGAGCCCCGACTCATACACAGGCGGGAGCCTTGCCGTTAGTGGCAGTCTATGTCCCGCATGAGAGCCTGGTCACCATTGGAGCTGGGGGAAGGGGGGAGAGAGTGTGCTCCTCCACTGGAAGCTCATAAAGACCCTCAGGTAAGATACTAACCTTGAGTTGTTTAGATTCTGTACTGGACTTTGCTTACAGAAACAATGGATGGGAGACCAGAATGAAGGCATCGAAGTCTGCCTCCCAGGACCATGGGACTGCGGATGGGAATCAGCGCCCACTATTCCCAGAGCTGCCCGCAACGCCGGCAGCGCCCGCTCTGCGGGCCGGGATAAGAACGCAGAAACCGGGGAGCCCTGCAGCAACCAGGACCCGATTCTCCACCACGGCTGGCCATGGAGCCGAAAAGTGGTAGGAGCGCCGCGCAGGAGCAGGGTAGGCAAGACCCTGACTCCCCACCACTGTCACCTAAGCATAGGGACGGTGGAGCAAAGGTGCGTAAACGTGTTATTCGCCTGGCAGCACGTTCTCTCTCCCCAACTATGCAGGTCACCAGAGAGAGGACCAGGAGAAGAATCGCACAACAGTCGGTGAAGCCCCGCTGTAGGAGCCGGGGTCGACTTTCCACCGGAGCAGCCACCAGTTCATGGACCGGTGAAGGATTGAGGCCTGGGTCTGCAAGCCCGCATGTGCGGCCGGCACAGACTCACCGCCGGGGGAGCCTGCCAGATCGCAGGCCGGTATAGTCTCATCTCGGTCACCGCACCCCCCTTTAGCGGCAGGATGTGACCGAACGTCGGGACAGGCGGGAAGCCCGTGCGGACGTCGGTGTACCACGCTTCGGCGGCCGGGACCGACTCATCACCGCTCATGTCTTATCAGACTAGCGGGCCGCCTCCGCCCGGAAGACGGCGGGCCAGTGGCAGGTCCACGCGGGAGTCGCTTAGCCACACAGAAGCGGCAGGCAGCGACATCCTGTCTAGGCACCCTTGTTATCACCTCGACAAGGTGCGGGGTGATGACAGAAGCCTCAGAGATTCTCCAAAACCTGAGGAAGTCGACTTGTCATCTGTAGATGCGGTGGCGGTCGCATGGCTCGGATGGAGCGTATCCTAGAGCACAATCTCTGCACCTGGACCAGATGTCCTCCAGTCCAGGGGACATGCGGCTGAGCCACCCAGGATGTCCACGTCATCGGTGGGGAATGCCACGGATCAGCAGCTGGCTGACATGCAAGACGGGCTGGAGCAGGAACCTACAGTACCTGAGAAAACCCAGGAGGAACTGCTGAATGTGGTCTCCATGTTCGCCCAGCCGAAGCACTCAGCCCAAACCAGGGGCCCAGCATAGACTACTTCACCACACACCAGCTGCAGAAACAGGTCTTTACCGAGGTGATCAATATATACCAGGCCCAAACAACTACATATCGCTGAATGTACCGACAGTCAACACGCCCATCTGGGGCAACATCAGTCCGGGAATAGGGCACAGGAGCTGAAGGTCCTAAAACAACCAGAAATTGCTGACGTCGGGGATTACTGCCTTTGCCAGGTCGGTTGACGGCATGGAAATGACGGCAGAACAGGAAGATGCTCTTGCAATGTTAGTCATAAAGATAACACTTCCCAGAGTATCGCCATCAAACCAACTCCAAACCCCATATTTGCAGGATTGTACTAGGCATCTGCAACGCCACCACCGAGACAGCTGTTCGGTGAGGACCTGCCCAAACAGGTCTAGGACCTGGATTAGGAGGCGAAGGCAGACGGGTTGATGAACCCACCTCCCTCCAGCAGGCCGGCAGTGCGCAGACAAACACCATATGCAAGACCTCGGAGGCCACCTGAAAGACCATTATGGACCTACACGCTGGCAGCACCTCAACACAATTCAACGGAACACCAGGAACCAGAACGTCAGGCCTGCCAGTAGCCATGGAGGTAAGGGGGTCTGGTTCTCTTGGAAGTGCTGCATGTTTAACCTCACAAGTAGGAGAGCAGTTATATACATTCTGGGATGCAAGGGAGCTGATTGTCACTATCCCAGGGAACAAAGCTATAGACATAATAGAGGCATGTAACAGCCTTGCTTGCGCCAGGAAACCAACTATTAGACATACTGCTAAAATAATTGCTAAACTTGTAGCTACATTCTAGCTTCATAATTGGGCTGTTACACTATCTAAGCTTGCAAAGAGCAAAATCTCGGCATTAAAAGCGAATGCTGGACATTTTTACGGGCCTATGCTGCCGCCGATCAAGGCATAATTTGAGCTACAATAGTGTATTAGTTATGTTTGTTATTGTTAAATCTCATCATTACATCAAACCCATTAGTCGTGTTACAAACTAACGCAAGCACCAAGGGCTGGGGAACTACCGACACCATTTCCAGTTGGGGTGGTAGATGGGATTTGCACGAGTCTACTTTTCTTCAATCACAAGGTATAAACTGTTTAGAAATGCTGGGAGCATGTCACGGGCTACGGGCTTAATGCACTAATCTGCAGCATACGGATGTCTGTCCACTGAGGTGACGTATTTTAACCTTATGGGTGGTATCGAGTCAATATCTTGTGATGAATTGGAAAAATGAATTTGGCTCTAGTGGATTGGAAGAAATATTTGGATATCAGCTATGTACCTTCAGGTTAAGCTCAATACAGTGGCGGACACCAGGTCACAAGTATTTAATAACGACATTTATATATATTTTTTTTTTTCAAGTGGATGTTGAACTTCCAAATATTTGCTAAAACTATAGCCTAATATGGAACACCAGATATTGACCTCCTTGCGTCCAGGTTGAACCATTGGATACCAACATATGTCTCTTGAGAACCAGATCCTGGGGCAGTGGCGATGGACGCGGTTCTTGCTACATTGGGGGGGAAATGGGTTTCTATGCTTTCCCCCATTCTGCTTCATCAGATAGGTGTTGCAGAAATCGCAACCAGATCTGCAACAGAAAGGATCATGGACATCGTACAGTAGCATGCAGAGAGAATCCACTAGGAAGCAGTACCTTACCCACATAAGGATATGTGAGGTTTCCATAGTCGGACCAAGACCAACTACATATCTACTACGATCTCCAATGTGCTGGAATCCTCACGGGCCTGCATTATGATGGGTCCCTCAGTTACAGTGCCATATACAGTGCCAGGAGTGCACTGTCATCCTATCTCAACATTGGAGTGGGATCTCACCAGCTGGTATCCACACTGAAGGGTATGTTCTATCCCTCCCCGACCTCGATATATTACCAGAGATATAGGGGGTGGTGTTGACCCTACTCAGGAGCTGGTCGCCTTTGGCGGATTTACCGCTGGACTTATTTACCTTCAAAGTGGTGATGGTAATGGCAGTGAAGACAGCACAACGGATCCAAACTCTACAGGAATTGCCTGGATAGAATGGTTTTGACCCACAATAAAGTGACTGCGTTATAGAAGAGTTGCTTAAACTACACAGACCTCACAGGTCTGAAAATGGGCATCAGGAGATGGCTCAAGGTGGTATTTGGTGCAGCAGGTAAGACATTAACATTTTAAAATGTCATTCTACAAGGGCTGCATCCACATCAGCGGCGAGGACCATGGAGGTGTTCATGGATCATGTCCTCGCAATAGTGGGCTGGGCCAGTGAAACTACATTTCAGCAGTTTTATAACAGACCTGTGGCCGCTCCTGCAACATTGGCGGATTCAGTTTTAAGTGCTGTCCCTAAACGTTTGTCCCCGAGTTCAGGGGTTTTATTGTTGTATTAACAAATGTTATTATTTTTCAGCTTGTTCAAGTCTGAAATACGTTAACATACTTCCTCCATCAGTATTTCGGCAGTGTGTGAGCATGGACGTGATCCAGGGCATCTAATCACAGAGCTTTGAAATCTTCACAGAGTCACTCACGTGACTCCGAAATGAAATAGTAAGATTAAACGAGAACTTACCAGTTCGAAATTTGATCTTTATTTTATGAGGAGTTGCGATGAGGGATTTCGTGCCCTCCGCTCCCAACCCTCTACTATAAGGTCAGCTGGTAAATAGAGTCTCTTCAATCTTACTGTATTAGTTCATTTCTGGGTTTCTGTGATTCCACACTGCTGCTTTGAAGAATGTCGCGCATGCGTGCCTGACGGGGTCTTCACAAAATCCCTCATCGCAACTCCTCATAAAATAAAGATCAAACTTCAAACTGGTAAGCTCATTTAATCTTACTAATACATCTGCTATGATCTTATTGAATGATGGAATGGGCTTAAGGAGTTGAGTGTTTACTCTTGGTTCCAATTTGCATGCTTGTATATTTCTAACCCATCAAGAAACTGTTAAAACTTAGTAGGCCCTCCTCGGTCATGACTGACCATGGGTGATGCATCCTGGTCGGATGCATGCCTGGGCGATGTAATATGGAGGATAGGCTGTTGCCCATGCAGCACGTCCCCCCCTCTCCACGTCACTGATTGATCTAAAGGATCAGCAGGGCCATTACAGTTTGGCACCAGTGCCATCGCAGGAGCTGCCCAAGCGAGGTTGTAGACAACAACAAACTGCCTGAGGGTCTCCGTCTCCGGATTTTCTTGAGGTTTACTCTTGGAGCCTTTTCCATGACTGGATATGGCCACAAGGCAGTGGAAGTTTTAAATCAGAGTTTTCCCTCTCCTAGATGGACTGCCTTCCCAGGCTGACGAGCCCTATCTGCCCGAGACTCGTGGGGACGGGAGCGTCTACCTTCCCGTGCAGGTCTATAGCAGGTCTATAGCACCTGCCCACTGCCCTGTTAAAACTAAACAAACAATAACAAAGAAGGGACCATTCCCAGGAATAGATTGTTTGTTTGAACACAAAATTGGCAAATGTAGGCTCCCGAGATGCCTACAAGGATCAATATTAGTGTTATTAGTAAGATTAAATGAGAACTTGCCAGTTTGAAGTTTGATCTTTATTTTATGAGGCGTTATGATGAGCGATTACGTGAAGAAGCCGCCAGCCCACATGCGCGTCAATCTTCAAAGCAGCGGTGTGAAATCACAGATAAAAGTAGTTGAACTGAACATAGTAAGATTGGAGAGAACTAGAGCTACCAGATGATCTTTATGATGAGAGGGTTGGGAGCGGAGGGCACGTATCGCTCATCGTAACTCCTCATAAAATGAAGATCAAACTTCAAACTGGCAAGTTCTCGTTTAATCTTACTGTTTTACTTCGGAGGCACGTGATTGATTCCGTGAAGATTTCAAAGCTCTGTGATTTCATGCCATGGAAACGAGTCCATGTGTCACACACTGCATCAGTTGACCAAGGATGATTGAAAATCTATAATGCATTCAGACATGACATAGATTTAAACATGCTGATGCTTTAATGAGCAAAAGACCATAAGAGTGACCCCTCTCATCCAGGGGAAAACTATAAAACAGAACTTAAAATAGAGTTGGAAAATACCCCCGGTCTGGCAATGGGTTTGTTATAAAACATTTGGAAGTTCTCTCGTTAGACCATCCTGCAGTCGCTAGGATGTGGTCCAGCAGAAATCCATAACCCTCGCTGCAGAAGTTGTTGCAGCCCTGGTGGAGTGAGATTCGAAAACATCAGTGTCTACTCCTGCACAAGCCAAACCCCGTTTTAACCAACTGGAGATGGTCTAGACTGATACCTTCTAATGAGGTTTTTTGTAACTAACAAACATTGCTAGTTCAGAGCCTCTATGGCTCTAGGTGACCTAAGTACTGTTGTAGATGTGTGACCACACACAACCAAAGGTCTATGAGGTATGCTATGAAAACTAGTTTGAGAGCTGATGCCCCCGATCTACTCTGCCGGACTAAGTCATGAACATGAATTTTATATTATTTGCAGATGAAAACTTTTTGTCCAGTTGCAGCTTATGCAACGACTGGACCCGTTGCGCTGAAACCAGCGCCATGAGCATAACCACTCTTTAAGTGATTTTGACCGAGGACAGGGATGTAGCTGGAGCCACCAGCGACGCAGCGTCAGCACAACGTTAACATCCCATACCGAGTACCTCGGCCTGGGGGAATTTGAGTTAATGATACTCTTCATAAATCTGGATATCAGTGAGTGAGACCTGACAGAGTGGTCCTGATCCCAGCAACAAGTATGACGACAAGGCACTACTGGCACAATTTATAGCACTATAACTTCATCTCTCGTGAAAATATAGCTTTGAGAGGAATTCCAAGAAATCTGTTATACGTGCCGTGTCATACGACATGTTGGACTGTAAACAGAACACTTCCCATTTCTTGATATAGGAGATGTACTGTTTCTAGATACTATCTAAGTTAAAATTGTACAAGGCATTGGTAAGACCAATTCTGGAGTATGGTGTACAATTTTGGTCGCCTAGTTAAAGGAAGGATGTCAACAAAATAGAGAGAGTACAGAGGAGATTTACTAGAATGTTGCCAGGGTTCCAGCAACTATGTTACAGAGAAAGGTTGAACAAGTTAGGTCTTTATTCTTTGGAGCGCAGAAGGTTAAGGGGGGACTTGATTGAGGTCTTTAAAATGATGAAAGGGATAGACAGAGTTGACGTGGATAAGCTTTTCCCATTGAGGGTAGGGAAAATTCAAACAAGAGGGCATGACATGAGAATTAAGGGACAGAAAGTTAGGGGTAACGTGAGGGGGAACTTCTTTACTCAGAGGGTGGTGGCTGTGTGGAATGAGCTTCCAGCAGAGGTGGTGGAGGCAGGATCGATTTTAACATTTAAAAGTAAAGTGGATAGGTATATGGACGTGAAGGGAATGGAGGGGTATGGTCTGAGTGCAGGTAGATGGGACTAGGGGAAAACAAATGGTCGGCACGGACTGGAAGGGCCGAGAGGGCCTGTCTCCGTGCTGTAATTGTTATATGGTTATATGGTTATCTCTCCAAGCCGCAGTGATTGCATCCACCATAGGACCTGACAGCGCGAACCCCAGGAAAGGTCTTCTCAGAGTTTGCAAACCAACAAATTGATTCACTCATGCAGTGGATGGTTCTCGGGGTAAACCAGCCGATTTCTGCGTTTGGGAACAGCCATAAAAGACTCTGTTATCATTCCCAGTATGAGTCGACCCATGGCTGTGTAGGCCAGTCAGGCACAACCAAAAAGCCTGAGGCGGAGTCTTGCTGGATCTTAAGCAAGCACCGACTGATGAGGCAAAATGGAGGAAGGACATAGAGAACATTACTCCCCAGTTTAGCGAGAATGCATCCATCGCCACTGCCCCTGAGTTTGGCTGCCATGCCACATATTTTGCAACTGGTGATTGAGCCTAGGAGCAAACAAACCGATATTCAGTGTTCCATCGAGACACAATGTCATTAAATACTTTGTGATCCAACATCTATTCTGTTTTGTCATTGATTTGTGTGATGATACACCAGCACCAAATGAGGTTAGGTAAACTATCATAGGATATTTACTTGATTGCACCCATGTGATTAATATATGCCACCACCGTAGTGTATCAACTTGTAGTTGAGCATGCAGATATGCATATTCGCACAAAAAGCCTTTAACCCATAGAATGCCCCTAGTGTCTCTAGGTAGTTGATACCATATAACTGAGGAATTGGTAACTCATGCACATCCCATCCGCCTCTGCAAGTAGAGATGGTATAGTCATTTTATATCTTTGAGCACAGCATCAGTTTGTAATATAACTGAAGATTTAATGACCAAAACTGGAGGAATGCTGAATACTGTTCGTCCATCATTGTGACTTTATAGCTTCAGCTGGTAATAGCATAGGTCTGTTAACAATGACCTACATGGTACTTGAGAGCTTGCTCTTTTCCACGATGTAAATTCTGATAATGCAAAGGCCCCAAATGCGCAGCTGAAAAAACAGCCACTATATTGCCAATTACACTGGCCACTTGATGAATAAACAACAAGATTGTTACAAGCTCCCATTAATTCTAATCTCTAGCCCCAGGGCAGAGTCACAGACAAATTAATAGAGTTAAAGGAAAATCCCAATAATCTATAACTCTAGTTGGTATCAACTTAAATTTCACTGGATGGATGAGAAACCCCCAATTTCTCAAATATTAGTTTTGCGGCTGAAAACAGCTACTTTAGCAAGATTCTGCATTTTTTAGAATATCATCCAGGTAGGCCATAATAATGTTTTTTTGAGCTCTGAGCAGCCCAAGCACTGGCTTTGGTAATTTGGTAAATAGCCTGGGAGCTGAAGTTAGCCCATTTCACAATGCTTTAATTGCTATCGTTGCCCCACCCAGCTAAATTTCAATATCTCTAATAATCCCTGTGATAGGGAACTGAATAGTATGCATCTTTGAGATCGATGCATGCCATAAAGCATCCTATGGAAATCAATTATTTAGACAGTAACAAAGTTTCCCATTCTACTGCACAAGAGCATGTAAGTTAATCAAGGGTGATCCGACATCCTCCATCTTCCTTTAGGAAGGCACAGGGTATTGTCGAAATGGTGAAGCTATGCCCGTCGTGGGTGCTTTAATCAACCCAACAGCTTTTGCTTCCTCATCCAGATCTTTTACTTGTTTGGATATCTGCTTGTATACCCAAACCTTTTTGTTGGAATGAATAAATGTCCAACTTGGTGTATATTGTATGGGTGGCAATGAGTTAAAGGAATTCAATTAGGAACCCTTGTTAGTGTGCAGTATAAACTGATCTAATGTTATCTTTTCAGTTATAAATGGATCTGAAGTTATCCGTCGTCATTTGTACAAAAACAAGTGTAATCTATTACAAATTATAACTGGCCCACACACCCCATGTTTCGGAAAGACGCACCTACCTCCATGGTTACCGGTGGTCTTATGGTAAATAATACCCAAATACCCCTGATGCGGGTTCTATTCCCAGTCTTGATTTGGAGGATAGGACTTCTGGGGTGCGTGGATTGCACATTTTCCCTGAGGGCTGGCTTGGGCCTTGGCCTGAAAGACCTCTGCCCAGTGAATCAGCTTTCAAGCTGCCACCAACTTCAGTGAACCGCTTACTGCCGATGGAGGCGTAGGGGTGTTGTCGCTGAAACGATGAGGCATTTGCTCGTCATTGGTACCTTGTCTAGTCCGACAGCCTTGCTTCCTCATCTAGGTTTTTACCTGTTTGGCGAGGTCTTCTCCGAGGAGAAGATTCGGCGGCTGGACATTGTTGGCCTCGCCATCCATAGTCTCCCCAGATAGCGCTGTTCACTGCCGGCACTTTCAGGAATGCACTAATTTTCAGTGTATGTTCCTATAATGATGTGACATGAGATGACTGATGCTGACCACTGATATAACATGAGGGAAACACTGCCCCCCCCCAGGTTTTCTGCCAATGGCTGGAAGCCAATTCTTCCTGCAGCAGCTCCTCCGTTTGCGAGGATATCGAAACCCTTGATGCCATCAGAGACAATTCCGCACATACTCCAGTATGTTTCAAGGAGATACTTCCGGGTTTGGAGTCAGTCACATACTGACCCCTCGCACTCCCCTACACAAAGAGGGAGATTTGTAAGCAGCCCTGAAACAGGTGCTGCTGCAGGTCCCCGTCGAGACCTGCGCTGATATGGCCCCTTCAACGGACCTATATCAGGATGGAGCATCACCTCAGTGGGATGAACGCCCGATGGCGTAATCCATGCTCCACCTGGATAAAACGTCCGAGAACGTACCCATGGAGGGGAACCCCCCTGGCCTGACTTGGCCCAGTCCAGGCCTCTTTGACTCCATTTGGCTGCACACCCTCTTGTGGCTGCCGGAGTCTGAAGTCGCTGACCGCTGTCAGTGACAATCGGGTAGCGAACCCGACGGCCGCCGGCTATCCGCACTCCCGCAGTCCATAGCCGGGTTTTCCTGCGGACTCGGTAGCCGGGTTTCCCTGAGCCAAGTTCCCCACGGTCCCCTTAGCCGGGTTTCCCCGCGGTCTCCAGAGCCAGGTTTCCCGGCGGTCCGTAGCCGGGTATCCCCGCCGTCACAGTTGGGATTCCCCGCAGCTCGTCTGGATTTTGCCCCTGATTGTCAATCCAGCAGGAACTCTGTAAAAGAGCTTCCTGCAAGTAAAAAGCACAACCTGAAAGTAAGTTCAAAACTTACTTGCAGGGTTTGAAACTTACCGCTGGAGGTGTGACGCGCCTGCCAGCCAGTCGTTGCGCCATGCGTGACGTAATTGACACATATGCGGGCTGGCGGGCTTTTTCACGGAATCACTCATGTGACTCCAAAGTAAAATTTACAAGACCCACACTCTGGTGATTAGTCTGTATTGTGGTAATTGCCAGTTCAGCATCAGTTATCATCCCAAAGCTTGATTACATTGAAAGCTAATGTTGTTCACCGGTCTTACCATGTGAGGACCTGTAATGAACTGCTGATCAAGAGCGATAGATTAACATCATACATAGGTTTTGCTGATCGCAAAATCAGTGTTCGCTGGCCATGTGCCAGAAGTAAGTGGAGAAATCTATGTGAAGTTTATTGAATGTCATCCAGACTATTCATGCCAAAGGGAACTCATGGAAACAAGATCCCAATTGTTTTTACAAAACTGCCAAGCAAAATTGCATTAAATGTTGGGAATATCGTCAATTACACTCACTTTTGCGCAACCTTTCAGAAATATCCATAAGACAGCTGATCAATGTCTATTTTAGCATGACAAAGCCAAAAAAAAGCATGAAAGCAAGTACAGAGAAACATAATATTCAGAGCAAAACACATTTGTGGAGGGAATGCTGAAGATTCCAGAATTTGCAGTTCCTCGTGTCTGCATCGAATTCATATGTTATGCTATCGAATGAGAATGTGCAATAGCCATGCAGACAAGAAAGCAATTCCACATGGCATGCAGCTTCATGAAATGATTCACAATGGTGTGTTTCACCAAGCATTACATGAAGTGTGTCTGTAAAGACTTCAGAATGCATGGAAAATTATGGAATTAAAAAGATGGGACATCTTTATAGAAAAGGTGTGTTCCTCTCATTTCTGGAGGTACAACAGAATTATGGATTACATTTAAATAATTTTTTTAGATATTTGCAATTGAAAGATGATGTTAAATCACATACACAAGAATACAGAATTAGAGAGCCAGAGATTCGAGATGAATGTTTGAATAAACATCCCAACACAATCAAATTAATATCATATATTTATAATATTCTGTTAGATAGCGAGAATCCGTTGACGGAATTACATAGACAAGCATGGGAAAATGAATTAGTTCAACCCATAACGAAAGATATTTGGGATGAAAGTCTACAACATATACATCAATGTTCGTTAAACGCTAGACATTCTTTAATACAATTTAAAATATTACACAGATTGCACTATTCTAAAACAAAATTAAATAGAATTTTTCCTAATATCTCTCCTATCTGCGATAAATGTCAATACTCTGAGGCTAATTTAACCCATACCTTTGTAAACTGCATAAAAATTAAAACATTCTGGGTGGATATTTTTTTAATTATTTCCGTAGTGGTTAATATTCAACTGGATCCCGATCCTAAATTAATAATATTGGGCATATCTGAACAATACCTAAAACTGACAATAAACCAAAGAAATGTCCTGGATTATAGTATAATAACTTGGAAAAAAAAATATTAAAATTTTGGAAAAACCCTGCATCCCCTATAATTAAAATGTGGATTATGGAGATGTCAGAGACCTTAAATCTAGAAAAAAATTGATTTGTCTTAATTGACAAACCTGAATTATTTATTAGAATATGGTCGCCGTTCATAGATTATTTGAAGGGGTAGAATGGGCCAGCGCTGAGGCTTGACGGAAGCTTGAACCCAGGACTAGACGAATAGTTTTGTTTTCTTACCTACGGACCTATCTCCTAAGTTGTATTATGGATAGTTTACTTTATGTTTTCAAGTGTCTTTTTTTCTTTCTCTTTATTTTTTCTATCTATAAAAATAAATAAATAAATAAATAAAAGAATGCATTGAGACGGAATACATTTATATTTCCAAAAAAGTAGAGGTTGACTTGAAAAACAACACACTAGCCATTTGCTGCTAACACATTGAAACTTGGTTTGAGCCATGCTGTGAAACAGTTACATGGTGTGAGAAGAAGGCATCCAACATAAACCTACTGTCCCAATAAGATGATAATACAAACACAGAGAGACATAGAGGAAGCACCATGCTTCTTGCTTAATGATTCATTACATTCTGCTCCTCCCTTTTTTAGAAAACAACACTGAAATGCAGTGTTGTTAACATACATATTTAATTAACTAAAACTTTAAATTTGCCTATTAACTGGTTTTCTAACTTTGCCTGAAGTCCTTTTAAGTTTTCATGTTGAATCATCTTTTGGACTGTTTGCTTCGGGATTTAAACTCAAAGAACGTTTTGTTTTTTTGTCAGACTTGTACTTGGTAATTTATTCCCTATTGTCCATGCTAGATACAATTCAGAAGCAACTTTGTGTTCATTTGCTTCAACACCCAATATTGGTTCATCTCTAGCAGAGATCATCCTGTTCAATGTCAATTGAATTCTGGAAGCCTAATTATGTTCAACAAATTTCAAGTGTTGTCTTGATGACCTCTTTATCAAGGTCTCCCTTGATGTGCATCAAGGATACAAAATTAGGTTGCACTTCTGGAAGAAAATTGCCCAAGTGTTGTTTCATTGTGGGTTTTAAATATCCCTGCAACACCTCCTCTTTCAGAGCGTATTCTGACTGCCCTTTCAGCTGCTACATTTGAAGTTGGATGTATGTGTCATCACACCGAGGAGGCTGTTTGTTGACATACATCTGATCAAACCCAATATGATCAACACATTTGTCTGGAAATTGTGCAAGTGTTCTCATGCATACTGCCTGCAAAATGTCACCTCTCTCAACACAGTCACTCTCTGTGTAAGAGACTTAACCAGTCAAGTCCCACCAAACAAACAAACAGGGCAGCACGGTGGCGGTAGAGTTGCTGTCTTACAACGCCAGAGACCTGGGTTCAATCCTGTCAGTGTTGACAGTGGAGGTGGATGATGCTGGACAGATTAGTAGATTGGTGGAATGGGGATGATAGGCAAGGGCCATAAAATGAAATGGGGCACATTCGAAGCTAGAAAGCCCAAAGGAAAGTGAAGTAACTTACTTGGGCTCCAAAACACAATGAATGCTTCTGCATGTGTTAGGATTACTTTGTATTTTGCAATATCAGAAATGTAGAGGATTTGAGCAGAACAATCAATGTGTATTTTCATGATGCCCCTAATTTTTTAATCTTTTTTTTCCATTTTCACTGACATTCGATAAGCTATTTCAAAAGATATGGTTCTATTTGATCTAATTTCTGGACAATTAAGCTTTATATAGTGTAGTACACAGATATTGGATAACTATCTTTAATGTGCTTTGTCTTTCATTATAGTGTTTTATTGTTAGGTTCCACTTTAAGAATTGCAGCAAATAACCAATGGTTTTTTGAATGTTATTGTACTTCTTTGTTTGCAAGTGAAGAGAATTGTACCATACCATAAAGCCTTTGAATCATTCTCTGTAAAATGCATAGCAAGCACATTGCATCTACCCACCTAAAAATGTACATTTGACTATGAGTGATAAACTCTCTTTTTGGAAATGATCATTGCTTTTTACACCATAGAAATGACAGATTGAAGTGTAAAAAAGTGTGGGAGGATAACTGAGGGCAACCAAAAGAAAACACAGACACCGCTACAACAGATTTGTTAAAGACCCACCACTGAGAAGGGCTGGAGATGCAGTGAGGATGAGTCCATATCAGACAATTGAAGAGTTGTGTTTGAAAGAGGCAGTGGAGAAACCAGAGGGTGCAACATCAAACCTGCAGGACATGAATTCCACAGCGTAACAACAGGCAACTGTTAACCAAGGAAGAACCAGTGATGACCAAAACCAGAGGTCAGTTGTGCAGAAGCAATGCACACTGGATTGGACAATTATCCAGTATGAATTTTGTCTTTCATTATTGAAAGCGATATGTAACAATGTTTATTAGCTGATATCTCCTCCAATATTGGTTTAAGAGTTGTACCATGTAACCAAAGGTTTTCTGTATGTTGCTATAACATTTCAACCTAGAAGCTCCCATATTGTCTCTGTGCTGTAACCCACCATAAAAAAGATGTTGATTTGCACAATGTAATTTCCTTTATAAATCAAATAATTGTGTTTGTTAGTTTAATTTACCACCTGCCTTCCAGTGTCTTAACATGCACACAAAAAGTTACTAAGCCAGAGAGTACTGCATAATACTTCTGGTACATAATTGTTGGAGAAAGTAAAGGAGGAAGAGGTTTGTACATTTGCTCTTCAACTGTAGATGAACGAGAAGTATCAAGAATCTTGGGAAGAAAAAAAAAACATTGTACGATAACCCTAGAGATACACTGTAACTTGGATTTGATATTCAATAATTGGTGATAACGTAGGCTCTTTTAAAGTAAAGGCAACATTACAACTGCCTGGAAAGAAGACAGTGCTTTACACATCCAGGGCTGATGATTTTAAATGTTGAATATTTAATTCTGCACAATCCTTTCCAATTCATGCAGGCAGTGGTTCTGCAAAGGAACAGTGAACCACATGAAAGCAATCTGTAACCCCGGAACCCTAAGGAAAACTGCCAGAATGTGAAACAACACAGCCTCCTGCTGCTGTGAGTTCTGTGTGAGAAAAAAAATAAAGTCATTCTCTCATAGCAAAAGACAAGAACTAACTTTATGATTAATACATCAATACTGATGAGACGCATTTGTTGCTGATAGCCACAGTGATATTCTACAGCTTAAATATTAAAGGCGTTTTGACCTTAATGACCACTGACTGAGCTGTGCCTGTGGTTTGGTTGCAGGACTGCATGATTCAGGTCTGGTGCTTATGCATAATGTATTCAT
Source organism: Okamejei kenojei (assembly GCA_035221665.1). NCBI lineage: Eukaryota > Metazoa > Chordata > Chondrichthyes > Rajiformes > Rajidae > Okamejei > Okamejei kenojei. The sequence goes on from CM069132.1 coordinate 43,248,134, forward strand.
CTTTGGGAAGAAAAGCTGTTTAGGAAAATCTAAAATACTACTTTCAGGAGAAGAGGGGAGCAAAGGGAGGAACATCATGGAGTTAGCTTTACTGCTGAACATTGCAACCCAGTGACACGTGGAGACCAACCTGGTCACACTGAGTTTTAATTCAATTAGATCATAGATGATTTGGATATTAAATCCAGTTCTTTACCTTATAAACACATGAATATCCCTGATTATTTTTTTACTTGATTTGGCATGCATGGTCTTTTGGGAAAATAAACTGCACATTTCCAGTAAACTTTGTGTGAAAAGGTGCTGCCTGATTTCACCCTTGAATAAGTTAGCTCCAATTTTAAGGTTGTGACCTGTTGTTTTTGGATTTCCCCCCCTCCTTAAGAATTCTTTTGAGATGAAAAAAGAAAGTTAATAAATAAAACATCTGAAGGTGGCAGCTGCTCATCTATTACAATAGTATCCATGAACATTATTGTCTCATCGACGCGTCCCATTTGTCCGTATATGGTCCATATCCCTCAAAATCTTTTCTATCCATGTACCTGTCCAATTGTCTTTTAAATGTTCTTATAGGACCTCAACTCAACTACCTCATCTGGCAGCTCCTGCCATATACACACCACCCTTTGAATGAAAAAGTTACTTCTCAGGGAAATCTTTCCCCTCTCACCTTAACCGTATGTCCTCTGGCACTTGACTCGCCTACCCTGGGGAAAAAACTGTGCAATTCAGTAGATACATAATCAAAATTACTGTTATGAGCTTGTTACTCTTGATTTATTTAGTTAACTAAATTTAAACTTCCCAAAAAACTCATATCTCCAAGTCAATGGACCGAGACTCTGAATTCATAGCCCATTAATATAACTGCCATCAGCATTCGCTGGATTCGAGGAGAATGTCCCTCTCAGGAGTCAGACCCAGAAGCACAATGTGTCTACAGAACCACAGTCATTTCCTTAAAGACCAGTTGCCCACTGCCAGAAGATACTTTCTCCTTCCATCCTTCAGTCTTTTGGTTCAGAGGCCAAAGTGCTTCTTGAAGATGGCTGCTGGTGATAGAGAACATAGCAACATTTCAGTCTGAAGAAGGGTCTCGACACAAAACGTCATCTATTCCTCTCTCCAGAGATGCTGCCTGTCCTGCTGAGTTACTCCAGCATTTCGTGTCTATCTATAGCAAAATTTTAAATCAATTAATCACCTTCTCCCAGCTTAAGAAGTCCAAACCTGCTTTCTTGAGATAAGCATTTTTTTCTGATCAGCAGGGAGTCAGTGATCTTGGTAAGCTGCATGTAGAGAGCTTGTTCATAGAGATGAGAAGCCAGCTCCTGAATTACGGAATTGGTGTTTGAGGATCATTGCCTCTCTACAAGTGATGTCAGCTTTAGTGAAGACGCTGCCATTAGGACATTCAGGAAATCTTAGAAATCCATGACTGGCACATTCAGCTAGATGGCTAACATTCAGCATGTTAGTCATGGTAATTGCAATATAAGCCTGCATCTTGGCATTCTTCCAGAGGTTAAAAGTGATGACAATGTGCCGGGTAATTTCTCCAGGAAGTATGTGGATTCTGTGATGAATCTAACAGATGGCATTTCAAGAATTTAATTGTTTTGTTTTGGTGCATATGACAATTAAACACTCTTGACTTTTAGAGAGGTGACAACTGAAGTCGCCAAAGTGACCAACTGTCTCCAACGACTATCCTTTAACAGTGATATCAAGTGTTTCCTATGTTTCCTATGCAAGAAAGATAGGCACAAAAAGCTGGAGTAACTCAGCGGGTCAGGCAGCATTTCTGGTGAAAAGGAATAGGTGACGTTTTGGGTCGAATCCCAATCATCTAACTGGTTCCTATGCAAGGTACATCAAACACCTTGCCGAGATACAAGGTAAAGGAATCAGATCCTCCTCAGATAATTCAGAAGAAGGGGGAGATAGAGGAGAAGAAAGAAGACAAGGAGAAACAGATATTAAGATCCTCTTCGGTATTGAGTGCCGGAATGTAATGAGGATCGTTATCATGTATACTACTATTCCATGGATGGTAAAATGAATAAGAAGTGTTCTGAAACAAACATCGCCTATTCATTCCCTCCACAGATGCTGCCTGAACCACTGAGTTCCTCCAGCTCTTTGTCTACTGCCCAGGTTTCCAGATATCTCCAGATAAAAACATAACAAAGTGACAAATTAAAAAGCCAATGTTGGGAATGCTGAATATATGTTTATTGGTTTCCTAAGTAAGTCCTGGATGACTCCATATTCAGAGCAATTAGCAATTAATATTGTGGCCAATATGTCATTGGAATGATGAATCAAAGTGCGTGTGAATCCTAAGGGCATATGGTGCATGTAAGTATGGAAAACCTATGGTGTTGCAGCTTCAAGTTTAGGGGGAGACACATAAGGCTATTAGACAAGTTGCAAGAGTGAATACTTCATTAAAGAACACAGACAAATACATCACACTGTTGACATCCCGGCACTCAGAACCGAAAAGGACCTTATTATCTTAGTGCTGGCCGCAACAAATGGAAAAAAGATTAAAATCTGTGACATTGTGAAAATTAGTGAAATTGTTAAAAGATAATCATCAGGGAAATGACAACATAAGTGTTTTAACAAGTAATGGATAAGAACAGGCAAAGTGTCACAGCTTGTATTTTATATTAATTTAAATAATAAGATCATGGAAAAGATAAAGTCACTGAATACATGAAAGCTATAGTAACTAAAAATCTGTTGGAAAACTGCAGAGGTCATGGGTCCCACAGACCTAATTGTAGTGAAATATTGGCACATTGTCCCATATTGGAATATTGGCACATGACATATATATTTTGTGTTATTTTTTATATTAATGACACACAAAATTCATCAATAAAATAATAATTAACAGGAAAAGTGACTATATATAGAATACATCTATCTATCTATCTATCTATCTATCTATCTATCTATCTATCTATCTATCTATCTATCTATCTATCTATCTATCTAACCATCTATCTATCTATCTATACATAACTAGAAATCTGATCCAGTTTGCGTGATCTTTCTATTTGCGCACAAATGGTACACAATAGCGCTACAATTTTTCGCTAGCTCACTCGCCGTTTTCCTGTACTGCAGGTGCACCAAGTTTTGTTCTGATCGGTTGAAAGATGTAAAAGTTAGCGAGGTTTAACAATCTTAAAAAATGCGCGTGCGCAGATTGATCTCTTCTCCTGTCACTCCTCGAGATGTTCCGCCCCTCCTGCGCCATCATGTCTTTATTACTGGAACTGAGGATGACCGGCTGAAGATCTCCAATTGGACACAATTTGCGGTCACAATGACCTGAAGCGACCCAAAGCAGCCCAGCCCAGCCCGAACCAGCTCAGCCCAAACCAGCCCAGCCCAGTTCAAACCAGCCCAGTGTCAGAGACCCAGCCCAGAGTCAGAGATCCAGCCCAGCCCAGCCCAGAGTTGGTCCCAGCCCAGCCCAGTCCAGAGTCGGAGATCCAGCCCAGCCCAGCCCAGCCCAGAGTTGGTCCCAGCCCAGCCCAGCCCAGCCAGCCCGGAGTCAGAGATGTCGCCGATTTCAGCAAACAGAAAGCGAAGGCACTGATCCCGGCAGAGGAGAATGGCCAGCACCCACTGTGAGTCTCCATCGCATCGCCAGCTCCAGCCGCTACCCCTCTGGTACCCCTTGTTGGCTCTGGCCCCCCTCCCCTCTGTGATACCCACCTCTTCCCCAATGGCACTTCCTCGTCTATTCTGATCTCACTCCCCCCCTCCTCCCCCCGCCCACTCACCCCTCTCCCTCCTGCCCACACACCCATCTCCCCCCACAACTCCCCCCACCACCCACACCCCCCCACCCCACACCCCCAGCCTCCCATAAAACCTCCGTCCCACACACCACACCCCCCACACACCCCTCCCCCACAACTCCCCCCCCAACCCTCCCCCACAACTCCCCCCCCAACCCCCCCCACAACCCCCTGCCACACACCAACCACCCCCCACAACTCCTCCCACCACCACAAACCCCCCACCCCCACACACCCCTTCCCCCCCTCAAACCCCTGCCCACACACAACCCCCTGCCTACACACAACCTCCCACCCACACCCACACACACCACCACCCACACACACCCTCCCCCTGCCCACACAACCCCCCAGTCCACACACCCCCACCACATACACACACACACCCTCCCACACACACACCCCGCCAACACACCCCCTCCCACACACCCCCCTCCCACACACCCCCCCTCCCCCACACCATTCCCTTCCCCTCCCACATCCCTCCTCCCCCTCCCACAATCCTCCCGCCCATATACACACCTCCCCTCCCACCCCACCCCCCCCCCCACCCACACATCCCCTGCCCACACACCCCCTCTCCCCCACACCCCCTCCTCCACACACCCCCTCCCCCCACACACCCCTCCCCCCCATATCCCTCGGAGATGGGGGTAAATGAGCCGCGCCTGCGCAGTTAGGGGCTATGGATGAGTGGTGGAATATAGTGTTGGGGGAACGGGTTGCGTTGGGGTAACGGGTGAGTGGTGGAATATTGCATTGGTGAATGGGTTGTCTTGGTGGACCAGGCCTCCCATGTATGTGACCTAATGGGTCTCACTTAGTCTAGTGTTTAAGAAAGAACTGCAGATGCTGGAAAAATCGAAGGTGGACAAAAATGCTGGAGAAACTCAACAGATGAGGCAGCATCAATGGAGCAAAGGAATAGGTGATGTTTTTGCCATTTAACATGTAGGGTGCAAATCTGAGTGATCCATTGTTCAGTACTGTGGCTGGCAGGCAGGCAGGCAGTTAAAGATTACATAATAGATAATGGAGGTATGGATGAAACCTGGCTGGCATGTTTACTTCACAAAAAGTGAAAGAAATTGGAGGTTCCCACCAACATTCCGTATCGTGGATCAATATCCAGATTGGAAAATCAGGAAGTAGGAATTCTGCCCAATTTAGGCCAAATCTAATGTCCACAAAATGAAAGAAAAAAATAACACTTATGCAGTGTCCTTCAGGATGCTCTGACATGAATTACATCACGTGGGGAACGTTGGAAGTGTAGTCCTTGTTGCAATTCATGAAACACATTGTGCACTCAGGAACAGCCCACAAGGGGCTACAGGGATCGTAGAATACTCTCCTTCTTAGCCAGTCCCTTGGGCTCAGGGGTCATCATTGATAGCCAGAATAATCGAGATATACAGCATAGAAACAGGCACTTTGCCCATCACGTCCTTGTCTGAAGAAGGGGCACGACTTGAAATGTCACTTCCTTTTCTCCAGAGAAGCTGCCCGACCCGTTGAGTTACTCCAGCTTTGTGTTTATCTTCAGTTTAAACCAGCACCTACAGTTCCTTCCTACACATATCTTGAACCTAGTGGCTTGCAAAAGTTTTCATACTGCTTGAACTTTTCCACATTTTGTCACGTTACAACCACAAATGTGAATGTATTTTATTGGGATTTTATGTGATAGACTAACACAAAGTGGCGCATAATTGTGAAGTGGAAGGAAAATTATACATGGTTTCCAAATTTTTTTACAAATAAAAAAACTGAAAAGTGTGGCGTGCAAAAATATTCAGCCCCCCTGAATCAATACTTTGTAGAACCACCTTTCGCTGCAATTACAGCTGCAAGTCTTTTGGGGTATGTCGCTACCAGCTTTGCACATCTAGAGACTGAAAGTTTTGCCCATTCTTCTTTGCAAAATAGCTCAAGCTCAGTCAGATTGGATGGAGAGCGTCTGTGAACAGCAATTTGCAAGTCTTGCCAGAGATTCTCAATTGGATTTAGGTCTGGACTTTGACTGGGCCATTCTAACACATGAATATGCTTTGATCTAAACCATTCCATTGTAGCTCTGGCTGTATATTTAGGGTCATTGTCCTGCTGGAAGGTGAACCTCCGCCCCAGTCTCAAGTCTTTTGCAGACTCTAACAGGTTTTCTTCCAAAATTGCCCTGTATTTGGCTCCATCCATCTTCCCATCAACTCTGACCAGTTTCCCTGTCCCTGCTGAAGAAAAGCATCCCCACAGCATGATGCTGCCACCACCATGTTTCACAGTGGGGATGGTGTGTTCAGGGTGATGTGCAAAGTTAGTTTTCCACAACACATAGCGTTTTGCATTTAGGCTAAAAACTTCAATTTTGGTCTCATCAGACCAGAGCACCTTCCTCCACATTTTTGCTATGTCCCCCACATGGCTTGTGGCAGACTGCAAACGGGACTTCTTATGGCTTTGTTTCAACAATGGCTTTCTTCTTGCCACTTTTCCATAAAGGCCCGATTTGTGGAGTGCACGACTAATAGTTGTCGTGTGAACAGATTCTCCCACCTGAGTTGTGGATCTCTGCAGCTCCTCCAGAGTTACCATGGGCTTCTTGGCTGCTTCTCTGATCAATGCTCTCCTTGCCCAGCCTGTCAGTTTAGGTGGACGGCCATGTCTTGGTAGGTTTGCAGTTGCGCCATACTCTTTCCATTTTCAGATGATAGATTGAACAGTGCTCCGTGAGATGTTCAAAGCATGGGATTTTTTTTTATAACTTAACCCTGCTTTAAACTTCTCCACAACTTTATCCCTGACCTGTCTGGTATGCTCCTTGGGTTTCATGATGTTGTTTGTTCACTAATGTTCTCTAACAAACCTCTGAGGCCTTCACAGAACAGCTGTATTGATACTGAGATTAGATTACACACAAGTGGACTCTATTTACTAATTAGGTGATTTCTGAAGGTAATTGGTTGCACTGGATTTTTTTTAGGGGTATCAGAGTAAAGGGGGCTGAATACTTTTGCACGCCACACTTTTCAGTTTTTTATTTGTAAAAAAATTTGAAAACTATGTATCATTTTCCTTCCACTTCACAATTATGCGCCACTTTGTGTTGGTCTATCACATAAAATCCCAATAAAATACATTTAAGTTTGTGGTTGTAACGTGACAAAATGTGGAAAAGTTCAAGCAGTATGAAAACTTTTGCAAGCCATTATATGTGGGTACCCATTGACCGCATCTTTGACATGGAGGAAGTGCGTGAGACTAAAGAAGAATGTGAAAATACATTTTGTAAAACAAAGGTGCACATGGGGAACTTTGAATCACGAAACAATGTTTAAGTATGAGCTAAGTGCTTTACCACAGCAAGCAGGATTAACCAGGTGAAGTAGCCCCCAAGGTCCACTGTAAAACTGATCAGGCACAATACTCCCCCTGCTCATTTCAAGTGCTCTATTACTTATTGTTTTAACCTTGGGTAGCCAACAAGCCTTTTTAAAAAAGCCCAATTCAACTACTGTACACAAGTGGATGTAATACATTTTTTTTCAGAATTTCACAAAGCTTGAACATAGTCTCTCTGGTATTTGTCTTCTACTTAAATCATATTATGCTTATCATTACAGGAGTGTTTTTGAAGTGGTTATTCATGATCTGAAGTGTGCACTTTTAGGCTGCATTTAGAATTTAAAATGCATTCAAATCAAAACAATTTGCTGCCAGAATTTCACACCTGCTCCTAAAGGTGTATGTGCCTTCCTTTACCTACTGTGTGTTTTCATTCACTTTCACTCTTACAAAATGGTAGGAACATAAGTAGACCATTTTGCCCTTTGAGTTAGCTAATAGCTGAACCGTATCAGTAAAGACACCAAATGGATATCGAAAATATAAATTATATGCTGTTGAAATATAATCTCATAGGAGAAAAGAGACAAATTCCTAGCATTTGTAGGAATCATTTAAACAAATCTAAGTCAAAGAATCACTGCAATTGGGAAAGCAGCACAACGTAATTAAGGATCATTCACGCCCTAGCCATTCTCTCTTCTCCCCTCTCCAATCAGACAACACAAAAGGTTGAAAGCAAGTACCACCAGATTCAAGACCACTTTCTTCCCCATTTTCTTTCATCAGAATCATGAAAGGACTTCAAAAATGCTCACTATGAATTCCTTATCGTCCAATCCATCTCATTGTGGCCCTTGCGCTTTTTTACCTGCACTTTCTCTGCTTTCTCTTTTGCACTACTTGCTGTACTCATGCACTGTATGGTATGATTTGCCTGGATAGCATACATTTTCACCGTACCTCAGTCCAGATGACAACAATAACCAATAGCAATATCAAAAAGTCAGATCCTGTTGGATGGAATGTCGGTCAAGCAGACTGCTCTATCCTGGATGATATTAAACATATGGTTGTTGAAGCTGTACTCTTTCAGGCAGATGACTGGGCTCACATTTAATATCTTTCATAATTCAGCTTGTCATTCAACCTCAATTACGGTCCTGAATTGTGGCATAGATGGTGGAAAAGCATTAGGCTCTTAGAAGGTGAGTCAGTTCCCACGGAATGATCAGCCTATCATGGCTTTTGTAGTCATAGTATTTACAAAGCTGGTGCTCAGAAGTGTCAGATAATGATTTCCATTACTCCTCCCCTGGCCCCACAATCATCAGAATTTTGATGGTAATGGTAATTACCAGCGGCTCAGTGCAAGATAAAGTAGTTAGAGTCTTTCTTATTGGAGATGGTTATTGTCGGACACTTTTGTGACTCATAGTTAAGTTATTTATCAGGTGAAGTCCAGGTGCAGCAGGCGTGAGGCTACTTTCTGAAGAGTTGCAAATGGAATTATGCGGTCATAATCAAATATTCCCCATTCTGATTTATCATGGAAGAAAGGTCAGTGATAGAACAGTCAAAGGGTTGGAACTATGCCACTGATTTTCATCACTTTACCATTGGTTTAGTTTAGTGATACAGTGCGGAAACAGGCCCTTTGGTGCACTGGGTCCACGCTGACCAGTAATCCCCGCACATTAACACTACCCTACATATACTAGGGGACAATTTTGCACTTATACCAAGCCAATTAACCTACAAACCTGTACGTCTTTGGAGTATGGGAGGAAACCAAAGCTCTCCGATGAAACCCATGCAGGCTACGGGTAGACCATACAAACTCCGTACAGACAGCACCCATTAGACTGAGTGGTAATTGGCCCAACGTTCTTTCCTTTTTGTGGATAGGACAAAGCAGGGCAGATTTTTGATTTATTACTTCAACTTCTACAATCACGGCTGGTTCTGAAGCATCTCTTTAGTGCTACAATTCAGATTTTATTGGTGCCAGAGCCTTTGTTATATCCAATACTCCTTTTTTCTTCTTGGCAAATGCAAAGTTAATCATTCCAGCTGAAGACTAGATTACAGGAATGAAGGCTTGGATATTTCAATTGACATTTCTGGCTGAGGATGGAGGCAAACACTTCAGCACTGACCTAAGCACTCATGCTGAATTTCACAAACGTACAGTGTAAAGATCTGTTTGGAACCTTCTACACCTGTGGGCTATTTAATTTTCTGCCATCATTCACAGGTGGATGTTACAGGGCTGCGGAACTCTGGTTTTCATGCATTGGATGGGGTCACTTAACTGCTGCTTCAGCAGTAAGTTAAAAATACAATTTTTTAAGTTGAGCTTTTTAAGCATAGACATGAAGAATTCTTTAGCATAGTCGTCATTGGTATAAAGTTTACCATATTTTTTTTTTTACAACATTGTGATCACTGCCACCTTTGGTGTCCAGTCTCTGAAGAAACGAGTATGTTATCAATCGCTCCTGTTATCTCGAAACCTGAAGGCACAAAATGATAATTAATACTATTTAACATGAATGCACATATGGAGGTAAAATGGATATGCCAAGAGCTCTTTAACTATAAAGAAAATCAGATTAAAATATTAATTTACTGATAAATATTACATTAAATATGCCAAGGTCTTTTTTATTCTTTGTCATTAAATAAAGTCTTGCTATATTAAGAAACTACCCAAATGCTACTGAGATTGTTAGATACCCATGGAGATATTTAACTCTCTTTTAAATATGATTAGAGGATCAAAGTCACTTACTTATTCAGTTCCATGGTGGATTGTTCTATCCTGGATTTAGTGACTAATTTATGAAGAAATAAGGCAGTGATTAGCAAATTCTTTGATGAAAGGGAATGTATGCGTACATATATTTGGCAGTTAACTAAAATGATTTGAAAATAGGTTAACCCCCTGGAGTCCAAAACTGCAATAATAAAACATTCCAGAATGTTTTTTTCAGTTAACTCCATAACTCTACTTCCTTTACTCTTCTCTCTAGTGTTGGGTCTTTGGAATTTTGAGGTAGATATCAATTCAAAGTTGTAGCCAATGCAAAAAATTGCACGATAATTTGGGAAATTTGACGTTTTTTACAAGAATGTGGAATTGAAACTTGCCCACTCCTCACACCTAACCCCCGCCAACAATATTGACTTCCCAGAACATACCACACACAGTTCCAGAAATCTTCAGAATGTGTGAAAATTGGTCAAAAGGAGGAGAAATGGCACCACTGACATTCCAGTGCTTCAAGCTGTAATTCAGGAAGGTTTTCATTGAAAAATTTCCACACTCCAGTACTGGAGTCTCCAACTCTCCTTTAATCCCACTCTTTATCATTGTTTAGAAATACAATGTGGGAATAGTCCCTTCGGTCCATGAAGTCCGCACCGACCAGCAATCACTCATGCATTAGTTCTATTCTATATGCTAAGGACAATTTCCAGAACCCAATTAACCTACAAACCTCCACGCCTTTTTGAATGTGGGAGGAACTGGAGCACCCGGAGAAAACCATGCGGTCACAGGGAGAACGTACAAACTGCATACAGAAAGGACTCGTAGTCAGGATCTCCAGCATTGTAAGGCATCAACTTCACTGCTGTGCCACTGTGCTGCTCCATTGCTGCTTTCTCCCAGTTGGAACATCTATTAATTGCCTTCGGCAAAAAAGTCAGATCACTGGGAAATCTCAGCAGTTCAAGCTGCTTATGTAGAAGCAAATGATTAAGTTGATATTTCAAGTCAAGACCATGCTATGGGACTGAGAGGAATCAGGAAAGATTGTCACCTTATAGCAGGATGAGGGTGGTGGGACAGAGGCAGGTAGGCAAGGGATGGAACCAGTTGGAGTGCTGATGGCGGGCAGATGGAACCAGGTAGGAGGAGGGATGAACAAAGGAGAAGAAAAACAGTTAAAACAGATGTTTGTGTGGGAAGAGAGCACCTGGGAGTGTGGGCGAAGTGAAACAAAATGGTGGAGGACATGAGATCATTCATAGATATTAGTGGGAAGGGACTGAACAAGGGGAGACAGATGTAATGAAATTAGTTCTGTGGGGCGAGCTGGCAAAATCAAATGGCCTACCGGGGCTGTCCAGTTTTAGGATATTTGGGTAGAGATAGAAGATGTTGGAGTGGGGTTGGAGGGGAGGGAGATCTTCAGATGTGATCTGTAGCAGCCCAGAAGAAGGTGGCCTGGTGATCATCAATGGGATCATGGTCTGGAGAGAGGTAGAAGCGGGCATCAGAAAGCTGATGGACGGGACTGTCTGAAGAAGGTCTCGACCTGAAAGGTCACCCATTCCTCTCCAGAGATGCTGCCTGTCCCGCTGACCTACTCCAGCATTTTGTGTCTACTTTCGGTTTAAACTAGAATATGCTGTTCCTTCCTACACGTCAGAAAGCTGATGTCTGGCTTCTGCAAATGTATAGGTCAGTTACCAAACTACAAGAGCAGCCCAATTGTCTATGGGTTTGAAGATGAGATTGGGATTAGTCTCAAGTGAGCAGAGTGCTGCATACACTCGGAGGGAACTGCAGGCCAGCATCTTCAGCCATTATGAACTGTAAGTTCATCGGACAATAATGATTTACATTCACAAGCAATTCACAACCCAAAGATGCACCACAGAAAAATAATTAGATTAGAAATGAATTTGAAGCATAAGAAAGTAATACAAGGAGTGGAAGGTTTTAAATAGGGAGGGAGATGGCAATTGAAAAAAAAATATTTAAAGTAAGATACTCAGCCAGTTGGTTTCCCATTCTTCAAAGCAAACAAAGAAAGGCAGATAACACAGTTTTCTTCAATTCATCAGGACAATCTTTTGTACACTAATTAATAGTGACAAACTTCTGGAAAGTTATTCTGGACACACCATGTGTATGATACACACAATGTTATGTTGTGCAAATGAAGACTTGCATTAAAAAGAACATTGAACATAGAACAGTGCACCTCATCAGGCCCATTGGCCCACAATGTCCATTCCGAACATTATATTAAATGAATCAAATGCCTTCTGCCTGCACACAATCCATAGCCTCCATTCTCTGCATTCCATGTGCTTATCTAAATGCCACTATCGTGTCCACCTCCTGGCTGTGCATTCCAGGCACCTACCACTCTAAGAAATCTGCCCCAAACATCCCTTAAGAAGATAATTAGGCCTTAATTAGATAGTTAAGGCTTGATTTGTCTTTCTCTCTTAGCCCTCACAGATGCTGCTCAGCCCATTAATTTCCTTCAGAAATTTGCTTTCTGCACCAGATTCAATGGCTCCATTTAAACACAATCTAATTCACTCCTTCCATTGAAAGTGCTCCACCAACCCCACTCTAATCCTCATCCCAATGGATATCCTCTGTCATTGAGATCTCCCCTCATTCTTCTGCTCTCAATCCAATTATCTTCCCAGCTAATTATTCCACCCCTCTTAAAATTAATATCATCTTTTCTCTTGCTCTCACCTGATACATTCCACCTCCCCCTAACCAGAGTTTTCCTATCACTGGACTGCAGTCCACAGCTCAGCTAACTTACTCCACGAACTTTGTCATTGCGTGAAAAATATATACAAACATAGAGTGTGAGCCACCACGCCCCAATTCCCCAGCCCCAACACTCATCCTCAGCAACTTTCCAGGACTACCTCACCAATTACACCAGGCCTACCCTGCCAGCAGCTCAATGCAGGTGTGGATTCTTTATCTTTACATAGAAAACATAGAAAAATAGGTGCAAGAGTAGGACATTTGGCCTTCAAGCCAGCCGCCATTCAATATGATCATGACTGATCATCTAAAATCCGTACCCTGTTCCTCCTTTTCCCCCCATATCCCTTGATTCCGTTAGCCCCAAGAGTTAAATCTAACTCTCTATTAAAATCATATCCCCCAAGCTGTAACTGAATTGCTGAGAACTGTTAAGGCCTTACAGAACTTCACATGGACAGATGAAAAGGGCTAATTGTACTCATTTGGAACAAATATCAAAATACTTTATTATGAAACAACCCTCACCTATTCCCAACAGACCCTGACTCACTACCTTCCCAAACAAGAGCTAAAATACTCTCTCTGCACTTCGTGTTACTTTCTTTGGTGAACATTTCAACAGCACACAGAGAGTTTGTTCAATTAATAATTAAGATGGGGATTTGAATCTCTGATCCATATCATTATTCACACAGGCAGAAAGACTTATGTTTAATGAAAGCAACTTAATAGGACGAATACTACAATTTTAGACAAACAACCCTATAATCTTCCAGCACACATGCTTCACACTGTGCCTGAAGTGGACAGTTAAATTAGAACTAGATCCCTTATGAAATCAGTTGCACATTCTGAAGTATAATTATATTTAATGCATTCAAATCCCACACAGTTGCATAAGCTTATTCTTAAATTAGTCTAAGTGATTGAAATTACAATAATGCAGATGTTTCTAGTTGCTATTTTCAGTTTTTTAAATAAAAGTCACAAGTGTTGGTTCAATGCCGAGTATTATGCTATCAAGAAGATGATATATCAGGGCCATTCTTCATGAGTGTATACAGACAGTTAAAGTCATGAGAGATGAGCTTTTTCAAGTTTGAAGCACCCCTCCTATCAGAAGAGGAAGGCTTTATATATTTATTTGCTGAAATAACAATATAGTCGAGAACATGTTAATTATGTTCACTTATGCAAGGGCAGTTTGAGATTAAGAAGGACAACGTGTTGGGTCTCTTGAAGATCATTAAGGCGAATAAAGCAGATAAGGTGAAACTTAACAAATAATGAAAGGAAAGGATAGAGTGAACATTGAGAGGAAGTTTCCACCAGCGGGAGAGTCCAGGACCAGAGGGTACAGCCTCAAAATAAATGGTGTGTTGCTCGACATATTTGGGTTTCAGCTATCTACCTTCCAGGTAGATTCAACGCGGTGGCGGACACCAGGTCACGAAAATTCATGACAACACAGAATGGGTGTTGAATCATAGAGTATTTAAGGATATTATTTCTAGGTATGGAACACCGAATATGGATTTGTTCGCTTCAAGGCTAAACCATCAATTACCCAAGTATGTTGCATGGGAACCAGACATAGGGGCAGTAGCGATAGATGCTTTTTCATTACATTGGGGTTCAATGTTTTTCTATGCATTTCCCCCATTTTGTCTTGTCAGTCACTGTCTGCAAATAATTCAGCAGGACTCTGCCTCCGGCATTCTGGTAGTCCCTGACTGGCCGACTCAGCCTTGGTATCCTCTGGTTCTGAGCAGGGTTGTAGAACCTGTGTGGAAGGTTCCTAAAGGCAGGACGTTGTTAACAAACCCGGTGTCTGGTGAAATACATCCTCTGCATGATCGGCTCAATTTATTGATTTGCATGTTTTAAGAAGACCATTCCTTGGACTGGGACTAGCTGATCGCACGGTGGATGTGCTAACTGCAGCATGAAGAGGCAGTACTCAGAAACAATATGCTTCATATATTATGAAATGGGAAGTGTTCTGTGCACAGGCCGACATTTCTTATGAGGCAGTACAAATTTCTAATGTTCTGGAGTTCCTCTCGAAATTGTATTATGATGAAAAATTAAGCTACAGTGCCCTCAATAGTGCCAGAAGTGCGCTGTCATCATACCTGCTGCCACTTTCAGAACACCAATCAGTGTGGTCTCACCCTCTAGTGTCTAGATTCACGAGGGGAGTCTTCAATTCAAATCCTCCTAGGCCCAGATATTCAGAAATTTGGGATGTAGGGGTGGTGTTAACTTTACTACGCCAACTTCCCTGTCTCTACTCCAACTCACGCATAAGGTGGCTATGCTGATGGCATTAGTTTCAGCACAGAGAGTCCAGTCCTTGCATAAGCTCCATTTAGACAGGATGCTCACCTCTGCTGGTAGTTTCACCTTCTTTGTGTATGAACCTATAAAACAGAGTAGACCAGGTACCTCGGCATTGAAATTACAGTTCATGGCATATCCTTTGGATCCCAATCTGTGTGTAGTAGCTCACCTCCGGCAGTACATTACCCTCACCAAGGGGCTTCGGGGTTTGAGTTAGCATTACTGATTAGCCACAGGAAACTACATAAGCAGGTCTCAACTCAAACTATTTCCAGGTGGTTAAAGCAAGTTTTAATAAAGGCTGGGATTAATACTAAAATGTTTAAATCTCATTCCACCAGGTCGGCAGCAACGTCGGCAGCGAGGGCCATGGACATCCCTCTAGACCAGATTTTGTCAGCTGAAGGAACTGTTGTTGGTTTGTTATCGTTAACTACACATTAAATTCAATTTGTTCATTATGTCATGTCTCTACAGTTTTGTCCACTCTTCTTGGTCAACTATACAGTATGTGGTGCATGGATTCGTTCCACGGCATGGAGTCACAGAGCTTTAAAATCTTCGCATAGACACTCACGTGACTCCGAAGTAAAATAGTAAGATAAAATGAGAACTTACCAGTTTGAAGTTTGATCTTTATTTTATGAGGAGTTACGATGAGGGATTAAGTGCCCTCCGCTCCCAAACCCCTCCTCATAAAAAAAGCTGGTTGTTCTAGTTTCTTCAATCTTACTATTCTCAGGTCAATGTTCCTCACTGTGACTCCACACCACTGCTTTGAAGGTTGACGCGCATGCGCGGCTGACGGGTTCTTCACGTAATCCCTCATCGTAACTCCTCATAAAATAAATATCAAACTTCAAACTGGTAAGTTCTCATTTAATCTTACTATTCTGCAGAATTCATTGTGACAGGCGGCTGTGGAACCAGTCTTTGGGTTATTTTAAAGCGAGATTGATAGATTCTTGATTAGTAAGCGTATCAAAGGTAATGGGGAGAAGGCAGAAGAATGGGGTTGAGAAGGAAAGATTGATCGGCTATGATTGAATGACAGAGTAGACTCGAGGGGCTGAATGGCCTAAATCTGGTCGTATGTCTGTTTGAATTTATGAATTTATAAATCCTTAGGGCCTGATGAGATCCATCCCAGGTTATTGAAAGAGGCAATAGAGGACATTGTAGGAGCCTTGACAAAGATTTCAAAGATCTTCCCGTCAAGTCAAGTCAAGTAAAGTTTACTCGTCACATACACATACGGTATGTGCAGTGAAATGAAAAGTGGCAGTGCTCGCGGACTTTGTGCAAATAAACAAACAAACAAACAACCAACAAACTACAAACAGAATGGAACAGAATCACATGTTCCTTTACATGTTAAAGATTGTGGGCGGTATTGTGGTAGAGTAAAGTTAGTCCCTGGTGAGATAGGAGTTTACAGTCCTAATGGCCTCTGGGAAGAAACTCCTTCTCAACCTCTCCGTTCTCACAGCATGGCAATGGAGGCGTTTGCCCGACCGTAGCAGCTGGAACAGGCCGTTGCAGGGGTGGAAGGGGTCTCCCATTATCTTATTGGCTCTGGAGTTGCACCTCCTGATGTATAGTTCCTGCAGAGGAGCGAGTGAAGTTCCCATAGTGCGTTCCACAACCGCTGAGTAGAAGCACTGGAGGATCCTCGGAGACACTCTGAATTTCCTCAATTGCCTGAGGTGGTAAAGGCGCTGCCTTGCCTTACTCACGAGTGTTGCAGCGTGTGATGTCCATGTCATATCCTCAGAGATGTGAATTCCCAGGTATTTAAAACAGCTCACCCTATCCACAGTATCCCCATTTATCCTCAATGGTGTGTACGTCCTTGGATGATGTGCCCTCCTAAAGTCCACGATCAGCTCCTTAGTTTTTTTGATGTTCAAGAGGAGGCTGTTGTCCTGACACCAGAGTGCCAGATCAGCCACCTCCTCCTGGTGGGCCTTCTTATTGTTGTCTGAGATCAGGCCCAACACTACAGTGTCATCAGCAAACTTGATAATCGAGTTGGAACTGAACCTAGCCACACAGTCATGTGTGTACAGGGAGTACAATAGTGGGCTGAGGACGCAACCCTGGGGGGATCCTGTGCTCAGGGTGAGGGACTTTGATGTATTCCCTCCCATTTGACTACCTGGGGCCTGACGGTGAGAAGGTCCAAGGCCCAGGCACACAGGGGGGTATTGAGCCCTAATTCCAGTAGCTTCTCGGCCAGTCTGGTGGGGACTATCGTGTTGAACAACTGAAGTCTATGAACAGCATCCTCATGTAGCCCCCGTTCTGGCTGTCAAGATGAGAGAGAGCGGTGTGCAAAACCTGGTAGACCGCATCGTCCGTGGATCTGTTCGGATGGTATGCAAATTGTAATGGGTCCATATTGCGAGGGAGGAAGGCGCAGATGTGTTTCTTCACCAGCCTCTCAAAGCATTTCATGACTACCGAGGTGAGGGCCACCGGACGGTAGTCATTCAGACAGGCTGGGGAGGCATTCTTTAGTACAGGTACAATGATGTATTTTTTGAAGCAGGCAGGGACCATGGACTTGTCCAGGGAGAGGTTGAATATTGTAGTGAGCACCGGAGCTAGCTGTGTAGCACAGGACTTAAGTACTCGCCCCGAGATGCCATCAGGGCCTGCAGCTTTCCTCGTGTTCACCCGTGTCAGAGCCCTCCTCACATCATGCTCGGACAGCGAGAATGTGTGCACATTCCTCCCTTCAGCTTCGTTAGCCAGCCCGCTGGTGGTATTGTCGATAGTCGGCAGACCTGGGGTGCTGTTGACCATCTCGAAACAAGCGTAAAAAGAGTTCAGGTCATCAGCCAGGGAGGTGTCGGCACTTACGGATGAGGGTGGGGTGCTCCGGTAGTTGGTTACAGTCCGTAGCCCCTGCCACAGGCGTCTGGTTTCCTGCTGCTCCATCTGTGACTCCATCTTGTCCCTGTACCTCCTTTTTGGGTCCTTCACCGCCCTTCGCAGTCGGTAGGACTCTACCTTGTAGACGTCCATGTTTCCTGATGCCAGGCCCGAGTTGTAGGCAGCGGTGCGAGCCTTCAAGGCAGCACGAACGGACCTGTCTACCCAGGGTTTTTGATTCGGAAAGGTGCTTACCCTTACCATGAGGACGATGTTGTCGGTTATTGTTGTGATGAAGTTCGTGACTGTTTCCGCGAACTCGCTGACATCACTGGAACTTGCTTGGAACATATTCCAGTCGACTTCGCTCAGTGCATCTTGCAGCATGGCCTCTGACTGGTCGGACCACCGCTTTACGTCCCTCATCTCTACCACTTCCCGAACTATCCTCTGTTTATACTCTGGCAGCAGGAAAATGGCAGCATGGTCAGATTTTCTTAGGGGAGGGAGTAGAATGGCCTTGTAGCCCTTCCGGAATGGCGTATAGCAGTGGTCCAATGTTCTTTCCCCACTGGTGGCACACCTTGTTGACACACCTTCCACCCTGGTGGCACACCTTTCCCCCCTGGTGGCACACCCTTGCCACAGGCAAAGTCCCAGAGCACTAGAGAGTAACTATTGTTGTTTCTTTGTTTAAGAAATTAAGTAGAGAGAATCAATGGAATTATAAACTGGCGAGCCTCAAGACAGTGGTAAAGAACCTATTGGAAAGAATCCTTTGAGATAGGATATACTCCCATTTGGGAATGGGTTAATTAGGGGTTTGATATGCAGCAGATCATGTCTTACTAACTTGATTGAGATTTTTTGAGGAGGCGACAAAGGTGTTAAATAACCTTTAACACCTTGGTAGGACAGTGGATGTTGCCAACCTTGATTTTATTAAGGCGTGTGATGAAGTCCCCCATGGTAGGCTGATCCAGAAGATTAGGAATAATGGGAACAGTGACTTGGGCCCAATGGATTCAGAACTGGCTTACTGAGAAGAGGCAGAGTGTTGTGGTGGAAGGATGATATTCAGGCTGGAGGTCTGTGACCTGTGGATTGCCACAGAGGTTTGTGCTGGTTTGGGACCTCTATTGTTTGTGATATATATACATATAACTGACTTGGTCATCAATGTAAAGGGTTGGTTAGTATGATTGCAGATGATACTAAGATTGCTGGGGTCACTGTCTATGAAGAAGGCTATCAAACTATAGAGTGGGATATATAATACAGCCACAGAAATGTCTTGAGAAACGATGGATGGAGTTGCATCCGAATTAGTATGATGTGTTGCACTTTGGGAGGTTGAATGTAAGGAGACAATATACAATTGAATGCATTCCCCTTAACAGCATTAATGTTCAGAGGAATCTTGAGGTCCAAGGCCATAACTCTGTGAAAGTGACAACACAGTAGATGGAAGGCATATGGTATGCTTGCTTTCAGAGATCGGGGCATTGGGTAAGAGATAGAGATAGAAAGTCACAATGCAGCTTTATAATTATAGGAATTTGGAGTGATTTTCCAGTTCTGGTCACCCCATTACAGGAAATTAGGTTTTGGAGATGGTGCATAGGAGATTTACTATAATGATGCCTAGATTAGGTATTTGCTACAGGGAGTGTTGGTCAGACTTGGATTGTTTTCTCTGGAATGCCACAGACAAAGGTGACATCTAATAGAAGTATATAAAATTATGAGAGGCATAGATTAGGTATGTTACAAAACTTACCTTTAGCGGCGCTGCAGTTCTGCCACTGCTCGTGTGCGCGACTTTGGCGCCGTTGAGAGGGGGGCGGGTTTAAAATGCCATTTACTCCAAACCATTCAAATCGATTAATCTCAGGGGATTTAGTTGCTGAAGAGAAATCGCTCCGACATTTGTTTTATGGAGTTATTTTTAAACTGCGCTGAATAATTTAATTGCTAGAGTGAATTAAAAATCATCTTCTAAAGCCGTGAACGCCGCCAACGGGACGGATCTTACGTAGGGGACAAAAGAAGGTACACAGTTTATTTTTATATAAAAATGTGCGTCTTAGGAAGCCTTTAATTATAATTTCACGTTGCGAAAAGGTGACTTAAAAAATATACGAACCGGCAGTATTTTTCCTGCCGACTGGGGGTTAATTTCGCCACAAACTGCAACGTTCCAAACGATCGCGTTCCACAAAAACCCACTCACAAGATGATTTAAATGGCCATTAATTTACGGGAATTAAACATTAATTCCTTCAATTTGGCCTATAAATTAATGACAATGAGATTTAAAAATCATGTTATATTGTGAATTATTGTGTGACTGTTATTTGGACACTTGGGCTTTTTAAAAATGTTAACTTTTTCTTAAGAAATGGATAGATGTTTAGATCTAGTAATTACATTTTGTAATTAGCTTCAATTGGGTAACTAACTAATTATATGCTTTAATTTCAGGTCATCCAAGTAAGATTGTTTCATATTTGTTTCAGAATGCTTCAATCTATAATAACTGAAAATTTCATTTAGTTCTCTTAATTTTTAAGAAAGTTATGGGCTTTTGACTGTCCTTGATCACAGCTTTTGTGTTTTAAGTCAATGGAAAAGCAATAGGGAACAAGATGCTAATTTCTGAGTATGAAAATGGCCATAACTTTTTTAAATACTGAAGATATGAAAGTGAATTAGGTGTCAAATTAAACTTATTTTTATGCTTTATCTGATACATAGATAGGACAGCCATCAAAACCTATTTCCCAGGATGTAAATATCAAATACTAGAGAGCATAGCTTTAAGGTGGTGAATGCATGCAACTCACTGCCAGCGGTAGTGGTGGAGGCCGATACGAAAGTGCCATTTGAGAAACCTTTGGACACGCACATGGATATGCAGGGAATGGATTATCTGCACACAGATAAGGTTTGGACGGCATCATATTCGGCACAGACATTGTGGGTTGAAGGGCCTTTTCATGTGCAGTACAAGTCAATGCATTTCGAATGGAGTTACCCTCTTAAAAATTATTTGGCAAATTATCTTTCCCATCATGTAAGCACAAACACAATTACAAAATCATACTAAAATAGAGGGAAGAATAGAGGCAAGAACAAAAGAAACGGGGCTGGAGCAGTGGTGAATTCAGCATGAATTTAATCAGCGCCACATATTGCGTGCAGTCCATTGGCTTTTGTGTTTCATTGTGACTTGTTTGTCTTCATTCCGCTAATAGTCACCAGTTGGCACAATCAATAAGAAAGGCAGGAGCGTAATGAAGATGTTATTGAAGGTGATAATTGGATGCAAGTGAAGGTCCTTCCACAGAAAATTAATTTTCCTTCTGATTTAATGAATTCAGGCTTGGTGTTCTGCAGCTCTGAGAACTGATCAATATAAAGGAGGCAAGTCTCGAGTGCACATCTGGGGTTCCAGCAATTCTAATTTAGTCAATGCTCACTTTCTGCAGCTGCTTTCTCGGTTATCACTGGGTGAAAGGCTCTGTCACTACATAGGCAGTGAAGAACTATATGAGCCTTTCCCACATCAGCATTGTGAAAGGTGCTGGACAATAAACCAGAAGAAGAATAACATCAATTATATGCATCATATACACCATTATATATGGAATCAGCAAGTGTCCTGTTAAGTGCCCTGCAGTAAAGCCTGAACATCAGACCAGAGCACCACAACATCTGTCCATGTGTATATATACACAAAATGCTGGAGTAACTCAGTTAGTCAGGCAGCATCTCTGGTGAAAAGGAATAGGTGACTTTTCAGGTCGAGAAGAAGGGTTTCAACCCAAAAGGTCACCTATTCCTTTTTTCCAGTGATGCTCCCTGACCCATTGAGTAACTCTAACATTTTGTGTCTATCTTCAGTGTGAACCAACATGCAGTTCCTTCCTACATGTAGATCAGTTTGGGCGTTATAAACTGACAAAGACCATGATCAGTGGTGGCAGTGGTGGCAGTGGCCTACTTGTTTTGTCAAACCATTGTTTTTGAATGTCACGTTTCTGTTGTAACCTGGATTGAACCTCCTCAGGTGGAATCATCTGTGGGATCAATGCCTGATCCGCCACAGGCACCGTAGCACAGGTCTACCTCGACAATAAACGTTGAGTGAGTGAACCCAAAATGGAGTCACGGGAGATGTTGCGTAAGTTAAACAGATCCAGGAATACAATTGGATTTAGCTCTGTGTGAACGCCCCATGAGCTGTTTGGCACTTTTGACAGCTCGTTCAGCCAACCATTAGACTGTGGATATTCAGGGCTGCAGGTAATGTGGCAAAAATTCCAGGGTCTAGCAAACTCCCTGAAGTGTTGGCTGGTGAATTGACTGCCATGGTCAGTTAGCAGTCTGCCCGAAGATCCATGGACTGAAAAATGGCGAGATAACTTCGAAATCACTCTGCTGGAAGTGGGGCTGCTAAGAAAATCAATGTCAAACCATCCTGAATACGAATCGATGAGTACCAGGTACTGCTTGCCATGCCAATCAAATATGTCAGCTGCCACTATAGACCATGGGAGTGCAGGTACCGGATATGAAATAGATGGTTGCTTTTGTTGGTGAGGTGCCAAACTGTTGCACACTGCACAGGCTGCCACATTCTCGGTAGTTGGCCATGCCAGGCCAGTAAAACATGTATTTTGCCCATAGGACAGTAGCATCAGCGCCTGGGTGCCCTGCATGGACATAAATGCAAGTATCCTGGCAGGGAGATTTGCAAAGGCTACTGGGGAGACTTTAAACTAGAAAGGCTGGGGGGAGGGACTCGGGTAGAGGGGGGGCTAGGGGACAGGGTGTAGGGCAAGAGGCAGAGAAGGGAAGCACTCGGACCCAAAATGTAGGCGAGAAAGATGAAAAAGATAATAGACAGAGAATAAAGGATGGTGGGTTTATAAAATGTGTATATTTTAATGCTAGGAGCATTGTAAGTGAGGTGGATGAACTTAGAGCCTGGATTGACACCTGGAAAAATGATGTTGTGGCAATCAGTGAAAACATGGTTGCAGGAGGGCTGTGATTGGAAACTAAATATTCCAGGATTTTGTTGCTTTCGGGGTGATAGAATTGGGGGGACCAGAGGTGGAGGTGTTGCATTGCTTGTCAGAGAGGATATTACAGCAGTGCTTTGGCAGGATAGATTAGAGGGTTCGTCTAGGGAGGCTATTTGGGTGGAACTGAGAAGTGGGAACTTGTAACAACACTTTTAGGGGTGTACTATAGACCGCCAAATGGGGAGCGAGAATTGGAAGAGCAAATATGTAAGGAGATAGCAGATATTAGTAGTAAGCACAAGGTAGTGATTGAGGGAGATTTCAATTTCCCAAAAATAGACTGGGAAACACATTCTGTAAATGGGCGTGATGGTTTGGAGTTTGTAAAATGTGTGCAGGATAGTTTTTTTTGCTGCAGTACATAGAGGTACCGACCAGAGAAGGGGCAGTGCTGGACCTCCTGTTAGGAAATGAGGCAGGACAGGTGACGGAGGGTATGCGTTGGTGAGCACTTCGGGACCAGTGATCACAATACCATTAGTTTCAATATAATTATGGAGCGAGTCATAACAGGACCTAGAGTGGAGATTTTTGATTGGAGAAAGGCTAACTTTGAGGGAATGCGTGAGGATTTTAAAGGAGTGAATTGGGACACTTTGTTTCATGGGAAGGATGTAGAAGAGAAAATGGAGGACATTCAAAGGGGAAATTGTAAGAGTACAGAATCTTTATGTCCCTGTTTAGGTTGAAAGGAAATAGTAAAAATTGGAAAGAGCCATGGTTTTCAAGGGAAATTACACACTTGTTTCAAAAAAAAGAGAGATATCTACAAGAATTATAGGAGGCATGGAGTAAATGAGGTGCTAGAGGAGTATAAAGAATGTAAAAAGAATCTTAAGAAAGAAATTAGGAAGGCTAAAAGAAGATATGAGGTTGCTTTGGCAAGAAAGGTGAAAGTAAATCCAAAGGGTTTCTACAGCTATATTAATAGCAAAAGGATAACGAGGGATAAAATTGGACCATTAGAGAACCAGAATGGACAGCTATCTGCAGAGCCAAAAGAGATGGGGGAGATATTGAACAATTTCTTTTCTTCGGTATTCACCAAGGAGAAGGATATTGAACTCTGTGAGGTAAGGGAAAAAAGTAGAGTAGCTATGGAAACTATGAGATTCAAAGAGGAGGAAGTACTGACACTTTTGAAAAATATAAAGGTGGATAAGTCTCCAGGTCCTGACAGGATATTCCGTAGGACATTGAGGGAAGTTAGTGTAGAAATAGCAGGAGCTATGACAGAAATATTTCAAATGTCATTAGAAACGGGAATAGTGCCGGAGGATTGGCGTACTGCGCATGTTGTTCCATTGTTTTAAAAAGGGTTCAAAGAATAAACCAAGCAATGAAAGACCTATTAGTTTGACGTCAGTGGTGGGCAAATTAATGGAAAGGATACTTAGAGATAATATATATAAGCATCTGGATAAACAGGGTCTGATCAGGAACAGTCAACATGGATTTGTGCCTGGAAGGTCATGTTTGACAAACCTTCTTGAATTTTTTGAAGCGGTAACTAGGGAAATTGATGAGGGTAAAGCAGTGGATGTTGTCTATATGGATTTCAGTAAGGCCTTTGACAAGGTTCCCCATGGAAGGTTGGTTCAGAAGGTTCAATCTTTGGGTGTTAATGGTGGAGTAGCAAGATGGATTCAACAGTGGCTGAATGGGAGATGTCAGAGAGTAATGGTGATGGCTGTTTGTCAGGTTGGAAGCCGGTGACCAGTGGGGTGCCTCAGGGATCTGTGTTGGGTCCACTGTTGTTTGTCATGTACATCAATGATCTGGATGATGGGGTGGAAAATTGGATAAGTAAGTATGCAGATGATACTAAGATAGGTGGTATTGTGGATAATGAAGTAGATTCTCAAAGTCTACAGCGAGATTTGGGCCATTTGGAAAAGTGGGCTGAAAGATGGCAGATGGAGTTTAATGCTGATAAGTGTGAAGTGCTACATCTTGGCAGGACAAATCAAAATCGGACGTACATGGTAAATGGTAGGGAATTGAGGAATGCTGTGGAACAGAGGGATCTAGGAATAACTGTGAATAGTGCCCTGAAGGTGGAATCGCATGTAGATAGGGTGGTAAAGAAAGCATTTGGTGTGCTGGCCTTTATAAATCAGAGCATTGAATATAGGAGTAGGGAAGTAATGTTAAAATTGTACAAGGCATTGGTAAGACCAATTCTGGAGTATGGTGTACAATTTTGGTCGCCTAGTTATAGGAAGGATGTCAACAAAATAGAGAGAGTACAGAGGAGATTTACTAGAATGTTGCCAGGGTTCCAGCAACTATGTTACAGAGAAAGGTTGAACAAGTTAGGTCTTTATTCTTTGGAGCGAAGAAGGTTAAGGGGGGACTTGATTGAGGTCTTTAAAATGATGAAAGGGATAGACAGAGTTGACGTGGATACGTTTTTCCCATTGAGGGTAGGGAAGATTCAAACAAGAGGGCATGACATGAGAATTAAGGGACAGAGGTTTTGGGGTAACGTGAGGGGGAACTTCTTTACTCAGAGGGTGGTGGCTGTGTGGAATGAGCTTCCAGCCTGAAGTGGTGGAGGCAGGATCGATTTTAACATTTAAAAGTAAAGTGGATAGGTATATGGACAGGAAGGGAATGGAGGGGTATGGTCTGAGTGCAGGTAGATGGGACTAGGGGAAAACAAATGGTCGGCATGGACTGGAAGGGCCGAGAGGGCCTGTTTCCGTGCTGTAATTGTTATATGATTATATGGTTATATGGTATTGTCTGAAATAAATATAAAAATGTAAGTAAGATAAATATTTTAATAACATTGATTCGGCCTATTAAAGATAAGGATATTGGTGACCATTTAGTGAACTGCTGTTTGATATGGTCAATTAAAGGCGTAAAATAGTAAGATTAAACGAAAACTTAGCAGTTTGAAGTTTGATCCTTATTTTATGAGGAGTTACGATAAGGGATTTCGTGAAGACCCCGCCAGCACGCATGCGCGACATTCTTCAAAGCAGTGGTGCGAAATCACAGATAGCAGCACTGACCGGAGATAGTAAGATTAAGAGACACTAATATACCAGTTGACCTTATGATAGAGGGTTGGTAGCGGAGGCACGAAATCCCTCTTCGTAACTCCTCATAAAATAAGGATCAAACTTCAAACTGGTAAGTTGTCATTTATAACATATAACAATTACAGCACGGAAACAGGCCCTCTCAGCCCTTCCAGTCCGTGCCGTTTAATCTTACTATTTTACTTCGGAGTCTCGTGAGTGACTTTGTGAAGATTTCAAAGCTCTGTGATTTCATGCCCTGGACCACATCCATGCTCACACACTGCTGTAATCACTGATGGAGGATGTATGTTAACGTATTTCAGACTTGAACAAAGCTGAAAAAAATAATGTATTTACTAATACAAACAAAAAACCCTAGATTTCGGGGAACGTTTAGGGAACAGCACTTAAAACTGAAGCTGCAAACGTTGCGGGAGCGGCCACAGGTTTGTTATAGAAACATTGAAATGTTCCTTCACTGGCCCAGCCCGCTGTTGCGAGGACATGATCCATGGGTTCCTCCACGGTACTCGCCGCTGATGTGTATGCAGCCCTAGTAGAATGAGATTTTAAGATGTCAGTGTCTACACCTGCTGCACCCAATACCACCCTGAGCCACCTGGAGATAGTCTGCACCATCACCCTGTGATGTGGGTTTTTGAAACTGATGAACAGACCTGTTTCCATTCTCCTGATGTTTTGGGCGACATTAATGTAATGTCGGAGATAGGTGGTTATGCAGGGTCGTACATCAACGGGATATGCTTGGAATTCCAATTTCAGACCTGTTGTTCCAGGTCAATGATGTTTGAGTAACTCATCTATAAAGAAGGGTACCTTGGTGAGGGTCGAGACCATCCTGTCCAGTTTTAGTTTGCGGAGGGTCTGGACCTGTTGAGCTGTGATCAGTGCCATTAACATCACCACTTTGTAGGTGAGTTTATCCAGTGGTAGCTCTGAAACTGGTGACCACCTCCTGAGTAGGGACAACACAACCCCAATGTCCCAGGTCATATTATAGCGTGGTCCAGGAGGGTTAGAATTAAAAATACCCCTCATAAGTTTCGATACCAGCTGGTGGGATCCTACTCCGATATTGAGGTAGGATGGCAATGCGTTTCTGGCACTGTTGATGGCACTGTAGCTAAGTGAAGGCCCGCGAGGAATTCCAGCACATCAGTGATCGTGGCAGAGTTGTAGGTTGTATTGGTCCGGGAACAGAAGGCCTCCCATTTCCTTATGTGGGTGAGGTACTGCTTCCTCGTGGACTCACTGCATGACACCGTGATGATATCCATGGTCCTTGTTGACAGCCCGAATCCCAGTAATGGTCTCTTCAGAACCTGCAAGCCAACAGGTTCAGATGACCATGGCATGGATGACTTTCCCCTGTTATGGGATGTGTCACTAGATTCGGGCATTTAGGAACCTGCACCCATGGTTCCTTCACCATGTCGAGGACCACAAGGTACCATGGTTGTGTGGGCCAGTCGGGTATTATCAGAATATCAGATGCAGAATCTAGCTGGATTTTCTGCAATACCCGACTGATGAGGCAGAAAGGGGGAAATGCATAGAAGAACAATTTCCCCCAATGTCCATCGCTATTGCCCCAGGATCTGGTTCCCAAGAGACATATGTTGGTATCTGATGGTTCAACCTGGACGCAAAGAGGTCAATATCTGGTGTTCAATACTTGGCTATAATATTAGCAAATATTTGGGGGTTCAACAACCACTCAGTGTTGTCATTAAATACTCGTGACCTGGTGTCCACCTCTGTATTGAGCTTACCCGGAAGGTATGTAGCTGATATCCAAATATTTCTTTCAATACACCAGTGCCAAATTATGTTTGCCAGTTCATCGCAAGATATCGACTTGATACCACCCATATGGTTTAAATATGCCATCACTGTGGTATTATCTATCTTTAGATGGACATGCGTATGATGCATATTCGTGCAGTAAGCCCGCAGTCCATGAAATGCTCCCAGCATTTCCAAATAGTTTATACCTTGTGATTGGAATAAAGTAGATTCATGCAAATCCCATCTGCCGCCACAACTGGAAGTGGTGTCAGTAGCTCCCCAGCCCTGGGCGCTTGCGTCGGTTTGTAATACGACTGACGGGTTTGTAACTATGATGGGATTGAAACAATCACAAATGTTGTTAATCCATCATCGTAGCTCATCTTTTGCCTTGTTTGGTAGCATTTGTTTTTAGTGCTGAGATCTTTGCTCTTTGCAAATTTTGATAATGTAATGGTCCAAATTGTGCAGCTGGAAATGTAGCTACAACTTTTCCAAACACCTTGGCAGCATGTCTAATAGTCGGTTTCCTGGCACAAGCAAGGCTATTACATGCCTCTATAATGCCTGTTACTTTGTTCTCTGGGAAAGTGATAATCATATGATTGGTATTAACCGTGCATCCCAGATAGTCCATAATCACAGAAGGGTTAAACTTTGATTTGTCTGGATGGATGATGAACCCCAGTTTTTCAAACAGTGACTTGGTAGCTGTCACAGCTGATTTAGCTAATTCCAAAGTTTTTCCCACAATCAGAATGTCATCGAGAAATGCCATGACTATGTGGTTTTGTCTTCGTAGAGATGCCAATACTGGTTTTAGTATTTTGGAAAATTACCTGGGGGCTGTTGTAAGTCTATTAGGTAATACTTTATACTGCCATAGCTGCCACATCCAGACAAATTTTAAGTATTTACGATGATGTTTACGTATAGGTACTGAATAGTGTGCATCTTTTAGGTCGATGCAGGCCATGAAGTACCCTCTGGAAATCAGTTGCTTGGCCATTTCAAATGTTTCCATCTTGAAATGGGTATATTGTACAAAAGTATTCAATTGGGTTAAATCAATTATGATACGGCATCCACCATCTTTTTTCATTTTAGTAAAGATGTTAGATACAAACTCAAGAGGTTCATGTATCGTTTTTTCTATAACCCCCTTGGTGTATAATCTTAATAGTTCTGCATGCCCTTCCACTTTCTCTTTGTGAGAAAGTACAAATTTCTGGCTAGGTACATGCTGAGCAGGGGGAAGTTGTCCGTTTATGAATTCAATTTCGTAACCTTGAATACTCTGTAATATGAAAGTGTCAGAAGTAATAGAACTCCATGGATCCCCAAACAGACACAATCTCCCTCCTACTAGTGAGGTTTTGCATGCAGCATTCCCAAGGGAACCAGACCCCCTTACCTCCATGGTTACCGGTGGGGCTTGTTCTTCTGGCCTTTCTTGGGTTGCTGTGGTGCTGGGATGTGGGGTTGGCGCATCTTCCAGGCTGGTCGCTGTGGGCCTTGGCCTAAAAAAGGCCTCTGTTGAAAAGGCGCAACCTTTGGGTTAGCTTCCGTCCCTCTGTCGGGTTGAACCCGAGGCCTGTTCGCTGTTGCCTATGGATGCTGCCTTCGGTACGCCGGTGGTTTGCTGGAGGAAGGCAGTTTTATCAACCCAACCGCTTTGGCTTCCTCGTCCAGATCTTTTACCTGTTTGGGCAGGTCATCACCAATCAATTGTCTTGGTGGTGGCATAACGTTAGCCTTACACAAATCCGCAAACTTGGGGTTTAATGTAGGATGGATAGAGATTTTCCGAAAACAGTTGATTTCGTACTGGGTATTGCATAGCAGAGCTAATGCATCCTGCTGCTCTTCCGTCATGTCCATACCATCTATTGACCTGGCAAACGCCGTGATGCCTGAGGTCAGTAATTTCAGGATCCTTTGGATTTTTAATTCCTGAGCCCTAATTCCAGGGCTGATGTTACCCCATATGGGTGTATTTACGGTAGGGACATTCAGCGACACGCAATTTTTCCGGAGCCATATATTTACTGGTTGTCTCCGAAATTACCCTTGTAGCTGGTGAGTCGTCAGGTAATTTATGCTAGCCGCTAGCCTCGGCTGAAGAAGTTGCCCTTTCTGGGATGGTTAGGCAAACTTCGATACCATCCCCAGAAGTTCCTCTTCTGGCATCTCTTGCAACTGTGGATCTTCCACCAACCCCTCTTCGAAGTCAGCTAGTCCCTGGCTTCTTGCACTCCCTATTGAGGAGGGAGAGATGTTGGACAGTCCTATCAAGGGGCCTGCCATGGATCTCCGTGATCCTTGGGACGCACAATCCTGTTGGAGTAGGTCCCTTTTGAGCAGCTGCTTGACCATGCGCTCCATATGAGCTATGCAACCGCCGCCGCTATCTGCGAATGGCAAGTCATCTTCCCCAGATTCTGATGAACCTATGGAGCCTCTACCGACAGTCCACACCTCGTCGAGGTGATGTCTATGGGACTGAGGTAGTAGTCGGTGCCAGCCGCTCCTGCGGGGCTACACGACTCCCACGCGGATTTGCCGCTTGTCCGCGGTCTTCCAGACTGAAGCGGTGGAGAGTCGGTGCCAGCCACTCCTGTGGGGCTACACGACTTCCTGGTGGTTCTGCTGCCTGTCTGTCTTGACTGCGGCGGTGTGGAGTCGGTGCCAGCTGCTCCAGCGGGGCTACACGTCATCCGCGCGGGCTTGCCGCCAGTCCCAAGCCTTCGGGACTGATGCAACGCATAGACGGTGCCAGCCGCTCCTACGGGGCTACACGACTTGTGTGTTTTTCCACCGATCCGCAATCTAGCGAACTGAAGCGGTGGAGAGTCGGTGCCAGCCGTTCCTATGGGGCGACACGACTTTTGTGTTGTTTTCCCACCGGTCCGCAATCTAGCAGACTGGAGCGGTGGAGAGTCGGTGCCAGCCGCTCCAACGGGGCTCCGCAACTTTGGTGCGGTTTTCCCACCGGTCCGCCCTCTTGCGAACTGTAATGGTGGAGAGTTGGGGTGTGCCGTTGAGGCAGGCCCTGTCTTCCGCACCTTTTTACCGCTGGTCGGTTTATGTTCAGACTGAAGCGGTAGGGTGTCAGGGTCTAGTCTATCCTGCTCCCACGCGGTCCTCCCGGCAGTATGCAGCTCCCTGGACTGCTGTGGAGAGTCAGGTCCTGCCGACTGGGCGGGGCTCCCCGACTTCCGCGCTTTTTTCCCGGCCCGTGTTACGGGTGCTGCCGGTTCTGCGGTCAGCTCCAGAGATGTTGGCCGCTGACTTCGCTCTGAAGTCCCGCAGTCCTGAGAGGCATGCTTCAGCGCAGACTTTTTTGTTGTTCTCTCCATCGTTTTCCTGTAAGTATAAACAAGTACAGAAAAATTAACCAGCTTAAGGTTAGTGAAAACGTACCTGAGGGCTTTTTTGAGGTTGCCGGCAGAGGAGCGCACTCCCCCACCCCCGCAGCTGTTGACTGCACATATTGTCGCTCGCATTTGCAGTCGAGACTCACGTGACTCCGAAGTAAAATTGGCTTTAAATAAATCCTTGTGTTTCTTGGTAATCTTTATGCCTAAATAAGTAAAACATTCGGTAGTCAATCTAAATGGAAACTGTCCATAATTCAAAACAAGATTGTTTAATGGAAAAACTCACTCTCACTAAGATTTAGTTTATTTCCAGAAAAACTACTAAATTAATTAAGTAGAGCTACTATTGCCGGAATAGATTTTTCAGGGTTAGAGAATAATAATAACAGATCATCTACATAAAGAGATAGCTTATGTGTCTTATTCCCACGGACAATACCAGAAATATTATGGGATTCCGTAATAGCGGTGGCCAAAGGTTCCAAAATGATATCAAACAGTAACAGACTTAAAGGACAGCCCTGTCTAGTACCTCGAAAGAGCCTGAAAAAAGGGGATCTCTGATTATTGGTAAGTACAGAATCCTGAGGTATATGATATATCAGCTTGATCCAATAAATAAAATTTTCAAGTGTATTGAATAAGTATTCCCATACTACTCTATCAAACGCCTTCTCAGCATCAAGTGAAATGACACATTTTGAAGTTTTATTTGACGCTGTACATACGATATCATTAATCTCCTTATGTTAAAGTATGAGTAATGATTGTTAATAGAACTTCAGAAATAATTTGCTGTAAAATATTTTCCAATCTCAGAGCTAATATTTTGGAAAGAATTTTGGAATCTACATTTTACAGTGATATAGGTCTATATCATGTCACTTCAATAGAATCTTTATCTTTTTTAATAATTAAAGAAATAGATGCTTCATAAAAGGATTGTGGTAATCTATTCATTAAAAAGTCTTCTTTAAATACCTTGCATAGCCAGGGAGACAGTAAACTTGAGAAATACTTAAAACATTGCAATGTAAACCCATCTAAACCAGGAGCTTTACCAGAATTCATCGAAAGGATTTGCTTTCTGTATTTCTTCCTCCGTGATGGGTTCGTCTAACAACAGAGTGGTAAATTTGGCAAGTTCAGTTTCTTTAAAAACTCATGCATAATATTGGAATCAGTAGGAAATTCTGATTGGTATAGGGAGATATACAATTCCTGAAAGGATTTATTACTTTCATCATGGTCTACAGTCAATATAACATCCCGTTTACTCACTTTTGTAATCTGACGTTTGGCTGACACAGCTTTCAACTGATTGGCGAGTCATTTACCAGATTTTTGGTTTTAATTAACTGATTCTCAATCAGTGATACTAATAACAAATTATGTCTCAATTGAAGTTCAACTCTATTCTTATACTCTAGAATAGGAGCTTTTGAATATTTTTTATCAATTTCTTTAATCTCATCAGCCAACATATGTATTTCTTTTTTTTTTTAAATCCTGCGGGGTATTAAATAATTTGTCCACGAATATATGTCTTAAAAGCATCCCAGAATACACCATTGGATATTTCTTCAGTAGAATTTGTTAAGAAGAAAAAAGCAATCTGATCTTTAATAAAATTAACAAAATTTAGATCTTGAAGCAAAGTAGTATTAAATCGCCATTCTTTAGCACTAAACTTGGGATCAGGTAGTTTAAATGATAGTTTCAATGGTGCATGATCAGAAATAGCAATTGCATCATACTCACACGCAGTGACCGATGAAACTAGCCGAGAATCTACTATAAAGTAGTTAATCCTAGAGTAACTATGATATACATGAGAGAAAACAGAAAATTCTTTGTCATTTGGGTGTAAGAATCTCCAGACTTCTAACATTCCAGAGTCAAGTAAAAAAGAATTGATAAAACTAGCTGATTTATTTGGAAGTACATGATCAGATGGAGATCTGTCCATCGAAGGGTTCAAACAGCAGTTAAAATCGCCACCCATTTTTAAAAGATGTTCATTTAAATTAGGAAAGGATGTGATTAACTGTTCAAAAGACTCAGGGTGATCAACATTAGGTGCATAAACATTCACCATAGCAACTTTTGGTTATGAAGAACACCAGTAATCACCAGAAATCTACCATATGGATCAGAAATTGTTTCATAATGAACAAACAAAATTGAGGAGTCAATAAAAATAGAGACTCCTTTCACCTTAGCCTGTGAATTTGAATGAAACTGCAGTCCTCTCCAAAACTTAAAAAATCGTTGATTGTCATCTTGTCTTACATGAGTTTCCTGAACAAAGATAATCTGAGCATTTAGTCTACGAAGAACCTTTAAAAAAAAGTCCTCTTAATGGGATGGTTCAAACCATTTACATTCCAAGTACACAGATAAAATGCTCATACACCCCAATGAGATAAACAGAAATGTATCTGGAATCTATAGAACATTGGAAAATGATCACCAATGTGTCCACAATTTCTGGAGCCACCTCCTTAAGTACCCTGGGATGGAGACCATCAGGCCCTGGAGATTTATCAGCCTTCAGTCCCATCAGTCCACCCAACACCATTTCCTGCCTAATGTGAATTTCCTTCAGATCCGCCATCACCCTAGGTCCTCTGGCCACTATTACATATGGGAGATTGTTGTGTCTTCCTTAGTGAAGACAGATCCAAAGTACCTGTTCAACTCATCTGCCATTTCCTTGTTCCCCATAATAAATTCACCTGTTTCTGTCTTCAAGAGACCCACATTTGTCGTAACTATTTTTTTCCTCTTCACATACCTAAAGAAGCCTTTACTACCCTCCTTTATATTCTTGGCTAGCTTACCTTCGTACCTCATCTTTCCCTCGCCGTATTGCCTCTTTAGTTATGTTCTGTTGCTCTTTAAAAGTTTCCCAATCCTCCGGCTTCCCGCTCATCATGGCTATGTAATACATCTTCTCTTTTATTTTTATACTGTCCTTGACTTCCCTTGTCAGCCACAGTCGCCCCTTACTCCCCTTGGAATCTTTCTTCCTCCTAGGATTGAAGTGATCCTGTACCTTCTGTATTATTCCTAGAAATACCTCCATTGTTGTTCCACTGTCATCCCTGCTGGGGTTTCTTTCCAGTCAACTTTGGCCAGCTCCTCCCTCATGCCTCCATAGTCCCCTTTGCTCAACTGTAATACTGACACTTCCGATTTTCCCTTCTCCCTCTCAAATTGTAGATTAAAACATCATATTATGGTCACTACCTCCTAATGGCTCCTTTACCTCAAGTTCTCTTATCAAATCTGGTTCATTACACAACACTAAATCCAGAATTGCCTTCTCCCTGGTAGGCTCCAGTACAAGCTGCTCTAAGAATCCATCTCAGAGGCACTCCATAAACTCCCTTTCTTGGGGTGCAGCACCATCCTGATTTCCCAAGTCTACCTGCATGTTGAAATCTCCCATAACCATCGTAACATTATCTTTGCTGCATGCTAACTTCAACTCTTGACTACATCTCCGGATTGTATTTCACCCCTCGCAAGGGACTGAATTTCATTCCTTAACAACAGATCTACTCCACCCCCTCTGCCCACCTGTCTGTCTTTTCGATAGGACGTATACTTCTGAATATTCAGTTCCCAGCTCTGGTCCTCGCAGCCATGTTTCTGTAATTCCCACAAAATCAAACTTGCCAATCTCTAAACTTGCCAATTGCCAATGAGCCTCAAGCTCATCCACTTATACTTCACGCATTCATGTACAACACTTTACATTCGGTATTCACCTCCCCTCTCACTCTGGTCCAGCAATGTTCAGGCTCTTGAACACTGCACAACACTAACTTTGGCAACTGTGATCTATGATGGACTGTGTCTTTGATTGTACTTCGGACTTGCTTTTTTTTTGTAGAATTATCTGTATTAATTTATTGTATTTTTGTATTATTATATACCATCCATGCATTATTGCATTTGCCCACCTGTTGAGCTGCAGCACATAAGAATGTTAATGTTCTGTTGTCGGTATGACAATAAAACACTCTTGTCATGACTTTTGAATGAACTGCAACTGATTCAGAACAAACCAATTTAATAAAGGAGGCATTATAAGATCTCCATTCTGTATTCCCATGGGTCTTAATAATTGACATTGCCTGTACCATTCAGAAGACAGAGTAATTCCAGCAAAATAATTAACACCAAATCAAATCACCATTTGCCATTAACTGTGTATACATAAAACATCATTGAATTTCAAAAACTTTACATTTACATTATTAATGTGAATAATATTGCCCTATCATAACAACATTAACATATACAATTAT
Source organism: Okamejei kenojei (assembly GCA_035221665.1). Taxonomy (NCBI): domain Eukaryota; kingdom Metazoa; phylum Chordata; class Chondrichthyes; order Rajiformes; family Rajidae; genus Okamejei; species Okamejei kenojei. The sequence goes on from CM069132.1 coordinate 43,283,695, forward strand.
GTTTTTTTTTAAAAGGCAACTAGATTCTTTTTTCTGACTTATTTGTTTCTTCCACCTTGCAATCTTTTATTTACTGAAATCCAACCTCCAAACCTTTCAAGTATGGGGTGGTAAAAGGTAAGCAAGTTACTTTCAGCTACTAGTGACTAAGGAACCTTGTCTGATATAGTTTCTTCAAAATAACTATTTTCATTCAACAGCAAAAAAATTGGCAATATTTTCACTCTTACTAATTTTCTCCAGGCATTTTGCAGTTATTACTTAAACAACATTGGCTTAATTTAGTAAGGGATTCTCTTGTGAGCTTGGTGCTGTGCACAAAGTTCTATGTGCACAGAGACTGAAGAGCCTTTTATACAAACTACTGCTGCATGAGCATCATGTGACATGGTTCAGTTCAAGTGCAACCATCTGCTGTTTACTTGAACTCTAACATTTAGAACATGAATAAAAATGCATTTAAGACTTTCAAAACAAAAGTAAATTGCCAACATTGGAATTAAATTAACTACTATTTCCAAAGTAGACATTTTAATCGGGTTAATATAGGTGGATCCTATATTAACCCGATCATTCAGGAATTATTGGGTTCACAAATGACGAGCGTTTGATGGTCTTTGGCCTGACTGGAGTTTAGAAGGATGAGGGGAACCTCATTGAAACATACCAAATAGTGAAAGGCCTGATAGAGTGAATGTGGAGAGGATGTTTCCACTAGTGGAAGAGTCTAGGACCAGAGGGCTCAGCCTCAGAATAAAATGATGTATCTTTAGAAAGGAGATGAGGAATTTCTTAAGTCTGAGACTGGTGAATCTGTGGAATTCATTGCCACACACGGCTGTAGAGGCAAAGTCATTGGGTATTTTTAAAGTGGAAATTGACAAGTTCTTGATTAGTAAGGGGAGAAGGTAGGAGAATGGGGTTGAGAGGGAAAGATAGATCAGCCATGAATGAATGGTGGAGTAGTCCCAATGGGCTGAATGGCCTAATTCTGCTTCTATGAAATGAATTTATGAATTTATATTTTAATCTGATTGTAAAAGCGAAATCATGCCAATAACAGATCACAATTTACATATACTACAACAATCACCTTTTAAAATAGTTGAAGAAAAATTTAAATATCTAGGTATTTATGTAACTAAGGCGTATAGTTCTTTATTTAAATCAAATTTCCCACCTTTACTGAATAAACTAAATACTGGAAAACACTCCCTAAACGGTAGAATTAATACTGGAAAAATGATTTTTCTTCCGCAATTAATGTACTTATCAGGCAATCGATATGTATTCCAAAATCTTTTTATTTTAAAGTAAAACTGTTAAAGTTTAAGATTGGAATAAATAAAAAAACATTTAGTAAATCAGCTCTACCAAATTTTCTGTTTTATTTTTGGGCAGTCTATATTAAAAAATGATTTTTGGCTGTAAGAAAATGGATCAACAACCAGACTGGTTTGGAAAAGGAGGATTGTCTACCCGTTTCGATTAATTTGCACGACAAAATTGCATTAACATATAGAAAACATAGAAAAGGTGCAGGAGTAGGCATTTAGATGCCTGCACCGCCATTCAATATGATCCGATCATCCAACTCAGTATGTACCTTGCCATACCCTCTTTCCCCTTAGCCACAAGGGCCACATCCAACTCACTCTTAAATAATTGAACTGGCCTCAACTACCCTCTGTGGCAGAGAGTTCCAGAGAATCACCACTCTGTGTTGTGAAAAAAGTCTTTCTCATCTCGGTTTTAAAGGATTTCCCCTTATCCTTAAGCTGTGACCCCTTGTCTGGACATCCCCATCGGGAACAATCTTCCTGCATTCTGTCCAACCCCTTAAGAATTTTGTAAGTTTCTATAGTCTTAAATTCAGAGAGTATATACACCGAATCCTTCATAAGACAGTCCTGACATCCACGAATCAGTCTGGTGAAATATGGCAATAAGTCCTTCCTCAACTTTGGAAACCAAAACTGTACGCAATACTCCAGGTGTGTCTCACAAGACCCCTGTACAATTAGAACCTCCCTGCTCCTGTAAAATCCCCTTGCTAGTAAAGCCAAAACCATTCGCTTTCTTCACTGCCCTGCTTGCACCTGCATGCTACTTTCAATGACTGGTGTACCATGACACCCAGTTTGCATTCCCCTTTTCTTAAATCCGGCCACCATTTAAATAATATCTGCGTTTCCTGTTTTTGTTTGCCACCAAAGTGTATAAGCACATTTATCCACATTTACTGCATCTGCCAAACATTTGCCACTTTCCAAGGGTCTCCTAGCATCCTCCACACAGCGAACACTATATTTTGGAGATATGCCTTCAATTCCCTCAATCCAGATCATTAATATATATGTAATTAGCTGGGGTCCCAGCACTGAGCCTGCGGAACTGCCTTCCTTTGTGAAAAGGACCCTAAACTCTTTGCTTCCTGTTTGCCAGCCAGTTCTTTATCCACATCAATACTGAACCCCACCGTATGCTTTAAGTTTGTACTAATCTCATAACCTTGTCAAAAGCTTTGGAAGTTCCCAGATATACCACAAAACGCTTACTAGTTACAGAAAAATTCCACAAGATCTCCAGACATGATTTCTTTTGTAATCCATGCTGACTTTGTCCAATGATTTCACCACTTTCCAAATGTGCTGCTATCCATCTTTAATAAACTCTAGCAGTTTCCCACTACGATGTTAGATATCTCAGGAACTACTCCCGAAAGCTAACTTCAAAACCGACTCATGCTATATTGCAGATTAATAGTGAAGAAACAAAAGTTATTCAATTGGTCCGCCATATCCTTGTTCCCCATGATCATCCACGCACCTGTTTCTGACTGCAAGGAACCTACATTTTTTTAACTAACCTCTTTCTCTTCACATATCTATAAAAACGTTTGCAGTCATTTTGTTATGTTTCCCTGCCAGTTTGCTTTGCATTAAAAAAACCTTATATTAATATAGTGGTACACGAATCTGGAAACAACTTAAAAAGGCTTTAAAATTGGATAATATACCACTCTGCCTCCTATTGTAAACAATCCTTATTCAAACCTTCCATGCTGGATAAAGCTTTATGCAAATGGAAAAACTATGGAATCAAAAGATGGAACATCTTTATAAGAAAGGCACTTATCTTTAATTTCAGGAAACTGCAACAGATTTATGGATTACACTCAAATAATTTTTTTAGATATCTACAACTCAGAGATTATGTTAAATCAAATACACAAGATTATAGGAATAAGGAACAAGAAATCCTTGATGAATGTTTGAATAAGCATCCTAATACAGAAAAATTAACAACTTATATTTATAATACCCTTTTAGATAGAGATGTACCATCGACGGAATCATATAGACATACATGGGAAAATGAAATAAACCAACCCATAATGAAAGATATATGGGACAAAAGTTTACATTATATACATCAATGCTCGTTAAACTCCAGACATGCTTTAATACAATTCAAAGTATTACATAGATTACATTACTCAAAAGTTAAATTGAATAGAATCTTTCCACAGGTCAGCATCCAGAGGCTAATTTAACACATACTTTTGCAAATTGTACAAAAATTAAGAATTTCTGGATTGAGATTTTCAGAATAACTTCTGAAGTTATTAATACTAAACTGGATCCGGACTCAAAATTAATAATACTTGGAATATCAAAACAAAGTTTAATTCAATGATTACAGTATAATAATTGGGAAGAAATTAATATTAAAATTTTGGAAAAGCCCTATATCCCCCACAATTAAAATGTGGATTACGGAAATGTCGGAGACCCTACACCTGGAAAGAATCAGATTTGCCCTAATGGACAAAGAAGTTTTTGTTAGAATATGGTCTTCTTTCATTGATTACTTAAAAGGGTAGATCGGTTCGGCAGGGAACCCTAACTGAAACTTGGACTCAGGATTAGATGAAAAGTTATATTCTATATTCCTTGATTTTATCTCCAATGATGTATTAATGGCAAATTATTCCATTCTTTATGATCTTTTTTTGATTTTTATCTTATTTTTCTTTCTGTTTTTCTCTCTTAATAAAAAAAATTATTAGAGTCAAAATGATTCACTTGATAATATTAATAATGTATGACTGTTGTATACGAAATATTGCTATAATACTACGTGTTTGCTAGGTCACTGCCTACATACTCTAATAAATATATATATATAATAAACACATATTATGGTGGAAATATTTTGTGTACATCAATCATACATTATTAATATTATCAATTGAATCATTCTGCCTCTAATAGTTTTTTTTATAGATTAAGAGTAATAAAAAAGATTAATAAGAGAGAGTAATAAAAAAGAAAAAAGAGAGAAAAAAGAGAGAAGAAAAGAAAAAAAAATCATAAGGAATGGAATAATTTACCATTAATACATAATTGGAGATAAAATCCAGGAATATAGAGTATAACTTTTCATCTGATCCTGAGTCCAAGTTTCAGTTAGGTTTCCCTGACGAACCAATCTACCCTTTCAAGTAATCGGTCAGTTTTAATCTGCCTGTATTTTATCTGAATATATAACATATTGTACAATACATGCAATATATCTATCCATGTCCTCGAGAGATGCTGCCTAATGCCCCTGTCCCACTTAGGAAACCTGAACGGAAACCTCTGGAGACTTTGCGCCCCACCCAAGGTTTCCGTGCGGTTCCCGAAGTTTCAGTCTCCCTAATGGTCGAAAGTGGTTTCTGCTTCTTCTATGTTCCAGTGATTATTTCAAAAAATTCAAAACCGGCCGCGACTAAAAATAAGTTGCCGTTTTAAAAATCAGTAATTTTTTAGTCGAAGCCGGTTGCAATGCTAGTTGAAGGTAGTTGCCGGAGGTTGCAGGTAGTGGAAGGTAAGACCTTTTTTTCACCCAGTTTTATTCCAGCAGGGAGTTCTTTGGTAAACTAACATGTTTTGGCTCCATACCACGGTATTTCAGTCTGAAGAGGTGTTCCGACCCAAAACATCTGAAAACATTCCTTCCACAAATGCAGCTAAGTTCCTAGAGCAATTTATTTTAGTTCAAGATTCCAGCATCTGCAGTCTCGAGTTCCTTCAAGGTATTGTATCTATTAGCGGCTTAATGTTTTGCTCCTGTTGATACTTCGCCATAGCCTTAGGACTCGCCCTTAGAGCTTCATATGCACATAAAAACAGAAAAAAAAGTCCTTAGTGCAGCGCAGGCAACTCGTAGTTTGGTGTTTAGTTGGAGATGATAGTGTTCAATGGCCTGATTGTTATGGGGAAGAAACTGTTCCAGAAACTGGTCAATACAATTTCCCGATGTCTTGAGAGAAATGAGAGGGTGGCGATGGTGATGTGGGTCCTCAATGATGTTAACTGCCTTTTTGAGTCAATGCCTCTATAAATCCCTTTGAGGTTGGGGAGGTAAGTAGCCATGCTGGACCGGGACTGTGTTCATCATTTTTTGTAATCTCCTTCATTCCTGTGTGTTCGGGTTGCTGAACCAGGCTGTGATGCAACAGCCATTATGCCTTGTCTAGCATCCAACTGTAGTGATTCAAGGGAGTATTCAGCAACATACTGAATCTCCTCAATCTTCTAAGGAAGTCAAAGCCCTGTCCCACTGTACGAATTCATTCAAGAGTTCTCCCAAGTTTGCCCTGATTCGAACTCGGAGATTTACGGTAAAGGCCGCTCGTAGGTACTCGGTGCTCTCGTGGACATTTGTCTACATGTTGAAAAATCTTCACGAGTCTTCCCACGTTTACTGTGTTTCCCGAGTACTGCTGTTAGCGTTACGAGCCGCTAAGCGACGTCCCCGAGCTCTGATGTACCCTCTACGTACATTCTACGTGCTTACCACGAGTTTGATTTTTCTTTTAACTCAGGAGAGCTCTTGAATGAACTCGCATACGGGGACAGGGCTTTAAGGCATCAATTACAATTCTTTATGATTTGATCAATGTGCTGGGTCCAGGACAGATCTGCACAACAATGCACACCCAGGAACATGAAGCTGTTGACTCTCTCCACAACCAACTCATTGATGAAGATAGGTTTGTGGATGTTCAGCTTCCAAAGTCAACAATCAGCTCCTTGGTTTTATTGATGTTGAGAGCAAGGTTGTTGTTCTGGCACCATTTGGTCAGTTGATCAATCTCCCTCCCATATTCTGACTCACCATTATCAACAATTCGTCCAAGAATGGTGATGTTGTCAGCAAATTTAAAGATGTAGTTAGAACTGTGTCCGACTACACCATCATGGATGTAGAATGAATACAGCAGGGGGCTGAGCACACATAGCCTTGAGGTGCCCCATGTGCTGATAGTTAAGGAGAAGGAAGTGTTGTTGCCAATTTGTAACAATTGTGTTCTGTTGATGAGGAAGTTAAAGATCCAGTTGCAAAGGGACCTGCATCAGGAAGAAGTCATAAGAGTTTCAGGAGCGGCTTCTTCCCAACAACAATCAGGCTATTAAATACAACAACCTCCAACTAAGCTCCGAACTACATAGACCTGAGAGACATTGTTTTTATCTTTGCATTATTATCGTTTGTTTGTCTTTTTATATACTGAATTTGTTTTTGTTGTTTTTTATGGTGTTTACAGACTACTATGTTCACATATCTGTTGTGCTGCTGCAAGTGAGCAACAGGCAAAGGGAATAAAACTGCTTTAAAACCTGTTTGGCATGGATGAGTTGGGCAGAAGGGCTAGCTTCCATGCTGTACAATTCCATGACACAATGCCTGTGCAGTAGCCATATAGAGTGCAGTGCACAAGTGTTTGATTCATGGAGAACAGCACAGATGCAATGTGTACATTGTATGGTAAAAATCACAGCAGAATCTTGATCAGTTGGGAAGGTGCGATGAGGACAAGTTAATGGCGTTTAATACAGTTAAGTATAAGGTTTTTGAATTTTGGGAAGTCAAACCAGGGCAGGACTAACAGCACATGGCAGGGTTTTGGGAGTGTTGTAAAGCAGAGGGATCCATGAGTGTAGGTGCATAGGTGACATGTAGAAAGTGTGGTCAAGAAGTTGAGAAGTTGTTAACAGTGTACAAGACATTGGTCACTGTTAATAGGAATGAGTTTACGGGTAGCTGGAAAGGGTGCAGAGAACATTCATGTCTTTGTTGCTAGGACTCAAGAACCTGAGCTATGCAGGTACAGCAGGCAATGAAGAAAGCGAATGGCATGTTGGCCTTTATAACAAGAGGAGTCAAGTATAGGAGCAAAGAGGTCCTGCATTTGTACAGGGCCCTAGTGAGACCACACCTGGAGTATTGTGTGCAGGTTTGGGTCCCCAATTTGAGGAAGGACATTCTTGCCATTGAGGGAAAGCAACGTAGCTTTACAAGGTTTATTTCCGGGATGGCGGAACTGTCATTTGCTGAGATAATGGAGCGGCTAGGCTTGTACGCTCTGAAGTTTAGAAGGATGAGAGGGGATCTTATTGAAACATATAAGATTGTTCAGGGTTTGGACACGCTAGAGGCAGGAAACATGTTCCCGATGTTGGGGGAGTCCAGAACCAGGGGCCACAGTTTAAAAATACGGGGTAAGCCATTTAGAACGAGCAAGCACCGCCATTCAATGTGATCATGGCTGATCATCCCCAATCAGTACCCCCTTCCTGCATTCTCTCCATATCCCCTGACTCCACTATCTTTAAGAGCCCTCTCTCTTGAAAGTTTCCAGAGAACCGAGGAAACACTTTTTCTCACAGAGAGTTGTGAGTCTGTGGAATTCTCTGCCTCAAAGGGGTGTCAGGGAGGGGGGGGGGGGGGGGGAGGGAAAATGTTGGGGCGGGGCTGAGGGGGAGGGGGAGGGGGGTTGCAGGAGGGTGGGTTTGTGAACACAAACTCTTTTAAAAAGGCGAAGCAAACAATTGGGCCGCAGCCACCTGACAACCAAAATCCATTTTGTGAACACAAACTCTTTTAAAAACCGAGGCAACCAAGTGGAATGGCCTTATTTATTTTCGGTGATGGAAGCCTTTAAACTAGGAGAGGAGTTTATTACTTGGATTAAATTATTATATGCAAATCCAATAGCTAGAATAACAACAAATCGAATGTTATCAATTAAATTTAATTTATCACGAGGTTGTAGGCAAGGTTGCCCTTTATCACCTTTATTGTTTGCATTAGCAATAGAACCACTTGCTCAGAGGGTAAGACTACACCCGGAAAATATATGGATATGATACCGCAGATACTAAGATAAAATTTCCTGCTATGTAGATGATGTATTATGTATATCACTCAACCAGAAATAGTATTCGAAAATTTGTTAAAACTAATAACGGAATTCGGAATCACTTTCAGGATACAGTATAATTGGAATAAAAGTGAAACTTATGCCTTTAACACTTGAATACGTTACTATATTACAACAATTCCTTTTAAGATAACAAATGAAAAATATAAAATATTTGGGATGTTTGTTACAAAAAGATTTAATATCTCTATTTAAAATCTAATTTCCCCCCATTACTAAATATATTAAATAAGGGAATATTTTTTTTTCCATATTGGAAAAGTTTACCTTCTCGTTGATAGGGAAAATAAATGCAATAAAAATGATTTTTCTCCCACCATTTATTATATTTATTTCAATTAATCCGAGATATCTTCCAAATTTTTTTTTTTTTTTAAAGTTGAATTCTTTAATTTCGAATTTTCATTTGGGATTATAAGGACCATAGAATAAATAAAAAAAACATTTAGTAAATCTAAAATAAATGGAGGATTAGCGGTTACCAAACTTGATGTTTTTAATGGGCAGTTAATATTAAAAATATGAATTTTTGGTTAGGAGAGAAAATAGACAATTAAACCAATTTGGGTTAAATATGAAAATAAGAAGATTGTTCTCCATTTGAAATTAGCTCTATAATATTTGCTAATATTAATGTAGCTAAGAGTTTATAGTGAAAATCAGGATTAATAGTAAATGGAATCCGCATATGGCAAGAAATAAAGAAAAGCATATTAAAACTAAAATCTATTAGCTAAGTCTTAAGATTGTTAATAATTTTTTGTTTTTAAACCTTCAATTTTGGATAGGCTTTTTTACAATGGAAAAATAAGGAATTTCTAAGATGGGTGATTTTATAAGGAAAACACTTTTCTTTCATTTCATGAGTTTTCAACATAATTTTATGGGCTTACATAATAAAGAATATTTCAGATATTTACAAATTAGAAAACTATGCCTCTTGCAAATATATTGAATTTAGAAATAGAAAAATAGAAATTTTAGATGATGTTTGAATAAACATCCAAATATGGACAAAATGATATATCATTATATATAATCTTTTATTGGAAAATGATACCCCATCAACAGATATATACAGAGGAGTCTTGGGAAAAGGAATTAGGCCAAATAATAAGACCCAGAAATATGGGATGAAAGTTAACAACATATACTTGATTGTTCATTTTTAAAGCTAAACTTTCTATTATACCAGTTAAAATATTACATAGATTACATTACTCTAAATCTAAATTACATAATATTTTTCCAAAGATAAAGATTTCCAATATGTGACAAATGTCAAATTTCAGAAGCAAATTTGACACCACTCATTTACTAACTGCATAAAAATTGTAGAATATTGATGGAAATATTAAAATAATTCGACCGTTATCAATATAAAATTATAACCCTTGTCCCAAAGTTAATTATACTGGAATAATTGAAACTGGGAACCAATAAAATAAACACTGAATCAAAGAACTATTATTGGGATATGGTTTAATAATTGGGTAAAAATTATATTAAAATTTTGGAAAGGCCCTGCATCCAACAATCTAAATGTGGAAATAGAAATGTGGAGACACTCCCATTTGGAGAGATTGAGCTTGTCCTTATGGATAGGTTAGATCTTCTTCTGGTAGGATTTGGGCTCCATAGATTGAATATTTACAGGGTCATAATGGTTCGGCGCGTAGGACCTGACGGAGGGCTGGATATTTTAATGGATGAAGAAATACAATAAATTAAATCATGATATATCTATAAGGACGGATTAATGATGAATATTTTATTCTCCATCGAACCTTTTCTACTCTATATTCTATTTCTTAACTTTTCTATTGTCGTATATCTATTAAAAAATTAAAAAACATTATAGAAACACATTTCTTAATCTCTTAATATTAGTAGAATATAAATATTATTAGATTTATGAGAATATTATTGGTATTATTAGTATTTTTAGTATTTTATAATTTTTAATTATATAAAATTATTGTACCTTTTAATGGTACAATATTTTAAATATAAATTACGATAGATAATATTGTTAAATTAGGAAGAAAATAATGGAAATTATATAAGTTTTACTAACTTTTGTAATCAATAATATCATAAAATTTGCCTTATTCCTAAAAATTTAGAGCGGGTAAGAGGTAAAATGAAAATTACTACATTGTATGAGTATAATGCTATATATTATAAAAGTATTATTAGTATTATGTATTCTCTAGTTATATAAATATACATCTTTGAATTTTATAATTAAGGATAATTAGTATATATAATATTATTAGTAATGAAATCAATTATTAATGACTATGTATTTTTACTTTTGAAAATAGAATGTAACTGGTTATTATTTTGTTCCTATAATAAATAAATTAAAAAAAAAAAAAAAAAAAAAAAAAACCGGGCAAACAATTGTGGCCGCAGCCACATGACAACCATCACCAGATTGTAAGCAAAAACTCTTTAAATAGAGGGCAAACATTGGGCGCAGCAACTGACAACCAAAATCCTTTTGTGAACACAAAGAGTTTAAAAAGCGAGGCAAACAATTGGGCCACCGCTGCCACTGACATACAAAAATCCATTTTGTAACATAACTCTTCAAAAAGCGAGGCAAACTATTGGGCAGCAGCCAACTGACAAACAAAATCCATTTTGTGACAAGAAACACTTTAAAAATGCGAGGCCAATCAATTGGGCCCAGCCACCTGACAACCAAAATCCATTTTGTGTAACACTTCTAAAAAAGACGAGGCAAACATTTGGGCGCAGTCACCTGTACAACCAAATCCATTTTGTGAACACAAATCTTTAAAAAGAGAGGCAAACAATTGGGCTGCATGCAGCACCTGACAACCTAAAATCCATTTTGTAACACATACTTTTTTTATAAAAGGCGAGGGCGAAACAATTGGGCCGCAGCACAGAAACAAAATCCATTATGTGAAACACAAACTCTTTAAAAGGCGAGGGATTACAAGAGGGCAGAAGCCCACCTGACACCAAAAATTCATTTTGTTCACACAAAACTCTTCATAAAAATGCGAAAAACAATTGGGGCGCAGCCACCTGACAACTAAAATCCATTTTGAGAGAACTCAAATCTTTAAAATGTGAGGCACAAACAATTTGGGCCCCAGGGGGGCCACCGGACAACAAAATCCATTTTCTGAAACACTAACTCTTTAAAAAGGCGAGGCCCTAAAAACAATTGGGCCGCAGCCTCCTGATGACAACCAACTCCATTTGTGAAAAACAATCTCTTTAAAAAGATGTTGGCAAACAATTGGGCCGCAGCACCTACAACCAAAAATCCATTTTGTGAACACAATCTCTTCGAAAACGGGAGGGCAATACCAATTCGTGCCGCAGCCACCTGACAACCAAAATTCCATTTGTGAACACAAACTCTTCAAAAAGGCGCAGAGGTCCAAAAATTGGGTCGCAGCCCCTGACACCAAATTCCATTTTGTGAAAACAATATCTTAAAAAGACGCCTATGGCAAAAAATGGGGCCGCAGTCACTGACAACCAAAATCCAGTTTTGTGAACACAATCTCTTTAAAAAGGACGAGACAACAATTGGGCAGGGCAAGCAGCCACCTGACACCCTAATTCCATTTTGTGAACACATACTTTTTTAAAAAAGGCCGGGCAAACAATTGGGCAGCAGCACCAGACAACCAAAATCCTTATTGTGAACACAAAACTCTTAAAAGGTGAGGCAAACAATTGGGCAGAACCATAAATCCATTTTGGTGATCACATATTTTTTTTAAAAAAGGCGAGACAACAATTGGGCCGGGGAGGGGGGGGGGGACCGCAGGCACCTGACAACCAAAATCCATTTTGTGAAAACACACTCTTAAAAAAGACGAGGCAAACAATTGGGCCGCAGTCACCTGACAACCAAAATCCATTTTGTGAACACAAACTCTTTAAAAAGGAGAGGCAAACAATTGGGCAGCAAGCAGCCACCTGACAACCTAAATCCATTTTGTGAACACATACTTTTTTTAAAAAAGGCGAGGCGAACAATTGGGCCGCAGCCACCAGACAACCAAAATCCATTTTGTGAACACAAACTCTTTAAAAAGGCGAGGGAAACAAGTGGGCAGAAGCCACCTGACAACCAAAATTCATTTTGTCAACACAAACTCTTCATAAAATGCGAAACAACAATTGGGCCGCAGCCACCTGCCAACTAAAATCCATTTTGAGAACACAAACTCTTTAAAATGTGAGGCAAACAGTTGGGGCCCAGCCACCTGACAAACCAAAATCCATTTTGAGAACACAAACTCTTTAAAAATGTGAGGCAAACAATTGGGCCGCAGCCACCTGACAACCAAACTCCATTTTGTGAAAACAATCTCTTTAAAAAGATGTGGCAAACAATTGGGCCGCAGCCACCTGACAACCAAAATCCATTTTGTGAACACAAACTCTTCAAAAAGGCGAGGCCAACAATTGGGCCGCAGCCACCTGACAACCAAAATCCATTTTGTGAACACAAACTCTTCAAAAAGGCGAGGCCAACAATTGGGTCGCAGCCACCTGACAACCAAATTCCATTTTGTGAAAACACTCTCTTAAAAAAGACGAGGCAAAAAATTGGGCCGCAGTCACCTGACAACCAAAATCCATTTTGTGAACACAAACTCTTTAAAAAGGAGAGACAAACAATTGGGCAGCAAGCAGCCACCTGACAACCTAAATCCATTTTGTGAACACATACTTTTTTTTAAAAAGGCGAGGCAAACAATTGGGCAGCAGCCACCAGACAACCAAAATCCTTTTTGTGAACACAAACTCTTTAAAAAGGTGAGGCAAACAATTGGGCAGAAGCCACCTAAATCCATTTTGTGAACACATACTTTTTTTTAAAAAGGCGAGACAACAATTGGGCCGCAGCCACCTGACAACCAAAATCCATTTTGTGAACACAAACTCTTTAAACAGGCGAAGCAAACAATTGGGCCCCAGCCACCTGACAACCAAAATCCATTTTGTGAACACAATCTCTTCAAAACGGCGAGGCAAACAATTGGGCCGCAGCAACCTGAAAATCAAAATCCATTTTGTGAACATAAACACTTCAAAATGGTGTGGCAAAAAATTGGGCCGCAGTCACCTGACAACCAAAATCCATTTTGTGAACACATACTTTTTATTTAAAGGCGAGGCAAACAATTGGGCCGCTCCCACCTGACACCCAAATCCCAGTTTGTGACAAAACTCTTCAAAAAAGGCAAGACAAAAAAATTGCGCCGCAGCCAACGATCAACCCAAAATCATTTTGTGAAAACATTCTCTTTAAAAAAACCCGAGGCATAACAATTGGGCCGCAGCCACCTGACAAACAAAAATCAATTTTGAGAACACAAACTTCTTTAAAAAGGCGAGGCAAACATTTGGGCCGCAGTCCAGTCACCTGACAACAATATCCATTTTGGGGATACAAACGCTTTAAAAAGGGGCCGCGAGGCAAACATTGGGCAGCAAGCAAGCCACCTGATAATCCAAAATCCATTGTGTGAAACACTACTTTATTTTAAAAAGGCGAGGCAACCATTGGGGCGCAGCCACCAGACAACCAAAATCCATTTTTTGTGAACTCAAATCTTCAAAAAAGGCGAAACAACAATTTGGGCCGCAGACACCTGACAAACCAAAATCCATTTTTGAGAACACAAACTCTTTAAAAATGTGAGGCTAACAATTGGCTCCAGCCACCTGACAACCAAAATCCATTTTCTGAACACTAAACTCTTTAAAAGGTGAGTCAAACAATTGGGACGCTGCCACCTGACAACCAAATATCCATTTTTGATGAACACATACTTTTTTTTTAAAAGGCGAGGCGTACATTTGGGCTGCAGCCCACCTGACAACCAAAATCCATTTTGTGAACACATACTTTTTTTTTAAAGGCGAGGCAAACAATTGGGCCGCAGCCACCTGACCACCAAAATCCATTTTGTAAACACAAACTCTTTAAATAGGAGAGGTAAACAATTGGGCCGCAGCCACCTGACAACCAAAATCCATTTTGTGAACATCAACTCTTTAAACAGGCGAGGTAAACAATTGGGCCGCAGCAACCTGAAAATCAAAATCCATTTTGTGCAGATATATGCTTCAAAAAGGTGAGGCAAACAATTGGGCCGCAGCCACATGACAACCAAAATCAATTTTGTGAACACAAACTCTTTAAAAAGGTGTGGCAAACAATTGGGCCGCAGACACCTGAGAACGAAAATCCATTTTGTGAACACAAACTTTAAAAAAAGTCGATGCAAACAATTGGGCCTCAGCCACCTGACAACCAAAATCCATTTTACGAACAGAGACTTTTTAAAAAGGCGAGGCAAACAATTTGGCCGCAGCCACCTGACAACCAAAATCCATTTTGTGAACAAAAACTCTTCAAAAAGACGAGGCAAACAACTGGGTTGCAGCAACCTGACAAGCAAAATCCATTTTGTGAATACAAACTCTTTAAAAAGGCGAGGCAATCAATCGGGCCGCAGCCAGCTGACGAACAAAATCCATTTTGTGTACACAAACTCTTCAAAAAGGTGAGGCAAACAATTGGGCCGCAGCAGCCTGACAACCAACCTCCATTTTGTAAACACATACTCTTCAAAAAGCGAGGCAAACAATTGCGTCCCAGCCACCTTGCAACCAAAATCCATTTTGTGAACACAAATTCTTACAAAAGGCGAGGCAAACAATTGTGCCCCACCACAAGATAACCAAAATCCATTTTGTGAACACAAACTCTTTAAAAAGGCGAGGCAAATAATTGGGCCGCAGCCACCTGACAACCAAAATCCATTTTGTGAACACACACTCTGCAAAAAGGTGAGGTGAACAATTGGGCCACAGCCACCAGACAACCAAAATCCATTTTGTGAACACGATTTTTTTTTAAAAAAGGCAAGGCAAACAATTGGGCCACAGCCAACTGACAACCAAAATCCATTTGTGGAAACAAACTTTCTAAAAAGGCGAGGCAAACAATTGTGCCACAGCCACATGGCAACCAAAATCCATTTTGTGAAAACAAACTCATTAAAAAGGAAAGGCAAACAACTGGGCCGCAGTCACCTGACAACCAAACTCCATTTTGTGAACAGAAACTCGTTAAAAAGGCGACGCAAACAATTGGGCGCCAGCCACCAGTCAACCAAAATCTATTTTGTGAATACAAACTTTTTAAAAAGGCAAGGCAAACAATCAGGCCGCAGCCAGCTGACAAACACAATCCATTTTGTGAACACAAACTCTTCAAAAAGGCGAGGCAATCAATTGGGCCACAGCAGCCTGACAACCAACCCCCATTTTGTAAACACAAACTCTTCAATAAGGCGAGGCAAACAATTGCGCCCCAGCCACCTGGCAACCAAAATCCATTATGTGAACACAAATTCTTCAAAAAGGCGAAACAAACAATTGGGCCCCAGCCACATGGCAACCAAAATCCATTTTGTGAATACAAACTCTTTAAAAAGGCGAGGCAAACAATCGGGCCGCAGCCAGCTGACAAACAAAATCCATTTTGTGAACACAAACTCTTCAAAAAGGCGAGACAAACAATTGGGCCCCAGCCACAAGATAACCAAAATCCATTTTGTGGAAACAAACTTTCTAAAAAGGCGTGGCAAACAATTGTGCGCAGCCACCTGACAACCAAAATCCATTTTGTGGAAACAAACTTTCTAAAAAGGCGTGGCAAACAATTGTGCCGCAGCCACATGGCAACCAAAATCCATTTTGTGAAAACAAACTCATTAAAAAGGAGAGGCAAACAACTGGGCCACAGCCACCTGACAACCAAACTCCATTTTGTGAACACAAACTCTTCAAAAAGCCGAGGCAAACAATTGGGAACCAGCCACCAGTCAACCAAAATCCACTTTGTGAACAAAAACTCTTTAAAAAGGCAAGGCAAACAATTGGCCCGCAGCCACCTGACAACCAAAATCCATTTTGTGAACACAAACTCTTTAAAAAGGCGAGGCAAACAATTGGGCGCCAGCCACCAGTCAACCAAAATCCATTTTGTGAACACAAACTCTTTAAAAAGGCGAGGCAAACAATTGGGCCGCAGCCACCTGACAACCAAAATCCATTTTGTAAACACAAACTCTTTAAAAAGGCGAGGCAAACAATTGGGCCACAGCCACCAGTCAACCAAAATCCTTTTTGTGAAAACAATCTCTTTAAAAAGACGAGGCAAACAATTGGGCCGCTGCCACCTGACAGCCAAAATCCATTTTGTGAACACAAACTCTTTAAAAAGGCGAGGCAAACAATTGGGCCGCAGCCACCTGACAACCAAAATCCATTTTGTGAACACAAACTCTTTAAAAAGGTGAGGCAAACAATTGGGCAGCAAGCAGCCACCTGACAGCCAAAATCCGTTTTGAGAACAAAAATTTTTTTTAAAAAGGCGAGGCGAACAATTGGGCTGCAGCCACCTGACAACCAAAATCCATTTTGTGAACAGAAACTCTTTAAAAAGGCGAGGCAAACAATTGGGCTGCAGCCACCTGACAACCAAAATCCATTTTGTAAACACAACCTCTTTAAAAAGGCGAGGAAAACAATTGGGCCACAGCCACCAGAAAACCAAAATTCATTTTGTGAACACGAACTCTATAAAAATGCGAGGCAAACAATTGCGCCCCAGCCACCAGACAACCAAAATCCATTTTGTGAACACAAACGCTTTAAAAAGGCAAGGCAAACAATTGCGCCCCAGCCACCAGATAACCAAAATCCATTTTGTGAACACAAACTCTTTAAAAAAGCGAGGCAAACCATTGGGCCGCAGCCACCTGACAACCAAAATCCATTTTGTAAACACACACTCTGCAAAAATGTGAGGCGATCAATTGGGCCGCAGCCACCAGACAACCAAAATCCATTTTGTGAACACAAACTCTTTAAAAAGGCGAGGAAAACAATTGGGCCACAGCCACCAGTAAACCAAAATTCATTTTGTGAACACGAACTCTATAGAAATGCGAGGCAAACAATTGGGCCCCAGCCACCTGACAACCAAAATCCATTTTGTGAACACAAAAGCTTTAAAAAGGCAAGGCAAACAATTGCGCCCCAGCCACCAGATAACCAAAATCCATTTTGTGAACACAAACTCTTTAAAAATGTGAGGCGAACAATTGGGCCGCAGCCACCTGATAACCAAAATCCATTTTGTGGACACAAACTTTCTAAAAAGGCGAGGCAAACAATTGTGCCGCAACCACATGGCAACCAAAATCCATTTTGTGAAAACAAACTCTTCAAAAAGGAAAGGCAAACAACTGGGCTGCAGCCACCTGACAACCAAACTCCATTTTGTGAACTTCCGGTGGCGCTATGGAGTCCTAGAGCATAGCGCCAGCCAGCTCCGTAAAAATTCGGGGAAAAACGGGGGCTTAAAAAGACTTACGGCTGCCTGCTTCACACTGCTTGCCGTTTTAATACCGACGGTACGAGTGACGTCATCAGTCGTGCGACAAATCATGACGGCACGGAGCCCTACCGACAAGGTAAAAGGTCGAAAAAAAACCCGGCCGGGAGCGGGAGAAGGCCTGGGAGAAGCCTCGGATTCAAGTAGGGCCAGCTCCTGGAAGATGTCTCCAAGAAAGCAGGCACAGAAGGTGAGGATTTGAAAACTTTTATTTCTCACCAGATGGCTGATTTAAAGCTAGAATTAAAGGCAGAAATGAAAGATATAAAGCAAGAAATGAAAGATATTAAAGGGAGAAATAAAGGAAGAAATTTGTCAAATTAACAATCAGATGGATCTGATGAAAAATCAATGGAATGAATTTCAAAAAGATACAATGTTAAAAATTGTATAATAAGTTCAAGAAAGTTTCAGAAAAATTGAAGAATGAACTTATTGATATGATCAATAATATGGAACGTAAGATGGAGATTAAACTTGAAAAAAGTTAAAAAAGACTTTCAAAATAAGATTGATCCTATTGAAAATGTGCTGGAAAAACAGGCAGATGGCATGAACAACTTGAAAAGATAGCGGAGGCAAGTACTGTGTCTACAGCAAAGCTGATAACAGAACAAGAACGTCTACTGGAGTTGTTGACTAAAGTAACAGAGAAATGCACTCAGCTAGAAGGCTATCAGAGAAGACAGAACTTGAGGATCGCAGGGATTCCTGAAGGTCTAGAGAAACACGAAGATCCTCGAGAATTCACTGCTCTAAACTACTTCAAGCTGTTTTATCTCTGGATGATAAGCTGTATTAGCTCGTGCACATAGAGTCGGCAGACGACAGACCAGTACAAATGCCCCCCCAAGACAAATGATTGTAAAGCTACAATATGATTTTATCCTGGAGGATATTATGCGGAGAGCTTCGGGAAAAAGAATCTGACATTTCAAGGACAATGAATCAGTATCTATCGAGACTATCCCCAGAGGTTGCCAGAAAACGAAAAAGCGTTTAATGAAGCCAAAAGCCTTATGAGGGGTGTAGAAAACTTGAGATACGGTCTTTTTTGAATTACCCAGCCATCCTAAGAGTTACTTATAACAACGTGGTGGAACATTTCTTCAAGACCCCAGCAGAAGCAATGGAATTTGCAAAGCAGTTTGACACTTGAAAAATTATCTACAAGCAAACATACTGTCTTTTACTAATTTTAGAGACCTAGTATGGTCTCTTAACATTCTGTGAGACTTCATACGATAATATGGAATTAGAAGGAACTAGAAGGAACGGACAATGTCGTATGGAATGAAGCGTTTTTTCTGGATTGGAAGATGCTTGCTGAACATTGACAATTAGTCATAATATATAACTAACATAAACAAATAACACACATACTAAAATCATAACGCGGTTTTTTTTTTTTTTTTTTTTTTTTTTTTTTTTTTTTTTTTTTTTTTTTTTTTTTATTTTTATTATCACTATGATTATTATTAACCAAGATTGTTCACTATTGCTAATTAATATTACTAATAATTAATATCTTATGTCTTGTTAAATTTGGATACCCTCCCCTTATTTTTTCTTCTTTAATAATGATATTTATTTTGTACTTTAAAAATTCTTTATCTCCCGTTCTATAGTTACCCGTTTAAATATTATTATGGAATAATAATTCCTTAAATCTAGGAGCTGGCCAATTAATAACATCAATGCCGGAAGCCTTTAGATGGATAGCCAATGTAGTATGGGGGCTTACACAAACTACAAAATATTTCATTTGTAGTTTTTCATTCTTTATACACACTATTAATCTCTTTATTACTCTTTACTATTCTTTTATACCTATTGTATCTTTCAGTTTGAATGGAGCTACACACTGGAACAATGGAGATATATTCGTGAAGTACATAAAAGAGATTTAAAATTCATCTATTCGGTGTTCGGGTGTAAGGTTAGGTCTACTGCACGGACCCTTGGACTCTATTGTAAATTCCCACAAATGTAAAATGCAGGACTTAAAAAGAAATATGGGGAATGAGGGATTAACCTTTTGCAGTTGGAATGTTAAAGGTATCAATGAACCAATAAAAAGAGGTAAAATATTGACACACTTAAAGGCAATTAAAGCTGATGTAATTTACATTCAAGAAACCACCTAAAAAAAGACGCTGAAAATAGGCTGAAAGCCAAATGGATAGACAAAATATATCACTCTTCTTTTACGCATAAATCAGAGGCGTAGCAATATTATTTCGTAAAGGTACTTTATTTAAGCATACATCTACTATATCTGATAAAGATGGCAGATATATTATTGTGATAGGAGAAATAAACAGGGAAAAAATGATTTTCGTTAATATTTATGGACCAAATTTTGACAGTCCTTTATTTTTTAAGAAAGTACTCAATAATATTCCGGAATTAACACATTTTAATTTGATAATTGGAGGAGATTTTAATTGTACATTAGACCCTTACTTAGATAGATCTTCAAACAAAGAAAAACTAAAATCACATACTAGTGATTTATTAAATGCATATATCCAAACGACTAATATTAAAGATGTTTGGAGAACAGAAATCCTACTGGTCGAGAATATTCCTTTTACTCACCAGTACATAAAACTTATTCAAGAATAGATTATTTTCTGGTAGATGCAAAGCTTATTTCACTTACTTACGAATCTAAATATCATAATATTATAATTTCAGATCATGCACATTAACATTTAAAATTAAAATAAATGGTAAAACAGAAAAATTTAGGACAATGGAAACTTAACCCACAAATTTTAAAAAATAAAACCACTCAGGAATATATTATAACTCAGATTTAAGATGTTTTTTGAAATAAATGATCAACCAGAAATATCTCGCTCTTTATTATGGGAAACATTTAAAGCATATCTTCGAGGAATTATGATTTCTTCACAAGCATTCCATAATAAAAAGATTCGGAAGGAACAACAGGACTTAGAAAGGGAGATTAAACAATTAGACATACAGAATGCAACAAAATCAGATATAATATAATACATAATAAAATTGTAGCATTGAAGTATAAATTAAACAAAATATATACTGATCAAGTTTTAAAAATATTACCAACATACTAAACAATTTTGCTGTTTGAATTTGGAGACAAACCCAAAAATTATTGGCTCGACAATTAAGGAAAATTGAAGCTGAAAAAATTATACATAGGATTAAATCACAAAAAATGGTGAATTATTAATACAACCCAAAGATATTAATGAAAGATTTATGCAATATTATAAAAATCTGTATACTGCTAAAGCGACAGTAAATAAAACAGAAATAGATGCCTTTTTAAATATATGTAACTTAAAAGAATTAGATTTACAAAATAGAGAACTATTAAATGCTGATATTTCAATAAAAGAAATCCAAGAATCTATTAAATCATTAAAAATGGTAAAACTCCAGGACCGGATGGTATAGGTTCTGAATTTTATAACATTTTTCATGATCAAATGGTCCCATATTTAAAATCATTATATGAACAGATATATACACAAGAGAAATTACCAGATACACTGAATGAGTCTATATACCCAAAATAAATAAAGATTTGGATGACCCAGGATCATATAGAGCAATTGCTTTATTAAATACGGATCAAAAATTTTTAACAAAGATACTAGCACAAAGATTAAGCACAGTTTGTTTAACGAATTAATTCATCCTGATCAAACAGGATTTATACCTAAAGATATTCTTCATATAATCTAAGACGGTTATTTTAATATCATATATTCGAAAAGAAGTGATAAAAAAGACTTAGTAGTTATCTCGCTGGATGCAGAAAAAGCTTTTGACCAGGTGGAATGGCCTTATTTATTTTCGGTGATGGAAGCTTGGTGAGAAGTTTACTACTTGGATCAAATTGTTATATGCAAACCCAACAGCTAGAATAACAACAAACTGTTTATGTTATCAACTAAATTTAGTTTATCTCGAGGTTGTAGACAAGGCTGTCCTTTATCACCTTTACTGTTTGCGTTAGCAATCGAACCTCTTGCCCAAAGGGTAAGATTGCACCCGGAAATATATGGATATGATACTAAAGATACTAAGAATAAAATCTCGTTATATGCGGATGATGTATTACTTTATATCACTAAACCGGAAAATAAGTATCCGTAATTTGTTTAAAACTAATAACGGAATTTGGTTTAATTTCAGGATACAGTATCAATTGGAATAAAAGTGAACTTATGCCAATAGCCATGAATAACTTACAGATATTACAACAATTTCCTTTTTAAGATAACAAATGAAAATATTAAATATCTTGGTATTTTTGTTACAAAAAGATTTGACTCTCTATTTAAGTCTAATTTCCCGTTATTATTGAATAAATTAAATAAAATATTTTATACTGGAAAGTTTACCTATTTCAATGTTAGGTAAAATAAACGCATAAAAATGATTTTTCTCCCACAATTATTATATTTTATTTCAATCAATCCCGATATATATCCCTAAAATTTTTTTAAAAAAGTAGACTCTATAGTCACTAACTTTATCTGGGATTATAAGAACCATAGAATAAATAAAAAACACTTATGTAAAGCTAAAATAAACGGGGGGATTAGCATTACCAAATTTTATGTTTTATTATTGGGCAGTTAATATTAAAAATATGAACTTCTGGTTAGAAGAAACAGATAATTAAACCAAACTGGTTAAAAATGGAAAGAGAAGACTGTTTTCCATTTGAAATTAGTTCTATAATATTTGCTAATATTAATGTACCTAAGAAAATTTTATAGTGTAAAAACTCGATAATAGAAAGCGGAATCCGTATTTGGAAACAAATAAAGAAAACATTAAAACTAAAATTTATACCGCTAGGTCTTACTATTGCCAACAATTTTACGTTTAAACCCTCAACGATGGATAAGGCTTTTTATACAATGGAAAAAATAAAGGAATTTTAAATATAGGGGATCTTTATAAGGAAAATTTTTTTTCTTTCATTTCAAGAGTTACAACAAGCTTACGGGCTTCATAATAATGAATATTTTAGATATTTACAAATCAGAAACTATATCTCTGCAAATACACAAGAATTCAGAAATAGAAAGAGTGAAATTTTAGATGAATGCTTGAATTAAACATCCAAATACAGAAAAAATGATATCATATATTTACAATATTTTGTTGGAAAGTGATATTCCATCATCGGAAACACACAGACAGCTTTGGGAAAATGAATTAGGTCAAATAATAAGCCCAGAAATATGGGAAGAAAGCTTACAACACATACATTACTGCTCGTTAAATGCTAAACATGCTCTTATACAGTTTAAAATTTTACATAGATTACATTACTCTAAATCTAAATTACATAATATATTTCCAAAATTATCACCTATATGTGATAAATGTCAAATCTTAGAAGCAAATTTGTCACATTCATTCACTAATTGTACGAAGATTGTAGAATATTGGAACGAAATATTTAAGATAATCTCGAATGTTGTTAATATTACTATGATTCCTGATCCAAAGTTAATAATACTTGGAATACCTGAAACGGAACAAATAATTACAAGGAATCAAAGAATTTTTATCGACTATTCTCTAATAATTGGGGAAAAATTAATACTAAAATTTTGGAAAAGGCCCTGCATCCCCAACAATTAAAATGTGGAATACAGAAATGTCGGTGACACTTCACTTGGAGAGATTGAGACTTGTCCTTATGGATAGGTTAGATCTCTTCAAAGGGATTTTGGTCTCCATACATTAAAATATTTACAGGGTCATAATGGTTCGGCGCGGGGACTTGACTGAGGCCTGAATATCTGAATGGATGAAGAAATACATATAATAAATCATGAATGTATCTCCAAGAACGGATTATTGAGTAATATTTTAATCTCCATCAAACTTTTCACATTTTCTTTTCTATTTTCTACTTTCCATCTCTATCTTTCTATCTTAAGTAGGGAAAAAAAGTATAGAAACATATTATATATATTCTTAATATTAGTATGAATATTACATATTTTAGTTGTATGAAAATATTATAGTCTTAAATTTGTAATTATATAAAATTGCGCATTTTCAACTATATAATAATTTTGAAATATAAAGTTAATAATAATACAAACACTCTTAATATTATGAAAATATCATGAATATCATAGAAGTTTGGTTAAGATTTGGTATTATGTAGTTATATTAGGGGGATTTGTATTTGGTAATTAGAAGAAATATGTGTGGTATGAGAAGTATGAGTATATTGCTTATTTTAGGAATATACTACATACACTCCCAATCATACAAAATAAATAACCAGGAAATGTATAATGGATAACATTACAAATAACACAAACAGTATCAATTGATAATTTCAATATTATATAATTTTGTATATTATATAATTTTTAATGCCGCATAAGAGTGTACTCTGTATATATTGTTTCTATAATAAAAAAAAAATAATTTAAAAAAAAAACAAAAAAAAAACTCCATTTTTGTGAACACAAACTCTTTAAAAAGGCAAGGCACACAATTGGGCCCCAGCCATGTGACAACCAAAATCCATTTTGTGAACACAAACTCTTCAAAAAGGCGAGGCAAACAATTGGGCCCCACCACAGGACAACCAAAATCCATTTTGTGAACACAAACTCTTCAAAAAGCCGAGGCAAACAATCGGGCCCCAGCCACCAGACAACCGAAATCCACTTTGTGAACACAAACTCTTTAAAAAGGCAAGGTAAACAATTGGGCTGCAGCCACCTGACAACCAAAATCCGTTTTGTGAACACAAACTCTTCAAAAAGGCGAGGCAAACAATTGGGCCGCATTCACCTGACAACCAAAATCCATTTTGTGAACCCAAACTCTTAAAAAAGGTGAGGCAAACAATTATCCGCAGCCACCGGACAACCAATATCCATTTCGTGAACACACACAATTTAAAAAGGCAAGGCGAACAATTGGGCCGCAGCCACCTGACAACCAAAATCCATTTTGTGAACACAAACATTTTTTTTAAAAAGGCAAGACAAACAATTGGGCCGCAGCCACCTGATAACCAAAATCCATTTTGTGGACACAAACCTTCTAAAAAGGCGAGGCAAACAATTGGACCCCAGCCACCTGACTACCTAAATCCATTTTGTGAACACAAACTCTTCCAAAAGGCGAGGCAAACAATTGGGCCCCAGCCACCTGACAACCAAAATCAATTTTGTGAATACAAACTCGTTAAAAACGTCAGGCAAACAATTGGGCAGCAATAAGCCACCTGACCACCAAAATTCAATTTGTAAACACAAACTTTAAAAAAAGGTAATCAATTTGGCAGTAGCCACATCAAGGGGACTCACCGTGGAGTAGACGTCCATTCAGTGTTATTCACAGTTCAGAGAGCTGTGACCCTCTTGCTTCCTGGGTCTGGCAGAGACTATGAGGCACGACACTTCCGGGTTTTATAGTCCTTCTCCACTCCTCCCTGCCGCCAGCGGGGGCAGCAGAGTGAACAGAGAGAATGGGGAATTTAAAAAAGAAATGATATCTCTCTAATTTTTCCATTGATGGGAAAAATATTCTGGTCCTGGAAGGCGGAGGGGGGATCCGAGCAAGGTGGTCAAAAATGATGACCGTAGGTGGTGGCATTCTCTCCAAAATCACAGAACGGTGGGCCAAAAGTGGTCAAGATCAGACTTTTAGTAATACAGATAGATACAAGTACTGACCCGTTGGGTCTGTTTCCCCAACGCGCGGTGGGGGGGGGGGGGGTACGGTGACATGCGGCAACATGCGGCGTCACACACACTAACAACCCCCACACACAAACTAACTACCCCTCCGCATGCATGCTATTTACACCACTTGATATTATATTAATATTATTAATTTGCTGCTTTTACCCCATAACCACCTTATCCACTGATGCATAGCCCCAACTTGCAGGTGCGTCTAGAGAGGGGGGGGGGGGGGGTAGAAAGTGAAGGCAGAGAGAGAAGGAGGAGAGACAGAGAGAGAGAGGCAGGGACAGAGAGAGAAGGGCAAGAGACAGAGGGAGAGGTGGGTGGAGGGGAGGAGGAGAGGGAGGGTCTGTGAGGGGGAGGAGGGGAGAGAGATATGAGAGGAGAGAGGCTGAGGGGGAAGGGAAGGGAAGGGTGGGGATAGGTGGAAGGGAAGGGTGGGGATAGGGTGGAAGGGAGGGGGAAGGGGAGGTGGAGAGAAGGGGGGAAGGAAGGGGGAGAAGGGAGGGGGAGAGGTGGGGAAGGGGGGAGAGGTGGGGGAAGGGGAGGGGGGGAGGGGGGCAGGGGGGGAGGGGAGGGAAAGCAGTAGGGGAGAGGGTGGAGGGAAGGAGGTAACAGCCACCGCCGTCATGTTCTATGATCGGGCGGGGGAAATGGAGCGGTTTCAGAAGCAAGCCAGTGAGCGGGCGGCTGTGAGTGAGCGGGCGGCAGTGAGCGAGCGGGTGGCTGTGAGCGAGTGGCGGTGACCTCTGGATTTACAGAATGCTCATTCTTTCTGCGTGTTTTGTATGTAAAGATCTCCACGTTTTTGCATCTGCTTTTACAGGAAATAACTTTCAAACGTCAAATTACACACACACACACTCTCTCAAATGACACACACACTCAAATGACACACACACACTCAAATCACACACACACACACACACACACACACACACACACACACACACACACACACACACACACACACACACACACACAGACAGACAGACAGACAGACAGACAGACACACACACAGACAGACAGACAGACAGACAGACAGACAGACAAGTATATAGATATAGATGTGCCAAATGCACGTAGATAGCACAAGTTTAGAGGGGGAATGTTGGTGCACATGGGCATGTTTTGCCAGAGGGCCAATGTCCATGCTTTATGACTCCTTGACTCAATAGTGCTCTTATATTTGGCACAATCATACAAAGGATCAAACAGTGATCTGTACGAAATGATCTCAATGATTCATATGGATTTCATTAGCATGTGAAATGTATTTGCAAAAATGGAAAAAATGTGACCTTATTATCAATAGACTCACTTCAACTATGTTCCCGTGCAAGGGCAGTGTCTCGATAACTAATGTACAACACCAAATATTTTGGCCACCATACAGGGTAACAAAGTTCAGATAGTGGCAGTTCAACAGTTTCCAAAAAGATAGGCTTCAAAACCATGGTTTATGCAGGGAGTTGAACTTGGAAAGGTGAAGCTGAGATGCAAACAGGGTACCTGAGATATTATAGGCAATGGAAAAAAACTTGCAAACAAATATTTTTCAGAAAATAGCATTATGAATTTCTGTTAAACAAAGCCATGATTTTGTCCCACTAGCTGGCATTCAGAAGTATGAGCATGCATACTGCAAGCTAAATAGATATGTTGTGTGACATTTGAAACAACTGTTCCTGACAGTAATGTATGCATTATTTATTCGGTATATACTGTGCAAGATTCAAAGAACAAATCTGAAAATAATTAATGTTGATAAACATAAGCTTTTGCAGTTGGCAAACTGAGTATTCTGAGTTGAAATATATATATATTTTTGTTGCCTTGGTGAATATGAAAATCTGGGGAAATTGGAACAAAGGAACACATTCAATGAAAACATAACTTAAGAAATAGAAACAAAAGTAGGACATTTGGCGCTTTGTGCCTGCTCCACCCTCCAATAGGACACTGGCCTACTGTTTGCACTCCAGATCCACTTTCTTTTACTCATCTCATATCACTTGATTGCCCTTCATATTAAGAAAATCTATTGATCACTGTTTGAATATATTCATCAACTGAACATCCAGACCTCTCTTCTGCAGATAACTTCAAATTCTGGAAGATATTTCTTCTCATCCCAGCCCTGAAGACCTGATCACTTACTTAATGAATGTCAACCTGACTAGGCAACACAGCCAAGGGAAACAATATTCTGCATCCATCACATCCAGCCCCTTAAACATCTTAAATGTTCACTTCACGTTTTTCTAAATTGCAAAAAGCATATTACCAGTTGTTTAATCTTTCCTCATCATCCCAGAATTGTTTTTGAATCGTTTTGTACTATACCTGTCACAACTATATTCTTTGTTAGGTATAACACCAGACCTACACACAATATTCCAGGATGGACTCACTAGCATTTTACATCTTACTACATTATAGCCTGGCTACTACTGCTGTGTGTCTGGAAAGTATGTTTTGGGAAGAATTGTGGTCAAGATGTACAGGAGGAGGTACAGGTGGAGATAGAGGTGGCACTTCAAATCAAGGAAGTACATTCCACTGCTGGACATGAGGGCGGACTACAATGCCCAGAGCCGAAGCTCCAACATATTTACACAGGCCTTGGCTGGCCTATGAATGGGATCATTGACCAGGATGGAAAGTAGAGATATGTGGTTTGGGTTACTTGCCCCATTTTAATTAATATCAGAGTTCTTATATAATTTATACCAGTTAGATGTTTTAAAATAAATGCATTACTTTAGAGTTTTTTATTATTTGTATTATTTAAGTATTTTCATTGCCAGTTAAAACAAGGCTTTGACAGCATGGGTCTAGCCTCATGCTCATTCAGACTCCTGGGTCGACAAAATGCTGATGTAGACTAGGAGATTGTCCAGGCCAATTTCATCCACAGTGAGAGGCAAGATGCTTCACATCTCATGGGCAGGGCCATTCACTTTAGCCTCCAAGAGGTAATGGTCATCTTCAACGGTCCATCAGATGGCACTGTGGCACACTTCACAGTAATATGCCATTCTTTGTGCCTTAACTGTTGCAAAATGTCATGCAGTCTGAGGTCATTAGTATCAAATCCCCAACAGAAATGCAGCTAATAATAAATTTTCCTGCAAGATTTACACAGGTAACCCTGCTTCTCAGTATCCTTGATTCATTATTGTGCTCAAGGTCAGGAATCTAAACAAAGATAGAGGATGTCACTGTACCTCACACTACCTCACTGTACTTTCAATATTACATCCTCTCTGGCTGCTGTTTCTCTGCAGGGAATCTGGGTGCCAGGAATCTCAGGCCATTCAATACCCACCACTAAAAATTGCTCAGTATTAAATCCCCACAGCTGCCTGTGAGAGAGCAGGAGTAGGGGGTGCCAGGCTCGGAGATGTGGCTGCTCTGTGCTGAGTTGTGACGGTCAAGCCTATGCAACATTACATGCAGACCGTTGCTGGGGAATAGCAGCAGCAGCACCATGTGTTTGTAGTCGGACTGGATCCTACAGTCTTCCCTGTCACCTTCAGGTGGAGGCGATGGAAATTGCTGCTCTGATTTGTTACAGTTGAAAAACCTCTAGGCTGGGGAGAACTATGCAACAGAACAGAGAAGGGAAACAACAGCTACCATCCATTCCAACAGGGGATGATGAGAGAGACCATGGTATTTCTGGATCATCTGCTGCCGGCCCTGCTTTATTCTGGACTTTTCTTAACTCCAGTTCTTGCCTCTCCAGTCTGAAGAACGGTCCCGACCCGAAACGTCACCCATCCTTTTACTCCAGAGATGCTGCCTGACCCACTGAGTTACTCCAGCACTTTGTGTCTATCCATTGTATTGGTATTGCTTTCATATTGACATGCAACGAAAATCAGTAAATAGTAAGGCTAATCCAGCCCTATCCAGACAAATTATACCATACATGAGTTAACTTCTCTACATCAGCGAGACCAAGCACAGGCTCGGCGATCGCTTTGCTCAACACTTCCAATCAGTTTGCACCAACCTGATGCCTCGGTGGTTCAGCACTTCAACTCCCCCTCCCATTCCAAATCCAACCTTTCTGTCCTGGGCCTTCTCCATTGCCAGAGTGAGGCCCAGCACAAATTAGAGGTTTAGCACCTCATATTTCGCTTGGGCAGTTCATACACCCCAGCGGTATGAACATTCACTTCTCTAATTTCAGATAGTCCTTACTTTCTCCCTCCTTCCCCTCCCCCTTCTCAGCTCTCCCACTAGCCTACTGTCTCCCCCCCCCCCGACATCAGTCTGAAGAATGGTCTTGACCCCAAACATCGCCGATTCCTTCTCTCCATAGATGCTGCTACACCCGCTGAGTTCTTCCAGCATTTTTCTTCCAGCGGTAGAATTGCTGCTTTACAGCGCCAGAGACGCATTCAATCCTGACTATGGGTGCTTGTCTGTATGTTCTCCCTGTGACCAGTGTGGGTTTTCTCCAGGATCTCTGGTTTCCTCCTACATTCTAAAGATGTACAATTTGTAGGTTAATTGACTAGGTAAAATTGTAAATTGTCCCTAGTATGCGTAGAATAGTGTTAGTGCGTGGAAACCACTGGTCAGCGCGGACTCAGTGGGCCAAAGAGCCTGTATCTCTAATCTAAACTAAATAATTCCATCTAGCACTAAATATAATAGTGTTCTTGTTTCTGGGAATGCATTCTGTATGCTAAGCAAATACAATTCACACGGAACACCACTACTGTGCGTCTGCCTCTCACTTATCAGTTTTCTTCTGTAAACACAGCGATTGCAAAGTAATGTGCAGAAAGGAACTGCAGATGCTGGTTTACACTGAAGATAGATACAAAATGCTGGAGTAACTCAGCAGGTCAGGCAGCATCTCTGGAAAAAAAGAATAGGTGATTTTTCAGGTCGAGACCCTTCTTCAGATTGCAAAGTAATGTTGTATTAAATTTAGAACATTACCTCTGCTTGTTGAGAGTATATTGTTGGGCCTTAACAGATGACTGGAGAAAGCCAATGCTTTTCCTCTATTTAAGAAGAGCAACTGAGACTAAAACCCCTGTCTCACTGTGCGAGTTGGCCCACGAGTGACCCCGAGTTTTCACTCGTGGTGATCACGTAGCGGGAACGTCGGAACTCGCACGAGCAACTTATCGACTCGTGGCGCTAACGGCAGGTACTCGGGAAACTTGTTAACTCGTGAAAAAAATCAAACATGTTTGATTTTTTCCACGAGTCAAATTAACTGTTCAAGTTAAAAATGGAAACATTTAAACTCGTTGTAATAACGTAGTGGCCGTGCGTTTATCTTAGTGTCATCGTGAGTCTACCGTGGGAACTTTAATAATCTGTTCTTTTGCTCGAGTAAAGACTGAACCAAAGATAGACACCAGAAAATGCTGGAGTAACTCAGCGGACCAGGCAGCATCTCTGGAGAGAAGGAATGGAGTCGAGACCCTTCTTCAGACTTACCCGAAATGCCACCCATTCCTTCTCTCCAGAGATGCCGGCCTGTCCTGCTGAGTTACTACCAGCATTTTGTGTCTATCTTCGGCTTTCTGCGATGATCTGCCACTTGTCCTTTATTCTGAGGCGCCTGCCCCGTTGGCTTCGTATTCGTCAGTCTCTGTCTCATGAGGACGCGGTTAAAGACCTGCCGAAGGGCAAGTCTGGGGTGGTGGGTGGGATGTGTCCACGTGTGATGCGCCATCCACCCCCCGGGGCAGAGAGTGTGGGATTGGGAAGGAAAAACTGCAGATGCTGGTTTACACCGGAGATAGACACACACAATGCTGGAGTTAACTCGAGGGACAGGCAGCATCTCTGGAGAGATGGGACGGGTGAGATTTTGGGTCGAGACCTTACTTCAGACTTCTCCAGAGATCCCGCTGAGTTTACTCCAGTAGTTGGTGTCTATCCCGGTGGCGGGGAGCGGGGCTTGGCCGACCCGCCGCCTCTACTTGTCCGGTCAGTCCAGTGATCATCGCCCATCCGCCCGGATGCAGCAGAGGTTTCCATCGGTGAGTTGTCCAGCGCTCACGGTGGACGAGGGAGGACAGCAAAAAGGCCAGGTGAATTAATAGCAGCCACATAAATGAGTCGACCTTTAATATTTCTTGATTTTATGTTTTAATTACAAGCTGCTTCAAGCGAGAGGCAGTTTTATTTTTCAGTCTGAAGAAGGGTCTCGACAGAAAACGTTCCCCATTCAAGACAATGCTGGAGTAACTCAGAGGGTCAGGCAGCAACTCTGGAGAGAAGGAATAGGTGACTTTTCAGGTCGAGATCCTTCTTCAGAAGCGAGCCCTCCAAAAGTCACCTTCTCCAGAGATGTACCTGGCCCGCGTTGTTACTCCGATTGTTGCGTCTGCCTTCGGTTTCCAAAGCCTTGGATCGTCGCGGCAATCATGAGACGGTGCGAGCCCCGACCCGGTGCATCACTATGGACGGGGAGCTGGATGAGGCGGAGGGAAAGGGGTTTGTACAATGGTTCCGGGTGCTAGAGGGATGGGGTTGGTTTCGGG
This sequence comes from Okamejei kenojei, assembly GCA_035221665.1. Classification (NCBI taxonomy): domain Eukaryota; kingdom Metazoa; phylum Chordata; class Chondrichthyes; order Rajiformes; family Rajidae; genus Okamejei; species Okamejei kenojei. The sequence continues at coordinate 43,315,711 of CM069132.1, forward strand.
GTTGGTGATACTGGACAGGGCCATCATGAGTTGAGAGAAATACTGAAAAAGAGCGTGCAAGGAGACCTACTAATAGCGCATGATCTCTCTCGCGTTATGGGGGGGTGATTGTCGCCTGTCCGCTGTTTCTGCCCCTAAAAGCCTTGGGATCGTTGCCTTTGTGTTGCGTGAAAGGGGAGGGGGCTATTGTGCTGCTTGATTGCCCCCTGACTATCAGAGGGACACGGAGACACAAGCGGGCTTTTGAGACTGTGGGCAATCACAACCAAAGTGTCTGCCTGCAGTCAGCTCACCATCTCCTACACATGTCTCCCGTGCTATCCATCCCACAGAGAATGATCCAGCACCCAAGACCCTTAGTCAGTCACCCCCCACCCCCAACCACCCTCACCCTCAACTTACGCCTGGGAACCAAAGTACTTCAGGAGGCGACCCCGGAAGGTCCGTCCCCCAACAATCGATGTGCAACTGAATGTGAAAGAAAAGCGGCTGCGGCTCTGGCACCCGGCATGGACTTCTCACACACGCTGCACACACTTTACCTTCATTCACAGTGGCTTAAGAGAACGGAGAGGAACTTGGTAAATCGGAGAGGAACTTCTGTGGAACATCCGCAGCAATGACATACCCCATGGGAACTCAGTTCAACACTTGACATAAACTTGAATCTCGTACATAACCGACGAGTCTGTTTTTTTTCTTTCACTTTGGGTCACTCGTGGATGACTTTGCACCCGTGAGACAGGGCCATTATTAGGAAATTATAGACGGTTGTAGTCCCGTTGCATCAGTGGTAGATCTTTGGGGATTGAATCTTCTCACATCTTGAAAGCATAGACATAGAGATCGTCAACAAGGCATTACATTGAATTGTTTTGATTGACAAAAAATGAGGAGAATAAGACAGAGCATGTAGTCTGCATGTACTTTAGTAAACAATTTCAAAATTCCCCTCGCGTTTAAATGATCCCGGTGTTTATGGTGGTGTGGATGACGGCCGGTTAACGGACAGCGGCTCGACTGCAGACCATCTATTTTTTTAAATTTTTTCTCGTTATTGGTATGTGTTGATCTAGTTTTATTATATTTTAGCTGTGTATATAGATGGGTGTGGGAAAACGTTTATTCTCTTCCCTGTGATGGGGACCGACTTTTTTCCCCTGTTTGGGTCTCCGATGTCGTTGGGCCTAACATCGTGGAGCCCGGCGATGGCCTCCGGCCGGAACAAACCTGAGGGCTCCATGTCCAGCGCTGGGCGGACTTGCCATCGCGGATCTGGTCAATGATATTCGACAGGAAGAGCTGTGGTGGCTCATGGCTGCGGACCCACCACTTCGAGCGTTTGGAGGCTCTGCTGCAGGCCCCGGCTGACAGGAACTCGTGAGATTGCAGGTCCCTGGTGGAGACCGCTTTTCGGAGCCCCCCGCAAACGGCACTTCCTCCCACTGGAATCGCGGGGTTTAAATGACTAGAAGGCGGGGCCTAACACGCTCCGCACAGCTTAATGGCCACGGGAACTTACCATCGCCATTGGAGGGACATTAACATCGGATCCCCAGTCGCCTTGATGTTGCAGTGGGACTGCATGAACCGCGGGAGAAAACAAAGGGAATAGATAACAGACTTTTGCCTTCCATCACAGCGAGGGAGTGGATGGAGATTTCACGGTGATGGGGGGGGGGGGGGGGATGGTGTGGTAAATTTGTGTAATGTGTGTCTTGGTTTTTTTTTGTAATGTTTTATGACTGTAGAATGCAAATTTTTGTTTCAAACCAACTGTTAGAATGACAATAAAAGGCATTTTACTTCGGATCACGTGAGTGACTAACGTGAAGAACCCGTCAGCCATGCACACTCATACATCTAACGCATGGGCGCTCTGACTGCTGGTGGCGCGTGCTCCACCACCGTAAGTTTTAGAAAAAGTCCCTCCAGATAAGTCTGAACTTAGTCCTGCGGTCGATTTTTCTTCTGTCTTACAGCAAGAAAGTCATGGATAAGGTGAAGTCTCGACGGGCTGCAGGGAGAACCGCTTTTGAAGATCGTGGCAGTGCAGTCAGAGGGCAGCAGTCCGTTTCACCATCGCGATCGCTTGACGATCCACACCTACGACCCTCCCCCGGCTCAGTGTCCATGGAACAGCACTTTGGTCGGAAAGGCCAGTGCAAGTCCAACAGGCCAGTGGACTCCGATGGGTCCGGCCGGGAGGATTCACCTCCTCGAGTGGAAGGCGTCAGCGGATGCCTTTCCTGCATGGAACATCTTCAGGAGAAGATGCTCCAACATGATGTGTCCTCTGGTCAGGAGGCATATCTCAGCGAGCCTCGAGGGCCAACATCAGCGCCTGGTACAGGTCTGCATTATGTGTCCCCATCCAAGGATGGGCATAGACCCCCAGTCATGGGCAAGGACCCGCTCTTTTATTACAAACCCGCGGGAAACGTGCCAACACATGATCACCAGTTTGCAGTGCTGCACTGTATGGGGGGTGACTGGAAAAAGCTCGCAGCCACATTAACTACCTGCTTCCACCCAGCTTCAGGAAAAAGTTATGATGGATACAGCCAAGAGGTAACCACGCTCCCAGCAACTGTGCTGGCCCTTAAGGTACCCATGGTAATAGTATTCCACCTGAACTACTTTGGCGGCAGTCCCCCCCTCCGCATAAGACCCAAGAGGTCAAGAGCTGCGCAAAGAATATGAACCTGCTGGCATCGGGGTAGACAGCATTCGCTAGGTCCGGTAGAACGGCTGCGATTACGGGAGGTCGACGGAACGTCAATGGCATTGTTGTGCAATGCACAATTCAATATTAATTCTTTCGAAGATGCCATTCGTCCCTGTTCTCACAACCCCAAGTTTGCGGATTGTGTAAGGGCCAGTAATGTGCAAAACCGCCCAATTTATTGTCCAGGCAGTGACTGACTGGAATGACGAATCGAAGTCTGTGGGGCTACTTCTAGGCTCCACCACCTAACAGACAGTCATTGTTTTGACACCAGCACCCCTATGCCTTGACCAGGTACATGACCAGCTGCGGAGCACCACCAAATTGAAAGAACCAAAGAACCGCCAACAGCCAATTGCGCATCTGGCGCACCCAGCACCTCAACTCCCCCAAACATCGGGAAGGAAATAAATGTCACCCAGAATCCACCACTATCTACGGAGTAGGTGGCGGTCTGGGTTCTCATGTAACATACCGGTGGGGTTCTTCATTGCATGTTGTGGTTCGTTACGTTTCTTTGTGCATGGAGTGGCGGTGGTTTAACCTTCTGACATGTTCATACTGACAGTATAGACAGGATCAAAATGAATTGGTGCCGCTCCCTCCCACCCATGCAGCATGCTCCAAACCGTACCTTGCTCATTCAAAACAGGATGGTTTGGAAGTTCCAGGCCTGAAAATTGAAATGTTAAATGCTAACAGAGTGATTGTAACCTCAGCTCCCAGTTAGTCACAAAAATATTTAAAAACCTGTTCAGGCTCTAATTGAGAAGAGCAAACCACATAGTAATGGCATCTTTGGGTGATATCCTCATTCTAGGAAAACTATGTAAATTGGCTATTTTGGCAGTTTCAGGGCCACCAAACCTGTGTTTGAACAGATTGGGACTCCTAATTCACCACTGTAAAATCCTGGTTGACCATCCAGGGTATATGGATTTATTTGGGAATTTTACTATTAACTCCAATCACCTATTAGTCACTTTGCCTGAAGGCAAAGAGAATTGAAGTTACTAAGCCTGCAATCATCTTATCACACAGCAGCTGCCTTCAATTCGACAAGTAGCAGTGAATTGGGAAATTGTGGCAACATTTCCAGCTGCCCAAATATTGGCCTTTGCACTATCACAATACAAAGAACAAAGGTGTCAGGCACTCAAAACAAATTCCGCCACTTTCAGAACGATGCAATTTACCGCTGAAGCCCATGATAGTTATACAATGGTGGAAAGCCAAGTGACCATTGTTCTGGCAATATTTCAATTGAAAGCCCTTCTTTGTTGATTACAGACTGATGCCAGTTCCTCTGGGTGGGGGGGCCACCAATGACACCTGTTACAAAGCTGTCGGTGGCCAGAAGTGAACATGCATGAGATATCTTTTCTGCAGTTGCATGGTGTTAACGATTTGAATTGCTCACAGTCCTTTACGGACTGAAAGCTTATTGTCACACATGCACCACGTTCACCGTTTCAATTAACAGATATAATAACACTACAGCAGTGGCATAAATATATCACATGGGGTATCAAGTCCAGATATCCTGTGAATAAATTTGGATGTCTCATTGGAAATGGTGGATGAAACGACATATTGGTGTCAGCTAATCTACCTCCCAGGTAGATTCACCTCGGTGGCCGGACCACCAGATCACTGTATATTCAATTACAACACAGAAAATGGGTGGTTCTTGAATCATAGAGTGTCAAGAAGATTAGTTCTAGGTATGGAACACCGATATGGATTTGTTCGCTCAAAGTTTAAATCATCATTACGCCAAGTATGTTTGCATGGGACCAACCCAGGGGCATGTAGCGTTAGACGTTCTCGCTACATTGTGGGTGCAATGTTTTTCTATGCAATTCCCCCATTTTGCCTTGTCAGAGGAGTTCGCTGTCGGCAAAAAATCGCAGGACACTGCCGGCATTCTGGTAGTCCCTGACTGGCCAGACTCAGTCCTTGGTACCACCTGGGTTTCTGAGCATGGTTGTAGAATGGTTGTAAAAAAAAGCATGACGTTGTTAACAAACCCGGTGTCTGGTGAAATACATCCTCTGCATAATTGGCTCAATTTAATTGATTGTTGCAGGTTTTAAAAGACCTTCCTTGGACTGGGACTAGCTGATTGTACGGTGGATGTGATAACTGCGGCTTGGAGAGGCAGTACTCAAAAACGATATGCCTCATACATTAGGAAGTGGGAAGTGTTCTGAGCAAAGGCCGACATTTCTGATGAGGCAGTGCAGATTAACAAATGTCTGGAGCTTCCTCCTCAAAATTGCACTTTGCTGACAAATTAAGCTACAGTGCTCTCAATAGTGCCAGAAGTGCGCTGTCGTCTTACCTGCTGCCACTTTCAGAACACCAATCAGTGGGGTCTCACCCCTCGATTCATGAGGGGAGTCTTCAATTCAAACCCTCCTGGGCCCAGATATTGTAAAATTTGGGATGTAGGGATGGTGTTAACTTTATTCCGGTCATGGTCTCCACCAACTTCCCTGTCTCTACAACTCACGCATAAGGTGGCTATGCTGATGCTGTTAGTTTCAGCACAGAGAGTCCAGTCCTTGCAAAAGCTTCGATTGGACAGGATGCTCACCTCTGCCGGTAGATTCACCTTTTTTGCAATCTTCCAACATGTCACTGTAGTTACTTTCTTAGGTGCCTGTGAAGATTCAGCATGTCCATAAGGATTCTCTCAAACTCCTACAGTTTCACTGTAGAAAGTATTCTGATGGGATGCATCTCAGCCTGGTCTGACAAGTGCTCTGCCTTTGGCAGTCTGAACCTGCAAACAGTGATAACCACACCCCAGTCTTACTATACAATACAATACAATACAATACAATCAGTCCTACTTACGACAGAAAGAAGAGTTGTCTACAGTTTTAATAATAGCCGCAGAAGAGGAACATTTTCAAAGGCGACTCGCATCCTTCCATTTCAGTTCCTCCTCTTCGTGTTATGTCACATCAAGAAGGCTGCATACATCGTCAAGGATGCCTGCCCTCTTGGTCATTCCCTTTACACTCTTCTTCCTTCTGGGAGAAGATATCAGAGCTCAAAAGCCTGGACGTCCAATTTTTTATTCTGTCCCTCAGAATCCCTTCTAATAACTTGCCCACTGCTGATGCAAACCTCACTGCTCTGTAGTTCCCTGATTTATTGCTGGAAATTTCTTAAATAAAGGCACAACAATCCTCTGGTCTCTGGTTACATCACTGTGATACTGAAAATAACTAAAATATTTTGGGCTAGCCACAGCATCTCCTCCCCTTTTGCCCAAACAGTTTATAAAATAAAATATATTTTGGAATGAGCCTATTATTTTTGCTATGGTTTCTATAATTACCAGTAATTAAACCATAAGATATTCCAGGAAGTAGAACTCCACAATTTCCAACATAGAAATGAACTGCTCTACTGGAACCTGAGAAGAGAACAGTAGAAAGCTCTGTGAAATTAAAAAGTTTAAATGAGATGTGGAGATAGGTAGGAGTAACTGGCCATGTGGGACATGCCAGTTATCAGCAATGTAAAAGCCACGATCATACATTCAAGACCCCACTCCCACTCATGCCTTATCGATTAGCACATCATGGGTAGATTAGTAATGGAATTAACACAATGGAATAATTGAAGACCTCCACAACCTAATTATATTCTTGACATAAAATATGCCTATGTTTGCAGTTGATACACCTCCCCATACCAGCCTATATCGTTAGGCCTTGGCCAGCGCACTCTACTCCACAAATATTGATTTAATATGAAACTTATTTGAGAACCAATAACCTGGTGCCAAGCCAATAACATCTCCCTCAATGTCAGAAAGACAAAATATATAGTGATTGATGAAAGTAGAAAATACCACCCCCCACCCCAAAGTAGAGATTGTTGAAAGCTTCAAGCTCTCAGGAATATATATCATGTCCTGGACCAGCCAATGGCAACAATGGCTAAGAAAGCACACCAGTGTTTCTACTTCCTGAGAAGGCTTAGGTAGTTCGGCATGTGCCCAACAGCCCTCCCCAACTTCTCCAGATGTGCCATAGAATGCAATTTATTGCTTTAGAAACAGCTCCTCCCAAGACTACAAGAAAGTGCAGGTAGTTGTGGACATAGTCCAGACCATAACATAAACCAATCTCCCTTCCCGTGACTCCATTTACACTTTATTCTGCCTCAGCAAGGCCACCAGCATAACCAAGGACCAGTCCCACTCCCTCTTCTCCACTCTCCCATCAGGTAAGATGTGCAGAGTTTGATATCACATGCCACCAGATTCAGGGACAGTTTTGTTGCCGGCTGTAATCAGGAAACTGAACCATCCTCTCACCAGCTAGTGTGCGGTCCTGACCGCACATCTACCTCATTGAAGACGTTTGAATGATCTTTAATTGCATTTTATCGGACTTTATCTCACACTAAATGTTGTATCCTTCATCTGTACACTGTGGACAGCTTGATTGTTATCATGTATAGTCTTTTCATTGACGGGATAACACACAGCAAAAAGCTTTTCACTGTACCTTAGAATACGTGAAAATAATAAACTAAACTAAACTATTATTATTACATGCACTGAGATCCAGTAAAAAACTTTGTTTTTATGCTATCCTGGTAAATCCATGCTGTAATTAAGGCCTCAGGAACAGATAACTTTCCTGCTGAAATCCTAAAACTTGAGTGTGGATGAATATGTTATAAATCCAGAGCCTCATCAACCACACTTGGGAAGTGAAGGATGTATAAAGGACTTTGAGCTCTCACCTGCACCATCTTCAAGAAATGAATCGTCTTGAACAATTATAGAGGGGTTCTTTACTTTCTGCCACAGGGGAAGTTATCAGCAGGGTCCTATTGAACTGTTGCCTGGACAAGTGGGCAAAGAACTGCTCCCCATATCGGAGGGGAGGTAATCTTTGGAAGGAATGGGCAACTGCTTAACCCACAGTGACTACACTTCAAAGTAATCAAAATTGCCTAAACGTTAGTAGTCGGGCAGCAGTATGCATATGTTTCGTGATTGTTCAGAGATCATGCTTTACATCACATTGTGAATTATATCGCTAAAATCACGATTTACACAGAAATAAACCTCCCCACTGAAAAACAACATCAAAGAGGAATCCACTGTCTATTTTTTTGCTGTCCTGTACAACCATTGATTGCATTAATAGAAGGCCACTTGAACCAAGACCCATCAGAAATCATATGTCTATTAGAAACAGTGATCCCTGCTGTCCTTGATAGGCCTTTCTGGGCACTGGAAAATTACTACTAATGTCAAACCACCACCACTTAACAGAAATGACTGGAATACCAATGACAGTTCTTGTCCCAGATAATACTCCCGGTTCTGATGTTACAGTGGCTTGCAAATGTTTCATACCCCTTGAACTTTTCCACACTTTTGTCACGTTACATTGGTTTCAAATTTTTTTACAAATACAAAAATACTGGTGTGGCATGCAAAGTATTCAGTCCCTTTATTTCTGATACCCCTAAAACAAAACCAGTGCTACAATATGCCTTCAGAAGTCCACCTAATTAGTAAATAGAGCTCCACTGTGTGTAATCTAAATTCTCAGTATAAATACAGCTGTTACTGTGAAACCTCAGAGGTTTGTTAGAAAACATTAGTGAACAAACAGCATCATGAAGCCAAGGTAACACACCAGACAGGTCAGGGATGAAGTTGTGGAGAATTTAAAGCAGGGTTTAGGTTTATAAAAAAAATAAATCCCAAGCTTTGAACATCTCACAGAGCACTGTTCAATCCATCATCCAAACACAGGGAAGAGTATGGCACAACTGCAAACCTAACCAAGCCATGGCCGTCCACCTAAACTGCAGCCGGCGCAAGGAGAGCAATGATCAGAGAAGCAGCCAAGAGCCCATGTCAACTCTTGGAGGAAGCTGCAGAATCCACAGCTCAGTTGGGAGAATCCTGTCCACAGGACAAATAATAGTCCACGACACCCACAAATCGGGAGTATCCGTTAGGAAAAGTGGCAAAAGATAAGCCATTGTTGAAACAAAAGCCAGTAAAAAGTCCCTCATTTCTGTTTGGCCACAAGCCACTGGGAGACCACAGCAAAAATGTGGAGGAAGGTGCTCTGTCTGATGAGGCCAAAATGGAAGTTTTTTGGCCTAAATGCAAAACCTATGTGGCTGGCGGAAACAACTAACACTGCAGCAGCATCCTGAACACACCATCCCCCACTGTGGAAACATGGTGGTGGCCAGCATCATTGCTGTGGGAATCGCTTTTCTTCAGCAGGGACAGGATTCTGTCAGAAGTTTGATGGGAAGATGGATGATGCCAAATACACGGGCAATCTTGGAAAAAAACCTGTTTAGAGTCTGCAAAAGACTTGAGACTGAGGGGCGGAGGTTCACCTTCCAGCAGACAACGACCCCTAAATCCATTACAACCATAACTACAATAATGGTTTAGACCAAAGCAAATTCATGTCGTTAGAATGTCAACGTCCAGACCTAAATCCAATTGAGAATCTCAGGCAAAACAATGAATATTGGCTGTTCACTATAGACGCACTTCCATCCATCTGACTGACTTGAGCTATTTTGCAAAGAAAATGGCAAAAATTTCTATTTACTAGATGTGCAAGAGCTGGTAGCGACTATAACCCAAAAGACTTGCAGCTGTAATTGCAGCGAAAGGTGGTTCTACAAAGTATTGACTCAGGAGACTGAATACTTTTGCATGCCACACTTTTCAGTTTTTTATTTGTAATAAAATGTGGAAACCATGTATCATTTTCCTTCCACTTCTCAATTATGCACCACTTTGTGTTGGTCTATTACATAAAATCCCAATAAAATACATTTACGTTTGTGACAAAATGTGGAAAAGTTCAAGGGGTATGAAAACTTTTGCAAGTCACTGTACTAGTTACTAGTTAATCAGCAACACTAGGCAGGCCACATCGCTCACATTTACACCACAACATTTCTGAAACATTCACTTCAATCTGATTTTATTTAACAGGAAAACATATCAGATGGACATTGGAAATGATTCCAAGAAGTGCTGAATCATTCTTTGATGAAGTACATCCCCATTGATTTCTGTGAAAGCCTAACCCATGATGGCTCAAAGTTGGGAAGTTGCATTCAGGATAATGTTCAGAACCCAGAGGTCGCACATCAAGAGCACACAGACACACTGTAAGTATTAAAAGATGGATACCGCCTCCCACCCTACCCCCCCCCCCCCACCTACTTTAACAGGCACCGCCTCCCCTTTACATAAAAGCCCACAATACCCACATTGACCTCATCCACCAGGGTCATAAAACCAGGGTCGAAACAGGTCATCCTCAATTCTAAGAAGAATAAGTAAATACTGCTAAAAGGACAATTATTTTTAGAAGGTGAATTCTATATATTATGATTACATTATTCTATTGAATGGAGTATATTAAATTGTAACCCAATACCTGCTGTGCTGTACTTTTAGTGAATAACTCATTTTAACTTCTTGGTGAATTCTATATTTTATTTTAGTTTTGTTTGTTTAAAACAGGAAACTGGAAAGACCTGTTATACTAACAATATTTGAAACTAGAGTAAGGCTATTACTCCTGATTCCAAGGAAATGTATTTTGGTTTCTGGAAAAATCCATTTTATGTAGATAGCGTAATAAATATGCATGCCAGTTTCATGAATGAACTCTTCATAATGTCCAACCATTTTTTTAAAAATCCAGTTAAAGTTCATGGAAAAGCTGCCTAGGAACAGAAGAAATGAACACAAGCTAAATTTAGAAATGGAGGCTGGTTGGAGAAAGACTGACAGAAATTAAATGAGACTGATAGTATACTTAGGAGAATCTTTCTGGAGAAATATTGTATCAGACGTAGTTGCGTCAAATTGTATGAATTTAAAGGAATACAGATAAAGATGTGAAAAATCATCAGAGGGTTAGCTTGCTAAAATTAGATGAAAGCCACGTAAGGGGAAGAACTGGATTACAAACAGCATGTGGGAAGAATGGTCTTTCTCCAGTTCAATACATCCCACCTAAGCACTTGTTTGTACTGCTATGTCAATAATTCAATCATTTGATATCAGATTCAAAGATTCATCGAGTTATACAGCATCAGGCCCTTCAGCCCTACTTGTCCAAGCAAACCAAGATGTTCAATCCAAGATGGTGTTTGTGTTCTACAACATTCCTCAGGTCCTACTATGAAGTCCTGACCTGGATTATCCTACAAAATTCTACCTGGCTCTATTGATCTAGATTTTAGATTTTACATAACCTTGTTCATTTCTACTGTATCACCAGTTTTAGTGTCATCCACAAACTTACTAAACATGCCACTGACATTCTCATATAATATAAATAATGAACATCGGTGGACCCAAAACTAATTTTTGCAGCATACCACTCATTGTAGGCCTCCAGTCTGAAAAACAACCCTCTATCATTACCGTCGTCCTCTTACCTTCAAGACAATTTTTTGTCTAATTGGCTAACACAGTGGATCCCATGTAATTTAGCCAGCCAAACCAGCCTAGCATGTGGTGCCTTGTCAAAGGCTTTGCTAAAGTCCATGTAGTCAATGTCTACTGCACTTTCCCATTAATCTTCTTGGCGGTCTCTTGCAAAAATTCAATCAAATTTGTGGGACGCCATTTCCCATGCACAGTCGTGCTGACTAACCCTAATCAGTCCTTGTCTTTCCAAATGTAGATAGATCCTGTGTGTCAGAATCCCCTCCAATAACATCCCACCACTTACAGTATGTTAGCCTATAGTTTCCTTGTAACCCTATTAAAATACAGGCAAAATATTAGCCATTTTCTAGTTTTCAGGCATCTCACATAATTTTACTTCGGAGTAATGCGAGTGACTACGTGAAGAACCCCGTCCAGCCGCACGTGCGTCATTACGTCAGGCGCATTGTTGCAGGCAATCGGTTGGAGCAGCAGAGCTCCTCATCGCGGTAAGTTTAAAACACCTAAAGGTAAGTGAAAAACTCAGCCTGGAGGTCGCTTTCTGCATTTACGGGTGATTTCAGGACTTACAACTTTTAAAAATGCAGAAAGCAGGGAAGGTGAAGGCGAGGCGACCCATTGTTAAAAGTTTGGAGGACCATGGGAGTGCGGGTAGCGGGTGCTCGCCTAGCTCACCGAATCCATCGCCAGCAAGGGGGCTTGCGACAGCAGATACGTTGTCGGTAGGGTGTAAGGCCACAGCAAAGTCTGCTAGGCCCATTGATCCAGAGTCGGGCCTGCAGGTTTCACTTCCGCAAGGGGAGTCCGTTTGCTCACGGCTCTCCCAGATCGAGATTCTATTGCAGAGTATATTCGAGAAGGACGCACTCTGGGAGGAGGAGTGGTGCCCACACCAGGCTGTTGGAGAGCTTGTGACAGCAGCACCTGGAATAGGGCTGCATGATTACCCACTCATGGAGGAGGAGGGTTTGCCAGCTCAGGGGTATACTGATGCCGAGTCAGTGGTTGAACAGAGCCTAAAGGGTGAAAGGCAACAGGGTTTAATACCTAACCTGGCTGCAAAGTTTGTGATCCCCAGAGAAGCAGGGGAGCCATTGGGGGAGGAGTTGGCAACTACCATCCAGTATATGCTCTCCCATCAGCTCCAAGAGCTGACAATGGACGACACTGCTAAAAGGTATGAAGCCCAGCTAAGTGTGGGTTGTTCAGGGTTTCGGTGGTCAACCATGTCATATGGGGACAAATGGGGATTGCAGTGCAGTGCGGGCACAAGAGATAAAGCTCCAGAGGGTGCTCAAGTTGCTTGCAGCAGGAATCACTGCATTCGCTAGAACGGTGGACGAGGGACACATGACGGAAGTTCATCAGGATGCTTTGGGGCTCCTGTGCAGTGCACATTTTGAAATGAACTGTATAAGAAAGAGTGCCATACACCCAGCCATTCACCCACAATTTGCAGCACTCTGCAAACTGACCAACGTACAACTGCCTAATCTGTTGTTTGGGGAGGACCTCGCAAAGCGAGTCAAAGAACTTGATGAGCAGGCAAAAACTGTGGACCTCATTAAAACATGCGGCAAAATAAGCAGGTGGGTTTTTCCCTATCGACAGTGTGCTATGACAGGGGCCGGTGAAGGGACGAGCCATTCATTCCCAAACACACGCAGCAGGCAACCTGCCACAGGCACACGGGGAAGGATGAATTTCCCTACGAGGGGCCGGGGGCAACATGCGCTGTCAGGAAATGTGCAGGTGAGAGATTTTGCTCCTGAGGAAAACAAATTAAGTGGGAAAGATGTTCAAGTTGAGGGCAGATTACACTTGTTCCTCAAACAATGGCAGGAGATAACATCAGATTTGTTTGTACTGGGCAGTATAGAGGGAGTTAAAATTGAATTCTACCCTACTGTGTGTACACCCACTCAGCATGTCTCACGTCAAACACTCGTGTTTTCACAAGAAGAGAATATGCAGATACAGGCAGAACTTGAGATATTATGCAAAAAAGGGGTTATTGAGAGGTCGGTTCGTCAATCCCATCAGTTTGTGTCAAATATTTTTCCTAGTTCTAAAAAGACTGGGGGATGTAGAATCATTCTGGACCTGAACCCTTTTGTGCAGTATAGGCATTTCAAAATTGAATTTTTTTCTACTGCTAACAGCTGGTTTCCAAAGGGTGTTATATGGCAAGCATAGATCTTAAAGATGCATATTACTCAGTGTCTGTTCATTATGATGATAGGAGGTATTTGAAGTTTAGCTGGATGAGTCAGTTATGGCAATTCAAAGCACTGCACAATAGATTAATCTCAGCTCCTCGATTGTTTACCAAATTGTTAAAACTTGTTCCAGGGCTACTCCAAGCTCAGGGTCATGTCGTAATGGCCTATTAAGATGATATCTTAATTGTCGGAAAGACTCAGAATGCAGCTGAATCATCTGTTTCAGTTGTTAAACTCACTTTTGAGCAATTGGGGTTCATCATTCATTCAAAAAAATCCAAATTAACACCAGTTAAAATTATTGATTACTTGGGCTTTACCATTAATTCAGATCACATGTTAGTGATTCTGCCCAGTGACAAAAGGCAGCAGTTAATTAAAGGTTGTATCAACCTCCTTGGCGAAGAACGACCTTCAATTAGATAGGTGGCCAGTTTAATTGGTAAATTGGTGGCTGCTTTTCCAGCTGTGCAGTTTGGACCTCTGCATTATCAACACTTACAACAAGCAAAAGAACAGGCACTGAGGACACGTGCAGGTCATTTTGACAGGCCCATGGGATTGCCAGCTGAAGCCATTTCAGAAATACAATGGTGGATCACAAATGTCTCAAGTGGTTCCAGGGAAGTTTTGGTTGAACCACCTTCCATAGTCTTACAGACTGATGTTAGTGCTCTAGGTTGGGTTGCTATGGATATGTCTTCCAGTGTGGAGGCAGATGGAATAGTGATGAGACATCCCTTCTGCAATTGCGAAGGATCAATTATTTAGAGCTTTTGGGAACCTTCTTTGGGCTTAAAGCTTATTGCTCTGCCAAGAATCACTTGCATGTGCAGGTTCAAATTTACAACACCACAGCAGTGGCATATGTTAATCACATGGGTGGGGTCAAGTCAGAATCTTGTGACAGATTGGCTAATCATATCTGGAGCTGGTGCATTGACAAAAACATTTGGCTTTCAGCAAACTAATTACCAGGTAGATTCAACATAATGGCAGACACAAGGTCACGCCAATTCAATGATAACATAGAATGGATGTTGAATCAGGACATATTTAATGATGTGGTTGCTCGATATGGAATGCCAGATATTGATTTGTTTGCATCTAGAATAAACCATCAGTTGCCCAAATACGTTTCATGGGAACCAGACACTGGCGCAGCAGCGGTCGATGCATTCTCGCTGCATTGGGGTGGAATGTTTTTATATGCATTTCCTCCATTCTGTCTCACCAGTCGATGCCTGCAAAAAATCAAGCAGGACTCCGCTTCAGGAGTATTGGTAGTGCCAGACTGGCCTACTCAGCCATGGTTCCCTCTCGTGTTGCAGATGGCTATTCAACCTCACATAGAAACATAGAAATTAGGTGCAGGAGCAGGCCATTCGCCCCTTCGAGCCTGCACCGCCATTCAATATGATCATGGCTGATCATCCAACTCAATATCCTGTACCTGCCTTCTATCCATACCCCCTGATCCCTTCAGCCACAAGGGCCACATCCAACTCCCTCTTAAATATGGCCAACGAACTGGCCTCAACTACCTTCTGTGGCAGAGAATATGATTGTTCCCAAACATAAAAACCTACTGGTGAACCCGTTAACTGGCGATCAACATCCTTTACATGATCGTTTTGATCTGTTAATTTGCAGATTCTAAGAAGGCCATACCTGGGGATAGGACTGTCTGATCGCACCGTGGATGTTCTCACATCGGCCTGGAGGGATAGTAGCCAGAAGCAGTACATCTGCTCGATAAGAAACTGCTTACGGCAGAATATCTCATATCAAACTGCAGGCATCCCAGACGTGCTGGAGTTCTTGTCCACTCTCTATTTCGATCAAAAGTTAAGCTATAGTCTGATCAATACATCCAGAAGTGCTCTGTCTGCTTATTTACCCATGGTGTCAGAATTACATTCAGTAGGGACACATCCGTTAGTCTCTGGATTTATGAAGGGAGTTTTTAATTCTAATCCTCCTAGGCCCAGGTATTCGGTTATCTGGAATGTAAGCAAAGTTCTTATGCTCCTTAGCCAGTGTACTCCTGTCACAGTCCTATCTCTAGCCAAGCTAACCATGAAGGTGGTCGTGCTTGTGGCGTTGGTATCAGCCCAACGTGTGCAGACATTACAGAAACTGCGGCTAGACAGGATGGAGGTATCGGCAGATGCCATCACTTTTTTATGTTTATGATCTGCTCAAGCAGAGTAGAATAGAAACATAGAAACATAGAAATTAGGTGCAGGGAGTAGGCCATTAGCCCTTCGAGCCTGCACCGCCATTCAATATGATCATGGCTGATCATAACTCAGTATCCCGTACCTGCCTTCTCTCCATACCCTCTGATCCCCTTAGCCACAAGGGCCACATAGGGGTGACAGGGTGTAAGATTGTCTTTTTGGCATACCCCAAGGATTCCCGCCTGTGTGTAGTGTCATATTTGTCCCATTACATTGAGGCTACCAGAACCCTAAGAGGAACAGTCAGCATTGTTTATTAGCCACAAAAAAACGCACAGTAAGGTGTCGGTGCAAACAATTTCAAGGTGGCTGAAGCAGGTTCTGATGAGCGCTGGGATTGATACTGATAAATTTAAATCTCATTCCACCAGGGCGGCATCAACTTCAGCGGCCAGGGCGATGGACGTGCCTATAGACTATATCCTCATGGCCGCAGGATGGTCCAGTGAGCTGATGTTCCAGAGATTTTACCATAAGCCAATTGCAAGGCTGGGGATATTTGCTGTTTCGGTTTTAAGTTCAATTATATAGTTTCCCCCTGGGATAGAGGGATTGCTATTGTTTTATTTGTAAAAAGAAACCATTAATTTGTTTAAGCAATATTATGATTGATACATTATTGATGATTTAATTATGTTGAGTCAATCAATGCAGTGAGAGGCCGGATTTGAATCTGCGGCATGAAATCACAGAGCTTTGAAATCTTCATATAGTCACTCACGTGACTCTGAAGTAAAATAGTAAGATTAAACAAGAACTTACCAGTTTTAAGTTTGATCTTTATTTTATGAGGAGTTACGATGAGGGACTACGTGCCCTCCGCTCCCAACCCTCATAAATGTCATCTGGTAGTTCTAGTCTTCTGTAATCTTACTATTGTTCTTCAGTCACTATTACCTGTGATTTCACACTGCTGCTTTGAAGATTGACGCACGTGCGGCTGGACGGGGTTCTTCACGTAGCCCCTCATCATAACGCCGCATAAAATAAAGATCAAACTTCAAACTGGTAAGTTCTTGTTTAATCTTACTATTATTGATTATGCAAATATCTCTGCGAGGGGGCGGTCAATTTCCTCCCTAGCTTCCTACAATGTGTTAGGATATACTAGATCTGGTCCCAAGGAATTATGTACCTGTATGCATTTTATGATCTCCAGCACCTTCTCTCCAGTAATGTGGCTCTCTATCCATCATGATATCATTATTTTCTTCCACAACTTATCTAACATCCATGCCTTTCTCCACTGTAAATACAGACAAAAATATTCAGTTGATACCTCGCCCATCTCCTGTGGCTCCACATAAGGAAATCTCATTGATCTTTAATGGCCTATTTTCTGTCCTTTGTTATTATTTTGTCGTTTGTATACCTGTTGAAACTCTTTGGATTCTCATTTTCCTTAGCAGCCAAAGCTATCTCATGTCTCTTTTTGTCACCTACTGTATACTTCATTTAATCATGAAGGGATTAACTTGATCCCAGTTACCTATATCTGTCATATGCCTCTTTTCCCTTTTTCTTATCTTTATCAATATATTTTGTTATCTAGGGTTTCCTAATCCTGCCTGGCTTGCCCTTCACTCTAATAGGAACATGCAGGCCCTGAAACTTCCACTTGCCAGATCTGTAAGCAGCCTTCCCTAATCGATTTACGCAGAACAGTGCAGCACAGGATTGTTTGTGCTGAGTATGCCAAATTGAACTGTTCTCCCGAGAGGGAGTTTGCACATTCTCCCTGTAGTCGCATGAGTTTTCTCCAGTGGCTTTAGTTTACTCCCACAACCCAAATACGTGTGGATTTGTCAGTTAGTTGGTTGTTATAGATTATCCCTGGTGTGTAGAGAATGGATGCAAAAGTGAAATAATTTAAACTTGTGTGAATGGTGATAGTTGACTTGGTGGGCCGAAGGATCTGTTTCCATGCTATATCTCTAAACTATACTAAACCCCAGTCATGTACCTATCCATGCCCTGAGTTCAGCCACCTTGCGTTTAAATAAATGCAGCTTAACCCTTTAGTCTACCCTCACTCTCTGCCGTGCTCCTGCCTGTCCTGTCTACTGAACTTTCTCTCTTTAACTTGTATTTGCCTCAACATTCTCCAGAATGCAGGAGGTGTGGAGAGACCAGATAGAAGCATATAAAGTTATTAAAGGCATAGATAGACAGTCAAAACCTTTCTCCCAGGATGGAGAAATCATACACTAGAGGGCATTGCTTTAAGGTGAGAGGGACAATGTTAAATGGCGATGTGGGGGAAGTGTTTTAAATGGAGGGCGGTGAATGCTTGGAGCACGCTGCTGGGCTTGGTGGTTGAGGTAAATATGACACTTTTGGATAGACATACGGATATGTATGGATTGGAGAAATAAGGATTATGTGCAGGCAGATAAGAGTTGGTCTTGGCATCATGTTTGGCACAGACGTTGTGGGCTGAAGGCCCTGTTCTTATGCTATTCTGTTCTATGTTCGATTGTTCTATATTCTCATCTGCCTAGTGACTGCATTGAATCCCACACCCTGCCAGCTTAGTTGAAACTCTATCAAGCAACACCGGCAAATCTTCCCACCACGATATTGGTCGCCCTCTGGGTAACTCTGTATGTGGTTATCAGTTAATTGCTGTTCAGCTGTTCATGTTCCCTGTGACCTGCATGCCAAAAGCCTGAGCGAGCTCTAACCAAGGTCCTTACCATTCAATGCAAAATTGTATTCCATGGATTTGTTTGCAAGAAGAACTAACTTCAGCCTACTTTTGAGAGTAATGAACTGTATTTTGATTACTTGTACAGATAATTCTGGCTTGAATTTCAACCAGATGCCCATGTTTTCATTTTCACTGTCAAATCATGTCACTACGAGTTAAATGCAAAATATTATTTGCATCCCTCTAGCATTTCTGCTTGCCAACATAAAAGAACAATGTCCAGGGCTGGAATGTGTCAACTTTCCATAAACATATGATTTAATTATATGAAAATATCGCGGATTAATTCTCACACAAAATATTCCAAACTTGTTTTTCTCATAATCATCCTTTGGCATCTCTTACATTTTCATCTATATTGTCCTTTTCAACCAGTTGCAACATTTGCATTGCAACATTCAGGTCTGAATTCAATTGGCTCAAAAGCTAATTGGATCTGTGTTCCACATTCATATACTGTAGGTACTGCTGCCCAGCATGCATCAATTTAGGACCAGCTCCCAATAGGATTAGACCTTGGCATATTTAATTACTTAGTTTGACTGCAGGGCACAGCAAAAGTGAAGCACAAGTCTTCAGAGTCTCAGAGAGTCATAGAACAGTAAAGTGCAGGAATGGGACCTTCAGCCCTACTTGCACATGATGACTGCAATACCTATCAATGTTAATCCCTGCATTAGATCCATATATCCCAACTTATTTCCTTTCCAACTACTTTTCAAATGCCTCGACCGCCTCCTGTGCCAGCCTATTCTATATAACTTCTATAACTATGTAACTTGTATGCTTGACCTCTTTGTGTAATTTCCGATCAACTACACAATGTGTGTACAATGTAAGGAAAGCAATTTATTCAGCATAGGAAGGAACTCAGATTTGCACCAAAGATAAACACAAGTGCTGAAGTAACTCAGCCGAACAGGCAGGGTCTCGGAAGAGAAGGAGTGGATGATGTTTTGGGTTGAGACCCTTCTTCAGAACCTACAGATCTGAATAAGGGACTTGGCCCGAAACAACATCCATTTCCTTCTCTCCAGAGCTGCTGCCTGTCCTGCTGATTCAATTTCTTCTTATATTTATTCATTCATTTTCCAAATTTTATTTGTTGAGAAGAAAATTTGTCTAGACCCTATTTTAGATAAGTAAAACTATAATTGTAATTCAACAGTTTATGATTTCCTTCTAAGCCTTGGAATATCTCAGCCTAAAATTCTCAATTACTGTAATATTGTGAAATTTCTTGGCTCCCATCTCTTTGGAACTGCATTCATTGCAACCATTCACTGCATTCATTTTGTTACGTCCAAGATATGGATAAGAGGATTTCAATGTTAATACCCCATGGAATTAATAGTTGAAACCCCATCTCCCTGTGTGATACAGATTTGATGTGTAATTTACATGAATGGCAAAACACAATGTCATCGAGGGTGTGCATTGATTGCTTATGAAACTTTCATTTTCAATCTTTCCCATATCCTACCATCAATGTTATGAGCTTTCACAAGTTATAGGAGTAGAATTAGGCCATTTGGCCCATCGAGTCTACTCCGCAATTCAATCATGGCTAATCTCTGCCTCCTAAAGAAGTTCCTCTTCACCTCCTTTCTAAAAGAGCGCCCTTTAATTCTGAGGCTATGACCTCTGGGTCTAGACTCTCCTACCAGTGGAAAAATCCTTTCCACATCTACTCCATCTATGCCTTTCATTATTCTGTAAGTAAGCTTGTTTCTTTATTTAATCACTCTTTTTGACCTCCTTTGGAGGGATAGCCTTGCTGTTGATGATCTACTTTAGGATTCACATTGGACATGGAAACATGTGCAAATATAGTTGATAGAAGAACTCAGCAGGTCGAGCAGTATCTGGAGATACAAAGGAATGGTCTATGCTTCATTTGAGAAGCAGCATTTGAATCTTTATATATTTGAAGCAGCCAGCTGTCACGGCTTATGTGAACCATGCATTATTTTACACCCGTGGCATTAATTTGTGGTCATTATTATATGGTTAATATCTCTGCAGCTTTGTTAGTGGAATGGGTTATAGTTTAATATTGACTAACCTGTCAATATTGTTTAGTAAAGATGGATATTTCTCCAGTAAGATCATTAATGCCTTCTTGTGCAACAGATATTTGTGTGAATTGCCTTATCAAATATTCTACCAGCATTTATGCTTCACTGATATACCTAATGAAAAAATAATGACAGGGCAACGGTCGGTACATATGAGGCAGATGTTCACTCCAATATTTCACTGCAGATGGGATAAATTGAAACTATTTATTGAAGCTCTCACACCTCCTTCATTATTCAATTTGCACTCTGCTAAAGAGGTGCTGTTGCATATGAGAGAGAGGAAACGTTTTAAAACAAAATAGTCCACCATTGCAAGGCTCAAAATGATTTTCTCCAAATTGTGATATATTGTTGATGGTACAAATTTTTAGACTTTGTAAAGCTAATATCTTTCTCAGATGGTCCATATCTTTTAAGGGTCTATTTACTAAATCTATCACTTTTTATCATTGCTGCTTTTCTAAGTTCTAGGGGCGGCATGGTGGCGCAGAGGTAGAGTTGCTGCCTTACAGCGCCAGAGACCCAGTTTGGATCTTGACTATAGGTGCTTATCTGTACGGAGTTTGTATGTTCTCCACGAGATCGGCATGGTTTTTCTCCGGGACCTCTGGTTTCCTCCAAAGACATCCAGGTTTGTATTTTAATTAGTTTCGGCAAAAATTGTAAATTGTCCCTTGTGTGCGCAGGGATTGCTGGTGGGCACGGACCTGGTGGGCTGAAGGGCCTGTTTCCACACTGTATCTCTAAACTAAACTAAAAAAAAGTTAAATGTTTCTTTATATATAGATATCTAGCAGCATGACATGAAGTTGTTCCTTTTTATTAGACAGCTCCACAAAAGGGCAAAGAGAGCAGAAGAAATATCAACAGATGTCTTTTGTAACCGCCAATGTCTCACCCTGGCTGAAAGCAACATCTCATAATCTCCTAAAACAGCTTCAGACAGCTTCCAGCAGTCACGTAAGTGCAATTGTCAAATTTCATAACCGATCGTGTGGCAAAGTTCAAATCTAGATCATCTACAACGACAGTTGGCAAAGATGAACCATGATTGCTGTACTGTCTGGGAGCCACGGAAGCCTAATGACAAGTCATTGCTTTAGAAAATGACAGTGAACCAAATTATATCGGTCAATAGATTTCTATCACCATTTTAGCTTTTAACTGTGGTAATACACAAAATGCTGGAGTAACTCAAAGAGTCAGGCAACATCTCTGGAGGAAACAGATAGGTGATGTTAAGGGATGTTAAGAAATGTCAAATGTATTACCCAATCCCCAATATATTGCACGGTACCCGGACGTGGCGCCGACAGGCAAGAAGCCAAAGCAAAGAAGTCGAACCCAAAGAACAGAAACATAGAAACATAGAAAATAGGTGCAGGAGTAGGCCATTCGGCCCTTCGAGCCTGCACTGCCATTCAATATGATCATGGCTGATCATCCAACTCAGTATCCTGTACCTGCCTTCTCTCCATACCCCCTGATCCCTTTAGCCACAAGGGCCACATCTAACTCCCTCTTAAATATAGCCAATGAACTGGCCTCAACTACCTTCTGTGGCAGAGATTCCAGAGACTCACCACTCTGTGTGAAAAATGTTTTCCTCATCTCGGTCCTAAAGGAATTCCCCCTTATCCTTAGACTATGGCCACTTGTTCTGGACCTCCCCAACATCGGGAACAGTCTTCCTGCATCTAGCCTATCCAATCCCTTAAGAGTTTTGTACGTTTCTATAAGATCCCCCCTCAGTCTTCTAAATTCTAGTGAATCCAAGCCAAGTCTATCCAGTCTTTCCTCATATGAAAGTCCTGAAATCCCAGGAATCAGTCTGGTGAACCTTCTCTGTACCCCCTCTATGGCAAGAATGTCTTTTCTCAGATTTGGGGACCAAAACTGTACGCAATACTCCAGGTGTGGTCTCACCAAAACCCTGTACAACTGCAGTAGAACCTCCCTGCTCCTATACTCAAATCCTTTCGCTATGAATGCTAACCTACCATTTGCTTTCTTCACTGCCTGCTGCACCTGCATGCCTACTTTCAATGATTGGTGTACCATGACACCCAGGTCTCGTTGCATCTCCCTTTTCCTAATTTGCCACCATTCAGATAATAGTCTACTCTCCTATTTTTGCCACCAGTGGATAACCTCACATTTATCCACATTATACTGCATCTGCCATGCATTTCCCCACTCACCCAGCCTATCCAAGTCACCTTGCAGCCTCCTTGCATCCTCCTCACACCTAACACTACCCCCCCAGCTTAGTGTCATCCGCAAACTTGGAGATGCTGCATTCAATTCCCTCGTCCAAATCATTAATATATATTGTAAATAGCTGGGGTCCCAGCACTGAGCCTTGCAGTACCCCACTAGTCACTGCCTGCCATTCTGAAAAGGACCCGTTCACTCCTCTTTGCTTTATGTCTGCTAGCCAGTTCTCTATCCACATCAATACTGAACCCCTAATACCGTGTGCTTTAGGTTTGTATACTAATCTATTATGTGGGACCTTGTCGAAAGTCTTCTGAAGTCTAGGTATAACACATCCACTGGTTCTCCCTGATCCACTCTGCTAGTTACATCCTCGAAAAATTCTATAAGATTCGTCAGAGATGATATACCTTTCGTAAATCCATGTTGACTTTGTCTAATGATTTCACCACTTTCCAAATGTACTGCTATCCCATCTTTAATAACTGACTCTAGCAGTTTCCCCACTACCGATGTTAGACTAACTGGTCTGTAATTCCCCATTTTCCCTCTCCCTCCTTTTTTTTAAAGTGGGGTTATATTAGCTACCCTCCAATCCTCAGGAACTACTCCAGAACCTAAGGAGTTTTGAAAAATTATCATTAATGCATCCACTATTTCTGTGGCTACTTCCTTGAGTACTCTGGGATGCAGACTATCTGGCCCTGGGGATTTATCGGCCTTTAATCCATTCAATTTACCCAACACCACTTCCCGGCTAACCTGGATTTCACTCAGTTCCTCCACCTTATTTGACCCCCGGTCTCCTGCTATTTCCGGCAGATTATTTATGTCTTCCTTAGTGAAGACAGAACCAAAGTAATTATTCAATTGGTCTGCCATGTCCTTGTTCCCCATGATGAATTAACCTGTTTCTGACTGCAAGGGACCTACATTTGTTTTAACTAATCTCTTTCTCTTCACATATATATAAAAACTTTTGCAGTCAGTTTTTATGTTCCATGCCAGTTTTCTTTCATAATCTATTTTCCCTTTCCTAATTAAGCCCTTTGTCCTCCTCTGCTGGACTCTGAATTTCTCCCAGTCCTCTGGTTGGCTGCTTTTTCTGGCTAATTTGTATGCTTCATCTTTTGTTTTTATACTATCCCTGATTTCCCTTGTTATCCATGGATGCACTACCTTCCCTGATTTATTATTTTGCCTAACTGGTATGAACAATTGTTGTAGTTCATCCATGCAGTCTTTAAATACCTTCCATTGCACATCCACTGTCCACCCTTTAAGAATCATTTGCCAGTCTATCTTGGCCAATTCACGTCTCATACCTTTGTTTACGTTCAGAACCCTTGTTTCTGACTTATGTCACTCTCCATCCTAATGAAGACTCAACCATATTATGGTCACTCTTTCCCAACGAGCCACGCACAACAAGACTGCTAACTAACCCTTCCTCATTACTCAATACCCAGTCTAGAACTGCTCTCTCGTTGGTTCCTCTACATGTTGGTTTAGAAAACTATCCCGCATACATTCCAAGAAATCCTCTTCCTCAGCACCCCTGCCCATTTGATTCACCCAATCTATATGTAGATTGGAGTCCCACACAACTCCCACTAGCGTTTTCTGACCCTTAGAGTTTGGCAGTTCTACCCATATCGATTCCACATCCTCCAAGCTAATGTCCTTCCTTTCTATTGCATTGATCTTCTCTCTCACCAGCAACGCTACCCCACCTACCTTTCCTTTCTGTCTATCCCTCCAGAGTATTGAATATCCCTGGATGTTCAGCTCCCCGCCTTGGTCCCCCTGGAGCAACGTCTCCGTGATCCCAACTATAGCATAGTCATTTATAACTATCTGCACATTCAACTCGTCCACCTTATTACGAATGCCCCTCGCATTGAGACACAAAGCCTTCAGGCTTGTTTTTACAACACTCCATCCTTGACTCCATCCTATCCCCCTTTGTTAAATCCCTCCCCACCTATGTTCAAGACACCTCAGACACTCTCCGTCGGCTCCACGCATTCCATTCTCCAGGCCCCCATCCTCTCATCTTTACCATGGACGTCCAGTCACTCTACACCTCCATCCCCCACCAGGACGGTCTCAAAGCCCTCCGGTTCTTCCTCGACCAGAGGAGCAACACATACCCGTCCACTGACACCCTCCTCCGCCTAGCGGAGTTGGTCCTTACCCTCAATAACTTCTCTTTTGACTCCTCCCATTTCCTCCAAACACAAGGCGCAGCTATGGGCACACGCATGGGCCCCCAGCTACGCTTGCCTCTTTGTCGGGTACGTCGACCAATCCTTGTTCTCGGCGTACCAGGGCCCCATCCCCGACCTCTACCTCCGTTACATCAACGACTGCTTTGGTGTCACCTCCTGCACCCACACACAACTGACTGACTTCATCCATTTCACTACCATCCGGCACTCAAATACACTTGGACCATTTCCGACATTTCCCTACTATTCCTTGACCTCACCATCTCTATTGCAGGTGATACACTCCTGACCGACATCCACTACAAACAACTGACTCCCACAGCTACTTGGACTACTCTTCCTCCCACCCTGCTTCCTGTAAGGACTCCATCCCCTATTCCCAATTCCTCCGTCTACGCCGCATCTGCTCCCAGGATGAGGTGTTCCACACCAGATCATCACAAATGTCCTCATTCTTCAGAGAATCCCCCACTATAGATGAGGCTTGCACGAGGGCCTTCTCCATACCCCGCAACACTGCCCTCTCTCCCCATTACCCCACTTGCAACAAGGGCAGAGTCCCTCTGGTCCTCACCTATCACCCCACCAGCCATCAAATACAACACATAGTCCTCCGCCAGTTTCGCCACCTCCTACGTGACCCCTCCACTCGCCACATCTTCCCATCTCCCCCCCTGTCTGCCTTCCGCAAAGACCGCTCCCTCCGCAACTCCCTTGTCAATTCTTCCCTTCACTCCCGCTCTACCCCTTCCCCGGGCACTTTCCTTTGCAACCGCAAGAAATGCTACACTTGTCCCTTCACCTCCCCCCTCCACTCCTTTCAGGGACCCAAGCAGTCCTTCCAGGTCCGACAGAGGTTCACCTGCATCTCCTCCAACCTCATCTACTGCATCCGCTGCTCCAGATGCCAGATGATCTATATCGGTGAGACCAAGCAGAGGCTTGGCGATCGTTTCGCCGAACACCTCCGCTCGGTCCGCATTAACCAACCCGACCTCCCGGTGGCTCAGCACTTCAACTCTCCCTCCCATTCTGTATCTGACCTCTCGGTCGTGGGCCTCCTCCACGGCCAGAGTGAGCAACACCACAAGTTGGAGGAACAGCACCTCATATTACGCTTGGGGAGTCTGCATCCTCTGGGCTTGAACATTGAATTTTCTCAATTCTGTTAACCCTTGCTGTCTCCACCCCTTCCCACCTCTCCCTCAGCCCTCGGGCCCTGGCATTCCCTCTCTCTCTATCTCTCCCCCACCCTAGTCGCACTAGCTTCTCATTTTCACACTACAAACAGCTTACAATGGCTTGTTCCCTTTATCATCGATACTTTTTTGCATATCTTTCATTCATTGTTCTTTATCTTGTTTTGTTTCCAAGTTTATCTCCACGTCACCGTCTATATCTCTCGTTTCCCTGACCAGTCTGAAGAAGGGTCTCGACCCGAAACGTCGCCTATCTCCTTCGCTCCTTAGATGCTGCTGCACCCGCTGAGTTTCTCCAGCCTTTCGTGTACCGTCGATTCTCCAGCATCTGCAGTTCCTTCTTTATCACCTAAAAGCAAACTTACCAAATGGCCGCTCAGTCGATACGCCACCTACCCGAAAGGCAGCGTCGCCTACAAGCCAAAGGACTGTCTGCCGCTCAACAGAAAAGTCCAATAACGGACTTGATGTTGCCGAGGGGCGGGACTTGTCAGCGATTAGTCCAAACCCCCGCGTCCATCACATCACTGTGAAGGCATGAACATTGTCCCAAACCTCCGCTCCCCCCGACCCGCAGCCCATGGAGGGTGGCCGTGGGAGAGTGGGGGTGGTGGGAAAGTGGCGAGCTATGCACACCTTCGGCCGCTTTTAACTTGGTGCTTGGGTTCAGATTGCCCTGTCACCTATGACTTGTGTGGGAAAATGAACCCCATGCACCCGTCTCCCCATTCACTCTCCCTCCTTCTCTCTCTCTCTCCCCCCCTCTCCCCCCCTCTCTCCCCCCTCTCTCCCCCCTCTCTCCCCCCTCTCTCCCCCCTCTCTCCCCCCCTCTCTCCCCCACTCCCCCCTCTCTCCCCCCCTCTCTCCCCCCCCTCCTCTCCCCCCCTCTCTCTCTCTCCCCCCCCTCTCTCCCCCCCTCTCTCCCCCCTCTCTCCCCCCTCTCCCCCCCTCTCTCCCCCTCTCTCCCCCCCCTCTCTCCCCCCCTCTCTCCCCCCCTCTCTCCCCCCCCTCTCTCCCCCCCTCTCTCCCCCCTCTCTCCCCCCCTCTCTCCCCCCCTCTCTCTCCCTCCCTCCCCCCTCTCTCCCCCCCTCTCTCCCCCCCTCTCTCCCCCCCTCTCCCTCCCCCCCTCTCTCCCCCCCTCTCTCCCCCCCTCTCTCCCCCCCCTCTCCCCCCCCTCTCCCCCTCCCTCCTCCCTCCCTCCCTCCCTTCCTCTCTCCTCCCCCTCCCTCTCTCCCCCCTCCTCTCCTCCCCTCCCTCCTCTCTCCCTCCCTCTCTCTCCCCACTCTCTCTCCCTACTCTCTCTCCCTTTTCTCTATCTCCCTTCTCTCCTTTCTCTCTCCCATCCTCTCTCTCCGCTCTTCTCTCTTCTTCTTCTCTCTCTTCTACTCTCTCTCCCCCTTCTCTCTCCCCCCCTCCCTTCTCTCTCTCCCCTTATCTCCCCCTTCTCCCTCTCCTCCGTCTCCACCTGCGGGAGAGTCCCACAGTCACTGACCGTGGTCGGAGGGGGTGGGGGGTGGGGGGCGGGAATCACCCTGGTGTGGAGGTTGGGGTCCGATGGCAGTGCATCGTGGTTAGTGATTATGGGATGCTCCCGTGGGTGGAGACGGAGGACAGAGAGAGGAGGGAGAGGAGGGGAAGAGAGAGGAGGAGATAGAGGAGTGAGAGGAGGGGGGAGAAAGAGGAGAGAGAAGGGGGAGAAAGAGAGGGGAAGAGAGATGAGGAGAGAGAGAAGAGTGAGGAGAGAGGAGGAGAGAGAGAAGGGAGAGAGAAGGGGAGAGAGAGAGAAGGAAGGGAGAGAGAGAAGAGGGGAGAGACGGGAGCGTGGGGTTCATTTTCCCACACAAGCCATAGGTGTCTGGGCAATCTGAACCCAAACACCAAGTTGAAAGCGGCTGAAGGTGTGCATCGCTCGGGACAGCCCCCACTCTCTCACGGCTACCCTCCGCGGGCTGTGGGTCAGTGGAGCGGAGGTTTGAGACAATGTTCATGCCTTCACAGTGATGTGGGGGTCTGGACCAATGGCTGACAAGTCCCACCCCGCGGCAACATCAAGTCTGTTATTGGACTTTTCTGTTGAGCGGCAGTCGGACCTTTGGCCTGCAGGCGCCGCCGCCTTTCGGGTAGGTGGCGTTTGACAGAGCAGCCATTCAGTAAGTTTGTTCAGAGGAATCAAAAGAGAAGTTATTGAGGGTGAGGACCAACTCTGCTAGGCGGAGGAGGGTGTCAGTGGACTGAAGAAGGGTCTCGACCCGAAACGTCGCCTATCTCCTTCGCTCCTTAGATGCTGCTGCACCCGCTGAGTTTCTCCAGCTTTTTGTGTACCCAGCCATTCAGTAAGTTTGCTTTTAGGCGACGCAACTTTTCGGTTCCTTGGGTTTTAGGCGACCCGTCCTTTCGGTTAGTTTGCATTTAGGCGTCCCATCCATTCGGTTAGTTTGCGTTTCGTCTTCGGACTCTTTCTGTTTATTCTCGTTTCCATTCCGTTCTTTAGCTTCGACTTCTTTGCTTCAACCTCTCGTCCGTCAGCGCCACGTCCGCACACGATATTACACATTTCCCATATGCACTATTCCCACCTGCCTTCATTTGGCCCATATCCCTCTAAACCCATCCTTTCCATATACCTATCTAAAGGTTTCTTAAACGTTGCAACAGTACCTGCAATATTATTTTGTAGTTGCAATAGTACCTGTAATAACTACTCCCGCAGCTACTTCCATTTTGTGTAAAGAAGTTACCGCTCAGGTTCCGATTAAATCTTTCTCCCCTCACCTTAAACCTATATCCTCTGGTTCTCGATTCCCCTAGTCTGAGCAAAAGCCTGTGCGTTTACCCGATCTATTCCTCTCATGCTTTTGTACACCTCTATAAGATCACCCCTCATCCTTCTACGCTCCAAGGAATAAAGTCCTAGCCAGCTCAACATCTCCCTGTAGCTCAGGCCCTCGAGTCCTGGCAACATCCTAGTGAATCTTCTCTGCACTCTTTCCAGCTTGACAAGACTTTTCCTATAACATGGTGCCCACAACTGAACACGATACTCTAAATTTGGCCTCACCAACATCTAATATAACTGCAACATGACCTCCCATCTTCTGTACTCAATATTCTGACTGATGAAGCCTAATGTGCTGAAAGCCGTTTGGACCACCTTATGTACCCATGACGCCACTTTCAAGGAACTATGTGCTTGAAAGCCCACCAAGATCATTCACTGATGATTTAACTGTGATCAATTCAGTCTGAAGAAGGATCCTGATACAAAATGTCACCTATCCATGTTCTCCAGAGATTCTGCCTGAACTGCTGAGTTACTCCAGCACTTTGTGTCCTTCTATCAGTCCTCCAGTGGGGTACCCATGATCTACTAAATGTTATGGATTAACGGATTCTTGGATTAAGAGAATCAGTGGATGGGCAATTGAAGTTTGCTTCAAAAGATGCAGAAAAAGCACAAGAGACAAAATATCAACAACTGGGCTCCTCCCCCTTCAACGATAGGACCCATATAACAATTAATATTTATTTATAGTGTAAAATATGTATACCTTCGTTCAATAGGAAGATCAGCTCAAATTCAAGTGGGATTATTGTTTATTCACAGAATAGAAACATAGAAACATAGAAAATGGGTGCAGGAGGAGGCCATTCGGCCCTTCGAGCCAGCACTGCCTTTCATTGTGATCATGGCTGATTGTCCCCAATCAATAACCTGTGCCTGCCTTCTCCCCATATCCCTTGACTCCACTAGCCCCTAGAGCTCTACATGACTCTCTCTTAAATCCATCCAGTGATTTGACCTCCACTGCCCTCTGTGGCAGAAATTCCACAAATTCACAACTCTCTGGGTAAAAAAGTTTTTTCTCACCTCAGTCTTAAATGGTCTCCCCTTTATTCTAAGACTGTGGCCCCTGGTTCTGGACTCGCCCAACATTGGGAACATTTTTCCTGCATCTAGCTTGTCCAGTCGCTTTATAATTTTGTATGTTTCTATAAAATCCCCCCTTATCCTTCTCAACTCCAGTGAATACAAGCCTAGTCTTTTCAACCTTTCCTCATATGACAGACCCGCCATCCCAGGGATCAATCTCGTGAACCTACGCTGCACTGCCTCAATCACAAGGATGTCCTTCAACAAATTAGGAGACCAAAACTGCACACAATACCCCAGACGTGGTCTTACCAGAGCCCTATACAACTGCAGAAGAACCTCTTTACTCCTATACTGAAATCCTCTTGTTATGAAGGCCAACATTCCATTAGCTTTCTTCACTGCCTGCTGTACCTGAACGCCAACTTTCAATGACTGTGTACAAGGACACCCAGGTCTCGCTGTACCTCCCCCTTACCTAACCAAACCCCATTGAGATAATAATCTGCCCCCTTGTTTTTGCCGCCAAAGTGGATAACCTCACATTTATCTATATTATACCGCATCTGCCACTCACTCAACCTGTCCAGGTCACCCTGCATC
The DNA here is from genome assembly GCA_035221665.1 of Okamejei kenojei. Classification (NCBI taxonomy): domain Eukaryota; kingdom Metazoa; phylum Chordata; class Chondrichthyes; order Rajiformes; family Rajidae; genus Okamejei; species Okamejei kenojei. The sequence goes on from CM069132.1 coordinate 43,346,310, forward strand.
CTCCTAACATCATCTTCACAGTTCACACTGCCACCCAGCTTTGTGTCATCCGCAAACTTGCTAGTGTTGCTCCTAATTCCCTCTTCCAAATCATTAATATATATGGTAAACAGTTGCGGCCCCAAAACCGAGCCTTGCGGCACTACACTCTGAGCTGTTGCTGTTCCACCGTCATTCCTGCCAGGATCCCTTTTCAGTCTATCTTGGCCATCTCCTCCCTCATGTCTTCATAGTCCCCTTTGTTCAACTGCATCACTGACACTTCCGATTTAAGCTTTTCTTTCTCAAATTTCAGATTAAAACTAATCATATTATGATCACTACCTCCTTTGCCTCCAGTTCTCTTATCAAATCTGGTTCATTAGACAACACTAAATCCAGAATTTCCTTTTCTCTGGTCGGCTCCATTACAAGCTGCTCTAAGAATCCATCTCAGAGGCAATCTACAAATTATCTTTCTTGGGGTCCTGAACAAACCTGATTTTTCCAGTCAACCTGCATATTGAAATCCACCATCACCACAGTGGCATTACCCTTGTTACATGCCAGTTTTAACTCCTGCTGCAACTTACACCCTACATCCGGGCTACTATTTGGGGGTCTGTAAATAACACCAATTTGTGTCTTCTTGCCTTTGCAATTCCTCAACTCAATCCACAGTGACTCTACCTCGTTAGTCCCTATGTCTTCCCTCGCAAGGGTCTGAATTCCATCCCTCACCAGCAGAGCTACCCCCCACCCCCCCCTGCCCACCTGCCTGTCCTTTCTATAGGATATATAGCCCCAAATATTAAGTTCCCAGGCCCAATCCGCCTGCAGCCACGTCCCAGTAATCACCACAATGTCATATCTACCAACCTCTAACTGAGCCTCAAGCTCATCTACTTTACTTCTTATATTTTGGGCATTCATATACAATATTTTTAATTCCTTACGCATCTCACCTTTCACATCGATCCCTATTACACTTGGCCATACTCTCCTATCCCTTTCTGAGCTTTCTTTCACGTTAATTCTGGGGTAATTAACTATCCCTTTACTCCCTTTCCCTTTAACTCCGTCCTTGACTATCCCATTTGACATGCCGCCCCCCCACCCCCCCGCCCCCCTTATTTAGTTTGAAACCACCTGTGTAACAGTGGCAAACCTGCCTGCCAGAATGCTGGTCCCCCACCTGTTAAGGTGCAATCCATCCCTTTTGTACAGTTCCCCCTTACTCCAAACGGATCGCAGTGGTCTAAGAATCTAAATCCCTGCCCCCTGCACCAGTTCCTCAGACACACATTTAGATCCCATATCTCCCTGTTCCTGTTCTCCCCAGGACAAGGAACCGGAAGCAAACTGGAGATAACCACCCGGGAGGCCCTGCTTTTCAGCACTTTTACGAGCTTTAAAGTCACGCCAGAATATTCATCCCTTTTCTGACATCGTTTGTGCCGACATGCACTACCACTTCCGGCTGTTTACCTTCGCCCTTGAGGATTTTCTACACTCTGTCCATGACATCCTGGATCCTGGCACCAGGAAGGCAGCACACCATCCTCGAATCACGTCTGTGGCCACAGCAACCCCTGTCCGTACCTCTCACAATGGAATTTCCAACTACCTGACGTCGGCCTCTTTGGTTTTGGCTCAACTGCACTTTTTGCTTCACAAGCCAGTCCGCCGCACTGTGTGTTAACGTCTTCTGTCCCAACAGCTTCTAAGTGGGTGAACCTGTTCACAAGAGGTACAACACCCGGGGACCTTTGCATTCCATGTTTCCTTCCCTTTCTCACCGTCACCCACTTTCTCTCTTCCAGTACCTTAGGTGTAACAATCCTACTGTAGGACTTGTCGAGGAACGACTCTGCTTCTTGGACGAACCTAAGGTCAACCACTTGCTTCTCCAGTTCCCCAACACGGTCCTTCAGAAGCTGTACCTGGATGCAATTCTCACATTTGTAGCAGCCAGAGAAACCAGCAGTGTCCTTGACCTCCCACATACTGCAAGCATCACACTGTATCAGCTTGCTTGACATCTCCTTCTTTCGTCTCTCTCTCCAGCGTTTGGTGTGGCGTCCTCGCCGAAGACTCACAGCCAAAGACTCGCACTTTTCTCACAAGGCCGCTCCCTCACTGCCGCTCTCCTAGAGCAGCCTTGCTTATATTGACTGATATATTGCCTAATTTACCTATTTACAAACCAAATTCCTCAGTTTTAAACAGTTTTTCCCCTCTGACTGACTAAAAATTGGAAACCCTTGCAGCAGAGTGGTGTAACGGTACAGCAGCTGCCTCATAGCACCAGAATCCCATGTTAGATCCTGGCTACGGGTGCTGAGTGTGTAGTTTGTACGCTCTCCCCGTGATCGCAAGGGTTTTCTTTGGGAGCTCCGGTTTCCTCCCACATTCCAAAGACGTGCAGGTTTGTAGGTTAATTGGCTTCTGTAAATTACCCGTAGCATGTAGGATAGGAACGTGGATAAGGTAGAACTAGTTTATGGGTGATCGATAGTCAGTGTGAACTCGGTGAGCCGAAGGGCCTGAACTTCCTTCTGCAGGAAGACCAGCTCAAAATCAAGTGGGATTATTTATTTATAAAATATGCATGCAGTAATTGGAACCACATATTTAATAGGCCAAGAAGGTTTGTTGAGGTTAAAATTCAATCTGAAAAGCCGAAGAAATGGAATTAACTTCTTCTACAATTTAAAGGCATGAACATCCTGAACCTTGAACAATAAGATTCCAAAGTAAATATCTTTGCACATTCACAGCAGTGCTTGGTTCTGCAGAACATCACCAATCCACTGGCAATTATATTATTTTTTGACAACTTTCTTTGTTCTTTATTTTCTTGCACCATCTGTGTAAACCATGGTTGCAGGGTAATCTGTTTGAAGATGTACTTCCTTGGCTGCCGTGATGTGCTCTTTGGGGATTGCTACCATTTTTTTAACAGAGCATTTATCTTCTTTTGATGAGGAATTAAAGTTGCAGGATAGCAAGTGATTACCATGTCACAAAGCTCAGTTTAAGTGGAGCGGGAAATAAAGGCCAGCATTTTAGCAATGGTTTGACGTGCCAATCCACCTGGCAATGGCTCTGGGAGTTCCAAACCTCCGCAAATCCTGTTGCCAAACCGAGTCTCATGGGTTCTGGCACAATGCTCATTTAGCACAAAATGCACTCAGCACTGTAACAGTAATAAGATTGGGTCCTTAAAGACTGCTTACTTAACAGCCATTACAGAAATCCCATCATCTGCATCATTGCACTTTGTTCAAAGAACATTGCTACCTCACTGAGAGAGTTTAGGTACCAGGCTTGATTCCTGAAACATGCTCCAAAAATTCCTTAAGGCGCTACGTTGCCTTCCAGGTAGCTTTGATTCTATCTGTTTGGAATTAATTGTTTGCTGTTTTTGATGAGGAATTCATTCTTCTTTTGTACATTACACAAATAAATTATTGGATTATTAGGGCACCAATGCACTGTTGTTTCCATTTAGTTGGATAATCCATCTTTTTAAACCACCAAAAAAAAAAAATGTGGAGATAACCATATGGAAATGATTTTGAAAATGATTAAACAAAACATTTATGTGTTCTGCTTTACATAACAAATACTATTATTTAAATATATATTTGTGCACAATAGGAGCAAACTATTTTTTATTGCATACTATTGCATTTATGGATTATTTCCATCTTGACTATTTTCTGTGATTTCACTGTGATTTTCTAACTAAATACATTTTCCGAATTTTTGTCAGCACTTGGCTCAAATCTTCTCTCTGGGAATTGAGAGATAGGCCCTTGGCTTCACTTGGGCTGGCTTGACTTTGGAAATCGCTGGCTCAACTGCATCTCAAAGTAATAAATGGACAGAAGGCAAAAATAATATGGGGAAGGAAACATAGCTAAAACAAACATTGCTCCGGCGTTGTTTACAAGATGGATAAATGCCGTCATTTAATTTAGAAAGCTCACTGCCGGGAATCACATCCTGAGCACTGCAAACATTCCAAAGCAACAGTAAAGTAGGTTGTTGCCCAATGACAATGGCTGATAGACCCATATAGATGGGTTCAATAATGTTACTTAAAATGCATTCAGAAAGTATACAGGCCCCTTCACTTTTTCCACATTTTGTTACGTTACACCCTTATTCTAAAATGGATTAACATTTTTTTTTTTAAATCATCAATCCACACAATACCCCATAATAAAAAAGCGAAAACAGGTGTTTAGAAATTTTTCCAAAGCAATTAAAAAGATATAACTGAAATATCAGATTTAAATAAGTATTCAGACTCTTTGCTATGACACTCAAAATTGAGCTGCGGTTCATCCTGTTTTCATTGATTATCCTTGAGATGTTTCTGCAACTTGATGGGAGTCCACCAGTGGTAATTTAAATTGATTGGACATGATTTGGAAAGGCACACACCTGTCTATATAAGGTCCCACAGTTGACAGTGCACGTCAGAGCAAAAACCATGCCATGAAGATGAAGGAATTGTGTCGAGACACATGTCTGGGGAAGGGTATAAAACAATTTCTGCAGCATTGCAGGTCCCGAAGAGCACAGTGGCCTCCGTCATTCTTAAATGGAAGAACTTTGTAACGACCAGGACTCTTCATAGAGCTGGCCTCCCGGCCAAACTGAGCAATCAGGGGAGAAGGGAATTGGTCAGGGAGGTGACCAAGAACCTGATGGTCACACTGACAGAGCTCCAGAGTTCCTCTGTGGATATGGGAGAACCTTCCCGAAGGACAACTATATCTGCAGCACTTCACCAATCAGGCCTTTATGGTAGAGTGGCCAGATGGAAGCTATTCCTCAGTAAAAGGCACATGACAGCCCGCTTGGAGTTTTCCAAAAGGCACCTAAATAAGATCTTGGTTTCATCTGATCTGATGAAACCAAGGTTGAACTCTTTGGCCTGAATGCTAAGCGTCACATCTGGAGGAAACCAGGCACTGCTTAACACCTGGCCAATACCATACCTACGGTGAAGCATGGCAGCATCTTGCTGTGGGGATGTTTTTGGAACTGGGAGACTCATCAGGATCAAGGGAAAAATGAACAGAGCAAAGTACAGAAAGATCCTTGATGAAAACCTGCTTCAGAGTGTTCTGGACCAGACTGGGGGCAGAGATTCACCTTCCAACAGGACAACAACCCTAAGCACACAGCCAAGACAACGCAGGAGTGGCTTTGTGACAAGTCTGTGAATGTCCTTGAGTGGCCCAGCCAGAGCCCGGACTTAAACCAATCGAATATCTATGGAGGGACCGGAAAATAGCTGTGCATCGACGCTCCCCATCCAACCTGACAGAGCTTGAGAGGATCTACAGAGAAGAATGGGAGAAATTACCCAAATACAGGTGTGCCAAGCTTGTAGCATCACCAAAGAAGACATGAGGCTGTAATCGCTGCCAAAGGTGCCTCAACAAAGTACTGAGTAAAGGGTCTGACTACTTATGTAAATGTGATATTTCAGTTATATCTTTTTAATTACTTTGCAAAGTTTTCTAAACACCTGTTTTCGCTTTTTATTATGGGGTATTGTGTGTAGATTGATGATTAAAAAAAATTAATCAATTTTAGAATAAGGCTGTAATGTAACAAAATGTGGAAAAAGTGAAGGGATCTGAATACTTTCTGAATGCACAGTAATGGTTGGAACTGTTATAGAGTGTAGTTTAACTGATAAAATGAAAAACCATATTTAATAATTATGGAATGTTTTCCTGTGTAAATAGGATAAGGGAGTGAACATATGTCAATAATATATGGTACTTTACGCAGATACATCACATGTCAACACATTCAATATAAATTCACCCATGTTTTTAATGTTTTTTGCTCACAATTAGAAACAGATGATTCAGCTTAACAAATAGTTTAATTCTTTTTTTTTTAAGTTATGGGCCTGTCCCACTTAGGTGATTTTTAGGCAACTGCAGGAGACTATGCAGTCAATTCAATTCAACTTTAATGTCATTGCACAGATACAAGTATGGGTACAACGAAATGCAGTTTAGTGACAGTACGAAGTGATAGCAATATATAGGTAAATACAGATAAATAAATACAGGTGTGGAAATCTATCGGCGGGACTCTGAGTTCAGCAGTGCGATGGTGTTATTATACAAGCTACTCCTCATCCTGCTGGTGCGGGACCTGAGGCTCCTGTACCGCCTCCCCAATGGTAGGAGGGCAAACAGTCCATGGTTAGGATGGGAGGGGTCCTTGATGATCTTCCCGGCCCGTCTCAGACACCGTTTTCGGTGGAGGGCATCCATGTCAGAGAGCGGGGCACCGATGATGTGCTGGGCGGTTTTCACCACCCGTTGTAGTGCCTTCCTGTCTGCTACGGTGCAACTGCTGTACCATACCGTAAAGCAGGTGGTCAGGATGCTTTCGATGGTACAGCGGTAGAAGTTGGTCAGGATCAGGGGGGACAGGTGGGCTTTTTTGAGCCTCCTCAGGAAGTAAAGGCGCTGCTGCGCCTTTTTGATCAGCTTGGAGGTGTTGAGGGACCAGGACAGATCCTCCGAGATGTGTACCCCGAGGAATTTGTAGTTGGAGACCCGCTCCACCTCAGTCCCGTTTATATGGATGGGGGTGTGTCTGCCCCCTCTGTTCTTCCTGAAGTCGACAATGATTTCCTTCGTCTTCTGGGAGTTGAGGACGAGGTTATTATCGGCACACCAGGTTGTCAGGTGCTGGACCTCCTCCCTGTAGGCTGACTCGTCGTTATCGCTGATCAGTCCTACCACCGTGGTGTCGTCGGCAAATTTTATGATGGCGTTGGAGCCATACTTAGGGATGCAGTCATGGGTGAAGAGAGAGTAGAGGAGAGGACTGAGCACACAGCCCTGTGGCACGCCAGTGTTCAGTGTTATAGTGGAGGAGGTGAGGTTGTTGATCCTAACAGACTGTGGTCTGTTAGTGAGGAAGTCCAGTATCCAGTTGCAGAGGGAAGTGGAGATGCCAAGACCGCTGAGTTTGGTGATCAAGCTAGCGGGTATGACAGTGTTAAAGGCGGAGCTGAAGTCACTACATGCTGGCCATATGTTTGCGGGTGGTTGCCGGGGAGGCGCCTTCATGGTCGCGAGGAGCTCCTGCATTCTGGGAACTAGTCGTGGCCTCATTATAGTCGCCGTGAATTTTTCAACATGTTGAAAAATTAGCGGCGACTAGATTTAAGTCGCTATGGAGAATAGTGAGAATTCTCGTGCCATAGGTGGGCCACCAGGACATCCTAGTCATCCCAGGGCTGACCGGTGAATCTCATTGGCTCATTGGGGGAAAAAAAAACATAAGCAGTAGTTTTCAGAACCAAGGATAACAAACTGGTAATGTTAATGTCCGCCGAGCTTCACAGCCATGTATCTCTGGCTTTTAAAAGTTGTCTCCACTCCTTCACCCTCCTATTCCGCCTTCTTCAACCCCCTCTTTTAAAGTACATATGGTACACTGTGCTTTAGCCGTCTTAATTACAGCGCCAACCTTCCTATTCATCGTGGTGTGTGTCTGTTTCACCTTGGCTTTGCACCATGGGAATTTCACACAGACAGGGCTCCCCCGCTTGCCCTGTCACCTACCTGCATAACGGGCTGGTAAAGGAAGCAATGTGTGACAGTCTGACAGTCGCCGTTCCAGTTGCCAGTTTTTCAGGCGCCTGAAAAATCTCCTAAGTGGGACAGGCCCATTAAAGGTTTTTCAATTGTACTCATGGTATTATATGGATAGTGGGTAGTAATTCTGTTTAATTAATTCTAAATGCAGACTGTAGAATTGGTAGGCCATTATAAAGGGCACCCAATATTAGATTTCACAGAATTTATTGGAACCCCCAATCAAGGGTAGTTAATACTGTTTATCAACCAAAAACTAACGTATCCCCGATGTTGCACATATCAATTTCTTGATTTTATTCCTTTAAAAAAAATCTAACCTCTTGCACGGCTCTGTGACAATTTTAGTTTGATAATGCCCCTGTGAAGCACTCTGGGACACTTCTTATATCAACCACATAATATAAATGCAAGTTAAAATCCTTGAAAATGAAGCTATGGACAACAAATGTTTTTTGGCCCCAATCTGGTCTAGTTTTGTTCTCATTTATTCCAAACATTTTGTCATAAAGAAGGAATGCATGGGTGGGATACAGTCTATAGCAATATTCAACTGTTTAACATGCAGGGCATTTATTCAATTTTCCTCCAGACGTTATGCGCAATAACTTCAAAGATGCTATCTTGCCTGAGTTTATCCTTTGCATTAAATGACCATTTACTGACTTGGATGGTACAGGTTTCATGGACCTGAAAGAGGAAATTATTGCATTCTCCTTTTGTCTTCCCTCAAACCTATTCATCTTACCCTTGTGGTTTATGCAACAATGCTATTAACAAAACAGCCTGTGTTTTCATTGGAAATGTTATGCCTTTTCAAGTGCTTTAGGATGTTTCCGGGAGACATAAGAATGTTAAAACAAACCGCTTTGGTTATTGTGAAGAGAAAATATTTCTTAAAATTGAAAGGTGTCCATTTAACCACTTTAAACGGTAAATTGGAAGAAGGTCAAGCCATTTCTACTGGGAATTAGAGTAGTACTAGACTAAGTGGGACCCGTTGGGTCCCATTCTCACATGGGAGGACTGGTCTCCCATGCAATATTCCACCACTCGCCCATAGCCCCCAACTGCACAGGCGCGGCTGACTCACAGCTTTCTGGACTCGCTCACTGACTCACTGCTTTCTGGACTCATTCACTCACTGACTGACTCACGGCATTCTGGACTCACTCACTCACTGACTCACAGCTTTCTGGACTCACTCAGTCACTGACTCGCGGCTTTCTGGACTTACTCAGTCACCGATACACGGCTTTCTGGACTCAGAATCATGGGGGTGCATGGGGGAGGGGGTGCATGGGGGAGGGGGGTTGAGGAGGGGGGGTGTGGGCGGTTGTGCATGGGGGAGGGGTGTGGGGTGGGAGGAGGGGTGCGGGTGGAGGGGTGCGGATGGAGGAGAGGAGAGGGGTGGGGGAGGGGAGGGGAGGGGTTTGGGGGGGAGGGGAAGAGGGGTGTGGGGTAGGGTGTGGGGGAGGAGGGGTGAGGGGTGGAGGAGGGGTGTGAGGGAGAGAGGAGGGGTGTGTATGGTAGGGGGAAGGGGTGTGTGACAGGGTGAGCAGTGTATAGACAAGGGCGGGGTAGGGGCTACGGCTTCACAGTGATTCCTGGCCGCACTCACTCACCGGGCCCCAGGCCGCACTCGCCTCACGGCTCCCTGCCGCACTCGCTCCTTGGCCGCACTCTCTCCACGCTTTGTGGCTCAGCGGGGCTCACGAAATCAGCCTGGCCTCCAGGGCTTTATTCTGACTGTGGGTGCCGGAAGGTGCATTGCCATCCAGGCGATTGACAGGCGAGAAGACCAATCTGCTGATCTCACGATTTTTTAAACCAACATATCTTTTATAATACTCCACTGATCAGAACAAAACTTGGAGCAGAGGAGAACGGCGAGTAAGGTGGCGAAAAATCCTAGCGATATAAGGTACTGTTTTTGCGCAAATTTAAATACAACACAGACGTGGTCAAGATGAGAGTTTTAGTAGTAGTATAGATAGATAGATAGAAGAAGATAGATAGAATAAGACAGACAGACATGTGGTACAAGACAATTTGTGCCACTGAATAGGCATTGTATAAGTTAAGGGCTTTCTTATGGTAGAGTGTGCAAAGGAAATTTCCTAGATGTCCAAACTGGTGAATGAGACCTGGTGAGGAGTGGAGATGTCGGTGGGAAGGGTCAGAATGGGGCTAAGACACTGGATGTGACAGATGCTGGTTTAAATCAGAAGATATATACGCCAGGGTTAGAATTGAACAGTAGATCTGGAATTGGAAGAGATTCGGCAAAAGAATCACACAGAGAGCATGGGTTAGTAAATATTTTTTGTGAGGAAGGTGGTAACTGTGGGAAGTTGCCACAGAGGGAACTAGGGAATCAATGTGGATGTGGAGTTAGCAGCTCAGATCGTGAAGGTGGAACGAAGCTGTGCATGGGTAGTAGGAAGGGGGCAGCTGTATGAGGCTTGAGGGAGAACTGAATGTCCGTTTTACGAGAAGAATAAATTCCTAAAGGGAAGGTACCTCAACAGGATACAAATAAATAGACTTTGCATGCAATAAACTGTTTGGGCAATTCCATTTAGATTCTGAAAATGCATAGTTCTGCACGAGTGTCCTACAGATGGCAGAGGACACACATGCATAGATGTGAATCTGTGGAAATGGCATCCATGTGCGGTTTGGTGTCCACGTTAGATATGGTATAAGCATTTAAGAGGCTTTTAGAGAGGCACATGTTATATGCAGGGAATAGGGGGATATGGATCATGTGAAGGCAGAGGAGATCAGTTTAACCTGGCATCGTTCGTCATGGACATTTTGGACCAAAGGGCCTGTCCCAATGCTGTGCTCTTTTCTGTTCTCTGCTCTGTGACTCAGTGGGGAAGTCCACAGAGATGAGAAAGACTTTTTTCACACAGAGAGTGGTGAGTCTCTGGAACTCTCTGCCACAGAGGGTAGTTGAGGCCAGTTCATTGGCTATATTTAAGAGTGAGTTGGATGTGGCCCTTGTGGCTAAGGGGATCATGGGGTATGGAGAGAAGGCAGGTACGGGATACTGAGTTGGATGATCAGCCATGATCATATTGAATGGCGGTGCAGGCTCGAAGGGCTGAATGGCCTACTCCTGCACCTAATTTCTATGTGTCTCAGTGGGGAAGTCCAGACAGTGCAATTCATAGGAATAACTTGATTTTCCCTTTGTTTTGTTTTTGTGTGAAACTGAGTCATGTAGCGGTCTAATTTCTGGTCAGGAGTTTTTTTTTTGTATTCCAGCATTCTGACAGCATTCCAGCAGGTCCTAAAAATATCAGCTGGAGCAGTTCTAATTCTTTCCTCGAGTGTTCTCATTTTTACAATAAACAGGCTAACAAATGTGTTAAAATAGCGCACAAAGGAATTCTAGACATATATGGCAAAGTGTTTCAACTATTTTTGCAACCTGAAATGTAAACAATACTGACTCTCGTAAGCAGGATGAGGTATGATTTACAACTCGACCCAGCAGGGATTTGGAATTATTTTCAGATAAAATTGAAACTCCACCTTACTTGGCCAACCAGCAACTACATCAGCATTTTAATAAAGATTATCCTCCAAGAAAAAAGAGAATATTGCAAACCTGTTCCATTTGGCAGACCACAGAGGAAACCTTTATTTAGTGCATTAATTCAATTTAGTCTACATACATGCAGCCGTTTGATTTGGTATGCTCCAGGTCGATCCATCCTGATTAATAATGAACTGCTGATCTTCTGAATGTTACAATTTAATTAGCATTATTTGCTCAAACCAAATCATCAAGGACATGATCGAAACAAACGAATTTCAACAAATGCACAGAATGCTTTTGACCCTATATTTGTGAAAAATAATTAGATTAATTACCTGCTCCGATATAGCTGGAAGAAAAGCAATTAAAATATTTTTTTTAGTTTAAAAACAAATTTATCAATTTTGGTCAGGGTAGTGAGAGATAATATGAACTAAATAGCAAATTTAACAAGGGAAACCTCAGAACATGTTAACACGATTCCTTGAGTGCACCACAATAGGTTGAGAAAAATGACATGAGTTTTGTTTGAGGGGGCTGGTGAGAGATTTTACTTCGGAGTCACGTGAAGAAGCCCCGCCTGGCGCTTGATCGACATTACGTCGACGCTGACGGTAGAAGCAAGAGCTGCAGAGCGCAGCTCCCCTCAGCGGTAAAAATGGGCCCGCAGGTAAGTGCAATTGATTTACTTCGTTCTAAAAACCGTTACGCTGGCGTATAGAACCAGCAAAGTGAAAGTAAAATTTTTTTACAAAAAATCAGAGTCACGCTGGCGTACAGATCCAGCAAAGATAAAAAATTGAAACAAAATGGAGAAGTATCAGAGGAAGATTTCGTCCCGGGGAGAGGCTAAAGAGTCGGGACAAGAGATTAGTGCGGAGCCGGTTCCGATACCGGTGGACGTTGTTTCACCCGTTAGTGAGATTATAAATCCTCCAGAAACTAAAACCACGGAGGAAAATGTGCCTAAGAAAAGTAAAAAGAAATTCGTGAGGCCCGTGGTTTCTGATGATGACTCTGATAATGAAAGTCCTCCGGATAATAAAGCTATATGGCTTAAAATGGAACATATGGAGAAAGTGCTCCAAAATATTATAAGACAAGGGTCAAAGAACCCAGAATTTTCCCAAACAGACTCTGAGGGGTTTGAATATCCAGAATATGGCTCTGTGCCAAATTGGGAATATGAAACTCCAGACCCAGGATTAAGGGTGGAGGAAGTCTCCTTTGATGAAATCCCAGGAGTATCAGGGCTGCAAGAGACAGACCCTGAAAGTGGTGATGTGAATTATGAGTGCACACCAGAAATAAAAAAGAAAAGGCCATATGTGCCTGATATGGCAAAAGATTTTGCTATACCTGAAGGAAGTGGTGAGGCTATGGAAGAAAACCTAGCTGCCAGCATTAATTTTATGGTATCTCACCAACTTCAAGATTCTGTTATGGTTGAAACAGCAGAATTATATAAAACACCGGAAAATTGCACCTCATTGAAGGTACCAACGGTGAATCTGACTATATGGACACCTATGTCATCAGTCATGAGAGGACAAGAATTAAGGTTTCAAAGAATCCTCAAACTGATTTCAGCTGCCATTACTACTTTTGGAAAGCAAATGGATGGGTCAGAATTGATCAAAATCCAAAGCGATACATTGGGCTTATTGTGCAATTCCTTTTATGAAATCAATTGTATGAGGAAAATTGCGATTCGGCCCATATTTCAACCTAGATTTGCGGGTCTGTGCTGATCAAGTGGTGTTCAATCTCCTGGTTATCTATTTGGAGAAAACCTGCCTAAACAAATAAGAGAAATGGATGAAGAGGCTAAATCTATTAGCTACATGAGACCTTTCGTTTTTGGACAAAAAAGGTACTATACACCAAGAAGGGGATCTGATTTTGGAACAAAGAGGCAGGAGTATGGTATGGAAATATTACCATCCAACACAGCCTAATGTTCACCCATATACGGGAGAAGGAAACCACCACGTTCATATGGAGAGGTACAAAAACTTGATTCTGTTCTTAAAGGAACTATGGACAAATCTCTAGTCGGTGGGAGATTACAAATGTTTTATGGTGAATGGCTTTGCATCACATCTGACCGGTTTATTTTGCAAACGGTTTCAGGAGCTACAATAACATTTAAAGAAGGTGTTGATTCTCCGGTGCAATATAAACCTATTCATGGTTTCATGTTCTCTGCTATTGAGGAAGCAGAAATTAATGTGGAAATTGACAAATTGTTTAAAAAAGGTGTTATTGAAAAAACTGTTGAGCATCCACACCAATTTGTGTCAAACATCTTTCCAAGAGATAAAAAAGATGGTGGTTGTAGAATTATTCTGGACCTTACAAACTTTAATACATTTGTCCAGTATAAACATTTCAAGATGGAAACATTCAACACTGCAAGACATTTGATATCAGCAGGTTGTTATATGGCTACAATCGATTTAAAGGATGCGTACTATTCAGTACCAATACATCGTTTTTTTCAGAGGTACTTAAAATTAAAGAGCTACTAGGCTCTTCACAAAGCTGTTGAAGCCAGCTTTAGCACAATTAAGAGCACAAAAACACATCATTGTGGCTTATCTGGATGACATTTTAATTGTCAGTAATAGTCAGGAATCAGCTGGAAAATCAGTTTCAGCAACTAAAACTTTATTTGAAAAACTAGGGTTCCTGATTCACCCAATTAAGTCAAAGCTGCAGCCAGCACAAACAATTAATTATTTAGGTTTTGTGATTAATTCAGTTACTATGTTAGTAACTTTGCCAATGGACAAGATTGTTGATATTTCAACTGTATGTTGGGGCCTCATTCACAAACCTTATCCCTCCACCCGAGAAGTAGCAAAGGTTATTGGTAAATTAGTAGCAGCATTTCCTGCAGTGGAATTTGGTCCATTACATTACCAAAACCTTCAAAGGGACAAAATGCAAGCTTTAAAAAAGCGAGCAGGCCATTTTGATAGGCCTATGCAATTAACAAAAGAAGCTTTATTGGAATTACAATGGTGGATTGAAAATGTTCCACATGCTGCTAAAAACATTTTAATACAGCAGCCTGAAGTATTTTTACAAACAGATGCAAGTGCTCTCGGATGGGGGGTGACCGATAAATTTACCAGCTGTGGGGGCAGATGGACTGTCCAAGAGAAATTATTTCTCCAAACAAATGGTATTAATTATTTGGAGTTATTGGGGGCATTTTATGGATTAAAAGCCTATTGTTCTACAAAAAAGGATCTGCATGTCCAGGTACAACTAGACAATAAGACAGCTGTTGCATATATTAATCACATGGGTGGAGTAAGATCGGTATCATGTGATTGACCAGACAATCAGATATGGCATTGGTGTATTGAGCACCAAATTTGGGTTTCAGCAAGTTATATCCCAGGTAAAGACAATGTGGTGGCAGACAACAGATTAAGGGTATTTAAAGACAACACAGAATGGATGTTGAACCCACAGGTTTTCAGTAAAATTGTTATTCGCTATGGGTTACCAGACATTGATCTGTTTGCATAAAGATTAAATCATCAATTGCCTAAATATGTGTCTTGGGAACCCGATCCAGGTGCGGTAGCAGTAGATGCATTTTCGCTACATTGGGGAAATATGTTCTTTTATGCTTTCCCTTCATTTGGCCTGGTTAAGCAATGTCTTAAGAAAATAGAACAAGATTCTGCCACAGGACTGTTGGTGATTCCAAATTGGCCCACACAACCATGGTTCCCGTTGATGTTAAATATGATTAAGGAACCATGTATGTCAATCCCTAGCTGCAGTGATTTGTTGATACAACCAGTAACAAAAGAAATTCATCCATGAATTTGTTAATCTGCAGGTTTTGACCAGACATCTACAAGGCCTTGGACTGTTGGATAGGACCATGGATGTTATAGTCTCATCATGGCAAGATAGCACTAAGAAACAATATATGACACATCTAAAGAAATGGGAAGTTTTTTGTAGACAATCAAATATATCTTATCATACTGTGAACATTTCAAACATATTGGAGTTCCTTGCTGAGTTGAATTTTGAGCAGCACTTGAGTTATAGTGCCATTAATAGTGCTCGTAGTGCTCTATCGTCCTTTTTAGGACAAATTTCTGACCATGAGTCAATTGGATCTCATCCATTAATATCCAGGTTTATGAAAGGAATTTTTAACAAAAATCCGCCCAAGCCAAGATATACAGAAAATTGGGATGTCAGCATTGTACTTACTTTGCTTAGGCAATGGACTCCAATCACAGTTATGTCTTTGGAAAAATTAACATTTAAAGTAGTAATGTTAATGGCGTTGGTATCAGCACAAAGAGTGCAAACATTACAAATGCTACATTTAGATTGTATGCATATGGCTTCAGATTACATTGTGTTTTACGTTTATGATCTGATCAAACAAAGCAGACCAGGAAGAACTGGAGCTAAGGTAATGTTTCAAGCTTACCCTATTGATCCAACATTGTGTGTAGTTAGACACTTGACTCAATATATAAAAGTAACCAAGAGTCTTCGAGGTGATGAAAAAGCGTTATTTATTATGCATCAGAAACCACACACAAAAGCATCAGTACAAACCATTTCTAGATGGTTAAAACAGGTGTTACTTTTAGTGGGAATAGACACTGATGTGTTTAAATCTCACTCCACCAGGGCTGCAGCTACATCCGCAGCGAAGTTACAGGACATACCGCTCGAACACATTTTAGAAGACGCAGGGTGGTGTAAAGAAGAAACTTTTTGAAAGTTCTACGATAAACCTGTTCTCACAATGACAGGCTTTGGACACGCGGTGTTGGATTCACTGTAATCACCTGCTTTGTTACACGATCGATTTATATTATCGACTTATGTTATCACTTTATATCTTTTATCACTTTGTAGTGATTATCCCAGGTATAAAAAGGGGTTATTATTTGTTCTTTTATCATTAAAAGATTTATGAAATAAACTAAAACTGAATTCTGGTAAAAGGCTATTTACTCATTTATGTGTTGACCTAGCCGGACTGTCGTATGGAATGACTCTACGACATGAAAAAATACAGAAGCTACAAAATCTTCACGTAGTCACTCACGAGACTCCAAGGTAAAATAGTAAGATTAAACGAGAACTTACCAGTTCAAAGTTTGATTGTTATTTTATGACGAGTAACGATGAGGGATTACGTGCCCTCCACTTCCGACCCTCATAAAATAAATGATCATCTGGTAGTTCTAAATCTATGTTAAGCCTTATCATCTTACTCCGGCTATTATGTTCTGTGTTTTTCATGCCGCTGCTTTGAAGTATGCCGATCAAGCGGCAGGCGGGGCTTCTTCACGTAATCCCTCATCGTTACTCCTCATATAATAACGATCAAACTTGGAACTGGTAAGTTCTCGTTTAATCTTACTATTATATGTATAAGAAATGCGGGGAGAGCTAGAAGATTGACAAGTGAGGAAGGGAATCGCAGTAGTATGGGTTTTCTGGGTGCTCTGCATAATATTATAAAAAGGAAATTATGTCCAAGCTCTTTGAGGAAGTATTCGCCAGGACGGATCGAGGAGAATCAATAGATGTAATATATTTGTGTTTTTTAAAGGTATTCAGCAAGGTTCCAACTCAAAAGATTACTCAGCAAGGTAAGAGCTCATGATTCTTGAGGTAATACATTCGTATAGAAAGAAGATTCGCAAACTAGCAGGAAGCAGGGAGTTGGGACAAGAGTGTAGAAAGTCTATACCCAGTGGGATATCCTAGGGATCAGGGATCAGACTGCAGCTATCTAAGATGTCTGTAATGATTTAGAAGAAAAAAACAAATGTACTGTACCCTAATTTTTGGGTGCTACACAAGTAGATGACAAGGCAATCTATATATGGAAAGATATTGATAGGTGTGATGTTTGGGCAAAATAGTTGCCAGATGGATTGGGTATGAGTGAATGGGGTTCTGGTGGCACTGCGAGTCAGCTGCCTCGCATGCAGCGGGTTCGTTGTTTCTACGTTTTTTTTTTTTTTTTAATATGTCCAAAAGTATGTTTTAGTGTTTCTCTGTATGTTTTGTGTGAGGGGGGAATAGGGGGATACCGTTTTCAGGCACATACCTCGATGGAGTTGCGACTTTCTTTCTTGTCCTTCTTCGCCCCCCCACCTCACAGCCTTACAGCTGGTTAGGTGTGGCCTTTCCCGGAGTCGGGCCCAGAGCTTCAGCGGCGGCGCAGCGGGGACTTTAACATCGCGGGCCCAGAGCTTCAGCAGCGGTGCAGCGGGGACTTTAACATTGCGACTACCTTGCCAGGGGTCACTGTGTAATTATGCTCCTAGAGCTAACCCCCTTTAGTCTAGTTCAGTAAAACATCGAGTCAAGCACTGGACCACTAAACTTTTATTTTATGAAACAATAACAAATTTCCTATACAATACCTAACCACCGCGGGATCGATCTTTGTCTCTGTTTGTCCAAGCCCTTCAGCCTCGTGCAAGCAGATACTTCCAAAAGGTTACGCAGTCCCAAGCGCTCCTCCAGAAGATCAACAACGAACCTCGTGAGCAAAGATCCTATAGCGAGCAAGATAGTCCACTCCTGCTAAATGCAATTGGCTGACGTGTAGTATGCAACGGAGCGGAACGTGGGCCATTTCTTCGTCCATTTCAGTAACCCGACCCGACTTTGTATATCCCTCTCGTAGTGTAATCAGCGTTGCGGGGGAACAGTTTGTGTGTGTGACATACGGTTATATTCATAATTCTGTTAAATTTTGTTAAAGATTAATATGTTAACAAATTATGATTCTGTTAATTGTCTTTTTTTAATGTTTTTTAAAAAACTTTTCTTTATAAATGGCTCATGTGCTGGGTATGAGTTGATTTTTGTATTACACTTGCCTTCTGTAATTCATCTAATCACACTGTTCACAACTGCGGTATTTGGAAAAATAATAGCAATGTGAAGATTCCAGTTGCTCCACTCTTGGAATGTTCCTTAATGTTCCTTAATGATTTTTTGTGTCTATGGAATTTTTTTTCAACAATAAAATGGGTCTGGCCTTCCCAATAGCCCGAGAGTGGAATGAGATCTGTCTGTAATGGTAGGGATATCTAAATGAAGTATTTAACAAAATAAAATTTGTTTTGAGCTTGATTAAAAAATGATGTATAACTTATGGATGGTTTTATTCAGCGACCATACACTGATTAGATTGTGTAGGAAAGAACACACATAGACACATATATGAATGTGATATAGATGTATATAATCATGTAACACACACGTATATATTTCTCCAGATTTTTATATATAATGATAAACTTTATTTCAGACTCAAGGCCCAGGCAAGGGACAACATCACATAAAAATACATTGCAAACCTCCCCGTAACTTTACCCTGGCGTCCCAGCCGTGCTAATCCGAGCCAGACTTCTTGCTGTGGACGGAACATAGGCATCTTTTTGCTTTAAATTGTGGCAGAGAGGCAGAAAGAAATTGAGGAGAAGATTTTTACCAAAGATTTTTTATTTTTACGAGGATGTTTCCGTAACCGGCTTCTGTGTCCGCACTAGTATCTTTGCTCCGCTATGGCGGACAAAGATGGTGGAGACGGAAGCTGGTTACGGAAATGGGGCCAAAGATTACCCATGACCTTACTACGTCTTTTTCGTCGAGTGGACTATCTTGCTCGCTATAGGATCTTTGCTCATGAGGATTGCCTTTTATAGGTCATCGAACGCTGGGGAGCTGATCTACATGGGGGTGGTACCCCTAAAAACCAATTACAGATGTTGATTGCATTAAAGTGTTATTGACAGACCCCCAACCCAATTATAAAGCACCTCATTACAATATTTCTACAGAAGCTTCTTGAAGGAAGTCAATTAATCAAGTAATGCAACATTTGCCTGGGGAGTATAAACAATTCAAACAACGCTTCACACTTCAGCCAATCATCAAACAGTAACACAAACACCTTGCCACATTATTAACAGTATTTACAACCCTTCTGCAACCAGCCAATCATGCTAATGCTTCTGCAACACCTTTCGGTTTCTCTGCAAAGTACTCATACATTTTAACAATAGAGAGGATATCTGGACCTCACCTTATCTGATAGTTCAATCTAGGACCTATACTTCCTGTTGCCAATTTACAGCTTTCAGCTTTGCACAAAAATTGACCAAACAGGTTCTGCAGATGCCAATATTTTGGCCAATATTAACATTCGGAGAAGCTCTCCGACCACTGGCCTGCAGCCTACAACATCTTGGAGCCTCAGTCCGTGGAGCTTCTGGCGGCAGACGTGGAGTGAATCTTCTATCGTGGAGCAGGCGATCCCTTGCCGGGGGTCGCCGGAGGAAAGCTCTGACTGCCAGCCTGCAGCCTACAACATCTGGAAGCCGCAGTCTCCGGTAAGGAGGTGACCGATTTGGGAGCTCCAGGCCACGGGGTGTGCTCGACCTGTCCCGACATCGGCGTTTCCGTCAGAGGGCTTGAACTTCGGGCCATCCATAGCGGCGACTACAGAGGGTCAGGGCCCTGACCACGGGTGAACAAGGGAGGAAGAGGAGGACTGTCTGAACTGTATTGCCTTCCACCACAGTGTTGAATTATGTTGTGTATTATGTCCTTTTTCAAATTGTAACTCTGCATGGTAAATTAATTTCACTGCACCTTATGGTGCATGTGACAAATAAATTTGAATTAAGTTGAAGAAACAATAATGAAGAAACATGTTATTAAGTGCAGAAACACTGCAGAAAACAACAATACAGAGGAATTTGCAATCCTTGTGCATGAAACATAAAAAGCTAGCATACAGGAGCATCAAGGCAATTGAGAAGGCTAATTGTCATACTGATCATACCCTGTTGGGTATTGAAGTAACACCCGTCCCCATAGATTTGTGTTGTTGACTGGGCTGAGAGTGACTTTGCCATTTCTATATGGTATGCATGGAAATCGAATAATTTGCAGTCAAAATCTTGAACATATGAAACCCAATAGTTAGTTTGTTAAAAACATGTTGTTACATTTCTCACCCAACAGTGACATTTGTTGTCTAGTGGGTCTTTGATCTTCCAAAACGGCCAACATTTTTTGGTCTCCACAGTATGTTGGGTTCCAGGGAAGTCCTCAATAACTTACTGCAACTTTAATATAGATTGAGTTTATTACCAGGCCAATTCAGCAGCAAAGTAGATCTAAAAACATTATGTTTTCAACATTTTCCTGAAATTTTGTTGTGGGACGCAAAACTCAGGAGTGTTACTCAAGGCAGGAAATTCCATGGGCCTTCCCTTCTTGCAAACATTGCCTCCACCAAACCATTCTCCAAAGCACAACTCAATCCCTCATCGCAAACCACTCCAAACCGATAGTTGGTTCCAGAGGACAACCTTGCCACTCGCCTGATTTTGGATAGTTATTCCCCATCAGTTTAAAATAGTGTTAAAATCAGAACTGCTCAAGTGAGTAGCAACAATTCAATGTCATTCAACCTGTAATAAGGTTTCAAATAGATTTCAGTGAAGCACATAAAACATAGAATTCTACAGCACAAGAATGGGTGCTTCACAAACATTGTATCAAGACCTATACTTATCCGCCTGTACATAAATTAGTTTAGTTTAGTTTAGTGGCACAGCATGAAAACAGGCCTTTGACACACCAAGTCCAATTTTACTTCGGAGTCACGTGAGTGACTACGTGAAGAACCCGCCTCACGCTGGCAAACGGCATTACGTCGACGCTGACGGCGGAAGGAGGAGCTGCAGTAAGGAGCAGCTCCTCGCAGCGGTCGGAACGGCCCCGCGGGTAAGTGCAGCAAAGTCGGGATGTTTTTTAGCGTACGCTGGGTGGGTCCAGCAGTAAAAATAAAGTAAAATAAAAAGTCAGAGTCACGTTAAAGTGCTGTTTAGCACAGATTAAATGAAAGAAATGGAGAAATCGGCAAAGAAAATTCGCGGGTAAAGAGAACTTCCCGGGGTGAAAATAAAAATACGGGAAAAAGCTAGTGCGGATCAGGTTCCGATACCGGTGGCCGCTGATATACCCGTTAGTGAGTTCTAGATTCTACAGAAGTTATAACCACGGAGAGAAATGCTCCTAAAAATGCAAATGAAATCTGAGAGGCCCGTGGTTCTGATGACTCTGATACTGAAAGTCCTCCAGATAATTAAACTATATGGAACTAATAATGGAGCATATGGAGAAAGTTCTCCAAAAAATTATGAGACTAGGGTCACAGTACCCAGAAGGTTCCCAAAAAAGCCCTGAGGGGTTTAATTATTCTGATATGGCTGTGGGCCTAATTGGGAGTTGGAACTCGGGACCCAGGATTTGGGCCGAAGTAAGTCTCATGGGATGAAATCCCAATTGATTTAGGGCTGCAGAAGGCAGACCCTGCTGATGGTGATTTGCATTTGAAAACACACCACAAAATAAAAGAAAGGCCAAATGTGCCTGAGATAGCAAAAGACTTTGCTATATATGAAGGAAGTGGTGAGGCTATGGAAGAAAACCTAGCTGCCAACATTTAATATATGGTATCTCACCAACTTCATGATTCTGTGATGATTGAAACATCAGAATTATAAATGCACAGGAAATTGTGCCTTATTGAATGTGTCTACGGTTTATCCGTTGATTTGGGCATCCATGACCCCAAATATGAGAGCTCAAGAGTGAGGTTCAAAATCCTCACAAATTATTCTGCTGCCATTATGGCTTTTGGGGAGATGGATAAGTTTAAAAAAGAGGGCCTATTGTGCAAATTCTTTCTATAAAATTATTGTATGAGGAAAATGGCTATTCGGCCCATGTTTCACCCAAGGTTTGCAAGCTTGTGTGGTTCGAGCAAGTGGTGTTCAAGCTCCTGGTTATCTGTTTGGAGTAAATCTGCCTAAATTATTAAAAATTGGATGAAGAAGCTAAAAATTTTAACTGCATGAAACCTTCGTCTTAGGACAAAAAAGGTATTTTTCGCCCAGAAGGGGATTTGATTTTGGAAATAAAGGCAGAAATATGTCAAGGAAATATTATTGTACTGCACAGCCCAATACTTACCCGTATTCGGGGAAAAGGAGACCACCACGCTCATATGGAGAGGTATTAAAGACTTGTTCTATCTTTAAAGAAACTGCGGATTAATCTCCAGTTGGAGGGAGATTACAAAAGTTTTATAAAGACTGGCTTACTATTATTTCTGATCGGTTTATTTTTACAAGCAGTTTCAGGAACCACTATTACATTTAAAGAAGGGGTTAATCCTCCAGTACAGATAAACCTGCCTATGCTTTCGTGTTTACTGCAATTGGAAAAGCAGAGATTAATGTGGAAATTGATAAATTATCTGAAAAGGGGTTATTGAAAAAACTTATGAACACGAGTATCAATTGTGTCTAAAATATTTCAAAAGACATAAAAAGATGGTGATTGCAGAATTATTCTGGACCTTACAGATCTAAATAAGTGGTAGAATACAAATTTTAAATGAAAAACATTTAATACTGCAAGATATTTAATATCAGCAGGTTGTTATATGGCTACGATTGATTTGAAAAAACGCCTATTATTCTGTACCAATACATCAGTTTCTGGAGGTACTTAAAATTTAATTGGCTGGGACAATTATGGCAGTTTAAAGCTTTGCCAAATGGATTGAGTTCAGCTTCTAGGCTCTTTACTAAACTGTTGAAACCAGTTTTAGCCCAATTAAGAGTACAAAAACACATCGTTATGGCTTATCTCGATGACATTCTAATCATTTATGGCAATTAAGAGTCAGCTGAGAATTAGTTTCAGTACAAAAGCTTTGTTAAAGCTAGGGTTTCTTGATTCATCCAATTAAATTCCAGCTGCAGCCAGCACAATCAATTAACTATTTGGAGTTTGTAATTAACTCAGAAACTATGTTAATACTTTACCAACAAAGATAAAGTTGATGATTTTTGGTGGCTTGTAATAATCTCATTCACAAACTTATCCTTCCATCCGAAAAATAGCGAAAAACTATTGGTAAACTAGTAGCAGCTTTTCCTGCAGTAGAATTTGGTCCATTACATTATCAAAATCTTCAAAGGGACAAAATAAGAGCTCTCAAAGAGAGGGCAGGCCACTTTGATAGGCCTATGCAATTAACAAAAGAAGTTTTGTTGGAATTACCATGGTGGGTTAAAAATATCCCACAAGCTGCTAAAAACATTCTGATTAAACAGCATGAAATTGTTTATAAATAGATGCTAATGCTCTCGGATGGGGGGGGGGGGGGTAACAGATTCATCCTCCAGTTGTGGAGGTAGATGGAAAGTCCAAGAAGAAACGTTTCTTCAAACTTATGGTATTAACTATTTAGAGTTATTGGTTGCTTTCTATAGTCTAAAAGCATATTGCTGTTCATAAAAGGGTCTACATGTATTAATACAGTTAGACAATAAAACGGCTGTTGCATATATTAATCACATGGGGGAGTCAGATCAGTATCATGTGATTGTCTGGTCAATGAAATATGGCAATGGTGTATTGATCGCCAAATTTGGATTTCAGCAAACTACATTCCAGGTAAAGACAATGTGGTGGCAGATAAAAGATCAAGGATATTTAAAGATAACACAGAATGGATGCTTAATCCAGCAATATTTAAGAATATTGTAACTCAATTTGGTTTACCAGAAATTGATTTGCTTGCATCAAGGCTTAATCATCAATTGCCTAAATATGTGTCTTGGGAACACGATCCAGATGCAGTAGCAGTAGATGCTTTTTCATTGAACTGGGGGAATATGTTCTTTTATGCTTTTCCACCTTTTGCTTTGGTTCAGCAATGTCTGAAGGAAATAGAACAAGATTCTGCCACAGGATTGTTGGTAGTTCCAAATTGGCCAACACAACCTTGGTTCCCATTAATGCTGAATATGATTAAAGAACCATATATGTCAATTCCTAACTGTAGTGATATTTTGATTAATCCAGTAACCAAAGAAATTTATGCATTATATGCATATATGAATTTATTAATCTGCAGGTTTTGACCAGACCACTACAGGAGCTGGGATTGTCAGACAAAACTATGGAGGTTATAGTCGCATCATGGCGAGATAACACACAAAAACAATATATGACACATGTTAAGAAATGGGAAGAATTTTGCACACAGTCAAATATTTCTTATGATACGGTGAATATTGCATGTTTGATATTGTGATACTGTGATATTGCATGGAAAATGTATTGGAGCTCCTTGCTAAATTGCATTTTGAGCAACATTTAAGTTACAGTGCTACTAACACTGCACGCAGTGCCTTATCATCTTATTTAGGACTTATGTCTGACCAGAAATCAATTGGATCACATCCACTAATATCTAGATTCATAAAAGGAATCTTTAATATTAATCCACCCAAACCTAGATACACAGAGATTTGGGATGTGAGCATTGTACTTACCTTACTTAGACAGTGGACTCCAATTGAAGGATTGTCATTGGAAAGATTAACATTCAAATTAATAATGTTAATATCATTGGTTTCAGCTCAAAGAGTGCAAACTTTACAAATGTTGCGTTTAGACTGTATGCATGTGACTGCAGATAACATTGTGTTCTATGTTTACGATCTGATCAAACAAAGCAGACCAGGGAGATCTGGAGCTAAGGTAACCTTTCAAGCTTATACTATTTGATCCTACTTTGTGTGTGGTTAAACATTTGAATCAATATGTTAAAGTTACTGAAACTCTTCAAGGAAATGGAAAAACGTTGATTACGCATAAAAAGCCACACACAAAAGCTTCAGTTCAAACCATCTCAAAATGGTTGAAACAGGTGTTGCTTTTAGCAGGAGTAGACACTGATGTGTTCAAATCTCACTCCACCAGGGCTGCAGCTACGTCCGCGGCGAAGGTGCGGGACGTACCACTCGAGCATATTTTAAAAAATCGCAGGGTGGAGTAAAGAAGAAACTTTTTCAAAGTTCTACAATAAACCTGTTCACACTATGACAAGCTTTGGCCACGCGTTGTTGGGATAAATATAATTACCTGCTTTGTATACTATTGATTACTATAACCAAGTTATGTAGTCACTTATATCTTTTATCACTTGTAATCATTCCCTCGGATATAAGGAGGGTTATTATATGTTCTTTAAACCATTAAAAAGTTAATTATGGAAAGAACTAATATTAGTCTGGTTTCTCATGTATGTATTTACTTAGCCGGACTGTCGTACTAATTAAATACTACGACATAAAAAAAACACAGAAAGCTTTAAAATCTTCACGTAGTCACTCACGTGACTCCGAAGTAAAATAGTAAGATTAAACGAGAACTTACCAGTTCGAAGTTTGATCGTTATTTTATGAGGATTACGATGAGGGATTACGTGCCCTCCACTCCCACCCTCATAAAATAAATGATCAATCTGGTAGTTCTAAGTCTTTTATGAGCCTTACTATGTTACTTCGGCTATTTGGTGTTCTGTGTTTTTCATGCCGCTGCTTTGAAGTATGCCGTTTGCCAGCGTGAGGCGGGTTCTTCACGTAATCCCTCATCGTAACTCCTCATAAAATAACGATCAAACTTCGAACTGGTAAGTTCTCGTTTAATCTTACTATTACAGAAGCCAATTAACCAACAAACCTGTATATTTTTAGAATGTGGGAGAAAACCAGAGCACCCAGAGAAAACATAGTCAAGATCTAACCCAATTTACTGGTGCTGTAAGTTGGCATCTCTAATGCTGCACCACTGTACCATACATCTGCTTTTGTTACTTCATATTCTCTTAGACATATTAACTGGCCAATATATTTTTAAATACATTTTACCTCTAAACATTTTTAAGCTTATTCCCAGGACTCCAGTCAAGTGTCCTAGTTTAATACATTTGAGGAATTCATCATGGAGAATTGGCTTTTCCATTTCTTACTTCTTTTTTTAAACATTAAAAATATATATTTTGAACTTCTACAAATGTAAGATGTCAGTCTAAATCAAAGCAACTTCTGCATGCAGAGCAATAAACAAACTTACAAAATGGTTTAAATTTTTATGACTTATTCAATATCAATTACTGAAATGGATGTCAATAAAAGCCGAGCAAAAGACTGGGCCTGTTATTCCTCATTCTGATTTTAAAGTAAATTGAAATGATTTCCTGTGATAATGATCGTATTTCAAATGAGAACAAATAGTGGTTTAACAGAGTCAATGTGCAGTCATTGTAACCACTAAGGATAATAGAATTACTAGCAGACAAGATGCTTGGGAATTACAGGAAGAGATGAACAAATGAATAGTATGTTATCAGAATAGTAAATTCATATTGTTGTGCATGGTCAAAGGATTATTTCACCGCCCAATCCCGCAACTTAGTTTTAAACTCCATGTTAAAGCAAACTGTAACTTTGAATCTATAGAAATCAACAACTGTTCATTTCATTTTTAAAATGTGACATCCAAGGATCCATAAAACATACATATAAATGTTATAATTTATTTTTGATTGTTTATTCCACTTAGCTAATTTTGCAGGGCAGTAGTCTAATGTGTGTATTTTAGTGAGTCAGAGGAATGATTAAATAATAATATAAATAAGCAAGTTCAGTATTCCGAAAAACGCAAGGAATCATGGGATTTGTCAAAGGTCACAAGTGATAAAAACTCTCGGCAGCCTGCGCCTCATCTGCAGCCAGGATCGATCCTGGGTTTCCGGTGCCGCAATCGTTGCCGAACCGCCACTGGACCATCCCCATCCCCTCCCGAGTGCCCCACCCCAACGACCGGGGGTGGCCAGAGACGTCAGAAGTCAGATGGGAGCGGCGCCCCCAGGCACACAGGCAGCGCAGAGAGGCAGCGCTAAATCCAGCTCAACTCTGCTGGGAGGGCACTCAGGAGGGGATGGGGATGGTCCAGCAGTGGTTCGACAGCGACTGTGGTGCTGGAGACCAGGGATCGATCCTGGCTGCGGATGAGGCGCAGGACTATGTCCATGCTGCGGCACGACTGCCAAGAATGTTTATCGTTTGTGACCTATGACCTGGGCATGCAGAGTCGGAATGCCGAACTCGCATATTAAATGAGAAGGAAGAGAAATTCAGAGAGTTTTGGATAAATCCTGTTTAGTTTAGTTTAGTGCAACAGTGTAGAAACCGGCCCTTTGGCCCATTGAGTCTGCACCAACCAGCGATTCCCACACTTTTAACACTATCCTACACACTCTAGGGACAATTTACAATTACACCAAGATCTCAGAGAAAACCCACGCGGTCACGGGGAAACATACAAACTCTGTACAGACAGCACCCGTGTTCAGGATCAAACCCAGGTCTCTGGCGCTGTGAGGTGGCAACTCTATCACTGCGCCACCATGCCTTCCCCCAATAGTTTTCAGATAGGAAGTATTTCTGTTTACCTGCTGAAAGGTATCAACCTTAAATGTTAACAGTTTTATCTCTCCACAGATACTTTACTGGTTAGTATTCCCAGCACTTTCTTGTCAACATTACAGCATCTCTGGTTACAAGGGGTTTCTTTTATACTTGTGTTAAGCTTCTCAGAGGCCAGGTTTGGTCAGCTCTCTTTTCGAACTGATGAAGATTAAAGATCAGGTACCAGAATTACCTTAAGACTCATCTTAAATGCCAAGGCAGAGTTATTTTAATTGCTAAGCAGCATGAAATATGTTTAATATTTGAGCAAAAATTGTTAGAATTACTGCTTGTTTAGTTGTGTAATTCATTGAGCAATGTGTTTTTTTGGGTCATGGAATGACACAGCACAAAAGCTAGTACTACAGCCCACTGTATCTTTGTTGACCTTAATGCCGATCTATGCTAATCCCATTTGTCAGCATTATTTCTGTATCCCTCAATGTCCTGGTCATTAGGATTCTTGTGCAAATGCCATTTAAATGTTTTTACTGATCCAACCTTCACTAACTCCTCATTCCATATACCAACCACAAACCTGTAATGTATTTGGAGTGTTAGAGGAAATCGGAGCACCCAGAGGAAACCCACAGGGAGAATGTACAAACTCCGTACAGACAGCACCAGTACTTAGGATCAAACCCAGGTCTCTGGTGCTGTAAGGCAGCAACTCTGCCGCTGTGCCACTGTGCCACTCAAGGGGTGAAGGGAAGCACGCCATATGGCTTCTTCACTACCATGTCTACCTCTGTCCATTGTACAAATACTTATTGATCACATCTCCACTCATCTTGATATGTAAGCTGTTACTCTGATACTTTTATATACAAGTATACAACAAATATCATATTGTATTATATTATATAATTTTAGATATATATTACCCATAGGATTTTGGATGTGTTCTGTTTGACCAAATCCAGCACTGGAAGCCTTTGGATTGGTTAGTATATTCTGTAAGATGTAGGAATTTCATAACATTTTAATTAAGAGGAATTACCAAGGTCTCTGGTAAATACTGAGGCGAACAGTATCTAACGACAAATTTTAGCATATTCTGAGGAAGGCCCTCTGACCTGAAACATTCTCTTTCCAAAGATACTGCTTGTGTGGCTGAATTCTTAAGCATTTCTGTTTTGGTTTCAGATTCCAGCATCGGCAGATTTATTTGTTTTTCTTCAATTTGTTCTTGTTAATCTGGTATTTAAACTGGTAATCTGGTATTTCGACTTTTGGGATGATATGATTTTAAAGCTCTAAAGGCAAGTGTTAGTTAGCCTTGGACCATTCTTGCCTGAGTCAAAACAGTAAACCCTTATTATAACGGACTACAGGGGGGGGGAGAGACGATGTCCGTTATTGTCGATTGTCCGCTATAACTGAGTGAGGAGGGTAAATATTAACTAGTTTAATCTAAATATGGGAAGAAGCATGGTGCCAGGCGATTAAACCAGGTGGAAATCACAGACCTGGAAGCTGCAGAGGCCCCCAGTCCCACATGTGGTGCTCCAGGCATGGGTCCGGTACTCACAGCATCCTCATGCTGCTCGCTCACTCTACTCCTGCAACTGGAAGCACACCACAAGGCATCAGCTCATGGGGTCATTGGTGGATGCAAGATGGGGTGGAACACGAGTCTCGTGCCGTTACCAGGTGACTGAGACACACATTACCAGGGCAACGCATGTACAGTGGTGCGCGCTGCATCCGCATCCAATATCCCGGGACCTCGATTTGGTGCAGCTGCTGCAAACCCATGCCCGATACAAAGCTCTCTCTCCACTGCAGCCTTCTCGCTGCTCAATGATGCACTGCATGCCTCCTGCCAACCACCACCAGCACTATACCAACCACCACCAGTACTATACCAACCACCACCAGTACTATACCAACCACCACCAGTACTATACCAACCACCACCAGTACTATACCAACCACCACCACTAAGTCAACCACCACAACCACTGTAACCACTGTATCAATCACCACCACTATACCAAACACCACCACCACCACCACTACCACCAACACTATAACCAAAATCTATTATAAAGAGGTCTGTAATATTGAGGATAGACCGTTTTGTGATTTATTTGCTTCTTGACAGCATTGCTTCCTCGCAATTTTACTTTTCCAATACCATACAGTTCCACTTATGTCCACATTTTGCCTGTATTTTTGTTTTTTTATTGGTTTGTTGGGCACATTATATGATCTTCATAGTGAATAGCAAGGCCCTGTGGAGTGTTGTAGAGCAAAGAGATCTAGGATTAGAGCAAAGAGATGGTGACCAATTAGGAAAAGGGAAGATGCAACGAGACCAGGGTGTCATGGTACACCAGCCATTGAAAGTAGGCATGCAGGTGCAGCAGGCTGTGAAAAAAGCGAATGGTGTGATGGCATTCATAGCAAAAGGATTTGAGTACAAGAGCAGGGAGGTTCTGCTGCAGTTGTACAGGGTCTTGGTGAGGCCACACCTGGAGTATTGTGTACAGTTTTGGTCTCCTAATCTGAGGAAATACATTCTTGCCATAGAGGGAGTACAGAGAAGGTTCACCAGACTGATTCCTGGGATGGCAGGACTTCCAAATGAAGAAAGACTGGATAGCCTATCTCCCTCGCTCCTTAGATGCTGCTGCACCCGCTGAGTTTCTCCAGCTTTTTGTGTACCCCCAAAGACTGGATAGACTTGGCTTGTACTCGCTGGAATTTAGAAGATTGAGGGGGGATCTTATAGAGACTTACAAAAATCTTAAGGGGTTAGACAGGCTAGATGCAGGAAGATTGTTCCCAATGTTGGGGAAGTCCAGAACAAGGGGTCACAGTTTAAGGATAAGGGGGAAGTCTTTTAGGACCGAGATGAAAAAATCATTTTTCACACAGAGAGTGGTGAATCTGTGGAATTCTCTGCCACAGAAGGTAGTTGAGGCCAGTTCATTGGCTATATTTAAAGAGGGAGTTAGATGTGACCCTTGTGGCTAAAGGGATCAGGGGGTATGGAGAGAAGGCAGGTACAGGATACTGAGTTGAATGATCAGCCATGATCATATTGAATGGCGGTGCAGGCTCAAAGGGCCGAATGGCCTACTCCTGCACCTATTTTCTATGTTTCTATGTTTCTATGTTAGGAGTGAAGGTACACAGTTCCCTGAAAGTGGTGACACGTAGATAGCATGGTAAAGAAGGCTCCCAAGGACACAAAGCATTAGAGTATCTCAACGGGCCAAGCAGCATCGCCGGAGATTGAGGATAGGTGACGTTTCGGGTAAAGACAGTTTTAAAAGAAGGCTTTTGGTACATTGGCCTTCATCAAGCAGGCCATTGAGAATTTTTATATAGTTATATCATGACAAGAAATTCTGAACCATTGAATTATCCTGTCAAATAAACATTTCATTGGACCAATGCAAATGATGGTTAATAACTGTTAACAAATTTAAGATTTGAAACAAATTATGAAATGGTTGCATTGACTTGATTGAATTTTATATATTATCCATCTATTGTTATTTTTTATCAGAAAAATAATATTGGCTGTTACTTCCTTATGTAAATTGGCATGTGATTAATGATTAATTCAGAAAGAATAAAATTGATGAAATCACCAAATCGGAGCTATGAATGGCATCTACTGTTTCTTTCTTTATCTGTTAAATTTCATACAGTTGAATTAAACAGAAAAAACACGGAGAAGGAAATCCCATTTAAGCAAAGGATGAATGTGCTCACCGTGCTAAATAAGATTATTGTTCATTGAGAATTACCCTGAAGGTTAATCTTCATCTTGGCTGCTATTTATTTCAAAAAGCATTATAATAATTTCAGTAAACAGGAACCAATAGTAGCTTGAATTTTGAGACTGGTAGCGATACTTGTTTATTTACTATTTATTACTGTACTCATCTCCCCTGCACTCTTTACTTTCTAACATCTGTCTTGTGACAGTTTGCGATTTTTAGAATTTGTGATGATAATGAAGCAGCACTTTCCAAAATACAAATAATTATTCATGGCTGGTGTTTGACAGTTCTTTGGAAATTACCCTCACCTCTATTCCTTGCACTTTCACATTGAACAATATCTGAAACCCTCCAGCAGAATTCTGATGTCAGTTGAAGAATATAATAATTTCAGCAGGAAAGTTCCTTTGCACTTAAGCAGTCCATCTGTGAGGAAAAACAGTGTTTCAGTTTATTTTCCCATCTGAAGTACATCATCTTCACTGCAGTACATACCCACGATGCTGCTGAGAAAATGGCAGCCTTTGTGTGTGCTCAAGGCTATAGGGCCAGCTTGAACTCACCACCTCCTGACTCAGAGAACTTGTAGGCTACTGTTGCACAAGGCACGACACCTTTATTGATTTAATTTAGTAGCACCCTTTTTCTAAGCAGTTTATTTTGCTATTTTAAGCATTTCACATCAGAAGTGAGTCGCTGCAGCACTTTCGTTTCTTCAGGCAACTATCTCAGTTACACGTGCTTGCAGTAAACATGCTATTTACTGTCACTGTCATAACTCACAGCCATTCAGCAATTATAATGTCACCAAATAGTTTAAGATGATCCTTTTCTTCCAAAAGTATTCAAAGGACGATTGTGCCAATGTTTCAGATTGCATTTCGTCTGTGTCTGCATTGGCTTTAAAACTTATTTTTAGAATCCAATGGAAAAGAAGGCTAATTCCAAGCCCGTATTTAAATATGGATAATGCTTGATTCTTGGCCTGTCCTGGTCAAATCTGATCTAAAGTATTTAGGTTTAAGTATTTTGGAGAGTGATTTGAACTACTTAAAGTAAATGTAAATAATATGACTAACATTCATATTGAAATTTATATGTAGCAGTGTAAGGCACTTTACTATATTCAAAGTGATATATAAATTACTATTGTTGCTGTTGGGCTTTCTTTGAAATACCTAGAAAATTAATGAATGCTGTGTGATTCTACTTTAAAATGTTTTACAGACCATTTCTGAGTTTTGAATGAGTTGTAAGAACATTAAGTAAATAGTAACTTCAATCGTATCAGGTCGCAATAAAAAGTTACATTAATACTTGCTGTAATTTATCACTTTTTCATGTGCAAACTACTTTTGTTCCGTTACAAACTATCGTAGTCAAGTTAAATTCCCATAAAATCTAATCAGGCAAAAATGCTAAATTTATCTTGTCCATAATTTGTGCATTGTCATGTAAACTCACATTCACTGTTCTCATTAGGGTGCTACAGTAGTTGTTAATTGAATTATTGTGTGAAAAGGGCTTTCATAGCTGTAAATCGAGTCTCCAACACTTCTAATCAGCTCTTCTAATCTGTCGATGTTAGGAGGATAAAAAGATTGATTTGCTGGAGCTTATGTTTGTAGAAGCGTTGAGACAATGACACAAATGAGGTTGGCAACAACACATTGTGGATTGCAGACATGTATCATATCCCATCATTCCATGATAAAGTACATGAGTGCTCTAGTCTACTATATTACTGCTAAAACTCAGACATAAGTTCAGTAAAGTTGAATTCCGTTGTCTTTGAAACCCTAATATAACAAAATATATTACTGATATAAAGGAATCAATGAATATAGTTGTGCAAGAAAGTGGTGCTAAGGTAAAAGAATAGCGGTGATTTTATTGAATGGTGGACCAAGCGCACATGGCCAAATGGCCTTCACCTTTATCTAAATCTAACGTTATTTAAAACATTATCACAACATAAATATTGCCCAATATTTTCAAAGCTATTTCCTCTGCATTGTATGAGCGACCCATGTAATGCTTGAGCAATACCTTGAAAAATAATGTTATGCAATATAGTACGGAAATAGACTAAGTTCAAGTAAATTGAGTTATAAATGTCAGAGTCAACATGTTACTGACAACATGTGAATCATATAATTGATCTAAAAAATACTGAATTTCCGTAGCGGGTTTTAATATAATTTTCCTATCAAAATTGTTGTTGTACAATCCAGTAACATAGATTCCTTGTCATCTCTTTAGATCAAATTCTTCAAAATCAACAAATAAGAATAATTCATCAAATAAGAAAATTTGTCTCCAACAAATAAGAATAGTTCGGTAAAAAAGCATTTTCATAATAAATTGGCACAATGTACGCAAAAACATTTAATTACTAAGAATGTTATGTCAGGCCACAGGGAGTTGCACAGTTATGTATGTTGAATGTGCTGATATCACTTTTACCACTTGATTTAGAGCTTGGATATAAAAATGTAACTAGCTTTATTACTTATGCACACACACAGTTCGGCTTGGTGTCAACAACTTTACAACTTGCCCCACACCACGAGTATTTGAACTTCCATAAAGCATCCAGTTATCTCAAAAGGATGATAGGAAAGTAAGGCTTGTTAAATAATCTGCTTTCTACTTTCAAAGGGACCAGGTTACAACAGATTAGCATCTATCTAAAGAGCGTACCCTCAGACCAAATCAGACCATTAGTGTATGTTCAATGTTAAATTTTACTTGATAACGAGTCACATCAGAGAAAAAGAATTGGGGGCTTTAATTGCTTCATGTGCAGCCTAATTGCAGGCAGGCTGCTTCACAAAAGATGCACTGCCAGGAGGAGTGTGACTGCACTTGGCCCTGTCTAATTAATCCTGTGATACAAACCTTCTGGCTTCAATTTTCACTTTTCTGTCTCTTTTTAAAGGTGATAATAAAACTGGAAATTTATGTTGGTTACTGTATGATTCTAACTGTGCCAGATGAACACAAATAAAACCATATGGATGAACAGGATTTCTCCTTGCTTTCTGGCTCTGCTCTCATGTGAGGTTTTGCAAAGGATTTCATACTTGTTGTGTTCTCTAGTAACAAGATGATAGTCAAACGATGTGGAAAAAGGAAGAAAAACTTGACGCTTTTCTGTAACAGCAAACATCCCATATGGAGGAGCGCAGGGTGACAATATTGCACTTTGTCTCAAGTTTAGATAATGCAGAACAGTGACAATGCAGCACTTGTGAAATTATATGAATAAAATATACACATGCTCTCTTAAAATCAAACCAATGTATCTGTGAATTATGATAGCTGCAGGGTAGTGTCTGTAGCTCATGTATCCTCAAAGGCTTTGTCTTGTATTTCAGGAGAATGAGCAAAAGAGTTAAGTAATTAAATGTTCTCTGTTGTGCGTTTTGGGTTCCCATTGTCTTATGGTTAAAAAAAAAGTTGTCAGTACTAATATAGAAAATTGTAAAGTGTATTGGCCAGTTTCCTTTCTGGGCAGTAGACAGTTTTGTTCAGATAAGCACAGGTCAGTGCTTAAATAATTTATTGTGAAAATTCATTTTAATTCCAGAAATTTATTATTGAAATTGGCTAGAATATTGTTTGTGCAGAAAGATTGTGGTGGGGGAGTTTGTGCTAAACATGTAATGCTGAGGGGAACTGATCTCCCACAAGGGATTTGATGTCCTTGGGGGTCACTTGGGGTGATGGGGTTGGGACAATGACATGGTGATCGTGCAGCAGGTTGTTGAAAGTGAGGTCTCCAGATCGACTGAAAGTTTGAAGCAAATTGGTCTGAGGGTTTTGATGTATTGTTACTGTTTTGCATCCACCTGCAGGCAATGCTCTATAAAAGCAGGTATTTGTTGGATCTAAATGTTCCTGTCTGTCAACAAGGCTGGGAGTTCAAACCCTTGTAAAGCATGGTCTCCAGCAGCTAACCCCAAGGATTTGTGGGAAAACTGGGGCAGAAAGTCTCATGACAAAAGTTATCTGACAATTTGCTACATTTTTGAAAGCTATTTGGTCCCACAGACCTCATCTTTCCTTTTCTAAAACTACAAATGGTCATATTCACAGCTGATTGGAAGTCTGGTTAAATATTTTTGAAGATTCTAACAAAGAGTTTGATCAACCTCTTTTGCTGGGGTAATTTATTTTCACATTTCAACAGTTCTCCAATTTAGAGGCCACTTTTTTTTGGGCAATTTTTTTTCCTCTTATATAGAAATACAAATATACTAAAGAGTGAGGGATGCTATCATGTATAACTTTGTATCAAGCTCCTGCATTGTCTGCAATAAGACGGCAAATCTAGGATAAAAAATAAGCCATTTAGGGTATTAATTTTACTTCATTGCTAAATTCTGATTCAGTATTTAATTTCAGCATTTTTCATAGATTTGGACATACTCAATCAAGACCAATGGTGTACCATCTTCTTAAAACAAAGCGATCATTGTATTCAAGAACCTTCATGATGCTAAGTAATTTCATTGTCCTATCAGGGACACATGGGAATAAACCCACTTGAATTTGTCTCATCTTTCACATAAAATAGATTAAGAAAGATATTTTCTGCATAACTGGGTTGAACTAAATATTATTATAGACAGCTCATAACTCTTCCATATTTAAGATTGCTACTTCAAGGGCGAAGGTGAGCAGCCGGAAGTGGTAGAGCATGTCAGCACGAATGACGTTGGGAGGAAGAGGAAAGACATTCTGCAGCGTGACTTCAGAGAACTCAGAAGAAGGCAGAAAAGCAGGACCTCCAGGCTGGTTATCTCCGGTTTGCTTCCATTTCCTCGTACTGGTGAGGGCAGGAACGCAGAGATAGGGGATCTGAAGGAGTGGCTGAGGAGCTGGTGCGGGAAGCAGGGATTTAGATTCTTGGACCATGGGGGAAGGGTGAATTGCACAAAAATGACGGGTTGCACCTTAACAGGAGGAGGACCAGCACACTGGCAGGCAGGTTTGCCACTGCTAAACTAAATAGTGGGGGTGATTAGACAAACTGTAGATATAAGGATGGAGTTAAAAGGAAAGAGAGTATAAGAAAAGTTAAGAAAGACAACAGAATTAATAGGGCAGGAAGGTCAGGAAGGGATAAGAGACTATGGCCAAGTGAAATAGGAATCGATGTGAAGGGTGAGGGGAGTGATGGATTAAAAGTATTATATATGAATGCATGAAGTATAAGAAATAAAGTGGATGAGCTTGAGGCTCAGTTAGACATTGGCAAGTATGATGTTGTGGGAATTACAGAGACATGGCTGCAAGAGGACCAGTGCTGGGAACTGAATATTCAGAGGTATCCGTCCTATCGAAAAGACAGACAGGTGGGCAAAGGGGACGGGGTATCTCTGTTGGTAAGGAATGAAATTCAGTCCCTTGCAAGCGGTGACAGAATCAGGAGATGTAGAGTGAGTATGGATAGAACTGGGGAATTGTAAAGGTAAAAAAACCCTAATGGGAGATATCAATAGGCTCCAAACAGTAGCTTGGATATAGGGTGCAAGTTGAATCGAGTTCAAATTGGCATGTAGCAAAGGTAATGCTACGGTGGTTATGGGAGATTTCAACATGCAGGAAGACTTGGAAAATCAGGTTAGTGCTGGACCCCAAGAAAGGTAGTTTGTGGAGTGCCTCTGAGATGGATTCTTAGAGCAGAATGTACTGGAGCCTACCAAAAAGAAGGCAATTCTAGATTTAGTGTTGTGCAATGAACCAGATTTGATAAGGGAACTCGACGTAAAGGAGCCATTAGGTGGTAGTGACCATAATGTGATAAGTTTTAAGCTACAATTTGAGAGGGAGAAGGTAAAATCAGAAGTGTGAGTATTACAGTTGAACAAAGGGGACTATGGAGCCATGAGGGAGGAGCCGGCCAAAGTTGACTGGAAAGATACCCTAGCAAGGATGACAGTGGAACAACAATGGCAGATATTTCTCGGAATAATAAACAAGGTGCTGGATCAGTTCATTAGTAGGAGGAAGAAAGATTCCAAGGGTAGTAAGGGGTGACCGTGGGTGGCAAGATAAGTCAAGGACAGTATAAAAATAAAAGAGAAGTATAACATAGCAAAGATGAGCGGGTAGCCAGAGGATTGGGCAACTTTTAAAGAGCAACAGAAGATAAGTAAGAAGGCAATAAGGGGAGCAAAGATGAGGTCCAAGGGTAAGCTAGCCAAGAATATAAAGGAGGATAGGAAAAGCTTCTTTGGGTATGTGAAGAGGAAAACATTAGTTAAAACCAAAGTTGGACCCTTGGAGACCGAAAAAGGTGAATTTATTGTAGGGAACAGGGAGGCAAGTTGAACAGGTACTTTGGATTTGTCTTCACTAAGAAAGACACAAACAATCTCCCTGATGTACTAGTGGCCAGAAGATCTAGGGTGATGGAGGAACTGAAGGAAATTCACATTAGGCAGGAAATGGTGTTGGGAAGACTGATGGGACTAAAGGCTGATAAATCCCCAGGGCCTGATGGTCTGCATCCCAGGGTACTTAAGGAAGTGGCTCTAGAAAGCATGCTGGAGTCAATTATAAAAGATGAAATAGTGACACATTTGGATAGGTCCGAGTCAGCATGGATTTATGAAGGGGAAATCATGCTTGACTAATCTTGTAGATTTTTTTTTAGGATGTATCTAGGAAAATGGACAAGGGAGAGCCAGTGGATGTAGTGTACCTGCACTATCAGAAAGCATTTGATAAGCATTTGCAGATGACACAAAGCTGGGTGGCAGTGTGAACTGTGAGGAGGATGCTATGAGGATGGAGGGTGACTTGGACAGCTTGGGTGAGTGGGCAGATGCATGGCAGATATAGTTTAATGTGGATAAATGTGTGGTTATCCACTTTGGTGGGAAAACCAGGAAGGCAGATTATTATCTGAATGGTGACATGTTGGGAAAAGGGGAAGAACAAAGAGATCTGGGGGTCCTTGTTCATCAGTCACTGAAAGTAAGCATGCAGGTAACAGCAGGCAGTGAAGAAAGCTAATGGCATCTTGGCCCTCATAACAAGAGGAGTTGAGTATAGGAGCAAAGAGATCCTTCTGCAGTTGTACAGGGCCCTAGTGAGACCACACCTGGAGTATTGT
This sequence comes from Okamejei kenojei, assembly GCA_035221665.1. Classification (NCBI taxonomy): domain Eukaryota; kingdom Metazoa; phylum Chordata; class Chondrichthyes; order Rajiformes; family Rajidae; genus Okamejei; species Okamejei kenojei. The sequence continues at coordinate 43,384,799 of CM069132.1, forward strand.
GTGCAGTTTTGGTCTCCAAATTTGAGGAAGGACATTCTTGCTATTGAGGGAGTACAGCGTAGGTTCATGAGGTTAATTCCCAGGATGGTGGAACTGTCATATGTTGATAAAATGGAGGGGCAGGGCTTGTATATTCTGGAATTTAGGATGAGAGGGGATCTTATTGAAACATATAAGATTATTAAGGGATTGGACACGCTAGAGGTAAGAAACGTGTTCCCGATGTTGGGGAGTCCAGAACCATGGGCCACAGTTTAAGAATAAGGGGTAGGCCATTTAGAAGGGAGATGATGAAAAACTTTTTCACCCAGAGAGTTGTGAATCTGTGGAATTCTCTGCCTCAGAAGACAGCGGAGGCCAATTCTCTGGATGCTTTCTAGATAGAGCGCTTAAAGATAGCGGAGTCAGGGGATATGGTGAGAAGGCAGGAACGGGGTACTGAATGTGGATGATCAGCCATGGTAACATTGAATGGCAGTGCTGGCTCGAAGGGGCAAATGGCCTGCTACTGCACCTATTGTCTATTGTCTATTCTCTATGAAATAGTTGTGATTCAATAACTAATAAGGATTCAGAAACATGTATTTGAAAATAAATGAGTTAACTGGCTTAAAAACAAATAATTGGATGATAGACTAATTCTAAAATAGGTTCACCATTAAATTAAATAAAAACTTTCAAATGCATGTTTAGTAATGCTGAGAAAACATTTTTATAGTGTTGCAATCTTAAACATAGAAATGTAATGAGTTAAGTTTATAACAACATTTATATGTTGGAAGGAACTGTAGATGCTGGTTGAAACTAAAGTTAAAGAATGGTAATGTGTATGTATGTATTAGGTACTTAGGTACCACACTACTGTACTTACTTCTAACAAAACTAAAAATAAAAAAAAATAAAAAAATAAACTAAAGATAGACACAAAATGCAGGAGTAACTCAGTGGGTTATGCAGCAAATCTGGAGAGAAGGAAAACGAGACGTTTCAGGACTGAGAGTCATGGGAGAGGGAAGCTAGAGGTATGAAATGGTACAAGGAACAAATGAATTAAAGGTATGAAAAGAACAAATCAAAGCCAGCAACAATGATCAGGGAAAGGTGAAACCCACAATGGTCCATTATTGGCTGTGGGAAAGGTGATAACAAGTGGATACAAACAGTGAAACTAAACAATGTAACTAATAGCATGACTAGGGTGGGGGAGAGACAGAGGGAGAGGGAATACAAGGGTTACTTGAAATTAGAGAAACCAATACTCATACCGATAGGTTGCAAGCTACCCAATCTGGATAATATTTAGTCAACCCGAGTTATGTAGAACATACTTTTCTTATCTTATTTAAAGAGACAAATTCCTTAGCATTTGCGAGGCACTTGAATATAACGATTGATTTATTTTAAGAAGATGGTACACCAATAAATAAATTTGGTCCATAGCAAAATCTTTCAAACAGCAACACGATCATGGTGTGATGTTCTGTTCTAAGTATTGATTTTAAGTAACTTGTGATGCCAGTAATTCCCCTACTGCCTTTAAATAATGCCACAAGATCATTTATACCTTCCGCATACAGATTATACAGATGCAATCTCTTTGGAAAGCAAAAAAATCTACAAGAATCCTTCAGTACCGCATTGAAGTATAATCCTAGGATATATGCCCAACATTGGACGATGTAAGCATGAATGCAGGACCTTTGGCCTCAAAAGTAACATTAAGAAACATTTATCTGCTTTACTTTAACGAAAAAAACCTGATTTTGTTTGCTACGTTTTTATGTTACCAGCTGAGTGATCTAAAACCTAAACCTATTTGCATCACCCTACCCCGAAAACTGTCCATTGCAATGTAGGTAGATTGTCCATTAGATAGATTTGAAATATATCAATTAGTTTCACTGAATGTACTATTATTTTTAAATACATTTCTGATATTCCCTTCAGTACAAATTTCTTGAATACAACCTGCTATTTTAACAAAATTGGCATGTAGCCTTGCCAAAGCATATTATGTTATTGCATTGAATAATGCATTATAAAGGTGAAGAAAGAGTTTCTATCCCAGTATGTTGAGCAAGATTTGACTGAAAACAGCATGCAGTATATTATATATTTTTTAGTGATTTAGCTTAGTTTAGATATATAGCGTAGAAACAGGCCCTTCGTCCCACCAAATCTGCGCCAACCAGTGATCCCATAAACTAGCCCAATCCTACACACTAGGGACAATTTACCATTTTTATTGAAGCCATTTAACTTACAAAATCTGTACATCTTAGGAGTGTGGGAGGAAACAAGAGTACCTGGAGAAAGCCCATGTGGTCACGGGCAAAACATACAAACTCTGTACAGATAGCACCTGAAGTCAGGATCGATCTGGGATCTCTGGCTCCGTAAGGCAGCAGCTCCACTGTGCTGTTCGCAATTTATTTCTACATTGTTTTCTCTTTCTTCCAGTCCCCTCTTTTCCATCCAATTACTTATTTGTCAAATGAATCCTTCACCCTTTGTGCCTTAACAATATCTGCAAGTCAATAGGATGAACAGCAGAGATCCAAGATCTGTTTGTCAAAAATGATTGGCATGAGTCACAAAGGTCCAATTAAACCTACCTTGCATTGATCAATGCCATTTTGTTCACTCGTTCTGCAATTTGTGCATTCCTGATATCAAAAGAGCTTAATTTCTAACCATAGATCTCATATCCTTTCGTATCCTTTCTCTGAAAAATCAAGATAACCTCAACCACATTACCATCATTCACCAGTTCTGCTATGGTCTCAAAGAATTTCAATAGATTTTTAGGCATGACTCGTCTTTTATAAACCCATACTGGTGGGAAATTATTGCCTTTGTTTTTGTTAAATGATGTTGAATTGCTTCCTTTATAAAATACTTCAATGCTTTTTTTAACCAAAGATGTCAAGTTAATAGCCTATAATTCTTCGATCATATTTTTGACATTTTCAAATATTGGAACATCATCTGTTTTCCCATCTTCTGTCGTGCTGCTGTATTTAATGAGCTGTAAAAAATTTCAACCACAGCTCCCCCTACTTCTACCCTCATTTCCTTAAGTACTCTTGGACGCATTCCATCTGGGCCTGTTTTCTTATGAATATTCAAGTTCCCTATTACTCAGTTCCTAACCTCTACTTTCCCCATGCATCTCTCTTGGAGAAAACCTTGTACTCTTCTTAAAATGAAAATAGTCTGAAAATATTGTTTAAGATACCTTGCCTGTTAACAACCTTCATATCTTATTGTTTCATTCCCTTTGTTTAAAAAAAAAACATCTCCATTTCAAAGGGTTTCTCTCTGAATTTAGTTTTGAACATCTTTCTTTTTGTTTTTTATTGTGTAAATCAAGTTTAGTTTATTCATCAGTTAAACTTTTCATGTTTTTTCATGATAATCTACCTTTATTAACACTTTATTAGGGGCATTAATGTTTAGTTTGCACATTCTCTCCTTCTTATCTCAAAGGTAAGAATAGTCCAGCTGAGAAGTAAAACACCAGCCAGGCCAATGCAAAGGAAATCAAGTAAAATCAAGTAAATCAAGAAAATTGATGAGTTGGAGACAGGAGGGAAGATTCACAAAGGAGAGAGACCCATGGGTTCAGGCAGGTGTGGTGATGGGGTGACAGTTTAGGGGAAGGAGTCTTCGATCAGAGCCGAGGCTTGGTTAAATCTGAGGCTATGATCACCAATTAGTTTAGTTTAGTTTAGAGATACAATGCAGAAACGGGGCCTTTTGGCCCACCGGATTCACGCCGACCAACAATCCCCACACACTAACACTTTCCTACACACACACTAGGGACAATTTTACCAAGCTAATTAGTCTACCAACCTGTACTTCTTTAGAGTGTGGGAGGAAAGTCAGAGCACCCGGGGAAGAAGGTAACAAACTCTGTACAGACAGCACCCGTAGTCAGGATCTCTACTCCCGGGTCTCTGGCGCTGTAAGGAAGCAACTCTGCAGCTGTGCCACCATGCCTCACAAAATGAGGGGTGGATAATGTGATTGGTGAGTTGGAGGGAAATGGAAAGCAGGAGGAAGGGTCTATGGGGAGGATCAGTGGTCAGTGACAGTGAAAGGAATTGGTGATTACCAGTCATGAGTGAGTGCTCATCAGCATCCAGTAAAAATGCTGGGGAGTAAGGACTTCAGGTAGTGTGCTCAAGAATCAGGCTGCTTCCAGGACCATGTCTTCCTTCCACACTTCACCAGCTAAAGGTTCCTACAGCTGGTAACAACCAGGAGCCACCTCCAGAGTAATACATCCAACAAGCTGAGTCTGAGCTTCTGCCATCTCCTGAGACTGAGGAATCAATAATGAGTTTAATCGGTAATGAAGTGTAGGTCATGTTGTGCTGTGGTCGAGCACACTAGGAACTGGTTAAAGACTGTGGTAGTGACTTCACACCTGATAGAGAAAACAATTTCTCTCCAATGTCATTAACTACAGGAACATTTGATTTTCTCATTGGTGATGTGCAGGATTTAGCAATGACATCTATCCGGTGAATGATTATTATTGTACTTACTGCACATTAGCTCAATACTTCTTATAGAAGCTCGCTTTTATTGTATCCATTAACGCATTCACATACAGTAAGTTCCTATCGATGCTAATTCAACACTTTATTTGCAGGTTAACGTCTGTGTAAAATTGGAGCAGACAGGAGTTTATGCCAACCAGTCAATGGTGAGCTTAAAAATAGCTCACAGAGGGAATTAAACCCATATGTGAACAAAATATGAAAATATGAATCTTCAAACAAATTTCACAAACATAAAGCCAACAAACCATATGACTCGTCTATGAACCCTCCCTTACAAAACAGATGAATCAAAACACAGACTTCTTTGTGTTTGGCGCTGTCACAGTGTGTATCAAATAACTGAATCTTCATAGTGTATACGTCCCCATGCAGCATACAAAAGGTTTTCCAGACACACACATCAATTGCAGCCATATGCTGGTGTAATTTGGTTTAATTTCTTTCTTTCATACATACGCACTAAAAAACGCCAGTCTGGTCGGAGGATTTACTTTGTGGCCCTGGAAGACTTTCATAAGTTCATAAGTGATAGGAGCAGAATGAGACCATTCGGCCCATCAAGTCTATTCTGCTATTCAATCATGGCTGAGCTATCTTCCCTTCTTAACCTATTCTCCTGTCTTCTCCCCATAACCCCTGACACTCATATTAATCAAAAACCTTATCTATCTTCCCCTTAAAAATATCCATTGACTTAGCCTCCACAGGACATTGCATTCCACAAGACATTTATCCTGTTAAAGAAGGAACTGCAGATGCTGGAAAATCGAGGGTACACAAAAAGCTGGAGAAACTCAGCGGGGGCAGCAGCATCTAAGGAGCGAAGGAGATAGGCAACGTTTCAGGCTGAAACCCTTCTTCAGACAAAGAAGGGTTTCGGCCCGAAACGTTGCCTATCTTCTTCGCTCCTTAGATGCTGCTGCACCCGCTGAGTTTCTCCAGCTTTTTGTGTACCCAAGACATTTATCCTCATCTCTTCTCTAAAGGAAAGTCCTTTTATTCTGAGGCTATGACCTCTGGTGCTGGACTCTCCCATTAATGGAAACATCCCACTTTCTAGGCTGATCTTCCTATCATCATTAACAGAACAAGCCAGTACCATTGTGTCCACCTGTGCAAGGACCATGAGTTTGGAGGGAAGATAATGACTCAAGTCGGCCAGATATTATTCCATTAGCTGAAAGTTTATCTGGTCAACAAAATGGTCCATACAGATCAGCACGTTTTGAGAGTTTATTCCAATCTATATGCATTTAACTGAACTTAGCCAGGTTAGAAAATCAAAGATGCAGTAAGTTTAGGTTTATTATTGTCATGTGTACTAAGGTACAGTGAAAATCTTTGTTTTGCATGCTATCCAATCAGATCAGGGAATACCGTACATAAATACAATCAAGTCAAACTCAAGTACAATACATAGAGCAAAGGAGAAGGTAAGAATACAAAACACAGTTCTCGGCATTGTAGTTGTAAGAAATAGGGCAGGACTTCACCCTTGATTCTCATTTAAAAATGCTACATCCCCCATCCTCATTGGGATTGTGCATATATACAAGTCAAGTAGTCAGGTGTATGTAGGACAATATGTAACTTTTTTATAGGCTTCCTGCATGAATAATGGCTAGTTGGACAAATTATTGAAGTGGAATCAGTAACTGTAAATTCTCAATCAGCCAGTGACAAAGAGACAAAAGGAAATGGTTCAATGGAAGAGAACAATAAGTAAGAAATATGTATATGCTGTGAATTGCATGCATGCAATTGAATTAAATGTGAACATATCAATTTAAAATAGTAAGTCTCCTTTGTAATGGCAGAAAGAATATGCTTTGACTCGCAAACAAAAACTCGATCAGAACTCGGTAGATGACTACCAATATTAATTCAAACAAGGTTTTGATAATCAGCTGGCAGAATGCAAGACGGTGCTATTATGTTTCAATATTCAGATGCTGTTCACAAATAGGGTGCCACATTATACTGTGTCACAGATGAAATGTGGTTTGCAAGCTTTGAGTCCAATGAGTATCAATTGAATCCTGACAGAATTATTATTCTAAGCTGCTACATAACATGGGTTTTGCTCCTGTTCTTCACAGATATGATGGTAGAGAGATGTGGCAAGTGTAAAATGCAAACAAAGGAGCTGGTAATGTGATAGTTGCAGTTATATGTTTTTATGCACTACTGCTATAATATTGTTTTCAATCAGAATAATGAACATTTATACTTAGTGTAGTTAATGGATTGTCAGCGTTCATCCTGAATGTTACAAAATATCAACATGTAAAAATATGAAACAGCAAAGTATCATAATGGGCCTGTCCCACTTAGGCAATTTTTATAGGCGACTAGGCTGTCGCCACATGGTCGCCGGTGGTCGCCCGGGTGTCGCCTGTATGGTCACGAGTAGCAAAGATCATAGAGCGGTGCAAGATAGTCCACTCGTCATAGTAGATCATGGGTAATCTTCAGCACCATTTCCATAACCGCCTTCTGTCTCCGCTCCAATCTATGATCTTTGGTCATGGCGTCCGCTCTATGATCTTTGGAGTGGACTGTCTTGCTGTGCTGTATGATCTTTGGTTTACATAGAAGATAGACACAAAAAGCTGGAGTAACTCAGCAGTTCGGGGCAGGCAGCATCTCTGGAGAGAATGAATGGGTGACGTTTCGGGTCGAGACCCTTCTCACCCACTTTAGATAAAGTTAATATTTTTCTTTTGATTACCTATAATTGTGCCGTTCTCTCAAACTGCAGATATTAGCTTCAGCTCCTAGCTCAATATGTATGAAATTGTTGCAATGCAGAACACAGTTCTGAATCGCTAAAGAACGATGCATTCATTTGCCCAAGTGCGTTCCGCACGCAGAACTGTCGAGGTTCCTAATGGATTGTATGGGATGTCTAAAATAAAATTATAATCCAATGTTCCTTGATGCAGTTTCTTGATTGTGAATTAAGAATTTATGCACTCAAGACATTTTTCCTCGATTTTAGTTTTGGGAAAATATAATGGTTTCTATTTGAAATGGTTTACACCGTTTATGATTCCCACAATACCCGTTAAAGAGGGCGCATTTAACTAACTAATCACCACTGAAGTAAACTCTTTTAAAAACACATTGTTCCTGCAATTTATCATTTACGCGGTTTTTAAAAAAAAAATGAATACCAATTACAATCTATTTTGGTTTGTGGCAAGAATCTTCATGTTGTATTGTCATTTGCTTTTACGCACATTAAAACGAGTAAAGAATATAACTCTACTGGGCTAAGTCCAGCGAGATTCAGAATTGCTGTATTTCTCACCCATTCAAACGGGTCACAAAGCATTGTGTAGGGATGGTGGATTCTCTCGTATAATGTAGTGTACACACTTGTACACTAATGTACACAATGTAGTAATGTACACACTTTAATGCTGTTAAGTGTGAAGTGCTACATCTTGGCAGGACAAATCAAAATAGGAAGTACATGGTAAATGGTAGGGAATTGAGGAATGCTGTGGAACAGAGGGATCTAGGAATAACTGTGCATAGTTCCCTGAAGGTGGAATCGCATGTAGATAGGGTGGTAAAGAAAGCCTTTGGTGTGCTGGCCTTTATAAATCAGAGCATTGAATATAGGAGTAGGGAAGTAATGTTAAAATTGTACAAGGCATTGGTAAGACCAATTCTGGAGTATGGTGTACAATTTTGGTCGCCTAGTTATAGGAAGGATGTCAACAAAATAGAGAGAGTACAGAGGAGATTTACTAGAATGTTGCCAGGGTTCCAGCAACTATGTTACAGAGAAAGGTTGAACAAGTTAGGTCTTTATTCTTTGGAGCGCAGAAGGTTAAGGGGGGACTTGATTGAGGTCTTTAAAATGATGAAAGGGATAGACAGAGTTGACATGGATACGTTTTTCCCATTGAGGGTAGGGAAGATTCAAACAAGAGGGCATGACATGAGAATTAAGGGACAGAAGTTTCGGGGTAACGTGAGGGGGAACTTCTTTACTCAGAGGGTGGTGGCTGTGTGGAATGAGCTTCCAGCAGAAGTGGTGGAGGCAGGATCGATTTTAACATTTGAGACTAAAGTGGATAGGTATATGGACGTGAAGGGAATGGAGGGGTATGGTCTGAGTGCAGGTAGATGGGACTAGGGGAAAACAAATGGTCGGCACGGACTGGAAGGGCCGAGAGGGCCTGTTTCCGTGCTGTAATTGTTATATGGTTATATGGTTATATAGTGGTGCAAAGTGTTAATTTCTGTCATTTATTGCATTGATTTTAGAAACTGTCATACAAGTAATGAAAAGAGGGGAATGAAGCGTGTATTTACTGGTGATTAATAGAAAGATTAAATGAGCTTACCAGTTTGAAGTTTGATCTTTATTTTATGAGTAGTTACGATGAGGGATTACGTGAAGACCCCGCCAGCACGCATGTGCGACATTCTTCAAAGCAGTGGTGTGAAATCACAGATACCAGAATAGACTAATATGGTAAGATAAGAGAGAACTTCCATACCAGTTGAACTTTATAATAGAGGGTTTTGGGAGTGGAGGGCACGTAATCCCTCATCGTAACTCCTCATAAAATAAAGATCAAACTTCAAACTGGTAAGTTCTCATTTAATCTTACTATTTTACTTCGGAGTCACCTGAGTGACTACGTGAAGATTTCAAAGTTCTGTGATTTCATGCCCTGGAACGAGTCCATGCTCACACACTGCCATTCTGGGAAGGAGGATGAACGTATTTCAGAAACGACACTGTGCTGAAAAACAAGAAAGGTATTATTCATACCTAAAATAATATGCCCCACATTGGGTAATTTATTTTACAGAACTTAAATTTTCCCTACAAACGTCTCAGGATCAGCCACGGGTTTATTATAGTGTTGAAATTCGTTCATTGCTCCAACCCACTGTGGCAAGGATGTGGTCCATAGGAACTCCCATCCTCTTAGCCGCCGATGTAGATGTAGTCCTGGTGGAGTGAGATTTGAAAACATTAGTATCCACCACTGCACGTAATACCACCCTAACCATCTGGATATGGTTGCACTGTGACCTTTTGATGAGGGCGTTTATGGCTTATGAGAAAAGCTCTCTCCGTGCCCCTAAGAGTCTTGGTGACTCTATATATTGCAAAATATGTGTCACTATGCAGAGCCGACTATCTGCAGGATAGGCCAGAAACTCTAATATTGGCCAGTGGAACCAGGTCGGTCTTGTTTCAATACCCCTGTATGTAGCAGGTTATCTGCCATTTGTGACATACATGGCGTCCATACTTAGCTTGTGTAAGGACTGGACCCGTTGTGCTGATCCAAGTGCCATAATCATTCCCATCTGGGATGTTAGTTTGTCCAGAGTGAGTCCCGATATGGGTGCCCATCCTCGTAACATAGTTAATACTACGCCTATGTCCCATGTATGGATGTATCTGGGCCTGGGGGGGTTAGAGTAAAATACCCCTCATTAGTTTAGTGTATCTGGACCTGGGGGGATTAGAGTAAAATACCCCTCATTAGTTTAGGTACTAGTGGGTGTGATTCTACAGCCAGGTGATCACTCCCTCTGCCCAGATATTAGATAGGGTGCTCCTTGCACAATAATGGCACTGTAACTCAATCCTTCATCGAAATGAAGGGTGGCCAGAACTCCAGCACTTCAGTGATGGTGGCTGAGTCATATATAGTGTTTGTCCTGGTGCAGAACACTTCCCATTTCCTGACATATGTCAGGTACTGTCTTCTCGTGGACTCCCTGTACGAGACTGAGATGGCATTGATCGTCCTGTCGGAGAGTCCGTCCCAGAAATGGCCTGTTCAGAATCTGCAAATCAACAAGTTCATACGGTCATGGCACGGATGACTTCCTCCTGTCACGGGGTGTACCAACAGACTCGGCCGTTTGTTGATCCGGATGCAGGGTTCTGAGGCCATCCTTAGTACTGCTGGGAACCATGGTACCTGTTGCGGAGTCTTGTTTAATTTTTGTAAGACCCGACTGATGAGGCAGAAGGGGGGAAAGCATAGCAAAACAAATCCCCCCAATGCAGCGAGAAAGCATCCATCGCTGCTGCCCTTGGGTCTGGTTCCCAAGCAACAAATGTTGGTAGTTGATGAATTAGTCTGGATGCAAAAAGGTCGATATCTGGTGTCCCATACCATTCTATAATATCTGTAAACACTTTCCGATCCAACATCCATTCAATGTTGTCGTTGAATTTACGTGACCTGGTGTCTGCCACTGTATTTAGCTTACCTGGAAGGTAAGTGGCTGAGATCCAAATCTCTCTCCCAGACACCAGTGCCAGATATTATTAGCCAATTCATCACATGATATCGACTTTATTCCACCCATATGTTTAATATAGGCCACCGCTGTGGTATTATCAATTTGTACCGTACATGCAACTGGTGTATATCTGAGCAGTAGACCCTGAGTCCATGAAATGCTCCCAGCATTTCTATATAATTAATCCCTAGTGCTTTAAACAGGGTTAATTTTTGTGCACTCCATCTGCCACCACAACTTGTGGTGGTATTAGTTGCTCCCCATCCTTAGCACTGGCATCAGTCTGTAATGTAACCAAGGGATATATGATAGTGATGGGGTTAGAACAATGCTGAGCATTTCTATCCACCAGTTTAATTCTGATTTTGCATTCCCTGGTAGTTCCATAGGCCTATCGAAATAGCCTGCATGATTTTTGAGAGCTAAAATTTTGCTCTTACAGGTTTTGATAATGGTGTGGTCCAAATTGTGCTGCTGGGAATGCAGCCACCAATTTCCCAAGGTGATAGACATATGAACAGAGTCAATAGTGAACCCCAAATAATCCATGGTAGTGGAGGGTTCCAATTTTGATTTATCTGGATGTATGATAAATCCCAGCTTTTGAAAAAAAATGTTTTGTGGCTGATACTGCCAATGTAGCCATCTCCAAATTCTCACCTATAATGAGAATATCATCAAGGTAAGCCATGACGATATGGTTATGTTTCCCTAAGTATGCTAAAGCTGGTTTTAATAATTTTGTAAACAGCCTGGGTGCTGATGACAACCCATTGGGTAAGGCCTTATACTGCCATAGCTGTCCCATCCAGATAAATTTCAGGTATTTACGATGATCCTTGTGTGTGACAAACGTATCCATTTTGAAATGGGCATACTGAACGGAAGTATTTAGTTCAGTCAAATCTATAATGATGCGGCAACCGCTATCTTTTTTGTTTTTTGTAAATATATTTGATACGAACTCTTGAGATTCTCTGATTGTCTTCTCAATTACCCCTTTTGGCTTAACAGTTCAGCATGGCCTGCTGTTCTCTCTTTTTTTGAAAGTATGTACTACCGGCTAGGCATATGCTGAACTGGGATGGGGAGTTCGTATACAATTCAATTTTGTAACCCTGAATACTTCCGAGTATGTAAAGGATCAGAGGTAAAAGTGCTGCACACATGATGAAACAAATGCAACCATCCACCAACTTTTGATGAATCGGACATGCAATGTTTTTGAGGCAACCAGACCCACCTACCTCCATGGTTACCGCCGGTGTTGTGTGGGTTGTCTCTGCCCTTGTTTCTTCTGGTATTGTGTTGCTGCGTTGTGGGGTTGGCGCATTTTCCATGAAGGCCGGGCTGGGCCATGGTCTAAAAGACTGCTGTGCAGGTGGGCTGGCCTTCGAGCTTTCACCACCAGATAGTGTTCCATAGTACCGATGTCTGGTGGATGTGTAGGGTTCTGCCGCTGCTGATAGTGGGTTTTAGAGGTGTTGGCACCTTGATCAGGCCTATAGCCTTGGCCTCCTCATCCAGGTCTTTCACCTGCTTTGGGAGGTGTCCCCAACAGCGGCTGTGTGCTGCTGGTCCTGCATAATCCCGCACTTGGGATTAAGTGCAGGCTTGATGATGCTCATCCTGTAACTGTTAATCTCGAACTGAGTATTACACAGTATGCTAGAGCATCTTGTAGCTCTTCAGCCAAATCAACCCCATCAGTTGTCCTGGTATTACTGTGATTCCAGCAGCCAGCAGTATAAGGATTCTCTGGAGCTTCACCTCCTGGCTCCTTATAGATGGGCTCATGTTGCCCCAGATGGGGTTGTAGACTGCTGGTACTTTAAGAGAATGCAGTTCTCTGGAGCAAAGTATTTCCCAGCCGTAGAGTTAATGCTTGCTCCTGCAGCTGGTTTGTAGCCATGTAATTTGTACTGGCTGCCAGCTTGGGATGTATAGGCAGTCCTTCCTGTGTTGGTACAGTATGTTTTCCCATGCCCAACAACTTTTCTGGCACCCCTAACACAGTTGACTGTTCAGCCATTGCCCCTTCTTCAGGGTCAGTCCAGCTCTGACCCCTAATGCTCCCCTGCGAAGAGTGTGAGACGTTTGGCAGTCCTTGAAAGGATCCTGCCATGGGTCTGCGAGGAGACCCGCCGGGACTCTGCCCCTGCATAAGCAGGTCACGCTGGAGTACTGCTCCCCATCCACTCCTGCGGGAAAGACGCGTGCCATCGCTATCCGGGAACGGGGTGTCTTCAGGTCCTGACCCAGCCGAGTCAACGGTCCTGTCCGACTTCCGGGTGGTTAGCTGCCGGACCGCGGCGCACCTGCGGTCTGTAGCGGCGAGAAGCCAGGAGCTGCTGGCAGCACCTGCAGCTCTGGAGAGACGGCACGCTGCTGGCTGCTTCCACAGTAGTGGTTTTAGCCGCTGCTCTCCCTTACGTGACTCCATGGTGCTTCCTCCGTTGCAGGAGTGGACCATCTTGCCCCCTCTTTGATCTTTGTTGAGTCGTCTCCTCAGATACCCGAAGAGTCGTAGCGTCTTTCTGGTCGCTGCTGGATTTTCAACGTGTTGAAACTTTTTTGGTGACAGCGGCGTAGCTTGACGTAGGTGCTGTTGTAGGTTGTCGCCAGGTTAACGTAGGTTGTCGCCAGGATGTCGTAGGTTGTCGTCAGATGACATAGGTTGTCGCCAGCGCTGACTTCAGTGAATTCCATTGTCGTATTCTCCAGCAGTCGCCTAAAAGGTCATCTAAGTGGGACAGGCCCATTAGTCCAATCGCCATTTTTTCGGCGACCTGCCATGACTATGGCAGTCACCTAACAATCGTTTAAGTGGGACAGGCCCACAACACTCAAATCCTCAAGGAGTAAAGGATTAGTGCGCCACAATAGTGCAGCGTTAGAGCTGTTGCATTTCAGTGATAGAGACTGGGTTTGATCATGATTACATGTCTGTACGGAGTTTGTACGTTCTCCCTGCGACTGCATTGGTTTTATCTGGGTGCTCCTGTTTCCTCTCACATTCCAAAGACATGCGGGTTTGTAGGTAAAGTGGCTTCTGTAAATTATGTGTATGGGTGATCACTGATTGTGTGGGTGATCCATGCTGCATCTCTAAACTAAACCAAGACAACAGCAATGTTGTTGCTGTTTGGGTCTCGACCCGAAACGTCGCCTATCTCCTTCGCTCCTTAGATACTGCTGCACCCGCTGAGTTTCTCCAGATTTTTGTGTAACCCCCAACAGCAATGTTGCAAGGTAACCACAGGCATTGATAGATTTCAATGTCTCCACACCAAGTTTAAGTAACTGTGGGTATGTGTGTTCAGATGTGGTGAGGTTAGAAGGTGGGTGCAGCTTGCAAGTTCAACTGGTCTCCCCTCAACTTATATTTCAGGGGAAATTCCGAAACTATACTGCCATTCTTTTCCTCCTTTGTGTTATTGAGCTTGGAAGCTCTCCATCAGTCTGAAGCCAAATGATAGTTCTGACGCTTGCTGATATCAAGAAAAGAACCATCTGTCTACAAAGAATAATCTGAACTTTTAGCTTGTTTATATTAGTCTACCATCAACACATATGCAAAAATGTCTATCCATCTAAATCTAATTGAAAGGTAATACAGCCTGTCCTATATACCAATACTTTGGCTTGAGGTTGGTGGAGGAATACAACATTTAGCTTACATTTAGAATAGATGAACACAGTAGTAAACCTATCAGTGTGTGTATTTATAGACCAATTGAAATGACTCAATTGAAACAGTTGCATCATGCTATGGAATTATGCAGCACAAAAAGCCAATAGGTCCATTGTGCCCATGACAGCTCTTTGAGAGTGCTATTCAACCAGTCCTCTTTCCCCCACAGCTCCATAAATTATTTCTAAATCAATATTTGTTCCATTCCATTTTGAAAATTATTAGTTAGTTTTCTTCTGCCAATTCTTTGGGCACTGCATTCTGGATCATAAGTTGATGTAAAACAAAACTTCTTCCCATTGCTCTTTGATTTTAAAGAAATGACTACCAAAATATGGTATCCGATCCACAATGCCTGAACCAAATAATAAAACATGAGTGGAAGAGACATTTTGCTTGAGTTGTGTCGCTTGCCAAGTGTTTAAATATTATATTAATTCAAACCCTTTCAGTGGTACTGGCCTCTGAAAGGCTTCTTTTGCTTTGATGTATAGAAGCAAAAGCTGTCAATGAGAAAACACGGCACAGAAAACTGTTGAACACGTCTGTTATGGATAACGTTTAGGTCACCATCTGCTGCAGTCAGTACAAAGCAGTTAATTAGAGACATCTTTCCATATGCACATTAGGCTGTAGCACTGTTAATGCTTGAGTACAAGTGTTACAGTTACTGACAGGTTTGACCACACAGCCAAAAACTGACATATGTGGTGATTTTGGCTGTACTTTGGTGTTGTATGTTAGCTTGTCTTAATATTTGTGCAACCAAGATCATTAGGATGCCTATCTAAACCTACACGTGCAAATTTAAACTCATATTCTTAGGGGAATAAATTAGATAGCCCCAATAACAAATCCTGGGATCATCTTGCATGATTAACTTGAACCTGTTCAACCTGATGGTCTCAAACCAAATTTGTGGTGCGGCTCTTTCTAATGAATGATAGCAGTGAATAGCTGATGTTGACCTCACTGCTTAATAGCTTATTACTTCTTTATCAATGAGCATAGGTAGCATCAGCTGAAGCAATTGTCGTCTTATTGAAGGTGTCTCAAGTTTAGTTGGGTACCACAAGCAATGGGCATCCAATGTCTGAAATGTTACAAAGGAAATTCAGAGGTCTCTCATGCTATCTCACTGTTCACATCGATAGATGCTGATGCTCAAATCAACCAGCAGGATCTCACATCAATCCAGCGATTGCTACTCCAGCATATCAACAGGATTGCTGAGACACTTTGGAGACATTTTGGAGAAGTATTTCCATGGAGTCTGAGCAAGGAATCTACTCTTAGGATGATACTGTTCATGATCCAGCCATGATGATTCTGCCAACTTATGAATGGAGTTAGAGCACAATTTGTCCACACAGTTGTGAATGTATAGGGGATATACAGTAATATGAAGGCTGAGAACAGTTTTGTTGGGCACTTGCATTGAGGATTATTGCGGAGGATGTGCTGTTGCCTAACATTACTGATTGTAGTTTAATGCCCCTGTCCCACTTAGGAAATCTGATCGGAAACCGCTGGTGACCTTGCGCCCCACCCAAGGTTTTCATGAGTCGTCAGAGGTTTTGGTCACTCGCCTGGAAAGCTCGACCGAAGCGTGAGCTGCATCTACTGACCAAAGATCCTACAGGATCTTTGCTACCGATCGCACACACACACAAGCACATCGCGAAGGAGGGGGCCAGGGACAGCGGAGGAGCACTGCGCGATGAAGAGGAAGGTAAACGGCTGCCACAGAGTATGATAAGTCCTTTAGAGAGCGCGGGAGAGAAGCGGAAAGAAGGGGAAAGAAGGACAGAGAAGGGGAGAGAGAAGGGGAGAGAGAGGGGGCGAGAGAAGGGGGCGAGAGAAGGGGGGGAGAGAAGGGGGGGGAGAGAAGGGGGGGAGAGGAGGGGAGAGAAGGGGGGAGAGAAGGGGGGGGAGAGAAGGGGGGGGAAGAGAAGGGGGGGAGAGAAAAGGGGAGAGAGTAAAGGGGGAGAGTAAAGGGGGAGAGTAAAGGGGGAGAGTAAAGGGGAGAGTAAAGGGGGAGAGAAAAGGGGGAAAAGGGGAGAGAAAAGGGGGAGAGAAAAGGGGGAGAGAAGGGGGGAGAAAGTTTTAAGAAGTTTAATAAAGTTCGCGGACATTTTACCTTCCGACGGATCTTCTAGGTCCTGAAAACCAAAGATTCTATAGGATCTTTGCTGAAAACTCCAACGAGCCAATCAAAATGGCCGATCAGTGAAGGAGATTGTCTTCGACTGCCTGTAAGTAAATAGTGACCCGACTCCACTGGCTTCGACCAAACGGCTACCTATTTTTAGTCGAGGCCGGTTTTGATTTTGTTGAAATAATCGCAGGAACATAGAAGAAGCCTCGACTGCACGGAAACCAATTTCGACCATTAGGGAGAGTGACCAAAACCTCCTGGAACCTCACGGAAACCTTGGGTGGGGCGCAGGGTCACCAGAGGTTTCCGTTCAGGTTTTCTAAATGGGACAGGGGCATAAGGATCAGAAAGTCAAAGATCCATTTACAGAGAAGGGTGTGGAGTCCTAGGTCCAGGAGTTTGGAGATTAATTTGATTGAAATGATGGTGTTTAAGGTAGAGCTATAGTCAATAAATAGGAGTCTAACATAGGTGACCTTGTTATCGAGCTGCTCCAAGAATGAGTGTAGACACCAGGGTGATGGTATCTGCCATGGACCTGTTGTGGCAATGAGTCAAGGCTGTCAGGGGTGCTGGCGTTAATGTGCGAGATGACTATGGCTTCTTGAAGCATTTCATGATGGTGTATTTCAGAGTCAATAGACAATAGCCAATAATAGACAATAGACAATAGGTGCAGGAGTAGGCCATTTGGCCCTTCGAGCCAGCACCACCATTCAATGTGATCATGGCTGATCATCCACAATCAGTACCCCATTCCTGCCTTCTCCCCATATCCCCTGACTCCGCTATCTTTAAGAGCCCTATCTAGCTCTCTCTTGAAAGTATCCAGAGAACCGGCCTCCACCACCCTCTGAGCAGAGAATTCCACAGACTCACAACTCTCTGTGAGAAAAAGTGTTTCCTCGTCTCCGTTCTAAATGGCATACTCCTTATTCTTAATGATCCAACTGCCATTAGTCATTGAGGCATGTTACCTTGTTTTTCTGTGGAATGATAGTTCCTTGCTGGAACAGTGAGGTGCAGGACACAGCCGAAAATCTGAAATAAAAGAGAATGCTAGAAATAAGTTAATAAGTGATTGGAGGAGAATTAGGTCATTTGGCCCATGTGTCCTCCACCAATCAATCACGGCCAATCTATCTTTCCTTCTAAACCCTATTCTCCTGCCATCTCCCCATATCCCCTGACACCCGTAGCAATCACTGCCTTAAAAATATCCACAGCTGTCTATGGCAAAGAATAGTAAGATTAAATGAGA
Organism: Okamejei kenojei; assembly: GCA_035221665.1. Taxonomy (NCBI): domain Eukaryota; kingdom Metazoa; phylum Chordata; class Chondrichthyes; order Rajiformes; family Rajidae; genus Okamejei; species Okamejei kenojei. The sequence goes on from CM069132.1 coordinate 43,402,780, forward strand.
ACTTACCAGTTTGGTTTGATCTTGATTATATGAGGAGTTACGATGAGCAATTAAGTGAAGAAGGGTGTCAGTCCGCTGAGCGGGTCAATCTTCAAAGCAGCGGTAAGAAATCACAGATAACAGTTGTTGAACTGAACATAGTAAGAGTAGAGAAGAGTAGAACTACCAGATGACCTTAATAATATGAGGGTTACACAAAAAGCTGGAGAAACTCAGCTGGTGCAGCAGCATCTAAGGAGCGAAGGAGATAGGCGACGTTTCGGGTCGAGACCCTTCTTCAGACTGGTCAGGGATCAGGGAAACAAGAGATATAGACGGTGATGTGGAGAGATAAAGAACAATGAATGAAAGATATGCAAAAAAGTATTGATGATAAAGGGAACAAGCCATTGTAAGCTGTTTGTGGTGTGAAAATGAGAAGCTAGTGCGACTAGGGTGGGGGAGGGAGATAGAGATAGATGGAATGCCAGGGCCCGAGGGCTGAGGGAGAGGTGGGGAGGGGGAGGAGACAGCAAGGGTTAACAGAATTGAGAAAATTCAATGTTCAAGCCCAAAGGATGCAGACTCCCCAAGCAGAATATGAGGTGCTGTTCCTCCAACCTGCGGTGTTGCTCACTCTGGCCGTGGAGGAGGCCCAGGACCGAGAGATCGGATACGGAATGGGAGGGGGAGTTGAAGTGCTGAGCCACCGGGAGGTCGGGTTGGTTTTTGCGGACCGAGCGGAGGTGTTCGGCGAAACGATCGCCAAGCCTCCGCTTGGTCTCACCGATATAGATCATCTGGCATCTGGAGCAGCGGATGCAGTAGATGAGGTTGGAGGAGGTGCAGGTGAACCTCTGTCGGACCTGGAAGGACTGCTTGGGTCCCTGAAAGGAGTGGAGGGGGGAGGTGAAGGGACAAGTGTTGCATTTCTTGCGGTTGCAAGGGAAAGTGCCCGGGAAGGGGTAGAGCGGGAGGGGAGGGAAGAATTGACAAGGGAGTTGCAGAGGGAGCGGTCTTTGCAGAAGGCAGACAGGGGGGGAGATGGGAAGATGAGGCGGGTGGAGGGGTCACGTTGGAGGTGGCGAAACAAACTGGTGGAGGACTATGTGTTGTATTTGCCGGCTGGTGGGGTGAAAGGTGAAGACCAGGGGGACTCTGCCCTGTTTGCGAGTGGGGGAATGGGGAGAGAGGGCAGTGTTGTGGGGTATGGAGGAGACCCTGGTGCGAGCCTCATCAATAGTGGGGGAGGGGAATCCCCATTCTCTGAAGAATGAGGCCATTTGTGATGACCTGGTGTGGAACACCTCATCCTGGGAGCAGATGCGGCGTAGACGGAGGAATTGGGAATAGGGGATGGAGTCCTTACAGGAAGCAGGGTGGGAGGAAGAGTAGTCCAGGTAGCTGTGGGAGTCAGTTGGTTTGTAGTGGATGTCAGTCAGGAGTGTATCACCTGCAATAGAGATGGTGAGGTCAAGGAATGGTAGGGAAGTGTCGGAAATGTTCCAAGTGTATTTGAGTGCCGGATGGAAGTTGGTGGTGAAATGAATTAAGTCAGTCAGTTGTGTGTGGGTGCAGGAGGTGACACCAAAACAGTCGTCGATGTAACGGAGGTAGAGGTCGGGGATGGGGCCCTGGTACGCCGGGAACAAGGATTGTTCGACGTACCCAACAAAGAGGTAAGCGTATCTGGGGCCCATGCATGTGCCCAGAGCTACGCCTTGTGTTTGGAGGAAATGGGAGGAGTTATTGAGGGTAAGGACCAACTCCGCTAGGAGGAGGAGGGTGTCAGTGGACGGGTATGGGTTGCTCCTCTGGTCGAGGAAGAACCGGAGGGCTTTGAGACCGTCCTGGTGGGGGATGGAGGTGTAGAGTGACTGGACGTCCATGGTAAAGATGAGAGGATGGGGGCCTGGAGAATGGAATGCACAGAGCCGACGGAGAGTGTCTGAGGTGTCTTGAACATAGGTGGGGATGGATTTAACAAAGGGGGATAGGATGGTGTCAAGGTATGTAGAAATGTGTTCGGTGGGGCACGAACAGGCAGAGACAATGGGTCTGCCAGGGCAGTCGGGTTTGTGGATTTTGGGGAGAAGGTAAAATCGGGCCGTGCGGGGCTGGGAAACGATGAGCTCGGAGGCTCGTGGGGGTAGGGAGCCGGAGCTGATGAAGTCGGTTATGGTGCTCGAGATGGTGGCCTGGTGTTCGTCAGTGGGGTCATGGTCCAGGGGTAAGTAGGAGGAGGTGTCCGAGAGTTGGCGCACGGCTTCCGCTTTGTAGAGATGTCGGAGAGGAAGGCAGGTGAGTGAACTGAGGACGGAGCGTTGTGTGGTGGGTGGGTGGAGGGTGGTCAGGGGGTGGTGGGGTATGGGGGCTGTGGTGTGGGTGGGGAAGAGCAGGGGTTACATGGTAGGGGGGGGGATGGGAAAGACCCAGTGGAATAGCCACTAAGGTTACTGGGGCTGGGGAGATGGGCACTAGGACCCAGTGCCGTTAAAGACAGATTAGTGGGAGGAGTTAGCAACGTGGAGGCTTCAGGCCCACTGCAGAGTCCAGTCTGCAGGTGAGACGACAGCTGCGGGCTGCTGGAGAGTGGTGGAGTGTCGTGGGTCGGCGGACCCGAAGGCAGGAGTCCGCGGGCAGTGGAGTCGGGGACAGCGGGCGATGCGTTTGAGGTCCCGGTGGGCGGGTGGGCGGTCCGACCGGTGAGGCGGCGAGATGAGTGGGGTGCGGTGCGGCGGCCATGTTCGGGGAGCCCCGGTCCGGCGGCGATGCAAGGTGAGGCGGGTGCGGCTGTGGTCATCGGCGGGCCCAGTGCACCGGCGATGCTGGATGGGCCCGGTGCGGTACTAATAATATGAGGTTTGGGAACGGTGGGCACGTAATTGCTCATCATAACTCCTCATAAAATCAAGATCAAACTTCAAACTGGCAAGTTCTTGTTTAATCTTACTATTTTACTTCGGAGTCACGTGAGTGACTACGTGAAGATTTCAAAGCTCTGTGATTTTACGCCGGTTCGAGTCCAGGCATCACACACTGAATGGATTGACCATGGATGAGCGAAAAAAAATTAATGCATTCAGACATGACAACTTGTTAAAATGCTGATGCTTTAATCATCCAAAGAAAATAATTGTGACCCCTTTCATCAAGGGGGAAGCTATAAAACAGTTTTAAAACAGAGTTGGCAAATACCCCCGGTTACTCAATGGGTTATTTAAAATGTTGGTAAATTATGTTTGTTTGACCATCCTGCAGCTGCTAGGCTGTGGTCCTGTGGAACATACATTACCCTTGGAGCTGGGGTAGTACCAGCCCTGGTGGAGTGCATGTGGTAAATATTAGTATCAACGCATACATTTGCCAAAACCACGGTTTTACCTCATGGAGATGGTGGAACTAATACTTCTATGAAGTTTTTTGTACCCAACAAACATAGCTAGTGAGGAGCCTTGGAGGTTCTAGGTGACCTAGACGTATAGTGTAAAGGTGTGACCACACATTACCGAAGGTCTAGAGGGTAGCTATGAAACTTGTTTGAGACCTAAGCCCCTGGTTAGTTCTGTTTATTTAAATCAAAAACATAAAATGTGATATATTAGCAGATGTACCATCCTGTCCAGTCGAAATTTACATTATGACTGGACCCGATGCATTGCGGCCAGTGCCATGAGGATAAGAATCTTAGAGAGCCAGCTAAAGCTTAGAGTGTAGCCGGAGCCCCCTGGTGAAGTAATGTTAACATTATATCTATGTCCCATACTTCCGTGTTCCCGGCCTGGGAGAAACTCGTATTAAAGATATCCTTATATTCTGGAGATCGGAGCATGAGACCCGACAGTGTGGGTCCCACTGCTGCAGCAAATATGATGAGAAAGCACATTGGCATAGTGAATGGCACTTTCCTTAATTATTGTCATAGATCCATGTGAAAATGAACTGTAAGACATCAGTATCCATGCTGTGTTCTTAACATGTATATAAGAACAAAACGGTTCCCATTTCCTGAAGTGGAATAGTTCTGCCTTATGGTGCCTCCCCTGCACTCTACATTGTGCACTACATGGATCGGCCGGACAACCCGAGCCGTAGGCATTGTCGTCTCAGAGTCTTCTAGTCAATTAATTGATTTTCTTGCAGTGGTTGATTTCCCATGTCATTGGCAGAACCAGCAAGTGTTATGTTTAGAATGACCATATTAGGTTCTATACAATTACCAACATTAGCGGGCACCCGTGGCTGCGTATGCCAGTCAGGCCATTTGAACCCCTGAAGCGGTGTCTTGCTGGATTAATTGCAAGATCTGACTGAAGTGGCAGTATGGAGGAAGACATGCAAGAAACATTCCTCCCCAGAGTGACGATAGTGTATTCTCACCACTATGCCATGTATTAACAACTGGAAAAAGAGCCTGGGTGTAAACATATCAAAATTCGGTGTTCTATCGAATCATGATGACATTAAATACTAGTTATCCAACATTCATAGTGTGCTGTCATTGATTTCACTTAATGACACAATAGCCTCAAAGGAGGTTAGGTAAAATCATGGGATAGTTTAACTTTTTTGCACCCATGTGACTAACATATGCCACCACCAAGGTGTATCAACTTGGAGTTGAGCATGCAGACTATGCATATTCGCACAATAACCTTTAACCTATAGGATGCACCTAGTGTTATAGGTAGTTGATACCAAACTGAAAATTGGTGACTGATGCAAACAGTATCCACCTCCATAACTGTAGATGGCAGTCGTAATTTCTCATCTTTGAGGACTAGCATCAATTTGTAATACTGAGGATAACTGACCAAATTTACTGGAGCAATGCTGAATACTTCCATCATGTGACTTCGGTAGCTTCAGCTGGGATAGGCCTGGGTCTATTAACAAAGACCTACGTGGTACTGAGGGGTTAATTCCTACTGATAATGCCCAATTTGCATGGCTGGAACACAGCTGCTATATTGCCAATTACACTTAATGAGTAGATTGCTGCTTATAACCACGAGGTTGTTACAGGCTTCTGGTAATTTCACCTCCTGCCCCAGGGCAGAGTCCCTGTTAAATTGATAGTAAAATATAATCCCAACAGTCAATTGTTCAGATTGGTCTCAACTTAAATTTAACTGGATGGATTAAAGGACCCCAATCCTCAAATATATTTTGGGCTGCAACAGTTAATTTAGTAAAATACAGCGTTTAAAAAACATTATCCAGATAGGTGATAACAATGTTCTAGAGCTGTGAGCAGCCCAAGCCACCGGTTAACTAATTTGGTAAATATACCTGGGAGCTGAAGTAGCCCATTTGCAATGGTTGTACTGCTGCATTGACACATCCAGATAAATTTCAAATATCTCCGGTGATCCCTATGAATGGGAACAGAATAGCATGCATCTTTGAGATCGATGCCTGTCATATAGTTCCTATAGAATCAATAATTGGACAGTAACAATGTATCCCATTTTAAAAGTCTATACTGCACAATAGGAGTTAAATCTGGATGAAGTGACATCCTGTATCTGTCGTCGCCTGCCCATGAAGCATTGCTCATCATCGGCCTTGATTAGTCCGACTGCTTTTGCTTCCACATCCTGGTCTTACCTGTGGGAAAAGTCTTACCTGAAGAGAGGATTCGGCGGCTGGATTCATTTCTTGGATTGCATGCTCTCCAATGTCACCCATGTAGCGCTGTTCACTGCCGGCACTTGTAGCACTTGTGAGTATCTCTTGAAGCAATACGCATGTGCTCCAGTATGTTCCACGGACATACTTAGAATTTGAAGTCAGTTCCATACTGATCACTCGCACTCCCCTCCACAGAGCGGGAGATTCGTAGGCAGCCCTGAAAACAGGTGCTGCCGCAGGCCCCTGTGGCTACCTGCGCTGACATGGCCCCTCTAGTGGCCCTAAGTCAGGTTTTTGACTTGGGTCAGACTGAAACTGAACCTGAATGCTCCCCTCCTCAGAGAGGGAGACATTGTGCAGCCCTGAAAACAGGTGCCGCTGCCTGCGGGTTCTCCATAATACCCGGGCTGATAACCACAGTGGTCTAAATATAGCTGGCCCCTGTATGTGTTGGGGAACCCTCCTGGCCTGACTTCCTAGGCCTTTCCGGCCTGTGGTTCGGTTACCCCCTACCTGGGAACCACAGCCGGTCTGGAAGCAGACGTCCCCTGTAGCCGGGTGATGGGACCCTCCTGGCCTGGCTTGCAGACCTGCCGGTGTGGTAGCACTGACTACGATGTCAGTGTCTTTCGGGGGCGTCCGACGGCTACCCGCACTTCCGCGGTCTCTGTAGCCAGTTTCCCCTCGGTCCCGGTATCCGTGGCCTGTCCGGACTTCGCCTCAGTCATGCAGGTACCTCTCTGAACAGAGAGTCCTTCAAAATAAAAACAGAAGAAACCTGGAAAAAAGGTAACTTACCGTTTTCGAGTTGAACTTACCTCTGAACAGAGCAGAGCTGCCGCCAGTCGGCTCGTTCGCACTGAGCTTGTAACGTAATGACGTGCTCAGCGGACTTACGGCCTTCTTCACGTAGTCACTCACATGACTCTGAAGTAAAATTACACAGACTCATCACACTCTGACTAAAAAATTCATCCTCATCTCATTTCTAAAGGTACATTATTTTATTCTGAGGCTACGGCCTCTAGTCCTAGATTCTCCCACTAGTGGAAACATCCTCTCCACCTCTACATCCATATCGGCTGCTGGGAAACTGATAATGTTTTTCTTTGTAGCATAGTGTGATGAGTTGTTAAGTGTGACAATTTAAAAAATATGTATTAGAACTACTCATCTTCAAACATCTACAGAAGCTGTTAAACTAAAATTAAAAAAATGAACATGCTGAAAATATTAAATCCACAAAAAAAACATGAGCTTCTTGAGCAACACCACAAAGTGCTGGAGGAACTCAACGTGTCAAGCAGCAACTGGAGAGAAAATGGACAGACGACGTATTGGGTCAGGACCCATTTTAATTCTCCATCCTGCGGACTCATAGTTTGTTTTAATGAAGTCCAACAGTAACTAGAAGAACTAGATGTGTACTTGATGGTTAGTATGGCAGGCTAGCCCGAAGGGCCTGATTTTGTGCTGTATTACTCTATCACTATAACATTTCTCCTTTAGGATTCAATACCGAATTCAATGATATCATGACTCAATTTTCTATTTCTATTTTCTGCTTTGTCCCAAGTGTATCAATCTGTAATGTTATTTCTGTTTTGTTTTCTTTCTCCATGATTTTTATCTTCTCTTATCAGTCAATTATCCAGATGCCCCATTATCATTGTGATCACCAGGACAACCATGTCCTCACCCTTTCAGAGATACTTCCATTGTCAAATCCATCACTTCCATGCCCTCGCTGCAAATTAAAATGAATAGTTTCCACCCTTTCTTAATTGAGATGAAGGGTCTTTGATCAGAAAGATCAGCTACGTGTATGTTTCTCTCTCCAATGATGCTGCCTGGCTTCCAGCATTTTAATCTAGAATTTCCAAACTTGGCAGCAGTTTCATTTTGGAAATTGCTTTGAATTGACAGCTGGACTTGCAATTAAATAATTAGTTTGCTGATTGCTAGTAAGTTCTTGATTTGCACCTTATTTGCTACCAAATATCATTTAGCTCCTCTACATCAGGACGCTACCCCGCTAAATAAATAACATTTTACTAATTGGATTCAAGATTTTAAGTTGTATCCTGATAGTCATTTGAAATAAAATCAGAAAATGCTGGAAATATTCAGCAGATCAAAGATCACCTATGGAGAAAATCAATTAGTGTGATAGATGAATGATCTTTCATCAGGCCTTTCATTAACCTAAACCCTTCCACAAATGGGGTCAGAATTTCCAATATTTTCTGCCTTTATTTCCAGGTTTGCTATTTTGCTTTCTGATAATCATTTGTTTTTGTTGTTCTAAGAATGCCCATTGAAAATTAATATTCAAGGAATACCCATCCTTTCCCCATTAGATATACAACGGGTCCACTGGAAGGACGCATTTTCAATCATTCACCACTTCATAGCAACAACATTAGTTTCTGATGCATTCAGTCTGTCAGTGCCAGCTGGTGTATAATCATAATGCAGATCAAAATATAACACAATGATAAGCCAATCAAGATTTGTAATAGCTAATCTCTGTTCTCCTACAATTTGAGTCATCTTGGATTGAACACAGTATTAAATATCCTTTGGTTTTGTTCATAACACCGACATAAAATAAATGCACAGAAGCTTATGTCATGCCAAAGATTCTGCCTTATTTCGCCGTTTAGATAAAATTAGAATTGTTAACAATACAGAGCGATGAAAGTACTACCATATGGAAAAATATTGGCATGAGTTAGCTCAAGACTGCCTATTTTTGAGGAAGTACAAATTTGGTCTTACCTATTGAATAATCTGCGGGTTTGTGTCCTCTGCATTTTGAACAGGAAAGTACAGAATTAATAAGAAAATTGCAGCAGGACTGTAAAAACTAAACTTAAAAGCTTAATGTAAAAGCAAGCTGCCAGTTCGAGATGGTGTAATATACAGGAACAGCAGATGCTGATTTACCAAAAAAAAGTTACAAAGTGCTGGAGTAACTCAGCAGGTCAGGCAGTATCTGTGGAGAATGTGGATAGACAAGTCAGGAACTGTTCAGCTCGTCGAACTGAATAAGGGTCCCGACCCAAAGCACCACCTATTTATGTTCTCCAGAAATGCTGCCTGACCCAGCTAGTTACTCCAACACTTTGTGCTTTTTTACAGTGCAATACGTTCAGACATAGGGATTCTAGTTACCAATTCATCCCTATGACACTTATTGTTTGGGCATTCAAACTCCCACCAAAATTGGAATCAATGTGGAGAAAATCACTCCAATCAATCTAGTAACTTGAATCCTTCTGTCTGAACATCTCCATAAGGACATAAATGAAAGCAACCCAAGTACTTACCAAAGGTATTCAAACCATGACCTTCATGATCCAGCTATCGATCTTTTTCAAACTTGCACAGTTAAGCACATGTGCAACAGCAAGAAAAAAGATACTCCCAATAGTATTAATCGAGATCCTGCCCTTTGGATATAGTTGGCCGCAAAGCCTTTTGAGAGGAACCCTATCAAGTGTAACCTATGTAGTAATAGTGCCCTGTTCGTATTGGGTCTGATCTCAAGCTTTGTGCTTGTTGATTTTTGAGATTGTTGTTGGTCATTATTGAAATATGGTCACAAAAGTGAAATACCACAAATAATGCAAATAAATTGAAAATGACAGAAATACCTAACAATAATGGAGTCGTTGACAGAATTAAACTGTTATTTCAGATTAAGAGTCTATTTTTGAAAGGTATTGATACTAAACGGGATTTTGGTGGTATGGTGCAGCTAATCATATAGTAATTGATTTAATATTGACCCTGTCATTAAAAAAAAAAAAAAAATTATAATGAATAATGGAGACACAAGGAACTGCAGATGCTGGAATCCAGTGCTGGAGTAACTCAGCAGGTCAGACAACATCTCTGGAGTACTTAGATAGGTGACATTTCAGGTCAGGACCCTTCTTCAGACATGAAATAATAATATAATATTGACTGGCTTCTTTCGGGAGACACCAGGAATATTGCCCAAACTGAAATCAGTCGAAGACGAGGGCAATATGATTTCAGTGCGGGATTCCTGGTGTCTACGTAAATTAAAATAATTCAAGAGACGCGAATCTCGCACTGCTGGAGGCTGCCATGCCGTGAGCTGATTTGAACTTTGGCCGGGTTCGTGTCCCGGATGTACGCCGGATGTCATCATTGACCGCAGTTTTTCAACGAAATTGCGCACCTGACTAATATGCCCCTACCTCGTACATGAAATAATGAATAATGTTACTGGGGTAGTTAAATGTTACAATAAAAACCAAGGAGAGAACATTGAGAATCTGAGGGAAATGTGATGAAAAAAGATAATGTGGGGCAAGGACATTTAAAGATTATGTAATTTTAACATTAAAATGTATTTTAAGTTTTCTATTTTTGAGGAGATTAGAGCTGGTAGAATAGAAAGGCAGGTATAGTTGAAGCACTACACTGGGGGCAGTAGTTGTACAAATTATGGCCTGAGCATTAGAAACAAAACATCTAAAAACTCTGCACCATGATGCTATCAGTAGTTGCTGCTAACATTGTGCACAAGAGCTCCAAAATGGTACTCTCCCAGCATGGTACTCATAACCCACTGATATTTCCTGTTCATATTGATGGATGAAACATGCTGGAAGAAAATTGCCATCCATGTATTAACAAACCATAGTTAATATCATGGAGTCATGCCTCAGTGTAATTGTACCTTTAAGCAGAACCTTGAATAGAACTGAAACAGTGTTTCTCATGTACAATTGGTTTCCTTTTCAGTAATCTAGTCACTCCCTAACATTGACATTCACACCAATTTTTGATTTTTCCACATAACCAACCTATTATATTTTCCATTTCAATTGAGTGCCATGGCATTTTTTTAAACTTGTTGGTTATAAAGTAATTTTAGTACAATCACTGACAGGAGAACAAAGGCTTAACGTTTCGTCCACTGGGTCACATAAAGTAATTTATTTACTTAGTTATTGTGTCCTAATATCTTTATTAATCATTAAATCAGGTAATATACGATCAAAATTATTAACCCTACTGAACTACAGGAGACTTGTCCGGGGAAAACAAAAGTAAACAAATGATAAAAATGTATTGCTCTAAAGATTCAACCATTCTACTGCTAAAATATCCTACCTGAAAGTATTTTATTCATCAATTTTTTTCTTCCTCCTCCTCCTCCTCCTCCCCCTCCTCCCCCCTCTCCCAATGTTAGTCATATAAATGTTCAACATGGACAATCAAAAGGCTGATGGTCATATAATGTGGATAAATAGATTGCTTGAAATAATTTTTAATTAAAAACTGAATAATACCAATTGGCAACCAATCTGTTGAAAGTGGACAATGGGAAATTAGAGAATGTTAACATTATTTAAATACAATCACTACCATAAACATGAGGCCATATATAATAAAGACATTAGAGCAGATCATACTCAGTAGTGCCTGCTTTTTGTGCTCATGCCTGTGATATCTTCAAGGCCACACTAACCTTTTGCATCTAAGTGACTAAGCATGGAAACAGGCACTTCAGCCCACCGATGTCTGCATCAACCAACAATCATCCAGGCACTCATTCAATTCTTAACATTGGGGACAATTTACAGAAGCTAATTAACCTACAAACCTGTACGTCTTTGGAGTGTAGGAGGAAACCCATGCCATCACAGGAAGAATGAACAAACTCCGTACAAATCGCACATGTAGTCAGGAATGAACCCACATCTCTGCCGCTATAAGGCAGCAGTCGTACCCCTGCGCCGCCATGCCGCCACAATAATGAACCAGTTTCTTCCATCCACTAGGGCAAATAATTACAGAGTTTCACCAAACTATGAGAAGAAATTTCTACATATCTCAGTTTTAAATGCCCAGCCCCTAACCTTGCACAAATATCTCTTTATTTCAAATCTCCCGCTGGTGAAAACAGCCTAATGTCTATCCTGTCAAATCCCCTTTTATATGTTTGAATAAAGTCACTTCTCATTCTTTTCAACTTCAAGGAATACAATGATAAACTATTTAGTCTTAATTTGGCGAATCTCCTTTGTGCTGCCTCCAATGTTATATTTTTCTTCAGGTAAGAAGGCCTAAACTGTACACAATATTCTAGATCAGGTCTCACCTACATTGGCAACAATCCCTCCCTATTTTTAAACTGCCTGCTAGCTTTTCATGATTCATGCACAAGAACATTTAGATCCTACTGCACTTTGCTCACTTATCGTCTCTGTTCCAGAGCAAAAACAATTGTGAGCTAATTGAAAAGTGCTTAGTGAAAAGGCAGTAAAGGGCCTGTCCCACTAAGGTGATTTTTTTAGGCGACTGCCGGCGACTGTCATAGTCGTAGTAGGTCACCGAAGAACCGATGACTAGACCCCCCTATGACAATGTCTATGTTAGGTACTTCTCCCCCTCTAGTGAATGCTATGTACTTAACTCTTCTGTTTCTCTCCTGAGTGCAGGCCCCATGGCCTGGAGTCAGAAATCAAGGGGTTAAGGGCTCCTGTACCTGCGGGTGAACATTGTTCCCGATGTTGGGGAAGTCCAGGACAAGGGGTCACAGTTTAAGGATAAGGGGGAAGTCTTTTAGGACCGAGATGAGAAAATTATTTTTCACACAGAGAGTGGTGAATCTGTGGAATTCTCTGCCACAGAAGGTAGTTGAGGCCAGTTCGTTGGCCATATTTAAGAGGGAGTTGGATGTGGCCCTTGTGGCTGATGGGATCAGGGGGTATGGAGAGAAGGCAGGTACAGGAAATTGAGTTGGATGATCAGCCATGATCATATTGAATGGCGGTGCAGGCTCAAAGGGCCGAATGGCCTACTCCTGCACCTAATTTCTATGTTTCTATGTTTCTATGTTTCTACATCTCAAGATGGGGTCTTGTCTGAAAATGTGCCGGTGTCGCTGTCACGTGACCGGCTGGTTGAGAAGCAAAAGAGTGATACAGGTTTATCGGATCTGTTCGACTGCGCGGTGCCTGAGGGGGGTTTGGATTCCACAGCAAAGGGGTATTTTCTGAGGAATGGCTTGCTGATGCGAAAGTGGTCTCCCTTGGATATGTCATGCCATGATGATTGGAGCGTGGTTGATCAGATTGTGATACCTCGTCGGTATAGGGACGAGATACTCTGTTTGGCTCATGATGGACCTCTGGCTCATGATGGACCTCTGGCTCATCATGGACCAATAAGACGTATGACCGTATCTTACGGAGTTTTTTTTGGCCAGGGTTGAAAAAGGACGTGCAGCAGCACTGCAGGTGTTGTCACATTTGCCAGGTGGCAGGAAAGCCGAACCAATCGATTGTTCCTGCGCCTTTATATCCAATCCCTGTGGTCGGGGAGCCGTTTGAACGGATTCTAGTTGATTGTGTGGGTCCTCTACCTTGGACGAGGGTGGGCAACAAGTTTTTATTGACAATTATCGTGTCGTGCGTCTACCCGCTTTCAGGAGGTGGTCCCTTTGCGTAACATTACTGCCCCTACCATTGTGAAGTCTCTCACTAGGTTTTTTTCATTGTTCAGTTTGTCCAAGGTGGTGCAGAGTGACCAAGGTTCTAACTTCATGTCAAAGGTTTTTGGTCAGGTAATGAAGTTGTTGGATATTGAACATTGTTACTCCAGTGCGTACCATCTTGAAAGCCAGGAAGCTCTCGAGCGGTTTCACCAGACTTTGAATTCCATGTTGAGGACTTACTGCCTGGAGTTTGACAAAGACTGGGATGAGGGGGTTCATCTCGTCATGTTTGCGGTGCGTGAGGTCGTGCAGGAGTCTTTAGGGTTCAGTCCTGCTGACCTGGTGTTCGCGCTTACTGTTCGTGGTCTGTTGAGGGTCCTGAAGGAGAAATGGTTGCAGGAGAATTCGAAACGTAGTATTTTAGACCACGTCTGTACTTTTAGGTCTAGACTGCGGCCTGCAAACTGGCAATGGGTAATCTTGCCTGCTCAGTCTAGGATGGGGGCTGTTTCGACGGGAAGGCTTCTAGTAGGAATTTTTCTCCTGACAAAGGTGTTGTTGCCTATTCCTGGTTCCAGTCTGCATGCTCGGTATAGTGGTCCCTGTCAGGTGGTTAAGAAGGTTGGTGCAAGGGATTACGTTATTGGTACCCCTGATCGGAGGCGTAAGACTCAGCTCTGTCATATCAACATGCTGAAGCAGTACCATGTACAGGAGCAGGAGCATGTACAGGTTGATGGGGAGGAGCTGTGTCCTTCGGTTTTGTCTAAGCCGGTTTTGGCTGTAGTAGTGCTGCTCCCTGACATGGGTGGTGATGTGTGTGAGGCACGAATGTCTGTGGCAGTGACGCAGGGAAAGCTGTGCAACTTTGAAGATTTGAAGTCGCTTCCCTTGCGGTTGTCCCATTTGTCTGAGCGGGATGATCTGCTTGCTTTGGTGGGGTCAAATGGGTCACTGTTCTCGGATGTGCCTTCTCAGACGCCTATGCTGCAGCATGCAATTGCTGAACCTAGTTGTAGTCCATGGAGTTCTCCGGGTCTACTGGCTATGAAGGCTAATGGGGAGGACAGGTTTTGCACGGGCTTTCGGAGGGTGAATGGTGTAACTAAGCTGGATTGCTATCCTCTTCCACGGATGGAGGATTATGTGGATCATGTGGGAAGTGCATCTTTTGTGTCTAAGTTGGACTTGCTAAAAGGGTTTTGGCAAGTTCCTTTGTCACTGAATAGTTTCTTCCGAAGCTTATTCAGTCTCTTTGGGTGGGGGTGTTAGGTACTTCCGCCCCCCCCCCCCCTCTGGTGAATGCTATGTACTTAACTCTTCTGTTTCTCTCCTGAATGCAGGCCCCATGGCTGGGAGTCAGGAATCAAGGGGTTAAGGGCTCGTGTACCCGATTGGCCAAGCTGCGTCAGGTGACGGGTGACTCATCGGAAGCTTAAATACCAGAATCTCCCGGAATTCTCTCTCTCTTCATCGACCCTAGCTCGTGAGCAGGTTGCTGGTCTAAGCTGCAGGAGGCCTGGCCACATGGCATAGAACTTTGTGTATTATTACCTACGTTTGTTAATTAATATTGAATTGGGACAGATAAGGGCTGACCTGAGGGTTTTCGTGTATTTTGTTTCAGGGTTATTTCCATTTAGGCAGGTTAGAGACGCTAGTTCGACGGCCCATTGCGAGGTTGGCTGGAGCACTGTTATCTTTGTTTATTAGTTTATTCTTGTCCTTGCCTGGGTTGTTTGAATCAGGTTTGAGTTTTAATTAAATAAAAGATTATTTTTTTTAAACTTGAGCCTGGTTTTTGACTTTGTTATGCGGCTCTGAAGTACCTGCCTTCGGGAGTCGTAACAGTCTATGACAAGCCACAACAACTTACCACCTAGTCGACGTCAAGCTACAGCAAGCTACCGACAACCAGCGACCCATTAGGACATCCACCTATGACCACACCTACGACAACCTACGACCACACAGGCGACAACCTATGACAGCCAAAGTCAACCTACGTCCACCTGCGACAAACTACGACAAGCTACGACCCTGTCGGCGAAAACTGAAGACAACTGAACCTGTTGCCGGTTGACATAGGTTGACTTAGGTAGTCGCCAATGGAATTCACCGAAGTTAGCACCGACGACAACCTATGTCACCTGGCAACAACCTACGACAGCATCTACATCAGGAGAAGTCAAGCTACGCTCATTGGCATCAACCCACTTTTGCTGACTGTCGCCAAAAAGTTTTGAACATGTTGAAAATCCAGCGGCGACCAGAAAGACGCTATGATTCTTTGGGTGACTGAGAAGACTACTCGCGACCATACAGGCGATACCCGGCGACCATGTGGCAACAGCCTAATTGCCTGTAGTCACCTAAAAAATAGCCTAAGTGGGACAGGCCCTTAAGGGGTTTTCAAGGGGACATGCCCTTTGATGGATTATTATTTTTTTTTAAGGGGATCATTCATTTAAGATGGAGATAAGGCAAAACTTTTTAAACCATTCAGAACACGATAGAGTATTGCAAGTAATAGTAATTGAATACTTTAAAGCAAAGTTCGATAGATTCCCGATAAGCAAGTGGGTGAAACGTTACAGGGGTTTACAGAAATGCGGAGGTATGGCTACAAACAAATCAGTTGTAATTTTAACAGGTTTATTAATTATAATAAATAAGTTTATTAAGCAGGCTTGAGAGACAAAATGGCCTGTTTCTGCTCCTTGTCTATCTAAATGCCTGTATATCTTATCCATCAAAATACTCTCTAATAACTTTCCAACCACAGATGTTAGACTCGCAGGCTGATAGTTCCCAGGCTTTGCCTTGCAGCTTGTATTTAATGACAACTAATAAATTTCAGCTAGGGCATCTGCAATTTCTTCGCTTGCTCCTAAGTCATGCATTTGTATATAACTATTTTTTTCTGATGAGCAAATTAATTAAATCATTGTTGAGAAATGGAAATTACAAAAGTACACATAACGTAAAGTATACAGTTTTCCATCGAAGGGGGGCATTGTTTCAATAACAAGTTCTTATTTATTGGAAGATTCATGAGCAAAATAGTTAACATGATCGGTTTCTTTTCTTTAATAGTGCACACACAGACAATTCTCTCAACAGTTTTTATAATCATTCTTGGGATTTGGGCACAGTATTTATTCCCAGTTATTTGTCATAGAGTCATAGAGTGAAACAGTGTGGAAACAGGCCCTTCGGCCCAACTTGCCCACACCGGCCAACAGTGTCCCAGCTACACTAGTCCCACTTGCCTGCGCTTGGTCCATATCCCTCCAAACCTGTCTTATCCATGTACCTGTCTAACTGTCTCTTAAACAATGGGAAAGTCCCAGCCTCAACTACCTCCTCTGGCAGCTTGTTCCATACACCCACCACCCTTCGTGTGAAAAAGTTACCTCTCAGATTCTTATTAAATCTTTTCCCCTTCACCTTGAACCTGTATCCTCTGGTCCTCGATTCCCCTACTCTGGGCAAGAGACTCTGTGCATCTACCCGATCTATTCCACCCACGATTTTGTACACCTCTATAAGATGCCCCCTCATCCTCCTGCGCTCCATGGAATAGAGACCCAGCCTACTCAATCTCTCCCTGTAGCTCACATCCTCTAGTCCTGCCAACATCCTCATGAATACTGTCTGAACCCTTTTAAGCTTGACAATATCTTTCCTATAACATGGTGACCAGAACTGAACACAATATTCTAAATGCAGTCTCACCAACGTATCATACAACTGCAACATGTCCTCCCAACTTCTATACTCAATACTCTGACTAAATCAACCACACTGACACAGGATTGGATGTAAATAAAATTCAGTCTGCATTTCCTTTCTGAAAGAACGTTGATGATCCATTTGGGTTTTCATCCTATCTTATTAGCTTCACGACAATTATTAGTTTATTTACATCTAAACTTTACAGTCCAAACATATATATTTTAACAGAATATTTAAGTGCTTATGACAAATTAAATAAAGAATGTCCTTAAAATGCTATTTGATATTCCACAGGATTTATTAAAACATTACATTCATTTTCTTGTTTACTTAATAATCACAGTTTTAATGCATATATTTAATCACTGACATTTTTAATAACTGGTTGTATTAACAATGCAAAATGCTCTTTTTAGATTTGGATGACCCAAGAAAGGGTAAGAGGAAATGGAAGCTATTAAATAACTGATTTGAACTAAAAGGCACAAATATGGGGCCACGTTATGATGTAGGACCCAAATGTGAGTCAACTGGAGTATTTATGATGATTTTGTGTATTTCAATGTTATAAATAAAATGAATTGAGAAGGATATTCATTTTAATTAAAGAAAATATTTGGAGTGTGGACTAGTGTCAGTTACAATGTAGTATAACAAGGGTTTTCTTTGTGTTACTAACTTGGTTCAGCAATAAAATAAAGAACAACCCCTCCAGGAGATGATAACATTGTGCTCTAGTGATCTATAAAAGTAAAACTAATCATTTGCTTTCTAAAGCAGGTAACAAAATAAAAATAACAAGAGGAAATAATAATTTGTTTATGAACAGTATTTGATTCACTGTTTAATTACAAAACATATGTTTTAAAGTTGGTATATTTGGCAAGTAAAAAAATCTTAAAGAATATCAATAAAATAATATATTAAAGTAGTAATATCCAATATCCCTTTTGTTACAAGTCATAATAATCCATGTACAATCAAACCATCATTATTACAAATAGGTTTACATAATTAGAACATTTACATTCTCCAATGCTTCATGTTGCCTCATTGAGCTGAGAATTATACCTAAATTGCTCTTCATTACACATAATTAACCTTTTTGCCTGGATTAAAAAAAACTCGATGGCACAGTCTAACTATTTGATATATGGGATACCAGAGAGGCAGTACATGAGGGATTAGATCCTAAACCATGAGAGTGAAATTTAAACTGCTTAGAGATACAAACTTAATCCTAAAATATGACACCAGTTTTGAATACTTCAATGTAAATGTTAACTAAAAAAAGGGTGGGGTTGTGTTTTACCTCTACCTGGTCCAGCCCTATTTTTTGCCAATTCCTAATTCTGGCTTCAAGTGGAATGGTACGGGGGTGGAGCAGCAGTGGGATTAAAGTGAAGATTTGGAGCATAACTACAGGTCACTCCCAAGAGTAAAATTTGCAATTTATTGTCTCATTTGAGCTGGCTGGTCTGTCTCGATCGCAGATAAAATAAACTTGAATATCGTGTGTTAATCAATAGGTCACAATCTTCACCAAAATCTTCAGCCTCTCATTCTAACCCAAATGCTTTAAGGAAGCATTCCAACCCCCCAGAAAAATATATTGATCATAATAGATAGCACTTCCCCACATGTCCACTAGTCTTATGGACAATCTGGACCACCTGCAGGAAATATAGGTGCACAGAGGATACCATCTCTCCTGCCCTACAATCAGCTTGACAATTAGAACATCTATGATGGGATGCTAAACATTGACCAGATAGGTGACGTTGTTGACCTAAGTGCGGGGGGGTGGGTGGGGGCGGGGGGTTTACACAATCCTTTCCTCATCAACAGAGCTGCTTTGGAGATGATTGACAGCTTCAGGTTCCTAAGCAACCATCTCACCCTAACTTGGCACCTTCACATTGATGCAATAATCAAGGAAGTACATTAGCATATTTACATAATATGTAGAAAGGAACTGAAGATGCTGGTTTACACCATAGAGAGACACAAAATGCTGGAATAGCTCAGCTGCTCAAGCAGCATCTCAGGAGAAACGGAATAGGTGACGCTTAGGGACCTGTTTCAGGACGATTCGGGACTATTCCTTCAACGCATTGTATGCCCCCAGCATTTCCAGGGAGTTGATCCCATATAGATGAATAAATTGTAACTCGTGCATTTCCCATCTGCCACTGCAATTAGAGATAGTATTATTATCTCCCATCCTTGTGCACTTGCATCAGTTTGTAGTATGACTGAAGGTTTACTGATCAAAATGTCACTGGAGCAATGCTGAATATTGGTTGTCCACCATTGTAACTCTGATATAGCTTCAGCCAATAATAGCATAGGTCTGTTAAAATGACCCAAATGGGACTTAAGTTCTTGCTCCTTTGCACACTGCAAATTTTGATAATGCAAGGGCCCAAGCTGGAAAAGCAGCCACTATTTTGCCAATTACACTAACCACCTGGCAAATAGATGGCTGCTCTATAACAACAAGGTTATCACAGGCTTCTATTAATTCTAATCTCTTGCCCCAGGGCAGAGTCACAGACATTTCTATAGAGTTAATAGTAAATCCTAAATAATCAATAGTCCTAGATGGTATCAACCTAGATTTAACTGGATGGATCAGAAACCCCAATTTCTCAAATATGAGTTTTGCGGCTGAAACAGCTAGATTAGACAAATGCAGCGTTTTCCCTACAATTAAAATATCATCCAAATAGGCCATAACAATGTACTCTTGAGCTCTGAGCAGGCCAAGCACAGGCTTCAGTAATTTGGTAAATAACCTGGGAGCTGACGTTAATCCATTAGGCAATGCTTTAAACTGCCATAGCTGCCCAATCCATCTAAATTTCAAATATCTCCAGTGATCCTTGTGAATTGGAACTGAATAATATGCATCTTTGAGATCGATGCATGCCATAAAGCATCCTTTAGAAATGTGTTTGTTTAGCAGTAAAGAAGTTCTCCATTTTAAAATGTCTATATTGCACGTATGAGTTAAGTTGTGTTAAATCAAGGATGATCCGACATCCCCCATCTTTCTTTTGCCTAGAAAATATATTGGAGACGAATTGATGACTTTCATGATTTGATCTCTCAATGACCCCATTTTTGTGCAATGTATGAATTTCTGAATGTATATCCAAACCCTCTTGTTTGGAATGAATATATGACCGACTTGGCATATGTTGTGTGGGTGGCAATGAGTTAGGTAAAAATTCAATTTTGAACCCCTTTACACTGTGCAGTATAAACGGGTCTGAGGTTATCCACCGCCATTCATGCAAAAACAAGTGTAATCTACCACCAACTTGTAACTGGTCCACACACCCCATGTTCCAGAAAGAACCAGACCCACCTACCTCCATGGTTACCGGTGGTCTGATAGCAGACCCAACGGGCCCTAATACGGGTTCTGTTTCCGTCCTCTGGGTTTGGAGGATTGAAGTGCTGGGGTGCAAGGATTGCACATTTTCCATGACGGCCGGGCCGGGCCCTGGCCTAAAAAACACCTATGCCTGGGAAGATCAATTTTAGCGCTGCCACTAGCTTCAGCAAACCACTTATTGCTAGTGGAGGCGTAGGGGTGCTGACGCCGAAACAGTGAAGACTTGCCTGTAGCAGGTGCTTTGATTAAACCTACAGCTTTGGCTTCGTCATGTAGGTCTTTCACTTGTTTAGGCAGGTCTTCCCCAAACAGGAGATTAGGTGGCTGGACATTACTGGACTTACACAGACCTGCAAACTTCAGGTTTAATGCAGGCCTGATGGTGTTTTTGCAGAAACAGTTCATTTCGAAATGTGCATTGCACATTAACCCCAGGGCATCTTGCTGGATGTCCGACAGTGGCCCGCCATCTACTGATCTGGCAAAAGCCGTGATGCCTGAAGCCAATAATTTCAGAATCCACTGGAGCTTCATCTCCTGGGACTTGATGCCACCTCCAATGTAACCCCAAATGGAACTGTTGACCGCCGGCACTTTTAAAGTTGCACAATTTTCAGGCGTGTGGTACTTCTCAGTCATTTCAACCATGATTTGTTCTTGCAGTTGATGCGAAGTGAGATTGTTGATGCTAGAGGCGAGTTCTTCTTGAAGAGGCTCACCTGTTTGCGAAGGTATCGCAAATCTGGATGCCAGGGCAGGCAACTCTTGTGTGTGAGCCTCACGCATCTCATGCATCCCAGTATGTCCTTCCGACATACATCCGTATTCGGAGTCAGTCATGTACTGATCCCTGACACTTCCCTCATCAGAGTGGGAGGCACTAAGCAGCCCTGGACCAGGCGCTGCCACAGACATGAAGGGAGACCTGCGTTGATATGCCTCCGTATCACGGAGCATATTGTGAGCGAGCATCCTCTCCATTAGGTGGCTTTACCCCCTTTAGGGGTTGCCAAAGTGCTCTGTACAGGCACCAATTCTGAAGTCGTTGACCGCACTGTCAGCGACTCTGAAGGCGAAACAGATGGCCGCCAGCTACTCGCACTCTCGCGATCCTCCGTAGCCAGTTTCCCCACGGCCCGTCTGGATTTATCCATAATTCGTTGGACCACTGTGAAAAGAAATACGAAACAAACAACCTCAGAGTAAGTTGAAAACTTACCTTTGAGGTTTTTAAACTTACCGCTGGAGGAGCGTCCGACCTCCCAGCCAGTCGTGTGCCATGCGTTAGACGTATTGACGCTCATGCGGGCTGGCAGGCTTCTTCACGTAGTCACTCACGTGACTTTGAAATAAAATTTTCCCTGTAGCTAGTCATCTTCTTGGAGGCCAAAAAAGGGAGGACTAATCATCCCCTCCCATCTGCCAATCACATATTCACGCCAACCAAATATTCTATCAATTAATACTTTGAAGAGTTTTACAGAGCCTCCACAGCTATATGCAGTGGAGATATCCTCAGATTCACCAACCTTGATGAGACCTCCCATCTAAATGGCCTGTTCCTGAGACCGTTTGTAGACACCTCATTCTAGGAAGCTGAATTCCGGTATACGTGAAAATAATAAACCAATACCAATACTGATACCTCAGGCAAGGGAGCCATCCTCCCTGCAACCAGCCTGTTGAGCCCCGTGAGAATGTTATAAGTTTGAATGAGATCAAGTTTATTCAACATGTATATTTAACATTATCTGGATTTAGCAAAATTAAACAATTTGGGTAGCTAATGTGAAAGGAAAGTATTTGTATGAACATATAAATAAAAGGCTGGTCAATGGAATGTTGGGGTACATTTGGTAACAGAGGAGATCCTGTTGAAAGTAAAGTGTACAAATGAGAAAGTCAATTAATACTTTCCTTCTTTCACGAGAAAATAAGACACTGTTAATGTCACATTAAGGAAGGAGGCTGATGCAATATTGAATGGGTTATAAATAATGCGGCAAATGGGACCTGTTCAAAAGCTTGGTAGCACCAAAGTAAAAAAGACACCCAGAGTGAATTGGATCGATATCATGTTAAAGAGGAAAGGGCAGACATAAATTGGGGGAGGAATAAGGCTGGAATTTTAGCACAGACAATCGACTTGTGCTGGGATGTATTTAAAAATAACAGGTGAAAAGATTGCTTTTGGGCACCAAACCTAACGCAAGAAGAATCAGAAGATTGTATTCATCTCCAGACAGTCCATCCCATAACTTCAACCTCAATAACCAGAAGCAAAATTTTCCACCAACAAGTCAGGATCAAAGGGAACTGAACATCATGGGTTACAAATTGAAGGCTGAAGTGATTTTTCAAGTTTGAATACTGCTTTTTATCACTTCCCCCCATCCACTTTCCTGCTTTATTTTTATCCTATCCAATATTGCTGCACTTGATCCTTCTTCCTTTCCATTCACCGATGTTGCTTGGAATAGATCGAGTAAATGCACAGAGTCTTTTACCCAGACAGGGGAATCAAGAACCAGAGAATATAGGTTTAAGGTGAGGGGGAAAGATTTAATTGGAACCCGAGGGGCAACTTGTTTGTACAAAGGGTGATAGGTGCATGGCATAAGCTGCCACAGGAGGTAGTTGAGGCAAGTACTATCACAATGTTCAAAAAATATTTGGACAGGTACAAGGATAGGATAAATTTAGAGGGATTTAGAGGGATTAGAGAGGTTAAACACAGGCATGTGGGACTAGTGTAGATGGGGCAAGTTGGGCTGAAAGGCCTGTGTCCATACTCTATAACTCTATGATGCTATAACCCATTGCCATCTCCCAGCAGATTGATTGTTGTTCTAGATTCATGGAACATAGACCAGTACAGTATAAGAACAGGCCCTTCGGCCCACAATGTCTGTGCTTAAAATGATGTCAAGATCATTATTTATCTATCTGAACATAACGCATATCCCTCCATATCCATATCCCTATCCAAAAATATTTTAAATCCCACCAACGTATCTGCTTCAACCACCACCCCTAGCACCACGTTCCTGGCACTCACCATTTATTCTGTTCCTGTACTTCATTTGTAGTCTTTTGTGTCTGTGCTACTTCCTTCACTGTTATAGTGGCAGGTTCTTATTTACTGGCGAAGATGGAAGCAAAGCACCCCCTCACTTCCAGAATTCAAGATGATCTCCTTTGTTCCCCAATTGACCCCACTCTCCCATTGACTACTTATTTTATTTTTATTTACCCATACACCTTATCTTTTGCATTAGACACCCAAATTCTTAAGTGCAATGAAGCGAGATTCATTATAAAAATGCATCTCCACAGCTGGCTCATAACTACCAGAACAATCCTTACAGAATGATTTATAATGATTTAAAATTGAGTTATTAAATGATTATAATGAATAAAAGTGGTCAGTCATTGAGCTTGTCATTCTGAGATATTATGCTTAAAATCCTGACAGGGATAACATTAGGCTTAGTTACATAATTACATAATTGCATGAGAGAATGGGGATGTGCATCTAAGAACAGATGTTCAAATGATGGGCACATTAAAGATAGCAGATTTAGGAATTCTTAAAGTAATAAATATTCTTGAAGTTATAAATATTCCAAAAGCAAAAGGACAACCATTTTTGTTGTCATTTTTCAGACCAGTTCGTGATTGTTTTATCACCTGTAATTATTGTTACAGTTGCAATGTTTCCACAGTAAGATGCTTAATGTTATTACCTGTTCATGTTGTCTTTGAAGCTACATTAGCATGAGTCAATGAGATGTGTTCTTAACCCACATTGCAGAATGATTGCTATGCAAATAATGCATATTACCTTGTAAAATGATCATACTTGTTGAAATGTTAAACATTAGAGCAGGAGTATAATTAATGTATTTTTTTATAAACTAAAAAATGTAATTTGTCTCGTTTAATGGCTGAGTGTGAAAATGTTTTAAGTGCTCAAAAAATTATCAAGCACAGTAGGGATATGAATATGAATGTATTGGAAAATTGTTGGAGCTGTTGCATTTTCGTAATCTCCAGGACTTTTTTTCAGGCCTGGTGACAGATGGTACGCCACCTGACTCCAATCAGGCTAATGTAAGATTCATTGTGCTTCACAGGAAGTCTAAAGATCAAGCGACACTGCAGAAGGTGAAGCAGCACCTTGACAGCCAGTATCACTGTGTGACACATCGAAGCAGCCAAGTCTTCGGAACCTCCAAAACAACATTGACGATTAACCCTTTCAATTCCACTGCAACCAATTCACAGATTTTTTTTTTCCCGATGATTGTTAAAAAGCATTTAAGTGTCTGCCTTTCGTGTCGAAAGTGAAGCTAAAAATGGCAATGTTACGCTTAATGTTTTTGAATATGGGGGAGACAGCAATGGGTTCCATTTCTCTGTGAGAATGTGAAAGCCATTTTAGAATGGCATGGATATAGTGCACACATTTATGCTATCTAATTAGACAGGGATAAAGATTACAAGGAAATCTTGACTGTGTTTTATTCTCAATGAAAATAGACAAATCAATATCAAAAAGGGGAAGCTTCTCATTTGGCATAACTGTATTTTAATTATATAAATACAGCAACATCATTTAATAAAGTGATTGTGAAGAACATTTTTTGATATCATTACTTTAATATTCCAATGCTTGTTAGTATATAATTTACGGATAGGTTTAATGTTCATATCTAGTATTCCAAATTTGAAATTAAGGGAAATAAGAAAAAAAAAAGCACAGCATTTTGCTCAGTTTCTGAAAGGAAAAGATAGATTAATGATTTGAACATAAACATTCAGGTGCTCTTGCCAGAAAATTCCTCTATTAGATAATTGATCTGACAGATTTCATTCATTTACGATTTTATTTCAGATTTCCAGCATCAATCGTTTTCCTATTTTCTTAATATTTAATTATGTATTTTCAGTTATATACAGTTATTCCAGAAATTAACAACCATATATTGAGGAAAATTAGAGGAATGTTCAATATTTGTGCAATTTATAAAATCAACAATTTGTAGGTCTAGAAAGAGTATTTGTGCACAGATGTTATCCATCATGATCAAATGAAGTCCACATAATGTTTCCTTTACTGTACCTCACTTTGATATGCTGTCACATGTTACTATATGGATTGTGTAACCTTTCCACTTTTACAACATTAATTTTTTATGATGTTGTCTTTATTGTAAGGACTCCATAGAATAGTTTTGAGAAGAAAATCTGTAATTTATTATTAAGTCGGCTGAATCTTGACATTTCTCCTACATCACCATGCTGCATTAATGCAATTCATATCAGTGGCACACTTGGACTAATTTTGGAATGGAATGAACATACTGTAGTGCACACATTTCTGCTATCTCTTTGGACAGGGATAAAGATTGCAAGCGCATCTCAATGTAAGGTGAAGTTAATTGCAACTGCTGCTGAAATATTCAAGTTTTGTTATCTGAAAATCTGGGCTGGTACAGTAGTGCAGTACTAAGTCTGTGCTAAATGCTCAGAGGGCCCATCTATCAGATGAAACATTAAGTTGTGTATGATTCTTCAAATGTCTAAGGGATCTCATGGCACTATTTTGAAGAGTAGCAGAAATAATCCCAAAGTCCTGACAAATATACACCCTTTGACCCATAACTCTAAAAAAGTGATTATCTGATGATTATTGTTCCTGTTGAAGCTTGCTAAGTGCAATTTTCTTTGTTCTTACATTACAGAAATAACTAAACAGATACTGGATAAGAGAACCGCAGATATAAATAAACTTTATAAACACAACATTTTCTGTCTCTCCCTTTGGCTGACAACGGTAAGTGGATTACAAGGTATTAACCTTATTCATCTTCTCCACAAATCAATATTTAAATATTTCTATTGATTTCATGTTTCTCCTTCAAAGTCAAAACTATTATTTTACTTCGGAGTCACGTGAGTGACTACGTGAAGAGCCCCACCAGGCGCATGCGCGTCATTACATCCGACGCATGGCGCACTGACAGGCTGGAGAGCGCAGCTCCACCAGCGGTAAGTAGTAAACCGGCAGGTAAGCATATTAAAACTTTCTGCGGGTATTTAAACTCCGTGAGACTGGTTCAGGAGCCAGCGGGAGTATTTCGAGATGGATAAAGTTGTTCAAAAGTCTGCCATCCGTAGCAAGAGTTTCACTCGCGGGACTACGCAGTCTCGCAGATCGGGTAAGGAGATACCGGCTGCAGTAACGCCGGCTCCGACGCTGACTGCAGAACCACCAGCAGTTCAACTGCCTCCATTAACTCCAGTGCCTCAGGGCGCTGTGGCCACTCCAGCATGCCAAACTCCTTGATTTTTCTATCAACTTTATGCAAAGGCTGCCATTCCAAAATCTAGTTCTTATTAAGTTAAATTTTCTCCGCCTCTTCTCGTTTCGGATCCATTTGAAAACCTAACTTATTGACAAAATTCACAGGTACCATCCTTAATATCTATGTTTTGGCAAGTGGCTATTTTTTTTTTTTTTATTTTGTTTGTTTATTTTTGTTAGAAGTAAGTACAATAGTCTGGTACTTAAGTACCTAATACATAAATACATATTTTCATTCTTGTACAACTTCATACTTTTGGTTCAATAATAAAAGAACAGTGAGAGAAAAAAAGAAATAAAGAGTGTCGGAATAGATAGACAAGCGAGTAGAAACAGAAAGCAAAAGAAAAAAAGGACAGAGATGAGAAGTTAAAAGATTGAAAGAAAAGGAGAAAGTAAAGAAAAGAGAGATTAGGAGAGATCTACCTATCTCGTATTTTTGCCCATCCGTCACCCAGTTCCAAACCATTTAATTTCTAAGGTTATGTTATGTTGCACCATATGCTTGTAAAAAGTTGATAAAAGGAGACCAAATCTTTAAGAATTCGTCTACTTTGCCTAGTAGGAGGAATCTCATTTCTTCAAGATGTAGCGTTTCAGACATGTTTGAGAACCACATTTTGAATGTTGGCATAGGTGCGTTTTTCCAAAATTTAAGTATAAGTTTCTTTGCTGTTATTAGACCATAATTAAGAAAAGCTTCTTGGAATATAGTTAGTTTACTTCCCTCTTCCATTGATCCAAAGATAATCAATTCTGTATTGGGGTTCAATTTTGTGTTAAATAGTTTTGTAAAAATTCCACAAAATTCATTCCAAAATTTATACAGTTTTGTACAAGAGACAAAGGAATGTGCTATAGTGGCATTTTGAGTTAAACATTTGTCGCAGATGGGGGAAACATTTGAAAATATTTTATTCAGTCTTGTTTTTGAATAATATAATCTATGTAAAATTTTAAATTGAATTAGATTATGTCTTGCATTCATTGAACATTCGTTTACATATAATAAATTTTTATCCCATCTATCGTTCGGAATTTTTATCAATAACTCTTGTTCCCAGTCTCTTGTAATTGCCTCTGTCATTGGTGTTTCTATATTTAGAATTATATTATATAAGTAAGATATTAACTTGCTTGATTCTGCCTTTCTATTCATTCCTTCCTCCAATAAATCTGGCGTTAAAGTTTGATATCCTTGTATATACTTTTTCAAATAATCTTGAATTTGAAGGTATTTGAAATATTGATTACTTTTCAAATTATATTTTAGTTGTGGTTGTTGGAATGATAAAAGTTTTCCCATTTCATACATATCTCCCATCATTTTAATTCCTATTCTTTCCCAATGGATAAACGTTTTATCAATAATGGACGGTTTGAATGAGGGATTATTAGCTATTGGAGGAAGAAGCGATAATTTTCTTAATTTTAAAGTTAATTTTATTTGTTTCCAAATTCGTATTATACTATGAATAATTGGATTCTTCTTGTATATTATATTGTTCAGTTTTATCGGGGAAAGAAGGATCGCTCCTATATTATAAGGGGAACAATCCTCTTTCTCCATTCTTATCCAATCGACCTGTTGGGCAGAACTGTCCAACCAGTAGATTATATTTTTAATATTCACTGCCCAATAATAATACAATAAGTTAGGGAGTGTCAGTCCCCCTGATTCTTTAGATTTACACGTGTTTTTTTTTAAATTCTGTGTGATTTATAATCCCATATGAAATTTATAATATCAGAATCTAATTTTTTAAAGAACTTTTTAGGTAAGTATATTGGTATTGATTGAAATAGGTACAATATTTGTGGTAAGAAGATCATTTTTACGCGTTTATTATGCCTATTAAAGACATCGGCAGTGTCTTCAATAATTTAATCAATCCATTTAATTTAGTTAATAAAGGCATATAGTTTTCGTTGAGTAATGATTTATAGTTTGTAGTAATTTGGATGCCCAAATACTTAAATTTTTCTGTTGTAATTCTAAAAGGGAATTTCAACAGATGTGTCGACTCTTGAGGTTTTATCGTCATAATTTCGCTTTTGTTCCAATTTATTCTATATCCTGAAAAAGAACCAAATTCCTCTATTAAATTTACTAAATTTGGTATGCTACTATTTAACCATATAACCATATAACAATTACAGCACGGAAACAGGCCCTCTCGGCCCTTCCAGTCCGTGCCGGCCATTTGTTTTCCCCTAGTCCCATCTACCTGCACTCAGACCATACCCCTCCATTCCCTTCACGTCCATATACCTATCCACTTTACTCTTAAATGTTAAAATCGATCCTGCCTCCACCACTTCTGCTGGAAGCTGATTCCACACAGCCACCACCCTCTGAGTAAAGAAGTTCCCCCTCACGTTACCACGAAACCTCTGTCCCTTAATTCTCATGTCATGCCCTCTTGTTTGAATCTTCCCTACCCTCAATGGGAAAAAACGTATCCACGTCAACTCTGTCTATCCCTTTCATCATTTTAAAGACCTCAATCAAGTCCCCCCTTAACCTTCTGCGCTCCAAAGAATAAAGACCTAACTTGTTCAACCTTTCTCTGTAACATAGTTGCTGGAACCCTGGCAACATTCTAGTAAATCTCCTCTGTACTCTCTCTATTTTGTTGACATCCTTCCTATAACTAGGCGACCAAAATTGTACACCATACTCCAGAATTGGTCTTACCAATGCCTTGTACAATTTTAACATTACTTCCCTACTCCTATATTCAATGCTCTGATTTATAAAGGCCAGCACACCAAAGGCTTTCTTTACCACCCTATCTACATGCGATTCCACCTTCAGGGAACTATGCACAGTTATTCCTAGATCCCTCTGTTCCACAGCATTCCTCAATTCCCTACCATTTACCATGTACGTCCTATTTTGATTTGTCCTGCCAAGATGTTGCACTTCACACTTATCAGCATTAAACTACATCTGCCATCTTTCAGCCCACTTTTCCAAATGGCCCAAATCTCTCTGTCGACTTTGAAAATCTACTTCATTATCCACAACACCACCTATCTTAGTATCATCTGCATACTTACTTATCCAATTTTCCACCCCATCATCCAGATCATTGATGTACATGACAAACAACAGTGGACCCAACACAGATCCCTGAGGCACCCCACTGGTCACCGGCTTCCAACCTGACAAACAGCCATCCACCATTACTCTCTGACATCTCCCATTCAGCCACTGTTGAATCCATCTTGCTACTCCGCCATTAACACCCAAAGATTGAACCTTCTTAACCAACCTTCCATGGGGAACCTTGTCAAAGGCCTTACTGAAATCCATATAGACAACATCCACTGCTTTACCCTCATCAATTTCCCTAGTTACCGCTTCAAAAAATTCAAGAAGGTTTGTCAAACATGACCTTCCAGGCACAAATCCATGTTGACTGTTCCCGATCAGACCCTGTTTATCCAGATGCTTATATATATTATCTCTATCAATATATATTATATATCTTATCAATATTTACTACTATTTGGTATGCTAATTTGCGAATTTGTAATATATGTCGTCTGCATATAATGACATTTTGTTATTTGAGTGTTTGGTAATATACCCATGAATATTCGGATGGCTTCTTATACTTATATTTGGATGGCTTCTTATACTTTCAGCTAAAGGCTCTATCACTAGTGCAAATAGCAGGGGCGATAACACGCACCCCTGCCTATTGCCCCTTGCTAATTGGAATTTCGGGGATAATATATTATTAGTCAGTATTCTAGCCGTCGGCTTATCATATAATAATTTTACCCATTAAATAAAATTATCTCCCATGTTAAATTTTTCCAATACTTTGAATAAATATTGCCATACTACTTGATCAAAAGCTTTTTCTGCATCCAATAAGTGGCTATTTTTTATAGGATTTGGATGCTACTCGGGATCGGTGGGCACGGTGTTGATGTTGGTTTGTGACAGAACAGCACTCCCCTCAGAATGTGACTTGTGAACACATTCCAAGCACACAATTCCCTGCTGGGCTTAAGTTCAACAAATGGAATTAAAAAACAAAAACAGAGGGCAAACAGGCCATCATTTTGTTATTACATGGCTTTTATTGTTACTGCCCAAAGTAAACTTATGCCTCGTAACTCATTTACAGCATAGTAGTGGGTTAAACATTTCACTCCAGTCTAAAGGTCCTGTCCCACTAGGCGTTTTTTTAGGCGACTGTCGGCGACTACAACTATGGAATTCACCAAAGTCAGCACCGGTGACAACCTACGTCACCTGGCGACAACCTACGTCATCCTGGCGACAACCTAAGACAACCTATGACAGCACCTACGTCAGGAGTAGACAAGCTACGACAATCCCATGGCCGCCGACCGTTGCCGAAAAGATTAGAACATTTCAAAATCCAGTGGCGACCAGAAAAATGCTACGACTCTTTGGGAGACTACTCACGACCATACATGCGACACCCCAGCCAAATAAAGTGCCTAAGTGGGACAACCCCTTAAGGTTTTAAACAGGACAATAAAAACCCTGCATAATTCTTCCTTTTCCCATGTACAGTATGCAGGTTTTATTTGTATTCTGAAATAATAACATATCAATGTGCTAATATTTCATGTGAAATTTGCCTACTATTTAACAGTTCACCTGGATTGGCAAGCAGCAAATTTAAACCAAACATGCTGATGTACTCTGTAATAACACCACACAATAAAAATTAACCTTAGCAGTTTCTTCATACCATTATTCGTGATCATAAACTCATAGTCGTACAGCACAGAAATGGGCCCTTTGACTCAGCTCATTCATGCCGATGCCTATTTATGCCTATTCCATTGGCCTGCATTATGCCCGTATATCTCTACTCCATACAAATACCTTTTAAACATTGCAATTGTTTCTGTGTCCACCGCCTCCTCTAGCAGCTCCATCTATACAACTTTCACCCTCTATGTGAAGAACTTGGCATTCATATTTCTTGGCATTCCATTCAATTAGAGGGCAGACATTTTAAATGAGGGGGGGAAAGATTTAATAGGAACCTCAGGAACAACTTTTTCACATAGAGGACGACGGGTATACTGAACGAGGTGCCAGAGGAAGTAGTTGAGGTAGGTAGAATAAAAGCATCTGAAAGAAATTTGGACAAGTGTGTGGATAGGAAAAGTTTGGAGGGATCTAGGCCAAATGTGGGTAAATGTGACTTTCTTAGATGGAGTATCTTGGTCAGAATACTGTAGATTAAATACTGTCAATGAGTTGGGTCAAAAGGCCTGTTTCTGTGTTCTATGACTATGATATTTTGATTCTAAATTCTATCTGCCATCACTCTGCCCAACTTTCCAATTGAAATATGCCCTTATGCATTATCAGCCACCTTCCTCATTGTCTACAGCTCTACCAATCTTTGTGTCATCTGCAAACTTGTTAATCATATTACCTGCATTCTCATCTTCGGTAAGTCATTTGTATATGTGAAAAACAACTATAGTCCCAGCTCTGACTCCTGTGGTACATCCCCGGTTACAGACCTCCAGTCTGAAAGCAACCCTCCCCCATTACCCTTTGCCTCCTATCACCAAGGCAATTTCAGATAATGTATTCTGATGTTTAATAACTTTTTCCAGTTAATTTCTCTAAAGTAAATTATAACAGTGTGGCACGGTGTCATAGCGAAAGAGCTACTGCCTTACAGCGTCAGAGACCTGGGTTCGATGCTGACTATGGGTGGTTGGCTATATGGAGTTTCTAAGTCCTTCCCGTGAAGTGCATGGGTTTTCTCCAAGATGTTTGGTTTCCTCCCACACTCCAAAGACGTACATGTTTGTAGGTTAATTGGCTTTGTATAAATGTAAAGTTGGCCCTAATGTGTGCAGGGTAGTGTTATAGTGCGGGGATCGCTGGTTGGTGCAGATTCGGTGGGCCGCAGGACCTAGTCCCACATTGTATTTCTAAATTAAACTAAATAAAAATTTCATAATAATATACCCCTTCTCTCCCAGTTCAATTTTTCTACATGTGTTTTTTTAATATTCCCTACTTTATTGCAACCATTATGATTTAGCAATCATGTTGGAAAGTAGTTCAGCTTATGGCTATATAACTCTCAAAATAATATGGTTCAAAATTAGTCCTTAAATCGAATTATTATTGATCTGTACTATCAAAAATTATTAATATTTAAATTATGGTTCAATATTTTGTAAGAGTAGACACAAGGAACTGATATCAGGTAGGTGGGTCAGGCAACATATGTGGAGAAAATGGACAAGCAACGTTTAGAGTCAGGGCCTTGCTTTAGTCTCGTCAAATCAACTCAAAAGAGTTTATTGTCATGTCCCGGATAGGACAATGAAATTCCTGCTTGCACAACAGAGTATTGTAAGCATAAATGCAAAACAGTTCAGTGTGTCTATATAGCATAGACCATATATATTACACATAAATAAACAGATAAATGGTAATAGGCTGTTATAGTTCAGAGTTTGTTTGATGGCGAGTTTAATACCTGATGGCTGTGGGGAAGTAGCTATTCCTGAACCTGGATGAAGCAGATTCCAGGCTCCTGTACCTTCTGCCTGATGGCAGCGGAGGGGTGAGTGTGTGGCCAGGATGGTGTGGGTCCTTGATGATGTTGGCAGCCTTTTTAATGCAGCGACTGCAATAGATCCCTTCGACGGTGGGGAGGTCAGAGTCGATGATGGACTGGGCAGTGATCACAACTTTCTGCATTCTTTTCTGCTCCGGGATGCTCAAGTTGCCTAACCAAGCCACGATGTAACCAGTCAGCATGCTTTCTACTCTGCATCTGTAGAAGTTCGAGACAGTCCTCTTTGACATACTGACTCTCCGTAATCGTTTTCTGGAAGTAGAGGCGCTGATGTGCTTTCTTTATAATTGCATCAGTGTGCTGGGACCAGGAAAGATCTTCGGAAATATGCACGCTCAGGAATTTGAAGTTCTTGACCCTTTCCACAATCGTCCCATTGATATAAACGGGATTGTGGGTCCCTATCCTACCCCTTCCAAAGTCCACAATCAGTTTTTTGGTTTTTCTGGTGTTGAGAGTCAGGTTATTGTGGTGGCACCATTTGGTCAATCGGTCGATCTCACTTATATACTCTGACTCATCACCATCAGTGATTCATCCCACAACAGTGGTGTCATCAGCGACCAAAATGTCACCTATCTATTTCCTCCAGATGATGCCTGACCTGATGAGTTACTCCAGCACTTATTCCTTTGCTCAGTACTTTGCAAGTTAACTGGAAAATCCAACATGTTACAAGACTCAAACTCAAATTTCTTTAAATGCCAGACCAAAGATCTGTTCAACACCCACTTTTCAAGCCTTCCTTTCCAACATACTGCTGAGATATCACACATTACTAGATTACCTAACCCACATTTTTCACTCATTGCTGGTAATTTTCGCTTTTTTTATATAGTCATATTGTTTCTCCTTCAACTGTGAAGCTAATGAGAATGTAAATCTACAAATGTTGCAAATCTGAAATATAACAGAAAAATTTTCATTAGACTTTTTAAAACCCAATGTATTAACACAAGAAGAACACGTGTGTCAGAGGTTATGGGAGACGGCAGGAGAATGGAGTTAGGAGGGAGAGATAGATTAGCCATGATTGAATTGCGGAGTAGACTTGATGGGCATAATTACCTAATTCTACTCCTATTCCTTATGATTTTATGACAAGAAAATAGGAGCATGATTATGCCACCAGTTTCTTCAAACCTGGCCCACCATTTAATGCAATCAAGTCTGATCTATGGTGGCCTCTACTACTCTTCTGTGCCTCATAGCCCCTCAATTTTTCAATCTTTCAAATACTTCTCTTTCTCCACTCTAGGTTTGTGTAATGATCAAGCCTCCACAACACTTGGGGACAGAAAATTCCAGAGACTCTCTACTCTCTGAGATAGGAAATTTTATGGAGTTAAGAATTGGCATCAAAGGTGCCAAAGTGGAAATTGTCGAGATGTTCAAGTGTCTCAGCATTTTATTTTCCACTGATGCTGCCTGACTTGTGTAAGAATTTATGGAAGAATTTCATTGTTCTCTCTGGGACATATGACAATAAAACGTTCTTGACTCTTGACTTGCGAAGTATTTGTTAGCATTTTCTGCGAAGCTAATGAAAACTGTTATTCATTCATTGCTGAATTTTAAAATCATCTAAATAAATATTATTTTGTGTCTTCGTGATCTCTTTAGTTTTAATTACTTCTTTCGCACCTGAGAAGAATGAAGACTTTTCAGAAGTTTTCCTTTGCAGAAGTTGTTATCCACCAGTTATTGGTTAGGTGTATTTTTGGAGATAGAGATGAATTTGGCCATATAGTCATGAGTGTATAGTGAATGTGGTAGGAGGCCGACAATGTATCCTTGTGGGGCACTGATGTTGAGAATGATTGTGGATGAGGTGTTGTCACCTAACCTCACTGATTGTGTTCTATGGGTCAGAAAGATCTAGTGGCAGAGGGGGGAGCTAACTCCAAGGTCCAGGAACTTGGATATGAGTGTCGATGGAATTATGGTGTTTAAGGATGAGCTATAGTGGATAGATAGGATGCTAAAGGGCTTGTCCCGCTTACGGGACTTTTTCGGCGACTGCCGGCACCTGTCATACAGTTGCCGAAAATTTTCAACATGTTGAAAATCCAGTGACGACCAGAACAAGGTACGACTCTTTGGGCGACTACTCACGACCATACAGGCTTCACCCTGCGACATGTCGCCAGGGTGTCGCCTGTATAGTCGTGAGGAGTCTCCTAGTCACCCAAAGAGTCATAGCGTCTTTCTGGTCGCCGCTGAATTTTCAACATGATGAAAACTTTTGGCGACCTATGAATAAGTGGGGACAGGCCCTTAATGCATGTGTCACATAAGTGGGACAGGCCCTTAATGCATGTGTCCCTGTTGTCGAGGAAAGCCCGGAAACAGGTCCTTCGACCCACCCAGTTCATACCTACACAACAGGGCAATTTTCAGAAGCCACTTAACCTACAAACTTGCATGTGTTTGGATTGTGGCAGGAAACTGGAGCACCAGGAGAAAACCCACGCTGTGACTGGGAGAATGTACAAACTCCGACAGACAGCACTCATAGTCATAATAGAACCCAGGTCTCTGACGCTGTGAGTCAATAGTTCTTCCGCTGCACAACTGTGCCACCCAGAGTTCTGGAGATGGGTTAGGGCCAGGGAGATGGCATTTGCCGTGGATTTGTTGCAATGTTAGACAAACTGCAATGGGTCGAGCCTGACCAAGGGGCTGGATTTAATGTGCACCATCACATCTCTTGAAGCACTTCATGATGGTGGATGTCAGAGCCACTGGACAACAGTCAATAAGGCATGCGACCTTACTATCTTTTGCCACTGGGATGATAGTGGACTTCTTGAAACAATTCGGGTCCTCAGAATAGAGTGGTGAGAGGTTAAAGATGTCTGTTAATATCTCTACCAACTGGTCAATGCAAGGCCTAAAGACATGGCTAGGGGCTCCATCAAAGGCAGTTGCTTTATATGGATTCACTTTCAGGATGGCCGATCTTACATCTGCCACAATAACCGTTAGTACAAGATTCCTCGGTGACTTTCTGCTCAAGGCAGGTTCATGTTCATAAATTCATAAGTTATAGGAGTAGAATTAGGCCATTTAGCCCATTGAGTCTACTCCACCATTCAATCATGGCTGATCTCTGCTTCCTAATCCCAATTTCCTGCCTTCACCCCATAATCTTTGACATCCATTCTAATCAAGAAATGGTCTATCTCTGCCATAAAAATATCCACTGACTTGGCCTCCACAGCCCTCTGTGGCAATGTGTTCCATAGATTAACTACCCTCTGACTAAAGAAGTTCCTCCTTCCCCCCTTTCTAAAAGACTACTCTTTAGGGTCTACAGGTGCAGAATGTATTTAGTTCCTCAGGGAGGGACCCATTGTTTCCAGCGATACTACCTGCCTTTGCTTTGTAGTCCATTATGGTGTGCAAGCTTTGCTACAATCTACAGTCTGTGTCATTGCCTTGAGACACCAGCTTAGTCCAGAAATTCATCTTGGCATTCTTAATGGCCCTGCAAAGGTCACAGTTAGATTTTTGTACATATTCTGTACACTAGTTGTGTTTGCTATTGAAACCAGCCAATAATTTAATTAATTCTGATAAAGAATCTTCACAGGCCTGTCATATTGATACAATTGTTATCCCAACTCAACTGATCACTAATATTTACTACATTGCAACTTAGAGAGGCTTCTAGATAACAATTAAATATTTCCATATACTCCACTAATCTTAATGTTGTCTAAATTCTGCATATATACTATCTTAGTATTGACCTGTCAATTCTTTACATCCTCACTTGGTTGAAATCGTTATTGTGTTTATTAGTAAATACTTCCTGAGTCTTTCATCCTGCTGCTTGCTTAATAGGAAAGAATGTTCTGCTACGTCTATCTATTTCCATCCTCCATCATCCTCTTCAACCTTCTCCAGAGAGGCTGGAGTTAATATGCTGGTCCTCAACCAACTGCCCAGATTTTGCAATCAGCTAAGTCCATATTATTGTTAAGTAATGCTGGATGACATGAATCAACACAATAACAGAGTGGCTCACAGGACTTTATTGGGAACATCACCTAATGTAATCTTTGGAGCACAGGAGGCTAAGGGGTGATCTTTTAGAGGTTTATAAAATCATGAGGGCAATAGACAGGGTGAATGCACAGAGCCTTTGACCTAGGGTATGGGGAATCAAGAACCAGAGTACATAGGTTTAAGGTGAGAAGGATAAGAACCTGAGGGGCAATTTTTTCATTCAGAGGATGGCGGCTATATGGAACGAGCTGTCAGAGGAGATAATTGCGGTAGGTACCAATGCAACATTTAAAATACATTTGGACAGGAATATGGATAGGAAAGGTTTAGATAGATATGGGCTGAATAAAGGCAAATGGCTCTAACTCAGATGGGGCATCGTGTTCGCATGGACAAGCTGTGCCAAAGGAGCTGTTTTCATGCTGCATGACTCTATGACTCTAATCATTTGTGCAGGACAGCTAATATGGTTCAGTCAAATGTCAGGTGTTTGTGATCTTATTCAATGGTTATAGAGCTTCCTGACAGATACATACAAGCAGCTCCTTAATAAAGTGCAGTGTCCTGAACCATAGCTCTCAATTAAGTGCACATTGGAGGGGGTGGTTAGTGGAGCACCCTCTTCATAGGCCTTCTCATCGCACGTCCCTAAATACTATTCCTCTCATAACAGGTTGCCCTCATCAACGGGGTTTCTCATTCTCCCATTTGTGAATGTCAAAGTGGTCCAGCCACCAGAGGACCCGCATTCAAACGATGACTGAAGACACCTGCAAAAAACAATATACACTTCCGTAACCTGGATTTACACTTTCCCAAAACAAACCTGATTTCCACTCAGTCCCCAATAGAAATGACCAGAATTGACATTAGGAGATGGGGATTCACCCTGCTGGTAAAACCCAGTTTCACTCATTAGATTAATACAATGCCTAATCTGAATTGATGTGGCTTTAATTGGCAAAACTGGTCTTGAATGAGGCCTAATGTCAATGACACCCTATTTTATATGTGTGGGATGTACTTGGAATCCAAATTGCTGCATGTCTAGAATCATGTCCAAGAAATTGTATCCTTAGAACTTGCACTGTATATTGAAAACATTTCACAAATCAAAGCACTGTGAAATAAGATGCTAAGGAGCATAACTTTCTGGTCCAGCTTTGGTGAGCCTGATGTAACTTTCTTTCAATACTAGTGTTTAACAAACTGGTAATTAATGCTTCTTTTGAAAAATGGTGGTGTAATTGGCTCCTGACAAGTAGGCCTTAGTCAGCTAGTAGTAACACAACCTGCCAAATTCATTAAGGGTAATGACAGGAAGGCTTGATGGAAAGGAATGGGCCATTTGAGCCAAGGCACCAACAGAATATAAAAGCTCCTTTAATGCGGTATTTTAATAGCTCAACAGACAGCTCCTGTTTCATAGCCAGGTTACACAGAACAGAACCACTTCAAATAAAATTAGATCCAGTGCACAAGCACATCAATTTGGATGTGAATTTCTGAGCTCCAGAACCAATGCAAAAGTGGCAGCTGTTTGATTCCATTCCATCTCTGTATTTTTATGTCAAGGACAGAGATGACAAGCAATAGTTTATGATATTTTTCATTTTGATTGTTACGTGATAGCAAAATGTTTATAAAAAGTGTTAAGATTTACAGAGGCCAAAGGGCGGCAGAGTGGCTCAGTGGTAGAGTTGGTGCCTCACAGAGTCAGAGATGCAGATTCGATTCAGACTATGGGTGCTCACTGTGCACAGTTTGTACATTCTCCCTGGGACCAGGTAGGTTTTCTCAGGTGCGCCAGTTATCTCCCACATTCCAAAGACGTGCGAGATTGTAGGTTCAAGGTTTCAAGGTCAGTTTATTGTCACATGTACCAATTAGGTTCATTGGCTTCTGTAAATTATCCCTAGTGTGTAGGATGGGAAAGTGAGATAACACAGAAACGGTGATCGATGGTTGCCTGAACTAACCTGAATCCAACCAATTTAATGTTAAAGGGCCTGTCCCACCAGCATGCGATTGCATGCGTCTAGCGCGACCAAACGTGGTCGCTTGAGGCGTACGGCCTCGCGGGGCTGGTACCACTTCGATCGGCGGAGGCGTATGGAGTTGTGCGGGGCTGGTCCCAACATCGTACGGGGCTCCAAAAACCATGCACTGTCCGAAAATTCCGCGCGCCAACAACCTGTCGGCCCGCAAGCGCATTGAGGGCATACGCAGCATCTCGATGGGCATACGCAGCGTCTTGACGTTGTACACAGCATCTTGATGGCGTACACCTAGCACGTGGCGTTGCGCAATGACGTCACCGCCCGGTGCGCCGTTGCGTGATGACGTCACCGCCCGACGCTGTGCGACATCCAAATTCAGTCGGCCCGCCTCCTGCCCAGCTGATTAGTGAGTATTATGTCGGGACCAGCCCCACACAACTCCATACGCCTCCACAGTTCGAATTGGAACCAGCCCCGCGACCACACCTCAAACGACCACGTTTGGTCACGCTAGACGCATGCAAACGCATGCTGGTGGGACAGGCCCTTAAATTTGAAGTTCAGTTTTGTTGTATCTGTTTTGTCTCTCTAGAATGGTGTAACATTAACCAATTTAACAAAGGCAATACCATTTCATGACTTCCATGAAAAAACTAACCACATTGGTTCTAACTTTGTTTTAGATTTGCCTGATAGTCCTTGAAAAGACTTTAAACTTCAATTAAATACCAATGTGGTTTTCATCCATCAAAACTGCAACTTGTCTGTCTAGCCTTCACTACCTCGATCTGAGGGCCAACGGAAGATCAGCTCAATAAAAGCCCACAAAGAATCTCTTGTACAGATTGCAGAACGCAGGCTATTTCAACCTTTCCCCAAAACTTAACTGTGGACACTATTATCAATAGTCCTGCACAAGTAGGTATCCAAATTGTGAGCTGCATTTGGCCATTTAAAAACGGGGTTCAATGGGGATATTCTATTTCTCATAAGCTTTCTTTAACGCTGGCACCTGACATACAAAGATGCAACGGGCAAGATTGTTACAAACTCTGTTACCTCCATATGTTCAGGCATTTCTACAGATGGTGAAGGTTATTAAGGTTTTTTTCAAGCTTGCATACTTTTTCAATTTTACCGCTCATTCTTAATTCAGTCATTCTTTCTTCTCCATCTTAGACTAAAGAGCCTGTCACACTTGGCCATCATTTGCGTGTAATTTACGCCGACATCATTTAGCGTCACAACGCATGATGCCCGTGTCGCGACATGCACATGATGCACGCATGGTGTGCATTACGCCCGCATGGTGCGCATTACGCGCGCATGGTGCGTGATGACATAGGCAGTGACGTGCGGCGCCTCCACAGTTCGAATTGGAACCAGTCCCGCGACCACGCCTCAAACGACCACGTTTGGTCACGCTAGACGCATGCAAACGCATGCTGGTGGGACAGGCCCTTAAATTTGAAGTTCAGTTTTGTTGTATCTGTTTTGTCTCTCTAGAATGGTGTAACATTAACCAATTTAACAAAGGCAATACCATTTCATGACTTCCATGAAAAAACTAACCACATTGGTTCTAACTTTGTTTTAGATTTGCCTGATAGTCCTTGAAAAGACTTTAAACCAATTAAATACCAAGGTGGTTTTCATCCATCAAAACTGCAACTTGTCTGTCTAGCCTTCACTACCTCGATCTGAGGGCCAACGGAAGAAGATCAGCTCAATAAAAGCCCACAAAGAATCTTTTGTACAGATTGCAGAATGCAGCCTATTTCAACCTTTCCCCAATACTTAACTGTGGACACTATTATCAATAGTCCTGCACAAGTAGACATCATTTAGCGTCACAACGCATGATGCCCGTGTCGCGACATGCACATGATGCACGCATGGTGTGCATTACGCCCGCATGGTGCGCATTACGCGCGCATGGTGCGTGATGACATAGGCAGTGACGTGCGGCCGCGCGCGGCGTCGCATGATTTTGTGATGTACAAAATCTTTGCGCGCCATATGTGTGACGTGCAAATGACGGCCAAGTGGGGCAGGCCCTTAACTTTACTCTAATTAACCCTCTTTCTTTGTCATTCTTTTGTTTGGCTATTTCCTTGCAACTAAGCAGATACTGTTGACTCCATTAAATGTTCCAGCTTTCCTGTTGCTTTCATTATACCAAAATCACTTCACAGATTCATAAAGGTGCTGCACCAGAGGTCAATAGAAAGGCAAGCAGGAATAACCAGATCATTTTCTGTCTGCAGACTTCAAATATTTGGGTACTTTAATGAACATAGAACATAAAATAGTAAGATTAAATGAGAACTTACCAGTTCAAAGTTTGATCTGTATTTTATGAGGAGTTACGATGAGGGATTACGTGAAGACCCCGTCCAGCACGCATGCGCGACATTTCTTCAAAGCAGCGGTGTGGATTCACAGAAAAACACAACAATTGAAATAAATATAGTAAAGAAAAAAATAAGAACTTAATTACCAGTTGATCTGTATAATAGAGGGTGGGAGCGGAGGGCACGTAATCCCTCATCGTAACTCCTCATAAAATACAGATCAAACTTCGAACTGGTAAGTTCTCATTTAATCTTACTATTTTACTTCGGAGTCACGTGAGTGACTGAGTGAAGACTTCAAAGCTCTGTGAATCCGAACCGTGAACCAGCTCATGCTTCACTCACTGCCTGAAGACCTTAGAGGGAGGAAGCATGTTATACAATCAACAATAACCTGTTTGTGAACAATAAAGGTTTATTAATGATAACAAAAAACAGAGAGCTCCCCCGGCTTAAATTAAATATTAGCTGCAGACTCTAAAATTCTGTCTGCAAATGTAGCAGGTTCCGCCAGCGGCTTATTATAAAACCTTTTGAAAATTCTCTCCGAGGACCATCCTCCTCTGGCCAGAATATGGTCCATAGGCACATCCATTCGCCTAGCCGCCGACGTAGATGCAGCCCTGGTGGAATGAGACTTGTAAACATTAGTATCGACTCCCGCGGACTTAAGCACCTGACCATGAGGCTTCTTGTGGCTTATCCATAAGGCTTTTTCTCTCCCTCTTAAGTTGTATGTTGTGTCTATGTAATTGGCGAGATGGGTCTTGGCACACAACCGTGGGTCAGGTGAATATGCCCGGAACTCCATTACTGGAGGCGTGGTACCTGGTCTAGTTTGTTTGACCAGTCCCTGAATGTGAAATGTGATACAGTCCAATGACTCTGTCATGCTGTCCA
This sequence comes from Okamejei kenojei, assembly GCA_035221665.1. Lineage (NCBI taxonomy): Eukaryota > Metazoa > Chordata > Chondrichthyes > Rajiformes > Rajidae > Okamejei > Okamejei kenojei. Next base: position 43,445,266 of record CM069132.1, read on the forward strand.
GCCTCAGAAGGTGGAGGGACTGTACCCTTTGAGCTGACACTAGTGCCATGAGCATGACTGATTTCAGTGTAAGTTGTTCCAGCGTGAGTGACCTGGGTGGTGGCCATCCCCTAAGGTACGTCAGTACAATGCTGACATCCAGATCTGAGTGTACCTAGGCCTAGGGGAATTGGTGTTAAAAATGCCCCTCATGATTTTGACCACTAGTGGATGGGAACCCAAGGTCAGTTGTCCTGCTGCTGGAACCAAATAAGCTGACAACGCACTCCTGGCTGTATTAATGGTGCTGTAGCTGAGTCCTTCCCGATGTAATCCAACCAGAAACTCCACAACACTGGTGGCTGTAGCTGTAGTGTAGGTAGTTCCTGTTTTGGAGCAATACCGTTCCCATTTTCTTATGTTGGTCAGGTATTGTCTCCTGGTGGACTCCCGGTGGGATGCGGTCATCATGTTGATGGCGTCCTCAGACAGTACCAGGCCCAGTAGAGGACTTTTTAGAATTTGCAAGCCAGGAGATTGACTCTGTCATGGCACGGGTGACTAATGCCTGACACTGGGTGGATTAATAACTCTCGACTGCTGGGGAATTCCAACGGTGTTTCAACAGCCATGTCGAAGGCCACTGGGAACCATGGCTGTGTAGGCCAGTCGGGTATTATCAAGATTCCTGAAGCGGAATCCAATTGAATCTTGCGCAATACCCAACTGATGAGGCAGAAGGGAGGAAAAGCATAAAAGAACATTTTCCCCCAATGCAGCGAGAATGCATCAACTGCTGCTGCCTCAGGGTCTGGTTCCCAAGCGACATACGTTGATACCTGGTGATTCAGCCTGGATGCAAATAGATCGATATCTGGTGTGCCATATTGCTTTGTAATTTCAGCAAATATTTTGGGATTTAACATCCATTCGATGTTATCATTGAATCTGCGTGACCTGGTGTCTGCCACTGTATTTTGCTTACCTGGTAGGTAAGTTGCTGATAACCAAATATGTCTTTCAACACACCATTGCCAGATTAGGTTGGCCAAATTGTCACACGATATCGACTTTACACCACCCATGTGGTTGATATAAGCCACCACCGTGGTATTATCTAATTGCAACCGGACATGTGCATGATGCGTATTAGATGAATATGCTTTTAACCCATAAAACGCACCCAACATTTCTAAGTAGTTGATACCCCGTGTCTGTAGGCAAGATGATTCAAATTTAGTCCATCTGCCCCCTGTGCTGGATTGCATGTTAGTTGCTCCCCAGCCCAAAGCATTGGCATCCGTTTGAATGGTTAATACTGGGTTGGTGATTATTATGGGACTGGAGCTGAGCCTTACGTTCCTTGCCCACCATTGTAACTCTGGAATGGATTCAGCAGTTAAACTCATAGCTCGGTCAAAGTGACCTGAGTTTTGCTTTAGTGCATGCACTTTTGCTCTTTGCAAATTTTGATAGTGCAAAGGCCCAAATTGTACAGCTGGAAAAGCTGCTACCATTTTGCCAATAACTCTAGCTACCTCCCGTATGGTTGGCTGATGTTTATTCATGAGTTTGTTGCATGATAGTGCCAATTCTGATGCTTTCCCCTTCGGCAGAGTTACAATCATGCGAACAGTATCAATCGTAAATCCAAGATAGTCCATGGCAGTGGACGGTGTAAAATTGGATTTATCTGGATGTATGACAAACCCCAAAGTTTCAAACAAACGTTTGGTGGCTGCTACTGCCAAAATGGCTGTCTCCGTCCGGTGGCGCTATGGAGTCTTAAAGCATAGCGCCAGCCAGCTCCGTAAAATTCGGGAAAAACGGGGACTTAAAAAGACTTACCGGCTGCCTGCTTCACACTGCTTGCCGTTTTAATATCGACGGTACCGAGTGACGTCATCAGCCCTGCGACAAACCATGACGGCACGGAGCCCTACCGACAAGACAAAAGCTCGAAAAAACCGGGCGAGAGCGGGAGAAGGCCTGGGAGAAGCCTCGGACTCAAGTAGGGCCAGCTCCCTGGAAGATGTCTCCAGGAAAGCAGGCACAGAAGGTGAGGATTTGAGAACTTTTATTTCTCACCAGATGGCTGATTTAAAGCGAGAGTTCAAGGCAGAAATGAAAGATATAAAGCAAGAAATGAAAGAAATAAAGGGAGAAATAAAGGAAGAAATTTGTCAAATTAACAATCAGATGGACTTGATGAAAAATCAATGGAATGAATTTCAAAAAGATATAAAGTCAAAAATTGATAATAAGTTTAAGAAAGAATCAGAAAAATTGAAGAATGAATTTATTGATATGATCAATAATATGGAACGTAAGATGGAGATTAAACTTGAAAAAGTTAAAAAAGACTTTCAAAATAAGATTGATCCTATTGCAAATGTGGTGGAACAACAGGCAGATGGCATGAAAAACCTTGAAAAGATAGCGGAGGCTAGTACTGTGTCTACAGCAAAGCTGATAACAGAACAAGAACGTCTACTGGAGTTGTTGTCTAAAGTAACAGAGAAATGCACTCAGCTAGAAGGCTATCAGAGAAGACAGAACTTGAGGATCGCAGGGATTCCTGAAGGTCTAGAGAAACACGAAGATACTCGAGAATTCACTGCTAAATTACTTCAAGCTGTTTTATCTTTGGATGATAAGCCTGTATTAGCTCGTGCACATCGAGTCGGCAGACGACAGACCAGTACAAATGCCCCCCAAGACAAATGATTGTAAAGCTACAATATGATTTTATCCTGGAGGATATTATGCGGAGAGCTTCGGGAAAAAAGAATCTGACATTTCAAGGACAAAGAATCAGTATCTATCGAGACTATCCCCCAGAGGTTGCCAGAAAACGAAAAGCGTTTAATGAAGCCAAAAGCCTTATGAGGGGTGTAGAAAACTTGAGATACGGTTTGAATTACCCAGCCATCTTAAGAGTTACTTATAACAACGTGGAACATTTCTTCAAGACCCCAGCAGAAGCAATGGAATTTGCAAAGCAGTTTGACACTTGAAAACTATCTACAAGCAAACATACTGTCTTTTACTACTTTTAGAGACCTAGTATGATCTCTTAACATTCTGTGAGACTTCATACGATAATATGGAATTAGAAGGAACTAGAAGGAACGGACAATGTCGTATGGAACGAAGCATTTTTCTGGATTGGAAGATGCTTGCTGAACATTGACAATTAGTCATAATATATAACTAACACAAACAAATAACACACATACTAAAATCATAACGCGGTTTCATTATCACTATGATTATTATTAGCCAAGATTGTTCACTATTGCTAATTAATATTACTAATAATTAATATCTTATGTCTTGTTAAATTTGGAGATACCCTCCCCTTATTTTTTCTTCTTTAATAATGATTTTTATTTTTTTGTACTTTAAAAACTCTTTATCTCCTGTTTTATAGTTAGATTTTTAAATTAATTTTAGATATACATACTTTTATATGATGATCAATATCACTTTTTTCATTTCTTTAATATTATATCCCCGTTAAAATATTATTATGGAATAATAATTCCTTAAATTTAGGAGCTGGCCAAATTAATAACATCAATGCCGGAAGCCTTTAGATGGATAGCCAATTTAGTATGGCTTACACAAACTACAAATATTTCATTTGTAGTTTTTTCATTCTTTATACACTCTATTAATTTCTTTATCTATTCTTTACTATCCTTTTATACTTATTGTATCTTTCAGTTTGAATGGAGCTACACACTGGAACAATGGAGATATATTCGTGAAGTACATAAAAGAGATTTAAAATTCATCTATTCGGTGTTCGGGTGTAAGGTTAGGTCTACTGCACGGACCCTTGGACTCTATTGTAGATTCCCACAAATTTAAAATGCAGGACTTAAAAAGAAATATGGGGAATGAGGGATTAACCTTTTGCAGTTGGAATGTTAAAGGTATCAATGAACCAATAAAAAGAGGAAAAATATTGACACATTTAAAGGCAATTAAAGCTGATGTAATTTATATTCAAGAAACTCACCTAAAAAAAGACGCTGAAAATAGGCTGAAAGCCAAATGGATAGACAAAATATATCACTCATCCTTTACGCATAAATCAAGAGGCGTAGCAATATTATTTCGTAAAGGTACTTTATTTAAGCATACATCTACTATATCTGATAAAGATGGCAGATATATTATTGTGATAGGAGAAATAAACAGGGAAAAAATGATTTTCGTTAATATTTATGGACCAAATTTTGACAGTCCTTTATTTTTTAAGAAAGTACTCAATAATATTCCGGAATTAACACATTATAATTTGATAATTGGAGGAGATTTTAATTGTACATTAGACCCTTATTTAGATAGATCTTCAAAACAAAGAAAAATTAAATCACATACTAGTGATTTATTAAATGCATATATCCAAACGACTAACATTAAAGATGTTTGGAGAACAGAAAATCCTACTGGTCGAGAATATTCCTTTTACTCGCCAGTACATAAAAACTTATTCAAGAATAGATTACTTTCTGGTAGATGCAAAGCTTATTTCACTTACTTACGAATCTAAATATCATAATATTATAATTTCAGATCATGCACCATTAACATTTAAAATTAAAATAAATGGTAAAACAGAAAATCTAGGACAATGGAAACTTAACCCACAAATTTTAAAAAATAAAGCCACTCAGGAATATATTATAACTCAGATTAAGATGTTTTTTGAAATAAATGATCAACCAGAAATATCTCGCTCTTTATTATGGGAAACATTTAAAGCATATCTTCGAGGAATTATGATTTCTTCACAAGCATTCCATAATAAAAAGATTCGGAAGGAACAACAGGACTTAGAAAGGGAGATTAAACAATTAGATATACAGAATGCAACAAAATCAGATATAATAATACATAATAAAATTGTAGCATTGAAGTATAAATTAAACAAAATATACACTGATCAAGTTTTAAAATATTACCAACATACTAAACAATTGCTGTTTGAATTTGGAGACAAACCCCAAACATTATTGGCTCGACAATTAAGGAAAATTGAAGCTGAAAAAATTATACATAGGATTAAATCACAAAACGGTGAATTTTTAATACAACCCAAAGATATTAATGAAAGATTTATGCAATATTATAAAAATCTGTATACTGCTAAAGCGACAGTAAATAAAACAGAAATAGATGCCTTTTTAAATATATGTAACTTAAAAGAATTAGATTTACAAAATAGAGAACTATTAAATGCTGATATTTCAATAAAAGAAATCCAAGAATCTATTAAATCATTAAAAAATGGTAAAACTCCAGGACCGGATGGTATAGGTTCGGAATTTTATAAAATTTTTCATGATCAAATGGTCCCATATTTAAAATCATTATATGAACAGATATATACACAAGAGAAATTACCAGATACATTGAACGAGTCTATTATAACACTTATACCCAAAATAAATAAAGATTTGGATGACCCAGGATCATATAGAGCAATTGCTTTATTAAATACGGATCAAAAAATTTTAACAAAGATACTAGCACAAAGATTAAGCAAAGTTGTTAACGAATTAATTCATCCTGATCAAACAGGATTTATACCTAAAAGATATTCTTCATATAATCTAAGACGGTTATTTAATATCATATATTCGAAAAGAAGTGATAAAAAAGACTTAGTAGTTATCTCGCTGGATGCAGAAAAAGCTTTTGACCAGGTGGAATGGCCTTATTTATTTTCGGTGATGGAAGCTTTTAAGCTTGGTGATAAGTTTACTACTTGGATTAAATTATTATATGCAAACCCAACAGCTAGAATAACAACAAACCATATGTTATCAACTAAATTTAGTTTATCTCGAGGTTGTAGACAAGGCTGTCCTTTATCACCTTTACTGTTTGCGTTAGCAATCGAACCTCTTGCCCAAAGGGTAAGATTGCACCCGGAAATATATGGATATGATACTAAAGATACTAAGAATAAAATCTCGTTATATGCGGACGATGTATTACTTTATATCACTAAACCGGAAATAAGTATCCGTAATTTGTTTAAAACTAATAACGGAATTTGGTTTAATTTCAGGATACAGTATTAATTGGAATAAAAGTGAACTTATGCCAATAACCATGAATAACTTACAGATATTACAACAATTTCCTTTTAAGATAACAAATGAAAAATATTAAATATCTTGGTATTTTTGTTACAAAAAGATTTGACTCTCTATTTAAGTCTAATTTCCCGTTATTACTGAATAAATTAAATAAAAATATTTTATACTGGAAAAGTTTACCTATTTCAATGTTAGGTAAAATAAACGCAATAAAAATAATTTTTCTCCACAATTATTATATTTATTTCAATCAATCCCGATATATCTCTCTAAAATTTTTTTTAAAAAAGTAGACTCTATAGTCACTAAACTTTATCTGGGATTATAAGAACCATAGAATAAATAAAAAACACTTATGTAAAGCTAAAATAAACGGGGGTTTAGCATTACCAAATTTTATGTTTTATTATTGGGCAGTTAATATTAAAAATATGAATTTCTGGTTAGAAGAAACAGATAATAAACCAAACTGGTTAAAAATGGAAAGAGAAGACTGTTTTCCATTTGAAATTAGCTCTATAATATTTGCTAATATTAATGTACCTAAGAAAATTTATAGTGAAAACTCGATAATAGAAAGTGGAATACGTATTTGGAAACAAATAAAGAAAACATTAAAACTAAAATTTATACCGCTAGGTCTTACTATTGCCAACAATTTTACGTTTAAACCCTCAACGATGGATAAGGCTTTTATACAATGGAAAAATAAAGGAATTTTAAATATAGGGGATCTTTATAAGGAAAATTTTTTTCTTTCATTTCAAGAATTACAACAAGCTTACGGGCTTCATAATAATGAATATTTCAGATATTTACAAATCAGAAACTATATCTCTGCAAATACACAAGAATTCAGAAATAGAAAGAGTGAAATTTTAGATGAATGCTTGAATAAACATCCAAATACAGAAAAAATGATAACATACATTTACAATATTTTGTTGGAAAGTGATATTCCATCATCGGAAATACACAGACAGCGTTGGGAAAATGAATTAGGTCAAATAATAAGCCCAGAAATATGGGAAGAAAGCTTACAACACATACATTACTGCTCGTTAAATGCTAAACATGCTCTTATACAGTTTAAAATTTTACATAGATTACATTACTCCAAATCTAAATTACATAAGATATTTCCAAAATTATCGCCTATATGTGATAAATGTCAAATCTTAGAAGCAAATTTGTCACATTTCATTTACTAATTGTATGAAGATTGTAGAATATTGGAACGAAATATTTAAGATAATCTCGAATGTTGTTAATATTACTATGATTCCTGATCCAAAGTTAATAATACTTGGAATACCGGAAACGGAACAAATAATTACAAGGAATCAAAGAACTTTTATCGACTATTCTCTAATAATTGGGAAAAAAATTAATACTAAAATTTTGGAAAGGCCCTGCATCCCCAACAATTAAAATGTGGAATACAGAAATGTCGGAGACACTTCACTTGGAGAGATTGAGACTTGTCCTTATGGATAGGTTAGATCTCTTCAAAGGGATTTGGTCTCCATACATTAAATATTTACAGGGTCATAATGGTTCGGCGCAGGGACTTGACTGAGGCCTGAATATCTGAATGGATGAAGAAATACATATAATAAATCATGAATGTATCTCCAAGAATGGATTATTTAGTAATATTTTAATCTCCATCAAACTTTTCACATTTTCTTTTCTATTTTCTACTTTCTTTCTCTATCTTTCTATCTTTAACTAGGGAAAAAAAGTATAGAAACATATTACATATATTCTTAATATTAGTATGAATACACCTATTATTAGTTGTATGAAAATATTATAGATGTCTTAAATTTGTAATTATATAAAATTGTGCATTTTCAACTATATAATAATTTTGAAATATAAAGTTAATAATAATACAAACACTTTTAATATTATGAAAATATCATGAATATCATAGAAGTTTGGTTAAGTTTGGGTATTATGTAGTTATATTAGGGGGGATTTGTATTTGGTAATTAGAAGAAATATGTGTGGTATGAGAAGTGTGAGTATATTGCTTATTTTAGGAATATACTACATACACTCCCAATTATACAAAATAAATAACCAGGAAATGTATAATGGATAACATTACAATTAACACAAACAGTATCAATTGATAATCAATATTATATAATTTTGTATATTATATAATTTTCAATGCCGTATAAGAGTGTACTCGGTATATATTGTTTCTATAATTAAAAAAAATTATTAAAAAAAAAAAAAAAAAAAAATGGCTGTCTCCAAGGTTTTCCCTACTATTAAAATGTCGTCTAAATACGCCATGACTATATGCTTTTGTTTCCTCAATAATGCCAAGGCAGGTTTTAAGATTTTAGTGAACAGCCTTGGAGCGGAGGTTAGCCCATTTGGTAAGGCTTTAAATTGCCATAGCTGTTTCATCCAGATAAATTTTAAGTATTTACGATGCTCCTTGTGTATGGGTACTGAGTAGTAGGCATCTTTTAAATCAATGCTTGCTAGAAAGTACCCTCTAGAAACCAATAGTCTGGCTGTTTCAAAAGTATCCATCTTGAAATGTATATACCTGACAGACTTGTTTAAAGTAGTTAAGTCAATGATGATGCGACGTCCACCATCTTTTTTGATTTTAGTGAAAATATTAGACACAAATTCCAAAGGTTCATGTTTTGTTCTTTCAATGACACCTTTTGCTTGTAACCTCATCAGTTCAGCTTGACCCTCTTGTTTCTCTTTGACTGAGAGGGTGAATACCCTTTTGGGTATATGCTGAACTGGCGGAATGTTTTCATGAACAAAGTCAATTTTGTAGCCATAAACGCTGCTGAGTATATACTTGTCATTAGTGATGGATTCCCATGCATCCAAAAACAAGTGCAATCTCCCCCTGTTAGTATAGAGCCCCTACTGCTCATATGCTGAGAGGAACCAGACCCACCTACCTCCATGGTTATTGGTGCTTCTTCTGCCTCTTCGCTGGGCGATGAGGCGTCTGCTGGGCTGTAGAGGGTTGATGTTGATCTTGATGTTGTTGGGGGTGCGCATTTTCCATGGGGTCCACTCTGGGCCCTGGCCTAAAAAAGGCTTACGGGGAATGGTTGCGGACCCCGAGCTTTCACCAGTCCCATAGTGTGGTCGACGACTGGTGGACGCCATGGGGTACTGCCGCCTGGGTTTGTTAGGTCTGCTCGGTCCCAAACCTGCCCTCACGAGACCAAAGGTCTTGGATTCTTCCTCTAGGTCTTTCACCTTTTTTGGAAGGTCTTTCCCAAAGAGCAGAATAGGAGGTTCTGAACCCGGTGTTTTGCAAAGTCCCGCAAATTTAGGGTTGAGGGCAGGCTTGATAATTTCCTTCCGTAAATTGTTTATTTCATATTGAGTGGTGCACAGCAGAGCTAATGTGTCTTGCTGATTTGTGGAGATGTCCGCACCATCAATGGACCGAGCATAAGATGTTATTCCTGCAGTCAGGAGTTTAAGGATTTTCTGGAGCTTCAACTCCAGGTTCCTGATGTTCTGCCCCAAATGTCCCCACATTTGGCTGTTTACAGCAGGTACATTCAATGATGTACAATTTACTGGGGCTGTATATAGTTCAAGAGCCTCATTGACCACCTGTTTTTGTAGGGGTTTTGAGGACAGGTGGTTAATGCTGGCTGCAAGTTTCGGCTCTAATGGCCGACCCGCTTGTGGAATGGCCACGTAGCGGTTGACCACACCCAGCAGCTCTTCCTGATCCTGTACACCCTGCGTACTCCCGATATCTTCAGCCAGTGACCCCTCTTCTTGACCAGCCCAGACCTGGTCGCCAATGCTGCCTTCAAAAGAAGGGTGAAGCAATGGCCAGTGCCGTAAAGGGCACCGCGGGAGTGCCTGAACTCCCTTGGCGAGGCTGCTCCTGCTCTCTCAGCAGATCTCGCTGGAGCAATTGCTCCATAAGCCGTTCCATGCGGCTTAGGCGGCTGCCTGTGTCGCTCTCGAGCGGTGAGGCATCTTCATCCGAATCGTCGGACACTACCGCCCGGTTCTGGCTGCAGGTACCTCCAGACCGCTGCTCAGGCAGCACGAGCGGTGCTGGGCTCGGCTCGGTAGTTATACACGCCGCCTCTTGCCCCCCCTCCAAAGAGCATTCCTCAACGGAGGACGAACGGGGGCGAGCTGCAGACTTCTTTCCTCTGGTCTTGCTCATTCTTTCTGGAAAACAAGCAGACCACAGAGAAAAAGACACACGGCCACGGTAAAACTTACCTGTCGGCCCGACTTTTCAATTTGTAGCGGGAGCGCCTTGAACTCCCGTTCGTCGCGAGTGCACTGCATGAACGCTAATGTCGCGCATGCGTGCTGGACAGGGTCTTCACGTAGTCACTCACGTGACTCCGAAGATAAAACATAGAGCAGCACAGCACAGGAACAGTACATTTGGCCCACAATGTCTGTGCCATACTTGATGCCAAAACAGGCTCTTACCTGCCCGCACATAATCCAGATCCACCCATTCCTTTTATATCAGTGTGCCAATGCAAAAGTCTCATAAATGTCAGTATTGTATCTGCCTCAACCACCATCCCCAGTAATGTGTTCCCGACACTCACCACTCTCTGTGTAAAAAAATGCCCCGTATATCTCTTTTAAAATATGTCCCTCTTACCTTAAGGCCATGGCCACAAGAATTTAATATTTCCATCCTGGGAAAATGATTCTGACTGTCTACCCTATCTATGCCTCTCACGAGTTTATGTATCTCTATCAGGTCTTTCTGCAACCTCTGGCATTCCAAAGAAAATTATCCACGTCAGCCCAATCTCTCCCTTTAGCTAATATCCCCTAATCCATTCATCTCTCTGGTAAATGATCAGAGCTATTTCCACTTTCCTAATGAGGGGTTAAATATGATAGACAACAGTTAACTAATTATCCAAAGCCAAGTGAGAATATGTGCTTTAAAGCATAGGTATAAAGATTGGACACCAAAAACTGGAGTAACTCAGCAGGACAGGCAGCATCTCTGGAGAGAAGGAATGGGTGACGTTTTGGGTTGAGACCCTTCTTCAGACTAGTTCGGGATAAGGGAAGTGAGAGATATAGACGATGATGTGGAGAGATAGGAACAGGCCATTGTTAGCTGTTTGTAGGGAGAAAACGAGAAGCTAGTGCATATTGGGTGGGGGAGGGATAGAGAGAGAGGGAATGTCAGGGTCACCTGAAGTGAGAGAAATCAATTTGCATTTGATTGCTGGGCTGTAAGTTACCTAAGCAGAATATGAGATGCTGTTCCTCCAATTTGCGATTAACCTCACTGACAATGGAGGAAACCTAGTGCAGAAAGATCTGTGTAGGAATGGGAAGGAGAATTAAAGTGTCCGGCAATCAGGAGATACCCAGTTGAATGTTGGCTTGCACCCAGCACTTAAAACATGCCATTATTCTCCAATGATGTATAACCTGGTTAACACTTCATTCATCTTTTTGATTTTCTATTTTTACTTTATTTTTCTCTATTATTTCCTACCTGTATTAAAAATAAAAAAATGCATCGAAGTACAAATAAGATATAATTGTTAATTTAATAATATTGAGAATGTATGTGACATGTATATTCTTCTTTTAACATGTACTTACTTCTAATAAATATATTTAACAATAAAAAACATGCCATTATTGACTTTGATTTTATATCGAAGTCTCGTGATGAGACTACGTGAGGAACCCGCCAGCCCACATGTGCGTCAATACGTCGACGCATGGCATGGGATTCGGAGCAGTTCGAAACTGCTCCAGCAGGTAAGACAATTTTGTTTCAGGAACGGGCCGAAATTAGGTGCAGCGGGCCCTGAGAAGCTGGCGGCCGTGGAGGCTCTGAACGGGAGCAGGCGGCCGGGCTCGAGCAACTGACGGGCGCGGCCCGTACAGCTATCACCGTGGAGGCTCCAAACGGGAGCAGGTGGCCGGACCCGAGCAGCTGACGGGTGCGGCCCTTACAGCTACTGCCATGGAGGTTGCATATGGGAGCAGGCGGCCGGACTCGAGAAGCTGACGGGCGCAGCCCAAGCAGCTACCGCCGTAGAGGCTCCGGAACAGAGCAGACGGTTGAACGTGGAGAAGCTGATGGGCGCGAACTGTACCGCTACCTCTGTTGAAGCTCTGGAAAGGAGCAGTCGGGAGTCACTAGCTTGCCCCGGACAAGCAGCCTGTTAAACCAGGCTTGCAGTACTGGCAGGCGTGACCTGTCCAGTGAGCCCCGGTGAGGCTCCGAAGGAGCAGCTGGTCAAAGGAGCAGCCTGTCGATCCAGGCTGGGAGAAACTGGCAGCGCGATCTTCACAGTCAGCTTCAGCAAGGCTTCAAGATAGGCAGAAGGCCCGCAGGAGCAGCCTGTCGAGTCAGGCTCGGAGTAATGGCAGGCGCGGCCTGTTCAGTGAGCTCCGCTAAGGATCTGAAAGAGCAGCCTGTCAAACCAGGCTGGGAGTAACTGGGAGCATGACCTGCTCCAGCAAGGCTCCAAAGAAGCTGTATGCCGAAGGAGCAGTCTGTCCCATTGGGCTCAGAAATGCTGGCAGACGTGTCTTGAACAGCAATGTCGCTTTTGAGCTCCGGAAGGGAGCTGTTTGGCAAGCATGGGGCTGAAGATGTGGTCAGACATCGTCTGCAATGGAACTTCGCTGAAGCTCTACCAAGGATGTCGACCTGGGCTCAGAGACGCTGGCAGTTAATATCTCTTTACTAACCTCTGTAAAACTCCGAAATGGAGCAGTCTGTCAACCCAGGTTTGGATTTACTGGCAGCATAGTCTGTTTACTACCTTTCACTGTCTCTGGAGAAGAGCAGGTTGATGCAGAGGCATTGGCAGGGTGCCTTGCTCAGCAACCTCTGTAAGTTCCAAGTAGGAACAGTTTGCCTACCCTGGTTCAGGGTAGACCAACTTGAAACTGGCTATTCATCTGGAACATATTGGCCAAGGAAGCACTGCCTCAACATCTGTGATTGAGGTTATCAGGCTGCTCAGTAGAGTGAGGTAGTTTGTGGTTTCCCCCAACACATGCTTAATTCTTTCAGCTCGGCTACTAGAGTTGTCAGCTCGCTGGAAAATCTTTTGTCATCCCCTCGGGGATAGGTAGCTACCAGCAGAAGGCCGATCTGGCATGTAGCATTTTTTAATCTGACTTACAGATTCATGTTGTAGATAGTATAATATATATATATATTTATATATATATATATATATATATATATATATATATATATATACACACATCTACACACACACACAACACATCTATATATATACATATATATAATATATTTATACATATATATAAATATATATATATATATATATATATATATATATATATTTATACATATATATAAATATATATATATATAATCTGTAGGCTCTCAATACCAGTATTCCTGATTGAGAGGCTGGTCGAAGAGAATGTGTTCCGCTCACTGGCGACTGAGACGGGTGGTTCCAGTCAGTCATCTCTACTAAGTGAGTGGCATATACCGCTTCACTAAGGCTGGTTTGGAGCATCAGGCCTACACAATTAACCAAGCCAGAGGACTTTTTATTCACAGGTTTCAGTGATCACCATGGGCAGCGCTCTCCTCATACTCAGTATTGACCCCAGCGGGTCAGGATGTCTGTGCAAGGAGGTAGAGCAAAATCTAGGATCAGTTGACTATTAATCTTCTGCCTGAGGCCAATTTTTGGTGGTGTCTCAGGGATTGCTGGTTCTTCATGGCAAGGGGTGATAATCACCTTTTGTCTATTATTTTATTAGCAGTCTTGGTGGTTTTTATAGCAAGGGCTTTCTCAGAAACTGCCTTGATCACATCTACAGTCACCGTCTGCCTCGTTATGGACAACAAAGTACCAATGATGTGGAGGTGGTTGAGTAGGCAAATGTTATCACATCAGTCGCATGAGATGTGCTGTCGATATTCAAGTCAGAGATGGGTAAGACGGTTCGACAAACAGGTGAGAACAGATAATCTCCGAATTATCCATTTTACAAATCATAAACGGTTATAAGATTCAGTTTTCTGGTTGAATAATTCCTCCGCGGCAAGAATAGCCAAGATTTCTGTACTTATGATTGAAAGAGGAAACTATTGCTATCCAAGTGGAAGAGCAATCTTTTTGTTTTTTGTTTGTAAAATATTTTGTTTTTTTTTAATATTTTTATTATAAAAACAAAATAATAACAAAGTACATTATTTTACAATGATGAAAAAACATGATATTAATGATATATTCGTACTGTTAATATTATTTGTATTATTATTGATTATAAATTTTAAGATTATATATTTTATATAATTGAGAATACATGGTACTAGTAATACATTCATAATATTAGTAATATACTCATACTGTTGATAATATTTGTATTGTCTCTGATTTTGAAATGTAGGACCAAATTTTATGTAATTAAAAATACGTAATACTAGTAAAACTTTTATGATATTCATTATATTTTCATACTGTTAATAATATTTGTATTATCATTGATTTTAAATTTAAAATTATATATTTTATATAATTGAAAATACATGATACTAATAATACTTTCATAAAGTTAGTGATATTTATATTCGTACTGATATTAAAAATTTAAGATTATGTGTTTCTATACTTTTTTCTAATTTTTTATAAAAGTATGAAAAGATAGAGAGAAAGAGTGTGTGAAAAGTTTGATGGAGAATGGAATATTACTCATTAATCCGTCCTTGGAGATATATTCATGATTTATTATATATATATTTCTTCATCTATTCAAATATTCAGGTCTCAGTCAAGTCCTCGTGCCGAACCATTATGACCCTGTAAATATTTAATATATGGAGACCAAATCCCTCTGAAGAGATCTAACCTGTCCATTAGGACAAGCCTCAATCTCTCCAGATGAAGTGTCTCCGACATTTCTATGTTCCACATTTTGATTGTTGGGGATGTAGGGCCTTTCCAAAATTTTAATATTAATTTTTTCCCAATTATTAAACCATAGTCGATAAAAGTTCTTTGGTTCATTGTTATTAGTTGGTCAGTTTCAAGTATTCCAAGTATTATTAACTTTGGATCAGGAGTCAAAGTTATATTGACAACATTCAAAATTATCTTAAATATTTCATTCCAGTATTTTACAATTTTTATACAGTTAGTGAATGAGTGTGACAAATTTGCTTCTGAGATTTGACATTTATCACATATAGAGGATATTTTTGGGAAAATATTATGTAATTTAGATTTGGAATAATGTAATCTATGTAGTATTTTAAACTGTATAAGGGAATGTTTAGCATTTAACGAACAATGATGTATATGTTGTAAACTTTCATCCCATATTTCTGGTCTTATAATTTGGCCTAATTCATTTTCCCAAGACTGTCTATGTATTTCTGTTGATGGGACATCACTTTCCAATAAAATATTGTATATATATGATATCATTTTTTCCGTATTTGGATGTTTATTCAAGCATTCATCTAAAATTTCTGTCTTTCTATTTCTAAGTTCTTGTGTATTTGCAGAAACATAAATTTCTGATTTGTAAATATCTAAAATATTCTTTATTGTGTAGTCCATAAGTTTGTTGTAACTCTTGAAATGAGAGAAAAGAGTTTTTCCTTATAAAGATCACCCATCTTAGAAATTCCTTTATTTTTCCATTGTAAAAAAGCCTTATCCATCATTGAAGGTTTGAACGTAAGATTATTGGCGATGGTAAGACCTAATGGTATAAATTTTAGTTTTAATGATTTCTTTATTTGTTTCCAGATGCGGATTCCGTTTTCTATTATCGGATTTTCACTATAAATTTTCTTAGCTACGTTAGTGTTAGCAAATATTATAGAGCTAATTTCAAATGGAGAACAATCTTCTTTTTCCATATTTAACCAATTTGGTTTATTATCTATTTCTTCTTGCCAAAAATTCATATTTTTAATATTGACTGCCCAGTAATAAAACATAAGATTTGGTAATGCTAATCCTCCATTTATTTTAGGTTTACACAGATGTTTTTTATTTATTCTATGGCTCTTGTAATCCCAGATAAAGTTAGTAATTAGAGAATCTACTTTTTTGAAATATTTAATATTATATATTCGAAAAGAAGTGATAAAAAAGATTTAGTAGTCATTTCGCTTGACGCAGAAAAAGCTTTTGATCAAGTGGAATGGCCTTACCTATTTTCGGTTATGGAAGCTTTCAAATTGGGAGAGAAGTTTACTACTTGGATTAAATTGTTATATACACATCCAATAGCTAGAATAACAACAAACCGAATGTTATCAACTAAATTCAGTTTATCTCGAGGTTGTAGACAAGGTTGTCCTTTATCACCTTTATTGTTTGCGCTCGCAATAGAACCTCTCGCCCAGAGGGTGAGATTACACCCGGAAATACATGGATATGATACTAGAGATACTAAAAATAAAATCTCCTTATATGCGGATGATGTATTACTTTACATCACTGAACCAGAAACAAGTATCTGAAATTTGTTAAAACTAATAACGGAATTCGGATCTCTCTCAGGATACAGTATCAATTGGAATAAAAGTGAACTCATGCCAATAACGGTGAATAATTTACATATATTACAACAATTCCCTTTTAAGATAACAAACGAAAATATTAAATATCTTGGGATTTTCGTTACAAAAAGATTTGACTCTTTATTTAAATTTAATTTCCCTCCATTATTGAATAAATTAAATAAGAATATTTTATACTGGAAAAGCTTACCTATTTCAATGTTAGGTAAAATTAATGCAATAAAAATGATGTTTCTCCCACAATTATTATATCTATTTCAATTAATTCCGATATATCTCCCTAAAATTTTTTTCAAAAAATGTAAAATATTTTTATTAGAAGTAAATACATAATAAGAAGGAATAACATAAAATTAAAAAAAAATAAAAAAAACATATTATTCGTCAGATACATTCTTAATATTTTTAAAGTTTACAGTCATTCTTATTTATACTTCTATATTTATTATTATTTTATAACAGAAAAAAAATAGTAAAGAGAAATAAAAGAAATAAAATAGTAGAAAATCGATAAAATGAGTGGAGTATAAAGCAAGATATTCTTCATTGGAGATATATGCGTGGTCTATTGTATATAGTTCTTCATCCATTCCTTCATTCAGGCTTCAGTCAGGCCCTCGAACCAGACCTCCTTGACCCTTTAAGTATTCAATAAATGGAGACCATATTCCTCTGAATTGATCTAGCTTGTCCAAAAGGACAAGTCTTAGTCTTTCCAGATGAAGTGTCTCCGACATTTCTGTAATCCGCATTTTGATTGTGGGGGATGTAGGACCTTTCCAAAATCTTAGTATTAGTTTTTTACCGATTATTAAACTATAACCAATAAAAATTATTTGCTGTGTTGTTAGTAGATGATCCGTTTATATTATTCCTAATATAATTAATTTTGAGTCTGGAGTCAAATTTGCATTAACTACTTTCGAAATTATGTTAAAAATATTTAACCAAAAATTAGTAATTTTTATACATTTTGTGAATGAATGCGTTAGATTAGCTTCTAAATGCTGACATTTGTCACATATAGCAGAAACATTTGAAAAAATTCTGTTTAATTTGGATTTCGAAATGTGTAATCTATGTAAAACTTTAAATTGTATCAGGGAATGTCTGGCATTTAATGAGCAGTGGTGTATATGTTGTAAACTTTCATTCCATACTTCTACACTAATTGTTTGTCCTAATTCGTTTTCCCATGCTTGTCTATATAGTTCCGAGTTTGGTAAATCATTTTCCAGTAAAATATTATAAATATATGATATTAATTTTTCTGTATTCGGATATTTATTTAGACATTCATCTAAAATTTCTGTCATTCTATTTCTAAATTCTGTGTGTTTTATTTAACATAGTCTCTAATTTGTAAATATCTAAAGTACTCTTTTGAGTGTAATCCATAATTTTGTTGTAACTCCTGAAATGAAAGGAATAAACTTTCCCTATAGAGATCACCCATCTTATTTATTCCATAGTTCTTCCATTTTAAAAAACCTTTATCCATCATTGAAGGTTTAAAAGTGATGTTATTTGCAATGGGAAGAGCCAGTGGTATACTTTCTAATTTTAATGTTTTCTTTAATTGTTTCCAAATATGTATGCCACTTTCTATTATTGGATTTCCTCTATAACTTTTTTATGTATTTTAGTATTAGCAAATAAAATCAAGCTAATTTCAAAAGGTGAACAATCTTCCTTTCCAATTTTTAACCAGTTTGGTTGTTTATCTACTTCTTCCAACCAAAAGTTCATATTTTTAATATTAACTGCCCAATAATAAAACATAAAATTAGGCAATGCAAAACCTCCATTTATTTTTGATTTACATAGATATTTTTTATTTATTCTATGGCTCTTATAATCCCAAATAAAGTTGGTAACTAAAGAGTCCACATTCTTAAAAAAATTTTTAGGAAGATATATCGGGATCAGTTGAAACAGGTATAATAATTGTGGAAGAAAAATCATTTTTATCACATTAATTCTACCTAGCATTGAAATAGGTAATGTTTTCCAATATAGGATATTCTTAAGTAGTTTATTCAATAGGGGTGGGAAATTAGCTTTAAATAAAGAATCATATCTTTTTGTTACATGAATTCCAAGATATTTGATTTTTTCATTTGCTATCTTAAAAGGATATTGTTGTAATATATGTGAGTTGTTTCCATTATTGGCATGTTCACTTTTATTCCAATTAATTCTGTATCCTGAAATCAATCCAAATTGATTTATTAAATCTAATAAGTTAGGAATACTAATTTCCGGCTTTGCAATATAAAGTAATACATCATCTGCATATAAAGAGATTTTATTTTCAGTTTCTTTGGTTTCATACCCATATATTTCAGGATGTAATCTGACGCGCTGAACTAATGGTTCAATTGCCAGTGCGAACAGTAGTGGAGATAAAGGACAACCTTGTATACAGCCACGGAATAAATTAAATTTAGTTGTTAACATTTGATTTATTAATATTCTAGCTGTTGGCTTGGTATATAGTAGCTTAACCCATGTTATAAACTTCTCTCCCAACTGAAAAGTTTCCATAACCGAAAATAAATAAGACCATTCAATCTGATCGAAAGCTTTCTCTGCATCCAACCAAATAATTGATAGATCTTTATTAATGTTTCTTTCCGAGTATATAATATTGAATAATCTTCTCAGGTTGTTTGAGGAGTATCGTTTTGGTACAAATCCTGTTTGGTCTGAATGAATTACTTTATTAATCACTGTATTTAGTCTTTGTGCTAGTATTTTGGTTAATATTTTTTGATCAGTATTTAAAAGAGTTATGGCTCTATACGACCCTGGATCATCCAGATTTTTATCTGATTTAGGTATGAGCGTTATAATAGATTCATTTAATGTTTCTGGTAACTTCTGTTGTGCGTAAATGTGTTCATAAAGTGTCTTCAAACGTGGAGCTATCATATCATAGAATGTTTTATAAAATTCTGATCCAATACCATCCGGTCCTGGAGTTTTACCATTTTTTAGTGACCTAATAGCTTCTTCGATTTCTTTAGTAGTTATTTCAGCGTTGAGTGATTCTCTATTTTCTGAATCCAGTCCTTTTAGATTACAATTTTTAAAAAATGTTCCTACTCCTATTCGATTTTCTGTCGTTTTGGCTGAATATAAATTTTTATAATATTGCAAAAATCTCTCATTTATATCTTTAGTTTGTACTAATAATTCCCCTTTGACTGATTTAATCCTATGGATTAATTTTTCTCCTTCCAATTTTCGTAATTGACGAGCCAATAATTTTTGTGGTTTATCACCGAATTTAACTTGTATTTGTTTAGTATTTTGGTATAGTTTTACAACTTGGTCTGACTGTATTTTATTTAATTTATATTTCAATGCAAAGATTTTATTATGTTTTATTATGGTTGGGTTAACAGTGTTTTCTGTATCTAATTGTTTGATTTCCAATGCCTGTTGTTCCCTCCGATTCTCTTTATTATAAAATGCTTGAGAGGATATCCTAATTCGCCGAAGATACGCTTTAAAAGTTTCCCATAATAGGGAGGAAGATATTTCTGGCGTATCATTTATTTCAAAGAAAATCTTGATCTGTTTTGTGATGTATTCTTGAGTTATTTTGTCTTTTAAAATTTGTGGGTTAAATCTCCAATGTCCCTGTTTTTCCGTTTTACCAGTTATTTCATAAAAGTTAAAGGTGCGTGATCTGAAATTATAATATTATGATATTTTGAATTATAAGTGAATGGTTTAAGTTTTAGATCTACCAAAAAATAATATTCTTGAATAAGTTTTATGCACAGGTGAGTAAAATGAGTATTCCCGTCCAGCTGGGTTTTGCATACTCCAAACATCTTTAATATTACTAGTATCTATATATGCATTTATTAGATCACTGGAATGTGATTTAAGTTTCCGTTGTTTTGATAATCTGTCCAAATAAGGATCTAGTGTACAATTTAAATCTCCTCCAATTATTAAGTTGTGTTGTGATAATTCCGGAATAGTATTAAATATTTTTTTAAAAACAGTGGGCTGTCAAAATTTGGGCCATATACATTGACAAAAATCCTTTTTTGTGTGTATAATTCTCCTATTACAATAATATCTACCATCATTATCAGTTATGGTTGAAGTGTGTTTAAATGAAGTGTCTTTACGAATTAATATTGCTACACCTCTAGATTTGTGTGTGAAAGAAGCACTTTGTCAATCTATTTAGCCTTTAATCTATGTTCTGCCTCTTTTTTTAGATGTGTCTCTTGGATGAATGCCACATCTGCTTTAAGTGCTTTTAAGTGTGCTAATACTTTACCTCTTTTAATTGGTTTGTTAATACCTTTAACATTCCAGCTACAAAACGTTATTCCTCCATTCCCATATTAATTTATAAGTCTTGCATCTTTTATCTAAAGGAATATAGAATAGGGCAAATGGTTCAGCTCGACATACCCGACTTTACACCCGAACTCCGAATAGATGAATTTCAAAACCCTTGAGTATCTCTCATGTATATACCTCCTTTGCATTGATTTATAACTCCATTCAAAAGTAAAATAATAAAAACAAGAGATAATATTAAAAAAAGGATAGATTAAGAGATTAGTAGGGTGCACAAAGAAATAAAAAACTACATCTAATATTGGTGTAGTTAATGTTAGCCATACTACCATGGCTAGCAATCTATAGACTTCCATAGTCGATGTTACTAACTCATCCATTTCCATGATTCATTAAAATTGTTATTCCATACAAATATTTAACCGGGAGTATTAAACTCTTATGTGTACAAAATCCATCAGTCAAGTAT
Source organism: Okamejei kenojei (assembly GCA_035221665.1). Lineage (NCBI taxonomy): Eukaryota > Metazoa > Chordata > Chondrichthyes > Rajiformes > Rajidae > Okamejei > Okamejei kenojei. Next base: position 43,466,732 of record CM069132.1, read on the forward strand.
TTGATAATATCTATACTTAATACTTATTAAAAGCCATAATAATAAGAAAATATAAAGAATAAAGTAATAATAAAAAATAAGAAAAAGGGAAGAAAAATATAGAAAAAGTAAAAGTACCGGGGGGGATAAATAAAGTCAAAGTTTATATTTTGTGTATTTATATTTACTATTTACTTAATCCTAAGTAAATCAGCTATAGTTAATTCTTAATCATTAATTTGTAGTTATTAACTTTAATTAATAATAATACCACAGTATTAATTTTAGTATGTGTTAGTTATTGATATTAGTGGTGTTACTATTCTAATTATTAGTATCCATAGGAGTGTCTCCAATCCGTATCTCCCCGAATCTCCCATCCACATCCTTCTCCATCTTCTTTAGATGAAACAGGTCCATGGTCCATAGTCCATTCCAATCTTGAAAGTACAATTTAATTGTTGTTATAATTCATCTTTGAAGCTTTCATTCAGTCTACCTCTCGCTCCTTAATCCCTTGGGCAAAGCTCATTGCATCCGCTGGGTTTTTGAAATGATGTTCTTCCTGGTTGTAGGTAATTATCAGGGTGGCTGGGTACCTCAGACTGTACTTCAGATTCTTCACTTCCCTCAAAATTCTTTTGGTCTCCTTGAACGCATTTCATTTCTTGGAGACCTCTGCTGGATAGTCTCGGTAGATGCTGATCGAATCTTCTTCATATGTAAGATTTCTACTTTTTATAATTTTCTTCATCATCTCCTCCAGGACATGATCATACAGGACTTTTACTATCATTTGTCTTGGAGGGGCGTCTTGCTTTGTATAACGTCTCATGACTCTGTGTGCTCGGGCGAGTAAAGGCTTTTGTTCCAGAGATAAAACCTTTTGCAGTAAGTTTGCAGTAAACTCTCAGGTATCTTGATTCTCTTCTCTCCCTTCTCGAATACCCATGATCCTTAGGTTCTGTCTTCTCTGGCGTCCTTCCAACTCGGTACACTTATCAGTTATTTTGCCCAGTAAGTCAGATAAACGTTGATTTTCTTTGAGGAGTGTTTTCGTAGTCTGAGTACTTGTTTCAACTAGTTCTTCAAGGTTCTTTATGGCTGTCGACTGTTCCTTAATTTCTTCCACCACAGGTTCCATTTCTATTTCCACCTTATTTTCAATTTTTTCATTCATCTCTTCCATTTTTCTTGCAGATTGATCCGTCAATATTTCTTCAATTTCCTTTCGAAGTTTGTCAGATAATTCCATGGCAGAGGTATTAATTGCAGACTTTAACTCCTTCATCTCCTCCTTGATTTTTTCTATTTCTTCCTTAATATTCATATTTTGCCAATTCAGTCTTTAATTCAAACTTTAACTCAGCCATTTCTTGTACAAAAAAATCTTTGAGTTCTTCAATTTCTGATTTTTTCTTCGGGATTACGACACATCTTCTAGGGATAGTGTCCTACCTGAGGCCGAGGCTTCCATCGGGCCTTGCTCTTGTTCTGTCGTTTTCCTTGTGTACCGGAGTTTTGTTTTATCTGCGGGTGGGCTGCGCTGTGTTGCCATTACGAGTCGCGCGCCTGATGACATCACTCACGGCAGCCGGTGCAGAAACAGCAGGCAGCAGGTAGGTCTTTTCTCCCCGGTTTTTCCTCGTTTCTTTTCACGGAGCTGGCTGGCGTTGCTTTCTAGCCCTCCATAGCGCCACCGGAAGTTCCAAGTGGAAGAGCAATCTGCCCAAGAAATAGAGGGGTATCTATATTACTAAAAGTCTCATCTTGACCACTTCCTGTTGCACTGTATATTGATTTTAGAAAAGACGCTGCCACGTACGGCTGTGATTTTTTTTGCCATCTTACTCAGAGTCCCACTCCGCTGTGCAGGACAAGAGTATTTTTCCCATCTGTGCAAAATTAAAGAGTTATTAATGTTTAAAAAATTTTGAGATTCTCTCTCCTGAAGGCCACGCCCCTTCTGGAGGGACTATAAAACCCGAAAGTGTGGAGGTGCCTCAGTTCTCTGCAAGATGGGGGAGCGAGAGGTCGCAATTCTCAGACTGTGAATAACACTGAACACATGTCTACTAAACTATGAGTGTTTTTACTGACCTGTCAGTGTCCTTAATGTGGTTTGAAAATGTAGTTTGAAAATGCAAAAGTGTGTTTTGGTTTGAAAGTGCTAAAGCTGCGTTGCCTTTGGTTTGAAAGTGCTAAAGCTGCATTGCCTTTGGTTTGAAAGTGCTAAAGCTGTATTACCTTTGGTTTGAAAGTGCTAAAGTTGCATTCCCTTTGGTTTGAAAGTGCTAAAGCTGTGTTGCCTTCGGTTTGAAAGTGCTGAAGCTGTGTTGCCTTTGGTTTGAAAGTGCTAAAGCTGCCTTGCCTAATTAAAGTGGCCTTGCCTAATTAAAGCTGCCTAACCTAATTAAGGCTGCCTTGCCTAATTAAAGCTGCCGTATGGTTTGGCTCAGCTACCAATCACGACACATGGAGGCTGCAGCGAATCGTCCAACCAGCAGAGAAGATTATTGGCTGCAACCTTCCCTCCATTGATGAACTGTACACTGCAAGGGCCAGGTAGCGAGCGGGCAAGATCATCTCTGACCCCTCTCACCCTGGCCACAAACATTTTGAATCACTTCCCTCTGGAAGGCGACACCGGACTTTCAAAGCTGCCACAGCCAGATATAAAAACAGTTTTTATCCACGAGTAGTTGCTCTACTCAATAGCCAAAAATCTGTAGCCTCCCTTTGTTCTGGTATTTTGTTGGTTCACATGCTTGATCAATGGTGTTTTATCATTGATGTTTTACTATTATTAATGTTTAGTGTTTTCTGAGTCATTTGTAACTGTCACTGTATGTCATGTTGTTAATTGTGGGTGGAGCACCAAGGCAAATTCCTTGTATGTAAATACTTGGCCAATAAACCTACTTACTTACTTACTTATATAATTAAAAGTCTAATCTTGCCCACTTCCTGTTTGCGCTTTATATTGATTTTAGAAAAAAATGCTACCACGTACGGCTGTGATTTTTGGCCATCTTACTCAGAGTCCCACTCCGCTCATCAGGTGCTGAGGATTTTTATTTGTAAAATAAAAGAGCTATTAGTGTTTTTACAATGTTGAGATTCTCTCTCCTGTCAATTACGCCATGAAGGCCACGCCCCTTCTGGTGGGAGGGGAGAGGGACTATAAAACTCGGAAGTGTGTGCATGTCTCAGTCTCTGCAAGATGGGGAGGGAGAGGTCATGACTCGCTGCCTTTTGTGGCCTTGCACCCTGCTTGAAATGGTATGAAACTGCACTTGAATTTGGTGGCCTTGCACCCTACTTGAAGTGGTATGAAACTGCACTTGAATTTGGCAGCCTTGCACCCTGCTTATAACCATATAACCATATAACAATTACAGCACGGAAACAGGCCCTCTCGGCCCTTCCAGTCCGTGCCGACCATTTGTTTTTCCCTAGTCCCATCTACCTGCTCCATTCCCTCCATACCCCTCCATTCCCTTCACGTCCATATACCTATCCACTTTACTTTTAAAGTAAAGTGGATACTTTACTTTAAGCTTGAAGTTGTATGAAACTGCACGTGAATTTGGTGGCCTTGCACCCTGTTTTAAATGGAATTTCAAGGAATAGCCGTGAGTCAACTGCGAGCCCACCAGCCGTGAGTGAGTGAACTGCCAGCACAACAGGCTTGAGTGACTGAGCCTCCAGCCCAAGAATCCATTCGGCCGATAAAGTCCATACTAGCCTTCTGGAAACCAGTCCCTTCAGCGCACAACACCATACTAGCGCTCCAGAAAGCCCCCTTACTGGCCACAAATATTGGAATTGGTGGAGAGGTGGAATATTGCATTGGGGGACCAGCCCTCCTGTGTGATGCTGGGACCCAACAGGTGCCACTTAGTCTAGTATTCTAATATTTTCTCAAGGTTGAGGAAAAATGGAGGATGCCAAATCAGACTTGGATTTGGCTAGTCTGATCATGTGGTTGGTATAACCAGTTTAAGATTGATAATTGTCATTCAGCAATTTAGCTGATTACAGAGGATTTAGGGCCTCAATCATAGAAACATAGAAACATAGAAATTAGGTGCAGGAGTAGGCCATTCAGCCCTTCGAGCCTGCACCGCCATTCAATATGATCATGGCTGATCATCCAACTCAGTATCCCGTACCTGCCTTCTCTCCATACCCTCTGATCCCCTTAGCCACAAGGGCCACATCCAACTCACTCTTAAATATAGCCAATGAACTGGCCTCAACTACCCTCTGTGGCAGAGAGTTCCAGAGACTCACCACTCTCTGTGTGAAGAAAGTCTTTCTCATCTCGGTCTTAAAGGATTTCCCCCTTATCCTTAAGCTGTGACCCCTTGTCCTGGACTTCCCCAACATCGGGAACAATCTTCCTGCATCTAGCCTGTCCAACCCCTTAAGAATTTTGTAAGTTTCTTAAGATCCCCTCTTAACTCCTAATTCAGAGAGTATAAACCGAGTCTATCCAGTCTTTCTTCAATAAGACATCCTGACATCCCAGGAATCAGTGGTGAACCTTCTCTGCACTCCCTCTATGGCAATAATGTCCTTCCTCAGATTTGGAGACCAAAACTGCACGCAATACTCCAGGTTGGTCTCACCAAGACCCTGTACAACTGAAGTAGAACCTCCCTCCTGTACTCAAATCCTTTTGCTATGAAAGCTAACATACCATTCGCTTTTTTTCACTGCTGCACCTGCATGCCTACTTTCAATGACTGGTGTACCATGACACCCAGGTCTCGCTGCATCTCCCCTTTTCCTAATCGCCACCATTTAAAATAATAGTGTGCTTTCCTTTTTGCCACCAAAGTGATAACCCTCACATTTATCCACATTATACTGCATCTGCCAAACATTTGCCCACTCAACCCAGCCTATCCAAGTCACCTTGCAGTCTCCTAGCATCCTCCTCACAGCGAACACTGCCCCCCAGCTTAGTGTCATCCGCAAACTTGGAGATATTGCCTTCAATTCCCTCATCCAGATCATTAATATATATTGTAAATAGCTGGGGTCCCAGCACTGAGCCCTGCGGTACCCCACTAGTTACTGCCTGCCATTGTGAAAAGGACCCGTTTACTCCTACTCTTTGCTTCCTGTTTGCCAGCCAGTTCTCTATCCACATCAATACTGAACCCCTAATACCTAATACCCCTAATCATTCTTGAAGGTGCATTCCTTTCCATATCAATACATGAGAGGCACAGATATATCTGGTGTATTATGGTAAGGCAAGTGTTGGAAATTTTAGGTTCTACCTAAGAGGTTGACTTCAGTCGTATGCTATTTATAAAGATTCTAAAGTTAATGCGGCCCTACTCAGATCTAAAGGACATTTTGACACGGAGTTTATAGACAACATGAATTATAGTAGTGCCGTTTTGGCGTACTCATCCAGGGCTTCCATTGTAGATAAGTGTGCTGAAAGAAGCTCCTATATTTGCTTGAAGACACAAGTGGTGGCTAGTTCAGCCTATTTCTCGTGCGTCTATCATTGCATGGTTGTCTGGACAGTTTGTGAAGAGATACATGTGAGCTACTTTAAATAGAAGTAGCTGAGGTTTGTGGTTTCTTTCAGTTTGGGTTTAAGAGAAGCGATTATGTTATAGCGCATTGACACTGCTCTTGCTGCTTTGTCATTGTTTCTAAGTGGGACAACAAATGATTGGTTATTCACCCACTGTTAACTAAGGTTATGAAAGGTGTATTTTATATGGACACTCCAAAGCCTAGATTCAAAGTAGTGTGGAATGTGTAATTAGTATATTATTATGCAGATATTCATCAACTGTATCCCTAATTTTGGAGCAGTATCTTTTAAGTTAATTATGCTTATGACAACTGATTTCAGCACAAAGAACACAATCTTTACACAATCTCTGTCTGGATCTCTGGGTGATATCTGACATAAGGGTAGCTTTTTATGGGAATGAACTCATAAAGCAAACGGGCACAGTTGGGTAAGTTGGAGTTGACAGCATACCCGCCAGATCGGAGATTGGGTGTTGATTATGTAAAAAGGTACACTGAGATTACTAGTACCTATGAAACGAAGGATTGTTCCTTCAGAGTAATTTAATAGTTTCACAAGAGATTGTTGATGCAGACTATTTCAAGATGGATAGAGTGTGAGCAGCTAAAAGCAGGAGTGAATTCAAATAATTTAAAGTCTCACCAGGGGGGCTGGCTCATTAGCAGCCAATAGAATGGATTTCCCCTTTGATCATCTTCTTGCAACAGCAGGAGGCTCAGATAAGCGCACTTACAAAAGTTATAAAATTTTGTTGAACATGTCTGGATGGTTGCAGATAGAATTCTGAACAGTGTTGCATGAGCTATTATCTAACCCAAAGGCAATTGGGACTGTAGTCCAATTAACGGCAATGTACATGTATGTAAGTTAGCATCATGTTGTTAATAGCCCATTTCTTTTCTACCATTTATGGTTTATCTGTTTAGTGTTTTCACACACAGATTGGTTTACTGCATGAAACCACAGAGCTTCGAAGGCTTCGCATAGTCTCATCACGAGACTTTGATATAAAATAGAAAGATTAAATGAAAACTTACCATTTGAAGTTTGATCTTTATTTCATGAGAAGTGGGAGTGAGAGACTACATGCCCTCCACTCCCAACCCTGAATCTCATAAAGATCATTCGGTAAGTCAAGCGTTATTAATCTTTCTATAGTTTAAATTCGTGCAAGTGGTCTGTGGTTTCATTAAGTTGCTATGAAGATTGACACGCATGCGGGCTGGCGGGTTCTTCATGTAGTCTCTCACTCCAACGTCTCATAAAATAAAGATCAAACGTCAAACGGTAAGTTTTTGTTTAATCTTTCTATTAAAATATAAAAAGGCAGAAGTTTTTTTGAGAGGCCAGTAAATATTATTTTTTTTGTACGAACATTTGAGAGACCTAGGAGTCCTTGAATATTAACCAGTAAAAGTTAATATGTAGCTCAAGCAAACAATTAGAAAGACATTCAATTGGTTAGATTACATTACAAAATGATTAGAACCAAAGACCTGTCTTTGTCTACTTAAGGGCAAGAGCATCCACTTTTATTGGGATCATCTGAGCTCACTAGACCATAGCACAGCCCTACAATATTCACTTCCATTGATTTAATTGCAATATGTGAATTATTTGATCAGCTTGATAAGATTGATTCTGGAAGGATAATTTACCCTGGCGAGGTCTAAATGTAGAATAAACATAAATTACAACGAAGGGGAGACAAAGTTTTCATTAAATGGTGAGAATTGTTTTAGTTCTCTCTCCCATTGCCTGAGGATGTTCAGACAATGTTAATTAAAAAAAGATATTTGAAACTTTTTCAACCTTAACATCTGCAGACATCCCTTTGTTCCATATATGTTACACATCTACAAAATGTTGCTGCCACAAATAAAAAGTGAAGTCTGGATGTGAAAAGAATTCAAAATTACATTGCTTGATAGTTGAAAAATAAATCTAAACTTAAAATGGTGCAAGGGTTAATTTAAACATTGATTTTTAGCTCATGCAGGTCTTTTGGGAAACAACGTATCTTCCAAAATGATAAAATCAATCAGGCTTGCTCAATTATCGGTCTCACGTTGTGTGAATAAATTCATTTTCCTTTTTGCTGCCTCAGCACGATTCTATTACTAGAGCAGAACAATATGCAAGTTTGGGCTTTGGCATAAATATTGAGGTTGTGAGGCTCAAGAAGGCAGCAAAAGCAAGCATATTGTGATGGTTTCTAAATTATCACAACTATTTGTATATCCCGTGGTTGCAGTCTGATAATATAAATTACCAAGCCTTGCCTATGACTGCAATTATGACTATGATTCTTCAGCAAAATATCACATGGAAATGATTGTGTAATAATAGTTTTCATACTAATTAATGGCCTGGTGTTTCATTTACAGTAGAAAATTAAATGTGCAATTTGTTTATTGAAGACCAGCAGTAAAATTGGCCTTCAACCTCCCCCCCCACCCCCCCTTTCCCCTGTCCCCCACACTTATTGAGGTCAATTAGCCAAGTATATCTGTGTGGTCCTATGAAATAATGTTTCAATTAATCCCATTCCACTGCTCAATTCGCCTTTCAAATATTTCCAATTGATTTATCCAATTCAATTTATAGGTTGCTGTGGAATTTACTTTGCACACCTTTCCAGCCAGTGCATTCCAGATGATGACACGGTATTATATTATTGGCATCATTTCTGCAGCTTATTGTTCATTCTGACTCCCGCATTTTTTCTGCTTAGTTCTCCCGAAAAATGGTTGCTCTAATTCAACCTCGATAAGCAATTCTCATTGAGGGCCCATGAAGAGACTGAAGAAGGGTCTCATTCTGAAAAGTCACCCATTTCCTTCTCTCCAGAGATGCTTCCTGTCCCACTGACTTACTTCAGCATTTTGGTGTCTATCTTTGGTTTAAACCTGCATCTGCGATTTCTTCATACACATGTGCATTTGCAGGTTCTCTGTCCACTATTGTTGTACCTGTGATTCTCAGCAAGGCAACCCTCGTGGCTGTCAATGCCTGCTGAATAGAATGCAGAGCCTGCCCTCGAGCTGGATGTGGGCAGGGATGCAGTGGTAGCAATCACAGTATCTTGCCAAAGGAGACATTAATCATGTTTTAATTGTTACAGCCTAGGTGGTTAATTTGTGAGAAACAGTGTTGTTCAACTGAACCTCACATTCCCTAATATCATAAGCAAAGCAGGGAAGCCAAAAAGGTGATTACTCGAATGATCTGCTTGTTTCTTGCTTAACTGAAAACATGGAAGCCAGTGCAACACTCACGCCATCGCTCTGGCTGAGGATTGAACCTGTGGTGTTTCAGGTAAACACAACTCAATTCTACATTGCATTCAGTAATTCAGGAAATAATTGAGTCACTTGCTCCTTTCTCCTGTTTTCTTTCCAATGAGTAATGCTAGTTTCATTAATGTTAAGAATTGTGTTCCTCGCTGATGTACATGCAGCTTCGGATATAGATATACAGATATACTCAAATATACTCAGATACAGTGGCTTGCAAAAGTATTCATACCTCTTGAACTTTTATTACAAATAAAAAACTGAAAAGTGTGGCATGCAAAAGTATTCAGCCCCCCTGTCAATACTTTGTAGAACCACCTTTCGCTGCAATTACAGCTGCAAGTCTTTTGTGGTATGTCTCTACCAGCTTTTCACATCTAGAGACTGAAATTTTTGCCCATTCTTCTTTGCAAAATAGCTCAAGCTCAGTCAGATTGGATGGAGAGCGTCTGTGAACAGCAATTTTCAAGTCTTGCCAGAGATTCTCAATTGGATTTAGGTCTGGACTTTGACTGGGCCATTCTAACACATGAATATGCTTTTATCTAAACCATTCCATTGTAGCTCTGGCTGTATGTTTAGGGTCGTTGTCCTGCTGGAAGGTGAACCTCCACCCCAGTCTCAAGTCTTTTGCAGACTCTAATAGGTTTTCTTCCAAGATTGCCCTGTATTTGGCTCCATCCATCTTCCCATCAATTCTGACCAGCTTCCCTGTCCCTGCTGAAGAAAAGCATCCCCACAGCATGATGCTGCCACCACCATGTTTCACAGTGGGGATGGTGTGTTCAGGGTGATGTGCAGTGTTAGTTTTCTGCCACACGTAGCGTTTTGCATTTAGGCCAAAAACTTCAATTTTGATCTCATCAGACCAGAGCACCTTCCTCCACATGATTGCTGTGTCCCCTACATGGCTTGTTGCAAACTGCAAACGGGACTTCTTATGGCTTTGTTTCAACAATGGCTTTCTTCTTGCCACTTTTCCATAAAGGCCCGATTTGTGGAGTGCACGACTAATAGTTGTCCTGTGGACAGATTCTCCCACTTGAGCTGTGGATCTCTGCAGCTCCTCCAGAGTTACCATGGGCCTCTTGGCTGCTTCTCTGATCAATGCTCTCCTTGCCTGGCCTGTCAGTTTAGGTGGACAGCAATGTCTTGGTAGGTTTGCAGTTGTGCCATACTCTTTCCATTTTCAGATGATGGATTGAACAGTGCTCCGTGAGATGTTCAAAGCTTGGGATATTTTTTTATAACCCAATCCTGCTTTAAACTTCTCCACAACTTAATCCCTGACCTCTCTGATGTGTTCCTTGGGCTTCATGATGCTGTTTGTTCACTAATGTTCTCTAACAAACCTCTGAGGCCTTCACAGAACAGCTGTATTTATACTGAGATTTGATTACACACAAGTGGACTCTATTTACTAATTAGGTGATTTCTGAAGGCAATTGGTTGCACTGGATTTTATTTAGGGGTATCAGAGTAAAGGGGGCTGAATACTTTTGCACGCCACACTTTTCAGTGTTTTTATTTGTAAAAACATTTGAAAACCATGTATCATTTTCCTTCCACTTCACAATTATGCACCACTTTGTGTTGGTCTATCACATAAAATCCCAATAAAATACATTTACGTTTGTGGTTGTAACGTGACAAAATGTGAAAATGTTTTATGTGAAAAGGGGTATGAAAACCTTTGCAAGCCACTGTATATTCAGATATATTGAGGTACTCAGATATACAGAGATACTCAATGGGCAGCAGGATGGTACAGAGGTAGAATTACTGTCTTGCAGTGCCAGAGATCCGGGTTCAATCCTGACTTTGGGTGCCTATCTATATGGAGTTTGTACTTTCTCCCCATAACCTGCGTGCGTTTTCTTTGGGATCTCCAGTTTCCTCCCACACTCCAAAGATGTACAGGGTTGTAGGCTAATTTGGTTGGTATAATTGTAAATTTTCCCTAGTGTGTGTAGGATAGTGTTAGTGTATGGGGATCGCTGTTCATGCAGACTTAGTGGGCCGAAGTGCCTGTTAACGCGCTGTAACTAAACTAAAGATAGACTCAGAAATATTCAGATATACTCAGATATGCAGATGTACATGTGTAGGAAGGAACTGCAGATGCTGGTTTACACTGGAGATAGACACAAAATGCTGGAATAACTCAGCGGGATAGGCAGCATCTCTGGATAAAAGGAATAGGTGATGTTTTGAGACCAAGACCCGAAACATCACCCATTCCTTCTATCCAGAGATACTGCCTGTCCCGCTGAGTTACTCCAGCATTTTATGTCCTCAGATATACATATACACTCAGATATATAGATATACTCAGATATACAGATATACTCAGATATACTGATACACTCAGATATATTCAGATATCCTCAAATATAGATGTACTCAGATATGCAGATATACTTTTGTAGCTCCAGTAAACAAATGGGCAGTCAAGGTCAATCACAAGTAAAAGATGCTCCCTGGTGTGGGAACCCCCCCCCCCCCCCCCCCCCCACCCATGGTACGGAGCTTTTGCATTTTCCAGCTTGAAATTGTGCAATCTAGTGCATAATGTAGCGAGTCTTTTAACTTACACTTGAATGCAATATTTTTGCTTTAAATTGGATTAGCTATGAATAACGTTAGGCTAAATTACATTCCTAATTATAATCCACAGAAGAGCCAGGCTCTGATAAACAGGTGCAGCACATGAATGATCTTAGTGTATTCCTTTATGGAAATCAGATTAATAATCAAGCACTTGGCCCATGTTGACCAACCTGAGTCTCACTGCACACCTGGGACTACTACTAACCCTGACTCCAGTTGCATACCTTCTCTCATTCCTGACCCTGAGTCCAGCCTTACACCTGGCCCCCTATTCTACCCTGATCATGGCTGCTTACCTGCTTAGGTTCCCAGTGTTGAACACTCCCATTGTCCCAGCTTTGACTGTACACCTAGTACTATTCCAGACTTTGACTCTGGATGCAAACTTGGCCTTGCTCCTAGCCCCTCCGCCCTGACAATATATCTGGCCCACATATAAAACCCCATATCTGACCCCCTGAACTTAACCCATTACGTTCAAGTTCACAGGTGCTTATCTAATGCGATAATCGTTTATGCAGCACTTCACGGGCCAACTTTTGTATAACAAAATTTGCTACATCCATTGGCTTCCTTGTTATCTAACATGCTAGTTACATTGTCAAATAAGTCATCAATTGGTTGAACACAATTTCTCATCCATAAAATTATACTCACTCAGCTGTATAAGTATTCTGTTACCATTTCCTTCATTTTCCTAACAAACTGTCCTGAAGTCATCTTCACCCCCAATATTGTCAGTATTTTGCTATCTTCCTCTCAGCTGGGACTGTTCTGAAATGCAAGGTCCAATAACAATATATATTTAAGCAATAATATTCTATTTAATAGTAAGATTAAATGAGAACTTACCAGTTTGAAGTTTGATCTTTATTTTATGAGGAGTTATGATGAGCGATTGCGTGAAGAACCCCGCCAGTCGGCATGTGCGTCAATCTTCAAAGCAGCGGTATTAAATCACAGAAAACAACAATCAAAGTATTATAGTAAGATTATAACTCTAGAACTACCTGATGAGCTTCATGATATGAGGGTTGGGCACGGTGGGCACGCAATTGCTCATCGTAACTCCTCATAAAATAAAGATCAAACTTGAAACTGGTAAGCTCGTTTAATCTTACTATTTTACTTCGGAGTCACGTGAGTGATTCCGTGAAGACTTTAAAGGTCTGTGATTTCACGCCGATCCAAATCCAGGCATATCACACTGCAAGCAGTTGACTCAGGAGGAGTGAATTAGTAATAACATTGATTCATGATACTGATTAACATGTTAATGTTTTCATTCACAACTAACAAAAAATATATACAATAGCAACTCCGCTCTCCCAGGGAGAAGCTATGAAACAAAATTTAACACAGAATGGGCGAACACCCTGGATTCAACAAGCGGCTTGTTGCAGAACCTCTGAAAAGTCGATTCATTTGGACCACCCTGCGGCCACGAGTCCATTGCCCTCGCCACTGACGTTGATCCTGGTGGAGTGAGATTTAAAGTTTTGAGTATTAACTCCTGCACATCCCAGGACTTGCTTCAGCCATCGTGAGATGGTCTGAGATGACACTTGCTTATGTGGCTTTTTGTGGCTTATAAGTAGTGCTACCTCGGACCCTCTGAGGCTCTTTGTAATGTCAATATAATGCTTCAAATGCTCCACTACACGCAGGCGTGAATCTGAGGGATAAGCTGACAATACAAGCTTGTATCCTGACACCCCTGGTCTGCTCTGTTTGAGTAAGTCATAGACGTGAAAAGTAACATCATTTTGTGATGACACCATCTTGTCCAGACGCAGTTTGTGGAGAGTCTGAACCCTTTGCGCTGATGTAAGCACCATGAGCATGACCAATTTGAGGGTGATCCTTAGTAAGGACAATGATGTGGCTGTTCCCCATTGAAGGAGCACCGTGAGTACCATGCTCACATCTCAGATTTGAGAGTGCCTAGGCCTAGGAGGATTGGAATTAAACACACCACTCATGAATCTTGATATTAATGGGTGGGACGCTAAAGGCTGGAGATCTGACCCTTGGCACAAGTACGTTGACAGGGCATTCCTGGCACTGTTGATGGCACTGTAAGTCAGCCCTTCATTGGAGTGTAAGTGAGATAGGAATTCTAGCACATCTGGGATGGAGGCTGTGTGATAAGTGATGTTCCCATGTAAGCAAAATTCCTCCCATTTCCTGATATGGGAGAGGTATTGCCTTTTTGTGCTATCCCTCCAGGATGATGTGATGGTATCCACAGTCTGAATGGACAGTCCCAGACCCAGGTAGCCTTTTAAAACATCTGCAAATCAACAAATTTACACGATCATTCAATGGGTGTGCATCACCAGTCACAGGGTGCACCAATAAATTTACACATTTTGGAACCAGCACAATAGGGTGCGTGGTTATTTCCAAAATGAGCGGGAACCATGGCTGTGTAGGCCAGTCGGGCACTACCAGAACCCTTGTAGCGGTGTCCTGCTTGATCTTAGTCAGGCACCGGCTGATGAGGCAGAAGGGTGGAAAAACATATAAAAACATTCCGCCCCAGTGCAGAGAGAATGCATTTACCGCCACTGCCCCTGGGTCTGGTTCCCATGAAACATACTTCGGTACCTGGTGATTAAGTCTGGATGCAAACAAATCGATATCTGGTATCCCATACTGAAGGACAATTTCACCAAATACTTCACGATTCAACATCCACTCGGTGTTGTCATTGAATTTGCGTGACCTGGTGTCTGCCACCATATTGAGTCTGCCTGGCAAATACACAGCTGAAATCCAAATATTCTTTTTTATGCACCAGTGCCAAATAGTGTTAGCCAATCCATCACATGATTTTGACTTGATTCCACCGATATGATTGACATACTACACTGCCGTGGTGTTGTCAATCTGCAACTGAACGCAAGTGATGCTTAGTGGTTCAATAAGCATTGAGCCCATAGAATGCTCCTAACAGTTCTAAATGATTTATTCCATGTGATTGGAGAATCTGTGCCTCATGCATATCCCATCAGTATCAGTAGCACCCCAACCTAGGGCACTGACATCAGTCTGTAAAATAAGTGATGGTGCTTTTGTCAAAATTGTGCCATAACAATTTAATATGTTTCTAATCCACGACTGTATCTCTGCGATGGCTTCAGATGGTAAGTGCATGGGCCGATTGTAATGGTTTGCATGTATTCTCGGTGCCTGCACCTTTGTTCTCTGTAAATGCTGATAATGCAAAGGTCCATATCGGGTTGCTGGAAAGACTGCTACCAATTTACCAATTAAGCTCGCAACCTCTTTAATTGAAGGTGAGTTTCCCTTTAAAAGGTTGGTACAGCCTTCAATTAAATCTACTCTCTTGCCTTGGGGCAGAGTTACAGACATGTGATGGAATCAAATGTGAAACCCAGATAGCCAGGAAGGATCTCGACCCGAAACGTCGCCCTCTCCTTCGCTCCTTAGATGCTGCTGCACCCGCTGAGTTTCTCCAGCCTTTTGTGTACCCTCGATTCTCCAGCATCTGCAGTTCCTTCTTTAACACTTTGTCTACTCCACTGCGATATCTCCTCAAGGTATGCCTACTTTGAAGAAGTGCTCCTCCTCCCTACAGAGACAGTTTCACAACCTCCTCTCTAACAGGAAGAAGGGTCTCGACCCGAAACGTCGCCCATCTCCTTCGCTCCTTAGATGCTGCTGCACCCGCTGAGTTTCTCCAGCCTTTTGTGTAGTCAATTATGTTAACAGGCACCAATTTCGATTTAAATGGGTGGACAATGAAACCTAGCCTCTGCACCATGAGTTGAACAGGTGAGACTGATAATTGAGCTTCGTCAAAGGTGTTTCCAATGATTAGAATGTCATCCAAATAGGCCATGATTATATGGCCTTGTGACCGTAATAACCCAAGTACTGGTTTTAGCAATTTAGTAAATAGGCGAGGGTCTGAGGTTAATCCATTAGGTAAAGCTTGAAACTGTCAAAACTGTCCCATCCAGTTAAATTTCAAATATCTGCAATAGTCTTTATGAACAGGCACTGAATAATATGCATCTTGGAGATCTATACATGCCATATAACACCCCCTGGAAAGCAGTTGCTTGGCAGTAACAAAAGTTTCATTTTAAAATGTTGATACTGCAACATTTTTGGGTGTTTAACAACCAACGACTCCGTTGATGAACTAGATGGCCGCCCGCTACCCACACTACCGTGGGGTTGAGATATTGTCGGCACGGCTCGCCTCGATTTTCCGGATTTTTTCATGTTTGCACTTGTCCTCCTGCAACAAGAATTACCAAACGCAGAGACCTCAGAGAAGTTAAACACTTACCTGAGGCTTTTTAAACACCGCTGGAGAAGCGCTGCTCTCAGCTGGCCGGTCTATGCGCCATGCGTCAGACGTAATGATACACATGCCGACTTGCGGGGTTCTTCACAGAATCACTCACGTGACTCCGAAGTAAAATGTGATCTTGAGAGTACATAATATTTTCTGTGGTATTCATAACACAACAATGATAAAAAGATTTGTGTTTTAATTGAAGCTACCAACATGCATACATTATTATATTATAGTTAATATGTACCAAGAGCAAATTTTTGTTCCAATGCTCCCCATTCCCAATTACTTTTACTTAAAGTGATTGAAGTCCGAGTGAAGTTTAAATGGCATCAGAAAAATAAAACCTCCGGAATGGATGATATTCATTACGTGGTTGGTTGGAGTCAGTATCAGCACATTTACTATATTAAACTTTGAATCTTCAAATGTCCTGGTTCAAGCTAAAACTAAAGACAAATAATAACCTCCTCACACATTCTCCTGCAAGTATCTCTGTCACTCTTTTAAAATATGCCCCTTCTTTGAACAAGCTCTTAAATTAGTTTCCAGATGATTACACTCGTTGAGTATGTTCATCTATGTGTTCAATTAATAAAACAACGAGATTGGGGATATTTCTATTCAATCTGTCAAAGGAATTTGGGGGGGTGGAGGGTTAGAAATAGTCAGTGAGGTAAACAAACATAATAGTTGAGTGGCAAATGACAATAGTGCCACCTTCCCAATATTTAACTGAAGGAAATAATAGATTATCAGGGCTGTATGTTGTGACAGACAGCCTGGCACCTTGCATGTAATTTTAATATTACACTTATCCCATCCCCCTGGATATTCCTGATTAATAAATTAAGGTTTTGTCAACTAATTGCAAATCAGGATAATTACAAATCAATAACATTAGCCAACTCCGAAACACGAAGCGCTGAGCATTGGGATCCAGACATCACGTACAACTGGCCACAGTTCCCCACTCACATCTGGCAGTGCTCTCCATCTGAAGCAGGGGCGTGGAGCGTTTTTGAAAGTGGGGGGCTGACCTTGGGGGTACCCGGCGAGGGTGCCCCCTCCCACGGTAGGGACTTTTTGAAATTTTATATATTAAAATCATGCTTTAGTGCATTGTAGAAGTATGATTTCAATGTTTTTTTTAAAAGTATTTTTAAGAGGTAATGTTTCAGGGGATAACTTTTTCCACACAAAGGGTGGTGAGTATATGGAACAAGCTACCAGAGGAGGTAGTTGAGGCAGGGACTATCCCAACATTTAAGAAACAGTTAGTCTGATACATGGATAGGACAGGTTTGGAGGGATATGGACCAAAAGCAGGTAGTGTAGCTGGGACATGTTGGCAGGTGTGGGCAAGTTGGGCCACAGGGCCTGTTTTCACACTGTATCACTATATGACTACATTATACCGCCACCATGCATGACTGCTTCAAAATCAAGTGGTCGAGTTTTATTGCCATACACTCAAGCATTGAAACATAGAAAATAGGTGCAGGAATAGGCCATTCGGCCCTGCAAGCTAGCACTCCCATTCAATATGATCATGGCTGTTCATCTAAAATCAGTACCTCTTTCCTGTTGTTTCCCCATATCCCTTGATTTCACTAGCCCCAAGAGCTAAATGTTACTCTCTCTTGAAAACATCCAGTGAATTGGCCTCCACTGCCTTCTGTGGCAGAGAATTCCACACATTCACAACTCTCTGGGTGAAGAAAGTTTGGCCTCATCTCAGTCCTAAATGGCCTACCCCTTATTCTTAAACTGTGACCCCTGGTTCTGAATGCCCCCAACATCGAGAACATTTTTTCCTGCAGTTACAGTAAGTGGAAATAGTAAGATTAAACGAGAACTTACCAAGTTCGAAGGTTGATCTTTATTTTATGAGGAGTTGCGATGAGGGATTTCGTGAAGACCCCGCCAGCACGCATGCGCGACATTCTTCAAAGCAGCGGTGTGGAATCACAGAATGCACCATGACTGGAGATAGTAAGATTAATGACGTAGAACATACCAGTTGACCTTATGATAGAGGGTTGGGAGCGGAGGGCACAAAATCCCTTACCGCAACTCCTCATAAAATAAAGATCAACCTTCGAACTTGGTAAGTTCTCGTTTAATCTTACTATTTTATTTCAAAGTCACATGAGTGACTTTGTGAAGATTTCAAAGCTCTGTGATTTCACGCTCTGGACAACGTCCATGCTATCACACTGCACAGCATTCAACAGGCTGAAAAAATAATCACATTTGTTATCAAAATAATAACAAACAACCCCTAATCGGGGTCATTCACGGAGCGGCACCTAGCACGGCTTCCGCGAATGTCGCGGGGCAACCAGTGGCTTGTTGTAGAACCGCTGGAAGGTTGCTTCACTGGCCCAGCCCACGGTGGTGAGCATGTGGTCCATGGGCACCTCCATGGCCCTCGCCACTGATGTGGATGCAGCCCTGGTAGAGTGAGATTTTAAAATGTTAGTATCTACTCCTGCTGCACCCAACACCGCCCTGAGCCACCTTGCGATAGTCTGCACCGTCACCCAGTGATGTGGTTGTTTGTGGTTGATGAGGAGCCCCTGCTCCATCTTCCGGATGGTTCGTGTTGTTCCGATGTAATGGCGGAGATGGGCGGCTATGCAAAGGGTGGCATCAGTGGGGTATGCCCGAAATTCCAACTGCAGCCCAAGAGACCCAGGTCTGTGCTCCTTCAGCAGGTCCTCTACAAAGAAAGTAACCTTAGCAGGGGTGGAGATCATGCTATCCAGCCGCAGCTTCTGTAAGGCCTGGACTCGTTGAGCTGTAGGCAGTGCCATTAGCATCACCACTTTGAGGGTGAGCTTATCGAGTGGTAACTCTGTCATAGGGGACCAGCTCCTCAGTCGGGTCAGTACTATCCCTTCAACCCAGGTGATGTTGTATCTGGGTCGTGGAGGGTTGGTGTTGAACACTCCCCTCATGAATTTGGACACCAGGTGGTTTGAGCCTACACCTATGTGCAGGTATGAGGACAGTGCACTCCTGGCGCTGTTGATGGCACTGTAGCTGAGGCCCTCATCGTAATGTAGGCCCGCTAGGAATTCCAGGACATCAGGGATCGTGGCCGAGTTGTAGGTCATGTTGGTACGGGAGCAGAAGGCCTCCCACTTTCTGGCCTGGGTGAGGTACTTCCTCCTGGTTGATGCTCGGCACGACGCTGAGATGAGGTCCATGGCTCTGGGTGATATGACAGCCTTGATAAGTGGCCTCTTTAGAACCTGCAAGCCAACAGGTTTAGGTGACCATGGCATGGCTGTCTTTCCCCCGTAATGGGGTTGGTAATCAATTTGGGGTTTTTATCAATTTGATCCCACGGACGTTTCAATATTTGGAGGACCACCGGGTACCATGGCTGTGTAGGCCAGTCAGGTATGATCAAAATGCTTGTAGCAGAATCCAGTTGAATTTTCTGCAATACCCGACTGATGAGGCAGAATGGGGGAAATGCGTAGCAAAACCATTTCCCCCAATTTAGAGAAAAAGCATCCATAGCTACTGCCCCAGGATCTGGTTCCCAAGACACATACGTTGGTATCTGATGTTCAACCTGGATGCAAAAATGTCTATATCTGGTGTGCCAAATTTAGCTATAATTTCAGCAAAAATTTGGGGATGCAACATCCACTCGATGTTATCATTGAATACTCGTGACCTGGTGTCCGCCACTGTGTTGAGCTTCCCTGGTAGATAGGTCGCTGTTATCCAAATATTTCTCTCAATGCACCAATGCCAGATTGTGTTTGCCAATTCATCACAAGATAATGACCTGATACCACCCATATGATTTATATAAGCCACCACCGTGGTGTTATCTATTTGGAGGCGGACATGTAAATGCTGTAAGTTAGTGCAGTATGCCCGCAACCCACGGAAAGCCCCTAACATCTCCAGATAGTTGATCCCTTGTGTCTGGAGGAGGGTAGACTCGTGAGGGTCCCACAACTGGACGAGGTGTCAGTTGCACCCCAGCCTTGTGCGCTTGTGGCAATCTGTAGCACGACTGATGGGTTGCTAACAATGATGGGTTTGTGACACTCACTAATATTGTCAATCCACCATTGTAGCTCAGCTTTGGCCTTAATTGGCAGTCGTATCGGTCTGTCAACGTGCCCAGCATTTGCTTTTAATGCTGAGATCTTTGCTCTTTGTAAGTTTTGGTAATGTGATGGTCCGAATTGCACAGCTGAGAATGTAGCTACCAATTTCCCAATTACCTTGGCCGTCTGTCTGATAGTCGGCACCCTGGCACAAGCAAGGCTGGTGCATGCTTCTTTGATGTCGGAAGCTTTGGTGGGCGGGATGGTGATCATCATTCGGTTTGTGTCAATGGTGAAGCCCAGGTAGTCCATAACTTGAGACTGGGTTAGTTTGGATTTGTCTGGATGGGTTACAAACCCTAATGTTTAGAATAAAGATTTGGTCGCTATGACTGCCAGTTTTGCCAATTGGAGGGTCTGTCCCACTATAAGTATATCGTCTAAGTATATAAGTATATCGTCTAAGTATGCCATGACGATATAATTCTGTTGCCGGAGGATTGCCTTTATTGGTTTGACTATTTTGGTAAATAGTCTGGGGGCTGTGGTTAAACCGTGGTAAGGCTTTGTATTGCCATAACTATCCCCTCCAGACAAATTTTAGGAACTTCCTGTGAAATTCTGTGATGGGGACTGTATAGTATGCATCTTTTAAATCGATGCAGGCCATAAAGTACCCCTGGTAAAGCAGCTGCTTAGCTGTTTCAAAGGTTTCCATTTTGAAATGGGTATATTGTACAAAAGTGTTCAACTGGGTTAGGTCTATGATAATCCGACATCCACCATCTTTTTTGGTTTTTGTAAAGATGTTGGACACAAACTCAAGGGGTTCGTGTGTTGTTTTAGCTATCACCCCTTTGGCTGATAGCCGTAGAATTTCGGCATGTCCCTCCTTTATCTCTTTTTGAGAGAGCATAAATGTGCACTGAGGTTCATGCTGTGTAGGGGGAAGTTTCCCATTAATAAATTCTATGACATAACCGTGAACACTGTAGAATAAACGTGTCTGTGGTTATTGCATCCCAAGCACCACGAAATGCCCGCAACCGTCCCTCTACTTGTGAGGTTAGAATTGCTACTTACTTAGACGAACCAGACCCCATTACCTCCATGGTCAACGGCGGGTCTTGGTATATGGTGTTTTGGGGGGACGTTGTGTTGCTTGTCGTGGCTGTGGCCGCATCTTCCATGTGGGCCTCTGCAGGCCTTGTCGTAAAAAAGGCCTCTGCTGTTGGGGGACTGGAGGCAGATAGGTCCTTGGTATCCTATCCGGCTGGCGAGGTTTCCAGGTAGGGTATGGCTGTTGTCGCTGGTATGGGTGTACTTTAGTCGGTGGTGGTTTCATAAGGCCCATGGTCTTGGCCTCCTTCGTCCATTTCTTCGACCTGTTTCGGCAGATCTTCCCCGAACAGCTGATGAGGTGGTGGAGTGGTGGAGGTACGGCACAACCCTGCAAATTTTGGGTTGAGAGTGGGCCAGATGGAGCTCTTGCGAAGACAGTTTATTTCAAACTGGGCGTTACAAAGAAGTGCCAGGGCATCCTGCTGCTCACTGGTCACATTATCCCCATCGAGGGTCTTGGCATATGCCGTAATGCAGTTTTCTGGTGGCTTGAACCTGTCCATGGTTTCATTGACTAGCTGACCATGAAGCTGGTGTGTGGTCAAATAATTAATCTGACCAAGAGTGATAAGTTGGGCGCTGGTGTAACTGATACGCCCAACTTCTGCTCCTTTTTCCCCCGGCCGTCCAGATGCTGCCGGTGTTTCTCGCAGCTCCGGTGAAAGTGGCCGCTGGCCTGTAGGAATCCCGCGGCTCTTGGGAAGCTTCCCCTTCCCTTTTCCTTTTCCTTCCATGGCTTGTACCTGTAACCAACTTAAGGTTAGTGTACTTACCTGAATGGTCTTTTTGAAGGGCTGTGGAGAGAGCGCACTCCCCCCCCCCCTCAGCTTGTCAAAGCCAATGCGAGCGACGATATGTCGCGCATGCGTGCTGGCGGGGTCTTCACAGAGTCACTCACGTGACTCCGAAATAAAATCTAGCAGAACAAGCAGGATGCTTTCTTCAGCAACACCCATTTGAAGGCCACTATCTTCCACTGCTTCTACCCAGTGCTTGGTACCTACTTCCAGCAGCCACTGGTTGTTCTCCAGGATTATGGAGAGAGTCAGAACTGGACCTAGGGTGGAGATTTTTGATTGGAGAAAGGCTAACTTTGAGGGAATGCGTAAGGATTTTAAAGGAGTGAATTGGGACACTTTGTTTCATGGGAAGGATGTAGAAGAGAAATGGAGGTCATTTAAAGGGGAAATTGTAAGAGTACAGAATCTTTATGTCCCTGTTAGGTTGAAAGGAAATAGTAAAAATTGGAAAGAGCCATGGTTTTCAAGGGAAATTGGACACTTGTTTCGAAAAAAGAGAGATATCTACAATAATTATAGGAGGCATGCAGTAAATGAGGTGCTAGAGGAGTATAAAGAATGTAAAAAAGAATCTTAAGAAAGAAATTAGGAAGGCTAAAAGAAGATATGAGGTTGCTTTGGCAAGAAAGGTGAAAGTAAACCCAAAGGGTTTCTACAGCTATATTAATAGCAAAAGGATAACGAGGGATAAAATTGGACCATTAGAGAACCAGAATGGACAGCTATCTGCAGAGCCAAAAGAGATGGGGGAGATATTGAACAATTTCTTTTCTTCGGTATTCACCAAGGAGAAGGATATTGAACTCGGTGAGTTAAGGGGAAAAAGTAGAGTAGCTATGGAAACTATGAGATTCAAAGAGGAGGAAGTACTGACACTTTTGAAAAATATAAAAGTGGATAAGTCTCCAGGTCCTGACAGGATATTCCCTAGGACATTGAGGGAAGTTAGTGTAGAAATAGCAGGAGCTATGACAGAAATATTTCAAATGTCATTAGAAACGGGAATAGTGCCGGAGGATTGGCGTACTGCGCATGTTGTTCCATTGTTTAAAAAGGGTTCAAAGAATAAACCTAGCAATTATAGACCTATTAGTTTGACGTCAGTGGTGGGCAAATTAATGGAAAGGATACTTAGAGATAATATATATAAGCATCTGGATAAACAGGGTCTGATCAGGAACAGTCAACATGGATTTGTGCCTGGAAGGTCATGTTTGACAAACCTTCTTGAATTTTTTGAAGCGGTAACTAGGGAAATTGATGAGGGTAAAGCAGTGGATGTTGTCTATATGGATTTCAGTAAGGCCTTTGACAAGGTTCCCCATGGAAGGTTGGTTAAGAAGGTTCAATCTTTGGGTGTTAATGGCGGAGTAGCAAGATGGATTCAACAGTGGCTGAATGGGAGATGTCAGAGAGTAATGGTGGATGGCTGTTTGTCAGGTATATGGACGTGAAGGGAATGGAGGGGTATGGTCTGAATGCAGGTAGATGGGTCTAGGGGAAAACAAATGGTCGGCACGGACTGGATGGGCCGAGAGGGCCTGTTTCCGTGCTGTAATTGTTATATGGTTATATGGTTATATGGATGCACCGAGTCGCAGTCTGGTCCATGCAGGTCACCAGGGCAAATTCGGCACAGAGACTCTCACAGCCACGGCGCAATGCTTCCGACACCTCCGACTGCCTGGGACTTGCACTGAGGCTGCTCCATGGCCGGATCTGCAGCGAGCGACTCGCCAACCCGGTAAACACTCGCCAGCCCCGGCTCCCCGTCCGCATCGGCCCCCGCCACTGCTTCTGCTTCCATACCTCCCTCCGCCCCGGCTCTCCAACATCCACGACCAGGTTGCTCAGAGCACAGCAGCGCATCGTCCAAAGCTAGAGACATTGAAACATGTCTAGCCAAAAGAGTGGCCCCCCCCTCCCAGCCCCCCCCCCCCCCCCCCCCGGTTCCACGACCCATGTACCTCTCACCTGCTGCTCGCCGGTCTCGCTCATGTCAGCCGCTTCTCGCAAATCCTTAAATTCCGACTGCTGCCGGGAGCAGGACATGGCCTTACTTGCTGCACTGGGTGACTAATTCACTGCCCGGTCCGTGTCTTTCAATGTAAATTTGCATGCGGACATGCTTTGGAGATGTGTGACAGTTGTCAAGCGAGAATAACAGAGAATAAGAATGTTGCTGTCTTGTCAACAGACGCGCACACAAGCAGTTGATATTAGTTTTGAAATTCTCGTTGATCACAGAATTTCTCACGACAGAGCATGGGAAATTTGTGATCAGCGTAAGAGCGTGAGAATTAGGTGAAATGCGTGAGTCTCACGCTCAATGCATGAGAGTTGGCAGCTCTGCTATCAGCTCCTGAAGCCTCGGCAAACCACACTCTGAGCATATCCATGTGCCTACAGTTGCTGATGCTTTCCAATCCAGCATGAACAGATAGCATCCATGATAAGATAGCATATGTGATATTTCAGACTCAGCAGCATCCTGTAAATTGGGAGAAGTGGCATTTGTCAACCCCTGCTGCTTGGAATGAATCAAGAGTTAAGGTGTTCAGGCAGAGTGCCCTTCACCTCCACAGGCAGACACGGCCATGCACGAACACGAGTTGGAGCCCTGCCCGAAGAATGTGATAGATCTCTGTCATCACTGCCCAAAAGAATCCAGGCCTCCAGAAGATCGTTCACTAGGGTGAACTCTTGGAAAATATTCAGTCATGATGGTGTACCTAGCCGTGTTCTGAAAACTCGCACCGAGCAACTGACTGGAGATTTTGGGTATAAACTAGGGGATTGTCCGATTCACTTTTACCTCATTGGCTTCAATAAAAAATTGTAACAACTGAGTAAAAGATTAGTCAAATGGTAGGTTCACTGAAGATCGGGCGAGGGGGTTTGGGGGTGGGGGAAAAGTATCTTTAGCTTGGGACTTGCCTAAATGAGCACTGAGAGGGATTATCATTTCACACCAAATTTCTTAGATAATAATACATTTTATGCAATTATCACAACAGTTTCTTGGATATGGATCAACCTATTGTACATGCTCATAAATTCGTAAAAGAAATGTTCTTAGAAACATAGAAGCATAGAAAATAGGTGCAGGTGTCGGCCCTTCGAGCCTGCACCGCCATTCAATATGATCATGGCTGATCATCCAATTCAGTATCCCGTACCTGCCTTCTCTCCATACCCCCTGATCCCTTTAGCCACAGGGGCCACATCTAACTCCCTCTTAAATATAGCCAATGAACTGGCCTCAACTACCTTCTGTGGAAGAGAATTCCAGAGATTCACCACTCCCTGTGTGAAAAATGTTTTTCTCATCTCGGTCCGAAAAGATTTCCCCCTTATCCTTAAACTGTGACCCCTTGCACTGGACTTCCCCAACATCGGGAACAATCTTCCTGCATCGAGCCTGTCCAACCCCTTAAGAATTTTGTAAGTTTCTATAAGATCCCCCCTCAATCTTCTAAATTATAGCGAGTACAAGCCGAGTCTATCCAGTCTTTCTTCATATGGAAATCCTGCCATCTCAGGAATCAGTCTGGTGAATCTTCTCTGTACTCCCTCTACGGCAAGAATGTCTTTCCTCAGATTAGGAGACCAAAACTGTACGCAATACTCCAGGTGTGGCCTCACCACGACCCTGTACAACTGCAGTAGAACCTCCCTGCTCCTATACTCAAATCCTTTTGCTATGATTGCCAACATACCATTCGCTTTCTTCACTGCCTTCTGCACCTGCATGCCTACTTTCAATAACTGGTGCACCATGACACCCAGGTCTCGTTGCATCTCCCCTTTTCCTAATCGGCCACCATTCAGATAATAGTCTACTTTCCTGTTTTTGTCACCAAAGTGGATAACCTCACATTTATCCCCATTATACTGCATCTAATTCAAAGGTAATGAATAGACAGAGTATTCTTATTTCCATCATGAACATACAATAGTGATATAGGACACCAGGTCCTACTACGGTAAACTCACGAGCTACTACGGTATGACTACGTGTTAAAAAGTATCAAATTTTAACATCCTGAGTATATTTTACTTGTGGACATTTTTCAACATGGTGAAAAATCTTCACGAGTTACCACGTTCCCCGAGTACCTGCCGTTAGCGCCAAGAAATGGCATGTTAAATATACACAACAGCTTTAGCCACATGTGTTGTGCAAAAAATAATTTTGATTATCTTGAGTGGATGTTTCTAGATTCATTTATGGGAATTAAACATTAAATTCCTTCCATCTGGCATATAAATTCATGACAATGAGATTTAGAAATCATATTATATTGTGAATTCTTGTGTGAATGGGATTAGTTTGTTATTTGGATACTTAGGCTATTTTTAAAAATTATCTTTTTCTTAAGAAATTGAATCTACAGGACATTCTTAATAGGAAAGTAGTGGGCAGAAAGGCATGTCATGCGTGGTTTGAAGAGCAAAAACTTGTAGTTTACAATGCCAAAATTGAAAAGTTGAGGAAAAACAAGGTGTACAGAGTTGCTTATTGGTTACAATCTGAGGAGTATGATGATGCTACTGGTTATGGTATGCCAATGTACCAACTAGCAACTGATCTTCTCCATAAAGACCTGGTCTATTGCTAGAAATTTTAATTTATTTACCTATCTGTTACAGACTCACAGCATATAATATTAAAGTTCTGATCCTGAAAATATCACATTTTTGAATTTTCAAGGCAGTCTGGATGTTTATTACTATTTCCGTCACAACGGTCAATTTTGTAATTAGATACAATTAGGTAATTAACTAATTATATGCTTTAATTTCAGGTCATCCAAGAAAGATGTTTTATATTTGTTTCAGAATGCTTCAATCTATAATAACTGAAAATTTCATTCAGTTCTCTTAATTTTTAAGAAGGTTATGGGCTTTTGACTGTTCTCGGTCACAGCTTTTGTGTTAAGTCAATGGAAAAGCAATAGGGAACAAGATGCTAATTTCCGAGTATGAAAATGGCAATAACTTTTTTTAATGCTGAAGATATGAAAGTGAATTAGGTGTCAAATTAAACTTCTTTTTATGCTTTATCTGATGGGATAAATTGCAGACTTGATTTTTAAAATCTCAAACTTTTGTCACATTGCTAGAAAATGTACCTGCATCTTGGAAGCCGATGGTTAGGTTGTTAGCCAAGAAAGATAGACTTTGTTATCCCTCAGTACAGCAACATCAAGAACAATGTTGCTGTACTGAGGTATAGCCAAGTCTATCCCTCATTGCTAGCAGCTAATGGGAAGCGGCTGTAAAGTGGGAAGAGCCTGTAAAAGGACAGCGCTGCTGGGGGGGAGTTACTTTCAGAGCGTGTGGGTAGTCTGTCCAAGGGTAAAGTTGCGGGAAGGGCAGGAGGGTTGAGAAGGAGGGGGTTGGCCGGGGATCATCCAGCTCAAGAGTGGGTCAGCGGACGATGGATAACAGGACAGCGGGCGGTGGAGCTTACTCCATATGTCAGTGCGAGTAACCTCAATTGATCCCTTGTTCGCGCTGACACAGGAGTAAGCTCCACCGGCCTCTGTTCAGACAGAGAGGAATTCCAGAGGTGAGCGGGTCGGCAGAATGCGCTAAGGCGGCAGTCGGTTCCGTGACCGGTGATGGAGGCCGCTCGTAGGTGAGCTGCTTCCCTCCCCGGCCACAATGCGGTGGCACCCGGAGCGCTGCGGCAGTGGTGAGTGAGCGAGTTACTGGCATGAACCCCGACCCTCTCCTTCTCAACGCTCCTTCCCTCCCCGCAACTTTACCCCTGGCTAGACTCCACGCACACTGTGAAAGGAACTCTCCCCCGAATTGTCATGTTACTCACGGCACGCGACTCATTTATAATTATTTATTTATATTTATATGAAAAATGTTCCCTATTGGGCCCCGCACCTCCTAAGGCCGGCCCTGCCAGCAAATATGACAAGTGAACACTATTGATCTCTTGATCTTCTTATGCCCTCTGAGTATTACAAGATAGGAGCAAAGTTCTCAACTAATTCCTTGTTAGTGGCCTTCTTGCCTTCCTACCCAGGCTTTTCTATAATGGAAGTATTGCCTTTGTCTATGTTCCCTTTCTTTCAAATTCTCGTTCTTCTGAAAGCTCAGCAGATTCACACTACAGAACCCAGTGTTTGAAGTTTAAAAAAATGACTTAACAAAAGTTAAATAAAAAGTTAAAAACTTCTTAAAAGTCTCTCAAATGTCCAGAGAGATTGTCAATGTAAACTTCACTGTGATCGAACCTCATGACTCATCAAAAGCTTGTGAGTAGTTGATAATTATTTTAAATCAAGAAGGTGCAGGTCTTGCCCAAATGTTCACAGCAGATGACCTATTCATAGATTATGCTATGTGGTAATTGTATCGACGTGAATCAATTGGGTGTCGCACGCAGTTTGGTATCGCTCCATGTTTTGCATGCATCAGGCAGGTGTGAAGCCATGTGATCAATCCTAACATTGTCACTATGTGCTCCAAAAAAACAAACAAATCACATTTAGTCATTGGTTTTAACTGGAATTCAATCTTGTTCCACATCCAAGACAACAGGAATACACAATCACATTTTGAGACTTCAGGTTCATAACCAAGACTTCCACAAAGTTCTTTGAAAATGACCGCAACATGGCTGGACATTCACTAATTAAATTTTCGTAATTATCTTTTTAAGCTCAGCCTTCATAAGGGACTCATTTATGGCACAAACTCAAAACGTTGCTCTTGGAAAGTTTGAATTGTAATTCCCTTGATATAAATTGTCAGACTTCAGATATCGCTCCATAATTATTGTCCATATCCACATGCAAATTTTTGTGCCAAATCTGAATTTGATTGCCAAAGGGCAAAACAAATGGTTAGTTAATGTTACAGATTTTCAATTACATACTGTATGGCTCCAGGATAAAACTTTATGCATTGAATAAAATTGATGAACCATCAATTGAATAAAATGTGCTTGAGAATTGTTTCCTTATCGTTTAGCTTCTGCATAAACTGCAAAATTTGATATGAACTAGAAGAATCAGTATTATAACATTTTAGAAAATTATTTTTTAAAATATTCTTTAATACATATCAGAATAATACACTATGGTTAAATACAGGTGAAAATGGGTATGAACATCTACAGGCCCAATTTTTTAAAATTTATTATTAAGCATATTAATTCAGTTGTATTGTGGCTTGGTTCTTCCAAGGAAAATATATAATAAGGCATTTCAAAGTCAGTTATTAATAATAATTACCCAAAGAATCCCTTAATATTGGAGAGGCACAAGGAACTGCAGAATCAGGAGTCTTGAGTAAAACTGGAGTAATTCAGCGGGAGAGGGAGGTTTCCGGTCCGAGTGCAATGTTTTCGGGTCTGAAGAAGGGCGCCAGCCCGAAATGTTGCCAATTCATTCTCTCCTCAGATTCTCCCTGACCCGCTGAGTTATGCCACACTTTGTGTTTTGCTTAATATTGACCACCTTGATGCCCACAAATGAGTGGAATTATTCGAACCATTTACTTGTCAAGCTTTGTGAGTTGAGATCTACTTCCTGCTCAATATGTTCAAAAACTGCTATAAAGTTTGTGAAAACAAAACTTCGCTGAATGCAATGTGCACACAAAAAAACGACAAGCTTTTGTGCTGATGTTATAAATCTCTTTTGAATTAAACCAAAAAGCAAATAAATATCTGGGGTTTTAGACTCAGCGAGCTATTGCCCAAAATGGAGATATCGTGGGAGATTGGGTAGATCTGGCTTTGATCCTTGTCAAGAATATCATTATGTCATCATAAAAATACTTAAAATAACTCATCCAGGACAGTGCGTCATTTTGTTGGGTATTTATTGGGATTGAGCGATTAAATTGCCTGTATTCGTTGCTTATCATTGCTGCTGCAGCCCTCAGAAATGAGTTTAGGTGCCACTTTGCCTCTGTCCAAGATAGCAGTCTGCTGTCCAGTAATTATGATATATGGTAGGCTCTGCTTTAAAAGAAGCTGATACTTGTTGAATGTTCCTTTTCTGATTAAACATTCAGCAAATGCTTTGAACAACTTTTGTGACTCTTTGACCATGTTGCACAATATTTCATCCATCTACTATTGGTGCAAGATGATGGTTAGCGGAGTGAATATTTCTGTTCCAACATTATACATAAAACTAACTCAAAAATAATTATACATAAACTACCATGAAAGGGTCACATCTATATATTACTAAAACTCTAATCTTGTTTGTTTGTCTGTGAGCGTGCTTGTGCGTGATACCCCAACCCTGCCAATATGGTACACAATAGCGCTACAATTTGTTTGGCCCACCTTACTCACCATTGTACTGTGATGTAAATGAAACAAGTTTTGTTCAGATTGCTGGTATATTTTACAAGTTATTGACAATCTAAACTTTACAAAAATCACTTTTCAAACCACTTTTCCACTTGCCCTGCCCATCAGCCACGTTACAATGATGTCGCAATGGGATCCCGAATTCCATTTACATAAAACATTCCAATTTTCAAAAAAACTCAGTTTTAATCAAATTCTTCCATTTTCATTAACAGCTAACGGTGTTTAGGTTATTTTAAAGAAAAAAATGTGATTTTCATTGTGATTTTTTTTTTAAATTGCGATTTTCATTGTGGGGGAGGGGTGGGATAAGGGGGAGGTTTTTAATTTTTTTTAATCGCGATTTTCATTGTGGGAGGGTGGGATTAGGGGGAGGTGAGGCATGGGGCAGCAGGTGGATAGAATGAGAGAAGGGGGTAGGGAAGGAGAGGGAGGGGAAAGTGGGGGAGTTGAGGAGGGAGAGTGGGGGAGGAGGGGGAGTGGGGAGGTAGGGAGTGGGGGATAGAGGGAGAGCAGGACAGTGGAGAGTGGGATAGGGGAGGTGAGGAGGGAGAGTGGAGAGTGGGATAGGGGGAGATGAGGAGTGGGGGAGCAGGGGGATAGGGGGAGTGGAGGGGGGTAAGGAGGGGGAGAGGGTTTTTGGAGGGAGGGAGGGAGAGAGTGACTGAGGGTAGGGAAAAGGAGAGGGAGGGAGAGGTGTGGGAGGGAGAGGTGAGGGAGGGAGGGGGAGTGAGGGTAGGGAAAAGGAGAGGGAGGGAGAGGTGAGGGAGGAAGAGGTGAGGTGAGGAGGGGGAGGTGAGGGAGTAGGAGGTGAGGGAGGGAGAGGTGATGGAGGGAGAGATGGGGGAAGGAGAGGTGATCGAAGAGGAGAGGAGAAAGAAGAGGGAGGGTGAAGAGGAGGGGGAGAGAGTGCTGGGGAATGAGGGGAATGGAGGAGGATAGGGGTAGGAAGAGGGATAGTGAGGCACAGTTGGGGGAGGGTTGCCATGACTCGCTTCACTATGGGGATCTCTGGCGTCACAACGGGAACCCCTCAGCCTCGCCTGCACAGTTGGGGGCTATGGGTTAGTGGTGGAATATTGCCCTGGGGGACCGGCCCAATGGGTCAGCACTTGGGTCTAGTTTAATATAAAACAGAGAATTACATAATAAGAAAGCCTTGTAGATTTTTATCAGTTCCAGAAGTTGCACAAAGACTTTTGATATATATATATATAGTCCTGAAGAAATCAGATCTTATTGCTCTGCCACTGTTGATCCATAATCAATAATGAACATCAAAACATTTACATTTGGATGTCTTTCAGTATTATATGGCTGCTTAATGCATGAAGCTAGTGATTTAAGCCAAAGCTTATGCAATTTAGATTAGTCATCATTCCTTATTCTAAGAGTGCATCTGTGGCTCAAATGTAACATCATAAAATTTCCACTTTTCATACCCAGTGGAAAATAAACTGGCTTACAAATAAAAGAAAAATACTTTTCTACATAATCTAAAACTAGCCCCAATCCCACCTTCTCCAATAAAAAAAATGCACTTATCTAAAGCATACGTTAACATCAAAAAGTTAGGAAAATCACAATTTCAGAAGAACCATTGGATTTTTAATCAGACCGTGTGCAGGAAAGGTGCACCTCTCCCAGGCTGACACTGGCCAGCAAATGTTAAGAAAGATGATGAAGTTCTTCAGGTCATTTGAGAAACGTCTTCAACAGACCAAAAAGTGCAGGATAGTTCAATAGTTACTTTATCGCCACGTACCTGTGAAGAGTGAAATGCTTTGCTTTTACATATAATCCAGTAAAAATATATTATACTTAAGCACAATTCTAGTGTAACAATTGTTGTGTAAAAAAAGTAGATTTGTTCTGTGGCAGTACGCAAAGATTTCTCCATATCTCCAGAGCCATCTTGTAGCTTCCAAGAATCAAGATCTTAAAAAATTATCAAGTCTTATCTCGGCCTTAGCAGCCCATTACTCCTTCATGTCACACAAGTCGTGGTGTTTGTCATTTTCTCCTTTGCTACCTTCTGCCCACAATACTAGCCCCAAATTCCCACCCTTGCAGTTAGCTGGAGGTTAATTGGTTGCTTAAGGCAACCAGATTTTCCCAAGTGCTTTGCACTCTGTGGGATGAAAGCATTGAAATAAAGCCCAGTGATTAACATCACCATAACCTCTTGTGTCTGGAGCGCAGTAAATTCACCCACAGGAGTGGTTTCCCACTGGAAACTTTATCCTGGTTGAAGTCCAGTCTATTTAGGGTTGAAATGAATATCAGGAGGTTCAACAAAACTGGTAGAGACCTATTTTTAGTTCATCGGGTGTTGTGACATTTTGGCATAAATTCTATGTACTGACAAAACACACATCAATTCACAAATTGTGTGGCTGACGCACGAGTTGCTATTTTATTTGCTCTATCTCTCCCAATGAACCTTTTTAGGAATAGTTTCCTGCCGTGGGAAGGAAAATGAGAACTGGAACTGAAGCTATGAATAAGAGGTGTAATCCTTCGCCAGAAACTTATTTTTAGAAGGATCCATCATCATGTCAATAAACATGGACCTAGGAAAATATCTTGGCAATAATTACCAATAAAAAAGCTTTGAAAATTAAAAATCTCTGAAGACCTGTGGCCAAAATAATGAAACACCTCAAACTACCAGGCAAAATAAAATTGAGCCACTGAATCAGTTAATGGGAATACAGAAACAAATAATTTAGATATGTGCGAGTGTGGAAATCTGTCTTTTGCTTCGGAAGAAAGGCTACAATTTGTAATCTTAAGGGTAGACATCTGATTAAACATGGTGCCTCAGCACGCTGGGGTTAAATTTGGGAAGTCAGTCTGGCGGATGTATCTTAACTTGATTATTTTTAGTTGTTGTATAACCATTGCATCTAAAATATATAGATATGGAGGGATATTATCTTAACCTGGATTATCATAACTTGGCCACAGTTGTTCTAAATTTGTGGATGATATGGCTTTGTAATCTCATTCAGTTAAATTTTGAAAAGTTGATTCGTTAGAACACCTTTGCAAATGGCTAATATAATACGAATAACAGATGATTTTCATTAAAATAGCCTGGACCTTCATTTTGTGGGCAGTTTATGATTGCTATCTGGCCTTAACTGCCAAAGTGTGCAGGCCATATTAGATATGGCATTTCATTCTGTCTCCCGATGCCTCCAGAGGTGCAATTTATTTCTGCAAAAGCAGAGATGTTGATGGTTTTCTTGCTCCTACCTAGTTCAGGATTTGCAAGTTATTTCAGCCCAGCTGCCGCTCATTCCATTGATGACCGTAAGTGTCTGTAGGGATTGCCACAAAGGACAGCTGAATTTTCCGGAGTCACTTCATATTTTTGTTGCTGATTAGCAAGGATTGAACTTGGAGTCAGTGTAAGAATGTAATGTTCCTTGAATCAAAAGCAGAAAATGCTGGAACCACTGATAAAGAATCTCAGACTTGATAACTTAGCTCTGTTTCTTTCACCGCAAATGCTTTCCAACCTGCATTTCTGTTTCTTTTAGCTATCCAGCCTCAGCACTTATGATTTAATTTCGTTGAATGTACTTTACTTACAGTGAATCTTTACAAGTTCTACGTCCCAAAATTCCAATTCTGTTGACAAATTGCTGGGTTTCGGGTTTTTCTCCCTCTTCAGGTGTCCATGTTCTCCAGAAATGGTGCCTGACCTGCTGAGTTTCTCCAGTCCTTATGTGTATTAACAAGCATCTGCAGTTCTTTGTTTCTAAATTCTGAACCAGGCACAAAGAGACTGCAATGGGATGCAGTGCTTTGTTTCTACGTGGTAAATGTGCCAACAACTATATTGACCATGGCACTAGCTGAAATACGTGATAGGCACATTACACAGGCTGCTGTTCATCATATCTTTCTCTGAAACAATGTCAACTGCCATAATTGGAAAAAGCAGGGAAATTACATTGGAATCGACAGGTCTAATTGAAGAACTAGAAATAATACTACAAACTCGGTGATCACCTCTTATGCTGGAACTTCTATACAACATTATAATGAGTTTAGAGCAGGTAAGTTTCTCACTTGTCTATATTAGTCTCCATGCTCCATAGGAACATTAAAATAAAACTGTTTAATAATCCTAATAGACAATTCTTTTTTTTTTTCATTTGCTTAGTTATTTAAATCTATTGAACTATTTGTTTGATGTCTCCGAGCCGTTAAAAAGCCATCAGAGCAGTCTGAAGATGGGGTGATAGGATCCATCACCTAAGGCCTAGTCACCACCGAATTCAAACCTACGAGTTTATTGATCTACAAATGGCAAGTGTGGCCAAGGGAGAAATGTGGCATTGGGAGCATAGTGGAGAGCACATTATGACCCAATAATTCAATGCTCCCAGATCTTGTGTGGCCTTTTGCGAAAGAGGTCCTATGTGAGTCAGAATGATTTATCCTAAAGAAGAGTGGAGGTAATCCTATTTGACTGTAGCAAACACTCTATTTCTTACTTGTTCTGAAGGATAACTTGTTTGATCCAAGTTGGTGCAACTTCCTGTGGTACGAGAATTGATCTCGGCCTGAGTGGGGGAGAAATATTGTTTCAATTTTTGCATTTCTGTTTCTTTTAGCTATCCAGCCTCAGCACTTATGATTTAATTTCATTGAATGTACTTTACTTACAGTGAATCTTTACAAGTTGAGCAAATTTACATGAGGTTTTTTCTGTAAGTATAAGGATCCCTGTGGCATCAGAAATCTCTGGATTGGAACTAATGGGTTGTTAGCTTTGGCAAGAACCAAAATGTTCCATGAGTCAATGAAGTGCAGATGTCCAAATATCAGTACAAGGATATTCCTTAAGATCTTTATTTGAGCTCATAAGGCAGCACTGTAGCACAGTGGTAGAGTTGCTACCTTACTGCGCCAGAGACCCGGGTTCGATCCTGGCTACGGATGCTGCCTATAAGGAATTTGCATATTCTCCCTGTGACCACGTGGGTTTTCTCCGGGTGCTCCAGTTTCCTCCCACACCAAAGACGAACTGATTTGTAGGTTAATTGGCTTAGGTAAAATTGAAAATCATCCCTAGTGCTAGGATAGTTCTGGTGTACAGGATGATCATTGGCAAACTTGATGGGCTGAAGGGCCTGTTTCTGTACTTTATCTCTAAAGTCAAAAGTCTAAGGTCTAGTCTGCAGTCCTCAACACAGAAATGGGGTGGAAGATTTCAACCTTCACGTGGTCCGCCCTGTTTCAACAAATGCAATCAACCCGGCGTGCACAATCAAATAAGATCAAATAAAACAAGTTGTCCTACAACTTTAGGCTGAACACGCCATATGCAAAAAGAAGAAGAAGAAGCACAGAAATAGTCTAAAGTCTAAAACTAATCTGCCAATCTCTGCTTTAGCTAACAGATATAAGTATTCTGCAAATAATCTATTGATTTGTTCCGTGGTTAATCACTTTGGGAGCTGACAGATATTATTAATTTTACTTCGGAGTCACGTGAAGTGACTACGTGAAGAACCCGCCTGGCGCTGGCAAACGGCATTACGTCGACGCTGATGGCAGAAGCAGGAGCTGAACAGACAGCAGCTGAACAGACAGCTCCTCGACAGCGGTAGGTTCGGACCGGCAGGTAAATGCAGTGAAAAAATATTAGGACTGGGAAAAAACTCCGTGCCTGGTGGAAACCAGGGTTTTAAAGGTTTAAATAACAAAATAAAGTTTAAACTGAATTGAAATACTCTGTTTAAACAACGGAGTTTGAATAGATCGTCCCGGGGGAATACCCAGTGATCTGGATGAGAGATAAAATTACGGGGCCGGTTCGGATACTGGTACCGTTTTAAAATACGGTAGAGAGGTTAAAATGCTCCACAATTTTGGCAGGATATTTTAAAAGTCAGAAAGACTGTATTTTAAAAATGTTAATAAAGTTCGCGATATGGAGAAAGTACTCCATAATATAAAAGAGACTAGAGTCACAGTACCCAAACAGTTCCCCAAAAAAGACCCTGAGGGGCTTGAATATACAAAAGACTAGGGTCACAGTACCCAAAACAGTTCCCCAAAAAAGACCCTGAGGGGCTTGAATATACAAAAATATGGCTATGTGCCAAATTGAGAAATAAAAAACTCTGACCCTGGATAGGGTGGAGGAAGTATCTTTGGATATAATTCCAAGTGGATCAGGGCTGCAAAAGACAGACCCTGCAAGTGGTGATGTGAATTATGAATGCACACCACAAATAAAATAAAAATAAAAGTGAGGCCAGGTGTGCCTGAGATAGCAAAAGATTTTGCTATATCTAAAGGAAGTGGTGAGGCTATGGAAAAAAACCTAGCTGCCTACATTAATTATATGGTATCTCACCAACTTCAAGAATACGATAACACTTTTATGTTTTATTTAAATATCAATGGTTAATCCATTTATAAATATCCATGTCTCAAATAATATGAGATATAAGAAATACAATTTCAAAGTTTCAAAATGGTGCAAATAAGTAATACTTTCAATATAAAATAATTGCCATTAGTTGTGGAGCTTAATAGGAAGAAATATATATAATTTACGAATCTGCATCATAGGGTTGCAGATTAATACAAATCAGGATATATTAAACTCCTGATTATTATAGAATACCTGCCTTATGATAAATCAAAGATATTAATTACAAAAGAACAGACTACTGATCTTTAAACTTTGGGAAGGAAAAACTATGATCCAAAAAAAATTTTGATTATGGATCAAAACAAAGACAAAGATCTTTTATCTTACGGTGAAAAAACTATGATCCAATGAAAGATTTGATAATGGATCAAAATAAAGGCAGAAGTGGTATTATCCAAACATAGCCTTATCTTAACCTATATAATTGGGGAAAAGAAGGCTTGATGTACGTTGAAGAGGTGCAAACATCTGGTTACAAAATAAGTCATGAAATCTCCAATTATGGGGGATTACAGGTGTATTATGATTGTTAAAACTTAATATAACTAAGGAAGGATTGGTTCACCTGTATAGGGAAAAAACTGATTTCAGGTTTGCACTCAAAAGTAAATTTAAAAAAAAATGGGGGAACGTACATGTATATTATAAAATTACCTTAGTGTAAAGATTCATGGTATAAACCATACAATAATATCATTATTTACACTTTCACAGTGTAAGAAAATAGAAACATCTAGAACATGGAAAACTGTTGTGATTAACAAAGTGTTAATCAATATTACAGGTGCTTGAAATTAATTAAAGTGGGTCAAGCTGTGCAAGTTAAAACTTGTCCAAACAATCAATCAGTTCAAGTTGTTAAACTGAACACTGAAGGAACAATATACTGATAAAAGATCAGCACTTGCACTAATGAGGTCATGGTATGGGTTATCTAGATTACATTTAAATTAGAAGAGATAAGAGCAGCTGCAAATTAGTGCCTGCCATTACAAACCTGGTGGGAGGTAGGACCTGACCCATTACATAAAGCATATGCTTAGGCATTAATAAAAAAAAAATTAAATTACTATTCTGAATTCAGAAGTAATTTAAGCACCATAAGAGTGGGGAAAATTGTTCCATGATACAAATATGTATTATTGTTGTTGACATACTTTGTTCCTCCATTAGGTTAGGGGGAAAAATATAAATAAAGTTCCAAAAGAAGGAATACAGAAGCTTATA
This sequence comes from Okamejei kenojei, assembly GCA_035221665.1. Taxonomy (NCBI): domain Eukaryota; kingdom Metazoa; phylum Chordata; class Chondrichthyes; order Rajiformes; family Rajidae; genus Okamejei; species Okamejei kenojei. The sequence goes on from CM069132.1 coordinate 43,504,563, forward strand.
AGAATATGTATGCCTTGTGAAGAGGCTTATGCAAAATATCAAATGATACGTTATCATTATTAGTAATGTAAAAAAGGTTCATAAGCTGCTTCAACTATAAAATTACAACTGAAGCAAGGGTTACAGATGATGTACAGCTTCTGTGAATGTTTGGGTAAAGATAAGAATATTATCTATTCTTATAACAATAATTGATATGTCTTTTGTTCGGACTGCAGACAATTATACCAGGCGAACATAAATGGTTTGTCCTAAGAAATTTTCCAAACATTCGTATTAATTGTTGAAGTATAAGGAGTTATGGATTAAAAAGATCGATTGTTTTATTATGGAACTGTCCATGTCGTATCAAGATGAACAATACCACGGCTGTGGCATATGTTAACTATGGTCAAATTTGGGAGGAAAATATATTGTCATTATTTTGCATACTTACGATTAATCTGGTTGTATACAGATTAAATCACTGATTTTTAAATATTTCTTGTGGGTCACAAGATAAGTCAAATAATAATTATGGGATTATCTAAGTAAACAGATGTGGCATGTTTTAAAGTTTAGTCCACCTGTTTATCTCTAAGGAAGAGACAATGGTATCGGAAGATAACAAATTTGGGAAGAAAAACATATTGTCATTAATATGGATTACTTACGATTAATTTGATTGCATACAGATTAAATCACCGATCTTTCGAATATTCTTGTGGGTAATCTAAGAACAGAGAAGGTGGTTGCTTTTCTCCCAATTACATGAGGAAAAGATTTCTTTGTGTTCCTCATTTTTGTTTAATAGGGGCAGTGTCTGATGAATATGTAGCGGGACACTGCCAGAGGCATTTTGGTGGCCTAATATGGGTCCTTTATGGTTTCATTTATATTGTGTGATTTTGAACTGCTAGTGATGATTCATAGTGGCAGCAATTTATTGAAGTCAAAAAAGGGGTCTCGACCTAGGTCGTTGCCTGTCTCCCTTTGCTCTTTGGATGCTGCTGCACCCACTGGGATCTCCAGGTTGAGAAACCCTGCAGTAATTTATTGTTGTACAAAAACCTCCGTAAGTGAAAATATGAATTTGACTATCTACAGGTTGACCAGACCATCTCAACAGTGATGGTCAAAGAAGTCTATGAATGTAAACCAATATTACAATATATCAATAAAATAATTATGTATAAAGAAGTGTTATACCTGCAATTTGCGGAAATAAGTCTAAATAACTATATTTTGTTATAAGAAATTGGAGGTCTGTATATACAGTAAAGTTATTTTGTCATTTAGATATATGTGAATTCCTTGTGGATTGCATTTTCTAAGTATCTAATTGATAGAGCCAATAATAGGGCTCAGAGTGTTACCGTCTTATAAACGGACAATATATTAACCAAGAAGTTATCAGATGCATTCATAATATCCCAATATGGAAAGGGATATATATGTAAATTGTTAATAAATATATATATATATGTGTGTGTATATATATATATATATATATAGATAGATATAGATATAGATATGTGTATATGTATATATAATCTGTCCAAAATTGTAAAAATATAAAGGCAAGAGATAAAAAAATCTTGAAATGCTTAAGAAATGGACTTTAACTCTATCTATGATTCAAAAAACTTAAACATTGAAAATAATAATTCTGATAACTTTAGTATCAATATAAGAGTGCAAACATTGCAAATGTTTTTACGTTATAATTGCATGTGGATACAAATTGCATTATCATATATGTTTATGAATCTACCAAACAAAGCACACCAAGAAAACCTGGAAAAACGAAACCAAGGTAAACCTATAAGCATATCTGCTGGCTTTAAGTTGTGTGTGTGTGTGTGTGTGTGTGTGAACATTGATGAAAATGTTGCAGTAGGTAAGAGTCTGTGGCAATGAGACTGCTTATTACACACAAAAAACCACATTGGGTTCAGTAAAAACTGATGGTTTTATAGAGGAATGTATTTTAGATGGTTAAAAATTGGATACATTCAGTAGGAAACTAGACACTGAAAGGTGGAAATCACTCTGTTAATGAGGAAAATAATTCACAAGAATGGCACAGGATGAGCCACTCAAGCAAAGATGCAAGGCCGCAGGAGGCTGTAGATTACTGTTAAAATAAAGGAAACCAGTCATGGTGTCAGATTTAGACACGCAATGTTCGGTTCGCTATAATTGTTGCTTTGTCATGCCATAAAAAATATATATATCAATTGGTATTTGTGATAAATTTGCTTTTCAATGGAAAGGGCATTATTTTCATTTTTTTATAATGTGAAAATTATTTATCACGTAACTTGAGGCAATGTTTGGGGAAAATGTGTTATTCGCTCGTTATTGTGTTAATGAGCCGTACTGTCGTATGGAATAAAATTCTACGACACAAAAAAACACAGAAAGCTTTAAACTCTTCACGTAGTCACTCACGTGACTCCGAAGTAAAATAGTAAGATTAAACGAGAACTTACCAGTTCGAAGTTTGATCGTTATTTTATGAGGAGTTACGATGAGGGATTACGTGCCCTCCACTCCCCACCTCATAAAATAATGATCATCTGGTAGTTCTAAGTCTATTATGAGCCTTACTATGTTACTTTGGCTATTTTGTGTTCTGTGTTTTTCATGCCGCTGCTTTGAAGTATGCCGTTTGCCAGCGCCAGGCGGGTTCTTCACGTAATACCTCATCGTAACTCCTCATTAAAATAACGATCAAACTTCGAACTGGTAAGTTCTCATTTAATCTTACTATTTTTCATCTCAACCTTACTTCAAAATCATCCAATTCCTATTTTATGGCTCTTGTTCTACTTGACAGCAGGTCAACACAACTGATATTTTTACTAATCATTTGGTCAACTCAACTTAAACTATGGACTAACTTTGGTTACACCATGGACTTTGGGATTTTTTGCACTGGTAATAGTTTATTAAATTTGACAATTAAACAATTTTGACTCATTCATGTCATTCACTCAATCTGTTTTGTATTCATCATTGTACTTATTGCTGTGTCTATCATTACCATGTATACTGTTTACTTTTTAGTGTTAAGTGCAAACAAGAAATTACTTTGAACCTTGATGTATATGACAATAACCTAATCTGAATCTGATTGTTAAGAATTCAATTCCCATGAAAACTAACTCTTTGTCATAGAATCATACAATGCTCACCATAGAAACAGGTCCTTCAGCCCAACTCATCCATACCAACCAAGTCCCATTCAAGCAAGTCGATTTGTTTGCATTAGACCCATATCCCTTTAAACCTTTCCTATCCATATACATGATGAGTGTCTTTTTTATGTCATTATTGTACCTGCCTCAACTACCTCCCCTGCCAGCTCAGATCCATATACCCACCACTTTCTGTGCAAAAAGGTTGCCCCTCAAGTTCCTGTTAAATCTTTTCCCTACCAACTTAAAGGTGATTTACATCGCAGCAGTACTTTGAGGACTAGTTGAAGGCAACCTGGAGCACTGTGAGGAGATGTGTTGGGAATGGGAGATGGGCTCCATATAGTAGCAAAGTATATTTAAATACAAAGATGAACATAACACAAGTGTTGTTAAACATTTTGTAGGAGGATTATCATACAAATAATTGACACCAAATCACATATGGAAAAAAGAAAGGAACAGATCTTCATAATCTTGTAGAGATAAGCTTGAAGTAGTGCTTTACGAAAGGAACAAGAGGCAGTGATGTTTTAGACAGAATTGTGCAGCTCAGGGCTTTGACAGCTGAAGACTCATTTGGGAGATTAATTCAGTAATACTGAAGAGACTAGAATTGGGAATTAGAATATCAGAGGGTTATAAGAGCTGGAGTTGTTAACAGACAAAACATCAGGACGGCTTATAGGATCTGAATTAATTTGGAAAGGATTCAGAGAGGATGGTTTCATTTTGGAAGGAAGTTCTCAGCTAGCAGAGAATCTAAAATAAACCTGGAAACAACAGTTAGGCCACAAAGCTCATTTCAAATCAGTGAATACATCAGTGAAGTGCTGAAAAACATGAAACCATGGGGATTTAATCATGAATTAAATATAAATAAGTCTGGGCCTTTTTATAAAAACATCCGTTATTTATTGCATGGTTTTGAAGCTTGCCTCTGAAATAATCAACAAAAGAAACCTTAAGTACGCTTTAAGTTACTAATTGAGAACAAATTTGAATAGCTTACAACAGAAAGAAGAAAAATTGCAGATGAAGTTGAAAAAAAACATTACATTTTATTGCAAGCCTCTTATAAAAGTGTATCTCCTGGCAGGCAAACTTTTCTAACAAAGCCGCGGACAGACGACGGAGGACTAACTCTCTGTGGTCAGAGGAATAAGGAACACTCACCGTGGACCGCTGACAGAGGGCTAATAGGCCCCCTTGCCCACCATGAACTCCGGATCAGCCCCGAGTCGCTGGCGTCGAAGGGAACCAGCGTGGAAGGGTTGGCCTGTGTGGCCCTCCGACTCAACTTGCCCACACAGGCCAACATGTCCAGGCTACAATAGTCTCACCTGCCCGCATTTGGCATATATCCCTCCAAACTTGTCCTATCAATGTACCTGTCTAACTGTTTCTTAAACATTGGGATAGTCCCTGCCATTTCTTCCTCCCCTGGCAGCTCATTTCATACACCCACTTTCCTTTGTAAATAAATGGAAAAATTATCTATTAGCAAATAAAAATGTAAATGTTTTCTTTTAAATAATAAAGGGGTTTATTTCAAATAGGTTGTATTCAAATGATGACATCACTTGCCATAGCCTCCTGTTGTTGGCATAAGCCAATTTAGTTTACCTTGGAGTGATGAGTCATTAATGCCTTGCCTTTTAAATGAGATATTGGTCTAAAACTTCATCATTTGTGACGCTTAACATGCTATGTACAGTATGCATAGTTTTGCATTTTCCTACAATCGAAGTCAATACAACTGAATTTTGGAAGTGGAATATAATGTATATCCACTACTACTAATACACTACTACATTGTGCATTTAGCACTATCTACTAAAGATGAAGTTATCACCAAACCAAAAGTCCAAGTGTCTATTCAGTTGAATGTAAAAACATTGGTGACATCAATTGAATAATCGCTCAGAGATTTTGAATACTCTTTCCACAATCATCATTATCCAAAATAAACTTTATTTGTTTTACATCTCATTTCTAGTTAATGGGATTGTGCTATCAAAATAACAGTGAGGTCTGCTCTTCAAAAGTAATTTATTGAATGTGAATTACTGAGAAGCATTCTAAGGATACGCTGAGGTGCCTTATAAATGAAATTATGTTGTTTATTTTTCCTTTACATCAATGATAAATTTATAAGTTTCTTTCTGGTCTGAATGGTGGCAATATTGGATACGATTCCTCATGCATAAGTCAGTTGAAATTGGAAATAAGTCTAACCGGCAACCATAATTTCTATCCGAGCCCAAAATTATTTTGTAATTAGTACTTAGGTTTGTAGTACATTAATTCATCATGGAGATGTTGTTTTCCCTCCTATTCCAGTACATTAAATTGCATTTTACTAATAAATGCCACATATTCTCCATAGATCTTTTACTCTTTCTGAGCAGATGTTCACAAAAGTTTTGCTAACTATGCTTGGCCACAGGACTTCTGATGTGATGGTGCGCACATTTGCTGCAATCATTCGGCACTTATGGTAGGGAGTGGCACTTACATTCATTTCAATGGAAAGTAATAAGCACTGCTGGATGTAGGTTAGTGGTAGTTATGTATGTCATTAATATAATATGTATATGTATATGTATATGTATATGTAATTGAATTTACATAAATGTCATTCATTCTTATCAACTGTTTTTTTTTCAAGTTAAATTTTTATCTTTTTTCCTTTTGTTTAATTTTGATTAATCTTTCATACTTCATGCGGGTTTCTGTATGTCAAGGACAGCTTCTTAAGTGGTGTGATACCCAGTTATTCAGGCTGTGCCTCGTGGGGTCTCATGGTGAACATGGAGATGATTGCTGCAAGTATACTGTATCCTCATCAGAGGATTCTTTCAACTGCAGAGGAGTGTGGTGGTGTCCAGGAAAGTGCCGATATTGTGGGTGCCTCCAGGAAATTTGACACCATTATTGTTCAGTTCATAAGTGTAACACACATGACTCTATTTCTGCTATTTTGCTTTAATCTTTTTATATGACTAATTCTTGTTTGTATCTTTGCACAAGGGATAACACGTAACTCTGGACTATTGTTATGACACGCTGCTGAAGTTTCATTAATTTTCCAGCTTGAGAGTGTTTTCAATGTCCCGTTGAAGTGGTGCATTACTATAAATTAATTCACACCTACGCCACCTGGGGTTTCCTTGAGAATGCTAGTTATTTGCACATTGTCTAATAGAACTTTCATGTGGAGCTTGGCTTTCGAAATGGAAAATGGTCCAATGATGTCAATCTGAAGCAAAGGATCTGTTCAGAATTTAATTTTGCAGCTTGCCTAACACATTTTCTTCACTATTTGTTATAGTCATTACCACTATACCACCTTTACCTTTTGCATTATCATTTTAATAAGATTTTCTTCAGTACAAATTAAGAGAAATCAGCTGTCAGAGACAACAAGGTGCGATACCCAATGTGTAACTATTTTGTTACCTAGAGATTGATTTCTAAGTTTTTGGAGAGCCTAAATATTATTGAGTGACGGTCTCACTGAAAGACCATGACATCGGTTTTGAGTGGTAATGCAACATTGTAAGTGCATTAGTGATGCCAAACGTTACCTTGCACGGCAACCAGAACAGACTTCAGTGACAGCACTGTAATTTCCAAACAAATACCAGTAGTTTGCCATGCAGCAACCACCAAGACAGGTTGTATCTATGGAGAGAGAAGTAGAATTAACATTGCAGTCTGATGAACATTCAGCAACATGAAACATTGAGCACAACATAATGTGCTGGTAGAACTCAGCGATCAGGCAATATCTGTGGAAGAAATAGATAGGCAACAATTCAGGTCAGAACCCTTCCTCAGACTGATGGATCAAGATTCCAGCATCTACAGTTCCTTGTGTCCACATGAAGTATTGACATGTTTTTCTCCACAAACGCGGTATGATCTGACGTGTATTTTCAGCATTTTCTGAATTTATTTCAGATTTACAGAATCCACTGTGTTGAATTTGAATATATACTGACTTTTCCTTTGTGTTTATTTTATTTTTAGGAAATGAGGATCGTGAGAATAGTTTTGATGATGATTTACACCGAAGGCAGACACAAAATGTTTGAGTAACTCAGCGGGTCGGACAACATCTCTTGAGGAAAGGAATAGGTGACGTTTAGACCTCTCAACCCAAAACATCACTTATTCCTTTTCTCCAGAGATGCTGTCTGACCTGCTGCATTACTCCGGCATTTTGTGTCTATCTTTAGCATGGCAATTTGTTAACGACTCAGGGACCCGAAAGACACAGCACTGAAAAACCTGGAACTGACTATATACTTTGGTCGGGAATGGTGACTCAAATTGGTAACTTTCTCGGCCAGGGATGAGAGTGCTGCCTTTCCTATCAAAGAGGGAAAATCCTGGAATTCTCTTCCCTGCCACATCATAGGCTGCCATCACCAAACAGGTGGTAAAAGTTCTCCACTTCCTCCAAGCCAACTGTAGATGCTATGTGTATACACCTTTAATTGATAGTGATGATGTCCATGCTAACCACTCCCCCACCAGTTAGTATAATTGTAACCCACACGCCCCTAGCTCTCTCTCTGGTGACCGTGACAGACCACGTACAGCTAAGGCTATATGATGTATGATTAATAAAGTAATGAAGACCTTAAGGTGTCTGTGTACCTTCTATACATGGTGTCAGAAGTGGGATTCAAACCCATGCCTCCAGTCGGATATATCCGAGATGCCTGCACCTGCAGTCGTGCCTGGCCTACAGCGCTTCTTGGGCATGGTCAACTACCTGGGAAAGTTCATCCCCGACCTGAGCGAACTGAGTGCCCCTCTGCGGGATCTGGTGAAAAAGGACACTGCCTGGGCCTGGTTCCCGCAACACCAGAAAGCATTTGACATCCTCAAATCTAAGCTGATCAGCATGCCAACGCAGAAGTACTTTGACCTCCAGCGCCCCATCGTCCTCACATGTGATGCATCTAAGTTTGGCCTCGGTGCCGCCTGCCCGGGGTGCAACTGCCTGTATCCTACGCATCCCGCACAATGACGACCGCTGAACAACGCTATGCCCAGATTGAAAAGGAGCTGCTGGCTGTTGTCTTTACCTGCTCTAAATTTAAGGACTATATCCTGGGCACCTGCTTCACTGTTGAGACGGACCACCAGCCTCTGGTCACCATCCTCAACAAGCCGATACACATGGCCTCCTCCCGGCTCCAGCGCATGATGCTCCAGCTACAACGCTTCACTTTCACAGTGGTTTATCGCAAGGGCAAGGACATGTTTGTTGCTGACACGCTGTCTCGGGTGCCTCTCTCATCCACAACCCGACATCCGTATGAGGCGTCCGATTTGATAGTCCTAAACGTCAATTTCGTGCCCTCCCGTTAGTTGAAGTCCCTGGCCAAGCACACGCCGGCTGACGCTTCGTTACAACAGTTGGCCGCGATCATCAAGCAGGGCTGGCCAGACCGCCGTTCTTCCCTGCCGGCCGTAGCAGTGCCTTACTTCCTGGTTTGTGATGAGTTGGTGCTGCGTGATGGTGTGATTGTGAAGGGGCACAAGGTGGTGGTGCCCGCAGCACTACGAGAACAATACTTCGAAACCGCTCATCGTGGCCACCCCGGGGCCGAAGCGACCCTTTCCAGTTCTTCTGGCCTGACATGCCTCGCTACTTCCGGGATAGAGTCTCCGCGTGCCCTACCTGCAACAGCCTCGCACCGCAGCAACAGCGGCAGCCGCTCCTGCAGCAGCCAGCTGCTAACCTGCCATGGTCTGCGCTAGCAACCGACATCTTCGAGTGGCACGGAAAGCACTTCCTGGTGCTTGTCGACTCTTACTCCAGCTGGTTTGAAGTTGACCAGCTCCACTCCCTCTTTCCGCCTGCGGTCATCGAGAGTTGCGCCGCCACTTTGCCACCTTCGGGTCACCGGTCAGCCTGCAGTCGGACAATGGCAGCCAGTTCACCAGTGCCCCGAGTTCCGTGCTTTTGCCAAATGATGGAACTTTCGTCATTACACCAGCAGCCCGGAATACCCGCAGAGCAACGGACTGGCCGAGCGCGCGGTCCGCAGTGCCAAAGGATTGTTGGAATGTTGCCGCCTATCCCGCTCCGACATCTACCTGGCCCTGCTGAACCTCCGCCACATCTCCCGCTACCATGCCCTGGGCTCCCCGGCTCAGCGCCTCATGTCCCGAGTCACGAGGCCCACGGTCCCGGTGTCTCAACAGTCCTTGTCCCCCTTCGTCTTTAAACCTGCCATGGTCCGGAAACGCATTGCCCAAAAACACGGTATACAGAAGCGTTCCCACAACAGCTCCTGCCGTGTCCTCCGCCCCCTTTTCCCCGGCCAGGTCGTCCGTACGAGGTCCACTTCTAGCCGCTCCAAGCTGGCCGTGGTCGTCGGTTCTGCCGGTTCCCCTCATTCGTACCTTGTCAACCATGACGGCAGGGTGTACCGCTGGTCCCGCCAGCATCTCCGGCTCGTGAACGAGCCTCTCCCTCCCCCGGCGGCTCCGTATGCCCCCCCGCTGCCACTATCACAGCCCTGTGTTTTGCCCGTTCCTCTGGGGTCACCCCCCCCCCTCATCCTTTTCCTGTCCGCCTCCTGGCTGCGGTCCCGCTTTCTCTGGCTTCCTCGCCGTCCTCCTCGTCGTCCCCGTCCCCCCCGATGCCTTCGTCGCCCAGGGATTCTCCTGTCCGTAGCCCCCACCATGCCCTGGCATCATCCTCGCTTGTTCCTGTCGGGGAAGGAGGTGATGGCGAGGCGCGGACCCGGTCTGGTCGCCTGGTCAGGCCGCTGGTCCGTTACAGCGATTATGTGTGATTCTCTATTCCCGTGCTTTATTGTTTGCATTTACCCTAGCGCATGAGACGTTGTCGCCCTGTCACTCACTGTTTGTTTTGGTGGAGGAAGGATGTAGATGATATGTGTATACACCTTTAATTAATAGTGACGATGTCCATGCTAACCACTCCCCCACCTGTTAGTATAATTGTAACCCACACGCCCCTAGCTCTCTCTCTGGTGATCGTGACAGACCATGTACAGCTAGGGCTATATGATGTATGATTAATAAAGTAGTGAAGACCTTGAGGTGTCTGTGTACCTTCTCTACACCAACTAAACATGCATATACATTACACCAGTTAGTCTTTTGAACTGAGGGACCAACCAGGAAGCAGACATTTTTTGACCTGGTATTGAGCAATGTTAATTGCTCAATACCAAGTGTTAAACAGAGTTAATTAAACAGTGTTGATTAATAATCATAATGCCAACCTAAATCACCCTCATCTGATTGCACATGATCCATACCTCTCAATTTCCTACATATACATGTGCCTGTTCTAAAACCCTCTTAAACACCTCCAGCACCAATCCTGGCAGCAAGTTCCAGGCACCCACCAACCTCTGTATAAAAATACTTGCCTTGCACATCTGCCTCTCACCTTAAAATGAGGCCCTCGAGACTTTGACATTTTCACCCTGGGAAAAAAGTTCTAACTATCTACCTTATCTATGCCTTTCATAATTTGATATAGTTCTAACATGGTCTCCCACTCAGCTTTCAATACTCCAGAGAAAACAATCCAAGTTTGTCAAACCTCTCCCTATAGCTAATATCCTTTAATCGAAACATTCTGGTAAACCTCTTCTGCACCTTCTCCCAAGTCTCCACATCCTTCATGTAAAGGGGTGACCAAACCTGCACGCAATACTTCGAATGCAGTATGCATTTGGTATGCAGCCTTACCAAAATCCTATAAAGCTGCATCATGACTTCTTGACTCTTATACATCATGCCCTAACCAATGAAGGCAACGCCTGCCATATGCCTTCTTAACCACTCTACGTGTATTGCCACTTTTAGGGAGTTATGCAGTTAGACTCCAACATCCCGCTGTATATTAATACTGTTAAGGGTCTTGCCATTAACTGTATACTGCCCTTACATTTGACTTCACAATGTGCATCATCTCACACTTGTTCGGATTAAACTTTATCTGCCATTTCTCTGCCCGTCTTTGTAGGTTATCTATAAGATCATAAGATCATGTGATAGTAGTATTAGGCCATTCGGCCCATCAGATCTATCTCTCCCTCCTAACCCCATTCTCCTGCCTTCTCCCCATAACCTCTGACACCTATGCTAATCAAGAATCTATATCCCACTGTGTACTTTGACACCCTTCTTCAAAGTCCACAACTCCAAAAATCATTGTCATCTGCAAACGTACTAAGCAACCCAACTACATATATGACCAACACGGAACTCCACTGGTCACAGACATCTAGCCTCAATAATGTCATTTCACCACGACCCTCCATCTTCCATTAGTAAGCCGGTTATGAATCCATAATGATAAGTTACTGTGAATAATTTGCATATTAATCTTCTGGAACAGCCTACCATGGGTCTTCATCAAATGCCTTACTAAAATCCATATAGACAACATCCATCGCCCTACCCTCACTGATCAATTTGGCCACCTCCTCCAAAAATCGACCAAGTTCATAAGACATCACTTGTGACCGACTTCGAAGCTTTGGAGACTCCGGCCACAGGCCCGGTGGACGGTAACATTGGGAGATTGCAGATTCCTGGTGGGAAACTGCTTTTCGGAGCTCCCACAACAGCAACTTCTCCCGCTGGAATCGCGGGGTTTAAATGACTAGGAGCGGGGCCTAATATCTCCCCGCACGGCTTATCGTCCACGGGACTTACCATCGCCCGCAGGGGGCTTTAACATCGGGAGCCCCAGTTGCCTCGACATTGCAGTTGGACTGCTGGACCGCGGGAGAAGAACAAAGGGAAGAGATGAGACTATTGCCTTCCATCACAGTGAGGAGGTGTTGGAGATTCACTGTGATGGATGTTTGTGTAAATTGTGTTAAGTGTGGGTCTTGGTTTTTTTTGTAATGTTAAGACTGTAGAAATGCAATTTTGTTCAAACCAAGCTGTTTGAATGACAATAAAAGGCATTCTATTCTATTCTATTTTATTATATAAAGGAACAACATTGGCTACTCTCCAGTACTCCAGTTCCCTTACATTACCACCCTCATCCTTCCTCTTTACTGGAACATGCCGGTCCCGAACTTTGATCAACTGCCATTTAAACAACTCCCACATGTCAGATGCTGACTTCCCAATAACAATTGCTCCCAGTTTATGTTCACTATCACCTGCCTAATAATAGTAAGATTAAACGAGAACTTACCAGTTTGGATCTTTATTTTATGAGGAGTTGCGATGAGGGATTTCGTGAAGACCCCGCCAGCATGCATGCGCGACATTCTTCAAAGCAGCGGTGTGGAATCACAGATAACAACCATGACTGAAGATAGTAAGATTTAAGAGACTCTAATTACCAGTTGACCTTATGATAGACGGTTGGGAGCGGAGGGCACGAAATCCCTCATCGCAACTCCTCATAAAATAAAGATCAAACTTCAAACTGGTATGTTCTCATTTAATCTTACTATTTTACTTCGTAGTCACGTGAGTGACTTCGTGAAGATTTCTAAGCTCTGTGATTCCATGCCCTGGACCACGTCCATGCTCCACACTCTGCCGTAGTAATTACTGATGGAGGAAGTATGTTAACGTTTTTCAGACTTGAACAAGTTAAAAATAATAACATATTTGTTAATACAAACAATAAACCCTGAACTCGGGGACAAACGTTTAGGGAACAGCACTTAAAAAACTGATCCGCAAACGTTGTGGGAGCGGCCACAGGCTTGTTTATAAAACGCTGAAATGTAGTTTCACTGGACAGCCCGCTATTGCGAGGACTGATCCATGGTATCTCCATGGTCCTCGCCGCTGATGTGGATGCAGCCCTGGTAGAATGAGATTGAAAATGTTAGTGTCTTACCTGCTGCACCGAATCTACCTGAGCCACTGGAGATAATCTGCACCATCACCCTGTGATGTGGGTTTCATGGCTGATAAACTGACCAGTCTCCATATTCCTGATGGTTGATGGTGTGTGTGACATTAATATATGTCGGATTAGGTGGCTATTACTGAGTCTTACATCAACGAGATATGCTAGGAATTCATTTTCAGTCCTGTAGTCCCAGATCTCTGTTGTTTGAAGCAACTCATCTATAAATAAGTCACTTAATTGGGGGTCGGAGACCATACTATCCAGTTTTAGATCCTGTAGAGTCTGACCCGTTGTGCTGTGGTCAGTGCCATTAACATCACTACTTTGAAGGTGAGTTAGTCCAGTGGTAAATACGTCATAGCGCTGACCAGCATCCTGAGTAGGGTCAAACACCACCTATATCCGAGGTAATTTTATATCGTGGCGGGGAGGGTTGGATTGAATATAACCCCTCATAGTTTGGATACCAGCTGGTGAGATCCCACTCCAATGTTGAGATGGGATGACAGTGCACTCCTGGGCACTGTCTATGGCACTGTAACTGAGGGCCTCATCATAATGAAGGCCCGCGAGGAATTCCAGCACATTGGAGATCGTAGCAGAGTTGTAGGCGGTCTTGGTTCGCGGCTACTGAAGGCCTCTCATTTCCTTATGTGGGTGAGGTACTGTTTCCTTGTGGACTCTCTGCACGATGCTGTTATGATGTCCATGGTTTTTGATGACAGCCCGAATTCCAGTAGTGGCCTCTATATTGAGGAAACACCTACCATGGTTGTGTGGGTCCAGTCGAGTATTTATCAGCACACCTGTTGCAGAATTTAGGTGATTTTCCTGCAAATACCCGATTAATGAGGACAGAATGGGGAAAAGCATTAGAAACCCATTTCCCCCAACATAGCGAGAAATGCGTTCCATCGCCACTGCCCCAGGACCTGGTTCCCAAGAGACATATATTTGGTACCTGATGGGTTCAACCTGGACGCAAAAAAGTCGATATCTGGTGTTCAATATTTGGCTATAATTTAGCAATATTTGGGGGTTCAACATCGACTCGATGTTGTTATTATATATACTCGTGACCTGGTGTCCGCCACTGTATTGAGCTTACCCGGAAGGTACGTCGAGCTGATCTCCACCCCCCCCCCCCCCCCCCCCCCCCCCCCCCCCCCCCCCCCCCCACCCCGCCCCCTCCCCCCCCCCCCCCACCCCCCAAGCTCACATGGTGACCAGGGATCTCTCATGGGAATATACAGCGCTATAAATGGAAGGGTCTCCCACCTACGTAGTGAGAGGCGGCCCCGGCTCTGTCTTCGCTACCTCTACGGGTTAGCATTGCGTCAGTCCGCAGTATTCCTGCGGCCTGGCAGCTGTTGAGAGTCGAGAGCTCTGCTCTGCCTTCCGCTACCCGCGAATGAAAGTCTCCGAGCACACTCTCTTGGGTCAGGCGCTTGCCGACTTTAGGGTAGCGATTGCCGTAGCCCGCGGTGATCCTGTGGGCTGCAGTGTTGAGTCGGGGCTGCTTGCTCTGCCCGTTTGCATACCGCAAATGGAGGTCTTTAAGCCCGGACCCTGCCGGGGTCAACGGGCTGGCCCTGACCAACTTCCGGTGAATTCATGCCGTCAGTCCACGTTGGGGAAAAAAAGTATCCTGCGGGCTGCGGTATGTTTTTTGTTAGAGTCGGCTTGCTGCCTCTGCCGTCGCTATGTCGGCAAGTCTGTGAGCTGACCCTCCTGGGTCAACTCGGTCTGCTGTTGCTTGCACACCGCTGATACCCGCATAGAGCGTTCCGCTAGTCTGAAGGGCCTGCGGAGTAGTACTCTGTTAACTGGAGTCCCTGGTGAAGAAAAGAAAAAACTGCGGCGCGCAGATTAGTTTACCTTACCTGCAGTCCATATGCAGTAGAGGACGCAACCCTCATCCCTGCCTGTCCCGCATTGACGTCAGACGATAATGTCCCGCATGCGTGCTGGCGGGTCTTCACGAAGTCCATCATGAGTGAATCAAAGTGAATATTTTTTTTCTGCCTTACTACAATTTAGTACCTCCCCACCACCCACCCCCATACTCCAGACTAATGAGACCAATGGCCAGTGTCATCTTTGAAATATGATCATACTGTAGAATTACAAATTCAGCTATGAAGAGATATGGGCCTGTCCCACTTAGGTGACTTTTTAGGCGAGTGCAGGAGTCTCTGCGCTCTCCACATGGTCGCCGCATGTTCGCTGGTGGTCTCTGGGTGAATCTACTCTTGGTCGTAAGGAGTTCCCGCTTCTCGAAAATAGTCGACAGCCTCAGTAGGTCGCTGCAAATTTCTCAACATTTTTTCTCTATGGAGATAATCGATAATTCTGTAGTCGTTAGGTGCAGTGTTAGTGGGGATGGCCATGTAAGTTATAGGTAGTAATGTAGTCGTTTACTAGATTTAAGTAATTCGCCTTTGCTGACCGGTTATTTTTCTTTGGATCACTGGGAAAAAAAAAACGCAAGCAGAAGAAGTTTTCAGAACCAAAATATCTGTACGGGTAATGTTAAATGTCTGCCTGAACTTCACAGCTGTGTATCATCTCTGGCTTATTAAAAGTTTGTTGGCTTATTTAAAAGAATGTCTCCACTCATTCTCCCCCCTTCTCCCCACTTTTAAAGGACTTACCATACACTTGTGGTAGCCAACTTAATTTACAGCGCCAACCTTCCTGTTCATCACGGTGTGTCTCTGTACCACCTTGGCTTTTGCACCGTGAACTTTCAGACTGCTCTCCCCCTGCTAGCCCTGGCGCCGACTATGCGTTGGTTTGTGTGTGTGTGTTCCATCTGACAGTCAGCCGTTACAGTTCCCGGTTGTTCAGGGACTGCCGGCAACTTGACCGCTGAAAAAAAGCGCACTTAAGTGGGACAAGCCATTTGAAACTTAGGTCGAAAATTAGTGTTCGACATTAACTTTTCAGCTTCAATGATTTATGTGCAGACGATTTAGCCTTAAAAGTGAACTTGTGATTCAGAATTAGACTGCAATGGGTAACATTATATCAATAACATACAATTAAGGATTAATTCATAATCTCAACCAAATGTTTAATTCCAATGAGAGAAAGCTCTGTGAGCTGGAATGTCTCGATCTATTGCTTGTCTATCAATTAAAAAAAAAATATAAGAAAATATATACTATATTGAGAAAGGTTTATGGTAGGACCTAAGGACTGGGATTTTTTTAGGAAAAAAACAAGGGGGAAAACTATAATTACAAAAGGGAGAGAAGATAGAGTATATGAGTAGTTCATTAACATTTAATATTAAAACAGATATTAAATGAGCTCATATCTCACCTATGTAAAAGGTTAACCTGGAATATAAAGTAAACACGGTCATTAGAAGATTAAGTTAATAATGAAAAAAAAATAGGAGAAATGGTTGAGATCGGGAAGATGTAGGACAATTATTTTAGATTGGCATACAGTTGAAGACAGTATAAACATTCAATAATAATTGATAATGAGCGGCTGCTTATAATTGAGAGAGTAAATTAAAACGATCTCTCGCATCAACCAAAAAAAATACCCAGCCATACCCATGGGACCAAAAGGCCAGCAAAGTCCATGGCATCTTTTGGCCTGCATCCTAATTTTTAAATACAGAGGCTTGCAAAAGTTTCCATACCCCTTGTTCCTTTTCCACATTTTGTCACGTTACAACCACAAAAGTAAAATGTATTTTATTGGGATTTTATGTGATAGACAACACAAATAGTGGCGCATATTGTGGAGGAGTGGAAGGAAAATGATACATGGTTTTCAATTTTTTTACACTATAAAAAAACTGAAAAGTGTGGCATGCAAAAAGTATTCAGCCCTTTACTCTGATACCCCTAATAAAATCCGTGCAACCCAATTGCCTTCAGATGCCACGTAATAGTAAATAGAGTTCCACTTGTGTGTAATCTAATCTCAGTATAAATACAGCTGTTTTTGTAAGCTTCAGATGGTTGGTTAGAGGAACATTA